>CM067321.1:8553710-11103531 GCA_034231615.1 Meghimatium bilineatum
TGTCGAGAGTATGGTGTCGAGAGTATGGTGTCGAGAGTATGGTGTCGAGAGTATGTTGTCGAGAGTATGGTGTCGAGAGTATGTTGTCGAGAGTATGGTGTCGAGAGTATGTTGTCGAGAGTATGTTGTCGAGAGTATGTTGTCGAGAGTATGTTGTCGAGAGTATGGTGTCGAGAGTATGTTGTCGAGAGTATGGTGTCGAGAGTATGTTGTCGAGAGTATGGTGTCGAGAGTATGTTGTCGAGAGTATGGTGTCGAGAGTATGTTGTCGAGAGTATGGTGTCGAGAGTATGTTGTCGAGAGTATGGTGTCGAGAGTATGGTGTCGAGAGTATGTTGTCGAGAGTATGGTGTCGAGAGTATGGTGTCGAGAGTATGTTGTCGAGAGTATGGTGTCGAGAGTATGTTGTCGAGAGTATGGTGTCGAGAGTATGTTGTCGAGAGTATGGTGTCGAGAGTATGTTGTCGAGAGTATGGTGTCGAGAGTATGTTGTCGAGAGTATGGTGTCGAGAGTATGTTGTCGAGAGTATGGTGTCGAGAGTATGTTGTCGAGAGTATGGTGTCGAGAGTATGGTGTCGAGAGTATGTTGTCGAGAGTATGGTGTCGAGAGTATGGTGTCGAGAGTATGGTGTCGAGAGTATGTTGTCGAGAGTATGGTGTCGAGAGTATGTTGTCGAGAGTATGGTGTCGAGAGTATGGTGTCGAGAGTATGTTGTCGAGAGTATGGTGTCGAGAGTATGGTGTCGAGAGTATGTTGTCGAGAGTATGGTGTCGAGAGTATGTTGTCGAGAGTATGGTGTCGAGAGTATGTTGTCGAGAGTATGGTGTCGAGAGTATGTTGTCGAGAGTATGGTGTCGAGAGTATGGTGTCGAGAGTATGGTGTCGAGAGTATGGTGTCGAGAGTATGTTGTCGAGAGTATGGTGTCGAGAGTATGGTGTCGAGAGTATGGTGTCGAGAGTATGGTGTCGAGAGTATGGTGTCGAGAGTATGTTGTCGAGAGTATGGTGTCGAGAGTATGTTGTCGAGAGTATGGTGTCGAGAGTATGTTGTCGAGAGTATGGTGTCGAGAGTATGTTGTCGAGAGTATGGTGTCGAGAGTATGTTGTCGAGAGTATGGTGTCGAGAGTATGTTGTCGAGAGTATGGTGTCGAGAGTATGTTGTCGAGAGTATGGTGTCGAGAGTATGTTGTCGAGAGTATGGTGTCGAGAGTATGTTGTCGAGAGTATGGTGTCGAGAGTATGTTGTCGAGAGTATGGTGTCGAGAGTATGGTGTCGAGAGTATGTTGTCGAGAGTATGGTGTCGAGAGTATGGTGTCGAGAGTATGTTGTCGAGAGTATGGTGTCGAGAGTATGTTGTCGAGAGTATGGTGTCGAGAGTATGTTGTCGAGAGTATGGTGTCGAGAGTATGTTGTCGAGAGTATGGTGTCGAGAGTATGTTGTCGAGAGTATGGTGTCGAGAGTATGTTGTCGAGAGTATGTTGTCGAGAGTATGGTGTCGAGAGTATGGTGTCGAGAGTATGTTGTCGAGAGTATGGTGTCGAGAGTATGGTGTCGAGAGTATGTTGTCGAGAGTATGGTGTCGAGAGTATGGTGTCGAGAGTATGGTGTCGAGAGTATGTTGTCGAGAGTATGGTGTCGAGAGTATGTTGTCGAGAGTATGGTGTCGAGAGTATGTTGTCGAGAGTATGGTGTCGAGAGTATGGTGTCGAGAGTATGTTGTCGAGAGTATGGTGTCGAGAGTATGGTGTCGAGAGTATGTTGTCGAGAGTATGGTGTCGAGAGTATGTTGTCGAGAGTATGGTGTCGAGAGTATGTTGTCGAGAGTATGGTGTCGAGAGTATGTTGTCGAGAGTATGGTGTCGAGAGTATGTTGTCGAGAGTATGGTGTCGAGAGTATGTTGTCGAGAGTATGGTGTCGAGAGTATGGTGTCGAGAGTATGTTGTCGAGAGTATGGTGTCGAGAGTATGGTGTCGAGAGTATGTTGTCGAGAGTATGGTGTCGAGAGTATGTTGTCGAGAGTATGGTGTCGAGAGTATGTTGTCGAGAGTATGGTGTCGAGAGTATGTTGTCGAGAGTATGGTGTCGAGAGTATGTTGTCGAGAGTATGGTGTCGAGAGTATGTTGTCGAGAGTATGGTGTCGAGAGTATGGTGTCGAGAGTATGTTGTCGAGAGTATGGTGTCGAGAGTATGTTGTCGAGAGTATGGTGTCGAGAGTATGTTGTCGAGAGTATGGTGTCGAGAGTATGTTGTCGAGAGTATGGTGTCGAGAGTATGGTGTCGAGAGTATGGTGTCGAGAGTATGGTGTCGAGAGTATGTTGTCGAGAGTATGGTGTCGAGAGTATGGTGTCGAGAGTATGGTGTCGAGAGTATGGTGTCGAGAGTATGGTGTCGAGAGTATGTTGTCGAGAGTATGGTGTCGAGAGTATGTTGTCGAGAGTATGGTGTCGAGAGTATGTTGTCGAGAGTATGGTGTCGAGAGTATGTTGTCGAGAGTATGGTGTCGAGAGTATGTTGTCGAGAGTATGGTGTCGAGAGTATGTTGTCGAGAGTATGGTGTCGAGAGTATGTTGTCGAGAGTATGGTGTCGAGAGTATGGTGTCGAGAGTATGTTGTCGAGAGTATGGTGTCGAGAGTATGTTGTCGAGAGTATGGTGTCGAGAGTATGTTGTCGAGAGTATGGTGTCGAGAGTATGGTGTCGAGAGTATGATGTCGAGAGTATGGTGTCGAGAGTATGGTGTCGAGAGTATGGTGTCGTGAGTATGGCGTCGAGAGTATGGTGTCGAGAGTATGGTGTCGAGAGTATGGTGTCGAGAGTATGGTGTCGAGAGTATGATGTACGATGTAAGCACATAATGGTCAGGAAATAAATATCAAATATATAAACTACTTTCTACATATTAAATATGTAACACTCTTTAAAAGACTATACTCGAAGGTAGATTTGAGGGGCGGCGTGTGAGAGGTACCCAGAAAAACAAGAGGGATGGAAACATCATGAGATGAACAGGATACAGTCTGGGAGAGTGCAGCACCAAGGTAGAAGAGAGAGGATGTTGGAGGTAAATTACAACTAACGTGTGTTACGGAGACGGCACTTTCATAATGAGTGGCTATGTAGTTATGCCTAATTTATGCTTATGATGAACGCTTCCTGACATTCTGAATAGATTGTAAGCTTGTAAAGGTATTATATATATATATATATATATATTTGTGTGTGTGTGTCTGTCTGTGTGTGTGTGTGCGTACGTGTAATTAAGTTAATAACCCGTCATAGTCGCATGGGTGCCACATTGGAGACAGCGGCATACAAAGACAAAACACATATTATGTTGATGAACAAATGGAAGCACTTCATTAGGCATAATTTTACTTGGTAGCACCAATCTCTTGTCCGAAACTTCAGTTATATACAAGCAGAAATAACACATTTGCCACTTCGCGTCATTTTACCGGAATATGGGCGTGACGTATACACAATACTCAAAACTAGTCTTGACCAATTGTAGAAAGTATCATAGATTATACAAAACGATCACGGATATCGGCACACAATAATACATACGAGCTGTGTAGGCCATTACTCTAACCGCTCCACCATTTCAGCTGCCACAAATACTTGTAATCACGTTAATAATATCATATATCTTGTGGATTTGAACATCAACAAATATGAACATGGCGGTTTCCTTCGCTCGTGCGATTAATGTGTGTGTGGCGTGTTATGGGACGATCAACTCAACGACTCTTCTAACTGACTACTGTAGCAGAGATTACTCATTGTTATTGAAACTTGCTTGAGTTTTCTGTTCTTGTGATGCAAAGATAGCAGATTTCATCACCCTATTCAGTCAGTGCGTGAGTTTAATGTTTTCTTAACGTCCGTTATGTTCAATAACAAGGCATGGGAAGATACTGCCTGAGAATGGGGTCTAGTTTAAAATTGTCTTCATTTGGTTGGCGTCACGTAACTGCTCCTGGCCACTTTTAGGTAATGGCTGAGAACACCAAAAATTATGTTTTACAAGCTGGCAAAACAGAATAAAAACATGAAAACAATATTCGTAGCAGTTCACAAAATGCACTGAATCAATATTTCGACGTTAACATCTTCATAACAAAAATGTAAGTCAAACAGATAACAAACTATATAACTAATAATGAAAACAGTTATATTGCAAATTGATATTTAATAACAGAGAAACCACAGAAACTTCAAATTATTATGGTTGGCACCTTCATAAAAGGCTGAAGGAATGACAGAGAGAAACTGCTTCTTTCGTTGACTTGATGTTTATATTTGAAGCGTTGTCTTCTATCATGTTGACTCTTTTGTAGCTCATACAGATTTATGTTTCTTCGGGTGTTTTTATTTTTTATGTGCCAGTGTGTTTGCTCAGTGTTTCATATTCAGGACATTCTTAAATTATGTGTTCTGCTGTCTGATGTGCATATTCACATGAACACATATTCACATGAACACATATTCACATGAACACATATTCACGTGAACACATATTCACATGAACACATATTCACGTGAACACATATTCACGTGAACACATATTCACGTGAACACATATTCACGTGAACACATATTCACGTGAACACATATTCACGTGAACACATATTCACGTGTACACATATTCACGTGAACACATATTCACGTGTACACATATTCACGTGTACACATGATCATGTAGCCATTAGAACGAAACTAAAACGCATCTGGTTGCGTCTGCGGGTCTCACCAATGGCCCACTAGACATACCAACCATGCAACAGAAAACCTTAGTAGATGGCATGCCGTTATATTGAGGTTATCTTCTTAGAGAAGCTTCATGGCATGCCATCTATACAATTATGCTTTTATTTTGTTGTTTAAATGTGTTTCATGTTTACTTGAATATATATGTGGTTGGGAGGGAGCCAGAAGTGTACTGTGCAGCACTGGGGAGGAGGAAACTGACAGCACTGTTTTTTCCTAAGGCTGAAACCCATCATAGAGGCACAGGTACTCAGGAAATGACAATCCTTTCGACTTTAAAATTTGGTTGCATGCCTGGAGCAGTAGAGAAGTTCGGCATAACCAGTAGTCAATTGGAGGCGGGGAATGAGCACAGTGAACCCTATCTTGGCTACAGTGATTAGGAACAGTGCATAGGTTGAAACCTACATTCCTGGAGGTGTGATAGTTATTCTCTGTCTCTGGCCCGGGGTGGGCCGAAAATTCACAGACTTCCCAGCAATATAATGCCATTTAATGGCGTTAGGCCAAAGGGCACGAGCCCATGACCGCTGGATCAGCAACCAACCAACGAAACTAGAAAAAAAAGCTAGGATATGAAACAAATGTTATGTTATGTTGTTATGTTCCTCGAGGGCCATAGGCGGCGCATAGGGCAGAAACCATAGCCTTCCATTTCTGTCTTTGTGTTGCCAGGTCTTTCAATTTTTGCGTGTTGTTTAGGTTCATTGACATGCCTTCTCTATTAATGGTTCTTCGTAGAGTTTCTCTAGGTCTCCCTCTTCTTCTTACTCCAGGTGGCACCCAATATAGTGATTGCTGGGGAATTCTTAGGCTGTTCATTCTGAGAACATGGCCGATGTAAGTCCAACGCCTTTGTCTAATGAAGGAAGATATATAGGTTTGTTTGCTTTCCTCTCTTATAGTAGTGTTAGATTTAAAGTCACTCCACTTAACGTTCAGAATGGTACGTAGGCATTTGTTTTCAAAGGAGTCGAGTCTTTTATCTGTGGCTTTTGTGGCTTTCCAACTTTCGCACCCATATGATAGAATAGGGATGATGTTGGAGTTAAACAACTTGAGTTTATGAAAATAGACAATATGAAACAAATAGACAATAGACTACTAAATATAGATATAGAAGAGAACGTAAGCTTTAATCACGAACCAATAAATAACAATTCTAAAGATCTTACCGAGCCCTATAGACAGAAGAGCAACCTTTTTTGTTTGTTTGTAGTTATTTGATTATCACTGGCAACACGATGTTAGTAATGCTTAGCAGCAGGAGTTAAAGACGTGTTTCATCATCATCAGGTAGAATATCGTAAACAGAATGTAGCAGACGTAACAGCTTTTAGAAACTTCTTTCGATCTTGAGCTAGTTTTCCTGCTTCTGTTATTGCCATGTTCAGGTGATCTTTGATGTCTTGCGTCCATCTTCTTCTTAGCCTGCCGCTTGTTCGTCTCTCTGGCATCACCAATTCCACTGTGGTCTTCTCTAGACTGTGATGTCGTTTGATATGACCAAGTTATTGAAGATTTCTGGAACGACCCATGCTGTTTAGACAGTTTTCTGGAACGACCCATGCTGTTTAGTCAGTTTTCTGGAACGACCCATGCTGTTTAACCAGTTTTCTGGAACGACCCATGCTGTTTAACCAGTTTTCTGGAACGACCCATGCTGTTTAACCAGTTTTCTGGAACGACCCATGCTGTTTAACCAGTTTTCTGGAACGACCCATGCTGTTTAACCAGTTATAACACTAATTTCATTCAGGATCGCTATATTGGTGATCTTTTTGGTACATGGTATTCTGGGATATTCTATAACATTTTGTTTCAAATGTTGCTATTTTATTTTTCACTCTGTTGGTGATTTCCATGATTCACACTTATATATTGCAACTGGGAATATGCAAGCTCTTAGGAATGTTAGTTTTGTTGTTTTGCAGCGTCTCAGTTATACATTTTTCATCTGTATCAGCTTCTTTGACACGATAGCCAACCTCCTTCTGACTTCTTCATAGCAATCTCCGTAACTGTTGATAAGAGAACAAAAGTATTCAAAACTGGTGAGTTCTTTAATTCGCTGTTGTTGATACTGATTGAGAACTTGCTAGTGGTTTTGTCACTTGTCATAATCTTGGTCTTATTTCCATTCAGAAATGTGTTTTGTTTTTCACTAATGTTCTTTAATGGAGTTTATGAGGTGTTCAGGACCTGCTTGACTGTGGGCCACAAGACGTGTTGTGCTTCATGACAATTTTGCAGCATAAGTTTAAGAGATAGAATTAGAAACGATAACATCAGACAGATAACCAAAACAATACCAGAATTGGAACACATCAAAAGACAGCAGATCAAGTGGTTTTCACACGCTTCCAGACTACCGACATATACCATGCCACAAATGGCCATGACACATAGACATAACGGTTATAAAGCCAGAGGCAGACCATGTAAAAGATGGATCACAGAAATCAAAGAAGCCACAGGAACAAGCTTACAAACAGCGCACACGAAGGCCATCTCCAGAGAACTCTTCCACCCCCTGACGCCGCAAGGCAAACAAGAGCCACAGCGTATAGATAGATAGATAGAGAGTTCAAGACCTGTTTAACATCATGAAAATATCTCTCTTTTTGTATTATTAGTTGTGTAGTGTGTTTCGTTTGACTTGTATATATTTCATGATAAAGACGTTTGACTTGTATATATTTCATGATAAAGACGTTTGACTTGTATATATTTCATGATAAAGACGTTTGACTTGTATATATTTCATGATAAAGACGTTTGACTTGTATATATTTCATGATAAAGACGTTTGACTTGTATATATTTCATGATAAAGACGTTTGACTTGTATATATTTCATGATAAAGACGTTTGACTTGTATATATTTCATGATAAAGACGTTTGACTTGTATATATTTCATGATAAAGACGTTTGACTTGTATATATTTCATGATAAAGACGTTTGACTTGTATATATTTCATGATAAAGACGTTTGACTTGTATATATTTCATGATAAAGACGTTTGACTTGTATATATTTCATGATAAAGACGTTTGACTTGTATATATTTCATGATAAAGACGTTTGACTTGTATATATTTCATGATAAAGACGTTTGACTTGTATATATTTCATGATAAAGACGTTTGACTTGTATATATTTCATGATAAAGACGTTTGACTTGTATATATTTCATGATAAAGACGTTTGACTTGTATATATTTCATGATAAAGACGTTTGACTTGTATATATTTCATGATAAAGACGTTTGACTTGTATATATTTCATGATAAAGACGTTTGACTTGTATATATTTCATGATAAAGACGTTTGACTTGTATATATTTCATGATAAAGACGTTTTGATAAAAAAGTCTCTTCGATATGTTCTATGAACTATTAGCAATATTTTTTTTGGATTATCTAGCCTGCCTGCTCTATCCGCATGTAAGATTATTCTTAGTCTACTCCGTCTCTTTCTATCACTTGCGAGTTTTACTGCAGTTCAATCCATTATAGCTCGAGATTTTGAAGTGTTTTAGACATAATAATGTGATATGTTGTACATCTATTACATGTGACATATTGTCAGTTTATCACATGTCTATCCTCCAACTTTCCTTAATCGCCTCCTACGACATGCATGGAAAGAAGGCAGTGGCTTTATTTTTTCCACCTTTAACTAGAAGCTCATGATGTGGTTGCCACACAGACGGAAACACAATGTACGAAAATAGCTGAAGCAATTATAAAAAACGAATTCTGTCTTTCTATTCGCTAAACCCTTTGTTGCTTTTCAGCGTCAGGAGTAGAAGAGTTATCTGGAGATGGCACCCGTGTGTGCTGAGTATATTGTGGAAGTATATTGAGCCTCTTAGAAACGGATTTTAATAACAAATAAATAAGAACTGTATTAACTATTGTGTGATTCAGTGTTTGTCTGTTAGGTTGTTGTTTGTCCATGTATTAACTATTGTGTGATTCAGCGTTGTCTGTTAGGTTGTTGTTTGTCCATGTATTAACTATTGTGTGATTCAGCGTTGTCTGTTAGGCTGTTGTTGTTTGTCCATGTATTAACTATTGTGTGATTCAGCGTTGTCTGTTAGGCTGTTGTTTGTCCATGTATTAACTATTGTGTGATTCAGCGTTGTCTGTTAGGCTGTTGTTTGTCCATGTATTAACTATTGTGTGATTCACCTTTGTCTGTTAAGCTGTTGTTGTTTGTCCATGTATTAACTATTGTGTGATTCAGCGTTGTCTGTTAGGCTGTTGTTTGTCCATGTATTAACTATTGTGTGATTCAGCGTTGTCTGTTAGGTTGTTGTTGTTCGTCCATCACAAGCGATCATGATTATTTGTTACATCCACTTTTCAAATTTACTTAGAGTTATGTCATTGAAATAAGTTCGTAGATGGCTAATAAGCCTTATTGTGTCCACAAATGTCCTTGGACAATTCCGTCACTATTTCTGGTTTCTAGTATTAAAACCTTGAATTTCATTAAATTTATTCGATAGTATTAAAATCATCTGTTTAACTATTTCTGTTTTTAGTATTAAAATCATCTATTTAACTATTTCTGTTTTCTAGTATTAAAATCATCTATTTCACTATTTCTGTTTGACAGTAATTGCCATCTTAACTGCATTCTAAACTTAATTCTTGTAATATTTTTATGTAACATCTCTTCAATAATTTGCATACTAGCCACGCCTTCTATCGTCCCAGAACAACCAATCAATTTCTGTCTTATTTAAGTGATATATTACATCTTCCTACAACTTCGACATTTTCATTTTTGCTAAACAGGCTTTTGTTCTTGAGCGCTCACTTGAATCACACCCACGAGGATACAATAATAAAGAGAACACATAGGCTGTAATTCTTGAAGCTAATCCCTCTTATTCTATTCACATACCTCCATTTCCTTCCGTGCCCAAATCTCTCTCACTCTCTCTCTCTCTCCCTCTCTGTGCATGTCTATCTCTCTATCACTGTATATATCTCGATCTGTATGTCTATCTTGCGATCTCTGTATGTCAATCTGTGTCTATCTATCTCTTTATGTCTCTCAATCTGTATGTATATCTTTATATATCTGTATATCTATCCATATGTCTATCTCTCTCTCTCTCTTTGTATATCCATCGACCTCAACCACCACCCAAAAAAAAAATAATAATAAACACAAACATTTATGCACAAAAACTACTAGAAAAGATATATACCAGTATAAGATCTTGTTCAAATTTCTATAAGAAAAATATTTCAAATTTAAAAAAAAAAAATTAGCGTGTGTTTTAAAACTGTTGTGACGTCGACTTATATCACCTATGCCTCCCCCCCGTGTCAATAAGTGTCAACGTCTGTAAGATCCCCCCCCTATATATTGTTGAGGTAATGTGTGTACCCCCTCCCCCCTCAGATCAGAACGCCTACTTCTGATGTCTTCACATGAGGTGACTCAATCCAGAAGAGAAAATAAGATCCACGATGTTATGTAACTACTCTCCAGAATAATCCTTCAAGGGGATCCCAAATAACGTCACTTACCCTAACCCTAACACTTACCCAAACACTTGCCTAACCCTAACACTTACCCTAACACTTACCCTAAAACTTACCCTAACACTTACCCTAATCCTAAAACTTACCCTAACACTTACCCTAATCCTAAAACTTACCCTAACACTTACCCTAATCCTAAAACTTACCCTAACACTTACCATTTCACTTACCCTAACACTTACCCTATCGCTTACCCTAACACTTACCATTTCACTTACCCTAACACTTACCCTATCGCTTACCCTAACACTTACCCTACTCCTAATACTTACCCTAACACTTACCCTAACACTTACCCTAACACTTACCCTAACACTTACCCTAACACTTACCCTAACACTTACCCTAACACTTACCCTAACACTTACCCTAACACTTACCCTAACACTTACCCTAACACTTACCCTAACACTTACCCTAACCCTAGCCCCACGATGTTATGTAACTACTCTCCAGAATAATCCTTCAAGGGGATCCCAAATAACGTCACTTACCCTAACCCTAACACTTACCCTAACCCTAGCCCCACGAAGTTATGAAACTAAATTCTTCTTCAGAATAATCCTTCACGAGGATCCCAAATAGCGTCACTTATCTTGGCTGATTAAACTGATTATTCGTGATCATTTTTTATAAAGACCTTCCAACAGAATTGATTAGGACCCCTTCGTGACAATTTTGTATTATTGTCGGGATTTTGGTTGGTCACTATTTACGTACTTGTAAATGCATGCCAAAAATTGTCGAGGGCGTAATTTCAATAAAAACCATTTATGGAGGGCATTTCGAGTACTTGCTTCAAACAGAAAATCTACCACACTGTCCTGTTTGAGAATGAACACAGATGTAGTTCTGATATACAAGAAACGTATCAAGCACATCTACCTCCTACCTGTTCATCTAACGATCAATCTCGCTACCTGTTCTATGTCTGTTATTGAACGAACATTTCTTCTATAACAGCAACAGACAAGAGAAAATCGGAAATATAATTACGTCCATCTTCACTGCATTGCAAAGAAAACCTTCGAAGTGCGCATGCATACATATTATTGCTATACAAGAAAAACCTAGCAATGATTGGCAAAGGTATTTATTATGATCGAAATAGATCGAGAGGCAATTAGGAAGAAAACGAAGAAAAAAGATGAGGACATCATTGGAGGAAAATGGGGGAGGAAAATGATGTATGAATAAGTATTGCATGTAACGATAGGTGGGATCAATGTAGATTCAGAATATATGATATTTGAAGAAAGGTTTCAATGTTGGAGATTGTTTGAACAATAAGCGTACATTGTTTTCAATGATAAGTCGGGGATTGTTGGAGATTGTTGCTTGAAGTTAAGGAATTACAAGCTGTGAGTGGTTAATCTCGATTAGTGGTGTGACGTTTCGTTGTGGGAGACGAAGCACGTGGGGGAACCAGGGTACAATGTGGGAAAACCAGAGTAAATTGTGCGGAAACCAGGGTACACTGGGGAAACCATGGTACAATGTGGAGAAACCATGGTACAATGTGAGGAAATCAGTGTACAATGGGTGGAAACCAGTATATAATGTATGGAAACTAGAGTACAGTGTGGGAAAACCGTGGAACAATGTGGGGGAAACCAGGGTACAATGTGAGCAGATATCATAGCTCTCCGTGCTTGTCGATCAATAGCCACTTGTTCCAGAAGGTTCATTTTTATACCAGCTGTTGTGATTTCTTTTTCGATAGTTCTTCTCAGTGTTGTTTTTGGTCTTCCCCTTTTCTCTTGCCACTCGGTGACCATGTATAGACTTGACTTGATATTCTGTCTTCATTCATTCTGAGAATGTGACCGATGTATGCCTAACGTCTTTTTATAATAACATTTGTGATGTATTCTTGTTTTGTCTCTTCTCTTAGTATCTCATTTGACTTAAAGTCTTTCAGTTTGTATTTGTGATCTTCCAGAGACATTTGTTTTCGAAGACAATTAGTTTGTTTTCTAAAGATGTAGTTAATTACCAGCTTTAACACCAGCTGGAAAGAAGACACTGCCCTTATTATTTATACCGCAAACTAGAATTACATTTAAGGGTTGCCACCCGGGTAGAATTTCTGTGTAGAATTAGTTAACAACGGAAAATTGAATGGTGTAACGACTGATGATCATTGAAATCTTAGAAACTCGTGGAAAACTTTCAAATACAGCAAAATTTCTCATAAGTAGATAAGTTTCTGTGTAAAATTTGTTAAACCGAAAACTAGAAATGACTGGCCTATGCGATCAAGGATTTCGTCAGCTGTATTTAAGTCAAAAACACCTGTAAAATTGTGTCATTTTATCTCAAACTATACATGCTTTATGTATAGATAGAGAGATAGAGAGATAGAGATAGAGAGAGATAGAGAGAGATAGAGAGAGATAGAGAGAGATAGAGAGAGATAGAGAGATAGAGAGAGATAGAGAAATAGAGAGATAGAGAGAGATAGAAAAAGAGATAGAGAGAGATAGAGAGAGAGATAGAGTGATAGAGAGAGAGAGAGAGTACTGTACTAAAGATAGACATCGTAGATTAATATGGATCAATTCAATGAAATCAGCGTGTTCTATAGAACACAATATAGAAACTATGAACTAGGGGGCAAGTATGGGGGATTATCAATACGTTCTGAGTCTTTTGGAACAGAGCAGTAACTATAGCAACCTAGAATATACAAACCAAAGTGCATAGCTCTGTATGTATCTATGAAATAGCGGCTTTAGTCGTTTGGGAAGACAACAAACATATAGTCTGGAATTGTACTGCAACCAATCTTCGATGAGAAGACGACATCTGACAGAATCAGAATTTTATTGCAAAACTATAACTTTCCACTTAATTTATCCTTCAACAGATTTTCCGCGAATTAATTCTGGTCTTGTACCAGATGCAACACAGAAATTAGCACATCAAAAACACAATTATTGAATATCGCCAGAATACTAGGCCTACTAAATATTTATATCACAAACAGAAATAACAAATCTACCTCTGAACTCAAATATCTGGAAAGGATATTTACATGAAATTATGGACATCATAGAAGATTGAAAACGGGATGTATGCAAACCAGGAAATTTTACTGTACGGATGTTTTGAGAAACTTATGATACGAGTCTTCTGTCTATTCTAATTCCAGTCTTTGTGTTTGTTATCCTATCTATTTAACAGCGTTCTCGTTGTCGAAACGTTAAAGCTGTGTGTTCGTCCTATTTGTGAAACTGATATTTAAACATTTTTATGTTATTTTACAAATTTTCATTTATCACGTGGTTTACAGATTTACTGCAGTTTTTCTATCTTGTTTACGTTAGTTTATCTCAGGGGTTCTCAAACCTTTCAGACATCGAATACATATCACGTATAATATTGAGTGTGATGGCACCATAATATATAATATACAATACAAATATATTTTTAGTTTTTTAAAATAAAATTTGGATAGTGAATATAATTTTGGAAACTATTCATATCTCGTTCATTCATTGCAACTTGCAAATGCCCTTCCTGGTTCATTAATTGCAACTTGCACACACCTTCCCTGGTTCATTTATTGCAACTTGCACATCACATTATAGTTCGGCGTTCCTCTTCTGGAAGATGTACAAGATAATGTTGTGTGTTCCTCCTCAGAGTAGATTCCCCTGCTCTCAGACCGTATATAGTTCTACAGCAAGGGAACGTTAGATTACCTAAAGAAAATGGTCACATGCCGACTGTGACATAACCTCTCATTCAGGAGAAATGCAATTTCCTTTGGAAGTAGAGCCGTTATGGAAGAAAAAAAGGGGGGATGTGTTTACCCATCATTTCCTAGTACTAAGTCATTTTGTGATTTCCTAAGGGGAGGGAAGATTCGAACACCCTAACCACGCCCCTTTTATCTATAACTTTCTTGAGAAAAACTATTCTAGAGAGTGTAGGGGAGGAGGTTTTTATAAATTGTTGACACGATGAAGTCTCTGAAATCTTGACAGTTGTTCGCAAAAAGGTGGGAAGGGGGGGGGATAAATTGACAAATATTATTTACGTAATTTATGGATAGCTCTTAACTTCCTTTCGCGGAGCCCTATTGATCCTCTGAACCATATTGATCCTCTGAACCATATTGATCCTCTGAACCATATTGATCCTCTGAACCATATTGATCCTCTGAACCATATTGATCCTCTGAACCATATTGATCCTCTGAACCATATTGATCCTCTGAACCATATTGATCCTCTGAACCATATTGATCCTCTGAACAATATTGATTCTCTGAACCATATTGATCCTCTGAACAATATTGATCCTCTGAACCATATTGATCCTCTGAACAATATTGATAATCTGAACCATATTGATCCTCTGAACAATATTGATCCTCTGAACCATATTGATCCTCTGAACCCTATTGATCATCTGAACCCCATTGATCCTATTAACCCTATTGATTCTCTGAACCATATTGATCCTCTGAACCATACCCCTAAACCCTATTGATCCTCTGAACCATATTAATCCTCTGAACCATATTGCTCATATGAAACCTATTGATCCTCTGAACCCTACTGCTCCTCTGAACCCTATCTCTCTTCTGAACCCAGTTTATGAAGTTAAAGCGATAGAAAGCGATGCTGACACCGAATGTGTCATACCGAAAGATGCGGTTGACACTGGAGACCTGTAAACTATGACACAACGTTCGTTCTCTCGACTACATCCAGCTATGCTACAGGAGTTTAAGAACAAGTGCGAAAAAAGAAGAAATATTGGAGTCTTCATGATAAGAAAAAAATCCCTGCGAAACCTCAAATTGCACAAACGTACACGAGAATTCTGTTGTTGTACTTCTGGACATTTAAGCAAAAACAGTTTAAGCAACAAGAGAACACGAAGAGACAACAACAGAAAATTACAGAACTGCTAAACATCTCTGTTTTTGATCGAGCCTCTCATTTTTCTCTTCCCAAATCTGAAATTGCTTACACGGTAATCAAATAAAGGAGACGAGAATACCATAAGGTTATTCTTTTTGGGGATTCTAGTCACGATGTTACAACTGAAAATGAAGTTTCCATCACATATTTTGGAAATTCCAATCGAACTTTGCAAGAACGTGTTCTTTCTATCTCAAATATTTTTAAATAGTCTCCCGAGGAACTCTTGGAATGTCTGTACTTCTCTCGGGGCATTGGCGGCCGCTTAACCTGAACGATGGGTACGTTATATTGATGAATAACACGTCAAAGAACACAGACAATGTTTGTGTTAAGAATACCCTTAGGAACTTCAGCCTCGCGTTTTCTAGCCAATTGAAAAATACAATAATTTTGAACTTGAAAATCTCAGATTATTTGTGGATTCTGTGTAATGAAAATTCGGCTTTCTTATACAGACTAATTTATCCCACATATAAGTTATATAGACTAATTTATCCCAACTATAAGTTATATAGTCTAATTTATCCCAACAATTTCTTATACAGACTAAGCTATCCCAACTATAAGTTATATAGACTAATTTATCTCAACTATAAGTTATATAGACTAATGTATCCCAACAACTTCTTATACAGACTAAGCTATCCCAACTATAAGTTATATAGACTAATTTATCCCAACGATTTCTTATATAGGCTAATGTATTTCAACAATTTCTTCTATAGACTAATTTATACCACAATTTCTTATATAGATTAATGTATTCCAACGATTTCTTATACAGGTTAATGTATCCCAACGATTTCTGAAAGAGGCTAAGCTATCCCAACGATTTCTTGAAAAGTGTCGATGCCTCCCTTTCGAACCAATATATTATATCCATGAACATATTTCTTATTTTTGAAAGTAGACTATTAACTCAGTTGTTATTCAAATGTGGAATTTACTCGATACTACCTATTTTATTTGTTTTCACAAAGTATAAATTAGAATGTTCTTTTTCAACAGATACTAACTCAAACCAAAAGATAAATCATAAATTAAATCTTCTTACCAGCATTGTTATGAATGTCAGACATTCAATCTTCATACCAACATTATCTTACGAATGTCAAACATGGATACTAACTAAAGAATACGATATAAAGCTTACTGCGCGTGAAATGAGATGTCTAAGAAAAATAGCAAACAAAACCAGAAGAGATTACAAGAAATGTTGGAACAACATCTATCGTCAAATATATTGAAAAAGAGAGTACAATCATTCGACTACCATAGTCCAGAATTCTATCATTCATTCAATTTACACCGAAAAAGCAGAAAAAGACAATAGACAAAATTATTCAGAACACATGATTGTTAAATTTTAGGGAGCCCAGACTAACAGGTACGAAAAAAAAATATAGATAACAGTATACAAGCAGACTGAAACAACGTTCCAAGTTTCAACAATAATATATTTATTTTTATTTATTAAAAAAAAAACCGAACAAACAGAAAAAGAAAGATTGAAAATAATAGTAACAGCACAATTTGACTAGCAGCAGGCATTTAACAACAAAAAAACCTAAGGTAACAATGATAGAATACGACAATCTATAGTAAATACGGCCACTTATTTCTATATAATCAATTAATAGCAGACATTTTTGAAGCTACCTCCTGTGTATACACCGTTTGGCAAGCAGGAGAATATATCTGTGAATCTCTGTTGTAGTAGGCAGGGATAATGTCCCGCTGAATCTCTCTTTTAGCATACAGGAGAATGTCCCGCTGAATCTCTCTTTTAGCATACAGGAGAATGTCCCGCTGAAACTCTTTTGTATCAGGCAGGAGAATGTCCCGCTGAATCTCTTTTGTATCAGGCAGGAGAATGTCCCGCTGAATCTCTTTTGTATCAGGCAGGAGAATGTCCCGCTGAATCTCTTTTGTATCAGGCAGGAGAATGTCCCGCTGAATCTCTTTTGTATCAGGCAGGAGAATGTCCCGCTGAATCTCTTTTGTATCAGGCAGGAGAATGTCCCGCTGAATCTCTTTTGTATCAGGCAGGGGAATGATTCTACCAGACTTTCTGCAGGATGTAATCCAGTGAACGCAAAATGCGCTGTGTCGCCATTTTATTTGCGCCAATGTCCCGACAAGTTCGTCTTCAGTGGTCAAATTGACAGATTATACTTTCACACACAATATTGATAGATTGTACTCACACACAAAATTGATAGATTGTACTCACACACAAAATTGACAGATTGTACTCTCACACAAAATTGACAGATTGTACCCACACACAACAAATTGACATATTGTACCCACACACACAAATTGACAGATTGTACCCACACACAACAAATTGACATATTCTACCCACACACAACAAATTGACATATTATACCCACACACAACAAATTGACATATTGTACCCACACACAACAAATTGACATATTGTACCCACACACAACAAATTGACATATTCTACCCACACACAACAAATTGACATATTGTACCCACATACAACAAATTGACATATTGTACCCACACACAACAAATTGACATATTGTACCCACACACAACAAATTGACATATTGTACCCACACATAACAAATTGACATATTCTACCCACACACAACAAATTGACATATTGTACCCACACACAACAAATTGACATATTGTACCCACATACAACAAATTGACATATTGTACCCACACACAACAAATTGACATATTGTACCCACATACAACAAATTGACATATTGTACCCACACACAACAAATTGACATATTGTACCCACACACAACAAATTGACATAGTGTACCCACACAACTGTTTATTCTTTTATAATTCTGTTTCTCTGATCGTTCCTTCAAGAATTTCAAATACAAACAACTTACATCTGCTTAACTATCATATATCTCGTTCTTTCTTGGACAAGGCCAGCATTAGTATATGTTTCCAAATGGCACAACGCCTTGCAATATTCATGTCTATTATCGTATTAATTAATAATGAGCATTGATTGTACATTGAAGCCGGAGATCCGCGTTAAGTTGCTTACTTATCCAAAACTGTGGGGAGTAAAGACCGCTGTACAGAAAGTAAACAAGACTCTATTCGCTACGTTTTTGATTATTGTCATGATTTCGTTTGTCTCTATGTATATACTTGGAATCCCTTGCTAAAAAAAGCCACGGTCCACCAAATGCACGGAAATATTTTTTTTAAATCAGTCTTTTGGGTCATGTTTACCTTGTGTACACAGGTCTTTACTGGAGCACGGACATTGCTTTTCCCTCCTTCTAATGTAGACTAGAGTTATATACACAAGAACTAGGTTTATTGTTTTCAAAGATTTAAATTCATTTGAATTACTTAGCAATGCTAAGATTGACAAGCTTTGCAGAGATGTGTACTTTTATATCAGATTGAAGCTTCTGAATATATGGGCTACAGACTTGTGTTATAAATCAGCTTTGTAGAGTATAGGATAATTATATTCATTTGGGAACATAACAGAGAAATTGGCAGGTTGCTTAAGTCACTGTTGGCGCCAATGAAAAGGGGTAAGCTTTTTTTAATTTGGGCACGTAATTAAATATATTTCACTTATAAAAATAATATCAAGACAGATGAGGGTTCAAGGAGAAGATGTAGATTAAGAAAGTCTCGGAATGACAAAATTAAGAAGATTATGAATGATTTTTCTACACTAGTTCAAATGCCTGAAAACAGAAGTGTTTGAGGTTTTTTTTACTGCTAATGTCTCGTATGTGGCACACCACGATCCTTGCGAATAAAAGGTATTATTCTTACACTGATTAATTATAAGACTCAATATATACATTTTTGTTAGATATTTTCGCGAACTTAGATGAGAAAGAGAGCAATTAGAAGTTATATAAAACATCCTTTAGTCTCGTTCTCCAAGCACAGTCAGACGTTAATATGTATTTTATTAATGAACTGTATTGTGGTCACCAGCTTAAAGTAAGGACCGTAGAACTTGTCCCTCACAGCTGTTTCTGATGGCCATATTTTTTAAATATTGAGGTCCCGGATTCAATCCAACGTTGGGACAGGATTTTTTCGTTTGGAGGTATAATCAAAACCCTTCCTGTACATGTCGCGGCGTCTGCTATGGCAAAGCGGTCTTTATTTCAACAGCCCATAGAAAGTCTCCCTGCACTCCTTCACCGGAAAACATGTAGTAGCAGAAGTTTTTTGTTTTTTGTTTAGTTTTTAAAGACAGCAAATAAGTACGTCATTTCTGAAGTTAAAGAGTCCCCAGCTTGTGGCAATGTGCCTTTCAGACAAACTGAATCAGTCATCTGAAGTAGACGAATGCGCAGCTTGTGAGTTACAGACACACTGAGTCAGTCATCTGAAGTAGACGAATGCGCAGCTTGTGAGTTACAGACACACTGAGTCAGTCATCTGAAGTAGACGAATGCGCAGCTTGTGAGTTACAGACACACTGAGTCAGTAATCTGAAGTAGACGAATGCACAGCTTGTGAGTTACAGACACACTGAGTCAGTCATCTGAAGTAGACGAATGCACAGCTTGTGAGTTACAGACACACTGAGTCAGTCATCTGAAGTAGACGAATGCACAGCTTGTGAGTTACAGACACACTGAGTCAGTCATCTGAAGTAGACGAATGCACAGCTTGTGAGTTACAGACACACTGAGTCAGTCATCTGAAGTAGATGAATGCCAAGCTTGTGAGTTACAGACACACTGAGTCAGTAATCTGAAGTAGACGAATGCACAGCTTGTGAGTTACAGACACACTGAGTCAGTAATCTGAAGTAGACGAATGCACAGCTTGTGAGTTACAGGCACACTGAGTCAGTCATCTGAAGTAGACGAATGCACAGCTTGTGAGTTACAGGCACACTGAGTCAGTCATCTGAAGTGGAAGCCTGCCCATCTTGTGGGTTACAGACACAGTGAGTTAGTAATCTGAAGTAGAAGATTGCCCAGTGTATGGGTTACAGACACAGTGAGTCAGTCATCTGAAGTGAAAGCATGCCCAGCTTGTGGGTTACATACACAAATACACAATGAGTCAGTCATCTAAAGTAGACGACTGCCCAGCTTATGGCAGTGTGCCTTACACACACATATGCCCCACGCCATTGAGGCATATTATGTAATACCGTGATATGCCCGTATTTCCATGCCATTTAAAGATATTGAGAAATACCGTGAAATGCCCGTATTTCCACGCCATTAAGACTTATTGAGGAAATACTGTATTTTTATGCCTGTATAAAATGTCATGAGGCATTTGAGGCATATTTATATATAACGTGTTAAGCCCGTATTTTTCCATGACCGGTGACATATCAACGAATGACATGATCAAGTCTGCCGCATTTACTTTCTCATTCTTTGGTACCCGTTTCTTTTACTTCGGGTCGACTTAGGAACCGTTAATAAAACTTTAAAAATTGCCAGCTTGAACTGTGAATCGAAACGTGGATCTCCCAAACAGGTAGCCAGTGCACTAACAACTGGTCTACCGTATCTATCCCGTCTTGAATAGGCTGTACTTTTTCTATTAGTATTTTCGTTACTTATTGTATTTTATTCTCATAACTCTAGTCTTATCCGTGTGTACATAACCAGATCAATAGAATAGAATGCGTGCCCCTTAATCTCGTGTTAGTTTGAATAGCCAGTAATTATTCTATTAGTTTCTAACTGCCAAGCATTCAGTCAATTCACGAGCTAAACATCGAGTGCTGACTTCGCTCGTGTGATTGTTTGTCAAATTAACATTTGTAAAGTAAAACATTGCAAGAGAAGGCAATTAGTGACTTCGCCGTATCCTTAGGAATAGACTGAGCACAAAACAACTAAATCAAAACAAGATTATGTTATCGAAAGAAAAATATCATATTCAGGGATAAAATTGTATGATGTTTATTGGACAGTTCAATCTTTAGTTTCCGTTTTCAGAATTGATATTGATAATGCAAAAATTCGCCAAACAGAGGAATGGAAGTTCCTATTTCACAT
This sequence comes from Meghimatium bilineatum, assembly GCA_034231615.1. NCBI lineage: Eukaryota > Metazoa > Mollusca > Gastropoda > Stylommatophora > Philomycidae > Meghimatium > Meghimatium bilineatum. The sequence continues at coordinate 8,575,022 of CM067321.1, forward strand.
CCATTATTTTAATACTAAAATATAAACATGTTAATGTGTGTGTTAGATTTTCTGTGTTTGAGGCCATTTTTTTGTACCTTGTTAATATTATTGATTAGGAGTCGGGCAAACTCATAGGTGTTCAGTGTCACGAAGCAAATATCGAAGTGTATAGCATAATGATGGTTTCTAGAGCTCGCTGGCTGAACACATTCCTCAATTTGGTCCATCGCATGTTCATTCCTACCCTGTCTGCATTCAACAATTGTATCATAGATGTATCATCTATAGTAGTGCCTACATTCAACAATTGTATCCTAGATGTATCATCTATAGTAGTGCCTACATTCAACAATTGTATCCTAGATGTATCATCTATAGTAGGGCCTACATTCAACAATCGTATCCTAGATGTATCATCTATAGTAGGGCCTACATTCAACAATCGTATCCTAGATGTATCATCTATAGTAGGGCCTACATTCAACAATTGTATCCTAGATGTATCATCTATAGTAGGGCCTACATTCAACAATCGCTCGCCAAATAATTGTAAAATATCTGCCTTAATTATTCCCAATTTACTTGAATAGAAGTTTATTTGAGGCAAGAATGTTTTGTTCTCTCAAAATCCAGCAGGTTTAGAGGATGCAGTTCTGAACAGTTAGAATGTGTTATCTGTACTTTTTATCCTGACACATCCATCTTCAGCATGACGCGTGTAGCACGTTTACTTATAGAATGGGGACCAACTCCACACTAATGCTTTCTTAGTAGCCTATTGCGACATGAATGGCAGGTCACAATGTTGCTAGTTGCTATTTTGTTTTTTTCTTTTAGAATGTACCACATCTATCTGACATTTTTTTTCAAATGTGATTCCTGTCATTGTAAACCAACTCCCCAATATACCAAAATTGTATCTAATTTTTATATTATACACCAACATTGTATCTCATTTTTATATTATACATCAAAATTATATCCCACTTTTTATATTTTACACCGAGATTGTATCCCACTTTTTATATTATATAGCAAAATTATATCCCACTTTTTATAGTATATACCAAAATTGTATCTCATTTTTATATTATATAGCAAAATTGTATCCAATTTTTATATTATACACCAAAATTCTATACCATTTTTTATATTATACACCGAAATTACATTCCTATTCTTTCTAACTCCCGATTCCAGTCTCTAGACATACCAGGTCTACCTCTGTGCCTAATTGTCAACAAATCCCATGATAATCTTTTCAAACTTCAAGGGAAATAACCGATCATCAATGCGATCAACATGCAGACTAAGAAACATCATCGCAGTCATTTCTATTCCACATCACCCATCGCACTGTCTTAACAGCTTCCAAGTTTCCTCATTTTTTGTAACGTTTAACATTCCTACAATTTATTCTTCTCATAATATAACTTCTCGTATAATTTGTTTTCTATTTTGTTTCCTGATATATGAACTCTTTCCAAATTACCACTTTCCAGGTTTTTTGGGGGTTTTTTTTTTTAGCACCAAAATAAAATGGAATCAGTTTGCGAGTGTTAGACAAATGTATAGGAGTCAACTTGTCGACTTGTTCCTCATTCAACTGTCTCCAGATTTCATTACTGAAAAGGTTCCTTTAATATGCAAGATGACGCGTTGCCAGGCTACGGGACGCTATCTTTGAACGGCTCAAACTTATACCGCTCTGCATCGTGACCTTGTTCAGACAGAGTTGGGGGAGAATTGCTCCCCGAGCTAGAGGTGATTGACTCACTCTGGCAGGATGGAGCAGGAGAACTTATATTTTAAAAAGTCATCTGGAGTTTCTCACAAATACCTCCTCTCCCTGCTCTCTCTCAGATGCCCTCCTCTCTTGTTATTTCCTTATAGAATATGCTCACCACACGCACTCATTTTTGTCCAAATTTTTATTTTGTAATCTCACAATGACAATCTTGCATAACGAAATTACTCGAGTATTTTCTCTACATATTTATTCTTTCGCAAAACTCAGTGGCGTAGTGGCTAAGCCGTTTGCATTTGTACTATCGGTCCGGGAGTTCGATTACGACTCGTGACGTCTTGTTTGCAAAGTGCATTTTTTAGGACATTGTGTGAAGCTACGGAGTTACGTGCTATAAGTGCTATTAGTGGTACTCTTGGCATGTGCCACGCCACTTCGATGAGTGGGGCGGAATACGTATAGGGAAATCCGGATACAGCGAAGTCAATATTCTACGCCTTTATAACCATTTGTTTCATTTCTAGTTTCAAGAGTGGACACAATATTTATGTGTCAGTACAATCTGTCGCTGCAATCTGTCATTGCAACCTATCGTTGCAACCTGTTGTTACAAGCTGTCGATACGATCTGTCGTTTACAACACGTCATTACAATCTGTCATTACAATCTGTCATTACAATCTGTCATTACAATCTGTCATTACAATCTGTCATTACAATCTGTTGCTGCAACCTGTCGTTACAGCATGTCATTAAATCTGTCATTACAATCTGCTGTTAAAATCTTTCGTTGCAATCTGTCGTTACAATCTTTCGTTACAATCTTCCGTTACAACCTTGTCGTTACAATATTTCGTTATAATCTGTCGTTACAACCCGTCGTTGCAATCTGTCGTTACAATCTTTCGTTACAATCTTTCGTTACAATCTTTCGTTACAACCTTGTCGTTACAATATTTCGTTATAATCTGTCGTTACAACCTGTCGCTAAAACATGTCATTACAACCTGTCACTACAATTTTTCGTTACAACATGCAACATAGAGAGATGCATGCACGAGTGAGAGAGAGAGAGAGAGAGAGAGAGAGAGAGAGAGAGATGAGGTTCGACAAGTATCTCCAGCCCTGCATAAAGGCAGATGGTGTAGCACTGAAAGTTGTGAATAGATTCACATATCTAGGCAGTACGTTATCACAAAATGTCAACGTTGATGATGAAGTGTATACAAGGATCGCCAAAGCAAGCAGTACTTTCGGCAGATTGTACGCAAATGTTTGGCGTAGAAATGGCATTAACCTACAGACTAAGCTGAAAATCTTCAGAGCAGTGGTACTTTCAGTGCTATTATACGCTAGCGAAACATGGACTGTGTATAGACGTCATGTGAGGAAACTCAATCACTTTCATACAACTTGTCTCAGAAAAGTTATGAACATCAGATGGCAAGACAAGATTCCAGATATCACTGTCCTTGATAGAGCCGGTATCCCCTTCATTGACACTATCCTAATGCAGACACAGATTCGTTGGGCAGGTCATTTGGTGCGTATGCCAGACCATCGCCTGCCAAAGATTCTTCTCTATGGTGAGCTGGAGAAGGGTACAAGATCTCCAGGTGGCCAAAAGAAGCGCTAAAAGGACTCATTAAAGACCTCACTGAAAGCTTTTGAAGTAGACAAAGATACATGGGAAGCGCTTGCATAAAATAGATCTACATGGCGTTCTACAATAAAAAAGAGCGCATCATCTTGTGAAAAGAGGAGAAATGCAGCAGCGGAGAGCAGCTAGAAAGTCACGGATAGACCAAAATCCGTCTACTGTGGTCATTCCATGCTCGAACTGTCCAAGGATATTTACAGCTCGAATAGGGCTCATTAGCCATCTACAAATTGTTATTCATGGTCATAATTCTAACTGAATTTTCTAGAGTGGATGTCAGAAATGGTCATCACCTTTGTTGGACGAACACAAACACACACCACACACACACACACAGAGAGAGAGAGAGGGAGATGCATGAGAGAGAGAAAGAGAGAGAGAGGATATAGCTATGACACTGTTTTACATAGCGAAATCTTCAGATACCCAGCGGAGACACACTTGTAATATCATGATAAACAAATTAACAACATGTAGGAGATGACGCCATGTCAAGGGGACAAACTGTATAATTGTCACACAAGGGAGATAATTCCGCTTGTTCGTTTATGTTAGTTGACAAGGCTCATTGCATCAGTTGCGGCAATATATGAACTATTTCTCTACACAAAAACAGTAATTCTTTATCCTTATAAATCCATTGTACATTATTTCCCCATCAATAAGTATTGTTCCCGCAATAACGTTTTTAGAAACGGTTTTACCTATTATGATTTTAACATTAAATGAACAATTCAATGTAAATTTTATCTCCCCATCCCGCTTAGTTTATTTGTTTGTTTGAGAACACTATGAATTGCGATCGATTATGTTTTATTTCCTATATTCAGGGGGGTGATTTTTCTGTGCTTTATTTCATACCCAGGAGACTTCAGTTTTCGGCTTAGTGCAATGCCTATTGAAAGAGCCTTCTACTAAGAAGGGGGTCTGTAATTGTATAAATGACATGCTACAAAGCTTCCATAAGAGAGCCTCGATATAACGTCATGTCATCTAAGGTTTTCTGTTACATGAGTCGTTTGTCTAGTGGGCCACTGGTGAGACCAACAGACACAACCTCATGCATATCCCGCCTGGTATTTGTAATGTAAAATATTCCTCTTCCGATGAGGTACACCATTTTCATCCCCGGACCTTACTGCTATTTTAATATATGGTTTTTATATATAAGAACTTTCCACCAAAAACAATAATGAAGGTAGTGGTTCGGATAATCCTATCGCCATGACTTCATGTAAAGGATTAATCAAACGAGGATAAACCCATCCCGTTTAGCACAAAGCGTGTATAGTGTTGTGCTTCGTCATGGTTACCTTGACCACACAATTTGATTATTTTGTTTGTTAAATAAAGTATAAAGGATTCTTGCCGAGGTGCGACACTTTCAACCTAAGATCGAAATATATGTTGAGTTATATCGCCACAAAATTTGAGAGCCGAGTACTTATTCATATACATGTTTATTTGTAAAGACGACGTTTCGAGATTTGAAGTCCTTCGTCAGTAAGCAAGTAAGTTAATGATTGATCTATTTTTAATCTGATTGCAATTGTTGTTGCCCTAATTAAACGTTTAGTTTTACTTAATCCCGCCGAAGACGGATGTGTTCTGGCGCAAATAAAAATGTGATTCAACGACATTCTCTTCATGACTACATCCTGCAGGAAATCTAGTAGGATCATTGTATTGCTACAAGAGAGATTCCAACGGGAGTTTGAGAATGAACACAGAAGAAGATTATAATATTGCTCGCAGTTGTCTTCCTTTACTTTCCTGTGTGCGATGCCGGCTGGCGTAGGTGATCATGGCTCTCCACATCTCTCTGTCCACGGTATTATGTATAAAAATTGTTGTTGTTTCGCTGCCGTGCCAGGTTGTCAAACTGTCTAATATTTCTTTTCACATTGTCGCTCTCTATCGCCATTGCCTTAATTTTGCCTGTTCTGACTATGTTCTTTAAAGCCTGTCTCATTAGGTGACCAAAAAAGAAAATTGTTTTTTTTTCTTATATTATTGATTAAGGTTCGTTTCACATTTGACTCTTTCAACACCTCTACATTAGTTTTACTGGCAGTCCATAGTATTCTCAGCATTCTTCTGTAGAACCACATCTCTATTGCCTCTAATTTCCCACTTTCCTGTTTGTTTATTGCTTTCATATGTTAGTATAGGAGTTATATAGCACTGCAAGACTCGCTTTAATATGTTAGTATAGGAGGTATATAGCACTGCAAGACTCGATTTAATATGTTAGTATAGGAGGTATATAGCACTGCAAGACTCGCTTTAATATGTTAGTATAGGAGGTATATAGCACTGCAAGACTCGCTTTAATATGTTAGTATAGGAGGTATATAGCACTGCAAGACTCGCTTTAATATGTTAGTATAGGAGGTATATAGCACTGCAAGATTCGCTTTAATATGTTAGTATAGGAGGTATATAGCACTGCAAGACTCGCTTTAATATGTTAGTATAGGAGGTATATAGCACTGCAAGACTCGCTTTAATATGTTAGTATAGGAGTTATATAGCACTGCAAGACTCGCTTTAATATGTTAGTATTGGAGTTATATAGCACTGCAAGACTCGCTTTAATATGTTAGTATAGGAGTTATATAGCACTGCAAGACTCGCTTTAATATGTTAGTATAGGAGTTATATAGCACTGCAAGACTCGCTTTAATATGTTAGTATAGGAGGTATATAGCACTGCAACTTATATATCACTTAGTAATTTATTAAATGTAAAATTATGGTAGTCCTAAGCTTAGTCGTCAGAGCTCCCGCTCTACAGACACACCATCTATGTTCGTGCCTGACTCTCATGGTCTGATCCTAGTATAAACAGAAATGTGAATATACAGCTGGGACCAGCAATAGTGCACAAAAGGTGCAAACCTAGACAATGGTAGTTTATACATGTACAATGTTTTACATCGAGATTTGGATGTGCGGGGGTGGGGGTGAGAATGGGTACGGAAGTGGTATTTGTTTAAATTTCAGACACTCCTATCTAGATAATAGACCCAATCTAGATGTTAGACCTAATTTAGATGTTAGACCTAATCTAGATGTTAGACCTAATCTAGATGTTAGACCTAATCTAGATGTTAGACCTAATATAGATGTTAGACCTAATCTATATGTTATACCTAATATAGATGTTAGACATACTGTAGGTGTTAAACCTAATCTATATGTTAGACCTAATCTAGATGTTAATCCTAATCTAGATGTTAGACCTAATCTATATGTTAGACCTATTTTAGATCTCTGCTACTAAATATTTTAGTGACTAGGCCAGGTGTTTATTAATATATTTGTTAATGTAAGATTGCAAATTGTTCAACATTGCAACACAAGAACACATAAAACAGAAAACTCTCACCACCAGATAAGCAACAAGGCAACTATCCCTGCCAGGTAAGAAACTTTCCCCACCAGGTAAGCAACAAGGCAACTCTCCCACCTGGTAAACAACAAGGAAACTCTCCCCACCAGCTAAGCAACTCTCTCCACCAGGTAAGCAACAAGGCAACTCTTCTTACCAGGTAAGCAACAAGGCAACTCTCCCAACCAGGTAATCACAAGGCAACTCTCCCCACCAGGTAATCACAAGGCAACTCTCCCCACCAGGTAAGCAACTCTACCCACCAGGTAAGCAACTCTACCCACCAGGTAAGCAACTCTCCCCACCAGGTAAGCAACTCTCCCCACCAGGTAAGCACCTCTCCCCACCAGGTAATTAACTCTCCCCACCAGGTAAGCAGTCTGACATACATTGTTTGCTTGAGAGCCCATCATGTAAAATAGTGTTGAACAGAACAGTGACATTAACCAAATATATTTCAATAGATTCATTTTCTCTATTGCAAATTCATATATTCATAATTTATTTACTGGCTATATTTTATTTACTGGCTATATTTTATTTACTGGCTATATTTTACTTACTGGCTATATTTTATCTATACGCTGCAGCCCTTGTTTGCCTTGCGGCGTCAGCGGTGAAAACTCTGTAGATGACCTTCTTGTGCGCTGTTTGTAAGCTTGTTCCTGTGGCTTCTTTGATTTCTGTGATCCATCTTTTACATGGTCTGCCTCTGGCTTTATAACTGTTATGTCTATGTGTCATGACCATTTGTGGCATGCTATATGTCGGTAGTCTGGAAGCGTGTGAAAACAACTTGTTCTATTGCCTTTTGATTGTAGACAGTGTTCCCTAAATATAACCATTATAGACATTGTTCCCTAAATATAAGCATTATAGACAGTGTTCCCGAAAATATAACCAATTTAGACAGTGTTCCCGAAACTATAACCATTATAGACAGTGTTCCCGAAAATATAACCAATTTAGACAGTGTTCCCGAATTATAACCATTATAGACAGTGTTCCAGAACTATAACCATTATAGACAGTGTTCCCGAAACTATAACCATTATAGACAGTGTTCCCGAACTATAACCATTATAGACATTGATCAATGACATCTGCGAACAGAATAGGGTGTATTAGCCATCTGCGAACTCATGGTCAAGGATATAGCTATGAATTTCAAAAGCTGATTTTGCAAACTGTCATCATAACTTGTGATGGACAAACAGCGACAACAATAGAATAATAGATTTAGCACCACCCATATTCCTGTTTTGTGGACTGCGTGCATTATTTCTGTATGTGTTGATTTCAAACATGTGCATATCGTGACATTTTGTGTGTATGTTGATTCAGGTATTTGAATATCGGGACATTTCTGTGTGTTAAAATAAATGTAGTGTCAGAATGTATCACTTCCAACAATGTAGCTTCAAGCAATTATCCGCAGCTAGTAATACTTCCTACAATGTAGCTTCAAGCAATTATCCGCAGCTAGTAATACTTCCTACAATGTAGCTTCAAGCAATTATCCGCAGCAGGTAATATTTCCTAGAATGTAGCTTCAAGCAATTATCCGCAACTAGTAATACTTCCTACAATGTAGCTTCAAGCAATTATCCCCAGCTAGTAATACTTCCTACAATGTAGCTTCAAGCAAATATCCCCAGCTAGTAATACTTCCTACAATGTAGCTTCAAGCAAATATCCCCAGCTAGTAATACTTCCTACAATGTAGCTTCAAGCAATTATCCCCAGAGATATCTAAATAAATGACTTTTTAAACAAGGAACAGTGAGTCGGAATCGAACCAGTGTTATCTTGAGAATTCTGCTTAACAATTACCACCCCGCACTCATACCGCATTAAACATAAGATTTTTTCACTAGAATCAATTTCTGATGAAAATATTAATATACTTGACTAAATCAACACTCTAACCACTTGACTACACCAACAATCTAACCACTTGACTACACAAACACTCTAACCACTTGACTACACCAACACTCTTTCCACTTGACTACACCAATGATATAACCACTTGACTACACAAACACTCTAACCACTTGACTACACCAACACTCTAACCACTTGACTACACCAACACTCTTACCACTTAACTACACCAACTCTCTAAGTACGTGACTACACAACTCTTTAACCACTTGACTACACTACTTCTCCAAACACTTAACTACACCCCCAAATAAATATTGCACCTATGCCCTTAACCATCTGACAGCGCCAGCACACATTCTAAACATCAACATATTACAAATATATTAATCAACATAAATGCTCACTACATGTCCATCGCCCTGCGTCCTTCTTTCCCCTTGATAGGGCGCACAAAGAGATAGCATCCAGTACCCTAATTGAACATCCATATTTCTGCTACCTCCCGGGTCTGAGTGCCAGATAGCATCTGCGCACTGGCAGTTCCGGGAAGATTCCATCACACACGTGTAGATTAAATGAGGACAAACACAATTTGGGATTGATGGTGCCAACGTTTGTTTTCTGTCTTCTTTGACCAACTGTTGCAATAAATGAGAAATAATGTCTAGATTCGATATTCAGGAGCAGCGAGAATGTAGGGGGGCGGGGGGTGATAATGGATGCGTTTGGTCAACCGAAAAGAGCGTGGCGTCCAACATCTGATGTGTGCTTGCGTCACTCTTTGGGATATATAATTGAAGCGATATATATATATATAATACATAATAAGGGGAGGGAGAAAAGTGATACATGCACATACCATGAATGTAGTAAGAGGTGACTAATCGATAATAGATAGTACCTTTCCATGATATTAAATTGTATTCTTACTCGTTTTTAATGTTGTGACTATGTTCTTGATAAAGACCTTTTGATCAAAACGTCGATTCTCGTGTGTCCAGTGATTAGCACAACTTCATTACTGTGTTTCCTAGCGTCGCCTAGAGGTGACGGGATGTTGGGTGTTGTTAGACTATCATAACTGCATGGTCTCTGCTCCGAGAAAAATGGATCAATCCAAGCCTTTACTTCGTTGGATTTTCTTTTTGGTTAAGCCGTTCGCTTTGTATTCAAGAGTTTTCGGGTTCAAATACCGAATTATTTTCAATTGTGTTTACAAAATGGTATTTTTTTAGATATTCCAGAATTTTCGCTTGATTCTACAGTCACGTGCTATGAGTGGTCCTCTCTGCAGACAGCGAGTCGATTAATGGAGAAGGAAGGATTACATATGGAATAACCCGAGCACAATGAAGTCCATTCTCCACGCCTTTCGCTTTTGCGCCGTTTTCATAAACAGTTTTACATTACGGGAGGATCACGCATATACCGTTCATCAATCGGTATATACAGGAGAAAGATAGCGATACATGTATAATTATTCTAATATAAAGTAAATACATCAATGAAGGTAGAACACTTCAAATACAAACTACAACACTAATGCGGATAAAATATATCTAATACAATATAAAAACACCGATGGGGGTAAAGTCCTTTCAACTAAATCGTAATGTTGTGCGTAACTGCAAAACAATCTTACAATCAGAACATAAGATTTCCTTGAACCCGAGGACATGGACTCTGCAGTGGCAGTTAGCTGAAACACAGCGTACTAGTGGGTACATCTCTTCGGTGTCTCGGTGTTTATACCTACTCACGCTGCAACAGGTTACAGGTGATTTCTGAGCACAGGTTGGAAATCATAGGTATCCTCACCTTAAGTGACAAATTAAGGAGATGCTCTTAAATTACGTCAAAATGTGGGCGAGGTGTCGTGTAAGCACTTTTGACAGATGATTTTGAGAAGAGAAATGACAGGGGTTGACAATGGGAATGATAGAGGTTGACAAGGGGAATGATAGGGGTTGACAAGGGGAATGACAGTGGTTGACAAGGGGAATGATGGGTTGACAAATGGGAATGACAGGGGTTGACAAGGGAAATGACAGGGTTGACAAGGGAAATGACAGGGGTTAACAAGGGGAATGACAGTGGTTGAACAGGGGAATGACAGAGTTGACAATGGAAATGGCAGGGTTGACAAGGGGAATGACAGGGGTTGACAATGGGAATGACAGGGGTTGACAATGGGAATGACATGGGTTGACAATGGGCATGACAGGGGTTGACAAGGGGAATGACAGGGTTGACAATGGGAATGACAGGAGTTGAAAAGGGGAATGACAGGGGTTGACAATGGAAATGACAGGGTTGACAAGGGGAATGACAGGGTTGACAAGGGGAATGACAGGGTTGACAAGGGGAATGACAGGGTTGACAAGGGGAATGACAGGGTTGACAAGGGGAATGACAGGGGAATGACAGGGTTGACAAGGGGAATGACAGGGGTTGACAATGGGATTGACAGGGGCTGACGATGGGAATGACAGAGGTTGACAATAGTTGACGTCAGTTATATTGCTTCTATACACAATTAAAGTATTTGATTTTTAAAAAAAATCTAAACCTGGAAAAAACATCTTGTATTTTTTGCATGCAATTTTCTGCTAAAATATTTTTAGGGGAATTATAGGGGGGTAGAACAGTTTTAACATAACAAAGCAGCGGGGGTTCTTGAATTCTTGAAAGTTCTTGACAGAGAAGGAAGATCAACATTTATCGAGAATATATTGGCCTAATCTCTGGACAGCGCCAAAGAGACATACTTTGCCTTTGTTCAATTCTATGCGCATTTTGTTTGAGTAACATTGTAGCTAACTTCCAAGTCACATATCTAGAAATTAGCTTCAGGAACACGCTATCTAACTTCCAAGTCACATATCTAGATATTAGCTTCAGGAACACGCTATCTAACTTCCAAGTCACATATCTAGAAATTAGCTTCAGGAAAACGATATCTAACTTCCAAGTCACATATCTAGAAATTAGCTTCAGGAAAACGGTATCTCACTTCCAAGTCACATATCTAGATATTAACTTCAGGAATACGATATCTAATGTTTGATAATAACTGGTTTCCTCATGTCATTGTTTGTATGTCACTTATTTCCTTATGTCAATGTTTGTATGCCACTGGTTTCCTCATGTCAATATTTGTATGTCACTGGTTTCCTCATGGCAATGTTTATATGTCACTGGTTTCCTCATGTCAATGTTGTATGTCACTGGTATCCTCATGTCAATGTTTGTATTCACTGGTTTCCTTATGTCAATGTTTGTATGTCACTGGTTTCCTCATGTCAGTGTTTGTATGTCACTGGTTTCCTCATGTAAGTGTTTGTATGTCACTGGTTTCCTCATGTCAGTGTTTGTATGTCACTGGTTTCCTCATGTCAATGTTTGTATGTCACTGGTTTCCTCATGTCAATGTTTGTATGTCACTAGTTTCCTCATGTCAATGTTTGTATGTCACTGGTGTGCTCATGTCAATGTTTGTATGTCACTGGTGTGCTCATGTCAATGTTTGTATGTCACTAGTTTCCTCATGTCAATGTTTGTATGTCACTGGTGTGCTCATGTCAGTGAAAGTACTTTAGTTTCCTCTTCTTGTTGTTTTCAAACTAACACGATATAGGTGTGTTAATCCGCCGTGAAGGATTTTGTTCTGCTGGTTTACAGTGGAACTGCGTTATTTGCGCCTTCGATTCAGCATATCTCATCCAGCATGCTTTTATTTCAGGTGTGCTTATCTAGCTTGTAAGAGACTTCCTATCTTGTGTCAGGCAAACTAGAAAGTATCTGAGAGTAAGTGTCTGCATGTGTCCCAGGATGGGGATGGCACTTTCCAAGAACAACATTGTGCACGGGAGGTAGACTTTAAGCGACTATACCCATCTCGTATGAAGTGCACCACTACAAGTGAACTTGCCTCGTATATTTAGACGCCTCTGCCGCACTGACCCTCAGCGTGGCTCCGGTATAGGAAATACTCTAACAGTATAGTTGTCTAGGGATCGTTCGCCCTCTAAAACAAAGTTTTTTTTCACTGATCTCACGAAAACTTATTTCAAATATCAGCTAGCGCCCACATTTACGTCGTGCCGGGACGGTATGATATCTTGTGTTTACATTTCTTCGTACCGGGACGGTACGGTATCTTGTGTTTACGTTTTTTGTACCGGGACGGTACGGTATTTTGTGTTTACATTTCTACACAGATCACACAATCAATACCTGACAGGGACTCTGAGTCTTCATACACTGGAATGGCTGCTGGAGCGGAGGGAGGAGCACTTATGGGAATGTCCCGCGTGAAGCCAGTTTCTAATCAAGAATCAAGAAAATTTCTACACAACCTGCTTCCAGAACACAGCTGAAAGCTTATTCTTGAACATGAACATTGAACATTGCTCTCATTATGGTTTCTCTTGTCTCGCATTTCTTACACATGGCGCCTAACCTCTAGAAATGTGCTATCTATTCATGCACGTGTTGACGAGTCCACTTTTCTGAAGCCCTGCTCACTATTCATACCTTAGTGAGCTTTCGGGAATGACAACCCTGTATTGCAGGCCAACCGTTGTCTCACACTGTGCTGTGACAGTAAGGGAACAGAAAGTTGTTAGTCGAAAATATTATTTGGCCTGTGCAATTAATTCTCGGTGCATCTCGGCCTACACTGGCGCATAAAGCGTTAGCCGCACATGTTTTTCCGAGCTTGAAAGCAATCTGTTTCCAGGGTGTACCACGAGGAGATGCTTGTAATATTTTGGTTATGCGCCAACCCTGGTATTTCACAAGAGTAAAGCATGTCTTTTTTACACTCCCTACTTTTCAGCCATTTCGATTCTACATTTAATTTCTGTTTGCCATCTACCACCATTTCTGATTATATATCAAAAACGTAAGAAAATATCTACGCTGTGTATAATTTTTTTTTCGATGCTAATATCTAGTTCAATTAGAGTTTGGTTATATTAGGGCTTTTGACAAGCCAAAAACATCTTGAGTTCGGTGATCACGTAATTTGATGCAGCAAAACCTATAAACATTTCCATCTTGAAGTGTGCACACAAAAATGCAACTTAATTATTCAAGAAAGCTGCAAATTAAAATACCAGAGGAACGATGATTAATTTGTTGCGTCTCAGAAGTAAATTCAAAGAACAGAAATTGAAAACAAACGTCTGTCAAATGAGAAATGATACGATGGAAATATTGGTGCCAATTCTTAATACTCAGAACTGCTTCCGTCTATTTCCATCCACTTTACCTCCCCTGTTGCCATCCACCTTGCCTCCCTTGTTCTCATCCACATTACTTCCCTTGTTTTCATCCACATTACTTCCCCTGCCATCGTTCAAGCGCTGACTGACACACAACCAGTTTCATGGAAGACATTTTTAATACCCTCCTTTCTTTCATCTTCATGAGGCCCCCCTCCCTCTGTTATAATATGAAATTGAATTAGACATCGCGTTGATGTATTAACAGCATTCAAACATTTATGCCATGGACAAAAATGGCTGCTCATAAAGATTAGTCAAAATCCCGCGAGAGTTGGGCTTCAGAAATGAAAAAACTTGGGTTTGTGGCCAAAATGTTGGCGGGAGATGAACGGCCATGAGGAGTCAATAATTTTACAATTGAAATGATTAACACGCATCAGACACGGGCTTTGAGAGCGCCTCAGGGGGTCTGTGCAAGCCTCAACTGTTGAGCTCGAAAAGCCACTAGATAGAATAGAGAAGAAAAGATGTGCCTGTGTGGTGTAGGACAACTGTCGAATAGGTTGGGTTTTTTTTAGGGAGAGAAACTTCAGCAAAACGTAAATCCGTTGGGTTGTGCATAAAAACAGCATTTGTTAATGCTATTACGTGCACATTGCATTTGTTAACTGGTAAATTAATCTATCATTTGTTAACTGGTAAATTAATCTATCATTTGTTAACTGGTAAATTAATCTATCATTTGTTAACTGGTAAATTAATCTATCATTTGTTAACTGGTAAATTAATCTATCATTTGTTAACTGGTAAATTAATCTATCATTTGTTAACTGGTAAATTAATATATCATTTGTTAACTGGTAAATTAATCTATCATTTGTTAACTGGTAAATTAATCTATCATTTGTTAACTGGTAAATTAACCTATCATTTGTTAACTGGTAAATTAATCTATCATTTTTAGATTGTAAATGAATCTATTATTTGTTAACTGGCAAATTAGTCTATCATATTTAACTGGTTAAAGAATCTACCATTTGTTAACTGGTAAATTAATCTACCATTTGTTAACTGGTAAATTAATCTATCATTTGTTAACTGGAAATTAATCTACCATTTGTTAACTGGTAAATTAACCTACCATTTGTTAACCGGTAAATTAATCTATCATTTGTCAACTTATAAATTAATCTATCATTTGTTAACTAGTAAATTAATCTATCATTTTTAGGTGGTAAAAGATTATATTATTTGTTAACTGGCAAATTAGTCAATCATATTTAACTGGTAAAGGAATCAATAATTTGCTAACTGGTAGGCCTACCCGAATCTAGAATATGTTAACTGGTACATGAATCTTTCATTTGTTAACTGATTCAAGAATATAGCATTTGTTAACTGATTCAAGAATATAGCATTTGTTAACTGATTCAAGAATATAGCATTTGTTAACTGATTCAGGAAAATAACATTTTTAACGGATACATGAAATTATCTATCTATCTTTGTCAATTCCACTTGTACCGTTAAGCGTCGTGGAAGAAATTGAAATTTTTTGTCTTTGGCCATTTGAGTTGTATTGGCCATGGTAAGCCCGTGTCTATTTAATGTTTCCTTGATTGCCTCTGCCAATCTAGTTCTTGGTCTTCCTCGTGCTTTGTAGCCCAGTCTTCTGTTGATGTATGCACGAAGGCTGGGGTCGCAGGTTCCATTCTTATGACGTGACCAAAGCATCGGGTTTGCACCCTCTCGATGTAGTCTCGACTTGAGATAGTCTTCACTTCTTTCCTGATATCTTCATTTCTCCGGCGGTCTCTTCTCGTAACATTTGTAGCTTTCCTTAAACATCTCATTTCGCAAACTGTGATCTTTTTCGCTAGTGGCTTTGTCAAGAACCATGTTTGACATTGTTAACAAAGAGCTGGTATAAAAATACTGTTTATCGATTCTCGTTTTGTAGCCATACAGATTGATGGGTGTTTATTAGTGACAGCAGGTAAGTCACAGTATTCGCTTATTTGGCACCTTGTTTCAATCTCTCTGTCGAGTTTGCCATCCTCCATAAATATGCTTCATATGTACTTAAACTCTGGGACTTACTTTAGTTTTGTACCAATGACAGATACATTTAACTGACATTGTTTTCTACTTATCTTCATAGTCTCTGTTTTAGATGTGTTTAGTTTCATGTTGTGTTTTCGTAGG
Source organism: Meghimatium bilineatum (assembly GCA_034231615.1). NCBI lineage: Eukaryota > Metazoa > Mollusca > Gastropoda > Stylommatophora > Philomycidae > Meghimatium > Meghimatium bilineatum. The sequence goes on from CM067321.1 coordinate 8,591,130, forward strand.
TTGTATAGAGCAAGTGTGTGTTCCGCTGTAATTCGTTTTCAGATTGGTATATTAAACATTGATCGTTGAGTGAACTGTGATCTTCATTTGATGCTTCTGTAGGGCTGAATTTGTTTCTTGGGTCTGCTTCTTTAGTTATCCTGTCCATGTATGTTGCGAACAGAAGTGGTGATAGTACACAGCCTTGTCTAATGGCTGTTTTTATTTCAAATGGATCTGTTTTGCCCACAGTAGTTCTGGTTATGATCTGGCAGTTTTTGTATAAAGCTCTTATGTTGTCTAGTAATTGGCCATGTACTCCATAGTCCTCCAATATTAGCCTCAATTTTTCCCTATAAACTCTGTCAAATGCCTTATCTTGGTCGATGAAGACGATGTTTAGTTTTAGGTCGTATTCAAGTGTCTTTTCGCTCAGATGTCGTAGCGCAAATATAGCATCAGTGCACCCCATACCTTTCCTGAAAACAAATTGTGTCTTATTTAGCTGGCGTTATATTATCTATTATCTATTATCTGAAGATACTGAATATAACCCTTTTAATTACCTTTTGTTACTTATATTTTGAATGTTTACTTCTGTTTACTGATTGCTTGTTTGATTTCCTCATTACACCAAGCAGTTCCTTTAAACCTCTTGGTTTTGTTTTTATCGCCACATAAGGGTTTTAGATTATGTGTCGTTGATCTTTTGAATATCGCCCATTTGTTATGTATATTGCCAATCACGGTTGGTAGTTGTTTATAAATTTTAGTCATTGCTTGGTGAAGATACTCTATTGTTTGGTCCTGTGATTAACGAAGGTTCACACCTAGGTCTTGTGTTTGTACTAATATTTGTTGTTACATGAATCTAGCATTTGTTAAATGATTTATGATCTAACATTTAGTAAATTATTTATGAATCTTACATTTGTTAAATGATTTATGAATCTTACATTTGTTAAATGATTTATCAATATCGCATTTGTTAAATGATTCATGAATCTAGCGTTTGTTTACAGGCAGACGAATCTATATTTTAATATCCGGTACATGAATCTAGCTTCTGTTATTTGGTACAATATTCTATTATTTGTTATCTGGAAAATAAATCTAGCATTTGTTAACTGGAAAATAAATCAATCGTATGTTAATTGGAACATCAGTTTGTCATTTGTTAATTGGAATATTAGTTTGTCATTTGTTAATTGGAATATTAGTTTGTCATTTGTTAATTGGAATATTAGTTTGTCATTTGTTAATTGGAATATTAGTTTGTCATTTGTTAATTGGAATATTAGTTTGTCATTTGTTAATTGGAACATCAGTTTTCATTTTTTAATTGGAACACAAATGACATTTGTTAATTGGAACATCAATATGTCATATGTTAATTGGAACATAAATATTATTTGTTAATTGAAACATCAGTCTATATTTTGTTAACTGGACACAGACATAGCAATATTAACAGCAGCAGCTGCAGCAGTAGTATTAGTAGTAGTAGTAGTAGTAGTAGTAGTAGTAGTAGTAGTAGTAGTAGTAGTAGTAGTATTAGTAGTAGTAGTAGTAGTAGTAGTAGTAGTAGTAGTATCGACGGTGGTGGGGATAGCGGCGGTAGCTATCGTCGATGCTCTCGTGATTATTATTGCAGCCATGCTAGTGGTTGGTTGCAGAGGTTTTATTGACAGTGGTATCAATGATTGTAGTTGTAGTTGTGAAGGCAGTGGTGATGGCAGTAATTGATGTTAATAGTACAGTACTAGTGCTAATAGTGGTGCTGCTGTATTTAGTTGTAGTAGTAGTAGTAGTAGTAGTAGTAGTAGTAGTATTAGTAGTAGTAGTAGTATTAGTAGTAGTAGTTGTAGTAGTAGTAGTAGTAGTAGTAGTTGTAGTAGTAGTAGTTGTAGTAGTTGTAGTAGTATTAGTAGTTGTAGTAGTAGTAGTAGTAGTTGTAGTAGTAGTAGTAGTAGTAGTAGTTGTAGTAGTAGTAGTTGTAGTAGTTGTAGTAGTATTAGTAGTTGTAGTAGTAGTAGTAGTAGTAGTAGTAGTAGTAGTAGTATTAGTAGTAGTAGTTGTAGTAGTAGTAGTAGTAGTAGTAGTAGTTGTAGTAGTAGTAGTTGTAGTAGTTGTAGTAGTATTAGTAGTTGTAGTAGTAGTAGTAGTAGTTGTAGTAGTAGTAGTAGTAGTAGTAGTAGTAGTAGTATTAGTAGTAGTAGTAGTATTAGTAGTAGTAGTTGTAGTAGTAGTAGTAGTAGTAGTAGTAGTAGTAGTAGTAGTAGTAGTATTAGTAGTAGTAGTTGTAGTAGTAGTAGTAGTAGTAGTAGTTGTAGTAGTAGTAGTAGTAGTAGTAGTAGTAGTAGTAGTAGTAGTAGTAGCGCTATTGTGATCATCATTATGCGCGCTCCCATTACTTTCCCAGAAGGTGTGGTACCCATTTATGTAATTATACGGATAAATACATCAATTTATCTCGTGGGTATATATACCGTAATATTTATCCAGTATTATCCAAGAATACATATTTGTGTCCATCAATCTTCACTCCTTCCCCCTACCTTCCAGTAAAAGATTGATAAAATTAATGTACATAATGATTTTGTTTCTATTCCCTGTTCTAACTTTTTAAAATTCATTCTTTTTTATTCTCCCGTGGAACTAGAGAATAAATTACTTTTGGGATGCCGTCTCGCTACTCCATGACTCCAAGGGAATAGGTCTCATTATTTTGAAAATGCTGTTTTCTTTCTTCTGTTTATCTATATTTTCATTCAAGTTTTCTTCTTCTCGTTACTCCATTTGTTGTTCTGATGGATGGAAGGATGTACATTTCAGACTTTTTTTATAAGTCCTAACGTTTTCTCAACAATTTTCAGACAAATAAAAAGTTCTTATATACTGTCGTAAAGGTAAAATCAGATGACAAATAATATCAAAAACATCAGTGTTTCAGCAATTCACAGAATCTGTCCACATACAGACACTCACGAACTCACCTTTACAAATGTAGTGAGCTATTTACACGTGTATCTTGTCTCAGTTGTATGTCATCCGTGCGTATCTGCACATAAGTTCAGAGAATTCAACAAATATAGGAAAAACGCATGAAAACACACAATTCTACGTTTCGACAAAAAAGACCTTTATCAATAACGAACAGGACATCGTTTAAAAAATGGCACGATCAATGAACATATCACAGGGCTAAGTAACATATGCTGGAAGTACGGAAGAGAATTAATGATAAATGGTGATATAACAATTTGAGGGATATTGACAGAAAAAAAGCAACAGAAAAATGCAACAAAAAAACACTGCAGAAATTTATGACTCAATTTTAACCACTCTTTTGCCTAGGTCTCGGTTGGAGTGGTCTTTGTGTTTATTTATTTTGTTCCGCCATTTACGTCATATATTTGTTGGTTTCGTTTCCATATATTTCGTTTTTATGTACTTCCTGTTCCTATCTTTCCAGCATCTCGCATCCACATTTCGCTTTTACAAGTGTGTGTGTCATTGTCATTTCTTCTCGTCGTCTTTTGATGTTATGTGCTTATCTTGATAACTGCCTTTTGGTCGAAACGTCGATTATGCCATGTATTGTCATTTATATGATTATATACTGAGTAGTTTTGTGTGTATTATTTCACGTGAGCATACAAGAATGGTAGCGTGTTAGTCGTCGTACAGTAAGACTTTATTACTTGTTTACTACGTAAGTACAACTCTCATACAGATTACAGCAGTACTACCTTTTGTTGATTGTCAATATCTATAGCAGAGTTTGTCAATATCTATAGCAGAGTTTGTCAATATCTATAGCAGAGTTTGTCAATATCTATAGCAGAGTTTGTCAATATCTATAGCAGAGTTTGTCAATATCTATAGCAGAGTTTGTCAACATCTATAGCAGAGTTTGCCAATATCTATAGCAGAGTTTGTCAATATCTATAGCAGAGTTTGCCAATATCTATAGCAGAGTTTATCAATATCTATAGCAGAGTTTGTCAATATCTATAGCAGAGTTTGTCAATATCTATAGTAGAGTTTGTCAATATCTATAGCAGAGTTTGTCAATATCTACAGCAGAGTTTGTCAATATCTATAGCAGAGTTTGTCAATATCTATAGTAGAGTTTGTCAATATCTACAGCAGAGGTTGTCAATATCTATAGTAGAGTTTGTCAATATCTACAGCAGAGTTTGTCAATATCTATAGCAGAGTTTGTCAATATCTATAGCAGAGTTTGTCAATATCTATAGCAGAGTTTGTCAATATCTATAGCAGAGTTTGTCAATATCTATAGCAGAGTTTGTCAATATCTATAGCAGAGTTTGTCAATATCTATAGCAGAGTTTGCCAATATCTATAGCAGAGTTTGTCAATATCTATAGCAGAGTTTGTCAATATCTATAGCAGAGTTTGTCAATATCTATAGCAGAGTTTGTCAGTATCTATAGCAGAGGTTGTCAACATTTCTCCGATTATTAGGTCGGATTGAGCGTTTTTTGTGTAGCTTGATATGAACAAAGATATTGTGGAGCACTAGGTAATGTTTTCTGAGCTTAAGTGCTAATGCTAAATACTTTTTGATTAGACTGCCGGCCAGAACAAAATGGCTGGTCGGGCCGAATTTGTCCCGCAAGCCGTTTTGTTTCATATCCCTGATCTATAGTCAGAATGCAGGATCTGAAAGTGACACATATATTTGCTAAATGCGAGCGGCAACGAGAATTCAGAAGAAGAATTATCAACCAACTCGGAACTGAAATTCAGTGAAGTTACTATCTATACATTTATTGTCATTTCCACTTGTGTCGTTAAGCGTCGGGGGGGGGGGGGGGAGGGGTTTCTGAGTTTTTTTGTCTTTGGCCATTTGAGTTTCATTGGACATGGTAAGTCCGTGTCTATTTAATGTTTCTTTGATTTTCTCCACCTATCTAGTTCTTGAATACCTCGTGATTGTAACCCTATCTTCTACTGTTGTACATACGAAGGACTGGTTGCTTATGTTACATTTTCATGATTGGACAAAAACACCTGGTTTACTGTCAAACAACCAGGTTTACTGTCTTTCGATGTTGTCTTGACTTGACACTATCTTTATTTCTCTCCTGATATCTTCATTTCTCCGTCGGTCTCTTCTGTTGACATTCATAGCTTTCCTCAAACATCTCATTTCACACACTGTACTCTTTGTACCTCTTGTGTTTGCCACAATGTCCATGTTTGACATTGGTAACACAGACTTGGTATAACAATAATGTTTATTATTTGTCGTATTGTAGCCCTGCATTTTACACTCAGAAGAACAATACTTAGAGAAAGTAAAACAACCAATATTCATACTATTCAAGAACTGCACAGAATATTTTTTAACAGACAGAATTGGAGAGATCTGACCTCTACCCTATGCGCAAACTTCAGTGCAAAAGGAAAATGAATGAATGAATGAATGAAGCCCTGCAGATTGATGCGTAGCTAAGTTAAATTTTGCTGCAAGACATATTGACTATGAGACGGGAACACATACGGGCACAGATACAGAATGCAATAAGGATAATCTGAGGACTACATAAGAAGTAACCCACCATTAAACAACTCTTCGAAGTTCTTCTTCTTCTTCTTCTACGTTCTTTCTCGGCATCCTGCCCCTTATCACAGAGTACAGTCCGGATAACCATATAGTATGTGCTATCACAGAGTATAGTCCGGATAACCATATAGTATGTGCTATCACAGAGTATAGTCCGGATAACCATATAGTATGTGCTATCACAGAGTATAGTCCGGATAACCATATAGTATGTGCTATCACAGAGTATAGTCCGGATAACCATATAGTATGTGCTATCACAGAGTATAGTCCGGATAACCATATAGTATGTGCTATCACAGAGTATAGCCCGGATAACCATATAGTATGTGCTATCACAGAGTATAGCCCGGATAACCATATAGTATGTGCTATCACAGAGTATAGTCCGGATAACCATATAGTATGTGCTATCACAGAGTATAGCCCGGATAACCATATAGTATGTGCTATCACAGAGTATAGTCCGGATAACCATATAGTATGTGATATCACAGAGTATAGTCCGGATAACCATATAGTATGTGATATCACAGAGTATAGTCCGGATAACCATATAGTATGTGATATCACAGAGTATAGTCCGGATAACCATATAGTATGTGCTATCACAGAGTATAGTCCGGATAACCATATAGTATGTGCTATCACAGAGTATAGTCCGGATAACCATATAGTATGTGATATCACAGAGTATAGTCCGGATAACCATATAGTATGTGATATCACAGAGTATAGCCCGGATAACCATATAGTATGTGCTATCACAGAGTATAGTCCGGATAACCATATAGTATGTGATATCACAGAGTATAGTCCGGATAACCATATAGTATGTGATATCACAGAGTATAGTCCGGATAACCATATAGTATGTGCTATCACAGAGTATAGTCCGGATAACCATATAGTATGTGATATCACAGAGTATAGTCCGGATAACCATATAGTATGTGATATCACAGAGTATAGTCCGGATAACCATATAGTATGTGATATCACAGAGTATAGTCCGGATAACCATATAGTATGTGATATCACAGAGTATAGTCCGGATAACCATATAGTATGTGATATCACAGAGTATAGTCCGGATAACCATATAGTATGTGATATCACAGAGTATAGTCCGGATAACCATGTAGTATGTGATATCACAGAGTATAGTCCGGATAACCATATAGTATGTGCTATCACAGAGTATAGCCCGGATAACCATATAGTATGTGATATCACAGAGTATAGCCCGGATAACCATATAGTATGTGCTATCACAGAGTATAGCCCGGATAACCATATAGTATGTACTATCACAGAGTATAGTCCGGATAACCATATAGTATGTGATATCACAGAGTATAGTCCGGATAACCATATAGTATGTGATATCACAGAGTATAGTCCGGATAACCATATAGTATGTGCTATCACAGAGTATAGTCCGGATAACCATATAGTATGTGCTATCACAGAGTATAGTCCGGATAACCATATAGTATGTGTTATAGTTTACACCTTTGCTACTCTATCTGCACTTTTCGACCTGACACATCAGACTTCAGCATTACTTCTGACATACAGGACAATACAGCTAACACCAGCCCCCAAACCTCCTTAGTCGCCTTCTATGATGGACACACAAAAATTTCCGCGTTGTGATTTCTTGCTTGACACGACCACTCCTCCAGAGGACTCAGCTGTAAATGAGTACCTGACGCATGAGTTAGGGAAGGTAAAAACAGCAAAGAAGAGAACTGGCCACTCCACCTAATAGTTGCTTCAGCTTAGTACATCAAGAGTTATCTTCATCTCCAGCGGCAGATGCCATGAACCTTTACCTTACGACATAATGGCAAATCACAGTGCTTTTTTTTTAAATTTATTTTTTTGCCTCCCTCTGGACCCCGGCAACACAGAACGATTTCTTCAAGCATTTCCTGTTCTTTTCCATTCATTCTCAAACTCCCGCTGGATCTCTCTTGCAGCAGAGCAATCGTCCTACTAAACATCCAGCTAGATTTACTACATAGAACATGGGTCCGCGTAGCAAAGTGGCTAGCGCACTGCCTTCGCATATGAGTGGCCCTGGGTTTATTCCCCAGTTCAGGAGGAATTTTTTTAGATGCAACGGCTCCCGGGTTTACCCAGCCTTAAATGGGTACCGAAGTATTCCGGATAGTAAAGACTGTGATGGAGAGGAGATGGCTACCGCCTTCATATAGCAGAACCACTGAAATGTGAGATCGCTAACATCTTACACCCTTACGGTATTAATAAATGCTATGGGTTACTTTACTGTTACTTGTATTTTACTCCACAGAATGGAAATACATTGTGTCACCATTTCATTTGTTCTAATTGCCCGACATATCCATTTTCGACGGCGTCGAGTATTTGAATATTTATAATTGTATTTCCTTCTCGATTACCAGTACTCAAAGCTTTCGTCACCACCCTCCCCCCTCCCCAAATATTCTTTTCCTAAATGAGTCAAAAATTACCCTAATCGATTTGTTCTCATTGTGAAGCATTAAGTCAGACATGGAACACACTCCTCCTCTCACTGGCATGAGTAATGCTGGCCAAAATTTAATAGATAGGCCATGTATTGGGGGCTCGCCTGTGTGAACCAGATATACAGTGCTCATAATTCATATCAATCGCAACTTCAATGAAATCATTTCCGAACACAGAAATGAAACCGAAACGTAGTCATATTCCTCGTTCATCTTCCCTTCTACTTATGAATCTCTTTATTTTCTGTTTCTGATCTTGATGTTGTTGGGTGTTTTCTGTTTGGGTTTCTTTTTTCTCTACTCGCTTTGGAATTTCATATCGTTTATAAACTATCTCCGTTTAGCGTAAGAGAGGGTTATAAGATTGTAACAGCATGATCAGATATGTTTTAGCTGGGTAAATATCTCATTTTTTTGGGGGGGGTTCTGTGATTTGAAATACATTATTTAGCATAGAATTATGACATGACTTTGGTCTGGAGAATAAGAAAGGTTTATTTGCTCATTCTCACCCAGCAATCTTTTTTTTTTAATTTTGTTTTCTTGTGTTCCATTTTGTGAGTGGTTGCAAAAGTCCCTTAAGAAATAGTCATCATCAAGTGCCGCCTGACTCATGTAGGCAATCATAGAACTCCCACAACACTCTATCTCTCTCTCTCTCTCTCTCTCCCTATATATATATTAAATGAGGATTGTTATTGACTCTTTTCTATGTTACGATGTTTAAAGTATTTAACACTTCATCACTTCATCACACTGTCGTCCTGGATCTCTTTCCCTTCTTCTTTTGCGTTCATTCTCAGACTCCTGCAGATTATCAGGACCTAGTCCAGGCATAGAAATGCGTTTTGTTATGGTTACAGCTAAGCTGCGATATCTGCTTCTTTCGGCATGACACATCCGACTTCAGCATGGCTTTTAGGTCACTTTCATTCTATATTAGATTGGACAGCTTACACACTAAATTATCCTTAGTCGCCTTTTGCAAACTACATGAAGGGTAAATAGTATTACTACACCCATGATACTCTCAGAATTCTTCCATAAAATCACACATCTTTTAGTTTCCCATTGTACTCTCAGAATTCTTCCATAAAATCACACATCTTTTAGTTTTCCATTGTATTCTCAGAATTCTTCCATAAAATCACACATCTTTTAAATTTCCATTGTACTCTCAGAATTCTTCAATAAAATCACACATCTTTTAGTTTTCCATTGTACTCTCAGAATTCTTCCATAAAATCACACATCTTTTAGTTTCCCATTGTACTCTCAGAATTCTTCCATAACACTTCTTTTGCCTTTCATTTTTTACGATTCTGATTATTCATTGTTCAATGTGCATTGATATTATAGGATGGGTGTTACGTAGTTATCTCTCTCTCTCTCTCTCTCTGTGTCTCTCTCTCTCTTAACCTCTATTGATAGAGTCATATTACATACTATGCTCTGTTCTATTGACCTCTTGTCTCTGCTCTATGCCTCTAATTTATGCTCTGTTATAACTCTTATCCGGCTAGTGATAGATAAATATATAGAAGTCCAAAAACGTATATTTGTTTCATAGACTACAGCAAGGCCTTTGACAGAGTCCAACATGAGAAATTAATAAAAATGTCTTCAAGAAATAGGCATAGATGGACAAGACATCAGAATGATTAGAAATATATATTTGGAACAGACTGCATCAATAAGGTGTGAAAACAGCTATTCTCCATACATAGAAATAAGACGAGGAGTAAGACAAGGATGCATTTTATCACCTAGCCTTTTTATTATCTGCAAAGAGAATATTTTTAAACATATAGAAGAAATGCCAGAACTCAAGATCAATGGGAAAATAATAAACAACCTTAGATATGCAGATGACACTGTTCTTTTGGCAGAAAGTGAACATGAACTACAAAGACTAATAGATCAAGTCAATAAATCAAGTAATGAATATGGGCTGGATATAAATATTCAAAAAACAAAAACCATGATAATCAGCAAAGACACAGAAGAACAAGAGCTAACCGTAAACATACAGGGAGAGAAACTACAATAAGTAAAACGTTATCAATATCTTGGACACATCGTCACAAATGATGGCAGATGTGAAACAGAAGTTAAAAGGAGAATAGGAATGGCTAAAAGTACCTTCAATGACAGGAAAATATTAACATCTAGACAAATTACAAACAAGTTAAAAATGAGAATTATAAAATGAAACATCTATTCCATATTAATGTATGGCTCAGAAACATAGACACTAAACGAACAATTAGAAGACAGAATTGATACCTTTGAGATGTGGATATATAGAAGAATAGAGAGAACATCATGGAAAGGGAAGAAAACAAATAAAGAGGTGCTAAAGACACTTAATATGAAGAAAGAACATAAGAGAAAAAAGATCAGGCAAATAAAATACTTTGGACACATTAAAAGACATGACACTCTATTGAAGACCTTACTTGAGGGTAAAGTCAAAGGGAACCTAGCAAGAGGTAGGCAGAGATACAAGTGGGAGAGTAACATTACACGATGGACAGGTTACAGTCTAGCAGAGTGCACCACCAAGACAAGAACCAGAGGATGGTGTGGGTCTGTTTCAGCCAACATCCGTTGCGGAGACGGCACTTGATGATGATAACTCTTATCTCTGGTCTATTCTTCTTCTTTCTTCTGTTTCTTTCCAATTGTTCTTTTTAACTCTGACATTTTATCTAATCTGGTTGCATAATACCATGGTTCATGGTGCGCCTCTCGATCAGATATCTCCGACTTCAGCACCTGTGCTTATTTGGGCAATGATGTAGTCCTGTTAAATGTAAGGTATATCTCGACTAGACTAAGCATCCATTTCCACGTTATGGGGTTGACCTCGATGTTGATATACCACTTCACGGAGTTGACCTCGATGTGGATAACCCACTTCACGGAATTGACCTCGATGTGGATATACCACTTCACGGAGTTGACTTCGATGTGGATAACCCACTTCACGAGTTGACCTCGATGTGGATAACCCACTTCACGGAGTTGACCTCGATGTGGATAACCCACTTCACGGAATTGACCTCGATGTGGATATACCACTTCACGGAGTTGACCTCGATGTGGATAACCCACTTCACGGAGTTGACTTCGATGTGGATAACCCACTTCACGAGTTGACCTCGATGTGGATAACCCACTTCACGAGTTGACCTCGATGTGGATAACCCACTTCACGAGTTGACCTCGATGTGGATAACCCACTTCACGAGTTGACCTCGATGTGGATATCCTTCTCAGTACATAGAGATCAACCCAGAATTGTATTGGCTTTTATGATTTTCTACGCAATAATAATACGTTCAGTAGGCTGTCATTACTTTCTGGATGCACAATTGCCTGCGGTCGGGGTTTAAATGTGATATCTGGCAGCCCAAGACGCGCTGTTTATCACTTCCCATAGAGTCGGATACATTACACAATCGTTATACCGATTAGAACAGAAAACACAATCGTTATACCGACTAGAACTGAAAACACAATCGTTATACCGACTAGAACAGAAAACACAATCGTTATACCGACTAGAAGAGAAAACACAATCGTTATACCGACTAGAACAGAAAACACAATCGTTATACCGACTAGAACAGAAAACACAATCGTTATACCGACTAGAACAGAAAACACAATCGTTATACCGACTAGAACAGAAAACACAATCGTTATACCGACTAGAACAGAAAACACAATCGTTATACCGACTAGAACAGAGAACCTAAATACATGTCAAAATACAATATAACTACACTTGGGAGGCAATACGAACATTCCTTTTTGGTAGTGGAATTTCAAAAACCTTGTATTGGTTGAGTACGCGATGGGAAATTCGTCTTTTTCAGGACTGTTCTGGGGGACATAGCTCAGAGCAGAAGAGAAAGAGTGTTCATATACTTATTACGTATCGGAGGTGCTTACAATATTAAAAAGTTGAGAATCCCTGATATAATTCAAGAAGAGTAGGCTTAGTTTCGGCTACCAACCCTGTAGTATCTTTAACTTCCGGGGGATATGGAAAACGTTCTTGTCTGTTAAACTACGCATGCGTGAAATCTTTTCTTCCAGCTGATTGGCTATAACGCAATGTCATGCCACTTCCGTTCGTAAAGAGACGATGGAGAATTTTAATCTTCAACTGCAGCAATCACACTTTGTCAAAGAGTCGGGTTCTCTATCGGCCCGTTTTATTGAAATTGATTGTCAAATATCAAATACAATAATTACTTAGTGAGCAACGCTAGCTGAATTGTGGAACTGTGAAAGACACGGGGCAGAGGGTTGGAAGGACAATAGCGGGAATATGATTATGAGAAGGAATTGAGTAGGGGAGGTGTGCGGATGAAAGGAAGAATATAAAAGAAAGGGAGAAAAGAGAGAGGGCTGATGAAAGAGTAAAATGTATTTTCTCGTTTACAGTTAAACATGTCTACACAGCAAGTCAGGTTTTCATGATAACTGCTGCTGTATTTGAAAGCTCCCATACAACTTTCTGTGGATATCCGTTTCTGTGGGTCAGTGCTTCTTCCGTAACTGGTTTAGTGTGATGGAGTATTGCAGGATATTTTCTGGGGCCTAACAAAATGGGCACAAAAGTGATAGAACCAGTCTTAGTCTATTTAGGTGGCTGTTTAGTCTGTTGTACCTTGTCCTGGTATGGAAGATAATAGTTAGCTGAGCTCTGTCGAGATGGCGATAGTTGTCTTTTGGATGGTCAAATTTCTTAATAACTTTGATGACGGGCCTCTTTCCTTGGTAGTAGATTTCTTGGTCTTTTGTGTTCCTGTGTTGATCCATCATCTGCTAGCATATCTACTCATTCTATTTGTCTTCTATAATTCTTCTTCTTCAATGTTCTTTCTCAGACTCCCGCTTCATCTCTCCTGTAGCAGGGTAACGGTTGTATTAAATTTCCAGCAGGATGTAATCTGGAGAATTGAAATGACATGTCGCCGTTTTATTTGCGCCAATGGCCCGACATTGATATGTTCGTAATAAACACAACTTGGTTCTTATGTTAGTACCCTCCCATAGTTTCTTTAGCTGTTTTAATATCGACAGCGCCATTGCTGTTCTTCTCTTGATCTCATCTACGCAGTCCCCATTGTTTAAATTAGTTTGAAAATAATCTAAATGTGTGACTTCTTCCAAATTGCAGTTCTCAACATTAATTTTGTGTCTTGATTTAGTTTCGCTAGTTGCCATTATTTTCGTCTTTTTCATATTTAAAAACATATTTTTCTGTTCGCTGAACTGTTCGGTTGACTTAATTATGTTCAGTAGGTCGTGTTCGTTTGTTGTTACAGATGCAAGGTCAGTACTAGAGGCATTACAATCCAATAAACTTCCAGAGTTAAAAGAGGTATTGTCCATAGTACAAAATAGGTGTAGAGTTATACTGCAATGGATTCCATCACACTGTGGAATAGCAGGAAATGAGAGAGCTGATCAACTCGCCAAGGAAGGTGCTAACATGCAGCAACCGGATGTACCAATCAGCTATCACCAAAAGAAATCCATGATAAAGGCACAACGAAAGCCTAACTTACCTCCACGGGACGACTACCACCTACTTAACAGACAAGAACAGGTCATCATATTTCGACTGAGAACTGGACACAATAGACTAAACAACCATATGTATACACAATTTAAAATTGGCACAACAGCAAAGTGTAATTGTGGACAAGTCAACCAGACTTCAGAACATATCCTTCAAGAATGTGCAAACTATGACACATTAAGATGCACATACTGGCCTTCTGATACACCAATGAATGTTAAACTTTATGGTACAAAACAAGAAATGGAAAACACTGTCCAATTTATACAAGAAACAACACTGCAGATATAGACATTATTAGCGAACGAAAGAAGAAGAAAAAAAAGTTTGTTGTTAATAGCACTGTGTCGTCTGCATATCTAATTTCTGGTATCTGCAGCAATCCTATATTTATGGGTCTGAAATCATGCTCTCTTGTCTCACGTTTCTCATTATATTTTCAGCATAGATGTTGAACAAGTATGGAGATTCAGGTACAGCCTTGTCTTACTCCTTTCTGTACACTGAACCACTCCGATCTTGCACCTTCAACTTTTACCGCTGCTTCTTGATCTTTATACAGCTCTGCTATTAGTCGTGTAATGTGTTTTGGGAAACCCATATCGTTCATTATTTCCTATAATTATAATTGATGGTGATTGACACAGTCGAATGATTTGGTGTAGTCTATGAAGCATGCATGTAATTCGATGTTATACTCTCTACATTTCTCTATGATCATCTTCATGTTAAATATATGATCTCTTGTGCCTCTACCAGTTCTGAAACCTGCTTGTGCTTCATGTTAAATATATGATCTCTCGTGCCTTTACCAGTTCTGAAACCTGATTGCGCTTCATGTTAAATATATGATCTCTCGTGCCTTTACCAGTTCTGAAACCTGATTGCGCTTCATGTTAAATATATGATCTCTCGTGCCTTTACTAGTTCTGAAACCTGATTGCGCTTCGTGGATCTCATCTTCCATCTTGTTATGTATTCTTTTCATTATAACGTGCAGTAGTATTTTATTAGCTTGGATGATCAAGGCGATTGCTCTATAATTTGAACATATTTGCATCACTTGTGGGTATTGGTATGTATACTGAACGTTTCCAGTCCCTTGGCCAAGTCTCCGTTCTCCAGATCTTATTGCATAGTTGATAAAAGATATTTACGCTGCTGTCGCCCCCGGCTAGAATCATTTCAGCTGTTATGTCGTCACAACCTGCTGCTTTTCCTCTCTTCAAACTGTGAATTGCTGATCTAATTTCTTCTTTTCTAAGCACTGGTTCTTGTATATTTCTGTCTGTGTTTATTTGGTTCCCTGTGTAATTTTCGGGTGGCTCTGAGTACATATCTTTACAGTATTCTTTCCACCTTTTTAAAATGTCAAATTGGGCTGTAAGCGTGTTTTCTCATTTGTCTTTCGTGACTCACATAGATGTTTTATATATCTACCTTCTATATATCTATCAATGTATCTATCTATCTATTTACCTATCTATCTATCTATCTATCTATCTATCTATCTATCTATCTATCTATCTATCTATCTATCTATCTATCTATCTATCTATCTATCTATCTATCTATCTATCTATCTATCTATCTATCTATCTATCTATCTATCTATCTATCTATCTATCTATCTATATGTCTGTCTGTCTGTCTGTCTGTATGTCTCTCTGTCTGTCTGTCTGTCCGTCCCTCCATCCATTCATCCATCCATCCATCCATCTATATATCTATATATATATATATATATATATATATATATATATATATATATCTTTCTATATATCTATCTATCTATCTATCCATCTATATATCTATCTATCCATTAATATCTATTTATCTAATTGTATACCTTCAGCGTCCAATACGGTGCTAATGGCAGAAACCAGAGCTCTCCAGTTGAAACGATGTTATTATAATGTGTGTAATTATTGTATGTTGCAGAGATTCGTACCCTCCTTGATAGTTCGACTGTAAAGTGTCTATTTTGGCCTTCCTCTCTTTAATTCGCCATTTAGCTCACATTTTCGTGCTTGTGGTGGCAGTCTGTCTTCATTCCTTCTAAGTGCATGTCATTTCTTGATATTGTTGTATAAACATATTGCTGGTTGGTGTCTTTTCTTACCTGCTTGTTTAATATTAATTCTTTCCCAAAAATTTTTCAATTTTCTGAGACATTTATTTCCACATTAATTTAATCACTTCTCCTGTGCTTTTGTAGTTTTCCAACTTTCGCAACCATACGTGAATAGGGATATTACCAATACAGGAAGTATAACGGCATGGAGAGTCTAGTAATGGATGACAATTATTTTTGGTAACAGACAATAATTACGTAGCCATTAATTTTATATCGTCTGGATCGTGGAATAAGAGTTTGAATGTTCTAAATCTTGTGGATTATGGATTAAGTTTTGGAAAGTTTTAAATCTTGTGGATTATGGAATAAGTTTTGGAAAGTTTTAAATCTTCTGGATCGTTCGACATAATAAAGGTTCTAGTCCGTTTCGAAGACGACAATGAACAAGAAATATTTTAGAGCGATTAGACTGCCATTGACCGCATTATGTCAACACTACCAGAATGATATGCAGCTCAGAGCCCCTATAACTGTAGCTCAGAGCCCCTATAACTGTAGCTCAGAGCCCCTATAACTGTAGCTCAGAGCCCCTATAACTGTAGCTCAGAGCCCCTATAACTGTAGCTCAGAGCCCCTATAACTGTAGCTCAGAGCCCCTATAACTGTAGCTCAGAGCCCCTATAACTGTAGCTCAGAGCCCCTATAACTGTAGCTCATAGCCCCTATAACTGTAGCTCAGAGCCCCTATAACTGTAGCTCAGAGCCCCTATAACTGTAGCTCAGAGCCCCTATAACTGTAGCTCAGAGCCCCTATAACTGTAGCTCAGAGCCCCTATAACTGTAGCTCAGAGCCCCTATAACTGTAGCTCAGAGCCCCTATAACTGTAGCTCAGAGCCCCTATAACTGTAGCTCAGAGTCCCTACAACTGTAACGAAGGCTGCCTTCACGAAACTATTACGACACATGAGTAATGATAACAATGTCTCCAGTTATTGTTCTGTTAGTTGTTTTTTTTAATCCCCCATCCCCCTCCCACACCCTTCCCTTCCCTTCTTCATCCCAGCCTCTCCATGTTTCCAGCAAGAATCAGAACTGTTTTATTTACTCCGTCTATTACAGCTCTCACAACAACATGCACATTATGGACAATGTCAGAATTGGAAAACAGAAGGCCATATTGCTTTATGAGTCTAGTCAAATATGTTGAGGGATGAACCTAAGCGAGGTTCACAAGTTCGCTTGACTAGACACGTGTTGATTCCCTGGTCATTCTTGCTATAAAATAGCCGTGCAACAGAAATGATTCCAGAATGATTCATTCTCCCAGATGACACAGAAAGGTCATAACGTTTGCATGAACATCGAATTTCTCGTAGTGGGATTCTGAAGACAATATACTAAAGGGGGGTAATATAGAAGAATAGTAAAGACAATCAAGCGAAGGGGGATAATTGTGATAAATCCTGACAAGTCTAAGTTTCGACAAATCGCTAAGCGTCTCTGTCATATTTGATATTCTTGTTAATATTCATGAGATTCAGGTCCTCTTCCGGGCTATATGCTAGAAAGAAAGAAAGTTAGCACTGTAATAAAGTATTGAAAACGGCTATTTTTTAAATTTTAGTGGCGCAAGTATAAAAACAAATACTTACTAGTTAAGATACAATCATTACTTCCCTTTTATTTACTTTTTACATGTTTTTAAAAAATTAAATATTTCATGCGTGTTCTCAAACTCATGCGTGTTAGCAGGATGTAGTCCGGAGAACGGAATGTGTTGTGTTATATCTCAAACTCTTGCGTGTTAGCAGGATGTAGTCCGGAGAACGGAATGTGTTGTGTTATGTCTCAAACTCTTGCGTATTAGCAGGATGTAGTTTGGAGAACGGAATGTGTTGTGTTATGTTTTCTGTTACAGTTTTGTTATAATAGCTACCCTTTTTTGAACCAACATATCAGATTTGGCTGTAATGGGGCACCTATGTGAATGAAGTAGCGGTACATATGCCACTAATACGCCAAGTGAATACGAATGTGCCATTTTTGTTTCCTATGCCAAACAGCGGAGTTTTACTTTCATAATGTGAAAATTAATTAATTCTTTAATGTTTAATTTAAACGTTCTCATTCTCAAACTCCTGCTGGTTCTCTCTTGTAGCAGGAAAAATGTTAACACGTTTTCTTCATTGTTTTCTAAAAATGTGAACAACAATGTCATCTTCAGATTGGAGAATGTCATGTTTATATTTAATTTTTAGTTCATTTTATTTTCAAATAATAAGTTGGTCCACAATACTGCAAACACTTTTATCCGTAACAGCACCCTTCCTACTACTGCTACAACAACCTTCCGACTACTGTAACAACAACTTTCCGACTACTGCAACAACAACTTTACTTCTACTGTAACAACAACTTTACTTCTACTGTAACAACAACTTTACTTCTACTGTAACAACAACTTTACTTCTACTGTAACAACAACTTTACTTCTACTGTAACAACAACTTTACTTCTACTGTAACAACAACTTTCCGACTACTGCAACAACAACTTTACTTCCACTGTAACAACAACTTTCCGACTACTGCAACAACAACTTTACTTCTACTGTAACAACAACTTTCCGACTACTGCAACAACAACTATCCAACTACTGCAGCGGCTCTTTCATCATCATCATCATCTGCCATGCCAGCTGGCGTAGGCGGTCATGTCTCTCCACAGCTCTCTGCCCAATGTATTATGTATCAAGATCGTTGTTGTTTCCCTGCCGTGCCAGGTTGTCAAACTGTCTAATATTTTCTCACGTCTTTGCACTCTTTCTCTGTTGCCTTCAATCTTGCCTGTTGTGACTATGTTCTCCAAACCTGCATGTCTCATGGAGTGGCCAAAAAATGAAGATTGTCTTTTTCTTATTTTATTCCTTAAGATCCGTTTCACATTTGACTATTTCAACATCTCCACATTAGTTTTTCTGGCAGTCTATGGTATTCTCAGCATTCTTCTATAGCTCTTTATGTTAAAGAAAGCAGTTTTTATGCATAGTTGTTTAATTTCGTTAGTGATAACAAATCATCATCCCCGCGCTATAACCGAAAGTCAACTCCAGAGAACTCTTCTACCCCTGACTCTGCAAGGCCTAAAAGGATATAAAACGACAGGAAAAGCTGCATATTGAAGAAGCCTTCTACTCAGAGGGTATAAGATGCGATTATATTTTGCATCAAACATGGTGCGCCTTTCCTCCGACGAGGTCCTTCACAGGCAGCGAATTATTCCTCTTGTAGGAAGACCATTCCATTACCACCTTCGTGTCCCTAGGTCACAGGATTAATTTCATCTGTACGAGATTTGTTGGGCAACGGTAAAAGACGAATTAAACATAGGGGTCTGGGATTTGACATATGCATTTCTCGCGCACCTACCTCGTCCGCTTCTGATGGCTATTCAGTCCATCACCAGGCGCGACTTGTGTTTCGACTTTCCATTATTACGTTTGTTATCCAAAGAAGTAGGTAGATAGCGTCTATCCTGGAGGAGAAGCTTTGCATTTGGCGAACAAATCTCGTGCAACAGGAACATCATCCCCCTGTGCTCTTGTGTACTGAACCCATTTCTCTCTGTATGAACCGTGTTGGACAATGGTGACAGTCGAGTTAAACAACGTTTGCTATGACTTCAAAGACATGGACGTGCTCCCCGTCTACGTTACCAGAGCGCAAGAGTTCAAGTGTCAACACTGTTTCGGTCAGACTGAACAATGTGCTCCCTCGATATTTGTTCTATGCTTTTTCTTTGTCAAATGGGGAGCTGTATTGAAAGCTTGTTTTCCCCATACCCAGGAGTACGTGTTTAAGTTGTCTAGTCCAATACCTGAGTCATGACAGCTACATTAGATGGAGTCAACTGTGGCGTTCTGTGTGTTCTTAAGCATGAACAGCACCTCCGCCGGCCGATGTCGTTCTCGACAATTGTGTGTTTGTTGTTACAGTATCATCTGACATACACAACGCTAACTTCTAGTGCTTGTTACAGTATCCTCTCACATACACAACGCTGACTTCTAGTACGTGTTGCCTTTTCCAGATTCAATGTGCACTATAAGCATTGTAATATCGCAGTGAAATCTAGTCATTAAAAAATCTACCCATTAAGAAATCTACCTATAAAGAAATGTACCCATAAAGAGACATCGACATTGGCCGCCACTCCAACATTTCTGCATTTCGGCTGACCGAGCCACAATGCACAGATGCCTTGCGTCACTGTGCATCGATCAGGCAGTTAGTGAATCATGCAGGTATCTTGGCAGGAAGTTCTCATTCCGTCAACAGCCTCCACATCCACCTACAAAATCCCTAAAGTGTTGGCTATGAATACAACACGAGTCGCTGTATTTCTGTTTCTAATATGCACCACGAGGAGGTACTTTTAGGATATTGTTATATGCAAACCCTGGATCCACACAAGAGCAACGCTTTATACTTAGCACCCCAAGTCTTAACTAAAATCGCATCTTTTTTAGGGATACGATTCTGCCGATGATGGAAACCGTGTTGACTCGAGGTGAGTAGGTGCCATCTGAACGGATTTGGTTCAAATCTCTTTTACTGCATTATGACTTTTTTTCTGACTTCATTTACATACGACCACTTATCGACAACTGAATATAGGACACAAAACAGAATAGGCTAGATGACAAATATAAGGGGCTTGAAACATCTCATGCATAATGTATTTCTACACTGTTGAAACAAGGAAAGTGACCGAAAGGTCACCACACGTTCACATATTTTTCATGTGAGTAACACTGCACAGGATTGAACCAGCATGCTCAGATATGCCCTGTTTTATTTTCTTTCCAATAACTATCAGCTGTTTGTATAAACTCACGTTCTGAAGTCACATATTTGGATCAGTGAGTCAGTTTCCAAGAAAGTTACAATAACAACATGACCTGTTGTAAGCGATATGAAGATTAATAGGGTTGTCTGAGTGAGGTCATATTCTATGCCTGCTGTTATCAATCGGGCAGTGCCTGATATCAACTCTTGAATCGCAGATCGTGCATGCGAATACACACAAATACACATGCAAATACACACACACACACACAAATATTAATATGGCTTGGCGTTTCTTGAGTCAGAATGACGACTACCGAGTATATTAAGACTGTTGTCTATATTACACATCTCCGCTAGTGTCTATATTACACATCTCCGCTAGTGTCTATAGTACACATCTCCGCTAGTGTCTATATTACACATCTCCGCTAGTGTCTATATTACACATCTCCGCTAGTGTCTATATTACACATCTCCGCTAGTGTCTATATTACACATCTCCGCTAGTGTCTATATTACACATCTCCGCTAGTGTCTATATTACACATCTCCGCTAATGTCTATAGTACACATCTCCACTAATGTCTATAGTACACATCTCCACTAATGTCTATAGTACACATCTCCACTAATGTCTATAGTACACATCTCCACTAATGTCTATAGTACATATCTCCGCTAATGTCTATAGTACACATCTCCGCTAATGTCTATAGTACACATCTCCGCTAGTGTTCATGTCTCAAGATGCAGAGCGATTCACAGGGTACACACACTTTCCTTTAGAAAATAATACCCCCCCCTTTCCAATTACAAAAACGTATACTGTAGGTAAGCAACTTCTTTCCCCTTCAGTAAAGTGGTATCTGTGACCCAGCTGTGATAACGCCGGCTGAAGACCCATGCCTGAATGGCTGAGAATCAACTCCTTTCATCTGCAGCATTCCTAGATAATGCAAGGAAGTTAGAGAAAATTCCTCTACAGAGTAGAAAAGTGTTCAGTTTATGGCTGTCCAGTTTGTGGTTGTTCAGTTTGTGGTTGTCCAGTTTGTGGTTGTCCAGTTTATGGTTGTCCAGTTTGTGGTTGTTCAGTTTGTGGTTGTCCAGTTTGTGGTTGTCCAGTTTGTGGTTGTCCACTATGTGGCTGTCTAGTTTGTGGCTATCCAAGTTGTGGCTGTCCAGTTTGTGGTTGTTCAGTTTGTGGTTGTCCGGTTTGTGGTTGTTCAGTTTGTGGTTGTCCACTTTGTGGCTGTCTAGTTTGTGGCTATCCAAGTTGTGGCTGTCCAGTTTGTAGTGGTTCAGTTTGTGGTTGTCCAGTTTGTGATTGTCCAGTTTGTAGTTGTCCACTTTGTAGTTTTTTATTATACAGTTACTGAGTTGGTTTAATCATCATTGACTGATGGACACATCACTATCAAGAGCTCTACTCTAATGGGGCTAAGCTAACAGACGATGCATTCAGTGTCATGGAGACTCTACCAATCCTTAACCGCATGGATACACCCACCTCCGAAATTGAAATTAACATTGCTATTAATGATCATAAAGCAATGGAATACTACTGAACGTATTTATATTGCCTAGAAAATCACTACATCCACAAATTCTGGGTTGATGGCTACGCCGTGAATAGGATACACTACCAATTTATTTCTATTATTTTATTATTAATGATGAATCCTCTAACCAAACACCTGGCAAGGATGAAATTCTACCTGAGGTCATCAGGTGTGGAATTAGACAATAACCTTCTCTTATTAAGACCTTTCAACAGAATTAATTATGACCCCATTTGTTACGTATTTGTTTATTGTCGGGCGCTCAGTTGGTCAATATTAATATACTTGAAATGTCCCCGTCCGGTCTTGGGATATCTTGGGATGTCCCCGTCCGGTCACGTAACAATTCTAGATAACAGGTCTTACTGAAGATAGTCGTGGATTAGACATACTTGCACCACGCGCCGTAAATTGACAACATTGTGTTGGTTTGAAAGGCAGGTCCTACAGGTTTTTTAATGACTCAAGCATTATAATTATGCACAAGAATACGAGAGACAGGAGTGACTGTAACAGTTACAGATACAAGAGAGAACAAGAGAGACAGGGGTGACTGTAACAGTTACAGATACAAGAGAGAACAAGAGAGACAGGGGTGACTGTAACAGTTACAGATATAAGAGAGAACAAGAGAGACAGGGGTGACTGTAACAGTTACAGATACAAGAGAGACAGGAGTGACTGTAACAGTAACAGATACAAGAGAGAACAAGAGAGACAGGGGTGACTGTAACAGTTACAGATACAAGAGAGAACAAGAGAGACAGGGGTGACTGTAACAGTTACAGATATAAGAGATAACAAGAGAGACAGGGGTGACTGTAACAGTTACAGATATAAGAGAGAACAAGAGAGACAGGGGTGACTGTAACAGTTACAGATATAAGAGAGAACAAGAGAGGCAGTAGTGACTGTAATAGTTACAGATATAAGAGAGAACAAGAGAGGCAGGAGTGACTGTAACAGTTACAGATATAAGAGAGAACAAGAGAGACAGGAGTGACTGTAACAGTTACAGATACAAGAGAGAACAAGAGAGACAGGGGTGACTGTAACAGTTACAGATATAAGAGAGAACAAGAGAGGCAGGAGTGACTGTAATAGTTACAGATACAAGAGAGAACAAGAGAGACAGGGGTGACTGTAACAGTTACAGATACAAGAGAGACAGGAGTGACTGTAACAGTTACAGATACAAGAGAGACAGGAGTGACTGTAACAGTAACAGATACAAGAGAGAACAAGAGAGACAGGGGTGACTGTAACAGTTACAGATATAAGAGAGAACAAGAGAGACAGGGGTGACTGTAACAGTTACAGATACCAGAGAGACAGGAGTGACTGTAACAGTTACAGATATAACAGAGAGACAGGAGTGACTGTAACAGTAACAGATACAAGAGAGAACAAGAGAGGCAGGAGTGACTGTAACAGTTACAGATATAAGAGAGAACAAGAGAGACAGGGGTGACTGTAACAGTTACAGATACAAGAGAGAACAAGAGAGGCAGGAGTGACTGTAACAGTAACAGATACAAGAGAGAACAAGAGAGGCAGGAGTGACTGTAACAGTTACAGATATAACAGAGAGACAGGAGTGACTGTAACAGTAACAGATACAAGAGAGAACAAGAGAGGCAGGAGTGACTGTAACAGTTACAGATATAAGAGAGAACAAGAGAGACAGGGGTGACTGTAACAGTTACAGATACAAGAGAGACAGGAGTGACTGTAACAGTTACAGATATAACAGAGAGACAGGAGTGACTGTAACAGTAACAGATACAAGAGAGAACAAGAGAGGCAGGAGTGACTGTAACAGCTATAAATAAGCAAAATGTCAGAGAATGTCCGACAACTGAGGTGCAAGCGAATTTCTCTCCCAAACACTGTTGGTAAAATAGAAGCTAGAATTGTACTGCAGGGACTGCAAGCTCTACGTGATCTGGTCTATTCTGAATCACAGCTCGTTTATCATAGAAACTGTGATCAACCACAGATATGATATTTGCATTTCGTCAACTACAAGACAAATTCCGTGAAAAAAGCAACATAAGTATGTTAATTTAGTTGATATTACTAAAGTTTTCGACTTCATAAATTCGTTGGTCTTACAAATCTCTTCGATAATTACAAACTGCTGTTTTTTTTATTATTTATGTGACATAACATTCATGGACATAGCATTCATGGACATAGCATTCATGGACATAGCATTCATGGACATAGCATTCATGGACATATCATTCATTGACATAGTATTCATGGACATAGCATTCATGGACATATCATTCATTGACATAGTATTCATGGACATAGCATTCATGGACATATCATTAATTGACATAGTATTCATGGACATAGCATTCATTTATATAGCATTTATTGACATAGCATTCATTGACGTATAATTCATTAACATATCATCCATTGACGTAGAATTCATTAACATTTCATCCATTGAAATATCATCCATTGACGTAGAATTCAATAACATTTCATCCATTGAAATATCATCCATTGACGTAGCATTTATTGACATAGCATTCATAGACATAGCATTCATAGACATAGCATTCATGGACATATCATTCATTGACATAGCATCCATTAACGTAGCATCCATTAACGTAGCATCTATTGACGTAGCATCCATTGACGTAGCATCCATTGACGTAGCATCCATTGACGTAGCATCCTTTGACGTAGCATCCATTGACGTGGCATCCTCTGACGTAGCATCCATTGACGTAGCATCCATTGACGTAGCATCCTTTGACGTAGCATCCATTGACGTAACATCCATTGACGTAACATCCATTGACGTAGCATCCATTGACGTATTAGTAATTGCGTAGTCATCATTCACACAGTCACTATTTATTTAGTCATTTATATTTTCTTCTTCTTCTTCAGTGTTCATTCTTAAACTCCCACTGGATCTCCTTTGTAGAAGGACTATGGTCCTACTAGATTTCCAACAGGATGTAGACCAGAGAATGGACATGCATTTTGTCTCAGTTTTTTGCGGCAATGGTCCGACACATCCGTCTTCGGCAGGATAATCTATATAGTTAATATTTATATAGACACATCAATGTAGTCACCCTTGATATCGCCACCACGTATATAGTAGTCATTGATACAGACACCATTTATATAGCCACCACTTATATATTAGTCATTAATACAGACACCATTTATATAGCCACCACTTATATATTAGCCATTGATACAGACACCATTTATATAGCCACCACTTATATATTATCAATTGATACAGACACCATTTATATAGCCACCACTTATATATTAGTCATTGATACAGACACCATTTATATAGCCACCACTTATATATTAGTCATTGATACAGACACCATTTATATAGCCACCACTTATATATTATCCATTGATACAGACACCATTTATATAGCCACCACTTATATATTAGCCATTGATACAGACACCATTTATATAATCGTGATTGACATAGTCACCATAGCTTTCCCATTTCTCTATAATCGGGCGTTGCTTGTTTGATTGACCTAAGTACATATGTCTGACCCCGCGTATTCTAAACCATTGACCTCCAATCATTTCTGTCCATTCATCTTCGATAGTTACGAACAGAGACAAGGTAGTACCGAATAAATTAAACTGGCGTGATCAAGACACATCTGAATGGAATAATTGTATGAATACCTTACGCTTGTAATGGAACTAAGGTGTCAAGAAAGATAATAGATATGAACACTAATTCACACACTGAACGGGGATACGTTGCCGTAGATGCGCATTCAGTGATGAAATTAAAGTGGTATGGGTGTTTACCGTAAAATATTTTTATTTACAAAAATAGTATATGCCGTTCTACGTGTTTAATCAATTCCCTCTTACGTGCGATATTTGATAACATTTTCTGTGTAAAATCGCTAAAGAGGAGGTAGAGATACCCACGTTTTGGCTAAGTTTCTAGTACTAAAAGTGATGTTGGAATATCCTAAGAGTAAGGGAAAGGGCGTTTGAACATCCCACCTCCTCTTTATCGTCGGGCTGGAGTGCAAGGAAATTTGGGACTGTATTTAACTGATATTCTTAGATAGAAATCTAGTCTTATATATCGCCCGTGTGTTGCCGGGGCCCGAAAGGGGAGCAAAGAATAGCAACACTGTTTACCTTCCATGCATGTCATAAAAGGCGACTATGGAGGTTATGGGATGGAGTTGGCTGTCTCATACCATATAGGGTCAGTGACCCAAAGCCATGCTGAAGTCGGATGTGTCCGACCGAAAGGCGCAGATATCGCAGCTATGCTGTAAACCATGACACGACGCATTCCGTTCTCCGGACTACATTCTGCTAATCTGCAGGAGTTTGAGAACGAACGCAGAAGAAGAAGAATAATTCTTATATATGAAGATTAATTTTCACCATCTTGAATATCGAAATGAAAAAAGGAATGTTTTTCTGTTATTATTAGATAAATGTAACATTCACACAATAAATAAAACCTCTGTCAACTCCTGCGCTGCATCCCCTACAACCCCACATTGTAATACGAAACTAATAATCCGGCATGGAATATGAATTACAGAGAGATAATTTCCATATGTTTTACATTGTCAAAAGCTTCAATGTCGACTATAAATCACAGATTTATATCTACTCAACGTATATTATTGATCAAATTCTTGCTATCTACAACCTAACATATTTCATCGGAAATCTCCGTGTTAATGTGATTTCATCGCACATACAAAAGCGCACTCGTTCAACCCTCGTGTTCTACCTAGCGTCATGTCGCCACATTTCAAACAACGAGTCAAGACTTTTCATTTTTACGTCATTCCCCGCTTCCAGTAAGACTGCAAAACAGTAATGGATTGCTGAAGCAGATTATGGCGACTGCTGAAACCCTCCCTGCTGAAGCTGCTATTGCTAATTCCTCTGTTACTTTAAAACGCCAAGGACGAGACTATAAATCAACCAGTTTTTCCCTCTCTCCCCGCAATGACATACCGATTTTTTTTCGGTGCTTACAACACTTTACCCATAAATCCCAGCCTGTGGAAGCCATAACTGCTCGTTTAAATGCACGAAACAAATCAGATCGGATTTTTTATTTATTCCATGATCACCGATATTAACCGCACATATCTCACACGTTCCTGGGTCTGGAATTGGTGGCTCAGATCACTGGAATAAAGCGGAACATGAAACAAGAGACAATGTCAGAGTTTCATCTGGGCGCGAGGAAAAACCGATCATAAATTCATGTTACAAGTTTCAACAAAATCCCCTCATTTCTTTCTATTGTATATTAAATTAATTTGTTGTATACTTGCAATAAAGAAAGACCAGATATGTTGTGGGGAGGTAGAAAGACTGTCTCGAACTGCTAATGTGCCATATTCAATACCCGCAGCAAGAAGTCTTGCGTCAAGATCGCTTAAAATACAATGGTAATATATCTACCCACGTAACGTGTCCTTCATAGAGTATCACACACAGGTCTCGAGATATTGTTGCTGACCCAAACACCGGTGTCCGACAACTGTTGTTGACCACTTCAAGGGCGCACGGCAGGGAAATGAAAACAAATCAACTAAATTCTTCTGCATGTGCGATCAACTATTTCTTCCTGTTCGATAAACTACTTCTTCCAGTTCGATAAACTATGTCTTCCTGTGCGATAAACTACTACACATCCAGTTCACTATTGGTCAAGTGTAAAGAGGTTCATGTCAGCTTTCTGTAAACTCCTAAAAACATGGTTTGCAGATATGCGCCTGTGGACCAGAACATTCAAGGTGGAACAGTCCAGTGATCTCCTTTGATCATGCACCCCCATCTACTGTACGGGTGTTATTCTTGTTCATACGTTAGAAACACATATGTACATGACCGTAGATATGCCATCGTGAAGTGAATGTGGCTTAACTAAACAAGGGTTAAACGCAATTCTCATTATTATTTGGTTATTTATGTCTGCGTTACATTGTGATTTTTTAATGACATTTGTACGTGTAAGGGACCCGGGGTATGACATTTGTTGGGTGGGGATATGACATTTGTGGGGGTAGTGGCCGTGGGCTATGAATTTTGTGGGGTGAGGGACCCGGGAAGGTATAACATTTATGGGGATGAGGTGCGCGAGAAGGTTACAACATTTGTGTGAATAAGAGACCCGGGGAAGTTATGACATTTGTGGAAGTGGGGGAGCCTGTGGCGTTATGACATATGTGGGGTGAGGGAAAGAAATCAGCATGAAGGGAAGGGTAGTTGCTTACTAACTTTTTTTTCACGTATTCTGTTCTAGAAAGTATGAATTCTTATATTCAGATTTCCTTAGGGGAAAGGGTTTGAACCCACAAACCCCTTTCTTCCTCATCTACAGACTTGTGTAACCTGTGCAGGATAACAGTGGCCCCTGATTTTTTAAGTGTAATTCATTGTAGAATTGATTGAATAAGTACGCATACAACCATCAATTACAAATGTATATATGACAATCAAAAACACATCAATAATCAAATTATGATGATTACACGCGATCCAGGGATACACAATAAGATCAACTTTAACTGATGTGGATGTGGATGTGGATGTGACAAAAATGTGATGTAATTAGATTAGCCATGAGGATGTATAAACACTAAACTGAGATACAAGACAAAAACGTATAGTGTCAAATATATGAAGTACAATATAGACCGTACATTCAATGAATGAACAAAGTTTGCCAAGTATATGAAGTAAAATATAGACTGTACTTTCAATGAATGAACAAAGTTTGCCAAGTATATGAAGTAAAATATAGACTGTACTTTCAATGAATGAACAAAGTTTGCCAAGTATATGAAGTAAAATATAGACTGTACTTTCAATGAATGAACAAAGTTTGCCAAGTATATGAAGTAAAATATAGACTGTACTTTCAATGAATGAACAAAGTTTGCCAAGTATATGAAGTAAAATATAGACTGTACTTTCAATGAATGAACAAAGTTTGCCAAGTATATGAAGTAAAATATAGACTGTACTTTCAATGAATGAACAAAGTTTGCCAAGTATATGAAGTACAATATAGACTGTACTTTCAATGAATGAACAAAGTTTGCCAAGTATATGAAGTAAAATATAGACTGTACTTTCAATGAATGAACAAAGTTTGCCAAGTATATGAAGTACAATATAGGCCGTAATTTCAATGAATGAACAAAGTTTGCCAAGTATATGAAGTACAATATAGGCCGTACTTTCAATGAATGAACACAGTTTGCCATGTATATGAAGTATAATATAGGCCGTACTTTCAATGAATGAACAAAGTTTGTCAAGTATATGAAGTACATTATAGACCGTACTTTCAATGAATGAACAAAGTTTGCCAAGTATATGAAGCACAATATAGACCGTACTTTCAATGAATGAACAAAGTTTGCCAAGTATATGAAATACATTATAGGCCGTACTTTCAATGAATGAACAAAGTTTGTCAAGTATATGAAGTACTATATAGGCCGTACTTTCAATGAATGAACAAAGTTTGCCAATTATATGAAGTACAATATAGGCCGTACTTTCAATAAATGAACAAAGTTTGCCAAGTATATTAAATAAATTATAGACTATAGATTCAATGAATAGACAAAGTTTAAAAGGCCTAGAGAATTGACTTAGTTTTACTTAAAGCGGTAAAGTTGACAAATAAAGAGCATGTTGCCTGTCGACGGCACCACTCACAGAAAGTGACTTCCTATTTTCAATAATTCTCACCAACATTCTGGAAGAAAACCTTACTTTATAATCAAGACAACGCGAGTCAGGTTCGAACCACTTCAATGAATAACTATCACACAATGTATGGCACAAATGTATCTTAAACATCTTGGGGTAAATTTGTACCGATCAAATAATTAACAAACTAGATAGTATTCAGGTCACATCCGAACACAACCTTCTTGATGGATTCTCTGAGCATATCCGAACACAACCTTCGTGATCGATTCTCTGGACTCATCATGATTCTAGATGAGCTAACCTGCTTCATCCACAAATGTGTTTAATCACTCGAAAATATCTTTTGTCCGTCGTCGTGTTGGGCGGCATTTCTCCCGTCACCAGCAAACAATTCTCCCGTTAACTATTTTTTCATCATGTAATATCTCTTTATATGTTACAAGAAAACGTAACAGTTACCTTCTGAACTAAAGACAATGTATGTTCTTAAATAACAAGATGCCACCAGTGATGGTTGTAAGAAACACAATATCCTCATTGTCTAAGATCAAATTGAATGCCAGTTATATCAGTATTAAAGTAAAGTTACCCATAGCATTTATTAATGCCGTAGGGGTGTGAGATGTTAGCGATCTCACATTTCAGAGGCTCTGCAAATGAGGACGGTAGCCATCTCCTCTCCCTCGCAGTCTTCACTTCCCGAATTAATCCGGTACCCATTTAAGGCTGGGTCGACCTGGAAGCCGTTGCGATCTAAAAAAAAATTTCCACCTCAACTGGGGAATGAACCCATCACTACTCATATGCGAAGCCAGTGCGCTAGCAGATCCCTTTTTATTAGTTGTTTATATAATATTAGTAGTTATACCATTTTTTTCAATGACCAATGCATATGATCTTCTTCTTATAGAGCCAGAGACAATGTCTGTTTCTAAATAACAAGATGTCACAAATGATGGTTGTAAGAAACACAGTTTTCCCAGCTTGTATGATCAAAGTAAATGAGATCAAAAAAACAGTTCACAAATTCAAGTATAAATTAGTGCACTTAGTATTTCTTCTTCTTCTTCGTCGTACGCCTTGCGGCGGGCCCTCTGAAAGCATTCCGCTGACCGTCCTGAGAAGGACGTATGAGGGTGATCTGAGTTGTGTCATGTTTTACAGCAAGCTGCGTTATCTCCACCTTTCGGTCTGACACATCCGTCTTCAGTCAGCATTTTATTGGGCCGGGTTGGCATTCCCGTATCTTCGATCGCTAGTACCTGGCCAGGCTACAACAGGGTTGCTGCACTCCTGTTTCCAGGCCCACTGCGTGGAAGTGTACTGAGGTTCTTGGCCAGCTGTGGTTCACTGACCCTGATGCTCGACCAGCTATGGAGCGTCGGCCGGTGCACTCCGGTGAGCATTGTGCACTTATTTGACAAACGATCACATTATGTGGGATACGCCCGAGATAAGGAACAGAAGTGTAGGCAGAAGTAGCATTCCTAAAAATGAAGTCTACGTCTATGCTTATACTTTGTAATAAGTCCCAGGCAATACAGGTCAAGAAGAATGTCTAGAGTAACATGGACAGCTAGAAACATTTACGAATAGAAACTAAAGAGTCAAATGTGTGACTCGTGTTCATTAATAATAACAGAAATATACAATAGTTTTTTTTAGTCACGATATGAGACAGGGAGTTCAGGGAAGACAGCGAGAGAAAATATTAGTCTGACATCGTGGCATGACAAATAGTAAACAACGTTTCTGATAAAAGAAACTAGAAATAGAGAGTTGAGGAGGTTCATAATCTCCTTAAACAATCACCACAATATCTGATAATTATTATATTTTAGAGTAATTTTCGAAACGCTTTTTTTAAATCCTGATGTTTTTTAGCTGTTCATGTTTTTCTTCTTGTTCTGCAAGTCAAAGGAAGCACTGAATTTGGGTTTACATTATCCTCATCATTATCATCAAAACCATAGCCTTGCAGAATCGTAGGTATGTACTCTGAATATCAGGGAACCGCGTTAGCGCACTGGCTTCGCATATGTGTGGTCCTGGGTTCATTCCCAAGTTGAGACGGAAATGTTTTTCAGATCGCAACGGCTCCCGGGTCGACCCAGCCTTAAATGGGTACCTTGTTTGTTTGTTTGTTTGTTAAATGGGGATTAGCTTTTATCTGAGTGTGACCTATGGTCTGGGCGAATTGAGAACCGTGCGCGCAATTATTGAAAAATAATGTTGCTAGTTGTTGTAGTAAGCTGTTTATTTCCGGTGGTATTGCTTTTTTAAATGTTTTATTTAAGATTGACACTAATGTCTGGGGGAGTTTAAAAACCGTGCGTGCGATTATGCCGAAAATTGTCCATATAGCCAGTCGTATCCTGTGGTGAGCGTTCCTCGGTTGTATTTGTTGAAAGCTGTGGAGAGAGACCTGTAGAAATACTGACGACAAACATTGACTTATTTTGTTTTGGCTTGGTTAGATTTTTAAATTAAAATTAAATTCTTAAATGAGTACCGGATTAATCCGGGTAGTAAAAACTGCGAGGGAGAGGAGATGGCTACCGCCCTCATTTGTAGAGCCTCTGAAATGTGAGTTCGGTAACATCTCACACCCCTACGGCATTAATAAATGCTATGGGTTACTTTACTTTACTTTTACTCTGAATATCACGGGAATATAAATCATACCGGTCTTTAATAGTATCCATCCATACATTCCTTTTTCCACCTCTTCTTCCTCCACTCTCAACAGTTCCCTATGAAATAGGCTTGTAATGGGAATCGTCACATAGTCAAGTCTCATCATGTGGTCTCAAGTCTCATAACGGTCTCATTACGTGGTCAAACCACACAAGTTTGTGATGTTTCGCTACCGCCATGAGATATTGGTTTACATAATCAATGAAGTACATGGGTCCCTCAACATATCCTCGGGTGTATATACAACTAACAATGATTGTTAGCATGGTCCAATATGACTCTTATATCTGTCAAGTCCTACACTGCCTCTCTACTTGGTTTCAATATGTAGTGAGACACGAGTCACTTTCCGAAATTCTTTTGCAAAGAACAGATGAGAGTGAACAGATGTCGCCCAACACGACCCAAAGATGTGCAATGGGTGTGCTCGAAGACTATCTACGAGCATGCCTGCATACTCAGTGACTCGATGAGCATATTTGTGAGAGTTCAGACGCGGTACATTCGGGAACAGTGGCTGGATTCAGTGAAGAATTCCTGTATGCGTAAAGTGACTTTCATTTTTTGTGCCGGGACATGCGAGAATCCGGGATAATGAGAGTGGAAGAAGAATATGATGACAAACAAAAAATATCATCCATTCACACAGTCATCCATTCACACAGTCATCCATTCACACAGTCATCCATTAACAACATCTAGAAATGGTAGATTGATAATATTTTCTTAATAGTCTTTAGATATAAAAGTATAAGCTACGTAACTATATGTTTTTGTTATGTTCTTTACGTTTCTCCATTTCGTCACGTATAGAAATATTTGCCACAGCTATAAAACATTTCAAAAGGAAGGCACTGGCGATTTCGGAAAATCGAATTACTGTCCAGTTGTTCGACAAAAGCGGACCATTTATATGATTGGTTTATCGTTTACCTCTGATTGACAGCTGCACGAAGGTCAAATAAACGCATTGTGGGATTAGACCTAGAAATAACATTATTGCTTTTTCAATCAATGTTTACTGTGTTTTAACAAGTTAACTATTCTTTCTTTAAAACGTTTGTTAATGTCGCACTTATATGAGCGAACAGTAGAATATTGTATACGTCAGCTTTTCTGTTGTGTTCTTAAATTGAAAACTATAGACAGCTGATCCTCAAATTATCTGTCCGTGTCACTCTAAATATTTGATGTCTATTTGTATATGTTCAATTTTACTTCAATTTTCATCCGTCTCGCCTTGTTTTGTGGATAATCCGACCGTCAGAAATCTGTATTATTTTTGCTTATCGAGTTCGATCTCGGAGGGGGGAAGGGGTCGTAATTTAATTTGTAATTTGTATAAACCAGAAAAAAAGTAGTTGTCGCATCATGAGCATTTGCAGTATAGTGTCCCTGAGGTCGACATTAGTAGGCCTACTCTAGGAACTACCGTCAAAATGGCTGACGAGAATGGATGTATTCTCTCAACAGTGTCCGATTAGTGGTTGTTCCTTCTCGAAAGTAATGGCAACCTACGGCAATATTATGCCTAGAAATTTCCAATGGATTAATCGAACCTTTATCTATTATTGTAGTATTTAGAAAGAATGTCGTTGGAAAATGCAAGCCGCAGAGCACAAGACTAAGAAGGGTTCAAGGACTTCATTGGGAATACAACGTTCTGCAGAGAATACGTCATATGACATGACTGTAGGGGTCTAATCACATGACATTACTGTAGGGGTCTAATCACATGACATGGCAGTAGGGGTCTAATCACATGACATTGCTGTAGGGGCCTAATCATAATGGCAATTTCTGAAAGTTCGGAATATCGAATTATTAATAAATTAAAATCGACACGGGTTTTATGTTGATAGCCTTGGTAGCCTTCGTATGTTCTGTCAATTCTTGAATAAGGACTCGCAGTTTAAAGCATGTATAACAGTATTTTTGTGTGTTTTTTTTTGTTCTCACCCGGGCAACGCCGGGTATTACTTTAGTTAATACATATAAAATCCATTGTCCGTTAGTGTTGTAGGGGTGTCAAATAGTGACATTTGGTGCAGAACAATCTCCACGCATCTCTTCTACCGTTCTCATGAGTATGCAAACTTCACACCTTGTCCAGTCTTTGATATTATCCAGCCGTGTCTTCTTCTCATCATGAATAATCTTGAACATCAGATGGCAAGACACGATTCCAGATACCACTGTCTTGACAGATCTGGTATCCCCAGCATTGACACTATCCTGATGCAGACACAGATTCGTTGGGCAGGTCATTCGGTACGTATGCCAGACTATCGCCTGCCAAACATACTTCTCTATGGTGAGCTGGAGAAGGGTACACGATCTCAAGGTGGCCAATAGAAGCGAAACAAGGACTCATTAAAGAACTCACTGAAAGCGTTTGAAATAGACTAAGATACATGGGAAGAACTTTCACAAAATAGATCTGCATAGCGCTCTACAGTCAAAAGGAGCGCATCATCTTGTGAAAAGAGGAGAAATGCTGCAGCTCAACAGCGGAGAGTGACTAGAAAGTCACGGATAGACCAAAATCCGCCTACAGTCGTCATTCCATGTCCGAACTGTCCAAGAACATTTACAGCTCGAATATGGCTCATTAGCCATCTACGAACTATTACGCATGGTCATAATTCTAACTGAATTTTCAAAGGTGCATATAAAAATGGTTATCATCACTTGTGATGGAGGAACTCACACATTCTTCTAATCTTTTCTCTCTTTCGAATGGCTGGGGATATATGTTATTGGTGAACATTTTGTGTTGATGTCTGCTATGTGGCACCCCTAAGACCACGAAGATTGTGAATCTTGAAAATAATAATAGACCCTTGAAGACTGGGAATATACGTCCAATATTGTCAACGACTGATACTTGCCAATATAATCTTATGTTTGAGTTATCAATATCGGTAATATGATTGCAGAAATCGACATAAACCTGGAGCATGGGCTCATGTTTCCACCTATAATCGATCACCGGAAGCCAGACGAAGATGGCGGAGACACTGCCAACATTGATACCTGAGAAATACATGAAATATGTCAATGAAATACAAGGTCAAAGTTCAGAGGAAGTGGTTTAATAGTGACGAGTTTGACGTATATAGTGTGAAGTGGGGAGGGGGGGTGTTGACAATGAGAAATTATAAGAAACGATATTGTAATGATCTGATTGGAGATGTTATGCAGACTGTGTCTCATTTTTTTTCTGGGAAATGTATTTCTGTCTGTCTGGAAGTATACAGTTATGGAAAGTCGATTTCTTCATTTGGAGATGGAAATGTTAACAGGATTGCATTTATTTAGGTGTTTTTGTTGTAGTTTTTTTTGTTGTGTTTTTTTTCTGCTTAAACCTTTCTTACGCCAATCTGTATGATTTATTTAAGGAAACTATTGAGGGAGAGTTTTCAATACTTTTAATGATTTATCGATCAACTATTGAAGGGGTTTACAATAATTAGAATGATTTGTCGACAAGCCTTTGAAAGGATTTACAATATTTTGAATGATTTATCGACCTACCATACACGTAGTTTTCTATATCTGACTGATTTATCGATCAATTATTGAAGGGGTTTTCAATAATATAATGATTTGTCGACAAGCCTTTAAAGGGGTTTACAATAGTTTGAATGATTTATCGACCAATTATTGAAGGGTTTTTTTCTACTTCAGCTTTCGTTCCCCAACTTCTGCAAATTAGCAGTATATATTTTGGAGACCGCAATGCGCTGTGTCATAGTTTACAGCTGCGATATCTGCGCCTTTAGGTCTAACACGTCTCACTATTGTAGCTTCCTTTGACTCTATATGAGATGTGACAGCCAACTCCACCTCATACCCTCCTTAATCGCCTCTTGCGACATGCGTGGAAGGTAAACAGTGTTGCTATTCATTGCTCTTCTCTCAGGTTCTGACAACACATTCACGTGAAGAATGGCAAGACTGCGGTCTGTCACTCATTTTCCAAAGAGGTGACTAAGAATGTTTGGGATGAAGTTAGTTGTATTATCCTATAGATGAAGGTATTCGAAAAGCCTTACTGAAATTGGATGAGTCGGGCCGAATGTATAGACTTCTAAGCTGTACACAATGATAGAAAGGATTCCGTTGTATGGGCTATATCCTGCTAATCAGCGGGAGTTTGAGAAAAACTTAGGAGAAGAAGTCCCAGGTAATGATAATCAAGTGCCATGCCGAGCGACGTAGTCGATCATGCTTCTCCACAACTCTCTGTACCTTGTGTTGTTAATTAGTGCAGTTTGCGGCTTCTTTTTGTGCCATGTGCCATAGTGACAACCCATCCAGAAATTTATCTCTTTGTCTTCCTGTCTCTTTTCCTCTTGATCTTTCCGGTTGTTACTAAATGTTCAAGTCTTGATTTCCTCGTCATATGCCCTAAAAATATTGATAGTTCATATTGACCAATAAAACTCACGAGAATAATCAAATGAGTCATTAAGAACGCTTAATTTCCCATTAGACAGTAGGTCTCATATCGTAAATGGTCATGCATTTAGTGTCAATTATGATATTCTATTTATTTGAAAGGGGAAATTGAAACCCTAAACGTCGTCGAAGGCGAATGTGTCATGCCATTTGCGGAAATAAAACGGCGACACTACTTTTCCAGTTACACCCTGCAGGAAATCTAGTAGGACCATTGTCCTGCTACAAGAGCGATTCACTGCGAGTTTGATCATGAACACTGAAAATACGAAGACCACCTTGACTAACTCCTCTACTTATCCCTATTCTTACAAGCCAGCAAGAGTGACAACCTCGTTCTCTCTCGGGTCTTCAATCCATCAACCAACATTCCTTCTCTTGTCATGACGTGTCTAACAATCAGATATTAGCATGTGATTTCTTTAGCATATTTTACTGGGAGCATTATATTCAAAGATATTCGCTGGTTAGGTTAACATTTCTGGCTGGTTAGTTGATTGATTAGTTGGTTATCTGGTTAGTCCGTTCTCTGGCTGGCTGGTTGGTTCTTTGGCCGGTTTGCCAGTTGGTTATTTGGTTAGTCCGTTCTCTGTCTGGCTGGTTGGTTCTATGGCCGGTTTGTAAGTTGGTTATTTGGCCGTAAGATCATTATCATCTTTCCACATAGGACACGGATATAGAAGTTCAGATCTCTGCATGAGTGTATCCACCATTACAGGACGGCATAGGAGTTCAGATCTCTGCTTGAGTGTATCCACCATTACAGGACAGCATATGGGTCACCATAGACCAGTTATGGTGTTACCTCGGTTAATTAGCTTAGGAGGACCTGCTCTTTTGTCAGAAAGGCTCTCTTCCCCTTTCCTATCGAGCAGGGGAGGGGGAGGGCCGACAGACCACGTATTTCGTTGTTCTAAACATTCCACCTATCGTAAAGTTTTATGTCATAATTTTCACCAATCGATCACTTGAAATGAATAACTTCTATATTTCCTGATTTTATTTTTCTAAAGAGGAAACCAGCACTTCCAGAATATACTGGAATATATTCATATTTTCAATTGTTTCCTTCATATAATATAATAATAATATTTTTACAATTATTGTGTTACTAAATTCGCTGTTCTTAAATTCGCTGTTCTTAAATTCGCTGCTAAATTCGCTGTTCCTAAATTCGCTGTTCTTAAATTCGCTGTTCTTAAATTCGCTGTTCCTAAATTAGACTTCGAACATGTTATTTCTGTGGAAAATGTCATCTCTTCTGGTATGGCAAGAGCTACCTTTACACAGCTGCCAAGAACTGCTTTCCCACAGCTGTTGCCAGCTACCTGCTTACAGCTGTCGCGAGCTACCTGATCACAACTATCAAGAATTACCTGCTTACGTCCTTCAAGGGCTACCTGCTCACAGCTAAAAGGATTACTTCAACTTCATCATTCAATCAATCAATCAATCAGAAATCAATCAATCAATCAGAAATCAATAAACCCATACCCTTCAGGGTCGTAGGGGTACCGCATTGGATGCTTCAGCACACAGAGTCCTCCAGCGAATTATATCCTCAGCGATGCGAATGAGTGTGGAAATATCTTGCCCTGTCCATTCATTGATGTTGTCTGTCCATGTCTTTATTTGTCCTCCTCTGCTTCTTCCACCCTCGACAGTTCCCTGCAGTATTGTTTTTGACAAGGAATCGTGCCTGCATACATGTCCGAACCATGCTAGTTTTCGTCGTTTCACTATTGAAAGCAATGGTTCCTGGACACCTGCACACATCTCTACTTTATTTCTTACGTACACATTGGTCTTATGTTCCCTATAGGAAATTCGTAGAATTCTTCTGTAGCATTTATACTCGAAAGCCTCTAATCTTCTCTCCATGCCCGCAGT
Organism: Meghimatium bilineatum; assembly: GCA_034231615.1. Taxonomy (NCBI): domain Eukaryota; kingdom Metazoa; phylum Mollusca; class Gastropoda; order Stylommatophora; family Philomycidae; genus Meghimatium; species Meghimatium bilineatum. The sequence continues at coordinate 8,630,104 of CM067321.1, forward strand.
GAGTGTCCAACTCTCACAACCATACAACACAGCAGAAAGCACCAGCGACCTATACAGTTTGATTTCCACTCCAACACTGATGTTGCTTTTCCAAATCACAGTTAGCCTTGACAAGGACGCTAAAGCCATCTCCAGCCTTATTTTTAGTTCTGCTTTGCATTTACCATCGCTGCATATACTGGATCCGAGGTATTTGAAGGTATTCACCTCCTCAAGCTTATGTCCATTCATCATGATATTAGTCTGGTTTTCTGTGTCTATGCTGTTTACCAAGATTTTGCTCTTATCTGAATTGATTTCCATTCCGTACTTGCTGGTAACTTTTTCCAACTTTGATGTTAATTCTTGCAATGATTGTTCTGACCCAGCTATAAGATCAATATCATCAGCGAAACGCAAGTTGCAAATAGGGCGACCACCTTCATGAAATGAAATAGAAAGCCTAATATAATTGAAGTAAATATAAAGTAAAATTTCCGGGAAAAGAACAATATCCTAGTAATTTACCTTGTATTATCTGGACCCATACTCCCTTCCCCAACCATATAACTTCTTCTTCTTCTGCGTTCGTTCTCAAAATCCTGCAGATTAGCAGGATGTAGTCCGGAGAACGGACTGCGCTGTGTCATGGTTTTCAGCATTTCTGCGATATCTGCGCTTTTCGGCCTGACACATCGGACTTCAGGATGACTTTGGGTCACTGACCCTATATGGGATGGGACAGCCAACTCCATCTCATAACCTCCTTAGTCGCCTTTTACGACATGCGTGGAAGGTAAACAATGTTGCTATTCTTTGCTCCCCTTTCGGGCCTCGGCAACACACGCCGAACCGTATAACAATAATAGTTAATAATAAAAAACTAATAATAGTTTTAAAAATAGGCAAATTAATAATAAAGACGAAGATGGAACCAAACAAATAAAATCATTGTACGGATGTCATCAATTGCGCAGAATAGCAGTTGACAATAGATAAACAATGGATCAGTTGAATCAGGATTCTTGCAAGAACAATGTTCCCTTAAATGCCATAATTTGACGTGAAACGAACACACAATCAAAAACAAAACGTCAATCAACAAACATGACATATCTTCACCGGATGTGGTCTTACCTGTTATTTATTGGTTGGTTAAATTCAAAAGTGTTTGTTAGGGATATGGAAAACGTACTTTAAAGTTCTTTAAAATTCCAAAGGGTTATCCATAAATTTAGCTAGTTATTTCGTTAAAATTTCAAGCAGGCAATCAAGATTTTTAAGGCATGTGATGAGAAAAGTTAAACTTGAACATTTAGTGATAATCGGAAATATCAAGAGGAGAAGAGAGTCAGAGGAAGACAGAGAAATTTCCGGATTGGCTGTCACTGTGGCACAAGAAATGTTCATCAACTGAGCTTATGAGTAACACAAGAGAGAGAGAGAGAGAGAGAGAGAGAGAATTGTGGAGAAGCATGATCTCCTACGCCACTTGCATGGTTTATATTGATTGATTATAGTTAGTTTGTTCTTTTCGTGCCTTAGACGGCACATAGGTCAAAAGTTTTTGTTTTCCAACGCTGCCCGTATTTTGAGTTCCCCTCTTGACACGCATCCTCCCATTGTTTCCCGTTCTTTAAGTAAAGTGGGGTTTTTTTTTCAAGAGTAGTTTTAGATGTTCTTCGTTTTCTTTCCCCATACCTGTTCACATAACTGCTTTTTTTGCTCAACCTATTTTCATCTAGTCTTATGACATGTCCCAGGTTGTTCCATCTGCGTTCTCTTAGGACATGTCCCAGGTAGTTCCATCTGCGTTTTCTTAGGACATGTCCCAGGTAGTTCCATCTGAGTTCTCTTATGATATGTCCCATTAGTTCCATCAACCTTCTCTTATGACATGTCTCAGGTAGTTCCAACTGACTTCTCTTATGACATGTCTCAAGTAGTTCCAACTGCCTTCTCTTATGACATGTCTCAAGTAGTTCCATCTGCCTTCTCTTATGACATGTCTCAAGTAGTTCCATCTGCTTTCTCTTATGACATGTCTCAAGTAGTTCCATCTGCCTTCTCTTATGACATGTCTCAAGTAGTTCCATCTGCCTTCTCTTATGACATGTCTCAAGTAGTTCCATCTGCCTTCTCTTATGACATGTCTCAAGTAGTTCCATCTGCCTTCTCTTATGACATATATATTATATATATATATATATATATATATATATATATATATATATATATATATATATATATATATATATATATATATATATATATATTCTTGATATATTGTGTCCATTGTAAACTCAGTCTGCCTCTTGTTCTCTATCCTTCAATCTTAATCCTCATGATAGTAAAATATCTTTGCGTTGCTGTTTTTTTCTCGTTTTTTTTTTGTTGTTAACAGTTTTGAGGAGTTCATCTCCTGCTTTATTCACATCGTCTTTACGGGCGTCTTCTGCCTAATCTTTCTGTTTATGATATTTTTAGGACCCTTCTATAGTATTTCACTTCACTTGCTGATATTTTGTTCTTATTTGCAGATGTCATTGTTCTCATTAACTTAAATATATTTACACCGTGTACTTTCTTTTACAACACACTTGTCTATCTTGATCATGTTTGTTTTCACAATTTCAACGGTTGTTTCCCTTTAAAGCAAGATTATTTTTCTAATGATAGCTTAAACGTTCAATATACGTTATTTGTATGGTATTCTGCATGTATTTTAATTTGTAAAAAACGTATTGTTGTTGTTGTTGTTTTTTGGGGGAGGGTAGTGGTAATAAAATCGCTTGATATGCAGTAATATTGTGACATCGTTTGGTCGCTTGATATGCAGTATTATTGTGACATCGTTTGGTCGCTTGATATGCAGTAATATTGTGACATCGTTTGGTCGCTTGATATGCAGTGTTGTTTGTTTGTTTTTCGTTCGCTCCATTGTAACCATCACGGATATCCGTGCGATTTCCGCCGGGAGCGTGATTACGTTGTGCCACCGTTATGCGCCTTGTATGCCTAGCACATCCGATTTCGGCATGCCTTGACAATTCGGGTGGGCTACCCTTAGCCAGTGACAGCCTCTATATCTGTCTCCAGGCACGCGTAGTGGAGACTCTTCGGCCAGACGATGTTTTGCTCTCGTCTAACTCGAACGAGGTGTTCCACTGTCTATGAACTTGCCTCGTGTAATTGGACGTGCTGTGCCTGTGCCCATTGGGTACCGAACCGTTTCTCATCCGTGAGCCTGGTTCCTTAAGGGGAAGAACTCAACAGAGGAGTTGGACCCTGGCTCTTTCGCCCTCTTAGCCGAGGTGTCATTCACCGACATCGTGTACCCCTTGTCCAAGTTCGAGTCTCACATCACGCGTCTGGGAGCAAGGCGTTCTCGAGCTGAGCGTCCTTGTCCCAATAGCGCCTGAGCCCATCAGGTACTGAACCCTTTCTCTCTTCAAGTGTATTTCCGGTATAGGAAAACCTGACAGTAGAGTTGGGCCAGGGCTAAATCGTTGTCCCTTTTATGCCTGAGCGAATCGAGTACGGAACCCTTTCTCTCTGCAAGTGTACTTCCGGTATAGGAAACCTTGACAGTAGAGTTGGGTTAGGTCATTTGCTTTACCAAACGCCGATGGATGGGTCTGTGTCTCTGCATGTTAGGAACTCTGGTAACTAGAAGCCCGTCTCGAGCTGACGGAGCTTGTAGTTCCCTTTCCTAGGGACTTTTCACTTTCTATTTGCAGTTCGCGCTGCCCTCTAGCGCTGTTCTGCCCTTTAATTGTTTCATTGTGCTCTGTATGAAACATATTTGTCTCTCGCCATGCATTTACCTTTACGTGCATTTTACATTGGCCGCCCCTCCAATGTTCGGACTGGACTGACTAGCTTCACTGTATGTCGACAGTGTCGCTATATGTGGTAATGCTGGTGGTGTCGGAGATATTGTCTGTCTCTTGTGCAGTCAAATCTCTTTCCATCTGCTACCTCCACATTCTCGGACACGATCCCCAAATGATTTGGCCAGAATCAGCACGAGCTGCTGTATTTCTGTTTCCAGGGTGCACCGCGTGAAGGTACATTTGGGATCTTGGTTATCTGCTAACCCTGGGTCCGCCTAGAGCAATGCGTTCCCTTTGCACCCCGATATGCAGTAATATTGTGACATCGTTTGGTCGCTTGATATGCAGTAATATTGTGACATCGTTTGGTCGCTTGATGTGCAGTAATATTGTGACATCGTTTGGTCGCTTGATGTGCAGTAATATTGTGACATCGTTTGGTCGCTTGATGTGCAGTAATATTGTGACATCGTTTGGTCGCTTGATATGCAGTAATATTGTGACATCGTTTGGTCGCTTGATGTGCAGTAATATTCTGACATCGTTTGGTCGCTTGATATGCAGTAATATTGTGACATCGTTTGGTCGCTTGATATGCAGTAATATTTTGACATCGTTTGGTCGCTTGATATGCAGTAATATTGTGACATCGTTTGGTCGCTTGATATGCAGTAATATTGTGACATCTCAGAATGTTGGTAGCTCCACTTTTTTCTTGTTCTTCTTATGTTTTTTCTGTTCCCATTTTCATGTTGTTTGCTCTTGCCTCTGACCAATAAGGTTTCATTCTCATTAAGTGGCCGAACTATTTCAGTCTATGTTTTTCAATATATCTGACCACAGATGTTTCAACAGTTCTTGTCATCTCGTCATTCCTCACATGTTCTCTTCTTGTTCTGTTTGCTTCTTTTCTTAAACATCTCATTTCACACATAGTAAACTTTCTCCCTTGTTCTTTTGTTAGTGTCCATGTCTGACATTGATAACACAATGTTGGTATGAAGATTGAATTTATGATTTGCCTTTAATAAAGGATATTAATCAAGTTAAAACGGGACTAAAGTAAATTTAATCTATCGAATATCGTTTGGAATCAAAGAAGATATGAATCATAGTAAACGTAGTTTATAAAAGACAATCCACTACCACAATGATTTCAGATACCAAAGACACTTTCTCGAACATGTTAATGGCGTCGGCAAAGTCCGATCAGAATATCTGTGAGGACAGTATCGATCAACCAGTGATTACGAGATTCGAAGTACACTGTGGTATCAGGGAGATACAGGTTAGGGAAGCGAATAATGCCGGCAAGTAGATAAATCTGTGGAAATCAATCTTCTGTAGGACTTCCTGAATGAGATAAAGCTAATCCCTGGTGATTTCATTCGATGGCTCCTTGGAAAAACGGATTGACTGTGACGTCACATGATTTCTGGGGTTTCTTCACAACATAAATAGAAAGTTTGGCTAGAATGTAGTATCGCTTCGTGGAATTAATTTTCCGTCTGGCAGCGATAGGGTGAGGTGACAAGTCTTACTCTAAGCTTCATCCTCTCTCATGTAGTGGCAGCTTTAACCGCATTATAATCACGGCTACAGCAGCCAATCAGTGTCGTTTCTATATCACAGAACATCTCCGAACATCATGATTATTCCCGATGTAGATTGATTTCTGATTTTGTACTGCTCTGCACTAGAATACCATACAAAGTCAAGAGATTAATAATAAGAAAATAATAATATTAATAATAAGACAACCAATAACTCTTCAGTGTCTTAGGGGTGTCAAATTGAAACATTTTATACAAAGATATCTCTACGTATCTCTATCCTCTAACATCCAGATGAGTGTGGAAACTTCACACCCCGTCCAGTCTTTGATATTATTTAGTCATGTCTGTCTTATTCCACCCTCTGATACAGAAACAGAACACATGGTTTTCTTCCACCTTCCACCGCAGCTTGAAGAGATTAATTTTACTTGTAGATATTATTCAGCCATGTCTGTCACTGAAACAGAACACATGGTTTGCTTCCACAGAAGCTAGGATAGATTATTTTACTTCTAGATTCTTAATCTTATCTATGCAGCAGGTCACGAATTTCTATTGTTTTAAAAATTGAAATAGAAACAGCTCAAACTAAACTCACAACTTGTTTTAGAACATGGGTGGACATCATACAGCCCTAGGGCCAGATCCGATCCACCATGACATTTTTTATGGCACGTAGGCTGGTCTAAATGTAAAATATGCACCGGACAACAAGCTGAAACAGACACATTTATTTCAACTTTAATGGACTAGAAATTTATTTTGTAGCCTTAATGTCACACATCAAAGCTGAATCTGACCCACCAACATAAAACTGTTGGCCATCTATATTTTAAAGTAAGAAATATTTTCGATTTAGGTCGTGGGTTCGCCGCGCACAGCAGCCGTACTGATATTGAACTAATGTCTAATCATAAGCCATGCCTAAAAATATAGCATTTATTGAAAAACAATCTTCCATTTTACTTCTTCTTCTTCTGCATTCTTTCGCACACTCATGTAAATTAGCAGGATAAAGTCCAGAGAACTGACTACAATGTGTTACTGTGTAAAGCTTGATTGCGATATCTGCGCTTTTTAGCCTGATACATACTAATTCAGCCTGGCTTCTGGCTAATTTTGACCCTGTATAGTATAGGATAGCCAATTTCACCCCATAACCTGATTATTAGCCTCTGGCAAATGTATGGACTGTAAACAGTGCTGCTATTCTTTGTTCCCCTTTCTAGCATCGTCAATACACTCTCTTACATGCTACTGAGAGGGCAGATAGATTTCAAACATCTACATGATGACTTGCTGGGTGTAGACACCGTTTTTGATGACACATCTCGCATCTAGGCTAAGAGGCTCAAATGCGAGAGTGGGAAAGAGTCATTCTCTGTTTCGTGACTTGGTGATGCACTTTACTAGACCATAATCTGTCCTTTTCCCTGTATTGGGTAAAATCACATCGAAAAAAGGTAAATGATATACGACCAGACTAGTTCAAAAAGCAATGGCAAATTACTTAGATGTATTTGAAATGCAAAGAAGCTCACCATGACTGCAATAAAGGCTCAATGATCTATCGACGGGAACAGCACAACTTTTAAAGAACCGAGAGAAGCACACAGTGCAAGTGGAATGGACAATTTTCCTAACATTCTGTTCTTGTTCGTTCGTCCATCACAAGTAATGATGACCATTTTTTACTTCCATTTTTTAAACATTTAGATAGAATTATGACCATGCATAATAGTTCGTAGATGGCTAATGAGCCCTATACGAGCTGTAAATGTTCTTGGACAATTCGGACATGGAATGACGACTGTATGCGGATTTTGGTATATACGTGATTTCCTAGCTACTCTCCGCTGTTGAGCTGCAGCATTTCTCCTATTTTCACAAGATGATGCTCTCTTTTAGACTGTAGAGCGCCATGTAGATCTATTTTGTGCAAGTTCTTCCCACGTATCTTGGTCTATTTCAAACGCTTTCAGTGAGGTCTTTAACGAGTCCCTGTAGCGCTTCTTTTGGCCACCTTGAGATCGTTTACCCTACTCCAGCTCACCATAGAGAAGTATCTTTGGCAGGCGATAGTCTGGTATACGCACCAAATGACCTGCCCAGCGAATCTGTGTCTGCATCAGGATAGTGTCAATCATGGGGATACCAGATCTGTCACGGACAGTGGTATCTGGAATCTTGTCTTGCCATCTGATGTTCATAACTTTTCTGAGACAAGTTGTGTGAAATTAATTGAGGTTTTTTTCACATGACGTCTATACACAGTCCATGTTTCACTCGCGTATAACAGCACTGGATGTACCACTACTCTGCAGACTTTCAGCCTGTTCTGTATCTTAATGCCATTTCTACGACACACATTTGTGTAAAATCTGCCGAAAGTACTGCTTGCTTTGGCGATGCTTGTACACACTTCAACATCAACATTGATATTTTGTGATAACGTACTGCCTAGATATGTGAATCTATTCACAACCTTCAGTACTATGCCATTTAACGTTCTGTATAGAAAACTTCACTTAGAAAAGGGCAATATTTGGATCTCAGATCTCTCTGATTACGAGTAAAAGTGTCTTCACAACTACACCATTCCGTGTCATATACATGCTGAGCATTTTCATGCCAAGATCATATAACAACGTAAACAAACCACACACACACATACACACACACATACACACACACACACTGTATGAATCATAATTATTATGTATCGTCTTTGTCATCTGAACATGTGGATGTGTGCACGCTCACAACTGTGTGAATATTTGTTGTATATGTGTGTGTGAGTGTGTGTATGTATGCCGAAGGACTTTCCGGTCTGGGAATTGAGAATACACGAAGGCCATTCCCGGCTCGATATAGTTTATTTTACATATATTCATTTATATATATATATATATCACGCCTACTGAAACGGCAGAATAAAATAATGATGGCACCAGTATATAAGGCCAAGATAATTGTTTTTCCAACATAATCACGTTATGAGGCTAGCAGACTGTTGATGATGTTTCGTTCCGCACTAAACAAGCAATTCAGATTCACCACAGCACTATTGGGGGTTTCTAGTTTTTTTCTAGTATTGTCTTTGTTGTTTAGGAGTTTGGAATTAGTTTTCACTTTCATACAGCGAGCGGTGTGTCTGTATTCATTACTGATAGAAATTATATGTGTTTTAGTCGCTAATAATTGATGTCGGAAGGAGGGGAAGGTTTGTGGTTGTATATGTTAAATGTATATTTATATCATATAAGTACTTAGAATGACTGAATATAGACTACCACTGCAAACATTAAATTGTGTGCCACAAGGTAAAAAAAGAACGAAGACCAAGAGAGGCTCCTCGCAGAACAATCATCAAAGAGCGTATGACTATGAGTCTCACCAACATGCAAGAAGTGTACACAGTAGCTTCACATTGCTCCAACTGGAGAACACTAGTTTCTGTTCTTTACATCGTAGCCGGCGCTGAAGGAACATAGATATATAGATAGATAGATAGATAGATAGATAGATAGATAGATAGATAGATAGATAGATAGATAGATAGATAGATAGATAGATAGATAGATAGATAGATAGATAGATAGATAGATAGATAGATAGATAGATAGATAGATAGATAGATAGATAGATAGATAGATAGATAGATAGATAGATAGATAGATAGATAGATAGATAGATAGATAGATAGATAGATAGATAGATAGATAGATAGATAGATAGATAGATAGATAGATAGATAGATAGATAGATAGATAGATAGATAGATAGATAGATAGATAGATAGATAGATAGATAGATAGATAGATAGATAGATAGATAGATAGATAGATAGATAGATAGATAGATAGATAGATAGATAGATAGATAGATAGATAGATAGATAGATAGATAGATAGATAGATAGATAGATAGATAGATAGATAGATAGATAGATAGATAGATAGATAGATAGATAGATAGATAGATAGATAGATAGATAGATAGATAGATAGATAGATAGATAGATAGATAGATAGATAGATAGATAGATAGATAGATAGATAGATAGATAGATAGATAGATAGATAGATAGATAGATAGATAGATAGATAGATAGATAGATAGATAGATAGATAGATAGATAGATAGATAGATAGATAGATAGATAGATAGATAGATAGATAGATAGATAGATAGATAGATAGATAGATAGATAGATAGATAGATAGATAGATAGATAGATAGATAGATAGATAGATAGATAGATAGATAGATAGATAGATAGATAGATAGATAGATAGATAGATAGATAGATAGATAGATAGATAGATAGATAGATAGATAGATAGGGGGGACAAACAGACAGAAAGAAAGATAGACAGACAGACCGACCGACAGACACAGGCAGGCATGCAGACAGACGGATGGATGGTTGCGCAGGTTGGTGCGTAGGTAGGCAGGTAGATGACCTGACGAGTTTCTTGGAATTTCAAATACATTTAAGTGGTTGACCATTACATATGGGAGTTGTACATAAATTATATAAATAATGTGGGGGGGAGTGGTCTGAAAAAGATTTGACAAAAGCTGACGTCAATACTACTCTTTTCTATACATCAAATAAACTGCTTAAATTTCAGTTAATACCTCTTCTAAATGTGTAAAAAAAAAAAAAAATATTTGGATCGTATTTTTAAAAAATTAAATAATGTTGTTTGTTTGCTTGTTGTTTGTTTGCCTGTTGTTGTTTTTTGTTTGTTGTTGTTTGTTTGACGCCCATGCTTAGACTTACGGAAGAAGAGTAATCCTTAAATCGACAGCCTACTGCCCGTGTGCAACTGACGCATAAAGGAGAAGCAAAGAAAGCGAAACGTTGATCTGTCATGCATGTTGTAATGTTGCAATGTTGTTGCAATGTTGTTGCAATGTTGTTGCAATGTTATAATGAGTACTGGGATTTTTTTGTGCAACAGGATTGGCTGTACTATGACCTGTCTCCGGTATAAACCACTCAACAGACAGAACTTTATTCTTTACGTACTTGATTATTGTCGTGATTTCGATGGTCACTATTTGTATACTTGGAGTCATTCTCTAGGTTGTTCTAGGAATAGTCACACGACATGATATAACCAAATTGACTTAGTGTTAATGATTTCCTGTTGGTATTTAATTATATCACTTGAGAGTGGATACATCGGTCTTCTAGGTAGGATCTTGTCACGTGAGAATGCATATACTTAGGTTCTAGTTCTCTTGCGAGTCACGTGAAAGTGGATACACTTAGCTAATATTTTTCTTGCGAGTCACTTGAGAGTGGATACACTTAACTGCTAGTTTTCTTGCGAGTCACTTGAGAGTGGATATACTTAACTGCTAGTTTTCTTGCGAGTCACTTGAGAGTGGATATACTTAACTGCTAGTTTTCTTGCGAGTCAATTGCGAGTGGATACATCGTTTTTCTAGATATGATTTTTGTTACCAGAGTAGATGCATGGTTTTTCTAGGTTTGATTTTTTCACGCGGGAGTGGGTGCATTGTACCGCTATGTTTTATTTTAGTTTTTGAGAGTGGATACGCTTAGCTGCTAGTTTTGTTGCGAGTCACTTGAAAGTGGATACATCGTGGATACAAAGTGGATATATCGTAGTCGTAACCTTCGATAACAGTTACCATGTTGTTCTTACATGCCGACGTTGAACTAGTTTCGGGCGAAACAACAAAGAAACCTGTCGCAAGGGCCAGAGTTGTGCCCTGATGTCAACGTCTGTTTCGGCGGCATTAGACTCGAAACACCATTGAGTCGGACGGCTGCTGGATCAGAGGGCGAAGCACTTATGAGAATACCCCACGTGCTGTGAGGCCAGTTTCTAATCAAGAATCAAGAGTCAAACATCGTGCTGTTGGGGTTTTTTTTTAATACATGTACTCAAGATGTGTTGATATCATGACAAAGTAACTTATATTCAATTACATTTACTCAACATTTACGCAAGATTTACTCAACAGTCCCTCAACATTTACTCAATATTTACTCAACATTTACTCAATATTTACTCAATATTCACTCAACATTTACTCAACAGGTGTTGATACATTGAAAAGGGACATAGAGACCCCAGTAGTCAACTACACAGGAATTGAAGGCCGAACGGCCATTCTCCCATGCACAGTGAGCAATTTAGGACGCCATAAGGTAAAGGTAATTGCATGCGCTTATTTCCTGTCTCTCTCAGGTAACGAGCAGGTAAAACTCAGGTAAGCCCAGTCTATCAAGTCATCTATTCTATCGCAAACATTTTATACAATCCTTTATTTCCTTCAGTGTTCTCCAACAACGTGTCCACTCTGCATTAATTTTAATTTCTCTATCTTTTTTTTTTTTCTAACATTGTTTTCTTGTGGCTGACAAGATTACTTTCACTTGTTGTTATTTTCTTGATCTTTCTTCACGCCCGGTTTATAATCATAGAATTGACTAAAGAAATTTACATAACTATTTAGACATCAATTCAAGAAGAATTGTTAATTAATTAGTGTATATTATATATATATATATATATAAGTTTAGTTTAGTTGTATAGCAAAGAACAGTTCAGATTTAGTGACACTACCGGATAAATTACTTAATCATTAATGTTTATGTCCAGATTTCATAAAAAGTTGTTGTGGTTAGATGGATATAGCAGAGCTCTAGATAGTGGATGTGTGATGGGTTCAAATGTTCTCCGTGGGTAAGAAGAAACGGTGAAAATCTAGTATAGATCTACGTTGAGCTATAAATAGCATTAACGTCACGGATTTCCCTTGAACAACCAATCATATCATTCACGCCTTAGACGAGAATTCTTAGAGAATTAATTATTAATTCTAAACACTAATTCTAAATTCTAATACTCCCCTCCCCCCCCCCCCCAATTAAAAAACCTATAAACCAATTCTAATCCTTTTAACCCCCACCCCCTCCGCATCCCCCAAATTTAAAACATCACGCAATTTATCTAACACTTCAAAGGTTAGGTAATACCTCGAAAGTAGAACAAAGGTCACAATGGAGACCTATACTAGAGATTGGCCGAAGAAACAGAGAAAATGACTACACGATATTGTAGGCTAATGGTTAGATAGTTAGTTTAGTCAAATAGTTGCAACAATGTAGTAGTCATTTGGTTGCAACTATATCGCAATTTAATGGTTAGTCTATTGGTCTATTAGTCAATTGATCTGTCTACCTGTCTAGTACTGGAATTATATTAAACCATCACTCAGCGACATAATTTTACAGCATTCACACCAGTTACGGAAAGCGCGTTGGAACATTTGTTTCAGTTTATGAATTCTCATGTGCACAAGTACCAATTATAGAGAAGAACAGAGTCATATTTTTATATCCATAACCTAAAGAAGTGGTTCGTTTGAAGGTGTAACCATCTTGGATAATTTAGTTTGTTGATTTTCCTGTGCACAGGTACCTATAAAAGCTATGGCGCAATCTTATTCTTATGCACAGTTATTTCATGAAATATGTACACAGTTATTTCATGAAATATGTACTTAGAACAATGCAATATATCTGAATGATTAAAAAAATGGGTAGCATATCCTATTCAGGGACGTAACCATAAATCCAGAATATTTTGGCTGTAGTGATTTTCTAGGCAATATAAATACATCTAGTAGTATGCCATTGCTTTATGAACGGTCAGGATTTACAATTGCCTGTGGCGGGATTCGAATCTGATACCTTGGCCGTCACATACGCGCTCTGTAGACAGTTATGTTTATAATCATGGTGACCAGGACGGTTTTATCGGGACAGTACCATTTTTGCATGATTTATCTCAGCGTCCCAAAACATTTAAGAGGCGCAAAAATGTCCCGGTTTTTTTAAATTTTGTATATTTCTCATCTTTCGTCACTGCGTGTTTTACTGTGAAGGAGTGCATTGAGGCTTTCTATGGGCTGTGGAAATAAAGGCGGCCATAGCAGACGCCGCGATATGTACAGAAAGGATTTTGATTGTACCACCGAAAGAAATTGTGGATTGACCCCGAGGATTGACCCCGGGATCTCAAGGGTCTGAGAATGGCATTCTAACCACACGGACATGCGCTTCTCCGATATTTCTCATAATAGGAGTAATTGAATTGATTAAATAATTCCCGAAATTATGCAATGTTAACATGTAGACCTATACAAACTTTTCCCTGAATGTTAATGACATCATGATTACAACGAACAAGATGTATAATATATTACTTGACATACTTATACATGTTTATAATTTATATCAGTGGTTCTCGTCGTGGTCCATATGGCCTGTTGGCCATGTAGAATTGATATGGGTGGGGACACGAAGAAAATGCTATAATTGGGGCACCAGATCCGTCCTGTGGGTCGGAGGAAGACAGGAAGGTGACCACTTGACGATAAACAACAAATATTATAACAATAAACCCTAAAGCGACGAGAATTATACAAATAAACCCTAAAACAACAAGAACTAAACCAATAAACCCTAAAATAACAAGAACTAAACCAATAAACCCTAAAACAACAAGAACTAAACCAATAAACCCTAAAACAACAAGAACTAAATCAATAAACCCTAAAACAACAAGAACTAAACCAATAAACTCTAAAACAACAAGAACTAAACCAATAAACCCTAAAAACAACAAGAACAAAACCAATAAACCCTAAAACAACAAGAACTAAACCAATAAACCCTAAAACAACAAGAACTAAACCAATAAACCCTAAAACAACAAGAACTAAACCAATAAACCATAAAACAACAAGAACTAAACCAATAAACCATAAAACAACAAGAACTAAACCAATAAACCCTAAAACCCTTGTGATAGATTAGAACAAAGTGTAAACATTTAGAAACTAAAATAACGATGTGACAGATCTAGCTAATCAACAGCAACGAAACATGAAGAGTAATGTGAAGTAAGAACAAATGCAGGAATGTGCAATAAGTTCCAAATTCAATCAGCCAGGGGTATGTCCTATCCCCTCTATTTTGTATAACATATATCGACCACATCTGTAAACTAACATGTACAACGAAGACGATAACATGAAGGACAAATTAAACGAACTAATCTTTGCAGACGACCAAGTACTGCCACGTCATTAAAAATACTTGCAAGAATATATGAACAGACTCTACACAACATGTCAAAAATTCAACATGAATATTAATATTGAAAAAACAGAAATAATGGCAATAGCAAAGAAAGAAAGAAACATCACTATCTCCACGTATTTTCACGAACAACAATGTAAAATTGACACTAAAGTTGCATTATACAGAACTATTATTATCACATCACTGTGCTACCAGTGCCAATGGACAATGATATCTCAAGACAAAAGAAAAATAGTGACAGCAGAAATGACACGTCTACGAAGAATACTCGGAGTGTCGTTAAGAGATAGAATTAGAAACGATAACATCAGACAGATAACCAAAACAATACCAGTATTGGAACATTAAAAGACATCAGATCAAGTGATTTTCACACATTTCCAGACTACAGAATGGCCATGACAAATAGATATAACGGCTATAAAGCCAGAGGCAGACCATGTAAAAGATGGATCACAGAAATCAAAGAAGCCACAGGAACAAGCTTACAAACAGCACAAAAAGGCCATCTCCACAGAACTCTTCCACCCCTGACACCGCAAGGCAAACAAGGGCCAAATCCTATAAATAGGACCCTAAAACTATAGAATTATAACAATAAACCATAAAACAGCAAGAATTATAATAATAAACCATAAAACAGAAAGAATTATAATAATAAACCATAAAATAGCAAAAATTATAATAATAAACCATAAAACAGCAAGAATTATAATAATAAACCATAAAATAGCAAGAATTATAATAATAAACCAAAAAAGCAAGAATTATAATAATAAACCATAAAACAGCAAGAATTATAATAATAAACCAAAAAAGCAAGAATTATAATAATAAACCATGAAACAGCAAGAATTATAATAATAAACCAAAACAGCAAGAATTATAATTATAAACCATAAAACATCAAGAATTATAATAATAAACCATAAAACATCAAGAATTATAATAATAAACCATAAAACAGCAAGAATTATAATAATAAACCATAAAACATCAAGAATTATAATAATAAACCATAAAACATCAAGAATTATAATAATAAACCATAAAACAGCAAGAATTACAACAATAAACCCTAAGAAACCTTAACTATTTGTAATGGTGAGACTCAAGATTTTTAATTTATCCTCTGGCTTCCTTCTTGAGTGTATTTGTATAAACTATTTGTAAGGAAAGTCCAAAATAATTTTTTTTTAATTTTTTTTTGGGGGGGGGGGGGCACGGGAGGCGGGAATGAGTGGAAGAAATGTTATCCCACAGGAGTCCATGAACCAAATCGGTTGAGAACCAATGAACAATATAATTGTATACTTTTGTGAGAGTGACTGAACAATATATTTGTATACTTATGTGAGAACCATTGAACGATATATTTGTATACTTATGTGAGAACCACTGAACGATATATTTGTATACTTATGTGAGAACCACTGAACGATATATTTGTATACTTATGTATGTATTGAAGTTTTCATATAATATGTATGTTTAGAGGGCGTTTAATTCTAATCGATATCTTTCACACACGCTGTTTTCGCAAAATCACGGACATCAGGTGGCAGGACAAAATCACACACACAGACAGAGGTGTTGTGGCGGAAATTTACTATTAATACTGAGATCATTTGAGGTCCTTGTCGGGAAGATGGAGTTTGGTTCAGCTAGCAGAGGCTAAAAACTATGATTAGACAGGTTATAACTAAGCAAGGCCACAGTTTGCCCCAGCAGGTACTGGTGCTGGTGACGGAGGCAACATGCCAAGAGGCGCACGACGGCAATAGGTATGCCACGCATAAACGCACTTAGCGATCGCAAGAAGAAGAGATGAAACGTTCAGCTGTGGACGACTACAACACACAAGAGATTAGGTGAAATATGGACAACAACTGTATCTGACTTTTCATTTGCTGTGACGGAAAGTACAAATATATTGACCAATTGAAGACATGATACTTAAGAAGCCGCGTTAGCGCAGTGCTTAGCGCACTGGCTTCGCGTATGAGTGGTCCTGGGTTCATTCCCCAGTTGAGGCGGAAATGTTTTCAGATCGCACCGACTCCCAGGTCGACCCAGCCTTAAATGGGTACCGGATTAATCCGGGAAGTAAAGACTGCGAGGGAGAGGAGATGGCTACCGCCCTCATTTGCAGAGCCTGTGAAATGTGAGATCGCTAACATCTCACACCCCTACGGCATTAATAAATGCTATGGGTTACTTTACTTTTTTTTATTACTTAAGAAGACCATCGCCAATTGCGACGTTTCCCCTATCTACCGGCATGGCTATGTAGGAAGAACAGATCACACTTTCAGCTGTAGGCGACTACAACACGCAAGGGTTAGGTGAAATGTGGACAACAACCGTATCTCATGAGATATTGTTGTGCAGATTTTCAGGGGGAGAAAAAGATTTACAAGCAGGCCACTTCTGAGATACAAAAGATGTATGAAAGACTTTTCAATTGGTCAGGGCGGCTAGGAAAATGTGACTGAAATATGTGAAAATCAACATTGCGTACGAGTGCAAGAACTATTGGAGCATTCCTCATGACAAGCTCGTGATTAAACAACATGTAAAGCACTGAACATCTCAAATCATCAGTGAATGTTAATCATCTAGTTAACTCACCATCTAGGTATCTAGTTAGCGAGAGATCATCACTGCTCACATGACACATCCATAGGTGCACCGATTTCCCCCTGAGTATATCCGCAATTACACGACGGCTGAAGCTCCAGTTCTCTGATGGTTAACAAACATCCTTTGCTGTTGACAATAATGTTAATGTCTGGTCACGCCATATTTGAAACCTAACTCCTTGTTCTGGACATGGAAAAAACATAACTGATGATTAGGGAGTTGTGCGAAGAGGGGAAGTGGAATCATCATCCTCATCAAGTTTCGTTTGATTATTCAGTTTCTTTTAAGAGCTCAGCATATCCGGGAGTTCCATTGCCCTACAATTCCATACAGTGGTAGAACCAGCGTAACTATTCGTTCTCTCATTGCCTTGAACACCTGGGTGATCAGGCACACAAATAAATGTAACACCCTTAAACCTCGCCCTCTCCTGAGATAAAACTTCCGTAATCAGGTAACAACCCGAGACTGGAACTGAGTGGATTGGTTAACACAGGGCAAATATTAACATGAACAGAAATAGGTATACGTGTTAGCAAAATAAGTCACTTAAACAACTTAGCAACGAGACACAGTGACTCACTCACAGTGACTAACTCACAGTGACAAACTCACAGTGACAAACTCACAGTGACAAACTCACAGTGACAAACACAGTGATAAACTCACAGTGATAAACTCACAGTGACAAACTCACAGTGACAAACTCACAGTGACAAACTCACAGTGACAAACTCACAGTGACAAACTCACAGTGACAAACTCACAGTGACAAACTCACAGTGACAAACACAGTGATAAACTCACAGTGACAAACTCACAGTGACAAACTCACAGTGACAAACTCACAGTGACAAACTTACAGTGACAAACTCACAGTGACAAACTCACAGTGACAAACTCACAGTGATAAAATCACAGTGACAAACTTACTATGATAAACTCACTGTGTCTCCTTGCTGGGTTGTTTTACTCATCCCCTCCACAGCATCAAGCCACTGTTCACGAAACAGCCCGCTTACATTGTTCCGATCGTGCTCCTTGAGTCACTGAGAATACAGACATCAGTTGCACTATGTGTGTCCATCCAGTTCGAGGCCCTTGTGGCTCATATAACTTCCATTGGCATGCTACTCTCAATCACAGTAGGGAAAAAAATACTCTTCTCTCCAATAGTTTTCTCTCTAATAGTTTTCTCTCTAATAGTTCTCTCTCTCTCTCTTTCTAACAGTTTTTTTCTCTAAGAATTTTCTCTCAACTAGTTTTCTTCTCAAAATTTTCTTATCTAACAGTTTTCTTCTCTGAGAGTTTTCTCTCAAATAGTTTTCTACTCTAATAGTTTTCTTCTCTAAAAGTTTTCTCTCCAACAGTTTTCTTCTCTAAGAGTTTTCTCTCAAATAGCTTTCTTCTCTAAGAGTTTTCTGCTCTAAAAGTTTTCTAACCGTTTTCTTCTCTAAAAGTTTTCTTATGTAACAGTTTTCTTCTCTAAAAGTTTTCTTATGTAACAGTTTTCTTCTCTGAGAGTTTTCTCTGTAACAGCGGTGACTTCGATTCATCTAACAACAAACCTACTAGTCAACTCATCCAGTGTCTTAACAAACTCCAGAAAAAAGAACATATTTTAGATCCCTTGGTAGCAATTTTTCATGCTGAGATCATGACCGTGCCGTATCAGGATGCAGAGAGGCGGCCGCAATAGTCGTGACCAATCAACATACATTGTCGGGTTCGGTATTTCGAAGAAAAAACCATTCATTTCGAAGACTTGCATGATCCTGTGAAAACCTACACCACACGGCTCTGATGTTGAGATGACAGTTGATTATCGTGACATGACATTTGGTCATCTTGAGATGACATTTGGTCATCTTGAGATGACATTTGGTCATGTCTATAAACAAAAAATGCAGGAGAACTTGATTGTACCGCATGTTTTTATGAGAACGAGCTTATCAAAGTCTATCTTGTATCTATGCAACTAATGTATTTGTTCTCACATTTACATATGGTATCATTATAGATATTTCGACGGTAAACAGCAACCCATAATTTTTTTTTTTAATTTTTTTTAGACTTATTTACGTTAAGTATGTTGTTATTTCTTTCTGAGCTGTCAGAATGTTCAAATGCGTGCAGCGGAAATGGAACCAGGTATATTAACTTATTTAAGCAGGCTGACTACTTGTTAGCCCCAAAGTTGGACACATACTATATGCAAAGATTATATCAATGTCGCATTGCAACCGAGCAGTTAAGAATCAGGCTTCCAGTCCTAAATCGTCCGAATTAGCTCGAAATCCAAGGTCAAAAACGTCAAACTCACGTTGTAGTGGCGCATGTATCTATTTGAACATTCCATTTGTGTCTAAAATGTCAACAATGTCAACAATGGTTAAAATGTCAACAATGTCAACAATGGTTAAAATGTCAACAATGTCAACAATGGTTAAAATGTCAACAATGTCAACAACGGTTAAAATGTTAACAACGGTCAAAATGTTACTTCATATTCAAGATATGTTTCAATTATCTTTAGAACCCTTTATACCCGTCAAGCCACTGAGAATCCATTTCAGTACACTGTATGTGCCTATAAGTCACTAAAATGTCCACTTTTATAGTGAGTTCTGAATACATTGCGATAGAACAAGTTGTATGGAAATACTGAGTTAATTTAAAATATCACTATGAACTTGTAATAGAAGCTGAAACATGTTTCATATGCGGTGTCTCCGGACATTTCTTACATCAGATGACAGGACAAAGTTACTGTAACAAGAAAGTCGTGCAGCGCTTAGATAGCATCTTTATACTGGAATCTCAAACATGGACTTTATACTTGAATCTTAAACATGGACTTTATACTTGAATCTCAAACATGGACTTTATACTCGAATCTCAAACATGGACTTTATACTCGAATCTCAAACATGGACTTTATACTTGAATCTCAAACATGGACTTTACACTCGAATCTCAAACATGGACTTTATACTTGAATCTCAAACATGGACTTTATACTGGAATCTCAAACATGTACTTTATACTGGAATCTCAAACATAGACTTTATACTGGAATCTCAAACATGTACTTTATACTGGAATCTCAAACATAGACTTTATACTGGAATCTCAAACATGTACTTTATACTGGAATCTCAAACATATACTTTATACTGGAATCTCAAACATGTACTTTATACTCGAATCTCAAACATGTTTTTTATACTGGAATCTCAAACATGGACTTTATACTGGAATCTCAAACATAGACTTTATACTGGAATCTCAAACATGTACTTTATACTGGAATCTCAAACATATACGTTATACGACTCTCAGACATGGACATGTCTGCGATAACATCAATGATAATGTAATATTATTACTGGTAACTAATGTAACTACCAAATAGAAACACCAATGTAAAAGAGAAATAACAAAAGACAAAGGATTAAGGATTTTTTTCTACGTGAACGTCCAACAGGAGCAAGATGGATTGACCATGTCAACAAGAATGTCAAACGGCTGCACTCTCAAGGAAAATGCTATTCGGTGCAGTCTTGAACGATGCTATGATAGATCCAAGTTCTTGAGAAGATTTGGCGATGATCGTGCAACATGGAGATCGGCGCTACGTAGAGGCATCCAGTTAACATAGGTCCCATGGGAAGAATTCGAATAACAAACGACAAAGACTAACGTCACAAGCATCCTTGAAATCAGATTTATTGTATAGATCATTCTCTCTTACCATCGAATTGAAAAATCGTCATAATCCGTCACAAGAAATGTCTATATTTGCCGGCGTCGTAACTCGTAATACATGTTTTTCAAGGCATGGTGGAGGGTGTAAGATAAAGAGTTCGCCAGAAGAAGACGAAGAGGATAGAAGAAGACATGGCTGGATAATATCAAGTACTGGACAATGTGTGAAGTTTCCATACTCATCTGGATGGTAGAGGATAGAGATTCGTTGAGATATCTCTGCACTAAATGTCTCAACGTCTCCTACGACCCTGGCGGGTTAAGGGTTTTATTATTATTATTATTATTATTATTATTATTATTATTATCATTATTATCATTATTATTTTTTTTATTATTATTATTATTATTATTCCACATATAACTTTTACACTGACCTGAATCCTTCGCCGTCTGTAAAAATCCATCATCATCATGATTAATTTATACAAAATCTATACATTTTCCATTTGCATATTATTGTATATAATTAAGAATTGTATAATTTATATGCTAATTATATCCATGATGTTATCTTTCCAGGCAGAGCCATACCTGTTTCTACTGTTTTATATGTATATGTGTATACACCTCCACATTTTTATGATGTTCAGAAATCTTTAAAAATCTGCTCAGAATAATTTAGCATATACTTGTGTGTTTAAAAAATAGAAATACAAAATTGTGAAACAATTTACAAGTTATCATCTTCTAGTTTTATTTAATTTAACGTAAACTAATATTTGGTACAGCTGCTGCAAAACTGTTGCCCAAAATGTGGAAAACACACTGTAATACGTTTTCGATAGTAAGCGAGATTTCATTAATGCGTTGTATATTTTCTAAAGCAGAGTAAATATTTTAAATGTTGGAAACTAAATCACGCGAAAACAATGTTTGTTCTTTATTTGCTCTTTGTTTATTTGTTCTACCCTTGCTTCTTCGTGATTGTTGTTTTTGTTTTTTAATTGATTTTTTCCTGTTCCCCAAATAGTTGATGCGTATATGAACGTTTTCAATAAACTGTATCGTTGTTACCATGACCATTACAAGATCTTAAAGCTTGTTCGTCGGTGATGTCTGTTTTTATCATAGTTTTCTTCGTGACATATGGTACATGGACTGTTCTGCCAAATAAGTTCTGTATTTTCTTCTTGACATATGGTACATGGACTGTTCTGCCAAATAAGTTATGTTTTTTCTTCAGATTTTCCCCATGGTCCTATATCGGTATCGATAATTCCAAATTTCCCATATATGCTTTGTTTGAGTTTGTCGTGGCCTGTTCGAAATCTAAACATGAAATTATTGTTTTTATCCCAAGCCGGTGGATAACATGCGACCTGTTCTTCGTATGCAATTCGAAAGCAGACTGTTTCTCCAGAGTTTTCTTTCCTGTCCAGATTACTCTAGAGACAAAACATCAGTGACGGAAAGGAACCTGGTAATTCGAGGACTGGGACAACATAGGGCAAATATCAAAATAAACTGAAATACGCATATTTATCACCAATATTTATAAGCACAACGTACTAGCAACGAGACACAGCGACAGACGAAGTTTCGACTAAAAATCCTTCATCGGGGCGAAACAATATACTTCACATATATATTGGCAAGATATATGCCTATTTCTAGAACACTACCTCTCAAACCTATAAAATTCTGCGATAATATATCTTCTACACAGAGAGTGCTCTATATGCGTTTTAAAGGGCATACCAACCCACTCTATCATTATCTCTATAGGCATTTCCCACTCTATCATTTTGTATATAGGCATCTCCCACTCTATAATTTTGTATATAGGCATTTCCCACTCTATCATTTTGTATATAGGTATATCCCACTGTATTATTTTGTATATAGGCATTTCCCACTCTATCATTTTATATATAGGCATTTCCCACTCTATTATTTTGTATATAGGCATCAAATCATAGAAAAGTATGCGACTATTTGGTAGTATCAATTCTGACAACTTTTAACCAGTCAGTCCATGTGACTGCATTGTTTCATTACTGTCAACTTTCTTATTTTTAAAAACCTTTTGTTTGAGACGTACATTGAGTCTATTTCTAAATAATTAACAATTTGTTTCGTGTGATTTAGTTACTTGTTTTTAAACCCCACAACATATTACTCTGATTTCCGTTAATGACTTGTAATTGAAAGTACAAATAATCTATTAAAAAAGGTGGGAATGTTTATTTTAAAAGATTAAGTGAATAATTTTTTATAAGAAGTTATTAGATTTTGTAGAAACCAGTGGTTTAAACCTTTATTTGTCCACGGTCTACATGCGAGTAAACATTATTTAATTGACCATTTAGGAGAGAATAAAGATTTAGAGTGTTGTTCCTGAGTGTTTAAAACACTTGATCGTCGTTGTAATAGACCCGAGTGTTAACGTTACATCATTTTACACGGTCAATGCGACTTTTACTGTGCTTTTCATTGGCTAGCAAAATAAAGTATAAATAAATGGCCAATAAAAAAATGGCAATAGACTGATTGGCCTAACGCAGTGGCGCAGCACACTGGCCTGTTATAACGAAGGTCTTGATAAAAAGTGTATTTCAATACCTTTTATCTTATGATTCCGTAATGTTTACACTATGTATAGTAGTGATCTTGAGCCTCGCACAAGAATCTGCCCTTCTTTTACTTGTCTCTATTTTATTTTCTTCGTTACCCTCAACAAAACACCGTAGCTCCTGTGGAGAAAGTGGCCTACGTTGAAAAAAACTTCTATATATAATATAGTACAATAACAAATCAGTGTTTAATTATCAGAGTTAACTTATAGCAGTTTTACAGTAATGTTAATTGATCCAGTTATTTTCTGAGCAGATTTTCATTTCTTCTTGTTTCACGTGCGCTTGTCTATCCTGTGTGAGGCTACTGTAATCTATCTAAACATGTGTTATAGATAAATCTCATTGTGAAATCGGTGATACTATAATGCATATTCTCTTGAAATGTTACGTTGTTTTTTTCCTAATTCTTTTCCATAGCTGTCTCAATTTTACTAAATTAGTTAGTGAAAATAACCTCACAAATTAGCTGCTTATTTATTTTTCGCTCATAAATCCTCACTTCGCTAATTCACTGTCTATTCATAACAAAAGATTTGATACCTTATTCTTCGCTTCGCAAATTCACTGCCCATTTTGCACTTCACAAACTCATCGTCCATTCTCCACTTCATAAATTCGCTATAGTTTTTTCACATCTCAAATTCAATGCCCATTCTCCATTTAATAAATTCACTGAAAATTCAAAATTCAATATTCTTAAAAAGATCTTGAGCTGTGCAAAATGTAGATCCAAAGACCTTTTTTCAGTTAGGCATCTGGATGGAGTGCTAGGGACGAAAAATAGTCTTAAAAAGGGAGCCATGTTAGAAAAAAGAGTTCCACACCACTATTTTAGACAAGGACAACAATGTGTAGGAGACTGTTGCTTTGATTATATTTAAGAAATCTTCTCTGGGAGATAGCAGGTATGTTGCTATGATATTTAAGAAACCTTCTCTGGGAGATAGCAGGTAGTAGAGAATAACAGTTAAAGGGTAGAATGTGGAAGATATACAAATCAATGAGCTATGGGAACTATCAGCATGCATACCCTTCGCCAACCTCGTCATCTGTTGAAAGATAAACGTAGCTCATATGGGGATTCTCGGACTATACCACCGTCGGTTCAGAAAATCACTAATCACCAATCACGATTCACTTCACCAGACACGATTCACTTCACCAGACACGATTTACTTCACCAAACACAATTCACTTCACCAAACACGGTTCACTTCACCAGACTCTATACTCATTTATTCATTTCTTCAAACTGCAAATTTGTGGCAATTTTTACTTTTTAAATTTCTATTCATTCTTCACTTCACAACATTTTAATATACTTTCATATTTCACTTCATCAAATGTTAATGTACTTTCAGATTTCACTTCAGCAAACTTTAATCTCCTTTCATACTTCACCAACCTTTAATCTACTTTTATACTTCACCAAACTTTAATCTCCTTTAATACTTCACCAAACTTTAATCTCCTTTAATACTTCACCAAACTTTAATCTCCTTTAATACTTCACCAAACTTTAATCTCCTTTAATACTTCACCAAACTTTAATCTACCGTCAGACTTCACTAAACATTGTTCTCATATTATTCTTCCCTTTACTTTCTTCTTATTCTCGGCTTGCTTAGTTCTTCTCTCTGTGTATCTATCTATTTATTTATCTATAAATCTATCTATCTAGCTATTCATCTCTCTATATTTATATACCTGTTATCAAGTTATATTCCCTCTGTATTCATCACTTATTTGTGTGTGTCGTCAACACCCTCTTTATCTAAATTTCTTTCACACCGGACACTGTAACGCTTTGAGTAACTCTTTCTTCTTTAATCACGCATGCCATATCTGTTCTCTATACTTTCCTTCGACATTTCTATATGTACAAAACTATCATTGTAAATAGCTCTCTTCTCTCGCTTTCTGTATATTTTATATATGTACCAGTGTGGACTTTGTGTTTTGTAGAAAATAATATAGCATATAGTGTTTGCTTTAGGCATATTACCTGGCAGTGTGTGGGATATCTAAGTGTACGGGGAATAAATGTAAACTTGATAAGTGTAGGTTTTTAAGTGTAGATATTAAAGTGTAGATATTATAAGTGTTGAAATTATAAATGTAGAATTGATAATTGTAATATTTTACATATTTTAAATGTATAATTAATAACTATAGATATTTTACATAGCGGTCTATTATAAATATAGAGTTGATAAATGTAGATATTTTACATTTTATAAATAATGGTGTTATATATGTATAGTTCATAAGTGTAGTTATTATATATGTAGACATTATATATGTAGATATTATATATGTAGACATTATATATGTAGATATTATATATGTAGATATTATATATGTAGATATTATATATGCAGAGTTAGTCATTTGTTGATGTTAAAAATTATAAATATAAGTGTAGATATTATAATGGTATGTTCACGGACACTTTTAGAGTTGGCTTATTTTACTGGTGTAGCCACTAACTAAATCTACCAATTACAAAATAAATAGGGGGTATTATCATAACAATAATATTAACCTTTTATCGCAGAATTTTGTAGATGGTTGGCCAATTTTTGATCCAATCAAATTCGACGAAAGTTTGATTGCGCACAAGAAGAACATGTTAAGTAATATTACGTCTTTGATGATAGGTTGCCTGGACTGACCAATGGAATACAGTACTGACCCTTAACCAGGATAGGATCATTGACGACGATAGGATAAGTGTGTCCAGGCATCACGATGACGAATGGAATCTCAAGTTTGAGCACGTGAAATATGGCGACCAGGGACTTTACACATGTCAAATAAACACGACGCCTACGCTGTCGCAGTCTGTCATGCTGTCTGTTGTTGGTAAGTTTCTTTCCTTTGTGTTGTCTATTCTTGGTAAGTTTGTTTCGTTTGTGTTGTCTGTAATTTTGTTTCGTCTGTGATGTCTGTTGTTGGTACGTTTCTTTCGTCTATTGTTGGTAAGTTTGTTTCGTTTGTGTTGTCTATTCTTGGTAAGTTTGTTTCGTTTGTGTTGTCTGTAATTTTGTTTCGTCTGTGCTGTCTGTTGTTAGTAAGTTTGTTTCGCCTGTGATGTCTGTTGTTAGTAAGTTTGTTTCGCCTGTGATGTCTGTTGTTGGTAAGTTTGTTTCTCTGTGTTGTCTGTTGTTAGTAAGTTTGTTTCGTCTGTATTGTCTCCTGTTGGCACGTTTGTTTTGTCTGTGTTTTCCATTGGAAATTTCTAGGCACAATAATCTTTCGGGAAGAATAATGGCAACCGAAATTAGAGAACAGAAATTAGAGATGGAGATAAATGAAACACAGGCTGGTTTCAGATCGGGCAGAGGAACAAGAGATCACATTCTTAACATGAGATTGATCATAGAAAAGTGTAGGGAATTTTCAACTGACCTGCACATGGGTTTCATAGATTACTCAAAAGCGTTCGACTGCGTCCAACACCAGCAACTATGGGAGATAATGAAGAACATGTGTTTTCCAAGACATCTGATTCATCTAATAGAGGAACTTTACCAAGATCAAAAGGCTGCATTGAAGTTAGAGGACGATCTCTTAGAGTGGTTCGATGTACAGAGTGGGTAAGGCATGGAAGCACACTCTCCCCATACCTGTTCAACATCTACGCAGAAAGTATAATGAGGAATGTGAGAGAAGACATACACAACGCTGACTACCACGCTTTAAACATCGGTGAATTTCTAATCCCGGAACTACGCTACGCAGACGACACAGTGATTCTTTCAAATGATATAAAGGGATTGGAACAACTAATCAAGAACACAAAGAAATATAGCGAAGCACAAAACTTGTATTTAAACACGCAAAACAACAAAAATCATGTCAACAGATATAACAACACAACAACCAAAAATCAGAATAGACAATACCGAGATAGAATGTGTGGATAAATTTGAATACTTAGGAGCAAACATCAACGGTGCAGGAGACTGCATGGCAGAAATAAGGAAGACATTGGCAATGGCATATTGCAAAATAACACGGTTGAAAAATATATGGAAAAACAATAAAATAGAAATGAAAGTGGTAATGTTATGAACTTTTATTTTTCCGGTTGCAACATACGGCTGTAAAACATGAACCCTAAGTAAAACAGCGGCAAAGAAGATCAACGCCTTCAAGCTGAAATGGTACAGAAAGATACTTGGAATATCGCGGAAGGAAAAAATCAGAAACTCAAGACATTATAAACACATTGAAGATTCCAGAGTGTTGGTTACTAAACACAATAACAAAAAGAAAACTACTCCTGTTTGGTCACATAAAGAGACACAACTGTTTAGAAAGACAAATAATGGAGGGAATAGTACCTGGAAAGAGTAGAAAGGGCAGACCAAGAAGACGATGGACTGACGACAATAAAGACAACATGAATACATCGCTAGAAAATGCAAGCCACATCGCCCAAGACAGATAGAGGTTCAGAGAGTTCATTGGGAAGACAACGTTCTGGAAGGAATATGTCACATGACTATGACTGTGTTGTCTCTTGTTGGTAATTTTGTTTCGTCTGTGTTGCTTGTTGTTGGTACATTTGTTTCGTCTGTGCTGTCTGCTGTTTGCCATCATGTGACATAGAGCCTATTCTTGTCAGAACATGGTCTTCCTTATGAATTCTCTGAACACTCCGCGATTCTGGGCGAGTTGACCTGCCACAGCTAGAGACATGTTTAAACAATCTGATATGTTACTATACTATTCTCTTCTTGAGCTCCCTCTTATCCTGATGCCGTTAACTCTGCTTTCAGCTATTAATCTTTCCTTGATGTCATGTGTTTAGAATATCCATAATAGAAATACTGGGTAAATTACCTCTGCAGTTTGACATTGCTTTTAGGAAGAAATACGTTTATCTATTAGCACACAAAGAAAACAGTCCTTTTCTACGCCATTTTTGCGAAAGATTATTGTTGTAAGTTTATTTTGTTTTGTCTGTAGTTGATAGTTTGTTTCATGTGTGCTGTCTGTTGTTGGTAAGTTTGTTTCATCTGGACTGTCCGGTGTTGGTAAGTTTGTTTCATCCGGGTTGTCTGTTGTAGATAAATTTGTTTCTGTTCATTCTGTGTTGTCTGTATGTGGTAAGTTTGTTTTTCGTTTGCGTTGTCTAACTATTGTATAATCTCTGCAATTTTGTTTTCTATTTCATTAACTTTTCTTCGGGACTGTCCATAAATTACGCCAACAATTATACCAGTAACATCTTTACTTATAGTTTTCATAATTTTGATATTTTCGCCTTGTTAACAAGAAAATATTCAAACACTAATACATTTTCCATTTGACATTTTTTAAAAACCTAAGCGACTGAAACCAAAAATTTATTAAATAACCAGGATTCTCAAATTTCACAACAAAATTTCCAACATGGCAACCCTGTATCATGTGTTTAACATCTCTAATTCTCTTATACCTCGTAGATAATTGATTCACATTTCAATAACGATTTATAATTCAAGGGACCCACTAACACGAGTGTGAATTCTCTGATTCGCATAAATATCCTACAATTACTGAATGTTCACACAATTGTGTCCCGTACACCATCTGAGGGAATATCGAGTGCTGCTTAGCGAGAACACTTATTGAGAATTCCCATACATTTCTTGGATTGTATTTGTGCACTCGAGATCGGCGTATAGGTTCAAGGGGCTCCTGGGACGGAACATGTACCAGGTTACGCGGCGAATTATATGATATATGAGAAATATCTTAGAAGGCAGCGTATTAACACCGCATATGTTTGAACATGATCTTATTCGAAACTATAGCTAAATCATTCTTAGACAAGTGTTAGGAGATTACGAAATGTAAGGGAGATTTCATACAAATAAACAGATATAAATGGGTAGCAACAAAAAAACAAATCTAACTTTTCTCCGCATATTCCAAGTTGGAATAAATAAAAATAAAGTAACACATAACATTTATTAATATCGTAGGGGTGTGAGATGTTAGCGATCTCACATTTCAGTGGCTCTGTTATATGAGGACGGTAGCCATCTCCTCTCTCTTGCAGTCTTTACTTCCCGGATTAATCCGGTACCCATTTAAGGCTGGGTCGACCCGGAAGCCGTTGCGATCTGAAAAACATTTCCGCCTCAACTGGGTAATGAACCCAGGACCACTCATATGCAAAGCCAGTGCGTTAACCACTGCGCTAAATGGCTCCCAGGTTGGAATATATGGATGTTAATCATGGAAACTCACTAATAAAGCGAGAAATAACACTGCAGCCGGTCCATCAGAATATCATCGGCAAAGAATAATTTTCTGCCATTTTTCATAACCATATGCCATTATTAACCAATCAATTGCCGTTTCGTTTTCATCACTGTGTAGACGAATAACAGTACTGAGGTATTGAGGAAAGTACTGAGAAAAGTACTGAAAAAGTACTGAGGAAAGTACTGAGGAAAGTACTGAGGAAAGTACTGAGGAAAGTACTGAGGAAAGTACTGAGGGAAGTACTGAGGAAAGTACTGAGGAAAGTACTGAGAAAAGTACTGAGAAAAGTACTGAGGAAAATACTGAGAAAGGTACTGAGGAAAGTGCTGAGGAAATTATTGAGGAAAGTACTGAGAAAAGTATTGAAGAAAGTTCTGAGAAAAGTACTGAAAAAGTACTGAGGGAAGTACTGAGGAAAGTACTGAGGAAAGTACTGAGGAAAGTACTGAGAAAAGTACTGAGGAAAGTGCTGAGGAAATTATTGAGGAAAGTACTGAGAAAAGTATTGAAGAAAGTGCTGAACAAAGAGACGAACTCTGTAGTTGTCCAGGATAAATTGTAGTAGCCTCAGCGGAGCAAATAGCACATCATCGTATCATCTTCCATCCGTATATCATTGATGATGATATCCATCGAAAGATACATGGATACACATGGGCAGGTTCATGGGATATACATAAAGGAGTTAGTGTGGCTTAAAACTGACATAATTAAGCAGGTTCGTCCATTATTTTTTTACAGCTATTGTCAGGGGGAGAAGGGTCAAATATTTCCACTCAAAAATTGCTGATATAATTTATAGACACGCCCTTTACTAAAGAATCACTGCAGTAAACAAACATATCTGTGTCGATCACTATTGTAAAAACATCTGTATCGATTACTGCAGCAAACAAAATCATATGTATCGATCACTGCTGCAAAAATATATGTATCGATTACTGTATCAAGCTTATCTGCGATGATTACTACGTACTAAATCATCATCATCAAGTGCCGTCTTCGCAACGAAGGTTGGTTGCAACGTATCTCCAACATCCCCTATCTCTTGTCTTGGTGGTGCACTCTGCTAGATCTGTCCATCGTGTGATGTTACTTTCCCACTTGTATCTCTGCCTACTTCTTGCTCGCTTGCCTTTGACTTTACCCTCAAGTAAGGTCTTCAATAAGGTGGCATGTCTCTTCAACACGTACTAAATAGAGTGTTGGAAATTCTAACCAATATATGGAGTAGCCAGCCTTACACCCAATCCAACTCGCTTACTTCTTACGCCATGCATATCATTCAGTTCACAGCTTTAATAATATTTGTTTCTACTTTGAACCCTTTCAACATCCCGTCGTTGCTGAATCTTAATTCTATTGCTTTCAATTCTGCATTGATTGCTCTTTTTATTATTTCAATAACTACCCACGTGGTATCCATACACAAGAATGTGTGACGAAGCACACAAAACAAGCACTAGAAAGCAAACATACAAATTAGCGTATAGTATACACACTGTGATTGAGCGATTGAAAACAAACTAGGAAAAAATGGCAGGAAAAACAACGTACCATGAATATGTATGAATCAATCAATAATCTCTGATGAAAGATTGGACTTAATTATCTTAGAAAACGTGAACATCTCATCAGCACGTAGCAGATTTCAGAGGTTTTTGCACCGTTTGACACCATAATTGTACCGTCTGAGATCAGGATATTTCCAATATAAATTATTAATGTTAACCCACTCAGTGATTCTTTCAACATTTGATGTATGAACCCCACTTTATGATTCTTTCAACATTTGATGTATGAAACCCACTTTATGATACTTTCAACATTTGATGTATGAAACCCACTCAGTGATTCTTTCAACATTTGATGTATGAAACCCACTCTATGATTCTTTCAACATTTGATGTATGAACACCACTTTCTGATTGTTTCAAAATTTGATGTATGAAACCCACTTTATGGTACTTTCAATATTTGATTATGAAACCCACTCACTGATTCTTTCAACATTTGATGTATGAATCCCACTTTATGATTCTTTCAACATTTGATGTATGAACCCCACTTTATGATTGTTTCAACATTTGATGTATGAAACCCACTTTCTGATTCTTTCAACATTTGATGTATGAAACTCACTTTAAATTCTTTCAAGAATTTATGTATGAAAACCACTTTCTTGTTGTTTCAACATTTGATGTATGAAACCCACTTTCTGATTGTTTCAACATTTGATGTATGAAACACACTTTATGATTCTTTCAACATTTTATGTATGAAACCCACTTTCTTATTCATTCAGGATTGTATGTACGAAACCCACTTTCTGATTGTTTCAACATTCGATGTATGAAACCCACTCAGTGATTTTTTTTCACTATTTGATTTATGAAACCCACTCAGTGATTTTTTTTCACTATTTGATTTATGAAACCCACTCAGTGATTTTTTTTCACTATTTGATTTATGAAACCCACTCAGTGATTTTTTTCAACATTTGATGTATGAAACCCACTCAGTGATTTTTTTCAACATTTGATACGTTGTCCCTGAGTATTCACGTAATTTTCTTGCATTTTCTGCAATAATATGTTTGTACTGTTGTACACGTACCCTGTCTCAGAAGTACCCTGCTCGTATCAGAAGTAAGGGTAGCGGGTCCAATTCTAATCACGGTTTTCTACAATAAATATACAGAAGAGTGAAATATAGAGGTCATATTTATAAGACTCTAAGCGTGAAATATAGTCATATTCATGAGAATAAGAGGTCATTAGTTCGAAGCCCATTCGCGATGTCTTGTTTATATAATAGATTTTGGTGGGATGCCTGGGTATTATCGCTTGAAGCTACGGAGTTTCGTGCCATGAGTGGTACTCTCGCCAGGCGGCGTTCCGCATCCTTCAGAGGGACGAAGTACATGTTTGGGTAACCGAAGTACATTGAAGTTTATCATCTACGCCTTTATGCCGGTTTGAGCTCATTTTGTAAGAATGCTGGCTGTTGGTGGTATAGAATTCCAAGTATGTACATAGTGACCAGCCGAAACCCCGACAATAATTTAAAAACGTAACGAATGGGGTCCTAATTAATTATGTTGGAATGTTTTCTTGGAGAGGGTTATGGTTTAGGTCGCTGTGGGTCCCCCACAATCTAGTTTGCAAGGACGTTCATATAATACAAACTGTTGTTGTGTCTGAATAGCGAAGCTGTGGTAGTCTTATAATATACGTTCTGGTTTCTGAGTTTTGGCTCCGTGGTTACAGACCGCAGACTCGCTATTGCCGATTCAGTGTGTGCTTTTAAACAGTAGTGTCTCTCTAGCCTGTGTGTTGCCGGGGCCCAAAAGGGGAGCAAAGAATAGCAACACTGCTTACCTTCCACGCATCTCGTAAAAGGCGACTAAGGAGGTTATGGGATGGAGTTGGCTGTCCCATCCCATATAGGGTCAGTGACCCAAAGTCATGTGTCATGCCGAATGGAGCAGATATCGCAGCAATGCTGTAAAACATGACACAACGCATTCCGTTCTCCGGACTACATCCTGCTAATCTGCAGGAGTTTGAGAACGAACGAAGACGAAGAAGAAGTGTCTCTCTCAGTCGATAGATCTTGACATGGTGGTTTCTGTTTTATTCCTTATTTGTGTTTATTTCTGTCCACAAAAATATTGTATAAATTATTTTAGCTGACATATGTACACATATAAATTGTATAAATTATTTTAGCCGACATATGTACACATATAAATTGTATAAATTATTTTAGCCGACATATGTACACATGTAAATTGTATAAATTATTTTAGCCGACATATGTACACATGTAAATTGTGTACATTATTTTAGCCGACATATGTACACATGTAAACATGCATTTCCTTTCTTTATCTGTGTTCAGTTCCACCCAGAATATTAGCCAGTGACATTGATGGAACTGTGACTGTCCGTGAAGGGGAGAAAGCCACCTTATCATGCAACGCCACTGGAATACCTCGCCCAACAGTGACATGGTACCGACATCCTAACGTCAGAGGAGAACCTATAGAGAGTGAGTCATGCAGGGCCAACCCTAGTAAGAAAATATGTAGTGTACAGTGTTAACCCCCATAGTTGTCACGCTTATGTTTATGCATGATTGTAACACTAAAGATCACAACAAAAGAATTGCGGCTTTTTTTCATTTAAATTGCATCTCTCTTTCTCCGCTCTCTTTCTCCTCTCTTTCTCCTCTCTTTCTCTCTGCCTCAGTTCTTGTTGATTATTTTATGATGTAACAACGTGATCTACGTATTATTTCCTTTCAGACATCCATCATCATCAGGTTGGATGGACTGCAGACTTTTGATAGCCATCTGATCATATCTGCACCATAGTATCTAGATCCGGCTAGATCCGAGTGTCTCATAGTGGGAGAAAATGCTACACATGGGGCGGTGAGAGACCTTAGGAGGGGGCAATGTAAGGCCAAGGGGTGACAGGGTGGGGCTGATGTATGGTTGGTGTGGCAAAAGAGCTTTAGGAAATTTTGAACACATCAATATGGAAAATAAAATATAGAAAGTAAAATATAGAAAATAAATATAGAAAATAATTGCTACTTTTTATACGACAAGAGGTGCTATTATATTGATAGTAATTGAAATATATTTGAAACCTTAACTCTATCTGAAACCTAAACTTCTGAAACCCGAACTCTATCTGAAACTTGAACTCTATCTGAAACCTAAACTCTATCTGAAACCTAAACTCTATCTGAAACCTAAACTCTATCTGAAACCTAAACTTCTGAAACCTGAACTCTATCTGAAACCTGAACTTCTGAAACCCGAACTCTATCTGAAACTTGAACTCTTTCTGAAACCTAAACTCTATCTGAAACCTAAACTCTATCTGAAACCTGAACTCTATCTGAAACCTGAACTCTATCTGAAACCTGAACTCTATCTGAAACCTGAACTCTAACTGAAACCTGGATAAATAGAGATTATTGACAAGCTTCTGTTGGTTTTTTTAAAAACAAAGAAACGACATTTAAATCATTTTAACAACAGAAAACGTTTCGCTAACATGCTTCGTAAAACCTGGAAATTCACTCAATGTAGCGGGACAGGAGAACGTGCTCTAACTGTCAACGTGTGTTATTGTATTTCTTAGATAAAAAAATATATTTGGGTACCTTTCTTAGCGAGTTGGCGAGAAGTTTTCGTAAGCAATACTGTTATTTGTATAATTTCTATCCTTAGCCAAAACCAAAGAAATACTAAAAAGAGACGTTTAGTAGTAAAAAATAGTTGAATACTTTAAATATTAATTGATGGCTTTTCCTCATCAAAAAAGGATTACAGTTGTGTCCGATGTGTGAAAATTGTTTTCCAATAAGGTTATGAAGGCATAGGAACAGTAGAAATAACACCAGAAGCTGACCATTAAAATAGCCTAACTGCTACTCTTTGCAGAAGAACAATGCTTACTCTTCAGTTCAAATGAAGAGCTGCAAGATCATATAAACTTACTCAACGAAAGCTGCCTCATTCACAACATGAGGATCAATACAGGAGAAAAAAAACAGAAAAAAATGTCTATCGGTAAAGAACCAAATACAATCAACATAAAAATAAATGATCAACTACTGAAACAAGATCTGGAATTTAAATATCTCGGGAGCATTTTTACAGTCGATGGAAGAATGGGCAGAGAGCTAAAAACAATACACAAAGAAAACTATGTATATTATGCACTTTAAAAAAAAATTGAAATATACATTTATCCCGATGGAAGCCAAAAGACATATTAAAAATTCAATATTCATCCAAATATTATGCTTTTAATGTCAGACATGGACACTAACACGAGAACAAGAGAGAAAACTTACTTCGTGTGAAATGATATGACTAAGAAAAGCAGCAAACATAATACGAAGAGAACATGTGAGAAAAGAAGAGATTGCAAGAAATGGTTAAACCAGGTTAGACCTAAGTAGACTAATGTGGACTATGATCCTTTTCAATGGCCAGGATTAGAGATCAGAATTTTAAATGCGGTGTTGCTAGAAGTGAACTTTTTGGAGGGCAGAGAAGAATTATGTCAACCAGCATAGGACCGGTACGGTCAGCAGAAGTGTAATGGCGGATACTCTCAGGAGAGATTGGAACATCTATGGACGTGTCCAGTTTGCAGTGATGATGATCCGACGACTAACTAACTAAGAAATTATTTCTTATATATTGGTCCCCAAATCACTAAGTTTTAGTAGAGTGTTATCCAGAGAACATAATTGTTTCCGCCATGGTTTACACCTTGACTGCGATATCTGGGGCTTTCACCCCGACACATTCGTCTCCGTCGCACATTTTAGGTCACTTTGACAGATTTCAAATAAACCTTATTTCAACCATCTTAGTCACATCCTATGATATATATATATAACAGATTAGAAATATATCATCATTTATGGCCCTTAAGTACTTGACGGGCGCGTGAACGATCAAAGTACAATCAGAAATGATGGACGACACATTCACAATGTTAGGTTTATCTACGAAATAAATTGCTAATTAAGGGGAAAATAGATGACGTAATCAATATATGCGTAGCAAATATGGCGGCTACATTTGGCAGATTATCAAAGAGAGTAGGGAATAACATTAGATTAACACTGCAGGCGAAGATTAAGATCTATGCGGCCTGTGTGAAGTAGTCCCCTTTATAAGCCCCACTAGTATTTTGGGAATACTGATAGAGAGGTGTTCATTAGGACACGACACAGTATTTATGCATATCAAGCGACCAAACATACAATAGCATGAAAACCAATCGTCATTCAATTCTGCGACGCCCCACAGCATAACCAGAGAAAATGATAGTAGATGGATGGATGGATGAATGGATGGATGGATGAATTAGATAGATTAGATAGATAGATATAGACAGACAGACGGACCGATAGACAGATAAATAGATAGACAGACAGAGAAATAGATAGACAGAGAAAAAGATAGACAGACAGAGAAATAGATAGACAGACAGAGAAATAGATAGACAGAAAGATAAATAGATAGACAGACAGACAGGCAGGCAGGCATACCAACAAGCAGACAGACAACAGATGGATAGACAGACAGACAGACGAAGGCCCCGAGACGGAGATACGTCACGTAAGGAAAGAATGAGATATACCTTGGCGTGTAACGATTATTACACTTATTTTGTTTTGATTTACCAGTCTCCTTTAATTACATGAATAACACTCTCGTTAGCAAATCCCCTGTTAAAATTGTATTGCTATAGTCTTCTCAAGGTTGCGGATTCCCAAGCCTTTGTTACATTGGTCACTCGTTCTATCTCCCTAGAGCATTTATACCATTTTTAGAACCATTGCTTGGCCGCTCCTCATGATCGACATACCAGCAAGCCTGTCTGGGTGTTCATTTCCTCGGACACCAGCATGTCCAAACGCATATCAAATTGATTTCTTGCCAGGTAAGACCGTTTCCCCAACACCAACCACTGTCTGCATCCCCAGCAAGTATCAATATTTTTAAGCACGATCATTGAGTCGATGAGAAAGTATACACGAGTGTAGGTATAAGTAGCCACCCTATTGCCGTAGCTACCGCCACGATATCCATGGTCTTGCTACTTGGAATTATAGCAAATTCACCGCTGTCTTCACACAACTCTCTGTCCAACCTGTGCAATGAGCTCCAATGAGATGCGCACATCCCGAACAACAGAACTTTCTAAACAAATTACAATGTCACTGTCAGATGAATTCTCATCAATCAAGGTAGAAACTGCTGCATTCACCACCAAGGGGGTCTGTCCGACACGCTCTCTAAAGATCGATGTAAACTGAAAAGACATTACGTAGTTCTGATGACACTTTCTCCCATTCTGCATCCAGATCTGTGTGATAGATGAATGCACATGTTGAGTAATATCCCCCACCTTACCCATTCAAGATTGTCCTCTTTTAAGCCTGCTCCTCTCAGTTCTCCTATTTTTTTCCGTGCAGAAGATTACTTGCGTCCTCACGTACGCCATGGAAACTTTGCGCAGGGCAGACTCTTGTTCTATTCTCCATGAAAAGCCTGCTCTCGGCAGACTCTTGTTCTATTCTCCATGAAAAGCCTGCTCTCGGCAGACTCTTGTTCTATTTTCTTGTTCTATTCTGTTGTTCTATCCTCCACGGTCCTCGGAGATACTCAGTAAAAAATACTGGAGATGGACATTTAGCGTCCTGTTTTAATTTCACGATGCTTTTCTATGTCTTAATTGTTATTACATTTATTATATATAATTAGATTTGCACCCCCACACCTAATGCTATAGTTTACATTTTTACAACTACACCTTATGACATACTTTCAATAAATCAATGTGGGTGGGTTCTTCTTCAGCGTAAATTCTCAAACTCCCGCTGGATCTCTCTCGTAGCACGATCATTTCCTGTTAGATTTCCAGCAGGATGTAGTCTATAGAATGGAAATGCGTTGTATCGACAAAGGCCCAACACATCCATCTTCGGCGGATATGTGGGTTAAATCAGAAATGCAAGTCTTTAGATATGGAGGTGAGGCTGGAAGGAATTAATCCCACCCCTCACCTTCCCTTTGGGAAAATAATAACTCAACATTGAATACTATTTTTTTTAAATTGATAGTGTAACTCTTCCGCCTGGAAGATTTAAAAGAATAAAGTTGAAAGAGAATCGGCTATCGTTTTCCTACATAACATCCCCCCTCTCTCTCTCACAATCTTAGCGAAGTATTATGTACGGTCCTGTAGAAGTACATTTCTCATAACAACAATGTTTCCACAGACAACTAAACTGACCGAATTTTCACAATTATTACAGAAATCTGTTTCCACAAAAGACCGCCAAATGATTATCTGATTTTTCATACTTTTTTGCCAAAAATATCGACACGAATGACAATCGCATTTCAGCGCTAACCTGCTAAATGTATTACCTGAAGTGTTACTACGGTAATTACCACGAACAATATTTTAGTACTATAATTAAATGGGTGAAGGCCCGTTTTAAATACTTTTTTAAACATCTCGGAAAAAGCCAAACAAATCAATACAATTCTCTCAAGCCACCCAATCTTGAAAAAAAGCCAAATTTGTCAAATTTACTTTAACAATTCCATATTGCAACGCTCTAGTGAGCTGTGATACTTCTAAAGATATTGTATTTTGGTGAAAAATGCATCTATACAGGCGTCAAGTGAAACATGCATCTATACAGGCGTCAAGTGAAACATGCATCTATATATACGTCAAGTGAAACATGCATCTATATATACGTCAAGTGAAACATGCATCTATACAGGCGTCAAGTGAAACATGTATCTATACAGGCGTCAAGTGAAACATTCATCTATACAGGCGTCAAGTGAAACATGCATCTATACAGGCGTCAAGTGAAACATGCATCTATACAGATGTCAAGTGAAACATGCATCTATACAGGCGTCAAGTGAAACATGCATCTATACAGGCGTCAAGTGAAACATGCATCTATACAGGCGTCAAGTGAAACATGCATCTATATATACGTCAAGTGAAACATGCATCTATACATGCGTCAAGTGAAACTGGTTATAACGACATGGGCAGATAAAATATCCTTTAAAGTGGCCAAATCCCGTCCGTAAGAAAGGAGATCGTGGTGGCTCGATTTCCAGATCCGCGATCTCCACCATTTTGTATGGATAGGAAATGGGAGCCGCGTTAGCGCACTGTCTTTGCATATGAGTGGTCTTGAGTTCATTCCCCAGTTGAGGCGGAAATGTTTTTCAGATCGCAACGGCTCCCGGGTCGACCCAGCCTTAAATGGGTACCGGATTAATCCGGGAAGTAAAGACTACGAGAGAGAGGAGATGGCTACCGTCTTCATTTGAAGAGCCTCTGAAATGTGAGATCGCTAACATCTCACACCCTTACGACATTAATAAATGCTATGGGTTACTTTACTTTTTACTTACTATGAATAGGAGCTATGATATAACCAAATTCGCCTAACGTCTGCGCATGAAAGAATCGTTCTTCGTCAGTTCAAGCTTCTCTTGTTACATGCACGACAGGTGGAAGTGTACTTTTGTTGACAATTTATCTGAACAACGTTTGAGTGGGTTTTTGTTTTAAAATACGTCAATATGCATAGAGTACAGACTTTATTGTACTAGGATTTTTCATATGTACTTTGCCCTCTGGAAGAAGCGGCACGGCTTCTGCCGAGAGATCCACTCATAGCACGTAACTCCGTAACTCTAAACGATAATTTTCAAGAATCACGCAAAAAATATACTATACAAACAAGATATGAGTGACAAGCCGGATTCGAATCCACTGCCTCTTGAGGACATGAGACCCGCTTAAACACTACGCCACGAACATCCCCGAACGTGAGTCCTGATAGTTATAGAACGTTCTGGATGAAATCTTTCCCTTCCCTTTTTTTACCTAAACGGAACATAACTTCAAAACTTGAGAATCTCTCTGAAATCACAACAAACAAACAATGCAAACAATAATTAAAATCCTCACGTACCTCTCCGTCTGATGCTCTCCAGTCCGCACAAATTCCTCTATTTATCTCTGTGATTCTAGAAATCTTGCACAACTTTCTTTATCTGTTCTCTGAGATGCAGAATCATTTAACGTTGTGACTACCGACTTACCAATTCAAATTTCAAATCTATTTCTTCCCTGTTTTTGTATGATATTTCTGTGTGTTCTTGAATATCGTGATGGGATTGTGAAAGCAATGTTGTGTTATCTATGTTGTAGTCATATTTCGGAGCTGTAAACATTGTCTGTATTGCTCCTTTGGGAGAGTACAGCGTTGTTTATAATAGTTTTTCACATGGACGACCACGGATGCTTCAAAGGGTGGGAGAGGGGAGGGCTAGAAAAAGTGCAATTGGAAGTCACACGATGGCAATTGTTATGAGCTAAGTTCGATATGTCTATCTATCTATCCATCTATTCTCATTTCCACTTGTTCCGTTATGCGTCGTGGGAGGGGTTGGAATAATATCTATTTGGCCATTTAGGTCGTTTTGGCTATGGTCAGCCCGTATCTCTTTACGATTTCTTTAATTATCTCCACCTATCTTGTTCTTCCACGTGCCTTGAAGCCCGATCTTCTGTTCTTGTATGCACGAAGA
The DNA here is from genome assembly GCA_034231615.1 of Meghimatium bilineatum. Lineage (NCBI taxonomy): Eukaryota > Metazoa > Mollusca > Gastropoda > Stylommatophora > Philomycidae > Meghimatium > Meghimatium bilineatum. Next base: position 8,671,068 of record CM067321.1, read on the forward strand.
TTGGTTGTGTTGGTTCCATTCTCATGACGTGGTCAAACCACCAGGTTTGTGATGTATCAACAAACCTTGAAAATTCTTGCTGAGTCCTAGAGTAAGTCATTGACCTTTTCAGTAGCCAGTGTGTTACGGAGAAAACTGTCCCAAAAGAGGGTCACATTTTTAAACAAGCTTGAGCACCACTGATCTAGAGTAGAGTGTTACTCCGCGTAGAGTACCTGGACTATTGAGGGAAAGGGGGTGACGTCTATTTGTCTGAGGGGTCCCGATCTTTGCAAAGAACTGGAAAGGGATTCATAGACCAAACTTCGTCTTCATCGTTCATTCTCAAACTCCTGCTGGATCTCTCTTGTAGCTGGACAATAGTTCTACTAGATTTCCAGCCGGATGTAGTCCAGAGATCTCTCTTGTAGCTGGACAATGGTTCTAATGATTTCTAGCACGATGTAGACATGAGAACAAAATGCTTTGTGTCGCCGATTTATTTACGCGAAAAAGAAAAACACGTCTCAACCCACGACCTCTTGAAAACTAGAAAAAATGGTTTAACTACTTTGTCAGGGAGACCCTTTGTGCACTCAATGTGATGTACTGGTGAGTACTGTGATAAGCCTTTATATTGTTCAAAACATTTTCTATTTGTTTCCAAATCAACTGGAGAATTGAACCAGGATCACCCAAGTAAATAACTATTTTACTATATAGTCTGCGGCTCTTCCTTAAGAACATTGCTCTGGTATTGTTGTGATGTTCGTCCAACACAAGTGATGATGACTATTTGTTACATCCACTTTTGAAATTCAATTAGAGTTATGTCCTTGATTATGAGTTCGTTAATGGCTAACAACCCACTGGAGTGAATTCAAATTTAACGGAAAAATCATAGAAGAGACATCAAAATTACATCACAGATGTTATTAGAAAACATCGTCGATGAAAAATATGCACTTTAATATTTCGGTTGGACATGTTTGTGTGGTGTGGTCATTTCTATTCGCCGATTTGTATGTTATGTGCGTATCTTGATAATGCCTTTTTGTTCGAAACGTCGATTATGTCATGTGCATTGTCATTTGTATTATATCCTGTGTTTTGTTGTGTATATTATTTCACGTAAACACCCGACAGTGATAGTGTGTCAGTCGTCATCTAGTCGAACCTCATTACCTGTCATCCACGTGAGTATTATTTTCATGCAGTTCTACTAGCAGTATCACCTTTTAGAGATACAGCGACGGCAGACCTAGAGGACGAAAACAATGGACTACTGAAATAAAAGAGGCGACAAATTCCACAATATACTCATCACACAAGGGTGCCGTGTCCAGATTACTCTTCTACCCCTGACGCCGAAAGGCAACAAAAAGTTTCAGCGAATAGATAGATAGATAGACCTACTGCAAATTTATTACTAGCTTTTACATCCATTGCAGGTTCATTATTATCTTTACATCCATATCCATTGCAGGTTCATTATTATCTTTTACATCCATTGCAGGTTCATTATTATCTTTTACATCCATTGCATGTTCATTATTATCTTTTACATCTATTACAGGTTCATTATTTGTTTCTTTCCCATGCTATTATTTGTTTTCATGCAGAGATTAAAAAAGTAACAAACAGAATCTCATAGATAAGGAGTGTTTGGGGTGTTCAAATCCCTCGCCTGGAACTTGCACCATTATATTTAGCACTAGGAAGTAGTCAAAAATTGGTTGCCACACCCTAAAAAGCTCCCCCACAACAAGTCTACAAAAAACTCACAAACTTTATGAAATTACTTTCTTATTTAGGGATAATTCCCACCGCCACCTATTTACTAACCCCTTCCCCACAACAAGTCTACAAAAAACTCACAAACTTTATGAAATTACTTTCTTATTTAGGGATAATTCCCACCGCCACCTATTTACTAACCCCTTCTACACACACACCAAAAAAATTACAGCTAGTATGACCAATGCAGGACTACGAGCAGGGATGGTCATACTTTCCCACAGTGGCATCCCACTGGACAGATAATAGACCTTGATTTAAGTTCATATTTACGCCTGTATTTTTTGTGGAGTGAATGTTTCGGCAGTATAAACTCTGGTCGGGTCCGTACACTTAATAACGAATATAAATGCTTGATGTACGAATAAATTACTCTTTTCCGGCTGTCTGAGTTCATCAGGTTAACAGCTGTTGATACTCTTCCACTGAAATTACCACTAAATGTCAACGTTTTTTGTGTTGTTGTTGTTTTTTGGCCAGATTTATGACAATCTGGCTGTTGTAAAACTGTAGATAAATGTATTTAATTGAAAATTGGAATATAGAACAGATTTACCACTACATCAATCGACAGGGACAGGCCATCATACTTCGCCTGAGGACAGGACCTAACAGACTGAACAAACACGTGCACGTAATGAAACTGCGTGCGACACCACTTTGCACTTAATAAATAAATACACAAACTTCTGAATATATTCTAAAGGACTTTCCCCAGTATGTGTAATTGAGAGGTACATACTGGCCCAACGGCTTAGCAATGCAAGTAAAGATATATGGAACCATATAAGAGTATCAAAAAATTGGGGAGTTTATCCATTAGATTTGTTTCGGTGAAGACATCAAATAGCGAACAACATGAATGAATATGTTAAAATTAGAAATATTCAAATGAACCAACTCATGTGACCGAACCACAATCATTAAATAACAATATACGCCTACTTAAAATTATCTTCTTCTGCGCTCTTTCTTAACAAACTCATGCTGGTTACGATATAAACCGGTAAACGGACTGCGATGCGATAAGATTTACAGCTCTGCTGTGATATATGCGCCGTTGGGAATGATTTCTTTAATGACTGTGACTTATGGTAGCGACAAGAACCTTTCTTTTCGTTTGTTCCAAGTGCAATTTGTACATTTATGACACCATTGGTTGGTCATACAAAAATATCAAATTAGAAATGAGTCTGCAATATTTACTCAAATATTAAAGTATGTTTTAGACTTCCGCTACAACATGGCGTAGAAAAAGTATTTTCTGTGTGTACTATTCGATAGACGGTGAAAGCAATGGCATACTATAAGAGTAATATGCCTAGTAATTATATAATGGATATTCTGAACACACGTTAACAGCAGATAAATATTAATAGATGAAGGCAGAGTTAATAGCAACAGGGGAAGAGGGCGCTCAAGACGACGATTGTGCAGTGATAGATCGTTTAAACGTGTCTCTAGCTGCGGCAGGTCAACTCGCCCAGAATCGCTTAGTTTTCAGAGAATCCATAAGGAAGACCACTTTCTGGAAAGAATATGACACATGATGATGATCTAAGTAACACAACCATAATATGATGGCCGGAGCTGGTTCTCTTTGTTGAGGGGTGTGATGTTAACTGGTAACAATGATGTAGCGACTCGTAACTAATCCTTTTCAATTTTAGTTGAGTCGGTCTGTCTTGAACGTAGTCGATTCTGTGCGAAGTTAGGTTTTGAAAAGAACTGTTCACAGCAATAAGTTCTTCAGGCCACAGACCACATACCACAGATACAGATTTCAATATAATGTCTCCTTAAAGTAGGAACTTCATGAATGTGTTGTAAGATTGGGTAAGTTTATAGAACTCAAGCAGTGGGATGTTGTTGTATCTAGCTTTCATCTCATTATCGCTTTGCAGCTGAATAATTTCGCAGCGGACGGTTTAGTAAAGATTTTCAATTCCGGTTGGCTCCCGTATGTTGTCGGGGCCCGAAAGGGGAGCAAAGAATAGCAACACTGTTTACCTTCCACGCATGTCGTAAAAGGCGACTAAGGAGGTTATGAGATGGAGTTGGCTGTCCCATCCATATAGGGTCAGTGACTCAAAGTCATGCTGAAGTCGGATGTGCCAGGCCGAAAGTCGCAGATATCGCATCACTGCTGTAAACCATGACACAACTCATTACGTTCTCCGGACTACACCCTGCTAATCTGCAGGAGTTTGAGAATGAACGCAGAAGAAGAAGAAGAAGAACTCCGGTTGTTAACTTTACACTTTTTTGGATTTTCTTTTAGACACCTCAGTTAGTTTCGTACATTCATCAGTATATCATAGAACTCTTGTGTTCTTCCACAGTGACACAATACACAGTATTATTCTTATCCAGTTGCATTTTCAGCAGCTTAAACTGTTTTGACGTTTGAATGAAGGGAGCTGAAAAACTGGTTTGATTCCTTCAGTTTGACATTCAGCTCGGAGAGATACTTGATAATGTCTACTGGGAATGCTAGATCACACTGCCATTCCGTTCCCTTACATGCTCTCCCTTCACCTCCATGAACCGTTTGACTTCATCCACAAATTTGAAAATCTATTAAGCATGTCCCCGCGACTCGGCCAGGGCTTTTCATGTGGATAAACAAGATTACCGCACTAAGAGTGAAGATCATTTAGTTACTCCTTAAAATATCGATTTATAAAACCTCTGCTTTTAACTAATTCTATGCATGATACCACTATTTCCGTCACATTGTAATGCTGCAACTATATTTATTACAGCCACAAAAACCTGCAACTAACTAAAGGGAAACATGCAGTATTGATAGTTATTTTTAATGTCATTTCATTTTTGATTGTGAAGAAAAAAATAATCATAATATATCTCAGGACACAAAATAACTACACCAAGAACTTCTTCTGAATGTGGACATTAGTAGCAAATACATTTAGCTTACGGTGACATGGGAAACTCGATATTAAAGTGATAATAATATAAACTCAAAGTCTGCTTGCAGATTGAGGACCATATTCAACTAACATACCATAGCAACCATCGTATTGAGCGTCATTTTCAAATAACATACCATAGCAACTATCGTATTGAGCGTCATGTTCAAATAACATACCATAGCAACCATCAGATATTGACAATTGTGAACATCATATGTTATCACGGGGTTGATATGTGAGAATATGTCTGTGGTTTATATTCCGTTGAGAAACCAGTGTTCAACAGAAGGTCTGCAAGTCCCACAGGAGACCTAAATCTTTACTAGATGTGATACCTATGAGACTTTCAAGTTGATAGGTGTAGCCATCAACGTAGTGTGTTTGACTATTGTGATTTTATTGGCAGTATATACGCTCAGTAATTTACCATTCCTTATTGAACGGTAAAGTTGCACAACTGCCTGCGTTAGAAATTTAACCTTGTACGCTGGTTCTTATATGCAAGCTCTTTACTTTTCCCATAGAACATTAGAGTTGTCTGTACCGTTACGTTTTACCTCCTCTTGGCTCTGATTTGGCTTCTACGTCACAAAGTGTTGCACGCCCCTGAAAGCTGAAATCTTCCTGATTTGAAATAAAGCTCTTGATGAAATCATTGACCCCCGCAAAAATTGTGCACAAAAGGGTACAAGTGTCCTATTGCTCGTAAAGTCTGACCATTGAGACACCGCTTCCGAGGGATTGATTGGGTGATACTTACAAAAATGATAACAGCAGAGTTGATTACATGCCAATACAGAAACTAATATCAATCACAATGCACCAAATGGGACTCAATCCATGTCCGTTCAGCTGACACCTATTCGCCTCGCAGTTTGAACCAACACTTTTTTCCGAATTCGTCCACTCCGCATCCCTCGATGGTGCGTTCTAGTTATATCCTTCATCGCCCGTGTGTTGCCAGGGCCCGAAAGGGGAGCAAAGAATAGCAACAATGTTTACCTTCCACGCATGTCGTAAAAGGCGACCAAATCCGGCCCGCGGGGCCCTAGTAAGTGGTCCGCGGATCATTGCTAAAACAGTGACACAAAATAATAAAAAAAATACTAAATGTAATTAATCATACAATGCGTTTTTTTAATAAATCTGGCCCGTGATGATCCCCATTTTCTACATTTTGGCCCCCGAGTAAATATAATTGAATAGCCCTGCCATATAGGGTCAGTGACCCAAAGCCATGCTGAATTCGGATGTGTCAGGTCAAAAGGCGCAGATATCGCAGAAATGTTGTAAACCATGACACAACTCATTCCATTCTCTGGACTACATCCTGCTAATCTGCAGGAGTTTGAGAACGAATGCAGAAGAAGAAGAATATCCTTCATTACTCCATCCAGTAACTTGCTCTTGATGATGGGAAAACACCGAAATATCACAATCATGCCCAATTCATGACAATGTTGTGATAAAGTAACGTTTATTCAAAATAACAGCAGCGTCTTTGCGTCCCTCGTCTCTACTAAAAATGAAACTAGCTCTGTTTTCTTCCTAATCTAAGGGCTACAACTTCACAATAACGACTCATACAATTCTTACGTTACGTCCCTTAAGTAAAATAATGAATGGGCTTCCTTCCCCTTGTCCATGTTTTATGCCTTCTATTCGAAGACACTGTTTGACAGAATGGACAGGGGAAGCTATCAGCAACTCTCTTGGGGGGTTATGTACTCGGCGAAACAGTGATTTATTCTTTCAGTATCCGAATAATGATTTAATTCAGACATGGCATAGAATCAGCCAGAACTATGGACTTTGCGGTTACTGGAATACAAGAACCGCGACCTCCATTTTTTGTGATGGTTGCAAAGCTCTGATATAACGAAACTGGACTTACATCCGCGGTTGAAAAAAGTGTACCTCACAATAAGGTGTAATTATCTACCCAGGTACTTTCTAACTTAATCCCAAAAAAAATTAGAAACTAAAAGGAACAGCATCCTGTCCAACAGGTCACTGTCAATAGAAGTAAGAAAAAGTATCCTGTGCAACAAGTTACTATCAATAAAAGTAAGGAAACGCGTCCTGTGCAACAAGTCACTATCACTAAAAGTAAGGAAAAGCGTCCTGTGTAACAAGTCACTATCAATAAAAGTAAGGAAAAGAGTCATTTATTGCTACATGGAGCCACTTCTGTCATATCGAAGAGAATAATGGACAATAAATACACAAATAAATGTGTAACTGGATAGCACAGGCTAATAATTCTTATGAGGGGAGTTAATACCAAACAGATTTTACTTATCTACATCAGGGATACACAGTCTAGATTCATTGACCACATTATGAGACATCAGAAATACAGTCTAGATTCATTGACCACATTATGAGACATCAGAAATACCCAGTCTAGATTCATTGATCACATTATGAGACATCAGAAATACCCAGTCTAGATTCATTGACCACATTATGAGACATCAGAAATACAGTCTAGATTCATTGATCACATTATGAGACATCAGAAATACACAGTCTAGATTCATTGACCACATTATGAGACATCAGAAACACACAGTCTAGATTCATTGACCACATTATGAGACATCAGAAACACACAGTCTAGATTAATTGACCACATTATGAGACATCAGAAATACACAGTCTAGATTAATTGACCACATTATGAGACATCAGAAATACACAGTCTAGATTCCTTGACCACATTATGAGACATCAGAAATACACAGTCTAGATTCATTGACCACATTATAAATTATAAGATCAGGAATACAATTCTATTTGAGTTGGTTAAGTAAAATGTATCTCTTACATTTGATGTGCGATCTTTCAACCAATGACATTAGCCCAACTTTCTTCAATCATAGCTTCACAACAATCTTTCACAGACAGATATTAGGCCAACTCTCTTCAATCATAGCTTCACAACAATCTTTCACAGACAGATATTAGGCCAACTCTCTTCAATCATAGCTTCACAACAATCTTTCACAGGCAGACATTAACCCAACTTTCTTCAATCATAGCTTCACAACAATCTTTCGCAGACAGACATTAGCCCAACTTTCTTCAATCATAGCTTCACAACAATCTTTCTCAGACATACATTAGCCCAAATTTCTTCAATCATAGCTTCACAACAATCTTTCACAGACAGACATTAGCCCAACTTTCTTCAATCTGAGCTTCACAACAATCTTTCACAGACAGACATTAACCCAACTTTCTTCAATCATAGCTTCACAACAATCTTTCACAGACAGACATTAACCCAACTTTCTTCAATCATAGCTTCACAACAATCTTTCACAGACAGACATACATTATCCCAACTTTCTTCAATCATAGCTTCACAACAATCTTTCACAGACAGACATTAGCCCAAATTTCTTCAATCATAGCTTCACAACAATCTTTCACAGACAGACATTAGCCCAACTTTCTTCAATCTGAGTTTCACAACAATCTTTCGCAGACAGACATTAGCCCAACTTTCTTCAATCATAGCTTCACAACAATCTTTCTCAGACATACATTAGCCCAAATTTCTTCAATCATAGCTTCACAACAATCTTTCACAGACAGACATTAGCCCAACTTTCTTCAATCTGAGCTTCACAACAATCTTTCACAGACAGACATTAGCCCAACTTTCTTCAATCTGAGCTTCACAACAATCTTTCACAGACAGACATTAGCCCAACTTTCTTCAATCTGAGCTTGACAACAATCTTTCACAGACAGACATTAGCCCAACTTTCTTCAATCTGAGCTTCACAGACATTAAGATATAGTTGTAAAGCTCTGAAATCACTAAATTGAACTAAAGTACACGGTTGAAAGCAACGTACCACACATTTAGAGTTGTGCGTCCATCACAGGATGATGATGACCACTAGTTACATTTAAAGGTACTTTTTACTTAAGTAACAAAAACTACATGTATTCCAATGTAACTTCAGGGAAAATTGAGGTGAAGTGAGTGAGAGGATGACAAAGAGAGAAGATACTGGATAGTTTATCGTAGAGGAATAGTAAACAAAGTCAACAATAGAGTTGATACACAGTAGGCCTTCAGTAAAAAGTAAACAATAGAGTTGATACACAGTAGGCCTTCAGTAAAAAGTAAACAATAGAGTTGATACACAGTAGGCCTTCAGTAAAAAGTAAACAATAGAGTTGATACACAGTAAGATTACAGTAGATAGAATGTTGCGGAGATCAATAAATCGTATACGCTACCAGGTACGACACATTGGGAGCCATGTGACACAGTGATTAGCGCATTGGTTCCGCATATGATTGTCCTGGGTTCATTCCCCAGTTGAGATGGAAATATTTTTCAAGACCGCAACGTCTCCCGGGTCTATCCAGCCTGAATAGACTACCGGGAAGTGAAGACTATGAGGCAAAGGAGACGGCTACTGCCCTCACATAGCAGAGCCTTTTAAATGTGGAATCACTAACATCTCACACACTTACGGCAATTAAATGACATGGGTTACCTTTACTTACATTTTTTACAACACATGATGATGATGATGATGATGATGATGATGCTGATGATGATGATGATGATGCTGATAATAACATAGAATCAGACATAGAGAGTCTTATAAACTTTTCATTTTTTTAAAATTGTGTCTAGAATATTTGACTCATTCATAAATCACACATCTTGAATTTAAAACAATAAAAACTTGGATCTGTAGATATCGGAGTCAGACATCAGACATTTTAATGGCACATTTTCATCTGATTGTTAGATTATATTTATTTCCACTTTTCTTTAGTGTAGTTATGACTCGCTGAGTTCTTTAGTGTAGTTATGACTTGCTGAGTTCTTTAGTGTAGTTATGACTTGCTGAGTTCTTTAGTGTAGTTATGACTTGCTGAGTTCTTTAGTGTAGTTATAACTTGCTGAGTTCTTTAGTGTAGTTATAACTTGCTGAGTTCTTTAGTGTAGTTATGACTTGCTGAGTTCTTTAGTGTAGTTATGACTTGCTGAGTTCTTTTACTTTTAGATTACCACCCCATACCTTTCTTAGTCGTTTTCAACGACGTGCATTATCAATAGCAGTGTTACTTTCCTTTAACTTCCTTTGGTTGGTTGGTTGGTTGGTTGGTTGGTTGGTTGGGTGGTTGCTGATCCAGCGGTCCATGGGCCCATGCCATTTGACCTAATGCCTTTAAATGACATTATATTGCTGGGAAGTCTGTGGATTTTCGGCCCACCCCGGGACAGAGCCAGAGAATAACTATCACACCTCCAGGAAGGTAGGTTTCAACCTATGCACTGCTCCTAGCCACTGTAGCCAAGATAAGTTTTACTGTGCTCATTCCCCGCCACCAATTGACTACTGGTTATGCCGAACGTCTCTGTTGCTCCAGCCATGCAACCAAATGTTCAAGTCAAAAGGATTGTCACGTCCTGAGTCACTGTGCCTCTATGATGGGTTCCAGCCATAGGTTTAACTTCCTTTCGATTCCTGGTTCGAATCTTAGATAATAAACTCCTCAACAGAACGAATTATTAGTAGGCCTTTCTATTTGTGCTGGTCCTATGTTTTATATGAAAAATACTTTACAGTAACATTTTGTATTATATTTGGATTCAGGAATGTAGATAGGGGAAACGGAGTTTCAGCAACTCCCTTCCCTTTAGCAATGTGGAACAAGGCTTGTAATAGTAGAAACTTGGCCAAAAGTGGACCAAAAGTCGATTGGCAACTTCGTCCCTTCAGGTATATGTGTTATCGTTTAACACTGTGATAGTAAATTGGCAACTTCGTCCTTTCGCATCCTGTACCATGTTGTGTTCTTAATAAAGACTGGTCGAAATTTCAAGTTTTTTTCTATCTTTTTTCAGTGATTATCAAACATCGTTACCTTGTTTATATTTTCCCCTTATAAGTTATATATAAGTTATCTCACCATTTAGAACGTTTTTTAACACTTGCAAACACAGTGACTTACCAACTTTCACCATTACTTCTTCATCCAAAGATCACGATGGAAATTAAAAATCAGTGTCTGAGGAAAGCTGCAATGTTTACCAAACTAGATAAAATAAGAAATGAAGAAATTAGGAAAAGAGTTGGTATAATATCATGTATCGAACATATTGAGAGACAGCAAGTAAAATGGTTCGGTCACCTTATGAGAATGAAGCCAAACCAAATACCAATAAGAGCATATAATACAAGAATATCCGGGAGTAAGGCCAAAGGTAGACAAGAAAACGGTGGATATAAAACATTAAGATAACCTTGAACAAACATGGACTAAATGCATCCTCGGCGACACATCTGGCCTTGAAACGACAGCTTAAGATACCACCCCTACGCTTAACGGCAAGCGTGAATGCGATCAACAATCATTCACCTGGGGATAGACAATAGACAATAGACAATTTAACACTTGCTCAAGTTAGTTTTTTTGTTTCAGGGATTGGCTACATCGGAGAGATACTAGTTATACACAATGTAACCAGGTTCTGTGGAGGCCAGTACGAGTGTATGGCTGAGAATGGAGTACCGCCAATTGTTAAGCGAACAGCGTTTGTGAGGGTCAAATGTAAGTACCATTGTTACTGTCGATTTCTTGGCTCGTATATCGCGAAACAAGAGAATACTTCTGTAACATAAAATTGATTCACTAATTGATTAAATATTTGATTCATTATGTGATTAAGTGATGGATTGATTTGATTGTTATTATTTGATTAATTGATTTATTATTCACTAATTTGTAATCTATTATTTCTTGATTATTGGAAGATTTGCTAATTGATTAGCCAATTTGTTCGATATTTAATAGGCTTATTGAGAGATCGATTGATTGATTATTGGTTGATTAATTGACTAATTGATTGATTAATTTATGTGTTGTTTGGTTAGTTGGTTGATTGGTTAGTTGATTGTCAAGAATTTAGGGGCATTCACCTGCTTAAATCTATCCATCCAAAAAAGTTCCCCCTTCCCAAGAAACAATTTGCAAAAAAATATGAAATAATACAAGATTTGTTTCCAATTTTCCAATTAAAACATTTTCATTGTATTTTATTTTTTTTAAACACTAAATAATATTGTTGACATCAACTTTCAGTTTTGTAAAATACCCCTCTTCCCTATCGTTATAACGGTAAAACTTCTTTTTCAGGCGCTCTACCCACACTAATTGTTGACATCATTTATAAACAGCCCCCATGAGTTTTCGTTTTTTTTAATGATCGACGAACCGTTATCACGCTTTGACTAAACACCTCATTAATTATTTATATCTATCCATTGTTGTGTTTCAGTTTCTCCAGAGGTCACGCTAGCAAACAAACGTATTGGCCAGCAAATAGGGAAGGACACCATTTTGGAATGCGTCGTTTCCGCTTACCCACAGGCGGAAGCTGCTTGGAGATTTGAAGGGAAACAACTCAGTAATACCGAAAAATATAAAGTGAGTTATAGTCCTTTACATATTTATGAACACAATTGAAAGTGATTTTCACATAAGCTATTAGATATATAGTAATTATGTTTTACATGAAGACTTATTCTATTCATGACACTAAAACAAAAAAAGCTACACTATTAGCTGATGGCTTATTAAACTAAGACCCCATTGTTTTACGGTACGCATCTTTCAACTATATATTACTCTCTACGTTCTTTCAGCGCCAAGTACGGTGCATAGGGCAGACAGCAGCCTCGAACGAAGTGATGTTACTTGTGTAATTATTGCATGTTCTTCGGACTCATAGTCATACCCTCTTAGATGGTTGTTCTTGGGACACATAGTCATACCCTCTTAGATGGTTGTTCTTGGGACACATAGTCATACCCTCTTAGATGGTTGTTCTTGGGACACATAGTCATACCCTCTTAGATGGCTGTTCTTGGGACACATAGTCATACCCTCTTAGATGGTTGTTCTTGGGACACATAGTCATACCTTCTTAGATGGTTGTTCTTGGGACACATAGTCATACCCTCTTAGATGGTTGTTCTTGGGACACATAGTCATACCTTCTTAGATGGTTGTTCTTGGGACACATAGTCATACCCTCTTAGATGGTTGTTCTTGGGACACATAGTCATACCCTCTTAGATGGCTGTTCTTGGGACACATAGTCATACCCTCTTAGATAGCTGTTCTTGGGACACATAGTCATACCCTCTTAGATGGGTGTTCTTGGGACATATAGTCATACCCTCTTAGATGGTTGTTCTTGGGACACATAGTCATACCCTCTTAGATGGTTGTTCTTGGGACACATAGTCATACCCTCTTAGATGGTTGTTCTTGGGACACATAGTCATACCCTCTTAGATGGCTGTTCTTGGGACACATAGTCATACCCTCTTAGATAGCTGTTCTTGGGACACATAGTCATACCCTCTTAGATAGCTGTTCTTGGGACACATAGTCATACCCTCTTAGATGGGTGTTCTTGGGACATATAGTCATACCCTCTTAGATGGCTGTTCTGAGAAGCAAAAGGTTGTTCTTGGTCTTTCTATTTTTCTTTTGTCATCTGGTACCCATTTTAATGTGTGTAGTGATAGTATGTCTTAATTCATTCTAAGTACATGTCCGATATGCAATAATCCAATGTAGTTATATCTAGTGCATGAACACTACAAATATTGGAGGTCGTAGTTCAGATACATATGTCATCACTGCCTACGAGTAAACATTGTTCTGATGTTAGAAAACATATAGGGCCCTACTCTGAAGAAAATCATTGAACACTATGTTATTTGTAAAGCGGATTATAGTCAAATAATTTTTGGAGAAAATTTACATTATCGATCCAAAAAAAAAAGAAATTATAATTACGAAATAAAATAAACATTAAACATGTTATATGTGTCTTCCAGCATCCAAGGTTTTTGTTTTTGTTTTTGTTTTTTTTCCTGCTCTCACGTGATGTAGAGTGGTCTTCATTCACAGATACCGACTCTATCAGATCTATTTCCTTGAATCTGGTTTCAGAATTTCAGATATAGATTATCAATGACCCCAGAACAACATCACAGATAAAAATATATGGCAAAGCAAAAACAGGAAAACAAAGCTATACCAATTAAGAAGCTAAATTTTTTCAGTGGCAATAAATGGATGTGAGAATTGGGCAATAACACCGACATTGGGAAAAAGAAAATATCAGCATTTCAAATGAAATTTTAAAGAAATTTCCAATCGATAATAGGTAATAAGAAGCTATATTTAGAAATGTCCAAAGAATATAAAAGACAGAAAAACGATCCAACACAGATGTCAGGAAGCACAACATGATCGTATAAGTAGTCTGACTTCTCAAAATTATCAAAAAGACCAAACTAATTGATTTTAAACATATCTTTGTTAATGGGCTATAAACACTCATCCTGAAGAGAAAGTTTATAGAGATGAGAACAAGAGGTAGAGCAAGATACGATTGACACCGGATACAGAATACCTTTACAACATGACACTAAAGAGAGTGGACAGCTTGCAACGTCGTCCGTGAGCTCTCTTGCTTTTAATCTTTCATGTTATTACTTTGTTCTCTTGGCCGCCTACGCCATTTGGCATAGCACTTGATTGATTGATTGATTGATTGATTGATTGATTGATTTTCTCATTTCTATCTCCACCTTATAATATATATGTTCTATTCTACTTCCAACAATTTCTGCTTTGGTTACATACATGTATGCATACGTTCCTTTAATGTTTTTGTCTATTCTGAGTCCAGTTGTTGTTTTTTGTATGTGTTCTTATCTTGATAAAAGCCTTGTAGTATGTAGATACAAGTATGAATCTGTGTATTCATGCTATTTGTAAAATTGAAACCATTTTTGTTTAATTTTATTTTTTTAAACAGTATTTCTTCATTAATTTTGCGGTAGACAATTTTATTTTTGTCTCATATTCTCACTTGTTAACTAATGTTTAAATTTTAGACTTCACAAATACATTCAATCGCATCGCCTGTACAGTATGGACGGTCTGATTTGAAACCACGAGCACGTAAGTGTTTTTGAGATGAGTCCACTTTCGTTACTGCATGTTTTCCTGTGTAGGAGTGCAGGAAGGTCTCTATTGGTTGCGGAAATAAAGGTCGCTTTGCAGTAGCAGACGAAGAAAAAATTATGTCCCAACCGTGGATTGAACCCGGGACATCAAGGGTTCTAGAACAGCGTTCTAACCTTACGGCCATGCGTTCCACGATGAGTCCACTATCCACTCTATAAAGCCTAGTTAGACCACTATGCATACACTAATTATATATTTGTAAATATCATGTTTTTCAGTTATTAGTGACTATAAATCTCAGTTATAAATGTTTATGAAATTTCTCACAGTAATAAATGTTATAATTATTTTAATAGTTGGAAATTTATAACCATCATGATGACGACAGTAAGTTGACCTTGAGCTTGATAATCAAGGACATACAGCGCGATGACTATGGGTCATACACCTGTCTGGCGTCGAACGACATGGGCAAGTCCAGTGAGAAGATGATTTTACACGGTTAGTACACGATATAATGTAGCATATGTATGCTATACATGTAGAATGTAGCACTACGGGCCGTAAGTATGTCTTGGTATGGAATGTAGCACTACGGGCCGTAAGTATGTCTCGGTATGGAATGTAGCATTAGGGGCCGTAAGTATGTCTCGGTATGGAATGTAGCACTACGGGCCGTAAGTATGTCTCGGTATGGAATGTAGCACTACGGGCCGTAAGTATGTCTCGGTATGGAATGTAGCATTAGGGGCCGTAAGTATGTCTCGGTATGGAATGTAGCACTACGGGCCGTAAGTATGTCTCGGTATGGAATGTAGCATTAGGGGCCGTAAGTATGTCTCGGTATGGAATGTAGCACTACGGGCCGTAAGTATGACTCGGTAAGGAAGGGAGTAGGGGATACCTAAAAGAAGGTAATTTCCTTGTTTTTTGTATGGCTATTTCTAATGTTTTACTAGTCTTTTTTGCGTGATTTATTTCTAGGATCACGATTCAGATGTAGGGATGGGGTACCCACGTTTTGGCATCTTTCCTAGGCGAAGCTCCAAAACCCGACCCCCTTTATCAACTGTCTTGGTAGAATGATTGGTCGATACTGATGACCTGGTTACGTAAGTGGTGTTTTTCGATGATGACAAGTCAACTGGGCTGATTGTGCTGATGACGGATAGGACTGTCCAACCCATAAACACCCCCCCCCCTCCCCAGCCTTTTTACTTTTTTCACCAACAGCGTCAACAAATATTGTATCGAAAGGAAGAACACAAAAACTAATGACTTTTTTTTAGGTGGCAACCACCTCTCTCTCTCTCTCTCTCTCTCTCTCTCTCCCCTCTCTCTCTCTCTCTTCCCCCCTTCCCACCTACCTGCCTGTAAAGAATAGTGTTTTTGTGGTATTTTGTTTAGAATATGTATGCAGCGCGTAAACGTGGCAATCGACAGAGCACCTATACTGCCGCCGCCGACGTTCTGGATTTAAACGTTCGCTTGCAGTTCTGGTAAAATATGGGGAAGACGTCTTGTCCTCTAGAAAAATCACGAACATAGTTCGTGTAAGTTGACTTTATGACTTTATAAGTTGACTGCAGACTTACTTTTTTTCCAATGAATCTATTTATCTCGACAATATGCTGTCATTTTTTTGTTGTCTGTTTCTGTTGATGAAAACTACAGTACGCGACTTGGTCGGTCAAGTACTTGTTTCAACGTTGAACCGCAAGCAGTAGTATATAAGGCTATTGTCTATATACCCAGGTGATGGTGCTATTTGTAGATTCCACACTTACCGTTGAGCTTAGGGGGTATGTGAACGGGATATAATCTGCGATCCAGAGTCAGGTCTGTTGCTCTGGTTGAGGTGTAGTCATGTTTATTCGGGATGGTCCTGATGTTCTCTATCAATCTTTTCCTAGGTTTGTCCTTGGCTCTGTGTTCTGATTCCATCTTATGGGAAGTTGATCGTTGATCCTCATAAGATGTCCAAACCATTGTATCTGTTGTTCCTCTATATATTCGATGCATAGTGTTACGCCTATTATCTGTCATGTTCTCACTGCACATTTTGTTGAGTCTGGTGACTCCAATTCCTTAGTCCTTAGACATTTAATTTCCTGAGTTTCGATCTATCTCTTATGTGCAGATGTCAGTTGCCAAGTCTGACATTAGTAGCATAGTGTTAGTATAAGGGAAGACACAAAAACAACGCTCAGAAGAACATTTATGAATGAATTAAAATCAACAGGCATAAATGCACAAGACCTGCTATCCTTGGCAACTGACCGATAGGCATGGAGAACTATGACATCCGCCCTATGTGCCGAACTTGGCAAAAGAAGAACTGACTGACTGATTGTTAGTATAAAGATTCTCTTAATCATTTTTATATCAATTCCGTTCAGTAAGCAATATGAACATTGTCTTGTCTTGTCTTGTCTTGTCTTGTCTTGTCTTGCTTTATCCATGTGCGCCGTTAGGCGTCATGGGGAGCCGAAGTCTGCTTTCTTTAG
Source organism: Meghimatium bilineatum (assembly GCA_034231615.1). NCBI lineage: Eukaryota > Metazoa > Mollusca > Gastropoda > Stylommatophora > Philomycidae > Meghimatium > Meghimatium bilineatum. The sequence continues at coordinate 8,688,322 of CM067321.1, forward strand.
ATAACTGTGATGCAGCTGCCTTAGTGTTCTAGTATTTCTCTGATGTCATCTATTCATCTTCGTCTGGGTGTTTCCCGGTTTCTCTTTTCAGGTGATCTTTTATTGAAGGATATTGATAGAATACTATCTGGTTCCATTCTGATTAGGTGGTCTAACCATTTGATCTTTTTTGTGTCTATGTATTCTTTGGACAATATTGTTTTCATCAGATTTCTTATAGTGTCATTGTTTATTATATCTCTTTTTGTTACCCCCAGTGTTGTTCTCATTCACTTCATTTCGCATACAGCGAGTTTTTGTTCTAGTTTCTCTTTCAGGGTTCAGATCTGACATTGGTAACACACTGTCGTCATGAACGTTCATTAACGTTCTTTTGGCGATCATGTCGATGTTCTGGTGTTTTAGCAGTGCTGCTAATTGTTATAAAACTGCGTTTGCTTTCTGACATCTTGTCTCTGTTTTGTTTTGTTATATGTACCATATTTACATCCGTTAGTGATAGTGTGTAGTGTTTTAGTCGTCATTCAGTAGGACTTCATTACCTGTCTTCCACGTGAGTATTATTTTCCATTATGTTCTACTAGCAGTACCACCTTCTATTGATTACTCTTATCTAGTATCCTGTCTTCGGAGAACACGCTGCCTAGATACTTAAATTCCTGGACTTGGTCGAGTTTTTTGCCGTCGATGTATATTCCTAGTGTGGATTGATTTCCGCATATCTTCAATGTTTCTGGTTTAGGTTTGTTGATTCTTATCTTATTGGTTTCACAATGTGTATTTAGTGTATTTATATGTTTTTGCAGCTCAGATATTTATATCTTTGTATATCAACTTCATCTGCGAATAGCAATTTGTTTATGATGTTACTGTATTATATTTCTCCGCTCTCTTGTTCTGGTTAGATTTCATGTTATATTGCATTTAAAGTGTATTTGGTTATTTTGTCTATATAGATGTTGAATAGAAGAGGGGATAGTACGCATGACTGTTTGACTCCGGATGTTGTTGTGAATGTGTCTGTCATTCCTTCTGTTGTTCTTACTCTTGTTTCGCAACTCTAATATAGTGCTCTGTTTTTCGAGGAGTTGGCCATGGATCCCGTATTCTTCTAAGTAGGCCCACAGTATGTCTCTATTAACCCCATGGATCCCGTATTCTTCTAAGTAGGCCCACAGTATGTCTCTATTAACCCCATGGATCCCGTATTCTTCTAAGTAGGCCCGCAGTATATCTCTATTAACCCCATGGATCCCGTATTCTTCTAAGTAGGCCCACAGTATGTCTCTATTAACCCCATGGATCCCGTATTCTTCTAAGTAGGCACACAGTATGTCTCTATTAACCCCATGGATCCCGTATTCTTCTAAGTAGGCCCACAGTATGTCTCTATTAACCCCATGGATCCCGTATTCTTCTAAGTAGGCCCACAGTATGTCTCTATTAACCCCATGGATCCCGTATTCTTCTAAGTAGGCCCACAGTATGTCTCTATTAACCCCATGGATCCCGTATTCTTCTAAGTCGGCCCGCAGTATGTCTCTATTAACCCCATGGATCCCGTATTCTTCTAAGTCGGCCCGCAGTATGTCTCTATTAACCCCATGGATCCCGTATTCTTCTAAGTAGGCCCACAGTATGTCTCTATTAACCCCATGAAAAGCCTTTTCTCGGTCTTTTCTTGAAAGAAATTCTTGGCTGACGAAAGAATTGCATCTGGGAACAGGTAAAACCATCTGAAAGTATCCTCGAACTTTATTATTTATAGCCTCTTGCTAATCACTATATAGTTCCACGATCGATGCAGCCGGTAATTATAGAGATTGATTTTGGCTACCGCAAAAAGTGAATTTGAAATGCAATATTTACTAATAATCAACACACTTTTGATGTTGTTATTCACGTGTCTAATGTGTGAGCACGTGGCATATGAGTCTGTGAAGAATAAAAAGGCAAGCGAAATAAACAACTTCACAACATTATTTATATGTGTACAAGAACACATCCTTGTCGCACTCCTGTATGTGCAATTTGTATGAAAGCCCTACAATCTATTAAACTCCTGTATGTGCAATTTGTATGAAAGCCCTACAATCGCTTAAACTACACGTTGACTGTGTAACTACTTCTGCACCTGTTGATTAGATATTGTGCCATATTTTGATAGTATTTTACATAGTTGTTGTAATTCTTTACTCTGTCGAAGGCTTTTTCTTGTTCGAAAAACGTTATCTACAATTCTTGGTTATTTTCATGAAAGAGAGAGGAGGGGGAAAGATAAAGAAAAAAGGTCTGGGCGAAATTGAGAAGAAATAAAAAGGGAAAGATATATATATATATATATATATATATATAAAAGAAGAGCTAAAGAAAGGGATATATAAGAATTAGAAAAAGAAAGGGCGATAGAAAGAAGTACAAAGGGAGGGAGAAAAGAAAATGAGAAAAAAGGGGGAAATGGGAAGGAAAGAGAAATAAGACGAAAAGGAGAAAGAAAGGGCAAAGCGAAATTATGGAAAGAAAGAGAAGGAGAAGGAATATAGATGGACAAAGGGAAAGGAAATAGAGGATAAAAAAGAAATAGTAAGAAAATAGAAAGAAAATAGAAATAAAAATAATAAACAACATGAAAAAGAAAGGAAAGTGGTGTCGAGAATATGGAAAGAAAGAGAAAGGAAAAGAGATAGAAAAAATGAAAGAAAAGTTCAACTAAAGAATATGAAAGAGATAGAGCTTTGTAGATAAGAGTGAAAACTTGAAATAAAGACAAACAAAAGATGAAGAGGAAAACACGATAAAAGAGTGAGAAGAGCGAAAGAAAAGGAAGAAAGAAAAGGAAGAAAGAAAAGGAAGAAAGAAAAGGAAAGAAAGAAAAGGAATAATGAAAAGGAAAGAAAAATAAATGGGAATTATATAGAAAATAACTAGAGAAAGAAATATAAAATTAAAGGAAAGAAAGAGAGAAGAAGCGAGAAAAGAGGGAGCTAGAGAAAAGGAAAAGAATGAAAAGAGAAATAGCGGAGGGAAAGAGCGAGAGAAGAGAGGGAAAATAGGAAAAGAAATTAATAGAAGAAACGATAGGGGGAAAAAAGGAAGAAAGGGAACAGAGGGCGGAAAGATATATCAAAATAGGAAAAGAGGGCCAGAAGAAAATAAAAGGGGCAGGAAAAGAAAGAAGATAGAGAATGAAGAGTTAAAAGAGATAAAAGAAACGGAAGACAAAGATGGAAAAATAAGAGAAAGAAAAAAAATAAAAAGAGGGAGAGAGAAACAAGTGGGAACAAAACAAAAATATTAAGAATAGCGAATACGAAGAAAGAATAAGAAGAGGATTAAGAGTGAAAGAAAATAAGAAAAAAGGGAAAGAGAGAAATACAGAAAGAAAAAGAGAAGAATGAAAGACAAAGAAAGAAGGGGAAAAGATAAAGAAAGAGGATGGAAGGAATGCGAAGAAAAATAGATAAAGGAAAGTGCAAGAGCGAAAAAAGAGGGAAAGAAAAAGAAAGAAAAAGAAGATGGAAAGAGATAAGAAATAAAGAGGGAAAGAATAACAAGACAACAAGACGAGGGTGTGGGACAAGAAAATATGATAAAATATAAATAGGAAAAGAGAGAAGAGTAGAGAGAAAGGAGAAGGGAAGAGAAACATACATAAAGTTAAAACTACTTTCAAACAAGTTGCCATCAGACATGTCGAATATCAGCCATATTAGAAACCAACAAACAATATTACAAAAATATCACCCAGCAAATCATGAATGTCAGCCATCATTTCTCCACTGTTTCAGAGCACAAAGACAAAGCGAAAGTAACACCTGCGACCACATCAGTAGCAACAACATCCACAGAAACGTTATCGCCGCACTACTTTGCTAAGACAGCCCAACCGGCCTTCGATTATGATGCCCACGTAAGTGTATGAATATATATTGCAAGCAAGCCAGTCTGGGACTACTTGTTTGTCGTGTGCTGTTGTTACTACGCAGTCCCAGTGAGAGATTCTGAATTAAATTATGCTTTTTTGTTCTCATTTTATGAACAAGCAAGTAGATTGTGTGTGGGAGGGGGGATCCGTGTCCCCCTTGGGAACTCAAAAATTATATTTAGTACTAGGTAGTTCGCCGAAGAGGGATGTGTCGGACCATTGGCACACATAAAACGGCGACAGGGCGCATTTCTATTCCCTGGACTACATCTTGCTGTAAATTTAGTAGAACCACGGTCCTGCTACAAGAGAGATCCAGTGGGAGTTTAAGAATGAACGCTGAAGAAGAAGATGTACTAGGGAGCAAGCCAAAAAGCAAACACCGCCCAAATCTTTCTAATGGTTTTCCCATAAAACGGTGAGCAAAATCTCACGAAATTTAAAGAATTGCCCACGAAAAGGATAAAATTATGTGTTGTTTATATAAACTCCCTTTTACAGAAGAAATATCTAAGATCCTGCTAATGGGCGCTGATATACGTGGGAGTCATCGAAGCCTGTAGATTAGGTGGGGTGGATTTTCAGGGTTAATCCCCCCCCCCCTTTCTACTTAGGAAATCATAACATGACATACTGCTAGAAATGTATCCAAAGAAGAATAACCCACCCACCAACCCCACTCCCTTTTCCCCACAAATGATTTTTCAATAAATGGCATCAAAATCTCTTGAAAAATGGAGAAATTACGCAAGAAAATAAACGAATGGTACTTTTTTTTCAGACTGTACCCCCCCCCCACCACCACCCATATCCTCTTATTGTTGATATACTGCTCTGGAGAAAGCATTGATGGCCTAAATCTTGGAGACAAATTGTGGCCTAAATCTTGGAGACAAATTGTGGCCTAAATCTTGGAGACAAATTGTGGCCTAAATCTTGGAGACAAATTGTGGCCTAAATCTTGGAGACAAATTGTGGCCTAAATCTTGTAGGCAAATTGTGGCCTAAATCTTGGAGACAAATTGTGGCCTAAATCTTGGAGACAAATTGTGGCCTAAATCTTGGAGACAAATTGTGGCCTAAATCTTGGAGACAAATTGTGGCCTAAATCTTGGAGACAAATTGTGGCCTAAATCTAGGAGACAAATTGTGGCCTAAATCTTGGAGACAAATTGTGGCCTAAATCTTGGAGACAAATTGTGGCCTAAATCTTGGAGACAAATTGTGGCCTAAATCTTGGAGACAAATTGTGGCCTAAATCTTGGAGACAAATTGTGGCCTAAATCTTGGAGACAAATTGTGGCCTAAATCTTGGAGACAAATTGTGGCCTAAATCTTGGAGACAAATTGTGGTCTAAATCTTGGAGACAAATTGTTGCCTATATCTTGGAGACAAATTGTGGCCTAATCTTGGAGACAAATTGTGGCCTAAATCTTGGAGACAAATTGTGGCCTAAATCTTGGAGACAAATTGTGGCCTAAATCTTGGAGACAAATTGTGGCCTAAATCTTGGAGACAAATTGTGGCCTAAATCTTGGAGACAAATTGTGGCCTAAATCTTGGAGACAAATTGTGGCCTAAATCTTGGAGACAAATTGTGGCCTAAATCTTGGAGACAAATTGTTGCCTAAATCTTGGAGACAAATTATGGCCTATATCTTGGAGACAAATTATGGCCTAAAACTTGGAGACAAATTGTGGCCTAAATCTTGGAGACAAATTGTGGCCTAAATCTTGGAGACAAATTGTGGTCTAAATCTTGGAGACAAATTGTTGCCTATATCTTGGAGACAAATTGTGGCCTAATCTTGGAGACAAATTGTGGCCTAAATCTTGGAGACAAATTGTGGCCTAAATCTTGGAGACAAATTGTGGCCTAAATCTTGGAGACAAATTGTGGCCTAAATCTTGGAGACAAATTGTGGCCTAAATCTTGGAGACAAATTGTGGCCTAAATCTTGGAGACATCATTAGTAGCAGAAATCCAAATCCGAAAAAAACAAGAAGACATAAGTGATGGTTATTAGTAAGAAACAAAATAGCCAGAATGCAAGATCAAAGTAATTAAATCAATACTAAAACAGGTTCAACAATTCAAGTATTTATTCAGGAACAACTATTACACATGTTTCTCCTAGGAGGTTGTGACTTCAGTTCGCAAATCAATAACAAACCATCTGTCGTTCTTCACACTCTAGTGAACCGGAACTTCAATAAGTAATATACGACATTAATGGTTTTTATATGACAATCAGTTGTATGAGTCGTTGATTTCTACAGATATGTGTCGACTCCCTTTGTCTGTAATTCTCCTGTTGTAGTATTTGAATTTCGAATGTCTTTTATATATATATATATATAATTTCAAATATGTTATGCAATCTTATATATGTGTTCTTTCCAATGCGATGTGCAATCTTATATATGTGTTCTTTCCAATGCGATGTGCAATCTTATATATGTGTTCTTTCTAATGCGATGTGCAATCTTATATATGTGTTCTTTCTAATGCGATGTGCAATCTTATATATGTGTTATTTCCAATGCGATGTGCAATCTTATTTATGTGTTCTTTCCAATGCGATGTGCAATCTTATATATGTGTTCTTTCCAATGCGATGTGCAATCTTATATATGTGGTCTTTCCAATGCGATGTGCAATCTTATATATGTGTTCTTTCCAATGCGATGTGCAATCTTATATATGTGTTCCAATGCGATATGCAATCTTATATATGTGTTCTTTCCAATGCGATGTGCAATCTTATATATGTGTTCCAATGCGATGTGCAATCTTATATATGTGTTCTTTCCAATGCGATGTGCAATCTTATATATGTGTTCTTTCCAATGCGATGTGCAATCTTATATATGTGTTCTTTCCAATGCGATGTGCAATCTTATATATGTGTTCCAATGCGATGTGCAATCTTATATATGTGTTCTTTCCAATGCGATGTGCAATCTTATATATGTGTTCTTTCCAATGCGATGTGCAATCTTATATATGTGTTCTTTCCAATGGGATGTGCAATCCTCTATATGTCCCGTTCTAATGTGATGTATCATAGTAAATGTTATAGTATTAAAACAGGTCCACCAATACAAATAATTTTTTTACATCCATTACAGCAGATGGAAGAAGTTCAACAGAAATAAGAAACAGAATTGTGTAGGCAAAAACAACATTCAGAAAAATGTAAAATATACTGTGTAATATGACCTTGTCATTAGAGGTGAGAAAGAGAGTTCTACAGTGCTATATAACCCCTATACTAACATATGGGTGCGAGTCTTGGACAATAAACAAACTGGAAAGTGGGAAATTAGATGCAATAGAGATGTGGTTCTACAGAAGAATGCTGAGAATACCATAGATTGCCAGAAAAACTAATGTAGAGGTGTTGAAAGAGTCAAATGCGAGACGGAACAGTCAATAATATAAGAAAAAGACAATCTTCATTTTTTGGCAACATTATGAGACAAGGAGGTTTGGAGAACATAATCACAACAGGCAAGATTGAAGGCAACAGGGACATAGAACGACAACGTGAGAAAATATTAGTTGAACAATCTGACACGGCAGGGACACAACAACGATTCTGATACATAATACTGGAGACAGAAAGATGTGGAGAGCCATGATCTCCTACGCCAGCCTACATGACAGCTAATGGATGAATGTGATGTGCAATCTTCTATATATGCGCACTTTCTTGAAACTATTACTTCACTTTTGTTATCACTTTCTTGAAACTATTACTTCACTTTTGTTATCACTTTCTTGAAACTATTACTTCACATTTGTTATCTCCAGAATAAAGAAATGCCAAAGGGTAGGGCTGGAGTGGGATATGATCACAATGATCACAGTGCACGCCATAATATAGACAAGCACAGCCCCCAACAGTCGAAATCAGGTTAGCATTCTATCAGATCTAGCCAGTGTGTGAAGTGTAGACCATTTAATTATGGCTGCTAATTGTGTGGATTGTTATAAAATGTGTTTGAATTTAATCAAGTAAATTTTATGTTTTGATCTTTGGTAAATACGAGCGGTGGAGCTTTTGTTTCCTATTTGTATTAGGTGGGATTAATTACGGGGGGTGGGGGTGGGGGAATCATCAAATACTCAAAATATTAGCGTCATCTATATCAATACATCAATAACACAGAGTCAGGGGAGTCGTAGGAGCACCACGTGGATACAGAGTCAGGGGAGTCGTAGGAGCACCACGTGAATACAGAGTCAGGGGAGTCGTAGGAGCACCACATGAACACAGAGTCGGGGGAGTCGTAGGAGCACCAGATGAACACAGAGTCAGGGGAGTCGTAGGAGCACCATGTGAACACACATAGTCAAGGTCGTAGGGGTACCACATTGGATTTACACATAGTGCCCCATTTATATCTTCAGCGATGCGGACTAGAAAAGAAAAATCCCGACCTGTCTAGTTCTTGCTGTTGTCTATCCATAATTTTGTTAACCTCCTCTTGTTCTTCCACCTTCGACTGTTCTTTGTAGTATAGTTTTTGACACGGAATCATATTGGCATACATGCACATTTTCGTCATCTCCCATATTGAAATTCATGATTCTTATAGACCTGTGTGCATCTTTATTTTATGTTTTACGTTTACATTTATCAGAATGGTAACCTTTTGATAGAGTGGACACAAGCACATAACTTTGAAATAAGGAATGCATGGTTCAAGCAACATCCAATAAGGAATGCATGGTTCAAGCAACATCCAATTAGGAATGCATGGATCAAGCAACATCCAATAAGGAATGCATGGTTCAAGCAACATCCAATAAGGAATGCATGGTTCTAGCAACATCCAATTAGGAATGCATGGTTCAAGCAACATCCAATAAGGAATGCATGGTTCAAGCAACATCCAATAAGGAATGTATGGTTCAAGCAACATCCAATAAGGAATGTATGGTTCAAGCAACATCCAATAAGGAATGCATGGTTCAAGCAACATCCAATAAGGAATGCATGGTTCAAGCAACATCCAATAAGGAATGCATGGTTCAAGCAACATCCAATAAGGAATGCATGGTTGAAGCAACATCCAATAAGGAATGCATGGTTCAAGCAACATCCAATAAGGAATGCATGGTTCAAGCAACATCCAATAAGGAATGCATGGTTGAAGCAACATCCAATAAGGAATGCATGGTTCAAGCAACATCCAATAAGGAATACATGGTTCAAGCAACATCCAATAAGGAATGCATGGTTCAAGCAACATCCAATAAGGAATGCATGGTTCACGCAACATCCAATAAGGAATGCATGGTTGAAGCAACATCCAATAAGGAATAATGCATGGTTCAAGCAACATCCAATAAGGAATGCATGGTTCAAGCAACATCCAAGAAGGAATGCATGGTTCAAGCAACATCCAAGAAGGAATGCATGGTTCAAGCAACATCCAAGAAGGAATGCATGGTTCAAGCAACATCCAATAAGGCTCTGTACATGGATTAGTCCAGGAGATAATACACGAAATCACATTGATAAAATTTTAGTCTCTAAAAGACATAGAAACAGCATTAGATCTATGAAAACAAGGCCAGGTGCTGACTGCATCAGTGATCATATACTACTGGTGGGGAAATTGTGCATAATATTTAAGAAAATCAAGCGATCACAAAGCAACATGAAATTATATTTAACATTAATGAAATCAGATACTGGCATTAAAGAAAAATACAACATAATTGTACAGAATAGATACAGTGCTATTGCTAAGATTCAGAGTATTGAAGATCAATGTGACATGCTAAAACATTCGATAAACCAAACATCTAAAGAGATAATACCAAAGGTAAAATAAAACATACAGCAAAACAAAAACGGATGGCAGAAGAAATATTAGAATTGATGAGCACCAGAAGATAAAATAAACATAAAATTGAGAAATATCAGAAAATACATAAGGAAATAAGAGAGAAATATAAAGTAGCAAAAGAAAGCTGGCTGAACAACAAGTGCACAGAAATTGAATCACATTACAATCAAGACACAACATTACTACATAAGAAAATTGGTGTGATAAACAGAGAAAAGAACGCCAACAGTTACAGGGTGTTTAAAATCTAAGACAGTGCAGGTATTAATGAGCAAAGATAATATTGTACAGAGATGGTCGGAATATATCAAAGAAATGTATTATCACAATAGACCCGAGATAAACATATAAGATCATGGCGAGGGTCCATCAATGCTCACAGCAGAAGTAAAGGAAGACATAAGACACATGAAATATGACAAAGCTCCCAGGCCCAGACAATATCACATTAGAGGAATTAGCAGCTTTAGCTGACTTTGGAGTTGAAATAATCACAAAATTGTTGAATGACACATATAATGGCGGGCACATACCCGATGACTTAATGAGGTCCATATGTATAGTCTTACCAAAGAAACCAGGGACCAGCAAATGTGAAGAACACCGTACAATCAGCCTCATGAGTCAGATAAAAATACTTCTCAGAATCATCATGAAGAGAGTGAGAAACAAAATAAAAATAGAAATAAGTATAGAATAATGTGGTTTCATAGACGGCAAAGGTACCAACAATGATATATATATATTGAGAACACTAATAGAGAGGTCTATAGAGGTAAAAACAGATCTGTACCTCTATTTTATAGACTACACAAAAGCATTTGATAAAGTTAAACATAGCGAAATTATACACATGCTAGAGAATTTGAACATTGACAATAAGGATTTAAGAATCATCAAGAACATGTGCTGGAAAAAAACTGCAGCAATAAGTGTGGAAAATCAATTTGGTCTCTTTCAACAAATAAAACAAGGAGTCAGACAGGGATGTGTACTTTCACTAGACCTGTTCTATTTATACAGTGAAAACACAATTCGTGCAATAGTTGATATCCCATGAATATTGGTGGGAGTACATAACATAAATAACTTAAGATATGCGGATGACACTGTTCTGATTGCTAAAAGTGAAAAAGGCCACGATTTAATTAATGTAGTAGTGACAAACAGTAAACAGAAAGGCCTCTTCCTAAACATCAAGAAAACTGAAGTAATGGTTATTTCAAAGAAACAAACCACCACAATTTGCAAGATCAAAGTGAATAATATAGTATTAAAACAGGTCCAACAATTCAAATATTTAGGTACAACGATTACAGCAGCTGGAAGAAGTTCAACAAAAATTAGAAGCAGAATAGGGCAGGCAAAAACAACATTCAGAAAAATGAAAACTATATTGTGCAATATGACGTTGCCTTTATATGTGAGTAATTCTACAGTGCTATATAATTCTTATACTAACATCTGGGTGCGAGTCTTGGACAATAAACAAACTGGAAAGTGAGAAATTAGAGGTAGTAGAGATGTGGTTCTATAGAAGAATGCTGAGAACATCATGGACTGCCAGAAAAACTAATGTGATTGTAAAAAACAAAACAAAAACAGTTGAAAGAGTCAAATGCAAAACGGACCTTAATCAGTAATATAAGAAAAAGACAATCTTCATTTTTTGGTCACTTCATGGGTCAGAGAGGTTTCGAGAACATAGTCACAACAGCCTAGATTGAAGGATACAGAGTGTTGCACCGTGAGAAAATATTAGACAGTTTGACGACCTGTCACGGCAGGGAAACAACAACGATCTTGATACATAATAATGGTGACAGAGAGCTGTGTAGAGCCATGGTCGCTTACGTCAGCCGGCATTGCACTCGATAATAATGAATCTTAGGAAGCCGTGGTGACTGGGTTACTAGATCTACAACCTGCACTTTTTTTATGGTTGCAAAGCTCTGATATAACCAAGGTTTAAAGCAGCGTTCCTCACCATTAGAGTTAGATTTTACTTAATGCATTAAAAAAAACATCTCATGGCAACAGTGAAACGGGGCAAACTTGCGTGGTTTATGCTTGCGATGAGACCCGATTCCCATTCCAACACTATCATACAGGAAACTACTGAGGGTGGGGAAAAAAGATAAGAAAGTATGGACTTATAATATTAAAAACTGGATAAGATTTAAGTGAACTCCGACGAATACGGATGTGTCGGGCCATTTCCATTCTCTGGACTGCATCCTGCTAGAAATCTAGTAGGACAATGGTCTTGTTACAAGGGAGATCCAGCAGGAGTTTGAGAATGAACGATGAAGAAGAAGAAACACGGAACTGAAAACAGAGAGGCACGGCGGCATTGTTGTGTTGATGCTTCTGGAGTGGTAGCCCTACGACCCTGGGAGCAGGGCCGGTCTTATGCCATTGCAACCGCAGTGGGCCCCGCACTTTCATAGCCCATAAATGCATATTAGAATTTATTTTATTAACCTCTTCCCTACCCAGACTGGGCCCCACGAGCAATCCGTTTCGCATAGGGCCCCGCAATTGTTAGGGGCGTCCCTGCCTAAGGGTTATGTTTTTGATCTGATAATGATGATAATGTTACCTTTTCTTTAATCTAGTTATTCCTAGATTTATTTATTGATTGGATTGATCGATTAATGGAGGTTTTTTTTTATAAATTTCCTTCCAGAAGCACCATTCGACCCGCGGAATACGAGTCCAACATCTGCAACAAATAGATGTCAGATTCATTTGGTACTCTGCGTTCTTGCTGTATACAAGGCTTGGCCGTATCTTAATGTGCTCTGAGGGGTGACATTACATTTGCAGAAAGTGATAGTAAATTGTTAATGAGTGGGAGTGAGTGAGTGAGTGAGTGAGTGAGTGAGTGAGTGAGTGAGTGAGTGAGTGAGTGAGTGAGTGTTGAGTGAGTGAGTGAGTGAGTGAGTGAGTGAGTGAGTGAGTGAGTGAGTGAGTGAGTGAGTGAGTGAGTGAGTGAGTGAGTGAGTGAGTGAGTGAGTGAGTGAGTGAGTGAGTGAGTGAGTGAGTGAGTGAGTGAGTGAGTGAGTGAGTGAGTGAGTGAGTGAGTGAGTGAGTGAGTGAGTGAGTGAGTGAGTGAGTGAGTGAGTGAGTGAGTGAGTGAGTGAGTGAGCGTGCATGTTAAAACCATTACCACTACGAAAATTAGTCAATAGAGAGATCTACTTTCTGTTTTCAAATCTGAAAAATCGATCAAAAACTGACTTGGTGGACACGGGGTATGCATCCTTATTGACGGATGATACGCTGGAGACCTACGCACTTATGGGAATACCCAAAGTTCTGTGATGATGGTACCTAATCAAGCATCAACAGATGTCCCTCCATACCTCTCTGTGAGCTTGAAAAATAGCAGCTGCGCTAAACCTCCGTAGCTCCTTCAAATACTATCGATGGATTTCCTTGTTTTTTTCTGTAAAATAATGTGTAAACAATTGTAAATGTACCATGAATTATTTTCCTCATGGCATAGGTGTTCCAGCTTACTCTGAACTGCCAGGATTCCTTTAGAGTTCGCAACTTGGACATAGAACTCCGAGGCTATTGTACATTCCTAATAGCTAGGTATTTTTCCTAAATCTCAATGGAGGATCGAACCATGACCGTTTACAATATAAGACATACTGGCTATTGGGAAATCAAGCCTTCTAACTGACTCATTTGACTATTCTCGTGATTTCATTGGTCACTATGGTCATGCATAATGTGATAACCAATGAAAATCTATAGAATTGTCAAATGAGTCATTGCAGAAGTCTTGATTTCCCATTGGTCAATAGGTTTTATCTATTGCACCAAGAGTCACGTCGAACTACCGTTGAGGTCAGAGGTCAGAGCAAACTTCATAAATAAGCCAAACTTGACTCAAAGAATGAAATTAAGTAAATTGAAAGTGTGATTGTAGGTGAGAGAGAAAGACAGACAGAATATTTGTGTAGGCCTATATATTCTTATACAAGTGTGTGTGCGTGTGTTGATAAGAATATGTCTGTATATTGCTGTGTTAAGAGTTTGCGTTACTGAGCACAGAGCTGTTCCGTAAAAGACCAGATACTTCTGTGTACATTTTCTTACAATTGTGAGAACGCATCCTTTGTACAAATGCGTTGTATTGCGTATGTGTGTATTTTATGTCTTCCTTATATGCTTATGTGCACGCATGTGCGTGAGTGGGTGTGTTTTCATATTTCAACTCCAACACCCATAATGATCTTCAGTATATAAATTAATTTCTTTGTCATTTGAAATCTAATCCAACTTTTATTTGGGTGCAACTTTTAACATTTCACAGATAGAAGATTTGTCAACTTTTGACCAATTGGATCATAGATTATTTTAGATGATATCATGTTTGATAAAATGTTGCTAACAAATGGCGTTTCAGACTATAAAAATAATGTACTTGCTTTCGTATTGCTATATGGAGATGGCCGGGTGCATATCAGTAAACCCGAGTACAGGGGAATCAAACATCTACTCATGTTGAGTTTTATCCTGGACATTAATCGTCAAATCTTGTTTTCAAAACTATTTATCTTCGTTGGATTATCTGGATTCTTTACAGGATCTGATACGCTCAACAGAATATGGACTTACCCGTTTAGAGGGGTGTTAAAATACATGTCTAAACATTCCGCGCATGCACTTTGATAAATTAGATCATTCATCATCAGGTTCTGTGCTGACTATCGTAGGCGATCATGAATCTCCCCAACTATCTATTTCCATTATCTTTCATTACGATCATTGTTGCCGTGCAACAATACGCAACTATCTAATATTTTCTCTAGTTGTCGTCATCGATCTCTCTTTCCCTCTACCTTGCCTGTTGTAACTATGTGCTCCAGAGATCTCATTGTCTCACAAAGCTATCAAACAATAAATATTGTCCATTCCTGATACGTGTAATTAAATCACTCCCGTCTTGCATTTACCACCTCTGTATTAGTTGTTCTTGCTGTCCATGCACACTCCCAACATTCTCTTATAAAACTCCATTCTGTCACCTCTAATTATTCACTCTATGTTTATTTATTGTCCAAGAAACGCATATGTTCCTTCTTCGAAGTTTAACATATCTACACAACAAGTCATCTATATGTTAGAATTAATGTTTTCAGATCTGGTAAACTAACTTCCTCGCCTCTATATGTTAGAATTAATGTTTTCAGATCTGGTAAACTAACTTCCTCGCCTCTATATGTTAGAATTAATGTTTTCAGAACTGGTGAACTAACTTCCTCGCCTCTATATGTTAGAATTAATGTTTTCAGATCTGGTGAACTAATTTCCTCGCCTCTATATGTTAGAATTAATGTTTTTCAGCTCTGGTGAACTAACTTTCTCACCTCTATATGTTAGAAATAATGTTTTGTAGCTCTGGTGAACTAACTTTCTCAACTCTATATGTTAGAAATAATGTTTTGTAGCTCTGATGAACTAACTTTCTCACCTCTATATGTTAGAATTAATGTTTTTCAGCTCTGGTGAACTAACTTCCTCTCTTCTATTGACATGGACATATTACACAATAGGCCATATATTCTTCATTTTCAGGAATTCTGTTTCTTATCTAGACCTCCTTCCACTTAATTTCATCATTGTTCTCAAACATTTGAATTGGTTAACCAGTTTAAGTATTGAGTCATTCACTTTCATCTTGAGCGCCGGAAAATTTTCTTTCTGACAAATAACCATCACTTCTGACTTCTTGTTTTTGAAGAAACGGCATGTGTCTTTCCTTTCTGTTACCCAGGCCCGTACATAAAGGGGTATTTTGTGTTTAACCCCCCCCCCCCTTAACAAATCAGAACATGACATTTAGTACCACGAACTTCGTCAAAAGCAACACCCACCCCATCGATATTTCACAAAAAGTTCAACACATTTTTCATC
Organism: Meghimatium bilineatum; assembly: GCA_034231615.1. Lineage (NCBI taxonomy): Eukaryota > Metazoa > Mollusca > Gastropoda > Stylommatophora > Philomycidae > Meghimatium > Meghimatium bilineatum. The sequence continues at coordinate 8,704,047 of CM067321.1, forward strand.
AGAAAGAGGATGAGGCACAGGAAACGTATGAATGACCTTATTTTGTTATAAGATACCCCCTCCCCACACACACACACATACACACTCCTTCTACTAGCCATGCTGCTGCTATTATGTTGATTAGTTCTTGTAGATCGTTTTTCACTTTGGGCAGTCAGAACATTGCTGTCTACATATCACAAGTTATTTATGTCCGGTATGTTTTTCACAGAGCAGATGTTTCAAATTTCACTTACACTACACCACATCCAGAATCAAGTAATCTCCGCAGAAATCAAATGTCTCGGACCATTTGCGCAAATAAAACGGCGATGCAATATATTTCCATTCTGTGGACTGCACCCTGTTAGAAATCTAGTAGGACCATTGTCTTGCTACAAGAGATCTCGGGAGTTTGAGAATGAACTCTGAAGAAGAAGAAGTTTTCCTAATTGGAGGCAGAGTGAACAAAGTCAACATCGCACCATATTGTGAACAATGTCCACATTGTACCATATTGTGAACAATGTCAACAGTGCACCATATTGTGAACAATGTGAACATCGCAACATTGGTCTGGAAGTCATACGCGCACGACTGAATCAAATGTGTCGTGCTATGGAACCGCGTCCTTTGCAAACTAAGAAATCGACCGCTTAATGTAAATGAAAAGTCGCGCATATGTAGCACATTTTAATCAATCGCTTGTGCACGATCGTAACCGTGTGTGCTTGTAGCTGCTTGTAATCGCGTCCATTGAACGGCAGGCTCGAAAGACAATACGGATGTTACAGTGACAGAAACAAACGTCATATTGTTACTACACTTCATTGATGATAAAATGTATACAAGGATAGCCAAGGCAAGAAATGTTTGGCGTAGAAATGACATTAACCTACAGACTAAGCTGAAAGTTCACATAGTAGTGGTACTTTAAGTGCTGTTATACGCTAGTGAAACATAGACTGTGTATATACGTCATGTTAAAAAAACTCAATCACTTTCACACAAATTGTCTCAGAAAAGTTATGAACATCAGATGGCAAGACAAGATTCCAGATACCACTGCCCTTGACATATCTGGTATCCCCAGCATTGACACTATCCTGATGCAGACACAGATTCGTTAGGCAGGTCATTTGGTGCGTATGCCAGACCATCGTCTGCCAAAGATACTTCTCTATGGTGAGCTGGAGAAGGGTAAACGATCAGTATATGCCAAAAGAAGTGTTTCAAGGACTGATTAAAGACCTCACTAAAAGCCTTTGCGAAATAGACCACGATACATGGGAAGTCATTGCACAAAATAGATCTACATGGAGTTCTACAATCAAAAAGAGCACATGATCTTGTGAAAAGAGGAGACATGCAGCAGCTCAACAGCGAAGAGCAGCTATAAAGTCACGGATATATCAAGATTCGTCTACAGTGGTCATTCCAAGGAAATGTACAGCTCGAATAGGGTTCATTATCCATCCACGAACCCATAATCATGGACATAACTAAAATTGAATTTTCAAAAGTGGATGTAACAAATGGTCATCATCATCATGTGATGGACGAACAACACACTGCATTACTAAAAGAGTTATTCCCCACTAAGCGTACAAGTCTATGTTATACGGCGGGTCCTGAAGGCACAGTTTGTTATGCTGTCATATATTTAACAATTACAGCCAAAATGAAGAAATTATCTACTTGCCAGTGCGGAGGGTTGATCTAGGAATCGATTTATCTACTTGCCAGTGCGGAGGGTTGATCTAGGAATCGATTTTAGAGAATTGGTAGATGAAGGTCAAAAATAGCTCTGAAGTTGAACGAAGTAGACTAGCAATTGCAGCAAAGCTGTAATTTATGACATTCCTTATTTAGGACTACATTCTGCTAATCTGCAGAAGTTTGAAAACGAACGTAGAAGCACAAGGTAAATGAGTTTGCTCAATCAACGAGTTACATAACCATCATCATGTGCCCCTTCATCATCTGATAAAAAATTGAAAAACTACAGATATACCATGCATTTTTGTTTAATAACCCACAAATAGCTGATCTTGGAACTGTATTTACTGTGACCAAAATAATTCGTTTTATTTTTATATTATCGGTACATCAAAATGAAACAGGTAAAGGAACGATTAGTCCGTAAACACAACACATTACGCCATTGAATGTACCGTACATATTCTGATAACTTCAAGAAACTAGAGACAAATGATGTTAGGCATTCTTCTAAAATAAACCATCGTTAATGACATTCGAGGCAGTCAGCGGTATAGATATGGAAGACCTTCTAACAGAATTAATTAGATCGTCATTCGTTACCATTTTTATTATTGTTGGGAATTCGGTTGGTCAATATTTATGTACTTGTAGTCGTCTTGGTTATTTTTGCATGCGATTCCAATTATGTAAATATTGATCATTCGAAACCCCAACAATAATTAAAAGAAGTAAGGAATGGTATTCTAATTAACTATGTCTTTATTGCAGACCACCACGGTGACATTCAATTAAAAATAAGGCCTTCCAATTGGTTACTATCACTGACTGATCTGAGTTTTTGATTTGCCACATTATATATATATATATATTATGTTGTCAGCCAATGAAAAGAGCGGATCAGTCAACTACGGTGACCAGTTGGTAGGCCTTGGTGTGGGTTAACTATGTATGATTTCATATAGTTAGTTCTGCTCGTTTATTATGCATAGATTCATCGTTCATTAAAACATTTTGTGGTTGTGAGGTTTAGTTATCACCCACGTATGTTATTCTCTGAAATAATATCTCAATTTGTATTGTTTATTGTAGCTAACACATGACAATTATAGTATCACGTGGTATTAATCATTTGAGACATCGCAGTCATTGGAGTTTAGAATTGTTGAAATATTAGACGGCAATGACAGAGATGTCATTTGGTGTTTGTGAATTGTGATAATAATTGATAGTGATAAAATGAATAACGCAGTACAATAAGTGCTTGTGAGCAGTATGTACTAAAAATAGAAACATTTTCTAAAAGAATTCCCGTAGATAACTTAGTGGGGATTCCCCTTCTCAATGATGAAGCATCTGCGCGATATATATGTATGTAGTGTTCTTTGATATGTAAATTATTCAATTAATTTCGTCGACTCAGTAACCAGAGCAAATACACAGAAGTAGGATTTGGTTATCGTTATCTTCAAAATTTGAGTAAGAAAATAGACATGGACTAGCAAGCGTCCTTATTACTTAATGTAATGCCATGCAACAAAGCCTAGTAACCAATACCGGTTATAACATCTATCACGTGATCTATATATTCTATGGAATCCCGTTTAAAACATGTGTTTCTGTTTTGAGCATACATTGAACACAAGTACCGTCAGTCAATGATTTTATGGTTAATATTTTACCAAAGTAATCACGGTGCATAAAGCACTTAATGGCATCGTATGTTGATGAAATGATATATATATCACATTACTAGAGTTGAACATAAACATTTGGAGGTGAGGTTACCATCTTTCGTCTTGTATAATACAATCATTCCTTCACTCAGCGAGTCAGGTCCTTTTTTTCAATCACATCAGAGCTCGTACAACTCGTTTTTTGTTCTTTTCAATGAAATAAACATGATTTCATTTCAGTGGTGTAACTACTTTTCAGATATTTTTTATAAATAGTGTAAATACCCACCATGAACATGACATGGCGACAGCATTTCCGTTCGATCCTTATCAGACAAATCACTTGCAATCACCCTGCAACTCCTAACGGAGGGAGAGGGAAATGCGGTATTGACAGCTTGACTATACTACTCAACTATTCCAAAGTTTTAACTGATTGATTACTTCAGTATTCTATATAATCGATTATCTCTGTGCTCAACGAATCCAGTGTTCGAACTGCTCATCATCAGCAGGTGCCATGCCGGGTGGCGTAGGCGATCATGGATCTCCACGGCTCTATGTCTCCAGTATTATTTATCAAGATCGTTGTTGTTTCCCTGCCGTGGTTGTCAAACTGCCTAATATTTTCTCACGTTGTCACCCTTTGTCTCTGTTGCCTTCAATTTTGCCTGTTGTAACTATGTTCTCCAAACCTGCCTGTCTCATGAAGTGACCAAAAAATGAAGATTGTCTTTTTTTATATTAAGGTCCGTTTTGCATTTGACTCAACACCTCCACATTAGTTTTTCTGGCAGTCCATGGTATTCTCAGCATTCTTCTATAGAACCACGTCTCTATTGTCTCTAATTTCCCACTTTCCAGTTTTTTCGAACTACTGGATAATTCGAATTTGTGCTTCCATTACTAATCTGCTTGACAGAGCTCTAGTTACTTCCTATCTTAGTGTTTTACCTAAATAACACGCGTTTTCTAACTACTTCATTATTCTAGCACTTTAAACTTCCACTATTTCAGTTCTTTATTTACTCAACTTTTCCAGTACTCTAACTACTTAATTATTATAGTACAGTAGAAATCCGATTATCCAAATCCCAATTAACCGAATTCTTAATTATCCGAATCGAATTTGGGTGAAATAATTTTAGAGCGAGACCATTTGTTATGTATACATAGTTGCTTACATATTACTGTACTTTTATCAATAAAATTCACTTCATTTCAATGTATGATTGTATGTATGTACTCATTTTGCTTCATTCCTGAGATATATCAGAATATCTGAATTTTCGATTATCCTAATCGGCCCGATCCCACGGTATTCGGATAATCGAATTTCTACTGTATTATAACTAATCGATTATTCCTGTCCTATAATTATAACTTATATTTCCTGATCTCTAACTTATTGACGATTCATGTTCTTTTAACTACTTAACTATTCCAACTTTTTAACTACTTGACTGTTTCAGTGTTCTGAGTATTCCACTTTTACATCACTCTCTACTTTATTCATGTTCTACTGTTCGCTCAATCTCATTGCCTATGTCATTATAGTAATTTATCCTACTTTTTTGTTAATGTTTGTCACGTGTACAAAATGCCAAATTGCAAATATTTATGGGATCAAAGACATTGCCAAATTTCTTTCAACCAAGCCATCATCGTTAAACATTTGTAATAACTATCTTTCATCAATGTCGTCATTTACCGCCATAATATGTAATGGTTTCCCATGACAACAGTATATAGATAGTGTTATTATGTAGAAGAATTGTTTCGTATTTATTTTGTTTGAATTTTTCTTCCTCATAGTCTAAATGTTGTTTTATAATGTCTCTGATGAAAACTGTAATTGTAAATTTACATTTGACACTGCAAGTTAAGTGTGACACGTTTACTGGCAACGTTGTCTAGGCCAGCGGTTCTCAAAATTTTTTTTATTCCAGAAGTCACTTTAGGAGCTGTCCATAAATTACCTCAACAAATTTTTTTTAATTTTTTCATTTCTCCTCTCCTTCTCTCTCTCTCCCCCCCCCCTCACATATCCAAAATTTGTAACTAATAATCATTCCAGGGCTCCCGCTCACCAAGCTTAATTATGTTTTTTAAAAATTACCCAAATTGAAAAAGTACAATAAAACGTCATATATATTTTTTTCAGATTTTAGCAGTAGAATTTCAAGTTTGCACAATTTAATTAGTGCATAAAAATCGTTTTCTTGGCGTGAACTTTTGTTAACCCCCCCCCCCCCCCCAACCCCCTTCCCCAATCCTCCTCTGCCTATCAACAACTTTCCAACTTTCCCTAACCCCTATCACCACCCCTAATTGTTGAAGTATTTTATGTACGACCCCTTACCAGACAGTAGATCACTGTATGGGCATATACAGCTGCCCATACTGCTAACTTTCTTGGGTATTGATATAATCAGCGTTGATTACCGTCCATGGTTTAAAGTGACATGCCTCTTCAAAATTAAACTTAAACCCCTAACTTCACAGCTGTCGATAATAACATTAATAAATCCCTAACTTCACAGTGTCGATAATAGCATTAATAAATCCCTAAACTTCACAGTTGTCGATAATAACATTAATAAATCCCTAACTTCACAGCTGTCGATAATAGCATTCATGAATCCCTAACTTCACAGCTGTCGATAATAAACTTCACAGCTGTCGATAATAAACTTCACAGCTGTCGACAATAGCATTAATAAATCCCTAACTTCACAGCTGTCGATAATAGCATTCATGAATCCCTAACTTCACAGCTGTCGATAATAGCATTAATAAATCCCTAACTTCACAGCTGTCGATAATAACATTAATAAATCCCTAACATCACAGCTGTCGAAAATAACAATAATAAATCCCTAACTTCACAGCTGTCGATAATAAACTTCACAGCTGTCGATAATAAACTTCACAGCTGTCGATAATAAACTTCACAGCTGTCGATAATAAACTTCACAGCTGTCGATAATAAACTTCACAGCTGTCGATAATAAACTTCACAGCTGTCGATAATAAACTTCACAGCTGTCGATAATAGCATTAATTACCAACTCACGCTGTATTCAAAACAGTGAGATCAAACATGAATTGTATCAACTTTATTGAACGTGGAATAAAACATATTTGTTGATAAGACTTACAATTTTCATGAATCCTCTATGCGTGTACTTATGTTGTACAGGTGGACCATTATAAATGCTTTAAGTATCACTAGGGCAGCGTTTCTCAAGCTGGTTTTGCACGGAACTCTAGCGGGTTTCATTACGGAATGATATGCCAACATTAATAACAAAAGAAACCACACATTATTTAACGATACGAATTTTCACTAAAGGCACATACAACACAGCATTCATTCGATTTGCGCGCAACGTACTGAGAAGCCCCCTTCCCACTCCCTGGTAAACTCTTTAGTCGGGGGGGGGGGGGGCTCTCTCGGTGTCTTGCACAGATCGAATGATCGCTAACCTTAGCTGTGTGTTTTTTGCCTCCACGTCACGGACGTTGTATGAAATCAAACCAAATATTAAAAAGTTAAACATGTGGGCATATCATTCCGTATACAACACTCTAGGGTTCCACGAAAAGAAGCTATGGGCATCCGCGAGAAAATGTGATGAACAGGCTAATATACGACAGAATAACACAGCAACCCCTATCTCCACATCAACTAGAAGAAAGTTCATCCAGTGTCATTTCTTCCGACAATTAAACCCCCCAAACAAATCTACGACAGAATAACACAGCAACCCCTATCTCCACATCAACTAGAAGAAAGTGCATACAGTGTCATTTCTTCCGACAATTAAACCCCCCCAAAAAAACTCCTCCGGCTACATAACGCGGATGATGCCACGAATTACCAGCCAAGTCAATCTCCAGAGTAATCATGTGCACTGATCTCAACGACGTCACTTATGTTGGCTGGTGCGACTGATCAGCGTAGACTTTGCATATACTTTGTGTAACCAGCCAATGAAAAACATGGGGTAAAAGTCGGATCTGCCAAGGCAGGTGACCAAGGCAGATAACCCTCTAATATCGGGTAATAACTCCATACTGGAAATGGGGGAGGGGTAGTGTGGGGTAACACAAAGCAAATATTAAAATGAATAGAAATATATTTAAGTGGTATAGATATTAGTCAATCAATCAAGCTAGCAATGAGACACATTGACAAACCACGTTTCGACTAAAAACCTCCATTAGCACAAAAGACAACACATGAAATAAGCAATATAATGCACCTAGGAAAGCACATATGAGGATGGTAGGAGGAAGATATCCCTTTTTTCTCATCTACTCGCTTGTTGTTTTTTTTTATCATTCTATTTTGCCTTTTCCAGCCTTAGGCGGAGTCCTTTATCCTCGTTCGATTTTCTACTTTCCATCGCGTGTTTCTGGCACATGGTCCCTCGGTGTGTGTCAATGCCATTTGTCCATTAGGTTGTTCCATACTGTGGATTAATACAATTTCTATGGCGAAGAGGTACAGAGCGCGTCTGTTACGGCCAAGGTTCGAGTTTGATCCACGCCACGGGCAATTGTGCATCCGGACCGTTCAGAAAGCAATGGCAAACTACTGAAAGTTTATATTGCCTAGAAAAATCACCACAGCCATCAAATGCTTGGTTGATAGCTATGTCCTGAATAGAATATGCTACCAAAAACTTGACTACACTTGAATTACACTGAGATAGGGTCACCCATTTTAATAATTATAAACTTTCGTCTCATCTTATTGCCCATCTCATCATCAATATCTCATCATCACTGCCTTGTCCCTTTCTTCTCATCATGATATGTCTGTCTTCCCCTGTTCTGGTGGACACTTTCATCTTCTGTCTTTCTCTTCTATATGGCATGTTTCTTATCGCGCTTTAATCTCTTCCTCCTACCTTCCTCAGATGTGCTTTCCTATGTTCATTACATTTGGGGTTTTTTTTTCGTTTGTTGTCTTTCGTCCTGATAAAGGCTTACAGTCGAAACGTCATTTGTCACTTTGTCTCGGGTGAATGCAGGCGATACTGTTTACTTCTTCTTCTTCTTCTACGTTCGTTCTCAAACTCCTGCAGATTAGCAGGATGCAGTCCGGAGAACGGAATGCGTTGTGCCATGGTTTACAGCATTACTGCGATACCTGCGCCTTTCGGCCCGACACATCCGACTTCAGCATGGCTTTGGGTCGCTGGACCTATATGGGATGGGACAGCCAACTCCATCCCATAACCTCCTTAGTCGCCTTTTACGAGATGCGTGGATAGTAAACAGTGTTGCTACTCTTTGCTTCCCTTTCGGGCCCCGGCAACACACGGGAGATACTGTTTACTATCTACGAGCAGAGCTATCTGGAGTAGGACATAGCAACCCTAGTAACGCCGCTGAAAAATAGTATTGTAAAATATTGTAAGTGCATCACATAACATAACAGTACTACTAACTAACGAAGTATCGGATTGGTCAATAGGCAGAATAGGATATGGTAAATAAACCCCAACTCTTTTACAGGCCACGTGACAACGGATCAATCTGATATTTGACAGACATTTCTTAAAAAATACACCGTATTATTTTGTGTAAATTGCCACAGAGATTTCGATTGTCAATGATCTCTACATGGTTCATCGTGGAACTTCTTCTTCTTCTTCTTCTTCAGCTTTCATTCTCAAACTCCCACTGGATTTCTCTTGTAACAGGACAATGATCCTACAAGATTTCCAGTTGAATGTAGTCCAGAGAATGGAAATGCGTTGTGTTTTATTTGCGCCAATGGCCCAACACATCCGTCTTCGGCGGTATCGTGGCACTAAACTTACACATTTCTAAAGATGAAATTTTGAGAACCAATGTACTTTTATAGACTACAGTATAACTTCTATTAGATGACCATTGAGCTCACATATTTCTGAACATCAAATTGTTCTGTTACAGTAAAACTTGTTCTTTGGTACCCTTTAGCCACTCGATTATCCATAACAAATTGGATCAGCATGAGGAGATGGTCAACATTATGGATCACGACTTATTATGCTGACTCTCCGTTTCATGAAAATGTGATCAATTTTGTCTCTCGTCAATTATACAGTCATGTGGACATATGGGGGATTATAATTCCAGTGACGTTATTTGAATTTTTCCAATTATTTTCATTGGTTACATTGTGCATGATTTTTGACGACAGCCAATAAAATCATAGAACAATTCAAATGAGTCACTTTAGAAGGATAATTCCCAATGAGTCTTTTGGACTGTACTGTCGAGAGACACGATTCAACATCGGAAAATTGTCAATATATGAAGGCTAATCAATGCAGTCCTGTGGTCTCGTCGGAGTTCATCCTTTTACATCAATACTATTTGGCTTGTTCCGTGATTTTTTTTTTGGCTGTCGACACAAATTATGCACAAAGTGACCAATGAAAATCACGGGAAAGTCAAAGTGATTATTTTAGAAGGAATATATCCATGAGTCTGCAGGACTGTATTATCGATGGACCCGGATCTACTTAAAAGGTTCATCGTCAAAAAGTCTATGACCTAGAAACAAAAATTATTTACCATGACCGTGCACACGGGAACTCCTCTTGTAGATGTTATCTATAAATAAAGATTTTGTGTATTTATTCTGGAATTTTGTGTTGGTAGATTGTTGTACAATTGTTCACTATTTCAATATGGTGACTGCGAGTGTCTGTGAGAGTTATATAATGATGATAAAATAATCATTTATTTGTGAGCATATTGAGAAACCGGCAGAAAGCAAGTGGGAAACTACTGCTATATTATCCCTAGAATAAATTATGTTTTGTCACGACTCAGATATCATTCCAGTTTCCATAAGCCAGCGCAAATCCATCAAGATTGCAGCCTGGAACACTCGGACACTAACAGACTTAAGAAAATTAGATAATATAATGCAGGAAATGAGCAGAATGAATATCAACATACTAGGTCTATGTGAGATGAGATGGCTGGGAGCAGGTAGCATAATAAGAAAAGATTTTAGAATAATATACTCAGGAGGAGATCAACATAGGAATGGAGTGGGGGTAATATTGGATAAACAGAGTGCGAGATCTGTTATAGGATTCTGGAATATATCAGACAGAGTGCTATTAATAAAACTAAAGGGGCAGCCTATTAATATAAATATTATACAAGTTAACGCACCGACATCAGAGAGTATAAAGGAAAACATTCAACAATTCTATATGGACTTGAACACAGCTATGAAACAATGCAAACACCATGAGGTAAATATTGTCATGGACGACATCAATGCTAAGGTAGGAGACAGCCAAGACAAGGATATTACTGACATTTTTCAATTAGGTAACATGAATAAAAGAGGTGAGGTGGATTAGGCTTGAAATAATAACTTGGGGATAGGGAAAACATTATTTACTCATCACCCAAGGCGACTATGGACCTGGAAAAGCCCAGGTAATAAGACACACAATCAAATAGATTACATCATAATAAATGGAAGGTTCGAAAATTCATTGAAGTTTGTTAAGTCACGTCCAAGCGCTGATTGCAACATTGATCATGTTCCAGTTGTGGAAAAGATTAATATTAGGTTAAAGAGATTTAAAACTGCAATTGCAGATAACAACCCTAATGTGAATGTGGTGACAAAGAACACAGATTTACAAGAACTGTATAACATAACAATTCAAAATAGGTACAATGTTATAGAAAAAGTAACCATTGAAGAACAGTGGATAATGTTAAAGGAATCATTACAGAAAACATCAAAGAGATCCTGGCTCTGAAGAAACATCTTACTGTGAAAGAGTGCATGAAAGAAGATATTTTCAAAAGGACGAACGGCCCGCCTGGCTCGCCCGGCTCGCTTTTTATCTCTTTGTTTGTCATCCATCGCGATTATTTGATAGACGATCAAATTCAGAAATTTGAATAACATATATTGCAAGAGAAAAGGAGAACATCAACATCCAGATAAGATATATTGCAAGAGAAAAGGAGAACATCAACATCCAGATAAGATATATTGCAAGAGAAAAGGAGAACATCAACATCTAGATAAGATATATTGCAAGAGAAAAGGAGAACATCAACATCCAGATAAGATATATTGCAAGATAAAAGGAGAACATCAACATCCAGATAAGATATATTGCAAGAGAAAAGGAGAACATCAACATCTAGATAAGATATATTGCAAGAGAAAAGGAGAACATCAACATCTAGATAAGATATATTGCAAGAGTAAAGGAGAACATCAACATCCAGATAAGATATATTGCAAGAGAACATCAACATCCAGATAAACAACAAACAACTAAATCAAGTAGATGAATTCAAATATCTGAGCAGCACATTGAGATATGACAACAAACAAGAAGCAGAAATAGATGAAAGATGTAATAAGGTCGGTCATGTCATCGGTCAACTAACACCTTTATTACAAAGCAAAGATATTACACTAGAAACAAAGAAAGGGATATTCAACGCCATGTTTCTACCAACGTTGTGTTATCAGTGTCAAAAATGGACATTGGATTCTAGAACAATTCATAAGATTAACACCACTGACGTCCTTGTGTTGCCGGGTCCGAAAGGGGAGCAAAGAATAGCAACACTGTTTACCTTCCACGCATGTCGTAAAAGGCGACAAAGGAGGTTATGGGATGGAGTTGGCTGTTCAATCCCATATAGGGTCAGTGACCCAAAGCTATGCTGAAGTCTGATGTGTCAGGCCGAAAGGCGCAGATATCGCAGCAATGCTGTAAACCATGACACAACGCATTCCGTTCTCCGGACTACATCCTGCTAATCTGCAGGAGTTTAAGAACGAACGCAGAAGAAGAAGAAGACTCCACTGAAATGAAATGTGTAAGACGTATGATTGGAGTTAGCTTGAGAAACAAAATCAGGAATGAAGAACTAAGAAAACAATTAGGATTCATTTCAACATTAGAATATATTAAGAAACAACAAGTTAAATGGTTCGGCCACATAATCAGACAGAAAGAGCAAAGTATTATCAAAGAAACCCTTAACATACGATACGAAAACAGTCGACCTATTGGACGCCCTCGTAAAAGGTGGATAGATAGTGTATTAGAGACACTCGGAAATATAACCGCGGAAGAGACAAATAGAAGGGCAAAAGACTGTACACTCACTCTCCTCTCAACACCGAAAGGTACATGAGGACAGAAAGAAGAAGAAGAAGACAAGATATATCGTGCTGATCACGACACTGCAAGAAACTGTGTAGTTCGCATATAAATATTAGGTTTTACAGAATGGCAGTAAGTACAACATTCTGCAAACGGCACGTCACAGAGAGAGAGAGAGGGGGGGGGGAGACAAGATATAACAATTATGCTTTTTTCACAGATGACATTTTGTCAACCAATCCCCCAGCTGTTCTTAGTCGCCTCCTCTGACATGTCTGTAAAGAAGACTGAGACTATACTTTGCAACGTGAACTAAAAGTCCAGTCCCCGGTTGACACGCGCGCGGTTTAGTACACGTTGAAGTGAGAAAGTAGTTCTTCTTCTGTATTTTTTTCTGAGATTCCTAGAGGATGAACCAAAAATAGTCCAGAGAATAAAGTGTTGAAGTGACCCGAAAACGGAGCAATTTGTATATCAACCCTGTTTACCTCCCATGCATGTCATTAGAGGCGACTAAGGAAATTATGTGGTGGAATTGGCTGTCGCATCCAGTATAGAATCAAAATGACATAGAAGCTATTCTAAAGTCGCATTGTCAGGCTGAAAGGTATAGATATTGCAGTAAAGTTGTAAAACATAACACAACTCATTCTGTTCATCGGACTACACCCTGATACGGTGCAGGAATTTGAGAACGAACACAGAATAAGAATAAGGATAAATTCGCTTCATTACTATTTACTGCATGGCTGAGACACATGAGTCTAATAATGGCCCAACATATCCTACTTCAGCACGACGTTGATGAGTTATTGTGGATTACAATATGTTGGTGTAGCCAACCACACGTCCATCTCTCCTTTGGCGTCGTTTTCCACATGCATGACATTTGACAGTGTTATCACTCTTTGCTCCCCTTACTAGTAATACATGGGTATGACAGCAGCAGAATACGTAATAAAAGTACACGGGTAACACAGATGTTCGCAGCCTTTCTATCGAGAACGTCAACTGTATAGAAGATCTGTTTTCTTAATTAATGTGGACCCCATTCGTTTCGTTTTTGATTATTGTTTGGCTCCTGGTTGGCCACTATTTATATGCTTGGCTATTTTTGGCATGCGATTTCATTTATATAAATATTGACCAACAGGACTGCCAACAACGAGGCCCCATCCGGTTACATGACAATTCTAGATAACATATATGTAGCACACTGTCGATGTTCACGCTTTCTGCCTACTGACCATTCCATTCCCTTTAGAGAACGTGTGATCAATAAAACGCTCTAATCTTTGTAGTAATAAATTTCACATAACTATCCAAAGAAGATGGGAACACTGTAATTTAGTAACTCGCCAATTATACAGTCATGTGAACGCATCGGTCCGTCCCTTACTAGTGACGCTTTTTACTTTTTCTGTGAGTTCCGCCGACATAAAGCACGACAGTCTCCAGTAAGACCTGTTATATAGAAATTTCACGTAACCGGACGGAGGCCCTTGTTGGGCTCCGTTTGGTCACTATTTATATAGGTTGAGTCGCCTTGGCTATTTTTGGCATGCGATTCCAAGTATATATAGTGACCAACCGAAAGCCAAACAAGAATAAAAAACGAAAGGGGGTCCTAATTAATTCAGTTGAAAGGTCTTTATTTAAGACGGTCATTCACAAAGACTAACACACTATCACTTTCGGAAGCTCACGTGAAATAACATACACAACGGAAAACAAGCTAAAATCATACAAATAACAATACACATGAAATAATCAACGTTTCGACCAAAAGGCCTTTATCAAGATACGCACAAAATATCAAAAGTCGATTAATAGAAATGATCACATCACACAAACGTGTCCAGCCAAAATATGGAAGTGAGATGCTGGAAGGACAGGAACAGGAAGTACATAAACAACGTAAATATAGGTGGAAACGAAACGAACAAATAAATGACGTAAGGGACAGAACAAAATGAATAAAGACAAAGACCACACCAACCGAGAACTAGACAAAATAGTGGACGGAATTCAGTCCAAACAACTTGAGGGTGCCCAACTCAAAAATAAGACGATTTTCTAGAACGTACCTAAACGGATCTGATGGCGGTGACCTGAATATCAAGAGCACCATGATGAGCATCGCTGTTGAAGTGTGTGGCCACAGGAGTAGGTGTTCTGTGCTTGATGGCATGAAGATGATTACAGAAGCGGTCATTCAATCTTAAGCCAATTCCCCGATGTACTGCTTGCCGCAGCGTTTACATATGATCACGTAAATAACACTACGAGACTCACATGTAAAGGCCTCATCGATTGAAAAAGTGGCCTTGGGAAATGAAATGGAGAGCATCTGAACCATATAAGGACATGTATAGCAACGACCGAGTGAGCAGCGAACAATATCAAAGTGGTCGGGAACAGATGACTTAAATTGGCTATAAACCAAGATGTCCTTCAGATTTTTATCTTGGTCTATAGCCGCCTTAGGTCTTCTGTTTCCAACCAGTATAGTGTGTTAGTTGTCGTGCAGTAAAACTTCATCGCCTGTTTTATACGTAAGTAGTATCCCGGTGATAGTAAGCAAGAACACTATCAACGATCCTGCCGCGCTCCTCTTTATAAACAGCAAGCAATAGAATACCGTATTGAACAGCAGAATGACAGTAATAAATATCAACCTATATAAACTATATAAATAATATACATTCTTTTGTATGGGTGGCCGAGTTGGACAATTACCGTGAAAATGGAGAGAAGAATAAATCAATCAATCAATAAACCCGTAACCCTTCAGGGTCGTAGGGGCACAACATTGGATGCTTCAGCACACAGAGTCCTCAAGCGAATTATATCCTCAGCGATGCGGATGAGTGTGAAAATATCTTGCCCTGTCCATGTGGGAGAAGAATACAGACGTTCGAAAACAAATGCTATAGACGAGTATTGCGATAACGTTATACCGAACATTAAACCCAACATACACGCGAGAAACATAATAGATGCTATTGAAGTTCAACAAGACATTTCATAGCAGCGGTGAAACGTCACAAACTTGTGTGGTTTGGCAATGTGTTGAGGCATGATTCTCTTCCCACAAATACCTTGCAGGGGAAGTTGAGGATGGAAGAATAAGAGGGGAACTAAAAGTATGGATTGATAATATTAAAAACTGGGCAGAATTATCCACATTTAGTTAAATAAGAAACAGAGAATAGAGTCATAGTTGGAATCGATTGGATTTTTTTTTTTAAACCGCTAGGTTTTTACAATTAGGCCTAACTGTAAATTGTTGCTGCAAATATAATAGGCCTAACTGTTGCCGTTGCAACGTGCAATTGATGGTAGCCCAGTTGTTACTGAACTTGCTTCATGTTCGGGTGATCAAAGGTTCATTTCCCAGTTGAACTGGAATTATTTCGACGATCAAGGATGTGTCAGGCCATTGGAACAAACAATACGGCGACACAATGCATATCCATTATCTGGACAATATCTTGCTTAAAATTTAGTGGGACCTTCTCCTGCTACAAGAGAAATCCGGCGGGAATTTGAGAATGAACGCAGAAGAACAATTTATTTTTTTATCTAATGAAAAAAACCAGTAACAATACAGTCAACTGTAATCTTCATGTCACCAAAATTTGTGCGTGATTTTGGTCACCCGCATTGACTAAGCCTAGTGACTAAAAGTAACTTCAATGACATTAGGAAAATAGTAACACGTGAACAAATTACAAACAAGTTAAAAATGAGAATTATAAAGTGTTACATCTATTCTGTATTGATGTATGGCTCAGAAACATGGGCACTAAACAAACAATTAGAAGACAGAATTGATGATTTTGAGTTGTGGGTATATAGAAGAATAGGAAACATACAAAATGGTGATAAAAACACTTAATATAAAGAAAGAATTACTGAGAGAAATAAGCCTAAAGATCAGATAAATAAAATATTTTTGGTACATTAAAAGAAATGACACTTTACTGAAGAACTTACTTGAGGGCAAAGTCAAAGGGAAACGAGCAAGAGGTATGCACAGATATAAGTTGGAGAGTAGCATCACAAGATGAACAGGTTACAGTCTAGCAGAGTGCACCACCAAAACAAGAGAAGGGGATGTTGGAGGCCTGGTGCAACCAACCTTTGTTGCGGAGACGGCACTTAATGATAATGTGTGGCCAGTCTTGAGTCTATATCACTTTCTGCGTATTGAAAAATGCGGTGGTGTATCTTAATATCTAAATAGTATTTCGTTTACACATACGAAATAATATTAACGTACTTTATTTGTATTCTAGTTAACCCTTTGTTGTATCTGTACTGATGAAGTAACCTGCTGGGATATCAATAGTTCTTTCTCTGTTCTATCACTAACGGCGACAAGTAACGGCAACTCTTATCTTCGCATGATGTCATCATGTTTTCATTCACTAGCTGTCAGTTTTGACAGGTCTTGTCAATCACCCATCAAAATTGTAGAATGTCTCCCTCTCAATGGCTCAGTCTGATTCTGCCAGGTCTTACAACCAGGTCATTGTGTCAGAAGGCGTCGGCGCATGACATCCGCGCATGGAAGTAAGGATACTCGTCATTCCATTGGCTGCCCCTTCTGTACAGGCTCATTATGTATGTAGATCGCCATTAGCTTTGACTGGCTTGGACAATGATCCCACCCAGTTCTTGCTCTGAATTAGATTGTTTATGTTTTTTCATCTGTACCGTATGTTCTTGTCATTTAGAAAATCTTTAAACCAGTGTGAATTTATAGTTTCGCTAATGCATAGCGAACAGTTATTGTAGGAAATAGTATCGTATAAAAGTATTTACTGTAAACATACACGATTTCAAGATGGACGAACAACAAAGACTGACGCATCCATCGCAAGGGCAAGTAAACATGTCCAGCGTGATGGCCCAACAAGGCTACGATGGGTCGTACGGACAGGGCGATCATGGCGATCAGAGAAAACAAGAAATAGGAGATGTGCTGCAACAGATAATGACAATCACTGATCAAAGCTTAGACGAGGCTCAGGCCAGGTAGGTTGTCTTCTTAAATATTCGGTGATCATTATAAAACTAAATCGCACCGGTCCACACCAACATTCAACAATGACATTTTTTATTTTAATAACACGAGTGTAGGCCTTAAGGCCTACCAAGTTTTTTTTAAATTATTAAATAAATTAGCAAATTATCTAGGCTTTAGCATCTGTAGCTGTAATTTTCAGAAATCCATAGCAATTGTCAGAATTGAGCCTTGCTATGATGATGCTAGGTTACTGTCTGCTCTGTGTTTCTTCAGCAGCAATTTACAATTAGTAGGCCCTACACTTTATTTTACTACATTAACATTGTCATGTCTTATTTATTATTGTCAAGCTGTAGCCTAGACCCCATATCCTATATAGGCCCCTATATAATAGTTTACTATGGCCAAAGCCATCAAAGTTCACTGATAGATAAGATATATAATATATTATATTACTTTATTAGTCTCTATGTCTATTGGATAGATAAAGTGAAAAAACCTAATGTTACAGAAGAATACCATGGACCAAATCGTTATCAGGTAGAATATCCTGAACAGGATGTAGCAGTTATCACAACCTTTCAAAACTTCTGTCAATATTGAGCCAGTATTCTTGCTTCTGTTACTGTCATGTTCAGGTGGTTTTTGATGTCTTGCGTTTATCTTCTTCGTTTGGTCTCCCTCTTGTTTGTCACCCTAGCATCATCCACCCCATTATGGTCTTCTCTAGGATATCATGGCGTTTGATATGGCCAAAATATTGAAGATTTCTAGAAAGAACCATG
Source organism: Meghimatium bilineatum (assembly GCA_034231615.1). NCBI lineage: Eukaryota > Metazoa > Mollusca > Gastropoda > Stylommatophora > Philomycidae > Meghimatium > Meghimatium bilineatum. The sequence goes on from CM067321.1 coordinate 8,722,411, forward strand.
CTGTTTAGTCAGTTTTCTTTGACACTCATTTTTCTCAGGATGGATACGTTAGTGATCTTTTTGGACCAAAAATATCACCAAATTGGGCCATTTTGAGAGAATTGAATGTAAAATAAAACTGGCTAAAAAAAGATTCTTAGAAAATTAAATAATTGTGGTCATACCAAATGAAACAATAGCCTAGGAAAGACCATACTGGAGGGAATAATGCCAGGGCTACAAAATGAGGTAGGCCATTAGGAAAATGGACACAAGATATCAAAGATCACCTTAACATGACATGTAACTTTTACTGAACTAAATATAAATTACATAACACCCTGTCCAGTGGCTAGGATATGCTGCCTGACAATCCTGTAGATCTTCTGCGTTCGTTCTCAAACTCCTGCAGATTAGCAGGGTGTAGTCCGGAGAACGGAATGCGTTGTGTCATGGTTTACAGCATTGCTGTGATATCTGTGCCTTTTGGCCTGACACATCCTACTTCAGCATGGATTTGGGTCACTGACCCTATATGGGATGGGACAGCCAACTCCATCCCATAACCTCCGTAGTCGCCTTTTACAACATGTGTGGAAGGTAAACAGTGTTGCTATTCTTTGCTCCCCTTTTGGGCCCCGGCAACACACGGGCGAATCCTGTAGATAAGAGAGGGGAATGTGAAACTCCTGGAACATATTGTGACATTAGAGGTGCCTGGAATATATGGTGGTATATCAGAGGTAAACTACATAACATCTGGACGTCAAACACACTAAGAAACACCACAAAACAGGTTGTTTAACTCAAACATCATCCCTATTCTATCATATGGATGCAAAAGTTGGACAGCCACAGATAAGAGACTAGACTCCTTTGAAAACAAATGCCTATGTACCATTCTGAATGTTAAGTGGAGTGACTTTAAATCTAACACTACTATAAGAGAGGAAAGCAAACACACCTATATATCTTCCTTCATTAGACAAAGGTGTTGGACTTATATCGGCCATGTTCTCAGAATGAACAGCCTAAGAATTCCCCAGCAGTCACTATATTGGGTGCCACCTGGAGTAAGAAGAAGAGGGAGACCTAGAGAAACTCTACGAAGAACCATTAATAGAGAAGGCTTGTCAATGAACAACACGCAACAATTGAAAGACCTGGCAACACAAAGACAGAAATGGAAAGCTATGGTTTCTGCCCTATGCACTGCCTATGGCCCTAGATAGCATAACATATGATCGGGACTAGTGATATTCCTCCCTACATCAGAGGTGCATGGAAAAGATGGTGGTAGGCCTATTGTAGTTAGTAATTTTTGGTGAAATAATGCTAATTTATTTTGGAAATGCTTACATGTGTTTTCCTGTATGGGATGGGACAGCCAACTCCATCCCATAACCTCCTTAGTCGCCTTTTACGACATGCGTGGAAGGTAAACAGTGTTGCTATTCTTTGCTCCCCTTTCAGGGCCCGGCAACACACAGCGTACATCCTGCTAACCAACAGGAGTTTGAGAATGAAAATTTACTATGTCTGTGTTGTTTGTTTCAATGCTCTGGAAGATAACAGCAATAAAACGTGTTTCCATAAATGAGGGATTTCTCCGCTGTACATTTTTATACCCAGAAAACTGCGATGCATTGAAAAGTCGCCTACTAGAGAGGGTTTGTGTGTGCTTGGAGAAGGTATGTTCCATCATTCTGTATACAGAATCACATGAAAACCTGCAACCTTGTTCTAGCGAGTTCATTCTCAAACTCCTGCAGAATAAACAGAATGTAGTCTGGAAAATGGAATACATTTTATCATGGTTTATATGTGCACCGTTCTGCCTGACTACATGGGATTACCACTATCTTGACAGAGCAGAGCAGGTTATTATCTTCCACCTCAGAATAGGACACAACAGATTAAACAGCCACTTAAATAGACTAGGATTGGTCCCATCAACTTTGTGCCCTTGTGGACAGGCATCACAGACCACTGAACATATCCTGCAATACACTAAACCAGTTAAGGGAAGAACACTGGCCCACAGATGGATATCCACAGAAATATGTATGGGAGCATTGAGGAGCTTTAAAATTCAGCAGCATTTATTAAGAAAACAGGACTTGCTGTGTAGACATGTCAAACTGTGAACGAGACGAAGACGACTACATGGCTTCAATATGACAAATATCAGTGCGTATATAGAACTATTTGTACGCATATATCACGACAGTCAGTAGTAAAGACTTCTGTACAGAAAGTAAACATGATATAAAAAGTTCATTTTGTATTATTTCATTGGTCAGCAGGGGCTTTTTTTGGCCTGCAACTCCAAGTATATAAACAGTGACCACTGAACAACACAACATAATCAAAAACATTCCGCCAAAGACGGATGTGTCGGGCCATTGGCGCAAATAAAACGGCGATACAATGCATTTCCATTCTCTGGACTACATCCTGCTGGAAATCCAGTAGGACAATGGTCCAGCTATAAAAGAATTCAGCAGGAGTTTGAGAATGAATGCTGAAGAAGAATCAAAAACATTGTGAATGAAGTCTTGTTTACATCTGTTGACAGGTCTATACTTGATCGCTGTCATGGCATATAACCTCTGAAACATTCCAAGAGATGTTATTTTAACGATTATATTTAAATTCTTGTTTCAGAAAACATACACTTAATTGTCATCGCATGAAACCAGCTCTATTTAATGTTCTATGTGAAATAAAAGAGAAAACAGGTACTTATAGCACTGGTGTTCCATGTGAAATGTACAATCTTATCTAGTGTTCCATGTGAAATGTACATTCTTATCTAGTGTTCTATGTGAGACTTTGTTTATATATATGATGTTATCTTTGGTTAAATAAAAATTATCTCTTATGTAAGATATGCTCCTTTCAACCACAAACATCAGTCCAATTTGGATATATCAGGGTTTTTATATAACTACACAAAAAATAGTGGTCGCAATTTGGTAATCTAGTCACCACGCACGACAACTGGAGAGAACATTATTTAGTCTTCCATGTGAAATATATATATATATAATGATGGGGGCGGGGGTGTTGAAAGAGTCAAATACAACACAGATTACTAATATCAGATAGAGAGAATCTTTATTTTTTGGTTATGAGACAGGAAAGTTTAGAAAACATAGGCACAGCAATCACGATTGGAAGCAAGCAGGGGAAGGGAAATATTTGCTAGTGTAACATCGACAGTGTGGCATAGAAAAGATACAAACACTCCCAATGCATAATTCTAGAGTTGTGGGGATCTATGATTGCCTACACTAGCTGGCACAATGCTTGATTATACAAGGCATATTCAAATGGTTCCCATCGAAGTGGGTTTATTACAAGATTGTGAAATGTTCATCAGAAGTGGTGTTATAATTAATTAAAGCAATTATTAGGAAACTTGTATGCACCTGCAGTCATCAGAAGATGCCACCATAGACATTCAAACATGCAGACCACTGTCGGGGTAAATAGTGAGTTCAAACATGCAGCCTACTTTCAGGGTAGTTCTTCTTCTTTCGTTCACTTGAAACATGTCTATATCTGTAATTCTGTCTCCTTAATAAAACTCACTGTCTTTTGTAGTTCATACAGTGTCCCATAGAGTTTTGATTCCAGTGTTGTTTCCTCTGGCCAATATGTCTGCCTCAGCGTTTCATGCTCAGAACACTCTTGAAGTATATGTTTGGCACTCTGTGCTGCCTGTCCACATGTACACATGGCTGTGTTGCCAATCTTGAACTTTGTATACATGTGACTGCGGAGTCGATTGTGTCCTGTTCTGAGACGTAGAATTATAACTTGTTCTGGTCTGTTCATAATATGATAGTCATCTTGTGTTGGTGTTTGTGGCTTTCTTATTGACTTGATCATCTGTTTTTTCTGATGGTAGGTGATTGGTATATCTGGTTGGTCTTCGGCAGCACCTTCCTTAGCCAGTTGGTCTGCTTTTTCATTTCCTGGTATTCCACAGTGAGAGGGTATCCACTGCATGGTTACCCTATACATCAGGGTAGTTAATTCTGTAGTCTGCCTGAGAAGGACTTTGTTTGCTCATTGAACCTTTGGTCATCAATGTCATGACATTTTAATTGGAGTGGAATTGTTGTCGCTTTAGAGTTTATTTTAAGGTTCCAAATGAAAGTCATATGGCATTATGTCAGAGCTGGATTTGGCAGGAAATCCCATAGTTTCTGTGCTAACTTTCTGCACAACTTTTGTGATATGTGGGCAAGCATTGTCATGCAACAGAATTACACAGCATAACAGCATGCCAGGTCACTTATTCTTGATGGCTGTATGCAGTTTGTCTAGTGTGTTCTTGTAGCTGATAACATTGGTGTTCACACTAGGCTCTTTAAGGATCCATTACCTGATTATATGATTGTGTGTTTTTATGTTTGTTTCCAGTGATTGGCAAACCTTCATTACCCAGTTTCAAGCTTTGCCTATAACTATTTGATGGTATCAATGTTGGCTGCTTTGATCACACAGTCTACCTAATTGTATGACTTCAATATGACAAGGATTGGTGAATAGACAGAGAAATGGATGGATTGATTGATTGATTGGTTAGGCAGATTGACAGAGATAGAAAATATAATAATGCAGTATGTGTACATTTTTCTCCCCAGTTTTGAGTATACGAAACACACAGGAGGAAGAACCGCCAGACCCACAACTTATGAGGCTTGACAACATGCTCATAGCAGAAGGTGTGGCTGGACCAGAGAAAGGAGGCGGATCAACTGCAGCAGCCAGCGCTACAGCAGCGGCATCAGGTGGGCAGCCAGACAGCGCCATTGAACACTCAGACTATAGGGCTAAGCTTGCTCAGATCAGACAAATTTATCACACAGAACTGGAAAAATATGAACAGGTGAGAGTTGAATGTTTGTTACAGTCAGTCATTTTGTTTTCCAATTGCTGTAACATATGAGGGGTGCAGCCTTTCTGGGCTCATTCTCAAGTACCTGATCTAAAGAATGGAATGAATTGTGTCATAGTGTACAACTTTGTTGCAATATCTGCACATCTCAATCCAAAACATAATTTTGGGTACCATAATGCTTTCCCTGTTGAATCCTGACCAGAATCCCTTGACAATTATGTTGCAATATATATTGCTGAAGTTCACCACTTCAAGTTGGACTAGTTTCCTAATCAAGAATGTAATCAATATTATAGCATTTACACCAGAAATGTACAGTGGTGACCTACAGATTTGTATTTCATGACACAACATGGTTGTCAAACGTGGGCAATGACATCCGCTGTGGAAAATAAAAATTGTGGCATTTGAAATGCAGAATTCAGATCTGTCAGGGTGAAAGTTGCAGATATTGCATTCAAGCTGTAAAGTGTACACAACACATTATGTTTACCTGGCTGCTTCTTGCCACTCTTCAGTAGTTTCATGATGAACGCAGATTTTTCTGTCTGGATGATGTCAGAATTTAATACTTCATACTAAACACCAACATAAAATCTATGTGACGTGCCCTTTACAGAATGTTGTCCTCACTACCACTCTGTAAGCCTCTCAGTTCTTTGCAATCTGCCCAGCCTCTTCTAGTATAATATTCATAACGTCTTTGATGACGTGTCCATCGTAGCCTTGGTCTGCCTCTTGTTTTCATTCCTGGAACTTTTCCTTCCATGATTAATCTTTCTAAACCATTGTGTCTCTTTGTTATGTCTGAAACATGTTAGCTTGCATTTTTAATACTGTTTTGAGGAGCCAGTCTTCTATGTTTATTTCTTTTCAGACTTCTGCATTGGTTCATCTTTCTGTCCCTGATATTCTTCAGACCTTTCTATAACATTTCACTTCAAATTCTGATATTTTTATTTCCATTGCGATCATTGTCCATGTCTCACAGCCATATCTTGTCACTGGAAAGATGGCACATAAATAAAAACCCTATATGAAACAAAACAACAACATGCATACAGATACCACACAATGTTATAGTACACGAGCCAGTGGGTCTGTGTACAGTGTTATAGGGCACGAGCCAATGGGTCTGTGTACAATGTTATAGGGCACGAGCCAATGGGTCTGTGTACAATGTTATAGTGCATGAACCAATGGGCCTCTGACTCAATAGCGAATTAATCATTCTCTCACAGCTCAACTTTTAGAATATGCAGACTAAATCACTCTTTACACGCTGCTTTATCAGAGGCTACTATTTAAACCCATTTCTTGTGACTGTTAGTAAATTAGGGTTGACTGAAAGCCACATCAGGTTGGACCTCATATTTTAAGTTAAATTATCCTGTATGCGGAAAGTCTGGAGATCTCACCATTGGCCCACCATACCAACAAACATGCAGTATCACATTATGAGGAAACCCTACATTACTTTTTCTATACAATTATGTTTGTATCCACTCCAAGTAGGCAGCTTCTTCTCAACGCATTGTAGACTGTTGAGAGTTGAAGTCTTCTGTGTGTGAAGTAAATCTCTGGAGAACATGCCACCTCCCCCAATTGCACAAAAAAAGGATACAATATTGTCATTGTAATTTTCATGAAACAAACAAGCTCAATCTTAAACTATTTCACTTGTTATCTTCTGCAGGCCTGCAACGAGTTTACAACTCATGTAGTGAACCTGTTACGTGAGCAAAGTCGCACAAGACCAATACAACCCAAAGAAATTGAGAGAATGGTTGGAATTATACGAAAGAAATTCTCGGCCATTGAGATGCAGCTGAAGCAGAGTACATGTGAAGCCGTCATGATTTTAAGGTCACGTTTTTTGGATGCCAGGTATGCAGTTAATTTAATTCAGTCACTGATCTTGATTGCATATTTCTATGATCTGCCATTTTCTTATGTTGTACAAGCTGTACCATTTGTTTGTTGTTGTGATTCCAATACATGTCTTCGGTTTTCTCATTTACTCTATACAACGGATCTGTGCAGCTTTTTATATTGGGTTCAAAGCCAAATGTTAAATAAAGCAATGTGTCACAAGCATGGTTGAATGATCAAATCAGGTGATAGCACCACACAGAACTAAAAGTAAATTACAAACCTGAGCAAGACAACAACAAACTAAATAAAAATTAACAAAGTGTAGGTTTGACTATAGTCAAAGTGTAGGTTAGGCAAAGCAGTTCTAAACTGTGCAGGGCACAAAACATAAATCATGAGGTATGGAAAGTATCCACCTGTAATCTCCCAAAAGAAGTCTGCCAAATATGGCAAAACACATAATCATGTGTCAGATACAATATACTTATATATGTGAGCGGTAGTAGTGTAGTGTGAAGTTATTCGCTCGCTGGCCAGCAGGCTTGAATTTTGGGTACATTTATTATTTGCTGTTTCAAATAAAAATCACTCCAGAGTTAACTCAACCACCAAGAAGTACTGTACCAGCGTTCATTCTCTGGAAAGATCGATAGATGGCAGCATCACAACTAAGAAAGTGATGTAGTTGATGCTAATCAGTCTATGACTGGTCAACCAAAAACTGATTTGTCAACTTGGCATTTAGGCACAACCATGTTCTATGTGTGGCACTTATGATGCAACCATGTGCTATGAGTGGCATTTATGATGCAACCATGGGCTATGATGCTGACTGATAGCTCAGTTTACCGTTATTAGGTAGTTAGTTATTCCTCTAGGGCCAAAGACAACACATAGCTCGAATGTCATAGATTTCTGTGTCTCTCATTTCATTGCAGTTTGCTTTAGATCTTCATTGTTTCTGATACCAATGGTGAATAGTTCTGCGTAAAGTTACTTGTGGTCTTCCTCATTTACTCTTGCCCTTTTATGGCCACATCAAAGCTTGACAGGGAAGTCTTTCAGTATCCATTTGTAGCGTGTGTGCGATGTAATTCTAGCGACGCTTTCTAATATAGGTGGATACGTATATGGATTACCTTTAGACAATGTACATATTTAAGATTGCATGCTTTCTGTTCAATCCAGACAGAATTTGTGCCCAACTGGTGTGAAAATACAGAAGAACAATCATTAATTCGACTAAAATTTCATGTTTTGTGTGAAAAATCATGGTTAAAAATCTTCAGTTCAACTCAAACCAACCTCAATCATAATTGTGATACAGATTTTGAATTGCACTCAACCACCACAAAAATAACTAGATAGGAAAAAACCAGATACTTTATCAATAAAGCCAAATAGGGTCTGTAACAGTTTCGCTGCAAAGGAAAATTGTTACATGTGAAATGAAGTGTCCGAGAAAAGCTGCAATGGTTATCGAACTAGATAAAATAAGGAACAAAGAAATTAGAAAAGAGTTGGTATAATATCATGTATCGAACATATTGAAAGACAGCAAGTAAAATGGTTTGGTCATCTTATGAGAATGAACCAAATACCAAGAGCATATTACAAAATAATATCCAGACAAAACCAAAGGTAGAGCAAGAAAACGGTGGATATGAAACATCAAGATAACCTTGAACAAATATGGAGTAAATGCAACCAAGATGACATATCTGGCCTTGGAACAACAACTAAGGCTCCCACCTCTACTCTTAATGGCAAGTGTGGATACTATCAACCATCATTCACCTGGGAAAAGACAATAGTTTAAAATAATCATCGATAAAGTATCATGTTATTGACATTTTGTGATTGTGGGCCCATATCAAAATCTGTCACAATTAAGGTCAAGGTAATTAGTTCTAACTGTACTGCAGATAGCTGGGCTACCATGCCTTTGTGGATTTTTCCCAGACATAGTGTTTAAGCCATTTGTCTTGTGCTCAAGAGTACGGGTTTGATCCCGGATTATGATGTCTTGTTTGCAAGTGCATTTTTTTAAAGAAGTCCCTGGAATTAGTACTCAAAGCTCTGGAGTTACATGAATTGAGTGATACTTTGGCAAGGATGTGTACATATAGGAAAACACTGAAGCCAATCCTCTATGCCATCTTTCAGAAGCAATAGCAAACTACTAAAATTAATTGCCCCAAACATCAGAGGATGTCCGACAAATTGGATAGGGCCTCAATAAAACAAATAAGAGATAAATACTATATTAAGTATGTTACTGTAATCAATACTATCAAATAGAAAAACAAATGTAGAAAATAAATAACAATAAACACAAGAACAAGGACTTTTTCCACATTACGGTTCAACTGGGATGTTTTTCAAGAAACACAGAGCAAACAAGAAACATACATAAATACTTATTTAAATAATTTTATTAATTTGATAATTATATGTATTACTTGAAAAAGGTCCTAGTTGGGCCATAACATGAAAAAAGTCCTTGTTCTTGTGTTTATTCATATTTATTTATTACATTGGTTTTTCTATTTGATTGTTAGTACAGATTAAAGTAACATTATTACTTAATATAGTATCTTTCACTTAAGGGACTAGACCTACCAAGCCTACCTACCCAGGTAGGCTGGGTAGGCTACCCAGAAAGCCTACCTACCCAGAATTATCACCAAAAAGCCATTTGTATGTTTACCAAAACAAATTACATTTTCATATACCTCAAAGTATGTGTTTTCTTGCACAGTTTATATTTTGTGTTTATTGATTATATCTTGTGTGTTACAGTGATTTTAAATTGGTAGGCAATGGAAATAACTGTTAGTGTAGTCTTTATATTTGCATGCACAATTTATTACAAAAAATTGCATATTTCTGTGAATTTTTACATCACATCTTCCACATTTTGTCAGCTAGACTCATGAAATTTTCAGTCAATGTTCATATATTCTATAGCTGGATCCTGAACCTTTTCACTTTGCTTACTTTCAAAGAAATACATTTATATCACTATTCACGCACAAAAATCTTTGAATTAAAAAAAAATTTCAGCATAATTTTTGAGAGTCATTGACTACATACAGGTATCTCCATGGTTCAGTATGTCAGATAAGCCAGATATAAACCTAATTACTTGATTTTCAGACTTGAAACTAAAAAATGTTTAATTTACAGTGTAAAAACCAGCATCAGTGTATTCGGATACTTAAATTTATCTTAGTTACATAATTAATTATTTGAACTAATTAGTCCATGATTTTTTAGCCAGCAATCATTTTTACTAAACCACAGTATATATTCTACTATGGGGCAGAATTTTATTTTAATCAATGCAGAATTGACGGTTTTACAAAAATAAACAAACACCAAGTAAACCCTTTTCTGGGTAGGTCTAGACCCTTAAATTAAATGCCTAGAAAAATTCTAGTCAAAAAATGTTATGGTTGATTGTTACATCTTGATTGCGTTTCCAAAATAATATTAAGTTAGTCGTTGAATCATTTTCACTGCACTCCGGGCAAGTCCATAGGTGCTCAGATCTCTCCTTGAGTGTAGCCGGCGTTACATGTTGACTGACGGGTCCAAGTACGCCGTTGATTGACCATCATTCTTTCAAGCCCACGAAACCGCTTCTTTCTAGCAACACCATATTTCAAACCTAGCTCCCTTATTCTATTCATGGAACAAGAGTCATCATCACTTATACAGTCATTTGTTCATGCGTTTTCTCGTAGGACCCTCAAAATGTCTGCCTGCTCCACCAACAGCTGTAGTGCAGAATCACATGAATAACGGCTACACTCACAACAACCACTACAAATTTCAGCTCACGTGCGCATACTCTGTCACACCTAATAGCACACAAAAATAATATCAAGATATTCCCATAGCTGTAGTGGTATCAGGTATATTCTTCCATACAGCAAATGATATTCCCATATACAGTTACAGATACAGTTAAAAACATTGGGTCTACACTTGTATACTTAGTTGCTTCTCTCATTTTGTAGTGTAACTTGATCTACTCTCATTTTGTAGTGTAACTTGATCTACTCTCATTTTGTAGTGTAACTTGATCTAATCTCATTTTGTAGTGTAACTTGATCTACTCTCATTTTGTAGTCCTGTAAGTTGATCTACTCTCATTTTGTAGTGTAACTTGATCTACTCTCATTTTGTAGTCCTGTAAGTTGATCTACTCTCATTTTGTAGTCCTGTAAGTTGATTTACTCTCATTCTGTAGAGAAACTGAAACACAGCAATTGGTACTTCAGATAGTAGAGTCCTCAAGGGTTTGACATCTAGGTCTTATGCTTGCTTGGCATGACCAGATCAGTGCATGTATTAAATACATTGAAAGAGTCGAATACAGCAGGCAGTTTGAGAGAAATTAAAATAAAAAGAGAAATCAGGTCTCATCTAAAGATTCTTGTTTCACACAGCAACAGATTTTTATGAGCACCGGTTTGACTTCTCAGACATCTGAACACTGGTTGGACTTAGATATTTGAGCACCGGTTCAAATGGGTGTTTGGATGGCTGCATTTTTGTACTGATGTCTCCAGTGTGGTACCCCTACAACCCTGATGTCTCCAGTGTGGTACCCCTATAACCCTGATGTCTCCAGTGTGGTACCCCTACAACCCTGATGTGTTCTGGGTCTTATTATTATTATTTCTTATTACCCAGAAGAACTTTCCTAAATTCATTTCAGGTGCTACTTTTAGGTTTCCGTGATCATCAGGCTCCACTACCTGAAGAGTTGTTTTAGACCAAGGAAACTGATGTCGCAGTGCCGATTGGGTACCCATTCGTACAGCTGGAAAGTCATTATCCCAAGACTTGAACCCCAAACCTTTAGATGATTACCTGTTTTATAATGCAGAAACTTATCTCTGCCTTGTTGTAAAGAAACATTTTTTGGTTGATATACTCTTTCTAGAATGCAGTCTACTGCCAAAGATGGATTTGTCTGGCCACTGGCGCAAATAAAACGGAGACAACATATTTCCATTCTCTTGGCTACATCCTGTTGGAAATCTAGTAGGACCATTGTCCTCCTACAAAAGAGATCCAGCAGGAGTTTGAGAATGAATGCTGAAGAAGAAGAATGTAGTCTTATTTGTGGATGTTCTGAACTAACAATTATAGATGAGTTTACTTGCAGATATAGACATGTTTAACACTACATAATGTCTCTTGTCCATTGTTGTCCTGGCATGCCTTTTCTCTGCTACGTCCAATCATGTCTTGCCTTCCATTTTTAATCGTCATTGATTTTTTTCCATGCTCTTATGTTTCTTTATGTGGTGATACACTTCTGTCTTCAGCTATTTGGTTGAGTGTATAGAAATCATGCCAGGGAGCATTCATTGTTGTTGTCAATCCAAGATTTTCTTGTGCCACCTCATCTCTTTCCATGCTCAACTATGCCAGATAGCTTTAGACAGTCAGCCATGTGTCATTACATGTCCAAACAAAATAGCTTTAGTCAGCCATGTGTCATTACATGTCCAAACAAAATAGCTTTAGTCAGCCATGTGTCATTACATGTCCAAACAAAATAGCTTTAGACAGTCAGCCATGTGTCATTACATGTCCAAACAAAATAGCTTTAGACAGTCAGCCATGTCTCATTACATGTCCAAACAAAATAGCTTTAGTCAGCCATGTGTCATTACATGTCCAAACAAAATAGCTTTAGTCAGCCATGTGTCATTACATGTCCAAACAAAATAGCTTTAGTCAGCCATGTGTCATTACATGTCCAAACAAAATAGCTTTAGACAGTCAGCCATGTGTCATTACATGTCCAAACAAAATAGCTTTAGTCAGCCATGTGTCATTACATGTCCAAACAAAATAGCTTTAGACAGTCAGCCATGTGTCATTACATGTCCAAACAAAATAGCTTTAGTCGGCCATGTGTCATTACATGTCCAAACAAAATAGCTTTAGTCAGCCATGTCTCATTACATGTCCAAACAAAATAGCTTTAGTCAGCCATGTGTCATTACATGTCCAAACAAAATAGCTTTAGTCAGCCATGTGTCATTAAATGTCAAAACAAAATAGCTTTAGACAGTCATGTCTCATTACATGTCCAAAACAAATAGCTTTAGTCAGCCATGTGTCATTACATGTCCAAACAAAATAGCTTTAGTCAGCCATGTGTCATTACATGTCCAAACAAAATAGCTTTAGACAGTCAGCCATGTGTCATTACATGTCCAAACAAAATAGCTTTAGTCGGCCATGTGTCATTACATGTCCAAACAAAATAGCTTTAGTCAGCCATGTGTCATTACATGTCCAAACAAAATAGCTTTAGTCAGCCATGTGTCATTACATGTCAAAACAAATAGCTTTAGTCAGCCATGTGTCATTACATGTCCAAACAAAATAGCTTTAGTCAGCCATGTGTCATTACATGTCCAAACAAAATAGCTTTAGTCAGCCATGTGTCATTACATGTCCAAACAAAATAGCTTTATACAGTCAGCCATGTGTCATTACATGTCCAAACAAAATAGCTTTAGTCAGCCATGTCTCATTACATGTCCAAACAAAATAGCTTTAGTCAGCCATGTCTCATTACATGTCCAAACAAAATAGCTTTAGTCAGCCATGTGTCATTACATGTCCAAACAAAATAGCTTTAGTCAGCAATGTGTCATTACATGTCAAAACAAAATAGCTTTAGACAGTCATGTGTCATTACATGTCCAAACAAAATAGCTTTAGTCAGCCATGTGTCATTACATGTCCAAACAAAATAGCTTTAGTCAGCCATGTCTCATTACATGTCCAAACAAAATAGCTTTAGTCAGCCATGTCTCATTACATGTCCAAACAAAATAGCTTTAGTCAGCCATGTGTCATTACATGTCCAAACAAAATAGCTTTAGTCAGCCATGTGTCATTACATGTCCAAACAAAATAGCTTTAGTCAGCCATGTGTCATTACATGTGGTTCTTGACAGCTTACACATTTATGTGTTCCGATCAAATATAATAATAATTATAAGACCCATCAGGGTCGCACACTGGAGACAGCAGCACAAAATTCCATCGAAACACCCTGATCTCAATCATTCGGACGTGTGTAGAAATATCATACTCAGACCATTCCTTGATGTTGTCAATCTAGGATTTTCTTTGTCTGCCTCTTCTCTTTTGACCATTGACTGTGCATTGCAAAATAGTTTTAGAAAGTGGGTCATGTAATGTGACAATCCTACTACCTTGGGGGGGGGGGAGCAGCTAATAAGTTCACTATGTTCTTTGTTCTTCTGTAGTATAGAACCAACTGCATGGTTTTGGTCATGTTATCATCCCTGCTAAACCACATCTTGTGTCTGTCTTCTGTTGAAGTTTCACCTATCCCAAACCATCTCATTTCAGCTAGACCTAGGACTGAGATCTGATATAAGACTATTGTCTTTTCTCTGCTTTTGCTGTAAGGTGTAACAGTATTAAATAACGGTTGAGTTGTGAGCTACGTTCTAGTTTTGAGCTAAGTTTTGAGGTTTGGTCGTGTGATATGCAGTATTATTGTGACGTCTCAGAATGTTGGTAACTCCTTCAATCCACCTTCTTCTTGATCTTTCTCTGTATCTTGCTGTTTCAATTTTCCTGTTGTAGGTTCTAGCTTCTGGGCAATAAGGGTTCATTCTCATTAAGTGGCCAAACCATTTCAGTTTCTGTTTTTCAATATAACTGACCACATTGTTCCAACAGTTCTTGTAATCTCTTCATTCATCACTTGATCTCTTCTTGTTCTCTTTGCTGCTTTTCTTAAACATCTCATTTCAGACTTAAGTGACTATAAGACTAAAAATAATGACTATTTTTCAATGTATCTTATGTGCTACATAACTAATTTGTAATAGGCGTGTGTAATAAAGTTAGTTCTTATTAGAAAAATAGTTCTGTGAAATTGAATTGCATGTGAAGAGTGAAAACCTTGACGAGTCTAGATTTTCCTGGAATATTAAAGGTAAGTACAGATTTTCCCACAGACATGAAATACACATGCAAATGTTAGCCTTCACAGAAAGCCAACTAGTAGCATATGTTAATTTATGTGAGGATTTGATGAGCCTGCGATGTATATATTTATTTTTGTCTTCCTTTATTTTGAAATCTGAAAAGAACACACTTGTTTGAAGATTCAAATAGTGGCTCTGCTTTTCTGACATCTTTTTCTTGCTTAGACGAAAAAGGCGGAATTTTACCAAGAATGCGACGGAGGTACTCACAGAGTATTTTTACTCCCACCTAAGTAACCCATACCCTAGTGAGGAAGTCAAGGAGGAGCTAGCCAGGAAGTGTGGAATATCTGTGTCACAGGTTAGTTCTTTTCACCCCTTCCTTTGTTAGATTGAGCCTCACTTGGCTGACCCCCTGCATTTTCTCCAAACGCTGGCCCCATTCACAAAGTTAGTGGATTGATTGTGATTGGTAGTTGCTTCATATATCCTTGACCTTTATTTGAAATTCGTGTTAATTGAATGATTTACCCAATATGAAAGGTTGCGGTTCCCTTGAAGACAGATCTGGAATGTGTAAGTAATTTTTCCTGTCAATTAAGATTTTTCGCTTTTCTCTTTCTCTCACTATCAGCAACAGCCTGCGAATTTTTGTTCTTTTTTTTTTCTCTTCTCGTCTTCGCTGACATAGACGCAAGAGGAGGAATTTCAGCAAGCAGGCATCTGAGATTTTGAATGAGTACTTTTACTCGCACCTATCTAATCCTTATCCTAGTGAAGAAGCTAAGGAAGAATTGGCTCGGAAGTGTGGCATCAACGTCTCGCAGGTTAGTTAAAAATGTCTCCGCCTTAACGCACCTACCAACCAATCATATCCACTCTAATGAACAGTGAGATGAATCCATTTATTTAGAACACAATCCTGTCTTTTTTTTCCCCCATAAGATTATCAATCTGCTTATAGTACATATAGTGCCATCTGAATCATATAATCATCTTGATTTTATAGTTGTACTTCCGGTTAAAGCACATTATAAAAATAAAATTTATTATTTTATAGTGTGTGAATTTGTATTTGGTTTGTTTCAAATTTCCATTAAAAATTATGAGAGTAAGTCAATAAGTAATTCATGAAGTTCTCTGGGATGACAGGAAAATGTATTAGGTTGTTCCTAAAGGTTACATTAGGTGACATCAACATCGAACTCTGTGTTGTTAGGTGGTGTCGGGTGTCACATGCGCAGCACATAAAAAAAATGGTGACTACTTATGAAGTGTACATTCAAATAATGGTTTGCTTTTTTAAATTTTTGAGGGGCAAAATGACTGTTTTCAAAGGACATTCTTAGGGAATTGTTTCCTGTTTATGCTGACAAATGTTTCCCCTGTAAAGCGGTGCATAACTAGGTAGAAAAATGTTCTCAAGGATGCTCTAAAATTGTTGATAAAGTTCGATCTGGCCGTCCTGTTCAGATTGCGACAGATGTATCCATGCAACAGTTGGAGGAGATGATTAGAGGTGACAGGCAAGGAACAATAGACTCTGTCGTATTTATAACAGGGTGCTCACATGATTCAGCATAATGCATGATGGATTGAAATTTAAGAAAGTGTGCTCAATGTGGGTTCCGAGACAACTGATGGACAAACACAAAATGAACCGATTAGACCTATTCTTGCAGCATCTCTTTGGCTACGCAGATGAATGAGAAGACATCATGGGTGCACTACCAACCTGAATCAAAGCATGCTTCGATGCAAAGGAAACATCCTTCTTCACAGTGTGTACAAAAATTCAAAGTTATGCCTTCATCAGGGAAGGATTATACTGACAGTGTTCGGAGATTGTCAAGGAGTGCTTCTAACCAATTTCAAGAAAAAAGGTAACCTTGTGAATTCTGAATTGTACTGTGAAGTTCTGTCGATGCTTTGGGTAGCAATTCAAAGAAAACGTCCAGGCCTGTTGACTAGAGGAGTACTGATTCTTCATGAGAGTACCAGACCACATACAGCTCGATTAACTCAGGAGAAAATTGACCATCTAGGGTGGGAAAATTCTGGAAAATCCACCTTACATCCCTGACTTATCCCCTAGCTCAAGATGGCGACCATGCTAGTCGCGATGTTTTTGTCTCACTGTTTATGTGATTCGAATTTCGTGGATTGTGCTAGTTGTGTTGTTTAATTGTGTACTCAAGTGATAAATGGATATGTTTCCGTACTTTAATGTTGCTATTTGCAAGATTCGAGTGCTGACAAAGGAGAAACTTGGTTTTTTCATTATTGTCAATCGGATACAAACATCTCATTTGGTGACCTATTCTCATCGCTGGGGCGGGTTCACTGACCGTGTCAAAATGGTCTGCCCTATTTTTACACGGTGTCAACCTGTTACAGTCGATGTGATATTGGGCGATACACTGTAGCTATTATGGACACTCACAGTGCTAAGAAATAAGCCAACCTAGCATTGTTAACAAAGGCTTTGTCTACCTAGGCTTAAAAAGTCTGTTTGTGGCGAAATACTCAGAAGTTGGCAGGTAACTCAACGCTAACAGCGTTGGCGCTTTCATAGGCGCTAACAGCAGAGCTGTATGGACAGCATAGGGCACAGTTAGACACATAGTACGCTCTGGCCATCCACTGCACCTGATTTTCTCCCAGTTGTCTCAACTTTGTCTTGCCACTAACCAAGATAAAACTCAGGAGAGAGAGTGTGGTTGACGATTAGCGCAACTCTTCCACACTATAAACCAACTTCAGCGCTAGTCATTTCTCAACCCATTTATTTACTCAAAAATCAACCTCAATAAGCATCCACACAATACTTATGAAGGCGCAGGCACTCTGGGCAGGCCATCTTGTGCGTATGGAGAACTCAAGGCAGGATTTCGAAAAGCTGGTGGACAGAAAAAGTGTTTCAAACACACGCTCAAGTCATCCTTGAAACATCTTAACATTGACGTAAGTGCTTGGGAGGGCCTCGCTCACGATAGAACAGCATGGAGTTACAGCATTAGAACGGGAGCAATAGCGGCGGAAGAATTCAGACAAGAAACTGCAAGACAGAAGCGGACACGTAGAAAAGAAAAAAAAAATCTCAACCTCACACAGATACCTTCTATTGTTGTCAATTCTGTAAAAGAACATTTTGTGCGCACATTGGACTTGCTAGTCATTTAAAAACGCACAATTAACTTTATTATTTATTGTTATTATTATTATGGTTGAGTTTTTGGTCATCGTCGATCACGACGGACGAACATCATCATCAGCCCCTAGCGATTTCCATGTTTTTGGTCTACTGAAAACCCACCTTGGCGAGAGACATTTCGCAAACGACACAGAAGTTGAATGTGAAGTAATGCGGTGTAGAAAACAAAGCACATAGTTTGATGCAGCAGGTTTAGGAGCAATGATAAAATGATGGAATAAGTGCATCAATGTTGGTGGAAATTATGTTGAAAAATAGAAGGGGACAATGTAGGTGTATGTAAAAATAATCTGTTTCCAAGTTATCATCTTTATTAATTTTTTGTATACAGCCATTTGTGACTTACTTATTGACTTGTCCTTGTTATGTCATCATCATTTTTCACAGAACAAATCCAGGTGTTCCGAATCATTTCTCACAGAACAAATCCAGGTGTTCCGAATCATTTCTCAAAGAACAAATCCAGGTGTTCCCAATAATTTCTCACAGAACAAATCCAGGTGTTCTCAATCATGACAACCCTTAGTATTTCCATAATTACACAACTAACGGTTCAGTTCATCAATGAACATTTTCTCAGCCCACAATAACACCCACTTCTTATAATGTTACATTTCAAGACTAGCTTATTTACTCTTTAAAACAGTGGCTGAACTCACCAACATATCTACTCTCTCATATCTACTCTCACATTTTCTGTAGTTGCCTTGTGGTTATGCTCAAATTTCTTTTGTTGTTACTGTATATATATATCACAATTTTATTTAGCTAAGTATATTTTGAATTAATTCCTTCAGTATCTCTCGATCATACTCATTTCTCTGCTCTGCTTGTTCCCTCTTATTTTGTTATACATGTTTTTCTTTCTTATTCATTCACCCTTTATAGCTACTTTTATTTCTCTAATGAACTTATTAACTGTATTAAAAGACGGCAATCACAGTTCCTGGGTCATGTCATGAGAAGAGGTAGGCTGGAGATGGAGAATATGTAACAACTGGAAAGATTGAGGGTAAAAGAGACAGAGGAAGACAATGTGAGAAAATGTTGGCTGTCTTGAAAGCCTGGCATGATGAAGAATCATCAGAAACTATTTAAATGTATAACAAAAAGAGGATTGTGGAGAGACATGATCACCTATGCCGGAAGGTATGGTACCAATGAATGCATTTTTCTTATCCCTCTCTTCTTACACTCATGCATCATGCGTCTTTTATGTAGAATTTGTGGTTTCTCCTCTGTCCTGTTTAAGTCTTTTTTCGTCAAAATGTCCTTGTGTTTTTGCAAAATCATGTGATGTGCATTAATATTGGCAATACATTCTATCTATTTCTAATTTTTTTTTTGTGCATTACCCTATGTTGCCTTCAAATTTCCATCCTGTCTGTTGTTGTTTTCCTGACGCTAGATTTATCTCCTCCGTTATCTAAGCACTGACCCATATTTACAACACAAAAACTGTACACATTAAATCTTAGAACTGTTTCTTCATTTGTGATTAGGTATCGAACTGGTTCGGCAATAAACGCATCCGATACAAGAAGAATATTGGCAAAGCTCAGGAGGAGGCTAACTTGTACGCAGCCAAGGCAGCTTCTGCAGCCTCTTCCCAGATGGTAGCAGACCCATCTTCACCAACAGGTGAGCAAACATCTTCAATACTCATTTTAAAACTTCAACCTGTGTGTAGCTGAGATCCGAAATGGGAGCAAAGAATAGTAACACTTTTTACCTGCATTCAGTGTCATAAGGGATGTCCATAAAGGAGTCAATATATGGAGGAACACGGTAGCCTAGTTCATAGTGAGCTTGCTTGCTATCACCAAGTTACAGTTTGCCAACCACGTCCAGAAAAAAAAAATTTGGATTGTGATTTCTCGCTTGACACGACCACTCCTCCAGTCGACTCATCTGTAAATGAGTACCTGATACATGAGTTAGGGGAGGTAAAGACAGCAAGGAAGGAACTGGCCACCCCACCTAATAGTTTCGGTCTAGTACATGAAGAATTATCTTCATCTCCGATGGCAGGTTGCTGCCATGGGACATACCTTTACCTTTACGCTCAAAAAAATGGGGGGGGGGTTGCATTTGTTTGTTACAGTTAACAAAGGGGTGGGAGGTCTCTGAATTCTTGACAATTGTTGACATGGGAAGCAGGGAATTTTTGACATTTATGGACAGTTATAGTTCAGTTCATTTATAGTTCAGTGGAGCGCATGGCCGTATGGTTAGAATGCCGTTCTCAGACCCTTGAGGTCCCGGGTTTAGTCCATGATTTTAGGACAGGATTTTATCTTTCAGAGGTACAATCAAAATTCTTCCTGTACATGTCGCGGCGTCTGCTATGGCAAAGCGGCCTTTATTTCCACAGCCCATAGAAAGCATCCCTGCACTCCTTCAGAGGAAAACATGCAGTAACAAAAGTTTGTATGGACAGCCTTAAGATACTGGGGGGAATTTACTATTTGATCCTTTAAGTTAAAATGACCAAACAAATCATGCTGAAGTCAGGCGTGCCAGGCCGATGCTGTAAACCATAACACAGCACATTGCATTCTCTAGAATACACCCGTGCTATGTGGGCATGTCATAGTCTCATTTCAAGAATTAGACTCCGTTTTTCTCATTTTGATGAAGTCATAGTTTTTTGTAAACCTCTGTCAAGTTTTCTGTGTGTGCCAAAATATGGATGTCAGAAAGGGTGCTTGCTGATTGTTCTTAGTTCTGCTCGTGCTTGATTCCAAATATCATCAATTATAATAAATGAGCGTTGCTTGGGTTCAAAGGAGGAGTAAAGAATAGCAATGCTGTGTCCTGCTATGTCATAGGTGCGAGGGATAGGGTCAGATGTCCCATAAACTAGAAGGTTACAGTGACACAGAAACCATTATGAAGCTGAAATGTGCAGATTGTACAGCGAACACAATTTCTTCTCAGGACTTCATCCTGTCAATTGGAAGGAGTTTGAGAACAAATACAGAAGAAAAAGTGAGTCTAGAATCAACTATGTACATGGATGTTCAACTCTTTGACTTGTTTTCAGGTTCCAGCAACTACAGTCTTCCGTCGTCCCAGTCACAATTGGCAGGTCAGGGAGGCATGTACATGAATCTCAATGGAGGAGAAGGCTACCCAGGTGGAGAGAATTCTGTAGGTCCTCATTTTATCTATCTAGACTGCTTGCTTTTTTTTAAGTATTGTTTGAACTAGATGATGTTCGCAGTCACTTCTAAAATTAGTAATTTTATTCCTGCTTCTGCATTGTGAGCACACTTTGAGTTTGTTTATTTAATCTAGCATGGGAGATAACATCACTTAATCACTTTCCTTTTTTAAGAGTTATTTCCCAGCACTAGAACCAATCCTGATGCAGAACACATAAGCTGTGCTCATCTGCATTCATCAAATAATAGCATGCAATACAAAGGCATGCCAAAAAATGGATGGGCTGTGCCGACATGGCACAACTTAAATCATATATAATAACATATGAGTACTCACATGGCCCACAATTTATTCTATGTAAACCAGTATAGACATATTTTCGGTACAGTACATGTAGATCCCACCACGTGTTTAATTATTTCCCATGTCTATATTTGTAAATTTTATGTTCATCATTTAATAATTGAAATATTTATTTATTTAGGGTTGGGGTTAGTTATGAAAAACACAACTAACCCTAACCCTAAAATAAATTATTAAATGATAAACATGACATTTACAAACATATACAAGGGAAATAACTCTGTAGTGGCATCCACTTGTACTGTGCCATATTTTCACAGTCGGGTGTTATTTTAGGAAAGTTGTACCATTCACTGAATACTACTAAACTTCGTATTTCTTGTCCTTGTAATGTCCAACTGTTTATTAAGACTCTTTATCTCAAATTAAAATTATCCCTTAGACCCACCACTTGTATCTGTACGGTAAAGAACTTCTATGTTTATAACAACATCACGGCAGAATAGGATAACTCCTGCGAGATTATTTTTGTGGTTGTGAAGACATGTTATCTAGTGTTGTGTTTATCCAAACTGCTCCTCTCTGCCTGGTATCTTCGACTTCAGTACCAGTTATTGCTGGGGCAGGACTGTGGTCCTGCTTGATGTCAAGGATGGCCCAATCAATCTTAGTTTGTTGTTTGGACTAATCCCCATCTCCACTTTGAGCCTCAATGGGGACTCCTGCGAGATATATATGTTGGTAGCATATCCTGTTTAAGACGTAGCTATTACTTCAGAATTATTTGACTAGTGATTTTCTAGGCAATATTTATGTTGAGTAGATTACCATTGTTTTTTATTGATCCTGTTACACAAACTGCCTGACACAGAAATTGAGCCATGTACCTTCAGCAGCCAAATCACAATCTATTCCTCTATGCCAAGAAGCACACTTATGATGATAAATAATAAATGTAGAATATAGTTGTGCCAGTTATAATGTCCTTCTAGATTTGATTTTATGTAGAATATAGTTGTGCCAGTTATAATGTCCTTCTAGATTTGATTTTATGTAGAATATAGTTGTGCCAGTTATAATGTCCTTCTAGATTTGATTTTATTTTCACATCTTTAATTGCACATGCAAGAAACCTTTTGCTTGCTCCAGTTTTCCTTCTATTTCTTTTTCAGCTCAATGTTGTATTTTCATTTTTGGTCCTAATTGTTACAGTTTTATTTTTTCCATTATTAATGCTAAATCTATTGACATCTTCAAGCTGTTGACATGGAATTTTCCACCTTTTCTGTGACTATTACTGTGTATTCATGCTGTTGACATGGAATTTTCTACCTTTTCTGTGACTATTACTGTGTATTCATGCTGTTGACATGGAATTTTCTACCTTTTCTGTGACTATTACTGTGTATTCATGCTGTTGACATGGAATTTTCTACCTTTTCTGTGACTATTACTGTGTATTCATGCTGTTGACATGGAATTTTCTACCTTTTCTGTGACTATTACTGTGTATTCATGCTGTTGACATGGAATTTTCTACCTTTTCTGTGACTATTACTGTGTATTCATGCTGTTGACATGGAATTTTCTACCTTTTCTGTGACTATTACTGTGTATTCAGTCCAATATTGATGTTATATAGTTATTTCTTTTAGTAGTTATTGTAGGTTACCCACGACTTGGTCTGTGAGATGCTCCTCCCTCTGAGCCAGATTGTTTTTCTGTGAACAATGAAGTGCTGCCCTGTGGTATATGATCTGGTGTTGAGAATTTGAGTGATGATGAAATAACACCTTTAGCTGTGAACAGGTAGCTCTTGTCAGCCCATTCCGACTAGAATCTCTTTTCTTTATTTGTGTGTATATAATTGAATGAAATTGGTTTTCTACTTGAGACACACGTCTTGTTTTGTCTCAGCCACTTGCGTCATGGGAAGCTGAAATCAATGTTCTATTACAAAATATGTTGCTGTTGTTGTAGTCCCATGGGGTTGTAGAATATCTCTGGTATTGTTGATCCATTTTCATCTTGGTCTTCCTCTTGCTCTCATCTGGGATATTCTGCTGTTACATACTCTCGACAGAAGGCAATCAAGTTCTATTCTCTCATATCTCTGGTATTGTTGATCCATTTTCATCTTGGTCTTCCTCTTGCTCTCATCCGGGATATTCTGCTGTTATATACTCTCGACAGAAGGCAATCAAGTTCTATTCTCATTACATGTCCAAACTATTTGATTTGTTATCTCTTGATGTAGTCGTTGATTGGTGTACTTCCAACAATTTCTCTGATGTTGGCGTTTCACATTCTATACATTCTTCTGCTGTGCCGACAATCTTTCTCAACATCTCACATTCTGTAATCGTACTTTCCTGTCCATGTTTGACATTAATAGCACAATAGTATTGATCCCTTCCAGAGAATAGTAATTAAAGATATACAATATTTTTGATGTATAAAAAAAACATGCCAGCTTGATATAGTGTCAGACGGCAGAGAGGATTGACTACTTTGCCCTCGTGTTCCCCATATCTACTCCATCCCTTACAATGAAACTGCTATGCTTGTCTAGTACCACTTATTACACGTGACTTTGTAGCTGCTAATAATAGTTGCCAAGGATCTTTTTTTTTTAAATGCACAAGATATCAAGTATTAAACATGCAACAAAACAAACAGTACAAATACAGGGGGGAGGGGAAAAATGATGAAATTGCTTAAAAACTCTATCACAGAGCAGCAAGGGTTGCCTCCCTACACCCCTCCCCCCAAATCACAACATTTACGAACATGCTAACTTGTTTGACAAACAGAAAATATTGCTTTATTTTGTAGTGTGTTGTCATGTATCCTTGAAAGCTCATAATATTTTTATTTGCTGTTTGTGATTTTTTCAGTGGGGACTTGAAGACTCCGAGTGATTACAATAATAGAAGTGAGGACACATTTCTTTGTTTTCATTTTTCTTTGACATCATAAACTATATCCGTTTTGTGTTCATTTGTTTTGCTATATTCTAAGTTATAATGTTTAGTTTTTAATTATTTTCTGGGTTTTTTTAGTGTTGCTTTTATTTTTATGTATGTGTGTGTTTATATATTTACACACAGTTGAATCGCTCTATAGCGCTTCCTTTAATATTTTCAAAATCCCAAAATATATTTATTCTATATGTGTATAGCGAATTTTTATTATTACATAAATATGTTGTCTGCTCCATCCACATTATTATGAGATTTCACTCTGTGTGTGTGTACGTGCTTGCTTGAGTGGAATTTGTATTCAAAACATAGAAAGTGTTCCAGCTGAGTTTCCATACATGATTTAGTGGGGATTTCCACTTCTCAAAACATAGAAAGTGTTCCAGCTGGGTTTCCATACATGATTTAGTGGGGATTTCCACTTCTCAAAACATAGAAAGTGTTCCAGCTGGGTTTCCATACATGATTTAGTGGGGATTTCCACTTCTCAAAACATAGAAAGTGTTCCAGCTGGGTTTCCATACAGGATTTAGTGGAGATTTCCACTTCTGTATGTGACAGTTTCCTGTATGACAGATGATGATCTGCAAATTGTGTTTAATGTGTAAAATATTCAGTTACTTGAGTTGATCCTGTAACAGAAGTATATATAGAAGTCAAGTGTTCATCTTAACCTTTAGCACGCTGTGTTTACAATTACGTAATTTCTCTCCTGCCACTGAATTAGTTTTTGGAAATGTTACGCAATCGTTGATGGCTGTTTTGAAATCATGATAACTTTTTTGTTGTTAGAAATATTTAAATAATTAATTGCACATATAAATAAAGAATTGAATTCTGCATATATTGGTGTAAGTTTTGTTTGTGTGTGTGTGATACAAGACGTATGAGAAAGTGATAAAGACAGATTTGCCGTAAAATTGTTATGTAAATCAAGACCTATTGTATTTTTGGTCGCTCCAAATCTGTTGAATATTATATATTTTAAATAACGAAAACCTTTGGGTCTATTTTATTTAATCTATTTGAAGAACTTACCTCTCAAGATTTCCACTTTAGAATCACAATCCATAATTATTTCACTGAATATACGATAAAACAGAAGTATATAAAACCCAATTCACTGTTATGTCGCTTCGCCTCAATGCTGATGGCTTGGTCAGATTGTTCAGATTTCAATTGCATAATCACACGACATCTATTGCCTTTTTAGTAACGAATAAAGAATAGTGGCACTGTTACTAACCATGTGACTGGTTAGTAGAGTAGCGCTGTGGTTAGTGCACTGGCTTCACATATGAGTGTCCTGGGTTATTTCCCAGTTGGGGAGAAACTGTTTTTCAGATTGCAACGTCTCCCGGGTCAACTCAGCCTTAAATGGGTACCGGATTAATCCAGAAAGTAAAGACTGCTCTTGTTCCATAAACGGTCAAAGTGACCCAAGCCATGCTGAAGTCTGATGTGTTGTGTCAAAAGGCACAGCTAAGCTATAAACCATGACACATTCTATTCTCTGGACTACACCCTGCTAGATTATCAATCTTCCCACAGAAACAAGATACACACAATCTTCCCACAGAAACAAGATATACACAATCTTCTCACAGAAACAAGATATACACAATCTTCTCACAGAAACAAGATATACACAATCTTCCCACAGAAACAAGATACACATAATCTTCCCACAGAAACAAGATACACACAATCTTCCCACAGAAACAAGATATACACAATCTTCTCACAGAAACAAGATATACACAATCTTCTCACAGAAACAAGATATACACAATCTTCCCACAGAAACAAGATACACACAATCTTCCCACAGAAACAAGATATACACAATCTTCCCACAGAAACAAGATATACACAATCTTCCCACAGAAACAAGATATACACAATCTTCCCACAGAAACAAGATACACACAATCTTCCCACAGAAACAAGATATACACAATCTTCCCACAGAAACAAGATATACACAATCTTCCCACAGAAACAAGATACACACAATCTTCCCACTGATAAATAATTGCTATCATGAAAGAAAATCTAGTTACAAAACGAATGTATTACATGATTAAGAAACCCGTTTGACTGGAGACCTGGCTGAATCACTTTCTATATTGTGGATGCACATTTCTCACAAGCGCAATATTTATATTTCTTGCAATTTATTTTATCCAGTTGGTTAGATATTTGTTGTTGTTTTGCCTGAGCGAAAAATGTGTTGTTTATTTTGATACATTAATAAGGTGTTAGCAGTTATAGTGATGTTGTTCCTTCTGTCTGCCAAGTTTTGAGGTCAGCCTTTTTTTATTAATTAAAAACCAGTTGTGTGTGTATATGCTCTATTTTAGATGCTAGAGGAAATGTGAAAACTGCTTTACAATCTCACAGACCCCTCCCACGCGTTCAGAATGCGGGACATAATTCTGATCCCGTATAATATTCACTAGCTACATTTGACACACACACAAAGCATCATCTCTATCCCAGTTGAGCCCAAATGGTTTGCATCAACTCTGGTGTACAAACATCTATGTTTATACAGTGGAATACCATTGCAACAACTCTGGTGTACAAACATCTATGTTTATACAGTGGAATACCATTGCAACAACTCTGGTGTACAAACATCTCTGTTTATACAGTGAATACCATTGCAACAACTCTGGTGTACAAACATCTATGTTTATACAGTGGAATACCATTGCAACAACTCTGGTGTACAAACATCTATGTTTATACAGTGGAATACCATTGCAACAACTCGGTCCGGATCAACAAAATATATATGAAATAACCGAAATTTGCTATATAAAGAATAAATATAATTGGAGATTTTGAAAAGTGTTGTTATATAGGGAGATATGTGATAAAATAATGCACTATAGAGAGATTCCAATGTACAGACTAGTGAATGTAAACTCCATAAGTGTGTCCATTTTAAACACTCAATCTTTTACTTTTTTTCTGGGCTGGTTTTAAGCCACAACATATCTGTGATAGTCAAAGCTGCAACCCTTTGATTGGTGAATTCTTCAAAGGAAACACTATTGATTGTGAATAACTTGTGATATATACACATTCTTGGCAGATGGTACAGGACACGCATGTTGATAGCCCTGTGGTAGCTTTATATGTTTCTCACTCATCTTCTCAAGTAGCTGTCAGTTCATTCTCAATTCCATAGCTGTTTCATAAGTTTCCAGATCTTTATACAGGAAGCCATCTATCATTTCACCATGTCTTTCTTATCAAATGTGCTAGTCAATTCCAAAGATTATTGTGACAAATATTTTTTTAAAGTCTAAAGTACTACATTACTGACCATAAATTACACTGACAATTTTATTAGCATAAAACTATGAGAAAACTACATTTGTTTTCAAATTTAATTGGTGTATTAAAAACAGCATTGTTAGTGTCATCATCATCATCCTGTGCCATCTCAGAATGAAGGTTGACTGCAACAGACCTCCAACATCCCCTGTCTTTTGTTTTGTGTCAACTTTTGTCAAACTCCTATTTGTCTTCTCGTCCAACTTTTATCCACCCCCCCCCTCCCCAATTGTTGATGTAATTTAGGGAACTGCTCTCTATGTCTTATTTTGTATATTACTTTGTCTAAGTATTATAATAATTATATAAATACTGCTGCTAGATTGATATCCTATGATATTTATTATACTCAGACTGTTCAGCAAGTCATAATATATTACAATCCTGTATAAAATGTGTCCTGTAGATCCCGAAGCATTACAATAATGCATAAAACTGCTATCTAAATCACACAAACTTCACAAAACCTCTATCTATGTATTTGGTCTCTTTTTAAAAAAAAACTGGCATATCTAAATGTAACAAAAATAAAACGGAGATAGGTATCCAGAGAATAATCAAAGAATTTCAGCCCAAGCATGATAGTATTTATGTGTATTTTGTCTTTTTTTAAAGTAAAAATCTGGCTATCTAAATGTAACTAAACTGAGATAAATACCTAGAACTTGAGCGCATGCATGAGTGTTACAACTAATGTGTCATATGTTTGTAGTTTCATGTCTTCACTGTAACTGTTGAATGTCCTAATTATAGCAGCACCTTGATGGGTTTTTGTTGTGTGTCTGGTTTCAAGCAGTGCATGCTAGACAAGTTTTAACTGGCTTATGAGATTTAAAGATTTATGGCTGTGTAGATATGTTAGAAAGCTTATAACAGTTTGACCACTTAATAACCACTGGAAAGATCAAAGTGAGAAGAGATAGGGGATGACAAAGAGAAAAGTTATAGATGGACTTGTATTGTGGCACGGTATAAGTTCACCAACCGAGCTTATTGATAACACAAGAGACAGAGTCAGGGAGAAACATGATTGCCTACGCCATTCGGCACGGCAATTCATTGATTGTGTAGATTTATGGCCATGCTCTAATTATATAGGTCAATGAACTGTTGTAAAGCAAGCTGTACAGACCCAAGTATGTGTGATTAGTTTCTTCTAACAGATGTCTGAGAGTAAGCACGATGACAGTTGCTTGATAATAAATAATTCACTCCACCATCGCGCCTTAATTAGACAACCAACATCATAGCATAGGGACATTCCCATAAGTGCTTCGATCTTCATTTCAGCAGACATTCAAAATGTGCAAACTCAGTCCCAATCAGATGTTGAATTACACGATACAATTTTTTCAGAGAGGACACACCACTCCTCAAGCAGTTCATGCCATTGATGTGATCTTTTGTTGTTTCTGACCTTGCATGACCAGAGCATACCCATGTAATGGCCAGGACAAGTTCTTCAGAACCTACTCCTCTCTTAGCATGTACTTTTTTTTTTATATTACCATACAATTTTTCTGAGATTCATTGTGTCAGTTGGTATTTCTGAGATTCACTGTGTCAGTTGGTATTTCTGAGATTCACTGTGTCAGTTGGTATTTCTGAGATTCGCTGTGTCAGTTGGTATTTCTGAGATTCGCTGTGTCAGTTGGTATTTCTGAGATTCACTGTGTCAGTTGGTATTTCTGAGATTCGCTGTGTCAGTTGGTATTTCTGAGATTCGCTGTGTCAGTTGGTATTTCTGAGATTCACTGTGTCAGTTGGTATTTCTGAGATTCGCTGTGTCAGTTGGTATTTCTGAGATTCGCTGTGTCAGTTGGTATTTCTGAGATTCGCTGTGTCAGTTGGTATTTCTGAGATTCGCTGTGTCAGTTGGTATTTCTGAGATTCACTGTGTCAGTTGGTATTTCTGAGATACGCTATGTGAGTTCTTTAACAGCGTTGCACGAGAGGAAAATCGTCAGATGTGAAATGAAATGTCTGAGAAAAGCTGCAACTGTTATTAAACTAGATAAAATAAGAAATGAAGAAATTAGGAAAAGAATTGGTATAATATCATGTATTGAACATATCGAAAGACAGCAAGTAAAATGGTTCAATCACCTTATGAGAATGAACCCAAACCAAATACTGATAAGAGCATATAACAAAAGAATATCTGGGCGTAAAGCCAAAGGTAGACCAAGAAAACGGTGGATAGAAAACATCAAGATAGCCGTGAATAAACATGGAGTAAATGCAATCAAGGCGACACATCTTGCCTTGGAATAACAGCAAGTGGGAGTAAGATCAACCATCATTCACCTGGGGATAGACAATAGGCTGTGAGTAGGTATTTCAGAGATTCACTATGTGAGTTGGTATTTCAATCACCAACCAAATGATTGCTAAAGTCACTGCCTCAATCTCCATTCTCATTCTTGATATAGAAGAGGATTACCATCATGTAGGCAGGAAACCCCCAATCCACACATTCATTTCTCTGACAACTGAATAATCTGTATATATGATTGTTCTGTAGTTTTAAGTACAACCAGACAAGCTCTTGCACCATCACCCCTGTCCTGATGCTAGTCATTCCCAAAACTCTCTTCCAAGATGTATTGTTACATTTGTTAGGAGATTTTTCTCTTTATCCAACTCCACTGTCTTTTCCTACTTCTTCCAGTTTGCATTACCATACTCTGAGCAAGGTGTTCTCTGCTTCTGTCATCCATGAGCTTGAGTTGGTTTCCCTGTGTTTTAGCTAGACATCATTGGTCTAATACATATAATACTCGCTTCCTGTCAGATTATTCGATTTCAAGTTCAATGGAACATATTCTTAGACTATCAGCAGATCGACCAAGAAAAGAGGTACCATATCTTCTGGGAGACGCATGCTGTCGTGTCTGTGGGTCTCACCAATGGCCCACTAGAAAAACCAAACCCTGCAACAGAAAATCTTAGTAGATGACATGTTGTTATATATATCGTCTTATAGATGCTTCATGGCACGTCATCTATACAATTATGCTTCTCATGCTTTTATTTTGTTGCAATGTGTTTCATGTTTTGTTATATGTATGCACCCTCTGTGGTTGGGAGGGAGCCAGAGATGTACTGCACAGCACTTGGGAGGAGGGAAATGTTTATTTGTTTGTTTTGCGTTCGCTCCATTGTAACCATCATGGATATCCGTGCGATTTCCGCCGGGAGAGTGATTACATTGTGCCACCGTTATGCGCCTTGTAGGCCTAGCACATGTGATTTCAGCATGCCTTAGCCTGTGACAGCCTCTATATCTGTCTCCAGGCACGCGTAGTGGCGACTCTTCGCCCAGACGATTTTTTGCTCTCGTCTGACTCGCACAAGCTGTTCCACTGTCATGAACTTGCCTCGTGTAATTGGACGTGCTGTGCCTGTGCCCATTGGGTACTGAACCGTTTCTCATCCGTGAGCCTGGTTCCTTAAGGGGAAGAACTCAACAGAGGAGTTGGACCCTTGCTCTTCCGCCCTCTTAGCTGAGGTGTCATTCACCGACATCGTGTACCCCTTGTCCAAGTTCGAGTCTCACACCACGTGTTTGAGAGCAAGGCGTTCTTGAGCTGAGCGTCCTTGTCCCAATAGTGCCTGAGCCCATCAGGTACTAAACCCTTTCTCTCTTCAAGTGTATTTCTGGTATAGGAAAACTTGACAGTAGAGTTGGGCCAGGACTACCATTGTTGTCCCTTTCTTGCCTAAGCCCATCGGGTACAGAACCCTTTCTCTTCGTGAGCATATTTCCGGTTTAGGAAGGCTCGACATTAGAGTTGGATTAGGTCTTCTTGCTTTACCAAACGCCAATTAATGGGTCTGGGTCTCTGCCTGTAAGGGACACAGGTAACTAGAAGCTCGTCCTTTCCTAGGGACTTTTCACTTTCTATTTGCATTTCGCGCTGCCCTCTAGCGCTGTTCTGCCCTTTCATTGTTTCGTTGTACTCTGTATGAAATCTATTTGTCTCTCGCCATGCATCTACCTTTACGTGCATTTTACATTGGCCGCCCCTCCAATGTTCAGACTGGACTGACTAGCTTCACTGTATGTCGACAGTGTCATTATATGTGGTGATGCTGGTGGTGTCGGAGATATTGTCTGTCTCTTGTGCAGTCAAATCTCTTTCCATCTGCTACCTCCACAGTCTCGGACACGATCCCCAAATGATTTGGCCAGAATCAGCTCGAGCTGCTGTGTTTCTGTTTCCAGGGTGCACCTCGTGGAGGTACATTTGGGATCTTGGTTATCTGCTAACCCTGGGTCCGCCTAGAGCAATGCGTTCCCTTTGCACCCCGGAGGAGGGAAATGACAGTAATGTTTTTTCCTATGGCTAAGGCCCATCATTGAGGCACAGTGACAGAGGACGTGACAATCCTTTTGACTTGAACATTTGGTTGCATGCCTGGAGCATTAGAGAAGTTCTGCATAACCAGTAGTCAGTTGGTGACTGGGAATGAGCACAGTGGACCCAATCTTGGCTGGGGTGGCTCATAGGTTGAGACTTACCTTCCTGGTAGTGTGATAGTTATTCTCTGGCCAGGGACAAAAATCCACAGACTTCCCAGCAATGTAATGCTATTTTAATGGCAGTGGATCAAAGGGCATGAGCCCATGAACCGCTGGATCAGCAACCAACCATCTTCTGGGACAGTAAAGGCGGCTGTAGGCATGAATCTGATCAAATGCTGCTTGCCAATGACAATGATGACTTTTGGTGTCTGTAGTAGTAAATGTATTTAAAAACATTTATTTTACGTTTGAATGTTCTTTGATATTCTGAAAGCATAAATTGTATCAGACATTGACTGCAGAATTATTATTTTTTTCTCCGCAGTAAGAAGTTTGAGATCGCAGCTGTTCATTGAAGGAACTTGGCCCATTAATACACATATACTAAACCAAGTCACCTATCTATTCCAGCTGAATCCACAGACAAGAACAGGATGTGATCTCCCTTCTTTGTTCATTGTAATCAAATATTTGCTGGTATAGTCATCAATGAACATGTATGCTGTGCTGTTGTTTTTACTTTGAAGGCTTTACTGTACAGATTCATTACTGTAAGACTTATATTATGCCAATTATCATTTGTGTTAACAAATAGGAGAAAAGTCAAAGTTGTGGCTGTATTTATCCTCTAGACTATGTTCAGGAATGCATGCAGTGTATTGTCATTTTTTTTAATGAAGGAAATGAATACAAAGTATGATTATATCTCATGGATTTTATGATTTGTGAATTCATTGTTCTGTTGTTAGTCATCAGAATCCTCTTAACTTTGATCATAGCTTATAATAACTTTCTTATTTTCCCTGTCAGTTATCTGACAACAGTACACTCTAGCATATATGATAGATTATATGACCTTTGGCTTCCTTATTTACCCTGTCAGTCATCAGAACCCTCTAAGTTTCATCATAAATTATGGCTTCCTTATTACTTTTTAGTAATGAAACCATCTATTTCCACAGCACTCAAGACAATCAAAAAAAGTACAAGTATACCTACCAATCCTCTCTGTGTTTCTTGTGGTTATTTTCTGTTGTGTTAGTTGTCTGTCGTAAACATGCAGAGCACCATAGACCGCTTCTCAAAGGCCTGCAACAACTTTGGTCTCACTATTAACACCAAAAAAACAGAAGTCATGCACCAAGCAACATCCAATAGCCAACATACTGCTACTTCCATCATCGTCAATAAGGAAAAACTGCAGGTAGTCGACAATTTTACTTACCTTGGAAGCACTCTCTCTCGCGATGTCAACATTGATGTGGAAATTAACAAGAGACTGGCAAAAGCTAGTGCTGTATTTGGCGGATTACGCAAAAATGTATGGGACAGAAGAGGTATAAGAACAACCACCAAACTACAAGTATATCATGCTGCTGTTATACCAACCTTACTATACGCCTGCGAAACGTGGACAGTGTATGCTAGACATGCAAGAAAGTTAAATCATTTCCATCTTACCTGCCTACGTAAATTACTAAACATCCATTGGTGGGACAAAGTACCAGACTACGAGGTCTTGGAAAAATCAACCTCAATAAGCATCCACACAATACTTATGAAGGCGCAGGCACGCTGGGCAGGCCATCTTGTGCGTATGGAGAACTCGCGATTGCCAAAACAAATATATTATGGAGAACTCAAGGCAGGATTTCGAAAAGCTGGTGGACAGAAAAAGCGTTTCAAAGACACGCTCAAGTCATCCTTGAAACATCTTAACATTGACGTAGGCGCTTGGGAGAGCTTCGCTCAGGATAGAACGGCTTGGCGTTACAGCATTAGAACGGGAGCACTAGCGGCAGAAGAATTCAGACAAGAAACTGCAAGACAGAAGCGGACACGTAGAAAAGAAAAAACATCTCAACCTCACACAGATACCTTCTATTGTTGTCAATTCTGTAAAAGAACATTTTGTGCGCGCATTGGACTTGCTAGTCATTTAAAAACGCACTATTAACTTTATTATTTTATTATTTATTGTTATTATTATTATGGTTGAGTTTTTGGTCATCGTCGATCACGACGGACGAACATCATCAGTTGTGAGTCAGGTCATTTCTTGGCATTTCTGTTTCAACCGTACCCTTTAAGTTGTGTTTGGTCTTCCAAAGTGTCCAGCTTCAGCTGCGTCATGGATGTCACACGACAAAGAGATTCGGCTGGGTCATGGATGTCACATGACAATTCTTTTGCATTTGTTATTTTTTTTAGTATTAATTCTCAATCTTCCACCAAATTTCTCTTGTAGGACAATGGTCCTACTAGATCTCTTGTAGCAGGACAATGATCCTACTAGACCTCTCTTGTAGCAGGACAATGATCTTCCCACCAAATATTTTAGCATGATGTAGTTCAGAGAATGTAGATATGTTGCCATGTTATTTACAGCAATGTAAATCCTACACATCCTACTTCGGCAATGGTATCTGATATATTTAGTGTTTTATCAATTCTATTGAACAGTAGATGTCCATACGATATCACTAATAGGTCAGCTGTACATCACAGTCTGTTTATTAGCATGCCCTGTTTGCCTCTGAGTCCCTAATGACCTGGCTACAGGTAATAAATAATATTTGAAGAATATTGTGTATATGCTATTGCAATTCATCAGTTTTTGAATTAGGCCAAATTGATTATGTGAGGTTGGTGACCTACTATCCATCAATTCACCACCAAGCCGACGGTCACAGATGACCACTGCATTTATTCTATTTCTAACAATTTTCACAACTGAATGCTCAAATATTAACTGAAACATCTCATCATTGTAATGTTATTCCTACCAGTTCTTTAAATGTATTTCAAATGTAACTTCTGGATAAATGTTTTGTTTGTGTCAAGAGACACTTGTCTTATTTCACAAACACTGCGATGATGTGTAAAAACTGTTGCACAGAAAATGTGTTAAATTTTTGGGTACTTCTGCTTACAAACCTGTTTACACTTTCCTGACCAATTTTGACGACAAATTTTTGTTATAGAAACTTGGTGACCAATCTTGCCGATCGTCGAACACGCTATGATAGATCAGAAATACGGTAATACCCATTGCAATAATGTTACTAAAAATAGCGTTTCCAGGAAATTGTGTTGTGTAAAAATAGCGGCACGTGTGGAATGCAGATATGCATCATAGATGAGTTTTTATTGTGAAATATTGGAGATTTCAAAGGTAATATTGTCTGATATATAGAAATTAGTGTAAATGTAAGCCTATCATTATGATAAGTAGCATTTTGCACTTGAAATAACTCTGGAGCTTTCAAATTCATTCAGAAAGTGCAAACAGTCATTACAACACATAGAAAGTTTCAAGGATTTCTTGCGCTAGATCAGATTTTATACAGATTTGTAAAGACAGCGATGTCAGTGTATAAAATTTTGTTGCGCCCTCGGTAATGACGGACAAGTACGCTCTGGATTGCTGGTGAGCAAAGTGTTAAAACATGAAGATGATTGATCAGAAATCAATACCTATTGTTCTAATGAGTAATGTTGATTTTTTAAATGTTTAAGTGTAATTATGAGATTTAGATACCGTTTGTTTTATCATCTGACAATTAATTGGTTAGTCATCCTTTTTTTTAAAATCTGCACTGTTATTCTGGTTTAATTCTTTTTTATATATTTTGTTTGTCCCCTCAGATGTGTCTTAAAAATTCCATTTATTACCTCAGACATGTTTCAGATTCTGTTTATGCACTCAGATATGTTTCACATTTTTTAAGTGTTTAATTCTGTTTATGCCCTCAGACATGTTTCAGATTCTGTTTATTCCCTCAGATATGTTTCACATTTTTTTAAGTGTTTCATTCTGTTTATGCCCTCAGACATTTCTCAGTCTGCTTCTGCTCTCAGATATCTCACATTCTCTGTACACCCTCCGACATGTCTCACGTTGTTTCCTGTATGGTAGTTCCTTGTCATTCTTTTTATGTATAACATTGT
This sequence comes from Meghimatium bilineatum, assembly GCA_034231615.1. Taxonomy (NCBI): domain Eukaryota; kingdom Metazoa; phylum Mollusca; class Gastropoda; order Stylommatophora; family Philomycidae; genus Meghimatium; species Meghimatium bilineatum. The sequence continues at coordinate 8,758,679 of CM067321.1, forward strand.
TGATCTCTTTCCCTAATTTTATTTCAAATGAAGCTGCGTGTGTGTGTGTATCCTTGAGTCAAATAAAGATCTGCGTACATACTCATCATTTTGCCTCTATGTCTTTGTGACTTGTATAAATACAATAAATGGCTGTTATCAGTGCAGACAATACAGTTCATATTGTCTCATTTTGTGTGCGTACTATATTAGTTATAGAGTCGTAGTAACGCATTGCTTTGTGCACTGACATTCTAATCTGGTGGTGCAACGTTCGATTCTCAGTTCAAATTATTCTCAAATTCCATTATAACAGTGTGGTCCGAACTGATGAAATATTTATGTAATTACAGAAATTCTATTATAACAGTGTGGTCCGAGCTGATGAAATATTTATGTAATTACAGAAATTCCATTATATACAATAAAAGCAGTACAAAATAAATATAATTTGGGATTGTGAAAAGTGTTGTTAAAAAGGGAAATATGTTATAAGTAAATGCGTTATAGAGGGATTCCACGATATTAGATCACCAATAGATCCTAGGTTGACCCAATCTAGAAAATGAGTGCCAGATCTGGAAAAGTAATGACAATGAGTATGATACTTCCCACGTTATTCCTAATTATGTTATTGGTCCTATATATGTTATTGGTCCAAACAACAATAATTATTAGCGGTAGACCAATTTTTAACTTGTGTTATGCCGATGATATCGATCTCTTAGCTGGTTCTGAATCTGAACTAAAAAATAATCACCTCAAAATCGTAAGAAGTTAGTCAGAAATATGGCAGGGAAATTAACATTTATAAAAGCAAGACATTCAATGAAAGTGGATGTGTCGGGCCATTTGCGCAAATAAAACGTAGACACTGCACATTTTTATTCTCTGGAATAAAAAGTAAAGTAACCCATAGCATTTACTAATGCCGTAGGGGTGTGAGATGTTAGCGATCTCACATTTCAGTGGCTCTGCAAATGAGGGCGGTAGCCATCTCCTCTCCCTCGCAGTCTTTACTTCGCGGATTAATCCGGTACCCATTTAAGGCTGGGTCGACCTGGGAGCCATTGTGATCTGAAAAACATTTCTGCCTCAACTGGGGAATAAAGCCAGAACCACTCATATGCGAAGTCAGTGCGCTAACCACTGCGCTATGCGGTGGCTACCTAATTCTGCTAGAAGTCTAGTAGGACCACTGTCCTGACAAGAGAGATAAAGTGGAAGTTTGAGAATGAACACTGAAATAGAAAAAGCAAGATATTGGAGAACCTGAGCAAGATGCCACAAACATGAAGTTACCACCTTCAAGTGTCTCGGGTTCCACATATGGGATGATGGCCACTCGGGAAATGAGAATAAGCATATATACTGATTTGGTGGCTGATGAACTGGAACAGTGAGCATATAAATAAAAAAGGGTTTAAAAGCTGTAGAAGATTGACTTCACTGTACTCGGTTTCCCATATGTACTCCGTCCCTCTCAATGAAGCGGCACTCTGCCTGCCAAGAGTACCACTCATAGCACGTAACTCCATAGCTTCAAGTGATAATCCACAGGGATCTCTGAAAAAAATTAACCCTATAAAAAAGACGACACGAGCCGGATTCGAACCCGTGACCCCTTGAACACAAGGCGAACAGCTTAACCACTACGCCAGGGAGATCCCCAAGTGAGCATATATACTGCCTGAACTGATATGCTGAATCTTTTTATTTTGTTCTGAACCTCCCACTGGATTGCTCTTGTAGTAGGACCATGGTCTTATTACAATTACAGCAGGATGCAGTCCAGGGAATGAAAATGTGTTTCACCATTTTATTTCTGCCAATAGACCGACACATCTGACCTCAGCGTGGTAACTAAAATGTTCAGTGTTTTACCACTTTCACTGAAAGGTGGACGTTCATAGCCATGTTGCTAGTATGCCAGTCGTACGAGAGAACTGGTTCCCATGCTGGACACCAACTTGAAAGCTAACCATGGCCAAACATGCTGCCAGCTATATGAGAGAACTGGTTTTCATGCTGGACAGGAACTTGAAAGCTAACCACGGCCAAACATGCTGCCAGCTATATGAGAGAACTGGTTTTCATGCTGGACAGGAACTTGAAAGCTAACCAGTCAATCATGATTGACCTTTTCACCATGGATACCCATGATCTTAGCATTAAATGTAACGTCTCCAGTGCAGAGATGCGGGTCTCTAATCAATCAATGATACGTGAGACAACTGTATAACAATAAGACTTACATAGAACACAGGTTTGATAAGCTTTACAATTAACTCTAAGTCGATGAATGGGTTGTGAAGAGTATTCTATCTCATTACTCCACATGTTGAAGGTATCAGTTAGTCTATCAAATAATCAAGTGCCGTGTCCACAACAAGGTTGGCTGCAATAGACTTCCAACATCCTCTGTCTCTTGATTTGGTGGTGCACTATACCAGACTGTAACCTATCCATCTCCTGTTGTGTCTCTACCATCAGATCAACCACCATGTAACAGTATACTCTCAGTAGATGACATGCCAATATAGTGAGACATTTCTTTAGTGGAAGCTCCACATCACAATTCATCTGTACAATTACATTTCACTTTGTAGTGAAACATTGAGAACCCAGCTTTGCACATCATTATGGGGGCCAACCAGGTACAGAGTGTTTATGGATGCATGTTTAGTTGCCAAAAGAAGGCATTCCAGTGCGAGTATGCTCGAATTAGTACGTACGGCCAGAGGCACTGCACACACATCTGTACCAACTATCTCATCATTCTTCTGTCAGATTTGTTGACACATCCACTGTGATGACATGTCTAGCATTTCCCATTACCCAGGAGTTTCCTACAAAGGTGCAATGTCCTCTGGCCTGCACCTGTTCATCACTCATATACAGTAGAACCCCGTTATATCGAAGTTCTCGGGGAAATTGAATTAATTCGATATATCCGAGGTTCGATATAACCGTTTCTTATTAAATGCAATGCTCTAAGAACTTGCAATGTCAAGCCGACTTCACGAGTTATGAAGCGCGCTTCACGAAGCTGTGAGCTAGGCCTACTATACATTTCTTTTTAAACACGAGATAAAAAGTTGTTTTTAAAGTTAAATAATAAAAATTGGCAGTACATTTACATACCTGTAAGTACATGTATATACAGCTGTAGTCATATGGTGATACATTCAACTTTGGCAGCAGTCTCAATTAAGTCCAGTATACATGTATGTATCTTTTTTTGAAGAAGTCCGTAATTGATTTCTGCTGCATCGGACGTGAGCTAATAACAATGTTCTCCAGGTCTGCTACCATTTTAAATCCATTTTTCGTATCCGCGTTGCTACATTCCATCCAGTTACGCAAAACAGCAAGAGCTTCCATGGCGTCGGCTGTTGTGGGTGATTTCTTTGCCGAGGTGGCCAAACACATTACCGAACTGAATTACATGACCTTACAGCAGCGTCATAGTAGCAGTCCCATAAAGATTATCATTTGGCCAAATGACGAGATTTTGGTTTGTTGTATGGCTTGTAAATACAGTTTGGCAATGTCCAACATGTGGGCCGCGGACCTGATATTCTTTGACATGATAGGTCAGCAAATCTTTGTCTGTTTCGGACTTCGATATACACGTCGATTCATTACCAAAAGGCCACCGTGGAACTTCGCTATAAGCGAAATGGTGCAAACCCGACTTCGCTATATCCGTAATTTATTAGAGGGATTAATGTTACCTATTGCGCGGACTATTTAAAATATTCGCAATAACCGAATGTTCGAAATATGCGAGTTCGATATAGCGGGGTTCTACTGTATCTCATAGAAGACAAAAGTAAGACATTGAGATGAAATGTGTATTATTTTCTCACTCTATTATTTTCACCTTGAACTAGAAGTCCATGCTCTGGTTGCCACATAGGTGACCCTGACTATGCACAGAGATGTAAAAAGTGAATGCAGGACATGACAATTCCCCGGGGAGCCCAGAATCAGACAAACATGTTAGCCATGCATAATTAAAGAGCTCCCTTAGAAAGTAGGGAGCTGACTGCCCCCACCTCATGACTGGCCTAGAGCTGAAGTGCTATGGACACCTCTAATAGGAAAGTAGGGTGCTGGTTATTCCACCCATCCCAGTGACTATGGTCTAAAGCTGAAGTGCTATGGACACCTCTAATAGTAAAGAATATTTAGCAGGAAGCTGAAGTGCTATGGACACTTCTGATAGAAAAGAATACTTGGCAGGAAGCTGAAGATCATGACATAACTCTGCCATGTTGTGAAAAGATAGAAACACCACAAACATTCCTAGAACTTACTCCCTCCGAGTAGAAGGCTTCTCCATAATTGCAAACTGCTGAGAGTTGTGAATCTTCTGGGAATGAAATAAAGCTGTGGAGAAACTTCACCAATACACAATAATATGCAAGAGCAGAAGAAAAAATGTAGGTTTTCTTGTAATTCTTGGAAATTGAAACACACACCTCATACTACTCTCATCTTACTTTGAGGTGGTCACAAGTCTTCAGTATATACATCACTTCTATCTACCTACCTAAATCTAATCTGTCTATTTGTGTATGTTCCTTCAGCACTGAATAAGGTGCATAGGCAGAAACCTGTACTCTTCAATTTGAGCGATGTAATTCTACTTTGAGTAATTCTTGTTTGTTGTTGAGACTCATAATCTCTGATCGTTCACATCAAGGAGGAAAGTGGTGCCTTTGCGGTCACTACGAGTAGTATGACCATGGAGACTATGGCGGTGACCAAGGCATTTGAGTGGCTACGCACACAGAAAGTAACGCAGGTCTGCATCTTGAGTGATTCTATGAGTATGATTAAGAAGGTACAAGTGGGTCTCGTTCGCGAACAGTGGATTGAGGCCTTGAGAAATGCAAGCTTGAAAACGGTTACATTTATTTTCGTGCCGGGACATGTGGGCGTTCGAGGCAATGAAAGAGCGGATCAACTGGCATCGTGTGCGATTGTGGCAAAGGATGATGGATCGCGCTGACGTTTTGAACTCCTTGAGAGATATAACACGCGAGAGTGAGACTAATGTGGATGATGATTCCTTTTCAATGGCTAGGATTAAAGATCAGGGATTGAGATGCGGTGTTGCTAGAAGTGAACATTTTGGAGGGCGCAGAAGAATGATGGTCAACCAGCATAGGTCGGTACTGTCAGCAGAAGTGTGATGGCGGATACACTCAAGGAGAGATCGGAGCAACTATGGATGTGTCCAGTTTGCAGTGATGATGATCCAACGACTAACTAACTAACTAATCTCTGTGATGGTTGTTCTATAAAGAGTTTATTTTAGTTTTTTTGCAATCTGGTATCCATGTTAATGCTTGTATTTGCAATCTGGTATCCATGTTAATGCTTGTATTTGCAATCTGGTATCCATGTTAATGCTTGTATTTGCAATCTGGTATCCATGTTAATGCTTGTATTTGCAATCTGTTTTCATTCGTTCTAAGTACATGTCTAATATAAGTCCATTGTTTTAGATTGGGTCATTATGTTTTCAGTTGAGTCTGTAACAATGGTTTTTTTATGACAGCTTGCTAACATTCATTCATTGGTATCATGCCTTCCTGCATAGGTGGTCATGTCTCTCCTGTTTGTTATACATTTAAATATAGTTTCTGATAATTCTGCATCATGCCAGGCTTTCAAGCCATTCAACATTTTCTCATGTTGTCTTTCTCTGTCTCTCTTACTCTCAATCTTTTCAGTTGTTACGATGTTCTCCAGCCCACCTCTTCTCATGACATGACCCAAGAACTGTGATTGTCGTCTTCTAATACAGTTAATAAGTTCTCTATTTGAGTTGACCAGTTGTAGAATTATAGCATTACTCTTTTTAGCAGTCCATGATATTTTCAACATTTTTCTATAAAACCACATCTCTGTGGCCTAAGAAGTTTTCTTGCAATATTGTCAATTGTCCATGCTTCACTACCATATAAGAGTATGGGCTCTATGTAACATTTTAGTATGTTCTTTCTTACTTCTATTGATAATGAATTATTACACACGATGTTCCTCATCTTCTGGAATGATGCTTTTTCCTGTGCTGTTTGACTTTTTATCTCAGTGACGCATCTACCAGCTGAAATAATCATTGTCCCTAAGTATTTAAATTTGTCTATTTGTTTAAGAACTGTTCCATTGACCTTGATATTACATTTAGAAGGGTTAGATGTTTTAGATGTAACCATTACCTCTGTTTGTTTTTTTTGGGTGTTCAAGCTGAGACCTTTGTTTGCGCTTTCTTCTTCTATAGTTGTAACAAGCTTGCTAACAGCTAGTTAGAAATATTGCATTTCTACTGAGTTATGAAGTTTTTCTAATCACTAAAGACACACATAATAACACACACAAACCGACATTTCGGCCAAAAGGCCTTTATCAAGACAAAAATTAAAACACACAACAGAAATGGACAGTAAAGGATATAGATGTTCACATTGGCTTCTGTAATGTAGATTGACCATAAGAGGTGAAACAACACTGAACAAGGAATATACAAAAGTGAAACAAATCAAACAAAAACTATAGAACAACTAGAATTATCCATGAGACAGGCACTCATTGATGTCATCAGGTTTAAGAATGCCATATTGGTAAATGTAGCAGTTCTCAAGCGCAAGATGGGTCCGGTCATCTGAGAAGCACAACTTAATGGCCATAACCTGAATGTCCTGGACAGTTGATGCAAATGTTACACCTGTGCCTATGTCACATTCCCTAGAGCCACCTTCATCATTGAGGAGAGCTTCACGTGTGTGTCCCGCAGCGTCATCTATGCCATCATATACAAGCGTTGCACCATGATACATATAGGTGAAATTGGAAGATGGCTAGCAGATTGATTCTTGAGCATCTGTTTTACCGCCGAAGACGGATGTGTTGGGCCATTGGCGCAAATAAAACGGCAACACAACGCATTTCCATTCTCTGGACTACATTCAACTGGAAATCTTGTAGGATCATTGTCCTGTTACAAGAGAAATCCAGTGGGAGTTTGAGAATGAAAGCTGAAGAAGAAGAAGAGCATCTGTTTAGCATTAAAAAACCGTTTAGGTTATCCTGTAGACGTCCACTTCAATGGTGCGGGTCGTCGGGGCACCCAGGACATTCAGGTTACGGACATTAAGTCGTGCTTCTCTGACGACCGGACCCGTCTTGCATTTGAGAACTGCTACATTTACCAATATGGCACTCTTAAACCCAACAGCAACAATGAGCGCCTATCTCATGTATGATTCTAGTTGCTCCATAGTTTCTGTTTGTTTCGTGTCACATGTATGTAGTCATTTTTTAAATGTTCCTTGTCAAGTGTCGTTTCCTCTCTCTTCTGGTCAATCTATATTACACATGCCAACGTCCATATCCTTACTGTCCGTTTTCTGATGTATGTTTTAATTTTGTGTTAATTTTTGTCATGATAAAGGCCTTTTGGTCGAAACCAAAATAATTTCTGTGTGCTATTATGTGGGTCTTTAGTGATTAGCAAAACTTCATTACCCTATTCCTGGATTTACCTGTTGCATTTCAGTTTTGGCAGTAAGTACATATTATCAATCATTTCTACTGATACAAGAAAACTCACTACAATGTTCCACCAGTTTATTTATGATTTTATGCAAAACATCTTACAATTCAAACAAGGTGGAATGTTCCTACTAACATCTTATAATTCAAACAAGGTGGAATGCTATACGAACATATTACTCTTCACTCATTGATACATCCCTTGCTAGTACATAATAAAAACTAAATGGCTTCAAACTATCACATTCGTGCATAGATTGTAATTCAATTATTTCTAAATGTATACCATAAAGTTGAATTGGATCATGGACAATGAAGTAGATTAGTATGAGGTCCAAGGTTTGATCTGTAGTTAAGAACTGGGTTTTTTTCTGTCTGAGTGTTAATTTTTAAAAACTCAGCCTGAACATTACACGTTGACAGCAAGGGCATGCAACTTTTATCACATAAGCTACTAGAAATCTCCCTTATGGGGAAAATGCAATATTGACAGTTTTTTTTACAAAGGCAATACAGATGAGGTTTTATAGAAAAATGTTCAGAACATGGTGGGGTCAGATTGAAAAATGTTCAGAACATGGTGGGGTCAGATTGAAAAAAGTTCAGAACATGGTGGGGTCAGATTGAAAAAAGTTCAGAACATGGTGGGGTCAGATTGAAAAATGTTCAGAACATGGTGGGGTCAGATTGAAAAAAGTTCAGAACATGGTGGGGTCAGATTGAAAAATGTTCAGAACATGGTGGGGTCAGATTGAAAAATGTTCAGAACATGGTGGGGTCAAATTGAAAAAAGTTCAGAACATGGTGGGGCCAGATTGAAAAAAGTTCAGTACATGGTGGGGTCAGATTAAAAAAAGTTCAGAACATGGTGTGGTCAGATTTAAAAAAAGTTCAGAACATGGTGGGGTCAGATTGAAAAAAGTTCAGAACATGGTGGGGTCAGATTGAAAAAAGTTCAGAACATGGTGGGGTCAGATTGAAAAAAGTTCAGAACATGGTGGGGTCAGATTGAAAAAAGTGTAATGAAGATAGTTTGAAATTAGTTAAAATATAGCTGCATGTGCATATCAGAAGACAGACTATACTCTTTGAACACACGAGAAAATTATAGCTCACATGAGAAGACAGACTATACTCTTTGAACACATGAGAAAATTATACCTCACGATAACCAATGTCACACTGCATGGACTGCTGGATAACATGCAGATTGTATACCTCGTGATAACATTGGAATACATATGCTGTTTACATTTCTAGTTTGATCTTCATTACAATTTGGTAAACTTCATCTTCATTACATTTTGGTAAATTTCATTACAGTTTGGTTAACTTCATTATATTTTGGTAATTTTTGGTAACTTATCTTCATTACACTTTGGTAAACTTTATTACACTTTGGTAAACATCACTAAAATTTGGTAAATTTCATTACATTTGGTAAACTTCATCTTCATTACACTTTGGTAAACACTTTCATTACATTTTGGTAAACTTCATTTTTATTACACTATGGTGAACCGCCATGTGTCTTTTATCTTTCTTATACAGGAAGACCTCAGAAGTACTCACTCCCAGACAAATAACCCAACCTACCACAATTTGTGGCATAGTTCATGTCTTTCCACAACTCATTTCAAGACAAATAACCCAACCTACCACAATTTGTGGCATAGTTCATGCCTTTCAACAACTTACTTCCAGACAAAGAACCCAACCTACCACAATTTGTGGCATAGTTCATGCCTTTCAACAACTTACTTCCAGACAAAGAACCCAATCTATTACATTTTGCATCATGAAGTTTCTATACTTGTACCATCGTCACTATTTTTTGACACCTTTCACTATTGCAGGAGCTGGTCCACCTGTGGAGTAATAAAATAAGATCAGAGATTATTTGGTCTTCATTCATAACAAAACTAAGTACAGTAGAATTCCTCTATAGTGTATCCTATTAAAACAAATTTCGCTGTTTAACCTGTAACAATCGGGAGCCTACAAATGTCTACATTGATGTAGCCATTTGTAGTCATAGACTATAGTTCATGATTATTTCCCATTATGCTCTTATAGTAAGTGTGTGCTAGAGTGATTATCCCTGAATTTTCACAGCAATGTAAATATGCAGTCGTAATTTATTCGACCTTTTCGCGTTTGCAAGCCGAATGTGTAGACCAGTGTTTCCCAACCATTTTTATCCATGCCCCACCTAAATCTTTCTAAAATTCTGATGGCCCACTATATAAAATATACATATTTTTAATATTTACACATTGAACTATTCCTAATTGAAGGCTAATTATAGCTTGTTCGGATTGCTCCCCAGAACAATCAAATTGCCCCCTGTGGGATGTGGGTCCCACATTGGGAAATATTGATGTAGACCTAACTAGTGTCACCATTTTTGGGAATTCTTCACGGATGATAATTCAGACGAAGACCATTTTAAAAGTTTTAGTGTTACAGGTACTGTAGATCAATGTATGAGGTTTGAGGGAGATGTTACAGGTACTGTAGATCAATGTATGAGGTTTGAGGGAGATGTTACAGGTACTGTAGATCAATGTATGAGGTTTGAGGGAGATGTTACAGGTACTGTAGATCAATGTATGAGGTTTGAAGGAGATGTTACAGGTACTGTAGATCAATGTATGAGGTTTGAGGGAGATGTTACAGGTACTGTAGATCAATGTATGAGGTTTGAGGGAGATGTTACAGGTACTGTAGATCAATGTATGAGGTTTGAGGGAGATGTTACAGGTACTGTAGATCAATGTATGAGGTTTGAGGGAGATGTTACAGGTACTGTAGATCAATGTATGAGGTTTGAGGGAGATGTTACAGGTACTGTAGATCAATGTATGAGGTTTGAGGGAGATGTTACAGGTACTGTAGATCAATGTATGAGGTTTGAGGGAGATGTTACAGGTACTGTAGATCAATGTATGAGGTTTGAGGGAGATGTTGATAATATTTAATAGTGATGTAAATAGTGACATTTGCGATGAGGAATTTGAGGATTGGTGTTTTCTACAGCTAGTCTTACAAATGACCGTAACACATTACGGTTTTTGTGTGCGTCTGACCACACTGTTGATGTTGGTCCACAATAGAACACTGACACACACAAGCAAAGAACACTGGCACACACAAGCAAAGAACACTTAACTCACACAAGCAAAGAACACTAACACACAAGCAAAGAACACTGGCACACACAAGCAAAGAACACTGACACACACAAGCAAAGAACACTAACTCACACAAGCAAAGAACACTAACACACACAAGCAAAGAACACTACCTCACACAAGCAAAGAACACTGGCACACACAAGCAAAGAACACTGACACATACAAGCAAAGAACACTGACACACACAAGCAAAGAACAATGGCACATACAAGCAAAGAACACTGGCACACACAAGCAAAGAACACTGACACATACAAGCAAAGAACACTGACACACACAAGCAAAGAACACTGACACACACAGGCAAAGAACACTACCTCACACAAGCAAAGAACACTAACACACACAAGCAAAGAACACTACCTCACACAAGCAAAGAACACTGATACACACAAGCAAAGAACACTGACACATACAAGCAAAGAACACTGACACATACAAGCAAAGAACACTAACACACACAAGCAAAGAACACTACCTCACACAAGCAAAGAACACTAACACACACAAGCAAAGAACACTGATACACACAAGCAAAGAACACTAACACACACAAGCAAAGAACACTACCTCACACAAGCAAAGAACACTAACACACACAAGCAAAGAACACTGACACACACAAGCAAAGAACACTGATACACACAAGCAAAGAACACTGACACACACAAGCAAAGAACACTAACACACACAAGCAAAGAACACTACCTCACACAAGCAAAGAACACTGATACACACAAGCAAAGAACACTGATACACACAAGCAAAGAACACTAACACACACAAGCAAAGAACACTGACACACACAAGCAAAGAACACTGATACACACAAGCAAAGAACACTGATACACACAAGCAAAGAACACTGATACACACAAGCAAAGAACACTAACACACACAAGCAAAGAACACTGACACACACAAGCAAAGAACACTGATACACACAAGCAAAGAACACTGATACACACAAGCAAAGAACACTGATACACACAAGCAAAAAACACTAACACACACAAGCAAAGAACACTACCTCACACAAGCAAAGAACACTGATACACACAAGCAAAGAACACTGACACACACAAGCAAAGAACACTAACACACACAAGCAAAGAACACTGGCACACACAAGCAAAGAACACTGATACACACAAGCAAAGAACACTGATACACACAAGCAAAGAACACTGATACACACAAGCAAAGAACACTGATACACACAAGCAAAGAACACTAACACACACAAGCAAAGAACACTACCTCACACAAGCAAAGAACACTGATACACACAAGCAAAGAACACTGACACACACAAGCAAAGAACACTAACACACACAAGCAAAGAACACTGGCACACACAAGCAAAGAACACTGATACACACAAGCAAAGAACACTGATACACACAAGCAAAGAACACTAACACACACAAGCAAAGAACACTACCTCACACAAGCAAAGAACACTGATACACACAAGCAAAGAACACTGATACACACAAGCAAAGAACACTGATACACACAAGCAAAGAACACTGATACACACAAGCAAAGAACACTAACACACACAAGCAAAGAACACTGACACACACAAGCAAAGAACACTGATACACACAAGCAAAGAACACTGACACACACAAGCAAAGAACACTAACACACACAAGCAAAGAACACTACCTCACACAAGCAAAGAACACTGATACACACAAGCAAAGAACACTGACACACACAAGCAAAGAACACTAACACACACAAGCAAAGAACACTGATACACACAAGCAAAGAACACTGATACAAACAAGCAAAGAACACTAACACACACAAGCAAAGAACACTGATACACACAAGCAAAGAACACTGACACACACAAGCAAAGAACACTAACACACACAAGCAAAGAACACTGATACACACAAGCAAAGAACACTGACACATACAAGCAAAGAACACTGACACATACAAGCAAAGAACACTGACACATACAAGCAAAGAACACTGACACACACAAGCAAAGAACACTGGCACACACAAGCAAAGAACACTGACACATACAAGCAAAGAACACTGACACATACAAGCAAAGAACACTGACACATACAAGCAAAGAACACTGACACACACAAGCAAAGAACACTGACACACACAAGCAAAGAACACTGGCACACACAAGCAAAGAACACTGACACACACAAGCAAAGAACACTGACACATACAAGCAAAGAACACTGACACATACAAGCAAAGAACACTGACACACACAAGCAAAGAACACTGACACACACAAGCAAAGAACACTGGCACACACAAGCAAAGAACACTGACACATACAAGCAAAGAACACTGACACACACAAGCAAAGAACACTGACACACACAGGCAAAGAACACTGACACACACAAGCAAAGAACACTGACACACACAAGCAAAGAACACTGACACACACAAGCAAAGAACACTGACACACACAAACAAAGAACACTAACACACACAAGCAAAGAACACTAACACACACACAAGCAAAGAACACTAACACACACAAACAAAGAACACTGACACAAGCAAAGAACACTTATACACACAGTCAAAGAACACTGACACACACAAGCAAAGAACACTAACACACACAAGCAAAGAACACTGACACACACACAAGCAAAGAACACTTATACACACAGTCAAAGAACACTGACACACACAAGCAAAGAACACTGATACACACAGGCAAAGAACACTAACACACACAAGCAAAGAACACTACCTCACACAAGCAAAGAACACTGGCACACACAAGCAAAGAACACTGGCACACACAAGCAAAGAACACTGATACACACAGGCAAAGAACACTGATACACACAAGCAAAGAACACTGACACACACAAGCAAAGAACACTACCTCACACAAGCAAAGAACACTGGCACACACAAGCAAAGAACACTTAACTCACACAAGCAAAGAACACTAACACACAAGCAAAGAACACTGGCACACACAAGCAAAGAACACTGACACACACAAGCAAAGAACACTAACTCACACAAGCAAAGAACACTAACACACACAAGCAAAGAACACTACCTCACACAAGCAAAGAACACTACCTCACACAAGCAAAGAACACTGGCACACACAAGCAAAGAACACTGATACACACAAGCAAAGAACAATGGCACATACAAGCAAAGAACACTGGCACACACAAGCAAAGAACACTGACACATACAAGCAAAGAACACTGATACACACAGGCAAAGAACACTGATACACACAAGCAAAGAACACTTATACACACAGGCAAAGAACACTAACACACACAAGCAAAGAACACTAACACACACAAACAAAGAACACTGACACACACACAAGCAAAGAACACTTATACACACAGTCAAAGAACACTGACACACACAAGCAAAGAACACTGACACACACAAGCAAAGAACACTGATACACACAGGCAAAGAACACTGACACACACAAGCAAAGAACACTGACACACACAAGCAAAGAACACTGATACACACAGGCAAAGAACACTGACACACACAAGCAAAGAACACTAACACACACAAGCAAAGAACACTAACACACACAAGCAAAGAACACTAACTCACACAAGCAAAGAACACTGACACACACAGGCAAAGAACACTAACACACACAAGCAAAGAACACTAACTCACACAAGCAAAGAACACTGACACACACAGGCAAAGAACACTAACACACACAGGCAAAGAACACTAACACACACAAGCAAAGAACACTAACACACACAAGCAAAGAACACTAACACACACAAGCAAAGAACACTTCCAACCATATCCAGCAACCACTTATCTCTATTGTCTCTGAATTTAAAATCAATAACAATAAAATTAAAAAGTTATGCCAAAAAAGCAAACTTGTGCAGAAAAACTAGACGTCGTAAAAAAATGGCCGGGTGCTAGAGGAAGTATGCGTTATTTTTCTCTAGGTTGCTACAGGTTAACAATACTTGACAATTATATTTATTCTGTACTATATATAGCAAATTTCTGTTATTTAATACATATTTTGTCGACCCGGACCGAGTTGTTATAATAGGATTTCTTCTTTCGTTCTCAAACTCCTGCAAATTAACAGGATGTAGTCCAGAGACTGGAATGCACCATCATGGTTTACAGCTGTGCTGCTACAGATATCTGTACTTTTGATCTGCAATGGGTTATTTTGACTACATGAGATGGGACAGAAAATTCCACCTTATAATCTCCTTAGTCGACTCTTACGACATGCATGGAAGGTAAAGAATGTTGCTATTTGCTTCTCTTTAAAATGATAATGGGATTTGGCTGTATATGTTTATAATTGCAAGTTTTGATTGGATTTATTATTGATTATGAACAGAAACTGCTCTCTGGGCAAACCCATAGATGCCATGTCTCCCTCAGCAGAGATTTAAGTGTATACTAACGCTGTAGCTAAGCTAGGTTAATATAGTGGTTGGATAATATCAAGTGTATTTCTAGAACAGACTAGCTGATACTGTCAAATGGATGTATTTGTTTGATTATAAAGAGATTATAAATATCAACAACACATTGAATCACTACAGTTTAACTACAGCAGTTTATAGCTACAGCAGTTTAACGTGTCGTGTGAACACAGCACCAGTGGACTGCCTGAGATGTGTTCTGGCTCCATGCTTGACTGACAGCATGTTAGACAGTCATAATGTAGGTGATGTCATGCTGAGACTGTCTCAAAAAGAATGAAAGTCGTGTCAACCATTACACATAAAGTCTGATATTCTGCGAATTTACATGTATGAGGTATGATAGTGTATCGTTCCACTGGGTAATTAGGCAAACGCCAGCGAGGTATGGTGAGACACATAGAAAACCATGGTCATCCACTGCATCGATCTTCACTTCCAGTCGTCTCGACTTGTCTTGCCACTGGCTTGATATGAGGTCAGACAAGAGACTGAGGTCGATGCTTTGTTTAACTCCACACTTAAATCTAAATCCCCAGTGCAAGTGATTTTCATACCCACGAAAATTCACCCAAAGGGAAAAAGATTTCCCACTGACTCTAGGAGCATGGAATGTATGCACACTTCTTGACAATGATTGAAACACAAATAGACATGTTTAGGGTACATGATCTAAAGGTGACCAAAAAAAGTATTCCAAAGACTCATTAAAGACTTAACGCCTTTGAAATAGACCAAGATACATGTGAAGAACTTTCACAAAATAGATCTACATGGCGCTCTAAAGTCAAAGCGTGCGCATCATCTTGTGAAAAGAGGAAAATTGCAGCAGCTTAACCACAGTCCTGCCCAAGCAAGAACTGGTACTGAAGTCAGAGATACCAGGCAGAGAGGTTAACCAGCTATCATGGTATCACACAACAAAACTAGATAACATGTCTTCACACAAAAACAACAACAAAAACAACAACAAAAAACTCGGTGACTTAGTTCCATTTTTTTTAATCATATGGATCCCAGGTGCCTGTAAATCTATTTTCATCCCATTGTCCGGACCCGGGTTGCCACTCAAAAGGAGGCTTATAAATTATGCAAGTCTAACATGTCGTCTTGATTTTGGTCTTTCAGAGAATTGTTAAGTCCTGCACAGGAGTATAAAAACAAATGCAGAAGAAGAAGCAATGATGGGTTCTCTAATATTGCACCACATAGGGAAACAAAGCTGTATAAATGAAGTGCAGTAGAGCTTTCACAAAAGGAAAGCATTACTATATTGTCATGTCAATCACTGGGAGTTTAATGTTGCCTGATGTTTGGGTTGGTGAACCTTCAGATCTTCTGCATGTAGTTACACAGACTTATGAGCCCTTGTTCCCTAAACAGATCTGCCTCGCTCAACCCTCATTCCCTAAACATATATGAATCACTCAACCCTCATTCCCTAAACATATATGAATCACTCAACCATCATTCCCTAAACAAATCTGATTCACTCAACTTTACCACCTAAACAAATATGACTCACTGAGTTCAAATGTTTTCAAAGCTCCATCAGCACAAGCAGAGAATGCCTGGAATGATTGAATGCATTTCTCTGGATTTTGAGGATAATCACTCATGCACTTCTCATAGACATGAAACTCTGTCCCACATTGTGACTTGATGTGCACAATTTCTGGGCTGGTGATGTGAACAATTAAATATTAGCAAATCATTATGTGTTACAGTTTTACAAAGAATATCTAGTTACAATCAACGAAACATACAAATATTTCAATTTTACAGATATCAGGAAGTCAAAGAGTAACTAGTCTCTTGTTATCATAATATATATTTGCTAATGTAGTCAATATGTACTAAATGCAGCAAAGCTGAAATCTAACAGGCATAACTTTGAATGAAGTTTTGCTAATAAGTAGAAACACATAATAACACACAAATTGCATTTTGCCCAGAAAGTCTTTATCAAGAATACATTCACAACAAACAACGACGAGTGATTAGCAAAACTTCATTACCCTGTTCCAAGTTTTGTCTAATGTATTCGAGATATCTCGGTGCTTCTAAAATTCTTTCAATTTTCTTGAATTTGACATACAATAATGGGAGTATAGAATATCAACCGTGTAACCTGCCATGATGTTAACTGTCATGAATTTTAAAAACAGATTTTGAGGGTGGAATTAGCTGTCACATCACATAGAAGGACAACATTATCAGAACATCATACTGAAAACAGATGTCATGTCAAAAGGTACAGATATCAAAGTCAAACTGTAAACCATGATGTGACAAATTATCTGAACTACATCCTGCTAACCAGCAGACGTCTGAGATTGTAAGGGGAGCAAAACAAATACTAAGTTATACTTTTAACAACTCTGCTGCTGCCGCTAATGACAAAAGTTGTTACAGCACATTAAACACTTCTAATGGGTGTGACTGATTCTGTCTTTGTAGCATGCAATAGCAATAAAATAGACTCGGAATCCGATACAAAACTGGACTATGATTCTTCAAGTTATAATTGTCATAGATAGGCACAAGATAGCTCTGCAAGTCCTGAGATGGACAGCAACTTCAGAAAAAGATATGCGGCATTGCCATTGCAAGACAAAATTATTCATAAAATAAAAGGAAATTGTTTCTGATAAAAATAATGTGAAATATTTTTTTATGGGTAAAGTTTATCCACACCTGAAAATTTCAAAATCATAGCCATCTTGGTTGATTTGTAATGATTCCTTAAAATAATCACCTATAAAAACCACCCCAAAAAAATGGCATGGCAGTGGGAAAAACAAGTGTGGCAGCACAAGGTGTGCATGCTTTCTGAGTTTGCTAGCAAACACCTGCAGAATAACAAGATGTACAGGAAGGATTTTGATTGTAGCTCCGAAAGAAAAAATCATGTCCCAACTGTGTATTGAACCAGGACCACAAGGGTTCAAGGAATAACCATAGGCCCGTAAAAATGTAACTGTTAGCATGAAGTTGACAAATATAGCTTGGAAGGGAGTCCGTGTATTTTAGTTTTTGTGAGAGAGGGGTTAGAATTCTAACATTATTGAGTAGGATGTGTAGTTATTGGGGGTGGTGGTGGTTTCAAGGGTAATGTTAGATATATTGTTAGCTAGTGTAACAGATATCTGCAATTGCATTACCCATTTTATCATCATCTCGTCTGCTTGTCAAGTGACATTTCTGTAACGCCACGGAAGATACACAAATTATAACACAGATTTACATGGCTCTGCACATAACATTACAAAAGTTGGACTGATATATTATTTGGTCACATCTGCCGGTCATGTACCTATCTAAGATATCACAAATTCGGAATTGTGCACGGAGAGAGGAGGTGGGGAAGATTGGAAAACAGTGCACTTTCAATAAGCTACATGAACTAACAGTGTACATATGCTACGGCATCTGCTGAACACCTATGGCTGCGCCTGAATTGCAGTGATGTCAGTTCAGCAAATCACTAAATGCCATACTCTGCATATTGATCCCTTGTTTATACAGCATATTGATCCCTTGTTTATACAGCATATTGATCCCTTTTTAATTAACAAATATACAAGACACATAGGAACTGACTTAGTTTCAGCACACTTAGCAAGTTTTCTTCTCTCTTGTTCACAATCCATCTGCCAAGTGTGAGGATGTTTTTGTATGCATTCTCCAAACATCTGCAAGTATTTGCTGCAATGTATTTCCACCAACTTTATGGAATGTTCCCTGAAAGAAATGTTTGTTCAATGTTAAAATTTAACAGTCATATACAGTGGAATCCCTCTATAGAATCCATGTAACAACATTTTTCTAAATGCCCAGTTATATTTATCCTATATTGTATGTACTGTATATAGTGAATTTCTGTTATTGCATACATGTTTTGTCGGTGTGGATCAAGTTGTTATAATGGAATTCCACTGTATTTAATTGTTTGGACCCCCAGGAATTACAAGCACAGCTTGCACAATTAGAATTACAAGTATAAGCTCTATGCAATACCTTGTGAAGAAACCTATTCACAGGAAATCAATGTGTGTATATAAAGAAGGCATGTTCCACCTATACATATAAAAAGATAAAGGTAACAAGAAAAAGATAAGCCGAGTTAAGAATCAGCAATATAGCACACAGTTTTCCCAGTGTTGTCAGCTGCTTGGTCAGTGGCTGATAGAAACTACCCAATTAACATCGCCTACCATTCTTGCTAAGTAGTGATATCATTCCTCTGTCTTCCTACAGCATGAGCCATGGTACCCTACTTCCATATGGATGAATGAACCACAGTAGTAATTTTTATTTCACACCAAGAACGAGTTAATTCAAAACCCTGGTCTGCTGGTTGGCAGACAAGTGACTTAACACAGTGGTTCCTACTATTTTGCATGGAGACATTCAATCACATGAAAGCCTGCAACCTTTTGGTGGCTGCTAATTGGCATAATCATAATGGATGTCAATATTTTTAAAAATTAATTGCTTTTTTCCCAGCTATGTTGAACATTCTCAAAAGTTAAATATATATCTAAAAAAATTATGGTTACAGAATATAATAAGTCTAGTGGCCAACTAATCCTCACTACCGCAACAACAAGCAGTCTAACAATGGAATTATTTCCCTTAATGCAGGCACTTAACTGGCTGGAATCGCTAGCATATTCCTATGTGTGCATACAAAGTGACTCAATCAATATGATTCAAAAGGTCAAAACAGGTGATGTATGTAGGGGATGGGTGGAGTCATTAGACAGAGCTAAAATTTGGGTCTCACTGTGAAAAATCACGCTTATCTTTATCCCCAGACATGCGGGTGTAGAGGGAAACGAACAGGCCGACCAATTAGCTAGCATCGTCACCATAACAGATGGTCAGCCTATGGACCGAAGAGACATACTCATTGCTCTTCGTAAGTCAGACTTTGGAATTAATATTGATCAGACGAATTTGAGATAAATAAGCATGAATCAATATCAAGAATGCGCGAATTAGATGTAGCTCATACAGAACACCTAACAAAGATTTTAAAAAGAGAAGTGAATCAACATAGCACCGGAACTATCAGCCATTATACCTTAAGAGATTTACTAAAGCAGAGATCTGAGCACCTATGGACATGCCCGGTGGGTGAGGAAGATAACCAACAAACTAATACCTAAAACTCACTAAATGGGTTATATAAACTAACGGATTTAACTTACCTCAAAGCACTCGCCTAAATATATTAAATTCCATATAACTTCAATATGAGATTTCTCCATTATAATTAATGACCAACATATATTCCATGTGATATCCTGTCCAGAATCATACAACCCATAATAACTTATAAAGACCTGATGATGGACGCATTTATTCTTGAAATTTCTAACATAATGATCGTTGGCTGGGGTTTGTTATGTAGGCTAGGTAGTCTCACCATTTTGGTGAGGTCTCTCTTAACCGTAACCACGTTATTCACCCATAAATATGTTATATTTAGTGGTTTTGTTGGTATCTATTGGTGCACAATTGCCCCTAATGATCTCTTGCTATTAAACAATTTTTAATCATCGATGGTAAATATCATGTGACCAGTATTTCGCACAACCTCTGGGAGGAAATGAAGTTTTCCTACCAATGTGACGTCCTGTCCAGAATCACACACCCCATAATAACTTATAGAGACCTGATGATAGATGCATTTATTCTTGAAATTTCTAAAAATAATGATTGTTGACTAGTTCCTACCAGATCTAGACACATACAAACTTATGCATAATCTGTTTCTTTTCTAATTTACATATTTTTTTAATTTTCCAGCAGATTTTTCGTTCGGGTGTACACTGTGACCTTTGCTCTGGTTTTGAGGTATTACCTAACCGTTGCAGTGTGATTTGTATAATTTATATTTAAAATAGGGTTAGGAATAAGAGTTAGGATCAGTTATAAATTAAAAAATTAATTAGTTATTAAAATTAATAATTATAAATTTGGTTTGTGTCGGGAGATGTGACAACACAGCATACATTAATTTCATTGCTGTTATACGCGCAGTGTACACCCGAACGAAAAATGTAACAATTTTCCTATGATTTGTACTGAGCAATCACCGGTAGGTAAAATTTGGTTTTGTCCACCGTTATGAGCTATTAATAGCACACTGTTTACATATTTAACTAGTTGACGTCATGGAGTTCCGCGAGAAAACTTGAGAACCAATGGGATCGACGCAGACCGTTACGTCACATCCCCGCCGACCGCCAAACGATTTTATGCGTGGCAGACATTTTTTTTTAATTGATCTATTTGATGGCAGATTTCATTGGTTTTACTAGTCGAAATCCGTACATGCCTAGTTAAAAATGTAAACAGTGTGAAATGGAACAGTATGAAACACTTACCTTAGTCACCATTCCTTGGCAGATACTTGTTTTATACCACAACGGAAATCCCGGAATATATGTGGCAGGCGCTTAGTCACTGTTCCTTGGCGGATAAACTTGTTTTATCCCGCCAAGGAAATCCTGGAACATATGTGGCTATTTTTTATGCCACTTCCGCCAATTGATAAAGAAACTGAGATCCTGGGTGGTCATTTTTCACTGCTAAAACTTTACTAAAAACTTTCGTTGCTGTTTTCACTTTGCAATATCTGCGTAAAATAGGCTGCTTTTTTCCCCGCATACGTTTGGCCAGATCCAATTGCGCATGCGCCAACTGACCAGATCAATTCTCGATGTTGACTTGAGATTTATTTATTTTACAATATAAATAAATTTATAGTATACAATAGGAAAATGTACGAAAAATAAAACTTAAGGGGGGGGGGGGGGGGGGAAATGCTGAATTTCAGTTATTATTTTTATAAACTAAATTTATATAAATTAAAATCAACACCCCCTCCCCACCCCATCGCGCCCGCTTGACCAACAGGACTCCAATGCCCACCATTCTCGGTTTCCAACCAGCAAGCTCAAATTATTGATTCCAACCTCCAAGAACCAGCCAGATATGTGTCAAATTTCCACACAAACTGTGACGTCACAACCATTGAACTTTTTTGAGGGAATACCTCGAAAGTAGGTCAATAAATCAAACGGTGGACGTAACCAAATTTCTGCCGCGATCACCGATCATTATCTGCCCGCTACACACGGAGGTGCACGCACACATTAGAAATAGAAATATTATTTCTAATCCTAACCGAACTGTAAGTACTTAACCTTAAGCTTGCCAAATCACACAACAAAGATTAGGTAATACCTCTAAACTAGAGCAAATGTCACAACGAAGAACTAAAATTAAAAGCAACTTGCGGTTAATTGAAAGTTAAAAATATAAAAATATTGTTAAGTAATGTTAATGAATGTAATTGAATTGTGGCAAAGCTGTTTAAACTGTTATTGTTATAAATTGCTTTAAAATATAAAATAACGCATCTTACATGGTAAATGTTCGTCTTACACCTTCTGATGTTATATTATGATGGTAAAAAAATCATTGAGCAGATTAATGTTAGTAATTTCAGCTGACATTATATTATGCCTCATCTGGTTACTCCAGGTGTCAAACAACGACCGGTACCAGAAGTCATTTGTTACTGTGTGCTGCAGTTCTAGCAGTTGTCCTTACTGTAGCAATGTTATTGAAACGGATCCTGGCAGAACAATAAGTGTTCGAGAGGGAGTTAGTACAAACGGATATTACATTGGTGGGATTAAATACCAGACAGCGAAGTACTGATGAAATCTAAATATGTAAGAATAGGCTTATATACGATGTTGATGAAAGTGCAGACACGATAGACAGGACACATGGTTCACATGAAAGACCATCGTCTACCAAAAACGTTATGTGGAGAACTCCAGACCAGTTCGTGCTCTGTGTACCTGTATTATGTGCTCTGTAGCTGGAGAGTCAACTAAAATTCTCATGGCTCATACTGATATATCTCTAGCACACTCAAGTATCATATGAAAAGCCTCGTTCTGAAACTTATCAAATCTTTCAGTCTGTGTCTGGCTGAGCGTAAAAACTGCCAATGCATATTCTATCACAAACAACCAGGCCCTGTTATAAATGAGGATGATGAAATAATCAATTTAGTTGTGAGCAGGAAGCCCATGACATCACATTGGCTTTTCAATAAAAGCAGGGATTTTTCTCAGTTGAGGCGACGCCCTCACTCATATATCGCCTGAAATGTATTTTTTTAATGGGAGGGGGGATTTGATGCATGTTTAATCCCCGAAGGGAGACATTCTAATATCTCATGATTATCACGTTCTGCCAGGATCACAGATTATACTTCTGGGTCAACTAACATCATTCTTCTCCTCACGTTCACACTGAGCAACATCCATAACTTTCATCGCTGCAAGACCTCTGCCTGCCTTTAAAATGGTGTGGTCAACATACTCCCTAAAATTCATACTTCTGTCAAAATGAACTCCCATAAGTGCTGGTTCTTTCAAGGGTGTCCCCACATAAAATAATGCAAATCATGTGCGTATTTACTATGTGGTTATTGAGGGGAAACCCACATTATAGATACCCTAGGCGGATTCACTAATGCAGCAGCATCCATGCACCACTCCCCTATGCAGACTAATTCACTTTGCAACTCACTGATGCACAACTCTCTATTTCTACCATGCCTGTACACCGGAATGTTTGCATTCGAGATAGTTCTACCAGTCCATGCGATCTGTCTGTATTTTGCACTGCATATACAAGTCTAGGGCTTATCTGTTGATGCCCAATCGCCACATTCAAGAACCTCCCGAAGCAAGGCAGCAGCAATCTAGTCGATAAGATAAGGACTTACATTGAAGTGCAACAACTGAGCTAGTAAAAAGTACAAGGGCACTCTGTTGTAAGCATCTTCCAGATCTATTGTAACTGCACGTCTCCATTCGTGAATATTATCTTTCAAACACATCCTGTTCAAAGACAATTGCATTGTGCCAGATCTGTTAGTTAGGACAACCCCCATATTAATTGGTTGTAGCAACATGTTTCTCTTTAGATGATAAGACAATTTCCATGCAACAATTTTTTCCACTACTTTGCGAATTGTTTTGTATCCCTGTACCTTTGTGTGATCCTTAGCAGGTTTTGCATGGTAATTAGCCTGTATCCCTGCACCTTTGTGTGATCCTTAGCAGGTTTTGCATGGTAATTAGCCTGTATCCCTGCACCTTTGTGTGATCCTTAGCAGGTTTTGCATGGTAATTAGCCTGTATCCCTGTACCTTTGTGTGATCCTTAGCAGGTTTTGCATGGTAATTAGCCTGTATCCCTGCACCTTTGTGTGATCCTTAGCAGGTTTTGCATGGTAATTAGCCTGTATCCCTGCACCTTTGTGTGATCCTTAGCAGGTTTTGCATGGTAATTAGCCTGTATCTCTGCACCTTTGTGTGATCCTTAGCAGGTTTTACATGGTAATTAGCCGGCATCCATGCACCTTTGTGTGATTCTTAGCAGGTTTTGGCAATAGAATCAGGTAACCATGCTGCCATTCTTCATGAATCTTTGCCATTTATCAAAATATTGTTAAACATGGCTGCCATCTCCTCCAGTTCTTCATCCGTCCTCCTACCAAGATCCTATCTAATGCTATCTGGTTTTGGTGATTTCTTATACCTTTTCGGTGTGGCTTTGATTTCTTTAATTTCTGCCAAAGACAGAGTGTCATGCCATTGGCACACATAAAACGTTGATACAACACATTTCCATTCTCTGTAGTACATTCAGTTGAAAATCTAGTTGGACCATTGTCCTGCTAACAGAGATCCTGTGGGAAATTGAGAATGAACGTTAAAGAAGAAGAATTGTAATTTCTACCTCCATGTTCTTGCTCTTGCACACAGCTGTAACTTTTCTCTGGATATGTCCCTAACTCTGTCCAAGTGTCTCCTGTGCTCTAAGTATATGTTGAAAAGTACAAAGATGCATGTCTGTAGTACTTTTCAACACATACCTAGAGCACATCATACAGAAGACACTTCATGATTACAACACGTCTATATCAATCAGAGGTCGCCCTATTTGCAACTTGCGTTTCACTGTTGATATTAATCTTACAGCTGGGTCAGAACAAGAATAACAAGAGTTAACAGCAAATATGGAAAAATTTACCAAGTACATAATGGAAATCAACACAGAAAAGAGCATGGTTAACAGCAGACACAGAAGAACAGAGCAACATCATGACAAATGGATATAAACTTGATGAGGTGAATGTTTTCTAGCATACATCAGATCTAGCATAGGCCTATGCAGCGATGGAAAATGCAGAAGCAGAATTAAAAATAAGACTGGAGATGGCTTTAGCTTCTATGTCAAGGCTAAGCTTTATTTGGAAAAGTAACATCAGTGTTGGAGTGAAAGTCAAACTGTATAACTTACTAGTCCTATCTGTTGTGCTATATGGTTGTGAGAGACGATTACAGGCTGTCAAATACAAATGTTACAGACGAATTTCCTATTGAGAACATAAGAACGCAAAATGAGTTAAACAGGTTACTAAAACACTTACCTAGCCTATTAATAAATATTTTTTATTAATAGGCTAGGTAAGTGTTTTAGTAACCTGTTTAACTCATTTTGCGTTACTATTTGTTCATTAGGTTACTGCGGCACCATCCACTTTGTCGGACACCCTCTGACCATTTGGTTATTTATAGAGAACATAAGACAAATGTGTACGTAAAAAATAAAATAGAGATGTAGGCTGGTGTACAAGAATCATTGCTTTCAACAGTGAAACGTGGGAAACTAGCATGGTTTGGACATGTATGCAGACATGATTCCTTGTCAAAAACAATACTGCAGGAAACCGTCCAAGACGGAAGAAGCAGATAGACATGAACATACAACATTAAGAAAAGGACATGACAAGGTTTATCCTCTGTGTGCTGAAGCATCCAATGTGGTACCCCTACAACCATGACGGGTTATGGGTTTATAGATAGATACGTTACTCTTACCAATTTGTGCAGTGTAATGTGTAAGCAGAGGTGCTCCCTTCATTTAATCAGCCTTATTCCAGGTGATATCTGTGTTCAAACACACTGGATTTCAGTTAATTGGTTGTTTTTTCTTCTTTGATGTCTGGATTGTGTGGAGTGCACTTGATCTCAGTTAAGTAGTTTTTTTCTATAAATTTCATTTTTTATTTTTTTTAACTTGTTTTGTTGCTTTTCCTTTTACTCTATCTTCTGTTCTTGTTTTCTTTGTCTTTTCTTTCCTTTTTCTGTCCTTGTTCTTTTCTCTGGTCGACTCCTGTGTCATCTTTTTGCTCCCTTTCCTGTATCATGATTCTCTGTTTGTAGTGGTCTTTTCTGGTTCTTTGTTGTTTTCCTGACAAAGACTTTCTAGTTGAAACGTTTGTTTCTGTTCATTAGTCTGCTTTTATAAATTACTGCGACATTCCCTACAGATTTCTGTTTGTTTTCCTCACCTAACCATCTTAATCGTCTACTGCTGAGTGCTCCCATAGCTGATGCTAATTTTGTCCACTGCAGTACCTCTGTTGTGTTTCCTGTTATGCCTGGGCAGTTGATATGGGAAACAACAATACACATATCCTCATATATAATTACCAAAAAGTGAAAAAAATATACAACAATCAGGCATGTATGGTAGTAACACAAAAATCAAAGAAGAGCCAACAATCAAGTATGTGTGTTAGTAACATAAAATATATTCAACAGGCATTTATTTTGACCTTGACTTTAATATTGTACAGATTATTGTTAAAACCTTTTCATTTTTGTGAACTGATTTTGCAAACAGTGAATTAAAATGGCAACAGTTATCACTTACGTAATCTGAAATAATGTGGTTGTGAAGGTAAAACTAACTTGAGTTATAAACAGCATCATAGACCATCATGGATTAACCCATTAGTTAGTTGCTGATTCTGTGGTCCATGGGCTCATGCCCTTTGACTTAATGCCATTAGATGGCATTATATTGCTGGGAAGTCTGTGGATTTTCGGCCCAACCCGGGACAGAGCAAGAGAATAACTATCACACCTCCAGGAATGTAGGTTTCAACCTATGCATGATAGGGTTCACTGTGCTCATTCCCTGCCACCAATTGACTACTGGTTATGCAGAACTTCTGTATCGCTCCAGGCATGCAACCAAATGTTCAAGTCAAAAGGATTGTCACGTCCTGAGTCACTGCCTCAGTGCTGCACAGTACATCTCTGGCTCCCTCCCAACCACAGAGGGTGCATACATATATATTCAGGCAAACATGAAAAACATTTCAACAACAAAACAAAATCATAACTGTATAGATGACATGCCATGAAGCTTCTATAACCTCAATATAACTGCATGTCATCCACTAAGGTTTTCTGTTGCATGGATGGTATGTCTAGTGGGCCATTGGTGAGACCCACAGACGCAACCACATGCGTAACCCATTAGTCATCAGCAGCCGAATCATTGGTCAAAAACAAATACAATGCATAGCATTCAATGCATAGTCCAGGGAAGGGAAAATCCACCATGCCAAGACAATTTTTACAGATCTGTCAATTTTACTTATTCTTCTTCAGCATTCATTCTCAAACTCCCACATAATCTCTTGTATAGTAGAACAATGGTCCTACTAGATTTTCAGCAGGATATCGATCCAAAGAATGTAAATGTGTCGTATCCCAGTTTTATTTGCATCAATGGCCCAACACAACCATCTTTGGTGGTAAATCAATTTGAGTTAAAATTGCCATATTCACTAGTCCCTTAACTAAATATAAAATCAAAAGTTATCACACTAAATCTGTAAACTATAATGCTAAACATTGACAATGAGGAAACTATTAAGTGAAATCTTTGATGTTGAAACATGTTCAAAACTAAGAATAGGTAGGAAACAAAAGCTTCGATTTTGATATAGCATCTCATTTCACCCAAGAACTACAAACCAATTCTTCAAATCTACTAACCAGCAGGTATTCACGATTCAATAACCCTGAATTTCGTGTACTGACATACAAAGGTTGCACATCCCTTATGTAGTCACACCCATGTGTTGCCAGGAAACAGAGTAAAGAATAATGACATTGTAACCTGCCATGCATGTCACAAGAGGTGAGTAAGGAATTTTTTGGGTCATAGGTTTTTGGGTCCCCTCCTTCAAGTGCTTAAATCCCTCATCTAATTCTATTTCATTGTATTCTTCTTCTTCAGCGTTCATTCTCAAACTCCCGCTGAATCTCCCTTGTAGCAGGACCATGATACTACTAGATTTCCAGCAGGATGTAGACCAGAGAATGGAAATGCGTTGTCGCCGTTTTATTTGCACCAATGGCCTGGCACATCAGTCTTTGGCGAGTCTGTGTTTTCAGAATTATATAGCATAATTGAAAATCTTCATTTATTTTCAGTCACTGCAACTTAGTAGGATGTAGTCCAGAGAACAGATTGCATTATGTCATGGTTTACAGCTTGGCTGCGATATCTGCATCTTTCGACCACACACATCCATCTTCAGCATGGTGTATGGGTCACTTTGACCTTCTATAAAATGGGACAGGCAACTCTACTACCAAAACCTACTTAGTCACCTCTAATGACATGCCTAGTGCTATTGTTTGCTCTCCTTTCGAGCCCTGCCAATACACAGGCAAAATGTTGTCTAATAGTTTACAGATTGGTTGCAATATCTGCACCTTTTGGTCTAACATATTCGATTTCAGCATTGCATCTAGGTCACTTTAACCATATACTGGATAGTACAGCCAAATCCTCCTCAGAAGCCCCCTTATAAGTCTCTTATGACATACAGTAGCAATTCTTTGATCCTTTCTAGCCACCAACAACATACAAGCAACTTTCTAGCCACCAACAACATACAAGCAATTGATAATCTAACGCTGCCATATTTTATTGTTTATTTTTAAACAGACATAATCACAAATGTATAACAATTCATTTTTAAAAGTGACACACAAGCTAGCAATCATCAAAACTCCAAAGTTATATTCATTTTTAAAAGTTACATATCGGCTAGTAATCATCAAAACTTCAAAGTTATGCTTCAAGATCCTGGAACAGCATTAATTTTTCTGAACGCAGATTTTGGAACATTCTGAAAGAAAAGAAGACCTGCCGCTCTCTCAATTGTTTCCAGCGGTACCAGGAAACTGTGGAGCTTAATGTCTGGCAATGGCTGGTTAGGCATTACAAATGATTGTAGGTCAAACTGTCCTTTTTCATTTTCTAACAGAATTACCTGCAAGAAACATACATTAAATTATATTCACAATACATCACAAGAAACATACATTAAATTATATTCACAATACATCACAAGAAACATACATTAAATTATATTGAACTAATACATCACAACATATGTTGTCATCATTAAGCTAGGATCACTGTGTTTTCCAGGTCCAAACTGGAGAAATAAATAGTAACTCTTGTCATTTCATATGCACATAATAAGAAGTGACTAAGAAGATAAAGGATGGGGGTTAACTACTGACCGTGATCAGTGGGTAAGACTTATGCAAAGCCTAGAATTCAATAAGTACACAGGTGGCAACTTATGCCTGCATCTTTAATCAGTTGATGAACATAAGAACACAGGTGGCAATCGCCCGTGTCTTGCAAGGGGCCCGAAAGGGGAGCAAAGAATAGCAACACTGTTTACCTTCCACGCATGTCGTAAAAGTCGACTAAGGAGGTTATGGGATGGAGTTGGCTATCCCATCCCATATAGGGTCAGTGACCCAAAGTCATGCTGAAGTCGGATGTGTAAGGCCGAAAGGCGCAAATATTGCGGCAATGCTATAAACCATGACACAACGCATTTCGTTCTCCGGACTACATCCTGCTAATCTGCAGGAGTTTGAGAATGAACGAAGAAGAAGAAGACAGGTGGCAACTTATGTCTGCATCTTAAATCAGTTGATGAGCATAATTAATAATAATAATAAGACCCATAACCCATAAGGGTCATAGGAGTGCCAAACTGGAGACAGCACAAAATGTTCATCAATCATCTCTATCCTCAGCCAATCAGAGTGTAGAAAAATCACACTCAGACTATCCCTTGATGTTATCAATCAGGATTTTCTTTATTTGCCTCTTATCCTTCTATCCTCTACTGTTCCTTGTATAATAATTGTATAAAGTGAGCAGTGTCTTGTACGTGTCCAAACCAAACAAGTTTATGGTGGTTCACCACTGCCAAAAATGGCTCTTGATAACTTACAAGTTTGTTTATTTTCTGCCGGACAAATATATTTATCATGTGTTCTCTAAAGCTAATTCTTAACAAACGTCTGAAGCACTTGAAAGACTGAATCTTCTTTCTTTGTCTGCATTGAGTGTCCAGCATTCACATCCGTATAAAAGTATACTTAAATCTAGAGATATGAATAGATTGTTCTTTACTGTAATACTAATCTTACTTTTCTAAATCATATTCAACCTTGTCAAAGCAGTCATCACTGTCTCGAGTCTTAGCTCAATCCCACTTTTCTGAGTTGACATCACATATTTGTGACCCAAGATATTTGAAGGTGGTAACTTTTTCAAGTTCATGACTGTTTAACCGGATACTCATAGGATATTGATTGGTTTCACTCGTCATCAATATCTAGCTTTTATCAATGCTAATTTCCATGACATATTTCCGACAAACGTCGTCGAACTTTGAGGTGAGTCGCTGGAGTTCAGATTTGAAAGCAGCCAAGATAACACACAAATATTGATATTTCAATCAAAAGGCCTTTATAAAGAACACGATAATCAAGAAACTAATTTCATTAATACACATGATGATCAAAATTTCAATGTGCCTCAATTTGACAGACGAGGAAGTTGTGTGTTGTTTTCTTGGTAAAGGTATTTTGATCAAAACATCAATATTTGTGTTACCAGTGATTACCAAAACGACATTAACCTTTTCAATGTTTCATCTATTCCAGAGGATTTTTCTGTGACTTTCTTGCAACTTCAATAAAAATGTTGATTCCCTTCTGAATAGTTCAGACATGGGTGTTCAGCGGGCTTTATCACAGCACAGATCATGTGGTAGAGTCAACCCAACCTCCTTAGTCACCTCTTATGACAGGAATAGTAATCAGTAGTGTTAATATTCTTCGCCACCCTTTGTGGTTCCAGGAAAACGGGTGATGTATATAGGGAGAATTTCATTCATTTTTATAGGCAGTGAAAATCATTCTTAATTTATTCTCAAACTCCTGCAGATTAGCAGAATGTAGTCCAGAGAATGGGTTGCATTATTTAATGGTTTACAGAGTTGTGACATCTGTGCCTTTTTTGGTCAGACACATCTAGATTTCAGAATGGTCTATGGTCCACTTTGATCCTCTATAAGATGTGACAACTAACTCTACCCCCAACACCTTCTTAGTCACCTCTTACAACACTCCTGGTGGGCAATAGTATTGCTATTCTTTGCTCCCTTTCGTGCTCTGGCAAACAAGGGCAAGCAGTGGAAATAAATGCAGTTCTACCATAAAAGGTCACTTTGTCATAGAAGACACCAAAACATGTACAGGAAAGATTTTTATTGAAAGGTTGAAAATGTGTCAAGAATTGACTTCATTGTACTTGGGTTACCCCATATGTATCCTGTCTCTCTCAATGAAGTGCATGCCATCTTCTGGCAGTATCATGCATAGCACGTAACTCTGTAGCTTCAAGAGATAATCCCCTGGGATGTCTGAAAAATACGCTTTATAAACAAGATGCAGCAAGTGGGATTTTAACCTGCGATTTTTTGAGCACATAGTGAATAGCTTAACTGCTACGCCAGGAAGAACCTCAAAAAGCTTATTATTCTAGCTCCCAAAGATAAAATCCAGTTCCAACCATGTCTGAACCAGAGACCTCATGGTTTTGAGACAGATAGTAGTGATTCCGTCATGCTCTCCACAAAGAGAACAAGAGTGACAAGCTAATAAATTTCTAAACCCTGATACTGAACGAGAATGACAGACTCTATATGATTGGATATTTTACCTTAAAAAAGTGAGTAGGAACAGCTACATGGTTTGCTCCAATCACTTCGTATTTGACATACATTTTTCCATCTGGTTCATTCCTGAACAAAAGATTTTCAAAAATAATTAGTGAAAAAAACCGTACAGTTAAATATTTATCCCTGAACGGGTTTTCTTAAGTTGCCGTGATGTATTTTGATGTTATCATAAAAATGAAGTTATTAGCTGCTTGTTGGCATAAGGGGTCTGATTAATTGGTTGTTTCAGCAGCTTGATTTTGCTGCAGATAGCTTCCTCCCAAAGAATGGCATGCAGATGTCTTCCTCTATCAGAAACTGGTCACATGGTCAGACATCCTTAACAGTAGTTAACTTACTTTATGTATTACAAAGTCAACTTCAGAAGACCTGCACTTTTTAAAGAATGGCAATGTGCTGACAAGAGTATCATTACTCATCAGCATTTGGATGTCATGTCATGTGACGTATTCCTTCCAGAACGTTGTCTTCCCAATGAACTCTCTGAACCTCCCTCTGTCTTGCATTTTCTAGCGATGTATTCATATTATCTTTAATGTCGTCAGTCCATCGTCTTCTTGGTCTGCCCCTTCTCCTCTTCCCAGGTACTCTTCCCTCCATTATTTGTCTTTCTAAACAGTTATGTCTCTTTATATGACCAAACAGGCGTAGTTTTCTTTTTGTTATTGTGTTTAGTAACAAACACTCTGGAATATTCAGTGTGTTTATAATATCTGAGTTTCTGATTTTATCCTTCCATGATATTCTAAGTATCTTTCTGTAGCATTTCAGCTCAAAGGCGTTGATCTTCTTTGCCGCTGTTTTACTTAGAGTCCATGTTTCACAGCCGTATGTTGTGGATATCGCATTTGGATATCGACAACAATAACAAGAGCTTTACTGAGCTAAAGAGTCATGGTAATGCAATGAATTAGAAGCAAGATAAATTAAACAGAATTTCAGAATCGTAGGCCATGATTCATCATACTTATGGTAGGTAGTAAACACTACCCTCACAAAACCAACTGTAGGTTTCTCATGGTATTCTTTCAACCTACCGTATCTTCTTCAGTCAGATATCAGGTTACAGCATAAATAGCTTCAATGAACTGTGTAATTCGCTTCAGGTTATCCACGGAACCCCTCGGGTATGGAAGTAGTCTCAGCAGGTCATATTTTCTCCCTCTTCTCGATAGAATTGACATGCATGAAGAATCTGTTCTACTTTCTGAATATGTGACATCTCAGTTTGTTGGTCAGTTCGTAGTTTGAAGACAGTGGTTTGTTCTTTGACATTTAATGGTAGGAGTCATTTGGTTCTGCAGTTAGGGTGCAACTGCTTCCACATTTTCTTACATTTATGGTACGTAATATCATTTCTATGTGTTCTAGTGATCCACATACCATTGCCAGAAGATCAGCTTTTTCATTTCCAAGTGTGACACAGTGACCAAGGATCCACTGTTTCTTTGGTGGCACTGCTGAGGTGTAGTGAGGAGGCCATAAGTTCATTCATGTGCATGTCTTTTGGATCTTTCACTCTCTGCAACTTTCTACCTATTAAAAGCTTGCAAATTTTAGGCTGAGAAAAATAGCAGCTAATTTTAATTTGGGTGCTATCACCTAGCAAATATCCTCAATAGCAATAATTACCTACAAAAAATATAGCATGACACATTCTCCATGTCCCATGAGAACAACAGTAATTCCTTTCTTGAAGGTTGTTCAATACCCCAGAAATTCAATTTAATCTTCTATACATGACAATTATATTTGTCTGGCAGCAAATACAAAAACTGCTGGTTATCAAAAACCACTTTTATCAATGGTAAAATAAACTTGTTTGGCTTGGGCATGCAATGAGACAACTCACTTCTAAAACTATTTTGCATGGAATGGTCATGGATCAAAGAAGAAATGGCAGACAAACAAAATGTTGGTGAGACAACATCAATGGGGATGATTTTTCTACACTCGTCCATATGCATGAAGACAGAAGGCTTTGTGTCCTGTTATGCTCCAGACACACATCAAGCTGCGACTGCTTCCAATCAAATGTTAAGAGCCTGAAAACAAACCTCACAGCAAAATGAAGCACATCTTTGTGAACATCTTCTGTAACTTATTCCATTCATAGGAGAACGTTCCGGATTGTCTGATGGTCTTCATGAACGAGTTTATAATTTTTCTCAACAATTTCTGACATTGTGCTAGCGATTGATCACCATAGACAGTGTTCATCTTCAACCAGCTCTCAAGTAGTATGCTATTTAAAAACCTGTGAATAATGAAGTATTCAGAGGGCCTTAGTAGCAGATTTGCAGTTTAACTTCATGTTTCCACATAAAACAAATGGCTAGAAAGAAGGGTCTACATTGGCTGCATATTATAACTTCTTCTTCATCGTTCTTCAGTCAGATATCAGGTTACAGCACCAATAGCTTCAGTCAGATATCAGGTTACAGCACCAATAGCTTCAGTCAGATATCAGGTTACAGCACCAATAGCTTCAGTCAGATATCAGGTTACAGCACCAATAGCTTCAGTCAGATATCAGGTTACAGCACCAATAGCTTCAGTCAGATATCAGGTTACAGCACCAATAGCTTCAATGAATTGTGTGATTCGCTTCAGGTCATCCATGGAACCCATCAAGTCTGGAAGCAGTGCCGTCTCAGTAGGCCATATTTTCTCCCTCTCTTCTTGGTAGAGTTGACACAGACATGAAGAATGTGTTCTGCAGTCTCTGGGCTCAGTCCACAGTTCTGTCTCTTTAGTTTTCGGAACATGTGACTTCTCAGTCTGTTGTGGCCAGTTCGTAGTCTGAAGATGATGGTTTGTTCCTTGTGTGACATTTGATAGTAAGGGTCATTTGGTTCTGCAGTTGGGTGCATCTGCTTCCACTTTTTCTTATATTCTGCTTTTAACATGGTCTTACATTCATAGTACGTGTTATCACTTTCTATCTGCTCCAGTGATCCCGCTTTCCTTGCCAGGAGATCAGCTTTTTCATTTCCAGGTATGCCAGTGACCTGGGATCCACTGCAGTACTGTTTCTTTGGTAGTACTGCTGAGGTGTAGTAAGCAGGCCGTAAGTTCATTCATGCTCATGTTCTTTGGATCTTTCAATGCCTGCAATACTAACTTTGCATCTGTTAGAAAGACTACATGCCTGTTGTGACTCGGCAAGCAATTTATGAGCATTTTGGTTGCCTCTATTATGGCTCCCATTTCTGCTTTCAAATTTGTGGAATGTTTGCCTGTGGATATGGATTTCTCTATTTATTTTCCATCCGCTGTTACTATATATATATATTATATTATAATTATATACAGTGTTATATTTGAATAAATTAGGCTAATCGAGGACGAACAGAACAGTGTGCAGCGAAAGACAGTCACCCTCAGTTTCCTGGATGAGGAATATCCACAAGATATATGGGTCAGAGT
The DNA here is from genome assembly GCA_034231615.1 of Meghimatium bilineatum. Taxonomy (NCBI): domain Eukaryota; kingdom Metazoa; phylum Mollusca; class Gastropoda; order Stylommatophora; family Philomycidae; genus Meghimatium; species Meghimatium bilineatum. Next base: position 8,794,362 of record CM067321.1, read on the forward strand.
GTACACAGATGGGTCAGCACAGAATGATGTGAGGAATGGAGGTGCGGGTGTATATATAGAATATCCACACAAGCCTAGAGATACAATCAGAACACCGACGGGAAAATTCTGCAATAATTATGATGCAGAAATCCAGGCAATTAGTGTGGCAGCTAAAAAAACTGCTGAATTCCAACTCTGGCCTACAGCCTGTGGTATTCCTGACAGATGCAAGGTCAGTGCTTCAAGCTCTCCAGTCTGGAAAACTAACAGACTTAAAAAAACTACTTAGCGAATTGTCTTACCAGTATAGGGTAACCATGCAGTGGATACCCTCTCACTGTGGAATACCAGGAAATGAAAAAGCAGACCAACTGGCTAAGGAAGGTGCTGCCGAAGACCAACCAGATATACCAATCACCTACCATCAGAAAAAACAGATGATAAAGTCAATAAGAAAGCCACAAACACCAACACAAGATGACTATCACATTATGAACAGATCAGAACAAGTTATAATTCTACGTCTCAGAACAGGACACAACCGACTCCGCAGTCACATGTATACAAAGTTCAAGATTGGCAACACGGCGATGTGTACATGTGGACAGGCAGCACAGAGTGCCAAACATATACTTCAAGAGTGTTCTGAGCATGAAACTCTGAGGCAGACATATTGGCCAGAGGAAACAACACTGGAATCAAAGCTCTATGGGACACTGTATGAACTACAAAAGACTGAGTTTTATTAAGGAGACAGAATTACAGATATAGACATGTTTCAAGTGAACGAAAGAAGAAGAAGAAGAATAAATTACAAAATGTGTGTTTCTGTAAATATTTAACCACTTTCATATCCTGAAAAAATGTGGCACCTCTATATTAATACTAACCACCTTCAAATGAAAATTATATAAAGAATATTCTGCATAATGAACTAAAAATGTAAACCTAGAAAGACATGAAACAATAACTGCATAACACCACTTTGATAACCAAACATACCATGAGTTATTATGCTGCTACAAATGACAATATAATAAATGTTAAACTTTGTATGAAAACACATATAGGTAAAACAAAAATAGGTACTATACCAAAATAAGGGTCTACATATTATCTGGGATGTGAAACAAAAGATAGCAAAATATAATAAAAATGTGAGAATAAAATTGTATTTTTGTATATTTTTACTGGTTATTTCCCTGGTTTTAAATACTAAACACATACCCGGTGTGTATTATTTACCCACTAGTTCAATTTTTTTTTTACAGTGCAATTCTAGCTAATCCTTACAGTAGCGTAGTAGGTTAACCTTAACCAAGCTTCTGTCTAGTGCATTCAACAAATGTTTCAAAGTGCTCTTGTCGAGTCCAAAAGCCTGTTGTTATGACTCTCTAATCAATGAAAATAAATAAAATGTTTAATGATCAGCTGACCATATTAGACAAATCCTAGCTAGCTATTCCATTTAACTTTCTTTTCTTATAGTTTAGTGAAAAGGACAGATGTTCTATGGTATTGTAATATAGAAATACATGACATCTGTCCACATCAGCAAGCCAGCACGGCGCCATGAAAGTGAAATGGGTTTTTGTGGACTTTCGTTTTATTGTATTTTCAGTAAAATCATTATGGATTGTGATTCTGATGATGAATTCTTGGGAGGTAGTTAGTTTTCACAATAGAATATACAGTAGACCATGTTGGTTTCGTTATGTAGACGCCAAACATCAAATGTTCTGTAGCGATTCAAAATATGATTTGGTCTAGCTTCAGAGAAATAATTTACTGCAAATCTACATGGTTTATTTACTTTCTCAGCGATATTATGATAATTTGGCAATGAAACAACATAAATACTGTAGAATTAGGTGTGTTTTACAGTGTTCCCACTTCAGAAAATAAAAAAATGTAAGCAATTTTAAAATATTTTTTTTCTGTTTGTTATAATTTGTTTTTTGTAAAAAAGTCTTTGCCACATTCTCACACGTCTGGTACCTCACACGTCTGGTACAAACAAAACGTACACCAATATATGCAGTACCCAATTCTTTATTTACATGTACACATATTATTTACCGTGTTAGTGGTTGGGAGCCGCGTTAGCACACTGGCTTCGCATATGAGTGGTCCTGGGTTCATTCCCCAGTTGAGGCGGAAATGTATTCAGATCGCAATGGCTCCCAGGTCAACCCAGCCTTAAATGGGTACCGGATTAATCCGGGAAGTAAAGACAGCGAGGGAGAGGAGATGGCTACCGCCCTCATTTGCAAGCCTGTGAAATGTGAGATCGCTAACATCTCACACCCCTACAGCATTAATAAATGCTATGGGTTACTTTACTTTTTTTATATTATTTACATATCTCTAAGAACAAAAAAGTTATAGTGTTTTCAAAACAGCCACCAGCAATAACGCAAATTTAAAAAAAAGAATTTGGTGGCAGGAGAGCAGTTGCATAATTTTACTCGGCTTGCCTAAGGTTAAGATCATAGTATGTTCCCTGTGTATAAGTTTGCACCTGGGAACACTTCTTGCAACAGTGATAATAAATTTATCGGACAAACTATAATTATGGCAGCCATTTTGTAACTAGGAACAGAGTAATAGAGCGACATCACAAATTACTAAAAATTTTGGAAAAAGTGTACAATGTAGATCCTTATTTTGATATAGTACCCAAAAATATTATTACTAAGAATGCTTCAGTACGAACCTTGGTAAATATAGAGGGCCGGTACAGACGTAAACATTCTTGTTACTTCGTACAAGAGCCCTGACATATTTCTCTAGATTATTCCATACACTACGGTTAAACCCATCTCCTACCTGCCAAAGAACAAATATGTTTTAGTTAAAATCAACTGTTGTATCCTGGCATGCCTCCCTTTGGAGACTAAACATGCTTCTATAAACTACATAATACAACTATGTTTTTGAGACAGCCTTATAAGTGTCGGATAACACTACACTATTAAACTGAGGAGTACCTCACTTTAGTCAGGAAGGCTATGGGCTGTCAAGAGCAACCTGTTGACAGCTAAGGGATTATTTCATCATCATTCTATGACACTCTATTCTTCTGTATATTCATATCTCTAAATTCCATTCTTCTGTATCTCCATACGACTAAATTCCATTCTTCTGTATCTCCATACGACTAAATTCCATTCTTCTGTATCTCCATACCTCTAAATTCCATTCTTCTGTATCTCCATACCTCTAAATTCCATTCTTCTGTGTATTCATATCCCTAAATTCTATTCTTCTGTATATCCATATCTCTAAATTCTATTATTCTGTATATCCATATATCTACATTCCAGAAGAACATGGAGTGTACATGAAACTATAAGACAAATATCAATTTCAAACAATAATAGTTTTGATTGTGATGAGAAAACTTCTATAGACAATTACTACAACAAACCTGTGGTGCTGTATTGGACAACATAAATGTTTGATTCATGGCACTTTGTGAATGTCTATGGTTCGCGGCTGCTGCCAGATGTCCTCTGTCGTATCCACTGCCTTGGTAGTCTTTATTTGTGGCTCGGTGAAACATATGCACAGATGAGTCCTCTATGAATTTCATTTTTGACCTTAAATATATGTATATATGCAAATATTCATTAACAATTAATATATGTAACAATGCATTCTTGAAACAATAGCAAATAATAGTAACAATGTCATGTGCAGTGCCACCCGTGTGTTGTCGGGCCCGAGAGAGGAGAAAAGGTGCAGATATTGCAGCAGTGCTGTAAGACATGACACAACGTATTCCGTTCTCTCCGGACTATATCCTACGCATTTGCAGGAGTTTGAGAACGAACATAGAAGAAGATGTGCTCAGAGAAAGGTTGACTGTCATATCCCATAGGTCAAAGCAACCAAAAAATCACGCTCAAGTTAAATGTGTCAGGCAGAAAGGCACAAATATTAATTAGAATGATAATAATAATAAGACCATGTCCGTCAGGGTCATAGAGGTGCCACACAGGAGACGATCAGCAAAAATAAACTCCAAAAATAGAGGTCCTCAACTACTCAGAGGAGTGTAGAAAAATCATGCCCTGAACATTCTTTGATGTTATCAATCCACGACTTTCTTAGATCTCCTCTTCTCCATAGAGATATTACAGCAAGGTGTATACTATGACAAATAAGGGAGCCGCATTAGCGCAGTGGTTAGCACACTGGCTTCGCATATGAGTGATCCTGGGTTCATTCCCCAGTTGAGGTGGAAATGTTTTTTCAGATCGCAACGGCTCCTGGGTCGACCCAGCCTTAAATGGGTACCGGATTAATCCAGGAAGTAAAGACTGCACGGGAGAGGAGATGGCTACCGCCCTCATTTGCAGAGCCTCTGAAATGTGAGATCGCTAACATCTCACACCCCTACGGCATTAGTAAATGCTATGGGTTACTTTACTTTTTTTTATACTATGACACAATGCATTCCATTCTCTGGACTACATCCTACTAATCTGCAGGAGATTATGAATTCATTGTAGTTTACAATCACAGAATTGTTGATATACAAACTTCTGTGGTGATTTCAGATGATTAATTATAATTAGATAAAAGTGATAATAAAACATAATATGTGCGTATGAGATCAGCATGGGTTTAGCAAAGATAGAGGCATTCAGGGATGCAACTAAAATCACAGGTAAAATAATTCAGGGATGCAACTAAAATCACAGGTAAAATAATTCAGGGATGCAACTAAAATCACAGGTAAAATAATTTAGGAATGCAACTAAAATCACAGGTAAAATAATTCAGGGATGCAACTAAAATCACAGGTAAAATAATGCAGGAGAATTATTCATCATAGTAGTGTGTTAATAAAGACTGAATAAAATAATTGAAATCTAGAGAAGAAATATGCAGAACACAATTTTCATCAAGCACGCTACAAACAATCCTGAAGGCAAGCAACAGTCTGCTGCATTTACAAACATCCATCAAGTTTGAACTATCAGCAGAAGAAAATGCAAATTAGGAAGCCCAAGTATGAACCAGCAAGTTCCAGGATCAGGAAAAATTTGACGGACATGAAAATAAACATAAAGCTAAATTTGCGTGCCTAAATTGCTATTTGAATTTGCGTTTGGCCCCTACTACTACTAGTAAAATAAATTATAAATTAAATAGGGCCTAAAATCTTTAATCAGGCTACCTTTCAATTCCTTGAACTCTCGTAACTTTATGTTGTGTAAGATGTTCAAGGACCCAGTTAGCTGTCCTTGTTCTTCTGTCATATGATAATATAAAATCCTCGTAGGATCGTAAATTGTCTGTACTTGGAAACCCGTATTTGACGATTTCTCCAACATTATTTACTACCGGAGGCTGCTTCGACTCTATTGTTGAAACCGGTGCTGACAGACCAAGGACATTGTCATTTTGCGGAAGATTGCTTTTTGCATGGAGTGATGTAAGCCTTGTGAAATCTTCCTTTGAATTAAAGTTTTTACCAAGATAAAATCCAAATCCCGCAGAGCACGCCGCAATTACTGCTGCACCTCGAGAAGAGAGCATTGTTTTTATTGTTTACAACCGTATCATTAGTACGCCTATTGGTTTCAGTTTATTCAATATCGACTACCGGAAGTTAAAAGTTCAACTCTAACCAGGGTTGCCACATTTAAATTATCACAAAAAGTATAACTGTACTAGTGTACTAGAAGACAAAAAATTATCAGACGAAAGCAGACTTACCCACCAAGACCTGTCATGGTCTGCAACAGGAAAACGAAATCGTGGAAGACCGAGGATAATACTACGAAGAATAATTCAGAACGAAGCACTGACAATGGGTATTAACACCACCCAAGAGCTATACAATAGGTTGCAGCAAGAATGGAGAAAGATTATTCCTGCCATAAGTGAGCCGCTCTTGGCACCAAAGAAACAAACTTACTAACTAGTTAGAAAAAATACAGAACAAAAAGCCAAGCTAAATTTAACACTATGTGCACGCGTGATATGTTTAACAAAAATGTCCAGCTTTACTGCGTTTACTTATATATAAAGAAACCAAATACCACACATTGCAAGATCAAAGTGAATGAAAAAGTATTAACACAAGTCCAATTCGAATATTTAGGTACAACGCTTACAGAAGATGAAAGAAATTCAACAGAAATAAGAAGCAGAATAGGACAGACAAAAACAATATTCACAAAAATGAAAAATATATTTTGAAATATGACATTGTCATTATATGTGAGAAAGAGAGTTCTTCGGTGCTATATAATTCATATACTAACATTATGGATGCGAGTCTTGGACAAAAAAACAAACAGAAAAGTGGGAAATTCGAGGAAATTGGAGATGTGGTTCTCAGAAGAATGCTGAGAATACCATGGACTGTAAGAGAAACTTATTCTTCTTCAGAAGTCATTCTCAAACTCCCGCTGGTTCTTCCTTATAGCAGGACCAGGGTCCTACTAGATTTCCAGCAGGATATAATCCAGAGAATGGAAATGCATTGTGTCGCAGTTTTATTTACGCCAATAGCCCGACACATGCATCTTCGGCGATCATAGAAACTAATGTGGAGGTGTTGAAAGAGTTAAATGTGAAACGGATCCTAATCAATAACATAAGAAAAAGACAATCTTAATTTTTGGCCACTTCATGGGAAAGGGAGATTTGGAGAACATAATCACAACAGGCAAGATTGAGGGCAACTGAGACAGGGGGCGACAATGTGAGAAATTTTGGACAGTTTGACAACCTGGCACGGCAGTGAAATAAAAACTATCTTGATACATAATGCTGGAGATAGAGAGATGTGGAGAGCCATGACCAGCTGGCATGGCACCTGATGATATATATATATATATATACCATGCATATGGTAAGTGCTATCGGGATGCCCATGATATTAAGGCGATGCCATTAAGTCGTGCCTCTCAGATGACTGGACTCGTCACGCGTTTGAGTACCGCTACATATATATAAATTAGCACTATTTGACTCTTGGGGATTAATGACTGTAGGACTTATAGATGATATTATGTTTTTCTGTCCTTTATGTCTTGTTTCATCGATATTTATGTTTATTTTGGTTATTTTATGTTTGTGTTTTTCCAACTAAAACTAGTTTTAACTTATCCGAGTTATATAAATATATATTTAGCTCTGCCATGTGAACGTCAATAGTGCCGTTCTTTCTTGTCATTTTTATTGTGAGTGTATTCTTGATAAAGGCATTTTGGTCAAATTCTCAGTATGTGTGTGCTATTATGTGTTTGTTAGTTAGTTAGTCGCCGGATCATCATCACTGCAAATTGGACACGCCCATAGTTACTACGATCTCTCCTTGAGTGTATCCGCCATTACACTTCTGCTGACAGTGCCGGCCTATGCTGGTTGACCATCATTCTTCTGCGCCCTCCAAATGTTCACTTCTAGCAACATCGCATTTAAATCCCCGATCTTTAATCCTAGCAATTGAAAAGGAATCATCATCTACACTAGTCTCACTTTCACGTGTTATATCTCTTGAAGAGTTCAAAACGTCAGTGCGATCCATTGCCCCATCGCCATAAGCCACAATCGCGCATGATGCCACTTGGTCCGCTCTTTCATTGCCTCGAACACCCACATGTCCAGGCACGAAAATAAATATAACCACTTTCAGCCTCGCCTTTCTCAAGGCCTCAATCCACTGTTCGTGAACAGATCCATCAGTGTATATAATTAAATCCCCCTCTTTGGTATTCTCACTGACCAAAGTCTGCATTTCTTTCTCCTCAGCTGTGGGACACCATTCTCTGCATTCCCTGCTAAGTGATATTACTACTCTCAAACAAGTTTCGAAATATGTGGGCAGACTTATCCATTCCGCACCTTCTGCCACATCCTGCAATCTGCACACGCTTTGTATGACATCCTCAGCACGTCCCATCCACTACCTCACTCTCTTGAGTCTGCTGCCTTTAACTTTCTGTATTTGGGAATGCAACGGGTGTTCCTTATCTGCATATATTTGAAGGTACGCCCGTACACGGCAATACTGTAATCTATGCTCAGCTGTTGGAGAGTCAAGTAGGTATCGCATAGGTCTCGTTGATGTGTCTCTTGTGCATCCCAGTATGATACTTATTGCAGCATTCTGGATTCTATCCAGTCTTTCGATCTGAGTTTGGCTAAGAGTCAGAATTGCCAGTGCATATTTCATCACAGCCACAACCAAACCCTGTTACAAAATAAATAACAACCTCTGCTCACACTGCGCAGCAGTCATAACCTTCCTTGCTGCTAAGCCGTTGCCTGTCCTTATGATAACGTGTTCAACATGTTCCCTGAAACCCAGACTTCTGTCAAAAAAAACAACAAGATATCTCATTGTGCTGGTTCTTTCTAAACTTTTCGCGGACAATGAAACATGTGACATGGGTGTTTTTACCATGTGACTGTTCAAGGAAAACCACGTCACAAACGCCTTAGAAGGATTTACCACTGCTTTCGTATCTCAAGCTCCTTCTGTAGTTCCACGACGCACTCTTCTCGATTCTGCCCTGCCTATACACCAGGATATCATCGGTGTACGACATCGTTCTGTCAGTACATGTGATTTGATTGCTAGTGATCTACACTGTGTATACATTGAAAAGCACAGGAGAAAGAGGCTATTCCTGTGGTAGACCAGGACTAATAACCGTTGGTGCCGATACCCTGTTTTCTTTTATCTTGTGCATCAGGGCGGCACCAACCCACCACACGACACAATTATTTACTGCAAGATTTAACCGCTGGTCCATCAAGATATCCAAGGACACCCTATTGTACGCATCCTCAAGATCTATTGCGACCGCACATGTCTCCGTGCGCGAATTGAACATCTCAAAAACATCCTGTGCAAATATGGCTGCATTCTGCCATGTCTTCTTTCCTGAGCATATCCTCCTTACAACGTTGGTAAACACTTATTTCTCTCAAGATGACATGATACCTTCCGGGCCACAATTTTTTCCAAAAGCTTGCCAATCGTATTCTGCATAGTTATTATTCTGTAGCCATGTATCCTGGTGTGGTCCTTCCCAGGTTTGTGTAGTGGAACTAAATAGCTGTGCAACCAGTCTTCTTTTACAGTGTCCTTTAAAGGGCTATTATTTAATATGTCTGTCATCTCTCCCAACTCCTCATTCGTTCTCCGACTAATGTCATCGTATCTAATGCCATCTCGTCCTGTGTTTTTTGAACTTTTCAGCGCCTTCCTGATTTCTTCAACTATGATTATCATATGGTTTTCCATGCTCACTTTCTTACACGTGTCTGTAATCGTTTTCCTGATTTCTTGATATGCCTCCACATTTCTCTGACCAATTTGTGCGGTGTAGTGTGCCAGCAACGCCGCACCTTTTGTCTCGTCCGTCTTCTGCCAGACGGTATCGTCGCTCTGGAAACCGGCAATAGTCACGTGTCTTGTCAGACCATTCATGGATTTGTGTAAACGCCAGAACAATTTTAATGACTTTTCACGTGTGATCTCCTGGCAAAATTCGTCCCATTTTGACGCCTTTGCAATCTGAATGTTTGGACTAAGAGCTGCAACTCCTTGCCCTCTGCCATAGTGCTACTGCTTTCCGCTTCTCGCTCCATGCCCTTTGCACCGCGTCGTTCCACCAGGGAGGCTTATCCCACACCTGATTTCCCACTTCTTGAGCCTTACGTTTGTTTTGTCGAATTCTGCTCACAACATCCACTCCTCTGCGATCATACTTAAAGGATCTTATCTTTGGCCTGATCTGCTTACTTTTGTCATTTTTCAAGAGAAGAACACATGGGAGGTGGTCACTGCCATGATGCCCCAGCATGTCCCATTTGCAAATAACCATAGAAGCGGATGACACCAATGCCAGGTCGATAGCGCTATCATCACCATCCCTGCTTGCCATCCTTGTTATACGGTCATCGTTAATGCACATTATTTATGTGTGTTTCCGGTGATTAGCAAAACTTCATTATCCTGTTCTAAGTTTCGCCTCTTAGCAAACAAACTTGAGAAAAACACTATGGCAACCCTGACTAACTCCTGAGCAGAGTATTTTGTTATTTTTCATCGTTCATTCTCAATCTCCCGCTGTATCTTTCTTGTACTAGATTTCCAGCAAGATGTAGTTCAGAGATTGAATATGCGTTGTGACGTTGTTTTATTTACCCCACAATGGCCCGGCTCATCCGAATTAAGAGTTTCGCCAAATAAAATTGGACACCATGTTCTGCTTCTGTGTATCAATAGCATCGTGAAATCTGGATTAGTAGTATCATTGACGCACATAAACGTTCTGTTTACTACAGCCTTATTAAAAACATATTGTGATACAGTGTAATTGACTTGATACAAGAGAGTCCCAGAGTAATTTGAGAAAGAACGCTTACAAATACATCTTCTTATTTAAATTCGATTGTATATAAATACATCGAGACATATATAATTACTTGACTTATCAAGGCATTATGGAGATCCGACTATGAACAAAATGTAACTAGTAAATAGCCTTCGTAGCCTACTATAAGGATAAATGTTCCAGTGTAGGGTAACAACCCTAAAAGGAAGTATTTGGCTGGAGTAACACAGGGCAAATGTCAAGATAAATAAAAATAGGTAGATGTGTTTCCAAAATAGAACATAAAACAACCTAACAACGAGATACAGGGACAGACGACGTTTCGACTAAAAATAAACCTTCATCAGGACAAACAGACGACCACAATAAAACAAATCTTACATGGAGACAAATAGGGTTATAATAAGGAGGAGAAAAGGACAATATCAGATAGGTAATGGAGGAAGCAAAGATGGAGCAGCATGACAGGAAATAAGAAGGTATGGGGAGAAGATAGTAGTAAGTGGGGAGGGGAAAGTGGACAGAAGAAAGTGAGAAGTGGAAAAAGGAAGACATAATAGCGAGTAAATTAAAAGTAAATTAAAAATACTTACCTCAAAAGTGGCAACAGAGAATGAATATTACAGATATACAATCATAATGTAAGAGAAGAGCAAAATGCGACCATTACCTATCGGATATTGATATTATAGTAACTTTTCTCTTTGTCGACCCTATCTCTTCTCCCCTTGATCTTTCCAGTGGCTATTAAGTATTCAAGATGTGTTCTTCTCAGCACATGCCCTAGAAATCTTGACTGTCTACAGGATATTTGATAATGATCGATATTTTTACGCCAGCATCAATGAGAACCTCCGCATTAGCTTTCTTAGCTGTTCATGATATTTTCATCATTCTTCTTAGAAACCACATCTCCGTAGCCTATAATTCGCTTTGAATTTTTTTTGTTTACAGTCCATGCTTCACATCCATAAAAAAGAATTGGTTCGATATAACATCTCATCACTCGAATTTGAATCTGCATTGATAGTCTTCCATTGCACAAAATGGTTCTCATTTTTGGAATGGTGACTTGACTTGTGTTGTTCGGCTCTTTATCTCACTTGAGCATCTACCTTCTGATGTTAACAGGGTGCCAGGATATTTCACTTTTTCAACTTGTGTTAATTTTCAACTTGTGCATTATATAGTGACGAAAAAGAAGCAGACAGACACAATGTACATGTTCATGAAATGAAGAAAGATGGAAGAAAGTACGTTCTCTGGATATATCCGGAAATGTATTTACACACATCATCATCAAACCTTTCAGTGTCGTAGGATGTCATTCTGGAGACGAACACCAAAAATAGTCCATGCCTCTGTTATCAGTTCTTTGAGTGTGGAGACTCTTAATCCTGTCCAGTCTTTAATATTATCCATCTATACTTGCCTCATAGCTCCTCTTCTTCTTCCACCTTCCACTGTTCCTTGCAAGATATTTTAGGAAGGAGAATCGTAACTCATCACGTGGAAAAACCACACAATTCACGATGTTTCACCACTGCAGGAGATGATATTGTTGGCCTGCAAGATTATGTTGAATATTCATTGTGAGATTTCTGTATGCGAAGAGGTTTGTTTGGTGGTGTCCATCTCCTCTCCTAATATATTTACGCACTAATATCAACTGGCTGGAGCACTGAACGTATACACCTTTATATAGCTGATGGATTGGAGAGTTCAGCATTTATGAGAAGGCATGTGCCATGATACTTGTTTTATGAGAATGCCTCAGTGAGTGCTATGATACTTGTTTTAGAATGCCCTCAATGTCGTGATACTTGTTTTATGAGAATGCCATCAGTTCCCTGATGTTTTATGAGAATGCCCTCAGTGCCATATTTGTTTTATGTGAATGCCCTCAGTGTCATATTTCTTTTATGATAATGCCCTCAGTGTCATACGTGTTTTATGAGAATACCCTCAGTGCCATATTTGTTTTATGAGAATGCTCTCAGTGCCATATTTGTTTTATGAGAATGCCCTCAGTGCCATATTTGTTTTATGAGAATGCCCTCAGTTCCCTGATGTTTTATGCGAATGCCCTAAGTGCCATACTTGTTTTATGAGAATGCCCTCAGTGCCATATTTGTTTTATGAGAATGCACTCAATGTCGTGATACTTGTTTTATGAGAATGCCCTCAGTTCCCTGATGTTTTATGCGAATGCCCTAAGTGCCATACTTGTTTTATGAGAATGCCCTCAGTGCCATATTTGTTTTATGAGAATGCCCTCAGTTCCCTGATGTTTTATGCGAATGCCCTCAGTGCCATATTTGTTTTATGAGAATGCCCTTAGTGCCATATTTGTTTTATGAGAATGCCCTCAGTTCCCTGATGTTTTATGCGAATGCCATAAGTGTCATACTTGTTTTATGAGAATGCCCTAAGTGCCATACTTGTTTTATGAGAATGCCCTCAGTGCCATATTTGTTTTATGAGAATGCCCTCAGTTCCCTGATGTTTTATGCGAATGCCCTCAGTGCCATATTTGTTTTATGAGAATGCCCTTAGTGCCATATTTGTTTTATGAGAATGCCCTCAGTTCCCTGATGTTTTATGCGAATGCCATAAGTGTCATACTTGTTTTATGAGAATGCCCTAAGTGCCATACTTGTTTTATGAGAATGCCCTCAGTGCCATACTTGTTTTATGAGAATGCTCTCAGTGCCATACTTGTTTTATGAGAATGCTCTCAGTGCCATACTTGTTTTATGAGAATGCTCTCAGTGCCATACTTGTTTTATGAGAATGCTCTCAGTGCCATACTTGTTTTATGAGAATGCTCTCAATGTCGTGATACTTGTTTTATGAGCATGCCCTCAGTTCCCTGATGTTTTATGCGAATGCCCTAAATGTCATACTTGTTTTATGAGAATGCCCTCAATGTCGTGATATTTGTTTTATGAGAATGCCCTCAGTTCCCTGATGTTTTATGCGAATGCCCTAAGTGCCATACTTGTTTTATGAGAATGCCCTCAGTGCCACATTTGTTTTATGAGAATGCACTCAGTGCCATGATTGTTTTATGAGAATGCCCTCAATGTCGTGATACTTGTTTTATGAGAATGCCCTCAGTGCCATGCTATTTTTGAGAATGCCCTCAGTGCCCTGATGTTTTATGAGAATGCCCTCAGTGCCATGATGTATGTTTTTAGTCAAGTATAGATGAAGCACTTAAACATTCTCATATTTAGTTTGTGATGTGTTTGGATGTTAGTGGTTTTCCCCGACAATGGTAAATTATTTGGCTAAGGAACTGTGACATGCAATTCCACTCCTTATCCATTTCAAACTATGTATACGTGTTAGAACAATCAACATTAATAGATCGCCGACATCAGATGAGCTGGGCTATTGGCGCAATATAATGACAACACAACGTTCTCTGGGCTATATCCTGCTGGGAATTTAGTAGGATAATTGTCCAGCTACAAGAACAATTCATTGAGATTTTGAGAACGAGCACTAAAAATGAAGAAAACTAAAGTGAATGACAATTCTCAGACAGCTCAAAACAGAACATGAAAATGACAAAATCTAGGGAAGCATCTCAGAATCGATACTTTATTTACTTGAGTTCGTCGATTATACATTGATGAGATGTTAGCACGCATTTATTGCAGATGGTTTCCATTGAAGTCATAATTTTTTATATGGATAACCACTATCAAGCTTCAATATTGCTTTTTTTACTACACACTTGAAATATGTTGCACCGAGCACATTGAAAATATCAAATATATGCAGCTGGAATAAATTGTACCGATATATGATATAATAAATCATATTGTGTACAGTAATGTACGATGACAAGTTATATTACATGCAAATTATGATTACAATTTGAAAACATATTCCTAAAATTGTTTGCGTAATCAAAGATGGCATCCTGTAAAATAAAACCGGTATAGATATCTTTATTGGATTGGATTAGATATCTGGTATATATAAAATTGTAATTGGACTAATAAGCGGTCTCGACGATTATGTTACAAAGCGTGCAGTCTGGCACCTCTCCTCTTGTTGTTGCTGGTGAAGCAGACTTTCTTTTCAGGGAAGAAGATGAGACCTGAAGCGTGTTCGATCTGGCACAGTGGAGTCAGGTAATCATCCAGTTTGACCTCCTCACCTTCTTCAGGTTTACTGTTGGGCATCATGTATGACTCGAGTTCAAGGTTACCGTCGTGAGTCTCAATAATAATCACCTGTTGGGGCAAATCAATTAAGTGATTAAGATTAAATAGCGAATATCTGTGAAGTACGTATTTAAAAACAAATTTAAAGGAAAATAGTAATGGATAAAAGTACTTTCAATGATGATAAGACCATATAATAAAAGAATATTCGGGCGTAAAGTTACAGGAAGACCAAGAAAACGGTGGATAGAAATCATTAAGATAGCCTTGAACAAGTATGGACTAAATATAACCACGGCGACTCATCTAGCATTGGAACGACAGCTTAACGGCAAGTGTGAATGCTATCAACCATCATTCACCTGGGGACAGACAATAGACAATGAAGTGGAGAATATTGTTATCTGAACAAACTGACAAACTAAAATTAAGAATTATAAAATGCTACATCTATTATATATCAACATCTCAGAAACATCAAGAGACATAGGAAACTCTGTGCAGGATCTACTCTTCGCACATAATCAAGGTCTAATATCTGAAACTGAAGATGAACTACAAAGACACACAAATTCATTACAGGCAGAGCCTGCGGACAATACGAGATTAAACATCAAAAATAGAAACTATGAAAATATGCAGAGCAACAGTTAAATGTGTTTGTTAACGGCACAAAACTAAAACACCAGAATTTAAATATGTAGGAAGTATTTTTACAGAAGATGGAATAATTGAATTAGAAATTGAGATGAGGTGCCAAAAAGCAAACTCTGTAACATACCAATTGTCACCCACCGCCGTTTAATAACTCAGCGATCCACATGGCGACAAAACGACAGATAATAAACACCATCTTTATTCCAACGTTATGTTACCAGTACCAGACACAAACACTCTTGAGAAAATGTGTTGTTCGTCCATCACAAGTGATGATGACCATTTGTTACATCCAATTTTGAAAATTCAATTTTAGTTATGTCCTTGATTATGAGTTCGTAGATGGATAATGAGCCCTATTCGAGCTGTAAATGTCTTTGGACAGTTGTGGACATGGAATAACGACTGTAGACGGATCTTGGTCTATCCGTGACTTTCTAGCTGCTCTCCGCTGTTGAGCTGCTGCATTTCTCTTCTTTTCACAAGATGATGCGCTCTTTTTTATTTTAGAACGCCATGTAGATCTATTTTGTGCAAGTTCTTCCCATGTATCGTGGTCTATTTCAAAGGCTTTCAGTGAGTCCTTTAACGAGTCCTTGTAGCGCTTCCTTTGGCCTCTTGAGATCGTATACCCTTCTCTAGCTCATCATAGAGAAGTATCTTTGGCAGACGATGGTCTGGCATGCGCACCAAATGACCTGCCAAACGAATCTGTGTCTGCATCAGGATCGTGTCAATGCTTGGGATACCAGCAAATGTACATGTGAGATGAAATGCCTGAGAACGGCTATAAACATCACCAGAAGAGACCGAATGAGAAAAGAAGACAACACAGAGATAGTAAAGACGATATTATGCCAACGATATAGAGAAAAACAGCAGATCAACTAGTTCGGACACCTTATACGAATGGAACCATCACAACCAGCCATCCTTGTGTACAACAGTAGAAAGAACATCTACAAGGCAAAAAGAAGACCTTGAACAAGATGGGTATATTCAATCAGAGAGATTGTAAACAACCAAGGCGTAACCATGGCAAATGCAACAAAGATGGCCAAAGACAGAAAACTCCCCACGACGCATAATAGCATTTGTGGAAAAAACAATAGATAGATATTATATATTGATGCATAACTCAGAAACATTAACAAGGAACAAACAATTAGAAGACAAAATTGATGCCTTTTAGATGTGGATATATACAAGAATATGGAAAACTTCATGGGACGAGAAGAAAACAGTGATTCTAACAAACTTCGTATGAAAATTGATTATTAAAGGAAATAAAGATCAAACACATAAAGTATTTTGGACATATTAAAAGACATGACACCTTGTTGAAGACCTTACTTGAGGGTAAAGTCGAAGATAGGAAAACAAGAGGTAGAGAGATATACAAGTGGGAGAGAAACATCACGAGATGGACAAGTTACATTCTAGCACAGTGTACCATTAAGGCAAGATACAGGGGATAGAAGTCTTATTTTATCCAATCTTTGTTGCGGAGACGGCACTTGGCGATGATGACATGGTACAATTATCTGTTTAAGTTATGTATATTATATGTGTGACACACAAGCTGCGTATAAAATTTAGTGCGTATAAAAAACGTGGCACCTAGATGAAGGCCTCACACAAAACCACACCATAAAAACATTTCTAAACACTACCCCAACCAGGCTACAAAGAACACGTCACAATATAGTCCCCTTTAAGGACTACAGCTAGAAACCACATCTGCAACGCGGCTTGGTAGAAAACTGGGTAGAAATACTGGGTAGAAATTTCACCAAGCACTCACGCCGTAAGAAACAAAGCGCCCCCCCCCCCCCCCCCAAGACGTTCTAATATATAATATAACCGAAAAAGGAAATCATTCCTAGGTTGAGAAGGTACATAGGCCAAATGAGGTAAATCCACCAGTAACTAAACACTGGAAGTATTTTCCGTAGCATTGTAAATCCAAAGATCGCTCAGCCTGGCAGACCCAGATCACTGCTGCCATTACGAAATTTGAAAAAGAAAGAACACTGCGAGCAATCCACAAGCGCAAGAAGAGGAAGGACAAATTCGAAAATACTTCTTCTTCGTCGTACGCCTTGCGACGGACCCTCTGAAAGCATTCTGCTGACCGTCCTCAGAAGGACGTATGAGGGTGATCTGAGTTGTGTCATATTTTACAGCACGCTGCGTTATCTGCGCCTTTCGACCTGACACATCCGTCTTCAGCCAGCATTTCTTTGGGCCGGGTTGGTATTCCCGTATCTTCGATCCCTAGTACTTGGCCAGGCTACAGCAGGGTTGCTGCACTCCTGTTTCCAGGGCAACTGCGTGGAAGTGTAATGAGGGTCATGGCAAGCTGTGGTTCGCTGACCCTGATGCTCGACCAGCTATGGAGCGCCGGCCTGTGCACTCTGGTGTGCATGTCATCTCTGGACCCCGAAAATTCTTCTACCCCGAACCTTCAGTACTCCTGCATGCACTGCACTAGAATTTTCAGTGCACGAATCGGACTCATCGGATATCTACGAACTCAAAAACCAAAGTAGACAAATACGAATTATTTTTTTTAAATCGCATTAATTGTTTTTTGTTTTTCATGCCATGCTCATCTTCGCTTGCGAAGGAGGATCATCATCATCATCAAATCCAAAGATATGAGTAATGCACGTCTTGAATATAAGCAGAAAGTTTTTTTTCACAGAATAGTTCAATATTAACAAAATAATCCTGTGTTGCCTGAACCCTGAAGGGGAGTAAATATCAAAACTTGTTGCCTGTCATGCATGTCGTAAGAGAGAGAGTTTAGGAGATATTGTGATGGAGTTGGCACAGAAGCTAAGCTGAAGTCGGATGTGTCTAGCCGAAGGGAGCAGATATCACAGCTAATCTGTAAATCATGATACAACGCAGTCCGTTCTCTAGACTATATCAGGATAACCTGCAGGAGTTTGAAAACGAACGTAGAAGAGGAACACAATGATGGTTCATGCTTCAAACTTCAACATATTTCTATCAATCTATTCTACTGGTCTTATACTTATTCAGTTGTATACGTGCATACAACACAAACATAAGGTGGGTACATGCATACAACACAAACATAAGGTGGGTACATGCATACACAAACATAAGGTGGGTACATGCATACAACATAAACATAAGGTGGGTACATGCATACAAGACAAACATAAGGTGGGTACATCCATAAATACAAACATAAGGTTGGTACATGCATACAACACAAACATAAGGTGGGTACATGCATACAACACAAACATAAGGTGGGTACATCCATAAATACAAACATAAGGTGGGTACATCCATACAACGCAAACATAAGGTGGGTACATCCATACAACACAACCATAAGCTGGGTACATCCGTACAACACAACCATAAGGTGGGTAAATCCATACAACACAAACATAAGGTGGGTACATGCATACAACACAAACATTAGGTGGTTACATGCATACAACACAAACATGTGGTGAATACATCACTACAACGCAAACATAAGGTGGGTACATGCATACAAGACAAACATAAGGTGGGTACATGCATACAACACAAACATAAGGTGGGTACATGCATACAACACAAGCATAAGGTGGGTACATGCATACAACACAAACATAAGGTGGGTACATGCATACAAGACAAACATAAGGTGGGTACATCCATAAATACAAACATAAGGTTGGTACATGCATACAACACAAACATAAGGTGGGTACATGCATACAACACAAACATAAGGTGGGTACATACATAAATACAAACATAAGGTGGGTACATCCATACAACGCAAACATAAGGTGGGTACATCCATACAACACAACCATAAGCTGGGTACATCCGTACAACACAACCATAAGGTGGGTAAATCCATACAACACAAACATAAGGTGGGTACATGCATACAACACAAACATTAGGTGGTTACATGCATACAACACAAACATGTGGTGAATACATCACTACAACGCAAACATAAGGTGGGTACATGCATAAAACACAAACATGTGGTGAATATATCACTACAAGGCAAACACTGTGAGTACATCCATACAACGCACACAATGCAACTGGTAAATTGTTTTTATGACCTCCTCATGTAGAAGTAATACCCACCTTAAAGAAATGAGTTGGTACGGACACTTCACCTTCACCAAGTACATCAAATCTCATTTGAACTTTTCCATCATTTTCACTGCAAAACATACAAAGAATAATTATATATATATTTTGTAAACTTTAGTGGTACAGGCAAGGGATGAGACATTCTTCGATGACAAAAGATGTTCTTCATCATACAGTGGAGGGTGGAAGAAGATGCAGTGGTAAAAGAAGATATAGCTGGACAAATATCAAGGAGGTTTCTAAACTCATCAGGATGATAGCGAATAGAGATGCGTGGAGATGTTTATGCGACAAATGTCTTAATGTGACACCCCTACCACCCTGGCAGGTAATGGGTTTAATTATTATTAATGTATTTATGCACAGCCGACTAGTGATAACGTGCCTTCTAATTGGTCACTTCCGTTGACTAATTTGCTTTTCATTGGTTCTAGACAAAATATACACAGTGACCAGTGAAAATCACGAATAACCCAACCTGGAGTGACCAGTCGCGAAGCCTGCTAGAAGCTTACTCTATAACCCAGTGGTTCTCAACTTTTTTTGGACCGCAGCCCCTATTTTGTGACACATATTGGGACATATTTGTTGCCTCACGTTTTATCGCTATATATTTCTGGTTGTTTATCTTTTAAGTGGCTAACTTGCTGTGACCCCATATGAAAGGGTCTGTGCACCTACCCAACAATTTCACTCAGTGACCCACTTGTAAGTCTCCGGGGCCTCCCAAGGAGGTAAAATGACCCACGCAGATAACCACTTCTCTAATCGACTAATATTTGTACCTTCTTTGGTTTGTTGTGAGGACAAGATTAAATTTGAAGTGGATTTAAGATTCAGATGTGGGGGAGGGGGTTTCTAGACCCCATAGCCTCTTCCATCCCCATATTTAAGAAAATGTCACAAATTTAGTAACACAAATTAAGAAACATTTGGGTACCCATACTAATTTTACGACAAAACTGATAGTTCTTCCTTCCAAAATGTCGGGACAAGTTTTTATATTTGGAAAATACTCTCCTCTCTTAGAAAATGCATATCTACGATCCTGTTTGAGAGTACGGCCGATTAGATGTTTCGTACGCTTCATTCACAATTTTCCAATTGATCACTCCTGTTGGCTGACCAATACTTTTCATTGGTTATTTTTGGGTATATTTTGTGTGGTCAAACGATTAAAAACACGGATCAGCCAATGGGAGTGACAGTAACAATTGTCTTGGTTCTAGTCGGCTGTGTTTCGATTGTTGTGCACACGGACATCTATCTCTTTTCAATAAGGAGATGGATTTACCTAATTTCTTTTTAAAAAGCTACATTTTTAGTACTAGATTTCATGTTCTGCTAAGGAGTGGGGGTGGGCGATTTGGCTGTGCAAAAGTTCAGATAATCTTACCATGGTAGGAAGAGAGGTCCAGAGCAAACATAAACACTTTTGTTTTCTCGCACCAGCTTCTCTCGGATGTAACACTGAAGGTCAAACCAAGGACCGCAACTGAAACCTGGCACCTGAAAAAAATGACATACATCATTGATTGGTTACTTATCAGTGCAAACTGGCATAATGGGAGCGGGTTAAATCATCTATGATATAATAGCCGTATTCTGTCACTCTCTCCGGAACGCTCTATAAATAACACATTTTCTTCACGGAATTTCGTGCGACATCCAATTCTGTATCGGCTTGTGGCTAAGTTATCTAAAATACATTATATTTCAAATATAGATATAATTTGTTTTAAATGATGGATGAAGATGATCTGCAAGAAAGCGTCAAAAAACAAAAGAAAGAAAAGCTAGATGGTTGTTGAGTCGTTCAAGTCTAGAGTCACTCGCTCGGATTCGTGCAGAAAATGCTGCAGAACATAAAGATAGAATTGAAAGATGCAAAGACTTGATCAAGAAACCCTTCAACAAAGACAAACACGACTTTCTAAGGATGCTGATTGGCATCGGCGTCGATCTAAGCTAGAATCACTAACGCAAAGAGAAAATCGACAAGTTATGAATATAGAATACTAACGTCGTCACATGCAGCATGAAACTGTTGAGAAAACGCAGAGACGTCGAGCTGCAGATGCCGAGGTTCACTCATTGTTATAGATGCGTCGAAGCCAAGCAATTTCAAATAAAGCAGCAGTTTTTCTGAGAATGGTGTTGCTGCACATAAAAACTGTGAAATTGTCGATATCATGTGTCAATTTTGTTGTAAATATGTCATTTTTTTTAACGATAGCAAGTTTGCAATTTGTTGCCGAAAGGGAAAGATCACTCTCCCTTGCCACAAGACATCCGTGGTAATAAGCTGGAGTATCACGAGTTCTTGCTCTTGATGTTCTCTGATAATACACACCCTAAATACACATATTTTCGCGAGAATATTCGCTCTTATTCAAGATATATGCAGAAGGTTGTGATAACCTTGGGTGTTTATTATATGGTTTGTTTCATAGTACTGAGTGTCATGCTCAACTTTCCTAAGGTGAAGGTTGAACCCTACACATCTCCGCAAAACCCTACAAATACCTCATGTGCGAACTAGTTTTGTATATCTGTCTAATTATTTACTCAGAGCCTACTTCAGATATATGACATATGGATTGCGTTATTAAGGTAAAGATATGTCCCATGGCAGCAACCTGCCGTCGGGGATGAAGATAACTCTTCATGTACTAGGCCGCATTAACTATTAGGTGGGGTGGCCAGTTCCCTTCCTTGCTATCTTTACCTCCTCTAACTCACGCGATAGGTACTCATTTTCAGCTTTGTCGACTGGAGGCGTGGTCGTGTCAAGCGAGAAACCACAACCCGCATTTTTTATTTGTCAGTACGTAAGTTCGAACCTGGCACACTGTTAACACGGTGATAGCAAGCAAGTTCATTATCAACTCGGCTTATAATTACTACTCGGTTATAATTATTAATTATTATTATTTCTAATTATTACTACATTATTAATCTTGGGATATCTTGAGCTTTGTATTGGTCACTTGGTCATAATTCGTATCACCCACAAATGAAAAGCGGAGAAGTCTAAGGTCAGTCAACTTCAGTGACCAGGATGCAGGTCTTAAAATCTGAACGAATAATCTTGAAAGGCAGTGGGCTGTCTTGTCCATGAAGGGCCCTACGTTTCCTTTATATGGGGGAAAGGGGGAGGGTTACCTAAAAAGAAGGTAATTCGTGCGTATTCGTGTGTCTATTTTTGACGATAAAATTTGATGACCCTTTGAGACACTTCGCTTAGGGTTTTCAAATTTTATTGTTTCGAAGGTTTCTTCGAAGCACAAAGAGACGAACTATTTCTTCGGCGCACCTTTGGTTACGTTTCTTGTACTAAAACTCATGTTCTGATGAGTAAAGTTCCTTGCACTAAAACTCATGTTCTGATGAGTAAAGTTCCTTGCACTAAAACTCATGTTCTGATGAGTAAAGTTCCTTGCACTAAAACTCATGTTCTGATGAGTAAAGTTCCCTGTACTAAAACTCATGTTCTGATGAGTAACGTTCCTTGCACTAAAACTCATCTTCTGATGAGTAAAGTTCCCTGTACTAAAACTCATGTTCTGATGAGTAAAGTTCCTTGCACTAAAACATGTTCTGATGAGTAAAGTTCCCTGTACTAAAACTCATGTTCTGATGAGTAGTTCCCTGTACTAAAACATGTTCTGATGAGTAACGTTCCCTGTACTAAAACATGTTCTGATGAGTAAAGTTCCCTGTACTAAAACATGTTCTGATGAGTACAGTTCCCTGTACTAAAACTCATGTTCTGATGGGTAAAGTTCCCTGCACTAAAACATGTTCTGATGAGTAAAGTTCCCTGTACTAAAACATGTTCTGATGAGTAAAGTTCCCTGTACTAAAACATGTTCTGATGAGTAAAGTTCCCTGTACTAAAACATGTTCTGATGAGTAAAGTTCCTTGCACTAAAACATGTTCTGATGAGTACAGTTCCCTGTACTAAAACTCATGTTCTGATGAGTAAAGTTCCCTGTACTTAAACTCATGTTCTGATGAGTAGTTCCCTGTACTAAAACATGTTCTGATGAGTAAAGTTCCCTGTACTAAAACATGTTCTGATGAGTAAAGTTCCCTGTACTAAAACATGTTCTGATGAGTAAAGTTCCCTGTACTAAAACATGGTCTGATGAGTAAAGTTCCTTGCACTAAAACATGTTCTGATGAGTACAGTTCCCTGTACTAAAACTCATGTTCTGATGAGTAAAGTTCCCTGTACTTAAACTCATGTTCTGATGAGTAGTTCCCTGTACTAAAACATGTTCTGATGAGTAAAGTTCCCTGTACTAAAACATGTTCTGATGAGTAAAGTTCCCTGTACTAAAACATGTTCTGATGAGTAAAGTTCCCTGTACTAAAACATGTTCTGATGAGTAAAGTTCCTCGTACTAAAACTCTAGTTCTGAGACTTATCTACGGGTTCGTGCTTTTGTATGTCTATGTATGTGTGTATGTATGTGAATATCTATATATGTGTGTATGAGTGTTTGTGGTTTTTTTTGGGTATAGGAGACGTGGGCGTGTGTGTTGTTGTGTGAGAGAAGCATGTTTGTGTATGTATTGTGTTTGTGAGTACATGCGTCAGCGTGTATATGTATGTGTGTGTGTGTGTTTATGACTGTATATGTCTGTGTGTACGTGTGTACGTGTGTCTGCGTGTGTCTATCTACTTACAATTGGTACTACATTGGTCATGACTTGTGTTTCAGCGCAAGCCTCCGGGTCGTATGGGTAATTGGCAGGGTCAGCCATCAACCCAAGCTCATACTCCGTGTCGCAATAATCCCTCACATCGGCCCTGTGGTAGCCGTGAATACGGCAGTCGGGATGGAATTTTGGCTTGTCACCACCAGTGCCATCGTCACTGCAAAACATTATTCCAATCATTAAGATAATCTGCAGATTGTTAGAGAATAAGATGAGAGAAAAGAGGATGTCTGGACACTTTAACACAGTATCGGATGATCTAGTAAGAAGAGCAGGCGACAGGCAAATGGTGAACCGTTTGAAAGATGGTGTAATAAACAGATATATGGAAGATTTAAAAAAATAAACAGCAACAGGGAAGATGATCTAATAAACATATATGCAAGATGGTCTAATAAATCAATAGGGAAGACAGTTTAATAAGTAGCAATAGGGAGGGAACAATCAAATAAACAGCAATAGAAAGGACATTAGGTACTGTCCTAGTTGAGATTAGCATAGATTAAACGGAACAAACTTTAGTGAAACGAAGTTTACCCGTAACTAAGGCAAAAAAGGACATAAAACATATTATACAAGGGACACAATCACAAATAATTCAACAAGTTTTATTGCGGCAAGTAATCTTGCATAAGACAGAGTAGCTTGAAATGTGGTGTCTGTGGTTGATGTCCTTGATGTCCAAATAAATTCTGCTTAACTTTTAAGGTGTTCTAGAAATGTGACATGGTGCGTATTGTTTCTCAATTCCACGTTACCCCACCTTCGTGCAATGTGCAGAGCGCCATTATTTTCTTTGTGCTTCCGTAACACGCAGATAATAAAACGGCAATCATTTGTACTGCAGGCTCATTATTTTTGCGCACTACACATAGAGAGTGTCCCCCCCCCCTCCATCCCAGTGTGTAGCACGCAGAAGAAATGTACAGTACAAATTTTAACAGTACTTTTTCTGTTTTGTAGTAACACAACTGATTCCTGAGTATTTCTGGAAAGACTCAAACCGTCATATTTGAATTAGCAGCAGCAATGTTTGTTATTGTATGGAGCAACAAATACCAGCGAAATGTCATGCGGAGTGATTATCTAAAATGTGGGATTAAAAACCTGACCAGTGTATTAGCGTCTACTAGGAAAGAACCGGAATTATAATAAACAGCATAGGGGAAGACAGTCTAATAAACAGCAATATGGAAGACAGTCTAATAAACAGCAATATGGAAGACAGTCTAATAAACAGCAATAGGGAAGACAGTCTAATAAATTCGCCCGTGTTTTGCCGGTGCCCGAAAGGGGAGCAAAGAATAGCAACACTGTGTACCTTCCACGCATGTCGTAAAAGGCGACTAAGGAAGTTATGGGATGGAGTTGGCTGTCTCATCCCATATAGGGTCAGTGACCCAAAGCCATGCTGAAGTCGGATGTGTCAGGCTGAAAGGCATAGATATCGCAGCAATGCTGTAAACCATGACACAACCCATTCCGTTCTTCGGACTACGTTTTTTATGGACACCCTGAACAGTTCACGTTTCTGTACGAATTGATCTGTTACAGCCAAGATCCGTGTTTAAAAACTCCGAAATATATTGTGTTTGTTGTCTTGGGCTACCGTATCCCACGTTATCAGCAAACATGTCTTATTTTACTAGTTTTTCCATGTGTTATGTTTCTGTGTATGGCCAAAAAGAACATAGCTTTATGTTACAATATTATTTAGAAGTCTTACAAGTTTAATGTTCTTAAAACCTCTTGATTCGTCTTTTTTCGCTGCCATTGTATTATACTCAATATTCTTTTATAGTATCTCATTTCAAAGGAAGAAATTATATTTGGTACTACTTTATTCAGCGTCCATGATTCACAGCCATAAATTGCTACTGGGAATATGCTTGCTCTTATCAGATATTCTTCTTCAGCGTTCATTCTCAAACTCCCGCTGGATCTCTCTTGTAGCAAGACGTTGGTCCTACTAGATTTCCAGCAGGATGTAGTCCTGAGAATGAAAATGCGTTGTGTCGCCGTTTTATTTGTGCCAATGGCCCGACACATCCGTTTTCGGCGGTTCATCAGATATAATATAATTTTAATACTGGTGGCATGCGAAAAACTGTTCGTGTGTGCTAGCTTTGAAACTCGATATTTCCCAGTTGTAACAAGAGACTGTATCGCAGACGTCAATGCACCAAGTCAGAAAACTCACAAGGTACACAATAGCTCATTGCTACAGTAGAAGAAGTGTAACGGGAGAGAAATATTGAAAGCTGGAGTCTTCATCAAAACATCGACACACATAATGACACAACCATAGAATATGTAGCAGATAATAAGACTACATGAAAACATTCATATATCGTGCACATATGACTAGCAGTATATCGGACGTGTACTTAGAATGAATGAAAACAGACTTCCATTGTTATGTTATGTTATGTTCCTCCAGGGCCATAGGCGGCGCATAGGGCAGAAACCATAGCTTTCCATTTCTGTCTTTGTGTTGCCAGGTCTTTCAATTGTTGCGTGTTGTTTAGGTTCATTGACATGCCTTCTCTATTAATGGTTCTTCGTAGAGTTTCTCTAGGTCTCCCTCTTCTTCTTACTCCAGGTGGCACCCAATATAGTGATTGCTGGGGAATTCTTAGGCTGTTCATTCTGAGAACATGGCCGATGTAAGTCCAACGCCTTTGTCTAATGAAGGAAGATATATAGGTTTGTTTGCTTTCCTCTCTTATAGTAGTGTTAGATTTAAAGTCACTCCACTTAACGTTCAGAATGGTACGTAGGCATTTGTTTTCAAAGGAGTCGAGTCTTTTATCTGTGGCTTTTGTGGCTTTCTAACTTTCGCACCCATATGATAGAATAGGGATGATGTTGGAGTTAAATAACTTGAGTTTTGTGGTGTTTCTTAGTGTGTTTGACGTCCAGATGTTGCGTAGTTTATTGAAAGCACCCGAGACTTCCATTACAAGCATTAAATACGCAATTGGTACCAGATGACCAATCAATATAGGAAGATAAAGGGAGACCTTCGTAGAACAGTCATCAATATGGGTGTGACTATGGGCATCAACAACGCGCAAGGATTTCATGCAACTACTGCATCACATCGCTCGAACTGGAAAACTCTGGTGTCTACCCTATTCGGCGCTGAAGAAACAGAGGCAGACAGATAGGTGATGATGATGATGATATTTCTCCTTCACAAGCGAAGATGAGAATGGCATGAAAAATAATAAATGTAATGAACAAGTAGAAAAACAACAAAATATTTGTCATTGTCTAATTGTGTTTGTGAGTTTGTAGATGCCCGATGAATCCGATTTACGCAAGGAAAGTTCTATTGCAGAACATGCAGGAGTGTAGAGGTTTGGATTATGGGAGTTTTCAGATTTTGTCCTTCGGCTTCCGTCGCTTGTAAATTTTATTTTATTTTACAAATTTAGTGATGCCAGCGTGATCTGGAGGGTGCCAAGGTGAGCAATCAAGGACTGTAGTCTACCAGGAGCTAGGATCAATGCCGCAGTGATTGAGAGAGGTTTTTAGGTGACCCTTGAAGCGCCTTTTCTGCCCTCCGTTTGAACATTTACCATCGCACAGCTCCCCATATAAGAATCTCTTTGGAAGGCGCTTGTCTGACATACGGACGATGTGGCCAGTCCAGCGGGGTTGGTACCTAGTAAACACGGCATGGATGCCTTGCATACCGGACTTTTGCAGGATTTCCTTATCTGGTACTCGATCCTGCCAACGTACTCCCATGAGGTTTCTTAGCACCGAAGGTGAAGAGAGTTACGCTGCGAGCGTGTCTCGCATCTGTCGAGCGTGTCTCGCATAGACAGTCCAGGATGACGCAGCAAAAAGCGGTTCAATATACAGATGACAGATAAGATGACTAACCGAGATTGTACAAAAGATACACTGAACATCTAGTCGTATAGTGTTGTTCAGATACAAATATTACAACAATGTTACCAGCTGTTTGGCCACAACATGTTTCCTTGGTTTGGTTTGCTTCCGTGTAGTAAATGTTCCGATTTCTTAAGGAGGGAGTTTCAACCTTCCGTCCCTTCCCTTATCTACGGGTGAGTAGACATCTATGACATCCACCACCCCGTGTGTTACGGAGACAAATTCTCATCTGAATGTAGCTTTCATTAATTCACTTTCACAATATTTCTATTTTTTCTGTGTGAATGTCCGCACATGGACAGAGTTCGACAAGGACATGTTGTGACAAATACTTACCCATGATTTTCTCCTAGCAAGCATGCAACTCTATTCTGTATTATATATATATATATATATATAATTAAATTAAATATATTCATATAAAATCATCATCCAAGCAGTTCAGTTTATTTAATGTATGTCTCAAACAAATAAAATACATGTCCAGCAGAATATGGGTCACAGGTACATAAACTTACTTGTAGGGGCAGACGTTGACCCTTCTGTCGCAGGGGTCATCTTTGTAGAACTTGTAGTACTGCAGGTGTTCATACACCCAGTTTGGTATTCGGTTTTTTGTGTCATAAGAAATAATGAAATCCTTGTACCGTAGTGGCTTGCAGCAGGCGGTGAGTTGAGGAAAGCCTACAGCTCTTTTAATCCTATCTCCAACGTACAAATGGCATTCGCCACCGCTGGCTTTAACTTGGGGCAAGCATCTCTCCAAGTTTAGCTTGCTGAGGCCCTTCTCTATGGAGAATCCACTTTGTGGAATTTCCAACTGATTCTTGAAATTAACGGCTAGTGCACAAGCGGCGTAAGAAAGGTTACGGAACATGATTGTGGCCCAAAGACAACAATGTATGGTCTTGTAATTTGTACAAGGTTTGGGTCTGAACGGGGATTGACTTGTGTTGGAATACTAAGCTCTACGATTTTGCCGTGCAGCGTTGGTAAATGACGTCAACTATTGCTACGCGACCTCCGCCTGTTAATGACGTTGAAGATGGTGCAATATTGTGTACTTCAGTGCTGTATTGTTAGTTGTGAGGAAATTGTGAAACAGTCATGTGCAATATTGAAAATGAGAATATTTCTCCTGTTTGGTCAGTGGTAACAGAAAGGTCTATTCACTTTCCCACAACTTGTCTCAGAAAAGTTATGAATATCAGATGGCTGGTCTTCAGTTGATCTACATTTTCTGAAGCCAGCTTGCTGGTTTAGCAGGATTTTTTTTTTTCTAGGAACCACATCATTCTTTTCTTTACCAGGCGTTCCATCAGTTTGCACAAACAGCTGGTCTAACTTATTGGGCGATAGCTGTCCACATTGTTTTTTCGGTTTTGCCTTTCTTGTGGATGGGTATCATTATGGCGATTTTCCACACCTGTAGCACTAGGTCTCTATCCCAACAGTTGTTGAAAAATTGTATAAGTTTCTTTTTTTGTTGATGGTCCGATGTGAATTAGCAGTTCATTTGGTAGTATGTCATCTACCAAAAGAGAAATGCAGCAGCTCAACAGCGGAGAGCAGCTAGAAAGTCACGGATAGACCAAGATCCGTCTACAGTCGTTATTCCATGTCCAAACTGTCCAAGGACATTTACAGCTCGAATAGGGCTCATTTGCCATCTACGAACTCATAATCAAGGACATAACTAAAATTGAATTTTCAAAAGTGAATGTAACAAATGGTCATCATCATCATGTGATGGACGAACAACAACAACAGTATGTCATCTGGGCCATGTGATTCCCTAAGTTTTAATACTGCTAGTTCTTCATTTAATTTATTGATCGTGAATGGAATATTCATGAGGTCTTGCTTATCTTTGCTGATTTCTTGTTCGATCTTCCGTAGTTCTTTTCTTACTTCTCTTCTCCTATTTTCATTGACTTTATGACAGGCAGTACTTTGGTAATGTTGTATAAAGTGGTTTGAAGCCTTCTTTCCTGTGAGTACATCTCCACCATTCTCTATAGCCACTGGTGCTGTTTTGTTATCTTCGTTGTTGAGCACTTTTGATATTTTCCATAGTTTTCTTCCCTCTTTGTCGAATTTTAAATTTTCTGGGGGTTTTTTTTCATTCCAGCTTTTCCTTGTGTTTGTAATTATTGTTTTCCTTAGTTTGGCTTCAGCAGGTTTTAGTGATATGTTGTTTTCTGTGGGTGGGCTTTTTATCAGCTTATATCTGGCCTTTGCCACTTCTTTCTCCAACTCATCGAGTTCGTCAGACCAGTAAGGTTTGTAATTTTTTTCTAGCACCCCCTGGTATGGTTTGTTTGGCTGCTTGAAGAAGTGCAGAAGCCAGGAGTATTGCAGTTTTGTTCACATTTTTAATCCTTGGATTTCGAGTTTTTGTGAATTTGTCTGTCAGGTCAGCATACTTACTTCAGTTTGCTTTCTTGAAGCTCCATGTATGTGTGGCTGTTCGGCCAGAAGTAATGTGGTTAATGTCAATGGTTTGTTTGATAGGCCAATGGTCACTTCCATCAAGAAGTTCCAGCACTTCCCTGTATGTTATTTTAGTTAAAGATTCTGTTGCAAAGGCTATGTTTGAGGTTGAGGTGGTGTGCCATCTTCTAGTAGAAAGTTGGTTGGTCTTCTGGTTCATTGAGCAACTGAAGTTTCACCTCGCACTGCCAGTCTTCCACTTCTTCTCCTCTAGTATCTTGTTCTGTATATCCCCAACTCTGTGAGTGGCTATTGGTGTCACCAATCATAAGACAGTTATCTTTTTCTGTGTTAATTGTGTGCAGAGATAGACTCTTCTTTTCTTGTGGATAATAATAGTTAAATACTGTAACCTCTTTAGTTGGAATGGTTAAGCAGGTTCCAATTATTTCAGCCTGTTCTTCAGTGTTTCCTCGGATTTCTGAGACAACGATATTGTTTTTGACCAGTATAAGCACTCATTCTTTCTGCCTATTTTCTCTATCATTCCGAAATGTTTGTTACCCTCGGATGTTGAATCTAGTGTTGTTTGTGAGGTGTCTTTTCTATACGCATGCTATATCAATTTCTTCTTTGTGTAATCGGTTGGTTTGCAAGTACAGTCATTCTAGATCATTGATCCAGTGTGGAGTTGGCAAATGAGATTTATACTCGATCAATTTGGAGTTTGACAAAGGAGTTTCATATTCAATCAATGTTCCTGGGTAGAGTTCGGCAAAGGAGTTTCATATTCGATCAATATTCCAGGGAAAGGAGGTGTTTGGCCATATAGTTTATACTCGATCAATCTTTCAATGGTAGTTTTGGTCACATGCACTTCCCACTCGATCAGTGTTCCAGGGTAGCATTGGGCAAATACGTTTTATACTCTATCAATGTTCTGGGATTGTGTTACTACAATGCTCTACCTACTCAATCAATGTTCCAATGAGGGTGTTGGACAATTGCTCTCCGATGGCTTGTTACAATTGACATCCTTTTTTATCCAGTCAGTTTTCTGAGAAATTAAAACGGATTGTCCTATGATATTTGTGCTTAATGAACGTATCTTATTTTAATATTCGCTGAATATTCTATGGTTAGGGTTAGTGTGCTATACGAGTAACGCTGATAAGCAGGTTTCAATGTGACTATAGGGTTAGTGTGCTATACGAGTAACGCTGATAAGCAGGTTTCAATGTGACTATAGGGTTAGTGTGCTATACGAGTAACGCTGATAAGCAGGTTTCAATGTGACTATAGGGTTAGTGTGCTATACGAGTAACGCTGATAAGTAGGTTTCAATGTGACTATAGGGTTAGTGTGCTATACGAGTAACGCTGATAAGCAGGTTTCAATTTGACTATATGGTTAGTGTGCTATACGAGTAACGCTGATAAGCAGGTTTCAATGCACAGACTTTAGCGATTAGACTACTAGCGATATTGCTACAGACGTCCATAGTTCAGCGGAATTTCTAAAACACTGGACATACACACCATTCAACTGCCGAAATCGGTTGTGCCCAGTCCATTGGCACACGTGAAACTGCGACACAAATCATGTAGAGTACATCCTGCTAGAATTCTGGTATAACCATTTTCCTGCTACAAGAAAGATTCAGTGTGAGTTTAGGAACTAACGCTTTTAAAAAAAGTGGCTATTATTTCCATAGTGAAGTGTCTAGTGGTGAGGAAAAGTGTCTAGTTGTGAAAACAGAGTGTACAGTGATGGGAGCAAAGCATCTAGTGGTGGGACAAAGTGTCTAGTGGTGGGGCCAAATTATCTAGTGGTGGGGGCAAAGTATCTAGTGGTGGGGCAAATTATCTAGTTATGGGGTCAGTGTCCAGTAGTGGGGCAAACTGTCTAGTGAGGTCACAGTGTCAATTGGTGGAGCAAAGTGTCTAATGGTGAGGATAGAATGTCTAGTGGTGGGGCAAAGTGTCTAGCAGTAGGGCGGAGTGTCTAGCGATGGGGTCAAAGTGTCTAGTGGTAGGGGAAAAGTGCCTATTAGTGGGGCAATGTGTCTAGTGGTCGAGCAAAAGTTTCTAGTGGTGGGACAAAGTGTCTAATGGTGGGGGTAAAGTGTCTAGTGGTCGGGGCAATTGTGGGGCAAAGTGTCTAGTGGTGGGATCAAAGTGTCTAGTGGGAGGGCAAAGTGTCTAGTGTGGGGCAAAGTGTCTAGTGGTGGGTGCAAAGTTCGCCGTCGTTTCTTGAACTTGTTGAGAGCGACATGTAAAGAGACAATGATGAAAGACCACCTTACGATGTCGTTTTCTCAGAGTTGCCGCTGGTACGTTCGTTGACTTCAGTGTCACTGACGACGGGAACCTGTTTCACGTGATTATGGTCAAGAGATTCACATGAACTCACAATCTTATTTATTTCTTCATCTTCTTCTTCTGTTTCTTAGTTCGCCTTTCATAAATCGACATTAATAATTGTTCTAAAGGAAGCGATATCTGTTCAAGTATTTCTGCACATCCCTTGTTTGTGAGAGGAGAATGACTGCGACCAGATGATGTTGCTTTCATTATTAAACGATGGCCAATTCTGTTCAGTCATCATCGACCCAGAGTCATACGTGCAAATATGTGCTTCTTCTATACTATATTAATGAGTAAAGATAATTCAATATGTTGTGATCGTTGTATGACAGTAAAATAATTGATTTACCACATGATTTACCCGTCCGCGGTATAGATATTTATCTTTATGACGTGTTCTTTGTCCCATTTCGATTTTCATTCATTCATTTTCCTTTTGCGCTGAAGTTAACGCATAGGGCAGAGGTCAGATCTCTCCAATTCTGTCTGTTCAAAGCTATTCTGTGCAGTTCTTGAATAGTATGAATATTGATTGTTTTACTTTCTCTAAGTATTGTTCTTCTGAGTGTATTTCTATTTTAGAGTGATCTGTATTAATCTCTTCTTAGGCCGTTTGACAAGTTGCTAATCTGTTCTTATCAGCTTAATATCTGATACCTGGCCCATTTAGCAACTACGATATTATTTTTATTGTGTCAAATATAGACCAACGTGTAAACTCTTTCAAAATCTTCGCCAGTGATACGGAATTTAGTGCATCTATGCAGAATGTATCTTGAGAGGGTCAATCAACATGTGGCCACGGTTCATTAGGTATTAATAATACTGGTTTGGGTCGTGTTAATCATGGACAGAGTAGCAAGCTGAACGGGAGATGAGGGCACTAATATCGTTCTGGCAATTGTGCAATCTCAAATAATTACAATGTTGGCTATCTCCGAGGCGCAAATGTTGGCGATCTCCGAGGCACAAATGTTGGCTATCTCCGAGGCGCAAATGTTGGCTATCTTCGGTGCGCAAATGTTCGCGATATCCGAGGCGCAAATATTGACGATCTCCGAGGCGCAATTATTGACGATCTCCGAGGCGCAAATATCGACGATCTCCGAGTCGCAAATGTCGGCGATCTCCGAGGCGCAAATGCTAATGTAAAATGAACGGATATAGGTCCAAGTTTTACCAATATTTATAAACAAACCATACTAAAAACGAGACACAGCAACACACTACGTTTGGACTAAAAAGCCATCATCAGGACTAAAGACAACAAATACGCAATATACTAAACATAAGACTGGATATATGGCGTGACGATGGTAGGAAAAAGATATTAAAGCGTGGTATGAAACATAAAGAAAAATAGTAACCGCAGAAATGACATGTCTACGAAGAATACTCGGAGTGTCATTAAGAGATAGAATTAGAAACCATAACATCAGACAGATAACCAAAACAATACCAGTTTTATACACATAAAAAGATAACAAATCAAGTGGTTTTCCCACGCTTCCAGACTACCAACAGACAGCATGCCACAAATGGCTATGACACATAAACATCGCGGCTATAAAGCCAGAGGCAGACCATGTAAAAGATGGACCATGTAAAAGAGTCACAGAAATCAAAGAAGCAACATAAACAACCTTGCAAACAACACACTAGAAGGCCATCTCCAGAGAACTCTTCCACCCCTGAAGCCTCAAGGCAAACTAGGGTCACAGCGTATAGATAGAGAGAAAGATGAAACATAACACGGGAAAGAGAAATGCTGGAAGGATCCAGCATGGTAAGTGGTGACTGACACAGCGTGACGAGAGAATAGGGTGGACAAGAGAGTAATGTGAGAATGATTTATTAAAGGGTGACATTGAATGAGATGATTAATGGAAAACAAAATTTTAATTAAACGAGTTATTTATCTCAGAATAAGCTAACAGTAAATAGAATAGACAGATTATACGCTGACCTGGCCAAGGAATAATGTGTCAAAGATCACATGGTGTACACGAGAAGATCAAAATTAGATAAAGGAAAAAAAACAGAATCCAGAACATAAAATACCGCCGCGTCGGGTCCAGAAAGGGCAGTAAAGAATGGCCGCACATTGTCGTCAGGTTGGGGCAAAAAGGGGGGAAGCGACATGAAATAAATAAGTAATATCGACATAGGGTCATAGCGTACCTCTGTGGTTAATCCTTTCAATGTATGCTCAAGAGGTCGCATGTTCGAATCAGGGCTACGTGATTCTGGATGAGATCAGACTGTACTGTGTGAGCTTGGATGAGATAAGACTGTACTGTGTGAGCCTGGATGAGATAAGACTGTACTGTGTGAACCTGGATGAGATAAGACTGTACTGTGTGAGCCTGGATGAGATAAGACTGTACTGTGTGAGCCTGGATGAGATAAGACTGTACTGTGTGAGCCTGGATGAGATAAGACTGTACTGTGTGAGCCTGGATGAGATAAGACTGTACTGTGTGAACCTGGATGAGATAAGACTGTACTGTGTGAGCCTGGATGAGATAAGACTGTACTGTGTGAGCCTGGATGAGATAAGACTGTACTGTGTGAGCCTGGATGAGATAAGACTGTACTGTGTGAGCCTGGATGAGATAAGACTGTACTGTGTGAGCCTGGATGAGATAAGACTGTACTGTGTGAGCCTGGATGAGATAAGACTGTACTGTGTGAGCCTGGATGAGATAAGACTGTACTGTGTGAGCCTGGATGAGATAAGACTGTACTGTGTGAGCCTGGATGAGATAAGACTGTACTGTGTGAACCTGGATGAGATAAGACTGTACTGTGTGAGCCTGGATGAGATAAGACTGTACTGTGTGAGCCTGGATGAGATAAGACTGTACTGTGTGAGCCTGGATGAGATAAGACTGTGTAACAGTGATATCTGATAGGTGCGTCAGTTAGTGTATAATCTGCCATATAGATTGATAATTGGTAATACATATATTACTGAGTGTAGCCTGGCACGTTACGAAGTACATCACTTATCACTCTCTCCCTTAGCTCTAGTGATATCATATAATGAAACAATATCTTGACTTGGTTTCCATATGTGGTAACTTTATTTTATACAATTGGACTTATCCAATATAAAAGATACGTAAGGCATAAACTCAACGTTTCCATGCAGTATGAACTATCCAATATTCTTATATGAAAAATGCACACAAAGCTTATACTCAGCGCTTCGGTGCAGAAGGAACTATCCAATATTCTTATATGACAAAAAATGCACACAAAGCTTATACTCAGCGCTTCGGTGCAGAAGGAACTATCCAATATTCTTTTATGAAAAAATTGCACACAAAGCACATACTCAGCGCTTCGGTGCAGAAGCACCTATGTCCAATATGTTTGGATTCTAACCTATAGCACCACTAGTCCACTCTGGACCCCCAGTTTCCGAGCAGACCTACTTGCTCTCTCGAATCCAAAGCTAACTGTGCAAAAACTAACTGCCCGCAAAACTGCTCTCACTTCCCCGACTCTAAAACTCATTTTCTCACAATCGCTGGTCCATGCCGATCCCTACTTCAAAGTCTCCAAGACTTCAAAGATCTCGTCCGGGATTTCTCTGCGTAGTTTGGCCCCTTGTAATTACCTGGGCCATTAACATTTCTCATCGGCCGATCGAGATACAGTGATCTGGTAGCAATTCCCGTTAATTGCTACGGTCCGCTTTCTCAGTAGTCTTAATGTTTGCCGGACCACTTTTCTATTCCTCAAAGGAATATATGAGACCTTTGAATCTGGTCTCGACTCAAGAGGGGGGGGGGGATTTCCGACACAGGTGACTGTCTGTCACACTCTTCCCCTCCTTATGACAGAAATATACGTAGTCTTGTCTGGTACGGCGAAAGCTTCCGGCCACCTGCTGTAGCAGTCGGTGAATTGTACTATGTACCGGTTTCCAGTCCATGTCTCGGGAAACGGTCCTGCTAGGTCGATGCTAACCTTCTGCATCGCGTATTGCGGTTTGTCAGTTTCTTGTAAAGGGCACTTTGTCTCTTTCAAGTTTCGCAGCCGGCAGGTTTCGCAGTTGGCGACCTTCTGCTGCCCCTCCCTAAACATATTTGGCCAGTAATATTTTCTCTTGAGGGCGTCCATCCCTTTGTCCCGGCCCATGTGTCCGTTATCTTCGTGGTATTGGGTCAACACTCGCGCTCGTAGTGCTGCCGGAACGTATACCTTTAGCTCGGGGTTTGTGTCCTTCTGTGCTATGTGGCACAGCAAGTTGTCACCTTCAGACAAGGTGAAGCATTCCACACTTTTGTCGTCTTTATTCGATAACAACATTTCTATTTTTCGTTTAAGATCTGGGTCTCTTTCTTGCTCCGTCCTAATGTCTACAGCCAGGTCTGTGTCTCTCGAACTCGCTATCGGAAGTCGTTTCCCCGTCCTATCCAATGGTTCGGCGTCCTTCCGTGACTTGTCTTCAGTCCTCTCGGAAGATCGCTGTGAGTCCTGTTTCCTCTGGGGCTTGCGGCGTTCTTCGACCTGCCTTCTTAGTGTGTGCAGATCTCTGGATAAATCGCTGTCCAATTTCTGTCTTTTTGTCCCGTCCCGTTCCACTGCTGCGATTACTCGGTTACGGTTGTCACCCTGGTTAGGTGGCTTATGGTTGGCCATTTCATCGTTCATTGGTCGGGCTGGGGTGATAGACACACCTTTGGTTCGTCTTATGTGGTCCGCCCTATGGAGACATTTTTCTCCGTCCTTCGGGTTGATAAACTCAACGAAGGCGAACGGACGACGCTTGCCTTCTTTATTTACAGGTAGACACACCTCTTTAATTTCTCCGAACCAGCAGAAGTATTTGGCTATTTCAAAATCTCGCACTTTGCTGTTTATTTTGTCAATAAACAATCTCCCCCCGTTGTACGCTCCTGGTTCCAACATGGGTACCACTCTTTTCTTCGTTGATGCTCTATCTATGCGCCTGCGACTGGCTACAAAGAGCGTGTCTAGTGCGCTCCCAATATGTCTTTTCCGCTCGTTCCTCACTACTACTCCTATCCTTCCAACTGCTCGGTCTCTATTTAAAGGGACCTTGGCTTGGGATCCGCTCCGGTAAGTCCCTATCTCCGAGCGGTACGTCCGTTTCCCGACGTCCAGGCCGTTGGGTGTCCTGTCTCCTCACGACGTCTTGTTTCCAGCTGAGAGTATTGTCTACGCTCCTGGGTCCTGCCACTTCCTCTGAACTCTGTTTCATTTAACCTCTCGGTTCTGTGTTCTCGTATCCGGCCACGGTGGTCCTCATCTCTACCTCTATCGGCTTCAGCTGGGGGGGGGTCGTGGTTCCTATCTTGCCTGCATTCTCTTTCTTGGGGCTCCGTGCCCAACCTGAATTCGATCCACTTAATTGTGCGCTCTTTAGTCTGTGCTAAATGGAGAGCATCCTCTAGCGTTTTGGGATCAGTTTCAATGAGGTGACGTTTAATCGCTCCTGGGAGCAACCCTTCTACAAAGTTGTGCAGGAGTATTCTGCCTACTCCTCTTTCCTCCATTTCCTGGGAAAAAGCTTCTTCTGCTAGACGTAACAGTCTGTCTCCGAAAGCTTCCACTGTTTCGGCCACGTTTTGTCTAACCTCTGTTAGCATTACCAGCGCATGCGCGGATCCAGAGAATCCACCATATCTCTGTTCTAATCCCGCCTGGAAGTCCTTCCAGGATTCTGCGGGTACTCTCTCTACCCTGAGCCTAATCGTCTCCGCTACTAGGCCGTTGCTAGCTTGCAGAGCTAATAACTTCATGTTGTAGTCGCTGGCTCCTGTCAACAACGCGCACTTTTCTATCTCCGCTATCCAGCTCTTGAAGTGCGCTTCGTTCCATGAGAACGGCGGAATAGCGGTAGCCGAGCCTTGCCATCTTAAGGCTTGTATTAAGTCGCGCAGCTCCGACTTCTCTACTTCTTCCTTGTCGGCTACTGGGGCTAAGGCCTTTTGTTCCATTTTAAACAATTATTTATATTATTTTATCAGGTTCCTATGCTGAATACAATCTCTATCAAACATGTGAACGCATGTGTGTATTTAACTGACTATAAACATGGAGTCGGTTACTATTCTAAATAACGTACTTGATTCTGCGACAGATACACGTATGTCTTAAACACAATTATAAGAAGAACGAGAGGAGAAACAAAAAATACATAAATGTTGATATTTTAACTTAAAACGCAATTGTTCATGTGGTCACATAAGTCACATATCTTGTACGGAATAACTATTGCTCGTCACACAGTTCTTCACAATTTTCATCATACATTGTTCCGTCTTAATTATTTCGCAACACAATGTTTTATGTAGGGCAATAATATCCAAGTAATCCTACTCCGTCGTGTGAATCTTCTTGTCTTTCGAATTTTTTAATAATACTAACACAATGCTCTAAAACTTAATACACAACTTCGAATATTCTGAAAATCCTGTATTATCCGTCGATCGTATTTTGGCCAGTAATCCGCGTTGTGAATTGTCGAACTCGGTGATCCTTGGTCACTTGCAACAGTGTAACAGTGATATCTGTGTCAGTGCGTCAGTTAGTGTATAATCTGCCATATAGATTGATAATTGGTAATACATATATGGCACGTTACGAAGTACATCACTTATCACTCTCTCCCTTAGCTCTAGTGATATCATATAATGAAACAATATCTTGACTTGGTTTCCATATGTGGTAACTTTATTTTATACAATTGGACTTATCCAATATAAAAGATACGTAAGGCATAAACTCAACGTTTCCATGCAGTATGAACTATCCAATATTCTTATATGAAAAATGCACACAAAGCTTATACTCAGCGCTTCGGTGCAGAAGGAACTATCCAATATTCTTATATGACAAAAAATGCACACAAAGCTTATACTCAGCGCTTCGGTGCAGAAGGAACTATCCAATATTCTTTTATGAAAAAATTGCACACAAAGCACATACTCAGCGCTTCGGTGCAGAAGCACCTATGTCCAATATGTTTGGATTCTAACCTATAGCACCACTAGTCCACTCTGGACCCCCAGTTTCCGAGCAGACCTACTTGCTCTCTCGAATCCAAAGCTAACTGTGCAAAAACTAACTGCCCGCAAAACTGCTCTCACTTCCCCGACTCTAAAACTCATTTTCTCACAATCGCTGGTCCATGCCGATCCCTACTTCAAAGTCTCCAAGACTTCAAAGATCTCGTCCGGGATTTCTCTGCGTAGTTTGGCCCCTTGTAATTACCTGGGCCATTAACATTTCTCATCGGCCGATCGAGATACAGTGATCTGGTAGCAATTCCCGTTAATTGCTACGGTCCGCTTTCTCAGTAGTCTTAATGTTTGCCGGACCACTTTTCTATTCCTCAAAGGAATATATGAGACCCTTGAATCTGGTCTCGACTCAAGAGGGGGGGGGGATTTCCGACACAGGTGACTGTCTGTCACAACTGTACTGTGTCAACCTGGATGAGATAAGACTGTACTGTGTGAGCCTGGATGAGATAAGACTGTACTGTGTGAGCCTGGATGAGATAAGACTGTACTGTGTGAACCTGGATGAGATAAGACTGTACTGTGTGAGCCTGCATGAGATAAGACTGTACTGTGTGAGCCTGCATGAGATAAGACTGTACTGTGTGAGCCTGGATGAGATCAGACTGTACTGTGTGAGCCTGGATGAGATGAGACTGTACTGTGTGAGCCTGGATGAGATGAGACTGTACTGTGTGAGCCTGGATGAGATGAGACTGTACTGTGTGAGCCTGGATGAGATGAGACTGTACTGTGTGAGCCTGGATGAGATGAGACTGTACTGTGTGAACCTGGATGAGATAAGACTGTACTGTGTGAGCCTGGATGAGATGAGACTGTACTGTGTGAGCCTGCATGAGATCAGACTGTACTGTGTGAGCCTGGATGAGATCAGACTGTACTGTGTGAGCCTGGATGAGACTGTACTGTGGAAGAACAGTGCACTAGATACAGAAGGTATTCCGGTATGATGACATCACATTAGCAGATGCTTCTTCATCAGCGTTCATTCGCAAACTCCCGCTA
This sequence comes from Meghimatium bilineatum, assembly GCA_034231615.1. Taxonomy (NCBI): domain Eukaryota; kingdom Metazoa; phylum Mollusca; class Gastropoda; order Stylommatophora; family Philomycidae; genus Meghimatium; species Meghimatium bilineatum. The sequence continues at coordinate 8,835,204 of CM067321.1, forward strand.
GATTTATCTTGTAGCCGGATAATGATCATTCTAGACATCCGTTATCTGGATGTAGTTCAGATAATGGAAATGAGTGTGCCGCTGTTTTTTTAATCTTTGTGACGCAATGGTCAGCACATCCGTCGCGGCAGCAGCACATACAGAGTTGGAGGAATTGATTTTACGGGGGAATCCCCTTGGCTTAGTGGGTAAGCCATTCTCTTTGTTCTCGACTTCTATTGGGAAATCAATTGGGATTATCGCTGAAGTTACGGTTTCTATTGGGAGATCAATTGGGGTTATCGCTGAAGTTACGGTTTCTATTGGGAGATCAATTGGGATTATCGCTGAATTTACGGTTTCTATTGGGAAATCAATTGGGATTATCGCTGAATTTACGGTTTCTATTGGGAAATCAATTGGGGTTATCGCTGAAGTTACGATTTTTATTGGGAGATCAATTGGGATTATTGCTGAAGTTACGATTTCTATTGGGAGATCAATTGGGATTATCGCTGAATTTACGGTTTCTATTGGGAGATCAATTGGGATTATTGCTGAAGTTACGGTTTCTATTGGGAGATCAATTGGGATTATTGCTGAAGTTACGGTTTCTATTGGGAGATCAATTGGGATTATTGCTGAAGTTACGATTTCTATTGGGAGATCAATTGGGATTATCGCTGAAGTTACGACTTCTGTTGGGAGATCAATTGGGATTATCGCTGAAGTTATAGAGTTACATGCTATAAGTGGTACTATAAGCAAGCGGCTTGCCACTTTGCTGAGAAGAACGGAGTATATATGGGGTAAGTCTAGTACAAGTAGGACACCCTTCTAGGCCAATTTATACAACTTATAATTAATATACAACAAAAGTATTGTCACATTTATAAATCTGATATTAATATACAACAAAAGTATTGTCACATTTATAAATCTGATATTAATATACAACAAAAGTATTGTCACATTTATAAATCTGATATTAATATACAACAAAAGTATTGTCACATTTATAAATCTGATATTAATATACAACAAAAGTATTGTCACATAAATCTGATATTAATATACAGCAAAAGTTTTGTCACATTTATAAATATGATATTAATATACAGCAAAAGTTTTGTCACATTTATAAATATGATATTAATATACAGCAAAAGTTTTGTCACATTTATAAATCTGATATTAATATACAGCAAAAGTACTGAAAGTTTCACAAAGAGGAATGGCTACGGAGATATCTGATATCTCTGTCAAAGTAGGTTAATAATAAGGCCCATAGGCGTCGTAGGGGTGCCACACCGAAGTCATCAGGATCGAAGAGGTGTAACACAAGAGACATCAGGGTCGTAGGGGTGTCAAGCCGGAGACATAAGGGTCGTAGGGGTGTCACGCCGGAGACATAAGGGTCGTAGAGGTGCCACACCGGAGATAGCAGGGTCATAGGGTGTCACACCAGAGACATCAGGGTCGTAGGGTATCATACCGGAGACATCAGGGTCGTAGAGGTTCCACACCGGAGACATCATAATCGTAGAGGTGCTACACCGGAGACATCAGGGTCGTAGAGGTGCTACACCGGAGACATCAGGGTCGTAGAGGTGTCACACCGGAGACATTGGGGTCGTAGAGGTGCTACACCGGAGACATCAGGGTCGTAGAGGTGTCACACCGGAGATATCAGGGTCGTAGGGGTGCCACACCGGAGACATCAGGGTCGTAGAAGTGTCACGCCGGATTATCAGGGTCGTAGGTGTGCCACACCGGAGACATCAGCACAAAACACTCCAAACACATCTATCCTCAGCCATTAGGAGGAGTGTGGAAAAATCACAGCCATCCTTATCTTGTGGACACAGCTGGCTCAATGTCTAATGAGAATAAGCTGTCCACTATCTATCTATTGTCATTTCCACTTGTACCGTTAATCGTCGGTGGAGGGGGAGGGGTTTGAATTGTCTGTCTAGTCATGTGGGCAGCATTTGTTATTGCCAGCCGTTGTATCTTTAATAAAATGTAATTAATTGTTTCCAGGTTCGTATTTAAGGGGAGGGATTCTAAGTGTATTTAACACCCTACCCCCTTTAGTAAATCTGACATGACTTTTAGCACTAAGAATAACCCAATAACTTTTAGCATTAAGAAAACCGAATAACTTTTAGCATTAGGAATAACCCAATAACTTTTAGTACTAGGAATAACCCAATAACTTTTAGCATTAGGAACAACCCAATAACTTTTAGTACTAGGAACAACCCAATAACTTTTAGTACTAGGAATAACCCAATAACTTTTAGCATTAGGAATAACCCAATAACTTTTAGCATTAGGAATAACCCAATAACTTTTAGTACTAGGAATAACCCAATCACTTTTAGCATTAGGAACAACCCAATAACTTTTAGTACTAGGAACAACCCAATAACTTTTAGTACTAGGAATAACCCAATAACTTTTAGCATTAGGAACAACCCAATAACTTTTAGCATTAAGAAACCCGAATAATTTTTAGCATTAGGAAAAACCGAATAACTTATAGCATTAGGAAAAATCAAATAACTTTTAGCATTAGGAAAAATCAAATAACTTTTAGCATTAGGAACAACCCAATAACTTTTAGCATTAAGAAACCCGAATAATTTTTAGCATTAGGAAAAACCGAATAACTTTTAGCATTAGGAAAAATCGAATCACTTTTAGCATTAGGAAAACCAAAAAACGTTTAACACTAGAAACAACCCAAGAACTTTAATCATTAGGAACAACCCAATAACTTTAATCATTAGGAACAACCCAATAACTTTAATCATTAGGAACAACCCAATAACTTTAATCATTAGGAACAACCCAATAACTTTAGTCATTAGGAACAACCCAAGAACTTTTAACACTAGAAACAACCAAAAAATCGATATAAAAATCCAATACTTCGAGATTTTTCATTAGAAAAACGTCTTCAAATGTTTCATCAAACAGTAAATAACCTTGTTATTATTTTTGTTTAATTAAAACCATAGACCCCCTCTGAGTAGAAGGCTCCTTCAATATGTATTGCACTAAGTCGAAAACTGAAGTCTCCTTGGTATGAAAGAAAGCTAAAAAAAAACCACCCCTCATAGAAAGAAAGAGCTAACTTCACGCAATTCCTGTGATTCTAAAAAAAAAAAAGAAGAAGCTCTTCATGACACTGAGTATTCTTCGTAGACACGTCATTTCTGCTGTCACTATTTTTCTTTTGTCTTGTGCTGTCATTGTCCAGGTTTGGCACTGGTAGCACAGTGATGGAATAATAATAGTCTTGTATAATAAACTTTAGTGTCTATGTTTACATTTCTGTTCTAGAAAAAACGTGTCATCTGTCCTAGAATCTTGTATCTTTTGCTGCATTTATTCTGTATCTTTTACTTTTTTTTTCATTCACTCGATATACTTCCTAAGTAATTGAACTCCTTTACCTGTTTAAGATGTTGATTATCGATGGATATAGTGATATTTCTTTCTTTCTTTGCTATTGCTATTACCGAATAATCACGGTAAAGGTTTAAATGTGCATTTTAGAAACACTATATGTGAACTTTAAATAGTAGTTTTGTTTTCTAAAATTTTATGGTGAAAAATCACTTAATTAAATTTGTAATAACAATTTTTGTAATGCTAAAGTGTAAAGAATAACTGTTCACCATTAAACAAGTATACCTGAAATTTGTATTTCTGAAATTTAAATTCATGATTAAAAATTCCCAGTGCCTACTGGGGAAATTGCATTATGATATTTGAAATCAGCATGTCAGAACCAATAAGAAATAATTTTAAAATCGGTTTTAAGGCTGGTACAAAACTGCATTGAAAATGTGTTTGATTAGTGTTATTTGTTCAAGTGTGAAGATATCACTCGTACAGCTTTTGTTATTACGGAATCCCATTTGGGTGTTCTTAAGTATGGTTCACTGTATGATCGTAATCGTTTTTCTAATATTTTAACTATTATTTGATACTTCTCTATGGTGAGCTGGAGAACGGTAAACTATCTCAAGGTGGCCAAAAGAAACGCTACAAGGATTCGTTAAAGCGTTTGAAATAGACAAGCTACATGGGAAGAATTTGCACAAAATAGATCTACATGGCACTTTACAGTAAAAAAAGAGCACATCTTCTTCAGAAGAGAAGAGAAATGATGCAGCACAATAAACAGGAGAGTAGCTAGACAGTCACGGATAGACCAAAATCTGTCTACAGTGGTCATTCCATGTCCGAACTGTCCAAGGACATGTACAGCTCGAATAGGGCTCATTAGCCATCTACGAACTATTAGGCATGGTCGTAATTATAACAGAATTTTCAAAAGTGGATGTAAAAAATGGTCATCATCACTTGTGATTGACGAATGAACACAATAATATTTCAATATTTCTAATATATATATATATATATATATATATATATATATATATATATATATATATATATATATATATATATATATATATATATATATATATATATATATATATATATATATATATATATATATATATATATATATATATATATATATATATATATATATATATATATATTGCAAAGATACCGCATGTTAAGAAACTTGCTGACTTACAAAAAAAAAACATCACTAATAAACTAGAACAAATGTCTCACTGTATTTGACTTAAAGAGAAACAATTGAATTCAGATTTAGTGACCGTAAAGGCATTAAATAACTTTTAGCAAAGTCTGTGTACATATATTCATATTTACAGCAGAAACAAAGGGTGTTGGAAATCAGAGGTCCAAATATTGGAGGTAAGGAGGATAATACATGGGGTTTTAACCCCCCCCCCCCCCCCTCTCCCAACACAGGTAAATATAACACATAGAACAATAAAAACATTGGTTGCAAATCACCTGCCACTTTTTTTCTGACGGCCATATTACAGATGAAACATAAATTGCATAGAAAAACAGGTCATGAATACAAGTCATGTATGTATTCATCAATGAAATATGTATTCCGGAATATCAGATTCAATGAAGTATGTATTCCGGAATATCAGATTCAATGAAATATGTATTCCGGAATATCAGATTCAATGAAGTATGTATTCTACCATTACCGCTACCGAATCAACAAAACGGTAATTAAATTTATATTATTTTGTTTTGTGTGTAGTAATTTTACCAATTATACCTTTTTAAACTAACACGTACATAATTATAGCTCGGTCGTTACTTGAGGATTATTTAATATCGTATTACGTGTTATTTACAGTGAATTGATAACAACTGAAATGTGCGGATAATGCCTGGTGTATTTTCTATTGTGTAAATTTGAATATTCCTTGAGGGGAGTCGAAGTTTAGACGTCAATGTTGCCGTTATGATTTTCGTTAGTCGCGAACAAGGATTCGAACGATAGTCACCCGGTGTAAGGGGTAGTTCTGTAACTGGTTAGAGCGGGGCTCCCATTTGTCCTGACATAAAGTATCAAAGGTAACGGATATAAATGGATATTCCATATGGATGTGGAAAGCAACGACAAACTACCACATTATTCTCCCAAGAAGAAAGTCATGGTGACACACAGAAATAGGAACAGGAAAGTTGGAAATTAGAGGCAATAGAGATGTGGTACTATAGAAGAATGCTGAGGATACCATGGACTGCCAGAAAAACTAATGTAGAAGTGTTTAAAGAGTCAAATGTGAAACGAATCTTAATCAATAATATAAGAAAAAGATAATCTTAATTAATTTATTTTTTGCCACTTCATGAGACAGGGAGGTTTTGAGATAATAGTCACTGCTTGCAAGATTGAAGGCAACAGAGACAGAGGGCAACAACGTGAGAAAATATTAGACAGTTTGACAACCTGGCACTGCAGTGAAATAATAACGATTTTGATACATAATGCTCCAGAGAGCTGTGGAGACTCATTGATCGTCTACGCCAGCCGGCATGACACCTGATGATGATGACATAATTATACAAGGATATACTAAACAAATAAACTTAATGAAGTTCAATCATAAACCATGTTATGCCATGTCTACTGCCTGGTCACACGGAATTAGCTAAGTATTGCAACAGTATTTAACATGGCGGCACTGTGAAAAATAAAGGCTTTAATCTGTACTCCAGAATGTCATTTGAAAAAAGATAATGTTCTGTCATTGCTAATCAGTTGTTATTTTGTTGTCATGACTGTAGATTGTTGAATAATAATGGTGACCCTGTGACAGTCCTTGACCTTTTGTGGTAGACTCAGAGGATGGAATACCACATCGTAATATCAACTTCCTTTCGTATATCGCTGATAACATCTGGAGGACAATCATGGATTTTACCTGTAATATATTGACAAAGTTGACGGAAATAGGAACAATTATGAGCAATATTAGTCGATAAAACAAACTAAAAACGAGACACGGGGACAAACGACGTTTCGACTAAAATTCTTCATCAGGCCGAAAGAAAACAAACAATAACAAACTATAACGGACGTAAGTAATAACATATGGTAGGAGGATGAGATCACAACGTGGTTAGAAACATGTCATAGGGAAGAAGAAGATAAAAGATGGTTGGGTCTAGCAAAGTAAGGGAAGACAGACATAACATGACGAGAAGAAATGGATGAGATGGGCAATAATATTAGACAATATTTAATAAAATAATTCGTCTAATCCAGTATAGTCCAGTGTAGTCCAGTATAGTTCAGTGTAATCCAGTATAGTCCAGTGTAGTCCAGCTTAGTCCAGTGTAATCCAGTATAGTTCAGTGTAGTCCAGTATAGTCCAGTGTAATCCAGTATAGTTCAATGTAGTCCAGTATAGTCCAGTGTAATCCAGTATAGTCCAGTGTAGTCCAGTGTAGTCCAGTATAGTCCAGTATAGTCCAGTGTATTCTAGTGTAGTCCAGTGTAGTCCAGTATAGTCCAGTGTGTTCCAGTGCATTCCACTATAGTCCAGTGTATTCCAGTGTAACCTAATGTATTCCAGTGTAATCCAGTATATTCTAGTGTATTTAAGTATAGTTCAGTGTGTTTCAGTGTAGTCCAGTGTATTCCAGTATAGTCCAGTGTATTCCAGTGTAGTCCAGTGTATTCCAGTGTATTACAGTGTAGTCCAGTGTATTCCAGTATAGTCCAGTGTATTCCAGTGTAGTCCAGTGTATTCCAGTGTATTACAGTGTAGTACAGTGTATTCCAGTGTAGTCCAGTGTATTACAGTGTAGCCCAGTGTATTGCAGTGTAATCCAGTGTATACCAGTGTATTTCAGTGTACTCCAGTGTATTCCAGTGTAGTCCAGTGTATTACAGTGTAGCTCAGTGTATTACAGTGTATTCCAGTGTATTCCCGTATATTACAGTGTAGTCCAGTGTATTCCAGTGTATTCCAGTGTATTACAGTGTAGTCCAGTGTATTCCAGTGTAGTCCAGTGTATTCCAGTGTATTACAGTGTAGTCCAGTATAGTCCAGTGTATTCCAGTGTAGTCCAGTGTATTACAGTGTAGCCCAGTGTATTGCAGTGTAATCCAGTGTATACCAGTGTATTCCAGTGTACTCCAGTGTAGTCCAGTGTATTACAGTGTAGCTCAGTGTATTACAGTGTATTCCAGTGTATTCCAGTGTATTACAGTGTAGTCCAGTGTATTCCAGTGTAGTCCAGTGTATTCCAGTGTAGTCCAGTGTATTATAGTGTAATCCAGTGTATACAGTCTATTCCAGTGTACTCCAGTATAGTCCAGTGTATTCCAGTGTATTACAGTGTAGCCCAGTGTATTACAGTGTAGTACGGTGTATTCCAGTGTATTCCAGTGTATTCCAGTGTATTACAGTGTAATCCAGTGTAGTCCAGTGTATTCCAGTGTATTACAGTGTAGCTAAGTGTATTACAGTGTATTACAGTGTATTCCAGTGTATTCCCGTATAGTCCAGGTAAAATGGATATATTATCAGTGTCTGGAAATATCCTGACGAAAAATGGCATTTGTTTTATTAACTAATATTGGTAACACTTGAACCTCTTTCCATTCATTTTGACACTTGCCTTGTGTTACCACAGCCCCCTCTCCATATTGAGTATCGGGTTATTTCCCGACACTGCATCTTTATATCTGTGTAATATGAGCAGATTCATGTGATGATCTTATGTAACACCATTATAATCGTCCTCAAAATGAATCACCGCAGAAACGCTGTCTTCAATTCAGAACTTCTTTTAACCCTCCAAAGACGTTGTTAGCAAACACATCAGCGTTACCACTTTTTTTTCCCTATGCATGTAGCACCAGATTGTAGATGGAAATACCTGGCTACACTCCAAATGTCAAGCAAACCTGCATGCCAAATTTTCTCCAAGAATTTGTAAATGGTTTTCCGTATAGTAATTCTTCTTTATTTATATCTACTGATGTGAGCAGAATTTTGTATTTAGTGTCTTCAATGGTAGTGATTTTACAAACAGGTCCAGTAGTTTTCCATTGTTTTCTGAAAGTCCGGATGCACAATAGCTTGGGCCTGGATTTGAACTCAGTACAGTGGCTGTCATAGACGCGATTTATACCTCGCCACCACAAAGCCTAAATACTGCCATTTTATTTTAGTGGTAGCAGTATTAGAAAGCTGTGGCAGCGCTCCTTCCTGATAACTCCACTTCACATGTTTTTTTTGGAACTTTTCGGCCACATTCTCACGATCAATATTCAACAAACTGTTGATGACATCACAGCGGACATCATCTGAGCCTGATACAGTATTTATTGATCTTACAAATGCTGCCCGAATATCTTAAAATGTAATATCACTGTCATTACTTCACGCTATTATATCACTTCCGTTACTTCACTATCACTTTTATTACTTCACTATCACTTCCATTTCTTTACTATCACTTCCATTACTTCACTCCATTATATCACTTCTATTACTTTATTATATTATATCACTTCTATTACTTTACTCTATTATATTATATAACTTCCATTACTTCACTCCATTATATCACTTCCATAAATCACTCTATTATATAACTTCCATAACTTCACTCTATTATATAACTTCCATAACTTCACTCTATTATATAACTTCCATAACTTCACTCTATTATATAACTTCCATAACTTCACTCTATTATATAACTTCTATAACTTCACTCTATTATATAACTTCCATAACTTCACTATTATATCACTTCCATAAATCACTCTATTATATAACTTCCATTACTTCACTATTACATTACTTCCATTACTTCACTCAATTATATTACTTCCATTACTTCACTCCATTCTATCACTTCTAATACTTCACTCTATTATATCACTTCCATTACTTCACTCTATTATATCACTTCCATTACTTCACTCTATTATATAACTTCCATAACTTCACTATTATATCACTTCCATTACTTCACTCTATTATATCACTTCCATTACTTCACTCTATTATATAACTTCCATTACTTCACTATTATATCACTTCCATAACTTCACTATTATATCACTTCCATTACTTCACTATTATATCACTTCCATTACTTCACTCTATTATATAACTTCCATAACTTCACTATTATATCACTTCCATTACTTCACTCTATTATATCACTTCCATTACTTCACTCTATTATATAACTTCCATAACTTCACTATTATATCACTTCCATTACTTCACTCTATTATATCACTTCCATTACTTCACTCTATTATATAACTTCAATAACTTCACTATTATATCACTTCCATTACTTCACTCTATTATATCACTTCCATTACTTCACTCTATTATATAACTTCCATTACTTCACTATTATATCACTTCCATTACTTCACTCTATTATATAACTTCCATTACTTCACTATTATATCACTTCCATAAATCACTCTATTATATAACTTCCATTACTTCACTATTATATCACTTCCATTACTTCACTATTAAATCACTTCCATTACTTCACTCTATTATATAACTTCCATTACTTCACTCCATTATATCACTTCCATAAATCACTCTATTATATAACTTCCATTACTTCACTATTATATTACTTCCATTACTTCACTCAATTATATTACTTCCATTACTTCACTCCATTCTATCACTTCTAATACTTCACTCTATTATATCACTTCCATTACTTCACTCTATTATGTTATATCACTTCTATTACTTCACTCTATTATATCACTTCCATTACTTCACTCAATTATATTACTTCCATTACTTCACTCTATTATATCACTTCCATTACTTCACTCTATTATATCACTTCCATTACTTCACTCTATTATATAACATCCATAACTTCACTATTATATCACTTCCATTACTTCACTCTATTATATCACTTCTATTACTTCACTCTATTATATCACTTCCATTACTTCACTCTATTATATCACTTCTATTACTTCACTCTATTATATAACTTCCATAACTTCACTATTATATCACTTCCATTACTTCACTCTATTATATTACTTCCATTACTTCACTCTATTATATCACTTCCATTACTTCACTCTATTATATCACTTCCATTACTTCACTCTATTATATAACTTCCATAACTTCACTATTATATCACTTCCATTACTTCACTCTATTATATCACTTCTATTACTTCACTCTATTATATCACTTCCATTACTTCACTCTATTATATCACTTCTATTACTTCACTCTATTATATCACTTCCATTACTTCACTCTATTATATTACTTCCATTACTTCACTCTATTATATCACTTCCATTACTTCACTCTATTATATCACTTCTATTACTTCACTCTATTATATAACTTCCATAACTTCACTATTATATCACTTCCATTACTTCACTCTATTATATCACTTCCATTACTTCACTCAATTATATTACTTCCATTACTTCACTCCATTCTATCACTTCTAATACTTCACACTATTATATCACTTCCATTACTTCACTCTATTATATAACTTCCATAACTTCACTATTATATTACTTCCATTACTTCACTCAATTATATTACTTCCATTACTTCACTCCATTCTATCACTTCTAATACTTCACTCTATTGTATCACTTCCATTACTTCACACTATTATATCACTTCCATTACTGCACTCTATTATGTTATATCACTTCTATTACTTCACTCTATTATATAACTTCCATAACTTCACTATTATATTACTTCCATTACTTCACTCAATTATATTACTTCCATTACTTCACTCCATTCTATCACTTCTAATACTTCACTCTATTATATAACTTCCATTACTTCACTATTATATTACTTCCATTACTTCACTCAATTATATTACTTCCATTACTTCACTCCATTCTATCACTTCTAATACTTCACTCTATTATATCACTTCCATTACTTCACTCTATTATATCACTTCCATTACTTCACTCTATTATATAACTTCCATAACTTCACTCCATTATATCACTTCCATTACTTCACTCTATTATATCACTTCCATTACTTCACTCTATTATATAACTTCCATTACTTCACTATTATATCACTTCCATAACTTCACTATTATATCACTTCCATTACTTCACTATTATATCACTTCCATTACTTCACTCTATTATATAACTTCCATAACTTCACTATTATATCACTTCCATTACTTCACTCTATTATATCACTTCCATTACTTCACTCTATTATATAACTTCCATAACTTCACTATTATATCACTTCCATTACTTCACTCTATTATATCACTTCCATTACTTCACTCTATTATATAACTTCCATAACTTCACTATTATATCACTTCCATTACTTCACTCTATTATATCACTTCCATTACTTCACTCTATTATATAACTTCCATTACTTCACTATTATATCACTTCCATTACTTCACTCTATTATATAACTTCCATTACTTCACTATTATATCACTTCCATAAATCACTCTATTATATAACTTCCATTACTTCACTATTATATCACTTCCATTACTTCACTATTATATCACTTCCATTACTTCACTCTATTATATAACTTCCATTACTTCACTCCATTATATCACTTCCATAAATCACTCTATTATATAACTTCCATTACTTCACTATTATATTACTTCCATTACTTCACTCAATTATATTACTTCCATTACTTCACTCCATTCTATCACTTCTAATACTTCACTCTATTATATCACTTCCATTACTTCACTCTATTATGTTATATCACTTCTATTACTTCACTCTATTATATCACTTCCATTACTTCACTCAATTATATTACTTCCATTACTTCACTCTATTATATCACTTCCATTACTTCACTCTATTATATCACTTCCATTACTTCACTCTATTATATAACTTCCATAACTTCACTATTATATCACTTCCATTACTTCACTCTATTATATCACTTCTATTACTTCACTCTATTATATCACTTCCATTACTTCACTCTATTATATCACTTCTATTACTTCACTCTATTATATAACTTCCATAACTTCACTATTATATCACTTCCATTACTTCACTCTATTATATTACTTCCATTACTTCACTCTATTATATCACTTCCATTACTTCACTCTATTATATCACTTCCATTACTTCACTCCATTATATAACTTCCATAACTTCACTATTATATCACTTCCATTACTTCACTCTATTATATCACTTCTATTACTTCACTCTATTATATCACTTCCATTACTTCACTCTATTATATCACTTCTATTACTTCACTCTATTATATCACTTCCATTACTTCACTCTATTATATTACTTCCATTACTTCACTCTATTATATCACTTCCATTACTTCACTCTATTATATCACTACTATTACTTCACTCTATTATATAACTTCCATAACTTCACTATTATATCACTTCCATTACTTCACTCTATTATATCACTTCCATTACTTCACTCAATTATATTACTTCCATTACTTCACTCCATTCTATCACTTCTAATACTTCACACTATTATATCACTTCCATTACTTCACTCTATTATATAACTTCCATAACTTCACTATTATATTACTTCCATTACTTCACTCAATTATATTACTTCCATTACTTCACTCCATTCTATCACTTCTAATACTTCACTCTATTATATCACTTCCATTACTTCACACTATTATATCACTTCCATTACTGCACTCTATTATGTTATATCACTTCTATTACTTCACTCTATTATATAACTTCCATAACTTCACCATTATATTACTTCCATTACTTCACTCAATTATATTACTTCCATTACTTCACTCCATTCTATCACTTCTAATACTTCACTCTATTATATCACTTCTATTACTTCACTCTATTATATTACTTCCATTACTTCACTCAATTATATTACTTCCATTACTTCACTCCATTCTATCACTTCTAATACTTCACTCTATTATATCACTTCTATTACTTCACTCTATTATATTACTTCCATTACTTCACTCAATTATATTACTTCCATTACTTCACTCCATTCTATCACTTCTAATACTTCACTCCATTCTATCACTTCTAATACTTCACTCTATTATATCACTTCTATTACTTCACTCTATTATATCACTTCTATTACTTCACTCTATTATATCACTTCTATTACTTCACTCTATTATATTACTTCCATTACTTCACTCAATTATATTACTCCATTACTTCACTCCATTCTATCACTTCTAATACTTCACTCAATTATATCACTTCCATTATCTTGCATTGATCAGATAAGTATAATATTCTAGTACCTGTTTTTTTCCTAGTCGATGTATTGAAGTAAGTATACTGCAAAGACTCACACACGCTTCGCATGAAAGATCATTGTCTAGAAAAAGGTGGTCAATTGACAACTCCAGACAGGCTCCAGCAGGGTCAGAGGACAGAAGAAGCGTTTTAAAAACATTCTAATTCTACGCCCCAGAACAGGACACAACCGACTGGGCAGTCACATGTTTACACTGTTCACAATTGGCAACACGGCCATGTGTACATGTGGACAGGCAGCACAGAGTGCCAAACATATACTTCAAGAGTGTTCTGAGCATAAAACGCTCAGGCAGACATATTGGCCAGAGGAAACAACACTGGAAACATAGCTCTATGGGCCACTGTATGAACTACAAATGAGTTTTATTAAGGAGACAGAATTACAGATATAGACATGTTTCAAGTGAACGAAAGAATTAGAACAACAAAGACACCCTTAAGACATCACTGACACAAATTCATGGGAGAGACTTGCATAAGACAGATGTGCAGCAGCTGCAGAGAACCTCAGATATCGTGCTGCACAACAACAACAAAACCGCTCTAGTAGACAGGCAAGAACAGCTCAATACCACACAGACTCCTCCCACACATGCTCCGATTGTGGTAGACAATAACAGGCACGAATAAGACTCATTAGTCACAAATTTCTTGAACTCCGCCTCCTCGACAATTGTCAAACATAGACATTCCCTGAATAGTCGGTTGGAAACACGGGAATTAGGGTCAACATCATCATCATCAGGTACCATGCCGGCTGGCTTAGGCGGTCATGGCTCTGCACAGCTCTCTGTCCACAGTATTATGTATCAAAGTCGTTGTTGTTTCCTTGCTGTGCCAGGTTGTCAAACTGTCTAATATTTTCTCACGTTGTCACCCTCTGTCTCTGGTGCCTTAAATCTTGCCTGTTGTAACTATGTTCTCTAAACCTGCCTGTCTCATGAAGTGGGAATTAGGGTAGATTTGATAAATACAGTGCGTGATAAAAGGGTCTCCGCATCAGGTGTCCTGCCGGACTTCGTAAGCAATCATAGATCTCCACAACTTTATTGCCAGTATCTTTTTGTTGTTGATCCTTTAACACAACATGATGTCAGACTATCTATTTTGTTTTCTCACACTGGCGCTCTCTCTTGCCTATTACCTTACCCGTCACAATTATGTTATCCAGACTTGTCTGCCTCAAGTATGTATGGCGTTTTTGCGACTTGCCGACAGATGCTCAATAAAGAAAACTAAGAAGCAATCAGTGTAGCATTTTCTTATGAATTGAGACTTTTCAAGCGATCATATCACAGCAACAGAAGATTTTTGTTTGCGTCTTTCTCTTTTTTTTTTCATCCACATCTTTAACATATTATTTCTGAACAATGCTGCGTCCGCAAGCAGGATATGTCTCCACAGCCCGAGTTTCGTCCGCGTTTTCCGGATTTTGGGGCCTATGAGGAATCTTTTCACAGATAATTTACATATGTCTTTATACGTCAGCATTGGTCTACAGCAAGCTCGTTGGCCTTCAGCCAGTTTGGAGAACTGTTTTGTTCTTGAATAGTACGTGTTTTGGGACGTGGCAGTTTTGCATTCTCCGGACGTGATCTAGCCAACGCAATCTATTTCAAATAAGTGTTTCCATGACAGATAATAGTTTAGTGCAGTGTAACACTTCCATGATACGTGGCTATAGATTGTGTCTATTTCCGAATTTATTAAGTAACCATTTATTATTCTCTCGCATTTTACTCTTTCATCGCCTCCTCGTTAGTTCGTCAAGCTGACCATGGTGAAATGTACCACTAGACTTTATTTTTAATCACCATTAAATCTCTTAAATGTGTTCCCTGGACACGACATGCCATCAGTGATGTCGCTTATTTCAGTGCGTCTGTCTAACATGTACATCCGGTGCGTCAAGAGAACGTAACTCTTAAAACAAAACATTTATTTTCAATTTCCTAAACAAAAACAACTTGTAACATAAATAAATTGAGTTTCTGAGTTTGTTATGAATGAAATAAACATCTTAATATTTTAAATGAAAAAAAATACAGCTTTAATTAATGTTTTGCTTTTATAGGCCTAATATCTATACGCAGAGAAAGTCAATAACCTAACAATTTGCAAAATAACGCAAACGAAAATAAAATTAAATATAGCTCCCGTATATATCATCATCATCATCATCATCATCATCAGCCATACCGGCTGGCGTAGGCGGCCATGTCTCTCCACAGCTCTCTGTCCATAGTATTATGTATCAAGATCGTTGTTGTTTTCCTGCCGTGCCAGGTTGTCAAACTGTCTAATATTTTCTCACGTTGTCGCCCTATGTCTCTGATAACTTCAATCTTGCAGTTGTAACTATATTCCTAAAACCTCCTTGTCTCAATAACGTGGCCAAATAAATGAATATTGTCTTTTTCTTATATTATTGATTAAACTCCGTTTCGCATTTGACTCTTTCAACATCTCAACATTAGTTTTCTGGGCAGTCCTTGATATTCTCAGAATTCAAAGCCATAAAAGATTATTAGTCAGTCAGTCAGCCAATCAGTCAGCTAGCTAGCTAGTTAGTTAGTTAGTTAGTTAGTTAGTTAGTTAGTTAGTTAGTTAGTCAGCTAGTTAGTTAGTTAGTTAGTTAGTTAGTTAGTTAGTTAGTTAGTTAGTTAGTTAGTTAGTTAGTTAGTTAGTTAGTTAGTTAGTTAGTTAGTTAGTTAGTTAGTCAGCTAGCTAGTTAGTTAGTTAGTTAGTTAGTTAGTTAGTTAGTTAGTTAGTTAGTTAGTTAGTTAGTTAGTTAGTTAGTTAGTTAGTTAGTTAGTTAGTTAGTTAGTTAGTTAGTTAGTTAGTTAGTTAGTTAGTTAGTTAGTTAGTTAGTTAGTTAGTTAGTTAGTTAGTTAGTTAGTTAGTTAGTTAGTTAGTTAGTTAGTTAGTTAGTTAGTTAGTTAGTTAGTTAGTTAGTTAGTTAGTTAGTTAGTTAGTTAGTTAGTTAGTTAGTTAGTTAGTTAGTTAGTTAGTTAGTTAGTTAGTTAGTTAGTTAGTTAGTTAGTTAGTTAGTTAGTTAGTTAGTTAGTTAGTTAGTTAGTTAGTTAGTTAGTTAGTTAGTTAGTTAGTTAGTTAGTTAGTTAGTTAGTTAGTTAGTTAGTTAGTTAGTTAGTTAGTTAGTTAGTTAGTTAGTTAGTTAGTTAGTTAGTTAGTTAGTTAGTTAGTTAGTTAGTTAGTTAGTTAGTTAGTTAGTTAGTTAGTTAGTTAGTTAGTTAGTTAGTTAGTTAGTTAGTTAGTTAGTTAGTTAGTTAGTTAGTTAGTTATCTAGTTAGTTAGTTAGTTAGTTAGTTAGTTAGTCAGTTAGTTAGTTAGTTAGTTAGTTAGTTAGTTAGTTAGTTAGTTAGTTAGTTAGTTAGTTAGTTAGTTAGTTAGGTAGTTAGTTAGCTAGCCAGCCAGCCAGCCAGCCAGCCAGTCAGTCAGTCAGTCAGTCAGTTAGTTAGTTATTTAGTTAGTTAGTTAGTTAGTTAGTTAGTTAGTTAGTTAGTTAGTTAGTTAGTTAGTTAGTTAGTTAGTTAGTTAGTTAGTTAGTTAGTTAGTTAGTTAGTTAGCTAGTTAGCTAGTTAGTTAGTAGTTGGATCATGGTCATTGCACTTCGGTCAAGTCCATAGGTGTTCAGATCTCTCCTTGAGTGTATCTGTCATTACACGTTGACTGCCGTTGATTGACCATAATTCTTTCTCGCCCACGAAACCGCTCCTTTCTAACGAAACCACATTTCAAACCAAGCCCCCTTATTCTAGCCATGTAACAAGAGTAATCGTCACTTATACAGTCATTTGTTGGTGCATTTTCCCGTAGGGCGCTCAAAATGTCCACCAGATCTATCTCTCCGCCAACAGCCGTAGTAGCCACGTGTACGGCCAACCTATCTGCTCTCTTCTTACCCTGGGCTTCCGCATGTCCCGGCACAAAAATAACGGTCACTTTACACAGGAATTCGTCACTGCATCCAGACACTATTCCCGAATGTATCCCGCCTGAACTTTCACAATCGTACTCAACAAGTCACTGAGTATACCGGCATACTAGCAGATAGTCTGCGAGCAGACCAATTGTAAAGCTTTGGAAACTGCCACAATCTCCATTGTCATGCTGCTTGTCGTTTGATCGAGTGCACCACATTCCTATGTGATAGTCTTCCCCCCACGTTTGAGCTGTGAAGGCCCAGGCACTCCTGAAGTGTCTCTCAACCGACCCATCTGTATATAATCATATCACCTTTCCATGAATTCTCACCGATCAGAGCGAGCACCACCGACTACACCACTTTTGGACACCATTCCCTGCATTCTCGATTGAGTGCTATTATTACTTTGAAGGCTGTCGGACACTCTAAGGGGCGCTCGACTCCATTCCGCACCAGGTAGCACATCTTCCAATCTGCACACACACTGTATAATATCATTTGCACGCCCCATCCACGACTTTCCTCTCTTAAATCGATTGGTTTTCACTTTGAGAATTTCAGGGTGTAGATGATGTTCTTTACCAGCGGTGATTTGTAGGTAGTCCCGCGACAGATTTGTATTCTTTGCTCTGCAGTTGGGCAATCCAGTAAGTATCGCATAACTCGTGCCGACGTATCTCTCGTACACCCCAAAATGATTCGCATTGCCTCATTCTGGATTCTATCCAATCGTTCTGTTTGAGTCTGACTCAGTGTCAGAATCGCCAGCGCAAACTCTACCACCGCCACCACCAATCCCTGATACAGCAGAAATAGCAGAATCTGTTCATACTGAGCAGCAGCCATAACTTTCATCGCCGCAAGATCTTTATATGCCTTTACAATGATGTGGTTAACATGATCTTTGAAACTCAGACTGCAGTCCAACATAAATCCCAAGTATTTCATTGTGCTGGTTCTCTGGGGGACATCCCCTCTCAAAGTAATCGATGGCTTGGGCGTGTTTACTATGTGATTATTCAGAGAAAACTATGTTATCGATGCTTTTGGTAGATTAGCAAAAGCTCCAGAATTACTTCACCAATCTCCTATATGACCAAGCTCACTCAGTAAATTCCTGGCGATCGTTTCTCTATCTCTGCCTATATACTAAGACGTCATCAGCATAGGACATAGTTCTTCACGGTCCTGCAATCTGACAGCTCGTAATTTGAACTTTATACACATTAAATAATATTTCGGACAGAGGTGACTCTTTTGGTAGTCCTGGGTTTATGACTATTGGTTCCGAAGACCAACTTCCACACTTATACTAGTTATCTCTGAAAAAGTGCCGAGACAATCCACCTGACAATACAAGGACTTACTTGGAGTGCAATCTTCAGTTGCAGGGTGCAAAAAGCAAGGAAAATGTGACCGCAAAACCAGATCTTGTTTTGCAAGACCAGACCAAAGACGACAGGATTCAACAGTTTAAAGATAACGCCAAATCTGAAAAGGAAAAAAATAGGATAGTTACTTAATCCCACTACCCAAGTCTTGCAAGAATCATGCAAAGATACAGGGTTTCAGGATCATAACCATGCAGAATACGATCGGCAAGTTGTTATAAAAGATTGTTGCATGGAAATTGTCCCTACACCCAGAGAGGATCAACAGCCTACCCACGACGTTGGGAGGCTATCGTCCAGGTAAGAAGACTTGGCACAACCTCGCCGTATTCGCGCAAGAAGTGTTCGAAAGTTTTGACGCACGAATGGAAAGGTGCGTGGCTGCAATAGACCTGGAAGATGGTTATAAAAGAGTTCCCTTGGATTTCCTGATGAATACAATGCTGCAAATCCAAGTACATTAGTATTAAATAAAAGTAGCATTTTATAGTTATAATTTTTAGCTTATTTGTAATTTGTTTTGATATTATTATTTTCCTCATGTCATTGAAGTACTTTTAACTATTCATATTCTCCTTTTATCTTTTGTTTCACAATACAACTTCGTACCAAACAGCGAAAGTCACAGCATATTATTCAGCAATATACTTACTGTAGCTTCAGGAGTCAGGCTAACACAAAAATGTAATTGTCACAGTCTTGATATAACGAAAATGAAAACACGTCTACGGGTGAAAAGAGCGTGCCTTTCCAAAAATAAGTTTTAATGAATTTTATAAACATCCGTAACATTCTTATTCGTAGAAGGGGACGTAACTCCAGTTGAGTGATGACATTTTTGGGGTTCCAAAACACAAGAATAACACTGTGGCTATCTGAAATAGCTCTGACGGACAAGTTCTACTGCCCTGTCTTGTGACTGTTGACCACAGTTCAGTTCATTGAATAAATCCATACCAGAGAATGACTCCGATAGGATATCAAAACAGTAGAAATTCTTGAAATGGGACGCAACTCCAGTTATGTGAAATCTCACGCCCCTTGCGTTCTGGAACTAGCACCGAACCGCACCGTGAACAAATCCGCAAATTTTGAAACGTCATCTTCTCCGCGCAACGTCCCCCTGTTGTCCTGGTTATTCTACTGCGACGTCACTTTAGTGGCTATCCGATTTCTCCAAACTAACACGCAACGGTAAGCAGCGGTGCTGAGCGACCACCATTTTATTGGTTGCTAAACCCAGTAGTTTTTCGTTCCCAGTCTCTAATCTGTTGGACTTTTAGGCCAATATTGTACCCGATATCTAGAAATCAACATTTTACCCTGATATCTAGAAATCAATAACAAGTGTGAAGCTATCAATATGCTGAATTTCACCCGTCTTGCCGCAACGTCTGTAGTTGGCGGTCTCAGCGCGGTTGTTCTAAAGAAACAGGATGTTCTAGGCGCCCTAACGCTACATGCAGCTGATAAGGAGAATTGTTATGTTGGTGATGTGATCAAGAGGAGAGTAGGATTCCCTCAACCGACGGCTTGCTGTAAGCCTCTGAGATTCAAGGACTTTATCGTGTCATACGATTCAAAGAACAGAATTCCAAACTGGGTTTACGAGCACCTTCAGTATGACAAACTATTCAAAGATGATCCTTGTGACAGGAGAATCAAAGTGGAACGAACACAATGTGCAAGGTAACACTTTCATTTTTAATAAAAATGACATATTGTATCAACATTATTATTGTTTGTTATATTTGAAAATGTGTAGTAAATCAGAGAACTATTTCCTTTCTGCCTTGCTCAAAACTACTACCTCACCAGTTTCTTATACTCTTGTGTACAATCTAGAGATTGAACCTTTTGTCACTCTCACTTAAACCATTAACCCTTTTGTCTTGTCTAAGAATTAGCAACTTCCGTTACTAAATATTCTATATCGGCGAAGTATTTCTTCTGCCATATGTTGATTGATTGGTAATGCCACTTTTCTCTGTTCTGTCTTCACCAGTCTGTAACATTGTTTATTGTGGTAGACAGTAATTATTATGACAGTCAGGATTCTGAAAGTGTCCGATTCGAAACAACTGTGTGGTCTTATATAAACAATCTTGCGCATGTTTACATACATTTCTGAGATTGTTTAGCTGCCATATCCTCGTGGCCTTCGTTGACCTTGTCAAAAATTTTTAACAGAAAATACATTTGGTAGTTACATGCACTGTTTTGATTTAAAGATTCACTATTTTATATTAAAATATATCGGTGTTGACATTAAAATTTGTATAAAATGTATATTCTATTGCCAAATATATGGCAGGATAACTTTAATAAGGTAGCAGATGAATTTGGTCAGAATATTATTTCCTCCTGGCAACTCACCGTGTAAAGATTATTATGAGAATATTCATATTCGTTATTCTTCGTTATATTTCGGTCGAAATAATGTTGTATAAATTTCACAAGCAATTCTTGATAATATCAGTCAGTCTACTTTCAATGATTGCTTTTTGTTACATACTGCTACTGTGTACTTCCTCATTCAGACTTCAACCTTTTACTTCAATTATTTTGTCTGAGACATGTATTGTTACCACAATATTTCATGGGCATTTATTGATATGGACATATTCTGGTGAGTGTCCTTTTATATTTATGCGTTATTTCAGGCAAACCCGTACTGCAGTGTATATACGACCTGGTAAAGAAAACAAGTCTACGTCATTCATCGTGGCTGATCCAAATGGTCATTTGTTTTCATTCGTCACTTACCGTATACTCTGTGTCTCCCGCCTAATACAAGCACGGATCAATTAGTCAGCCAGCTGGTGTGACCAGTTGTAAGGCCATAGCCTGGAGAAGTGCTTCAATGTAATCGCTGATCGTCAAGAGAAGATGCCAAATCAGGAATTGCATTTTAAGCAGTTGATGCATCACAAACGACTACATTAAATTACATCAGTTCTATGTTCTTATGTCTTCTGTTTCTTCCATCAATTACTATGCATCTAGTCGGTTACTATTGCTCATGAAGTGATCTGTTTTGGGTTCTTGTAGGCTTCACCGTTTCTTCATTTACAGGGATACTCCGTCGTACCAGATTGTCGTTCTATGAACAGTGAAAATGAGGCAAACCTTCTCAGATGTGCTCTGATGTCTGTGTTTGTGGTCAGCAGATGCGTATATTCTCATGTATATTAAGTTTCCGACAGTAAAATACCACAGTAGATCAGATATATTAGTTAATAGTATCAATAGTAGAAGAAATTGTCCCGCCAGTGCTAGATTGATGACACATATAGGTTGTCCCGCCAGTGCTAGATTGATGACAAATATAGGTTGTCCCGCCAGTGACAGATTGATGACAAATATAGGTTGTCCCGCCAGTGACAGATTGATGACAAATATAGGTTGTCCCGCCAGTGAGAGATTGATGACACATATAGGCTGTCCCGCCAGTGCTAGATTGATGACAAATATAGGTTGTCCCGCCAGTGACAGATTGATGACAAATATAGGTTGTCCCGCCAGTGACAGATTGATGACAAATATAGGTTGTCCCGCCAGTGATAGATTGATGGTAAATGGTGAACACGTTCATGTATGAAACCCATAACAAAGTTGCAGCGAGAGGGTTTTCTTAACTGGAGCTAAAAACACAACAGGATAGAAAATTTTAAAAAATGGCCACAAATAATCAATTATTGTTGTGAAGACAGGTTATCTGGTCCTGTTGCATTATTCCAATTTTGCTAGTGTGTCTCTCGACCTGGTATCTCCGACTTCAGCATCTGTGATTGCTTGGACATGACTATGGTACTGCTCGACGTCAGGGATGGCTCGACATATCGTAGTATCCAGCCTATGTTGTCTGGAACAGGCTGGAACATCTCCACTTCAAGAAGTAGGCCTCGATGAGGAAGATTATCATGCGCATGTTTTTTTTTTACTAACTATCTTATGATAGGATGGTGAGATTTTCTGGGTACTTTTACTTGTGAAAGTTTCACATTTATTCTTGTATAAGAATTCGTTTACTGTTGTATTCAATATTTTTGTTTGGATTTTAGTAACGAAGACAAAGAAAGGCCCAAGTTCACGCCAGATTGTCGAATCCATGGATATCATAGAGCAGATGCCAAGGATTATTGCGATACTGAATATGAGATGGGTCTGATGGCGCAGCCGGAGAATTATCCATACGATACTGAGTCTTTCTGTGAATGCTTCACAATGACGAATATTGTACCACAGGTAGAGCCTTCCACTTTGATATTTGACACGCCTTTATTTATATGGAGTTTATATTACGCTTTTTGTTTTTCGTCAAAGATGGCATGGTTCCGTAAACATGGAAGATTGCAAGGGTACTAAATGTTCTAAGGCGAGAGGAGTCTCACATAGTTTAATGCGAAAGTGTGGTATTGTGATATCCCTTACACTTTTCTGGCACTGTTCCGTCTTTCAAGTCCATATTGTTATTGTTGTGTTGTTAGAGGAATTATAAGCTATAATTCATGGCGATGGCGCATTGTAGCATCAGTGGAATTTCAGCCCACAGTCTTCCAATAGTAAGTGAAAGGAATCTCATGACTACATGTGTCATCTTCTCAAACATGAAAACACTTGAAATATCTGTTCACACTTTCTCCTTTGCCTTTATATTTCATCATATTTTGCTTCCATGCAACACAATTCACAGCAGCTTTTTCCATAAATTCCCACCAATGCCTGTACCATTAGAATGTAACAATAATGACTGTACCATTATAATGTAATAATATAGCATTTGTATACGTCATACTCTTTGAAATTGTTGTAGAAATCTCTGAAATATTTGCTGGGGGAAAGACAAGTCAAACAAGTAAATAAGAGGAAAAAACCAAACAAAAAATGCTTTTACAACAATAAGAAGAAAATGATGAACGCATATCGGACATATATATAGAATTAATGAAAACATACTGCCATAATAAACATTGAAATGGGTACCAGATTGTAAAGACAGAGAGGAAGACCAAGAGAAACACTTCACAGAACAACCATCAAAGAGAGTATGGCCGTGATCAAACTGGAGAGAACTAGTATCTTTCCTATGCACCGTATTCAGTGCTGAAGGAACATTTATAGATAGACACATCTTTGTCCAGAAGAAGAGGTCGATACCGATATTTTATTTCTCAAAAACCCCCCAATAAGGAGCTCCTTCGGTATGTATTATGTGGACTTCCATCCTTGGAATGTGTCCAAGCTATCTGTCTTCTTACACTTTATACCTTGCGATATTATTTATGTGACCACCTCCATCTATGTATTTCACTACATTGGAGGACCACTGGGCCCATAACAGTAAGAGCATTAGATAACATTATCATCAGGTGCTTGTCATTCTTGATTCTAGGGGCAACAACAAAGTCATCTTGATTCTTGATTAGAAAGCTCTATGAAATCAAACTTACTATTAAAAAGATGTACTGTGATCACGTGATGAGGCCACATTTACCTAACTTATACCCATGTCCATATTAGGTCTCTTTTCAATACTATGACATCCCATCAATCACATCATTACTCACCAATGTGTCTGCTCTTTCGTTGCTTATGACCACCCACATGACCAGGACAGTATATGCATGTAACACTTTGGACAACCGGGCTGTTCAGTAGCATGACTCATTTATTATTTTCTTCCTTTATTTAACATGCACAGTTCTATCTTACGCAACATAACTATAGAGAAGGGTATGACTCAATAAAACATCCATACGGAGAATTAAATGCATGACTCATAGAACATCTATAAATAGACAGAAGGATATGACTCCTAGAACATCGATAAAGAAAAAGAAGGGTATGACTCCTAGAACATCCGTATTGAGAAAGAAGGGTGTGACTCATATAACATCCGTAATGAGAAAGAAGGGAATGACTCATAGAACATCGATAAAGAGAAAGAAGGGTATGACTCCTAGAACATTGTTCTCAGGATGAAATTCATAGAACGCGTCCAATCTAGCTCCATCATCCTGTGTGGCTGATTGTCATATCATTACTTGTGTGGATGATTGACATCTCATTACTTGTGTGGATGATTGACATCTCATTACCTGTGTGGATGATTGACATCTCATTACCTGTGTGGCTGATTGACATCTCACTACCTGTGTGGCTGATTGTCATCTCATTACTTGTGTGGCTGTGATCTCATTACTTTGCGCACTGAGATGCTGATAATAGAGATATTATTATCATCAAGCGCCATGCAGGCTGGCATAGACGACTATGCAACTCCACACTGGATGATAGACGTATGTGTTATATGCCGGTATCTGTAGCATTTGATTCAGTTAGTCACAAAAAGTGTGAATTTGAGTTGTGATTTTACGCGCCCTGTAGATCGTGCCGTTTTAAGACCTCCTGGCAGTTACTGAAACGTATAGGTAAGTAATGATAAAAAAGATTGATTGAAGGGGAATGTCTTATACATGATTGAATCAATCATGAAATATTATGAATGTCATATTAAGAAATGCAAATAAAATTAAGTTATATTTTTGTCTGACAGGTTCCTGGATTCAATTGTGGTCCTTGGTTTGACCTTGAATGTTATATCCGGGAGAAACTTGTCCGGGAAAACAAAGGAGCCTACGTCTGCTCTGGACCATTATTCCTTCCAATGTACGTTTGTCAGTTCATTTTATTTGTGTTTATATAGTTATTTTCATTACCCTGTTGTGCTCAGGACCGAAACGGGTGCAAAGAATAGCAGCACTGATATTCTTTTATCACTGGCGTTTAATGCATGTCATAAGAGGCGACTAATGAGATATTGAGTGGAGTTGGCTGGATTCCCACGCATAGGTCAGAGTGACTCAAAAGTCACGATGAAGTGGATGTGTCAGGTCGAATGGCGCAATAATTGAAGCCAAAATGTGAACCGTGACACAACGTATTCTGATCTGCTAACCAACAGGAGTGTGAGAAAGAATGCAAGAACATAAAAACAATAATTGATTTCCCTTGTTGCTATCCATCATCATCAAGTGCCGAATGGCGTTAGCCATCATATTTCTCCGTGTACATCGATCTCTCATATATGTCATCATTCCTGTATGTCATCTCTGTTGGTGTCATCTATCGAAGTCATTTAGTCAAACTGTCCAATATCTTACTCTGGATCTTCCTCTTGATTTTTCCCTTTTGTCTTTCCTGTTGTCATTGTATTCTCAATGCCTCCTCTTCTCATTATGTGCCCAATAAATGTTGACTGTCTTTTTCTTATATTATCAATAATGCATCTTTTCACATCCATCCTTCTAAGACATTCTTCATTAGTAATCTTTGTTGTCCAAGAAATGCGTAACATTCTTTGAATAAACCACATATGTTGCTGTTACTGTATATTTAATATATCAATTGTCCACAGTCTATGTTTGAACATCAACAGGAATATCTTCTTCCAAGAAATCGAGGGACGGATTAGACATGTTCTTCTTCTTCTTCATCGTTCTTCAGTCAGATATCAGGTTACAGCCCCAATAGCTTCAATGAATTGTGTGATTCGCTTCAGGTCATCCATGGAACCCCTCAAGTCTGGAAGCAGTGCCGTCTCAGTAGGCCATATTTTCTCCCTCTCTTCTTGGTAGAGTTGACAGGCATGAAGAATGTGTTCTGCAGTCTCTGGGCTCAGTCCACAGTTGCACAGGTCTGTCTCACCAATCTTCAGCTTTCGAAACATGTGACTTCTCAGTCTGTTGTGACCAGTTCGTAGTCTGAAAATGATGGTTTGTTCCTTGCGTGACATTTGGTGGTAGGGGTCATTTGGTTCTGCAGTTGGGTGCATTTGCTTCCACATTTTCTTATATTCTGCTTTTAACATGGTCTTACTTTCATAGTACGTATTATCATTTTCTATTTGTTCCAGTGATCCCCCTTTCCTTGCCAGGAGATCAGCTTTTTCATTTCCAGGTATGCCACAGTGACCTGGGATCCACTGCAGTACTGTTTCTTTGGTGGTACTGCTGAGGTGTAGTAAGCAGGCCGTAAGTTCATTCATGCTCGTGTTCTTTGGATCTTTCAATGCCTGCAAAACTGATTTTGCATCCGTTAGACATACTACATGTCTGTTGTGACTCGGCAAGCAATTCATGAGCATTTTGGCTGCCTCTATTATGGCTTCCATTTCTGCTTTAAAATTTGTGGAATGTTTGCCTGTGGGTATGGATTTCTCTATTTCTTTTCCATCTGGTGTTACTATATATATTCCTGATCCTCCATCTAATACTGCCTCTTTCGCTGATCCATCTGTATATACATGTGTCCATATATCCTTTGGGTATGCTTTCTGTATGTGATTCTTAGTTGTCTCCTTTAGTACTTGTATAGTAGTTTCTGTTTTCGAAATGATGCTTGGTATATTGTCCATAATTCTTGGGAAGTTTTTCCTGTCCCATGTTGGGTGGATTAGACATGTGATTAGTATTTTATGAACTAACGGCGGCCCTACTTCTGACATCTCAATATACGTTTTGACTACGTTGGTGCTTAAAGGGTGATCCTGTATGCTGATAGTTTCCATTTTCTCCTCAATCGAATCCCTCTATCAGCAATGTTGTAAACCATGACACAACGCATTCCGTTCTCCGGACTACATCCTGCTAATCTGCAGGAGTTTGAGAACGAACGCAGAAGAAGAAGAAGAATCCCTCTACTTTCGCCCTGAACCGTGATAATTTGTCAAATAATATGTAACAGAAGAAACAAAACAATAACAAATCAGCCTTTTTACATGTTTTCAATCATTGCCATGATTTTCATTGGACACTATATATTTTGTGTCGCATACCAAAGTCGAACAACAAAATTTACGGAAATAATCAAAGTTACGTCATAAAAAGGCCGATTGTGCTTTGTTTTGATTCTGTTGTAAGATCTTATTTGGACGATCGGTCACACATGAGCAGTTTTACAATTTGACAATTTTCTTACAATTACTCTTACAATAACTCTTATAATAACTCTTACAATAACTCTTACAATTTCATAATAATATTCTTGCTCAAAATAGTCTTGTTTCATGTTTTCAAGATTCGGCTCTAGGTTGTTATTTTCAAGATTCGGCTCTAGGTTGTTGTTTTCAAGATTCAGTTTTAGGTTGTTGTTTTCAAGATTCGGCTCTAGGTTGTTGTTTTCAAGATTCAGTTCTAGGTTGTTGTTTTCAAGATTCAGTTCTAGGTTGTTGTTTTCAAGATTCAGTTCTACGTTGTTATTTTCAAGATTCAGTTTTAGGTTGTTGTTTTCAAGATTCAGTTCTAGGTTGTTGTTTTCAAGATTCGGCTCTAGGTTGTTGTTTTCAAGATTCAGCTCTTGGTTGTTGTTTTCAAGATTCGGCTCTAGGTTGTTGTTTTCAAGATTCAGCTTCAGGTTGTTGTTTTCAAGATTCAGCTTCAGGTTGTTGTTTTCAAGATTCGGCTCTAGGTTGTTGTTTTCAAGATTCAGCTCTTGGTTGTTGTTTTCAAGATTCGGCTCTAGGTTGTTGTTTTCAAGATTCAGCTTCAGGTTGTTGTTTTCAAGATTCAGCTTCAGGTTGTTGTTTTCAAGATTCGGCTCTAGGTTGTTGTTTTCAAGATTCGGCTCTAGGTTGCTGTTTTAAAGATTCGGCTCTAGGTTGTTGTTTTCAAGATGCGGCTCTAGGTTGTTGTTTTCAAGATTCGACTCTAGGTTGTTGTTTTCAGGATTCTTCTCTAGGTTGTTGTATTCAAGATTCAGTTCCTGTTTGTTTTCAAGATTCAGCTTCATAGAAAAGTAATAGGTAAAGATAGAACTAAGTTATTAGCGGGCAATGCTATAGTGAATGGGTCAGTGAGGGCAATGCTATAGTGGATGGGTCAGTGAGGGCAATGCTATAATGGATGGGTCAGTGGAAAAAGAAGACAGAGCTGAAAAGACAGTTATATTATGAATTTACTACAATGTTATGAAGATAAGGCTACAAGAGACATTGTACAAGTTATATAAAGTTGATTGTAGAATTATAAAAAGTGACCAAGGGAAAAGAAAGTACACCCACTATGGAAGATCCGAAGAATACACAACCAACAATTGACTGATACAGTGAGCTTATACACCCTTAGATCGCCGATGGATCGGCGAAGCGAGCATTGGTGGGAATGTCCCCTGTTCTGTGATGCTGGTTGCCAATCATACGGCTAGCTCATCCTTTTGTCACCGTCGGTTTATGCGACAGATCTCATTTACCAACACATGGCCTATAAGGTACTTGTCTTGCGGTTGTGACCTTGGTCCATCTTCCATCATATATTATCGGGACTTCTACTACACCGACCTCCACTTACAACAACAATGTGGACAGATGAGCCTTACTTCGTCACCTACGACTCTCCACTACCTCACATGCTCTGGGTGTAGTTCCGAGTCTACCTCCATCTGCCATGGTCTTCTTTTCCTGTCTCTATTTCCCACCCCCTTACTCTGGTGCCCTTTTCTACGGCACCCTCTTCCCACGTCTCACTATATCAGCCAGATACCTTCGTACGACGAGCTTCCCCGTGATTGCCCCCACTCTCTTCTGCTGTGTCCTCCCACTTCCATATTCCTTTCTTGAGTGGCGTATCTCCGTCTTGGGGCTCACGTCTATCCACCCCTTTCTCTTCTTCTTCTCCTCTGCACTTTTCTTATCCGTTGTTATCTGTCTCTATTGCCATTTGGTTCACGACATGGTTAAAACTTAACCCTCCTCCTCGTTTTTCGCTCTACGTCCCTGTCTAACTTTGGTTCGTATTTCCTCCATGCTATAATATTTATTGCTCTTTCTTACCTGACGGTGTTTTCCTTGCCTCCTTTATTGTGGGTAACTGCGCTATGTCTGTGTTTATTTTACCTGGCTAGCCTGTCATACTGACCGTGCCTATTCACTGGCTTCCATTGTCCACTTTGACTTCGAACCATACGTTTGTGGCCTTTCGTTTCAAGCAAGCTGGTACTAGAATCATCTTAAATAAGTTACCCGTTTTTACCTATTATCACCAATATTTGACTATCTGACCTCCATATATCATCACAGTATTTTCTTTCAACCATTATCTGCTCCTATTAATATTTTATCTCTCTCCACTTCTCTATATTTTCCTCCTGCTCTTTGATCACGTGTACTGGGTGGTTTCTTCCTTTTTTCTCGTCTGTTCTCGCCGTATTGGCCTCTCCCCCTCCCCCTCTCTCTTTCTCTCATCTGATCTCTCGTACCATCTTCTTGTGCTCTTCCTTTACATTACGATTGTATGTCTGTAATATTGATTGCCTGTTGCCACTTTTGAGGTAAGTATTTTAGTTTACCTTACCGTATTTTATTTGCTATTATATCTTATCCTCTTATCACTTCTCACTTTCTTCTGTGCACTTTCCCCCTCCTCACTTATCTCTATCTTCTCCCCATACCCTCTTCTTCCCTGTCACGCTGCTTCATCTTTACTTCCTCCATTTTCTATTCGTTATTGTCCTCTTCTCCTCCCTATTATAAACATGTTTATCTCCATGTAAGATTCATTTTATTGTGGAGTTTTGTTTGTCCTGATAAAGGTTTTTTAGTCGAAACTTCGTCGATCTGTGTATCACGTTGTTATGTTGTTTAATGTCTTATTGTGCTAACACTTCTACTTATTTTTGTTCATCTTGATATTTGCCCTGTGTTACTCCAGCCACTTACTTCCATTTTATGGTTGTTACCTTACTCTGGAACATTTATCCCTCAAGAATCAATTCACATGTGCTTTGAAAGCTCTTTGAAACCGAAAACAACATCCCGGAACTGAATCGTAGTCGTTTCTTATGAAATGCATTGCGGGTGATCATGATAAAATAAACTTAACACATTATTTTCTTGTCTTCAGAGTTGAAGATGATAAGACGATTAAACAATTTGACGTACTTGGTGATGGTGAGGTCTCTGTACCAACTCACTTTTTCAAGGTAAGTCTCTCCATTTCTATTTGTCAATTCTGCATTTTATACTACTGACTGTCGTATATGACTGAATTGTTGTTATCGCTGTGTTTTTATTGTAGCGACATGTACGGGCATCTGGGTACAACCGGACATGCTAGTATGAGCATCTAGAAACGGAGTCTACCGTCAACATGTACAGCTATCTAGATACGGCGTCAATCGTCAACATGTACGGACATCAAGATACGGCGTCAATCGTCAACATGTACGGACATCTAGATACGGCGTCAACATGTACGGACATCTAGATACGGCGTCAACATGTACGGACATCTAGATACGGCGTCAACATGTACGGACATCAAGATACGGCGTCAATCGTCAACATGTACGGACATCTAGATACGGTGTCAACATGTACGGACATCAAGATACGGCGTCAACATGTACGGACATCTAGATACGGCGTCAACATGTACGGACATCAAGATACGGCGTCAACATGTACGGACATCAAGATACGGCGTCAACATGTACGGATATCTTGATACAAAAGGACATGGTACGGCGTCAACCATGTCGGTAATCAATAAATATTGGGTGGCGATTTCTCGTGCAGTAAATATCAATTCCTTGTTCTAGAAGAATCTTGTGTCATGCTGATCTCACACGACGTCACCCACCTTGGCTAATGTAACACATCATGTGTTGCTTTGTGTATACTTTACGTCACCAGTCAATTATTGCGTCTGCTTCTGAATTTGATTTTTTTAGTCTTGCTAGATCTTCAGGACAGCTGCCAGAATGAAGATCCCCCTCTTCTCTAGTTCAGAGCGGCTGCCCAAAATGTTTACCTCAGTTCAATCCAGTGTGGCCATATCTCACCTCATTTTTTTTGGTGATCTGGACAGTCTTGAAGTATGTGCTATGGGTCTGTATTCCTGTTCCACACTCATTTTAATGCAAAATTTTTTTTGTATGAGCCATTATGCTCCGGTCTGTAATCTGCAGTAGCCAACTGCCAGCCAATGAAAAGCACTAAAAATATCCGATCAGCCAGGATTAGTGAGGCTATATGAAATAAGGTTGCATGACTATTCAGGAGAAGGACCTGGTATATATATATATATATATATATATATATATATATATATATATATATATATATATATATATATATATATATATATATATATATATATATATATATATATATATATATATATATATAGGTTCATATATTTTCTAGTTATAAACCAAGAATGGGAAATCCCTGAAATGCCCAACAACCGTTTTTAATGACGCTGCATCATATCCTTTTGTTTCTAGATGTCTGTGCATTATGTTAATCTATACTAGTTGTGATTTGAATGGAAATAAGTTGTAAAAACGAAACACTATTAACA
This sequence comes from Meghimatium bilineatum, assembly GCA_034231615.1. Classification (NCBI taxonomy): domain Eukaryota; kingdom Metazoa; phylum Mollusca; class Gastropoda; order Stylommatophora; family Philomycidae; genus Meghimatium; species Meghimatium bilineatum. The sequence goes on from CM067321.1 coordinate 8,867,672, forward strand.
AAATACAGGAAAATCAATGTTCGGACTAAAAAGCATTCCATCGTAACGAAAAACAAACAAATGTCCTGCATCAGAACAAACATAAATATAGTGGCGATCATTATGACCGCCCCCCCCCCCCCAATCTACGGGCTTGGGAGCTAATATTGTTGGGCGTTCTCTTGCAATATATACATTTTCAAGCTAGTTTGAAAGAAGTAATAACCAGGAGTTGACAAGTCTTCATCGGTACAGCTATATTAACTCCAAATGCAAGGATATACTAACTAGGTACTTTACTATGTGTTCTGATTACTGCCGACTTCCCGTCACGTGTTAATTGTGAGTGTACATATTATAAATATAGAGGCGAAGCGACATGGATATGTTTTCACGAGCATTTAATGTCACTATCTCTAACCCAGACCGTCGCTAGCAGAAGACCACTGTCCAGAATTAATTAGACCTTCTTTTCGTTACGTTTTTTAATTATTGTTGTGATTTTCGTTGGTCATGGTTTATATACTTGAAGTCGCATGCTAAAAATAGGCAAGACGGACTAATGAAATTAATAAGGAACATTTTGTAATATTGATTCTGACAAATCAACTCAATAAGAGTTCATAAAGCAAAGTTAATTAAAATAACCCTGCCGAATTATGACTTCACTGTAAAAGTTAAGGAACCCATAGCATTTATTAATGACGTAAGGGATGTGAGATGTTAGCGATCTCACATTTCAGTGGCTCTACAAATGAGGGCGGTAGCCATCTCCTCTCCCTCGCAGTCTTTACTTCCAGGATTAATTCGGTACCCATTTTAAAGCTGGGTCGACCCGGAAGTCGTTGCGATCTGAAAAACATTTCCGCTTCAACTGAGGAATGAACCCAGGACAACTCATATGCGAAGCCAGTGCGCTAACCACTGCGCTACGCGGCTCCCAACACGCAACTTCACTGTACTTAGATTTCAACATATCTAGTCTCTTTCAGGAGGTGAAATTCTTCACAGAACAACCATGAAAAAGAGTATGACTATAGGTCTCAACAGCATGCAAGAACTGTACACAGTATGTTTCCATTGCCCTAATATGCAACATTGATAGTCTATCTCAGTAGAGCAGCATGATGACTACTATATGTAGTATAGCACATAGCACGTAATTATGTAGCTAGCAAAAATTATTAGGGACCTGACAAAAAATGAACTTGTATACCAAACTTTGCAGCTCAAGAAAGGCTAAAATTAAACATGCATGTAATCAGATTTGATGAATAAGTAGAAGCACACAGAAAACACACATAAATCGACGTTTCAACCGAAAAACCTTCATCAAGAAAAAGATATTCCACCAAATTCTACAAGGGATTGAATGGAGAGCAAATAATACCAATACAGTGACCTACTATATGCATATATATCATAAGAAGAAAATAAGGAGGGCTTGACATGGAGTTGGCTATCCCCATACCTTGAAAGATTAACATGACTCAAAATGACATTCGAATGTCGTATTTGTCAGTCTGAAAGGTACAGATATCGCATCACAGATAGAGGACGCGACAACACATTCCATTCTCCAGACTACTTCCTGTTAATCGGAAGGAGTTTGAGAATGACTACAGAAGACCTAGTATAAGTGATATCGTACTAGCACAATATGATAGATGAAGGCAGCTGTGCACCTATAGTCCTATGAGTGACCTGAATTTATAGACTTACGCTAGCTGTTATCAACACTATAACAGAATTTGAATGTGCAGGAACAGCTAGCCTGTTTTAAATGCTATAATTCTTGAGACTAACGGGAATTGAACCAGGTCCGTTTTAGCGGCCACGAATAGCTTTGCAACTCGAGTTAACGGGTTTTTGCCGTACTTGACTAACCGCATCTCCAAAAAAAAGATGCGATTTTGAAAAGACTGTGCACTCAAGTAACTGAGAATGGACCAATCAAGACAAAGACTATTACAACAACGAACATCCCATACAAGTATTGAAGTATATGTTAAATGTTTTTGTTACTGAGGATACTGTTGTTTTTTTCTGAAGATTCAGTTAGTTAGTTAGTCGTCAGATCATCAGCACTGCAATCTGGACACGTCCATAGTTACTCTGATGTTACTCTCATAGTTAGCATGAGTGTATCCGCCAAATGCACTTCTGCTGACAGTACCGGTCATATGCTGGCTGACCATCATTCTTCTGCGCCCTCCTAAATGTTCAGGTCTAGCAACACCGCATTTCAAACCTTGATCTTTCCTTTTTGAACCACCTCGTTTAGGCCGCTTGTTTTGGTCGCCATTTTTGTCAAAACTGTGCAATAGCGGTTACACTCATGAAGACTTCAGCTCAGATGCACGCACTCCGTTAGCACCGGCGAAGATCTTAATTTTGACCAGAAGTACGAGGATACATCGTTTTTTTCCCAATGAAGATGACAGTTAACACTCATTACAATGAAGAATATTCTGTGCATTGTAAACCATATTTTTTGTGGGAACATTTATTTTTAAATGTTTCACTTTTATTTCATATAATCATATGATTGTTTTGTTTGCCTTCACTAGGTGATTGTCATTGAAACCAATGATGGACAACTCGAGCTGGAGTCATATATGATGCCAAATGCAGCTCCTGAAGAGGGTGAAGAAATCAAACTAGAAGATTTTCTGACACCACTATGCCAGATTGAACATCATTCTGGTCTGATATTTTTCCCAGAGAAGAAATGCTTCAGCAGTAACAACAGGAGGAGAGGTGCAAGGTTGCATGCTCTATAACATGCCAGGCATGCACATAGTTTTGAGATTAACCACGGCCTAGTATTTAAATTGAACTTTTCTGACAAAAAATCAGAAGGGAAGTTGTAAATTTTTAGTGACAAACTATCCTGGCCGTTCATTTACAAAGTCAATTTCTGAGTAATATACTCACGGCAGAAAAATCCTGAGCTGGCTACATATTGATGTGAAATAAGAGAATAATGCTGTACTTTTTGTGGCCCTTGTATATGCTAGTGTACATGTACATGCCATTTTTTCGGTTGTCTAGCAAACAAATATTCTCATTTGTGTGTTTCTATAGTTTGAAAATGGGCTTAAAGAAACCGAGGGAGGGGCAAAAGACTACTTAGTGAAATCAATGAACTGTTGACAAAGAATGTCGTATTTCCAATGTGTATTCATATTGGTCTCTTTTGGTGCTTAAAAAATAGTGCAGATGATTGATTTCACTGTACTTGAGATTACAACTCGATATCTACTGGATGAAAATGAAGAAAACAATGGCATGAGATATAATTTAATCGATGTCTACTCTTATTCAAAGTATCCCATCACGCACCATGTTTACCTGCTTCCGGTATTAGTTTTCGTGATGTTCCATCAAGCCACATTTTAATTAATAAAAATGCCTTCGTATTTCGAGATGATCAATGTACAAAAAATGTACGCAAGCAACCATCACAAATGAATAAAACATCTGAAACAACCTAAATAAATAAACTGCATTTCATAATTGACCTGTTTTATCTGTGCGTAGTTTACTATATACAAAAAGTTCCGCAAAATTGCGGCGGAATGATTCATGTGTTGGCAAGTCTTTTTTTTAAAGAATATGAATTTTAGAAAGTCAAAAACCACATTTCTTATTGTGAGCAACAATTTTTGTGAATACAAAATTTTAGTCAAAAACCATGAATGGACTTTTGTCTTAGTCGTGCGTGAATTTTAGTCATTGTATGTATGTGAATGTTGAACATACACTGAAATAATCACATTGGTAATGATATTGAGTCCGCCTTTTTATTTGTCTGTAACAGATTTATTGTCTTCTTCTACATTTGTTCTCAAACGCTTGCTGGTTGGTAGGATAACATCCAAAGAATGAGAGGAATTGTTTCAGGATTTAAAGCATCGTTGTGATATCTTCGCCTCTCAGTCTGAATCATACAATTTCAGCATGACTTTTGGGTGACATTGCACTACGGGTTAGTACAGATAACACCAACTCCAAATTGTCCTTATGTCAACCTTTTATGACATGTCAAAGAGTTACAATTCTTTTCTCATCTTTTGGGCCTCGTCAACTTAACAAAGTAAAGTTAACCCACAATATTTAACTGCCATAGGGTTGTGAGATGTTAGCATTCTCATATTTCAGTAACTCTACTATATGAGGGTGGTAACCATCTCCTATCCCTCAGTGTTTACTTCCCAGACTGATCGGTACCCAACTCAGACCCGAGAGCCAATGTGGTCTGGGGAATGAATTTCCACCTCAACCATAGAATGAACCCAGCACCACTAACATGTGAAGCCAGTGCGCCAACCACTGCTCTACACAGTCCCATGACAGTGATATTGTTAATACTCAAAAAAAATTGTCAGAAAAGATGTTTTAATTGATTAGCATAAGTTACACGACCTGGAAGTGAACTTTAAATCTGAAAAAGATATTCTTAAATATATATTATCTCTGAAGGACCTTGTCACTGGATTACCAGATGCTCGATCTCCAATATTTTTTGATGGTAAAATGTTCTGATATAACTATACTGGACTAACATTCACTGTTGAATGGAGCATACCCCAACATAAAAGGTACTGTTTATTAAACAAAAACAAAAAAGACTATGGCAAAGTAATAATAAAGACATGACTAATTCTGAACCAAGTCAATAGTAAGTCAGACAATGAAATATAAAGTCAAGAAACAATCAGTGGTCACCATTTGGATGGGTGACAAAAAAGGTTCACTTGCAGTATTAGTGAGCTGATAAACAGGTTGTGACAGATAAGCTGACCGACTCCTGACATGGATACAGATGTCTGCCATTTAGAGAAATAGATAAAACACTGAATGCATACATACCATTGTCGAAGTTGAATGTCTTGAGCCATTGCAGCAAATAAAATTGTCACGCAAAGCATCTCCAATTGCAGGACTAATTCCTGTTAAAAATTTAACAAGGACATTGTCCAGCTAAAAGAAGAACATTGAAATTACTGAAATTAAAAAAGGAAAGGGTGACTTTGAAATACCATCATAAGAAGAGAGCTACAGTATTTTGGACACTTAAAGCGACATAACGGTATCGAAAGGCTGATTCTAAAGGGCAGAGTGCCAAGTGAGAAAAGAAGAGGAAGACCAAGAAGGCATTGGACCAATGACATCGAAGAATGTATGCACTTTTCTAGCCAATGCCTGCTTGCCTGGGACAGAGAGAGAGACGTTCAGAGTATCCACAATGATGACAACCTTCTGGATAGAATATGTCACTTGATTTATGTTGCCCAGTTACAAGAGAGATCTTGTGGAAGTTTGAGGATGATTACAAAAGTGATTGTCAATCAAATGTGGCCCAAGCAATACCAATAATATTTCCATCTGTAATAGAAGAAATAACTTGTAGACTGAAAAATACAAAAAGAACTCTTCATTTATCCAGCCCACAGGAAGTGGATACAAGACTTATGTTCTAGGAAATTTTTATGTAAAAAAAAAAAGATATTTTGCAACAACAAAAATTCACAATTATTATTTATTTTTCATTCATTCTCAAACTCTGACTGGATCTCTCTTGTAGCAGGACAATAGTATATTTCCAGCAGGATGTAGTCTAGAAATCTCTCTTGTAGCAGGACAATGCTCCTAGTATATTTCCAGCAGATGTAGTCCAGAGATCTCTATTGTAGCAGGACAATAGTATATTTCCAGCAGGATCTAGTCCACAGATATCTCTTGTAGCAGTACATTGCTCCTAGTATATTTCCAGCAGGATCTAGTCCAGAGATCTCTCTTGTAGCAGGACAATAGTATATTTCCAGCAGGATGTAGTCTAGAAATCTCTCTTGTAGCAGGACAATGCTCCTAGTATATTTCCAGCAGTATGTATTCCAGAGATCTCTCTTTTAGCAGTACAATGCTCCTAGTATATTTCCAACAGGATGTAGTCCAGATAAGCGGATGCAGTATATTCCAGTTTTATGTGCACCAATGGTCTAACACATCCAATTTCGGTGATAGTAACTACTAGTCTTTACCACTTCCATGGAAGGATGGATGTCTGTACTCATATCGCTGGTAGACCAGCTGTGTGTTGTAACTGTTGCTCGTACTGCACACTGGTCACCTCGAACCCATCCATGGTCAAAGTTGTTTGACCTATTTTATGCTGCCTGTACGCTATCAACCTAGCCACAGGAGCCCACAGATTCTGAACTAAATAGCATATGATATAATAATAATAATCCCATAACCCATCAGGGTCATAGGGGTGTCATATTGAGACAATTGGTGCAGAAAGAACTCCACGCATCTCCAACTTCTACCATCCTGATGAATTTGGAAACCTCACACCCTGTCCATTCTTTAATATTATCCAGCCATGTCTTCTTCTTGCCACCTCATCTTCTTACACCCTCCACTGTACCTTCAAGAATATCTTTTGTCATCGAGGCATGTCTCATCACGTGCCCGTACCATCGGAGTTGACGAAGTTTCACGAATGTCAACAGTGGTTCCTGTTGTCCAGCTAATGAATTAATGTTATCATGTACAGAAACATTGCTCTTATGTTCTCGGTAACAGATACCCAACACAATTCTATTACATTTGTTTTCAAAACACCTGGATTTTTCTATCTAAATCTGCTGTTAATTCCAGGTCTCGCAACCATATAGAAATATTGACAAAACCCAAAAATTTATATAAGTTGATCTTAATCAGGGTTGTGATCCTGCTTTTCCAAATGCTGGTTAATCTTGTCATGGCAACCATGGCCATCGCCAGTCGTTTCTTAAATCAGCTGTTCATTCATCATTGTCAGGTAATCTGTGCTCCCAGATAAGTAAACATAGAAACTTCCTCAAACCTTGCATATGATATACATTTCTAATAAGCGGAAACTAGGGATGAGTTTGCTGGTTTTATTTTGTCTACAAGTAGCATGACTATGGGAGTTGTGACTATGGGAGTTGTGGCTATGGGAGTTGTGGCTATGGGAGTTGTGACTATGGAAGTTGTGACTATGGAAGTTGTGGCTATGGAAGTTGTGGCTATGGAAGTTGTGACTATGGAAGTTGTGGCTATGGAAGTTGTGACTATGGAAGTTGTGACTATGGAAGTTGTGACTATGGGAGTTGTGACTATGGGAGTTGTGACTATGGAAGTTGTGGCTATGGGAGTTGTGACTATGGGAGTTGTGACTATGGAAGTTGTGGCTATGGAAGTTGTGACTATGGAAGTTGTGACTATGGGAGTTGTGACTATGGAAGTTGTGACTATGGAAGTTGTGACTATGGGAGTTGTGACTATGGGAGTTGTGGCTATGGAAGTTGTGACTATGGAAGTTGTGACTATGGGAGTTGTGACTATGGAAGTTGTGGCTATGGAAGTTGTGACTATGGGAGTTGTGACTATGGGAGTTGTGGCTATGGGAGTTGTGACTATGGAAGTTGTGACTATGGAAGTTGTGGCTATGGAAGTTGTGACTATGGAAGTTGTGGCTATGGAAGTTGTGACTATGGAAGTTGTGACTATGGAAGTTGTGACTATGGGAGTTGTGACTATGGGAGTTGTGACTATGGGAGTTGTGGCTATGGAAGTTGTGACTATGGGAGTTGTGACTATGGGAGTTGTGGCTATGGGAGTTGTGACTATGGAAGTTGTGACTATGGGAGTTGTGACTATGGAAGTTGTGACTATGGGAGTTGTGACTATGGAAGTTTGGCTATGGAAGTTGTGACTATGGAAGTTGTGACTATGGAAGTTGTGACTATGGGAGTTGTGACTATGGAAGTTGTGACTATGGGAGTTGTGACTATGGAAGTTGTGGCTATGGAAGTTGTGACTATGGGAGTTGTGACTATGGGAGTTGTGGCTATGGGAGTTGTGACTATGGAAGTTGTGACTATGGAAGTTGTGGCTATGGAAGTTGTGACTATGGAAGTTGTGGCTATGGAAGTTGTGACTATGGAAGTTGTGACTATGGAAGTTGTGACTATGGGAGTTGTGACTATGGGAGTTGTGACTATGGGAGTTGTGGCTATGGAAGTTGTGACTATGGGAGTTGTGACTATGGGAGTTGTGGCTATGGGAGTTGTGACTATGGAAGTTGTGACTATGGGAGTTGTGACTATGGAAGTTGTGACTATGGGAGTTGTGACTATGGAAGTTTGGCTATGGAAGTTGTGACTATGGAAGTTGTGACTATGGAAGTTGTGACTATGGGAGTTGTGACTATGGAAGTTGTGACTATGGAAGTTGTGGCTATGGAAGTTGTGACTATGGAAGTTGTGACTATGGAAGTTGTGACTATGGGAGTTGTGACTATGGGAGTTGTGGCTATGGAAGTTGTGACTATGGGAGTTGTGGCTATGGGAGTTGTGACTATGGAAGTTGTGACTATGGAAGTTGTGACTATGGAAGTTGTGACTATGGAAGTTGTGACTATGGGAGTTGTGACTATGGAAGTTGTGACTATGGAAGTTGTGACTATGGGAGTTGTGACTATGGAAGTTGTGACTATGGAAGTTGTGGCTATGGAAGTTGTGACTATGGGAGTTGTGACTATGGAAGTTGTGGCTATGGAAGTTGTGGCTATGGAAGTTGTGACTATGGAAGTTGTGACTATGGGAGTTGTGACTATGGGAGTTGTGACTATGGAAGTTGTGGCTATGGAAGTTGTGGCTATGGAAGTTGTGACTATGGAAGTTGTGACTATGGGAGTTGTGACTATGGGAGTTGTGGCTATGGGAGTTGTGACTATGGAAGTTGTGACTATGGGAGTTGTGACTATGGAAGTTGTGGCTATGGAAGTTGTGACTATGGAAGTTGTGGCTATGGAAGTTGTGACTATGGGAGTTGTGACTATGGAAGCTGTGACTATGGAAGTTGTGACTATGGGAGTTGTGGCTGTGACTGAGCGTATATATATCAGCTGGAGATGCAGACCACCACACACTTCTCAATTGAAGTCCTAATGGTCCATTTGTCCACACATTTTTAAGTGTATGATCCTCAATTTGTGTGTTGCTGACTTTCAATCTTCCAGTTCATATTTACATAAACAAAAGAACACACATGTTGGATATCGTGGCTCAAATCATATCTTTATTTTTAAACATGTGTTTTTGCAAAATCTTGTTGACTCAACTTGTATGATTTTCTTGTTCGCAGTTTGACATGTCTACAAATTAAGTCCAGTTTTCTTGATAAATGCTACTGTATTTGAAAGCTCCTCAGTGCTCTCATACAGCTTTCTGTGGATCTCTGTGGGCCACTGACTGTTCCTCCCATAATTGATTTAGTGTAATGCAGTTTTGCAGGACATATTCCCCGGACTGTGCTGTCTGTCCACATGGACACAGAGGAGATGGAACCAGTCTTAATCTATGCAGCTGTTCAGTCTGGTGTGTCCTGTCCTGACATGGAAGATAATAACCCTGCTCATCTCTGTCAAGATAGTTATAGTTATCTTTTTAGTGATTGACTTTCCTAATAACTTGCATGGTGAATTGGATTGGAGTTAGCTGAACTTTACACCCTATCTGCTACCTTATTTTATCAATAATTCCTTGAACTTTTCACCCTATCTGCTACTTTATTTTATCAATAATTCCTTGAACTTTACACCCTATCTGCTACTTTATTTTATCAATAATTCCTTGAACTTTTCACCCTATCTGCTACTTTATTTTATCAATAATTCCTTGAACTTTACACCCTATCTGCTACTTTATTTTATCAATAATTCCTTGAGAGTTAGCTGAACTTTACACCCTATCTGCTACTTTATTTTATCAATAATTCCTTGAGAGTTAGCTGAACTTTACACCCTATCTGCTACTTTATTTTATCAATAATCCCTTGAGTTAGCTGAACTTTACACCCTATCTGCTACGTTATTTTATCAATAATTCCTTGAGAGTTAGCTGAACTTTACACCCTATCTGCTACATTATTTTATCAATAATTCCTTGAGAGTTAGCTGAACTTTACACCCTATCTGCTACTTTATTTTATCAATAATTCCTTGAGAGTTAGCTGATCTTTACACCCTATCTGCTACTTTATTTTATCAATAATTCCTTGAGAGTTAGCTGAACTTTACACCCTATCTGCTACCTTATTTTATCAACAATTCCTTGAACTGCTTAATAATGGTATTCATTTAAACCATGATACATTGGAAGCAACTATGTTTCTGTTTGTATTCACTTCACAGCATGAAGGCCTAATGGTCCGTGCAGCATATTAAGTCTGCATTCAGAGTGATTCAATGGGAGCATGTTCTGAACAGTCTGACTGTCAGTATTTAGATTGGATAGACGCTGAAGAGATTATTCTTTAAAGGTCACTTTCATAAATACCTTAGACATGTAAGAGTCAAGGAAAGAGAGAAATCAGACAGGTTTGTGACATTTTGACTCTTCCTAAAGCAACGAGTTATGAATACACATCAGACAAGTTCACATTGAGATCCCCATCTGAACAAATTCATCAGAGCATAGCAGCTGACAGCTCCACTTTGGTGTTGATTTATCTGTCTCTTCCTATATCAATCAGGATCTGAGATACCAAGCACACCAGAGTGCTAAGGACTAGAGACACATAGCTAGTAACTGTGCATCAGGATCAGCGAATCAAAGCTGACCAAGACCCTAGGACACTTCCACGCAGTTGGTCTGGAAACAGGAGTACAGTAATGTAGCCTGGCCAAGTTCTAGGGATCGAAGAAGGAAGGACAACCCATCCACAAAAATAACCGTGCAGATGTCAGATATGTCGACTGGAAGGTGCAGTATCACAGCAAAGCTGTAAGCAGACAAAACACCACAAACGTCCTTTTCAGGATGCACGACGAAGAAGAAGATATATCAATCATGTTTCTCTTTCCAGGCCATCCCAATATTTACCCCAATATTCTGCATGGAAATACTGAATTACTAAATTTAAATGAATGTCAGAGTGACCCACCAGCTTCAACAAGAAACAAATTGTATTAGGTCAAGTTGAAATCAAGTTTATGTCAAGCAGATATAAAGTTCATGTTAAGCTGAGATCAAGTTTATGTCAGGTTGAGATCAAGTTTATGTCAGGTTGAGATCAAGTTTATGTCAGGTTGAGATCAAGTTTGTCAGGTTGAGATCAAGTTACGCCTGTGTGTTTCCGTGGACCAAAAAGACCCAAAACTAGTGACACTGTTACCAACACATGACATAAGAAGCAACTAAGGAGATATTTGAGGACAGACTTTGCTGTCCCATCCAAAGAAGTATTAAAGTGATCATAATCCATGCTGAAATTGGATGTACTGGTTGAAAGTCACAGATATCGCAGCCAAGCATTCCATCTCTGAACTATATTCTGCTAATCTGTAGGAGTTTGAGAATGAATTTATAAGAAAAAAAAGAAGGCAATTCAAAAATATATAATCAGAAAACTTGTGATTTGTGATGTTATCACAGACTAGAACAATTGTTTTTGATTGATACAAAATAAACTGAACAGGTTTTAAAAAATACATAGAAATGCATGTTATTTTTTTTTTTTTTTTAAAAGGAAATTGTCATAGCGTGCTCATAGAAATGTTTTAATTTTTTTTAATGGCCTCAGATTGGGGGTGGGGGGGGGGGTTGTTTGAGCCATATATATATAGGATGACAAGTAAATATCTTTTACTGAAGGTGGCAAACCCTGTAGGGAGGGAACAACAAAAGAGAATGTTGTTGTATACAAGAAGATGATAGATGGGAGGACACACAAGGGAAAAGGGGGGAAAGCGAATGTCATCTATAGAAGATACCAGGAACACAGAATATGATCTTAAATGAACCAAGAAATGAATATTGAAATCTGAGCCCGGAGACCATGAATTGCAGAAGTTGAAGACCATACATATTTATAACAAACAAACTTATACACAATAACATACGTTTGAAAAGTCAGGCTCAATAATATAAATCTCTAACAATTTGTAACAACATTGTAAATCTTATACAGTGGAATCCCCCTATAACACTTCCTATTATTCTCACACATCCCCCTATAACACATCCTATTATTCTCACACATCTCCCTATAACACTTCCTATTATTCTCACACATCTCCCTATAACACATCCTATTATTCTCACACATCTCCCTATAACACTTCCTATTATTCTCACACATCTCCCTATAACACTTCCTATTATTCTCACACATCTCCCTATAACACTTCCTATTATTCTCACACATCTCCCTATAACACATCCTATTATTCTCACACATCTCCCTATAACACTTCCTATTATTCTCACACATCTCCCTATAACACATCCTATTATTCTCACACATCTCCCTATATAACAACACTTTCAAAATCCCCATTTATATTTATTCTATATTGTTTGTACTGGTATAACAAATTTCTGTTCTTACATATATATTTTGTCAATTTGGACCAAGTTGTTATAACAGGATTCCACTGCATTACAACTGTAGCGACAATGTATAAATAAAAATCATTTGCAGAATACTTGGAATGAAATATAAAAATACAATTCTTATTACAATTTTTGGAATGCGATTTAAAAAATACTCTTACACTATTTTTGGAAGTATATCTTAAAAATAGTAATCTCTCACAAAATTTTCTTATTTGTCAATCTGCTGAGACAAACTTTTGTAAAATCCAATCAATAAACAGGAAACCTTACAAAAACAGAAAAAAACTATATAGTGCAGATAATTTTTTTTTAATTTGTAGCATATCCTATTCAGGATGTACCCATCAACCAAGCAATTGTTGGCAGTACTGACTATCTAGGCAATATAACAAATAGTAGTTATGCCATTGCTTTCTGAACGGTCCAAATTCACAATTGCCTGCGATGGGATTCAAACCCAGTACATTTGCCATCACAGATGTCTTCTTACCACGCAGCCACCAACGTGAACATATCAACAGTACAGATAAACATATCTATAAATTGTGATAACAAAAAACAAGAAGCAGAAACTAATTACTAAAATGTCTGTTACATTCTTTGGAAATTGAACCATGATCCCTCAACTAGGAAGCCGGTACAATAACCCCTGAGGTACCATGAGACCCCAAAAGGTTGTAGGCCTAATGTTTCTAGGAATTGAAACGTGCTGATAATAAAGTAGCAATCCCTTAAACTGTGAGCTCTTGATAGTCCATAGCCTTTTTGACAAATGCACAGGTCTTTCTCAACTGAGTAACCAAAGTGACACCCAAACTTGTATAAGATGTTCTGTTTCAAAGTCATGGATGTGTTAGCTGAGGTTTATGGATGTGTGAGCTGAGGTTTATGGATGTGTTAGTTGGGGTTTATAGTTGTGTTAGCTGGGGTTCATAGATATATTTTTAGTCCCCGATGGAAGATATGGTTGTGTTAGCTGGGGTTTATGAATGTTAGAAGGGGTTTATGGTTGTGTTAGCAGGGGTTTATGAATGTTAGCTGGGGTTTATGGATGTGTTAGCTGAGGTTTAAGGTTGTGTTAGCTGGAGTTTATGGATGCATGTTTAGTCCCTGATGGAAGACATGGTTGTGTTAGCAGGGGTTTATGAATGTTAGCAGGGGTTTATGGATGTGTTTAGTCCTTGAAGGAAGACATGGTTGTGTTAGCATGGGTTTATGGATGTTACCAGGGGTTTATGGATGCATGTTTAGTCCCTGAAGGAAGACATGGTTGTGTTAGCAGGGGTTTATGGATGTTACCAGGGGTTTATGGATGCATGTTTAGTCCCTGAAGGAAGACATGGTTGTGTTAGCAGGGGTTTATGGATGCATGTTTGCCTGAAGGAAGAGATTCCAGTGTAACAGTATCCTAGGATCATCACATCATACCAGGAACAAACCTATTAAAAAGACTAAGACAGTAACATAACCACTAGACTATATAAATACTCCTGACAAAACAATCAATCAAGTGCGATGCTGAGTGGCATAGATGATCATGTTTCTCCACAACTCTCTTCTCATTTGTTAATAAGTGCTGTTGGTGACATCTTTTTGTGCTATAGTGACAACCCATCCAGAAATTATCTTTTTGTCTTCTTGTCTCTTCTCCCATTGATCTTTCCAGTGGTTACTAAATGTTCAAGTTTTACTTTTCTCATTACATGCCCAAAAAAATCTTGATTGTCTGCTTCTAATTTTTGCTATAATTTGTCTTTTTACTCCATCCTCTCTGAGAACTTCTACATTAGTTTTCCTTGCTGTCCATGGAATTTTCGTCATTCCTCTCAAAAGCCACATGTCAGTTGTCTCGAATCCATCTCAGCTCTTTCGTTTACCATCCATGCTTTGCTTCCATAAATAAGGATTCCTTTACAGAAAAACATTGTCCTTATTGTCACTCTATAGTATAAGTCTCTCGGTCTTTGCAAGATGCCTAACTTTTTCCAGTGTCATGTTCAGAAGGTCTTCGGAAAACAGACATAAGTTTGAATGGTTTGTTTCCTTAACACAACTTAGTTTTTTATCATTTTTCTAAATTAATTCATTTTCCAGAAGTATTTTCTGTAGGAAAGGTTGGTCTTTTTTTGCTTGCTTTAATTATATAGTTTCTTGGGATGCAGATAAGAGGAGGGGGGAGGTGGTGTGCTTTTAACCCACTCTTAGTAAATCAGAACAAGGTGTAGTGCTAGAACCTCTGACTCACCGGTACTCTCTTCCAGCGATCTTTCTCAATTAGAAAACATGAATATGTATGAAAGACCTTTTTTTATTTTTTTTTATTTTTTTATTTTGCACTTACAAGTGTGTAGTGATATTTACAAGTTTTCATTTTCTTGTGTTACAAGTTGTTTGTCTCATGAGGTTGACAGGTGTGTAGTAATATTTACACTTCCTTGTGTTACAGTTCTTTGCCCCAAAAGGTTCACGTGTGAAATAGTCAAATACTTCTTCTTTAGCATTAATTCTCAAACTCCCGCTGGATCTCTCTTGTAGCAGGACCATGGTCCTATTAGATTTCCAGCAGGGTGTAGTACAGAGAATGGAAATGCGTTGTGTCACCGTTTTATTTACACCTATGGCCCAACACATCCATTTTCAGCAGAAAATAGTCAAATACAAAATAGGGGTTACTTACTAATATCAGATAGAAATCATCTTTATTTTTTACCATGTTAGGAGATTAGAATGTTAGGAGACAAGAATGTTAGGAGACAAGATGGTTAGGAGACAAGATGGTTAGGAGACAAGATGGTTAGGAGACAAGATGGTTAGGAGACAAGATGGTTAGGAGACAAGATGGTTAGGAGACAAGATGGTTAGGAGACAAGATAGTTAGGAGAACATAATTATCATGAACAAGATAAATACAAGAGAGAAAATATGAGAAAAATATTAGATAGTTTTAACATCTTGGCATGGCAACAAGTAAACAATGATTCCAATACACAGATAGAAAATTATGGAAATAAAAAAATCATCTATGCCTGCAGGCACAGCACATAATGATGATATTCATTTAATTTATGCATCATAAAAATTATTTCGCTGCTGGACATATGTGTTAAATTATCATATTTCCTTTTTACCAATGTTTCTTTGTCCCAGTTTCACTTAAATAACCTGTTTCACTGCAGCTTTCCTGATATCAAAATGTGCACAGGAGTGATAGTATGTCACAGACTTGTAAAATGACTCCCACACAGACGGGTTCTGCAAGCACAGAGCTCCACCTCCTCTGGCAAACTGACTAGTCATTCGGTTGATGTCACAAATACAAGTCCATTTTTCAAGTGAATTGTATTTCAGAACCTGATGATAGTAAACGGTGATTAATCTGTTAGTAAAATATTAATCACTTTTCATCATCAAAGATCAAGACAGAAATTTTAAAAAACAGATAATATCTACAATTTTTACCAACACTCTGCTACCAATGTCAAACATGGTCTTTAACAGCCTCGCAGTAGAAGAAAATCGTGACATGTGAAATGAAGTGTTGTAGAAAAGCTGCAATGATTACTAAACATGATAAAATAAGAAATGAAGAAATTAGGAAAAGAGTTGGTATAATATTATGTATTGAACATATCGAAAGACAGCAAGTAAAATGGTTCGGGACCTTATGAGAATGAACACAAGCCAAATACCAATAAGAGCATATAACATACGAATATCCAGATATAGAACCAAAGGTAGACCAAAAAAACAGTGGATAGAAAACATCAAGATAACCTTGAACATACATAGACTAAAAAAAACTATGGCCACACATATAGCCTTGGAATGACAACTAAGACTCCCATCCTTATCTTACACTTACCAGCAAGTGTGGATATGACCAACTATCATTCACCCGGGGAAAGACAATTGACAATTCATCATCACCTGGCAGTTTATACTTTATAGAACATAATTTTCACCACAAAGTGCCTGAAAGATTGACTACATGTAGAAGATCTGAAGGTCTCACCAGCAGCCCACTAGATCAACCTTCACACAACAGTAAATTCTTAGTAGATGACATGCCTATATAGCAGTAGGAGAACTGTACAAGTTCTAGGGCCTACCTCGCACTTCCTGTTGAGTTTTTACGAAATCTACAATGATTGTAATGTTTTAGTATTTTGTGACATCAAAATGCTGGTTCATTCCTAGTTACAAAATATCTATCAACCAATAAAATCAAACCCTTTTTGAATGCCCAGCGCTGGATGATGTCAGGAAAATGCTTCTCCCTCCAGGGCCAGATAAATGGAACACATTATATGGAACAAAACAACAGCTCACAAACACATGCATATATCACACAATGGCATTGGGTCAAAGGGCTTGAGACCATGGACGGCTAGATCAGCAACCAACCAACCCATAAAATCAAACACACATGTTATAGATCTACACGCTACGCACTCCTCTTGGATGACCCTGGTAGGCTAGGAGATAAGGGAATCTCAGCATGCAGCACACAGACAATTGCACTCAGAAGCAGACATTGCAACTTTTTAATATCTGACTTACATTAATCATTGCGTTGTTAAGAAACATCACGAAACATGAATGAAACTGCGCAATATTAAAAAGTTGGAACAATATTTCGTATCATATTTCACATAGTTGTCTTGTAGATCCCTTTCTTCTTATGAAAACCCCACTCCAGTTCATCTGTATAATAATATTTTTCATCCACTTGAGTCAGAGCCTTCTTATCAAAACATTATACAACATTCATCATCATCAAGTGTCGTCTCCACATCGAAGGTTCGTTGCAACGGATCTCCAACATCCCCTGTCTCTTGTCTTGGTGGTGGACTATGCTAGACTGTAACCTGTCCATCGTGTGATGTTATTCTCCCACTTGTATCTCTGCCTACCTATTGCTCACTTCCCATTGACTTTACCCTCAAGTAAGGTCTTCAATAAGGTGTCATGTCTTTTAATGTGTCCAAAGTATTTTATTTGCCTGATCTTTATTTCTCTTAGTAGTTCTTTCTTCATATTAAGTGTTTTTAGCACCTCTTTATTTGTTTTCTTCTCTTTCCATGATGTTCTCGCTATTCTTCTATAGACCCACATCTCAAAGGCATCAATTTTGTCTTCTAATTGTTTATTTAGTATCCATGTTTCTGAGCCATACATTAATATAGAATAGACGTAGTATTTTATAATTCTCATTTTTAACTTGTTTGTAATTTGTTTAGATGTTAATATTTTCCTCAGGTCATTGAAAGTATGTTTAGCCATTCCTATTCTCCTTTTAACTTGTTCCACATCTGCCATCATATATGACTCTGTGTCCAAGATATTGATAATGTTTTACTTGTTGTAGTTTTTCTCCAAGTATGTTTATGTTTACCTCTTGTTCTTCTGTGTCTTTGCTGATTATCATGGTTTCTTTTTGTGTGTATTTAAATCCAGTCCATATTCATTACTTGATTTATTGATGATCTATTAGTCTTTGTAGTTCATGTTCACTTTCCGCCAAAAGAACAGTGTCATCTGCATATCTAAGGTTGTTTATTATTTTCCCATTGATCTTGAGTCCTGGCATTCCTTCTATATTTTTAAAGATTTTCTTTGTGCAGATATTAAATAGGTTTGGTGATAGAATGCATCCTTGTCTTACTCCTCGTCTTATTTCTATGTATGGAGAGTAGCTGTTTTCACACCTTATTGATGCAGTTTCTTCCCAATATATATTTCTAATCAGTCTGATGTCTTTTCCATCTATGCCTATTTCTTTAAAACATTCAATTAATTTTTGGGGTGCAAAGGGAACCCATTGCTCTAGGCGGACCCAGGGTTAGCAGATAACCAAGATCCCAAATGTACCTCCATGCGGTGCACCCTGGAAACAGAAATACAGCAGCTCGAGCTGATTCTGGCCAAATCATTTTGGGGATCGTGTCCGAGAATGTGGAGGTAGCAGATGGAAAGAGATTTGACTGCACAAGAGACAGACAATATCTCCGACAACACCAGCATCACCACATATAGCGACACTGTCGACATACAGTGAAGCTAGTCAGTCCAGTCCGAACATTAGAGGGGCGGCCAATGTAAAATGCACGTAAAGGTAGATGCATGGCGAGAGACAAATAGATTTCATATCAAGTACAATGAAACAATGAACGGGCAGAACAGCAATAGAGGGCAGCACGAACTGCAAATAGAAAGTGAAAAATCCCTAGGAAAGGGGAACTACAAGTTCCGGCAGCTCGAGACGAGCTTCTAGTTACCTGTGTTCCTCACAGGCAGAAACCCAGACCCATTCATTGGCGTTTGGTAAAGCAAGTAGACCTAATCCAACGCTAATGTCGAGCCTTCCTAAACCGGAAATATGCTTGCGAAGAGAAAGGGTTCCGTACTCGATGCGCTCAGGCACAAAAGGGACAACGATTTAGCCCTGGCCCAACTCTACTGTCAGGTTTTCCTACACAGGAAATACACTTGAAGAGAGAAAGGGTTCAGTACCTGATGGGCTCAGGCGCTATTGGGACAAGGACGCTCAGCTCTAGAACGCCTTGCTCTCAAACGCGTGGTGTGAGACTCGAACTCGGACAAGGGGTACACGATGTCGGTGAATGACACCTCGGCTAAGAGGGCGAAAGAACCAGGGTCCAACTCCTCTGTTGAGTTCTTCCCCTTAAGGAACCAGGCTCACAGATGAGAAACGGTTCAGTACCCAATGGGCACAGGCAAAATCGTCTGGGCGAAGAGTCGCCACTACACGTGCCTGGAGACAGATATAGAGGCTGTCACAGGCTAAGGGTAGCCCACCCAAATTGTCAATGCATGCTGAAATCGGATGTGCTAGGCCTACAAGGCGCATAACGGTGGCACAACGTAATCACGCTCCCGGCGGAAATCGCACGGATATCCGTGATGGTTACAATGGAGCGAACGCAAAACAAACAACAATTAATTTTTCATGTTAGACTGTGTCAAAGTTCTTGCTGTAGTCTATGAAACAAATATAGATTCTTTTTTAGACTTCTATGTATTTATCAATGACTGGTCGGATACTCAGTATAGCTTCTCTGGTTCCTTTGCTTTTCCTAAAACCGAATTGTTCACAACAATTAAGAGTGATTAAATTTTTACTTGTGTAATTCTTATTTCCAATTTTTACTTGTGTAAACATAAACTGATAGTCAGACATAACAAACTGTACTAAAACATTGAGTCTTATACAAATGCTCTTTTCATTATGTCAAAATAAAAAAGGGTGACAGGAACAAACCTTTCCATTTTCAAACACACTGCCAGTGCTAACAGCCCACTTGGAGTGGTCTTTGGTCTCATTGAAGGATACATTATCCGCTGGCAAAGAAACACCAGTTACCTTCAACACCTGATTAGAACAGATAATGATCCAACATAAGTACATATTATGTTTTAGGACTTTGTGACATTTTTAGCTGAGACATTTACCTGAGACCTCCGCAGACGGCATAGGGTCTATGTCACATATTTCCTTTCTCGATAGAAACCCAGGGGCAGTATATGTCACATTCCAATTTGCCATTTGTTGTTATGGTAAACAGTCTCACATGATCTTTTCCAATCATGATTTTGTAATAACTCTTTACTAGAGTTATTTCCCTTGGATTTTTCTGCAGTATTTGAAAGACCTGTACTTTATATTTGGTCTATTAACGTTAGGAGGAGAGCCCAGTAGCGTAACTAGGGTAGGTGCTGCCCGGTGCGTTGAAGATTTTGATCTCCCCCCCCCCCCCCCAAATTGATTTTTTTTTAAAACCAGAGTAAAATAATGCAAGTTAATTATTATCATCAATTTTATCCACTTTTAACAATGACAGAAATAAATTTTTAAATTATAAATTCACTTTTCTGATTGAAAATTGTTGAATGTTTCTGAATGAAGGCAAGTAATTTCAAAGGCCTTTGGTCCTTTTCTTTAAATTCTAGTTCACTTTAAAATTCTTTAAAATTAGCTCACAGTTAAGGCATTATTTTCTAATATCCAGAATGCACTTGTACACAACACTCTTTTCACTATCTGATTTCTTCACTGGTTATAGCTAGGTTATAGGAATTTATGATGCGCTGAAACACGAGTCTGATTGTGCCTGCCAAAGTTTAAAACTTGATTTAAATGTTTCATCTTTATCGATGATAGAATCGTTGTCGCTGAATGATAGCATTCAACAAGACTGCTTATGACGGACATTTACGGTGCTAATTGAACGACTGAATGGATTGATGATCGAAACTGAATCTTATTTTTCATTTTTCTTACAAGCTAAAATATAATTTTGAAGTAAATTGTGGGAGTGTCTTCTTTTGAGAGGAACTAGTTCTACGTATTAATTAATTTTAATTTTTTATAATAATGTGCCAAAAATGTGTTATTACCTAATTGCCAAATAAATGGGCATAACAAGGAGAAATATTATTTTTTAACGGTGTGGGGCATCAACTTTGGTACGGCAAAGGCACTTAAACCCCATTTCAAAATTTTAATTATTTTGATACCCCTCAAGCCTTGATGCCCAGTGTGCCCTGCACCACCCTCTGTGTGCTACTGGGAGAGCCACATTGTTTATTTCACTTTCGAAAGCCATTGCTCATGTAGGCCTATTCTTCATGGATGCTGATTCGATCGAAGGAGATTATGAAGGCTTCAGTGTTTTAGTTACTGTAGATTAAGCTTAAATAATTAAAATGTTAATATTTAATAATAATAGTAATGTAAATTATGCCAGTAGTCCGGGTTTTCTGGCTATCATCATCCTTGTCTCCGTGAGTGGACTAGGTCTAGACTAAGCCTATGGAAACTGTAAGTAATTATATGCGTGTGTTTTTGTTATTATCTATATTTGTAGTCCCACTTACACACACACAAATAACAACACCCTCATATTCAACACCCACTTATATCTATTGTCTTCGAATTTGAAATCAATAACTCAATAAATAAAATAGTTATGCCAAAAAATCAAACACATGCAGAAACAGCAGATGTCATAAATAATGGCCAGGGGAAGTAGGCTATTTTTTATCTGGGTTGCTACAGGTTTAAAAAAACCATACCTTGTAAGTGGCTGAACAGTTGGAATCAAGTTTACCACCTTCTCCATTCAACCAGGTCTCAACTAGCAGATTCTGCTTAAGAGTTGGAGCTACAAGGCTGTCATACAAATCTGGTGATGATGTAGTGTAAACATTCATATTCTAGCAATGATGTAGTTTAAGTACATTGATTCTAGCAATGATGAAATCAGACAAATTCTAGCAAAGATATCAACTACACTGCTAGCAATGATGTGGTTTCTTCTTTTTCTTCAGTGTTCATTCTCAAACCCCCGCTGGATCTCCCTTATAACAGGACCATGGTCCTACTAGATTTCCAGCAGGATGTAGTCCAGAGAATGGAAATGTGTTGTGTCTGTTTTATTTGTGCCAATGGCCTGACACATCCGTCTTTGGCGGGTGATGTGGTTTAATTACATTAATTCTAACAATGATGTAATCATACAAATTCTAGCAAAGATGTCATAAAACTATACTACAGCTAGCAATGATGTGTAATGACATAAATTCCAGCAATAATATAATCATACAGATTCTAACAATGATGTAACATAACTACAGATTCTAACAATGATGTAACATAACCACAGATTCTAACAATGATGTAACATAACTACAGATTCTAACAATGATGTAACATAACTAAAGATTCTAACAATATGTTAGTGTCAATATATACATTGAAGCAATGACGTAGTTAAAAAAAAATATTAAGTTAGCAATGACTAGAATTCTGACTCATTTTTGTCCATCTAGTATTACCATCTGTAATAGTTTTGTTTTTGTCCATCTAATATTGCCATCGGTCATAGTTTCATTTTTCTAGTTTGCTTATACCTGATTCTGAATCTGTCTTTTGTAAGCTCCTTCCATTCCACTGCAAATATATCTACTTAAGATCCTTCCATTCCACTGCAAAAATATATACTTAAGCTCCTTTCATTCCACTGCACATATATCTACATAAGCTCCTTCTATTCCACTGCAAACATATCTACTTAAGCTCCTTCCATTCCACTGCAAAAATATCCACTTAAGCTCCTTCAATTCCACTGCAAATATATCTACTTAAGCTCCTTCAATTCCACTGCAAATATATCTACTTAAGCTCCTTCCATTCAACTGCAAATATATCTACTTAAGCTCCTTCCATTCAACTGCAAATATATCTACTTAAGCTCCTTTCATACAACTGCAAATATATCTACTTAAGCTCCTTCCATTCAACTGCAAATATATCTACTTAAGCTCCTTCAATTCCACTGCAAATATATCTACTTAAGCTCCTTCCATTCCACTGCAAATATATCTACTTAAGCTCCTTCCATTCAACTGCAAATATATCTACTTAAGCTCCTTCCATTCAACTGCAAATATATCTACTTAAGCTCCTTCCATTCAACTGCAAATATATCTACTTAAGCTCCTTCAATTCCACTGCAAATATATCTACTTAAGCTCCTTCCATTCCACTGCAAATATATCTACTTAAGCTCCTTCCATTCAACTGCAAATATATCTACTTAAGCTCCTTCCATTCAACTGCAAATATATCTACTTAAGCTCCTTCAATTCCACTGCAAATATATCTACTTAAGCTCCTTCCATTCCACTGCAAATATATCTACTTAAGCTCCTTCCATTCAACTGCAAATATATCTACTTAAGCTCCTTCAATTCCACTGCAAATATATCTACTTAAGCTCCTTCCATTCCACTGCAAATATATCTACTTAAGCTCCTTCCATTCAACTGCAAATATATCTACTTAAGCTCCTTCCATTCAACTGCAAATATATCTACTTAAGCTCCTTCCATTCAACTGCAAATATATCTACTTAAGCTCCTTCAATTCCACTGCAAATATATCTACTTAAGCGCCTTCCATTCCACTGCAAATATATCCACTTAAGCTCCTTCCATTCAACTGCAAATATATCTACTTAAGCTCCTTCCATTCAACTGCAAATATATCTACTTAAGCTCCTTCCATTCCACTGCAAATATATCTACTTAAGCTCCTTCCATTCAACTGCAAATATATCTACTTAAGCTCCTTCCATTCAACTGCAAACATATCTACTTAAGCTCCTTTCATACAACTGCAAATATATCTACTTAAGCTCCTTTCATACAACTGCAAATATATATTACATCTACCGGTACTTAGTTTTTGTCTACTGCATTCATTCTGATTAATCCTGGATTAAATCAAAAAACATCAGAAGACTAAGAAACACAATGTCAATCTTGGATTATATCAGAAGACAACATATTAAGTGGTTTGTCTTTTTGTGCTGTCCATGATGTATGTAGAATTTTTCTGAAGCATGTCAATTCAAAGGCAGCAATTTTCTTTTTTTGTTACTGTTTTGTTTAGAGTCTAAGCCTCACATCTGTATATTGCCACAGAACATGTGATATGTTCTTATCATACACAATTTGACTTTGCTACTGATGTCTTGCCAGCGATTTTTCATTTGGAGAAGTTTAGAAATCACCATTTCCACCCTTCTCTACTGCGCAATTCCCTGATCTATTTATGTTTGTACCCAAATATTAGAAATTTGATACATTTTTCAGTGTGACCATCAGACAGTGCCCCTCAAAAGGCATTACTATACAGACACAATGGATACAAAGCCAGGAGCAGACCATACAAATGACGGATTACAGAAATAAGAGCCAATGACAACAAACATGTCAATCACACACAAAAGCCATCTCTAGAAAACTCTTCTACCCTGACTCTGTACGGCATAAAGGGGTATAAAGTGAAAAGAAAGAAAAATAAATTCATTCTCAAACATCTTCTGGCTAGCAAGATATAGTTCAGAGAAAGAGAACGGACTGTATTGTATCCTAGTTTATAATTTGGATGTGATATAGTTAGTTAGTTGTCGAATGATCATCACTGCAAACCGGACATGTCCATAATTGCTCCAATCTCTCCAATCTCAGAAACATGCAGTATTGAGACATTTATTTTGTACTTCCTCTGTAACTTACCTGCTCCAAACTTTCCTGACTTTGCAAAACTGGTAAAAGCCTGGCCATTAAAAGATGTAAGTTGTATAACATTACGTAGACCAGGAGCGTTACCTCCATGAATGACATCATTAATATGAGGAAAATCCCTCAGTATAGAGTCTGATACATAAGCGTCATAAACATGTGGTTGATTGTACTGCAACTGTGTAACTAAAAATAGAATAATCATACAGTAATGATAATTTATGTAGTCTGCAAAATCTAAGAACCAGTAGATAATTTCAATATTTTCTTATGATCGAGGGATATTGAAACAAGAAATATGATAAAAGAATAAGTCTATTTACCAAATTAAAGAACCATATTTTTCTTATAGTCGATATCATGTGACGCTAGTTATCCTGTCTGTTGCTAGTCTTCTGTTATGATAATCATTTATGAAACTGATGTCTTCCCCATGCCAAATTGTCCAGTATTTTCTCTCTTGGTTTTCCACATCCTTCTTGTGCTTCAACTTGCTTACTGTTACAATGTACTCAATTTGTTCTCTTCACAAGATCTGTTTAAATAATGTCAACTTTCTTCTTAGCAAGTCAGCAATTATCTTTTTCATTTAACAACTTGGGGAGTCGGTGTTGGCCGTTCCATCCCAAAGGTCAAAGTGACCTGTTGCCCCGCCCCAATAAAGTGGGGTGGTGTGGGTGTGGGGGCATCATTTTCAACAAATCAGAACATGATTTTTAGTACTATGAATTTAGCCACAATGTAGCCCTTCCCCCCCCCCCCCAACTATATTTCATTTCACAAATAGGACATCACAATTCTCATCATAAAGAGGAAATTAGACACAAAAATAGGGTCAATCACCTTTTTCTTGTTTGGTTAAAACCCACTCCTTACTAAAAATTTATCTACAACCCTCGACTCTATATATTTTCTTACTATCCTGTCAATTGTCCAAGATTCACATTGGGTCCACAGACAGCTGAGCTTTCATACATCAGAAAATAAGTGATAAATACTACACAAAGTACAATCAAAGCTTAACTGTCAATGTAAAAAATAAATAATTAGCAATAAACAAAAGAACAAGGACTTTTTTCCATGTTCCAGTCCAACTGAGACCTTTCTCAAGAAAGACATAAACATTGAACAAGAAACATTGAATTGTAAAAGAATATTCGGAGACATCCTTCTCACAGCAGGAAGCTCCCAGTATTGAAAGACACGCTCAAATAATTGTTGAATTATATGCATTCAAAAGGATTGCACGCCATTGAAACCCGGAAATTCCCATAGATTCAAGGAAACGGGATATCAAAAGTGATGAACAATCACATGTTACGGTGATAATTCAGATCAAATGAAAGTCCAATGCAAAAGATGAAAGATGCGAACACAGACCACACAAACAAACCAAATATTGTGTATATGGAAAACAGCATGAGTAAAAAAGCAGAGTTGGAGGCCACCAATGAGCAATGTCACGATTGGGGGGGGGGGAAGAGAAGAAATGGAAGGGAAGATAATATAATAACATTTAAAATAAGATGCATGAAATAGCAGGGGGGGGCACCAATAGACAATGTTGAGACTATAGAAGTGGGTAGGGGGGATCAGTAATTGACCGTGCCTAGAATAGATGATGCATCAAACAAAAAAGGATGAAAACCAAACTGTGGATATACAAATACATACGCATAAATATATACACACATAAACATACATACATATAAACATATTCACATACATTTACACAAAGTAATACATATATATATATATATATTCATAGATACACATTATAAATATTAATACCTATACATACATGCACATATACATACAAATATATACATATACCAGAAAAACATATATATTCACATACATATATATATATATATATATATATATATATATATATATATATATATATATATATATATATATATATATATATATACACATATACTTGTATACAAGTGTACATATCACAAAAATATGTGCATCAACAGTGTGTGTGTGTGCGCGCGCGGGCGGTCCCGCCCGCCCGCATCACATATACTGGGTTATACTATAGTGGGACGAATCACATATACTTAGTTCTCCTTTGTTCATTCCCAAACTCTAGAAGATTAGCAGGATGTTCTTCATCTTCGTTTTTTTTCACACACCTGTAGATTAGCAGGATGTAATCTGGAGAACGGAATTCTTTGTGTCCTGGTTTAGAGCTTTGCTGCAATATCTGCACCTTTCAGCCATGAGACATCTGACTTCAGAATGGCTTCTGGGTCACTTTTGACTCTATATAGGATGAACAGCCAACTTCATCCTATAACTTCCTTAGCCGCCTCTTACAACATGAATGAAAGATAAATAGTGTTGCTATTCTTTACTCCCCTTTCTGGTCCAACAACACACGGGCGTAGCAGAGAACAGAACGTGATGTCATGGTTTGACTGTGACATCTGCGTCCTTTGGCCTGATATATCGGACTTCAGCATGTCTTCTGAATCAACTCTATGGGATGGCTCAGACAACCCTGCACATCCAAAAGATTCCTTCATTGTCTTTTACAACATGCATGACATGTAACCGTGTTGCTATTATTGTCTATTGTCTTTCCCCAGGTGGTTTGTTATCCTGCCGTTAAGCGTAGGGGTGACTGGAGCTCGAGCTTGCATTCTAAAGCCAGATGTGTGGCGTTGGCTGTGTTATGACCATGTCTGTTCAGGATGTCCCTGACGTTTTCTATCCATCTTTTTCATGGTCTTCCTGTGGCTTTGTACCCTGATCTCATTTGTTTATATGCCTGTGTGGGCAACTTAATGTGATGCATTCTCATAATGTGGCCAAACCACTTGATCTGCTGGTTTGCTATGTCATCTGTACAAGGTATTATACCTATTCTTTCCCTGATATCTTCATTTCGTAATCTATCGAGCCTAGTGACACAGTGGCTTTCCTCAAGCATTCCATCTCACATGTCGCTATTATTTGACTATTAAAAGACATGACACCTTGTTGAAGATCTTACTTGTCGGTAAAGTCGAAGGGAGGCGAGCAAGAGGTAGACAGAGATACAAGTGGGAGAATAACATCACAAGATGGACAGGTTTCACTCTAGTAGAATGCACCACCAAAACAAGAGACAGGGGATGTTGGAGGTCTGTTGCAGCCAACCTTCATTTCGGAGACAGCACTTGATGATGATTATTATTTGCTCTACTTTCAGGCCTGACAACACACAGGCAATATACTAGGTTCAATCAGATGCAGCCAAACCATTCAGAAAGCAATGGCAACGTATTGACCATAAAATTTCTAGAAATTTCACAACTTCCAAAATTTGTGCTATTTGGCCCTAATATGGCCAAATTCTGGCAACCCTAGACAAGGCTGAGCCAGTGTTCAGGTACCAAGCAGCATTTTCTCTGACGAAAAGTTTTTGAGTATCAAGCAAATTATCAGGGTATTACTGTACCACAGATATCATGTATTAAATTATTATAAATATTAAAAAATTAAATGATCTTACTAATATCTCCCAAGCTAGCAAACTTAAATGTCACACATAAAAATGTTTGCCCATATCTCAAAGCTGTGTGTGGCCACTGGTAACTGTGAGGTGAAGGAAATAATGGAACACTGTGGATTAGCCAAAATCCAGAGGTTTTATTAAATGCCAGAGTACCTGAAAAATATATAAATATCTGTCATTCCCTATAATGTCTGGCTAAAACAGAAATTCAAGACTCTTCATAAATATCTGTCATTCCCTAGAATGTCTGGTTAAAACAGAAATTCAGGACACTTCATAAATATGCACTGTGGCTGTTATGTAAGTTGGTTACATAGTTGCTACGAACTCTCCCTGAGTGTATCTGCCATTACACTTCTGCTGACAGTACTAGTTCTATGCTGGTTGACCATCATTCTTCTGCACCCTCTAAAATGGTAAAACTTCTAGCAACACTGCATTTCTTCTTCTTTCGTTCACTTGAAACATGTCTATATCTGTAATTCTGTCTCCTTAATAAAACTCACTGTCTTTTGTAGTTCATACAGTGTCCCATAGAGCTTTGATTTCAATGTTGTTTCCTCTCGCCAATATGTCTGCCTCAGCGGTTTCATACTCAGAACAATCTTGAAGTATATGCTTGGTACTCTGTGCTGCCTGCCCACATGTACAGAAGACCAATCTTGAACTTTGTGTACATGTGACTGCAGAGTCGGTTGTGTCCTTTTCTGAGGCGTAAAATTACAACTTGTTCTGGTCTATTCATAATGTGATAGTCATCTTGTGTTGGTGTTTGTGGCTTTCTTATTGACTTGATCATCTGTTTTTTTATGGTAGGTGATTAGTACATCTGGTTGGTCTTCGGCAGCACCTTCCTTAGCCAGGTGGTCTGCTTTTTCATTTCGTGGTATTCCACAATGAGAGTGTATCCACTGCATGGTTACCCTATACTGTTAAGACAATTCAATAAGTAGTTTTTGCAAGTCTGTTAAGTTTTCCAGACTGGAGAGCTTGAAGCACTGACCTTGCACCTGTCAGGAACACCACAGGCTGTGAGCCAGGATTGGAGTTCAGCAGTTTTTTAGCTGCCACACTAATTGCCTGGATTTCTGCATCATAATTATTGCAGAATTTCCCTGTTGGTGTTCTGATTGTATCTCTAGGCTTGTGTGGATATTCTATATCACTGCAAACTAGACATGCCCATAGTTGCTCCAATCTTTTCCTGAGTGTATCCCCATTACACTCCTGCTGACAGTACTGGTCCTATGTGGGTTGACCATCATTCTTCTGCACCCTCCAAAATGTTAACTTCTGCATTTCAAACTCTGATCTTTAATCCTGGACATTGAAAAGAAATCATCACCCACACTAGTCTCACTCTCGCGTGCTATATCTCTTAAGGAGTTAAAAAACATCACCTCAATCCATTGCCCCATCACCCTGTGCCACAATCGCACATGGCGCCAGTTGATCTCTTTCATTGCCTTGAACACCCATATGCCTCAGAAATATAACCAAATGTTCAAAGCAAATAACTTGTCATGTCCTGAATCACTGTGCTTTTATGATAGGCCTTAGCCATAGTAAACAGTGCCATCAGTTTCCCCTTCTCTCTTCCAGTACATCCCTGACTCTCTCCAAACCACAGTAGACACATGTACCTGGTATATACACAAATGATACAGTAAGAAAACACATAAAAAAAGCATAAAAAACATCATTGTATAGATGCAATTTCCACAAGAAAAAAATCTCAATATATAGGCATATCATCTACTAAGGTCTTCTGTTGCATGGTTGGTTGCTTCTATAGACATATCATCTAATAAGGTCTTCTGTTCCATGGTTGGTTGCTCCTATAGACATATCATCTAATAAGGTCTTCTGTTCCATGGTTGGTTGCTCCTATAGACATATCATCTAATAAGGTCTTCTGTTGCATGGGAGGTTGTTCTTATAGGCCATCTATAAGAATTGCAGACATTTGACATGAGGTGCAAAATAAGTTAGTTTCACATACTTAAACAGCTATTCCGATTCTTTTGTGTTTCTCTCAAAAGTCCCCCCCCTCCCCCATTAGAAACATATTTTATTGAAAATATAATACATGGTATCATGGTTTACAGCTTTGCTGTGATACCTGCTCCTTACAGCTGAACACATCTGACCTGAATTTATTTTTTTTCCACTTTGATCTTCTACATGATGGTAGCCAATATCATACCTAAATATCCTTAGTCACCTCTTATGACATGTATAGTAGATAACATTGTTACTATTATTTTATTCTATATACTATTATAATATGAGATTGTATTAATGAGATTGTATTAATGAGATTGTTTTATGAGATTGTATTGCTGGGGATTGAAAAGGCAGCAAGGAATAGTTCCGATGTGGTTTGCTATGGATGTCATAAGAGGCACCTAAGGAGGACTGAATGTGTGACTGCTACTTATTCTGTAGGTCAATGTGATTTTTAAAAGAAGTACCATGCTGCAGTTGGATGGGTTGATCTGAAAGATGGAGATATCACACCAAACCTGTAAACTGTGATCACAACACATTCTGTTCTTTGGACTACATCCTGCTAATCTACAGGAGTTTGAGAATAAATGCAAAAGAAGAATCAGCATGGAACATTAAGAAGCAAAGTGTTGAAGTAGAAACACCATTGATTACCATTTAGAACCCTGAATTAAAATTATCCAATATTCTTCTCTCTCACCCCCCCCCCACCCCCCACGACTGGCTTAATTTTTTGACACTTTGCATTATTTCATTATTTTTGGTGACTTGAGTGTTTGGAAAATGCAATAACTTTTTGTTTTTATAGATTTTTAAATATTTTTGTAATATGTAAATAATTTAGTGAATAATGCCTATCTCTTTCTTCAGCGTTCATTCTCAAACTCCCGCTGGTTCTCTCTTATAGCAGGACAATGGTCCTACAAGGTTTCCAGCAGGATGTAGTCCAGAGAATGAAAATGCGTTGTGTCGCCATTTTATCCATTGGAAATTTATACTGACGACATTAAAGATAACATGAATACATCGCTAGAAAATGCAAGCCACATCGCCCAAGACAGAGAGAGGTTCAGAGAGTTCATTGGGAAGACAACGTTCTGGAAGGAATACGTCACATGACACACCATTTTATTTGTGATAATGGCCTGACACATCCGTCTTTGGCAGGGAATAATGCATATAATTGTGGTTGTTGTTGCATGTGTGATTTGTGAGGAAATTGTGAAGCTGAAAATTTGGGGGGGGGGGGGGGGTGTGGAAAGAATTTTTATGAAATTACAAATCTAAAAAAAAACACTTATACTTGAGCAATGTGTGGCAACACTGATAAAATCCTCCTAAATAGCTATGCATGTTCTATATATATATGTTGATTAATAACCAAACTAACATAATATGGACTGAGCAAACAAATAAAACATGCAGATGTCACATACAATATTCAAGATTAGACCTAGGTAGACACAACATAATTATTTTTAATGCCGATATGTGACACCCCTGATAAATACTGTTCACGGTCTATCACAAATAAACTAATGTTGTCATAATATTCTTCTTCTTCAGTGTTCATTCTCAAACTCCCGCTGGTTCTCTCTTATAGCAAGACAATGGTCCTACACGATTTCCAGCAGGATGTAGTCCAGAAGATGGAAATGCGTTGTGTCGCCATTTTAGTTGCACCAATGGCCTGACACATCCGTTTTTGGTGTGTCATAATATTCAAACAAATAGAACAATGGGAAAAAAAATATATAAAAAATGGAGATGTCATTTGCCTACCATGCCAATTTGGTCCGTTCAATTTTAGGCCTAGAGATATTTCAATTGAACACAATCCTAATTAATCCAATGTACTAGTCTCAAATGAAAACAAAATGTCTGGCTCTATTCTCCGAAAGTAACGTGTTAATACTATTGTCTTTGAAAACAGCTGTAATTCCCAAGAAATCATCATTGGAACAGAATTCATAAACATTGATTGAAATATGGCATCGAAAAACAGAATTAGTTTCAGCGAACCAACATTCACAAATTTTACAACGTACCCTTGGCAAGATTTAACGTGGGGGAATGTGACATATTCCTTGCTTTGTATGTCAAGAATCAATCATCATGTGAGCGTAACTATGTGCAGTTCTATACTGATGAATCGGGAGATAGAAATTGGTATTTCAGTACGCCTCCTGTCCCTTAGTGGCATAAACCCGTTGTCGTTTCCACACGCCCAGAGGGCCCTAAAGGTTAAGAGAGTTACATTGTTGTTTAATCTGTCAACCTCATATTTCAGTAGCTTTTTCTTTCTGTGTTCATTTTCAAATAGCAAAAACTGAGCAGGTAGAATCCATAGACCAGAATGCATTATGCCAGGTTTACAGCCTGGATGTAATATCTGCAATTTTTAATACACTTCCAATTTATACATGGCTTCTGTGTCACTGTGACTCTATGAGATGGCACATCTTACTTCACCCCCAAAACCTTAGTCACTTCTAATGACATCCATGGAAAATAATTCACAGCACCTGATGATTATGAACACATGGGCGGCAATTTTCCCTCTATGTCTTCAGCATTCATCTCAAACTCCAACTGGATTTCTCTTGTAGCAGGACAATGATTCTACTTTATGTGCCCAGGTAGTATGTTTTGTGAGCTGTGCTTTCTGATGCAGTGTACGGCCACATATCCGAGAGGTAACATTGACAGACAGTATGTATAGATGAGACCGACTAACAAAATCAGATGTGGGTTTAGGGTTAGAAACAAACATGATCTCACCTTTAGTATGCCCTCCTGTCCCTGACATTGATCCAGATAGAGGCTCATCATTGTACATCAAAGACACAGTGTCTTTATTCTGTGGGGTAAAACAAAATTATGAAAAGTAAACACTGAGATGCGGAAAACAAAGATTAGATTACAATGTTACCCACTAGTAACAGAGAAAACAAAGATTAGATTACAATGTTGTCAGTAGTAATAGAGAGCAAAAAGATTTGATTACACTGTTGTTTACTAGTAATAGGGAGAATAAAGATTAGATCACAATGTTGTTCACTAGTAATAGAGAAAAAAGATTATATCAAAATGTTGTCCACTAGTAATAGAGAGCAAACAGATTTGATTACAATGTTAAACTAGAAATATGGAGAACAAAGATTAGATTACAATGTTGTTTTATGTTACAAGCATAAGAAAACACCTGCGGATAAACAGCATGCAGTCCAGAGAACAGAATATGTTGTCATAGTTTACAGCTAGCTGCAATCTGCATCTTTCAGCATGACACATCAAAATTAAATATGGTTTCTGGGTCACTTTGATCCTCTATAGGACGGGACAGTCAATGCTATCCCATACATCTTTACTCACCTCATATGATCTGCATGACAAGTGGCAGTGTTGATATTATTTTATTCCTACATTGA
This sequence comes from Meghimatium bilineatum, assembly GCA_034231615.1. Lineage (NCBI taxonomy): Eukaryota > Metazoa > Mollusca > Gastropoda > Stylommatophora > Philomycidae > Meghimatium > Meghimatium bilineatum. The sequence continues at coordinate 8,901,151 of CM067321.1, forward strand.
TTCCAGGAAAAAAATATTTATTTTCATGCCAAAATGGATGTGCTTGGCAAGAAGTTGCAAAATAACTCAGCTCTGCTGTGAAATCAGCAGTACAACAAACTTCTACCCTGCAGAAATCTGCAGCACAATGTACTTCTACCCTGCAGAAAACTGCAGCACAATGTACTTCTACCCTACAGAAAACTTCAGCACAATGTACTTCTACCCTGCAGAAAACTGCAGCACAATGTACTTCTACCCTGCAGAAATCTGCAGCACAATGTACTTCTACCCTACAGAAAACTGCAGCACAGTGTACTTCTAACCTGCAGAAAACTGCAGCACAATGTACTTCTACCCTGCAGAAATCTCATGAGCTTTCGTTATCAGAGAGCGATAGTAAAAGAATATCTTCTACTACTTCTGCGTTCATTCTCAAACTCCTGCAGGTTAGCATAATGTAGTCTGGAAAATAGAATATGTTGTGTCATGGTTTACAGTCTATATCTGCCCCTTTTGGCCTAACATATCCGACTTCAGCATGGCTTCTAAGTCACTTTGTTTATATGCGATAAACAGTCAACTCTACCCGATAACTTCCTTATTCACCTCTTATGACATACATGAAAGGTAAACAGTGTTGCTATTCTTTACTTCCCCTTCAGGTATAGCAACACATTGATGGAAAAATATATAAAAATGGTGTTATGAGAAAACATTAACCTAAATCTGTGTCCGAAAAAAAGGGAACAATTAAAATGCACGCTCATCAACTTGTAATGTTTCCTCTTACACAGTAACCTTTTCAGACATTTTTAAAGCAATAGCACTCTACTAAACATAAATATTACCTAGAAAATCACTAGTAAACAAATGTTGGGTTGATCACTGAATCCTGAATAAGATATTCTGCAGAAGATGGATGTATCAGGCCAATGGCACATAAAAAAATGCATTTACATTCTCTGGACTGCATCCTGCTGGAAATCTGGTAAGACAATTATCCTGCTACAAGAGAGATCCGGCGGGAGTTTGAGAATGAATGTTGAAGAAGAAGAAGAATAGGATATGTTACTAACTTGTAATATTTTACATAATTTTCATTATTTTTAGATTAAATACTTCCTGGCAACTATAGATGTATTCTAAAACAGGATCAACTTTCCATTTTGTCACAAACAGACATAAGGCTATTAACCTTTAGCAGGCCGCATTTAAATAGCTTTATTTTTCCCTGCCACTTCATTATTTTTGTACTTTACTTGTTTATTTATGGAGGGCATTTGGAAAAAGCAATAACTTTTTTGTTTAGAGCTTTTTGTATAGTTTTTTTTAATGACATAAAGGAATAGTTACTGAGTGTAACAATGTTAAGTTTGGCTGGTGTGTGTGTATGATATGTGAGAAAATGGTGAAGATGAAAAATGAAAAAGTTTTCAAACATAAGTGGCTCATTTATTCTTGTCTCTCAAAAATGAATGTCATTTTGAATAATTTGGACAGATTGTTGAGACAGCTGAAAAAGTATTCACTAGAAATTTAAAACACTACCTCCTGCTTAGAAAACAAACCAAACAGGAAGTCAAATTATGTCTATTTCTGATTCTGTGCTACCCGGATGATTAAAAGTTGTTTACAATCTTGATTTCCTTATTGAAAGAGATGTATAGAAACAGGCGATGCAAGCTGGCGACAGTGGCTTATAATACATTGAGTCTGGCAGCTCGTTGCCGACAACAAGCTAAAGATTACAGAGATGGCTTCAATATCATCTTAACATTTCAAGACAAGCGTTAATGAACATAATTAAACAGCAAACATTAATGAACATAATTAAACAGCAAACATTAATGAACATAATTAAACAGCAAACATTAATGAACATAATTAAACAGCAAACATTAATGAACATAATTAAACAGCAAACATTAATGAACATAATTAAACAGCAAACATTAATGAACATAATTAAACAGCAAACATTAATGAACATAATTAAACAGCAAACATTAATGAACATAATTAAACAGCAAACATTAATGAACATAATTAAACAGCAAACATTAATGAACATAATTAAACAGCAAACATTAATGAACATAATTAAACAGCAAACATTAATGAACATAAATGGACATCAAACATCGCCCATGTGTTTCCAGGGTCCAAAAGGGGAGCAAAAAATATCAACACAGTTTACCTTCCATGCATGTCGTAAAAGGCGACTAAGGAGGTTATGCGATGAAGTTGGCTGTCCCATCCCATTAAGGGTCAGTGACCCAAAGCCATACTGAAGTCGGATGTGTCAGGCCGAAAGGTGCAGATATCGCAGCAATGCTGTAAACCATGACACAACGCAATCCGTTCTCCGAACTACATCCTGCTAACTTGCAGGAGTTTGAGAATGAACGCAGAAGAAGAAGAAGAAGAACAGCAAACATTAACAAACATAATTTAACAGCAAATATTAACAGAGCTTTTACTAATCCATCAAAAGCATCGATAACATGGTTTTCCCTAAATAATCACATAGTAAACAGGTCTACGCCATCGGTTACTTTGAGAGGGGATATCCTCGAGAGAGCCAGCACAATGAAATACATGGGCGTTATGTTGGACAGAAGTCTGAGTTTCAAAGATCATGTTGACCATGTTCAAAGATCATTATAAAGGCTTATAAAGGTCTTGGGGTGATGAAGGTTATGGCTGCTGCTCAATGTGAACAGAGACTGTTATTTCTGTTGTATCAGTGATTAGTGGTGGTAGAGTACACACTGGCGATTCTAACACCGAGTCAGACTCAAACTGACAGATTGGATAGAATCCAGAATGAGGGAATGCAAATCATTTTGGAGTGTACAAGAGATGCCTCGACACGGGTTATGCGATTCTTACTTGATTGCCCAACAGCAGAGCAATGAATACAAATGTATAGGGTGCTGGACTACCTAAAAATTACCGCTGTTAAAGAGCACCCACTACACCCTGAAATTCTCAAAGTGAAAAGCAGTCGACTTAAGAGAGGAAAGTTGTGGATGGGGCGTGCGGAGGATATTATACAGAGCGTGTGCAGATTCGAGGATGTGCTGCCTGGTGCGGAATGAAGTAGGGGGCCTTTAGATTGTCTGACAGCCTTCAAAGTAATAATAACACTCAATAGAGAATGCAGGGAATGGTATCCAACAGTGGTGGAGTTGGACGTGCTCACTCTGATCAGTGAGAATTCCAGGGAAGGAGGGAAAGTGTTATGATTATAAACAGATGGGTCGGTTGAGAGACACATCAGGGTTGCCTGGGCCTTCACAGCTCAAAGGAGGGGGACCATCAGAGAGGAAAGTGGTGCATTTACTATACAAGCAGCATGACAATGGAGATTTTGGCAGTTACCAAAGATTTGAAATGGGTGTGCTCACAGACTGTCTGCGAGCATGCCTGTATACTCAGTGACTCGATTAGCAAGATTTTGTAAGGGAAGGCAGGGTAAATTTGCGGACAGTGACTTGTGCAGTGAAGAATTCCTGTTTGCGTAAAGTGACTTTTATTTTTGTGCTGGGACATAAGGGAGTCCGGAGTAATGAGAGAGCAAATAGGTTGGCCGCACATGCTGCTACTATGGCTGTTGGTGGAGCAATAGATCGGGCAGACATTTTGATTACCCTACGGAAAAACGTACAAACAAATGACTGTATAAGTGATGATGACTCTTGTTCCCTGACTAGAATAAGGGAGCTTGGTTTGAAATGTGGTGTCGCTAGAAAGGAGTGGTTTCATGGGTGAGAAAAAAATGATGGTCAATCAACAACATACTGGGACCATCAGTCAATGTGTAATGGCGGATACACTCAAGGAGAGATCTGAGCACCTATGGACTTGTCTGGAGTGCAGTGACAATCATCCACCGACTAACTAACTAACTATGAACAAACGTAATTTAACAGCAAACATTAATGAACATAATTGAACAGATACTTTTAATCATTGATTTGTGATTCCTGTATTGTGTGATTATAATTTAGAATACATTTCATGACAAAAATGGATGTGTGAGGCTGGAAGGCAAAAAAAATACATCTCTACTGTGAAACTGGCAGCACAACATACCTCATGTTCCCAAACTGAAATCACACAAACTCTTGTGTTCGTTATCAGAGAGCAAATGAAAAATAAAACTATATCTATTATCTATAAACTATTATCTGCTCTGTAATGTGTTTTTTTTAAAAACCTTTTCTTTTTATTCCTGTGATCTTTTGTACAGATTTTTATGCCAACAGGTATAAAAATGTGCTATCAGAAGAACAGTTCTCATCCATGTGTCGCCGAGAACCAAAAGTGGAGCAAAGAATTGCAACACCATGAATTAAGAGTTGATAAAGGGGGTTTGGAAGTGGAGATGGCTGCTCTATCCTATAGAAGGTCAAAGTGATCTTAAGCCACGCTGAAGTCAGATCACAAGGCGTGATATCTCAACCAATCTGTAAAATATGACACAATGCATCCCATTCTCTTGACTACATGCTGCTAATCTGCAGGAGTTTGAGAAGAACTCAGGAAAAAAAAGGAATGCAAGAGTTTAAAAATGAAATTAACACAGAAGATGAAGAAAGAAGAAAATGAAAAAGAAAAAAATGTGAGGAAATGCTAAATACAGTTCGAGCCCCATATCTCGGCTAGATCTAACAAAACATAATTTTTAACATAAACGTAACAATGCAATTAAACAAAATATTCTGTTCATGTTTTCATTTTGTATATTAAGCTTGCAGCCAGGAAGTTGTTAGTAGCATTATCTAGGCCCCTAGAAAAATCTGGATTCATTTCCTTTCTGGTTGTCATACCAATCACTTGTACACATTTTCTGGAATTTTAACTGAATGTAATTAGGTTTCGTTGGCTGTATTCTTCTTCCTCTGTTTTCAAACTATTACTGGTTAGCAGGATGTATTCATTGATTGAAAACCCCAGGAATTGCAAGAGATTAGCTCTTACTTCCTGTGTGCAGTAGTGAGATTTTTCTGAGCTTTCTTTCATAACAAGGAGACATTAATTTTCGGCGTAGTAGATTGCTTATTGAAGGAGTCTTCTACTCAGAGGGGGTAGGGATGCATTAAAGAGAACATAATATTATAATATGGCACCCACTGGAGCATGAGACATTGATGGGACAACACCTTACAACCCAAGGATTACCCAGCTGAGGTGGGTAGTAGTCGACAAGAATCAATGATCTCTCTCATGATTAAAACTGACCCATGATGCATTTCCCTACACCAATTGAGTGGAGTTTATAAACTGCCAGCTTCCATATTATTTTCTTGTTTAAGAGTGAGGCTGGAAGGGCAATCTCTAGGGTGCAAACCTGGGCGAGAAGTATGGATATTGGACTGTTAATTCATATATATATTATTACATATATATATATTTCTCTGCATTAATTATCAAACTCCTTCAGATTAGCAGGATGTAATCCAGAGACCAGAATGTGTTATCATGTTTTACAGCTCAGCTGCGATATCTGCATCTTTTGGACCGACACATCTGACTTTATAGCATAGCATCTGGGACACTCTGACCGTATATGGGATGGGACAGTCAACTCTACCCCAGAGCCTGCTTAGTTGCTTACATACATGAAAAGTAAAAAGAATTGCCATTATTTGCTCCCCTTTCAGGCCCATCAACACACAGGCATCTTATAGTTTTACTTCATACCAAGAACGCTCCAACAATTAGCAGTGTGCAATGATAGCTTTACTTCATACCAAGAAGGCTCCAACAATTAGCAGTGTGCAATGATAGCTTTACTTCATACCTCCATCAATTAGCAGTGTGCAATGATAGCTTTCCTCATACCTCCATCAATTAGCAGTGTGCAATGATAGCTTTACTTCATACCTCCATCAATTAGCAGTGTGCAATGATAGCTTTACTCATACCTCCATCAATTAGCAGTGTGCAATGATAGCTTTACTTCATACCAAGAAGGCTCCAACAATTAGCAGTGCGCAATGATAGCTTTACTTCATACCAAGAAGTCTCCATCAAACAGCAGTGTTCAATGATAGCTTTACTTCATACATCCAACAATCAGCAGTGTGCAATGATAGCTTTACTTCATACATCCAACAATCAGCAGTGTGCAATGCTTTGAGATCAAATATGCTGCTCAGACATTATCTATTTTAATTAACTAAACTATATATGTTAATCACTGATGTAATCATGCAAGCTAAACAGAGGTTGATTAAAATATGCATGAATAAGAGACATGAGAATAACAATAACACAAGACCATTACTGTGTTTGCGTAGATGGCGGACAGGGTTTCATAAACAGCTTGCTTAGATTCATTCATTGTTCGACTAGATAGTGTCCAAACTGGCGAATTAACATCGAGATAAAAATGAGCAAGTCCAGCTTTGACTTTCCAATCTTGTGATTTGCTAATTTCTGGGACTTTGTACACAGAGTACCTGGAACAAGATAATGAAAACTAATTAAAAATTAGTTAGGTATTATCTGTCCTAACTGGCATATCATACATTTTCTCACATTATCTATAGAAGTTGGTATTTTGCAGGAGGACACAAAGGGGAAAAAAGGAAATATTAGGGGGAGTGATCCACGAACACACATTTCAGCAATATTTGATAAGATATGTAATAATAGAGCTTGATGAAAGTTAATGATGAAAGTTAATACACTTTTTTCTTTAGGTCCCTGTAGGTTCATGGAACAACATTTGTTCAGAAAAGGGAGGCCAGGAAAAAAATGTTGAAAATCATGTATCTATACTACAGATACATGTTACCATTATGAGGGTGGGCACAGTAAAAGTGGGCTATGGGGAGTCTTTTTTTCAACCAGTTATTGTTATATATGAGATTTCAGCTCCTCTGAAACCAGCTTTTATTTGCAGTGTATGCATGTTCATATATCCTTTGGGAAGACCTTTTACTGTATATGCTTAACATGCTGGTTGTATGAGGCACCTACGGGGGATTAGGGATAGAATTTGTTGTGCATTAGGTTTAGGGATTTAATTTCATAGGCTGAAATTACCCAAATCCATTCTGAAGTCACACGTGTCATGCTGAAAGGTAAAAATATCAGAGATAAAATTTGAAACATTTTCTTGAACATATCCTTCTAATCTACAAAAGTGTGAAAACAAACACAGAAGAAGTAATTGCCGGGTAGCCAACCCTACGCTGAACCTCCTTAGCCATCTCCTATGACATGCATGGAAGGTGAAATTTTTTCCTTTTTAAACATTTCTAAAATATTTTTTTAAAATAGACCATGGTCTTCCAAAACTGATATTCAGCATTTGTCATGAAACTGTTCTGAAATAAAAGTTCAGCAAACACAACACAAAATAAGTTCAACAAACCAGTCAACAGGTACATGATTAGCATCCAAGCAAGTATATGCATGTCCACCTGACCACAAAAAAATGAAGACAACCCAGGTGAGCATTCTTGAACATCTATTTCCAAAATGAAGTGAAGGCAGCATTTTATAACCTATGGATGAGAAATGGAAATTGTTCCAACATTATATTTTATTTCTCGTAAAGTAAAATATATTTATTTCATAGAATAATTTTCTCATATTTAATATCATAATTCTCTCATATTTTATAATACTATAAATTTTCTCAGATTTTATAATATCATAATTTTCTCATATTTTATAATATCATAATTTTCTCATATTTTATAACATCATAATTTTTTTCATATTTTATAATATCATAATTTTCTCATATTTTATATCATAATTTTCTCATATTTTATAATATCATAATTTTCTTATATTTTAAATTTATAAAGTAATTGTATTTATACAAGATGTTACCAATAATTTAATTATTATGTTAGTTTCACCGCAGAGCTGCTACTGTACTTGTCTCGCATGCACAACTCAGTTGACCTTGTTCATGGTTGAAAAAATGATCACCAATATTGTGCTTGCAATGTGATTGCATGTATTAGTGGTACCTAAAATTTCAACAATTTTTTTCAATAGCAATGTCCTATAAAGGATAGTAATGTCCTATTCAAGATAGTAATGTCCTATACAGGATAGCATGTCCTATACAGGATAGTAATGTCCTATTCAGAATAGTGATGTCCTATACAGCAATGTCCTACACAGAATATACTTCAGTTTTTTTTTTAAATTATACATATGTATAGCCTTTTGGTCTTGCAGATGGTCGTTTTAGCAATAAGAAGTAATCCATTGAATATTTTCTCAGGGAATGTTTGTTTGTTTGTTTTTCGTTCGCTCCATTGTAACCATCACGGATATCCGTGCGATTTCCGCCGGGAGCGTAATTACGTTGTGCCACCGTTATGCGCCTTGTAGGCCTAGCACATCCGATTTCGGCATGCCTTGACAATTTGGGTGGGCTACCCTTAGCCTGTGACAGCCTCTATATCTGTCTCCAGGCACGCGTAGTGGAGACTCTTCGCCCAGACGATTTTTTGCTCTCGTCTGACTCGCACAAGGTGTTCCACTGTCTATGAACTTGCCTCGTGTAATTGGACTAGCTGTGCCTGTGCCCATTGGGTACTGAACCGTTTCTCATCCGCGAGCCTGGTTCCTTAAGGGGAAGAACTCAACAGAGGAGTTGGACCCTGGCTCTTTCGCCCTCTTAGCCGAGGTGTCATTCACCGACATCGTGTACCCCTTGTCCAAGTTCGAGTCTCACACCACGCGTTTGAGAGCAAGGCGTTCTCGAGCTGAGCGTCCTTGTCCCAATAGCGCCTGAGCCCATCAGGTACTGAACCCTTTCTCTCTTCAAGTGTATTTCCGGTGTAGGAAAACCTGACAGTAGAGTTGGGCCAGGGCTAAATCGTTGTCCCTTTTGTGCCTGAGTGCATCGAGTATGGAACCCTTTCTCTTCGCGAGCATATTTCCGGTTTAGGAAGGCTCGACATTAGAGTTGGGTTAGGTCTTCTTGCTTTACCAAACGCCAATGGATGGGTCTTGGTCTCTGCCTGTAAGGAACACAGGTAACTAGAAGCTCGTCTCGAGCTGACGGAGCTTGTAGTTCCCCTTTCCTAGGGACTTTTCACTTTCTATTTGCAGTTCGCGCTGCCCTCTAGCGCTGTTCTGCCATTTCATTGTTTCATTGTACTTGGTATGAAATCTATTTGTCTCTCGCCATGCATCTATCTTTACGTGCATTTTACATTGGCCGCCCCTCCAATGTTCGGACTGGACTGACTAGCTTCACTGTATGTCGACAGTGTCGCTATATGTGGTGATGCTGGTGGTGTCTGAGATATTGTCTGTCTCTTGTGCAGTCAAATCTCTTTCCATCTGCTACCTCCACATTCTCGGACACGATCCCCAAATGATTTGGCCAGAATCAGCTCGAGCTGCTGTATTTCTGTTTCCAGGGTGCACCGCGTGGAGGTACATTTGGGATCTAGGTTATCTGCTAACCCTGGGTCCGCCTAGAGCAATGCGTTCCCTTTGCACCCCTCAGGGAATGTGGCTTTTGGAATGTTCTGTTGAAGGCATAGAGTAGTAATCTTGGTAGGAGACAAGTTCTGTTGAGAGGGATAAAGTATTGAACAGGGAAATCAGAGTACAATACTGTCTGGGTGTTGAAGGGCCCAAGAAAGAAGCAAAGAATATCAACAGTATTACCTGCCATGCATGTCATAGGAGAAAACTAAGATATTTTTGGGGTAAAGTAGCTGCCCACTCCCATATATTTTCCCATAACCCAGAAGTCATGCTGAAATCAAATGTATCAGGTCAAAAAGCGCAGACAGCACAGTTAAGATGTAAATGATGGTGCAATGAATTCCATTCTCCAGACTACATCCTGCTGATCTACAGGAGTTTAAGAACAAACAGAGAAGAAGATCAGTACACGGAAGTCAATCCTTAAATGTCTTATTCCGCCGAAGACGGATGTGCCGGACCATTGGCGCAAATAAAACGGCGGCACAACACATTTCCATTCTCTGGACTACATCCTGCTAGAAATCTAGTAGGACAATGGTCTTGCTACAAAGGAGATCCAGCAGGAGTTTGAGAATGAACGATGAAGAAGAAGAAATGTCTTATGAATTCCTCCCATTATTCTGTGCTTTCTCTAATTTCTTCTTCTTCTGCATTCATTTTCAACCTCCTGCACAGTAGCAGGATGTAGTCAGGAGAGTGGAATGTCTCAACCTCCTGTACGTTAGCAGGATGTAGTCAGGAGAGTGGAATGTGTCACCTCCTGTACATTAGCAGGATGTAGTCAGGAGAGTGGAATGTCTCAACCTCCTGCACGTTAGCAGAATGTAGTCAGGAGAGTGGAATGTGTCGTGTTTACAGCTTAGCTTTAATATCTGCGCCTTTCTGAAACATCCATCTTCAGCATGGCTTCTGGGTCACTTTGACCCTTAATGGGATGAGACGACCATGTATGTTGCAGTGGACTTGGAATCCATTGTACTTTTCAATCAATCAATCTATCAATCAAGTGCCATGCCGAATTACGTAGGCGATCATGTTTCTCCATGACTCTCTGTCTCTTGTGTTGTCAATAAACTCGGTTGGTGAGCTTCTACTGTGCCACAATACTAATCCATCTAGCAACTTCTCTCTTTGTCGTCCCCTATCTCTTCTCCCCTTGATCTTTCTAGTGGTTATTACATGTTCATGCTGTATTATTCTCAGCATGTGCCCCAGAAACCGTGACTGTCTGCCCCTAATGTTTGACATGATTGGCCTTTTTACGCCAGCATCAATGAGAACCTCTGCATTAGTTTCTTATCTGTCCATGGTATTGTACTTTTACTTTGCTGAAATTATTAGAAACTTTCATCATTGTCTCTGACAGACTAGTTACATCACTGCAATCTAAACAAACCCAACACCAACTAAACAAATCTAACACCAACTAAACAAATCTAACACCAACTAAACAAATCTAACACCAACTAAACAAATCTAACACCAACTAAACAAACCCAACACCAACTAAACAAATCTAACACCAACTAAACAAATCTAACACCAACTAAACAAACCTAACACCAACTAAACAAATCTAACACCAACTAAACAAAACCAACACCAACTAAACAAATCTACGACCCAACTAAACAAACCCATATTTTATGTCGTTTTCACGTCTAACATCTTTTCTAGTAATCTTCTTCTTCTTCTTATTAGGTATTAGGTATGTTGATTATCCTCTTCGCACACCGGACAGGTCCGGTGATATTTGCTTTGTTATTTCTGATAGTGTTTCCTTATATTATCTGTTTCCTGTAGTTATTTTGGATCTGTGAATAAAACCACTTCTCTTCAGCTTTCCACTTGCTAGGAAGAAAGAAATGCTAGATGTAGTCTACATTGATGCAGATTGGTAAATAGATCTGACAGAAGAATAATGAACTAGTTGGCCCAGAAGTATATGCTACACTTTAGGCATTACGTAATGATCCTAGGGACACTGCTGCACTGGGATGCCTTCCTGTAGAGACTAAACATGCAGCAATATAAACCCCCACACTCAACGCAATCATGCCGTCAAGACAACAAACCTTGAATGAGTTTGGACATCACCTCAGTTACTCAACTGAGGAGAACGTTCTTTTGTCAGAAAAGCTATGAGTTTCAACAACTACATCTGTCACAGTCAAAGGTTACTTGAGTGGGGTATCCTTCATAAATGAAACGCATAGGCCTACATTGCATGTGTTTTAATTTTTACAAGTGAAATATTAATACAATATAGGCCTATTTTAGCAATTAATACCAAAATATTTAATTTATAAATATGTATCAGTCTAATTCCTAATAGGGCCATATAACAATTATTCAATAACCGGGAAGATCTCTCTTCGCTTTTTTAGTGTTGTCTAAAGCATTTAGAAAAGGCATTCACATTGATAGTTTTAGCATTCACATTGATAGTTTTAGCATTCACATTGATAGTTTTAGCATTCACATTGATAGTTTTAGCATTCACATTGATAGTTTTAGCATTCACATTGATAGTTTTAGCATTCACATTGATAGTTTTAGCATTCACATTGATAGTTTTAACATTCACATTGATAGTTTTAGCATTCACATTGATAGTTTTAGAAGTTGCAAGTGTAGCCAGATGAAAGTAATAAAAGTGAATAACCTTTTAACGTAAACCACCGCCCCCTTTTACAGAAGACATAGGCCTACTTATGGCCCTAATTATCAGTAGTTATGGGTACATGCCCTCCTGTCAAATTCCATGATACGCCACTAAATTAGCCCCTCATCGTCCTATAATTGCTTATTTATTATTACAGTACACAGATAATGATTAATATGATAATTAAATATATATCAAACTAGACTTCACATTAATTAACAATAACATCATAGACTATTTACCTGTTGTTTAAAGGCCAATATTTGAATATTATATCAGTCAACGAATAACTTCTCAAACTTGTTATAAACTAAGTTTTTACTTCCCTGTTATAAATTAAACTTTTCAGTAGGTCTACAAATTTCACACTATGATCTGTCAATAGAAATTGTTTTGGCGCAGATAGTTTGTAAACACTGTTACCACTCAATGTTTTTTTTAATGCTCAGTTTCAATGGAGAAAACGATATAAGGAAATAGTAGCCAAAGCAGTCAACTCGAAAACAAGCTTGCTCGGCAGCATGTCTTGCGGAAAAGTAAAAGCGGAAAATGTCCCCTAGTGCTCATAAATGTATGTTAATGTAGAAGTTCAGACGTGGACGAGATGTTCATATCATGGTGTCACTGAATGCGACACAGCTGAGACGGTGAACCAACCATAATTCAACTCTACTGTAGGTTGTTGTTTGCTATATACCGCAACCACGCACATAAATCGAAATCCAAGGTTTACCACCAGAGGACACACGGGGAAATTGATACTCTAATTACGCAAGACAAGTTAACTTGCAGCAGAACACTTCGTACGAGATAGACGTAGTCGACCAAGTTCAAATCCCTGCTAACCGCCTCCTCCGAGACTGCCACCCCATATATACCTAAGTTAACTCCGCTGGACTTACCACATCATCCGTATGCCAGACAAGCGCCTTCCAAAAACATTATTCTATGGGAAGCTGTGCGAAGGTAAACGTTCAAGCAGAGGGCAGAAAAGACGATTCAGTGATCACCTAAAAAAAAACTATCTCTATCACTGCAGCATCGATACTAGCTCCTGGGAGACTCAAGTCACTGAGAACGAACTATTGTGTTACTACGGATACTTTAATATTTGTACGGGGTGTTAATTGTTGTTGTAATAGTCATTGTCTCGATTAGTCCGTTCTCGGTGACTTGAGTACACAGTTTGAATGTCTTGACAAAATCACATCTTTTTTTGGAGATGCAGTTAGTCAAGTACGGGAAACCCCGTTTACTCTAGTAGTAGCCAGGCGATTCGGTGCCGCTAAAATGGACTGGTTCAATTCCCGTTAGTCTCAAGAATTTTTAATTTATCCTCTTGCTTCCTACATGAATTCAATATACTCAACACATGATATTATACCAAATCTTTTCCTAATTTCTTCAATTTTTATTTTATCTAGTTTAGTAACTGTTGCAGCTTTTCTGAGACACTTCATTTCACATATAACGATTATCCTCTGCTGTGAGGTTGTTAAGGACCATGTTTGACATTTATAGCAGAGTATTGGTATAAAAATGGTTTAAATTATTTGTCTTTTGGTGTCCATCTTGATCTTTGGGTGAAGAAGTTGGTGAAAGTTGGTAGATCACTGTGTTTGCTTTCTGACAACTTGTTTCTATTTCTCTGTCAAGGCTTCAGAAAAAAATGCTGCCTAGAAATTTAAATTCTTTGCTTGTTTCACTTTGGTGTTATCTATTGTTATATTCATTGGTGTTGAAGACTTGCTAATTTTCATAACTTCTGTTGGGTTTTTTTTGTACGTTAATTTTCATGTTGTACTTCTTACATGCTAATAGCAATACATTGATATGATTTTGTAAATGTTCATTATCTTTGTATATTATACTTTGATCGTCGGTAAATAATAGTTCCATGATTTCATTATTAATTTCCTCATCAGTTTTATTTGCAATGTTTTTCTCTTAGTTGATGTGAGCTTCTTTTATTATTCTGTCCATGTATATGTTGAAACGTAGGGGTGAAAGCACGCAGCCGTGTCTTACTTTAGATTTTGTTTAGATCGGTTCAGTCATTCCATATGTTGTTCTTACTGAGCTTTGGCATCTTCCGCTTTTATCGCTTTTATCACACATATATCGCTTTTATATTATCTAACAGCTGTCCTCTGATGTTATACATTTCTAATGTCTCCCTGAGAATGCTTCTGTCTACTCTATGTAATGGTTTTTCGTGGTCTACAAATACTGTGCTTCTTCTTCTGCTTTCGTTCACTTGAAACATGTCTATATCTGTAATTCTGTCTCCTTAATAAAACTCACTGTCTTTTGTAGTTCATACAGTGGCCCATAGAGTTTTGATTCCAGTGTTGTTTCCTCTGGCCAATATGTATGCCTCAGCGTTTCATGCTCAGAGCACTCTTGAAGTATATGTTTGGCAATCTGTGCACACTGTCCACATGTACACATGGCCGTGTTGCCAATCTTGAACTGTGTATACATGTGACTGCGGAGTCGGTTGTGTCCTGTTCTGAGGCGTAAAATTACAACTCGTTCTGGTCTGTTCATAATGTGATAGTCATCTTGTGTTGGTGTTTGTGGCTTTCTTATTGACTTGATCATCTGTTTTTTCCGATGGTAGGTGATTGGTATATCTGGTTGGTCTTCGGTAGCACCTTCCTTAGCCAGTTGGTCTGCTTTTTCATTTCCTTGTATTCCACAGTGAGAGGGTATCCACTTCATGGTTACCCTATGATGTTCGTCCGTCGTGATCGACGATGACCAAAAACTCAACCATAATGATAATAACAATAAATAATAAAATAATAAAGTTAATAGTGCGTTTTTAAATGACTAGCAAGTCCAATGCGCGCACAAAATGTTCTTTTACAGAATTGACAACAATAGAATGTATCTGTGTGAGGTTGAGGTTTTTTCTTTTCTACGTGTCCGCTTCATTCGCTAAGTAGTTTTTGTTAAGTCTGTTAGTTTTCCAGACTGGAGAGCTTGAAGCACTGACCTTGCATCTGTCAGGAATACCACAGGCTGTAGGCCAGAGTTGCCATCTTTTCCTGATTTGAGGAGTGGTATCATTATTACTTCTCTCCACGCCTGTGGTACATTACCTGTGGACCAGCTTGTGTTAAAGATCTGCAGTAACTTTGCTCTTGCTACATATATATACATGTACATACATGCATGCGTATATAGTATACATATATATAGGTCTATATATAAGATAACACACACACACATATACTGTGATTTTTCAACAACAAAACAGATGAGTATACGGTGTTCCCATTTAATTTTAGCGTTACCCCCTTCCACCCCTACACACCCAGAATCGCCATACACACACCCAGACAGACACAATTCATTACTGATTCCCTTCCCAAAACATTCATACAGGGAATAGTTGAAAAGGGGGGGGGAGAAAAGAAGAGAAAAAATAAAGTATGAATTGATAATATTAAATACTAGACAGGATTAATGTTCTTCACACTTGAACAAGGAAGTGAAAACAGGAAGGCATAGCGGGACTTTTGTATTGTTTCCACGGCGTCACCCCTACGGCATTGAAGGGTTATGGATATGATGATGATGAAAAATTATAGAAGTGTTTATCTTCTTCTTCTTCTGCGTTCGTTTTCACACTCCTGCAGGTTAGCAGGATGTAGTCCGGAGAACGGAATGCGTTGTGTCATGGTTTACAGCATTGCTGTGATATCTGCGCCTTTCGGCCTGACATATCCGACTTCAGCATGGATTTGGGTTACTGACCTATATATATCAATATCAATAAACCCATAACCCTTCAGGGTCGTAGGGGTACCACATTGGATGCTTCAGCACACAGAGTCCTCCAGCGAATTCTATCCTCAGCGATGCGGATGAGTGTGGAAATATCTAGCCCTGTCCATTCCTTGATGTTGTCTGTTGTTCTGTATTCTCTGTGTGTGATTATCCATTGTAGTATTTCAGTGGGCAAAAGGTTTAGCTAGTGGTGCCCATCTCCTCTCCAGCTGTCCTTCTGATGTATATGACCCTATATGGGATGGGAAAGCAAACTTCATCCCATAACCTCCTTAGTCGCCTTTTATGACATGCGTGGAAGGTAAACAGTGTTGCTATTCTTTGCTCCCCTTTCGGGCCCCGGCAACACACGGGCGAGTTTTTATCTATATATCAATGTTATGTGTCCTTTACAGAAAAGTTGTCCTTACTGCGAATCTGTAAACCTCTCGGTTATGTGCAAGCTGGCCAAGTGTTCAGAAGGTCTTCGATATCCTGTGTCCATTACACTTTTGGTCTGCCCTGTGTTCTCTTTCCTGGAACTATTCCGTCCATCATTAATCTTTCTAAACCATTTTGTTTTTCACTATGTTAACTTATGTTTCTTAATAAATTAAAGGGACTTCTTCTATGCATAAGTCTTTGCTGATTCCTTGCATTTGTTCGTCTTTCTGTCCATGATACTCATAGGACTTTGCGATAACATTTCAGCACAACTAGCCCAACAATAAAGAGAAAAATAGAATCACAATATTTGTTGTATACACATAACACCCCGACTCCCAGTGATATGCACTGCTTTGAGAAACTCCAACTCAAATGAGGTATATGGGGTGTGGGGTGGGAGGGGCGCAGTAACTCATTTGTTGGTGAACTGGATTCCTAGTCGGGTGTTTCAAGGTTTAATTTCCATGTTAAATGAAAATATTTTTAATCACCAAGAATTGTGTATATTCAAGCCTAAGGAAATGGGTACCAGATCTTCTCAGGAGGGTTGGAGGGTAGACTGACATTATCTGCAGGTATGCCGCTGGTCTATGCAAAATTGAGCCTAACACTGTATTCTCCATATATATATATATATATATATATATATATATATATATATATATATATATATATATATATATATATATATATATATATATATATATATATAATTATCTAAAACCCAGAACAGATCCAATAATCAGGTATGGGCCACAGAAACACAAGTAACAAAGTAATTATAATAAACAGTAACAATATAGACGTATTACGAATACTCACCACTACCAATACAAATATGATGGTATACTGCATCATTTACTATTACTTTATTAGATATATGTTCAGACGAAGATTTTTGATCGAAACGTCAACTGTTTTCCTCTTTATCCTTTTTATTAGTAGTAGTAGGTATTTGTAACACATAATTACCGTATTCCCCAATATGCTTAAAAGGCGTAATGAGGGAATGTTATCTGACTTAGTACCGTACTTACTATATGTATATATGTAGAAAACATCTTGTCGCCCATTCTGTATGAAGACAATCCAATGAAAGTCTACAAACATTTGGAACATCCAATGAAAGTCTACAAACATTTGGAACATCCAATGAAAGTCTACAAACATTTGGAACATCCAATGTTTATCACTTTTGATCACACATGTGGTATGATAATGTGTATAAACTTTAACATCCGACACAAGCCCCAGATTGGGGGGGGGGGGTTCAAACACCCGCGCCTAAGGCATTCAGAACATGACCTTTAATACTAGGAACTTATGCAAAATTTGCGTAAATCCCCCCCTCCCCAATCCCATTAACGAATATTTTGCAAAAATAGTCAAATAAATCTAATGAAAAAGAGAAAATTACACTGAAAATGGGCAAATTACTTTTCTTAAAGGCGGGAGGTAAACACACCCCCATCCCCTTAATATCAACGGCCCTGATTCAGTATTAACAAATGTAGCACGTTTATGTCGTCACACTCTTCTACACATCTCTCTTCACAATGTTTTGTTCCGTCCATGTTTCCTCATAGATTTTAGAACCGCTGATTCCATCATGGATCACGTGAAGTTCTTATTTTCTAACGTAATTTTTTTCATCTCCAAAGCCGTACACCTTTTCAGTAAAAAAAAAGTTCATTCGTCCGTTTGTGTGGGTAGTAACATCTTTTTTTTTAAATCAGAAATGTCAGTAATACTTGATTCTCATTGGCTGGTGACATAAAGTACACGCAAAACAACCAATAATCAGGTGTGCCATTCCATCTGAGTCATGCGGCATGAGATCAACACGTAGGACAAATCTGGCGAAGGACTTGATATTTGCTATAATGGGAATCTGTCATTTTTTTTGGTAACAACTGACTCTTTTTGTGACGCCAATTATGTAATATATATATATTACATAATTCGCCAATAGACCGGTGACATATAATTTCTGTGCACACATAAACATCAAAGCAGCAATACATCACAAATAAGGCGAAAGCTCTGTCCTCGGAGATGTGTATACACTTCATAAAACACACATTTACATGAGAGATTAGCGCTCTATTACACCAAGTACGGTTTTCCATGATACAATTTTATTACTGAATATTTCACGTGCATGCATATTACGATTAGGTATATATATATATAATGTAAAATTATGTAAGAACAGTTATATTATTGTTTATGTGCACGTGATACCCTTTTCTGTATAATCCGTTTCTTGTTTGTTTAGTTTTTTGTTGATTTTTTTGTGTGGAGGGAAAGGAGTTTAATTAGACAAAAACTGAATGCAGAACTAAACTAAAGTGATAGCGGTACTGAATATTTAAATTTGGAAAACCAACTAAAGTGAAACTTAATAAGAGCAATAGACCTACTTTTTCAAACAAAAGTTATTAACATATAGATCGGCTTTGGTAGAGTGTAACGTTTATTCTCGTATTTACTTGTTTACTCGTAGCTTTTATTCTCGTATTTACTTGTTTACTCGTAACTTTTATTCTCGTATTTACTTGTTTACTGGTAGCTTTTATTCTCGTATTTACTTGTTTACTCGTAACTTTTATTCTCGTATTTACTTGTTTACTCGTAACTTTTATTCTCGTATTTACTTGTTTACTCGTAACTTTTATTCTCGTATTTACTTGTTTACTCGTAACTTTTATTCTCGTATTTACTTGTTTACTCGTAGCAAATATCATGATCGATTAATCTCTACTATTAACCTTTACTATTTTTAAAAAAAGATGACTTTGGAGTTGAAATAATCACAAAATTGCTGAATGACATATATAACAGCGGAAACATACCCGATGACTTAATGAGATCCATATTCATAGCATTACTTAAAAGAAACCAGGGACCACCGAATGTGAAGAACACCGTACAATCAGCATCATGAGCCAAATAACCAAAATACTGCTCAGAATCATCATGAAGAGTGTGAGAAACAAAATAAAACCAGAAATAAGTCCAGAACAATGTGGATTTGTAGAAGGCAAAGGTACCAACAATGCTATTTATATATTGAGAACACTAATAGAGAGGTCTATAGAGGTAAAAATAGATCTGTACCTCTGTTTTATAGACTACACTAAAGCTTTTGACAAAGTTAAACATAGCGAAATTATACACATGCTAGAGAATCTGAACATTGACAGCAAAGATTTAAGAATAATCAAGAACATGTACTGGCAACAAACAGCAGCAATAAGAGTAGGAAAGCAATTTGGCCCTTTTCAACAAATAAAACAAGGAGTCAGACAGGGATGCGTGCTGTCACCAGACCTGTTCTCTCTATACAGTGAAAACATATTGCGTGCAATAGTAGATATCCCAGGAATATCAGTGGGAGGACATAACATAAATAATTTGAGATATGCGGATGACACTGTTCTGATTGCAAAATGTGAGGAAGACCTTCAAAACTTAATTAAAGTAGTAGTCACAGAAAGCAAAGAGAAAGGCCTCTTCCTAAATATCAAGAAAACAGAAGTAATGGTTATTTCAAAGAAAGAAAATAACACACCTTGCAAGATCATAGTGAATGATATAGTATTAAGACATGTCCACCAATTCAAATATCTAGGTACAATTATAACAGCAGATGGAAGAAGTTCAACAGAAATAAGATGCAGAATAGGACAGGCAAAAACAACATTCAGAAAAATGAAAAATATACTGTGTAATATGACCTTGTCATTAGAGGTGAGAAAGAGAGTTCTGCGGTGCTATATAACCCCTATACTAACATATGGGTGCGAGTCTTGGACAATAAACAAACTGGAAAGTGGGAGATTGGAGGCAACAGAGATGTGGTTCTACAGAAGAATGCTGAGAATATCATGGACTGCCAGAAAAACTAATGTAGAGGTGTTGAAAGAGTTAAATGCGAAACAGACCTTAATCAACAATATAAGAAAAAGGAAATCTTCTTTTTTTGGCCACTTCATGAGACAGGCAGGTTTAGAGAACATAATCACAACAGGCAAGATTGAAGGCACCAGAGACAGAGGGCGACAACGTGAGAAAATATTAGACAGTTTGACAACCTGGCACGGCAAAGAAACAACAACGACTTTGATACATAATACTGTGGACAGAGAGCTGTGGAGAGCCATGACCGCCTACGCCACCCGGCATGGCACCTGATGATGATGATGATTTAAAAAAAAAGAGTAGGGAGTTGAACACTAGAGCCCTCATTCACTGCTTCTTCTTCTGCGTTCAGCATCTGTGGCCATGTTATATTATCAGGCCTGTCAACAGGGCGAAGTCCACTGTCTTCTCCAGTTCAGAGCGGATGCCCCATAGCTTTTGCCTCAAATCTGTATCCTCTGGCTAGATCCGCTGTCTCTGCTCTTTGTATGTTGGGCAATTCTGAAGTATGTGTTCAGGAGTCTGGGTTCCGGATCAACATGGGTATTCATCTGTGTATGAGATCCTCAATCGGTAAAGGCGACCCAACAGTCTGCGGTGACCTGTTCTAAGGCGAAATACTGTGGTCTATTGATATCTTTGTATGTGATGTATTGCATCGTGTTTGTCTTCCACTTTGCTGTGTATTTGTAGGACAGTAGGTGTCTGTCTGTGTTGTCCCATTTCGCTTCCTGTATTTGATAGGGCATTTCTCATTTCCCATGATTCCACAGTGTGATGGTATCCTTTGAAGGGCAATAGCTGATTATTTTTTGATATTTCTTAGCTCATGTCTGATGTTGTGCAGTCTTTCATTTCTGTTGCTATGAGTTGATTCCTGTAGGGATCTGCAATCTGTGAATATAGCTATCTTCTTTGGGTCTTGGCCGTCCTGGTTCGGTAAAGACTTCCAGTGCTTGGAACCTCATTCACTATCTACGTGTTCACATATTCGCCTTCATATTCTGCAGGCATGTCAAGATTTTGGAGACTTGATGACTCAAATCTGATCCCATGAGACATAACTGGAATTGAAATTGTAGGGCAAATGTGAGGGCCCCTACTGATGAGTTAATTTATGAAGGCAACCCTCCTGCTTGTATAGACTTCTGCGAATAGGAAGTTGATCACAGAAGATGAAGATATTCTTCATTTTCTTGTTCGCAAATGTTTATGTCTACACAGAAACTGATTATCATAATTAATGTTATATCTACACATAAACTCGTATTATCATAATTAATGTTATGGGCCTCAACATCATCATCAAGTGCTGTCTCCGCAACGAGGGTTGGCTGCAACGTATCTCCAACATCTCCTGTCTCTTGTCTTGGTGGTGCACTCTGCTAGACTGTAACCTGTCCATCGTGTGATGTTACTCTCCCACTTGTATCTCTGCCTACCTCTTGCTCGCTTCCCTTTCACTTTACCCTCAAGTAAGGTCTTCAATAAGGTGTCATGTCTTTTAATGTGTCCAAAGTATTTTATTTGCCTGATCTTTATTTCTCTTAGTAGTTCTTTCTTCATATTAAGTGTCTTTAGCATCTCTTTATTTGTTTTCTTCTCTTTCCATGATGTTCTCCCTATTCTTCTATATACCCAAATCTCAAAGGCATCAATTTTGTCTTCTAATTTTTTATTTAGTGTCCATGTTTCTGAGCCATACATTAATATGGAATAGATGTAGCATTTTATCATTCTTATTTATAACTTGTTTGTAATTTGTTTAGATATTAATAATTTCCTCATGCCATTGAAGGTACTTTTAGCCATTCCTATTCTCCTTTTAACTTCTGTTTCACATCTGCCATCATTTGTGACTATGTGTCCAAGATATTGATACTGTTTTACTTGTTGTAGTTTCTCTCCCTGTATGTTTATGTTTACCTCCTGTTCTTCTGTGTCTTTGCTGATTATCATGATTTTTGTTTTTTGAATGTTTATATCCAGTCCATATTCATTACTTGATTTATTGACTTGATCTATTAGTCTTTGTAGTTCATGTTCACTTTCTGCCAAAAGAACAGTGTCATCTGCATATCTAAGGTTGTTTATTATTTTCCCATTGATCTTGAGTCCTGGTATTTCTTCTATATTTTTAAAGATATTCTCTGTGTAGATATTAAATAGGCTTGGTGATAAAATGCATCCTTGTCTTACCCCTCTTCTTATTTCTATGTATGGAGAGTAGCTGTTTTCACACCTTATTGATGCAGTTTGTTCCCAATATATATTTCTAATCAGCCTGATGTCTTTTCCATCTATGTCTATTTATTGAAGACATTTGATTAATTTTTCATGTTGGACTCTGTCAAAGGCCTTGCTGTAGTCTATGAAGCAAATATAGATACTTTTTTGGACTTCTATATATTTATCTATCACTAGCCGGATACTCAGTATATTTCTCTAGTTACTTTGTTTTTCCTAAAACCGAATTGTTCTTCATTGACCTCCATGTCTATCTTGTTCTTATGTGCCTACTTACAGCTGAATCCTACATCTTTGTTGAATCAAAAAGTTGAATCTTTATAACAAATTGATCGGGAACATTTGACCATGTACAGACCGACACAATATAAATACAACAATCAAAACTCGATATATACAATTAGCCCTATATTACACGGTGTGTTTTATTTTATATTATTTATTTTTACAACAAACCAATTCGACTCAAATATCTTCGTAATTTCCCCCACAATTTTAACGGTTATTTCCCTTTGACAACAAACGATTGGTTTTTGTAGGTGTTTTTTGTTGTTGACATTTCTAAGATATACCGGTACATGATTTGTCTGAGACTGCGAGCATTTAAATTTGTAAAAACATTTTTTTTTTTAAGTGTATACATTTTTTAAACAAATAATAAATACAATTGTGCATTTTTACAAGGTATATTTGCTTATTTAGTTTCACTTTAATAAGTTTTTTATGAAATACACATTATTTATACCACGTTAGTTTATTTTTGCATTCAGTTTTTGTAACAATATAGGGTCTAGGATTATTTCTGTCCATTTAAAAAAAAAAAAAAATTAAAAGTCCCAATATGTTTTCTTAGTTTGAAAAGTCGAGCCCACAGATTAACAAACACATATTTTGTAAAAACAAACCACATTATAGAGAAACATTAATATACAACTTTTCCTCATTTTTTGTTTACATTTGCATGATATGCATACATGTACTTAATACACTTGAAATATACAGTAAGGGTATGTTTATCATGGAATACCTTACACAGTGTAACAGGGGGTTAAAACATAAAATAATACGTAGATTTTGAATTTTTAAAAGTGTTACTAAATAGGGAATCTGGCCATAACCGAATGCTTTATAAAGAGATTCAACTGTGGGTCTACTATATTTGAAATTTCTTCAAAACATTCATACATTTGTGGATGTGGATATGTGTTTCTGCAGATCAGTGTTCATATCGCAACTGATGATGTGTATTGCAGTCTTGCAAGATGTGTTCAGATGCCCGTGCTTCCTGTCTGTAGAGTACAAAGGGATTGAACCAGTCCCCCGCCGAAGACTGATGTGTTGGGCCATTGACGCAAATAAAACGGCAAAACAGCGCATTTCCATTCTCTGGACTACATCCAACTGGAAATCTTGTAGGACCATTGTCCTGTTACAAGAGATATCCAATGGGAATTTGAGAATGAATGCTGAAGAAGAAGAACCAGTCCTCAGTCTATGTAAATGACTCTTAAGTCTGCAATACGAATACGATCGCTTATTCTGCTTGTGGCCACTTGTGGTTATGTCAATAGCAATGCCTGCAGCGACAAAAAGGTCAGGTATGATTGACCATAGTTAGTTTTCAGGTCCGTATCCACTGTACAATACAGAAACCAGTTATCTCGTACGGCTGACCTACTAGCAATATGGATACAGACGTCCACCGTTCAATGTAAGTGGTAAAACATGGAACATATAAGTTACCATGCCGAAGTCGGATGTATTGGATAGTTAGCACAAATAAAACTGCGACACAACTCATTTATGCTTTTTGAGCTACATTCTGCTGGAAATCTAGTAGGACCATCATCATATTATAGGAGATATCTAGTGGGAGTTTGAGAACGAAAAAAATAACTGATTCTCCTCTATTGAGATAACCATAGCTGTCCATCATATTCCATTTTTCATAAAGCAGAAGGAATATTAAGAGAGATAAAAAAAATATGACTGATGATATTAAAAGTAGTCATAAATAGACGTCTACACGCTGATACGACGGAATGAAGACATAGAAACATGGTGGACTTGTAGTGTTGATCCCTCCAAAGTGGCAACCCAGAGATTCTTTCTTGTTTTCTATTAAACCCTTAATGCCTTGCATCGTCAGGACTAGAACAGTTCTCTGGAGATTGTCTGTTTGTGTGCTTCAGATATGTTTGTTGTCGTTGGCTTTTTGTATGTCTGAAATCCATCTTTTTAATGGTCTACACCTGACTTAGTATCCAGCGTGCCTTATAGCATTGTTTCTTGAAGGGGACTATCTGATGGCAGTCTAGAAACACGTGAAAGTCGTTATTGTGCTGAAATTTGGTTTGGCCGATAAAGTCATTGTTGACTTTGCAATGAGTGTTCCCACATGCAAAGATATACACAAGGAACATAGTGTGATCTTAACTTACTTAATATGCGAAAAAGACTGCATGGAACTACGCTATTAAAATATACAATCAATAAAATTAGTCGGGTGGGGTAAGTAATAAACATTGGGTTGATGTTTAGCCTTTAAAGACAGGGAAATAATAAAAACACGAAAAACACAATTTTATTCTACCGTTTCTCGTAGTGGGACCCTAATTTCGTTTCGGAACCTAATTTTATTTCGTTAAAAATGTAGACCGTACTCCGAGAAATGAACCAACGCTTTCTACGTTGGATTTGATCTTTTTAGTAAACCCGTGTGTTTAGTAAGAATGAAAGAGTACCATCTGTATTATTTGTTTAATACTATTAAGCATCTGTTTTATTTTTCTAAGAGTGGGTTTTATTTTTCTAAGAGTGGGTTTTAACCCTACAATCCACCCCCCCCCCCCCTTTCCCTTATTGTCTCGCATTTACGGACTGTACTAAACTGAGGACTTAATCTGAGCCATCACTCTGCATGGTTACAAAACTGTAATTAATAAACAGAACTTACTAACTTTGCGTAACCAATGTCAAACAAACATGGCCCTTGACACAGACACAAACGAAAAAGATCCAAGTCTATGAAATGAGATGTTGGATGGAAGCTATAATGCCGCCAGAAATGACAGACGGAGAAATGAAGATATCAGGAAAGAAGTAAATATAATCTCAAGATAAGAATACATCGAGAGACAACAGATCATGTGGTTTGGACACATCAAGAGAATGAAACCAAGGCAACCAGCTCTTTTTGCATATAGCAGTAGAAGATTGGACTACAAGACACGAGGAAGACCATAACCTAGATTGGTGGAGATAATCAAAGAAACATTAAAGAGACCAGGACTGACCATGGCCAATGCAACTGAAAGTAATATGACATGAAAAAAGGGAGTTAGCACCAACTTTTGTTTATCATAGCAATATTCCATATTAAGAAATTGTATGTATATATATATATATATATATATATATATATATATATATATATATATATATATATATATATATATATATATATATATATATATATGCTGTGGTAAAAATAGAAGGGGTGATAAAAGTTAGACTGCACCGCAGACTGTTCTTATGGTCCATGCCGTGTGGCGCTGGTTATCCTGTCTTTCCACGGCCTTCTATTTCGTGTGTTGTCAATCATTTCTGATACCGATGTTCTTCCATGCCATAATGCTAGGTTGTCAATCATCTTCTGTCTTAGTCTTCCCCTGACTCTCTTGCTTTTTCGGTAAAGATATTGTTTTATAGAAGAATATTAAGAATACCATAGACAGAATAACAACGTAATTAAGATATCTTGAAAAAAAGTGATTTCAGAGAGTAGTACTGAGTTTTATTAGAGACAGTCCGCGTGTTTTGGACACTTCATGAGAAGAGGAGAGATTAAACATATATGTAAACGACAGACAAGTTGAAAAGCAAGAAGGGTAGGGGAAGACCAAGAGAAAATGTGCCAGACAACCTGTTAGTATAGCATGGGAGAACATTAGTATTGGAAATGATTGACAGCACACAAAACAGAAGACTGTGAAAAGACATGATAACCATCTCCACACAGCATTCGCCATACGAAGCTGTGGTAAAATATGTAAGGGGATAAATGCTCGACTCCTGCGGGGGATACCGACCCCTACCAGGAGAGTCCACATGTGGCGGATAGTGGAAAAGCCTCTTGAGGCTAGCTGTGAATAACCCTCTGGGCAAATAAACAGCCGCTGACCAAACGGTGTTGCTGACCACGAGGACGGGGTGGGATATCAGGCAACACTGATATCCCCACTGAAATACCCCATGTGTCCATTGACTGGCAGCATCAAAGCGAGTATGAGCCGCTATAAGCTCAGGTTGCTGGAGTAGGGTCACTGACACCACTCCAGGAATGTGCCAGGGGAGGGGAGGGGGTAGGAATAGGGTTTAGGTAGGGTTAGAGGGTTGGGTAGGGTAAATGGGAAATTATGGATATTAGAACAAGAGAGAGAGAGCAATGTTCTTAAATCACCGTCCCTGAGTGAGAGGTGCCTTAGATCAAAAGAAATAAACCACAGAGAAGGATAATGAATACCTGGCAACAACAAAAATTATCCTAGGAGAGGGGAAATCTACCTCAAAACCCCGGGCAGATGGTGCTCGTTAACCCTGTTAGGCAAGCTGTCTAGGAGAAGGAAAACTCCAAAATGAAACCTCCACTGCCCTGTGGACAATCCTTGGATGGATACGGGCTAGGGAAACACATCCTGACTCAAAAGTAAGATGGAAGACGGAGACACTGGACCGAAAGGTACAAAATAGTCCAGCCATGGCAAGACTGCCAAGGCTGAAAACCACCGTGTCACGCAATGACTTCACATGTCAAATTAAAAAAAATGTTCGACTTACACCGTACACCTGTTAATAGATTCCAGACGGCGGATTATTAATCGCAATATTAACTAAATTTTATACATATAGACCTAGAGACCTAGTTTGACTAAGTTACATTCCTTCATGTTTAAATATTTTCACATCTGGTATATAGTTCAGCTACAATAGTTATTATTATGAATATATTTCAAAGACATTCTTACGGATTGCACATTTTGATTTTAAAAAGTGGAAAGGGGGAGGGGGCGAGGAGAACAACAGAAAATGAACGGATTGAAACATCTTTGCAATGAAAGAACAGGCATGAAATATTAGACTTTCACCATTATGAAATATTGTAATTTTTTAATTTTTTTTAAATGTTGGTTAAGTATCGTATAGGACGTTGCGATTAAGTAAGCCCTTTTTTTTTAGTTGTGATACTATTTCTATGCAATATTTACGTTCAGTTGTTTGTGATAGTTTTCTGAACAATGTGATACACAAATAAATGTATGGATTCTTTGGACCATAAACAATTGTACAGAAACGTAATTATAGATTTCACTTCATGAACGCACAAAAAAGCGAAAATACGAATTGAACACTAAATGGAGGTCATTGCTATAATTAGCTATGACCTTTGGCGATTATTTTTAGTAATGACCAATCACCAACAGTTCCCTAACCTCGCTGGTCGCTGTATGGCGCAGATATGTGGGCTACTTCACCACTGTCTGTTGTGTGCGTGACTTTCTAAAAAAGAAAGAACATCCTTGTTCATTGCCAGGTATCGTTGTTTTTTGTCGTGTCAGCGTTTTGGTCTGTCGACTTATTTCTTCACAACCACCAACACAGGAAAATTACAAAGTTAACACCGATAGCAGTATCGACCGAGTGTTATGAAAGTCCGTCGGGGCTGCAAAGAATGCCAACACTGCGGCTTGCCATTCATACCGTCATCATTAACATCACTCGATGTAAAACTATATCATCATCACTCGATGTAAAACTATATCATCATCACTCGATAAGTGAGACCGTTGTAAAACTATATAACAATAGTTTATTGTCTATCTCCAGATGGATGACGGTCAGAATATCCACACTTGCCGTTAATCGTATGGGTGGTGACTGGGAGCTTTAGTTGTCTATCTAAGGCCAGATGTGTCGCCATGGCTGCGTTGAATTTGTATTTGTTCAGGGTTGTTTTGATGTTATCTATCCATCTTTTTCTATGGCTTCTTCTGGCCTTGTATCCGGATCTTCTTTTGTTGTATGTTCTTGTTGGTAGTTGGTTATGATCCATTCTCATAAGGTGTCTAAACCATTTTATTTGTTGTTTCTTGATGTATTCTGTACATGGCCTTCTTATACCGATTCTTATTCTGATTTAATCATATCTCGTCTTGTCTACTTCTTCTTCTTCGTTTGTTCTCAAAGTCCTGCAGATTAGCAGGATGTGGTCCAGAGAACAGAATGCGTTATGTCATGGTGTACAGAAATTTTGCGATATCTGCTCCTTTAGGCCTGACACATTCGACTTTAGCATGGTTGACCCTATATGGGATGGGACATACAACTCCATCCCATAACATGCTTAGCCTCTTCTTACGACACGCATGGAAGGTAAACAGTGTTGCTATTCTTTGCTCACCTCTCGGGTCCCGGCAACAGAAGGGCGTCATCTTGTCTAGTTTTATCACTTGCGACTTTTCTCTGACGTTTCTTCTCACACGTAAGCTTTATCTGCTGGGCTGCTGTCAGTGGTCATGTCTGGCATTTATAGCAGAATGTTGGCATACAAATACTGTTTATCGTCTGTTTTATGACTTCAGTCTTGATCTTTGGGTTGAGCAGTAAAACGGTACAACAATAGTACTTACGTCAAACATGAGGTCCATCAGCTTCACACTGAACGCACAGACTACAGGAGATGGTTACGAACAAAATTAAAACTCCAGTATGCAAGACAGTTTCAACCTTAAGTTTTTTTTTGTTTTTTTTATACAAGGAAATGAAAGACAAACAGTGAACAAACAGTAAAAATAATGGAACCAAAAAAGCACATGGCGACAAACATTAAAGAGAATTCTGTGTATTTGTTGTGGTATTACTTTTTTAAAACTGTGTTCATTATTTATCTTGTATGTTCTTGAAAAAGACCTTAAGTTTGAAACGTTCATACTGTCTTGTATACTGTTATTTGTATATTTTCGTACCAATACCGTATAGTCTGAGAGTCTGTGAGTTTATTGTAAAGCTGATTGATCTCGTGGTTTACACAAGTACTACAGTTATCATCAAGTACTACAGTTATCATCAAGTACTGTTGTTATCATCAAGTACTGTCTCAGCAACGAAAGCTGGCTGTAACGGACCTCCAACATCGTCTCTAACTGTGGTGATGCACTCTGTAACCTGTTCATCTCAGAGTATTTCCTTCTCACTTGCTCGCCTCCCCTAAACTCTTACCTCAAGTAAAGACTTCAACAAGGTGTCATGCCTTTTAATGTCTAAAATACTTTATTTAATTGGTATTTCCTTTATTTTTCCTTTATCGTTTATCCGGCTCTTTTGTGACGTGGTACAGAGCGCGTCTGTGACGGCCAAGGTACCGGATTTGTATCCCGCCACACGGAATTCTGCATCCGGACCGTTCAGAATGCAATGACAAACTACTGAACGTATTTATATTGTCTATAAAATCACTACAGCCAAAAAAGTACTGATTTTATCATCCTGAATAAGTTATAGTACCATTTTGTTCTTTTAATAGTTCATTTTTTTCATACAAAATGTCGGAAACATTTTGTTCATTTTCTTCTTTTTCCATGTATGTTACAAGAAGCGATTAAATTACGAGTCGTGGTTTAACTACTTCCATTCTGTACAACATTATGTAGAAATATTGGTAGTATATTAACGTAGGGTTCAGAACATAATTGGTGGCTGCAGTAACATTCTAGGAAATATTTACATATATTCGGTTGCCATTGATTTCTGAGCCGCTCGAATGCACAACTGCCCGCGACGAGAATTGAGACATCATATTTTGCTAGTCTGAGAGGATCTGTACTTCTCCGTCATAGAGACCGAGGCTGTATGAGAAAATACTGAATGTTACTCGTTAAGTAGTTGCATGGAAGTTGCGTGTGACTTGTGTAATGAAGGCTGCATGTAACGCTGTCACGCAACATGTAGAAATTGACCAAAAAATGTCATACTCTGTTGTGCACTTTATTGTTGTCCGTTGTGGAGAAATGTGTCGGTATCTCAACCAAACTGTAAACCACGACAACATATTTATTTTTTCTGAACTACATTCTTCACAAGCACAGTGGCACAAACGGATATCATCACTGTAATAAATATCATTATGTGTCAAATGTCATAATATATGTCATAACGTGTGTAAAAGTGTCATTTTTTATGTGCTGTCCATTTTAAATATAACCTTTAAAGCTTATTAAAGTATTTGCTAGAACAGGGAAAACACTACAAGACCGGGGAGGTGGGCATCCTAAAATATATTTCAATTCATTTGGGAAATTATTTTTTTAAACCACTATTGGTCGCATATCCTATTCAGGATGTAGCAATCAGCCCAGAATTTTCTAATCAGAATGTAGCCATCAACACAGCATTTTCTAATCAGAATGTAGCCATCAACACAGCATTTTCTAATCAGGATGTAGCCATCAGCACGGCATTTTCTAATCAGGATGTAGCCATCAGCACGGCATTTTCTAATCAGGATATAGCCATCAACACAGTATTTTCTAATCAGGGTGTAGCCATCAACACAGCATTTTCTAATCAGTATGTAGCCATCAATACAGCATTTTCTAATCAGGATGTAGTCATCAGCACATCATTTTCTAATTAGGTTGTAGCCATCAACACAGCATTTTCTAATCAGGATGTAGTCATCAGCCAAGAATGTTTTCGCTGTGTAGTGATTGTGTAAGTAGTTTGCCATTTATTTCTGAACGGTTTGGGTGCACAATTGAATGTGGCGAGATTCAAACTCGGTACCTTGGCCATCACAGACACACATGCAGATAATTACTATTCTGCCACCGAGACGGACAAAACCACTATACGTAAACATACATATCCAATATCTTGTTTGTAAAAGGATTCAGAAATTGGGAGGGGGGTATTAATAATTAATTTATAGTGCTAGATATACAATTGTCCTAGAAGGGGGGGGGGGGGTTTAAACCCCTCAACAACCCTTATCTCATGGCCGGCTTCAGTAAAAAGAAAATATACGTAACCTGAAATCGTGTTTTTTTATTATTTATGTGAAATTCGTGGATCGGTCTTGGCTATTTTTTTTTTAGCATGCGACTCCAAGTATATAAATAGTGACCAATGAAAAACCCAACAATAATTAAAACATAATAAATGAAGGCTTGTTTACTTTCTGTACAGAGGTCTCTACTTCAGTCGGTCTCACTTATCTACAGATTTGTTATGGATTACTGATCTGCCAGGTGAGGGGGGGGGTAATAATAAAATGTGCTCTGCTTGCACGTAGACCTCCGAGTTAATATTCCATTTCTGGTATGGAGTGACACTGTGATCGTAATGCCGGGTTATCTCGTATACGGCGTAGATCAAAGCCCCCACCCCACGCTTTTTTGGACCCCACAATAACAGATTAATAAGTTTGTTTAAAAATATTGTGTATTAAACAGGACTTCGATTTTTCCAATGTCGACATCACAGAATCTTATCAGATACTGCAGGACCACGCCTACTTGAAAACTACTTTTGATAAGAGATCGCAGAACATTTTTGGGTCACATCACTGCCACTAGTGACTAAAATTACAGTAATATAATATTTATCGCTGACGAAAATTCAGTTCTTTCCTGGTCAAAGGTCAGTGCCGATAGGTGGTCAAGTTAGTGCCTTGATTTCCAGAAAATAATGTAGACAATTAAGGGCACTATGTAACGCCAGCCAGACCTCAGAATACTATACCTTGCATTGAAGTGACCAGTCTCTTGCTAAAAGCTCATTCCTATTCAAGCAAGCCAGTTCCCACTTCACAATTAGCAGATTTATGATAACTGCATATTGAGTAGGCCTATTGATAAATAAAAACAAATAAATCATTTAAAAAGCAAATATTTAATAAACATTTACTTATAAACACAACATTCCCTTAATTTTGACTCACGTACAGATAATATGCGTCTGCTGTCAAGGCTCTCCCCACTTAATCTATACATAAGGCACAATACAGGGTCAAAAATAGATCTGACATACATAGATTATTTGACCTATCACTCACTCCTGCGCTATTATTGGGTGGTGGAAACACGGCGCTTTACGCGTGTCTGCGAACTATATTTAGAAACGGGGATTTCTCGGATGTAAGCTGTAGTTTTAAAATAAACAATTGCTGTTTTCCCGATATTGAGAGTTCACGACCATCAGACAGTGTATGAAGTCAAATTTTTATTTTGAAGTTTTCTGTTTCATATAGATTGGAGAAGACTTAAATATTATACGTCTACAAGAATTGTAAGTATTTCATTTTTTAATAGTACTTTTACACATATACAGGTCACCTGTTCTTTCGAGCAATTAATTAAAGCTCGCGATTCTCACAAAAATATGTACACATACATCAGTAAGTCCCAAATCCTAAAACTAAAATACAATCTGTATTATCACTCGCTGGCTGTTAAATATTTAGTTTAGTTAGATAAGTCATCGGTGTATTAATATTTACTATTCATTCATAATAACATTACACACTAGACATATGATGAAGAGGTATAGGCTTAGTAAGAATGCAGTGCCGGTAATGGCATCGAAGCCTAGAAATACCAAGGAGAACACTAGACTGTGTAAGCTTTCCCTTTTCCGCACCATTGAGGTGTGTTGGGGAATACTGTGATAGGTCCGTATTTTTTATTGACCAACGGCATACCATGGCTGAAAGTGGACAGCATCAATCCTGCCACCTTTACTTTCACAGAAGATCTGGTATCAATTTCCTTAGACTATATCGATCTATGAGTAACGTGTGATTATTATCTGCATCAATAAAAGTAATATAGTAGGCCTATCAGTCAAACATCGAAAATAATAGTAGCAGCAGTACTGCCAGATAGCATCTGTAGTCGTGGCAGTTGTAATGAGATCTACTTGGTAGGTCCTATCAATAGTAGTAGCAGCAGTTGTAATGATAGTAGTAGTCAGGACCGTAAGTACGACCTCCTCGGGAAGGGAGGAGTTACCACAAAAATGGGCTATTCGTGCATTTTCGTGTGTCAAATTTTCTTTTTGATGAGCTTTGTGCAAAAAAATCGCTATGTAGTAATAACTACATAATTAGAGATGTCAGTAGTAATAACAACATAATTGAAGATGTCAGTAGTAATAGCAAAATAATTAGAGCTGTCAGTAATAATATTCACAGCGTCAGAACTGATTATTGCTAATATTATTAGTGGTGGTGTAATACGTAGTAATATTGGCGTTGGTAGCAATAGCAACAGCTATAATATATTACTTATAATACAACAGTAATTGTTGTTGTTGTGGTTGTAGTGAAGTGGTAGCAGGAATGGTAATGATGTGGAAGTCAGTTCCAGAGCATGTTTTCAATTGTAGACAATACTACGATATTTATCGTCAACCAAATATGGGGGTGGAGGAATATAAAAATGATGCAAATATAATTATTAACATTCATGCATACTAATAAAATCATGATGAGAAAGTTAACAGCTCTCGCTTCGTCAAAGTATAAATTCAATGATTCTATGCAGCAACAACAACCAGCAGGAAATAAAAATGGAAACAATCTGCATTGATCACTTATTAATACAATCACACATGACTATATATAAATATGTAATATGAAGTATTATTAATTAAAGTAGGCTTATATGTTTGAGATATTGACAGAAAGAAAGGAATGTACCACAGCTCATGTACGTCAGAATCAGCAAACATTTAAACATTTGCTACGTTACATTCAAGTCTATAACTTCTATACTAAAATACAAATATATTCGTTTCGTATGTAAATTTAAAAATATAATTTTATTACACAAAATATATAGATAGGAGATAGAATACACGAATGAATGGAAATATTCATGTGACAAAATTAATACCCGATACCGGATTTTGATGTAAAAATGCGACACTGATTATGCAATGTTTTGAATTTTAAATTGTCATTGACCTTGTAAAATTATGCAATGCTAAAAATCGTAATTTTAAACGCAGATTTTTAAAATAGTAACGTGTTTTTATTAAAATGTACAAGTATATTTTATTATTGATTATCCTATGACATTTTGCTCTCAAAAACTTTATTTCGTTTTTTTACGAACCTCACATAGTTTTGTCCATACAACACATACCTTTTACTTTTCTACTCTCTGTTTTTGACCATCATATATCATTGATATTTCCCAAAATTATTATATCATTTAAACAGGATGTCGTATATTTAAATATATATCAAATGTTTAACAATTGCAACATTTGTGCATTCACTATTGCAGAAATTCTCAAAAGTGTAATCAATCAACCATATCTATATTTAGTTCCTGGAAAATCCCAGTACGGTCTCGACGATTCAAATAAACGAAAGAAGAAAAATAACGGCTAGCGTATTCGATTCCAAATGATGAAACTACAATGAAAAGTTTACTTGTTAGGGGACGATCACCGTATAGCACTCTACGCAATATCTATTCTTCTTCTTTTCTTTTCGCTTTATACCCCTTTATGCCTTGCATGGCAGCGTCAGCGGTAGAAGAGTTCTCCCTGGAGATGGCTTTTTTGTGTGTGCAATATGTATTCACTGTCCATTTATTTTTACACGGGCAAGTTCTCAACGACTGTGCTGAAAACAATGTATTTTCCTATTTTTTTAATGGCGCCGATTAATGTAGAAAAGGGAATTCAAAATTTCAGTTCTACAAATGGAATGAGCGGGAAACTTAGACATCCGTACTTTTATTTTTGAATTACATTACAGAGAAAACGGGTATTTTTCCTGTAGTTTTATCATCAAGAGAGGGGGTGGGGTTAGCTATATTTTTTTATATTTTTAGTTATAATCATAATGTTTTATTTCTGTAAGATTTTAACCAGTCACTCCCAAACTGAACCCTCGTTCTGTATCTACGGTCGTGAATTGTATGTAAGTTTAAATACGCCTTTTGTGCCACATGCTTAAAAAAAACAAGGAATTATGATGCAGTTTCGAAATTATATATTTAGTAAAGTGTATGAAAGTCACATAGGCTTATAGCGCAGTAAAGCTGTGAACCACAACGTAAAGTATTCTGTTCTCTGACTACATCGTGCTAAGCGGTGGGAGTTTGAGATTGATGCAGAAGATATAGTTTATGAACTAGTGGGCGACATGCAGCACGTGTTAAAAAAGGATTTTTTATGCGGCGTTCATTCTCAAATTCCTGAAGATTCTCAGGATGTAGTCCGGAGAACGAAATGCGTTGTTTCGTGGTTTACAACGTGGCTGCGATATCTGTGCATGTCAGTCAGACACATCCGACTTCATCATGACTACTGTGTCCCTTTGACCTTTATTGGATGGACCACAATTCCCCCCATACCTTCTTATTCGCCTCTTTCGACATGCGTAGTAGGTGTTATGTAGTTTTATTGCTTCTTCTTTTTCTTCAGAGTTCATTCTCAAACTCCCGCTGGATCTCTCTTGTAGCATGACAATGTTCCTACTTGATTTGTAGCAGGGTGCAGCCCAAAAAATAGAAATGCGTTGTGTCGCTGCTGTATTTGCGACAATGGTTCAACACATACGTTTTCTGCGATTGTTGTTTTTATCTTTGCTATTTCCTTTCGTACTCCGGAAGCGAATAGCTGAAGCCAGTCTCACAAATTCGACATTCGCAAAATAGATGTTGGATTCGATACCTCAACAAATCGTACTGAAAAAAAGGTACTGTCGAACAAGTTCGTGGATAATGGGATGGACGTCTAGTGTGGTTCAACCCCAACCCCATTTCTACGAAAACAGCATAAAATATACAAGAAACTAAAAATAACATAAGCCTCACTTTAAACCGTAGCTGTTTCCAAACAAAATCATCAAAAACTTCTCGTTAATGGAAAGTTTTTTGTTGCAATTTTTAGTCTTTCTGTACACCCCTCTCCTTTCCTAGTTTTTATAGTCATATTTATGTGCCTGCTGGCATTGTGATTGTGTGTCATATCTACGGCCCTGCTGGCATTGTGATTGTGTGTCATATCTACGGCCCTGCTGGTAGTAAGATTTTGTGCCACATCTACGGCATTGATGGCAGTGTAATTGTGCTTTTTAAGTGGTCGCTGCAAATTGAGCAATATCTGAAAATCCAAGCGTGTTGCATTATTATTTTGTAAGGAACAGTCGAGGGTGGAAGGAGAAGAGACGGTTTCTTGGATTGATAACATCAAGAAATGGTGACCAACTAGGCATGAATTTTCTACACTCCTCTGAATAGCTGAGGATAGATAATTGTTTTTTTTTTTTTTGCTGTCTCCAGTCTAGCTCCCCTCCGTCCTACGACTCTGCTGACGGATTATTATTTGTTAATCGTATTGGATTTACTTTTCCCGTGAATCTCGTCAACAGAACCAAGAGGAAATTAGTGCAATCAATCATTAGGTACTTTCTCAATATAAGTTCTTTGGTTGATTGGTTGCTATCCCCAGGAATTGCGAGTACACCACAAGAATAAACTGAGAGTACATGTCCTTACAAGAGCACCATGTGAGCACTTGTCCTTACAAGAGTTCCCTGCGAGCACATGTCCTTACAAGAGCATCCTGGGAGCACATGTCTTACAAGAGCATCATGTGAGCACTTGTCCTTACAAGAGCTCCCTGCGAGAATATGTCCTACAAGAGCGCCATGCGAGCACACGTTATTGCAAGAGTACCATGCGAGCACACGTTATTGCAAGAGCACCATGCGAGCACACGGTATTGCAAGAGCACCATGCGAGCACACGTTATTGCAAGAGCACAAAAGTACTCATGAGCACCAGAATTAGAATGTCTGCTTTATTCGATGGGACAGCCAATTCTACCCCCATAAACCTCTTAGTCGGCTCTTATATATATATATAGCAGATAAGTGTCGCCATCCATTGCTCCCTTTACAAGCCCCGGCAACAACCGGGTGAGAAGGTGGCTATTAAATGTTGTATTTCGTGCGAACAAATTCAAGTGAACAAATGTTTCGTGTCCTGTGAACTAACCGAATAATTTTCTCGTTCGAATAACTCGTGTGTCACTTATAATGCATGGTACGATATAAACCATAACAGACCGCACTCTATTCTTCAAACTAGATCATACTAACCTGCAGGAAGTCAGGAATGAACGCAAAAGAAGAAGTCTTGCTAGTACGGTGATCCTAGGATGACTTCTTCTGCTTTCAGTATTTGCGATCATGTTATATTGTCAGGCCTTTCGCCAGTGCGAAATCCACGGTCTTCCTCAAATCAGAAAGGCTGCCTCGTAGCTTTTGCTTCAAACCTGTATCCTCTGGCTAGAGCCGCTATCTCTGCTCTTTGTATGTTGGGCAGTCCTGAAGTTTATATTCATGAATTTGGCTTCCGGATCCACATGGACATTCATCTGTGTATGGGATCCTAGGCGGGACCGTGAAGTAGATTTTCTCAGTATGATGCAAATCTTCGAAATGTCGCCTCCTTAAATGATTTTTCTTCGAAATGCCATCCCCGACAATGTACTTTGGTTGCTGCCGCCTGATGCAACCGCCTCTCTACATCATAGCACAGCACGGCCCGGATCCTAGATTCAAATTCCAGTTCAACTGAATATTTTTTTAATCATCTCATAGGTCCACACAGCCTAAAGACATTGGCACCATACCATCTGGGAAATTAATGGTGTACACAGCATCTCTAGGTATGCCATTGGTAAATCTTTTTCTTCTTCTGCGTTTGTTCTCAAACTTCTGCAGATTAGAAGGATGTAGTCCGGAGAACGGAATGCGCTGTATCATGGTTTACAGCATTGCTGCGATATTTACGCCTTTCGGCCTGACACATCCTACTTCAGCATGACTTTGGATCACTTTGACCCTATATGGGATGGGACAGCCAACTTCATCCCATAACCGCCTTAGTCGCCTCTTACGACATGCATGGAATGTAAACACTGTTGCTATAATTTGCTACCCTCTCGGGCCCGACAACACGCGGGCGCCATTGGTAAATGAAAAATCTGAACTCAACCGTGCCGTCTAGAATATAAGACATTATTGGCTAATGGGAAAGCAAGCATTCTTAATGGCTCATTTGACTATTTCTGTTATTTCCATTGGTCATTATAATTACACTTATCGTGATAGCCAATGAAAATTAAGGGAATAGTCGGTACAATCACATATCATGTGCCTACTTTCTTCTTTTTGATTATTCCTCTTGGTTATGATTATCAGACAATGGGTTAGTTAGTTAGTTAGTTAGTTAGTTAGTTAGTCGTTGGATCATCGTCATTGCACTCCGGACAAGTCCATAGGTGCTCAGATCTTTCCTTGAGTGTATCTGCCATTACACGTTGACTGACAGTCCCAGTACGTTGTTGATTGACCATCATTCTTTTTCGCCCACGAAAACTCTCCTTTCTAGCGACACCACATTTCAAACCAAGTTCCTTTATTCTAATCATGGAACAAGAGTCATCGTCACTTGTACAGTCATTTGTTCGTGCGTTTTCACGCAGGGCATTCAAAATGTCTGCCCGATCCATCGCTCCACCAACAGCCGTAGTAGCAGGGTATTTAGCCGTTAGACAACGGGTATTTATGTATTACTTAACGTTAACCAGTTCTACACACAACACACTGGTTCTATTCCTGCCCACTCAACTCTCCTGACAGCCATCCTAAATAAATTAGTATTTAAATTAATGAATAAATACCCGTTATCTGATAATCATAGCGAAGGGAAATAATCAAAATGAAAAAAAGGTAGGCTCATGATACGTGATAGAACCATATAGTCAAACAAGTCATTTTAAAAGGTTGGATTTCCCATTAGCTAGTAGGTTTTATATTTTATATTGTAGACGGTCATAGTTCAACACCATATATTCCAAAACGTTTTAATGGCGAGTATAAATACAAGCAGATGGTTGTGGTTTTTTTTAACCGTTCGTTCTCAAACTCTCGCAGGATCTTTCTTGTAGCAGGACAATGTCCTACTAAACTGTCAGGAGAATGTATTCTAGACAACGTAGATGCGCTGTATCTTATTTTATTGCTCAAATGAGCCGATATATCGAAATTGGCAGGAGAGAACTATATAATATATATACTTGTTTGTTGTATCTTGTATAAACTGTTTGTGTGTGTATTAATTGTTTGTTCTGTATCACGGGTTTGACCGTAGGCATCTAGATGTTTACGGTCTAACCGCGATTTTCTCCAAGAGAAGACATACGAGCATAATAAAAAAAAGCCTTTTGACCTAGGCTGCATTTTGTTAGTAGGCTTTAGTAGATGACGCGAAGTATATAGGGCCTACATAGTGACCAACAAAAATCACGACAATAATTTAAATTGTCGTGTATTTGTTTCTGTTCTGCTCGAAAGTCTTCTATTGGCGAGTTACGTTTTAGCTGTAAACATCTAAATGTCGATGGCTTAACCTTAAATGGTATAGTGCAAAGTTGGTATGTATGCTTTATTGTGTCCTAGTCTGTGTACTCTTGAAGGGCACAAATGTAGTTCATTCGCTTGACCGAATGTGTAATGTGCTGAGTCATGTATTTGGAATTTTGTGTACATATACCTTCTGAACAAAGGCTCATTGTGAGCTGGAGGCTACATGAGATGTAGTTTTTGAGAAGAATGATCAACATTCCATGGATAGCCAACAAATTAAATATAGAAGTCCTTAGAGATATTGGAGTAAAAAGACAAATTATTGCAAAAATTAGAAGTCTCATATTCCTGTAAAAAGACAAATTATTGCAAAAATTAGAAGTGTCATATTCATGTAAAAAGACAAATTATTGCAAAAATTAGAAGTGTCATATTCCTGTAAAAAGACAAATTATTGCAAAAATTAGAAGTGTCATACTCCTGTAAAAAGACAAATTATTGCAAAAATTAGAAGTGTCATATTCCTGTAAAAAAGACAAATTATTGCAAAAATTAGAAGTGTCATATTTCTGTAATAAGACAAAATAATTCCAAAAATTAGAAGTGTCATATTCCTGTAAAAAAGACAAATTATTGCAAAAATTAGAAGTGTCATATTCCTGTAAAAAAGACAAATTATTGCAAAAATTAGAAGTGTCATATTCCTGTAATAAGACAAAATAATTCCAAAAATTAGAAGTGTCA
Organism: Meghimatium bilineatum; assembly: GCA_034231615.1. NCBI lineage: Eukaryota > Metazoa > Mollusca > Gastropoda > Stylommatophora > Philomycidae > Meghimatium > Meghimatium bilineatum. The sequence goes on from CM067321.1 coordinate 8,941,875, forward strand.
TATTCCTGTAAAAAGACAAATTATTGCAAACATTAGAAGTGTCATATTCATGTAAAAAGACAAATTATAGCAAAAAATAGAAGTGTCATATTCTTGTAAAAAAACAAATTATAGCAAACATTATAAGTGTCATATTCCTGTAAAAAGACAAATTATTGCAAAAATTAGAAGTGTCATATTCCTGTAAAAATACAAATTATTGCAAAAATTAGAAGTGTCATATTCCTGTAAAAAGACAAATTATATCAAACATTAGAAGTGTCATATTCCTGTAAAAAGACAAATTATAGCACACATTAGAAGTGTCATATTCCGGTAAAAAGACAAATTATAGCAAACATTAGAAGTGTCATATTCCTGTAAAAAGACACATTATAGCAAAAATTAGATGTGTCATATTCCTGTAAAAAGACAAACTATTGCAAAAATTAGAAGTGTCATATTCCTGTAAAAAGACAAATTATAGCAAACATTAGGAGTGTCATATTCCTGTAAAAAGACAAATTATAGCAAAAATTAGAAGTGTCATATTCCTGTAAAAAGACAAATTATTGCAAAAATTAGATGTGTCATATTCCTGTAAAAAGACAAATTATAGCAAACATTAGAAGTGTCATATTCCTGTAAAAAGACACATTATAGCAATAATTAGAAGTGTCATATTCCTGTAAAAAGACAAATTATAGCAAACATTAGAAGTGTCATATTCCTGTAAAAAGACAAATTATAGCAAAAATTAGATGTGTCATATTCCTGTAAAAAGACAAACTATTGCAAAAATTAGAAGTGTCATATTCCTGTAAAAAGACAAATTATAGCAAACATTAGGAGTGCATTTTCCTATAAAAAGACAAATTATATCACACATTATAAGTGTCATATTCCTGTAAAAAGACAAATTATAGCAAGCATTAGAAGTGTCATATTCCTGTTTAAAGACAAATTATAGCTAATATTAGAAGTATCATATTCCTGTAAAAAGACAAATTATAGCAAAAATTAGAAGTGTCATATTCCTGTAAAAAGACAAATTATACCAAAAATTAGAAGTGTCATATTCCTGTTTAAAGACAAATTATAGCTAATATTAGAAGTGCCATATTCCTGTAAAAAGACAAATTATTGCAAAAATTAGAAGTGTCATATTCCTGTAAAAAGACAAATTATTGCAAAAATTAGAATGTCATATTCCTGTAATAAGACAAAATAATTCCAAAAATTAGAAGTGTCATATTCCTGTAAAAAGACAAATTATTGCAAAAATTAGAAGTGTCATATTCCTGTAAAAAGACAAATTATAGCAAACATTAGAAGTGTCATATTCCTGTAAAAAGACACATTATAGCAAAAATTAGAAGTGTCATATTCATGTAAAAAGACACATTATATCAAACATTAGAAGTGTCATATTCCTGTAAAAAGACAAATTATAGCAAACATTAGAAGTGTCATATTCCTGTAAAAAGACAAATTATAGCAAAAATTAGAAGTGTCATATTCCTGTAAAAAGACAAATTATTGCAAAAATTAGATGTGTCATATTCCTGTAAAAAGACAAATTATAGCAAACATTAGAAGTGTCATATTCCTGTAAAAAGACACATTATAGCAATAATTAGAAGTGTCATATTCCTGTAAAAAGACAAATTATAGCAAACATTAGAAGTGTCATATTCCTGTAAAAAGACAAATTATAGCAAAAATTAGATGTGTCATATTCCTGTAAAAAGACAAACTATTGCAAAAATTAGAAGTGTCATATTCCTGTAAAAAGACAAATTATAGCAAACATTAGGAGTGCATTTTCCTATAAAAAGACAAATTATATCACACATTATAAGTGTCATATTCCTGTAAAAAGACAAATTATAGCAAGCATTAGAAGTGTCATATTCCTGTTTAAAGACAAATTATAGCTAATATTAGAAGTATCATATTCCTGTAAAAAGACAAATTATAGCAAAAATTAGAAGTGTCATATTCCTGTAAAAAGACAAATTATACCAAAAATTAGAAGTGTCATATTCCTGTTTAAAGACAAATTATAGCTAATATTAGAAGTGCCATATTCCTGTAAAAAGACAAATTATTGCAAAAATTAGAAGTGTCATATTCCTGTAAAAAGACAAATTATTGCAAAAATTAGAATGTCATATTCCTGTAAAAAAGACAAATTATTGCAAAAATTAGAAGTGTCATATTCCTGTAATAAGACAAAATAATTCCAAAAATTAGAAGTGTCATATTCCTGTAAAAAGACAAATTATTGCAAAAATTAGAAGTGTCATATTCCTGTAAAAAGACAAATTATAGCAAACATTAGGAGTGCATTTTCCTGTAAAAAGACAAATTATATCAAACATTAGAAGTGTCATATTCCTGTTTAAAGACAAATTATAGCTAACATTAGAAGTGTCATATTCCTGTAAAAAGACAAATTATAGCAAACATTAGAAGTGTCATATTCCTGTAAAAAAGACAAATTATATCAAACATTGGAAGTGTCATATTCCTGTAAAAAAGACAAATTATATCAAACATTGGAAGTGTCATATTTCTGTAAAAAAGACAAATTATATCAAACATTATAAGTGTCATGTTCCTGTAAAAAAAGACAAATTATATCAAACATTGGAAGTGTCATATTCCTGTAAAAAAGACAAATTATATCAAACATTGGAAGTGTCATATTCCTGTAAAAAAGACAAATTATATCAAACATTGGAAGTGTCATATTCCTGTAAAAAGACAAATTATATCAAACATTATAAGTGTCATATTCCTGTAAAAAAGACAAATTATATCAAACATTGGAAGTGTCATATTCCTGTAAAAAAGACAAATTATATCAAACATTGGAAGTGTCATATTCCTGTAAAAAGACAAATTATAGCAAACATTGGAAGTGTCATATTCCTGTAAAAAGACAAATTATAGCAAACATTAGAAGCGGATAGTCCAGATTTTTATATCATATTATGAACAGAGCAAATTTAACATTTACACTGCAGTAACCACCGGAAAGATCAAGGGAAAAAGAGGCAGAGAAAGGCAGAGAGAGATTTCTGGATGGGTTGTCCCTTTGTTTAGAGAGAATGTCATCAACTGAACTTGTTAACAACACAAGCAACAGAGATATGTGGAGAAACATGATCGCCTACGCCACTGGTCATATCACTTAATTGATTGATAGCTACTTAGTTCGCTGTGTCTAGTTCTCAGTCGAAGTATGATAACATGTTCTGATCTATGTAGCAACTTGCTAGTCATTCTGTGAACATACATTACACATTCTTTCCCCTGTATGATTTATTTTGCTAAAAATTATTGCCACGCGTGGTTGTTGCATTTTAACACCTTCCTTGAATAGGTGATTGCCACGCATGGTTGTTTCATTTTAACACCTTCCTTGAATAGGTGATTGCCACGCATGGTTGTTTCATTTTAACACCTTCCTTGAATAGGTGATTGCCACGTATAGTCGTTGCATTTTAGCCCCTTCCTTGAATAGGTGATTGCCACGTATGGTTGTTGCATTTTAGCATCTTCATCGAATAGGTGGTAATCCAACTCATCTCATGCTATCCCACATGAAGATGGAGTCCATTGCAATATTTTTCTGCAAATCTCATTCTTTATAGCTGTCAATACTGCATGTATTCCGTTAGGGAGTTCAAGGGAGTCACCACCTCATGTAATGGGTGAATTTTGTTGGTACAGTACAAGTAAACGTCACGATATATTTAATTATTTCCCTTGTCTATGTTTGTAAATTTCTTGTTCATCATTTAATAATTGAAATTATTTACTTATTTAGGGGTTGAGTCAATGAAAATCACGGGGAAAACTCAAATGAGTCATTTTAGCAGGCTGTTTTTCAATTACCCGGCATATCTTATATGTGTCCGACTCTGTAGCGGCATGGTACACTACGCGTCTGTGCCGGTCACGGTATCGGGTTCAAATTCCGCTACAGGCATTTGTGCATCTGGACCCTTTAGAAAGCAAAGGCAAATTACCAAACGAATTTATATTGCCTAGAAATACACTACAGCCAAAAAATTCTGGGTTGATGGCTACGACGTGAAATAGGATATTCTACCTTTTTTTATTTTTAAATCCATCTATGCTCATTCAGCGCCGGGTACGGAGCATATGGCAGAAACCAGAGCTCTCAAGTTTGAGCGATGTGATGCGACTCTGTGTAATTTTTGTTTGTTGTTGAGATCCATAGTCATACATTCTTTGATGATTGTTATGTGAAGAGTCTCGGTCTTCCTCTTTTTCTTTTGCGATTTGGTACCCATTTTAATGCCTGTAGTGGCAGTATGTCCGATAAAAGTCCATCATTTTCTTATTGTTGTAGAAACATACTGTTATTTGGTGTTTTCTTGTTTGTTTGACTTGAATTCTTTGACTGATATAAACTTAGTATGCATAAATGACGGGTGCATGACAAGGTTGGCGGATAGGGACGGCGACGATGACAATGCGATGGACGTGGGTTTTGTGGCGGCTGCTATCACACCCAGATGCAGATGGGATGTACTGGGCATCACGGCAGCAACCAATTCTCATGTGTCTTGTTGGTGGACAAAGGACAAAGTAAACAACTGCGAGATAAACTCAAGTCCTTCCAGTATTCTGGCTCATTATAAGGCACAAATTGGTCAGAGGTACTTAGGGAATTACAATGAAAATAGTCACAGGCGTATGCAATAAGCAAATTATGGAAAGGGATAATGCGATTACTCTTGAAGATAATAAAATTGGACTAAAACGATCAAGAAACTCAGCGCCAGGACCTGACGGCATTAGGTACGGCGATCTCAGAGGCAGGTCAGACGATGACCTTAAGAAGACGGCAATGCTGTTCTACAAGAGCTTCGCGAATGGCACAGTAGAAAAACATTGGTTGCATAGTTACTTAATCTCACTGCCCAAGCCTGGCAAGAGTCACGCCAAGATACAGGTTTTAAAGCTCATAATCATTCAGAATACGACCAGCAAGTTGTTAGAAATGATTGTTTCGTGAAAATTATCCTTGCACCTAGAGAGGAATAGCAGACTACCCACAACGTTGGGAGGCTATCGTCCAGGTTGCAGACTCAACACAACGTCGCCATATTCACGCAAGACGTGTTCGAAAGTTTCAACGCGCGTGTTCGAATGGAGACGTACGCGACTGCAATATACCTGGAAGATGCTTACAACAGAGTGCCCTTGGGTTTCTTGATAAGCATGATGCTACAGCTCTAAGTAGGTCATTTTATTGTCAGGTGGATTGCTTCGGCAATTTTTCAGACAGGTGGTTTCTGAAGTATGGGAGTTGGTCACCGGCATCAACAGTCATGAGCCTAGAACTACCACAAGGGTCACTTCTGTTGTAGTATTATTTAATGTGTATACAGTTCAAATTACGAGCTGTCCGATTGCATGACCGGGGAGAACTAAGTACTATGCTGATGGTAACTTGGTATGTAGGCAGGGCAGAGATAGAGAAGGTAGCGCCAAGAATTTGCAAAAAGAACTTCATCGTATATGGTAATGGTGCAATGATTGTGGAACTATTGTTAATCCATCAAGGGCATCGATAATATGCTTTTTCCTGAATAATCACTTAGTAAACACATCCACAACATCGGTTACTTTGAGAGAGGATGTTCTCGAGAGAACCAGCACAATGAAATACATGGGCGTTATGTTGGACCGAAGTCTGAGTTTCAAAGATCATGTTGACCACATCATTGTAAAGGCTTATAAAGGTCTTTCGGCGATGAAAATTATGGTTGCAGCTCAGTCTGGACAGAGTCTGCTATTTCTGATGTATCAGAGATTGGTGGTGGCTGTGGTAGAGTATGCGCTGGCAATTCTAACAGTGAATAAGACTCAAACAGAAAGATTGAATATAATCAAGAATGAGGCAATGCGAATCTTACTGGGATGTACGAGAGATACGTCGGCACGGACTATGCGATACTTACTTGATTGCCCAACTGCAGAGCAAAGAATACAACTGTGCAGGGCACGGGCTTACCTACAAATCACATCTGATAAAGAGCACCCTCTACACCCTGAAATTCTCAAAGTGAAAATCGGTCGACTTTAGAGAGAAAAGTCGTGGATGGAGCGCGCAGAGGAAATTATACAAAGTGTGTGCAGGTTGGAGGATGTGCTACATGGTGCGGCATGGAGTCGGGCTTCCCTTAGAGTGTCAGACAGCCTTCAAAGTAATAATAACACGCACAATAGAGAATGTAGGAAGTGGTGTCCGACAGTGGTGGAGTCGGAGGTGCAGGCTCTGATCGGCGAGAATTCCAGGGAAGATGATATGATTATATATACAGATGAGTCGGTTGAGAGGCACATGAGGAGTGCCTGGACCTTCACGGCTCAAAAATTGGGGGAGACTATCAGAGAGGAATGTGGTATGTTCGCTCAGACGACAAGCAGTACGACAATGGAGATTTTTGCAGTAACCAAAGCTTTGAAATGGGTGTGTTCGCAAACTGCGACACATGCCTGTATACTCAGTGACTCAATAAGCATAATGATGAAAATGCAAACGACGTGCATTCGGGAATAGTGGCTGGATGCGATGAAGAATTAATGCGTGCGAAAAGTGACTTTTATGTTTGTGTCAGGACATGCGGGAGTCTGGGATAATGAGAGAGTAGATAGTTTGGCCGCACATGCGGCTACTACGACTGTTGGCGGAGCGATGGATCGGGTAGACATTTTAAATGCCCTATGGGAAAAGGCACGAACAAATGACTCTATTAGTGACGATGACTCTTATTCCGTGAATAGAATAAGGGAGCTTGGTTTGAAATGAGTTGTCGCTAGAAAGGAGCGGTTTCGTGAGCGAGAAAGAATGATGCTCAATCAACGGCTTACTGGGACCTTCAGCCAACGTGTAATGGTGGATACAAGGAGAGATCTGAGCATATATGGACGTGTTCGGAGTGCAGTGACGATGATCCAACGACTAACTAACTAACTAACTTGAACTTTACCCAACAAATATATAAGTTTTTGAAAACATTTATTTTCAAATGAATTTAATTTCTTCCCCAATGCTTCTGATATTTTCCAACTTTTACAACCATATGGTAATACGGATATACAACATGGGAGTACAATATACATCGTTGTCAACTAAGGTTAGTTCTTGTATCGGTGAATGGTAACATTACACCTCTACACTTGCTAGTTGTATATGTTTGTTCAATAGTAAATGTTACAAGATACTAATAATACATATAATTTATGCATTATTATTCTTATTGTTCCTTTGATGTAAACAATAAGAGATATAATTAGAAACGATAACATCAGATACATAATCAAAACATAACCAGTAATGAAAAACATCAGGAGACCACAGATCAAGTGGTTTTCACACTCTTCCAGACACAGACAGCATGCCACAGATGACATGACACATAGACATCACGGCTATAAAACCAGAGCCAGACCGTGTAAAAGATGAATGACAGAAATGAAAGAGACCACGGGAACAAGCTCACAAACAGAACTCAAGAATGCCATCTCCAGAGAACTTTTCCACCCCTGACACCGTAGGGCAAATAAGGACCACAGAAACAAGCTTACAAACAACACACAAGAAGGTCATCTCCAGAGAACTCCTCTACCCCTGACACCGCAAGGCAAACAAGGGCCACAGAAACAAGCTTACAAACAACACACAAGAAGGTCATCTCCAGAGAACTCCTCTACCCCTGACACCGCAAGGCAAACAAGGGCCACAGAAACAAGCTTACAAACAGCACACAAGAAGGCCATCTCCAGTGAACTATTCTACCCTTGACCCCGCAAGACAAATAAGGGTGTATAGATGTGTATGATAAAAACAATCAGCGTTTAGATGTAAAGTAAAAAATAAAAACCGCGTATACATGTCCAACGAACAGTGTATAGATGTCCAACAAATAGGAACTAATAACACATTTTGCGCGAGTGTGCCACTGAAGCTCGGAAGAAGAGCACATTAATGGCACTCGTGAGAGTAGATCGGAGTAGTTCATCTTCTTATGGCAACAAAAATATCAGTAATTGAAACTGTCCACCACTGTCCGATGTGGGGGTTCTCCTCCCTCTTCTCTTTTTTTCTGTGCCATGCAGCCAGACATAAGAGAACACGCTCCTTCTCAACTTCACATGTTTCGTATTATTGCTAAGTTCTGTATGACCACATTTCTTTCTTGCTCTGTCTTTGTCAAGCTCTATCCTATTTATAAATTCCTTGTGATTAATGATTAGTTCAACATCAGATGGGAGATATATTAAGGAAGTCAAATATGGAACCCTGCCGACGACGGATGTGGAGGGCCATTGCCGATACAACACATTTCCATTATCTGAACTACATCCTGCTGGAAATCTAATAGAGCCATTGTCCTGCTCTACAAGAGGGATCCTGCTGGAGTTTGAGAATGTGTCCTGCTCTACAAGAGGGATCCTGCTGGAGTTTGAGAATGAACGATGAAAAAGAAGAAATATAGAACTGTACAGGCAAAGGCAACATTTACACGATGAAGAACATAGTATAGAATACATATTTGTTAATTTAGGTAAGTTTTGATAAAGGTGGATAGTGACTTCATTACTGGCCCAAACATGCTGTTAGGCGTAGTGGTGGATAGTGACAGTGGTCCAAACATGCTGTTAGGTGTAGTGGTGGTTAGTGGCCGCATTACTGGTCCAAACTTGCTGTTAGGTGTAGTGGTGGTTAGTGGCCGCATTACTGGTCCAAACTTGCTGTTAGGTGTAGTGGTGGTTAGTGGCCGCATTACTGGTCCAAACTTGCTGTTAGGTGTAGTGGTGGTTAGTGGCCGCATTACTGGTCCAAACTTGCTGTTAGGTGTAGTGGTGGTTAGTGGCCGCATTACTGGTCCAAACTTGCTGTTAGGTGTAGTGGTGGTTAGTGACCGCATTACTAGTCCAAACTTGCTGTTAGGCGTAGTGGTGGATAGTGACCGCATTACTAGTCCAAACTTGCAGTTAAACGTGGTGGTGGAAGCATTAGTTTACATTCCAATGCCACATTTGTCGCCTTTGTTGTGCTGTATTTAACGCAGCTGTTCTATACGCTTTCATTTGAGTAAGCTCGAGGACCGTAGATATGATTACCTTGAGGAGGGGAAGGGGTTTAACGTGGGAAAATAGTTAATCGTCCGTTTTCCTGTGTAGATTTCACTGTATGAATGGAAATTCGAAGACATTTTTCATTTTTGTTAAAAATTACTACGGGAGGGGTTTTACATAGCTTCTAGCTAAGTTCCTGGAACTAAAAGTCATGTTCACATTTACTAAGGAGAGGGTTTGAACCCCCAAACCCCTTCTCTATATACGGGCCTCACGCCGAAGACGGATTTATCGGGCAATTGGCTAAATAAAAAGGCGACACAATGCATTTCCATTCTCTAGACTATATCCTGCTGGAAATCTACTAGGATCATGGTTCTGTTATATGGGAAATCCAGCGGAAGTTTGTGAATAAACGCAGAAGAAGAAGAATATACGAGCCTGGTAAGCTTCTAACTTTAGCAATAGTACACACTACCGACCTGCTACGCCTGTCATAGCGGCGATGAAATAGACTAACGTGTTCACAAATCAGGATATCTGTGCATTCACTGACTTGTTCACAAATCAGGATATCTGTGCATTCACTGACTTGTTCACAAATCAGGATATCTGTGCATTCACTGACTTGTTCACAAATCAGGATATCTGTGCATTCACTGACTTGTTCACAAATCAGGATATCTGTGCATTCACTGACTTGTTCACAAATCAGGATATCTGTGCATTCACTGACTTGTTCACAAATCAGGATATATATTCATTCATTGTCTTATTCACACATGATATATATTCATTCACTTCTATTCGGATTCGTATACATTCCACAGAAAAAATATGTAATAGAAACTAAAAAGAACCAAATATACTGTATGGAAGTGAATCTTGGACAGTCCGCAGAATATTGAAAAAATTATATAGATGCGGTGGAGATGTGGATTTATAGAAGAATTTTAGGAACACCATGGACAGATTAAATGAGTATTAAAGATATCTTTGAAGAAGTTAATTGAACAAGAGAGCTCCTCAATTGCACCAGAAAAAGTCCATATTTTTGGACATATCATAAGAATAGAAAATATGGTGCACATCGTGAGAACGGGCAAGTTGAAGAACAAGAGGAGTTGGGGAAGACCACGAGAGATGATGCTGGACAACGTGACATTGTGGCATGGGAGAATACTGGTTTCGGAAATTATTGACAGTACACGAAACAGAAGGCAGTGGAAGAACATGATAACCAACGCCATTCGGCATGGCTAGAAGAAGAAGAAGAAGAAAAAGAAGAAGAAGAAGAAGAAGAAGAAGAAGAAGTGATTAGCTAAATAAAGTCATTCTTCAGACTAATCCTGCACGAAAATCCCAAAATAGCATCATTTATCTTGGCTGATTCAACTCTTTAATTGGCTGGCGACATAAAGTATGTGCAAAGTGATCAATGGTCCGTTGCATTGGTCAAGTCAACGGTCAGTCATATTGGTCATGGTCAAGTCAACGGTCAGTAGCATTGGTCAAGTCAACGGTTAGTCGCATTGGTCAAGTAACGGTCAGTAGTATTGGTCAAGTCAACGGTCCGTCGCATTGGTCAAGTCAACGGTTAGTCGAATTGGTCAAGTCAACGGTCAGTAGCATTGGTCAAGTCAACGGTTAGTCGCACTGGTCAAGTAACGGTCAGTAGTATTGGTCAAGTCAACGGTCCGTCGCATTGGTCAAGTCAACGGTTAGTCGCATTGGTCAAGTCAACGGTCAGTAGCATTGGTCAAGTCAACGGTTAGTCGCATTGGTCAAGTAACGGTCAGTAGTATTGTCCAAGTCAACGGTCCGTCGCATTGGTCAAGTCAAGCACGATAAGTGTCGCTGTTCAGGATCTGCGTGCAAGTCTATTCTGAAAAGAAGTTGGCTGAACCAGCGTCAATAAACCATTACACTCCGGCAGGACAATAGATAGGAGGTTGGGATGTTCACTCCCACCCCCTTTAGAAAATCGGAAAACGACTTTTAGTACTAGAAAGTTGGCCAAAATGTTTGCATAAATCCCCAGAAACCCTTCCCATAGCGATTTTTCCTAAAAAAAAAGGTTATCGAATTTTCGTAAAATATGTGATCTACCACACTAAAACCGACGAATTACCTTTTTTTGAGGTAGAACTCCCCCAGCCCCCTCCCATGAGATCATATCAACGAAGCTGCATTCTCACATTAGTTTTATCTATATTTTTTTAGTAGATGGTATAAGGGAACTATGCCGATATGCCGAAGCTGTGATCTGAACATATATGGGCATGTCCGGTGTACGAAGTTGATAATCAAAATACCTAATATTTATATTAAAATTGTTTTGAATTATTTATATTAGCACATTAATTTTAAATGTGCTTTTTTGTCATATTTATAATGGATTTAAAAAAATATAGGTATCGTGGTCTCGGGTCATTGTGCTTCATATTTGGGGAACCTGTGATCTTATCCGATATTGGCCATGTATAGAACGGTTTGTTTTAGGTAGAAAATATGTACACACTGAGCAAATGTAGAACAAGGTAAGCTGATATGATTTTATCAAGTTTTGGGAACCCATGCGTTGTTGTTGTTGTAAACGGGAACAACGATTGGCAACACTGTAACTTGTAACACATGTCATAGAAGGCAACTAAGGAGGTTTGAGGATTATGTTCCTGTTCCCTATCCCATATTAGGTAAAAGTGACACAAAGCTATGCTGAAAACAAATGTGAAAGGCACATATATCGCAGTTAAGTTGTCACGCACTTTTGTATACATATTATATATATACAAAACATATTATGTATATATACTTATTATATATACAAAACGCCCGTGTGTTGTCAAGGCCCGAAAGGGGAGCAAAGAATATCAACACTGTTTACCTTCCATGCATGTCGTACGAGGCGACTAAGGAGGTTTTGGGATGGAGTTGGCGGTCCCATCCCATATAGGGTCAGTGACCCAAAACCATGCTGAAGTCGGATGTGTCAGGCCGAAAGGCGCAAATATCGCATCAATGCTGTAAACCATGACGCAACGCATTCCATTCCCCGGACTACATCCTGCTAATTTGCAGGAGTTTTAGAGCGAACGCCGAAGAAGAAGAATATACAAAACATATTATATATACAAAATATTATGTATACAAAACATATTATACATACAAAACATATGTATACAAACATATTAATTATACAATATATATATATATATATTATAATTTGAGTAGCGGCTCAAATGTTTAAACTAGCAAGAGAGGCTCAGATGTTTAAACTAGCAACAGAGTCTTAAATGTTTAAACTAGCAATAGAGGCTCAAATGCTTAAACTAGCAACAGAAGCTCAGGTGTTTAAAGAAATAAACAAGGCTCAAAAGTCATAAACGAACAGGAGAGGCTCAAATGTTTAATCTAGTAACAGGATCAAATGTTTAATCTAGAAACAGAGGCTCATATGTTTAACTAATAACAGAGGCTCAGATGTTTAACTAACAAAACAGGCTCAAAAGACTTAGGCTCGGAACAGAGGCTCAAATGTTTAATCTAGCAACATAGTCTCAGATGTTTAAACAACTAAACGAGGCTCAAAATGCATAAACTAGCAATCAGGGCTCAGATGTTTAACTAACAACAGAGGCTCAAATGTTTACACTAGCAACAGAAATTCAGATGTTTAACTAACAACAGAGGCTCAAATGTTTACACTAGCAACAGAAATTCAGATGTTTAACTAACAACAGAGGTTTCAATGTTTAAACTAGCAAAAGAGGCGCAGATGTTTAACTAACAACAGAGGTTTCAATGTTTAAGCTAGCAACAGAGGCTCAAAAGTCTTAAATTAGCAACATAGGTTCAAATGTTTAAAATAGCAAAAGAGGCTCAGATGTTTAAACCAATAAACGAGGCTCAAAAGGATTAATCTAGCAAAAGAGGCTCAAATGTTTAAACTAGCAACAGAAGCTCTGATGTTTAATTAACAACAGAGGCTCAAATGTTTAAACTAGCATCAGAGGCTCAAATGTTTAAACTAGCAACAGAGGCTCAAATGTTTAAACTAGCAAAAGAGGTTCAGATGTTTAAACCAATAAACGAGGCTCAAAAGAATTACTCTAGTAAAAGAGGTTCAAATGTTTAAACTAGCAACAGAGGCTCAGATGTTTGAACTAATAAACGAGGCTCAAAAGTCTCACACTAGCAACATAGACTCAGAAGACCTAAACAATCAACAGTCATCACATGATTAAACAAGCAATAGATGACAAAAACAATCAAATTATCAATAAAGCATGTGCTATCTTTATAGTTACATAGCAATACAAACGCAAAATTGGTAGTTTCACGGACACGTCACAGCTGGTAGGGTTTTATCATTATTTTCGTTGCTGCAAGGAAGGGTCAGGTTTTAAATATTAACACCGAAATATATGTTTATTCTTCTCACGTCATTAACAAGATACGGGGAGTGAGAGATTGAAGAATTCTAGTCACCCCCGTTACTTAGAAAAATGGATTCCATTGCGTTCAGTAGCAAAAACAAAGAGCTGGTAAAACAAATAATTCACATTAAGAAGTTTTTAAACAAAGTATAGGCCTATACACACACATAGCCATACACACACGCACACATATAGTTGTTTAAATAAAGTTATAGAAGTGCTCAGTAATTAATAATCAGGTCTCCTACTACAGTCTTTGTCAACATACTTATAAACAGACATAAAGAAATACATAAACATACCACATAACATCCATGCCCTTCTCTTCTCAAATCATCTAAAAATCTTGTAAAAAGGAATACAATTTAAAAATAAATTCATAAGTTATAAGTGAGACTGTCTCATACTCTTCTTCATAAAATTAATATATGTAGGTGAAATATAACGAGCAATCTACAAAGAGAGGGGACACAAGAAAGGATTGGGGAGGTATGGGTAAATAATATCCAAGTACGACAATATTGGTATCGATAAAACGGCTTTATTTCTGGAAGTCACGGGCGGCCTTCAGTGAGGCAAGTCAGACGCTGTCGATTGCAAGTTCATACAAATCAAACGATTTGATTTATTTTTGCTGTTTTCTTCCATTATTACGGATTTGAAGAAATTCTCGACACAAAAGACATAGTTAGTAGTGTTTTTTGTGTGTGTATCGGGGCAATCGTAACTTTTTGGTTGCTAAATCGGTTGTATTTTCGGGAGGAGGTGTTTCCGATAATCATTAGGAAAAAATGTAACGCTATAAGTTTGTAATCTCCAGACTTTTAGCATTGTTAATATGTTTTCTCAGTTGTTTTCCATAATTAATGATAAATAACAAATCTATAACTTTATGAAGATATAGAAATGAAGTTCTTAAAATAAAATAGCCAGTACACAATTAAGCCAAACGACTCCAAATTTGTGGTTCGCTACAACGAAAGCGAAAACTTAGCTTCCTTCCTTCATGGCGATACTTAGGATATTTGTGATAGTACAGTCAAGTTTTCAATAAGCTTGTTGTGCTGGAAGTTTATTTCGTGCCTAAATAATAGTGATAATTAATGTAAATATACATCGAACATCTTTATACTATTAGTCTATAAAACTAAAAGTTGTTGTGGGGTCTACAGTTTCAATTCAGTTCCGTCTTACGAAGTTACGTAAAGTTGGAATGTAACTAACGAAAAGGTCGATAGATTTAGGATTGGCTAAAGATGGATGAAGTGTAGGCCCCGAAAATATTCCTTTTGGTTATATCAGGGCGTTGGGGAATATTTTTTCACAGATGCTTGATACGTTCTCATTCTCTTCAGTTAACATATTATTTGTCTACATACTCGGTAGGCCTAGCCTATGAGATGAATGTATGATTGTATTAGACCTAAAGAAATAATGAGGAAGAAGTAGTAGGTGGCTGAAGTTGATTACTGAAAGAAATCATGATTGTTTGTTTTCTGCTTGATGTTTTAGAGATTGTTTCTACTCTTAAGGATGAGCTCTACTTTTGTCAGGAGTTCTTTGATTCCATACATTTTGTCTATTTATTCTATTGTCTTTTCTTTGCTTTTTGTTGTGTGGTGTCACAGGATTGGATGATAATTGGTTATCGGACTATGGCATGTTTGATTGCTTGATATGCAGTAATATTGTGACATCTCTGAACATTGGTAACTCCTTCAATCCACCTTCTTGATTTTCCTCTGTCTTACTTTTCTTTTGCTTTTTATATTATTTGTTGTATGCTCTTACTTCTGGTCATTCTAATTAAGTGACCAAACAATTTATACATCTTTGGGAAAATGTAAATTATCTGACTGTACATGTCACTCTATCAACAAGCTCAGGTACCATGGGATGAGTTCTACTGTATCATCTTAGTACTTCTCAACCTTTGTGACCCAGAACAAAACCATGGCGCAGTAAAATTATTTTTATAAGACCAGGAGCTGGTCCAAACAATTTCTGAAAACTCATAAATTTTACAATTCAAGATGCTCTTGTGGCCAAGTAGACATGTTACCCTGGCCCAGCAGTTGAGAAGCACTGATTTCACAAGAAAAACTTGTCTATGATATGGGAAACATATTTTGTGTATTCATCAGTTACTATTCTGAGGACCATTTTAATTTATCTACCACTACCATATTTAATTTCGAATATGTTTTGCTGAGATGTCTATTGTCTTTCCCCAGGCTAATGATGGTTGATAGTATCCATACTTGCCGTTAAGCGTAGGGGTGGGAGCCCCAGTTATTGTTTCAAAGACAGATGTGTCGACTTGGTTGTATTAAGTCTGTATTTATTCAAGGTTATCTTGATGTTTTCTATCCACCTTTTTCTTGGTCTATCTTTGACTTTATGTCCAGATATTCTTTTATTAAGTGATTTTATTGGTATTTGGTTTGGATTTATTCTCATAGGGTAACCAAACCATTTTACTTGCTGTATTTCAATATTCATATTATACCTACTCTTTTCCTAATTTCTGCATTTTTATTCTGACACTTTATTTCACGTGTAATGATTTTCCTTTGCTGTGAGACTGTTAAAGACCATGTTTGACATTGGTAACAAATTGTTGATATGAAAATTGTAGATATTAATCTGTCTTGATTTCCATTTTGATCTTTGGATGAAGTAATGGTGAAAGTTGGTAAGTCACTGTGTTTGCTTTCTGACTTGTTTCTATTTATCTGTCTAGTCTTCTATTTTTGGAAGAAATTCTTCCTATATATTTAAATTCTTTGGTTTGTTTCACTTTGGTGTTATCTGTTTTTGAATTTGGTGGTTGGGGCCAAATAAAACCACCACTGAGATGTGTAGAGCTTAAATAAGATGATCAAGGTAGCCTAGCTATATGTCCAAAATATGTTATCTTGCATTTTCAATAATTTTGAGGAGTCAGTCGTCTGTATTCAGGTCTTACAGATGACTATTGGATAGTCCTTCTGTTCAATAATATTCTTAGAACCTTTCTAAAGCATTTAATGTTAAATGCTATTTTATTTTTCATCGTGGATATCATTGCTCACATTTCACAACCATATGTTGCCACTGGAAAAAATATAGCTTCTTAAAAGTTGTAACTTTGTATTTCTATCTGTCTCTTGCCATATCTTTCATCTGTAATATTTTTTTATGGTCATTGCTGGTTTGTTTCTGATCTCCGCTGAACAATCTCCTGTGGTGTTGATGGTTGACCCAAGCTATTCATAATTGTTGATATTGTCTAGGTGTTCTTTGTCAATCGCTATAGGAAGATCACTACAGCCAAAAAACACAGAGTTGATCACTACACCAGAATAGTATATTCTACCTAATACCAAGCTGTAAGCTACTTGTCTTTGAACATTGGGTACCTGAAAAGATGTGTTTCTTTATTTTGGGAAGTACGATATTGGTCTAGTCTATTTTGCTAACCTAGCACATTAGATTATGTACTATTTTAATAGACAATATGATCTTCTCGTTTACAGTATAGACTAGTTGTATGGTACCATGGTTGCTGATGTGCCTCTCTGACTGGTATCTCCGACTAGTGCTTGCTTGGGCAGGACTGTGGTCCTGCTTGATGTTGGGGATGGTCTGACCAATTTTAGTTTTCTATTGGCTGGATGGACTAAGCCCCATTTCCACTTCACAGAGTTGGCCTTGACAGGGTAGGCAGCATGATGAGATATGGAATCCAGAAGTATGTACTGTACTTCTGGCAGGACTTGGTAATCCTAGGATACTGGTACACTGGAGTGTCTCCCTTCAGAGACTAAACATGCATCCATAAAAGACCCTTACACATCCATGTTTTTGGGACCTTATTATGAGTCCGGATGTTGCCTCATTTGCACAACTGAGAAGAACCTATGCTTTTGCCAGAAAGGTTATGGACTGTCAAGAGAACCTGCTGACAGCTAAAGGGATTAGTTCATAGTCATCATCAATAGGCAACATAGATTTTGACATAGTTGACAACATACATGAATAATCAAGCTAAATATTGTAGACACAATATGGTTCCAACATAGTTGACAACATACATGAATAATCAAGCTAAATATTGTAGACACAATATGGTTCCAACATAGTTGACAACATACATGAATAATCAAGCTAAATATTGTAGACACAATATGGTTCCAACATAGTTGACAACATACATGAATAATCAAGCTAAATATTGTAGACACAATATGGTTCCAACATAGTTGACAACATACATGAATAATCAAGCTAAATATTGTAGACACAATATGGTTCCAACATAGTTGACAACATACATGAATAATCAAGCTAAATATTGTAGACACAATATGGTTCCAACATAGTTGACAACATACATGAATAATCAAGCTAAATATTGTAGACACAATATGGTTCCAACATAGTTGACAACATACATGAATAATCAAGCTAAATATTGTAGACACAATATGGTTCCAACATAGGAAAATAACAGAAAACTTCCTTAAATATTACCAAATTATACCATTTAAATTAAACCCATTCTTCTTCTGTGTTCATTCTCAAAACTTCTGCAAATCAAAAGAATATAGTCTGGAGAACAGTGTCATGCATCATGGTTTACAGCTCAGTTGTGATATCTGTACTTTTCAGCCTGACACATCCAACTTCAGCACGGATTGTGGAATATGCTTTGTACTTTGACCGTATATGAGATGGGACAGCCAACCCCACATCAAAACCTTCTTAGTCGATCTTATGACATGTTTGGCAGCAGGTAGCAGCGTAGCTATTCTAACTCCCCTTTGGACTTTAGCAATACACGTGCGATCAATATATATTATTCCATTTTTTCATCTGCGTTAATTTTGAAACTCCTGCTGGTTAGCAAGATGTAGTCCAAAGAATGGAATGTGTGTTGTTGTTTACACCTTGATTGCAGTGGCTTCTGGATTACTTTGTCCTATAAGATGTGACAACAAATGTCACCCCTTATCTTCTTAGTCGGCTCTTACAACATTCTCCTTCTATTCAAAGCTGCAAGTTTTTACTCTTAGCCAATCTGTGATGTCTGTTTGTACACTCTGTGTTTTCCAAGTTACGACAGACTTCCATGTAAATTGTATTGAATAGATGACATGGTGGGAAGAGTTCTTGTCTAGCTTGATGTAATTCTATGCAGAGTAAGATGACATTCTGTAGTGTTTATAATAGGTTTTAATTGACATCAGATCTGGATTGGTTGTTTTTTCCATTTTAATCTATAGGACTCCCTATAAGATTTTCTGTTCATACTGGTCATTAGTTATCCAGGCAATGTGTAGATTGAGGAGCATGGTAGTCTAGTTGATAGTGAGCTTGCTTTCTATCACTGGGTTACAGCATGCCAGGTTCGAAACCATGTCAGGACAAAAAAATCAGAGTTGTGATTTCTCTCTTGACAAGACCACTCTTCCAGTCAGGCAGCTGTAAATGAGTACTTGACGCATGAGTTAGGGAGGTAAAGACAGCAAGGTAGGGAACTGGCCACCCCACATAATAGTTGCTGTGGCTTAGTACATGAAGAGTTATCTTCATCCCCAATGGCAGGTTGCTGCCATGGGACATACCGTTACCTTTTATGTAGACAAAGGATTTGGGTTAGTGCAGGCAGGCACACAGTGTAAGCTCCTGTACAATCTTATTCAGCGTTCATTCTCAAACTCCCGCTGGACCACCCTTGTAGCAGGACCATGTTCCTATTAGATTTCCAGCAGGATGTAGTCCTGAGAATGGAAATTCGTTGTCGCCATTTTATTTGCGCCAGTGGCCCAACATATCCGTCTTCGGCGGGATTTGCAGAATTATTTCATGGATTCTGATTTAGTGCTACATTCTTTATGGTCAAGCCACATGTGTCTTGACCTTGTAACTTTTTATCCTATCACACACATTTACTATAACAATATGCTATGGTGAGTGATGCAGCATTCTTTCAAACTCATTGCAAAACCAGCTCATTCTCCATCCGAAGTCAGGCGCTGATATGGGTTTCATCAATTAACTGTACTGTGGTCACCAGCCGTGGAGTTTGTCCATCAGAGCTGTTTCAGATGGCCATAGTTTTCTTCTTGTGGTGTGGTACAGTGGGCAGTTCTGTATAAGGTAGTGTTTTCTGGAAATAATCCACAGGTACAGATTTTGGTGTCAATTCCACACTTCCTGTACATGTGACATGGCTTGTTTTCAATCTATTTCTACAGAGTTCATTCTCAACATACTGATGTGACCAATAACTATCTGTGTTTTGATTGCTTTTTTTTACATTGGAAGGTCTCAGCAGCTACGCTACCCCTGTGTGCTGTAGCTCTGGGAAGGATCTGTTATGTTATTTGGATCTGTTATGTTATTCTTCTTCATTCAGTTCCTGTTGTCATGTGTAAATTAGATGCTAGGTGTGCAGATTGCAGGATGTGGCAGCAAGTGCGGAATGGATAAGTCTACCCACAGATTTCGAAACTTGTTTGAGAGTAGTAATATCACTTAGCAGGGAATGCAGAGAATGGTGTCCCACAGCTGTGGAGAAAGAAGTGCAGGCTTTAATCAGTGAGAATACCAAAGAGGGGGATGTGATTATATACACTGATGGATCTGTAATTAGGCATGTTCGCAGTGCTTGGGCCTTTACAGCTCAGTGCGCAGGTAAAACGATCAAGGAGGAAAGTGGTGCCTTTGCGGTCACTACGAGTAGTATGACCATGGAGACTGGCGGTGACCAAGGCATTTGACTGGCTACGCACACAGAAGGTAACGCAGGTCTGCATTTTGAGTAACTCTATGAGTATGATTAAGAAGGTACAAGTGGATCTCGTTCGTGAACAGTGGATTGAGGCCTTGAGAAAGGCGAGCTTGAAAGTGGTTACATTTATTTTCGTGCCAGGACATGTGGGCGTTCGAGGCAATGAAAGAGTGGATCAACTGGCATCATGCGTGATTGTGGCACAGGGCGATGGGGCAATGGATTGCGCGGACATTTTGAACTCCTTAAGAGATATAGCACGCGAGAGTGAGACTAATGTGGATTATGATTCCTTTTTAATGGCTAGGATTAAAGATCAGGGATTGAAATGCAGTGTTGCTAGAAGTGGACATTTTGGAGGGCGCAGAAGAATGATGGTCAACCAGCATAGGACCGGTACTGTCAGCAGAAGTGTAATGGCGGATACACTCAAGGAGAGATCTAGTCAACTCACCTTGCATTCAGGTGAATGATGGTTCATAGTATGCACACTTGCCATTAAGCAAGTGGGTGCTTTAGCTGTTGTTCCCAGGCCAGATGTGTCGCTTTGGTTACATAAGTCCATGTTTGTTCAAAGTTATTTTGTTTTCTATCCACCATTGTCTTAGTCTACCTTTATATTTATGTCTGAATATCTCAATCACTGTAATGATAAAATATTAAATTGTGTTTTATATTTATCAGAGTCACTGCAGAAGTCACATCATTTGTCTTGTGGGCATGGTGATCTGACATCTCAATCACTGTAATGATAAAATATTAAATTGTGTTTTATATTTATCAGAGTCACTGCAGAAGTCACATCATTTGTCTTGTGGGCATGGTGATCTGACATCTCAATCAATGTAATGATAAAATATTAAATTGTGTTTTATATTTATCAGAGTCACTGGCAGAAGTCACATCATTTGTCTTGTGGGCATGGTGATCTGACATCTCAATCACTGCAATGATAAAATATTAAATTGTGTTTTATATTTATCAGAGTCACTGCAGAAGTCACATCATTTGTCTTGTGGGCATGGTGATCTGACATCTCAATCACTGTAATGGATCTTCAGGATGAATCTGCTTTAGAGACAATGGCTATGCTTTCCGTGTCTGCAACAGTAGCCCCTTCAGTTGCAGTTTCCCCAACAAGAATACAAATTTTAAAGGGGTTTCCACTAGAAATTGCCCAGAATGCAGTTGAGGAAAAGTTTCTTTGCGAATACTGTCATCTTATAGTGAGGGATCCAATGCAGAGTAAATGTGGTCACAGATTTTGCAACTCATGTAGAGATGAATTGTTAAGGTAAATATCTGTCAATTATTTCAGTGCATAAGCTTTAGTTAACCGTTAGCAAGCTGTATTAACCTTTAACATGCAATTGTCATATACAATAACAAAGATGGCGACAACACCCACAGTTTTATCAGGTTTATTCAACTCGTTGCATATGCCCACTATTCAGCGAAGTGAAAATCACATGATCATGTGACCAGAATCAGCGAATCATAGTTAGCAGTAGTATTCCACTTCAGATCCCGGTAATGGTGTATGAAATATAGATTGTTGGTAAACAAAATTGTCAATATTGAGAGACATCCATCAGCGGAATACAATGGAAGTCAATATTGATAGACATCCATCAGTGGAATACAATGGAAGTCAATATTGAGAGACATCCATCAGCGGAATACAATGGAAGTCAATATGTATAATTGATGTCAATCATTATGGTTGTGATATTCTTTGGAATTACATTCGTTTTCAAAGTAGATATAGTAACACATTGATTTCCTTATGCTATGACGTTACACAGTATGGATCTAATGTTTCGACGGGATTACAAACACTAGAGAGCAATTTTTTGCGACGAGGTAAGTTACTTTTATACAGTTCATTTATTTCCCCAGCAATATTTTGTTATGAAACTACATAAATAAAATAGACTTGAGTGTGCTAAATACTAACTAAAGTACAAAGGTTACTATTAAATCCTATCAATGTTAAAAATAAAAACTAGTAATAAGAACTTCTTCAGCATTCATTCTCAAACTCCCGCTGGATCGCTCTTGCAGCAGGACAATGTTTCTACTATATTTCCAGCAGGATATAGTCTAGAGAATCGAAATGTGTTGTGTCACCATTTTATTTGCACCAATGTCTCGACACATCTGTCTGTGGCTGGTAATAAGAACAGTGACTTTTTTCCACGTTGGGTCCAACAGGAAAACCTTTCTCAAGAAACATATACTAAAAATTTTTTTTTATAGAAAAAGCACAAAACCATAAAAATATTTCTTCTTCTTCTTCAGCTTTCATTCTCAAACTCCCACTGGATTTCTCTTGTAACAGGACAATGGTCCTACAAGATTTGCAGTTGAATGTAGTCCAGAAAATGGAAGTGCGTTGTGTTGCCGTTTTATTTGCGCCAACACATCCGTCTTCGGTGATATAAAAATATTTAAAGCTCTGATAGATGAAGTGTGATATAATAATAAACCTAAGCAAAGTGAAAATGAGAAACAACAGCAAGTAGACAATGAAAACAATGTCAGGTAGCGGCTAGAAGACATAAATAACTGAAATGTCAGAGGTCTGACAAAATGGAGAGTGCAGCAGCAACCAAACGAATCAGTGATAAATAATAAATAAAGTACAAAAGTTATTTATTAGAATAGGTTTATTAATATGTCACACTTCATATAAAGTAAATAAAGTGTTGAATACTGCATATATTGGTGTAAAGTTTGTTTTTAGTTAAGGAGAGATTTGAGAAAGTGGTAAAGACATTTTTTCACAAAATACAAAAAAACATATACAGATATGGGTATTTATTTGTTCTTAGAGATTTTAATTACATTTTTATATATGTACATAAAGAATTGAATACAGCATATTTTGGTTTAAGTTTTATGTGTGATACAAGAGGTGAAAGAAGGTTGTAAAGACGGGAAAAAGGCAAATCATAAAAATCATATCAAAACAATTTTATTTTTAAATTGCTCACCTTTATTTATTTTCCGATGTGGTTACCCTGAAAACATAATTTTAAACACTGAAACACACCGAAGTCTATTGTATTTATGTAGTTTCATAACCAAACTACCGCAGAAGATGGGTGAGTGAGGCGATTGGCGCAAATAAAACAGTGACACAACGCATTTCCATTCTCTGGACTACATTCTGCTGGAAATCTAGAAATCTATAATGGATCATTTTCCTGCTACAAGAGAGATCCAGCAGGAGTTTGAGAATGAACGCTGAAGAAGAGGAAGATAACCAAACTAGCATAATATTCCTGGGAAAATAAAACATGTAAAAGTAACGTAACTTGTTACAAAAATGGCTCTAGATACTTAGACCTAATGTTGATGTTATATTTGTTGGTAAATCCATGAGTGCATTAGTTCCATGCTTGTTCCATAGCATTTCATAAAGAAACCAATCTACTTTAACAAATGTAATTCCCAAGAATTCCTTACTATCAGAATCACATTCCATAATGATTTTACATCAATTATACATATTGATGGCCATTGTTACCCGCCGATGGATTCCGATCTGGATGTCTCTCGATATTGATATTTTTTGTTTGACATGTCTCCTATATTTCATACACCTTTACCAGCATCGGAAGTAGAATACTACTGCTAACCATGATTCGCTGATTCTGGTTACATGACATTAATGATCATGTGATTTTCACTTCGAAACTGAATGGAGTGGGAGGCATAGCAATGGTTGAGTAAACTTGACATTGGTGGCTAATGTTGCTGCCATATTTGTTGAAGGAACTCGACAATTGTGCATTAAAAGTTAGTAAAATATAACTTATTTATGTATTTTATTTTATTTTCAAGCTTGCCAATCATTTGCTTTTTAATCCCATTGTTTAAGGGGGAAGTTTTTGTTGTTTTTGTACCGGTGTTCCCTCTTCGTATTAGTTTGTTGATGTTTCACTAGCTGATTAGTTTGCTGATGTTTCTAGAATTTCTGTTGATGTTATAAGCACTTCTTCTGATGTTCGTCATGTGACTGTGAGCTAACCTGAGGCCGTTCCCATCTGAAACCATAACTAAGTCTTACTTCTAAAAGAATGGAAACTGTGTTACACTATATATTTTAATGACAACTTTCTTTCATAGACATAAATTATGTGAAGAAAATCTAAGTTATGACATATATCACATTTCGTTCAATCTTTAAACTACCAGGAGAGGAGGCAGTTGATTCCCCGGGTTTTAGTCTGACCACTTGTTTTCCTAACAACTAATTATCACTAAAAAATTAGTTGAAAGATTTCATTGGCAGTCACTATGAACCTATCCTACAAGTCAGTAGTTCGCAGTTGTCAAGGTTGATTATGTAATTCGTCCTGCTATTCAACTATGATCTAAAATAAAGTAGAGCGTGTCCTTGTTGACAAAATGTTCACTGTTCATAAGCTTGGCACATTCATTGACTAGTGAATTTACACATTTAACAAGGGATGTGGCTTTGATAACATAGTGTTCAGAGTCTATTCACTAAGCCATTTCATTGACTCGAAAACTGACATCTCAATTTCTCGTAAATGATTGCTTCCAAAATAATGTTGACTGGTTGTATCTTGAAAACAGGACTAACAAATTTGGAGTAACCCTTCACACAATTTACTCAGTAAATAAGGCTTCAAAAAAGCTGGAACTTTGGTACGGCTTCATAAAAATACCCAGCAGTTTCAGGAAAAGAAACTACAAATACTTCCTCTGCGATGAAAAGTATGCTCTCTGTTTCGTTAATGCAGAAACGCCAAACACACCATTCTACAGCGATAGACGATCTATCACGGATTGATCTAACAACCTCTCTGGAACCTAACTAATGACTAAACTAACTCTTCAGTGGTGAGTAATGCACACTCACAATATTTCTAATGCTCTCCAGCATCGGTCCTTTTGATGACATTGGAGAATATATCTTCTCACTCTCCCTGCCTCTATTCTAAGGTGAAGATAGGATAGATTTTTCATTCTCTCAAATTTCATCACTCTGACCCTTCCTTACTCAGGTCAGAACCATCAGAATAATTCATACTCTGGAACGATTATATTCCTTCAGCAGCAATTCCTTCAAATGTGAACCTGACATGTTGTCATGTTCTCGATGACCTATATGAATTCCTAACCAATCTTATTAATTCCTATAACCAAATTCTAGATTTACTACTATTAGTGTACTTCTAATATACCAGCCTTTATCCCAATCTATTCCAACTCACTTATAATTCTAACACTCCATCGGTAACACTGAAGTTTACAATATTCACTTTAACACATTACAATAACATAGAAGCTCCTGACGAATTCAACACATGACCAATTCTCCTAACATTACAATATACAACTTGTGTTCCAACAATCCTCTTTTCAAAACTATGGAGCTCGAGGAACCATGTCCTCTTTCATGGACTGTTTAATTCCCAGTTGAATTCTCAGCTACATGGCTGAGCTGTTACCAATTTGCTGGCAAATGAGTGACTGCTCACTAAAGATTGATTACAATCCATTATATTCCCACATTTAGACGTGTTTGGGATCTTAATCTTGCTGAATACTCATGTGTATTCTTGCTTTTTTCCACAATTAATTTTCTACCTAATTTAAGTTTATCCTAATTTTCCACTCAAGGTTGTCAACCTCTTCCAGAATATTCTATACACATCCTTCCTTAAATAAAGTTTCTGGCAATATTTTATTCTCCCCTACCATTCTTGTGTTTCAGTCATAGCTGGCTGAATATTCACGCTAACTCCATCAATAATCTTGTCTCGTCAACAATTACTAAGTTACACTCTTAACTGCGTCTAATTTTATTTCTTTTTCACTTTTTAAAAGTGTTTTGAACAACACAAAGAACAGCTGATTTTAATATTCTCCTTCGTCAGTTCTTTTCCATGTCAGGCTCTCGGCATGTCTTCCAGTCTGTCACACCATTACCAGGAGGTTTTTCTGGTATCGTTTCAGCTTATTTATGCTGTGTGCCTACATAGGATGGAGAGGTTCTGTGATAATGGTAGATTCCGAAAAAAAAGTGTCTTCAAAGATTTGAACACAGAAGATTGACTCATGAAAGCCATAAAGAAATGCAAGCCAACATATTTTAGAGGTAAAAATCAGGTGTCATAAACAGCTTGATATTGGAAATGCAAGGACTGTGGTACAACAATGTAAATGTAATTTTGGATAACTTTTTTGAATGTGACTGGGAGTATGCAGGAAAGCTTACAAAAATCCAGTGGTTGGCAGAGTGGCAGTGAGGACATCTTTCTGCAAAGGACACATTGAAAAAAAATTGTTTCAGTCCTTCTTGTACTGCACGGCATTTGAGAATGTGAAATTTTAATAAAAATTGAAAGGACAAGATAATCACATAGTAAATATTGACATGTTGATATGAAGTATTGATGACATCACAGTGCTAGACAGTAGAATTTTGATGTGAGGTAGCTAGTACTCTTTATCCCCATTTGCTGATTGCAATGGGGGGGCAACACCCGATGTTGACATTTCAATAGGAAAGGTAGATCTATAGCATGCAATCATGGATCAACAGCAGGGTCGCACAAAAATATATATATATTTGCGTGTAGTACAGAAAAACTGTCAATGTTCACATGACCAAGAGCATAGACTGAACATTGTGATAGACCATACATTACCAAGAGCAGTGATAGACTGAATCTCATGTTAGATCTAGCTATACCAAGAGCAGTGATAGACTGAATCTCATGTTAGATCTAGCTATACCAAGAGCAGTGATAGACTGAATCTCATGTTAGATCTAGCTATACCAAGAGCAGTGATAGACTGAATCTCATGTTAGATCTAGCTATACCAAGAGCAGTGATAGACTCTTAATCTCTTTTTAGACCTTGCTTTTTCATTTATGAAATACACAGACGCACAGAAGGCCTCGATTCTATTGACCACAATTGCTGGGAAATATGGCCGAAGCCCGTGGTGCATGGAGGTCAACATGCAAAGGTGTTTTGAAACATTTTTAGAGACAGGCTAGAACACAAGTGACTCACACGTAAAGCAAATGTCAATGCAAAACAGTAGTGGCTGATTCATTCTACATTTAACACTACCTAAACACACAAACTTGCTAAATAACTTATCTAAAAGATGAAAAATTATGTACACTCACACACATGTACACACAAACACTCAGCAGTAATGCATTGCTAATTGATGCTTTTTTTATGACCCAAAGCAAACAACAGCCTATCAGATGTCAAGGTTGTCTGGCAGAAGGACTAACAGAAGTGCTAGATGTGGCATCTGTGAGTTTTTCATAAGAATATACATTACTTAGTAACTGCTCTTGCCTAGTAGAAATAAACATTGTTAGTTTATATGCCCTGTGGCATTAGTTATGTTAGTTAGATCATCAACGTTGCACTCTATATGCCCTGTGGCATTGGTTATGTCAGTTGCTGGATCGTCATCATTGCACTCTATATGACCTGTGGCATTGGTTATGTTAGTTGTTGGATCGTCATCATTGCACTCTATATCCCCTGTGGCATTGGTTATGTTAGTTGGATCATCATCATTGCACTCTAGACACATCCATAGCTGCTCTGTTCTCCATCTGAGAGTATCCATCATGACACGATGACTGAAAGTTCCAGTTATGTGTTGGCCGACATTCTCCTGAGCTCCCACAATAACGCTAATTTCTGGCAATACAGCATTTCTTCTTCTCGTTCACATTTTAACATGTTTACACAGTAAGTAATGCAGAGAGTTGTGTCCCACAGCTGTGGAGAAAGAAGTACAGTCTTTGGTTAGTGAGAATGCCAAAAAGGGGGATGTGATTATATACACCAATGGATCTGTGATTAGACATGTTAGCAGTGCGTGGACCGTCACAGCTCAGTGTGCAGGTAAAACGATCAGGGAGGAGAGTGGTGCCCTTGCGTTTACTACGAGTAGCATGACCATGGGGACTATGGCAGTGACCAGGGCATTTGAATGGGTAGGCACAGAAGGTAATGCATCTTGAGTGACTGTACCAGTATGATTAGGAAGATACAAGTGGGCTTCGTTCGTAAATAGTGGATTGAGGCCCTGAGAAAGGCGAGAGTGAAAGTGGTTACATTTATTTTCGAGCCAGGACATGTGGCTGTTCGAGGCAATGAAAGAGCAGATCAACTGGTGTCATGCACGATTGTGACGTGGGGCAATGGATCGAGCTGACATTTTGAACTCTTTAAGAGATATAGCACACGAGAGTGAGGCTAGTGTGGATGATGATTCCTTTTCAATGTCTAGGATTAAAGATCAGGGTTTGAAATAAGGTGTTGCTAGAAGTGAACATTTTGGAGAGCGCAGAAGAATGATAGTCAACCAGCATAAGACTTGTACTGTCAGCAGAAGTGTGATGGTGGATACACTCAGGGAAAGATCAGAGCAACCTATGTACATATCCAGTTTGCAGTGATGATGATCCGATAACTAACTAACACTGAAAGTCTGGTTTCTGGATCAATGCTGTTGTATTTCAAAACT
Source organism: Meghimatium bilineatum (assembly GCA_034231615.1). NCBI lineage: Eukaryota > Metazoa > Mollusca > Gastropoda > Stylommatophora > Philomycidae > Meghimatium > Meghimatium bilineatum. The sequence continues at coordinate 8,970,747 of CM067321.1, forward strand.
GCTCAAGTTTCCCATGCATCTTTCTGTTAATGTCTATCTCTTGGGACCATTGCTGCTCCTTCAACTGGTTTAGTGTAATGCAGTCTTACAAGATATGTTCCTGCCTGTACTGCCTGCCCACATATGGACAGAGGTGGTGAAACAGTCATAGTCTATTTAAGTGACCGTTTAGTCTGTTGTATCCTGTCCTGATATGAAAGATGGTAACTTACTCAACTCTGTCGAGATAGTGATAGTTATCTTTTGGGTGATTGACTTTTCTAATAGCTTTGATGAGGGTCCTATTTTCCTGGTAGGTGAGTTCTTGGTATTTTTGTTCCTGAGTGCTAGCATATCTGCTTTTTCATTTCCTGGTATGCCACAGTGGGATGGTATCCACTGTAGTACTACCGTTCTTTGGATGCTCACTTTTCATATGACTTCCTTCAGATCTGACAGTTTATCACTATCAAGGACTTGTAGGACAGACATTTCAAGCACAGTTCCTTTATTCTGGACATGGAAAAGGAATTATCACCCTCATTCATTTCATTTGCCCATGTTGCTTCTCGTAATGCAGCAATTATCATCTCTGCCAGCGGCATTCTGTTTTGTATACTGTCAATCATTTCTTGTAGACCAAACTGTATAGCATTGCTTATGTCTCTACACAGCCTTGCTTTTTTTGTACTACCAATCATTTCTTATAGTACATGTTGTATGGCATTGTTTAGAATTTCTGTTTACAACCTTCTGTTTTGTATACAGTCAATCATTCCTTGTAGTTTATGCTATGTGGCATTTGTTTACATGTTCATGCACAGCCTTCAAAATGTGTGCATTATTTCTTATAGTCATCCTGTTGGATTGTTTAAACAGCTCAAAATTGACAATTTCCTATTCTGGGACGTTTAAACAGCTCAAAATTGACCCTATACTGGGACGTTTAAACAACCAAAATTTGACAATTTCCTATTCTGGGACGTTTAAACAACAAAAATTTGACAATTTCTTATTGTTAAATATTTTAATGATATAAACATGACATTTTCTAATAGATGTTTAAAAGGGACATTAAGTTGACAATTTCCTATTGTTTCATTCCTCATCTCCTGTAATCATTTTCCTATACTCAGCAGTCTATTATACTGAGATTGTGGATTGCCTCCATGAATTCAGTCATCATCAGCTGGGGCCCTCACTAGTTCCCCACAGCTTCACTTCCAGTTTTGTCTCATGGGTCCCAGACTTTAGTCATGAGGTTGCCAAAATTGTCAAAATGTCTGGTGGATGTGGTTTTTTTAATGATAGAAACCTGAGCATTTCCAATGATTGATTATTTAAAGTTTTAGAATACAAATTTGGGGTGCAAAGGGAACACATTGCTCTAGGCAGACCTAGGGTTAGCAGATAACCAAGATCCCAAATGTACCTCCTCGCGGTGCACCCTGGTAACAGAAAAACAGCAGCTTGAAATGATTCTGGCCAAATCATTTGGGGATTGTGTCCGAGAGTGTGGAGGTAGCAGAAGGAAAGAGATTTGACTGCAAAAGAGACAGACAATATCTCAGACACCACTAGCGACACTGTTGACATACAGTAAAGCTAGTTAGTCCAGTCCGAACATTGGAGGAGCGGCCCATGAAAAGGTGGATGCATGGTGAAAGACAGACAGATTTCATACTGAGTACAATGGAAAAAATGAAATGGCAGAACAGCACTAGAGGGCAGCGCCAACTGCAAATAGAAAGTGGAAACAATTACGAAAATGGGAACTACAAGCTCTGTTAGCTCATGATGAGCTTCTAGTTACTTGATTTCCTTATAGGCAGAGATCCATACCCAATAATGGGCGTCTAGCAAAGCAAAAAGACCTAGCCAAACTCTAATGTCGAGTCTTCCTATACCGGAAACATGCTCGCAAAGAGAAAGGGTGCCGTAACCGATAGGCTCAGGCAAAAAGGGACAAAGATGGCAGTCCTGGCCCAACTCTACTGTCAAGCTTTCCTATACCGGAAATACACTTGCAGAGAGAAAGGGTTCCGTACCCAATGGGCTCAGGCACAAAAGAGACAACGATTTTAGCCCTGGCCCAACTCTACTGTCAGGTTTTCCTATACCGGAAATACACTTGCATAGAGAAAGGGTTCAGTACCTGATGGGCTCAGGCGCTATTGGGACAAGGTCGCTCAGCTCGAGGACTGATGGGCTCAGGCGCTATTGGGACATGGTCGCTCAGCTCGAGAACGCCTTGCTATCAAACGCATGGTGTGAGACTCGAACTTGGGCGATGTCGGTGAATGACACCTCGGGTGAAAGAGCCAGGGTCCAACTCTTCTGTTGAGTTCTTCCTCTTAAGGAACTAGGCTCACGAATGAGAAACGTTTCAGTACCCGATGGGCACAGGCACAGTACGTCCAATTACACGAGGCAAGTTCATAGACAGTGGAACACCTCGTGCGAGACAGACGTGAGCAAAAATCGTCTGGGTGAAGGGTCACCACACACACGCGTGCCAGGTGACAGATAGGGAGGCTGTCACAGGGTAGGGTAGCCCACCCGAATTGTCAACGCATGCTGAAATCGGATGTTCTAGGCCTACAAGGCACATAACGGTGTCACAACGTAATCACTGACGGAAATCGCACGGATATCCGTGCTGATTACAATGGAGCAAGCTCAAAAAAAAAATAATTACAAACTTGCTGTTTTCTGATTATTTGTTGCTTATGTAACACAAACTTGATAATTTGTCATTGTTGACTGTTTTGAGTGATATAAATTTTTTAGTAATTTTTATGATTGATATTTGGGTGATGAAATATTGACAATTTCTCATTGTTAGATGTTTGCTGACAAAGCTGCTATCAGAGAAATGAAGAAAATCCCTGTTAAATGTATCAATGCAGGATGTCAGTGGAAAGGTACATTTGAAGAGTTCTCTGTGGTAAGTTTTGTCCATTCACATATCATTTGTGGTTGAGTTGTGTGATATCTTCTGTGTTTGCTCTCAGATAACCAACACACAATTTCATGTGATTTTTGCTGGGTAATGTGAAGTACGTTGTGCTACTGGTTCTGCTATTAGTGAATATTTCTCATGTAATTAGATGATTCATTTCCCCCTGTTCTTCAGATACTGAACTTTCTTATCTGGGAGCCTCCTTTCAGTATAGAAAACTCAACAATAGAGTTGGTGCCCCCTCTTAGCCGGGGTTTCATTCACGGCAACATGAACCAGCCGTGTCCAAGTCTGAGCCTCTGCACCCAATTTTCACTGGGACTATAATGAATTCCTGCTTTTCTGTGGAACATATTTCCAGAAAATAACTAGAAGTTTGTCTTCAAGCATGCAGACAACTTGTTATGACTTCCATATTTTGTTTTCACACTTATGTTTGTACATTGCGCTGCCCTCTGGTGCTGGGCTACCTATGCATGTATTTAATAGACGGAACTTGATTCTAAAAAAACTCTCTCCATTCTTAGACTTTCATATGCTTTCAACTCGGCAGTTTCAACCCATGCTAGCATTATCTGACACTGTGCTGCGACAGTGGTTTGACTGAGGACCAAGAGGTGCTATTCAGATATAATGTTTGTCTTGTGCAATCAATTCTCATTCTTGATTTACACTGCATAGACACATTCCATAAAGCATTAGCTAGATTGCTTCGCATGAGCTTAAAAGCAATGTTTTCAGGTTGCACCACAAGGAGGTGCTTTTAGGATCTTGGTTATCTGTTAACCTTGGGATTGCATGAGGATAATGCAAATCCCATTGCACCCCAAAAGCCTTCGAAACACTTCTATTCTCCACCACTCTTATGAGTGAAAAAAATCATGCCTGGACCATTTTGTGATGTCATTCTAAGATTTTCTTTAACTATCTCTTCTCCTTTCAACTTCAGCTGTTCCTTACAAAATAGTTATAGAAAGCAAGTCGAATGTCGTTACATGTCCAAACCAAACAAATTTGTCATTTCACCACCACCAAAAGTGGTTATTGATGACATGCTATAGTCCGTTCAGAATCGTTTGCCGAGATGTTATGATTTATAATTCAAAAAGTTCTTGATGATTTCACATGAATTTTGGCATACGTTGTTAAAATGTCCATGTCGCGAAAACATATGTGTTACTTGATGTCTAGCTGTAACGGTTATTTGAAAGCGGCGAATTCTTTTGATGTTTGCCCATGTAAATATTATTTCGACCATAAACAAAATATTTTACAGTAATCTGGTGCAATGATGACCCATAGGTGTGTCCACAAAATTTTACATGGTGGCAGGTGTAAAAAAAATTTAAAATATATCTTTTGTTCGTAGAGTCAATTTGATATTGTTCCATGCTCTTGGTGTGAGTTTCACAAATGTTGTCGCTGCCTTTGAAATAAGTACATATACTTCTTCATGTAAGGAAATTTTGTCTGTAATAGTTGATCCAAGATATCTGAACTTCTGTATTGAATCAAGCGGGCTAATTTTTATAAGTAATGGTTGATGGTTTGCTTATAACATTTTTTTGAATTGCTTGGGTGGTATTGAGCAATGAAATGTTTTACAAATCAACTTGTAAATTTTGCAAATCAAACTTTTTTTAGTGTAGACTTAATCAGAGTAATGATCATTCATAATCAGACGAGTCAAATAGGTCGATTACTGTTTTCGGCTGAACAAACAACAAACCTTCCTTTTTCCAATATTCTTCACATAATTTGAAAGTTGTATTTGTAGATGCTAGGTGTCCTTTAACTTTTGCCCAAATTAGCTCTATAGGATTTAAGTGTGCATGATATGGAGGTAGTCTCAAACATCTATGACCATGTTCTTCAATTAACTTGTCTATTTTAAATATTTTTGTTCGTTGTGTCTGTTTTACAAGGTTAAGCAATTCGGGTTTCAAGTACCTGTCGGTAACTGGTATGTGTTCTTTTATGAGCCACGTTTTGATTGCATCTTTTGTACTTGATGATGTTGGGATTCTATCTTCTACGTTCACTACGTTATGGTATGAAGCATTGTCCATTATCAGACAAGAAGGTCTATCTAATATTGGAAGAATACTTTTTTCGATCCAGTCTTCGAATATGTGCCCATTCATTTCGGAGTGGTAGTCTCTATTGTCAATGGATTTTGAAATGAAAATTAGATGAGCATTCTGCAACAACCCATTATGTCTGCTACCTGCATGTGCAACTATCAAACGTTGCCCTTTACTACTTGGTACTGATCTTTTAATACTTCCATCTGCTAACTGCCATTCCTTTTCATTTGTATGATGAGCGTTGATCCAAGTTTCATCTAAATACACAATATCATAACCATTCTCGCGCATTCCCTTCACTTCACGTAAATACTTGCTTCTAAGAGCTACCAGATGTGGCTTTTCACAAATAATGTTTTTTCCACCAGCATACTTTCTAAAGGCCTGCATTTCTTACAGTTTTCCATAATACAGTTTTTGATATTTCAATGTCGTTATTAGTTTTCAGCCAAATCTTCAACTTTCTAAGTGTCACTTCTTCGTTTTTATCAAACATTCTACATATTTCTCTTTTTACTAGGTCCTTATCGAAACTGTCTATCTTTTCTTTCCTTCCTTGCTTTCGTGAATTTGTTGGCAATAAATATCTGCTTGCTTCCACTATTCGATCAAATGAACGTTTACACAAACCTAAAATATGCATTGTTCTCTTCTCAGGATTTGATAAAGAACAATAAAGATGTCCCTTTTTACGCTCTCTGCAGAAGTATTGATAAATCTTTATAGCAATGTTATGCTCAGTAAAATATTTCGCTTTCAGATTCATTCTCACATAGACTTGCAGAAGGTAATATGCTTAGTGCCGCCTACTTTCTGTAAATATTGAGACGTGCCTCTGACTTGTGACTTGAAATCGAGTAAATAGCCGTTTTTGATTTCACATAATTCTAAGTTCAGGAAAAATAATATTTGGTGCTAAACGGGAATTTCCATATGTAACATTGCTTTATACAAATGTACAGTGGAAACAACTACTTTTAGAACGGTGCACATTCTACCGTGAGGGTCATGCCTTTATATTTAATAATCAGCTGTGAGATGTAAGCATCTACATAATCCAGCGGTTGTTTATAATTTAGATTAACTTTTTTTTAATATAGGTTAAATAAGGTATCTTTGATACTGGATCACATTTCTTTGATAAAAAAATATTTCTATAGCGACATTATTATTCTAAACCTAACTTCAAATGATCAATCCAAATGAACAATACGTTTTTGATAAAAATAATTTAACATCTCGGCAAACGAATCTGAACGGACTATAGTATGTTTATTTGCTACCGGATGCCATGGCAAGATTATGATTATAAATATGAATGTAACTTGAACAAGATCAGTGTTACAATAAAGATCAATCTATTCAAATCGCTAGTGCTAAGTATACTTTTATGGGAAAATGAAAAGTTAGACACTCGGTGCAGACACGGAAAGAAGGATTCAGGCTTTTTAAAAGAAGTGCTACAGACATTTGTTAATAATTAGCTATATAGAACACACAACAAATATATTTGTTCTGTAGCAATTAATCAAACTTGTGTGTTATTAAGAACCACATTTTGGAGCGGTGAAATGGTGTAAACTTGTTTGTGGTTTGGACATATAATGAGACATGACTAACTTTTAAACTGATTTTGCAAAGAACAACACTGGTGGAAAGAGAAGAGAGGACTGTCTCTGTCAAGTCCTAGATTGATAACATTAATGGTCTGGGCATAATTTTTCTACATTCTTCCACATGGCTGAGAATAGAGAAGTTTGGAGGGCTTTTTGTGCTATTTTTCTGCCCTACGGCCAAGGCGGGTTATGGGTCTTATTGTTATTATTGAATATACAGCTCTCACATCAATATAAAAGAACAACATCTCCTAATGAATAGTTAGCACTAGCAATCAGTATAAATCTTAGATCTTTACTATAATACTGATCTTACTTTTCCAAATCATATTCAACCATCGCCATCTTGAGTCTTATCTTGATCTCATTTCTTAGATTGCTGACATCACATATAGCTCATAGTGTTTCTCAGATCACATATAGCTCATAGTGTTTCTCAGATCACATATAGCTCATAGTGTTTCTCAGATCACATATAGCTCATAGTGTTTCTTGTCTACACAATTTTGGACTTTAATCTGCAAGTCATTTGTTCACGACAGTAAAGATAATTTCGCAATAGATTTTCACCTTTTATGTTTCTAGAAAAAAGATCCACATCTACATTTAACTCAATGATTTGTAATATAACAAAATTGAACATCATGATGTAAAACAACAAAGTTCTGAAGAGCCCATGAGATGTTATAAAGATAGTAGCTCTGTGGGACACTGTATAAACTACAAAAGACAGTTTTATTCAGGAGACAGAATTACAGATATAGACTTGTTTCAAGTGAAGGAAAGAAGAATAGATAGTCTGTGATTGGCCTGCTGACCACAATGAAATGTTATAAAAATGGTCAGTGATTGGTACACTGATCACAATAGGATGTTATAAAGATAGTCTGTGATGGTCCTGCTGACCACAGGTTACCCACAACAGTTGTATATTCTTCTGCATTTTTTCTCATGCTCCTGGGAGTTATGTATGAGAAATAAATGAGCCATTGTTAATTTTTTGCAGTCCCATGAGGTTAACTGTGATAAGAAGCTAGTAGACTGCAGTGTATGTGGCGCGGCGGTGTCCCAGGCTAGAATAACACATCACGAGACAAAACAGTGTCCGAAACGGCAAGTTGCTTGCCAACACTGCAAGGAAACTATGCCGGCTGAACAGCGAGAGGTAAGTTTAGTTTGTTATAGGCCATTTCATTTTTGTTGTCATATGCACACCAATTATATAATTATAGACCACCATCTTTCAACTTGGAACTGGCCATTGCAGACAATTGGCTCACTTATGCAGGATCTGGGTAGCCCACACAAATGAATCTCCTTTTAGACAAGAATAATTAGACTCTAATAATAAAACATTGACCTGTCAGAGTCACAGGGCTGTCACATTTAAAACATCAACACAAAAAGTCATCCAAGCACCCATTATGATAATCCAGCCTTGTTAAATTTTGAGGCAAGTCCTGGCCATTGATTGGACTGTGGCACAACCCTCAATCCTGGTGATGGGTCTGAAGATGTAGAAAGACCAAAGGAATACTGATTGTAGAAGTCAGCCTAAGACGGCAATTGGCACAAATAAAACTGACACAATGCATTTGCATTCTCTGGTTTACATTCTGCTGGAAATCTAGTAGGATCATTGACCTGCTATAAGAGAGATCCAGCGGGGGTTTGAAGGTAGAGCAATGGATGGGCCGACATCTTTAACTATTTCTGAGAAATATCACAAACACACGAACAGATGAAATTAATAAATGCTGATTTTCCATGTCTAGAATAAAAAATCTGGGCTTTAAATGTGGCATAGCAAGAAATGAACATCTTTAAATGTGGCACAGCAAGAAATGAACATCTTTAAATGTGGCACAGCAAGAAATGAACATCTTTAAATGTGGCACAGCAAGAAATGAACATCTTTAAATGTGGCACAGCAAGAAATGAACATCTTTAAATGTGGCACAGCAAGAAATGAACATCTTTAAATGTGGCACAGCAAGAAATGAACATCTTTAAATGTGGCACAGCAAGAAATGAACATCTTTAAATGTGGCACAGCAAGAAATGAACATCTTTAAATGTGGCACAGCAAGAAATGAACATCTTTAAATGTGGCACAGCAAGAAATGAACATCTTTAAATGTGGCACAGCAAGAAATAAACATCTTTGTGGGCAAAGTATTAAAATAACATGACATTAGAATACATTTTTTTTTACCAACAAGAAATAAAATAATAAACGTCTGTCATAGAAAATGTCGGGGACTAAATATGTTGGTTGTAATAGAAATAAGTTTGATAGATTCTGGCTATTCCTGGCATGGTCAAGTTTCACACCAGAATAGAAAAACATTATAATGTCAAGAAAATGTATATCTGTGAAATATAATGTTCATCAGTGACTGAATGGAGGGAGTGACCATAGACTTCCTCCCTGTGGTAAATATAATGTTCATCAGTGACTGAATGGAAGGAGTGACCATAGACTTCCTCCCTGTGGTAAATATAATGTTCATCAGTGACTGAATGGAGGGAGTGACCATAGACTTCCTCCCTGTGGTAAAAATTAGCAGAACAAGTAGACATGCTAAATGAAGAATGTTCATGAACTAACAAAGAAATAGAAATGTCCGTCATTGTGGATATATAGTCAAGGGTAGATTAGAGCAACTATTCATATGTCCTTTTTGCAATGATAATGATGTGATAGTTCATGTGTTGCTGTGAGCTGAGATCCACCAGGTGTACTAATCTCCATGACTACTATAAATATGTCTAGATGATCAGCAAAGAAAGACAACACTATTACTTGCCATTCATGTTATTGGAAACAACTAAGGATGTTTAGGTGTGATTTGGCTGAATCATTCCATATGTCAAAGTGACCCAAATACCATGCCAAAGCCTGTTGTGTCAGGCTGAAAGGCACAGATATCGCAGTTGAGTTGTAAGCCATGACACATCATATTCCTGTCTCCAGACTACATTCTGCTAAAAGTAGGAGTGTGAGAACAACGATGATCTAATGATTAACATACTCAACAAATAGTAACTCACTAACCAACCAACCATATTGTAAAATGTGTAACCCATTGCTATATCTGAAAGTTGGACGTCTGTGGCTATGTAACTCACTAACCAACCAACCATATTGTAAAATGTGTAACCCATTGCTATATCTGAAAGTTGGACGTCTGTGGCTATATAACTCACTAACCAACCAACCATATTGTAAAATGTGTAACCCATTGCTATATCTGAAAGTTGGACGTCTGTGGCTATGTAACTCACTAACCAACCGACCATATTGTAAAATGTGTAACCCATTGCTATATCTGAAAGTTGGACGTCTGTGGCTATGTAACTCAATAACCAACCAACCATATTGTAAAATGTGTAACCCATTGCTATATCTGAAAGTTGGACGTCTGTGGCTATGATGATGGGGATGCAAGACAGCGACAAAAGGTCAAACATCCGTGACTGGTTAGCTTTGATGACCAGCGGAACCAGCTCTCTTGTATGGTTGGCCGACTATACTACAGATGTGGTTTCCGTGAAAGTGGTAAAAATACTGAATATATTAGTTAATCAATGCTGAATTCAGATGTGTTGGGTCAGTAGAGTAAATAAAAAATTGTTCCAATGCAGTACCGTTTGCTGGGCTGCATCTTGCTTGAAATTTTGTAGAGCCATTGTTATTCTGTGGGAGAGATCCAGTGGGAGTTTTGAGAGCGCATGACCAAACAAATTTCTCTGAAAGTTAGGGCATGATAAAGTTTCCCTGAAAGATTGGTTTATGTGGCAAAACTTCAGTTTTATTGTATGTCTGACTCTGAGACTCGCTGATTTATTGTGTTGCAGAAACATCTCCAGAACAGCTGTCCTAATCTACCAGTACAATGTCACAAGTGCTCCAAACAGGTCCCAAGGAGTGAGGTCAGTCAAATCTTTGAGTGTTACAATTTGAAAATGTTATTACTGTCCCTTGTTCTATGTCTCTGTTATTCCCTTACAGGACACTTGTGTGTTAATTATCTGTGTGTTGTCGGGGCTCAAAGGGAGAGCAAAGAAAGGCAACACTTTTACCTTTCGTGAACCTTCATAAGAGCCGACTAAGGAGGCTATTGCAGGGAGTTGACTGTCACATCTCATATAAGGTCAATGCGACCCAGAAGTAATACTGAAGTTGAATGTGTCAGGCAGAAAGGTGTAGATATCGCAGCAGAACTGCAAACCATGACACTACTACACACACTGTTCTACCTCCTGTTAGTCTGCAGGAGTTTGAGAACAAATGCAGCAGATTTGATTTTTATCTTTAGTTGAAGATGCTCAGATGAGGAATGTCACTCTAATAGTAAATGTTAACATTCATTTGATATTGTCTTTAGTTGAAGATACCCAAAGATGAGAAATGTCACTCTGATAGTAAATGTTAACATTAATTTGATTTTATCTGTAGTTGAAGACACACAAAGATGAGGAATGTCCACATCGTATAGTTGAATGTCCTGTCCCAGACTGCAACACTAAAGTAAGTTAGAGTGTCTATCTTTACTGTAAAGTAAGTTAGAGTGTCTATCTTTACTGTAAAGTAAGTTAGAGTTTTATCTTTACTGTAAAGTAAGTTAAAGTTTTAACTTTACTGTAAAGTAAGTTAGAGTTTTATCTTTACTGTAAAGATAGAAAAATATATTCTCTCTACCGTAAATATGTCTAGAGCAGCCAGGTGTACCAGTATCCATATCTTTGACTGCTACAAATGTATCCAAGTCAGCCAACAATGCTAATATCCATATAAATCAGCCATTCTCAATGTGGGTGTTACTCTCCACCCTGGCGATGGCTAGGTAGGGGGGGCAGGAGAAAATTTGGGCATTAGGGTAATATCCACAATGCTAATATCCCTATATAAAATACATAATTGCTGACATCAGTAACAACTTTCACATGTTTGACTTTCATAAATGCCCAGTATGTCTGCTGGCCATATTAAGTTATCTCATGTAATCTGCTGAAACCTCAATTTGTGATGGAATTTTGTTGCCTTTAAGAATGGAAAAATTGTCTGCACACTGCACTACAACATTGAATATGGAAAATACTGAAGACGGATGTGTCAGATCATTTGCGCAAATAAAATTACGACACAACGCATTTCCATTTTCTGGACTACATCCTAAATCTAGTTGGACCATTGTCCTGCTACAAGAGAGATCCAGTGGGAGTTTGAGAATGACCGCTGAAGAAGAAGGAAATGGAAATAGAAGTGGTGACTGCAGCACTTAGTTGGTGACTGAAATATCGACTTACACAATGATACTCTCAGACTTTCAAAGAATGCTGCGTAAGATAGAAACAGGTTGTGTTACTTAACAACTCTATTGTTCAAAGTATTACATGAATTTACTGACCTGGTTCTGCCGTGGTCAGAGGCAATGAAGAGCTGACTCATTGACAAGCAATGCTATGGTTGATGGTACAGTATTGAAAAGAGATAGGACCGGCTTAATAAGGACAACCATTGTTTTTGCTACAGAGTGTAGAAGGAGGTGATAATATACACATATGATCAAGGGTGGGCGGAGAAAGTGTGTCCTCTCTGGAAAGTTACAAAGATCATTGCATACTCTTAGATGAATGCTGGAATGGAGAGAGGATCACTTATGGAAATGTCCCATGTTGCTGGTTTCTAATCAAGAATCTCAATTTGTATAGTTTCCTCTAAATACATTAAGGCAGGATGGGAAAATCCTGTGGTAATAAAGAGTTAATATTCATCTTTTTGACAATGAATGAAAGAGTTAATATCCATCTTTTTAACATCCATGAATGAGTTAATATCCATCTTTTTGACATCCATGAATGAGAGTTAATATACATCTTTTTGACATCCACAAATGAAAGATTTAATATCCATCCTTTTAACAACCATAAATGAAAGTTAATATCATTTTTTAACAGCCCAAATGCATCCATATGTCTGCCGACCATATTAAGAAACATCACTTTTTATATTAGATAGTAATATCTGTGAACAGTATCACTTTAGTTGTGTTGCTATTGTTAATTACAGCTGCCCCTAGACCAATTTCCCAACCATTTCATGAAGACACCCCAGAGCACACAGAGACACATGCTGTACCTCTTCAGCAAGACTTCACAGTTAGAGAAAACCATTGCCCAATTGGAAGCTGAGACTGCAGGGGTTGTTGGAGGAGCTTCTGGAGGGACACATAGTTCTGAACTGAGCCATCCAGGAGGTACTTCTGGTGGCAGAGATGATTTGATTGCAGATGCCGAAGGTAAGTGCACAACTCACTTCTTCTTCAGAAAAATACCATCAAATGCAAAACATACCTTTGTGTTAGATTTGACATATCTTCACTATCCGATGCAGTTGAAGATGTCAGAAACATCTGATTATACTAGAGGAAAATTATCATGAATTGGTTTGCCTGCGAATGCAGTAATGTTGGTACATTTTTGTGTATGAGTTATATTGACAGTGTATCACATTTTTATGAATGAGTTATATTGACAGTGTATCACATTTTTATGAATGAGTTATATTGACAGTGTATCACATTTTTATGAATGAGTTATATTGACAGTGTATCACATTTTTATGAATGAGTTATATTGACAGTGTATCACATTTTTATGTATGAGTTATATTGACAGTGTATCACATTTCTGTCAATTGTTTCTTTCAGAAAGCACACTAGGAGCAGAGAATAGACAGAAGCTGAAGCTCCATGAGGATCTTATGGCAGTACTTCACGGCGAGATCCTTAGAATTATCAAGCAAATTGAAGCTTTGTATGCTCAATTGGAAAAGGAAAACAGGAATGTCAAAGATGTGCAAAGAAGAATTGAAGTATGTGTTTTATATCCATCTAGTATTTGTTCTGCTCAGTGTGTATGTTTAAGTTGTCTGCTTGTTGCTGGAACATACGGAAGGAGAGTACAGAATAGGTGATACTTGAAACAGGGCAATGAAGTTTAGTTAATAACTGATAACACATGTTGTATTATATAACCTAGGCCAGGGCTATTCAATTATATTTACTCGGGGGCCAAAATGTAGAAAATGGGGATCATCACAGGCCAGATTTATAAAAAAAACCACATTGAATGATTTTATACATTTAGTTTTTTTTATAACTTTGTTTCACTGTTTTAGCAATGATCCGCGGGCCACTTACTAGGGCTCCGCGGGCTGCCAATTGAATAGCCCTGGCCTAGGCCTTTACGGGTAAGCAACATATGATATTTATAGATTTCCATGTAACAACGTCTTGTTTGTTATAGATGATGTCAACCTGGATCATTTTATTCCTAAATATTTATTTTCTTTAGATCTGGCATAATAATAAAATTAAACATAAGCTTATATTAGAAATAGTCATGTGACAATTAGGTCTATAATTAATTTAACTTAATAAATATTATGTCTATAAATATAACTAAACATTAGCATAGTACAGTTATTTGTATAAGTATGAATCATGATGATTTAATACCTAAATAAACACGAACGTTGTCATGGTGATAGAAACAGGATAAGCAATGCAAACCTGCGCAGTTTTATAGTATGCACTTGAGTTATATTGCATAATATTAGATGATTTTTCTCCGCCGAAGACGGATGTGTGCAAATAAAATGGCAACACAGCGCATTTCCATTTTCTGGACTGTATCCTGCTTGAAATCTAGTTGGACCAATGTCCTGCTACAAGAGAGATCATGAGTTTGAAAATGAAAGCTGAAGAAGAAGAAGATGATTTTTTTACAACAGATAACAATATAATTTAAGAATAAAGAGAAAGAAATGAAAAGAGAAAGAATTATAGTAGCATAATAGAAATAGTTATATACAAAGAGGGCGGTTCCTTATTGACAACATGCAACAGCCAAAGTAAGACTTAGACAAGATAGCATTGCAGACAAAGCATGATGATGTCTTTAAAAATTATGAGCATTTTGTGTCAATGCTTAACTTGCATAAAAGTTACATATATAAATAGAAAAATTGTTCAGGAACCTCATAAATGTATTAGTTTTACTTAGTTTCACATCTGGTGTGAACTCCCGATAAAATCGGCGAGCTCGTATTCCCAGTGTTAGACAGCGTGCGTCTACAGTCTCCGCCGGCTGAGCGTGGCGAACAAGGCTAGTGTGCCTCGTTGCTTCCCAGCAGTGAGAGGTGTCGCGTTAACTGTGTCCGTATGGTGAAGAGAAATGGTTGTTATCCCCGCGTGAATTTATTTTGTGGCTTGACTTTGTCTCGATAAAAGCCTGTTCTCTCGCAACGAGGTACGGGCCGGCAGCTAGAAAATTGTTGTGGTATTTCTGTCAGGCAAGTTCATAGACAGTGGAACACCTCGTTTGAGTCAGACGAGAGCAAAAAAAAAATTGTCTGGGCGAAGAGTCTCCACTACGCGTGCCTGGAGACAGATATAGAGGCTGTCACAGGCTAAGGGTAGCCCACCCGAATTGTCAAGGCATGCCGAAATCGGATGTGCTAGGCCTACAAGGCGCATAACGGTGGCACAACGTAATCACGCTCCCGGCGGAAATCGCACGGATATCCGTGATGGTTACAATGGAGCGAACGAAAAACAAACAAACAAACTTAGTTTCACAAAATGCACATAATTATACTGGATTTTACTCACCTAAGGTACAAAATTCTGTGTCATTTTGAAATTAAATAATATTTTTGTCAGAATCGGTAATCACGTTGTGCAAAAAAAACAAAACGTCTTATTCCAAATCATACTCACTTGTATAGGCATTGACATATTTATTCTCAAAATTTCAAAAAAAAAAGCTAAACATGGTCAAGGGTTTTCCTAAACATTTGTATCACCGGAAATTTATATCCTGAAGCAATATTTTCCGGCACATGCGCTGACGGATATCCAAGTACCTAATAAAGGCCTTTTGGTTGAAAGGTCTATTTGTGTGTGTTATATGTGTTTCCAGTGATTAGCAAAACTTCATTACGCTGTTCCAGGCTTTGCCTGTTGGATTTCAGTTTTGCGCAGTGAGTTTGTATAAAAGGTAGTAATCAAGATTTGAACCATGTCCATTCAGCTGACACCTAATTTTCGGAATTTGAGTCTGCATATTTGAAAATTTGACAGCTGGTCAGGCCTGATTGAAATCTTGACTACCACCTTGTTGTTTTAAAAAAAAATTATTCCTTGATTCTTCTTCATTATTATATTTATGTAACTTTTGTTTTACTTAGTGCAATCTTGATTTCCATTAGCTGCATTTATTCTTATACATCCTTGTCTTTTCTTTGGAAATATTTGCTGTATAAGAATCGATACCTGAGAACATCATGGAAAGAGAAGAAAACCAACACAGAGGTTCTTATAATACTTGGTATGAAAAAAGAACTATTAAACGAATTAAAGATAAAACAAATAAAGTATTTTGGACATATTAAAAGACATGGCACATTGTTGAAGACCTTACTTGAGGGAAGATGAGCAAGAGGTATGCAGAGATATCAGCGGGAGAGAAAAATCACACGGTGGACATGTTACAGTCTAACAAAGTGCACCACCAAAGCAAGAGTCAGGAAATGTTGGAGGTCCATTTGCACTTGATGAATAAATTTTCTGTGACTAGTTAGAAAGATTAAATTATTAATCTTTTGCTTTATTGTCTTTCAGAATTTAGAGATATCTGTTGGTACTTTTCAAGGAAAGCTACAAGAGATTGCTGACAAACAAAATGTACCAGATCTTCGACGGCTGTCAGCAGTAGGCCCTCAAGACCCTAGAGACTATGGAATTTTGACAGAGTCACCTGATGGTACTGCCACCTGGCGGATAGATAACTTTACACAAGTTAGAAGAGCAGCCTGTAATGGATTACAGCCATTTATCTGCTCACCTTCATTTTTTACTGGGCCATGTGGATATAAATTGAAAATCCGCTTTTATGCTGATGGCGATGGATCTGCCAAAGGGAAGGCCTTCTCAGCATTCATACAGTTACATAAAGGCCCTCACGATGATCTTTTACCATGGCCTTTTACTGGAAAGGTAACTTTCTATTACTTAGGTTCATAGAGAAAATGTGTATGCTGGGTACGTTTCAGTTATAGTTAGTTCTATCATTGGTTGCGATATTAACACTCGCAGATATAATTTGTTGATTTCTGAATTACCTGTATATACCATTGGGGACAAAATGTTGATAATCATATAACATTTGTGATGTATCACTAACACTATAATCAATAGTATTACTAAAAATGTTTCTGCGTGTGGAACAAAATAACCGGCCTATAAAATACCTGAGAATCTAGCATACATGGATTTCAGTAGGATGCATTATTATTGAAACTCTTATATGATCACATCATAATTTATGCCACACTTCTGCTACACATTATGCCATTCATCTGCTTATTCTAATGTTCATTATGAACATTTCAAGACAGCACTCAATGAACTGAGTCTAACTGCTAGCAACCGTTCAAACAAAAGATAAATATGCGATTAACTTCTTTGTTAAAATTTCTATTAAATGCGCTCATTAACCTTAAAAAATTTACCATTGTGTCCTACACAACACAACAAAAAACACCATGTGAAATTAATACGCCATCTGCACTTCTCCACCAATGCATTCTGTTGCAACCAGCGATCGTCATATTCTGACATATTTTATAGACTGGTATAATTTAGGTCCACTTGTTTAAAAAAAATGTCTTATCTTGGTTACTATAAATTCCAAAAATGGCTAACGCACATGGAATATAGTTTTACAGTGCGGTTGTTGGCGAATGTGCAGTTCTGTGGCGAAGTGCGGAGCGCATCTCTGGTGACCAATGTATCAGGTTAAATTTTTATAGCTGACAATTGTACATCTGACTGATTTGGCATAAATTAACACCTAATAACTGTAAATATAGCCTAGAAAATCTATACACCCAGAAAATGCTGGGTTGATCTTGTATCCTGCAGAAGACGGATGTATTTTTGACACAAATAAAATGGCGACACAATGCATTTCCATTCTGCTGGAAATCTAGTAGGACTATTGCCCTGCTACAAGAGAGATTCCCAGGGGGAGTTTGAGAATGAATTCTGAAGAATATCCTTTATAATAGTTCTTAATTTATTTGCGGGTGAATTTGTTTAATATGCTGAAAGTAATTTATAAGGGAGACATATAAGAAATAAAATTCCTTTTCTTGGAATAAATCTGGGGTGTAAAAATTACTTCCGATAACTAAAACATTTATGATGGCACATTGAACATTTCCAAGTTCTGTGGTGAGGCTGCATTCAAGACAGATCTGCCATATTTTTCTCAAATTTGCAAACACTCTTGGTTGTCTTGTCTTGTACTATCTAAGCATGCTGCTAGGTTTCATGGGAAGCCGAAGTCTGCTCTCTTTACCTAACTGTGATGCAGCTGCCTTGGTGTTCTAGTATTTCTCTGATGTCATCTATCCATCTTCGTCTGGGTGTTTCCCTGTTTCTCTTTTCAGGTGATCTTTTATTGAAGGCTATCGATGGAATGCGATTTGGTTCTATTCTGATTAGGTGGCTGAAGGATTTGATCTTTTTTTTGTCTATGTATTCTTTGCATGATATTGTTTTCACTAGATTTCTTATAGTGTCATTGTTTATTCTATCTCTTTTTGTTACCCCTGTGCTGTTCTCACACTTTATTTAGCATATGACGAGTCTTTGTTCTAGTTCTCCGTCAGGATCTAGGTCTGGCATTGGTAATACAGTGTCGACATAAACATTGTGTTTATTAACATTTTTTTGGAGATCATGTGAATGTTCTAGTGTTTCAGCAGTGCTGCTAGTTGATATTGTGTTTTTCTGACCTCTTGTCTCTATTTTTCTATCTAGTCTCAAGAATGCTCTGCCTAGATACTTTAATTCCTTTACGTGGTTGAGTTTTGTATATTTCTAGTGGGGATTTTTATTTCTGCATATTTTCAATGTTTCTGAGTTTGGTTTGTTGATTCTCATGTTGTTATTTCGCTATTGGTATTTAATGTGTTTAGGTGTTTTTGCAGCTCAGATATATCATATATCAATGCCTGATCATCTACGAATAGTAATTCGTTTATGATGTCGCTTTTTTTTCTCCGTTCTCTTGTTCAGGTTGGTTTTCATGTTCTGTTGCTTTTTTAAGTTTATTTGGTTATTCTGTTTATATAGATGTTGAATAGGAGCGGGGAGAATAAGCATCCCGTGTCAGACTACGGATATTGTTGTGAATGTGTATGTCATTCCTTCTGGTGTTTGTACTCTTGCTTTACATCTCTCATATAATGCTCTGGTGTTTTCGAGAAGTTCGCCATGGATCCAGTATTCTTGTAAGTAGATCAATAGTATGTCGCTGTTAACCCTGTTGAAAGAATTTTTTTTGGTTGATTAATGTTCAGTTGATTGTTGTATTCTATTATCTGTTCGCTCAGTTGTCTAAGTGTAAAAAAGCACGTCCGTGCAGGCCATGCCTCTTCTAAATCCATCTTGATGTCTACTTATTTGGGGGTCTATGCACGATTTTAGTCTTTTTTCTATTATCTTTGTGATGTCTTCCAAACCTGGCTCAGTAGCGATAACCCTCTGTATTTGTCGCAACACTCTTGATAGTGGGAACTAAATATGTTCAGGGTTGGTGGTTAGCAAAATATTAACGGGGATAAGTACAGAAGTATTACATGTTACATTTCCAAAACTAATAGGAAAATCATTCATCATCATCATCAGTTTTTTTATTGTCATCATCAGGTATTATTTTCATCATTATCATCAGTTATTACTGTCATCATCAACCGTAATTATCATCATTTATTATTATCATCAATTATTAGCATCATCATCAGTTATTATCATTAGTTATTATTATTGTAATCAGTTATTATCATCAGTTATTATTATTGTAATCAGTTATTATCATCAGTTATTATTATTGTAATCAGTTATTATCATTAGTTATTATTATTGTAATCAGTTATTATCATCAGTTATCATCATCAATTATTATTATCATCATCAGGTATTATTGTCATCATCTGTTATCATTGTCAACAGGTATTATTATCATGATCATAGCATTATCATCAGCAGTTATTATCATCATTGTAGTCATCATCAGTTATAGACATCATCATCAGCTATCATCATCATAGTTATTATTATAATCAGGTATTATCATCATAATTATCACTATCATCATAGTTAAAATTAACATAATATAATTAATATCAGCAATTACAATTAATCATCATCAGTTTATCATCTATTTTGACTTCATTTCTTGTATTATTCTTACAGGTATACTTTATAATTGTTGACCTTAAAGATTTTCGAGAACACAAGGTGGTCAGTTTCAGTGCCTTACCTGACCTACCTGCATTTCAAAAACCTCAAGGGGACAACAATGTTGGTTCAGGATGTTTGGAGTTTGTCAACCTCAAGGAATTTAGCATCGGTCTGGACAAATATCTGGCAAATGATGCAGTCTACATTAAAACATACGTGTCTTTTCCAGACATGAATAATCGGCTGCAGAGTTTGGATTCAAAATTCATAGTTGAAAATCTTAGAAGATAATAAATCTCGTCTCAATTTTATCAGATAAGATAAGAGATATAAGCTCTACAGCTGCTTCAGGATGTATATCTTTGCCTTGTGTGACTTTCATCCTATTTGACCATCATGATTTTGACTTCTTTAGGACTTTCCAAGTAGCATGTTCGCAGTTTGTGTGTTTCTGTCTGCTTGCAAGTTCAGGAACATTTGTGCACATTGTTTGTGGATAGATATTCTTTCGGTGTGTTGCTCTGTGTGTTGTGAAAATGTGTTATTCTCTGTGTGGTTTGTTGGCCTGAATGCCAGAACCAATCTTCAGTTGTGCTGTGTAATCAAAATGAGGTTTGTGTTTGGATTATAACGACTGTAAGTATATGAAATTGGTGACCGATGTTGATTGCTACAGAGAAATCAGAAAACACTCAATCGCTTGACAAATAATTTTGCATTTGAAAACTATATGGCTAGCAGTCAATAAAATAATATTAAATCCTCTTAGAGTTTGTATTTTCACAGTGGCGTGCGTCATGGACAATCATGGATACGGTTAAAAAAAATAAGATTGCACGCATTGAAAAAAATACTACAGAAAGTTGAAGCGGGAGTCGCCAACTGTCAATGGGTGGAGTTGCTGACGCAACCAGTGACCAGAAAGACTACCTTCATATTCATGACTGGACATGTGGGTGTCACCTGTAATAAATGAACAGATACGCCGGTGAGCATGGTCACAGCATTAATGGATTAATACATTAACGGATTGTTCTGACAAAGTCAATGCATTGAGTAGCCTTGTCTGTCCAGATTTTCATATGTGTAATCATGATAGTTCTCAAGATTGCAAAACATTTTTGTAAATATTTGAACAGCCCAGAAAGAGAAACATAATAGATATACACAAATACTAATAAATCAACAGCGAATTGGAAAGGGTAACAACTACTCTCTCCGATTGTTCTCTATTGTGACGGGGATCAGAGCATCTATGGAATTGTCATGTGCACTCTTGATAATCTGCTATCATAAGAAAAATATCCTTTAGAGAACAAGGACTAGGATCCTGCTAATGATGATAGGTTTGAGACTGAACACCAACCCAAGATGATTATCAAATTATGAACAAATCAGAACAAGTTACAATTCTAAGTCTCAAAACAGGACACAAGTAACTGGCAAGGGACAGGTACCACAGACTGCAGCAACACAGCCATACGAGTACATGTGGGCAGGTACTGCAGCAACAGTCATACGAGTATATGTGGGCAGGTACTGCAGCAACACAGCCATACGAGTACATGTGGGCAGGTACTGCAGCAACACAGCCATACGAGTATATGTGGGCAGGTACTGCAGCAACACAGCCATACGAGTACATGTGGACAGGTACCACAGACTGCAGCACATATACTTCAAGAATTTCCTGAATATAAGATACTGATACAAACATACTGGCACATAGAAACAACACTAGAATCAAAGCTCTATGGACTCCTCCTGAATGAACTGTAAAAGATGGTAAAAGATTATTTTTACCGGAGATAAAATAACATATAGGCATTTTAAGCGAACTAAACAAGAAGAAATCAAGAATTAACTTCTGTATTCAGCATTTGGCTGCAGCCTATCAACAGTAGAGAGATAGCCATACTCTTCCACTTCATGCATGTCTCAGATAATGTGTCCTGTATTCATTGAAAGGATATTACCAGATAAGGAATATCTTTTGTTATTCATTAAATTAAAGTGTAGTAAACACTATACAGCTGCATATCCTCTAAGCTGGCTGCAACACATTGTCAGAGGGTGCTGTGCACTAGACACTACAGCTGCTGACCCTCTAAGCTGGCTGCAACACATTGTCAGAGGGTGCCAGGCACTAGACACTATACAGCTGCTAACAAGCAGAGCAAAGAATAGTGACACTGTTACTTATCAGGTTTAAGGGGATGGCTAAGAAAGTTTAGGAGAATTCATAACTGTCAACTTACTATTTCATAAATTCATATTTTGTAAAATTTAAATCCGTATTCTTATAACATCCATATTAGTAATAATTACTGAAATAAAGTTTGACACATCTCGACGACCCCCCCACCCCACCTCTCGACATAAATTATTATTATTTTGGCTGTGAATACGTAATTAAAAAATAAAATTTGCTGTCAATACGGAAAATCCGTACTAGTTGACATCTACCGGTATGTGCTTGATTGGTCATAGACAAGTTGTTGAAATTCTTCTCAAAGCTGGAGCTAATGTTGATGCTGAAAATTAATTAATGATATGCCACTATAAGTGCTTGGAATGGTCATAAAGAAATTGTTGAAATTCTTCTCAAAGCTGGAGCTAATGGTGATGCTGAAAATTAATTAATGATATGCCACTATAAGTGCTTGGAATGGTCATAAAGAAATTGTTGAAATTCTTCTCAAAGCTGGAGCTAATGTTGATGCCAAAAACAATAGCATCACCAGAATACATTTAAGTGCTTGCACACCTGTCAATTTATTTTTTCATAAATTCATATTTTGTAAACAATTTTAATCCCTATTCTAATAAAAATGTCCACATTAGTAATAATTACTGACACATATCCCCACCCCCAATTTCTGTTGGAAAATCTGTACTAATTGACACCTATGGGTGAGTGGTTTTGGCCGTCCCTTCCCATAGATGGTCAAAGCACCCCATATGTATGCTGAAGTTTGTGTCATGCCGAAAGTCTCAGATATCACAGCTAAGCTGTAAACTATGACACAACACATCCTGTTCTCTGAACTATGTTCTGCTAATCTGCAGAAGTTTGAGGATGCACAAAGAAGAAAGTACCACCTCAAACTCCATCAGATCCGCACTCATATAATGTCTTTATACAGAGCATAGAAGTTGCAATATTTTAACCCAAATTATTTTTCCCCCTCTGAAGTTTAGAAATGTGTTTATTTGCAAGCATTCTGAATAGAAACTTCTATTTTTCAATATTTTCCATAAAAACACCCATTTGTTTTGCTATTTTTTTTTCTTTCGTTCGCCTGGAATATGCCCATATTTCTTCCTAATTTTCTTGTTGATATTATGGGATTTTTAAATGATTACTCAACCTTGTACAAACACATTTTCCACATCAGTTTGAATGTTTTTAAAGAAAGTAGTGGTTGGTCTAAATCTGTATGCATATCTATAGAGCTTGCCATGGGAAAGTACCGGTGTCAGCCACTTAAACAGTTCTAGAATTCATATGCCAGACAATTGTAACAAATATTCAGCTGTAATTTACTCTGTGGCACATTCATTAAAAATTGCTGTATTTAACTTATTCAACATATGCCTGAGTCTGTTGTATCTCTAGATTT
The DNA here is from genome assembly GCA_034231615.1 of Meghimatium bilineatum. Lineage (NCBI taxonomy): Eukaryota > Metazoa > Mollusca > Gastropoda > Stylommatophora > Philomycidae > Meghimatium > Meghimatium bilineatum. The sequence continues at coordinate 8,994,336 of CM067321.1, forward strand.
TGATTTTGCTTTGTTCTCCATTGAGTTAGCAGTGGTGCCTACTTTTTTTTTGGAATGCCATTTGTTCTGTATCCAGTGTTTGTTTGACACATTTCTTAACCTTTTTATTAAAATAAACACTGATTATTCTGCATTCGTTCTCAAACTCCTGCAGATTAACAGGATGTAGCCCGTAGAACAGACTGCCTTGTGTCATGGTTAACAGCATAGCTGCAGTATCTTCATCTCTGGCCAGATACATCTGTTCCCATTTCTGGTTCCGGCAACATGCGGGGAAATAAGCATTGATGAACAGTTCCTCACTTCTAAGTTCAGATAAATGTAGATTTTTAGTTAAGCATATGATTTCAGACAGGATGGCTGCCGAAGATGTATGTGCCGGGCCATTGGCGCAAATAAGACAGTGACACAACACATTTCCATTCTCTGGACTACATCCTGCTGGAATCTAGTAAGACCATTGTCCTGCTACAAGAGAATTTCAGCAGGAGTTTGAGAATGAACGCCGAAGAAGAAGAAAGGATGTTATGTTTATATATGAAAATATTATGTTAACTAACAACCGACTGGCATACTGAACGTATGCACACTCTAAAATGGCTGATGACGTGAACATTTATGCGAATGTCCCCAGTGCTGCGATACTGGTTCCTAATTGAGATATATATGCGTGGAACATGAATTATTACATGTGACAGAAGGTTGTATAAAATGTGTCATGAAGTTCTAAAAATAAACATGTCCAGGAAGTTGTAAAAATAAATGTGTTGCTAAGAAGAATGTCAAAATTATGTTACCTGGAGGTTGTGCAAATAAATGTGTAAGCGAGCTGCAAAAAGGAGTGTGTTTCAAGGTCATGTGCCTGGACATGCAGATGTATGAGGAAGTGAACGCAGAGATTTGCTAGTATGACTATCATGGGGACTGGACAAATAATGAAGCGAGCTGTTGTTCTGAATGCTGTTAGATAAGTGACAAATACAACAAATTTGTGAATCGGCAACCTTAAACAAACTACATGAAAGTCTGGTTGGGGGGGGGGGGGGGGGTTTGTGTGTGTGTGGGTAAACAAGAATGCTATGCCGGTAACCGGAGGAGACTGGTAAACCAACAGAGTAGATGGTCAGTCGCTTCCAGCTGTGGGATATCAGATCTAAAATGAATACAGATATTCTTTCAACTAACTAGCCAAGAAGAAGAATGTCATTCAAGAAGAACACAGGTCACAGAAATGTGGTTTTACAGATGAGTGTTCCATGGACAGCTGAAATATTCAATCTAGTGGTACTGCATGAGTCACATGCTAGGAGTGGTACTCATAACAGGCGGCGTGCCACTTTGTTGACATGGACAGTGTATATATTGGGTAACCTAAGTATAGTGAAGTCAATCCGCTACACTTCTTGGGCCATCATATCTGTTGAAAGACATGAGTGGATCACCTCTATGCAGTGACAATTTATCATCCATAGACATTTATATCCTAGAGACCCGTGACAGCTTACGAAGTGGACATGGTATGTGCAGAGTTGAACTTTGGTTGACTGTCTATGTAGGCGGTTTGCTGTCTGCGAACTGATCTCATGTAGTTAAGACTATCGTTTTGTGTATCATCCAGTATTAACCCTTAATTATCTGAGCTCTATAAACTAAAGTGGGTTTGCCGTCAAGATTATAGTTTCATTCACAATATTGTGAACACCTCATCCATGTTTGGGTTTCTACACACATTTTTCTGCAGAATGGAACAATATAGCTTCCTGTCAATTTCCATGCCACATGCTTCTGCGAAATAACTAAACGCTTGTTCTCAACCACGATGCTGCCTTTGTTATGGCTACTGTATTCTGTTGCCGTTATTGTAGCATCACTTGCACTAAAACTGTCTTCTAGCACTGTGCCTTCTCCACACCTAGATGTTTAAATATGCCTTACTTCCTACTTTACTGATCTATCAATTATGATTCATGGCATCGTTGTCATAAATCCTTGGCATTTGAGTGGGCAGGCACACAGAAGGTAACACAGGTCTGCATCTTGAGTGACTCTATGAGTATGATTAGGAAGGTACAAGTGGGTCTTGTTCACACAAACAGTGGATTGAGGCCTTGAGAAAGATGAGTTTGAAAGTAGCTACATTTATTTTCATGTCGGGACATGTGGGTGTCCGAGGAAATGAAAGAGAATATCAACTGGTGTCATGAGCAATTGTCGCACAGGTTGATGTGACAATGGATCGAGTTGACGTTTGAACTCCTTAAGAGATATAGTTCGCGAGAGTGAGACTAGTGCAGATGATTATTTCTTTTCAATGGCCAGGATTAAAGATCAGGGTTTGAAATGCGTGTTGCTAAAAGTGAACATTTTAGAGGGCACAGAAGAATGATGGTCAGCAGAGAACCGGTACTGTCAGCAGAAGTGTAATTGCAGATACACTCAGGTAGAGATCGGAGCAACTACGGACGTATCCAATTTGCAGTGATGATGTTCCAACAACATCCTTTGTCACAATGTACCCTAACCCAACCAAAATGAAAACTTGCTGAGGTGACTAAGGTATCCTGTAAATTTTTCCCTTGTGAGAATTGATGATAAATACCAAAATCTGCTATATCTGGTTCACACATACAAAATTATTGAGGCCCGTTGGAATAACCACTTGCGCTATGATTTACTTATTCTGAGTAATATGGCAGATGATGTCCTACTCTGTTTAGAGGGGACTGAGTACACAATGGCAAATATGTACAGAAGGAAGTTGATACTATGCAGATTTTCAGTACCTTACAGCTTGACAAGATTTCTGGCTGTCTCATCTTGTTAGGTGGAAGCCCTCAAATATATATTAACGCCTGTGTGTTGCCAGGACCCGAAAGGGGAGCAAAGAATAGCAACACTGTTTACCTTCCATGCATGTCGTAAGAGGCGACTAAGGAGGTTATGGGATGGAGGTGGCTGTCCCTTCCCATATATGGCCAGTGACCCAAATACATGCTGAAGTCGGATGTGTCAGGCCAAAAGGCGCAGATATTGCAGCAATGATGTAAACCATGACACAACACATTCCGTTCTCCAGACTATATCCTGCTAGTCTGCAGGAGTTTGAGAACGAACGCACACGAAGAAATATATATAATTTTCAGTGGGGGTCATTAGACTAGGTATGGCTTTGTCAAGGGAGGGTGGTGGCCATCAGACTAGGTATGGCTTTGTCAAGGGAGGGGTTATTACCTATTAAAAAAGATAATTACTTAATTTTTTAGTTTTTAATTATTTTTTTGGGAGATTTGTAAAGCTGAAAACCATCTTGTTTTTTTAATACTTGTTTCGTAGTAGAAAATATCATGCTATATTTCTCTAAAGTGGGGTGGGTTATTTGAACCCCCTTAAACCTAACCCTATCTATAGGCTTTTTGATCATTGCTTTGAACTACATAATCTGCCGAAGACGGATGTGTCGGGCCAGTGGCGCAAATAAAACGGCACCACAACGCATTTCCATTCTCAGGACTACATCCTGCTGGAAATCTATAAGGACCAAGGTCTTACAGATTGGGAAGTTCCAGTGGGAGTTTGAGAATGAACTCTGAAGAAGAAGAGCTACATCAAGTTTATGAATTAAGAAATTAAGAGAAATATGAAACTTGATATGGTGGGACAAGATAAGAAATTGTTTAAGAGAAATATGAAACTTGATATGGTGGGACAAGATAAGAAATTGTTTAAGAGAAATATGAAACTTGATATGGTGGGACAAGATAAGAAATGAAGAGTTGTGTAAACAAAAAGAACAAGATCTGGTGGAAAGACAGGTTAATGAGAAAAAATGGAGATAGATTGAGTACCCGATCAGAAAACCAGTACAAGATTTAGCTTGATGATCAATATCATGGAACCCACAAGGGAAAAGGAAACGGGAAAGACTTAAGAATGAACACATGGAGAAAAGTGACCATGAAGTATTTAACAGAGATGGGAATCAAATGTAAGGATAAAGACATAGAAAATTCTTGTACTTGACCTATGCATCCAAAGATATGTAAACACCCTAGGGCCAGTATTCACTTGAACATGCACAGCCGCTCTCCTATACACGTAATTAAAAGTTACGAAATGTAGCACCCTGTGCTCATAAAGAACAAGTAAATGCCTTTTTTAAGGTAGTAACAACCAGTATCTACGGCCCTGTTCTTATTGGAATATTCACCGCTCACACATCTTTAGATTTGCTCACATGAGAAAGAAAGAATTAGAGGGAACATTGCCTAAGCTTCCCAAGGGGTTGATTGACATCCATGTCAGCGCTGACACACAGAATGTTACCAAGAACACATGACTAAACTAGTATGGTTGTATGAAACTTGGATTGTTGCAGGTGCATCGGAATAGTTTTGTTTTTCAGAATTGGTGTATGTTCATAATTTACGTAGTCTGCTTTGTAAATTCTTCCCTCCTATGTAAAAATGATATGCATGCGGTTGTGTCTGTGGGTCTCACCAATGGCAGACTAGACAAACCACATTTGCAAAAGAAAACAGTAGATGACATGCTGTTATATTGGGGCTTTCTTATGGAAGCTTTGTAGCATGTCATCTATACAATTATAGACCCCTCTGAGTAGAAGACTCCTTCAAAAGGCATTACACTATGCTGAAAGCTGGGTATGAAAGAAAGCTCAGAAAAATAAAAATCACCCCACTGCACATAGGAAGTAAGAGCTAATCGCTCACAATTCCTGGGGTTCTCAAACAACAGGATAGTTTGTGCGATCAAACCAAAAACTAATCTTAGACAGACTTCAATGGAAGATGTCCATGGCTGATGGTCATAGGACTATTCTCATGCTTGCATACTTAGTGACTTAATGAACGTGCTCTGCGAAGTTGAAGCAGGAGTCATCTGCCGTCAATGGATGAGTTATTGACACAATCTCGGACTAGAAAGATTATCTTTATGATAGAAATGTGGGTGTTGAGGAAAATGAGCAAGCCGATACACTGGCGAGCAGCATGTCCAGTGTCATTAGGCACATCAGTGAATCAATCTGACATAGTTCATTCTCTAAGTCAGCTCAGAAGATTTTCAAGTGTGAATCATGGTGAATATTGAGGGAAAGATAGAAACTGCCCATAAAGAGAAACACAATACACACAGAGTGATAAATCAACATTGAATAAGAATGTCAGATGCTACACTCTGAGACGAGGATCAGTGCACCTAGAACAATCAGCTGCTACACTCTTGAGATGAGGATCAGAGCACCTAGAAGTCAGCTGCTACACTCTGAGACGAGGATCAGAGCACCTAGAACAATCAGCTGCTACACTCTTGAGATGAGGATCAGAGCACCTAGAAGTCAGCTGCTACACTCTGAGATGAGCACCTAGAACAGTCAGCTGCTACACTCTGAGATGAGGATCAGAGCACCTAGAACAGTCAGCTGCTACACTCTGAGATGAGGATCAGAGCACCTAGAACAGTCAGCTGCTACACTCTGAGACGAGGATCAGAGCACCTAGAACAATCAGCTGCTACACTCTTGAGATGAGGATCAGAGCACCTAGAAGTCAGCTGCTACACTCTGAGATGAGCACCTAGAACAGTCAGCTGCTACACTCTGAGATGAGGATCAGAGCACCTAGAACAGTCAACTGCTACACTCTGAGACGAGGATCAGAGCACCTAGAACAATCAGCTGCTACACTCTTGAGATGAGGATCAGAGCACCTAGAAGTCAGCTGCTACACTCTGAGATGAGCACCTAGAACAGTCAGCTGCTACACTCTGAGATGAGGATCAGAGCACCTAGAACAATCAGCTGCTACACTCTTGAGATGAGGATCAGAGCACCTAGAAGTCAGCTGCTACACTCTGAGATGAGCACCTAGAACAGTCAGCTGCTACACTCTGAGATGAGGATCAGAGCACCTAGAACAGTCAGCTGCTACACTCTGTGACGAGCACCTAGAACAGTCAGCTGCTACACTCTGAGATGAGGATCAGAGCACCTAGAACAGTCAGCTGCTACACTCTGAGACGAGGATCAGAGCACCTAGAACAATCAGCTGCTACACTCTGAGACGAGGATCAGAGCACCTAGAACAATCAGCTGCTACACTCTTGAGATGAGGATCAGAGCACCTAGAAGTCAGCTGCTACACTCTGAGATGAGCACCTAGAACAGTCAGCTGCTACACTCTGAGACGAGGATCGGATCACGTATGGACCTTTCGGATGTGCTCTGATAATAATAACCTGCAGCAATAACTCAATGGAAGAAATAATAATTGGACAATAATATAAACTAGACATGATACTTTGTACTATCCGCACCACCTGATCCACAACAACAGATTTGCTTCACTCAATCCATCTTTCACAACAACAGATTTGCTTCACTCAATCCATCTTTCACAACAACAGATTTGCTTCACTCAATCCATCTTTCACAACAACAGATTTGCTTCACTCAATCCATCTTTCACAACAACAGATTTGCTTCACTCAATCCATCTTTCACAACAATGGATTTGCTTCACTCAATCCATCTTTTACAACAACAGATTTGCTTCACTCAATCCATCTTTCACAACAACGGATTTGCTTCACTCAATCCATCTTTCACAACAACAGATTTGCTTCACTCAATCCATCTTTCACAACAGATTTGCTTCACTCAATCCATCTTTCACAACATACTGGTAACAAAAATATGTCTAACCAAATAAATGAACTGTGGCAATATTTTATTTTAAATCAGAAAATTTCAAAACTGTAACCATAAACGTGAAATGTGTGTTGCGTGTCTAGCTTGCACCCAACTGGTTCTGTCCTTTGAAGCTCACCTGTTGAAGAAATGAACAATGATTGTGAAGACCACAATGTAGTAAAAAATATTCTTGTAGTCCATGAGGTAACAAATTAATGATAATAATAAAACCTGAACACACCAGGGTCGTAGTGGTACAACATTGAGACATTTGTTGCAGAAAAATCTCCACGTATCTCTATCCTCTAACATCCCGATGAGTTTGAAAATTCCACACTCTGTCCAGTCCTTGATATTATCCAGCTTTGTATATTTCTCACCACTTTGACCCTCCACCGCACCTCGAAGAACATCTCTTGTCACCGATGAATGTCTTTTATCACTTGTCCGTGCCTGAGTTTATGAAGTTTAAAAAAACTTTTTATAGTTTGTGTGTGTTGGTTATATATTTTTACAACTAGTGCTGTCTGTATGACTTCTCTCATGTTTCTCAGATCTCATGCTGGTTTTATTTCATGTACTTTCTGTTTATCAGAAAATATTACTTCTATACAGGTAATAGAATGATGCTGCTAACATGTTCATAATTCACAAAATAAGTTCATTCTATAAATGGAAGGTTTGAAAATCTGACCAGTAGCTCACACGACTAACCACACTGCAACAGCATATCCAGTGAAAATATCTATAGTGGAAACCACTCAACATTTTGACAATTATGAACTTCCTCTTCTGAGTAGAAAGCTTCTCCACGTATTGCATACAGCTGAGAATTGTAATATTTTGGGTAAGGAATAAAGATCTGGAGGAAACACTCTAATCCCCTCGAATTGCACAAAAGGATATAAGAGCATTGTTGCATACTCTTCATAATCTGCATTCCTTCTCACGCTCCTGCTGATTAGCAGGATGTACTCTAGAGAACAGAATGTATTGTCCTGGTTTACAGCTTTGTTGCAATATTTGTGCCTTTCGGTCTGACACATCTGACTTCAGCATGGCTTCTGTGTAACTGTGACCATATATGGAATGGAGTAGTGAACTTCACTCGCTAACTTCCTTAGTAACATATTATAATATGCATGGAAGATAAGTGGTGCTGTTCTGTAGTCCCCTTTCATGCCTGACAACACATGGGCATGTTGTTTTACAATTCTGGAGAATTTAAAGCAAAATAATGGAATCCATCTATGCCATGTGACATATTCTCTCCAGAACGGTTGTCTTCCCAATGAACTCCCTGAACCCTTCTCTGTCTTGGGCAATGCAGCTTGCATTTTCCAACGACATATTCATGTTATCTTTAATGTTGTCAGTCCAACGTCTTCTTGGTCTGCCATTTCTTCTCCGCCCAAGTGCTCTGCCCTCCATTATTTGTCTTTCTAAACAGTTGTGTCTCTTTATATGACCAAACAGGTGTAGTTTTATTTTTGTTATTGTGTTTAATAACCAACACTCTGGCACCTTCAATGTGTTTATAATATGAGTTTCTAATTTTTTTTCCTTCCATGATATTCTATGTAACTTTTTGTAGTATTTCATCTCAAAGGTGTTGATCCTCTTGTCACTATTTTATTTATGGACCATGTTTCGCAGCCTAATGTTGCAACTGGAAAAATAAACGTTCTTAGCATTAGCAGTTTTGTTTGTATGGTGTTTTTCCATATGTTTTTTTAAACGTTATTTTACAATATGCCATTGCCAATCTCTTCCTTATCTCTGCCATGCAGTCTCCTGCACCATTGATGTTTGCTCCTAATTATTCAACTAATCCATTATAAATTTCTAGGCACAATATTCCCATAGGTTGCCATTACTTTCAGGAAGGAACAACCGCTAATCAAACACTGCAAAGAGAACACATCCATTCTTATCAGCCATTTTAGCGCATTCTTTTATAACACATTTTCCTGTATAACAAAAACACCTTTCAAAATCACCAATATTTATTGTGTGCTGCAGAAGATGGATGTGTTGGGCCAAAGGTAAAAATAAAACTGCAACACAATGCATTTCCATTCTCTGGACTACATTCTACTATAAATCTTGTAGTACCATTGTCCTGTTACAAGAGAAATCCAGTGGGAGTTTGAGAATGAACGCTGAAGAAGAAGATTTATTCAGTATTGTTTATACTATATATAACAAATTCCTGTTATTACATACATATATTGTCAGTCCGGACCAAGTTGTTATAACAGGATTCCACTGTATAAATAAACAAAATAGCTCAATTATTATTCCAAGTATTGGGGTGCAAAGGGAACGCATTGCTCTAGGCGGACACAGGGTTAGCAGATAACCAAGATCTCAAATGTACCTCCACGCGGTGCACCCTGGAAACAGAAATACAGCAGCTCGAGCTGATTCTGGCCAAATCATTTGGGGATCGTGTCCGAGAATGTGGAGGTAGCAGATGGAAAGAGATTTGACTGCACAAGAGACAGACAATATCTCCGACACCACCAGCATCACCACATATAGCGACACTGTCGACATACAGTGAAGCTAGTCAGTCCAGTCCGAACATTGGAGGGGCGACCAATGTAAAATGCACGTAAAGGTAGATGCATGGCGAGAGACAAATAGATTTCATACCGAGTACAATGAAAGGGCAGAACAGTGCTAGAGGGCAGCGCGAATTGCAAATAGAAAGTGAAAAGTCCCTAGGAAAGGGGAACTACAAGCTCCATCAGCTCGAGACGAGCTTCTAGTTACCTGTGTTCCTTACAGGCAGAGACCCAGACCCATTCATTGGCGTTTGGTAAAGCAAGAAGACCTAATCCAACTCTAATGTCTAAACCGGAAATATGCTCGTGAAGAGAAAGGGTTCTGTACCCGATGGGCTTAGGCACAAAAGGGACAACGATTTAACCCTGGCCCAACTCTACTGTCAGGTTTTCCTACACCGGAAATACACTTGAAGAGAGAAAGGGTTCAGTACCTGATGGGCTCAGGTGCTATTGGGACAAGGACGCTCAGCTCGAGAACACCTTGCTCTCAAACGCATGGTGTGAGACTCGAACTTGGACAAGGGGTACACGATGTCGGTGAATGACACCTCGGCTAAGAGGGCGAAAGAGCCAGGGTCCAACTCCTCTGTTGAGTTCTTCCCCTTAAGGAACCAGGCTCACGGATGAGAAACAGTTCAGTACCCAATGGGCACAGCACGTCCAATTACACGAGGCAAGTTCATAGACAGTGGAACACCTCATGCGAGTCAGACGAGAGCAAAAATCGTCTGGGCGAATAGTCTCCACTACGCATGCCTGGAGACAGATATAGAGGCTGTCACAGGCTAAGGGTAGCCCACCCGAATTGTCAAGGCATGCTGAAATCGGATGTGCTAGGCCTACAAGGCGCATAACGGTGGCACAACGTAATCACGCTCCTGGCGGAAATCGCACGGATATCCGTGATGGTTACAATGGAGCGAACTCAAAACAAACAAACATTCCAAGTATTAAAATATAAAGCACATGAACTACCTGAAGTTCCCTTCCTTGGTAGAAATATCCATTCAGACAATTAACAGCATTCTGTGCTTCTTGATAATTTGACATTGTCACAAAGCCATAACCCTTGCATTGATGTTTGTCATGGTCCATCATGACATTCACTTTTTGAACAATTCCAAAAGGAGAGAACAATTGCCAGAGGATGCGATCTGTGGCTTGGAATCCGATGTTGTACACAAACAGTATATACCTGCCATGTAAATAGGGTATGATGTTTGAATGATTTCTTAAATATTATTTGTAAGTTAGCAAACTCCACCCACAAATCACCTTAAATATAGTTTATAAGTTAGCAAACTCCACCCACAAATCACCTTAAATATAGTTTATAAGTTAGCAAACTCCACCCACAAATCACCTTAAATATAGTTATAAGTTAGCAAACTCCAACCAAAAAACACCTTAAATATAGTTTATAAGTTAGCAAACTCCACCCACAAATCACCTTAAATATAGTTTATAAGTTAGCAAACACCACCCACAAATCACCTTAAATATAGTTTATAAGTTAGCAAACTCCACCCACAAATCTCCTTAAATATAGTTTATAAGTTAGCAAACACCACCCACAAATCACCTTAAATATAGTTTATAAGTTAGCTAACTCCACCCACAAATCTCCATAACCCCTTAGTTGCAGAGGTACCCGTAAGGATACGATGATATCCTCTTCTTGTTTTCCCAGGAAAACAATTCGTCTTGATGATTTATTATAAGCATCCAGATAAGTTATTTCCATGGGAAGTTGAGGATGAAATCTCTGCAAAATGGCAGTGGATTTTTATCAAATCCTTAAGAATACCTCTGCAGCTAAGGGGTTACAGTAAATATAGTTTTTAAGTTTACAAACTCCACTCACAAATCTCCTTAAAATATGTATGAAAAATTACAGCATCACGATTATTTGTTCTGTTTTGGATCCTGGCAATGCAAGACTAGTTAGGAATCAATTCAGGTCTGTCCAGCAGACACTAGCTCCCTGTCACTAGAAAGATATATGTGCTAAGCATTCTTCCATCAGCGTTCATTTTCAAACTCCCGCTACATTTCTCTTGTAATAGAACAATAGTCCTACTAGATTTCCAGCAGGATGTAGTCCAGAGAATGGAAATGTGTTGTCACTATTGTATTTGTGCCATTGGCCCGACACATCCGTCTTTAGAGGGTGCTAAACATTAAAAAACATGTTATGGTTAAGTCTTCCTTTACTCACTTGAAATATGTCTCTAATTTTGTCTTTCCTATGAAAGTGTCAATTTTTTTTTACTTTTTAAACCATGCAGAGGTAGATAAAAGTTTTAATCCAGTGTCATTTCTCTGGGGCAGACTGCAGTGCCTTGTACACAGGACTGTGTTGCCACACTTTCTGGGGCAGACTGCAGTGCCTTGTACACATGACTGTGTTGCCACACTTTCTGGGGCAGACTGCAGTACCTTGTACACATGTACACAGGACTGTGTTGCCACACTTTCTGGGGCAGACTGCAGTGCCTGTTCACATGTACACAGGACTGTGTTGCCACTTTCTGGGGCAGACTGCAGTGCCTGTTCACATGTACACAGGACTGTGTTGCCACACTTTCTGGGGCAGACTGCAGTGCCTTGTACACATGTACACAGGACTGTGTTGCCACACTTTCTGGGGCAGACTGCAGTGCCTGTTCACATGTACACAGGACTGTGTTGCCACACTTTCTGGGGCAGACTGCAGTGCCTGTTCACATGTACACAGGACTGTGTTGCCACACTTTCTGGGGCAGACTGCAGTGCCTGTTCACATGTACACAGGACTGTGTTGCCACTTTCTGGGGCAGACTACAGTGCCTTGTACACATGTACACAGGACTGTGTTGCCACACTTTCTGGGGCAGACTGCAGTGCCTGTTCACATGTACACAGGACTGTGTTGCCACACTTGAGTTTTGTATACATGTGTCTGTAAATTAGCTTTGTCCTGTTCTGTGTTGAACAACCTTTTCTGAACTCTTAATTATTTGGTATACGCGCACCTGTAGTTTGATAAATAGCAATGTAGCTATCTGTAAAACAGTCAGGCATCACTAACAGTGTGTAGCAGTCAGATTTAAGAACAGGACCAGTGCTCAGTGCAGGCAATGATGTTAAACAGGACCAGTGTTCAGTGCTGGCAATGGTGTTAAACAGGTTATGACTACGACGGGCCTACTAGAGATATGGCTATTGATGTCCACTGTTCAACATGAACAATAAACAAACAAAATAATAATTTGGTAATCATCTTGTGTTAGTGGCTATTGGGTTGCCCTAACTATATTATTCTTCTGATATAGTTAAACCATATCTCTTCAACAACTTATAGCTCAGTTGATTGAAGCTCTCATAATTGGATGTTTGTCATTCACTCACAGTTTCAACCATATCACTCTTACCAATCCCTGAAAACATCATTTACCAAATGTCTCAACCTTAGCCTATCTAGAGATATCTAATCAACTGTCTCAACATCAACTCAACTGTCTCGACTGCCTTGCAAACATTACATTTAATCAACTGTCTCAACATCAACTCAACTGCCTTGCAAACAGTACATTTAATCAACTGTCTCAACATCAACTCACTGCCTTGCAAACATTACATTTAACCAACTGTCTCAACATCAACTAACTACCTTGCAAAAATTACATTTAATCAACTGTCTCAACATCAACTCAACTGTCTCGACTGCCTTGCAAACATTACATTTAATCAACTGTCTCAACATCAACTCAACTGCCTTGCAAACATTACATTTAATCAACTATCTCAACATCAACTCACTGCCTTGCAAACATTACATTTAATCAACTGTCTCAACATCAACTCAACTGCCTTGCAAACATTACATTTAATCAACTGTCTCAACATCAACTCAACTGCCTTGCAAACATTACATTTAATCAACTGTCTCAACATCAACTAACTACCTTGCAAACATTACATTTAATCAACTGTCTCAACATCAACTCAACTGTCTCGACTGCCTTGCAAACATTACATTTAATCAACTGTCTCAACATCAACTCAACTGCCTTGCAAACATTACATTTAATCAACTGATTCAACTGTCTCAACTGCCTTGCAAACATTACACTTAATCAACTGTCTCAACATCAACTCAACTGCCTTGCAAACATTACATTTAATCAACTGTCTCAACATCAACTCAACTGCCTTGCAAACATTACATTTAATCAACTGTCTCAACATCAACTCAACTGCCTTGCAAACATTACATTTAACCAACTATCTCAACATCAACTCACTGCCTTGCAAACATTACATTTAACCAACTATCTCAACATCAATTCAACTGTCTCAACTGCCTTGCAAACATTACATTTAATCAACTGTCTCAACATCAACTCACTGCCTTATCTACTTTTTCTCTGTTCATTCTCAAACCCTTGCTAGTTAGCAGGATGTAGTCCAGAGGAATGAAAGTGTTGTATCATGGTTTACAGCTTGGCTGTTACAAGCTGCTTCATTATGACTTTGGGGATAACTTTGAAATACATCCAACCCCACACACTATATCATGTTAGTCGTCTCTTACGACATGAATGACAGATCGGTATCGCTACTTTTTGCTCCATCAACTGTCTCAACCTTACTCTACAGACATATTGTACACATTACATCATTACTTTTCCTCGTCTAAGACACACAACATCACACTTCCTTATCAGCTGTCCAAAACCAATTCATCCTTACTCTTCCAGTGTCCAAATAAACTTTACCCACTTTGAACTCAATCACACCATCCTCAATGTTGATTTCACCCAACACACCAACCTTATTATCCCTGTTGTCCACCCTCTCCTTATCAACAATACCCTTCCTGTTGACCCCCTCAACCATTTACCAACTCTATCAACCTTGCCCATTTGTGTTGCTGACCCCCTCACCCATTTACCAACTCTATCAACCACACCCTCCCTGTCGATGATCCCAACTTAGCAACTCTATCAAACTTTACCAGCCCTGTTGACCCACTCCCAATTTACCAACCACATCAACCTTACCCTCCCTGCTGAGCTTGTGCACCACCTGTTCCTTGTCCGGTAAAGTTGCCAGCCATCGGGTTGAAGCGCTGAAACCGACTCATCTGATTTCTCATTGGTCCAGGGGCTGCGAACACGGGGATGGGTACATACTGAATAGGCCCTTTTTTCTTACTATTGTCATCAGCGAACTTAATTATGATGGGTTCTGTACAACCTTCAGGCGTCTTGCCATTCAAACACTTGATAGCGCTCTCTGCTTCATCACGAGTATCATAGAGAACAAAACCAACACGTTTACTGATACCAGTCGAAAGATCTACTAGCACTCGAGACTGGATGATCTTTCCATACGGATCAAACAGTCTGTTCAGTTCTGTCTCCTTCCAGTGGATAGGGAGATTACGGATGTAGATATTTGCTCCTTTAATTTGGTCTCCGCTAGGTCTGGCTAAGGCAACTTTGATTCTTTTATTCTGTATTTGTAACCCGGACAAAGTCTCAATAGCTCTTTGAGCATCTGTAGCATGCTGGAAGTCTACGAAACCAAAACCATAACTGTATCCGGTAGATTTGTCACGGACAATCTTTGAGCTCTTGATGGGGCCAACACTGAGAAACATAGACCTGAACTCTTCATCAGTCAACGTCTGAGGCAGATAATTAATGATCAGGTTTGTAGAATCTGAAAACAGATAATGATATAACTTAATGGAAGCATCAACAGACAGTATCATGTCAAGAATCTGAAAACAGATAATGATATAACTTAATGGAAGCATCAACAGACAGTATCATGTCAAGAATCTGAAAACAGATAATGATATAACTTAATGGAAGCATCAACAGACAGTATCATGTCAAGAATCTGAAAACAGATAATGATATAACTTAATGGAAGCATCAACAGACAGTATCATGTCAAGAATCTGAAAACAGATAATGATATAACTTAATGGAAGCATCAACAGACAGTATCATGTCAAGAATCTGAAAACAGATAATGATATAACTTAATGGAAGCATCAACAGACAGTATCATGTCAAGAATCTGAAAACAGATAATGATATAACTTAATGGAAGCATCAACAGACAGTATCATGTCAAGAATCTGAAAACAGATAATGATATAACTTAATGGAAGCATCAACAGACAGTATCATGTCAAGAATCTGAAAACAGATAATGATATAACTTAATGGAAGCATCAACAGACAGTATCATGTCAAGAATCTGAAAACAGATAATGATATAACTTAATGGAAGCATCAACAGACAGTATCATGTCAAGAATCTGAAAACAGATAATGATATAACTTAATGGAAGCATCAACAGACAGTATCATGTCAAGAATCTGAAAACAGATAATGATATAACTTAATGGAAGCATCAACAGACAGTATCATGTCAAGAATCTGAAAACAGATAATGATATAACTTAATGGAAGCATCAACAGACAGTATCATGTCAAGAATCTGAAAACAGATATGATATAACTTAATGGAAGCATCAACAGACAGTATCATGTCAAGAATCTGAAAACAGATAATGATATAACTTAATGGAAGCATCAACAGACAGTATCATGTCAAGAATCTGAAAACAGATAATGATATAACTTAATGGAAGCATCAACAGACAGTATCATGTCAAGAAACTGAAAACAGATGATACAACTCAATGGAAGAATCAACAGACAGTATCTTGTAAAATATGGATATAATAGCGGATATTTTCTCTGACAACTTGCCATTTTTATGGCTTCAGGTTTTTCTGCATGTGTTTGCTTTTTTGGCGTAATATTTTTATTTATTGAGTTATTGATTTAACATTCGGAGACAATAGAGATCAATGGATGCTGGATATGATTTGGAGGTGTTATTTGCCTGTGTGTGTCAGTGTTATGCTGTGTACAACCAGAATCGAGAATGTGGACAAACCCACACGAATAACTTATCTCGTCATGGTCATGCATACACTTAGTTGTAGAAAACACGGCTCCTCAAATTACTCGTCCTAAATTACTTAAATTATATCACTATTAAATATCATAAACATCTCTCAAACACCATACATTGATCTACAGTAAATGAAACACTAAAGCTTTAAAATTCATCCTTTTCTGAATCATAATCTGTGAAGAAATAGTGAAAAAATGGTGACACTGAAGCTAGGTTTACGCAGTTCGACTTCTAAAAGTGAAGGTCAAATAAATTACAACTACATATTTATATTGTTTCGGAAAACTAAGGAACAATCACTCTGTCACACACTTACTATAAGAGCATGATGGGAAATAAACATGGATGATTGTTGTCCATGACACCTTGATGTAGAGATTTGTTAACGTCGGATGTCTATCACTAGATAACATGTGTAGACTGCAGGTTGTTACACAGGTCAATATATAAAAAGAATATGCGAGTCTCTAAGCAAACTCACTATCAACTAGACTTAAAAAAAACACATTTTAATATAAAATCAATAACTTACCATCGATCTGGTCTTCCATTGTACTGGATGCCTAGGTGTTGCCCTCTGCGAGTGCCCACAGACAGCAGGAGCTAATTCAGCGCCGAGTACAACCATCACAGCAGATAAGTTGGTAGAGAGAAAAAAAATATAAACCAAAAAAAATTTAAAATCCTCCTGAAGGAAAAGAAAGAAGGGCATAAATTTTACTGTTCCCAAACTGGACATTACATTCTGACAGCTGCAGAGTACTGGCTGTAAAATTACTACTTTGAATAAGAATCAAAACAAAAGTAGTAATAAGCAAATAAGAGCGCTGGTAATATTGAACTACTTTAGCTATGGATGAAAAATGCTAAATCTATCAAGCAGCACTTGGTAAAAAGGCATGAGTCCATGGGCTGCTTGACTAGCAACCATCAAATCAACTTCAAGATGGATTATTCTGTATATAAAAAATAATTCCTAAATTATTTATTGTGATCCCAATGTCTGTGAAAATAGTAGCAGAATCCCTCTATAGAGCATTCTTTTATAACAAAATGGCACTATATAGCTACACTTTTCAAAATCCACATATTTATTCTATATTGTTTGTACTGTATATAACAAATTTCTGTTATTACATAAATGTTTTTATGGCCCAGATGAAGTTGTTATAACGGAATTTCACTGTACTATCTATCTATCTATATTTATCTAACCATACATCTAATCCATCCATCCACCTTCAGACCTTAGTACCTGCCCATCAGCTATTGCTTCCATTTTTTTCCAGGTCTTACCAATGTAACATTAGTGTTAAATATCCAGACCTTTGTATTTGATATAATTTCTTGTGATTTCTGTTTATTTCCTAATGTAATGAAATCTCTTAAGAGTATTCTTACCATGACATCAATGTCTGAGAGCTTCAGTAAAGGTAAATACTACACGTCATTACAAATGTATTCACTGCAATTTGAGTACCAAAGGTACATGTATTATTGGGGCTGTCCATAAAATGCGACAACTATTTTTTGCTTATTTTTAACAGACCACTCCCCCTCCCAAATTGTTGATGTAATTTATGGAAGTCCCTTCTGTACAAAAATAGTACTTATATACCAACCAATCAACCATAAAAACAAGTTTGAGGAGTTTTACAATGAATGTACATACTATTGGTATTGGTAAGAAAATATAAATAGAATATGTCAACAGGGCGACCATGATAAAACAGGGCGGCCATTGTAAAACTCATCAAAATTGTTTTTGACATAAGTACTATTGTTATAGTTATCTTACTTATTATCTACTGTAAAAAATACCTAAAAAATGCACAAGTTGGCAGGCATGAAGAAAAAGTATGGTAGTGTTAAAGAACATAAAAAATAAAATCAATGTTCCCACAAAAAGGTCTAAAGCAAGCACTCGTCTGTTGTCTTGTAGGAGATGTGATAGATTCAATGAACTGTATTATGGTATGTATTCAGGCATCAGGATATATTCAACAATATAACAACAGACAGCAGGGGCAGCATAGAAATACACAATAGATGTAGTAAAGCATACCAAGCCCTATGACAAATGACACCAATCTTCAGAAACAAATACATAGATTTAAACACTAAAATAACACTATTCAAAATGATTCTTATACCCCAACGCTGTGTTACCAATGTCAAACATGGACAACAACAGCACAAAATAAAAGTAAACTCAGATTGCACACAATCTTAGAAATATTGCTAACAGAGAGAGAAATGAAGACATTAGACAAAGAACCGGTACCACCCCAATCTTGGAATATATTAAGAGACAACAGATAAAATGGTTTGCACACATCAGCAGACTACCATCAGACAGCATACCACAGCAAGCTATGCTACACAGATACAGTGAAGGCAGATCACGAAAACGATGGACCACTGAAATAAAAGAGGCGACAAACTCCACAATATAGCACACAAGAGAGCCATCTCGAGAAAACTCTTCTACCCCAAACGCTGAACGGCAACAAAAGGTTTAGCGAATAGCTAGATAAGTATATTTGTTCATTGACTTATTGAAGCATCAGGATAGCTACACACAGACCAAATCACCAATGTCATGGGTAATCTAACAACTAGAACTATGGACCTCAGCAGTACCACCAAAGAAACAGTACTGCAGTGGATCCCAGGTCACTGTGGCATACCTGGAAATGAAAAGGCTGATCTCCTGGCAAGGAAAGGGGGATCACTGGAACAAATAGAAAATGATAATACGTACTATGAAAGTAAGACCATGTTAAAAGCAGAATATAAGAAAAAGTGGAAGCAAATGCACCCAACTGCAGAACCAAATGACCCCTACCACCAAATGTCATGCAAGGAACAAACCATCATTTTCAGACTACGAACTGGTCACAACAGACTGAGAAGTCACATGTTCCGAAAGCTGAAGATTGGTGAGACAGACCTGTGCAACTGTGGACTGAGCCCAGAGACTGCAGAACACATTCTTCATGCCTGTCAACTCTACCAAGAAGAGAGGGAGAAAATATGGCCCACTGAGACGGCACTGCTTCCAGACTTGAGGGGTTCCATGGATGACCTGAAGCGAATCACACAATTCATTGAAGCTATTGGTGCTGTAACCTGATATCTGACTGAAGAACGATGGAGAAGAAGAACTATGGAAGCTGCCGTAATGCAAAACATATGAGTATGAATGAAAACAGGCAAATTGAAGTATTAGCAATAGTAAAATGATATACTAAGAACAAAACACAAGCACCTATGTTTTGACTGAAGAGTCTTTATCAGGACACACACACACAAAAACCACCAAATAAATAACAACAAAACTAAATGGGGATCATATGCTAGGACAAATATCAAACCACATGAGAAGTGAAAGGAGAAAAAAAAAACAAAGCAAAGATAATACAGCTAAGTTGTAAACCATGACACAGTGTATTGAGTTCTACAGCAGTTTGATAAGGAACACAAGAAGAAATCACATTTACAATTCAAAGTGGAAGAATCAACATAGAGGACAAACTGGTTTCAATTCAATAACATACATAATTATAATATTCTTTTGTTCTCAAACTCGTGCAGATTAGCAGGATGCAGTCCTGAGAACAAAATGTGTTGTGTCATGATTACAACTCTTTTATGATATCTTCGCTGTTCGGCTTGACACATCTGACTTCAGTATGGTTTCTGGGCCACTTTGACCCTTGGTCAACATGGGACAATTGAGAACAAATGCAGAAGAAGATGGAAAAATTATGGATATACATTCATTTTTCAAGGTTCAGAATTATACAAGATAAATACAACACTTTTATCCTAGCTGTGTCATATTCACACACATATCCCTAATTTTTATGGCTGTGTCATATTCACACACACACAAATCTCTAATATTTATGGCAACCAGTTCTCTACAAATAGTTTCTATTCAAAAATAAATCTTTACACAAAAAGAATATTAAATAAAAGTGGCTGTGCTGAGGACAAGTAAAAAAAATGCTGTATAATAAAAGTCCCAGTATATACCATATATTTCCGTGTATAAATCTGAGACATTTTTTTGTCTTCCGCCATTGGTGTACAGAGTTTGACTTATATATGCGTTCAACAAAATAGTTTTAAAAATGTGCGGCAGAAACACACAAAAACCAGAGCACAGAATAACATCAAATGCCAGTAACAGAAGAAAAAAAACTTACTGGTGCCAGTACAGTCATTAACTCATTCTGGACCAATCCACAATATAACGGCTCAATATCAAAGCTCTACAGGACTTATTGCCAGTATATCGATTTTGATTTTATCAGTTATATTTTCTTTATGGCCAGGACAGGTTTTCATGTTAACCCCAAAACATCCTAGATATTTTCACTTCCGTTTTTTATCGATGGATGTGTGTTGTAGGAAAGTATGTTTTTTAACCAGTAGCAACTCAGAAAAAAAATAATGTATACTTTCTCTGGCACCCAACCATTTTTTATGACTTCTGGTTTTTCTGCATGTGTTTGCATTTTTTGGTAATAACTTTATTTATTTAAAATTCAGAGACAATAGAGATAAGTGGATGCAGGATATGGTGGTGTTGTTTGTGGGTGTCAGTGGGACTACCAACATGAACAATAACAAAAACACATAAAGGACACAGTTTCCTAATAGGCCTAGTCCACTCACGGGTGATGATAGAAAACCCGACTCCTCATATTCCCTGTCACGACTTTTTACATCACCATTATTATTATTATATATGATCAACATTTGCATTATTATACCTTGATCTACGGTAACTAACACACTAACGCCTTTAAAATCTCCTTCGATCGAATCAGCATCCAAGAAGAATAGGCCATTTGAACAATGGCTTTCCAAATCAAAATAAATAATGTGGGTTCCCAACATTAATAGACCAAATATAATTTACTTTCTTTCAAATACTGCTGAAAAAATTCAGGGACTCACTCTAGTTATTACAAAATCATGATCGGAAAAGTTCAAATGGCTAATTGGAATGTGACATATGCCAATGTTGAGTTGCTATCGGGACATGAAGAATATGTGGCATATGTTGCAGGTTTAAATACCTGCAGGTTAAATTCTAACTTGTATTGTTTATTTCTTACCAAAAAATGGCCAATTCCATCCCTTCCAGAGTGCAGAACAAGCTACGGTTATGTTTCAGAGCTTGCTAATTAGTGAATCGGATACTGATAATTCAGACAGTCCTTATAGTTCTAGCGTGGCTTTACCGAAAAATAAATCAAACATTGAAACTATCTATGTGTCATAATTATTGTTTGCACTTCAGCCCCAGAGTTATTTCAAGAGCAAAATCCTACTTATTATAATTCTCGCCTGTGTGTTGCCGGGCCCGAAAGGGGAGCAAAGAATAGCAACACTGTTTACCTTCCACGCATGTCGTAAAAGGCGACTAAGGAGGTTATGGGATGGAGTTGGCTGTCCCATCCCATATAGGGTCAGTGACCCAAAGCCATGCTGAAGTCGAATGTGTCAGGCCGAAAGGCGCAGATATCGCAGCAATGCTGTAAACCATGTACACATTCCGTTCTCCAGGCTACATCCTGCTAATCTGCAGGAGTTTGAGAATGAACGCAGAAGAAGATTATAATGCTAGGCCTAGATTTACATTACCCGGGTACTTTCTATATATCATACAATCTCACATGCGAAATCTCTGATATTTTCATGATAAATACTCATGAACAATGTCTATATCTTTATTTCACGCGTGCCAACATTTTGGAGCAACCGAATTTCCTGGACTAGTAACAGTATAACAACAGGTATTGTCTATTTCTGGTCTATTATGGTGGTTTCTGCAATCATCGAAATTGATCACCAAGGTTCTATAACGGAAATTCGACGACCAAAATTGGTCAGTAAAGTGTTACAGGATTCAACAGTATTATTACCAGTTCATTCATTAGGTGCCATGCCAGCTGGCTTAAGTGATCATGGCTCTCCACAGCTCTCTATCTCCAGTATTATGTATGAAGATCGTTGTTGTTTCCCTCCCATATCAGCTTGTTAAACTGTCTATTTTCTCATGCTGTCGCCCTTTGTCTCCAATCTTGCCTGTTGTAACTACCAGGTATGTTCTTTAAACCTCCTTGTCTCATAATGTGGCCAAAAAATTAAGATTGTCTTGTTCTTAAATTATTGATTAAGCTCTGTTTAACATTTTACTCAATACCTCCACATTAGTTTTCCTGGCAGTCCATGGTATTCTCAGAATTCTTCTGTAGAACCACATCTCTATTGCCTCTAATTTCCCACTTTCCTATTTGTTTATTGTCCAAGACTCGCATCCATATATTCTCTTTTCCTCACTTCTAATGACAAGGTCATATTACATAATACATATTTTATTTTTTTATGAATGATGATTTAGCCTGCTCTATTTTGCTTCTTATTTCTGTTGAAATTTTTCCATCTGTAATATTACCAGTATTATTATTATTTTTCTACCTGTCTATACATGGGCATAGGCTTTTGTCACATTTAGGACATTAAAGTCACATCCTTTCTCATACACAGATCGGCTTATACACAGAAATATACGGTAGTCACAGATATAACATAGTTTTCACTATCTAATTGAAGACAGGAGAGGAGCAGCAGACATAAAAGTCTTACTACAATTCCATATATTATATGAAATATTCATATTTGTCCTTTATAGCACCTGGTCTACCACAAGGATCTGCTCTGTGCCCAGCTCTGTTTCATGTGTATATGTTGAGAATTGCAAACCTCAAGCAATTGTAGAGTCCTTTATGTCTTATTAAACTGTTTCAATCCCGGGAATTAGTTATAGAGCTCTTGTACCCTCTTGTGCAATGGGGAAGTCTCTCTGGAACTTTATTTCATATCCAGAAACTATAAACTCTCAGCGGTGTGAAATGCTTTGAGAAGACTCGACTCTCAGCAGTGTGAAATGCTTTGAGAAGACTGACTCTCAGCGGTGTGCAATGCTTTGAGAAGACTGACTCTCAGCAGTGTGCAATGCTTTGAGAAGACACAACTCTCAGCAGTGTGCAATGCTTTGAGAAGACTCGACTCTCAGCAGTGTGAAATGCTTTGAGAAGACTGACTCTCAGCGGTGTTCAATGCTTTGAGAAGACTGACTCTCAGCAGTGTGCAATGCTTTGAGAAGACACAACTCTCAGCAGTGTGCAATGCTTTGAGAAGACTGACTCTCAGCAGTGTGCAATGCTTTGAGAAGACTGACTCTCAGCAGTGTGCAATGCTTTGAGAAGACTGACTCTCAGCAGTGTGCAATGCTTTGAGAAGACTGACTCTCAGCGGTGTGCAAATCTTTGAGAAGACTCGACTCTCAGCGGTGTGCAATGCTTTGAGAAGACTCAACTCTCAGCTGTGTGCAATGCTTTGAGAAGACTGACTCAGCTGTGTGCAATACTTTGAGAAGACTCGACTCTCAGCGGTGTGCAATGCTTTGAGAAGACTGACTCTCAGCAGTGTGCAATGCTTTGAGAAGACTGACTCAGCAGTGTGCAATGCTTTGAGAAGACTGACTCTTGGCAGTGTGCAATGCTTTGAGAAGACTGACTTATCGGTGTGCAATGCTTTGAGAAGTCTCCTATGCGGAGGGGTAAGTCTTATTAAACTAAAATGAATGATAACATTACTAAAATAAAAGATAAGACATTAATATAAAAAACGCAAATATTAAAAGTGTGTCCATATTGTAACTAAAATAAATTGGTAACAATAATAAAAAAGAAATGTAAATATATTTACCCTTTTCTAAAATCCGAAAGAAAAAAATTCAGTTAAGTCTATAGAAACAAAAATACAAGAAAATATGAATATATTTTTTATCACATAATATATAATTAAAAACACAAAACAAAGGTGGTTAATGAAAACAAAATATTGCTAAGAACTGTCTAGAATGTTCTACTGTGGAAACTGACAAAGATGAATTTGTCAACTTGTATTTGTTTCAAGAATCCCTACTTTCAATAATAAAACAACAAAAACGCATGGTTTGGACATGTTTACGCTGATATAATTCCCTGTCAAAACAGTCTTACAGGGTACATTTAAGGTGGAAGAAACAGAGCAGGCCAAAGAAAATAATTGACAGACAATATCACAGTAGAGACAGGTCAAAATTGTTTCACACCCATTTCACCACCGAAGACAGAAATTGTATGACAACTGTGTAACCGGCTGCAGATGATTTATGATTGGATGTTTAATGTGTCTGCATTTTTCTTCTTCACACTTTGACAATGTACATATGTAAGTTGTATCTGTATAGTTTCTTCTAAGTCCATATGCCAACCTGATGTTGTCAAAGCTCAACAAAGATTTTCATTAAAAAATATGAACTACCAGGTATGTTATATTATTCCAGATGCCTACATGCCTATGAAGATTTATGTGACTAACTTAACATAGACCAACTATGTGTTTTCTTTCATAAGCTGCAACAGATCTTAGTGGGAACATTGTCACATTGACTAAATTGAGTGGCTGAATATTTCTCCAGAAGTGTGTCCATTTACAAGATGCAATAGATCTCCTTTATATAGTTGTTACCTCTTTTTCTGCAATGCCTTCTTAACCTTTAAATGCGCAGGGTGAAATATTTATCCTAAAAGGTGCAATTTCTTGAATCCTGAAGGCGAAATCCTTCGCCCAGTGCTCAAAACCTGAATTTTAAAACCCCCAGATTTGTATATTTTTAAAGAAAATGTTATGGCAACTCTCAGTAGATATATTATTTAACTTCCTGTTTCTGTTACTAAAATGGCGACAGGAGATGTCGTATGATTATGATCTTGAAATCCGAATAATCTATAGCCATCTGCATAGAGGCGAAGCGACATGACAGTGAATTGGGTTTTATATACTTTTGTTTTATTGTATATTCAGTGAAAACATTATTGATTGTGATTCTAAAGTGGAAATCTTGAGAGGTAAGTTCTTCAAATAGATTAAATAAAATAGACCACGAGGTTTTCATTATTTAAAATATATAATATTCAACAGATTTGAATTTCTGTGAGCCTTGTTCCGGATGAGGAAGAACTCGACAGAAGAGTTGGACCCTGGCTCTTTCGCCTTCTTAGCCGAGGTGTCGTTCATCAACATCGTGAACACCCCACTTAAGTTCGAGTCTCACACCACGCGTTTGGGAGCAAGGCGTTCTCGAGCTGAGTGACCTTGCCCCATTTGCGCCTGAGCCCATCGGGTAATAAATCCTTTCTCTCCGTGAGTTTGTTTTTGGTATAGGAAGCTCGTCAGTAGAGTTGGGCGAGAGCAGCCTTCATTGTCCCATTTGTGCCTGAGCCCATCGGGGTACAAAACCCTTTCTCTCTGTGAGCATGTTTCCAGTATAGGAAAGCTTGGCATTAGAGCTGGACCAGGTCTTTTTTCTTTGCAGGGTGCCCACGATTGGGTTTGGGTCTCTGCCCATATGGAACTCGGGTAACTAGAAGCTTGTCTCGAGCTAACAGAGTTTGTAGTTCCGATTTCCTTGGAACTCGTTTTCACTTTTATTTGCAGTTGGCGCTGTGCTGCCCTTTCATTGTACTCAGTGTGTAATCTTTCTGTCTCTTGCTAAGCATCTGCCTTTTCGTACCATTTCATTGGCCGTCCCTTCAATGCTCGGACTGGACGTATTTGCGTCACTGTCGACAGTGCCACTGCATATGTTGGTGCTAGGTGTCAGATATTGTCTGTCTTTTATGCAGTCATATCTCTTTCCATCTGTTCCCTCCACATTCATGATCCCCAAATGATTTAGCCAGAATCAGCACGAGCCGTTGTGTTTCTGTTACCAGGGTGCACCACGAGGAGGTACATTTGGGATATTGGTTATCTGCTAACCCTGGGTCCGCGGAGAGCAGTGTGTTCCCTTAGCACCCCAAATCATTCTCTAAAGCTAGATCTATTCCAAAACAATCGCTCCAAGACAGTTGATGTTTAAAGTAAAAACATACGCAACCGCTTGGTCTAATGTATTTTTGAGTGTGATTAACAACTTACCTCTCTAGAATTCATCTTCCAAATTACAATCCATAATGATTTTACTGAAAATATGATAAAACAAAAGTCTATAAAACCTGATTCACTTTCATGGCGATGCCCAGTTTTGAAGATGTTGACAGATTGTGAAAATTTTGATATTTACTGACATGAGCACCATGTTGCCACTAAAACTTGCAGAAAAAGAAAGTAAAATGAATAACTTGCCAGATTTTAAATAATCTGGTAACCAAAATTTTAGAAATTTTGTTTGTTTTATTGATTGCAGGGGACATAACGGAGCTTGTGGGAGCGAAAACACTCCATGTACACATGCTAAAGGTTAATATATGCTGAGTTTTGCAAATAATCGCTTTAAGACAACAACCTATACCGTTAGGGCTTTGAAAATATTAGAAGATGTCCAGACAAGAATAAACTTTCCAAATATGCTTTTCTTAAGTTTCTATCATAAAAATGTTATTTCCAATTCAATTTCCAATTAAATTATATATATATTTTGAAGTGTTCCTGAAAACTTCCAATAAAAATGTATCATAAATATTCCAAAATGGAAGAGCTGGTTAGCTCTTCAACATCTGGTTAGCTCTTCCAATTTGGAATGATATTTATAATAAACGGTAAGTCCCACATTGGACAAAAACTAGTGTAGTCAGCAAAAATCTCCATATAAAAAAAGTAATATTCGTAAATGACAAAATTTGTCCTGGCAGTAAAAGTGTTAAATCATTTGCATTGTGTTCAAAGAAAACTTTACTTCAGTGAGTTATCATGACAGTCAGTGTTTCTGAAAATGAAATGGCTGAAAAGCTGCTTTAAATTTTTTGTTTAAAGTGAATCACTATGCTTGGAAGATCCCTAAACATATCAATACTTAAAGTGTATTTTTATACATAAAGTATATACCACTGGCAATGGTACAAAAATAAACTGGTTACCCCAACACACCTACATCTGTTTCCTTTACATCCTGATAGAAATCTGGCAGGACCTTGTCGTATTTTGTTTGCAATATTTAACCTACTACCTCCCTCCAGCTAATCAGAACGTGACTTTTCGTACCTTGCCAACAATTCTTAATAACAATAATAAAATAGACATCTGAATATATTTGCCCTTCTCTAAAAATCCAGAAAAAAAATTCAGTTAAGTCTATAGAAAAAAATACAAGAAAATATGAATATATTTTATCAAATAATATGTAATAAAAACACAAAACAAAGGTGGTTACTGAAAACAAAATATTGCTAAGAGCTGACTAGTATGCTCTGATGGAAATCTAGCAGAACCAGGGCCGTATTTTGTGGGTGGGAGCTTTTGTTTGCGATATTTAATGTACCACTCCCCCCTCCCCCTATAGCTAATCAGAACGTGTTTATTCGTAACTTGGCCGAAAGCTAACAACCTCCTCCCCCTTCCCAGTTGTTGCGATTTCTCACAAAAAGATCATCAAAACGATGTGACTTACAAAAAAGAACGAATTTAGAAATAGTTGAATTACCTCCCCTCCCAGTATCTCAAAAAGATACAAAAATCTCCCCCTCCCCCTTTCTGGCTCCCAATTGAGATCATATCTACGGTTTCATGTTGGACCCTTGTCCTACTACAAAAGTCATCCATTGTGATTAAGAAAATAACATTGCCTAACATTTCAAAATAACTTTAACCTTCACCAAGCCTATATCAACCCTTGCCGCCGAAAAACAAAATGGCGGCGCACGCTGTTGGCGGCCCGTCCAACCCAACGGGAATATCGTGAGATTTACATGTACCACATGCAGAACCAAATGACCCCTACCACCAAATGTCACGCAAGGAACAAACCATCATTTTCAGACTACAAACTGGTCACAACAGACTGAGAAGTCACATGTTTCAAAAGCTGAAGATTGGTGAGACAGACCTGTGCAACTGTGGACTGAGCCCAGAGACTGCAGAACACATTCTTCATGCCTGTCAACTCTACCAAGTAGAGAGGGAGAAAATATGGCCTACTGAGACGGCACTGCTTCCAGACTTGAGGGGTTCCATGGATGACCTGAAGCGAATCACACAATTCATTGAAGCTATTGGTGCTGTAACCTGATATCTGACTGAAGAACGATGAAGAAGAAGAACATGTACCGCAGTCCGTGCACATAGCTGGGGACATGCGCAATCGAAGCCGGTACATCCCCCACTTCCAAAATGATCATTTTTGAGAATGGCTAGCTATTCGTAAAAGTTTAAGAGCAATTAATCTGACCACATCTGCACACCGGTACGATGCAATGATGGTGGATCGGTTTTATAGACCTTTATTTCATCGTATTTCGAATAAAATAACATTTAATCGTGGCTTGAATCATGAATTATTAGGTTATTTAGTTTCACAGCAGTGAATATACAGAATGCCGTGTTGGTTTGGGGACTTGTACGTTTGATATCGAATATTTTGAAGTGACAGAAAAAATAACTCTAGGCCTAAGCTCAAAGAACGATTTTACTGCAAATCTACAAGTTTTATACAGTTCCCCCGGCTATATTTTGATAATTTCGCAGTGAAAGAACATAAATACAACAGATTTGCGTGATTTAGTTTACAGTGTTGCCAAGGAATTCGATATGTAAGGTAAGTTATTCTTTTTACTTATTTTTTCCCTCTTTATGTTATAAAATATGTTTTTTGTGAAAAACGTCTTTACCACTTTCTCATACGTCTGGTATCACACACACACGTACATAAATTACACCAATATATGCATAATTCAATTCTTTATTTATATGTGCAAATATTATTTAAATATCTCTAACAACCAAAAAATTATCACATTTTCAAAACAGTCACCATCAATAACGCAAATTTTCAAAAAAGAATCCGGTGGCAGGGAGACGTTTCGTTTTTTTAAATCTGGCTTGCTAAAGGTTAACCTTCACCAAGCCTATATCAATCCCAGCCGCCGAGAAACAAAATGGCGGCGCACGCTGTTGGCGGCCCGTCCAACCCAACGGGAATATCGTGAGATTTACATGTACCACATGCAGAACCAAATGACCCCTACCACCAAATGTCACGCAAGGAACAAACCATCATTTTCAGACTACAAACTGGTCACAACAGACTGAGAAGTCACATGTTTCAAAAGCTGAAGATTGGTGAGACAGACCTGTGCAACTGTGGACTGAGCCCAGAGACTGCAGAACACATTCTTCATGCCTGTCAACTCTACCAAGTAGAGAGGGAGAAAATATGGCCTACTGAGACGGCACTGCTTCCAGACTTGAGGGGTTCCATGGATGACCTGAAGCGAATCACACAATTCATTGAAGCTATTGGTGCTGTAACCTGATATCTGACTGAAGAACGATGAAGAAGAAGAACATGTACCGCAGTCCGTGCACATAGCTGGGGACATGCGCAATCGAAGCCGGTACATCCCCCACTTCCGAAATGATCATTTTTGAGAATGGCTAGCTATTCGTAAAAGTTTAAGAGCAATTAATCTGACCACATCTGCACACCGGTACGATGCAATGATGGTGGATCGGTTTTATAGACCTTTATTTCATCGTATTTCGAATAAAATAACATTTAATCGTGGCTTGAATCATGAATTATTAGGTTATTTAGTTTCACAGCAGTGAATATACAGAATGCCGTGTTGGTTTGGGGACTTGTACGTTTGATATCGAATATTTTGAAGTGACAGAAAAAATAACTCTAGGCCTAAGCTCAAAGAACGATTTTACTGCAAATCTACAAGTTTTATACAGTTCCCCCGGCTATATTTTGATAATTTCGCAGTGAAAGAACATAAATACAACAGATTTGCGTGATTTAGTTTACAGTGTTGCCAAGGAATTCGATATGTAAGGTAAGTTATTCTTTTTACTTATTTTTTCCCTCTTTATGTTATAAAATATGTTTTTTGTGAAAAACGTCTTTACCACTTTCTCATACGTCTGGTATCACACACACACGTACATAAATTACACCAATATATGCATAATTCAATTCTTTATTTATATGTGCAAATATTATTTAAATATCTCTAACAACCAAAAAATTATCACATTTTCAAAACAGTCACCATCAATAACGCAAATTTTCAAAAAAGAATCCGGTGGCAGGGAGACGTTTCGTTTTTTTAAATCTGGCTTGCTAAAGGTTAACCTTCACCAAGCCTATATCAATCCCAGCCGCCGAGAAACAAAATGGCGGCGCACGCTGTTGGCGGCCCGTCCAACCCAACGGGAATATCGTGAGATTTACATGTACCACATGCAGAACCAAATGACCCCTACCACCAAATGTCACGCAAGGAACAAACCATCATTTTCAGACTACAAACTGGTCACAACAGACTGAGAAGTCACATGTTTCAAAAGCTGAAGATTGGTGAGACAGACCTGTGCAACTGTGGACTGAGCCCAGAGACTGCAGAACACATTCTTCATGCCTGTCAACTCTACCAAGCAGAGAGGGAGAAAATATGGCCTACTGAGACGGCACTGCTTCCAGACTTGAGGGGTTCCATGGATGACCTGAAGCGAATCACACAATTCATTGAAGCTATTGGTGCTGTAACCTGATATCTGACTGAAGAACGATGAAGAAGAAGAACATGTACCGCAGTCCGTGCACATAGCTGGGGACATGCGCAATCGAAGCCGGTACATCCCCCACTTCCGAAATGATCATTTTTGAGAATGGCTAGCTATTCGTAAAAGTTTAAGAGCAATTAATCTGACCACATCTGCACACCGGTACGATGCAATGATGGTGGATCGGTTTTATAGACCTTTATTTCATCGTATTTCGAATAAAATAACATTTAATCGTGGCTTGAATCATGAATTATTAGGTTATTTAGTTTCACAGCAGTGAATATACAGAATGCCGTGTTGGTTTGGGGACTTGTACGTTTGATATCGAATATTTTGAAGTGACAGAAAAAATAACTCTAGGCCTAAGCTCAAAGAACGATTTTACTGCAAATCTACAAGTTTTATACAGTTCCCCCGGCTATATTTTGATAATTTCGCAGTGAAAGAACATAAATACAACAGATTTGCGTGATTTAGTTTACAGTGTTGCCAAGGAATTCGATATGTAAGGTAAGTTATTCTTTTTACTTATTTTTTCCCTCTTTATGTTATAAAATATGTTTTTTGTGAAAAACGTCTTTACCACTTTCTCATACGTCTGGTATCACACACACACGTACATAAATTACACCAATATATGCATAATTCAATTCTTTATTTATATGTGCAAATATTATTTAAATATCTCTAACAACCAAAAAATTATCACATTTTCAAAACAGTCACCATCAATAACGCAAATTTTCAAAAAAGAATCCGGTGGCAGGGAGACGTTTCGTTTTTTTAAATCTGGCTTGCTAAAGGTTAACCTTCACCAAGCCTATATCAATCCCAGCCGCCGAGAAACAAAATGGCGGCGCGTGCATTTGGTGGCCCGTCCAACCCAGCGAGAATATCGTGAGATTTACACGTACTACAGCCCGCTTAGTTAATGCACATAGCTAGGGACATGCGCAATCGATATCGGAACATCTCCACGTTCGCCCTGTCTATTTGAAAAAATTCTGTGTACCAGCAAGATGTTGCAAACTGTAATTTCGTACCGACAGAGATAATGGATGACGATTCCGATGAGGAAGAAACTGTGCAGCTTACCGATGCAGATATAGCTCCTTTAGATAATGTGTGGTTAGATAGAGATGATATTAGTGATACTGATTCTGTGGGCAGCGTGGAAGAAGACATTTTGGAGGACCAGGTTGTTGAAAACTCAAGTGTCCCTTCGGGGTATAGCCATGATTGGCTTAGAAATTTCTTTATGGGACTGACCAAACGTTCCTCCTATGAATTGTATTGGTCTAATGATGGTCTCATCGAGATGCCTGGGTTTAGGAATGTCATGAGTAGGAATAGGTTTTTAGCTATTCTTTCATTCCTGCACCTTGTAGACAACACAACAGCTGTTGCACGAGGGCAACCCGGTCACAGCAAGGCGTTCAAGATACAAGGGTTTGTTGACAAACTTATTCCTCTGTTCCAACAATATTACGGCCTCTCCAAAGAAATCAGTATCGATGAAAGCATGATTGCTTTCAAGGGTAGGGCTAGTCTTATGCAGTACATGCCCAAGAAACCCTCAAAGTGGGGTATAAAGTCTTGGGCACTGGCTGACTCGAAGACTAGTTATCTCTGGAACTGGAAGCTGTACCTTGGGAAGGAGGACATCTATGACAAAAAGAAGGGATTGGCTCACTGTGTTGTAATTTGTTGGCCACAATGCACGGTAAGGGCCATATTGTCTACATGGACAACTTCTTTTCCTCTCCAGCCCTTTTCAAGGAGCTTGCCGAGAACCAGATAGGCGCCTGCGGCACACTACAATTGAATCGCAAAGGGGTCCCCCGTGCGTTGAAGGGTCTAAAACTCAAGGTTGGTGACCCACTTCGTACTGAAAGTGATGACAACATTTCTACCTGTCATGGTATGACAAGAGGCAAGTAAATTTGATGACATCTGCACACGATGCGCAGACCTTCAATAGGAAGGTCCGTTCCAAATGCCATGGTGGTAACGTGAGGGATGTGGTAAAACCATGCGCAATACAGGCCTATACCCGTCATATGGGAGGCGTTGATCGTGTTGACAAGCAGCTAACATATTATATGTTAGGCCACAGGTCCTGCAAGTGGTGGAAGAAAATTTTCTTTTACTTGTTGGAAGCTTGCTTTGTCAATTCATCTGTCCTGTGGCGGGCTAAACATCCTGGCCGAGTCAAGGCGGAAAAATTTCGCTTGCAGATAATTCATGGGCTTCTTGAGCGTTGCTACTCTAGGCCTGTGTCTTCCAGTTCTGGAAGAAGAACAAGCCACCCACCGGATAGGATGACACTAGCACCAGCACACCACATTGCTATAAATCCTAAACGGTTGTCCAATGGCAGGCATTCATTTCCTGACTGTGTTGTCTGTTCAGATCGGTCAAAGAAGCGCCACCAGACTCAGTACGTGTGTGCAGCATGTCAGGTCACTCTGTGCCCATATCCCTGCTTCCATCGATACCACACATTATTAAATTTCAAGACTGAGTGTACATCTGAGCTGCACAGCACGTAGGAGAACTGCACATCCAGTGGGTAAGTCATTTGTGTTTGTTGTTTTTATGTAATTTTAAAATATAAATTGTCTTCACCTCTTGCGCAAACCTCGGGTATTATACATAAAAAAAACAACCAATTACACACCCATTTGCAGTATTCAATTCTGCATTTAAATCTGTTGAAATTATTTAAAAAGCTCTAATAACAAAAATGGTATTGAGTTTTCCAAAACCCATGTCTTGTTGTTTTTGTTGGTTTTTTGCGAAAAAAAGGTCTTCACCTCTTGCGCAAACCCCGGGTAGGTTACGTAAAAAAAAAAAATACACATACTTGCGGTATAATTTATATGCGGCAAAATTTTTTTTTTATCTCGAATAACAAAAAAAGTTATTGCGTTTCCGTAACACCAACCAGAAAAGGTGAAAATTCTCAAAAAAGAATCCGGTGGCAGAAGATGTTTTGTATTTTTTAATCCGGCTTGCTAAAGGTTAATAAAACATACCACAAAAATCCATATTTTGACAATAATACGGGTTCCAGAGAACGCCAATTTCAATTGAATTTCCATCTCTAGCAACGGAAGTCATTTGATTTGGACTGTGTAACCCGCACTGAAATTTTGAATTTATATAGGAATATTTGTGCTAACGTTGCGTTATTCAAACAAAATATAAAACTAATAAATGTTATTAACTAAATATACAATTCATATGACAAGAATTCAGAAAATGAAGGACATTTGATTAAAGAAAAACATGTAAGCGCAACATCACCTGTCTCAAATTCTACCACCAGTAAAATTAGAAAGAATGTTGCGCATGTCCATGTCCTTGACCCGTACGAAATTTATGAAAAAGTCGAATCATGCAGCAATCGAAAGTCTGAAAGTGAAATTGATTAACAAAAATGTAGATTTCTCTAGAGCAGAGTTTCTCAAAGTGGGCGACAACACCACTGGGGGGGGGGGGGGTGAGAACCTTTGGGTAGGGGGAATGCAAAGTCAGGCGGGTGAAAGATTTTTCATTATTTCATTTTATTAAACCCACAATATAACGCAAACTGATATATTTTGGACATAAAAAGGTGTAGGGCCGTTTAGTAAATAAAGATTAATCATGAAGGAAATGTTCCGAAAAGATAACAAATGGCAGACTGAGACTACGATATAGGCTACAAAATATACAAGAAGACATTAAGAACATGATAATGGGAAGGCTTTACATGCTGTAAACGAGAGCTTACAAAATGGTAGTGAGGGCATCGTTTTGCAAAGGAGATATCATAGGTCTATAGATAATACATCCATACCTGTTGTAGAGGTGCCACTTTGGAAACATCTACATAAATATCCCGTGATGCATATCTGTTATCAATTCCATGTTTAAGTGTGGAGACTCTTCTTGCTCTTCTTCTGCGTTCGCTATCTGATAACGATCAGTATGGTCTCCGCCGGGGAATGTGAAGTATGTGGTGCCGTTAGTTTACAGTGGAGCTGCGTTATTTTCGCCTTTCGGTATAGTATATCACATTTCTGCATTCTTCTTTATTAGAAACTGGCTTCACCGCACGTGAGGCATTCCCATAAGTGCTCCACTTTCCCTTCCAGCAGCCATCCCAGTGTATGTAGACGCAGAGTCCCGGTCAGGTGTAGATTGTGTGATCTTCGGGACTTTCCAAAAAATGTACTTTTCCTTCACTCACCTCTAGATACTCCCGTTTCTGACATTCTCAGCCTCATTGACATCATCTGCACCTTGAAATGAATTTATTACTGTCTTCATTAAGTCTGCTTCATCTCTTCTCAGCAACGTGCCGTCAATCGCCGCATTACCTGCCAATAAATCGGCTCTCTCATTTTCTCTGACCCCAGCATGATCCATGTAGGGTAGCCGGGGGCAATGATGCGCGTTTTTCACTTTTTTCCGTATTCCGACAAATAGACTTAACTATGAGAGACCAAACTAGCAGCAGTGTGTAGCTTATCCATCCATCTAACAATCGTCAGGGTATTTACAACATATAATCACGTTTAGTCCGTAGAATGAGATTTTATGAACATGAGTATAATCCCACCTTTGCCCCAATTTCTGGGGCAAACACGCGCAGGCAAAAACAATTACAAAATCATGGGAAAATTGACAAAACCAGCAAAATAACAACGTCACTTCCTATCTAAACATAGTCAGTCACAATGTGGGAAGATAATAGAGCACAAAGACTAGGCATATGTATCTTTATGTAACTTATATACGAAAAAATATGAAAAAACGTAAATATGAAAAACAAAATTTAATACAGAGAATGGGTGCTTAGATCCGTTTAAAACTATAACAACGTGTTGGAGTGCTCTATAAAGCGTTTGACTATAATTTCAACTATATATGAATAGCGGAAGTCGTGCATCTATGATCAGCGGAGATCGTACAACTATGACAGGCAGAGATCGTGCAACTATTACCGGCGGCAATTATGCATCTATGACTGGCGGAGATTGTGCATCTATGAATAGAGGAAATCGTGCATCTATGAATAGAGGAAATCGTGCATCTATGAATAGATGAAATCGTGCATCTATGAATAGAGGAAATCGTGCATCTATGAATAGAAGAGATCGTGCATCTATGAAAAGCGGAGATCGTGCATCTATGAATAGAGGAGATCGTGCATCTATGAATAGAGGAGATCGTGCATCTATGAATAGAGGAGATCGTGCATTTATGAATAGCTGAGATCGTGCATTTATGTATAGCGGGGATCGTGCATCGGCGGAGGTCGTGCATCTATTATCTGCGGAGGTCGTACAATTATGACCCGTGAAGATTGTGCAGCTATAACCGACAGGGATCGTGCAAATATGAATAGCGGAGATCGTGCATCTATGAATAGCGGAGAACGTGTATCTATGAATAGAGGAGAACGTGTAACTATGACTGGCGGAGATTGTGCAGTTATGACCGGCGGAGATAGCGCAATTATGACCGACGGATATATTGCAATTATGTCCGGCGGAAATCGTGCATCTATGACCGGCGGAGAACGTGCATCTATGAATAGCGGAGAACGTGCATCTATGAATAGCGGAGAACGTGCATCTATGAATAGCGGAGAACGTGCATCTATGAATAGCCGGGAACGTGCATTTATGAATAGCTGAGATCGTGCATTTATGTATAGCGGGGATCGTGCATCGGCGGAGGTCGTACATCTATTATCTGCGGAGGTCGTACAACTATGACCCGTGAAGATTGTGCAGCTATAACCGACAGGGATCGTGCAACTATGAATAGCGGAGAACGTGCATCTATTATCGGCGGAGACCGTACAACTATGACCCGTGGAGATTGTGCATCTGTGATCGGAAGGGATTGTGCATCTATAGCAGCGACTGCTTCATTTTCATTCAGTGGCATCATTTTCTCAATTTTCCGTTTGTAATTCCTAAAAAGAAACATAACGTGACAATAAAATATTGGTTTAAATATTTGGCAACATGAGGGGGAAGTGACTGGGGCAAACATGCGCTGCTGACTGACTGCGCATGTTTGCCCCGTCAGTGTGCGCGGCGTTACCCCAAAATCACACTGTTCACAATTTTTATAAAATATCGAGAAAACAAAAATTATCTTGACAATGTAACATGCTTAATAACTTAACAATACAATATAGTTTTCAGTTCAAACATGTAAAATAACATGACAGTAATGATAACAGAGGACAAAGAGTGAGAAGTGCAAAAAAGTTAGATCGAGAACGTTAAAAAATGAATTTACCTCATAGCTCAAAAATGACCTGCCAGTGACCGATGAAAATTCGTTGTGCGACAGAAACGGATGTTAGCGTCCGGCGTGGCCACGTGGTTTGCGGGAAAAACTCATAGTTCAGGAAAAAAACGACTGCGAATCTTTGCCCCCAGCGCATCTTTACCCCCGGCTACCCTAATGCTCTGGACAATTGAGCTGTTGAATAAATCCCACCGAACAATTGAGCTGTTCAATAATTTCCACCATTCTTTTCTCAGCATGAATTTTTCTATCTTGCGCAGCATGTTTTGAGAGTCTGTGAGTATTACCGAGTGTGTTGATGTATCAGTTATCAACCAATTAAGTGCTGCCGTAACTCTCTCTCTATCTATATCCTCATGCTTGATGTGATAGTAGCGTACGCTAAAGATTTCTCAACCAACTTCACGTCGTTTCTGTAGGCAACAAAACCCCAACCGTTTTTATTTGTGTTCTGTTAACGGAGCCATCTGTGTATATAATTATATTTTGTGGTTTTGAATGTAGCTGGGCAAGTTCATGAACTGTAACCTGGGCCCTGACACCAGTCCATTTTCGACACGCTTTATCTAGTTGTATTATTAATTTAGTCAGCGATTTCTTCTCAGTGTCTACCTCCACCCATTCACTGCTCTTTCCTATTTCTTCAAATTCACATGCTCTTCGCAGTGTGTCTTCAGCCTCTGGAATCCATGATAGGTCACGCTTGATTCGTTTTCCCGTTGACTCATCTAGACGATTGTTTAATGGGTGGTGGTTGTATTCTGTCACTTTAAGGTAAGACTTAACTTGTGCTACCTGATGTCGCACTCTAATGCTGGGGAGATCAATCAGAAATATCATAGCAGAGATGGGTGTATCTCTAGTACACCCCAGTACTGCTCTCATTCCTCATTTTGGACGTTTTCCAATATATCGACTTGTGTCTGTGATAGTAGGCTGATGCCATTGTCTATGACAGTTAGCACCATCACTTGTAGGAGCAGAAAAATACCAATTTATGCATTTTGAATTTCGCCATAACCTTGATAACGCTGATCCCTCTTTTAGCCTTCTGTATCATATTTGTGGCGTGTTTGTTGTTCTTCTTCTTCAGCGTTCATTCTCAAACTCCTGCTAGATCTCCCTTGTAGCAAGACCATGGTCATACTAGATTTCCAACAGAATGCAGTCCAGAGAATGGAAATGCGCTGTGTACCCGTTTTATTTGTGCCAATGGCCCAACACATCCATCTTCGGCGGAGGCACGTGTTTGTTGAATGAGACACCTCTATCAAATGTTATCCCAAGATATTGAAGGTCCTGTTCTCTTTCAATGAATGAGCCCATGCAACTAACAGCTGGCAGGGTGTCACTGACCAGATTATTATTTAAGGAGTATCAGACGACCTTTGCTTTCGAGGGATTCATCACAGCGTTGTATGTTCTGCACCATATCGACAATTGATCTAGTCCACTCTGTACACTGTCAGCGATATCTGTTTTGTTCATGCCCATGTTGTATAGTAGGATATCATCAGCGTATATTAGAACTCTACAATTGCTTGTTATTTCCGCATTCCTTTAGTTAATATGAGCTTCCCTAGCCTGTGACAGCTTCGATATATGTCGCTGGGCAAAATACGAGTACGTATATGTACTACGCAGTGACGGTTTGTCAGACACTGTGTCTGTTAATTTAGCAGGCCAAAACGTGTCCATGCGTGGCAATATTCCAGGAGACGATGAGAAGTGATTGAGATGTTCCGCTGCCAGTGATATTATTTCGTGAATTTAAACACCATTGTCCCCCTATGTCCTTGGGCAATGACCCTTATCTCGACCATGACCTCTGGTTCTAGTAGACTCTATAGAAAATTTCTCAAACACTAAAGATGAACTACGGTTGATCGCCCTCTTAGCAGAGGTTTAGTTCACTGACTCGTAAACACCTCATCCAAATTTGAGCTTGCATCCACAATTTCATCGTATGGTATGATATCATTGCCCACATTTACCTTTCCACACAACTTGTTGGCGGAAGACTTGCTGAAAGCTTGTTCTAGGGCATGAACATTGCTTTCGCGATGATTTCAGTTTTCTCACTTATATTTGCACATAGCGCTGCCCTCAAGCACTGCGCTAAATTAGCTTATACTCAACATCTCTGCCTTTATTCTCTACATACTTTCTCACTGTTTTCGCCTATGTGAGATTAAACACTATCAGGAAGTACAGATCAGTCGTTGCATTGTGCTGTGCCGTCAGTATTTTTTAAAAATAACTTTTGGGGTCGAGCTTCTAATCAGAAATATTGTTTGTGTAGTCCATTTAGCTATAATTCCAACACCTGTCTCAAATTCTACCACCAGTAAAATTAGAAAGAATGTTGCGCATGTCCTTATGAAATTTATGAACAAGTCGAATCATGCTGCAACCAAAACGCTGATAGTGAAATTAATCAAAAACGTAGATTCCTCTAGAGTAGGGTTTATCAAAATGGGCAAAAACACCACTGGGGGGATGGTATAAGCCTCTGGGGGAAGGGGATGATTCCCACTACCCGGATACGATCAAAATAGTGTTAGCTAAATTGCTTCGCATGAGCTTCGAAACAATGTTTACAGGGTGCACTACCTGGAGCTGTTTTTAGGATTTTGTTTATCTGCCATTCTTGGGATTGCATGAGAGCAACGCATATCCCATTGCACCTCTGGAGAATCATAATCCTGTTCGTTCTTATATTTTCAATCCATATTTCTTTTTTCATTCTAATCTTCCACCTTCAACTGACTTCTGCAGGATAGTTTCATTTTCCTTTAGGAAAGGGAATCATGTCTCATCACATGACTAAACCAAACAAGTTTATGCCGTGTCACTAACTGCCAAGAGATATTCTTGAGAGAGCTTTGGGCAACACTTCTCCCATGTGTTTTTTGGGCCCAAGAATAACAACAATGTTTACTTTCGATGCAGGTCACAGGAGGTGGCTAATAAGATTATTGGATATACTTGACCGCCCTATCCATGCATGTGGTTGCGTCTGTGGGTCTCACCAATGACCCACTAGACATACCATCCATGCAACAGAAAACCTTAGTGGATGACATGCCATTATATTGAGGTTATCTTCTTATAGAAGCTTCATGGCATGTCATCTATACAGTTATGATTTTGTTTTGTTGTTGAAATGTTTTTCATGTTTGCCTGAATATATATGTTTGCACCCTCTGTGGTTGGGAGGGAGCCAGAGATGTACTGTGCAGCACTGAGGAGGAGGAAACTGACATCACTGTTTTTCCTATGGCTGAGGCTCATCATAGAGGCACAGTGACTCAGGACGTGACAATTCTTTTGACTTGAACATTTGGTTGCATGCCTGGAGCAATAGAGAAGTTTGGCATAACCAGTAGTCAATTGGTGGCGGGGAATGAGCACAGTGAACCGTATCTTGGCTACAGTGGCTAGGAGCAGTGCATAGGTTGAAACCAACCTTCCTGGAGGTGTGATAGTTATTCTCTGGCTCTGTAACGGGGTGGGCCGAAAATCCACAGATCCCAGCAATATAATACCATCTAATGGCATTAGGTCAAAGGGCATGAGCCCATGGACTGCTGGATCAGCAACCAACCAACCAACCGACCGCCCTATCCCTGCTAATTAGCAGAAATGCGAGAACGGACGCAGATGAAAAAGACTACTGTTTATGTACAATAGGACAAGAGGTACAATTATGTTCATATGAATTAATCCTATAGCACACAGTGTAGTTTTTTTTTTTTTACAACAAACCCATTTCGACTCCTATATCTTCACCAGTTTTGTGTTCACAATTTTAACAGTTATTTCCCTTTAAAGCCAGATCTTTTTCTGTTTCCCTGAAATGTTCAAGATGATATATAATTTATAGAATATTTTGCATGCATTTAAATTTGCTAAAGCAATTATCTCACAAAAAATTGTATAAATAATTTTTTTAAAATTGCATTTTTATAAGGTATATTTTATTATTTTGTAATTTTTTATTTTTCTTATAGTTTAATACAATGAAATTTTCAGTATTGATGCAACTTTAGTTTATTTCTGCATTTATTTTTTGTAAAAATATACTCATTTGCTGCACAATAAAAATCACATTATAGAGAAAAGGGTACCACACCATAGAAACATTAATATACAACTTTTTCTTACATACTCTGCATACTTGAACCTAATACTCTTGAAATATTCAGTAATCATATTTTTGTCATGGAAAACATTAAATAGTGTAATAGAGGGTCATTTAACTCTATCAGAAACCTGATTTCAACCAGGATTACTCAAGTCAATGACAAGCTTCGTATTGAAAACTGGAAACAGGCAATGACAAACTTCTGTATCAAAATAGTTTAAAATATTTCAGCAATAGCAAACTTTATCTTACATTGGCAGTGAAATCTGGACATTGACTTTGTAAACTAAATGTAGTGTCAAACAAGAGACAATGATTTAGATAAAGTTTGCTATTTTTTTTATATACAAAAAACCATTCTACAGCATTTTGAGAGAATATGGGTACCACTGAGTAAAAATTATGCTAATTGAAATGTTACAATTGATCTGTTGACATTGAAATGTTACAATTGATGTGCTGATATTGAAATGTTACAATTGATGTGTTGACATTGAAATGTTACAATTGATATGTTGACATTGAAATGTTACAATTGATCTGTTGACATTGAAATGTTACAATTGATCTGTTGACATTGAAATGTTACAATTGATGTGTTGACATTGAAATGTTACAATTGATGTGTTGACATTGAGATTTTACAACTGATGCGTTGATATATAAAGGCCAATAACCTTTTTTTTAAAAAAAGGATATGTACCAGAAGTGTCATGGACGAAAAAAGGTTGAGAACCACTGGAGGAAACAATAACCAAAAGCAATAAAATTTTCTGTACATCTGACCATTATATTCTTTTTGGAGCCTGAAGATGATTGTTGTTTGCTGTAGAAATCTTTGTGCCACATTATGAGAAGTATATATATATATCAAGGTAAGGCACAATTGCTGTCCAGTATTTGAAACAAAACATTTAATGATACACACAAAACTATACCTGATAACAAAACATTTAATGATACACACAAACCTATACCTGATAACAAAACATTTAATGATACACACAAAACTACCTGATAACAAAACATTTAATGATACACAAAACTATACCTGATAACAAAACATTTAATGATACACACAAAACTATACCTGATAACAAAACATTTAATGATACACACAAAACTATACCTGATAACAAAACATTTAATGATACACACAAAACTATACCTGATAACAAAACATTTAACAAAACTCCTCACTTCATCACAATATCCTTTCATTATACATACATTCCACTAGATTTTATATGCTGCAGTGTAGTGATGATTAAGTTTATGTAATTGTTCCCATCAATAAAAGAGATCTTGTGCAATTTAAAGTGTTTATATGAAACACAAGACTAGGTTTGTCAGCAGAAGTAGAATAGAAGGTTTTAAATGATATTACATATCACCAATGAGGAACTTATGGAAAGAACCAAACACGCTAGTGGAGATGAACTCAAGAAGTGGCACTGAGATACACTAAGAGGTCCAACAGAAATTGTTCTGCAATCCACAAGCTAAGATACAGGCATTGATATGGAACTGTGGGAACAGAATGCTATGAATTGTGTTGAATGGATCAGGAATGGTGTAAAGACAAAAGAGAAGGTGATAACAGATAGTTCAAGTAATGTGTGTTTGAGAAGTTATATAACAAAACAAGATGGAACAAATGGCCCTGAGGTCCCTTGTAAATACTGTGGAGATTTTTATGGTCCAGATTGCTCTTGCTAGCCACATCCACCAAGATGTGGCTTATGTGCCCTCTTACAGCACAATAATAGTGAAATTCCTATTGCCAATAATGGATGTGCTGGAAGATGTAAAAATAATGCAGCTCTGCTGTGAAATTAATAGCACAATATACTTCAGTCTCCAAAGTGGAAATCACACACATGTTCGTGCTGGTTATCACAGAGAAAATGCAGTGGAATCCCTCTATCATCATCATCATGTGACATATTCTTTCCAGAATGTAGTCTTTCATATGGATCTCTTGAGTTCTCCGCGGTCTTGAGCAAGTTGCCCTGCATCTTCCAATGACATGCGCAGACATTCTTGAATGTCTTTTGTCCAACGGCGTCTTGGTTGGCCTTTGCCCCTGTTGCCTTCTATCACCCCCTCCAGTAACACTCTCTCCATGCCGTTGTGTCTCTTAATATGACAAAAAAAAACTAGCTTTTTCTTTAATATGGTGTTCAGAAGCAAGCCTTCCTGGACATTAATTGTTCGTAACACCTCCTGGTTTGTTTTCTTCGCTGTCCATGGTATTCTCAAAACTCTTCTATAACACTTTAATTCAAATGATGTTATTCTCTTGGCCACTATATAGTCTATCTTGGCCTCTATAGTGCATAAATTTATAACAAATGCAGTGGAATTCCTTTATAGTGCATAAATTAACAAATTTCACACCTAAATATCTCCATTTATTTTTATTCTTCATTGTCATTACTGTATATA
The DNA here is from genome assembly GCA_034231615.1 of Meghimatium bilineatum. NCBI lineage: Eukaryota > Metazoa > Mollusca > Gastropoda > Stylommatophora > Philomycidae > Meghimatium > Meghimatium bilineatum. The sequence continues at coordinate 9,038,156 of CM067321.1, forward strand.
GCAAATTTCTGTTTATAACATTAACATTTTGTAGATCCAGACCAAGTTTATTATAATGGGATTTGATTGCAATGTCATCTGGATGTCAGCAAGTTCTCTGTAACATATTTCTGTAGTGCTGATACGAATCACAATTTCTATTGATAGTGATATGTTCTCTGCATGATATACATATGATTTTACTATATGCTTATCAACATGAGGAAGGTCTGCAAGTGTTACCAGTGACCTGCCAGATCTACCACAATGCAACAATATACTTCTAGTAAATGATATGATTATAAAGTGAGGCCATTTCTTCCAGTCAAACTCCCTCCAACTTTCATCTTTACAGTGATGTGTTTACATATTGTATATCATATCTCCCACTCAGGGGATTCAATGGATGTGTTGTCTCAATTTCTGACATTTGTCTTCTATCACATAATCCCCCATGGAAAAGGAAGAAATGCAGGCCATCAGATATTGCACCTTTGTGACAGACTTCTCGATGGTGGGGAGTGCTAGTACAACTAGCATTGTTTGCGGACGGGTAAACAACACTGACGGAAGAATGATAATCTAGTTTTCCCCAAGTATATATGCCACACTTGCATACAACTTACATGATATGGACATGTATGTCTTGTCAAAAACAATAATGCAGGGAATTGTTGAGGGTGGAAGAAGCAGAGAACAAATAAAATCATGAAAAGACAACATCAAGGACTGGACATGACAAGATTTTTCCCTCACTAGCCCGCATCATTGAAGATAGAAATTACTGGAGGACTTTGTGTGTTGATGCATCCAACATGCCACCCCTACGTCTCTGATGGGTTATGGGTTTATAGATAGATAGATATGCTATACTCCAGGCCGAATGTGATGATTCTGGGATATTGTTTCACTTGAATGCTCACTTTCGGGGAACAAAATATGCATTTTAAAACCCTTTAACACAACCATGCCTTTGCGACAACAAACCTTACACAAGCGTGGGTGTCATTTCAGTTACTTAGATGAAGAGTACCCATGGTTTTGTTAGAAAGGCTGTGGGCTGTCAAGAGCTACTTGCTCACGGCTAAAGAGATTACTTCATCATCCTATACTCGTCTTGATATTCAAAGCCAATATTCAGCATAAAAATGTGTATTCAACTGTTGAGTAATGCTCTATAGGGTTTCTTGTGTGTCTTTGAAAGGGTTAGCAGTAGCAGAACTCCTTCAGAAGTGAGTACTGTTGATATGTACATATAATGCTAGCCTTACCACTGAAGATGGATGTGCCAGGTCATTGGCGCAGATAAAACCGTGACACATCTTCATTCTCTGGACTAAGTCTTGTTGGAGATCTAGTAGATATTTGTCTTGATACAAGAAAAATCCAGTGGGTATTTGAGAACGAATACCAAACAAAAGTATTAGCAGCAGAACTCCTTATGTGCATGCTGCGATATGTACGCATGATGCTAGTCTTGATATGAACAGGTAGAAACACATTTTGGTAGCCCTGCCGGGAACCAGCTCAAGAAGCTTCAGCACAAGGTTAGACAATGTATACAAGTGTTAGAACCGTCTCATTTGTTTTTTGAATTTCTCAAAGTGAAAATCGTCTGTGGCTTTCTCTCCAGGAGCTTTCTTTTTCTTCTTTTTTCCTGGTTTGTCTGCTTCTAAAAGCACAGAAATAAAAATAATAGATTATGAATATCAAGTAATTTACTGTTTTATTTATAAAAAAATAGTGAAACACACATGACACTCCAGAGTTCTCAGCCTCATTCAGCCGATGACAAAGTGCATGCACACTGAGAGTTCATGATAATGGGTTTTTTTTAATTGTACATTCTCCTCAATTTTTTCTCTTAATCTAAACAACTCATACTCTCTTCTTTATGCACAATTGTAAAAGTTCCTCAATCTTCCAACTTCTACTCTCCATCATACAATTAAAAATTACAATAAAGTGAACAAATAAGCAACAAAATAAAGTATTGAAACAACAGTAAGGTGATTTAATAAGAATATAACTAGATATGCATTGGATTGCGAACATAAGAGAAAAACACACATAATATACCCAGGTTTAATCTAGTGTGCACCTATAGACTGTCATCTCAGATGAATATTCATCAACTGAAAGAGAACTAGAACTCTTCTTCTTCAGCAGATATCAGGTTACAGCGCTAATAACTTCAATGAACTGTGTAATTCCCTTCAGGTCATCCATGGAACTCCTCAAGTCTGGAAGTAGTGACGTCGCAGTAGGCCATATTTTTTCTCTCTTCTTGGTAGAGTTACATGCATAAAGAGTGTGTTCTGCAATCTCTGCAGGAGGCGGTAAACACGGATTTGGGTCAGCTAAATCTCATTTCTAGGTGTTCCGATGCAAGTGAACTTGTCTTGTGTAATTTTACCATCCAGTGACCCCTGTGCCTTCAGGTACTGAACTTTTCCTCATCTGTGAGGGTGATCTCGGTATACGAAATACTCAACAATAGAGTTGGCAAATCCTCTTAGCCAAAGTTTCATTCATCGACTTTGTGAGTCTGAGCCTGTACGAACATTTAAGAGCATCAGGGGATGTTTGCTTTTCCAAAGGATGTACTTCCGGAAAATAACTATAAGCTTATTGTTGAGCTAAACACTGCTTTAGTTATGAGTTCCGTATATTGTTTTCTACATTGAAATTTCACATGGCACTGCCCTCTAACACTGTACCCATATTAACCGTACTTCTCTGGAGACTTAAATGACTCAATTGTCCAGATCATTACATGAATATACTACCCTGGTATCAACTTAATTGGTTGATAACTGATACATCAACATACTTGGTAATACTCACAGATTCTCAAAGCATGCTGAGCAAGATAGAAAAGTACATGCTGAGAAAAGAATGGTGGGACTTAGTGAACAACTCAATTGTCCAGAGCATTACATTGATATACTGCACTGGTCATGCTGGGGTCAGAGGAAATGAGAGAGCCGACTTATTGGCAGGCAATGCAGAGATAGACGGCACAATGCTGAGAAGAGATAAAGCAGACTTGATCAAGACAGTAATAAATTCATTTCAAGATGAAGTCAATGAGGCTGAGAATGTTCACATACAGAGAATGTTAGAAATGGGAGTATGTAGAGGGGAGGGAAGGAAAAGTAAATCTTTTGGAAGGCCCCAAAGAGCAATAAACAATTGACCGGGATTCTGAGTCTACATACACTGAGATGGCTGCTGGAGTGGAGCACTTATGGGAATGCCCCACGTGCTGTGAAGCCAGTTTTCTAATCAAGAAGAATCTCTACAGAGTTGCTCACTATTCTAACTGTTCACGAGCCTGGAACATGACATCTGGACAGTCTTCCACTGCCGTAACAAGTGTTTTGGCTGTGATGGACCAAGAGATGTCATTCAGAGATCTTGTTTGTTCTGTGCAATCAAATCTCATTCGTCGCCGAAGACAGATGTGTTGGGCCATTGGCGCAAATAAAACAGCAACACAACGCATTTCCATTCTCTGGACTATATTCAACTGGAAATCTTGTAGGACCATTGTCATGTTACAAGAGAAATCCAGCGGGAGTTTGAGAATGAACGCTGAAGAAGAAGAAATCTCATTCTTTCTTAATCTACACTGCCTGACACGATTCATAAAGCATTAGCCAGACTGCAGTTTCAAAGCAGTTTGTTTCCAGGGTGCACACGAGGAGGCACTTTTATGATCTTGGTTATCTGCTAACCCTGGGATTGCACGAGATCAATGCAGAACTCTTTACACTCTATTCAGCTGGTACAAGATATATAATTTGGTTATCTATTTGTAAGTAATAAAACTGTCCAGGTAATGTTGAGATGTAAAACAATGAATAAGCTGATGTACTTGGTATAAATACAAACTATGGTTGGCATTTTGAATATAACGAAAGGTGAGATCTTGAAAACAATACAGAATCCTGTGTCACCATTTTATTTGTGCCAATGACCCGAAACATCAGACGTTGGCTGTTTACAGTTAGACTGCAATGCCTTTGACCTGGTATCCAACTTCAGTATAGTGTTTTGGGTCATTACGACCTATGGGGATGGGACAGTCAGCTAAACCCCTATGACCCTAGTTGCCTTTTATAACCTGCATGACAAGTCACAGTGGTGCTATTCTCTTCTCCCCTTTCTGGTGCTAACAACACACAAACAAGAGTAGATTCTGTGACCATACAATGGCAAAGAAGCAGTAACAGAACTAACCTGAAGGTACAGCTTCACGATCCATATCTCCAACTCGGACTGGCTCAGGTTTAGGAAGTTCAACTTTCTTCACAAATTTGGGTTTGTTGTCATCAATATTAACTGTGGAGATAAACATAAACTTGACTCATGGTAACATAGACAAAGCAATCAATCAAGTTATAAGAGCATAGATCATGGACAAGATCACTCCAATCTTCTCCATCCTTAGATTGTCTCTCCCGATCTCTCCATGTGAAGCCAATATCACTGAGCGTTCATCAATTTTCTTCTTGTTCCAGGTTTTTATATCTTCTCTTTTCCCAGTGAAGTCCATATAATTGCCTGTCTTGCAAACTTCTGTAGTTCTCAGAGTATGCCCAATCTCATCTCTACTTTCTGGATATTATATTGAATGTTTTCACACAAACTTTCTATTTTTAACATATTTTGCCATTTAAATCTTGTACTGCCTATTGTGACAACTGCAGGTATTATAAATATAGCATAATATAGTGTGATAATACACACACTCTAATTTATAGTATGATTTCATGTGCCAACAACATGATGTAATTCTTGTGCACTTTACTTTAAAAAAACAAAACATCACTGTGAAATATGTCTACAATAACAAATTTCCAACAACTTATTCATCGTCGTAACAGCTTATTCTACAACTAATACATCATAATCTTAACACTAATAGCTTACTCTACAATTAATACATCGCAATCCTAATCTTAACCCAAACGGGGATCTGCCTAGCATAGTGGTTAAGCTGTTCCCCGTTCAAGAGGTCATGAGTTTGAATCCGGTTTGTGTTCTCTTGTTTACAAAGTATATTTTTTTCGGAGATCCCTGTAGATTATCACTTGAAACTATGGATATACGTGTTATAAGAGGCACTCTCGGAAGCGGCGTGGCGCTTCGTTGAGGGTGGAATACATATGGGAAACCGAGTAGAGTGAAGTCAATCCTCAATGACTTTTAAACTATAAAAAACATCCAAACAGTTTATTCTACAAACAGTCATACTAACCCAAACTCTAATATCACAGGGACAGAAAGGGATTCTTGATTAGAAACTGGCTTCACAGCACGTAGGGCATTCCCATTAGTGCTCTGCTCTCCGTTCTAGCAGCCATCTCAGTGTATTTAAACTCAAAGTTCCGGTCAGGTGTTGATTGTGTGATCTTCGGGGCCTTCCAAAAGATTTACTTTTCCTATCCTTCCCGTTAGATACTCCCATTTCTAACATTCTCTGTATGTGTACATTCTCAGTCTTGTTGACATCATCTTCATCTTGAAATAAATTTATTACTGCCTTGATCAAGTCTGCTTTATCTCTTCTCAGCAATGTGCCATCTATCGCCGCATTGCCTGCCAATAAGTTGGCTCTCTCGTTTCCTCTGACCCCAGCATAACCAGGGAGTATATCCATGTAATGCTCTAGACAATTGAGTTGTTCAATAAGTCCCATCATTAATTTTCAGCATGTACTTTTCTATCTTGTGCAGATGATAAAGCAAAATAAATTAAACTGGTTACTAGAAAAATTTACTGTACCTCTGAATAAAAATATATAAAAAAGTAAATAAAAAACATACAATAAAACTACACAGGATAACTCTCAACATGTCTGTCCAAATGGGACCGTTTTCAAGACTAATAACATAAACTAAACAATACTACACAAAATAGATGATTGAATTTGATCAAGCCATGTTTCTATAACGCAGAAATGTGACCAGGTAACAGTTGTGGAAATGCATCTAGTAAAAGAGAAAATGCGTGCTTATTTTTACAGAGAATTGAAATCCGACTTGCAGGTCTGTACCCAGATAGGGACACATAGGCCTGCCCATCAGAACTGTTTCAGATAGCGACAGTTTTCTTCTTGTGGTGTCCTACAATGGACAGTTATGTAAAATATATTGTTTTCTGGAGATTGTCCACAGGGGCACATATCTGTGTTCTCAACTCCAAACACATGTGTTGCTTGACTTTGTTGCTGCCTATTCTCAATATAAAAATGATTGTTTGTTCCTTTCTTCCAAGCCTGTAGATCGTATTGTCCTTTTGGCTGCATGTGTGAGTTCATTTCCATTTCATATTTATGGAGCTTCTGATGATGGACTTCATCTCTGTAAATAATATTGCATCTTGTATCTGTAGTTGGGAGGGAGCTACTTCCAGCTTTTGCTATCTGGTCCATCACCCTGATTTGTAAGTGGCATGGAATCCACTGGAGAACCACTTGTTTTGTTTGATTTAGTTGAGACATTAGTGATTAGTAGTCACTCCACAAATACCATTTTCCAGATTTATGAGTCATACAGTAGACATGTCTTGACATTTGTATGATCATGAGTTTGGTGCGTAGATTTACATCCTTCTCTCTCCAAATGCTATTTAAAAACAAACAAGATGTTCTGGCTATGGCCATCCTATTCTACATATTTTTATGGAAGTCATTATAATGGTTACAAAAGAAAACAACTTACATCTATTGTGTTGAACAAAATTTACAGCCACATTTGTTGGTACAAAGTCTGATGGCATATTCTCTCGTTGCCTCTTCCTCTCATCTAGAAGCTTCTGCTTGGCTTCCTCTGTGAGTTCAATGTTCTTGATCTTAGCTCTGTAAATAAATACACACATTAATAAGCATACATAAAAAAATAGAACAAATGTGATGATGATGTTCCTCCTCTGCAAGCTAAAGATAAGCATGGCAGCAAGCTAAAGATAAGCATGGCAGCAAGCTAAAGATAAGCATGGCAGCAAGCTAAAGATAAGCATGGCATGAGAAACAATACATGTGATGGACACGTAGATAAAAATAATTTTGTAATTGTCTAATTTGGTTTGTGAGTTTATAGATACTCGATGAGTCTGATTCGTGCCAGGAAATTTAAAAGTATAACTTTATTGTTACATCAAAAATACAAATGTACACTCACTAAAAGAAACACGAAAGTGTCTCCTCTTTACATCAATAAAGTATTTTTAAAAAGTGATGTGTTAATATTTGACGAAGATAAGACACCCCCACCCCCTCGAGTATGAATTTGTCACTCTTGTTTCTTATGCCAGGTGGTTAAGTTTTATTTCAGTACAAGATTAGATATTATTTTTTCATGAGGAGGTTTTTGGGAATCATGGGGATCTATCACCCTAATATCTCCAATGTGGCACATCTATGACCTTGATGTGGTACAGTGGTACATTTAAATCCCTGGGTTATGATCTTTATTATATTATTATTAATGTATTGAAACTGCAAATCCTCTATGACAGACTTCTATATGAATTACAATAGAGAGTTAAGTGCATACAAAATTGATAGATAAAGACATATTTAAAACAAACTAAAGATGTCATAGAACTATGCAGCTGTTAACATAAAGTTGATCAAACAAGAACCACATACTCAATGCCAAGATCAATCTCTGGGATACCAGACAGCATTTGGTTGGACAACATGTCTTCAGACTTCTTCTCTGAGGAGTACTTCTTGAGATGCTCTGGCAGGTCATACAAGGAATCAGCCTTTGTCTTTTGCCTGTTCATTCAAACAAATATAACATTATACATAATCTTACTTTAAAATAATTTCAAACAGAATAGGCTTCAATAATTGCTTGAAGTAATTTCAAACAGAATAGGCTTCAATAATTGCTTGAAGTAATTTCAAACAGAATAGGCTTCAATAATTGCTTGAAGTAATTTCAAATAAAATAGGCTTAATTATTGCTTGAAGTAATTTCAAATAGAATAGGCTTCAATAATGCTTGAAGTAATTCCAAATAGAATAGGCTTAATTATTGCTTGAAGTAATTTCAAATAGAATAGGCTCAATAATTGCTTGAAGTAATTTCAAATAAAATAGGCTTAATTATTGCTTGAAGTAATTTCAAATAGAATAGGCTTCATTATTGCTTGAAGTAGTTTCAAGAAATTTTTGCTTCAAATAGAACAAACTTCATTATTGCTTGAAGTAATTTCAAATAGAATAGGCTCAATAATTGCTTGAAGTAATTTCAAACAGAATAGGCTTCAATAATTGCTTGAAGTAATTTCAAACAGAATAGGCTTCAATAATTGCTTGAAGTAATTTCAAACAGAATAGGCTTCAATAATTGCTTGAAGTAATTTCAAATAAAAATGATGATGTATGTCTATTGATAGGTCAAAAAAAAGACTTGGCAGAGTGGCTGTTTACATACAAATGTTAGGACTTCTACTGCAGATGGGCGTGGTTCACTATATGAAATGTGTTGAATTTACCTGCAACACTTGTATTGTGTAACAATAGTTACACATAAACAGAAATATCACATGAGCAATAGTTACACATAAACAGAAATATCACATGTGGAATAGTTGCACATAAACAGAAATATCACATGTGCAATAGTTACACATAAACAGAAATATCATGTGAGTTGCCAGGGTCTAGAAAGCAAGTACAAAATAGCAGCCACTTCCATGCATGTTGTAAGAGGTGACTAAACAAGCTTCTGGGATGGAATTGGCTGTTCCATCCTGGAAGTCAAAGTGACATAAATGCCATGTTGAAGTTGGATGTATCAGTCTGAAAGGTGCAGATTTCGCAGCTAAGCTGTAAACCATGACACAACACATTTCTTTCTTTGGATTACATCCTGATAACTAGCAAATTAACGTACAAACAGAAAACAGAAGTTATGAAAATTAGCAAGTCTGCAACACCAATGTATATATCAATAGATAACACCAAAGTGAAACAAGCCAAAGAATTTAAGTATCTAGGCAGAATTTTTTCTGAAAATGGAAAACTAGACAGAGAAATAGAAACAATGTGCCAGAAAGCAAACATAGTGACCGAAAAACTTTCACCATTACTTATTCACCCAAAGATAAAAAAGAAAATAAAAAAAAAATAATATCTACAATTTTTATACCAACACTCTGCTACCTATATCAAACATGGTCTTTAACAGCCTCCCAGCAGAGGAAAATTGTTACCTGTGAAATAAAGTGTCTGAGAAAAGTTGCAATGGTTACTAAACTAGATAAAAATAAGGAATCAAGAAATTAGGAAGAGTTGGTATATCATGTATTGAACATATTGAAAGACAGCAAGTTAAATGGTTTGGTCAACTTATGAACCCAAACCAAATACCAATAAGAGCATATAACAAAAGACTATCTGGGCATAAGGCCAAAGGTAGACTAAGAAAATGGTGGACAGAAAACATCAAGATAGTCTTGAGCAAACACGGACTTAATGCAACCAAGGCAACGCATCTGGCATTGGAACAACAACTTAAGTTCCCACCAATACACTTAGCGGCAAGTGTGAATACAATCAATCACCGTTCACTTGGGGACAGACTGACAAACTAGCAGGTGCTTGAGAACAACCACAGAAGAAGAATAGGAATATGTGATACATGACAGGATATATTTTGGTTATAGTAAGATCAGCCACACTGTCATCAGCCACACTGTCATCAATTTACTCACTCATCAACATAATCCTCCTCCTCCTTGTGGTGGCCTTTCCTCCGTGACAGCTCCTCCTCAACATACTTTAACCTGTTAGACACAAAATCATTTCACATGTTAATCTTTAACATGCCCGACACCATCATTTCACATGTTAATCTGGGGTGCAAAGGGAACGCATTGCTCTAGGCGGACCCAGGGTTAGCAGATAACCAAGATCCCAAATGTACCTCCACGCGGTGCACCCTGGAAACAGAAATACAGCAGCTCGAGCTGATTCTGGCCAAATCATTTGGGGATCGTGTCAGAGAATGTGGAAGTAGCAGATGGAAAGAGATTTGCCTGCACAAGAGACAGACAATATCTCCGACACCACCAGCATCACCACATATAGCGACACTGTCGACATACAGTGAAGCTAGTCAGTCCAGTCCGAACATTGGAGGGGCGGCCAATGTAAAATGCATGAAAAGGTAGATGCATGGCGAGAAACATAGATTTCATACCGAGTACAATGAAACAATGAAAGGGCAGAACAGCGCTAGAGGGCAGCGCGAACTGCAAATAGAAAGTGAAAAGTCCATAGGAAAGGGGAACTACAAGCTCCGTCAGCTCGAGATGAGCTTCTAGTTACCTGTGTTCCTTACAGGCAGAGACCCAGACCCATCCATTGGCGTTTGGTAAAGCAAGAAGACCTAACCCAACTCTAATGTCGAGCCTTCCTAAACCGGAAATATGCTCGCGAAGAGAAAGGGTTCCGTACTCGATGCGCTCAGGCACAAAAGGGACAACGATTTAGCCCTGGCCCAACTCTACTGTCAGGTTTTCCTACACCGGAAATACACTTGAAGAGAGAAAGGGTTCAGTACCTGATGGGCTCAGGCGCTATTGGGACAAGGAGCTCATCTCGAGAACGCCTTGCTCTCAAACGCGTGGTGTGAGACTCGAACTTGGACAAGGGGTACACGATGTTGGTGAATGACACCTCGGCTAAGAGGGCGAAAGAGCCAGGGTCCAACTCCTCTGTTGAGTTCTTCCCCTTAAGGAACCAGGCTCACGGATGAGAAACGGTTCAGTACCCAATGGGCACAGACACAGCACGTCCAATTACACGAGGCAAGTTCATAGACAGTGGAACACCTCGTTTGAGTCAGACTATGAGCAAGAAAATCGTCTGGGCGAAGAGTCTCCACTATGCGTGCCTGGAGACAGATATAGAGGCTGTCACAGGCTAAGGGTAGCCCACCCGAATTGTCAAGGCATGCCGAAATCGGATGTGCTAGGCCTACAAGGCGCATAACGGTGGCACAACGTAATCACGCTCCCGGCGGAAATCGCACGGATATCCGTGATGGTTACAATGGAGCGAACGAAAAACAAACAAACAAACATGTTAATCTTTAACACGCCCGACACACAATCATTTCACACATTAATCTTTAACATGCCTGACACCATCATTTCACATATCACACAATCACTTCGCATATTAATCTGTCAGCCCAGCAGATACACACATTAATCTGTCAGCCCAGCAGATACACACATTAATCTGTCAGCCCAGCAGATACACACATTAATCTGTCAGCCCAGCAGATACACACATTAATCTGTCAGCCCAGCAGATACACACATTAATCTGTCAGCCCAGCAGATACACACATTAATCTGTCAGCCCAGCAGATACACACATTAATCTGTCAGCCCAGCAGATACACACATTAATCTGTCAGCCCAGCAGATACACACATTAATCTGTCAGCCCAGCAGATACACACATTAATCTGTCAGCCCAGCAGATACACACATTAATCTGTCAGCCCAGCAGATACACACATTAATCTGTCAGCCCAGCAGATACACACATTAATCTGTCAGCCCAGCAGATACACACATTAATCTGTCAGCCCAGCAGATACACACATTAATCTGTCAGCCCAGCAGATACACACATTAATCTGTCAGCCCAGCAGATACACACATTAATCTGTCAGCCCAGCAGATACACACATTAATCTGTCAGCCCAGCAGATACACACATTAATCTGTCAGCCCAGCAGATACACACATTAATCTGTCAGCCCAGCAGATACACATATGATTATGAACATGCTGATGTGTATATTGCTCTTGTGAGATCTTCAGCATTAGACTAAGACGGTAGCAAACAGGGCATAAACAGAATGTTCCCTGTCAGCAAATTCCAGCAGCAGCTGCACAAAATATTTATAAACCAACATAACACATTCAATTCTCTAGACCATTGATTCTTAATTTTGTTTGCTCGTGACCAAATTTCCATGACCAACTCTTGGGGCAAATTTCCACGGTCACACTAGTGCCTAAAAATAAAATAAGGGTGTTATTTTCTCTGCAAACCACAGATGCTTTATTGTTGTAAACATTATCGCTTTTTTGTCCTTCTTGTTCATGTTCACAGTTTATCATGTCTACACAGCAAGTTATAGTTTTTGTCTGTGCATGTTCAATTAGTTATCTTCCTGGGGCAAACCTGGATGAATCTGTGCGCCACTCCCTCCCCCTCCCCAAATTTTAAAATAATTATCAGCGACACCACAGCATGTCTCTTTGGCACCTGGGAACGGGGAATATTTTATGTTGAGAACCACTGCTCTAGACTACATCCTGATAACTGGAAGGATTATGAGAATGCATGCAATATTAAAAAAAAAGTTTTAGAGATTTTATGTTACTTGATGATGCCACCTCAATCTTGTATCCAGCAAACTGGAGTTTAGCCTATATGTCATACATTGTATGAGATCTTCATGTCATCTTCTGCCGGGCTCTGAAGGGGAGCATAAAATAGTAACTCTACCAGATGCAATGCTGAAATTGATTATGTCAGGTCGAAAGGTACAGATATTGCAATTTACAAGAAAAAGTGTGAGCGACTGATTACTCTATGCCACAAAGTCTGATGCCGTTCTGACTTTGATAAACTATGACTGATTCTGTTTTAGATATATTGCCTTGCTGGGCTAGAGTGTTCTGGCTACACTTGACCTCCACCTGAACTGTCTGCTATCCAAGTATGTCCAGTCTGTAGCTTTCATCTACACTGTGGTCCACTGGTAGGTAATTTCCACCACGTGCTGTGGAAGATGTGCATGATAGCTGTTTAGTGGGCCATGTTGCCTCCATGTGTCAGAGGGATCTTCACATCATGCAGACTAGTGTTGCCACAATGGTAGGCAGTACGAATGGATGTGATCATGAATGCAGATATGCCTGGTCAAGGAAGGAGGTGGTTAATTACAGTTCTTCTATGTCTTCCTTTTAATCTCTGTGTACAGGCCATACCCGCCTGTGGAGGTGTTGCAGATTTTGGCAATCTTGTAGTATGTGGAGTGGTGTCTGTATGACTTCTTGGAAGGAAGACAAAAGGCTTGTTGATGTGCAGATTCTGTGCATGTGAGTGTTTAGGACACAGTGGCCTGATTTACACCTGAAGATGATTCTCTGATCTTTTCTGTAAAGTTTGTGCATTGCATCTTTTGTGTGGTTGCATTCATTGTGATCCTTAAATTGACATTGCATCTTTTGTGTGATTGCATTCAGTGTGATCATGAACTTGACATTGGCTGCTAAAGAGTTTTCAACTCAGTAACTCAATAATAAACAACAACAATTAACATTAAAATCTATACTTTTAAATCTTCCCATATTGTGTGCAACAAATTAAATCCACATACATTTCAGAATCTTCGTCTCTTCTATTAGTTTCTGCTGCAAATGCTGTTCCAATGGCCTCTGCTGCCTCTCCCTTTAGGGGCCTGAGGATAAAATACACAGATATAAGAACATAAACTCTATAGGGTTTTTAGATGACAAAGGATGTACATGAAAAATGCATACAGATACAGCACTTCCTTAATCCCCCTGAGTAGGAGGCTTCTCAAATAATTGCACAATAATTCTGAGTAAAGCTCTGGAGAAACTCTCTCATTACACACTAGGATATAAGAGCTAAATTGCTCGTGATTCCTGAGAATAAAAACAAACATAGTACTGCCAAGTTGATCAATTTTCTAGGTTACACATGAAGATTGGTAAAAATAAACTTGCTAACAGACGAAATTACACATTTAGAAAGAGAGAATGTCTAAAATAAAATAAATGACACAATTAGAAAAAGGACATACCTCTTCTGCCACACAAAATAAGCACAGGCAGAATAATACATATCCTTTCTAATATTTATCCAGAGGGCCGCTTAAAAAAAACAACCATCCAGAAGAAAACTAACGGTTGAAAATGTATAGAGGATTGACATCATTGTACTTGGATTTCCCCATAAATATTCCATTCCCTCTCAGTGAAGCAATACACTGCACACAGAGAGTATTTTTCATAGCACATATATCAGGAGCCAGATTTCAACCAGCGACATTTTGAGCACAATGTGAAAAAAATCAAGTCAGGGTGACCCCCTATGTTATAGCTATTTGCTCTAACAACTGCACCATTGTAGCCATGTTTGAAGGAGATAACTATACTAGTGACAATAAACATGATTAGCCAAACACCAGTTTGATTAATTGATAAAGAACTCACAAATACAACTATTTTTCACTTATATGGGGAGTTATTAATTGTGAGGAAGAAATTAGGATGGGTACTCAAAAAAGATTAAATCAATCAATAAATGCTCTCATGACACGTCAGAAATGTCTAGATATTTTCCCAATTCAGTTTTAGAACAAAAAATTAACATATATAGTAATTATGTCTATGATGGCTGGGCCACGTGTGCAGAATGTCAACAGACTACTTTCCAAGCAAGCACAGTGGAATCCCATTATAACAACTTGTTCAGGACCAACAAAATATGTATGTAATATCAGAAATTCACTATATACAGTACAAATAATAAAAGACAAATATAATTGGGGATTTTGAAAAGTGGTCAATTGTGGACCCACTGCATTTCATAATTTTTTGCCAAATAGTACAGTGGAATCTCTATATGGAGAAATTGATTATTTGCCAAATAGTACAGTGGAATCTCTATATGGAGAAATTGATTATAAAAGAATGTGCTATATAAGAAGATTGAAAGATCAAGGGGAGAAGAGACAGGGGATGACAAAGAGAAAAGTGCTAGATGGGCTAGTATTGTGGCCCGGTAGAAGGTCACAACTGAGCTTATTGACAACACAAGAGACAGAGAGTCGTGGAGAAACATGACCGCCTACGCCATTCGGCATGGCACTTGATTGATTGATATAAGAATTCCATTGTACTATTTGGCAAACAATTCTGAAATGCATCGTTTCTACGACAGACAATTGTTCAGATATAAAGATCTCTATAAATCATTAATGAATTGCTCCTCTATCAACTCTACAAATTGAAAAGTTGTGGCGGATGATCAGACTATCTGAAAACAAATCATATGTGATGCCATTTAGGCACACCATGATCAAAAAATATGTAAGACCAAAAAGACAAATGCAAAAAAAAAAAAACACTGAAGATTTTTGACGGTGACTTGATCGCTTGGAAAGATCTGTTGTGATCTATGATCTCTCTAAAATTTTCCTCTGAGTATGGATCAGATAGTGAAATGAGCAAATGCAGAACTATGTCTTGTGTGTGTTGATGTTTCCACTGTGATAACCCACTCGTTCAAATGGCTTACAACAGAGATGTTCGGATGTCTTGTGTGTGCTGATGTGAATGGCTTACAACAGAGATGTCCGGATGTCTTGTGTGCGCTGATGATACCCTCATGAGTTATATGGGTCTTAATATTATATGACACAGATGTTAAACTTGACAAAACAACATTAATTTTAGACTTGTGAACCTACTTTTTCTTTAAGGCTTTCATGTCAATAATACCTCCTGTGTTCATTTTGAAAGGATCGGACTGAAATAAAAAATGTTATACATTATAACCTTGACATTGGCAGCTGATCACAGCAGGATGTAATCCATATCACATTAGGGCTATAGGCTGCTCGCTTTAAATATTTTGTTGCACGAGGAACTCAAATTGTAGATTAAGCAGACATAAAACAGAATGTATAAATAACTCTTGAGGTGGTACTTCAAGAAGATGTTTTAGGTCAGCAGTTCTGGATTTTGTGCACGGAATGTTAAATTGTGTTCGTGGCAAAACAAACTAGATGGAACATTGGTTGTATGGACACTGCATGGAATGTTAAATTGTGTTCGTGGCAAAACAAACTAGATGGAACATTGGTTGTATGGACACTGCACAGAATGTTAAATTGTATTCACGGCCACACAAATTAGAGGGAACATTGGTTGTACGGACACTGCACGGAATGTTAAATTGTATTCGCGGCCACACATATTAGAGGGAACATTGGTTGTATGGACACTGCATGGAATGTTAAATTGTATTCATGGCCACACATATTAGAGGGAACATTGGTTGTACGGACACTGCACGGAATGTTAAATTGTATTCGCGGTCACACAAATTAGAGGGAACATTGGTTGTATGGACACTGCATGGAATGTTAAATTGTATTCATGGCCACACATATTAGAGGGAACATTGGTTGTACGGACACTGCACGGAATGTTAAATTGTATTCGCGGTCACACAAATTAGAGGGAACATTGGTTGTACGGACACTGCACGGAATGTTAAATTGTATTCGCGGTCACACAAATTAGAGGGAACATTGGTTGTATGGACACTGCATGGAATGCATCAATATACAAAATCCTCTAACAATTTTTATAAAGTTAGCAACAGATAGTCCAGATTTTTAGGGCATGTGATGCGAAAAGCAAAACGTGAACATTTAGTAACCACTGAAAAGATCAAGAGGACACGAGACAAAGGAAGACAGAAAAGTTGTTGGATGGGTTATCATTTTAGCATGAAGAATGTCCCCAGATGAAGAGAGTTGTGGAGAAACATGATATTGTCTAAGTCTCAGCATGGCAGTTGATGCATTGATGAAGATGAGTGTAGAGAAATCAAGCATGACTCATCCATTCTTTGTCAGTCCGTGATTTTCTCATGATCTTCCTCTGTTCCTGTCACCTTCGATTGTTACTTGCATGATCATTTTATTTACATGCACCTAACCATATTGATATTGAGGGCTGTAAAAACATGCCCAAGTGCAGACTGCAATAGCGACCATGTTCCTGATGTGGGAAAGTTAAGTATATGATTAAAAGCATTAAGAACTACCAGGAAAGATAATACCTCAGATGTAAATCTATTCACAAAGATTTATAAGCACAGCATTACAAAACAGGTACAGCGCCACAGAGAAAATACGAGCCATCGAAGAACAGTGGATGATGTTAAAAGAATCTACACAGCAAACATCTGAAGAAATCCTACCACTTAAGAAACATTTAACAAAGAAAGATGGATGACAGAAGATATCTTAAAGTTGATGGAACAAAGAAGAAAGCTGAAGACTAACATTACAAAATATAACAAGATAAATAAAGAAATTCAACATAAATGCAATACAGCTAAAGAGGAATGAATGCAGAATTCTGCGAAATAGAAAAATATCATCATGAAAATACACGGGACACACACAAATAAATAAATGAAGTAACTGGTAGAAGGCAAGTTCACAAGACTGAAGTAATGTCTGAAGTCAAAGCAAGGGCATATGTTAATAGAAGAAAATGAAATCATGCACAGATGGAAAGAATATGTTAAGGAACTTTACAAAGATAGAAATGAAACAGATGTACAGTACAACGACGAAGGTCCCCGTATATTAAGAGTTGGAAGAAGCTATACAACACTTGAAATACAATAAATCTCCTGGACCAGATAATATTACAAAGGAAGAATTAGAATTGCTGGGGGGGAGTATGGCATAAAAATAATCACCAAAATGTTAAATGACATTTAACTTAGTGGTGATATTCTATCTGATTTATTTCAATCAATATTCATAGACTTAACAAAGAAACCTGGTGCAGTAGAATGTGAAGAACACCGAACAGCCTTATGAGCCAGATGACCAAGATCCTATTTTGTATAATCATGAGACGAAAAAGAGGAAATTTAAAACCAGAAATTTCAGAAGAGCAATATGGATTTATGGAGGGAAAAAGCACAAGAAATGCCTTATATATAATACAAACATTGATGGACAAGGGCAAAAGAAGTACACAATTACCTGTACTTGTGCTTCATAGATTATAGTAAAGCATTTGACAAGGTAAAGCATTCAGAAATGATAAATTTTTTTTAAAGAAACTCAATATTAATTGGGAAAAATAGTCAGAAATATGTATTGGAAACAAACAGCTGTGATGAGGGTTGACAGCATTGTAGGAGAATTTCAAAAAATAGAGATTGACGTGAAACAAGGTTGTGTAATGTCAGCAGATCTTTTCTCCCTGTATACAGCAGATATTACGCGAAACATAGAAAGCATTCCAGGAAGAGGATATTACGCGAAACATAGAAAGCATGCCAGGAAGAGGATATTACGCGAAACATAGAAAGCATGCCAGGAAGAGGATATTACACGAAACATAGAAAGCATGCCAGGAATAGCAGTTGTAGGTTATAATCTGAATAATCTAAGATATGCTCATGATACAGTTCTGATTGCAGGGAGTGAGCAAGAACTTCAAGTCCTGTTAGACATGGTAGTACAAGAAAGTGAAAACAAAGGCTTCTTCTGTTTAAACAATTACAAAACAGAAGTAATGATTGTTTCAAAGAATTACACATGCCCAAAATGCAGCATTTATTATCAATGAGGTGAAATTAAATCAAGTGGATAAAGTCAAGTATCTTGGCACCATTAACATCAGACGACAGGTGCTCCAATGAGATCAAGAACAGGCCAAATCACATTTAAAAAAATGATATTCTACGCAATAGAGTAATATCAATGCATACACAAGTTCAAATGCTAGGATGTTATATTGAGCCAATCCTTCTTAATGAAAGCGAAACATGGACAGTAAACAAAAGTGTCCAAGATAAGCTGAAGGCAACTGAGATGTAATTTTTAAGAAGAATCATGAAAATTTCATGGACAGCCAAAAAAACTAATGTAGAAGTTCTCAATGCTGGAGAAAAACGACAAATTATAGCAAAAATTATCAGACAATCAAGATTTTTAGGGCTTGTGATGAGAAAAGTAAAACTTTAGCATTTAGTAACCACCTGAAAGATCAAGAGGAAAAGAGTCAAAGAAATAAATGTCTGGATGGATTGTCACTGTGGCACAAAAAGAAGTCAGCAACTGAACTTACAACTAAAAAGTTTAAATACTGTAATAATACTTACATCAGATACCTCTTCTGTTTTGGCTATTTTCTTTCCAAGAGCAAGACCTGCAGCACTAACACCACGCTGCCGTGATCGCATTTTCTGTAGAGAACGCATAGCTTCCAGTTTTTCCCTATGAGATAAATTATGTCATTATTTCTCTAGCAGGATTCAGATCAATCTGTGATCAATAATATTACCAACAATAATAGTGATAACAATCTAGAACAAAATATATCCAGTACAAGTGTATGCATTGATTGCTGACTTTTGTCTCAAATGGTCCCCATGGATGACAGAGAGATGCAGGTCAGAGAACACTGCACCTTTCTCCTCTTGTGGTAGACTCCTGGTTGGTTGGTTGCTGATCCAGCGGTCCATGGGCTCATGCCCTTTGACCCAATGCCATTGTGTGATATATGAATGTGTTTGTGAGCTGTTGTTTTGTTCCATATAATGTGTTCCATTTATCTGGCCCTGGAGGGAATGGTAGACTCCTAGGTGATGGGTAACGCTGATGCTCCATCACTGTAGATAGGTCAACAGATCAGATGGAAGAATGATGAAGCAGTTGGCCCAGACTTATATGCTGCCCTCCTGCCAGGATGTGATGATCCTGGGATACTGCTGCAACTCCCTTTGGGGACTAAACATGCATCCATAAACCCTTCAAAACATTTAAACATACATCCATAAACCCTTCAAAACATTTAACCTTTACGACTCTGTGGTCGCAATATTGCGCCTATGATTGCACCAATATTACGGTCATCTCTGTTACTCAACTGACGAGGACCTGTACATTTGTCAGAAAGATTATCAGAAAGAGCTATGTAAAGTCAATGGAGTTCTGGATCATAATATGGTATAAGTCGTGTTTTTCAATTAGTAATTTGAGACTGAATATTTGTTCAGTAATGTCTCTATTTTTCTTGAATCCCACTTGTTCCTTGACTAGAATGTTCACTGACTTTGTTTCTAGTCTGTTGAGAATAATTTTTAGCATCACTATTTAATCATGAGTCCAATAGTTCTAACATGTTTTCATATGTACTTTTATGAGAATTGTAGGTCGGTCTCTAATGAGTAATGGCTGAGTGCATTCTGCAGACTATTTCTTTGAAAAACATAGTTTCTGAAAGATAACTTTCATCATTTTGATAGTGATTACCTACAATCTAACAATCATGTCATGTGCTAACATCTTCCCTCCATACTTTATTTGGCAAATCGTTTCCAAAACAAACACGAGATCAATCAATATCATTGGTAAAACAAAGATTACAAAGTGGTTGCAGAAATAATTTGCAGAAGTTCTGCTGGAACATACCAATTAAATATTGTTTATTATTCATTGGGAGTCCTCAGTGTTCTGCACGGTAAAAGTAAAGAATAAGTCTTCACTGTGCTATAAATAGTGCACTGTTTACATTTTAACTACCTAATGCCACGGATTTCCATGTAACACCAATAAAATTAAAGGCTGCTGTGACATCACATCCCGATAGTCACTGAGTTCAAATCTAGACACAGACGAACTTATGCATAATCTGTTTCTTTTCCAATTTATATATTAAAAAAAATTTCCTATTAATTGTAATGAGTGATCAGTATTTCTGCCCGCTACACACGGAGCAAGATGCGCGTACACATTAGAATTATTATTTCTAATCCTAAGCGTACTCTAAGTACTTAACCCTAAGCTTGCCAAATCACACAACAAAGGTTAGGACATACCACGAAACTAGAGCAAAGGTCACAGTGAAGACTTATACTTTACTTGCGCCTCCTGGACATATAAAATGAATTAACATTAGGCTTCTACTACTGCACATCAATCACAATGATTAGGACCTATCCTTATCGTCACTATTTTACTCTAGGCAGACCCATGCCCATTGTCTCAATCATTGTATTATTCAATTTATTGTGGTACCTGACTGTACTGTACTCCATCTCTACTAGCAAACGCTCAGATGGCGAGGTATGATGTGACCACTGTCAGAAAATATATTGAATATGATGATATTAATATTATTGTCTAGGCCTAGCATTGATTGAGTAGTAAGTTCACTGATTGAATTGAGAAAGTAGTAAGAAACTGTCGTCAGACGTTTGCAGTGACTGAGTGCTAGTGAGTGACTCACTATTTTACCACACTTCTCATTCTGCCGCGCGGACGTCCAGTTTTTACACGACTACTTCTACTTTCGTATTTAATGTAGTATCCGATTAATAGTTACAATATACCGAACTACGGAATTATAGGCGGAAATTCGCATCCTCAAATGACACATTTCAGTAGTAGGAGGACTTTATTATTCAGCTTCAACATTTCCAACTATTCATCCAACCCTTCAAGTTCAATCGCGTTGTTCGCTTTCAGCAGGCGTACGAATGCACAATAATACAAATGCTTAGACGACATTCATTAAGTAGATATACAAATATGACCTACCTAGTTTCTGCGTCATTATCTGAATCGCCACTGCTTTCGGAAGATTCTTGAGTTCCTCTGATCTGTCTCTTTCGTTTCATTCCGGCCATCTTTATTTTGCCTGTTGATGATCGGTACATCAAAATTGATTTCCTGGCCGGTGTAGCATTTGAACCCGAAGAACCCTTCTTAAAGTTGGAATCTGAGATAAAATACCAGCGTCGGTAAAAAAAAATCCGTTCTTGAAGATGCTAGGGCTGGAGTAATACAGAGCAAATAACGAGATGATTGAAATATGTACAAATGTTACAAATTATCATGTACCGTCTCCGAACCTTCATTGCGCGGTAGCGTTGGCTCAAGTGGACCACCAACATCCTTTCTCTCTCTTACGTTGGTGGTGTACTCTGCTAGACTGCAACCTATCAATTTCAGGCTGTTTTACTCCCAAGTGTATATTTGCCTACCTCTTGCTCGCATCCCCTGAATTATACACTGTAGTAAGGTCTTACAAATCGTATGATATCTCTTAATATGTCGAAAATACTTTATTGTTTGATAAAAAATAAAATTAAACTAATAGTTTTTGTTTGATACGAAGTGTTCTCAGAACCTTTGTGTTTATTTTTCATTTCTTTCCATGAAGTTTACCATATACCTCTATATAGCAACATCTCAAATGCATCAATTATGTCCTCTAGTTGTTTTGTTCATTATTCATGTTTCTGATACATAATAAAGCAGAATAGATGTACCCGTTTATAATTATCATTTTTAGTTTATTTGTGATTTGTTTAGTTGTTAATATTTTCATCATGGCATTGAACGTCGCTTTAGCCATTCATATTCTCTGTTTAACTTCTGTTTCACAGCTACTATAATTTGTGACTGTGGGTCCAAAATATTGGCAATGTTCCACTTGCTGTAGTATCTTTCCGTGTATTTTTATGTTTGGCGCCTGTTCATCTGCGATTTTGCTGAATACTCTGTTTTATCTATGTATATATCATGTAAAACAACCCACTTTATACCATTCAACAATATCGATTCTACGTTGCAAAATTGCTATTTTGCACTTCACTGATGACATCGATCTGATGGCAACAACAGAGGCCAAACAACAATAGTTAACAACAAAAATATAACTATCTAGCAAAAAAGCTCGGCATGGAGATCAACGCATATAAGAGTAAAATTTTGGTGAATATGTGAACTAATTTATTCCCAACAAACAATCGAAGGCTGTAGGAGATTTCGACGTTTACTTATATGGGAGCACAAATTTGTAGTGATCAACATCTGAAGTTAAGAAAATACATACAATGGCCACGGCCGCAATAACAAGATTAACACAATCTAGAGTGACAGGGTCACCCACCGAGTTAAAATTAACTTATATGTAGGCCTAAATCTTTGGTTTTGTCTATATTTCTGTGAGACCTGGACTAACACTTCTGACTTAGAGGGAACAATTCAGGAGTTTGAAAATAAATGCTATAGACGTGTGTTGGGTAACTGTTACCGAGAATATGAGACCAATGTGTTTGTGCATAATAGCATTCATGTATTAGCGATTCAACAGGAACCACTGTTAGCAGTGGTTAAACATCGATGGTACGGGCACATGATGAAACATTCTTTGATGTCAAAAGATGTTCAATTAGAGAGTGGAAGAAGACGAGTTGGAAAGAGGAAGGCATAGCTAGATAATATCAAGGACTAGCAATGTGTACATTTTCCAAACTCATTAGGATGTTAGAGGATAGAGATACGTTTAGATCTTTCTGCATCAAATGTCTCAACGGGAAACCCCTATCCCAAACATGACATGGGTAATATTATTACTATTATAACTATTATATACTCCATATTATTTACTTGATTTATGAATTTGATGTATTAGTTTTTGTAGTGTTCTGCTTAGAGGACTATGTTATCTGAATATGCATATTATTATTTCACAACTGATCTTGAGTCATGGTATTCCTTCTATATGTTTACAAATGCTCTCTGTGTTGATGATAAATATGCTGGGCGATCAAATAAATCTTATAAATAAAACATACTAAAACGAGACACGATGACAGACTAGTTATTTATAAATATTATTAACGTGTTTTTTTACATATACCCGGTCATTACTTCGTTCTCAAAGTTGAATGACGTTAGTAGAACACATGACATGGAAATTAACGCAGGTGATAGCAATAAAAGCAGCCGGGGTCACCAGGCTTGATAGATTGCGAAATGAATATATCAGGGAAAGAATAGGTATAATATCTTGTACAGATTACAGAGAGAGAGAGAGAGAGAGAGAGAGAGAGAACAGATCAAGTGGTTTGGCCACATTATGAGAATGCATCACGAAAAGTTGCCCGTACAAGCGTATAACCAAATGAGATCAGGGTACAAAGCCAGAGGAAGACCACGGAAAAGATGGATAGAAAACGTCAGGGACATCCTGTACAGACACGGTCATAGCACAGCCGAGACCACACATCTGGCTTTGGAACACAAGCTTGAGCTCCAATCACCCCTACGCTTAACGGCAAGAATTCTTGAGACTAACGGGAATTGAACCAGTCCGTTCTACGGCACAACGGACTGGTTCAATTCCCGTTAGTCTCAAGAATTTTTAAAAATTGTCCTCTGGCTTCCTACTTAAATTTACTTGTATTAACGGCAAGAGTGGATCACAAACCACCTGGGGAAAGACAATAGACAATAGATAGCAATAAAATAACCCCTTTACCTAAAAGAGGTGACAGCTCATGACAGACAAAAGTACATGCTCTTTTCAATTGTGTAAATAAAGTGACACCCATATTCATGTAAGATTGTCTCAACGGCGTGGTTGAGTAAGGGAGGATTATGGTTGAGTAAGGGATGTTTATGGATGCTCATTTAGTCTCCAAAGGAGGCTATTCCAGTGCAACAGTTTCACACGGTCATTACGTCTTGCCAGGAGCACAGAACACACCTTTGTGTCAATTATCTCTTCATTCTACTGTCAGATTTGTTGATACATGCGCCTTGATGGCATACCTAGCACTTCCCTTCTCTAGAAGTCTGTCAGAAAAACATGTATGTGCAATGTCCACTGGCCTGCATCTCTCTGTTATCAAGGATTATTTGATAGAATAAAAGTGTCAGAAATTGAGACTAGATGTGACAACTGATAATATTTGTCAGCATATCCCCCAAACTTTCCTTAATCGTCTCTTACGACATGACTAGAATGAAGACAGTGACGCTCTTCTTTGCATCGTAAACTAAAAGTCCAGGACTCCGCAACTACACAGGCTATTAACGCAGATAAACATAACGATATTTATGACTAGCAGTATCATCATCAAGTGCCGTCTCCGCAACGAAGGTTGGCAGCAACATACCTCCAACATCCCTGTCTCTTGTCTTGGTGGTGCACTCTGCTAGACTGTAACCTGTACATCGTGTGATGTTACTCTCCCACTTGTATCTCTGTCTACCTCTTGCTCGCTTCCCTTTGACTTTACCCTCAAGTAAGGTCTTCAATAAGGTGTCATGTCTTTTAATGTGTCCAAACTAATTAATTTGCCTGATCTTTATTTCTCTTAGTAGTTCTTTTTTCATGTTAAGTGTTTTTAGTATCTCTTTATTTGTTTTCTTCTCCTTTCATGATGTTCTCCCTATTCTTCTATATACCCACATCTCAAAGGCATCCATCAATTCTGTTTTCTAATTGTTTATTTAGTGTCCATGTTTCTCAGCCATACATTAATATAGAATAGATGTAGCATTTTATAATTTTCATTTTTAACTTGTTTGTAGTTTGTTTAAATATTAATATTTTCCTCATGTCATTGAAGGTACTTTTAGCCATTCCTATTCTCCTTTTAACTTCTGTTTCACGCACGTGGTTGCGTCTGTGGGTCTCACCAATGGCCCACTAGACATACCACCCATGCAACAGAAAACCTTAGTGGATGACATGCCGTTATATTGAGGTTATCTTCTTGGAGAAGCTTCATGACACGTCATCTATACAATTATGCTTTTATTTTGTTGTTAAAATGTGTTTCATGTTTACCTGAATATATATGTATGCACCCTCTGTGGTTGGGAGGGAGCCAGAGATGTACTGTGCAGCACTGGGGAGGAGGAAACTGATAGCACTGTTTTTTTTCTCTGGTTGAAACCCATCATAGAGGCACAGTGACTTAGGACATGACAATCCTTTTGACTTGAACATTTGGTTGCATACCTGGAGCAATAGAGAAGTTCGGCATAACCAGTTTTCAATTGGTGGCGGGGAATGAGCACAGTGAGCCCTATCTTGGCTACAGTGGCTAGGAGCAGTGCATAGGTTGAAACCTACCTTCCCGGAGATGTGGAAGTTATTATCTGGCTCTGTCCCTGGGTGGGCCGAAAATCCACAGACTTCCCAGCAATATAATGCCATTTAATGCCATTGTTCAAAGGGAATGAGCCCATGGACCGCTGAATCAGCAACCAACCAACCAACCAACCAACCAACCAACCAACCAACCAACCAACCAACCGACCAACCAACTTTTGTTTCACATGTGCCATCATTTGTGACTGTGTCCAAGATATTGATAATGTTTTACTTGTAGTGTCTCTCCATGTATATTTATGTTTAGCTCTTGTTCTTCTGTGACTTTGCTGATTATCATGGTTTTTATTTTTTGGATATTTATATTCAGTCCATATTCATTACTTGATTTATTGACTTGATCGATTAGTCTTTGTAGTTCATATTCACTTTCCGCCAAAATAACAGTGTCATCTGCATATCTAAGGTTGTTTATTATTTTCTCATTGATCTTGAGTCCTGGCAAGCATCAAGCAGGCATAATATACAAACATTCGGCTAAACTATCACAAACTCGAAGAAGCTACATCATGTTCCAAATATGTGATGATGAGGAATGAGATCAAGATACGACCCGAGATGGCAATGGTTACCACGACAAGAGGTTGAATATGGTTTGGAAAAGTAAAAAAAAAACAAATTTGTATTTAAAATGAAAATATCTCTTATAATGAAATCAGTCATTTCAACCGTAGACGTTAATAGTTTATGGACGTGTCCAGTTTGCAGTGATGATAATCCGACAATTAACCAACCAACCAACCAACCAACCAACCAACCAACCAACCAACCAACCAACCAACCAACCAACCAACCAACCAACCAACCAACCAACCAAGCAAGCAACCAACCAACCAACTAACTAACTAACTAACTAACTAACTAACTAACTAACTAACTAACTAACTAACTAACTAACTAACTAACTAACTAACTAACTAACTAACTAACTAACTAACTAACTAACTAACTAACTAACTAACTAACTAACTAACTAACTAACTAACTAACTAACTAACTAACTAACTAACTAACCTTTTTACCATAGAAAATAATAGTTGCTATAAACGGGCGAGTCACAACCCCTGTGGTATAACAACTGGCGAATCACAACCCCCGTGGTATAACGATGAAAAATGATCAGATAAATGTATATACATTGCTAGTGATATTAATGTATAGTATAGGGCCTATAATATATTCTTTTGACATGTGAATGCTGAACACTGAATACAGGCTTATTTAGTCGAAACGTCGATACCTTGTATTTTTTCCCACTTAAAACTGTTATTCAACCCATTTTGTAAATTTATAAGTATTAAATGCAGGCACAAAAAGAAGGGATATAGGCCTACGTGAGCTACATTGAGTTGGCATAATGTTCAACTCAGGACGCAGCGATCCATAAACTCATTATTTTTTGACTAGAGTTGAACTTTTGACAATATAAATACTTCATCTTTTGTATCGGTTGATTGCCAATGTTTTCAGAGATGTTCGGATACACACTTGTCTGTATCGCGGATTGAATCTGATATTTTGGCCGTATGTGGCGCGTTCTCAATCCCCCATCCACAGAGCTGAACTTCTATATACGCATGTTAAAAATAAGTCATGTTTTGAATTTAGAACAGAAAAATATATTCGTAGAAAACAAAATGACAAGCTGGCAATTAATCACGAGCTACATTTGGCATTAATAAAATGGCGTCAGCTTGCTTAGTTTGAACATCCGATGAGATTATCTTCACTTTATACAACTATTTTGCCAGGAACGGTTGAAGGTTTAAAGAGAAGAGGCAGGCAAAAACCACATTAGATTGACACCAAAGAATAACGATAACATGCCTTTACTAAGCATATCATTTATCAAAGTGCATGAAGACATATGTTTTGAAGGTATCTTTATACTGCCGTCTCAATTGTGATACCCTTGTGTCCCCATTGTGACACCCTTGCGTTCCCATTGTGACACCCTTCTGTCCTCTTTGTGACACGCTTGCGTCCCCATTGTGACACCCTTGCGTCCCCATTGTGATACCCTTGTGTCCCCATTGTGACACCCCTGCGTCCCCATTGTAACACCCTTGCGTCCTCATTGTGACACCCTTGCGTCCCCATTGTGACACCCTTGCCTCCCCATTGTGGTACCCTTACGTCTCCATTGTGACACCCTTGCGTCCCCATTGTGACAACCTTGCGTACCCATTGTGACACCCTTGCGTTCCCATTGTGACACCCTTGCTTTACCTATTGTGGTACCCTTACGTCCCCATTGTGACAACCTTGCGTCCCCATTGTGACACCTTTACGACTCTGACGGGTTATGTATCTTTATTATTATTATTATTGTATAAGATTACAACACATGGTCGTATATATGTTCTCAGTTTGTTCCTAAAAATTTATTCCGTTCTTGTGCATTTCCCTCTGTCGGATCTATCTGTCTATTCGCTAACAACCTTTGTTGCCTTTCGGCGTCAGGGGTAGAAGAGCTTTCTGGAGACGGTCCTCTTGTGTGCTGAGTATATTGTGGAATTTGTCGCCTCTTTTATTTCAGTGATCCATCGTGTTCGCGATCGGCTCCTAGGTCTGTCTTTGCCATATCTATTTAGCCTATCTATCTGATGGTAGTCTGTTGATGTGTGCAAACCATTTGATCTGTTGTCTCTTGATGTATTCTAAGATTGGGGTGGTGCCGGTTTCTTTGTCGAATGTCCTCATTCCTCACACTGTCTCTTAACGATATTCCTAGGATTCTACGTAAGCATGCCATTTCAGCTGTCACAAGTTTACGTTTGGCTTATGCTGTCATTGTCCATGTTTGTCTTTGGTAGCACAGCGTTGGCATAATAATCGTTTTGAATAGTGTTAATTTGGTGTTTATATCTACATTTTTGTTTCTGAGATTGGTTAGTTAGTTAGTTAGTTAGTTAGTCGTCGGATCATCATCACTGCAAACTGGACACGTCCATAGTTGCTCCGATCTCTCCTTGAGTGTATCCTCCATTACACTTCTGCTGACAGTACCGGTCCTATGCTGGTTGATCATCATTCTTCTGCGCCCTCCAAAATGTTCACCTCTAGCAACACCGCATTTCAATCCCTGATCTTTAATCCTAGCCATTGAAAAGGAATCATCATCCACATTAGTCTCACTCTCGCGTGTTATGTCTCTTAAGGAGTTCAAAACGTCAGCGCGATCCATTGCCCCATCGCCCCATCGCCCTGTGCCACAATCGCAAACGATGCCAGTTGATCCGCTCTTTCATTGCCTCGAACGCTCACATGTCCCGGCACGAAATAAAATGTAACCACTTTCAATCTCGCCTTTCTCAAGGCCTTAATCCACTGTTCGCGAACGATACCCACTTGTACCTTCTTAATCATACTCATAGAGTCACTCAAGATGCAGACCTGCGTTAACTTCTGTGTGTGTAGCCGCTCAAATGCCTTGGTCACCGCCATAGTCTCCATGGTCATACTACTCGTAGTAACCGCAGGCACCAATTTTCTCCTTGATCGTTTTACCTGCGCACTGAGCTGTAAAGGCGAACATGTCTAATTACAGATCCATCAGTGTATATAATCACATCCCCCTCTTTGGTATTCTCACTGATTAAAGCCTGCACGCCTTTCTCCACAGCTGTGGGACACCATTCTCTGCATTCCCTGCTAAGTGATATTACTACTCTCAAACAAGTTTCGAAATCTGTGGGTAGACCTATCCATTCCGCACCTGCTGCCACATCCTGCAATCTGCACACGCTTTGTATGACATCCTCAGCACGTCCCATCCACGACCTCCCTCTCTTGAGTCTGCTGCCTTTAACTTTCTGTATTTCGGAATGCAACGGGTGTTCCTTATCTGCATATCTGAAGATTGGTGTCATTTACCATATGGCTTGGTATGCTTTACTACATCTATTGTGTATTTCTTTGCTGCTCTTGCCGTTTATTGTTATATTACTTCCTAGGTATGTGAGTTTTGTCACTTGTTTTAGTCTGTTGTATTCAATATATTTCATTATATACAAACAGATATATAATATATATATATATATATATATATATATATATATATATATATATATATATATATATATATATATATATATATATATATATATATATATATATATATATATATATATATATATTGGTGTTTATTTCTGTTCTTCCTATCTTCATGTTAAAGGTTTGACATGTTTGATGCAATCAATCCATTGTCTTTGTAGTTCTTTTTCTGATGATGTCACTAGGGCTTGATTATCTGCAAACAGAAGTTCATTTTAGTTGTCCTGCAAATTGTTTCCTTCCGTTGTCTTTGCTACTTTGCAGACGTGATCTATGTATGTTATGAACAATAGGGGAAATAGTACACATTCTAGTCTCATACAAGAGTGAATTTGAAAATTATCAGACACGCATGTGGTTGCATCTGTGGGCCTCACCAATGGCCCACTAGACAAACCACCCATGCAACAGAAAACCTTAGTGGATGATGTGCCGATATATTGAGGTTATCTTCTTAGAAAAGCTTCATGGCACGTCTTATATACAATTGTGCGTTTATTTTATTGTTTAAATGTGTTATATTTTGTTGTTTAAATGTGTTTCATGTTTACCTGAATATATATGTATGGTTAGGAGGGATCCAGAGATGTACTGTGCAGCTCTGGGGAGGAGGAAACTGACGACACTGTTTTTTCCTATGGCTTAGACCCATCACAGAGGCACAGTGACTCAGGACGTGACAATCCTTTTGACTTGAACATGTTGTTGCATGCCTGGAGCAATAGAGAAGTTCGGCCTAACCAGTAGTCAATTGGTGGCGGGGAATGAGCACAGTGAACCCTGTCTTGGCTACAGTGGCTGGGAGCAGTGCAAGGTTTGAAACCTACCTTCCTGGTGGTGTGATAGTTAATCTCTGGCTCTGTCCCAGGGTGGGCCGAAAATCCACAGTCTTCCCAGTAATATAATGCCATTTAATCGCATTAGGTAAAAGGGCATGAGCCCCTGGACCGCTGGATCAGCAACCAACCAACCAACCAACCAAAATTATCAGATATACCTGTGCTCGTTCTTACTGAGAATTGTCTGTTGACATATATGCTCTGACATAGGCTAATCAGATGATGGGGAACTTCATATGCCTGTAGTGTTATCCATAGTTGTGCTCTATCCACTCTGTTAAACGGTTTCTCTTGGTCTACGAAAGCTAAATATAAGTCTTGGTTACGTTCTATCGCTTTTTCTGAAAGTTGTTTGATGGTGAAGATTGCATCTGTACAGCTTTTATTTCTTCGAAATCCCATTTGTTTGTTGTTGAACCGTGATTCTATATATGTGCACATCCTCTTCTCTAGTATCTTGCGAAAGATTTTTCCTATTTGGCTTAAGAGTGATATGACCCTATACTTAGTGCAGTTTACTTAGACAGAAATTTAATTACGTTTTTTTGTGAAAAAGAGGCCCCCCCCCACCTTTTGGCGAAGGTCACGTTCTAATTTGCTTTTGGTTGAACTCATCAACACAATCAAGTCCCAATCCCTATCTTCGAGTTTGTAAGTATATATAGATTAGATGTTGCCCCATCTTTGAGCTTGTAAGTATATATAGGTTAGATGTTGTCCTATCTTCGAGCTTGCACGTATATATATATAGATATATACATAGATATAGATTATATTTTGCCCTAACTGCAATTAACGTTTTGCTTATTACATTGTTTTTTTAAAAACTGGCCCAGAACAAGAAAGAACAAGAAAGAACGTCAAGAGTTAACTGTCAAATTGGAAAACAATTACCAGCGAGTGTGACATGAAGATGGATACCGTAACAGGTATGCAGGTATAGGTCAACATTACAATGGGTGGGCGGAAGCTGAGACGTTCTGATTCCTTGAACCCTGCGTATCCCGCCGAAGACGGATGTGTCGGACCACTGGCGCAATTAAAACGGCGACACAATGCATTTCCATTCTCTGGACTACATCCTGCTGGAAAAATAGTAGGACCATTGTCCTGTTACAAGAGATATCCAGCGGGAGATTGAGAATGAACGCTGAAGAAGAAGAAGAAGAACCCTGCGTATACAGCGAAGGAAAATCTACATCAGAAGGTAACGATGGAGATAGCTTTAGCTGCTATACCAAGGCTAAATTTAACTGGGCAAAGCAACATCAGTGCTAGATTGAAAATAAATTATTTTCAATAGTCACTGAGAATGCAGACATTTATCTGCTCATTAAGTCGCTAAGAATACAGACATTGAGTTGTTAAAATTAAGTCACTGAGTATGCAGACATTGAGTTGCTAAAATTAAGTCACTGAGTATGCAGACATTGAGTTGCTAAAATTAAGTCACTGAGTATGCAGACATTGAGTTGCTAAAATTAAGTCACTGAGTATGCAGACATTGAGTTGCTAAAATTAAGTCACTGAGTATGCAGACATTGAGTTGCTAAAATTAAGTCACTGAGTATGCGGACATTGAGTTGTTAAAATTAAGTCACTGAGTATGCAGACATTGAGTTGTTAAAATTAAGTCACTGAGTATGCAGTGAATGCAATTTGATCAGTGCTGATTTGTAGGTAGGCTCTTGCTCAGCACAACTGTAATCTATGTTCTATAGTTGGACAGTCAAGTATGAATCACATTGCTTGTACAGATGTCATTGTCAACGAAACACAGATTACACAGATTTATGAACAGTTTTCGCATGGCTCAGATACATTAGTGATGACAAAGGCAACACAGCATAGGTTTGTCAATACCTACCATGTTTGTTTACAATTTCTATCTCTCATTTACCATGTTGCCTGATGGCGGGAACCAAATACCTTCACAGTTTTTATCTCCTATCTACCATGTTGTCTGGTTAAGGTAGATATGTACCTTCACAACTACTATCTTTCATCTACCATGTTGTCTGACGGAGATGATCCTGTACCCTCACAGCTTCTTTTTCTCATCTACTATATTGTTGAATGGAGGAAATAATGTTCATTCACGACTTATATCTCACATCTACCATGTCTGATGAAGGTGGTCATGTACCTTCACAATTTCTTTCATCTACCGTGTTGTTTGATAGAGGGAACGATATGCTTTCAGAGCCTCTTTCTCTCATCTACCATGTTGTCTGATGGAGGCAATCATACATCTTCACATTGTCTTTCTCTCAGAGAAAAAAACTAATACATTTGTAAACAATGAGACGTAAATGTTTTATTGTTTAATATACATGTGCCAGGTTTTTAAAGAAAACATTATCAAAGGAGCAACACTCAGAGTGAACTATATAGAAAATTAGAATGCCAGTTTTTGTATGAACATCTGGCAAAAATTCAGTTAAATATTTAACAAGCTATAAAATTAATCCACATGTACACACACACACACAGCGCGCACACAAACACACACACACGCGCACACACACACACACACACACACACACACACACACACATACATACATACATATATATATATATATATATATATATATATATACATACACACACACACATTAAATGTTGGTTCAAAAGAATTAAGAGTCAATCAGGCAAGTAATATAAGCAACATGTTTATACAACAATAAGAAGAAAACGATGGACTTATATCTTACAACTTACAATAAATAGAAATAGACTGCCACTACATACATTAAAATGGGTACCAGATGGAAACAGAAAGAGAGGAAGACCAAAAATCTTCGCAGAACAACCATTAACGACGGCGTGACCACGGGTCTCAACAACATACACAAATTATGCACAGTAGCATCATATCGTTGGGACTGGGGAACACTGGTTTCTGCCCTATGCACCGTATTCGGCGCTGAAGGAACATAGATTGATATATAGATATAAACATACACGTATTACTCGTAATCAACTGACAATAACTGCACTGCACAAATATACATACTCATACACGGTGTCTATAAAGTCGCTGTGTACTTATATATATTGCTGATGACGATACATCAAACGAATTGTGGGCATTTAGTGCAGATCTATGTGACGTGATTGACGCTGCAACATTTATGAAAAGGACTACTGCTCATGTGAATCGCGTATTGGGTCAAGCAGTAAAATGAGCACAATGTAGCTATTTCTTGGTCAGCGAATAAAAGTTAACTCTGCGACTAACAGCAACCTGCCGACTTACGCTGTACACTGGACAATGGCGATACACGACCAAATGTTGAGCACATACTTATCATTTCAAGCTCAGTGCACAGCAACTTTATACACACTTTCTTTATGTCTCATGTATTTTACAGAATGTTGTCCGTACTGCAACTCTGTAAGCCTCTCGGTTCAGTGAAAGCTGCCCTTTTTTTCCATTGTCATGTTCAGAACGTCTTCGATGTCATGCGTTAATAGTAGTCTTTGTCTAGCCCGTGTTCTCTTTCCTGACATTTTTTCTTACAACGATTAATCTTTCTAAACCACATTGTCTCTTTGTCTGAAATATGCTAGTTTGCGTTTTTTGATAGTTTTGAGGAGCCAATCGTCTTCTGTGTTTAGATCTTTGCAGACGTCTGTTTTGGTTCGTATTTCTGACAAGGATATTCTTAAAACCTTTCTATAACTTTCTGTATCTATAAACCCATAACCCGTCTAGGTCTTACCATATTGCATACTTCCACACACAGAGTTCTCCAGCAATTTCTATCTTAAACGATGCGGATGAGTGAGGAAAAATCTTGTTTTGTCCATTTCTTGATGTTGACTGTCCATGTCGTTTTTTTCCCCCTCCTCGCCCCCCACCTTGTGACCATTCCCTGCAGTTTTATTTTTGATAATGAATCATGTCTGCATACATGTTCAAACCATGCTAGTTTTCGTCGTGTGACTGTTGAAAGCAATGGTTCTTGTACACCTGCACACATCTCTATTTTATTTCTTACGTACACATTTGTCTTATGCTCTCTATAGGAAATTCGTAGAATTCGCCTGTAACATTTGTATTCGAAAGCATGTAATCGTCTCTCCATGTATTTTTATTTCTTTTTTGTATTTTCCATCACTGCATATGCCAGATCCGAGATATGTGAAGGTATTCACCTCCTTAAGCTTACATCTATCCATCATGATGTTTATCTGTTTTTCTGTTTCACTGTTGTTAACCAAGATCCTGCTCTGTCTGTATTGAAGAATACTCACACATATTACTCGTAGTATTATTAACGTTAAACGTTCTGTATAAACACATACACATATTACTCGTAATATTATTAACGTTAAACGTTCTGTAGAAACACATACTCACACATATTACTCGTAATATTATAAACGTTAAACGTTCTGTAAAAACACATACTCACACATATTACTCGTAATATTATTAACGTTAAACGTTCTGTACAAACACATACACACACATACGAGTATATATGTATTTAGTACATTCAAATGCAAAACACGAATACATAATAAACTGTAATATATGTAAATAAATATATATCAGAGACATGATTTAATTGATCATAGATGAGTCAGTTACGTACGTCAGAGAGAAGATTTAATTGGTCAAGATTTTGTTTTTTGTTCTCCTTGGGATGTACATTCAATATGTGCTTCTAGCCTAATAAGTAAGAGCAATAACTTTCTCGATACTAATTTTTTTCCTTCACTGAAAGCGGTTTTTATGTAAGATCTACTCTTGCTGTAGGTTTTTATTATATAAGATCCATTCTCTTGTTGGAGGTTGTTGTCATGTATGATCTACTCTTGTGATTGGGACTATTTCTATGTAAGATCCATTCTCTTGATGGAGGATGCTGTCATGTAAGATCCATCCTGACAACGTGTTTTACAGTTGTGCTGAAAGCTCCAGCTTCCAGATAATAACAACACAATGAATCGCAGTGTATGTTGTAGGAGGTGACTAAGAAAGTTTAGGGGTGATTGTGTCATGCATTGATAATTTAGACGAGTCAGGCCGAGTGATGTTAATATCGTTGACAAGTTGACCTACTCCAGTCCATTATCTGGACGACGCTTACCTACCAGCAGGAGTTTGAGATCGAACATAGAAGTTGACGGAGGTCCCAGAATATTAACCGAAAATCACAGCATCTCTATGTATTTTTATGTAGATCCTTAGAAACTACTAGCAGTAGAGCGATTGTATCCTTTTTCATTATTTTTACGGGGATGGGTCATTGCTCTTTTAATCTGTACCTATTTCAACCACGGATGTGTGTTCAGTTCGTTATATAAGAGCTTATGATTATGGAAAAATGAGGTCATAGTTCAGGTAATCCTGCTGCTACAACCCCAAAGTCTAAATAGTTTTTGATGGAGGTGTCGGTAGAGTCTCCATATTATTATTATTATATCACATCTAGCTCACAACCGTATGTTGCCACTGGAAAGATATAGCTTCTTAATAGGTGTAACATTGTTTTTCTGTCTGCTCCTTGCCATAAATATTTCATCTGTTATGTTTTTTGTAGTGCCATTGCTAATCTCTTTCTTATCTCTTCCGAGCAATCTCCTGTAGTTGATGATTGATCCTAGATATTCCACGTTGTATACATTTTCTAGTTGCTCTTTGTCAATGACTATTTTAGGTATAATTTCATCTCTGCTTATACGTACTAGTTGTTTTTTTTCATTGAGGAAAAGGTTTTGTGCCTTGCTCTGATGTTTGACTGATATAATCATTTGTTCTAAACCTGTGGGACTCCTTGATATTAGTGTGATGTCATCTGAATACCTAATTTCTGGAATTTCGTGTCCTCCTATATTAAGAGGTTGAAACTGTTTATAACATCAGTCTTCTCGTACATTTCGCATAATGTTTTCTGCATAAATGTTGAACATGTGTGATGAAAGGATGCATCCATGTCTGACTCCTATTTAGACCTCACACCAGTCAGATGTTTCATCGTCGAGACGAACAGAAGTCTGTCTGTTGTTTCTGATAAATCATTTGAATGAGCGATATTAGATATTAGGAAGCCCATGCTTCCCACTATGTTCCATAATTTCTGGAGTGTTTCGCAGTCAAACACCTTTAAATAGTCAATCAAACAGGTGTATATGTCTGCTTTGAACTCTCTGCATTTCTCTATTATATTTCTCATGTTGATTCTATATTCTATATAGGCGGTTATACAACATGCTTTCCGAAACTAACCGGCACGGAATAGTTGAGGATAAAAGAAAAAGAGAACAAAAGAAAGTATGAAAGGGAACTTTCTGAGTGATACTTTACTTTCAGTGTAAGGACTTAACAGGATTACAATTCACCACACTTGAACAAAGAACTGAGAACAGAGATTTTTGTGTTGATATTTTCAGAGTAGCAGCTCTGCAACCCAATATAATTATTGGTTTGATGGTCATAAGCACTTGCCGCCCGTATGGTAGCTGGAACCTGGACCTCTAGTGTTCGGTGCAAAAATTGTGATCACTATCTTCTTTCCATTCATATTGTAG
Organism: Meghimatium bilineatum; assembly: GCA_034231615.1. Classification (NCBI taxonomy): domain Eukaryota; kingdom Metazoa; phylum Mollusca; class Gastropoda; order Stylommatophora; family Philomycidae; genus Meghimatium; species Meghimatium bilineatum. The sequence continues at coordinate 9,075,399 of CM067321.1, forward strand.
GAGGCGATTAAGGAAAGTTGGGGGATGCAATGACAACCTGTCATCTGTGAAAAGTAATTGCCATTATATGTCTTGCCTTGACTTCTTACTTATGTCTTCTTGCAGATTGTCTCGGTGGATGATACAGAGATGTTGGCTAGAGGGCATAGCACTTTTTTGTTGTTGTTGCTGCAGATTCCTAAGTCACGGAGAATGCCAGGTGTGCCATCACTGCAGATGTGTCAACCGATCTGATGGAAAAATAATGAACTAGGTGGCCCAGACGTATATGCTGCACCCCAGGCACAAAGTGATGATTCTGGAATACTGTCAGACTTCTGTCAGTAAGTGGTGATTTTAGAATACTGTCCGACTTCTGTCAGTAAGTGGTGAATTTAGAATACTGTCAGACTTCTGTCAGTAAGTGGTGAATTTAGAATACTATCAGACTTCTGTCAGTAAGTGGTGAATTTAGAATACTGTCAGATTTCTGTCAGTAAGTGGTGAATTTAGAATACTGTCAGATTTCTGTCAGTAAGTGGTGAATTTAGAATATTCTCAGACTTCTGCAATGAGTGGTGATTTTAGAATACTGCCATTTCGAATACCTTCCCTCGGGAATTAAACATGCATTCGTATCCGATCCTCCCATTAACACAGCATCTCGACCGAATGCGTCTGAGTGCCATTTTGGTTAATAAAATAAGGAGGAACTATTATTTTATCAGAAAGCTTTTGGGTTGAGATAAGAGCAACCTGACCACAGCTTAAAGAATTATTTCATCATCACCATCGTCATATATAGGCAGGTATCTCAAGTTTGTGTTTAAAACTAATATGTATAACTTACGTTTGGGATTATATCATCACCGTGTTTGATTGTATCGTCAGGTCACCGTGTTTGATTGTATCGTCAGGTCACCGTGTTTGATTGTATCGTCATGTCACTGTGTTTGATTGTATCTTAATGTCACTGTGTTTGATTGTATCGTCATGTCACTGTGTTTGATTGTATTGTCATGTCACTGTGTTTGATTGTATCTTAATGTCACTGTGTTTGATTGTATCGTCATGTCACTGTGTTTGATTGTATTGTCATGTCACTGTGTTTGATTGTATCTTAATGTCACTGTGTTTGATTGTATCGTCATGTCACTGTGTTTGATTGTATTGTCATGTCACTGTGTTTGATTGTATCTTAATGTCACTGTGTTTGATTGTATTGTCATGTCACTGTGTTTGATTGTATCTTAATGTCATTGTGTTTGATTGTATCGTCATGTCATCGTGTTTGATTGTATCGTCATGTCATCGTGTTTGATTGTATGTCATCGTGTTTGTTTGTATGTCACCGTGTTTGATTGCATCGTCATGTCATCGTGTTTGATTGTATGTCATCGTGTTTGATTGTATGCCATCGTGTTTGATTGTATGTCACCGTGTTTGAGTGTATTGTTGTATCACCGTGTTTGATTGTATCGCCATGTCGTCGTTTTTGATTGTATCGCCATGTCACCGTGTGTGATTGTATCGTCATGTCATCGTGTTTGATTGTATGTCACCGTGTGTGATTGTATCGTCATGTCACCGTGTGTGATTATATCGTCATGTCACCGTGTTTGATTGTATGTCACTGTGTGTGATTGTATCGTCATGTCACCGTGTGTGATTGTATCGTCATGTCACCGTGTGTGATTGTATCGTCATGTCACCGTATTTGATTGTATCGTCATGTCACCGTGTTTGATTGTATTTTCATGTCATCGTGTTTGATTGTTTGTCACCGTGTTTGATTGTATGTCACCGTGTTTGAGTGTATTGTTGTATCATCGTGTTTGATTGTATCGCCATGTCGTCGTTTTTGATTGTATCGCCATGTCACCGTGTGTGATTGTATCGTCATGTCATCGTGTTTGATTGTATGTCACCGTGTGTGATTGTATCGTCATGTCACCGTGTGTGATTCTATCGTCATGTCACCGTGTGTGATTGTATCGTCATGTCACCGTGTGTGATTGTATCGTCATGTCACCGTATTTGATTGTATCGTAATTTCACCGTGTTTAATTGTAACAGCATGTCACCGTGTTTGATTGTATGTCACCGTGTTTGATTGTATCGTCATGTCACCATGTTTGATTGTATCGTCACCGTGTTTTATTGTATCGTCATGTCACCGTGTTTAATTGTATCGTCATGTCACCCTGTTTGATTGTATCGTCATGTCACTGTGTTTGATTGTATCGTCATGTCACTGTGTTTGATTGTATCGTCACCGTGTGTGATTGTATCGTCATGTCACCGTTTTTGATTGTATGTCACCGTGTTTGATTGTATCGTCATGTCACCGTGTTTGATTGTATGTCACCGTGTTTTATTGTATCGTCATGTCATCGTGTTTGATTGTATGTCACCGTGTTTGATTGTATCGTCATGTCACCATGTTTGATTGTATCGTCACCGTGTTTTATTGTATCGTCATGTCACCGTGTTTAATTGTATCGTCATGTCACCCTGTTTGATTGTATCGTCATGTCACTGTGTTTGATTGTATCGTCATGTCACTGTGTTTGATTGTATCGTCACCGTGTGTGATTGTATCGTCATGTCACCGTTTTTGATTGTATGTCACCGTGTTTGATTGTATCGTCATGTCACCGTGTTTGATTGTATGTCACCGTGTTTTATTGTATCGTCATGTCATCGTGTTTGATTGTATGTCACCGTGTTTGATTGTATCGTCATGTCATCGTTTTTGATTGTATGTCACCGTGTTTGATTGTATCGTCATGTCATCGTGTTTGATTGTATGTCATCGTGTTTGATTGTATGTCACCGTGTTTGAGTGTATTGTCGTATCATCGTGTTTGATTATATCGTCATGTCACCGTGTTTGATTGTATCGAAATGTCACCGTGTTTGATTATATCGTCATGTCACCGTGTTTTATTGTATCGTCATGTCACCTTATTTTATGTTTTCGTCATGTCACCATGTTTGAATGCCTCCCACGTTGCTAGAAGAGCCGGGATGGTGTAGAGCAGTGGATTTGCTGCAGAATTTATAGGAATAATGACAATCGTTGTCCAGGCATACACATCATTGCTAATTTCGTGTCCACCAAGAGATAATAAGCCCATAAGTCCGATAGGAAACCAGCTCAGAAAGTTGGATAAAGCTACAAGAAATAACTGTTTGGCTACTACGATATTTTTAATATGTCTGGAAGATTTGATTGCAGAAATCTCCGTAGGTCTGTTCCCGTATAACGCACTGAAGATAGCTTTTTGACCGTAAGCGATGAATAAAAACATGAGAAAATTATGCACGATAAACAGACCAAACGAGAACTGCCATCCATTGAGAAGTTGAGTTGTTAAAGGTAAGCCAAGACATACAGCGTTTGAAGAATATATTTCAAACTGGAACACAATTGGTGTCAATGCAAGACAGAAACCAATGATCCAAGACAAAAGAAGACAGATTGTTTTAGATTTGGTGGTAAAATGTATTTGTCCAAATGGATACTTCATGACTAAATACCTGTCTAGAGTGATCAGACAAATAAAATATGTTGACGTTTCACACGAGAGAGTAGCCAGGAAACCTGCACATTTACATACAATACTTTCTCTCCAGTTCCTATCATACAGAACATAAACACCGCGATAGTAGTTATCCGCTCCTGCAATAATAAACAAATAGACTCCCATAATCAAGTCAGATATACCCAAGTTTGTCACAAACAGACCATATCCTGTTCGGAGAATATCTCTGTTCCATATAACACGATACAAAATTACTGCCAAGTTTCCTAATACAGCAAGAGAAGCCACTACCCAGATAAGAATACGTTGAACATGGACTCCTACCAAATCAAAACATGACGATACAGCGTCTTCAGGGGCGTGACATGTGTGGGCTGGTATGTTTGTTCCTCTGATCTGAGGACAACAAATCTGGAAGCTGTCGGTGAACAGATGTTTACCAATAGTTAGACCATTAAACATATCTTCAACAAAATGTTCCAAGTGTAATCCTCGTAAATCTAGAGACTGCCAGATTTTGTTAGAAGGTAAACCAAGTTTATATATATCAATGATGAGCGTATAACTCAAGTTTAAATATTTCATTTCTGGCAACTGTTCCAAGAATTGTTTATCTAAAGTTGATATTCTTGTGTGGGAAAGATCAAGTATTTCAAGGATTCTGAGTTTTGAAAATGTCACATCAATAAGTTGTTTATTGTAAGACAAGTTGAGGTTACGAATATTTTCTAATGCTGGATACTGATATACCGTGTAGTTGAAGATCTCCAGAAGATTATAACTTATGTCCAATATCTGGACAAAACGAGAAAAATATGGAAGTAATTGTTGTATGTTTCTGATGTTACAATGAGGCAGTTTAACATATACTACGTTGTCTAACCTTATTGAGTTACTGAAAAACTCTATGCCAGACAGATCTATCCCGGACATATCAAGGTATCTGGTTCCTCCGGGAAATGAATCTAAACTTTTGAGCAGTACCGAACTGTTGTAATCTGTTACAGTCACTCTCCATGTTGTGCATCGAAATCCTGTATTACAAGGAACATGACAATCTAGTTCGTCATCTTGGCGAGGGCAATCAGCACGGCCGTCACAAACTAGGTCAGGGTGTAAGCAGATGTTACTTGCCCAGCAACCAAAATTACCTGAACACTCTACATGACTATAATTTGTTTCATCCTCTCCTGTAGGACAGTCTACTTTTCCATCACTGACATAATGATGAGGGATACAATAAGCTCCATGACATTTAGAATATCCCTCTGGGCACATGAAATATGTACAATTCTTCAGATGGGACATGTCTCTACATCCAAACACAGCACCGTACATGTCTTTGATGTAGACACACTTTGGAGCCCAGATACTATGTCCCAGTACATTGTAGCAAGTTGTTGCCCTATCCAATTTTCCTAAAGTCTCGTCCAAATTCCCTTCCCTTCCCTTGCAGTCAATACGACTATCGTTGAGTTGTGAGAAAGATATACATTCTTCAACATTACAAATAAAAGCACACTCCTCATGTCTATTCCAGTAATAAGTAGCAAGTTTGTTTTCATCATTTGTTCTTCTATGTAATTCCTCATCACAAATTTCACAATCAATTTCTCCGTCATTGACATACTGTCTTGGTAAACAGGAACCATCGCAACAATAGACGCCGTCACAAAATACTGGGTAATTATTTTCATTGTTCCAGAAACGAATATCACTTGGTTTTGGTTTACATAAAACCTCATCTCGTTTGTTTGTGCAGTCATCGATATCATCACAAACGTAGTGATAGGAAATATATCTCGGAGCACCTGCATCTTCTCCACAATCAAAATTTGAGTATAATTCATGGCCTGAAATGTTACGTTTATTTACAGACTGTATTCTGCCTGCATGGACTGCGATAGACACAATAGTACGATTTAACTCCACAAAATCCCCTTTATTTAAAGCCTTAGTGTAACTGTCATTCGATGAAGGTATAATTTCCATTAATTGAATGTCTTCAAGTCTACGAGGAAGCACCACCTCGCACAAATATAATCGACTTAATGAATTACTGCATCCAACGTCGATCCATCCTTCATGAAAGCTATAATTTCTACTGTGGGAGGGAGTAACATTCTTTTGTTGATTCCAGACAAACTGCCACATACCACAATCATTGATACGCCCACCAGACGGTTTACCATGGAACCAATGGCTAAAGCGGTAACGAGTTGGACTTTGAAGCATCCATTGAAATCGCTTTGTAAAACTCGTTAAGTCTCGATGAAGACCAATATAAAATTTAGCCGAGAACTGAAATGTATTGTTTTGGTTACCTACTGAAGTTGCAAGATCTCTAATATAGCGATACATCGCTGTCTGTAAAAACTCCAGTTCCTCCGGGGTTTCGATTGTAGCTAAGAAACCGTGGTATAGATTTTTGCAAGTGCGCATGGATTCAAACCAACTTGTTTTATACTTTCTATTTTTCACTGTGTAACAAGACAGCAAGTCAGTAGTGTAACTGTGGTTAAACTGAAACCATCTTGACATACACTGGTGACATATTGCCATAATTAACGCGTGCTTGACTTCAAGGCGGTAAAAGTGTGGAATAATGAGCGCGTCACTTAGATGAATCATTTGGTTGTTATTTTGACTTCCCATAAAAACAACAAATATTTGTATGTGTCTATTTGATTTTTCTACACTCTAATGTATTCCTGATTTCTTTATATGAAAAATCTGCACCACCGAGAAATATAATGGCGATATGTTTAGAACTATCCCTGACCCCAGACATTTCAGAAAATAACCGTTGAACAAATGCGATTTTTCTCTTGAGTACTTCTTGTATACTTAGTTCTCGCATGTTCCTACCCACATAACAATTACCCCCGTATTGTTCGTAATTAATTTCGTTAGAGAATCTCCAAGAGCTTACGTTGACGTCAGGAGTATCAACAGAGAATATATCGCAGACATGAACATACTTGAAACGCTTTGTTTTGTTTCTAGGGAAATTTCGAAGATGATCTACAAACGTAGCAGTCATATCCAGTACAGTATATAATAGACTTTGTTTCTTATAAACACTAAATATATCTCCGTCATCAATAATATTGGGATGATTCTTCTTCTTCTTCTTTCGTTCACTTGAAACATGTCTATATCTGTAATTCTGTCTCCTTAATAAAACTCACTGTCTTTTGTAGTTCATACAGTGTCCCATAGAGTTTTGATTCCAGTGTTGTTTCCTCTGGCCAATATGTCTGCCTCAGCGTTTCATGCTCAGAACACTCTTGAAGTATATGTTTGGCACTCTGTGCTGCCTGTCCACATGTACACATGGCCGTGTTGCCAATCTTGAACTTTGTATACATGTGACTGCGGAGTCGGTTGTGTCCTGTTCTGAGACGTAGAATTATAACTTGTTCTGATCTGTTCATAATGTGATAGTCATCTTGTGTTGGTGTTTGTGGCTTTCTTATTGACTTTATCATCTGTTTTTTCTGATGGTAGGTGATTGGTATATCTGGTTGGTCTTCGGCAGCACCTTCCTTAGCCAGTTGGTCTGCTTTTTCATTTCCTGGTATTCCACAGTGAGAGGGTATCCACTGCATGGTTACCCTATACTGGTAAGACAATTCGCTAAGTAGTTTTTTTAAGTCTGTTAGTTTTCCAGACTGGAGAGCTTGAAGCACTGACCTTGCATCTGTCAGGAATACCACAGGCTGTAGGTCAGAGTTGGAGTTCAGCAGTTTTTTAGCTGCCACACTAATTGCCTGGATTTCTGCATCATAATTATTGCAGAATTTTCCTGTCGGTGTTCTGATTGTATCTCTAGGCTTGTGTGGATATTCTATATATACACCTGCACCTCCATTCCTCACAGCATTCTGTGCTGACCCATCTGTGTACACTCTGACCCATATATCTTGTGGATATTCCTCATCCAGGAAACTGAGGGTGATTGTCATTCGCTGCACACTGTTCTGTTCGTCCTCGCTTAGTATTCCTTTCACATGGGTCTGAATGTATATTGGCATTCCATGGCTTTCACTCCACGGGGTTTGCTCTGGTACAGACCTTAAGGGGCTGCCAACTTCAGGTAGGTCTGTAAGTTGTCTACGGAGTCGTTTAGCTTGATGGATAAAGCTGCTCCTTTTCAGTCGTCCCATTGCTAGATTTTGGAATCTTTCCTTCATTGGATGACTTGGCATACACTGAAACTTTTCTGCTTGAATTAGTACTTTTGTGTCTCTGCGTTCGCCAAGTCTTTGCATTCTTCCCATTTTCTGCATCTCTGCTATGGGTGTTGATTTCATTGCTCCCAACATTATTCTAAGTGCCTGGTTTTGCACTTTATCTAGATCTTGTAATGTGGTGTTTGATGCAGGACACCACGCAGCTGAACCGTATTCCAGGTGTGGTCTTATGCCTTGCTGGTAAACTTTACTGAGTACATTTCCACTGGCTCCCCATGTGGTTCCACTTAGTTTTCTCAGGATAGCTAGCTTCCTCCTGGCTTTTGTTGTTGCTTTGTTTATGTGCTGCTTCCATGTCAGCTTATCATCAAAAGTAACTCCGAGGTATGTGGGTTGTTTGTCTTCTTTCAAGAGCTCTCCATCTATCTTGATATGACCAGCTTTTTGTTTTGGTGAGAGGGTAAAGAGTGTAGTGCTGCACTTATCTGTGTTAATGCTGACGCACCATCTATTAGCCCATAAGGTTAGGGCATCGATAGCTCTTTGTATTTGTTTAGTGGCCACTGTTGCATGTTCTTCCGTGCACCAGATCACCAGGTCGTCAGCATACATTGCCACTTTGATCCCATGTGGTAGTTCAGCAACTAGGTCATTGATGTAAACCAAGAAAAGTGTGGATGACAGGACTCCTCCCTGGGGGACTCCATGACGCAGTAGAACTTTCTTGCTCTTGCGACCATCTAATTGTACCCTGGCTCTTCTATTATGCAGGTATGCTTTTACCCATTTGTACATTCTTGAGTTAACCCTGCAATTTCGCAATTTCTTTAGGAGCCCTTCTTTCCAGACCTTATCAAATGCTTTTCTGAGGTCTATCCATGCTGCTAGTACCAGTTTCTTTTCTTGGAAGGCATCCTCAATCTCTTGGGAGAGGTAGGTTGCCTGATCTTCAGTAGAGTAGCACTGTCTGAAACCTGCTTGCTGTGATACCAGAAGGTTTTCACTTTCAAGGTACCACTGCATCCTAAGATTGATAATGCGTTCCATTGTTTTACATAGACAGCTTGTGAGGCTGATGGGCCTGTAGTTGGAGACTGTGTTGCCATCTTTTCCTGATTTGAGGAGTGGTATCATTATTGCTTCTCTCCACGCCTGTGGTACATTACCTGTGGACCAGCTTGTGTTAAAGATCTGCAGTAGCTTTGCTCTTGCTGCACTTCCCAGGTTTCTAATCATTTCATTGGACACTCCATCAGCTCCAGGGGACTTTTTCATTTTCAATTTGGATATTGCATGCTCCAGTTCTCTCATTGTGATTGGTGCCTCCATGACTTCAGGTATAGGTTCACCTTGTCCAATGTTTTTGGTGGTTCTCTCGAACCTCCTGTTGTTTGTCTGGGCTGACTTTGACGTTATTGTCTTCTGCAAAGGAATCTGCAAAGTAATCAGCTGCATGTTTACCTGTTAAAATGTTTCTATCTTTATAAAGTGTGATCCTGGTATTTCTCCCTGTACCTTCATCATTTAGTTGTTTTACAAGTTTCCATAATTTCCTAGTATCTCTTTCTAGGTTCAGCGACTCTGTTTTTTCTTTCCAGCTGCTCCGTCTGGCTTGTAACTTGGCTCTTTGAAATTTAGCCTTTGTTTGCTGATATTTGTTGTGATGTTCTTGGCTAGGTCTGTTCTCAGCCTGCTTTCTAGATGTTTCCATCTCATTTTGCAGCTTTTCCAGTTCATCATTCCAGTAGGGTTTGTAGTTTTTGCGTGCCCCCCTGGGTATGGTTTTACTAGCAGCATGCAGTATACATCTATTAAATTCACTCACTGCTCTATTGATGTCTTTGTCCAAGTTCATGTCCTTAGCTAGAACACTGGTTAAATGCTGGTACATTTTCCAGTCTGCCCTCTTATAGTTCCACCTAGTGAGCGTGCTGCTGTCCTTGGTATATTCATTGTGAATTTCCAGAAATACTGGTCTGTGGTCACTACCCCCAAGCTGCTTTCCAACGACACGTGTGATGTTCCATTCCAGGCCTGGTGAGTAGAATGCCAGGTCTGGTGTAGAGGTGGTGTGCCATGCTCTCGAGTAGAAGGTTGGTGAGTCTGCTGGCTGGTTAATAAGAATGAGATTATTTTCATCCTGCCAGCTCTCAAGTTCCTCACCTCTCTTGTCGATATGATCGTAGCCCCAGCTCTGAGAGTGGCTGTTGAAGTCACCACACACCATAAGCCTTTCTTTGTCTGGAATTGTGTCTAGTGCCAATGGTTTATCATTTGGGCAGTAGTAGTTCAGGAGATGGAATTCTGCACTGTCTGTTTTTAGGTGGAGCATCTGGTATTCTGCCCCGTCCATGTATACTTCCAGCTGACATGCGCTGATATTGTTTTTAACTAGTGTCAGAATTCCACCCTTTCGCCTGTCTTTTCGGTCAGATCGGTAGCACTGGTAGCCTCTGATTTTGAAGGCTATGTCGCTGCTGAGGTGTGTTTCTTGGATACAGCATATATTTACTTGTTCTTCACTGAGGACATTTTCAAGTTCCAATTTTTTGCTGTATCCATCTCTTTTACTGTTGACACCCTCAGCATTCCAGTGCATTATTTTTATTGGTCGTTTGTTTGTTTGGCCAGTAGCTCTATTCCCTTGCCTCCTGGCTCCTCGGGGCAATTGAGAAGGACTTCCAGTAACTGAGGTTGGGCCCTTTCGAGGTATAGGGCCCGGCACCGTCCCTGCCTGAACGTCCGCCACAGGGCAGGCACCATAACGTTTATTAGATGCAGACATGTTTCCATTGTGTTTTATGCGTGGCAACCTGATTATCTGTGCGCCTTTTGGCTGGTTGCTTCCGTCTTCAGCACTCTGCTTACTTGGGCCGGACTATGGTCCTGCTCGAGTGGGAGTGCCCGACCAGTCTTAGTTTCCAGCCTCTGATGGCTGAACTAAGCCCCATCACCACTTCAAGGTTCTGGCCTCGATGGGGATTGGGATGATAAGACAGAAAAAGTACATCAATCTCGGCTGTAGAGCAGTCATGTATAGGGAATTTGCTAGACTGAATTCCAGGCATAGCTGAAAATGTAAAAATAAAACTATTGTTAACAAGTGGGTAAATGTGCAATGCCAATATCGAAGAGAACTTTAACATTTGTCAAGAGTTTACGTTTACAATAACCAGTCACATTCTTGATTTTGGCTTTTTCAGTTTTTGTTAATAGACTGAAGTCTTCTCGTATGCATTTCCAACTATAGTTACATTATAATAGAGTGACCAGGATTCGAACCTGGGTTATCGCGGAGTACTAACCAGTTAAAACAGTGTTTTATTTAGTGAATATGAATCATGCCTTCTAGGTGTGACAGTGTTGTGTTGAGGATGATAGTAAATATGTAGCGACAACCAGAGTTCTCATGTATATAACCTGTTTATTGTATAATCACAACCTTCAGGTTTACAACATCCAGAGTTACAACATCAATATTTCAATGTACAGCATATTATGAAATATTAAACCTCTCTTAGTTCACAGGTTGTCCTAGAAACTTAATCCATCGATCAACTGGGAGCTTTTCAAGCACTCCTAAAACTTCCTCACTACAATTTTGAAACTAAACTTCCCAAACTATTACTGCTAATTACACTTCCTAGCTCTTGTCTCAACCTGAGTCTCAAACTTAGTCCGAACTCGAACTGGCCTAGCTCTATCGGCTTCCTATTCTGGTCTCAGTCCGAACTCTCCGAAAATGCAGAATTTCCCAGTATTAGAGAAAAACCTTTGACCAATCAAAATGTTTCCCTCGGAAGTTCACACATCATTTTTAAAGTATCGCCCTCTTCGTCCTTTAATTGAAGACTGCAAGTTACGTACATAAAAACAATTCAATTTGCAGTCTGGATTCGCACGTCCCAGACATTCCGTCTGCCGTTTCCCACAAGAGGCAACAGACACGCATCTATACCACTTTATTTACTAGTTAAATAGCCAAGACGATCGAAACATTTTACGTGGTATGTCAATACTTGGCCGAATGAGTTTCTCTCCACTGGCAGAGATTAACATTGACCATTGTCAGGTCAGTTCTACATCGGCCGACATGTTGACCTATGTCGTCTGCTTTGCTAGCTTCTTGGAGACTCTCAATCCTAAATATTATTTAATGCGCGCTGAAGCTAGGTTTGTGACAACATTGTTGCAACACATTACTCGTTCGTGTTCGTTTAGTTGTGTCATATTGTTTCTGTTTAATCTGGATTTAGACTAAGCAACTGACCTACTGTTCTATTGCTCCAGTCTGTCACGCCACACTCTATTACAACATGCCTTGCCCAGTGTTATAGATAAAAAGATAAAGGTATGCGTCAGGTATCAATTTACAGCTGAGCCAATTGAAAGAACGCTCGTGTCAGGCGTGAAATCTCGACCCGTTTTTCCCTCTCTGGACGTTGTTTCGAACATGGCACTCAGTGATAGTAAGCAAGCTCACTATTTACTAGGAATCCACTCTCACAATTTCTTGATAAATTTTGATGTATTTTGAAGTTAATTAAATTCCCATACAGCTTTCTGTGGATCTCTTTGAGTTCGGTGCTCGGTCCAAAACTGGTTTAGTGTACTGAAGTCTTGCATAATAAGTTCAGGTGCCTGCGCTTTCTGTCAACATGGGTACACAGGAGATGGAGCCAGTTTTAGTTTGTTCAAGTGCCTATTTAGTCTGTTGTGTTCGGTTCTGGAAAGAAACATGGTTGCTTGCTCAGCTCCGTCGAGATATTCATAGTTGCCTTTTGGGTGGTTGTATTTTATAACATCTGTGACGAGATTTGTTTTTCAATTTAGGTGATTTCTTTTTTTGTTGTTGTTCTTATGTTGTTCCATCTTTAACTAGCACATCTGCTTTTTTGCGAACGCAGAAGAAGATATCTGCATTTTCTTTTCCTTGTATACTACAGGGAGATGGTATTGAATATAGCACTACCCTTCTCTGTATGTCTACTTATCATAAGCCTCCTTTTTAAGTCTAGCAGTTCATTCTGTAACATGTTTGTAAGACTGACAAACAAGTAGCATAACAGTACATTAGTAGAAAATAAAATTCATTAGTAGCAAAAAAGTACATTAGTAACAAAATAGTACATTAGTAACAAAATAGTACATTAGTAACAAAATAGTACATTAGTAACAAAATATTACATTAGTAACAAAATATTACATTAGTAACAAAACAGTACATTAGTAACAAAATAGTACATTAGTAACAAAATAGTACATTAGTAACAAAACAGTACATTAGTAACAAAATAGTACATTAGTAACAAAATAGTACATTAGTAACAAAACAGTACATTAGTAACAAAACAGTACATTAGTAACAAAATAGTGCATTAGTAACAAAACAGTAAATTAGTAACAAAACAGTACATTAGTAGAAAAAATATCAGAAGCACAAAACTACGTTAGTAGCAAAAAAGTACATCAGTAGCAGAAATGTACATCAGTAGCATAAATGTACATCAGTAGCAGAAATGTACATCAGTAGAAGAAATGTACATCTATAGCAGAAATGTACATAAGTAGTACAAATTTACAGCAGTAGTAAAAATATATATACACATTAGGAATAATTTACGGGTGGTAGTACTTACCATTAAAAATATAAAATGTAAGATAGAATATCCATAAGAGAAAAAAAGCCATTGTTTTGTAAATAGAACTGCGAGAACAAAACACTCGAAAGTGCGAGTAAAAACGCTAGTGTTCAGACACATATGTCTGTGTGTCTGCTAGGAAGCACCCTTAAACTTAAAAAGATACCAGAGTAGACCAATCACCGCCCAAATATCGCATCATTCCATTGGATAACTGAGATGACCAAAAGACCACACGAACACACACACACGATACATGCAATAAGCATATATAATAGAACCGTTTATAATTTCATGTCGACATTTGCAACTTGCCGATCTTTATATGAAACACAAAATAATGATTAGTTTGATGCAGGGGATTCATTATTTATGACTTAATTGTTCACACTTCGCACATTGTTTAAAAAAAATAATCTTATTACTCTATCTGTATACAGTACGCTTTATTTGTTTTGTACATTATGACAGAAAAGCGTGTAACTGTTTGTCCTTCTTGTACTATATGCCAGACTTATGCGTGTGGTCTTGTGGTCTTTTGTGCGAGTTAGAATTTTAGCCTTTTATTAGTGTTATTCTCACATTCAGTTTGATGGACACGCTTTTCTATATGAATGTTCTATTCATATTATCTATAGGACAGGGTTGCCATATTGACTATTTTAGGGCCATAGTTCTCGAATTTGGCCATTTATAAAGGATGCTTGCCATGAAGTTTTTTTAGGACATTGTTAATGTTTTGGCATTGTTGGGGGGGGGGGGGGATCAACTGTCACATATTTCCTTGTTTAAATGTGTAAAAATGTGTGGCGTGGTCTTGTGCGGTTATTAACACTGCTCTACTTCTGTATACATGTAGATTAAAGAGTATATGATTTAAACAGAAATTTCACACATTTATCCGGATGTCTAAGTGGAAACTTTCTTACGATAGTGGGGCCTGATAGAGCAAAAAATGAGAAAAGAAAATTTCATGGTAGTAAACGGCACTAGATAATAGTGGGGACATATTTAAACTACAAATTCAGCTACTACATAATTAAAAAGTTATAATTTACTTGTATTATGTACACATATTTAAAATACTCTCATTGGTATCATGTCTAGAGCAAACACAGGCTGTCAAAATAATATTAGAAGAACAACAATCACGTTAGCAGTATCACGTATTTGATAATTTATCATTGTGATGTGAATAAATATTTATAATGATAGGTATATGGAAGTGTATAATTCATGAAATTCAGCATGTTTTTAGTATTTTATACACATTTTTGAGATTTGACAATATTAAGTCTTGTATTTTTACCAGCAGTTTGGTCATAAATAATTCCATCCAACTGGCAGTGACTCTCGCCATTAGAAGACATACATCATAATCAATTGTAAATGTGTATGTCTGCAGCACGAGCGTTGATTTCAGGGTTGGAAAATCCTAGGGGAGATAATGGAACAGGAAAAGCAGACCCTCTTCTGTGGTGACTTCAATGCGAAAGGTACATCATGGGGCAATAGTGCTTCGAACAAACAGGGAAGAGAACTTGAGGAGGCCTGACAGATACGGACCTGGTGTACCTTAACGATGGCCGTATAACAAGGATGGCAAGCAGGGATGGTGATGATGATAGCGCTATCGACATGGCATTGGTGTCATCGGCTTCTGTGGCTATCTGCAAATGGGACGTGCTGGGACATCATGGCAGTGACCACCTCCCATGTGTTGTTCTCTTGAGAAATGACAAAAGTAAGCATATAAGGCCAAAGGTAAGATCCTTTAAGTATGATCACAGAGTAGTGGATGTTGTGAGCAGAATTCGACAAGACAAACGTAAGGCTCAAGAAGTGGGAAATCAGGTGTGGGATATGCCTGTGCCCATTGGGTACTGAACCTTTTCTCTCCGCGAGCACGCTTCCGGTATAGGAAAGACTCGACAGTAGAGGTGGGCCCAGGCTGGGATCACCGGTAACTAGAAGCTTGTCTCGAGTAAACAATGCTTTAGTTCCAATTTCATCGAACCGTCTTCCATGCTTTTTACACATGACGCTGCCCTCTAGCGCTGTGCATCTTTCTCAGTGTACTCATTGTGCTTTTATTTGTATTGGGACATCTGCCTGCTTCGTACCGACTACATTGGCCGCCCTCCAATGCTTCTACCAGACTTTCTAGTTTCACTGTGTGTCGACAGTGTTGCTGCTTGTGTTGGCACAGTGGTGTCGGAGATATTGCCTGCCTTTTTGCAGTCAAATCTCTTTCCATCTGTTACCTCCACATTCACGGACACGATCCCCAAAAGGTTTAGCCAGAATCAGCATGAGCCGCTGTATTTCTATTACCAGGGTGCGCCACGAGTAGGCACTTTTGGGATCTTGGTTATCTGTTAACCCTGGGACCGCCAAGAGCAATGCGTTCCCTTTGCACCCCTGTTGTATTAAAAAAAAAGAAAACAATTCAGAACGGGATAGTAAACAGTTGTCTACCAATAGTGTAAACAGTTGTCTACCAATGGTGTAAACAGTTGTCTACCAATGGTGTAAACAGTTGTCTACCAATGGTGTAAACAGTTGTCTACCAATGGTGTAAACACATTTGTTTCAGTCAATGTTGTAAAGTGTCATTACTATCGCGTGTGTGTCCCTCATCAGCATCCATATAAGCTGTTTGAAAGTGGTTTCTCAGATACATTCGTACAATATGACAATCTTGAACTAGTGATGTTGCATAAAGTTTACCAGGTTCGACGAGTTATAGGTGAAAAGTGTTGCCAGAAAATGTTGTTACAGCCTTACTATAGTGGACTGGCCATAAGTGAGATGTCTGGTAATTTCTCTATACGCCATTCCACAGAAAATTATATAAGGAGCTTGTAATCGCACTTCAGTCAAGGCATGAAAATACAACACAAACCATTATTTCGTTAGAAACCAGATAATGACTTAACTACTCGCCTAAACTTTAGTCACGTGTGTGTGTGTGCGTGCGTGTGTGTGTGTGTGTGTGTGCGCGCGCGCGCGACCGCCAATTTTCAAATTGTTTCGACTTTTAATAAGGGCAGAACTTATTTATTTGCTGTGTTGCCGTTTTATCAGTTGTCGTTTTATCAGTTGTCGTGTTATCAATTGTCGTTTTATCAGTTGTCGTGTTATCAATTGTCGTTTTATCAGTTGTCGTGTTATCAATTGTCGTTTTATCAGTTGTCGTGTTATCAATTGTCGTTTTATTAGTTGTCGTGTTATCAATTGTCGTTTTATCAGTTGTCGTGTTATCAATTGTCGTTTTATCAGTTGTCGTGTTATCAATTGTCGTTTTATCAATTGTCGTTTTATCAATTGTCGTTTTATCAGTTGTCGTTTTATCAATTGTCGTTATATCAATTGTCGTTTTATCAATTGTCGTTTTATCAATTGTCGTTTTATCAGTTGTCGTTTTATCAATTGTCGTTATATCAATTGTCGTTTTATCAATTGTCGTTTTATCAGTTGTCGTTTTATCAGTTGTCGTTTCATCAATTGTCGTTTATCAATTATCGTTTTATCAATTGTTGTTTTGATTCGCGACTACAGTTAATTCACAGCAATGGTGACTCTCCCACTACATATCGTTAGTAAAATGGCTGCCGTATGTATGTTTATAGCCTTCGACTGACAAAGACGCAGTACTATTGCTGCAGTCACGAGGAGTACTTGCGAACGGGAAAATATGTCCACAGGGTCATATTATACTACTATTGTGACGATCGAATTCGCTGGAAATGCAACCTCGCAAAACATCATTAACGAATAAATGTGCACTACATAAAAAGTTATCTATCGGAATTCACGAGGCGATCTTCTTGGTCTTCGTTCGCTATCATATAACCACAACGAATATATCGTGTGATTTCCGCCTGGGGCCGACTGCAGGACAACGTGAACCTATTTCATGATATACTAGAGGAGATATGCAACTGGCCACCTACATAATCCGACCAAAAAACCACCTACATTGAAAGCCCCTGCATTATTCCACTCATACATTACTCCAATTAAATACCCCCCCCCCTCCCCCCCAATTTATTTAACTGTTCAGATGCACACTTGTCTGTATTGAATTGCGGATTGAATCTGATATTTTGGCCGTATGTGGCGCGTTCTGAATCCCACCCTCCACAGAGCTGAATATCTATATACATGTTAAAAATAAGTCATGTATTCCGTGCAGAACAGAAGAAAAATATATTCGTTAGAAAACAAAATGACAAGCTGGCAATTATTCACGAACTACATTTGGCATTAATAAAATGGCGTCAGCTTGCTTAGTTTGAACATGAGATGAGATTATCTTCACTTTATACAACTATTTTGTCAGGAACGGTTGAGGGTTTACAGAGAAGAGGCGGACAAAACCACCTTAGATTGACATCAAGGAATAACAATAACATGCCTTTTCTACGATTATCATTTATCAAAATGACCGAAGACATGTTTTTGAAGGTATCTTTATACTGCCATTCCCATTGTGGCCCCCTTACGACTCTGACGGGTTATGTATCTTTATTAATATTATTGTTGTATAAGATTACAACACGTCTACATGGTCGTATATAAGTTCTCAGTAAGGAATGGGGGGGGGGGGGTTGTGCCTAAAAAGGTCTTCCGTTCCTGTACACTTATGATATGAAAGTTAATTACCTTCTTGTGAAAGATCGTTAAGGGAGAGGTCCCTCCACCTTTTGGCTACAGGAGGTCATGTTCTAATATGGTGGGGGGGGGGGTTGAACCCTTGCAGCTCTATATCCCTATCTTTGCTCTTGCACGTATATATATATAGATCAGATGTCGCCCTATCTTCGAGCTTGCACTTAGTTATATATATATATATATATATATTAGATGTCGCCCTATCTGCAATTGGCGTTTCGCTTATTATATTGTTCTTATAACTGGGCCATGACAAGAAAGAACGTCAAGAGTTAACTGTCAAATTGGAAAACAATTACCAGCGAGTGTGAAATGAAGATGGATACCGTAACATATTTGAATAGGTATAGGTAAACATTACTATCAGTGGTCGGAAGCTGAGGCGAATACGTTCAGATTCCTTGAACCCTGCATTTGCAGCGATGGAAAATCTACATCAGAAGGTAACGACGGATATAGTTTTAGCTGCTATACCAAGGCTAAATTTAAATGGGCAAAGCAACAATCAGTGCTAGATTGAAAATAAACTTTATTACTCACTAGCTCTTTCTTTTATATGATTGTCATGGAGTTCTTTCTGTTGTATGATTGTTAGGGAGTTCTTTCTATTGTATGATTGTCAGGGAATCTTCCTGGCATAGTGGTTATGCCAGTCGAGTCGCTGTGTGTTAAAGACATCACATGTTGTGAGGACATTTACTGCAGATGTGGATAGACGGCTACAGTGGTTGTGATGACAGTCACTGCACAGTCACACAGTCACACAGTCACAAATGCATCGATCGTTACAATGTTTGTGAGGATAATTACTGCATAAATAGAAAGATTGTCACAGTGGTCCAAATGTTACCCTACTATCTACAGGTTTATCGATGGTTAGTTGGTCGGTTATTGATCCAGCGGTCCATGGGCTCATTCCCGTAAACCCAACATTATATTGCTGGGAAGTACAGGCTTATCAATAAAACAGGGGGGGGGGGCCACAGAAAAAAATGTCGAATCAAGAATCGCTATGCGCAATACAGATTTCATTTCACTAAAGACAATATAGGCCGCTAAGAAATACTCTAAGGCTCTCCGATACCAATGTAGAAACTGTACATTTGTATGGTTTAGAGACATGATGATGATAAATGGAACCAAAAATAGATTACAAACGCTTAAAAACAACTGTTGTATGGCTTAGCGACATCTGAGTGTATCGGCAATTACGCGACGGCAGACAGTTCCAGTTTTCTGTTGGTTGACAAACATAATAATATCCATCTCTTGCCACGCCCACATTTCAAGACCAGCTCATTTATTCTGGACAAGGAGAAAGAATCCTCATCTTCATTAATTTCGTTTGATCGTATATTTTATCGCAAAGAGTTCAATATGTCGGCGCGGTCCATTGCCCTGTCAATCAATACAGTGGCAAAATCTGCCAATATATCTGTTCTTTCATTGCATTAAACACCCGCATGATCAGGCAAAATAGTAAATGTAACATCCTCTACCGTTGACCTCCCCACAGCATCAAGTCACTGTTCACATCAAACCACTGTTCACATCAAGCCACTGTTCATACCAAGCCACTGTTTACATCAAGCCACTATTAATAAATGCAGCCCGCTTGTATTTTCCTGATTATGCTCATTAAGTCGCTAAGAATGCAGTCATTAAGTTGCTAATTACGTCCCTAAGAATGCAGACATTAAGTTGCAGAGTAAGTCGCTAAGAATGCAGACATTGCATTGCTCATTACGTCGCTAAGAATGCAGACATTAAGTTGCAAATTAAGTCGCTACGAATGCAGACATTAAATTGCACAGTAAGTCGCTAAGAATGCAAACATTTAGTTGTTTATTAAGTCTAAGTATACAGACAATGAGTTGCTTTTTAAGTCGCTAAGAATTAAGTCGCTAAGAATTAAGTCGCTAAGAATTAAGTCGCTAAGAATTAAGTCGCTAAGAATTAAGTGGCTAAGAATTAAGTCGCTAAGAATGCAGACAGTGAGTTGCTTTTTAAGTCGCTAAGAATTAAGTCGCTAAGAATTAAGTCGCTAAGAATTAAGTGGCTAAGAATTAAGTCGCTAAGAATTAAGTCGCTAAGAATTAAGTCGCTAAGAATTAAGTGGCTAAGAATTAAGTCGCTAAGAATTAAGTCGCTAAGAATTAAGTCGCTAAGAATTAAGTCGCTAAGAATTAAGTCGCTAAGAATTAAGTCGCTAAGAATAGAGACATTGAGTTTCACTCTGTGCGCCCACTCAGTTCAAGGCCCTGTTCACTGTCATAATTTCCATTGTCATGTACTCACAGTTACAACGAAAGCTGCACTCTCTTATCTAGCTGTCTACCCTACACACCACACCGTAAACACCCACTAACTACATACTTACAACAGAACCATCAGTGTACATAATCATATCACCACCATCCTTGGAATTCTCACTAATCAATGCCCACTCCTCTGATTCAACAACAATGTGACACAACAACCTTCTCTATCGAGTGTTGTTATTATTCAAAAGGAAGTATGACAATCTACGGGAATACTTATCCATTCCGCACTATGTGTCACATTCTCCAATGAGGACACGCTGTGTATAACGTCCTCAGCAAGCCACATCCAGGACTTCTATCTCTTTAGTCTACTATCGTTCACACTCTTATATTTCAGTATGCTGGGGATGAACTTTATCAGTGCTGATTTGGAGGTAGGCCCCTGCACAGCTCAACTGTAATCTATGTTCCATAGTAGAACAGTCAAGTGAGAGTCGCATTGCTTGTACAGATGGCATACTCAACCAAACACAGATTACAGAGATTTGCTAACAGCTTTCGCATGGCCCAGAGACATTGGTGATGATAAAAGCAACGCAACATAGGTTTTCAAACACTGACCATGTTTGTTTACAACTTCTAACTCTTATTTACTATGTTGTCTGATGGAGGTGGTGATGTACCTTTACAGGTGCTATCTACCATGTTCTCTGATAGAGGGAACCATATACCTGCAGAAATTCTTTCTCTCATCTATCATGTTGTCTGAAGGAGGGAACCATATACCTTCACAGCTTCTGTTTCTCATCTACCATGTTGTCTGAAGGAGGGAGCAATGTTCATAACTTCTATCTCACATCTACCATGTTGATGGATTGAGGGAACCATATACATTCATAACTTATTCTATCTACCATGTTGTCTGATGGAGGGAATCATAAAAATTCCAATTTTCTTCCTTTCTTATACCATGTTGTTTGATGGAGGTAATCATGTACATTCAAAATTTATATCTCTCAATTACCATGTTGTCTTATTGAGAGAACCATATAACTTAAGAATTGTTTTCATCTGCCATGTTGTCCGATGGAGGAAACCATATATCTTCACAACTTTTATCCCTCATATATCATGTTGTCTGATGGATTGAACCATATACATTCACATGTTCTTTCTCTCATCTGTCATATTATCTGTTGAAGGTGATACATCTTCACATTTTCTTTCTCTCAGAGAAAAAACTAATACATTTGTAAACAATGAGACATAAAATGTTTTATTGTTTAATATACATGTTCCAGGTTTTTAAAGAAAACATTATCAAAGAGAAACACTCAGAGTGAACTATATAGAAAATTAGAATGCCAGTTTTTGTATGAACATTTGGCAAAAATTCAGTTAAATATTTAACAAGCTATAAAATTAAACCACATGTATATATACACACACAAATATTAGATTTAGGTTTGGGAAAATTCAAGTCAATCTGGCAAATATGAGAAGAAACTAAAAACGTGTTTATACAATAAGAAAAAAAACGATGGACTTATATTTGACAATGAATGGAAAGAGGCAGCCACTACAAGCATTAAAATGGGTACCAGATGGCAACATAACGAGAGGAAGACCGAGACTCGTCGCAGAACAAACATTTACGACGGCGTGACCACGGGTCTCAACAACATACAAAAATTATACACAATAGCATCATATCGTTGGAACTGGGGAACACTGGTTTCTACCCTATGCACCGTATTCGGAGCTGAAGGAATATATATATATACATACACATATTACTCGTAATCAACTAACGATAACTGCACTGTACAAATATACACTCATACATGGTGTCTATAAAGTCGTTGTGTACTCATATACATTGCTGATGACGCTACATCAAACGAATTGTGGGTATTTAGTGCAGATCTATGTGACGTCACTTCTTCTTCTTCATCGTTCGTTCTCAAACTCCTGCAGATTAGCAGGATGTAGCCCGGAGAACGGAATGCGTTGTGTCATGGTTTACAGCATTGCTGCGATATCTACGCCGTTCGGCCTGACACATCCGACTTCAGCATGGCTTTGGGTCAATGACCCTATATGGGATGGGACAACCAACTCCATCCCATAACTTCCTTAGTTGCCTTTTACGACATGCATGAAAGGTAAACAGTGTTGCTATTCTTTGCTCCCCTTCTGGCCCCGGCAACACACGGGCGGGTGACGTCACTGACACTAGAACATTTATGAAAAAGACTACTGCTCCTGTGATCTCGTATTGGGTCAAGCGGTAAAATGAAAATGAGCACAATGTAGTTATTTCTTGGTCAGGGAATACAAGTTAACTCTGCAACTAACAGCAATCTGCCGACTCACGCTGTACACTGGACAATGGCGATACACGACGTAATGTTGAGAAAGTACTTTTCCATTCAAACTCAGTGCACAGTAACATTACTCACATTCTTTCTCTTTGTCGTGTTATTTACACAACGTTGTCTTTACTGCCATTCTGTAAGGCTCACGGTTCTGTGCGAACTGCCCAGCTTCTTATAGTGTCATGTTCAGAATGTTGTCGATGTCATATATCCATAGTAGTCTTAGTCAGCTTGTTCTCTTTCCTGGAACTTCCCCTCCATGATTAATTGTTTTCAAACCATTGTGTCTTTTTATATGTCAGATATAAGGTTGCTTTATTTTGATAGTTTTGTGGAGCCTGTATTCTTCTATTGTTCAGATATTTGCGGATATCTGCGTTGGTTCTTTTTTCTGTCTATGATATTCTTTAAGACCATTCTATAGCATTTCATTTCGAGTGCAGATAATTTCTTTTCCATTGTCGATGTCATTGCCCACATCTCACAACTGTATGTTGCTATTAGATTTATATTGCTTCTTAGTAGTTGTAACTTTGTTTTTCTGTTTGCTCCTTGCCATAGATTTTTCATCTGTAGTGTTTTTTGTAGTGCCTTTGCTAATCTCTTTCTTATCTCTGTCGAACAATCTCCTGTGGTGTTGATGGTTGATCCTTCAAAGTTGTTTACATTTTCTAGTTGTTCTTTGTCAATGACTATTTTAGGTGTAATTTCATCTCTGCTTACATGCATTATTTTTGTCTTTTTTTTTGCATTGAGGAAAAGGTTTTGTGCCTCACTGTTATGTTACACTAACATAATGATTGTTCTAAACCTGTGGGGGCTCCTTGATACTTGTGTAGTGTTATCTGTATACCTAATTTCTGGTATTTCTTGTCCTCCGATATTAAGTGTTGAAATTGTTCGACGTGGGTACTCTCGTACATTTCGCATAATGTATACTGCATACATGTTGAACAGGTGTATTGAGAGACTACATCCCTGTCTGACTCCTTTTTTTGATCTCAGACCAGTCAGATGTTTGTCCGTCGAGACGAGCCTGTTATTCTGGTAAAGCATTATAATAAACGATGTGAGATGGTTTGTGAAGTCGATGTTTTCAATTATATTTAATAATTTCTGGAGTGTTACGCAATCAAACGTCTTTGAATAGTCAATCAAACAAGTGTATATGTCTGCATTGAACTCTCTGTATTTCTCTATTATATTTCTAATGTTGATTCCACATTATATATAGGCCGTTATACAACATTCTTTCCGAAACAAACCAGCACGGAACAGTTGAGGGTGAAAGAAAAAAAGAACAAAAGAAATGTGGAATGATACTTTTGAATGATACTTTACTTTGAGTGTGAAGACTGAACAGGATTAAATTCACCACACTTAAACAAAGAACTGAGAACAGAGAGGAATGGTTGGATTTTTGTGTTGATGTTCTCAGAGTAGCAGCTCTACAACCCAACAGAATTATGCTACTACCAAACATAATTATGCTACTACCCAACATAATTATGCTACTACCCAACAGGATTATGCTACTACCCAACAGAATTATGCTACTACCCAACAGAATTATGCTACTACCCAACAGAATTATGCTACTACCCAACAGAATTATGCTACTACCCAACATAATTATGCTACTACCCAACAGAATTATGCTACTACCCAACAGAATTATGCTACTACCCAACAGAATTATGCTACTACCCAACAGAATTATGCTACTACCCAACAGAATTATGCTACTACCCAACAGAATTATGCTACTACCCAACATAATTATGCTACTACCCAACAGAATTATGCTACTACCCAACAGAATTATGCTACTACCCAACAGAATTATGCTACTACCCAACAGAATTATGCTACTACCCAACAGAATTATGCTACTACCCAACAGAATTATACTACTACCCAACAGAATTATGCTACTACCCAACAGAATTATGCTACTACCGAACAGAATTATGCTACTACTCAACAGAATTATGCTACTACCCAACAGAATTATGCTACTACCCAACAGAATTATGCTACTACCCAACAGAATTATGCTACTACCCAACATAATTATGCTACTACCCAACATAATTATGCTACTACCCAACAGAATTATGCTACTACCCAACAGAATTATGCTACTTCCCAACATAATTATGCTACTACCCAACAGAAAGGTTATAGATTTGATGATGATAAGCAGATACGCCTCTATGGTAACCGGGACTTGGGCCTCTAATTATCGGTGCAAAGATTATGGCCACTGTCTTCTATCCATGCATATTGTAGGAGGCGACTAAGGAATTTTGGGGATGCGATGACAGCCTGTCACGCGTGAAAAGTCATTGTCACTGTATGTCTTGCCTGGACTTCTTACTTTTGTCTTACGTTTGTCAGATTATCTCGATGAATGACAGGGAGATGTCGGCAAGAGGGCATAATACTTTTATTCTTTTGAGGCAGATTCCCACGTCGCGGAGAATGCTCCGTGTGCCATCACTGCAGATTGTGTCAACCGAATTGATAGAAGAGTAGTGAGCTAGTTGGTCCAGACGTATATGTTGCACTTCTGGAACAACATGATGTTGCTGGAATACTGTCACACTTCTGACAGGAAGTTATGTTCTTGGAATACAGTCACACTTCTGACAGGAAGTTATGTTCCTGGAATACTGTCACACTTCTGGCAGGAAGTGATACTCCTGGAATACTGTCACACTTCTGGCAGGATGTGATGATTCTGGAATACTGTCACACTTCTGGCAGGATGTGATGATCCTGGAATACTGTCACACTACTGGCAGGAAATGATACTCCTGGAATACTGGTACACTTCTGGCAGGATGTGATGATTCTGGAATACTGAGTCCTGGAGGACTGCTGTATTCGAATACCTTCTCTCGGGGATTAAAAATGCATCAATATTCCCTCCCCCTCCCTTTCACACAACATATCCTTGAGACGGCAGACCGAATGCGCCTGAATGTAATTTGGGTGAGGACCTATGCTTTTATCAGAAAGGCTATGGGTTATTTTACGAGTAACGTGATCACACGGGATTATATCGTCATAATCGTCATATAGGAAGTTATTCAAGTGTTTTTTTAAAACTTCTATATAAAGCTTACATATGGGATTGTATC
The DNA here is from genome assembly GCA_034231615.1 of Meghimatium bilineatum. Classification (NCBI taxonomy): domain Eukaryota; kingdom Metazoa; phylum Mollusca; class Gastropoda; order Stylommatophora; family Philomycidae; genus Meghimatium; species Meghimatium bilineatum. The sequence continues at coordinate 9,101,229 of CM067321.1, forward strand.
GTCATGTCACCGTGTTTGATTGTATCGTCATGTCACCGTGTTTGATTGTATCGTCATGTCACCGTGTTTGATTGTATCGTCATGTCACCGTGTTTGATTGTATTGTCATGTCACGGTGTTGGATTGTATCGTCATGTCACCGTGTTTGATTGTATCGCCATGTCACGGTGTTTGATTGTATCGTCATGTCATCGTGATTTATTGTATCGCCATTTAACGGTGTTTGAATGTATCTTCATGTCACTGTGTTTGATTGTATCGTCATGTCACCGTGTTTGATTGTATCGTCATGTCACAGTGTTTGATTGTATTGAGATGTCACCGTGTTTGAATGCCTTCCATTTTTCTAGAAGAGCCGGGATGGTGTAGAGCAGTGGATTTGCTGCAGAATTTATAGGAATAATGACAATCGTTGTCCAGGCATACACATCATTACTAATTTCATGTCCACCAAGAGATAATAAGCCCATAAGTCCGATAGGAAACCAGCTAAGAAAGTTGGACAGAGCTACAAGAAATAACTGTTTGGCTACTACGATATCTTTAATACGTCTGGAAGATTTGATTGCAGAAATCTCCGTAGATCCGTTGTCGTATAACGCACTGAAGATAGCTTTTTGACCGTAAGCGATGAATAAAAACATGAGAAAATTATGCACGATAAACAGACCAAACGAGAACTGCCATCCATTGAGAAGTTGAGTTGTTAAAGGTAAGCCAAGACATACAGCGTTTGAAGAATATATTTCAAACTGGAACACAATTGGTGTCAATGCAAGACAGAAACCAATGATCCAAGACAAAAGAAGACAGATTGTTTTAGATTTGGTGGTAAAATGTATTTGTCCAAATGGATACTTCATGACTAAATACCTGTCTAGAGTGATCAGACAAATAAAATATGTTGACGTTTCACACGAGAGAGTAGCCAGGAAACCAGCACATTTACATACAATACTTTCTCTCCAGTTCTTGTCAAACAGAACATAAACGCCACGATAGTAGTTATCCGCACCTGCAATAATAAACAAATAGACTCCCATAATCAAGTCAGATATACCCAAGTTTGTCACAAACAGACCATATCCTGTTCGGAGAATATCTCGGTTCCATATAACACGATACAAAATGACTGCCAAGTTTCCTAATACAGCAAGAGAAGCCACTACCCAGATAAGAATACGTTGAACATGGACTCCTACCAAATCAAAACATGACGATACAGCGTCTTCTGGGGCGTGACATGTGTGGGCTGGCATGTTTGTTCCTCTGATCTGAGGACAACAAATCTGGAAGCTGTCGGTGAACAGATGTTTACCAATAGTTAGACCATTAAACATATCTTCAACAAAATGTTCCAAGTGTAATCCTCGTAAATCTAGAGACTGCCAGATTTTGTTAGAAGGTAAACCAAGTTTATATATATCAATGATGAGCGTATAACTCAAGTTTAAATATTTCATTTCTGGCAACTGTTCCAAGAATTGTTTATCTAAAGTTGATATTCTTGTGTGGGAGAGATCGAGTATTTCAAGGATTCTGAGTTTTGAAAATGTCACATCAATAAGTTGTTTATTGTAAGACAAGTTGAGGTTACGAATATTTTCTAATGCGGGATACTGATATACCGTGTAGTTGAAGATCTCCAGAAGATTATAACTTATGTCCAATATCTGGACAAAACGAGAAAAATATGGAAGTAATTGTTGTAGATTTCTGATGTTACAATGAGGCAGTTTAACATATACTACATTGACTAACTTCGCTGAGTTCTTGAGAAACTCTATGCGAGACAGATCTACCCCGGACATATCAAGGTACCTGGTTCCTCCGGGAAATGAATCTAAATTTTTCAGCAGTACCGAACTGTTGTAATTTGATACAGTCACTCTCCATGTTGTGCATCGAAATCCTGTATTACAAGGAACATGACAATCTATTTCGTCATCTTGACGTGGGCAATCAGCACGGCCGTCACAAACTAAGTCAGGGTGTAAGCAGATGTTACTTGCCCAGCAAGCAAAATTACCTGAACACTCTACATGACAATAATTTGTTTCATCCTCTCCTGTAGGACAGTCTACCTTACCATCACGGACATAATGATGAGGGATACAATAGGCTCCATGACATTTAGAATATCCCTCTGGGCACATGAAATATGTACAATTCTTTAGATGGGACATGTCTCTACATCCAAACACAGCACCGTACATGTCTTTGATGTAGACACACTTTGGAGCCCATATACTATGTCCCAGTTCATTGTAGCAAGTTGTTGCCCTTTCCAATTTCCCTAAAGTCTCGTCCAAATTCCCTTCCCTTCCCTTGCAGTCAATACGACTATCGTTGAGTTTTGAGAAAGATATACATTCTTCAACATTACAAATAAAAGCACACTCCTCATGTCTATTCCAGTAATAAGTAGCAAGTTTGTTTTCATCATTTGTTCTTCTATGTAATTCCTCATCACAAATTTCACAATCAATTTCTCCGTCATTAACATACTGTCTTGGTAAACAGGAACCATCGCAACAATATACGCCTTCACAAGATACTGGGTACTTATTTTCATTGTTCCAGAAATGAATATCACGTGTTTTTTGTTTACATAAAACCTCATCTCGTTTGTTTGTGCAGTCATCGATATCATCACAAACGTAGTGATAGGAAATATATCTCGGAGCACCTGCATCTTCTCCACAATCAAAATTTGAGTATAATTCATGGCCTGAAATGTTACGTTTATTTCCAGACTGTATTCTGTCTGCATGGACTGCTATAGACACAATAGTATGATTTAACTCCACAAAATCCCCTTTATTTAAAGCCTTAGTGTAACTGTCATTCGATGAATGTATAATTTCCATTAATTGAATGTCTTCAAGTCTACGAGGAAGAACCACCTCGCACAAACCAAATCTACTTAATGGATTTCTGCATCCAACATCGATCCATCCGTCATGAAAGCTATCATCTCTACTGTTGGAGGGAGTATCATTGTTGTGTTGATTCCAGACAAACTGCCACATACCACAATTATTCATACGCCCACCTGACGGTTTACCATGCAACCAATTGTTAACTACGAGTGGCCGGTAACGAGATGGATTTTGAAGCATCCATTGAAATCGCCTTGTAAAACTTGATAAATCTCGATGAAGACCAATATAAACTTGAACCGATAACTGTGAAGTAGTGTTTTGGTTCAATACTGGAGTCGCAAGATCTCTAATATAGCGATACAGCGCTGTCTGTAAAAACGTCTTTTCCTCCTGGGTTTCGATGGTAGTCAAGAACGCGTGTTGTTCAACTGTACACGTGCGCATGGATTCAATCCAATTATTTTTATACTTTGTACTTCTCACCTTGTAACAAGACAGCAAGTCAGTAGTGTAACTGTGATTAAACTGAAACCATCCTGACATACACTGATGACATATTGCCATAATTAACGCGTGACTAGCTTTAACAAGGTCAAATTGTGGAACAATGAGCGCGTCACTTAGATGAATCATTTGGTTGTCATCTTGACTTCCCATATAAACAACAAATATTTGTATGTTTCTATTTGATTTTTTTACAATCCCTGATATATTCCTCATTTCTTTATACACAAAATCTGTACTACTGAGAAATATAATGGCGATATGTTTAGAGTTACCCCTGACGCCAGATATTTCAGAAAATAACCGTTGAACAAATGAGATTTTTCTCTCGAGTATATGTTGTATACTTAGTTCTGGCATGTTCCTACCCTCAAAACAATCACCACCGTAAGGTTCATAATGGATTTCGTTAAATAATGTCCAAGAGCTTACGTTGACGTCAGGATTGTCAATAGAGAATGTATCGCAGACACCAACATACATGACACGATTTGTTTTGTTGCTAGGGAAACTTCTAAGATGATATAAAAACCTGCTAACCATACTGGGTTCATTTAATTGTAGATTTAATTTCTCACGATAACTAAATATATCTCTGTCATTAGCAACATTGGGATGATGATATAGAAATAGTACATCAATCTCGGCTGTAGAGCAGTCATGTATAGGGAAATTGCTAGACTGAATTCCAGGAATAGCTGAAAATAAAAAAAATAAAACTATTGTTAACAAGTGGGTAAATGTTTATTACCAATAACACAGAGAATTTTAACATTTGTCAAGAGCTTACGTTTACAATAAAACTAGTCTAATTCATGATTTTGGCGTTTAAGATATTTTTAACAGACTGAAGTCTTCTCTTCTGCATTTCTAACTATAGCCAATTTGTAATAGAGTGAGACGTGGCAGGCCGGAACAATATAACAGTATTGTCTGCTTAGTCAAAATTAAGACAGGATGTCTGACAGAACCAAATGAACGAGTAATGTGTTGTAACAGTGTTTTCATAAACCTACCTTCACGGCACATTAAATCACAATTAGGAGCGGCAGTCTCCATGAAGCCAACAAAGCAAACAACATAGATCAACATATGTAGATGTAGGACAGGCATGACAATGGGCAGTGTTTTTCTCCATCAGCGGAAAGTGGTAAAGTATAGATGAGTTTCTATCTCCTCTGGTGGGAAACGATTCATGTCAGTAGCTTGAACAAAAGAGTTGCACCCGGAATGTATGGGATGTGCGAAAACCGACTATAACTAAAACTAGTGGAAAACTAAAACTAAAACATTTGGCTCTGGGTGCGCTCTGGGGTATCGTCTAATTTTTGAATTGGGTGCACTCGGGCCTTCTGGACTCAGTTCTGACCACTCTTATGTCTAGTACTGGGTTGGTGTGGTCTTTGTCTTTATTCTTTTTGTTCCGTCATTTACTAATCCTTTTGTCCGTTTCCACATATATTTACGTTTTTATGTACTTCTTGACCTTCCGGCATCTCATTTCCATATTTCCGTTGGATACGTTTGTTTGTTGTGATAATTTTTCCATTCGTCGTCTTTTGATATTTTGTGTGTATCTTGATAAAGACCTTTTGGTTGAAACGTTCAATAAGATTTGTGTATTGTACTCGTAATTTATATGTTTTCGTGTGTGCACATCATTATCCACTAGTTTTAACTATAGTCCGTCGTGTGTGAGTGAAGCGATTATATAAACCTGTGCTTTACGGAAGTACAATTGCGCAGGTTTGTGACAATATTGCTACTACACTTCCCATTACATGTTAATTTGGTTCTGTCAGACATTCTGTCTGGATTTTAACTAAATAGCAGACCCGCTGTTCTATTGCTCCGGTCTGCCACGTCTCACTCTATTACAACATTCCTTGTACAGTTTTATAGATAAAACGGTAAATCTATGTCCCGTGACAGGAACTTGCCTTCGGGGATGAAGATAAATCTTCATGTACTAAACTGCATCAACTATTTGGTAGGATGGCCAGATCCTTTCCTAGCTGTATTTACCTTTCCTAACTCATGCGTCAGGTACCAATTTACAGCGGGGTCAACTGAAGCAGTGCTGGTGTCATGCGAGAAAACGCGACCGGTTCCCCTCTCCCCCCTCCCCTTCTGGACGTGGTTTCTAAAACGGCACTTGGTGATAGTAAGCAAGTTTACTATTTACAAGGCTGCCACTCTCCCAATTTCTGGATACATTTTGATGTATTTTAAATTTAATTAAGATTTCCATACAGCTTTCTGTGGATCTCTCTGAGTTTGGTGCATGTTCCAAAACTAGTTTAGTGTACTGCAGTCTTGCAGAATAAGTTATGGTGTCTGCGCTGTCTGTCCACATGGATACGCATGAGATGGAGGCAGTCTTAGTCTGTTTAAGTGTATGTTTAGTTGGTTGTGTTCTTTCCTGGAAAGAAACATGGTTACTTGTTGAGCACTGTCGAGATATTAATAGTTGTCTTTTGGGTGGTTGACTTTTATATCTCGGATGAGGTTTTTTTTCATTTTAGATGATTTTTTTGTCTTTTTGTTCCTGTGCTGTTCCAGCTTTAACTAGCATATCTGCCTTTTTGTTATTGTGTTGTTCCATCTTTAGCTAGCATATCTGACTTTTTGTTCTTGTGTTGTTCCATCTTTAGCTAGCATATCTGCATTTATTGCGAATGCAGAAGAAGATATCGGCATTTTCTGTTCCTGGTATGCCACAGTGAGATGGTTTTCAATGTAGCACTACGCATCTCTGGTAGCACTATTGTTTCTGGTATGCCACAGTGAGATGGTTTTCAATGTAGCACTACGCATCTCTGGTAACACTATTGTTTCTAGTATGCCACAGTGAGATTGTTTTCAATGTGGTACTACGCTTCTCTGTACGTCAATTTCTGCTCCTATCACATGTAAACGTTTAATCTTTAACATGTTTGTAAGACTGACAAACATGTTGCAAAACAGTACATTAGTAGAGAAAAGTAGGTAAGTAGCAAAAAAGTACACCAACAGCATAAAAAGACCTCAATAGCAAAACAGTACATCAGTAGCAAAATAGTACACCACAAGCAAAAAAGTGAATCAGTACCAAAATAGTACACCATAGGCAAAAAAGTACATCAGCAGCAAAATAGTACACCACAGGCAGAAACGTACATCAGTAGCAAAATAGTACACCACAAGCAAAAAAAGTACATCAGTAGCAAAATAGTACACCACAAGCAAAAAAGTACATCAGTAGCAAAATAGTACACCACAAGCAAAAATGTACATCAGCAGAAAGATGTACACCAGTAGCAAAACAGTACAACAGGAACAGAACAGTAAACGATAGCCAAAAGTACATCAATAACAAAAAAGTATATCAATAACAAAGAGTACATAGTTGTAAAACAGTACATCAGTAGCAAAAAAAGTACACCAGTAAGAAAAATGTACACCAGTAGAAAACAGTACACCAGTAGAAAAAATGTACATCGGTAGAAAACAGTATATCAGTAGAAAACAGTACATCAGTAGAAAACAGTACATCAGTAGAAAACAGTACATAAGTAGAAACAGTACATCAGTAGAAAACAGTATATCAGTAGAAAACAGTACACCAGTAGAAAACAGTACATAAGTAGAAACAGTACATCAGTAGAAAACAGTATATCAGTAGAAAACAGTACATCAGTAGAAAACAGTACATCAGTAGAAAACAGTACATCAGTAGAAAACAGTACATCAGTAGAAACAGTATATCAGTAGAAAACAGTACATCAGTAGAAAACAGTACATAAGTAGAAACAGTACATCAGTAGAAAACAGTATATCAGTAGAAAACAGTACATCAGTAGAAAACAGTACATAAGTAGAAACAGTATATCAGTAGAAAACAGTACATAAGTAGAAAACAGTACATCAGTAGAAACAGTATATCAGTAGAAAACAGTATATCAGTAGAAAACAGTACATCAGTAGAAAACAGTACATCAGTAGAAAACAGTACATAAGTAGAAAACAGTACATCAGTAGAAACAGTATATCAGTAGAAAACAGTATATCAGTAGAAAACAGTACATCTGTAGAAAACAGTACATCAGTAGAAAACAGTACATCTGTAGAAAACAGTACATCAGTAGAAAACAGTACATCTGTAGAAAACAGTACATCATTAGAAACAGTACATCAGTATAAAACAGTACATCTGTAGAAAACAGTACATCAGTAGAAAACAGTACATCTGTAGAAAACAGTACATCAGTAGAAAACAGTACATCTGTAGAAAACAGTACATCATTAGAAACAGTACATCAGTATAAAACAGTACATCAGTAGAAAACAGTACATCTGTAGAAAACAGTACATCATTAGAAACAGTACATCAGTATAAAATAGTACGAGTACATCAGTAGAAAATAGTACATCAGTAGAAAACAGTACATCTGTATAAAACAGTACATCAATAGAAAACAGTACATCCGTAGAAAACAGTACATCAATAGCAAAATAGTACACCACAAGCAAAAAAGTACATCAGCAGAAAGATGTACACCAGTAGCAAAACAGTACAACAGGAACAGAACAGTAAACGATAGCCAAAAGTACATCAATAACAAAAAAGTATATCAATAACAAAGAGTACATAGTTGTAAAACAGTACATCAGTAGCAAAAAAAGTACACCAGTAAGACAAATGTACACCAGTAGAAAACAGTACACCAGTAGAAAAAATGTACATCGGTAGAAAACAGTATATCAGTAGAAAACAGTACATCAGTAGAAAACAGTACATCAGTAGAAAACAGCACATAAGTAGAAAACAGTACATTAGAAACAGTACATCAGTATAAAATAGTACATCAGTAGAAAACAGTACATCAGTAGAAAAAGTACATCAGTAGAAAACAGTACATCAGTAGAAAACAGTACAAAAGTAGAAAACAGTACATCAGTAGAAAACAGTACACAATTAGAAAACAGTGCATCATTAGAAACAGTACATCTGTAGAAAACAGTACATCAGTAGAAAACAGCACATAAGTAGAAAACAGTACATTAGAAATAGTACATCAGTATAAAATAGTACATCAGTAGAAAACAGTATATCATTAGAAAAAGTACATCAGTAGAAAACAGTATATCATTAGAAAAAGTACATCAGTAGTAAACAGTACATCAGTAGAAAACTGTACATAAGTAGAACACAGTACATCAGTAGAAAACAGTACACAATTAGAAAACAGTACATCATTAGAAACAGTGCATCTGTAGAAAACAGTACATCAGTAGAAAACAGCACATAAGTAGAAAACAGTACATTAGAAACAGTACATCAGTATAAAATAGTACATCAGTAGAAAACAGTACATCAGTAGAAAACAGTACATCAGTAGAAAACAGTACATCTGTAAAAAAACAGTACATCAATAGAAAACAGTACATCCGTAGAAATCATGTACATCAATAGCAAAATAGTACACCACAAGCAAAAAAGTACATCAGCAGAAAGATGTACACCAGTAGCAAATCAGTACAACAGGAACAGAACAGTAAACGATAGCCAAAAGTACATCAATAACAAAAAAGTATATCAATAACAAAGAGTACATAGTTGTAAAACAGTACATCAGTAGCAAAAAAAGTACACCAGTAAGAAAAATGTACACCAGTAGAAAACAGTACACCAGTAGAAAAAATGTACATCGGTAGAAAATAGTATATCAGTAGAAAACAGTACATCAGTAGAAAACAGTACATCAGTAGAAACAGTACATCAGTATAAAACAGTACATCTGTAGTAAACAGTACATCAGTAGAAACAGTACATCAGTAGAAAACAGTACATCAGTAGAAACAGTACATCAGTAGAAAACAGTATATCATTAGAAAACAGTACATCAGTAGAAACAGTACATCAGTAGAAAACAGTATATCATTAGAAAAAGTACATCAGTAGAAAACAGTACATCAGTAGAAAACAGTACACAATTAGAAAACAGTACATCATTAGAAACAGTACATCAGTATAAAATAGTACATCAGTAGAAAACAGTATATCAGTAGAAAACAGTACATAAGTAGAAAACAGTACATTAGAAACAGTACATCAGTATAAAATAGTACATCAGTAGAAAACAGTACATCAGTAGAAAACAGTACATAAGTAGAAACAGTATATCAGTAGAAAACAGTACATCAGTAAAAAACAGTACATCAGTAGAAAACAGTACATCAGTAGAAAACAGTACATCAGTAGAAAACAGTACATAAGTAGAAACAGTACATCAGTAGAAAACAGTACATAAGTAGAAAACAGTACATCAGTAGAAAACAGTACATAAGTAGAAAACAGTACACAATTAGAAAACAGTACATCAGTAGAAAACAGTACATCAGTAGAAAACAGTACATAAGTAGAAAACAGTACATCAGTAGAAAACAGTACACAATTAGAAAACAGTACATCATTAGAAACAGTACATCAGTATAAAATAGTACATCAGTAGAAAACAGTACATCAGTAGAAAACAGCACATAAGTAGAAAACAGTACATTAGAAACAGTACATCAGTAGAAAACAGTACACAATTAGAAAACAGTACATCATTAGAAACAGTACATCAGTATAAAATAGTACATCAGTAGAAAACAGTACATCAGTAGAAAACAGTAGATAAGTAGAAAACAGTACATCTGTAAAAAACAGTACATCAATAGAAAACAGTACATCCGTAGAAAACAGTACATCAATAGAAAACAGTAAATCAGTAGAAAAGAGTATATAAGTAGCAAAACTGTACATCAGTATCAAATATATTTATAAAGTTTAAGCATTATACAATAGATACAAAAATTAAAAATAATTTACGGGTGGTAGAACTCACAATACAAAATATAAAATGTAAGACAGAATATCCATAAGATGAAAAAAACCATTGTTTTGTAAATAGAACTGCGAGAATAAAACACTCCCTAGTGCAAGTAAAAAACGCTACTGTTCAGACACATATGTCTGGGTGTCTGCTAGGAAACACCCTCAAACTTAAAAAGATACCAGAGAAGACCAATCACCACCCAAATATCGCATCATCCCATTGGATAACTGAGATGACCAAAAGATCACACGTACACACACACACACACACACACACACACACACACATACACACACACACGATACATGCAATAAGCATATATAATAGAACCTTTTATAATTTCATGTCGACATTTGCAACTTGCCGATCTTTATATGAAACACAAAATAATGATTAGTTTCACGCAGTGGATTCAATATTTATGACTTAATAGTTCGCACTTCGCACATTGTTTCCAAAAAATTTCTTATTAACTTTATCTGTATGCAGCACGTTTTATTTGTTTTGTTTATTATGACAGAAGGGCGCATAACTGTTCGTCCCTTTTGTTCTATATGCCAGACCGTAGAGTTTGACTTTTAGCTTTTTATTGGTGTTATTCTCACATTCAGTTTGATGGAGACGCTTTTCTATATGAATGTTCTATTTATATTATCTATAGGACAGGGTTGCTATATTGACTATTTTATGGCCATATTTCTCGAATTTGGCCATTTATAAAGGTTGCTTGCCATGTAGTTTATTTAGGACATTGTTAATGTTTTGGCATTGTTGGAGGGGGGGGGGGCATCAACTGTCACATATTTCCTTGTTTAAATGTGTAAAAATGTGTGGCGTGATCTTGTGCGGTTATTAACACTGTTCTACTTCTGTATACATGTAGATTAAAGAGTATATGATTGAAACATAAATTTTATACTTTTCTCCGGATGTCTAAGTGGAAACTTTCGTACGATAGTGGGACCTGATATGGCAAAAATGAGAATAGACGTTTTCATGGTAGCAAACGGCACTAGATAATAGTGCAAGATAATTGTTGATTACAAGATATTTGTTGATTACAAGATATTTGTTGATTACAAGATATTTGTTGATTACAAGATATTTGTTGATTACAAGATTATTTGTTGATTACAAGATATTTGTTGATTACAAGATAATTGTTGATTACAAGATAATTGTTGATTACAAGATAATTGTTGATTACAAGATTATTTGTTGATTACAAGATATTTGTTGATTACAAGATTATTTGTTGATTACAAGATATTTGTTGATTACAAGATTATTTGTTGATTACAAGATTATTTGTTGATTACAAGATAATTGTTGATTACATCATACTTATTTTATTACAGGATAATTATTTGAATACTAGATGTTTGTTTGATTGCAATATGATTGTTTAATTACTATATAATTGTTTGATTAATAAATGATTGTTTGATTACAAGACTACAAGCTTGGCTACAAGCTAATTGCTGATTGCAAGATGTTTGTTGATTACAAGATGATTGTTTATTACTAGTTAATTGTTCGTTACACGATATTTGTTTGATTGCCATCGCCATTGAAATGGATGGCGACAGGAGTTGGTTTGCTGTTTTTAATGCCATGAAGATACCTGCAGAAACGGTCACTCAATCTTCAACCCGTTTCATCTATACGCTTCTTGTCACAGAGTGTACATATAATAACGTAAATGACAATACAGGATTCACATGTACAGGGCACATCGACTTATGCAAGTGTACAGGCCACATCGACTTATTCAAGTGAAATGAAACACCTCTTCATCTCTTTCGCTAGTATCTTTGTCAAGAGCCATGTTTAATATTGATAACACAGAGTTGGTATAAAAAGAAAAAAAACTGATTATAAATTGTCATTGTGGTGTTATGCTGAATTTTGGGAGTTTTGACTATTGTGTGTTTGGGTGTTTTGAGTATTGGCGACAGTTGGTAAGTAACAACATTGGATTTCTGATATCTTGTTTGTATCTCTCTATCGAGTTTGCCATCTTTTGCAAAGACAATTCCTAAATATTTGAACTCTGAGACCTGCTTTAGTTGTGTACCATTGACACATACATTTAACTGTCCTGCTGTTCTACGTAAAATTCTCTGTTTTAGATGTGTTTAGTTTCATGTTGTGTTGTACGCAGGTTGCATGGAGCAGATGTGTGTTGTTCGCAGGTTGCATGGAGCAGATGTGTTTAGTTTCATGTTGTGTTGTACGCAGGTTGCATGGAGTAGATGTGTTTAGTTTCATGTTGTGTTGTTCGCAGGTTGCATGGAGCAGATGTGTTTAGTTTCATGTTGTGTTGTTCGCTGGTTGCATGGAGCAGATGTGTTTAGTTTCATGTTGTGTTGTTCGCTGGTTGCATGGAGTAGATGTGTTTAGTTTCATGTTGTGTTGTTCGCTGGTTGCATGGAGCAGATGTGTTTAGTTTCATGTTGTGTTGTTCGCTGGTTGCATAGAGCAGATGTGTTTAGTTTCATGTTGTGTTGTTCGCTGGTTGCATAGAGCAGATGTGTGTTGTACGCAGGTTTCATGGAGCAGATGTGTGTTGTACGCAGGTTGCATGGAGCAGATGTTGTATTGTACGCAGGTTGCATGGATCAGATGTGTGTTGCGCTGTAATTCATCTTCAGATTCGTATATAAAACCTGGACATCTACAAGTAGTAGCTCGTTTAGTGAGAGGTGTTCTTAATTTGGTTTCCCTGCAGTAGTGTATTCGTTTCTTAGATATTCTTCTTTTAGTTTTCCTCTCCATGTAAGTTACGTATGTCTCTCCATGTAAGTTACGTATGTCTCTCCATGTAAGTTACGTATGTCTCTCCATGTAAGTTACGTATGTCTCTCCATGTAAGTTACGTATGTCTCTCCATGTAAGTTACGTATGTCTCTCCATGTAAGTTACGTATGTCTCTCCATGTAAGTTACGTATGTCTCTCCATGTAAGTTACGTATGTCTCTCCATGTAAGTTACGTATGTCTCTCCATGTAAGTTACATATGTCTCTCCATGTAAGTTACGTATGTCTCTCCATGTAAGTTACGTATGTCTCTCCATGTAAGTTACGTATGTCTCTCCATGTAAGTTACGTATGTCTCTCCATGTAAGTTACATATGTCTCTCCATGTAAGTTACGTATGTCTCTCCATGTAAGTTACGTATGTCTCTCCATGTATGTTACATATGTCTCTCCATGTATGTTACGTATGTCTCTCCATGTATGTTACGTATGTCTCTCCATGTAAGTTACGTATGTCTCTCCATGTAAGTTACGTATGTCTCTCCATGTAAGTTACGTATGTCTCTCCATGTATGTTACATATGTCTCTCCATGTATGTTACATATGTCTCTCCATGTATGTTACATATGTCTCTCCATGTATGTTACATATGTCTCTCCATGTATGTTACGTATGTCTCTCCATGTATGTTACATATGTCTCTCCATGTAAGTTACGTATGTCTCTCCATGTAAGTTACGTATGTCTCTCCATGTAAGTTACGTATGTCTCTCCATGTAAGTTACGTATGTCTCTCCATGTAAGTTACATATGTCTCTCCATGTAAGTTACGTATGTCTCTCCATGTAAGTTACGTATGTCTCTCCATGTAAGTTACGTATGTCTCTCCATGTAAGTTACGTATGTCTCTCCATGTAAGTTACATATGTCTCTCCATGTAAGTTACGTATGTCTCTCCATGTATGTTACATATGTCTCTCCATGTATGTTACGTATGTCTCTCCATGTATGTTACGTATGTCTCTCCATGTAAGTTACGTATGTCTCTCCATGTAAGTTACGTATGTCTCTCCATGTAAGTTACGTATGTCTCTCCATGTATGTTACATATGTCTCTCCATGTATGTTACATATGTCTCTCCATGTATGTTACATATGTCTCTCCATGTATGTTACATATGTCTCTCCATGTATGTTACGTATGTCTCTCCATGTATGTTACATATGTCTCTCCATGTATGTTACGTATGTCTCTCCATGTATGTTACATATGTCTCTCCATGTATGTTACGTATGTCTCTCCATGTATGTTACATATGTCTCTCCATGTAAGTTACGTATGTCTCTCCATGTATGTTACATATGTCTCTCCATGTATGTTACATATGTCTCTCCATGTATGTTACGTATGTCTCTCCATGTATGTTACATATGTCTCTCCATGTATGTTACGTATGTCTCTCCATGTATGTTACATATGTCTCTCCATGTATGTTACGTATGTCTCTCCATGTAAGTTACGTATGTCTCTCCATGTATGTTACATATGTCTCTCCATGTATGTTACGTATGTCTCTCCATGTATGTTACATATGTCTCTCCATGTATGTTACGTATGTCTCTCCATGTATGTTACATATGTCTCTCCATGTATGTTACATATGTCTCTCCATGTATGTTACATATGTCTCTCCATGTATGTTACATATGTCTCTCCATGTATGTTACGTATGTCTCTCCATGTATGTTACATATGTCTCTCCATGTAAGTTACGTATGTCTCTCCATGTAAGTTACGTATGTCTCTCCATGTATGTTACATATGTCTCTCCATGTATGTTACGTATGTCTCTCCATGTATGTTACATATGTCTCTCCATGTATGTTACGTATGTCTCTCCATGTATGTTACATATGTCTCTCCATGTATGTTACGTATGTCTCTCCATGTATGTTACATATGTCTCTCCATGTATGTTACATATGTCTCTCCATGTATGTTACGTATGTCTCTCCATGTATGTTACATATGTCTCTCCATGTATGTTACATATGTCTCTCCATGTATGTTACATATGTCTCTCCATGTATGTTACATATGTCTCTCCATGTATGTTACGTATGTCTCTCCATGTATGTTACATATGTCTCTCCATGTATGTTACGTATGTCTCTCCATGTATGTTACATATGTCTCTCCATGTATGTTACGTATGTCTCTCCATGTATGTTACATATGTCTCTCCATGTAAGTTACGTATGTCTCTCCATGTATGTTACATATGTCTCTCCATGTATGTTACATATGTCTCTCCATGTATGTTACGTATGTCTCTCCATGTATGTTACATATGTCTCTCCATGTATGTTACGTATGTCTCTCCATGTATGTTACATATGTCTCTCCATGTATGTTACGTATGTCTCTCCATGTAAGTTACGTATGTCTCTCCATGTATGTTACATATGTCTCTCCATGTATGTTACGTATGTCTCTCCATGTATGTTACGTATGTCTCTCCATGTATATTACAAACAGAAGAAAATAGTGAGTAAACAATTGTGCCTGACGCATGTTTTTATTTCAAATGAGAGTTTGTTATTACCATTATCTCAGGTTTTTTTTTGCTCTTCGAACTAAGCTCTTATGTGACGTTTTTATGCAATGATATTTATCATTTTTGTAGCTGTGTTTCATAATCGGCAATCAAAAACTGTATCATCATTATGTCACAGGTGATTTATATTATGTCTTCCAATTTTCTGGCATAGCTCGCATATATGCTATTATAATTTTACTGAATAAATTGATCAAATCGGGTTACACCAATTATGTCAATCTTGTTTAATGCGCTGAATAGCTCTCTTTTGGTTACTGATTTTTGTATTATTGATCTTTGTTGCCAATAAATATTCCTTATTCTCATATATTTATCATATATTTATCATATATTTATCATATATTTATCATGTTTAAATTCTCCATCCTAATTATCTCTTTATGCTGCTCTCATCAAATGCCTTTCATGAAGTCGATAGAGCACAATAATGGAAGCCTCGATAGAGAAATAGAGACGAGGTGTCAAAAGGCACATGCAGTAACATACCAACTGTCACCACTACTTCTTCATCCCAAGATCGAGATGGAAGTTAAAAGACAAATGATCTACAGTATATTCCTACCAACACTGTGTTACCAGAGCCAAACCTGGTCTCTCTCATCGTCACATTACAGAAAAATAGTGACGTGAGATGAAAATGCTTGAGGAAAGCTGCCGGGGTCACCAGGTCTGACCGATTACGAAATGAAAGTAGCAGGGAAAGAATAGTTATAATACAGTGCACAGAATACATAGAAAACCAGCAGATCAGGTGATATGGCCACATTATGAGAATGCATCACGAAAAGTTGCTCGTACAAGCATATAACCAAATGAGATCAGAGTACAAAGCTAGAGGAAGATCACGGCAAAGATGAATAGAAAACGTCAGGGACATCCTGAACAGACACGGTCATGGCACAGCCGAGGCCATACATCTGGCTTTAGAACGCAAGCTCGAGCTCTATTCATCCCTTAAGCTTAACGACAAGAGTGGATCACAAACCACCTGGGGAAAGACAATAGACAATAGATCACAAAGCATAGAAAATATCAAAATGCCTGCTCTTTTCAATATATCAGCCCAGTGACAGCCACATAACTTCAAGAATTCTACGAGAGTAGTGCACGTGAAAGCTGATTAAGCGTCTCACCTTGTGCATATAAGTTGACCATATATCACTGACCAACTTATCGATGTGGGTGCTGATGATCAGGTTTGCCAGATAATTGTAACTGTTCACGGTTAAATTTCAGATAGAACATGGCACAAAATGACCATAATTCATAAATGTAATAAAAAACTACTAAACACCCCAAAACTGCATAAAATCGGAGAATTACACTAAAAGTACTGTTACTCTGTATTTTCTGAAGCAAAGTAAATATTGAGGTTATGTCAACTGAAGAGAAATTTAATATTACCATTCTTTTCACAAGTCGTTTAGTTGAAGAAGTCATATAATATGATAGTAGTGTAACCTGTAACGCCTGTGCCAGCATCTATAGCATCCATGAACTACCATAAACGTTTGTTAGTTCTTGACTTTACGGTAATTGTATCGTTGCTGTGGCCCATGTCGCATTTTTTTATCTTCACTGCTGTGGCCTAATGAATCAAGTGGTAGAACCTACTCTCTAATTCTAAAATCAATTAAACCCAATATAAAAAAGTTCACAAATATTTAATCCCCACTTTCAATCGTTACATTAACTGAATGAATTATAGCCACAACCATAGTCAGGACAACATCAGAATAAGGGACGTCACATACGATATAGTATTTACATAAGATGGACAAAGAAACGTCACATACAATATACTATCTAGTTATCATTAAAAGTACTATCTAATCAAGATTAAAATTACTATCTAGTCAAGATTAAAAGTACTATCTAGTTATGATTAAAAGTACTATTTAGTCAAGATTAAAAGTACTATCTAGTTATGATTAAAAGTACTATCTAGTCATGATTAAAAGTACTATCTATTCAAAATTAAAAGTACTATCTAGTTATGATTAAAAGTACTATTTAGTTAAGATTAAAAGTACTATCTAGTTATGATTAAAAGTACTATTTAGTCAAGATTAAAAGTACTATCTAGTTATGATTAAAAGTACTATTTAGTTAAGATTAAAAGTACTATCTAGTTATGATTAAAAGTACTATCTAGTCATGATTAAAAGTACTATCTATTCAAAATTAAAAGTACTATCTAGTTATGATTAAAAGTACTATTTAGTCAAGATTAAAAGTACTATCTAATCAAGATTAAAATTACTATCTAGTCAAGATTAAAAGTACTATCTAGTTATGATTAAAAGTACTATTTAGTTAAGATTAAAAGTACTATCTAGTTATGATTAAAAGTACTATCTAGTCAAGATTAAAAGTACTATCTAGTCATGATTAAAAGTACTATTTAGTTAAGATTAAAAGTATTATCTAGTCAAGATTAAAAGTACTATCTAGTCAAGATTAAAAGTACTATCTAGTTATGATTAAAAGTACTATTTAGTTAAGATTAAAAGTACTATCTAGTTATGATTAAAAGTGCTATCTAGTTATGATTAAAAGTACTATTTAGTTATGATTAAATGTACTATCTAGCCAAGATTAAAAGTGCTATCTAGTTATGATTAAAAGTACTATTTAGTTAAGATTAAAAGTACTATCTAGTTATGATTAAAAGTGCTATCTAGTTATGATTAAAAGTACTATTTAGTTATAACTAAAAGTACTATCTAGTCATTCTTGATTCTTGATTAGAAAACTGGTATCACAGCACGTGGGGCATTCCCATAAGTGCTCCGTCCTCTGTTCCAGCTGCCATTCAACCCGATGGTGTTTCGAGTCCAATGCCGCCAAAACAGAAGTCGACATCAGGGCACAACTCTGGCCCTTGCGACAGGTTTCTTTGTTGTTCCGCCCACCCACGCCGTGCTCGGAACTAGTTCAAGCACAACGTCGGCCCGTCGGAACAACATGGTAAATGTTATTTAAGGTTACGACTATCTAGTCATGATTAAAAGTAACATCTAGTCATGATTAAAAGTATTATCTAGTCAAGATTAAAAGTACTATCTAGTAAAAATTAAAAGTACTATCTAGTCAAGATTAAAAGTACTATCTAGTCATGATTAAAAGTACTATCTAGTCAAGATTAAAAGTACTATGTAGTCAAAATTATAATCACTATCTAGATATGACTAAAAGCACTATCTAGTCATGATTAATGTACTATGTCATGATTAAAAATATATTCTATAGTTGTGGTTAGAAGTACTATC
Organism: Meghimatium bilineatum; assembly: GCA_034231615.1. Classification (NCBI taxonomy): domain Eukaryota; kingdom Metazoa; phylum Mollusca; class Gastropoda; order Stylommatophora; family Philomycidae; genus Meghimatium; species Meghimatium bilineatum. The sequence continues at coordinate 9,120,135 of CM067321.1, forward strand.
TAGTCCTACTTAAATATGGCATTATTGCTCTGAGATTGGGTGGTAGGGGAGATAGAGAGAAAAAAAGGGGAAAGGGGGGGAAGTTTAAAATTTGTTTGCAGTTACTCCATCTTTTGCATCTGCGGAGCAACAGCCCGACACACAGGATCGTCTCTGCAAATCAAACTAAAACAATCTGTCTTCTTTTGACTTGGATCAGTGGTTTCTGTCTTGCATTGATACCAATTGTGTTCAATTTTGAAATATATTCTTCAAACGCTGTATGTCTTGGCTTACCTTTAACAACTCAACTTCTCAATGGATGGCAGTTCTCGTTTGGTCTGTTTATCGTGCATAATTTTCTCATGTTTTTATTCATCGCTTACGGTCAAAAAGCTATCTTCAGTGCGTTATACGGGAACAGACCTACGGAGATATCTGTAATCAAATCTTCCAGACGTATTAAAGATATCTTAGTAGCCAAACAGTTATTTCTTGTTGCTCTGTCCAACTTTCTTAGCTGGTTTCCTATCGGACTTATGGGCTTATTATCTCTTGGTGGACACGAAATTAGCAATGATGTGTATGCCTGGACAACGATTGTCATTATTCCTATAAATTCTGCAGCAAATCCACTGCTCTACACCATCCCGGCTCTTCTAGAAAAATGGGAGAAATATATGTACGTTGACGTGACAACACACATTCGCACTTAATATCCACATTCTCACAATTAATCACGGAGTACCGTCTTCGCAACGAATTGTTATTGTAGCTGTCATAAGTAAGAGAAACTTAAGTAAGATTTGATATTACACAATCTTATTTAAGGAGTGAGATTTGATATTACACAATCTTATTTAAATAGTGAGATTTGATATTACACAATCTTATTTAAGTAGTGAGATTTGATATTACACAATCTTATTTAAATAGTGAGATTTGATATTACACAATCTTATTTAAGTAGTGAGATTTGATATTACACAATCTTATTTAAATAGTGAGATTTGATATTACACAATCTTATTTAAGTAGTGAGATTTGATATTACACAATCTTATTTAAGTAGTAAGATTTGATATTACACAATCATATTTAAGTAGTGAGATTTGATATTACACAATCATATTTAAATAATGAGATTTGATATTACACAATCTATTTAAGTAGTGAGATTTGATATTACACAATCTTATTTAAGTAGTGAGATTTGATGTTACACACAATTATTTAAGTAGTGAGATTTGATGTTACACAATCTATTTAAGTAGTGAGATTTGATGTTACACAATCTATTTAAGTAGATTTGATATTATGTGCATCTCACTTGCGATCCACATAGCAGTGCAAACAGATTAAGTAAACAATTTTAAAAACAATTATGAAGGTTAAAACCGACTGCTTTTAATTTGTGTAACTGTTGATGTACTTTCATCTTGTGAACGTCCGGCATTAGTTTGTTATAACAGAAACGTTCTTACCACGCTGAATAGGAGGCTTCTGATAAAAGCATTGTATACCACTGAACGTTGTTATATTCCCATAAAAACAGCAGTAGTTACACACGTATGATATCTTTCATATGCTCACCAGCATTGGTCAATATGCTCATTTTATAGGTTCATATAAGATAAAACTGGTGCTCATCCTGGTTGCTCAGCATTGCTCATTCTATAGGGTTATATAAAACTCCTACTTAGCCCTCTCAAATTGTTATATAAATATTTTACTCAGCCATGTTGCTCAGCAATGATCAGCATATGAGGTGATGTAAGAGAAAACTGTTGGTTTTAGATTTTTCTTACTGGAGAAGTGTGGAAATGATTGTGTTTTTTTTACTACTGTTAAAATATCTTGGATAACTGTTAAACATTTTGTTACTGCGTCACTGTTAAACCTATTTTTTGTTACTACCGCTGTTAAACAACATTTTGTTATTGGACCATTAGTAGGTAGGCACATTTCCATCTCTTCCAACGATATTATTATTTTACTATAATCTACAATCCATAGCGACGATAGATGCAACTCACTAGAGCAATTTGAATCATATAGAGTTCTCTACAGTCATACAAGGAAGCACTTGTACAATCATGTGATGTGTATGTTTTTTTTGGCATGTAGTCCTTAAATTGTCACCACGATCTGCTGTATCCTTATACCATTCCTGATCTTTACTCTCCAAACAACATAGTCCAAGGCATGATGCTGTACCCACGATATCGTACCATGCATATCACGTTTGTACATGTCTTTGTACCGAAGTAGAAGTTGACCCTGAGATCTCCTCCCAGACTGTGTGATTCGCTATAAAGTAAATCCTTCAGTAGATTCTGTCATCTTCCATCTTTTCAGTATGTCCCAGCCATTTAAGTCTGCACAAACTGAGCATAGAATATACTGTGGTATGCCTATTCTTTCCAATATATCGGTATTAGTGTACTTATCATTCCACCTAACTTTCCAATATATCGGTATTAGTGAACTTGTCATTCCACCTAACTTTCCAATATATCAGTATTAGTGAACTTGTCATTCCACCTAACTTTCCAATATATCAGTATTAGTGTACTTGTCCTTCCACCTAACTTTCCAATATATCAGTATTAGTGAACTTGTCATTCCACCTAACTTTCCAATATATCAGTATTAGTGTACTTGTCCTTCCACCTAACTTTCCAATATATCAGTATTAGTGAACTTGTCCTGTCACCTAACTCCAAGATTTACTTCGGAAGCAGCACATGCGATAGCTTATTAGTCATCTCTTCTTCTGTATATAGGTTGTCCATGTTTCACTGCATCAGAGAATGATTATGATGATACAAGCATGGTAAACCAGGAGTTTAGTTTTTATTGTTAATTTTCCGTTTCCCTGGACCATTTTTGTGTGTCTATTCATTGTTGTAGATGTCTTACCAATCCTAACGCGTATTTCTTGATCCAGGGATAATGTCTTGTTGACTGGGGATCATAGATATGTAATGTGGTCAACCTCTAGCTCATCACCACGGATAACAATTTGTGGATACTTGCTGTCAGTCTACGTTGTAATTTGTTTTCTCTTTGCTGATTGTTAGTCCAAAGTCACACTATAAATCAGAAATCTCTTTCATTTTAGTACGTTTTGCAGTTCATTCTATAAGTCTGTCGACTGAACCAATGTTATGCATTTTTAAAATTGGAAATGGCCCATTCCCATTTCTTTTCCACAGATACATTGATGATGGGATAGGTATTACTGACATGACAGAAGCAGAACTGTCTCGCTTCATCAACTTCATCAACAATTTCAACCCCGCTATTAAATTCACATTTATCATTTCCACCACATCTGTCCATTTCCTGGACATCATTGTCACCATTCATCCCCTATACCTCAGCACCTCAGTCTACTACAAACCCACTGATGCACATGGCTTTCTGCTCTACACTTCTTCTCATCCTCCCGCCTGTCGTAACTCACTACCTTCTTCGCCTTCGTCGCTTATGTAGCGATGACGACGATTTTCTCGACAAATCCTCTGAGATGATTGAGTTATTCCGTAGACGCTCCTTCCCTGACAGCATTCTTTCATTGGCTTGGCTCCGTGTACGCCAGCTATCTCGCCTTGATACCTTGAATAATTCCCAGGGTTCTTCATCCTCCTCTGATAGGGTTAAACTGGTTCTTTCCTTCCATCCCCATAACTCGACTGTCCGTCGTATTCTACTTAAACATTATTCCCTTCTCCAGTCTGATTCTGACACCCGTGACGTTTTCCACAACTTACCTCTGGTGGCCTATAGGCGCGACAAAAATTTGAAGGACATCTTGGTCCACAGGCACCTCAGGTCCTCTGCACCTGACCATTTTGGTACCGTGCAGTGCTCACGCGGTCGTTGCTACACGTGTCCTTATGTGGTTCAGATGCGCTCCATCTCATTCCCCAAGGCCAGTTTCTCCATCGATGAGGCCTTTACATGTGAATCCCGTAATGTTATTTACATGAGCATATGTAAACGCTGTGGTAAGCAATATATCGGTGAGACTGGCCTTAGACTGAGCGACCGCTTCTGTAACCACCTGCATGCTAACAAACACAGAACACCCACTCCTGTGGCTAATCACTTCAACGGCGGTGTCCTTGACATTCAGGTCACTGCCATCAGATTCTGCACCACCGATGATAGATCTAGGTACTCCCTAGAAAATCGTCTCATTTTCGAGTTGGGTACCATCAAGCCATTTGGACTCAATTCCGATCACTCTTTCGCTTAGTTCTCGGTCGGATTGGTCTTTGTTGTTTTTGAGCCTTTATTTACGTCATCGTTTTGTTCATCTCCTTCCACCTGTATTATCGTCTTTGTGTACTTCCTGTTCGTATCCTTCCGGTATCTAACTACTATATTTCACTCAGATACGCATTCATTTCTACTTGTGGTATTTTTATGTTTGTATGTTATGAGCGTATCTTGAAAAAGGCCTATTGGTCCGAAACGTCGACTTTGTCCTGTATTGTCATTTGTATGATTATATTCTGTGTTTTGTTTTGTTGTATGTACCATATTCATTCATGCAAACATCCGCTAGTGATAGTGTGTTAGTCGTCATCAAGTAGGACTTCATTACGTCTTACACGTGAGTATTATTTATATTTTGTTACTGACTCGTGTTAAACCTTTTATAACTGGACCATTGTTAAACTATTTATAAACAATGAACTGATTTATATCGCACATGTACTTAAAATGAATGAAAACAGACGGCCATTGCAAGTATTAAAATGGGTACCAGATGACAAAAGAAAAAGACCAAGAGAGAATCCTCGCAGAACAACCATCAAAGAGTATGGGTCTCAATAACATACAAGAATTACATACAGTAGAATCCCATACCTCGAACTGGAGTGTTCTGGTTTCTGTCCTATGTCCTGTGTTCGACGCTGAAGGAATATTTGTTAATAAACATTTGTTTTGGACCACTACAAAATTGTTATTGACCGCTATTAAACTGTAAATGGACGCTTTAAAAACTGTTTCATATGAGTCCAAAAATGTTATTTGTGATATTGGCTGTTTTGTAATTGTAGGCCTAGGCTAGAATCCATCAAATATTGGAATTTTAATTTTCTGTGCATTTCCATCATATTTGTGTTTTGGCAATGACTTTTTAAAAAATCTGACAAGTTAACAAAAATAAAAGATAATGCCACATTGTCTCTGATTGTTAAAATCATGTTGTATGTATAAATAAAGTCTTCTGTCTTGTTTATTTGTCATTAACGATATCTGAAGAAAATGTTAAAATAAATTATAACGGTACATGATCATCTCCATTAGACAACATGGTCCAACCAGCCACTAACTAACATTAGACATATTGTGCGAAGGTAAACGTTCAAGTGGAGGGCAGAAAAAGCGCTTCAAGGATCACATAAAAAGCTCTCTCAAGAACTACAGCATCGATACTAGATCCTTGGAGACTACAGCACTTGATCGCTCAGCCTGGTACACTCAGATCACTGCTGGCATCACGAAATTTGAAAAAGAAAGAACACTGCGGGCAATCCACAAGCGCAAGAAGCAGAAAGACAAATCCGTAAATTCTCCTACCCCGAACCTTTAGCACTCCTGCATGCACTGCAATATAACTTTCCGTGCACGAATCGGACATCTACGAACTCACAAAATAAATTAGTTAATTACAAATTTTAATTATTATTATTATTATATATATATATATATATATATATATATATATATATATATATATATATATATATATATATATATATATATATATATATATATATATATATATATATATATATATATATATATATATATATATATATATATATTTCCCCCATCGTATTTAATGTTTATTTCATGGCATGCTCATCTTCGTTTGCGAAGGAGGAACATCATCATCATCTATACACAGGTAACGAAAGATAAACGTACACAAATATAGATAAATAAATATATTTATTATCAAGGAATGTACAAAATTATACAGTATGTCAATATGTACAATATTGTGGAGAGGTAATGGCCAATTTTTGATTTTTTTTGTAGTCAAAATCAAATTGTTTTAATTCTAGTGTTGTCATAGTTTTGACCAATTATATGTGTGAGTCATGTATGCTGTGTTGACCATTTATAGCTGTGAGTCATGTATGCTGTGTTGACCATTTATAGCTGTGAGTCATGTATGCTGTGTTAACCATTTATAGCTGTGAGTCATGTATGCTGTGTTAACCATTTATAGCTGTGAGTCATGTATGCTGTGTTAACCATTTATAGCTGTGAGTCATGTATTCTGTGTTAACCATTTATAGCTGTGAGTCATGTATGCTGTGTTAACAGTTTATAGCTGTGAGTCATGTATGCTGTGTTAACCATTTATAGCTGTGAGTCATGTATGCTGTGTTAACCATTTATAGCTGTGAGTCATGTATGCTGTGTTAACCATTTATAGCTTTGAGTCATGTATGCTGTGTTAACCATTTATAGCTGTGAGTCATGTATGCTGTGTTAACCATTTATAGCTGTGAGTCATGTATGCTGTGTTAACCATTTATAGCTGTGAGTCATGTATGCTGTGTTAACCATTTATAGCTGTGAGTCATGTATGCTGTGTTAACCATTTATAGCTGTGAGTCATGTATGCTGTGTTAACAGTTTATAGCTGTGAGTCATGTATGCTGTGTTAACCATTTATAGCTGTGAGTCATGTATGCTGTGTTAACCATTTATAGCTGTGAGTCATGTATGCTGTGTTAACCATTTATAGCTGTGAGTCATGTATGCTGTGTTAACCATTTATAGCTGTGAGTCATGTATGCTGTGTTAACCATTTATAGCTGTGAGTCATGTATGCTGTGTTAACCATTTATAGCTGTGAGTCATGTATGCTGTGTTAACCATTTATAGCTGTGAGTCATGTATGCTGTGTTAACCATTTATAGCTGTGAGTCATGTATGCTGTGTTGACCATTTATAGCTGTGAGTCATGTATGCTGTGTTAGAAAATACTAGAGAATGTCATGGAAAGTGACTCAACTACCATGCTGGAACAGTGACGTAGTATGTGGGTGTAGGGAGGAGAGGCACCTTTCCGAGCGCCTTATTAGGGGCGACAAAAATATAGAAAGTCCTACGCTTGTGTGGCAGAAAGGTCAAATTCTTAGTTTCATCCCGTGCGACATATATACAGTTATGCAACTGTGTAGGAAATAATATATTACATTCTGATGTATGGAAGTGAATCATGGACAATCAACAGAATAATGAAATAAATTATGTAGAAACATTAGAAATGTGGTTATATAGGAGGATGTTGAGAACACAATGTTGAGAACAAAATGTTGAGAACACAATGTTGAGAACACAATGTTGAGAACAAAATGTTGAGAACACAATGTTGAGAACAAAATGTTGAGAACACAATGTTGAGAACACAATGTTGAGAACAAAATGTTGAGAACACAATGGACAGATAAAACGAGTGAAATCTTGAAAGTAGTTAATTTAAAACAAAAAACACGTTGCTCACTCACATCAGAAAAAAACAACTAGTCCAGTTTGTTGTGAGTCATTTTGAAAACAGTCCAATTTGTTGTGAGTCATTTTGAAAACAGTCCAGTTTGTTGTGAGTCATTTTGAAAACAGTCCAGTTTGTTGTGAGTCATTTTGAAAACAGTCCAGTTTGTTGTGAGTCATTTTGAAAACAGTCCAATTTGTTGTGAGTCATTTTGAAAACAGACCCATTTGTTGTGAGGCATTTTGAAAACATTTCAATTTGTTGTGAGTCATTTTGAAAACAGTCCAATTTGTTGTGAGTCATTTTGAAAACATTTCAATTTGTTGTGAGTCATTTTGAAAACATTTCAATTTGTTGTGAGTCATTTTGAAAACATTTCAATTTGTTGTGAGTCATTTTGAAAACAGACCCATTTGTTGTGAGTCATATTGAAAACATTTCAATTTGTTGTGAGTCATTTTGAAAACATTTCAATTTGTTGTGAGTCATTTTGAAATAGAAAATATGCAGCACAAACTGACTATAGACACGATGAAGAGCAAGAGAGGTATGGGAGGACACAGAGAGAGAGAGAGAGAGAGAGAGAGAGAAAGACAGCTTGAGACTGTGGCATGGGGGAGCATCATTGTCGGAAATGATTAATATCACATAAAACAAAAGGTCAGATGCCGACATGATAACCAACAGCAACGACATGAGGTATAACAATAAGCAGTTATCGGAAAATTGTTTTGTCCAGTTTCCAGGTTGTATAAAGTACTGTGATAGCATAATTACAAAGTCTATCAAAGTGTCACATTTGAATATGTTCTTTAGAATACAGATTTCTAAACACTTAGAATGATTATTTGTGAATTGAAACTTGTTACTATTAATTTACATAGGTATCACTAGGGTTAAATATAATTTATTGAGACACCGGGGATAGATAATAATTTATGTTCAAACACGACATCACTGGATGAGTTTATATTGAGACAAGACATCACTGGATGAGTTTAACAAGGTTTAGTGAGATACTAGTTAGATAATCGAAAGATCATCCTCACTGACATAGAACAATCGGTTCATAAGTGACCAGGTCTCATCCTCAAATTCAGTGTAGTGACTGACCACGCCTACTCTGTGGTGGTTCACCATTCTTCTCTTGTTACCCGTGTAACGTTCTTTTTTAGCCACGCCCCTCTGGACATAGTATTCCTTTAGTCTGTTCAAGGTTGCAGATTCACAAACGTATTTTACATCTTTCGCTTGTCCTATTTCCCTAAGAGTATTCAAAACATAAGCATGGCCCATAGCTTGTATGGTTCTCATTATCCATACCAGCATGCCTATCTACGCGTTCATTTCCTCTGACGCCGGCATGTCCAGGCACATTTAGGGCCTATGAGATTGACAAGTGATAGATGTTATTCTCTCTTTTAAACAAGACTTCACTGGAGTTTAACATATTTTAGTGAGACACCAGTGACAGATAATATTCTCTGTTCTATCAAAGATTTCCAAACAAACTTATGCTTCGCTGATTCTGCTCGTAAAGTTATTGTCACATTATTTGTAGCAGTTACAGATGATGGTGATGGTTGCTGTCTTGGAGATTTATTACTGATTGAGTTTAAGCGCACATGAAGGACAAACTCTGATGCTGGAGAAAAAAAAGATTGTGAAAATTGTTATAATTTGTAATCACGTTTAAAGTTTTCACTAATGAATATATTATATACAATTGAATCTCTTTATAACACATTCCGATATAACAAACTTTTGTATGTGATCTCAACATAATTGAAAATTTACGTACACGGGTTTCCGTACTACAAAGCGTTGTATCGTGCTCAGTGGCGTAAAACGTGGCCGGCAACAATAGAAGACATTTGAGCAGGTGTGTTTTCCGTATGTGACGTCAAGACGCAAGGCTCCCATTGTGTACATGCGAATGCATGCAAGTGACTTTTTGCAATAATAATAAATTACAACAAAATAATCGAATACAGTAACTAATAGTGTAGAACTATATCTATATATACACATTCTCGGACAGTTCCACAAGTTTTTTTCTACCAAACAAATATATTAGGATTTGCAATGTGCATGTTTTGTTATCACTTTTTGAGTTGTTTTTTGTCCACATAAAATGTTACATACACTGATGTCTCTGATTTGGTCATTACTTGCTGAAATATTATTTCTAAAAACATGATCTATGTATGGAAATTTTCAGAGATGGATATTATGTGTTCTTACAATGATTAAATATAATGATACTGTTAATAAGATAATGTTTGTTTGTTTGTTTTGAGAACCTCAGGAATTGCGAGCGATTAGCTCTTACTTCCTATGTGCAGTGGGGTGGTTTTTCTGGGCTGTTGTTTCATACACAGGAGACGTCAGCTTTCGGCTTAGAACGATGGCTATTAAAGGAGTCTTCTACTCAGAGGGGGTATTTGTCATGAGACAAAGTCGCCCTTGTATTGTCAGGGCATGAGGGGAGAGCAAAGAATAGCGACACTGTTTACTTGAACGCATGTAGTAAGTGGAGACTAAAGACGTTATGGGATGGAGTTCGCTGTCTAATCCCATATAGGGTCAGTGACTCAAAGCCTTGATGAAGTCGGATATGTCAGGCCGAAAAGTGCAGATATCGCAGCAACCATAACTACATTCTGCTTTCTTCTTCTTCTTTCGTTCACTTGAAACATGTCTATATCTGTAATTCTGTCTCCTTAATAAAACTCACTGTCTTTTGTAGTTCATACAGTGTCCCATAGAGTTTTGATTCCAGTGTTGTTTCCTCTGGCCAATATGTCTGCCTCAGCGTTTCATGCTCAGAACACTCTTGAAGTATATGTTTGGCACTCTGTGCTGCCTGTCCACATGTACACATGGCCGTGTTGCCAATCTTGAACTTTGTATACATGTGACTGCGGAGTCGGTTGTGTCCTGTTCTGAGACGTAGAATTATAACTTGTTCTGATCTGTTCATAATGTGATAGTCATCTTGTGTTGGTGTTTGTGGCTTTCTTATTGACTTGATCATCTGTTTTTTCTGATGGTAGGTGATTGGTATATCTGGTTGGTCTTCGGCAGCACCTTCCTTAGCCAGTTGGTCTGCTTTTTCATTTCCTGGTATTCCACAGTGAGAGGGTATCCACTGCATGGTTACCCTATACTGGTAAGACAATTCGCTAAGTAGTTTTTTTTAAGTCTGTTAGTTTTCCAGACTGGAGAGCTTGAAGCACTGACCTTGCATCTGTCAGGAATACCACAGGCTGTAGGCCAGAGTTGGAGTTCAGCAATTTTTTAGCTGCCACACTAATTGCCTGGATTTCTGCATCATAATTATTGCAGAATTTTCCTGTCTGTGTTCTGATTGTATCTCTAGGCTTGTGTGGATATTCTATATATACACCTGCACCTCCATTCCTCACGGCATTCTGTGCTGATCCATCTGTGTATACTCTGACCCATATATCTTGTGGATATTCCTCATCCAGGAAACTGAGTGTGACTGTCATTCGCTGCACACTGTTCTGTTCGTCCTCGCTTAGTATTCCTTTCACATGGGTCTGAATATATATTGACATTCCATGTCTTTCACTCCACGGGGTTTGTTCCGGTACAGACGTTAAGGGGCTGTCAACTTCAGGTAGGTCTGTAAGTTGTCTACGGAGTCGTTTAGCTTGGTGGATAAAGCTGCTCCTTTTCAGTCGCCCCATTGCTAGATTTTGGAATCTTTCCTTCATTGGATGACTTGGCATACACTGAAACTTTTCTGCTTGAGTTAGTACTTTTGTGTCTCTGCGTTCGCCAAGTGTTTGCATTCTTCCCATTTTCTGCATCTCTGCTATTGGTGTTGATTTCATTGCTCCCAACATTATTCTAAGTGCCTGGTTTTGCACTTTATCTAGATCTTGTAATGTGGTGTTTGATGCAGGACACCACGCAGCTGAACCATATTCCAGGTGTGGTCTTATGCCTTGCTGGTAAACTTTACTGAGTATATTTCCACTGGCTCCCCATGTGGTTCCACTTAGTTTTCTCAGGATAGCTAGCTTCCTCCTGGCTTTTGTTGTTGCTTTGTTTATGTGCTGCTTCCATGTCAGCTTATCATCAAAAGTAACTCCGAGGTATGTGGGATCTACATTCTGCTAATCTGCAGGATTTTGAGAACGAACGTAGACGAAGAAGAAATGGGACAATATAACTATTTTTTTCCTTAACATTTCTTTCAATAATTTAGGGTATAGCTACCATATGTCTTTGAAAGATTGGACCTTCAGTATCCCAGAGCAGGGCATAGCTGCGGTGTGTTTGTGAAATATTGGACCTTCAGTGTCCCAGAGCAGGGCATAGTTGCCTTCTATATTGAACAGCCGTATTGTAGTTCCAGATCTAAAAGAAAAATCAATTAACTACCAGTAACTTAACAAACACAAGCATTCCCATGGCTTACCGTGTCTTTTTCCAATGTCCATGCTTGTTATATCTTGTATATAGATTGGATTCTCACTTACATACAGAGATCCGTCTGACTTCTGACTAGCAGTGATGAACAAGTCGGAGAACATCAGAAGCTGACATTCAGACCATGATCCGTGCTTGTCAAGTTTGTATATGGCGCCATGATAGATCAAGTGTCTGTCTTCTAGGCAGAGCTGAAAATTCAGAAAAATAGAGGATACAAGTAACAATGCACATTCTAGTAATTGCTTTTTGCAGAATTTATACTAGGGAATTTATCATTTGTGCAAAAATCTATACTAAGGAATTTATAATTTGTGCAAAAACTATACTAGGGAATTTATAATTTGTGCAAAATTGATAGTTGGAAATTTATAATTCATGCAAAATTTATAGTTTGAGATTTATAATTTGTGCAATTGATAGTAGGGAATATATAATTTGTGCAAAATTGATATTAGGAAATTTATCATTTGTGCAAAATTGGTAGTAGGGAATTTATAATTTGTACAAAATTGGTAGTACGGAATTTATAATTTGTGCAAAATGTATATTAAAGAATGTATTAAAGTTTCCGGAAATGTATTTTGTTTGAAATCTATAAGTAATTCTTGCCTTTTCCACGTCATCAAGGCTATTAGAAAATACGGTACTAGGTCCGTATTTTTCATTAGCCAACGACATACCTAGATAAGATGTAGTCGTTATCACGCATGACGCCTTTACTTCACTAAAGATGTGGTACCGAAAAAAATATTTCCGACAATTTAAAAAAAAATTAATCAACAATTAAAATGGTATCTGCAAATTGCGTAAAATAGAACACATTTTATTTTATTTTAATATTAGGATCTACAAATTTTGTGAAATAAAACTAATTTTATTGAGTTTATACATTGTATAGAATAAATATTAGGGCTGTTCAATAAGTTCCCAGAATTTTTCTCTGCTGAAAACCGATATTCTTCCAGATTCGGGTTTTCTCTCTCCTTCATAGTAGTGCCGGTATGATTGTATTCTGAATGTGTCTTTTGTATTTCATTATGTATAAATATTTGTCTTGTTTTTTTCATTTGATCTCGAACTCCTGCTTGTTATCAGTTTGTGGTCTCCAGAACGGATAATCCGTTGGATGTACGCAGTTACGCTCTACGAGTGTCACTTTCAGAAGGTGGCAAGTTCCTTAGTTGAGATATATGGTTTACGAATGGTTAACCCGAGAACAATGAAATCTTCTTAAAATATAATACTGTTGATCTTTTTTCTGCGAATTCTTCTTTACAAACACAAGCAACTGTACTGACCTGTACGCTAGAGGCAAAGACAATCCTGTTCTGTACTGGAATCGTAGTTGTGTCTGTAGACTTTGTAGAGATATTTGATTTGGTTTTTACATTAGAAGTCTTGTTGTGTTTGTCTGGTGATGACAAAACAAAATCAAATTATGAATATTAATATACTTTTTATTATGTTAGTAGCATTAAATAAATTACAAATATTAGTTGAATAATGTAACTTGTATATTTCCCATGATTCTGTTAATAGACATACAAGCAATTTAGAAGGTATCCTATTATGGAGATTACGTTCAAAATTCAAAGTTTTTGTTTTTGGTGTAGCAATTTTCTAAGTAATAGTGTGAGTTTTGTATGTTACCATGGTTTTCTAAACATTGATGTGTGTTTTGTATGTCAATAATGGTTTTCTAAACAGTCTAGGTGCACAATTGTTTCTTTTGGTGCGGAAATTATAACAAAGAGAAAAATACACAAAAACAGCCTGCAGAGACAGTTCAGCATCGATATCCATTTATTGAGTAGTCTTTGCCCTAAATTCAGAAATATAAAATTAACAGATTTAACTAAACGTGTTACTGCAAATATTGTTACTCTAAAGGAAAACAATGAATACATACTATTTGTGTTTGTCTGTTGACCATTAACCTTGCTTTTCGAGTTCATAGACTTAGGAACTTGAACTCTGGTAGTAGTCCTGTGTTTGGACACTTTGTCAACACACGTGGTCAGCTTGTTTAGTATCACTTGCAGTTTGTCAACATTTGGACTATTCAAGGGTGTAGCTTTGATGATGTTGTCCATAGCTTTGTGTAACCCCTGAACATACTGTAGATACGAAGACATGAAACGTTGAAATGTTTGGTTGTGAAACAATACTTATAAAAGGAACGTGGAAGAAATTCATCTACAAAGAATAGGAAATGTTCCAACTGGGTTTTCATAGAAAATGTAGGCCACTTGATTGATGATATAGTCAGAGGGCACTGACATGACCGCCGACAGTAGAAGACCTCTGCACATAATTAATTAGGCATTCAGTCGTTATTGTTGTTGAGATTTTCGATGGTCACTATTTATATATTTGGAGTCGCATGCCAGAAATAGCCAAGGTCAACTTTAGTTATAAAATAGTGACCAACACAACTTACGACAATAATCAAAACCGTAACAAAAGGAGTCCTGAGATTAACTATTTACAGAGGTGATAAAAGTACTGTCAAAGATCACGTACTGCAAGGGCTTCTGTGAAATAATTATATTTGAAACATATCCGGTATAGGGTACTGATGTATAGGGTACTGCTGTATATGGTACTGCTGTATATGGTACTGCTGTATAGGGTACTGCTGTATAGGGTACTGTGGTATATGCTTGACTATTTTTGAATGGTTAGGTAATTGTTTATATATCTAACAACATCGACAGTAAAATGTGAATGATTAGTTTTCAAACCACAATTCTTACAGTTGGATTAGCGAGGCGAGACCACTATCCACTCGACCACCGAGCTGATGTATATCTGTTCAAATATAATTATTACATGTTTTAATTTCAAGCTGTTGGAGGCTAGAGGTGTAACATCACTGCATGCCTTATCCATGACTGTCCCACAAATTAAAACCTATTGGCTAATGGTAAATCAAGCATTCTAAAATGACTCATTTGATTATTTTCGTAATTTACCTTGGCTTTTACACCGTGTATAATCATAGTGATAAATTGTGTAATCAAAGTAATAAATTATGTAATCATAGTGATAAAAAACAAATCACTGGAGTAATCAAATGAGCCATTAAGAAGGTTTGATTTCCCTTTAGACAGTATATCTTACACAGTAGACGGGGTGCAAAGGGAACGCATTGCTCTAGGCGGACCCAGGGTTAGCAGATAACCAAGATCCCAAATGTACCTCCACGTGGTGCACCCTGGAAACAGAAATACAGCAGCTCGTGCTGATTCTGGCCAAATCATTTGGGGATCGTGTCCGAGAATGTGGAGGTAGCAGATGGAAAGAGATTTGACTGCACAAGAGACAGACAATATCTCCGACACCACCAGCATCACCACATATAGCAACACTGTCGACATACAGTGAAGCTAGTCAGTCCAGTCCGAACATTGGAGGGGCGGCCAATGTAAAATGCACGTAAAGGTAAATGCATGGCGAGAGACAAATATGTTTCACACAGAGTACAATGAAACAATGAAAGGGCAGAACAGCGCTAGAGGGCAGCGCGAACTGCAAATAGAAAGTGAAAAGTCCCTAGGAAAGGGAACTACAAGCTCCGTCAGCTCGAGACGGGCTTCTAGTTACCAGAGTTCCTAACAGGCAGAGACCCAGACCCATCCATCGGCGTTTGGTAAAGCAAAAGACCTAACCCAACTCTAATGTCGAGCCTTCATAAACCGGAAATATGCTTGCAAAGAGAACGGGTTCTGTACCCGATGGGTGTAGGCAAGAAAGGGACAACGATGGCAGTCCTGGCCCAACTCTACTGTCAAGGTTTCCTATACCGGAAGTAACTTGCAGAGAGAAAGGGTTCTGTACTCGATTCGCTCAGGCACAAAAGGGACAACGATTTAGCCCTGGCCCAACTCTACTGTCAGGTTTTCCTACACCGGAAATACACTTGAAGAGAGAAAGGGTTCAGTACCTGATGGGCTCAGGCGCTATTGGGACAAGGACGCTCAGCTCGAGAACGCCTTGCTCTCAAACGCGTGGTGTGAGACTCGAACTTGGACAAGGGGTACACGATGTCGGTGAATGACACCTCGGCTAAGAGGGCGAAAGAGCCAGGGCCCAACTCCTCTGTTGAGTTCTTCCCCTTAAGGAACCAGGCTCATGGATGAGAAACGGTTCAGTACCCAATGGGCACAGGCACAGCACGTCCAATTACACGAGGCAAGTTCATAGACAGTGGAACACCTCGTTCGAGTTAGACGAGAGCAAAACATCATCTGGGTGAAGAGTCTCCACTACGCGTGCCTGGAGACAGATATAGAGGCTGTCACAGGCTAAGGGTAGCCCACCCGAATTGTCAAGGCATGCCGAAATCGGATGTGCTAGGCCTACAAGGCGCATAACGGTGGCACAACGTAATCACGCTCCCGGCGGAAATCGCACGGATATCCGTGATGGTTACAATGGAGCGAACGAAAAACAAACAAACAAACACAGTAGACGGCCATGCTATAACATAGATACAGGAAGAATTGAGGGGTTCAAACCTATTACATTTAGAAAAAAAACAATATTTAGCGATAGGAAACAAGTAAAATATGATACACGCGCACACCCTCCCCCTACCCTTTGTGAATAAGACTACAGACAAAGTAGTCATTTTTCTAAAGGAGATGCGTCGAAGTGAAGTGAAAAGCTATTTTTCAAATATGAATGCCCCACGTCAAGCATTCTGGCCCAGTGTTATAGTCGAGACCGTCGGAAACTGAATGAGACTGAGTTATAGGGGATGTCAGGAGTGTTAAAGTTTACCTCCATTGGTTCAATAAATCGGCAATACTAGTCTGAGTGAGGCCACATATATACAGGCATGGCTGTAATTGTAAACTTGTACACTAAAATAATATTGAGAAAAAATGCATGCTCACCAAAGAAGGTCTGTTTATGATGTCATGGATAGAGCAGTGAGGGCGATGTCGAATAAATGGATCATTGGTCAAGTTTAGAAAATCTGTTTTCTTTGACATTTCTATTAAACACTCATTTGCATCATCTAATCCATCAACATAATCCTCAAACTCGCGGCACAGTTTGTCCATCTGAAATATAGAGATTATAGAATTACATTTCACAAGTTCACATTTAAAAACTTAGAAAAATTCGGTACAATATGTCGCTCTATCAATGCATAGGGAATTTTCAAATCATACGAGGCTATATTGATTCAATTATTATTCTACGATGCCATATTGAATCAATTATTATTCTACGATTATATATTGAATCAATTATTATTCTACGATTATATATTGAATCAATTATTATTCTACGATGCTATATTGAGTCAATTATTATTCTACGATGCTATATTGAGTCAATTATTATTCTACGATGCTATATTGAGTCAATTATTATTCTACGATGCCATATTGAATCAGTTCTTATTCTATAGCTGTGAAGGACGAACTGTAAAAACAAGAGAAAATGAACTCAAAGACATATGTGTCTTTGGAGACGAAATATAAAAATTGCACGGAAAGCTACAGAAGCGAATGAAATGCTGGAAGAACGAGAGAAATTATAGCAAAACGTAGAGGAAAACAATTCAAGTGACATTTTAAAGAAGTTTTAGCCTCAACAAATTTTACAATAACGTGGTACTTAAATATGGAATAGGATAGCGCAGGCCAAATCAGCATGTCAAATGATGAGAAACATTTTATGCAATCAAGTAATATCAATGTATACGGGAGTTCCAGTACTAGTGTGTTATATTGAGCCAATTCTTCTTTATAGATACAAAGCATGAACGGTAAACAGAAGAGTTAAAGACAAGCTTAAAGCAACTGAGATGGAGTTTTTGAGAATAATTATGAAAATTCCATGGACAATTAAGAAAACTACCGTAGAAGTTCTCAGAGATACCGGAGTAAAAATACAAATTATAGCAAAAATTAGAAGCAGAGAGTCAAGATATTTAAGGAAAGTAACACTTGCACAATTAGTAACCACCAGAAATGTCAACCGGAGAAGAGACAGAGGAAGACATAGAAAGAAATTTCGTGATAGTTTGTCACCGTGGCACAAAAAGGCGTCACCAACTGAACTTACTAACAACACAAAAGACTAACAGTTTCGAAGAAACATGGTCGCCTGCGCCACTTGGCATGACACTTGATTAATTAATTGATTGACATACATATGTCTCCATTAATGTTCAATTTATAATTCTAATGTATGATTTTTTTAATCAGAGATATTGTATTAGAAGTACGGTAGAAGTGATTGTTGAAACTTCCATATTTTATTAGAAGTACGGTAGAAGTGATTGTTGAAACTTCCATATTTTATTAGAAGTACGGTAGAAGTGATTGTTGAAACTTCCATATTTTATTAGAAGTACGGTAGAAGTGGTTGCAGAAATTTCCATATTTTATTAGAAGTACGGTAGAAGTGGTTGCAGAAACTTCCATATTTTATTAGAAGTACGGTAGAAGTGGTTGCAGAAACTTTCAAACGTTCACTGAGAATGAAAGGTATGTGATTATTTGTTGCACAAATTGTATACAATTCAAGCCAAATATACCTAAAATGAAACTGGAAATTTAGAAAATTTGGAAATATAAGAGATGTAGAAATGGATGATGAGTTGGTTCAATTGGAAGAAATGTCATACTTTCCTGACGGTTACTTAAGTCTTTAATACATATTCGAAACAATTTACCCCACAATGTTGCCACTATAAACTGTGCAAAAATTATGTGTTCAGGTTTTAAGGTAAAAAATGTTAAACTTAAACTGCCTGTCTGTATGTCTGTCTATTCGCTAAACCCTTCGCTATTCAGCGTCAGGGGTAGAAGAGTTTTCTAGAAATTGCCCTCCTGTGTGCTGAGTATATTGTGGAGTTTTTGTCGCCTCTTTTATTTCGGTGGTCCATCGTTTTCGTGGTCGGCCTCTAGGTCTGCCTTCACTGTATCTGTGTAGCATAGCTTGCTGTGGTATGCTGTCTGGTGGTAGTCTGCTGGTGTGTGCAAACCATATGATATGTTGGCTCTTAATATATTCTAAGGTTGGAGCCGTGCCGGTTCTTTGTCTAACGTCCTCATTCCTTACCCTGTCCCTTAGCGACATTCCTAGGATTCTGCATAAACATGCCATTTCAGCTGTCACAAGTTTACGTTTATCTTGTGCTGTCGTTGACCATGTTTTGGCATTGCTAACACAGTGTTGACATAATAATCGTTTAGAATAGTGTTATTTTGGTGTTTAAATATACATTTTTGTTTCTGAAAAAACCCCCAAAAACATAGACCTTTAGGCCCCAATATTGTTTTCACAAGAATCGATGCTTACAGTTTGTTCGTATACTAGAACAGGCAGCTGCTGTACCGTGTCGACTTGAGAGATTTTCTCTTGGAGTATCTTTAAGTGAAGTTCTGAGATGGTTACAAGCTGTTAATGAAATTGAAACAAAAAATGATAAGTGAAAAATTTTATGGAAGAAATGAAGATGCTAGAGTTTTTGGGTAGTAGATCACATTAAAGACATTGTCATCAACGCAACATCTTTATTTTAATGATTTTCTAAGCAATATTTACGTGCAATAAATTGATAATAATCCTGAACAGTCTGGATGTACAACTGTTTGTGTTGGAAATTGAAAAATAATATCGTGAATGCTGGAAAAGTGTCATGTATGACTACCTCCATGTATGGCTACCTCCATGTATGACTACCTCCATGTATGGCTACCTCCATGTATGACTACCTCCATGTATGGCTACCTCCATGTATGGCTACATCCATATATGGCTACCTCCATGTAGGGCTATAAACATATATAAGGTAACTAAAACTATATCAGAAAGAAGAATACAGTGCAAGAAGAAATGGAGAAATCACATAATAATCAACAGTTGGAGAAAGCACATAATATTAACAGTTACAGAAAGCATATAATGTCAACGAATGGAGAAAGCACATTCAACAAATTTTACGTTTAGTGTTTATTAGTACCAGTAACAACTAGTATATTATCCTTAGTGTTATCAGTACTTATATTTCTTACTGATACACTCTCCCTTTGCCAAATTTCCTATGATAGTTTAGCTAATTTTTGAAGCGTAAGAAACAGTTCGTGAAAACATGAGATTGAATGTAATGATTTCTGCATAAATTAATTTGCACAAACGATTCACAAGAGTCAATATATTGATACAAAATCTGAGCTTCAATTTTCTCTAATGGACAATATAAGTTCACGAAATACCTGTTCAATGTTCTGAAAGACTCCCACTTTCTGTTTGAATGATAAAATCCAGTGTTCTAGTGGTTTGTGGTATTTGTCCATCCAATAATTCATATAGTCAACAAATTCTTGTTCAAGTGACATCAAATAATGGACACATTCAATCTCACGTGTAAGGTTAGCGATATCAGCGTCAGATTTGTTGATCTGAGATGGTGTATTCACCTTGGAAAAACATAGAAATTAGAAGATGTCAATTGTAGTATTCACCTTGGACAAACATAGAAATTAGAAGAATTTGATGTTAATGACGAAATAATATTTTTAACTGTTAGCAGGTAGTTCTTAGCAGCCCAAGGGATAAATCTTCCAGTGTATGGTAATAACCGTAAAGAGCAAGTAGGTGGCTGGGGTAACACTGGGCGAATGTCAAGATATACAAAAATAGGTAGGTGTGTTACCAAAATAAAACATTAAAAAAACTTAACAACGAGATACAGGGACAGACGACGATTCGACTATAAATCCTTCACCAGGACCAAAAAAAAAACGACCACAATAAAACAAATCTTACATGGAGACAAATAGGGTTATAATAAGGAGGAGAAGAGGACAATAGCAGATAGATTTCTTAGCAGCCCATTGCTTTTCAGACACATCGCAGATTCTTGTCAGTTGTGTAACTGAAGTGTTGCCCAGACTAGTGAAAGGTTGTTTTAAAATCATAATTTTGTAAAGAAGGTTTATAAATGGGTGTTTAGTCCCTAAAGGGTGGCCTTCCAGTGCGCCAGTATCCTATGGTTACATCGGCCTGCCAGGAGTACAGCACACGCTTTCGGCAATCTATCTCATCAGTCTTGTGTCAGATTTATTGCCCCATCCGCAGTGATGGCACATCTAGCATTTCTCAGTCTCCTAGAAGCCTGCTACAAAATGACAAATGTGCAATGTCCGCTGGCCTTCATCTCCTTGTCATCTATGGGAACTATTTGATAGAACACAAGATATGACAATGATTTTGTTCACAGAAAACAGGTTATCAGCATCCCTCCCAATTGTCCTTAGTCATACATGGAAAAAAGACAAGAGGCCTATCTTTGCCCACCTTAGCTAGAAGCTCAGACTCCGATTGTCCCACGGGAGAAGAAGATAGACGTGTAAACATAAATGTTAATCGTACATGTCTTAAAGACACAAATATACAAATATTACTGATCTCAAATTAAATGAACATTATCAATCGTACCTGTGATCTAATTACATGAACATTATCAATCGTACCTGTGATCTAATTACATGAACATTATCAATCGTACCTGTGATCTAATTACATGAACATTATCAATCGTACCTGTGATCTAATTACATGAACATTATCAATCGTACCTGTGATCTAATTACATGAACATTATCAATCGTACCTGTGATCTAATTACATGAACATTATCAAACGTACCTGTGATCTAATTAAATGAACATTATCAATCGTACCTGTGATCTAATTACATGAACATTATCAATCGTACCTGTGATCTAATTACATGAACATTATATCAGTCGCTGCTGTGATCTAAGTGTCAGTAAATCAATTCAACTTTGATCTAAGTCAGTAAATCAATTCAACTCTGATTATTCTTCCCGTAGGGACTTTGAATTCAATCAATCAAGTGTCATCATGAGAGGCGTAGGCGATCATGCTTCTCTACAACTCTCTGTCTCTTGTGTTGTTAATAAGTTCAGTTGGTGACTTCCTTTTGTGCCAAAGTGACAACACATCCACAAATTTCTTTATTTGTCTTCCTCTGTCTCTCTTCTCCCCTTGATATTTCCGGTGGTTGCTAAATGTTCAAGTTTTACTTTCCTCATCACATGTCATATACATCTGGATTGTCTGCTTTTAATTTTAGTTATAACTTGACGTTTTACTTCTGCATTTGTTTTCTTAACTGTCCATGGAATTTTCATCATTGTAATTAAGAACCACATGTCATTTGCTTCCAGCTTATCTTGGGCACTTTTGTTTATTGTCCATACTTCGCTTTCATAAAGAAGGATTTGCTCAAATATATTGGCTAAAAACTTTGAATTAAATAAACATAAATCCTACCTGTGATTTTGTTGTATTGGTTCCCCTGAGCACTGTTGTACTGCAATTTCTGTGCACTGTTGTACTGTCTCCACGGGGACTACTAATATTGTAAGTAATGTTGCAGATATTGGTGTCCTCAGTAACGTCTATGATGAAACATGTGCTGGTGTTTTTATACGAATACTGTTGAATATCGTGCGAGCTAGAAGTGACTTCTGAGCTGTATGAAGCCACAAGTGGGCGTACTGGTGTGTCATTGTTACTGTGTACGGGCTCGCAAATCTCAATCGAGCTAGAAGTGACTTCTGAACAGTAGGACGTTACAAGAGGTACTAATGTGTCCTTGTCAATGCTGTCTGGTTCTTGAATTTCAGTTGTCAAACATTCATGAAAACTGTTGCTTATCTCATAGTAGACTGAAGAGTTAGAAGTTCTAGGAATTGGTGGACGTATATTGAAACATCTGTCAGATGAAGCAGTAACAGACCTAGTTTTACTGAAACCATATGTTTTGGGGCGTGCACTGTTTCTTGAAATATGGCTGATGTCAATGGGAGACTCGAGGAGATCAGATGAGACTACAGTCTTTTCTTCTGGAGAGGCAAATCTAACGCGCAGACCACGCCTAGAAATAGAAAGTGGGCGTTGCTTGAGAATCGATGAAATCTTCTTATGCTTAAAGTATAACCCTATGTGTGGTCGCGTGGTAATCTCATTTTCAGCCTGGACCACAGACACATTTTGTGAAAAACATTTGAAGAACTTCATTTCGATTCTTAGATAGAAATCGAAGGTAAATATTCTGATACGATTCTACTGTCGTATGACAGGTTCAACTATTGCAGCCCCTTTCCTGTCGACATCACATGCTGAAAGATAAAACAGATTATACAACTAACATGATAACCTGTTACTGGCAACACAAGCTGAAGAAAATGTAAACATGCTCTGAATGGCAGATTTTGATTATTTTCGTTCGTTTCGTTGGTCGACCATGACTATTTTTGCATGCGACTCCAAGTATATAAATAGTGACCAAAGAAACTCACGAAAATAAACATAAACATAACAAAGGAAGTTCTGTACAGAAGTCTTCTACTGCCGAAGCTCTCGCTCTGCCCTTCCAAGTTTAGTGCACACCACATGTCGAGAGTACCACTCAAAGCACGTAACTCCGTAGCTAAATGAAATATTCCCAAAATCTCATAAAATGCACTTGTGAGCAAACATCACGTACCATTATCAAACCCTATATCTCTTGATCGCAAGGCAAATAATCATTAGGCATATGCCGAGGAGATGATGGTGTATGAGCGGCTTAACCAAGATGAAATTATTTTGTGAATGAAATGAAAGTTAAACTAAAGTTGGCTATTAACAAGTTATTAATTATCAAGACGTCACGAGTGGGATTTGAACCTTCCCCTCTTGAACAAAAGTTAAACGAAATGTTTAACCACTACACAAGGGAGATTAATATTATTATGAGAAATCATAACTACAACACACGAACTGCTAAATGTATCCACAGTGGTCATAGTGTTGCCCCAGGACAAAGACATTACAAATCAACTCCAAGAAGATGGCATCCCACATATAGTGAGAAGACATATAGGACCACATATAGCGAGAAGACATGTAGGACCGCATATAGTGAGAAGACATATAGGACCACATATAGTGAGAAGACATGCAGGACCACATATATTGAGAAGACATGCAGGACCACATATAGTGAGAAGACATGCAGGACCACATATAGTGAGAAGACACATAAAAGCTATACAGCAGCATTGACCACAAGTAGTCAATAATTAGAGTAACAAATCCACAATCCGTCAGGGTATCATTTGAGGCATTTGATGTAGAAATATCTCCACGTATCTCTATTCTCTACCATCCTGATAAATTTAGAAACATCACATCCTGTCAAATCCTTGATATTATCCAGTCATGTCTTCTTCCATCACTTTGTCTTCTTCCACCCTCTACCGTGTCTTGGAGAACATCTCCTGTCATCGAGAAATGTCTCATCCCGTGCCCGTCTTATCACGAGGACTGTTTCATCCCTTCAAGTAAGAGACTCTTCTCACGTAACGTGTACACAAAGTATTCCATATCGCTGAGAGCTGGATATGAAAACAATCTTTAGGGAACCGATCACAAGCCCCTAGATAGAACCGATCACAAGCCCCTAGATAGAACCGATCACAAGCCCCTAGATAGCATATCAGATCATGGATTTTGGTCTTTTAAAAAAAATATTTGTTATCCAAAAGGTGGTTAAATTTTTTTTAAAAATATTTTAAAAAAATTAACCAAATTGTACACAAATATGGGCGAAAGACCTTTGTTGGGTACAACTCCTTCCACACTACAAACGAATATACGGCCCTGACCACCCCCCCCCCCATCCGTAAAGGAAAATACCACACACACAAGAAATATGGATTTCATTGCTTCTATTTTCTGGTGATTAAAACAATGAGACATTTCTCTTGTGGAAGCTCATAGAACTTTTATAAAACTATCTATACGCTGGATATAAGTGTAACTAACAAATAACTAACAAATAACTAACAAATAACTAACAAATAACTAATAAACAAATACTAACAAATTGTTAGACGTTGTACTCACCAAAACGTGATGTGTGTAGACTCAAGTCGGACACTGGAAGAAATCCACAGTTACAAAAATCCTTATTTATACAGATTTACCACAATTTTACAGATTTAGTCTGTATATGTCGATGACTTAGCTATCACTTAGTCTGTATATGTCGATGACTTAGCTATCACTGAATGCACAAGTCCACTGAATGCACAAGTCCACTGAATGTAAATGATATAAAGGCCTACTTTTGATATCACTTTCTGTGATCGAGTAATGGCAGTACAAGTGGTTTCAACACAAGAAGCTGTTCGTCTTGAAACACGATTGAAGAGAAATGATTTTACCACAAGAAAATTTCTATTTTATAGGAAGCCAATCACTGATTGTTCGAGCTTACCTATTGTAGCGCAGTAAGTTGAGGATTATTTCATTCTATTCAATTATTTCAATGGACCGACTAGAGTGACCTCGCTTCGCCAGGTGACCAAGGCGGAAGTTTATCCCTTGTTTGTACATTGTCTCCTTCAATAAATTGATTGCCTGTTTTGAAAATGACAAGAAAATCAGTTCAAGAAAGAATTATTTTGTTGCTGTATTTAATTAACACATATTATCGTCAACCTGTTTTTGGCCAAGAGTTCAGTTTCACATGACGTTTTTGTTCGTGTATTCTATCTAACTATCCATCTATTTCTTATTTTAACTAGTGCCGTTATGTGTTGTGGGGAAAAGTTGGAAGTATATGATTTTGACCATTTTGGTCGCATTGATCGTGGTCAGATTGTGTCTCTTTGTTTCTTTGATTGCCCCCACATATGGTAACACGGAGTTGGTATACAAATATTGATTATCAATTGTCGTTTTGTCGTCATACAAATTGTTGGATGTTTAAGTATTCGCAACCGTTGATAAATCACATCGTTTGCTTTCTAACATCTTATTTCCTCTCTAACATCTTATTTCTTCTCACTCTCTTCGAATCGCCATCCTCTGTAAAGACGACTCCTAAATATTTGAACTCTGAGACCTGCTTTAGTTTTGTATTATTGACTGGTACATTTCACTGGTCTGGTTTTCTGTGTTAACTTTATAGTCACTGTTGAAGATATGTTTAGTTTCATATTGTATTGTTTGCGAATTGTGTGAAAAGCAGGCACATAGATAAGGGAGGGGAATTTAGGGGCGTTAAACACCCCCCCCCCTTTAACAAATTGGAACGACTATTAGTTCTAGGAAGAGGCCAAAGGTTTGCGAAATGCCTCAAAAAGTCCTTCCATAGCGGTGTTTTGCAAAAATGTCATCACATTTTCGTCAAAAGAAGACCTGATGCACAAAAATGTACGAATGACATTTTTTGTTTAGGTAAAACCTCTCCCTAATGGAGATCATATCTACGACCCTGATGGGGCAGGATTTTACGTCGCTATAATTCATCTTCAGATTCATATATTAAACTTTAAAACTTTCGTTACTGCATGTTTTCCTCTGAAGGAGTGCAGAGAGACTTTCTATGGGCTGTGGAGATAAAGGCCGATTTGCCATAGCAGACGCCGCGACATGTACAGAAAGAATCCGAAAGATACAATTCTGTCCCAACCGTAGATTGAAGCCGGGGACCACAAATAAACTTTGATCATCTGCAAAAAAAAACCATTTCACTTAGCGAGGTGTTCTTCCTTTTCTTTCTCTGCAGCGGTGGAATCGTTTCATAGATCTCCTTCCTTAGTTCATCTATGTTATGAACAGACGTGGTTATAGTACGCAAACATGTCTGGTGTCGGCTTATGTTACCAACATAAACTGTGGTTATAGTACGCAACCATGTCTGGTGTCGGCTTATGTTACCAACATAAACTGTGGTTATAGTACGCAACCATGTCTGGTGTCGGCTTATGTTACCAACATAAACTGTGGTTATAGTACGCAACCATGTCTGGTGTCGGCTTATGTTACCAACATAAACTGTGGTTATAGTACGCAACCATGTCTGGTGTCGGCTTATGTTACCAACATAAACTGTGGTTATAGTACGCAACCATGTCTGGTGTCGGCTTATGTTACCAACATAAACTGTGGTTATAGTACGCAACCATGTCTGGTGCCTGTTTTTAAAAATTTCAAATGGACCATCTAATAATTTCTCGTTACACAATAACACTGTCACCCAACTTGAATATCGGCGGAGTTTTAAAAAAAAAACAACCTAAAACAAGAGCTCTTTTGTTTGTTTACACGACATGGTGTTACCGGGATACGACAGAGATGCACAGAATAGAGACAGTGTGTCATGCCATGCATGTCGTAAGATACGACTAAGGGGTGTGGACGTGGAATTGGATTTTCCATATTGGAGAAAATGACTCAAGGCCATACTGAAGTAGAATGTTTCAGAATGAAAGGTGGAAATATCACAGTCAAATTGTACACAATAAAACAACACATTTCATAATTTTGACTTCATGTTTCTAACCAGCAAGTCCGAAGATCAAAAGGGGAGTGGGTTTAATGTCGCCCCCTCTTTTTTTACGAAATCATAATATGACAATGAGTATTTGGAAGTAAAGGAAATAAGTGCGGGCACTACTACCCCCTCCCCTCTTGAATAGTTTTTCATTTAAGTAAGCCCACACCCAATCAAAGACACATCTGCAGTCCTGCTAACCAGCAACAGTTTCATAACAAACGTTTCTAATGAACTTTTTCGAGCTGTAATGGCTGGTGTAAATCATGTGTAACTACCATTTACCTGTTGCCATATTGCGCAAATACTTGTCCATAGTGACCTTCCTGTAGCTCCTCAGGCGAGTCGTGTCACGTCTCACTTGATTGCCCATTGTTTTCTTCCCGACCGTTTCCTCTAAACATGACGTCGGCTATGTCCTTCTTCTCGGAACTATATGACCCCCAAGTGAGTGACATTGATGTCAACAATTCCATATTCTAGACATTCATGTATACTTCTCACGAAACATGCAGTTGTTGTTTGAAATAGCGGGAATTATTTTGTTGCATAAGTTGGGTCCAATCCTTTTTTTTTTCATCGCGTCATCTCATACAACTGCTTCAATTATGAATTTATACACATTTTCAAACATAAATCTATCCCGATGGAAACCAAAAGTGAAATCATAAATTCAATCTTCATGCCAACATTATGTTTTCAACGTCAGACATTGACAATAACTAAAGAACAAAAGAGAAAGCTTTCTACGTGTAAAACGACATGTCTAAGAAAACAACACAGGATGAGATCATGTGAGAAATGAGGAGATTACAAGAAATGTTGTAATAACATCTGTGGTCAAATATATTGAAAAACAGAGACCGAAATGGTTCGGCCAATTAATGAAAATGAACCTTTATTGGCCAGCGGCAAGAGCACACAATGTAAAAATGGAAACGATAGATAAAAAGATAGATAGATTGATGGATGAATAGGTAGATCTCAAACTACTTCTTGTTAGTTTGATGTAGTCCATGGCATGTCATCGATTGTGCCGTGGTTTACAACGTGGCTGCGTTATATGTACATTTTCTGTCACTTTAATCATCAACTGAACCACTGTGGAATACCAGGAAATGAAAAAGCAGACCAACTGGCTAAGGAAGGTGCTGCCAAAGACCAACCAGATATACCAATCACCTACCATCAGAAAAAACAGATGATCAAGTCAATAAGAAAGCCACAAACACCAACACAAGATGACTATCATATTATGAACAGATCAGAACAAGTTATAATTCTACGTCTCAGAACAGGACACAACCGACTCCGCAGTCACATGTATACAAAGTTCAAGATTGGCAACACAGCCATGTGTACATGTGGGCAGGCAGCACAGAGTGCCAAACATATACTTCAAGAGTGTTCTGAGCATGAAACGCTGAGGCAGACATATTGGCCAGAGGAAACAACACTGGAATCAAAGCTCTATGGGACACTGTATGAACTACAAAAGACAGTGAGTTTTATTAAGGAGACAGAATTACAGATATAGACATGTTCCAAGTGAATGAAAGAAGAAGAAGAAGACATCAACTGAACACTTAGAAACTAACATCAAGCCTAACTATCCTTGCTTACCTTTTACAATATGTCTGACAACTATCAACGTTCATATCATGTGCTCCACCTACCGTCATTTTCATACATGGACGTTTTATTCAGAATTTCTTTGCGCCAAATGAAGAATTGTTATGCCATTATTTATCTCCAATAAGGTAAAGATAAAGCCTAGGTTCTATGACAGCACCTGCCGTCGGCGATGAAGATAACTTCATCTCCAGTAAATTGTGTCTACATTCGTTAAATACATTTATATTACCATTTAGATTGAGACAATGGATTCTAGGTATGGTGCTCTGCCTGAGGAGTCCCACCAGGCGGGTAGAGTGCCGGGCCCCATGCCTCGAAGGGGCCCACCCCAAGCTACTGGTGGTCACCCTGGCCCATTTTGGAAGACCAGGAAATGGGAACAGCGGGAAATTATGACTGGTCAAACCACACGAGAGACCAGGTTATCCTGCTGCGCCTCAGAACTGGTCACAACAAAATGAGACATCATTTGTACACCAAATTCAAAATAGGGACAACTGGGCTCTGCCATTGCAGCCTTGCAAATATGACAGCAGAACATATCCTACAAGAATGTCCCCAGTATGCAGACCTGAGAAACAAGACATGGCCCACCCCAATCAGTGTTGAAGAGAAACTGTATGGCACAGTGGACACTTTAAAACAGACAGCAGCCTATATCATAGAATCCGAAGTCCCAACCTGACTGAGTAATGATCGCCGAAGAAGAAGAAGAAGATATTACCATTTATCTTCAGAACATTATATCTATAATCGCTACATGCATTTATCTCCATTAATCTGTATTTACATATATCTCCAGCAAGTTGTATTTATTATCATTACATATATCTTTTAATTCAGTAAGTTGTATCTATTGTCGCTACATTCATTTATATTAACATTTATCTCCAGAAAGTTGAACCTATAATCGCTACATCATTATCTCCAGTAAGTTGTATCTAGTTTTATCTCCAGTAAGTTGTATCTAGTTTTATCTCCAGTAAGTTGTATCTAGATTTATCTCCAGTAAGTTGTATCTAGTTTTATCTCCAGTAAGTTGTATCTATAATCGCTACATACCATATGCATGGATAATTTGCAAGCTGATAGATGGTTGGGTGTGGGGTGGTTGTTCATACCCGCCACCCCTCCATTAGATATTCAGAAAATGACATTTGGTGAGCACGCCAAAAAATAGTTAGAATCACTACCTTGATCCTTTGATGGTTTACATAAAATAGTTAGAATCACTACCTTGATCCTTTGATGGTTTACATAAAATAGTTAGAATCACTACCTTGATCCTTTGATGGTTTACATAAAAAACGTCACATAAAATAAGAGAAGTATGTCCGAAAACAGAGGAAATAATCTATTGTTTTCTTGAAGTACCCCCCCCCCCTTTTCTTAGATGTCCACAGATTACGTCAAGAATTATGAGGGGGTGGTTATGACAAAAGTAGACGCCACCAATACTGTTTTGTATGCAAGAATTAAATTGTTGGAATTTCCAACATTCATATTTGACGTGACCCAAAAAACGTATTTATTCGTACATTTTTTGGCTAAACAAAATAAAACTTGGGGGGGGGAGGAAGGATGTTTTTGACATAATTAAGCAGGAATGTACATTAATTATTGACATCTGTTTACAAGGGAGGGGGGGGGGAAGAGGTTTAGATAATAGCAAAATATTGTTACCGTAATTAATTAATAATATATTACCGAAGACAGTATCTTACCGAAGACAGTATCTTACCGAAGACAGTATCTTACCGAAGACAGTATCTTACCGAAGACAGTTGGTCTATCTTACCGAATGCAGAATCTCACGGACCTTATCTACGGCCCTGATGATTTTATTATTATTTTGAACTTTCCCGGTGGATGCCACTAATTAAATAACAATACCCAGAAGACAGATTTATCGGACCATTGACGGAAATAAAACGGATGCACAACGCATTTTCCTTCTCTGGATTACATCCTACTGGAAATCTAGTAGAACCTTTGTCCTTCTACAAGAGAGATGTGGTGGGATTTTGAGAATGAACGCTGATGAGGAAGAAAATAAACTATAGAAAATAGAGATTAATTTCTGATCAAAGGAAGTTACGCGGTTGTGTTATACAATATAGACCGAACTAATAGAACAGATGGCTGTAGTTTATAGAGAAACAAGTTCTAGTTAATGATAGAAATGAAATCATCTCACACAACAAGGAAAGTGAAGCTTAGAAGGAGTAGTAACCAAGTCTTAAAAGATGAAAAGCATATTGTATATCTTTATTGCATTTTCCTCTGTGATTGTTGCTTTTGTTGATCGACGCTTTTCCTTAAGCTTGAGACGAGGGCTTTTCAATGCGCAGTAATGCCAGGTGTGGTTATTTCATTTGGTGGTCCATTTTTCAGGATTGACTTAACCGTGTCCATCCACTATTTTTAGACCGTCATTTAGCTCAGTAACCCTTTCTTATTTTGTTGCTTGTTCATATCAGTAAATGGATACTGTTAATTATCTTATATTTACTTATCAGTAATTGAATACTGTTAATTCTGGTATGAAGTCCAAATTCTCTTTTTTTATTGTCTCTCAATGTATACCACTGTCTATTTTTTCAATTTTAAACTTTCTGTGCACGTGATTCAACAGAAGAATTACTAACAAAATAAAAACAGGCTTTGAATGCAAAGTTCGTGATTATTTTCGTGCATGTGTTAGTCAGCGATGACAGGCGGCAAAAAGTTGACCAACGAAAATCAGGAATATAATCAGAATCGTCACGTATGTATGCTTGTTTCGATTCTGCTCCCAGGTCTTATATGGCGACAATCACGCATTTACATTATTATGTTTTCTTGACATGATATTTGATGAGATAGCTACATAAGTTCTAGAGTTGATGAAATGGGTAGGCTACATATATTCTATCTATATTTGATGATGTAGGTACGTATATTCTATCTATATTTGATGATGTAGGTACACATATTCTATCTATATTTGATGATGTAGGTACGTATATTCTATCTATATTTTATGATGTAGGTACGTATATTCTATCTATATTTGATGATGTAGGTACTTATATTCTATCTATATTTTATGATGTAGGTACGTATATTCTAGAGCTGATATAGAACATATTGTGCTAATTTACAGAAACGCTACTATATTTGCGTCTTTTGGAATAATATTTTCATTTTCGCGAAATATACATCACACCCTCCTTAGTCACGTTTTATCACATCGATGACAAGTCCCAACTTATTTTTATCTTCTACACTTTGGATTAAGTTTGTATCTAAAGAACGTAGCTGCCAAGAAAATGTGGTAGGTTTGGGGTCTAGGCTGAGGGGAATTCCCACAAAAGAATCAAGTTGAACATAAGAAAAACAAAACAATTGGTATTTGTAAAAACTATAACACAAGCCCATAGCAGTCGTATGCACGTCCCTTGCTGAGAATAACTCATTCAAGTTATACCTGTGATTGCTTGACTTGATCTGGCCGCCTCTTCTTTGATGTCTTTTGCACTTCTTTATCCAATTTCGCGTGTTTAATCATGATTAATTCAGTTCAGGTGACGAAACTATCAAGCAGTCATTGATGTGTTGCGTAGAGGATTAACGAGAATGAATGGGTTCAAACACCTTCCACACAGTGCGGACTTCATTGAGAGTAATAATGTATCTCTACAAGTATGAGACTTGACTACATCACGATAACAGTTGCTTGTTAGGAGCACGTGATACAGGAGCAAGGTAGGGCCGTTGATACGTTTTCGGTAATGGGGGCGGGGGTTATCTAAAATAAGTATTTTCAAGTCCGTATATATAGTGGGGGATCTGGGGTGTTCAACATCCCCCCTACCAAATGAATACAAGATATTTAGCCAAAAGGTAGGTAAAAGCCCTCCTTTAACGATTTTAACAAACAGGTCATAAAAGAGATTTATCACCAAAAAAACGATTGCCACACGAAAACCGACGAATTAAAAAAATAACATAAAACTCCTTTTTATTTAAAGATAAAACTCCCTCCTATTTTTTTATAAAAGATAAAACTTCATTTTTAAAAAGATAAAACTCCCTCCTCACTGAAAACATATCTTGGACACTGTGTAGTTTCCTTGTAATGTGTTTTAAAATTCGTGATTAGGAACCAGAATCACTGCAACAAAGGAAATTCCCATAAGTGCTGTGATTGTCATTCCATCAGCCACTGAAGAATCTATAAGCTCAGTGTCCCAGGCAATTCTTGGTTCTCCTGATCTTTCCACATGGGCCCCAATTTATAAATAGATAAAGTATGAGAAACAACATAATTTATTTACAATGTTGACATCAACTTTTATCATCCCCGTCCCAATTGCGAACAACTATTAAATTTGTAATACCCCCCTCGCCCCATAATTTGTGACATGATTTATGGACTGCCTCTGAGAGAACGCACTTCCTCTCCTGGTAATATAACGCATAGCCCGTTAGGGTTGTAGGGCTGCCACACTGAAGACACCTATGCTTTCATCCATTCGGACGAATATAAATTTTTTGTAGTTCTCTGAGCATGTACATTGTCTAGTTCAGATCTCCTCTTCATGATCTTCTAGTGTATCTATGACTGCTATAATTAACTCAGCCCTGCCCATTTACATCTATTTTTCATCCACTATTATTTTACCCGCCAATGAATCAGCTCTTTCCTTGCCTCTGATTTCCACAAGAACCTCGACAGTAAATCACATCGGGCGTTCTTGAGATGAGTCACCCATATGTCTCATTTCTTATCATGCACGTTTCTATCTTGTGCAGCATACTCTGGGAATCTGATAGAATCTGTAGGTATCGGTGTCAAGTCGGTACATATGCTAGACCATCGCCTACCAGCGATACTTCTCTATGGTCAGTTGGAGAAAGATACACGATCTCACGGTGGCCAAAAGAAACGGCACAAGGACTCGTTAAAGACCTCACTAAAAGCCTTTGAAATAGACCAAGATCATCATCATCAGATCGACTGGCGTAGGCAACCATGGCTCTCCACAGCTCCCTGTCTCCAGTATTATGTATCAAGATCGTGGTTGTTTCCCTGCCGTGCCAGGTTGTCAAACTAATATTTTCTGACGTTGTCGCCTTCTGTCTCTGTTGCCTTCAATCTTGCCTGTTGTGACTTTGTTCTCCAAACCTGCCTGTCTCATGAAGTGGCCAAAAAATGAAGATTGTATTTTTCTTATATTATTGATTAAGATCCGTTTCGCATTTGACTTTTTCAACAACTCTACATTAGCTTTTCTGGCAGTCCATGGTATTCTCAGCATTCTTCTATAGAACCACATCTCTATTGCCTCTAATTTCCCACTTTCCAGTTTGTTTATTGTCCAAGATTCGAACCCATATGATAGTATAGGAGTTATATAGCACTGCAGAACTCTCTCACCTCTAATGACAAGGTCATATTACACAATATATTTTTCATTTTTCTGAATGTTGTTTTTGTCTGCCCTATTCTGTTTCTTATTTCTGTTGACGTTCTTCCATCTGCTGTAATTGTTGTACCTAAATATTTGAATTGGGGGAACTGTTTTAGGCAAAGATACATGGGAAGAACTTGCACAAATAAGAGCTATAAAGCGCTCTACGGTAAAAAAAAGGGCGCATAATTGTGAAAAGACGAGAAACGCAGAAGCTCAACAGCGGAGAATAGCTAGAAAGTCATAGATAGAACAAAATCCTTCTACAGTGGTCATTACATGCCCGAACTGTCCAAGAACATTTACAGCTCGAATAGGGCTTATTAGCAATCTACGAACTATTAGGCATGGGCATAATTCTAACTGAATTTTCACAAGTGGATGTAACAAATGGATCATCATTTGTGATGGACGAACATACACACAGATGTCGGTGGTTATGTTGACAGCCAAGTGAGAGACTCTGTTACTGCCTCTACCTCCCTTCAGGCTCGATGCTGTTGTGCGGTAAACAGCAGATTTCCCCAACCACTTTCTTGCCATTTTGGCATAATACACACAAACAACCCCACATTCAAACTTGTATATTTCTCGCAGCATTACACCATATGATTAAATAATGGTGTCTTGTGGCGTTGAGTACTGTTGGATGAGTTCTTCTATCATCCCCCCCCCCGTCTTCACTGCAGCACAATCGTGACACTCTTCTATCTGTATGACATTTGTCAAGGAATTTCTTGTTGTGTACTTCTAATCATTGTGGTGCTCGACTTATGTCTTACAACTAGCAGACTCCGAGTAGGGTATTGTTTGTTTCTGCTATCCAAGACGTTCCTCATTTAATGCGCCTTGCCTTTGTTGTTTAAAGGTTGGTAGTCATTTTTGGAAACTTTAAAGTATTCATTCACCAGAGCTGCTCCATAACCTACTTTGATGCTGGGTTGGTCTAGAAGAAATCTCAATAAAGCGATTGGTGTATCTCAGGTGCATCATAGAACTGCCCTCATTCTGGACTCTCTCTCCGGCCTAAGCACATGAGCTTGTGATAGTGTCAACAATCATAGACCGTCGTTCATTACAGATAGCGCTGTTGAGAATTATATTTGGCCAAAGCTACCTGCACTCGTATTGATAATTTTACCTGGTCCAGCAGCCTGCACCTGTATTGATAATTTTACCTGGTCCAGCAGCCTGCTCCTGTATTGATAATTTTACCTGGTCCAGCAGCCTGCTCCTGTATTGATAATTTTACCTGGTCCAGCAGCCTGCACCTGTATTGATAATTTTACCTGGTCCAGCAGCCTGCACCTGTATTGAGCATTCTACATGGCCAAGAAGCCTGCATCTTTGCGATTTCCTTGTTTTCGTTGGTAAT
The DNA here is from genome assembly GCA_034231615.1 of Meghimatium bilineatum. Classification (NCBI taxonomy): domain Eukaryota; kingdom Metazoa; phylum Mollusca; class Gastropoda; order Stylommatophora; family Philomycidae; genus Meghimatium; species Meghimatium bilineatum. The sequence continues at coordinate 9,155,966 of CM067321.1, forward strand.
TCCAAAGTTTTCGTAATATTTTTAGTGATGGTGTTCCAGCTTTTTGACTCGCCTCCTAGCACTAAATGTTATGTTCTGATCTCCTGGTCAATCCCATCTGTATAATTTCTGCCCTCCCTCACTCCTCATTGGTATAATTTCTGCCCTCCCTCACTCCCCATCTGTATAATTTCTGCCTTCCCTCACTCCCCATCTGTATAATTTCTGCCTTCCCTCACTCCCCATCTGTATAATTTCTGCCTTCCCTCACTCCCCATCTGTATAATTTCTGCCTTTCCTCTCTCCCCATCTGTATAATTTCTGCCCTCCCTCACTCCTCATCTGTATAATTTCTGCCCTCCCTCACTCCTCATCTGTATAATTTCTGCCTTCCCTCAATCCTCATCTGTATAATTTCTGCCCTCCCTCACTCTTCATCTGTATAATTTCTACCTTCCCTCACTCCCATCTGTATAATTTCTGCCTTACCTCACTACTCATCTGTATAATTTCTGCCTTCCCTCACTCCCCATCTGTATAATTTCTGCCTTCCCTCACTCCCCATCTGTATAATTTCTGCCTTCCCTCACTCCCCATCTGTATAATTTCTGCCTTCCCTCACTCCCCATCTGTATAATTTCTGCCTTACCTCACTCCTCATCTGTATAATTTCTGCCTTCCCTCACTCCCCATCTGTATAATTTCTGCCCTCCCTCACTCATCTGTATAATTTCCGATGTCCCTCTATCTACGGGCGTGGTTGTGAGCTATCTTCAAGCTATACGTGAGCTATACGTGTCCTACATGTGAAAATTGTCTATATTAAGTTATAGTTTAAATAAATATTGATTATCGCTGGTGATAATATTCGGCCCGTCTTCAGAGGAGAGAGAACTTTATCAAAAGGCCAATTGCCAATATTCAATCATAATTCTCACATTTTTTCAAGAGAAAGTTGACATTTTAGTGAAAAATCTGTAAATAAAAAATGATGGGATAGGAGGAGGAGAAGTGGAGGGGATCCATCTTTTGGCTATATTACTTGTACTAAATGGCATGTTTGATTTCATAAGTTGGGGGAGGGGGGGGGAAGGAGTGAACGCTACGATTGTGAATAATACAATATACATCTTTGTTGAACTGAACTCATGCAGTTGTTCTGAGAAAGTCTTCAATTAGAACATCACTAGTTGTTAGTGTCTGCTAGAAGACAGGCAAGAACTGCTTGATGTCTTGCATAATTATCACAGGAGTACTCAGAGTTTGGTAGAAAGTTCCAGGCATGTATCAGACTCATTAATCATGTGTGTAGTAGCATAGACACGTCATCAGTTGTGTAGTTTCAAGAAACCAAGATAATCTGGAAACAATTACGCTATACATGTCAAATATTGGACTGGATGTTGAACAATATTGGACTGGATGTTGAACAATATTGGACTGGATGTTGAACAATATTGGACTGGATGTTGAACAATATTGGACTGGATGTTGAACAATATTGGACTTGATGTTGAACAATTGATGACAGAAGTAGTATGAAACTGGAGAGCTGGTTTTGACAAATGTCTTGCTAGTCAGAAGCAAATATATGACAACCATTAAACTGCTATCAATGCTTCCTATCAAGTCCAATTTTCTTTTCACTAAACACGTTTCAAAAACTTCCAAGCAGTCAGAAATTCATGTATGATTAGAAGGCATCTAGCTACTACCAGTCCCCAGCACACTATTTGCATGTACAGGTCACACTGTTGTTCATGGTAATAAGAGAGTAGATAGGATATCCATCTTTACTTAATATATCACTATCAATAACCATGCTTGAAACTGGTAGCGTAACGTGGACATAAAAATAGTTCAGTAGAATCTCTCTATGGTAAATTATTTTATAACAAATTTTCCTATATAACAACAACTTTCCAATATCCCCACGTATATGTATCCTATATTGTGTGTACTGTGAATAGAAAAATTTCTTGTCATTACATCCATATTTCCTCATGTGGGACAAGTTGTTATGTGATTTGACTATTTCCTCATGTGGGGCAAGTTGTTATGTGATTTGACTATTTCCTCATGTGGGGCAAGTTGTTATGTGATTTGACTATTTCCTCATGTGGGGCAAGTTGTTATGTGATTTGACTATTTCCTCATGTGGGGCAAGTTGTTATGTGATTTGACTATTTCCTCATGTGGGGCAAGTTGTTATGTGATTTGACTATTTCCTCATGTGGGGCAAGTTGTTATGTGATTTGACTGTATTTCCTCATGTGGGACAAGTTGTTATAATGTGATTTGACTGTATTTCCTCATGTGGGACAAATTGTTATAATATGATTTGACTGTATTTCCTCATGTGGGACAAGTTGTTATAATGTGATTTGACTGTATTTCCTCATGTGGGACAAGTTGTTATAATGTGATTTGACTGTATTTCCTCATGTGGGACAAGTTGTTATAATGTGATTTGATGTCTCATCTATCTAGATTAAAAATGAAAGTTAAAAATACCACACATAAAATTTCAAAGTTAGAAATTATACATTTTTTAATCAGGATATATAGGAGTACAGAATGGTGACCGCTGTACTGAGTAAAGTCTATTGTCTACAGGCAACAAACCAAACACAAAACTAGAAATAATTCTCTAGTGTTTTCTTCTAGACATGAGAATCTTGGTAAGTTTGTCATAAAAAATGGTTAAACATGACTATCTCTGGTGACTAATGTCCACCCTGTGGGAATGATGAGATTAAGTGACTAATGTCCACCCTGTGGGAATGATGAGATTAAGTGGATTGTTGTTATAAAATATAAACATTCTTCATATCAATAATCTAATGTTTGCTAGAGTAACACTTGCAACATCTATTCAACCTATTATCCACCAATCTTACACTCATCACATCAAAAAATCATTTCACCAATGTTGTAACGCCATTTAAACCAACACATTACACACACAGCATGTGTACACACAAACTCCACAGAAAAATCATCCACACACACAAAGTGCATGAATATACACACATCCACCACAATTTACACACGTTACAGGGAATCAGTCAGCCACTCAATAAAAACACACCCACACAAACAAAATGAATTACACAACACAAACACCCACACTTAACTCTACACACTATTCTATCGCACACACCTGCTAGAATAAAGTACTCTAATAATGGAGCAGATGATGTCATGGCAACCAAACAATAGGTAGGCCACATAGAAAAAGAAGATGATGGACACAAGACATAAAAGACCAAATGAAAATGGCATGCACAGTAGCAGGAAGATTGGCTTAAGATCGGCAGTAGTTTCTAAAGGATGTCTTCACTGCTACATCCTGTCCATGATATGCTACCTGATGATAATGATGGATAAGGCATGTTCAAATATTTTCTTTGCAAACATCCAATCACATGAGAGCATGCAACCATTTAGTGGTATCAGTGGAATCCATCTATAACGCATTCTTTTATAACATATTTCCCAATATAACAACACATTTCAAAATCTCCAATTATATTGACCCTATATTGTGTGTACTGTATATAGCACACGTCTGTTATTACATACATATTTTGTTGGTCCGGATAATGTTGTTATAATGGGACTCCACTGTATTAGTGGTGGACATCCATTAAATAATGGCTTAGAAAATGTATGTGTTTCCGTGTACTATTCAATAAATGGATATCCTCCAGAAAGCAATGGCAAACTACAGGAGTAATGTGCTTAGTAATTCTATTTTTGATATTCTGAACACACATGAATTCAACACCAACTTACAAATAACCAAACAGCCATCAAGAACAAAATTTAAGGCGAGTGAGAGTCATCACGTCGCTGTCGCTATTGCTGTTGAAAAATGTAACACTTGTGTCAGTAGTAAGGTTAAGAACAGTATAAAACAAAGCGTTATGTTTGGTGCATGGAACATAAGAACTTACAAGAGAGAACATACACATTGTAGTGAAAGAAATGGGATGTCTAGCATTAGATATATGAAGAATAGCTGAACATTGTTGGTCGGGAAAAGGACACAGCAAACTAACAACGGGTGAACTTTTCATATTTCATATCAAACCATGTAAGATCAGAACATGCATATTTCCAGTGGCAATATACGGTTGTGAGGCATGGGGATTAAATAAAACAATAGCAAAGAGAATCGCTGCTTTAGAAATGAGATGCTACAGAAGAATGTTACGTACACCATGGAAAGTTAAAAAAGACACACAAAAAAGTGTTAAGATCAACAAACGTAGATGAGGACTGGCTCCTTAACAACATCCTAACAAGAAAGCAGTGGTTTTTTTTTGTCATATAAGGAAATATAACAGTATGGAAAGATTAACAGCTGAAGGCAGAGTTATGGCAATAGCAGAAGGGGGGTGTCCAAGACGGCGATGGTGAGTGATATATCAGACTGCTTAAACATGTATCTAGCTGTGTAGGTCAACTCGCCCAGACTTGCGGAGTATTAAAAAAATCCATAAGGAAGACCACGTTCTGGAAAGAATGTGTCACATGATTGAGTGATGGCTTAATTTTATCACACTAACTTTTTAACTGCGTGTCCTCAGTATGGATAGGAAGGTTCCCTAAATAATGTGACCATCACACACAAATGACATCAATGTAGAAACCAAACTTTAATTCATCAAACCACAAAATCCACACACAAACAATAACACATTTCATACATATAAACAAACTCAAATTATAAGTATACAAAACTATACACAAGTTAGAAAATTAAGAAAACTACGATTTCTCTAGTAAGTTATGATTCTCATTGAGGACCCAACCTCCCACTATTCTTTTACTGCTCATCATACAGCCTGTTATAATCAAAACACAATTGTGTCTACTGTTGAATGGTACATGTCTTACCAAAAATGTATGAATCACCACCCACCAAACAGTCAATAAAATAATTTAAATTATAAAAAATATACAAAAAACACAAAGTTTAACCAAATATTTTAAACTAAAAATATCCATAAACTTGCAGTTCATCCTCAAATGTGAGGTAGATGTCAGTAAAAATCAGTCATACAATTAATGAATAATTCAACACACAAAAAGTGAAATACAACTAATGAACAATTCAACACACAAAAATTGAAATACAGTTGTATAACTGAACACAAATACACTACATTGACAGAAAGATCTTTATCAAGTGAGGGATTAATGGGTAGAGAAAAATAGGAACACTGGACTATAGGACTGACTCAGAGGAAATGTTAGGAGAGTAATAGCTGAGCTTAGAGGAGCATATGGGACAGTTACATCCAGTTTGAGGATGGAGATCGAGGCAGTTACAGCAGCCATTATGTGACTCTCTATTTACTGAAGTAGTTATCTTGTAAGACTTCCAAGTCCCTGCTTCAGAAGATTCAAAGTAATGTGTGTTGTTACAAGTGTATAGCATCTGTAGCTGCATCCAAACTTCAGGGAGTCACATGGATTTACTGCCTGGGACATGCTCATGTGTACAGTAATGAGAGAATAGACAGACTTGCATCTAAAGCATGAATAGATGGAGAGTTAATAATGGATAAGAGTGTCGTGTTGAAACTGCTTCATGAGCATCTTCTTGATATGGACAGCTCTCTCTATCAATGACAAAATTTGAAGAATTTTGTATTAAGTGTGGTAGTAGTAGAGCTGGATGTTTACAGGGAGGAATGAGAACAATGTTTAACCAGCAGGCCATCGGAACCATCAGCATGCATACACTTCATCACATGTGGGTAGGGGGGAGGAGATTTGAGCACCTATGGACTTGACCAGATTGCACTGATATTAGTTCATCATAACCAAGACTTAGAAAGTAGTCAAACATACTGTACCAGAATTATAAAGTAGTCAGACATACTGTACCAAGAATTAGAAAGTAGTCAAACATACTGTACCAAGAATTAGAAAGTAGTCAAACATACTGTACCAGAATTAGAAAGTAGTCAGACATACTGTACCAAGAATTAGAAAGTAGTTAGACATACTGTACCAGAATTAGAAAGTAGTCAAACATACTGTACCAAAAATTGGAAAGTAGTCAGAAGAAAGCACATAATCATTTGAATATAGATTAGTGAAAAAAAAGTAAAAATTGTGAAAGTGATTAACTTTGTGTGTGCTGCCACCTAGTGCATGTAGGAGAAACTGGTTTGAGACTAGCAAATCACTTTTGTCAGAAGATCAAAGATATTTGTTCCAGCAAGATTCTAGTGACCACCCATTTCAACAAGCCTGATTACACAAGTATGTTTCATATCTGCTGCTTTGTTTTATATTTGAGCTCACATTCGTTAAGTATTTATCACAATGGATAAACAGATTTCTAGATGTATCACAATGGATAGACAGATTTCTAGATGTATCACAATGGATAAACAGATTTCTAGATGTATCACAATGGATAAACAGATTTCTAGGTGACGGGAAATTCTAGATGTATCACAATGGATAGACAGATTTCTAGATGTATCACAATGGATAGACAGATTTCTAGAGGTATCACAATGGATAAACAGATTTCTAGATGTATCACAATGGATAAACAGATTTCTAGATGTATCACAATGGATAAACAGATTTCTAGGTGACGGGAAATTCTAGATGTATCACAATGGATAGACAGATTTCTAGGTGACGGGAAATTCTACATGTATCACAATGGATAAACAGATTTCTAGGTGACGGGAAATTCTAGATGTATCACAATGGATAGACAGATTTCTAGGTGACGGGAAATTCTACATGTATCACAATGGATAAACAGATTTCTAGGTGACAGGTAATTCTAGATGTATCACAATGGATAGACAGATTTCTAGGTGACGGGGAATTCTAGATGTATCATCACACTGTGGATGGGTCAAGAAATCTAACAGAAAAATTATAAGATAGTTGCCCAGAAGTGTGTACTGTACCTCTCCCAGGACATGATAATTCTGGTATATTGGTTCACTGGAATACCTCCCTTCATGGACTAAACATGCATCCAAAACCTCTCTTACACAAGCATCCAAAACCTCTCTTACACATGCATCCAAAACCTCTCTTACACATGCATCCAAAACCTCTCTTACACATGCATCCAAAACCTCTCTTACACATGCATGGTTGAGGCCTTATATGAGTTCGGGTGTCGCCATAGTTACACAACTAAGAAGAACCTGTACTCTTGTCAGAAAAGCTATGGGCTGTCAAGAGTGACTTGCTCACAGCTAAAGGGATTATTTCATTATCATCATTCTGATAGAAACCAAATGGCAAATCATAAATTCAATCTTCATACCAACATTGTGTTTATTAATGTCAGACATGAACACTGATTAAAGGACAAGAGAGAAAGCTTACTAGCTTGTGAAATGAGATGCCTAAGAAAAGCAGCAAATAGAACAAGAAGAGAACATGTGAGGAATGAAGAGATGACAAGAACTATTGGAACAACATCTGTGGTCAAATATATTGAAAAACAGAAACTGAAATAGTTTGGCCACTTAATGAGAATGAACTCCAATTGGCCAGCTGCAAGAGCATACAACATGAAAATGGAAATAGCAAGATACAGAGGAAGACCAAGAAGAAGGCGGATTGAAGGAGTTACCAACATTCTGAGATGTCATAATATTACTGCATATCATGAGATTAAGCATGTCATAGTCTGAAAACTAATTGTCATTCAATCCTGCAACACTTAACAACAAAAGCAGAGAAACGACGATAGATAGAGGATTATTAAGGTATATTAAGGTCCATAACATTTGACAAGTAATTGATACCTGTCAACTTCCAGGAAAACCATCTTGTATTTTAGTACAAAATACATCTAAAAATCTGTATTTTAACCCCCAAATTCTGTATAAACAGTACTTCACTGAAGGTAAATATTAAAAATGTAAACAATATAGATTTGTCAGGTGTGTATCAATAACCTTTACAACTTGCACCTCAAGAACAGGTAGAAAACTGATATCCACACTCATATTCTACAGACATTGACTTATGAGATGTTCTGTGCACATTCTCAAACTCCTGCAGGTTAGCAGGATTTAGTCTACAAACAATGCACTGTCTCATAGTTTACAGCATGTCTGTAATATCTACACCTTGTGGTCAGAAACATACAATTTCCGCATGGCATTGCTGTGTCACTTTTTGCCATACAGATCATGTAGTCAACCTTCCCGAATTATTCTTCTTAGTTGCCTCTTAGGACATGCATTACAAGCATCAGTGCTACTATTCTCTATTCCTATTTTCGGCCACAGACACAAATGATTAAGTGAAACTATACAACAGTTTTGCATTTGACATGTGGCTTCCAGGTAGGCCACAATGTTTTACAGGGGAACAACAAAGACACAATTGTCATGGACCCATCCAGGAGATACAGAAATGTAGCCATCTAACTTTATTCAGATTGTAAATACAAAATAAAACTTTGATAAAGTTGAAACTATTTTTCTTTTGTCTGAAATATCATTTAATCTTCATAAGAATGTAATAGTAAATAAAAATTGAATTTGAGTCAAACATGAATACAAGAAACAAGCACTGAATGAATTCAAAATGGATTTCATTTTAATGTACCAATAAATATATAACATTGTAAACATGTACACAGACTGACATGATCACATCCATCAACACCAACATTCCTGGTGCCGCAATCAATCAATCAACTCCATGCACATTCATCACCACCAACATTCCTGGTGCCACAATCAATCAACTCCATACACATTCATCAACACCAACATTCCTGGTGCCACAATCAATCAACTCCATGCACATTCATCACCACCAACATTCCTGGTGCCACAATCAATCAACTCCATGCACATTCATCACCACCAACATTCCTAGTGCCGCAATCAAAAATCAACTCCATGCACATTCATCAACACCAACATTCCTGGTGCCGCAATCAATCAATCAACTCCATGCACACTTTTACTTTAGGGTAGTCTATTGTCACTTTCCAAGTACTATTGAAACTGCTGCCTAGCATTGTCACTACAATATGAATGACAAGCTTTCTATACTTGAATCCAGAAATAGTTCACATAAGTTGAAATTGTGAGGCCATGTTTTACTAATCTGACTGCTACCGCATTTCAGCAAAATATTTATGAGTTTATATATATATACATACATACATACACATAGTGCTTTGTTTTCTAGAAAAAAGGATGGGGGTATGTATAAAAACAGTAGTTTATATTTTGGATCGACCCACATCACCTCCCCTGGTCGCAATAATGACTCTGCTAATAATGCAATTTTATAAAAATATGATTTCATTACACATGATATATTTTGAGAAACCAATAATTAACGTAGTTCTGATCTTATAAAATTTTTATACAAATAAAAGGGGGGGGGGTTTTTGTGTGGAGCTGTGGTGCTTTGTGTTAATCATGAGACTGTCATTAGATTCTCATCTACTGGCTAAAAATAGATGAGATGGACTTTTTGTCCATAGAGTTGTTCAGAGTATAATTCTTGTTTTTCCATGGCCAGGAAGTAATCTTTAGGCTGGGATAAATGAAAATAATAAAGTACCAACAAGACAAATTCATTTTTTAAAAAGGTGGATATAGGGCATATATAGCATGTATCCCCCCTGAAAAATAGCACGCTATCTACACACACACACACACATATATATATATATATATATATATACACACATATATTGCATATATAAATATGCAAAAAAGAAGAAACAATCTGTTGAATATTTTCTCAAGGATGAGAACTTTTCAAGCGATCATATCACAGCAGCGGAAGATTTTTGTTTGCATCTTTCTCTTTTTCTTCCATATCTTTAAACATCTTTCTCCTTCCATATCTTTAAACATCTTTCTCCTTCCATATCTTTAAACATCTTTCTCCTTCCATATCTTTAAACATCTTTCTCCTTCCATATCTTTAAACATCTTTCTCCTTCCATATCTTTAAACATATTTTTCATGAAGAATGCTGCTCCCGCACTCTGTCTCCAGACATTCCAAGTTTCAGCCGTTTTCCCAGTTTTTGGATTCTATGTGGTAGCATTTTATTGAAGATTTACAGATGCCTTTATACCTCAGCACTGTTCTACCGCTGGCTCATTGGCCTTCAGCCAGTTCTCCGAATAGTACTCCGATGCGTCAGTTTGGCATTCTGTAGACGTGACCCGGCCAACATCTATATACACATATGCATACATTTATGGAAGATGTTTGAATGAATGGAGGTGGGGGAACCAGCCAAAGGATGTTCTATGTGAAATGTGAATAGCTAATCACTAGTGCAGGATACCCTTCACTTTAAAGATGCATATGAGAGCTTCAAGAAGATACATGACCTTTCAGGTAATAATTGAGAGAGTTGGCAGGGGATAGAAGTACCTGGAGACATAATCTGCACGGATATCATACTCGCTGATGAGAAGAGAGGTAAATTGGTGGCTGAGAAGTGAAGCTGTAGGGAGAGTGCAGTGACAACCCAGTCAGTCTGCATTAATTACTAGAGACTGACAGCCTTAGAGCTGCTGTTGACCTACATGACCAACACTCCCAGGACACTACATGTGTAACACAACACGTTATGATATATATAAAACAATAATAATAATATACACTACACTGTTGACTCATCCGTTGAGTGCTGAGTTTTATTAACATCAGACCATCAAACACAGCACAATATGATAGAGCAACAAAAATTTATCTACACCTTAAACCATACATTCTTGCACAAATGAGTAATAATAAAGGCACAGTTCTGAGTTCTTAGTTACATGTAAATATTAAACTATAAATAAATAACATGGCATACACAGTGAAAAAAATCTGACACACAGGGGCAGCTGGTCACATGACAAATATGATGGCAATGAAAATCACGTGATGAAAGTTATCATATAGTAAACAGTACTCAATTATTTGAAAAAAGTTATGCATCTTGCATTATGAAACCTTAATGAAGAAAATGGTTAATTCATATCCCTAAATCTGGTAAAGAATTATAGCTGAGTTGACTGGAGAATTTCTACATACCAGGGTATGCTTTGTTTTGATTCCTACATACCAGGCAGTGCTTTGTTTGTTTTGATTCCTACATACCAGGCAGTGCTTTGTTTGTTTTGATTCCATGAATTACGAGTGATGAAGCATTCTAATGTATAATGAAAGGTTTCATAAACTGAGTACTTTAATCACATAAAAGTGTCAACTATATGGTGTTGTCAATATTTGATCACACAATCTATAAGACTGCAAGGTTTCCTGACTGCTATGCAGTACAGGGCATCAATATTTTTCAAGTAACAATGATGAGCTGTAAACTGTTGACCACTAATCTATCCAACCAATGAGTGTTTATAACTGATGAACAAGCTATGACAATTCTATCTATCCTCTGCATCCTTTCCACATAATGGCAGTTCAATTTATGCATTGAGAACACAATCTGTCAGGCTTTTCATGGCATCACTTCTTCATGTGATGCCTCCAGGTTTTCTTTACATGTATTTCTTTACATGTAATATTACAAAAATAATATTGTAGGGTACAGTTGAAGGCAGAAGAAGTAGAAGTGATAAATGACAATCATGAGCAGAAAATATCAAAGACTTGACAGATCAAGATTTGTTCACAATTATCTGCAATAGAAATTGACATTTTTGTCTGGCCCTGTAGTGGCATGGTACGAAGCGCTTTTGTGATGGCCAAGGTGCAGGGTACAAATTCCGCCGCAGTCTCTTGTGCATCCTGACCATTTTGAAAGCAATGGCAAACTACTAAACGTTAAAATATATCACTATAGAAAAAACTGATTTACTCATTATTAATACTCATAAACGATGTCTATAGATTGTATTTCATGGGTGCCACCATTTTGGAGTAATTTACTATCCAGGGCGAACTAATTTTAGAAACCCTATTACTGTGGTTGTCGTATTTCTGAAGTATCATAATGATACTAATAATGTATCAAATTTCCAGTATTTGGGCACAAACATAGACAACTCAAGAGACTGCGCTGTCGAAATCAAGAGAAGAATTGCAATGGCGATATTGAAACTTGTGCAAATGAAAAATCTTTGGCAAGGTACAAGAAGCATAGCCAAACTATGGATGATCAGAACATGCATATTTTCTAGTGGCAATATACGGTTGTGTAGCATGGACATTCAATAAAACACTAGCAACGAGAATTGCTTCTTTAGAAATGAGATGCTGAAGAAGAATTTTACATATACCATGGACAGCTAAAAAGACAAATCAAGAAGTGGTAAGATCAATAAATGTTGAAGATAGTTGGCTCCATAACAACATCATAACAAAAAAGCTGTGTTTTTTGGTAATAAAGAGACATAGCATGGAAAGATTAATAGTTGAAGGCAGAGTTAACGGCAATAGAAGAGGGCGCCCAAGATGACCATGGTGCAGTGATATATCAGATTGTTTAAACAATATCTCTAGCTGCGTCAGGTCAACTTGCCCAGAATCGCAGAGTGTTCAGAGAATCCATAAGGAAGACCACATTCTGGAAAGAATATGTCACATGATGATGATCATAATGGTTTTGACGATCGCCGAAGTTGGACACCAAACATATGTAATGGACATTTGACAGAAAACTCAAAATCGGTCAGTCAAGTGTTAATCGTGAGAGCCACGAGAGCGTATATAAATACACTTGCGGGTGTACTCTTCTAAATGTGATTGTTGCAGAATTATGACACTAGTTAAGCATTTTGTAGCTACGATATCAAGTTTTAATTTTGCCTATTTTCTTTCCGGTAAGAGTGGGAACACTGCTAGCAATTATCTATCATTGTTTGTAGTCTTTCCAGCCCAGGTCAAAGACTACAATGGAACAAGAAAACACTTTCAAAATTCGAGTTAAGCCTGGTGCAATCAACGACAACAGTGTTGACACGGATGTCATTTTTATTGAAATATTTATGGATTATTTTTATAATCTTGTGGAATTACATTTATTGTCAAAGAATATATGGAACATGTTAGTTTCATTATGAAATAACAACGCAACATTAGGTATGGACATCGTGCATTGAATTTACATAACATTATTTGTGAAGTAAGTAGAGAAATGTTCTTAGATCTACGTGATTTAATTGTAGGTAAGTAACATCTAAGTGTCTGCTTATTTTGATTATATTAGTTTGGTTATGTAATAACTTCTATACAGTTAATTACAAATACAATAGGTATAATAATTTATTGAAAGAATCAATTGGACGGACAAGAACACACCAGTCAGCATTTAAAAGATATTTTTCAATGTATTTTTATCACTATGCAAATTTTTTTTTTTAAACAGTGCAGGGGCAAGTTATGTCATTTATATACTGCACCTAGTAATAGTTAAGCAGGTATTGACAAAAATATATCACATTTTGCTGTAATATTTTTGTGAACATTCACATGCTCAGTTATATCAGTATCGTCTGAACAATAAAGTCATCCAGTACAATTTTAGTACAATGATAGGAACGCAATCCATGTAGTTGGGAGCGCTATTTTCAGACCCGTGAGGTCCATGGTTCAATCCACAGTTGGGACAGGATTTTTTTTGGAGGTACAATCAAAATCCTTCCTGTACATGTCACAGTGTCTGCAATAGCAAAGTGGCCTTTATTTCCACAGCCCATTGAAAGCCTCCCTGCAGCCCACAGGAAAACATGCAATAACGAAAGTTTATAGTTGATTAACACATCTGTTAGTTGGATACTGTAGGAGTTTAGAATTGCTTTGGAAAAGAGTAGAGGGAGAGTGAATGATTTAGGGGTAGAGTAAGAGAATTGTATAATCAGTGAGCTATAGGGACTACCAGCACCAGCATGTACAACCTACATAAGCTGAAAGTGATGGAACTCTTTCACAGGATTCTTGGAGTGCTCTTACATCTGATGGTTGAACTTACTCTTCTGCGTTAATTCTCAGATAACCACAGATTAGCAGGATGTAGTCTGAACAACGGAATGCATTGTGTCATTGTTTACAGCTTTGCTACAATATCTGTGCCTTTTGAAGTAACACATCCGATGTAATCATCAGTCTTCACATCCGATGTAATCTCCAGTCTTCACACCGGATGTAATCTCCAGTCTTCACATCCGATGTAATCTCCAGTCTTCACATCCGATGTAATCTCCAGTCTTCACACCGGATGTAATCATCAGTCTTCACACCCGATGTAATCTCCAGTCTTCACACCTGATGTAATCACGTCTTCACATCCGATGTAATCTCCAGTATTCACACCTGATGTAATCACGTCTTCACACCCGATGTAATCTCCAGTCTTCACACCTGATGTAATCACGTCTTCACATCCGATGTAATCTCCAGTCTTCACACCTGATGTAATCACATCTTCACATCCAATGTAATCTCCAGTCTTCACACCTGATGTAATCACATCTTCACACCCGATGTAATCTCCAGTCTTCACACCTGATGTAATCACGTCTTCACACCCGATGTAATCTCCAGTCTTCACACCTGATGTAATCACGTCTTCACACCCGATGTAATCACGTCTTCACATCCGATGTAATCACGTCTTCACATCCGATGTAATCACGTCTTCACACCCGATGTAATCATGTCTTCACATCCGATGTAATCACGTCTTCACACCCAATGTAATCATCAGTCTTCACATCCGATGTAATCTCCAGTCTTCACATCTGTATGAAAGATCCCGAGATTTCTGTAAAGTTCTATATCCAATAAGTAGACAATTAAGGTAAAAGTATGTCTCAGGACAGCAATCTGCCATTGAGGAAGAGGCTAACTCTTCATGTACTAACCGCAGCAACTATTAGGTGGAGGTGACCTGTCCTCTACCTTGCTGTCTTTACCTTACGTAACTCATGCGACAGGTACTCATTTACACCTGAGTCAGCTGGAGGAGTGGATGTGTCAAGCGAGAAATCACAACCCTTTTTATTTTGGGTTCAGACATGGTTTTTGAACCTGGCGTGCTGTAACTCAGCGACAACAATCAAGCTCACTATCAACTAGACCAAACAAGTATTCAAAATTGTTCACTCATTACTGGAGTTTGCATATGATTTGTCAAGCTATAACAGGATATCACATTACAAGACAAAATATTTGACATAGATAAGGAAATGTTTTTAAAAAAATAAAAAACCATGAAATCACTTGAAGTTCAGTTATTTATCAACTTATTCTTGTCTTCAGTTGAACTCAGGTGCTGATATGCATTTTATCAATGGACTTTACTGTTGTCATCAGCCCTGATACAGGGCTGTAGAGCTTGAATGTCAGAACTTTCAGATGGCCCTTGTATTTTTCTTGTTGTGTAGTACATTGGGTTATCTAACAACTGTATCAAAAATGTTCTGTAATACACTTGTCACTTCCAATAAGTCACTGAATTCACTCAACGATCCACTGAATTCACTCAACGATTCACTGAATTCACAACTCGGTTAGTTTGGTACATCAACAATTTGTTCTATTAATAATTCAATGGTCACTTCAACAGAGAACGAGCCATGCAATCTATACTTACATGGAACATTCAACTTATGAGACAGATATGTGTAAACAATGGTTTCTATATATCTGGAGGTAGACAATAAAATGTGGGATGGTCATAGATTATATCTCTAGCAATGTATCTGGAGGTAAATGGCATAGTAAACGAAATCATAAGATCATGTTTTAACAACATAATCTGACAGTAAAGAATGCACTCAGATCATGCCTCTGGCAATATATCTGGAGGTAAATGACACAGTGCACGATACCCTCAGATTATGCCACTAGCAATTCATCTGGAGGTAAATGACACAGTGCACGATGCCCTCAGATTATGCCACTAGCAATTCATCTGGAGGTAAATGACACGGTGCACTCAGATCATGCCTCTGGCAATATATCTGGAGGTAAATGACACAGTGCACGATGCCCTCAGATTATGCCACTAGCAATTCATCTGGAGGTAAATGACACAGTGCACGATGCCCTCAGATTATGCCACTAGCAATTCATCTGGAGGTAAATGACACAGTGCACTCAGATCATGCCACAAGCAATTCATCTGGAGGTAAATGACACAGTGCACTCAGATCATGCCACAAGCAATTCATCTGGAGGTAAATGACACAGTGCACTCAGATCATGCCACAAGCAATTCATCTGGAGGTAAATGACACAGTGCACGATGCCCTCAGATCATGCGTCTAAAATAAATCTGGAGGTAAATGACACAGTACAAGGCGTCATCAGATCATGTTTCATACAATATATTTCAAATAAATATGCCATTGCAAGATGCCATCATATCATATTTTCAACACTATATGTACAGTAGATGAAACAGAGCAAGATGCCCTCAGATTATATTTCAAGTAATATATCTGAAAGTAGAGTAGATAACCCACATACAAGATGCCCTCAGATTATATTTCAAGTAATATATCTGAAAGTAGAGTAGATAACCCACATACAAGATGCCCTCAGATTATATTTCAAGTAATATATCTGAAAGTAGAGTAGATAACCCACATACAAGATGCCCTCAGATTATATTTCAAGTAATATATCTGAAAGTAGAGTAGATAACCCACATACAAGATGCCTTCAGATCATACTTCTAGAAATACGAAAATGTAAAAGTAGGTCACACTTCTGAATGCTGTCGCTTCTGATAGATCCCGTTTAACGTATGAACTGTTTCCAACATCAACGAATCAAATATTGACTCAGCTAATGACATTTTGAGATTCAGTTCATCCTCATCATAATCCACCCAGCCCATTTCTTCCTCACCGGACTCATGCGCCAAAATTGAATCTACAATATCCTTCCGTTTCCGAATGTTCCATTTGTTGACTGTATTATATTTACGTGTACCATTTAACCCAAGAAGCTTGAAGACCTGCTCCTGAACAATAGGTTGGAGTCCTTCAATTGTTGCAGGTGGAGTCATTCCATGGAAGAACTTCTGTGACTTGTGTTTAGCCTTCTCCCACACAGGGACATCCTGCTGTAAGGATAACAAAGAAACAGATGGTTATAAACACCTGGAAAATAATCACAGTGTACTGTAAGTTCAGCTGATTAGTGTCAAACCATGAATGTTGTGAGTTCGATCCCCACACTGAGTGTAGAGTTTTCTATTTTTGGTACGTTTCATATTAAAAATGTCTACAATCAATGTGATATTACTATTATTTGTTTGTTCTCTATTTGTCCTGTATTTCTCTTGATAAAGACCTTATGGTTGAAATGTTGATTTAGTCTACCTTGTATACTGTTATCTATATCTTTAGTACCAGTTAATCTATTTGTCCCTCATCAAAGCCATCAGGAAAGTCGACCACCCAAAAGATAATTACCACTACCTTGACAGAGCAGAGCAGTTTATTATCTTCCGCCTCAGAACAGGACACAACAGATTAAACAGCCACTTAAATAGACTAAGATTGGTCCCATCACCACTGTGCCTTTGTGGGCAGGCAGCACAGACAGCTGAACATATCCTGCAAGACTGCAATACACTAAGCCTGTTAAGGGAAGAACACTGGCCCACAGAGATGGATATCCACAGAAAGATGTATGGGAGCACTGAGGAGCTTTCAAATACAGCAGCATTTATTAAGAAAACAGGACTTGCTGTGTAGACATGTCAAATTCCGAACGAGAAGAAGAAGGTCTATTTGTGATCTGTAAACTTAATTATCTTGTGTTTTGTGTTAGTAACTATATTTAACAACTACAAACATTCCACTTAACAACAAACACTCCACTTAAATACAGATACTTCACTGAACTACAAACACTCTACTTATCAACTTATAAACAATCTACTTAACTACTCACATCTATTTATCAACTACAAACATCTATTTATCAACTACTCACATGTACCTATCAACTTCCAAAATCTGTTTATCAACATCAAACATATAAACTTCAAACATCTAGCTATCAACTATCTACTTATCAACTACAAACATCTACTTAGGTTAGGTTAAATCCACATTTGAGATCCTCTCTAATGACTCCCCCATCCCCTACATAAATCCCCTGTGTTTTGATTTTCTGAACCATATTGAGTCACTTAGTATGTTGTACACATGGGAATATGCTTGTGATTCCAGCCAGTTAAGTGCCTGTGTTATGGCAAATACTTCCATCAATAGACTGCTTGTTGTTGCAGTAACGGACCCACTAGCTTCGTGTACTGTTCTCCTTATCAACTACAAAAATATACTTTACTTCAAACATCTATCTGCTTATCAACTTTGAGCATCTAGTTATCATTTACAAACATCTATCTACTTATCAACTTCAAACATCTAGCTATCCACTATAAACATCTACTTATCAACTACAAAAATCTACTTATCAACTTCAAACATCTAGTTATCAACAACAAACATCTAGTTATCTACAAAAATCTAGTTATCAAGTTCAAACATCTAGTTATCAACTACAAACAATTATTTATCAACTTCAAACATCAACTTATCAACAAACATCTAGTTAACTAAAACCTTCAACTACACACATATTGTACCAGCAAACAAATCATCTATTGACTGACTCACCTTCTCCTGACTCTTATAAACATCTCGAATGATCTCCCCAGTCAAATCAAACAACATTCTCTTCCAGCTCATCCTACTTTGCACGATCAGCTTATCTGAGCTCTGCTCACTTTCAGCATCCATCAAGAACTTAGCTGGGACAGCCACTTCTTCCAGTGACTCACCAGCCTGTCTCTGTTCCCAATAGATCTCCACGGCTCTGTTAACTATAGGTGAAATTTCCTCCTTCGTATGAGGAACAACTGGAGCGATATCCACTGGAGCTGGAGCAGTTCCTTCGAACACAACGAGGGAACATTTTATTTCAAACTTGACATGGGAACAGAATATGAACATAGGTCCAATTTTAAAGGTCAAGGCACTCTCTTATCACATAATACTATAGTTATGTAGAAGTGATGTGGCCAGTTCTCTGCCTTGACAACTGCCCACTTCACTTACTCTGGGAGTCAGTTCAACACTAGTATTGTGCTAATAGTACCAAGTTCAAATCTACAAGTAATGATGTTGTCTTAAAATTATCATCTAACCAATCGCATATTGCTGATTTCTTTAAATTGTCATCTAACATTCAATTGCTAATTTCTAATCATTTATTTGTTGATTTCTAGAAATTGTCATCTAACCACAAACTAATATTTCTTTGAAATTGTCTTGATTGATGATGTTTTGTCATTCATCTAACCGCTTGACTGATATTTTCTTGACATTGTCATCTAACCACTTTGCCCGTGTGTTGCCAGGGCCCGAAAGGGGAGCAAAGAATAGCAACACTGTTTACCTTCCACGAATGTCGTAAAAGGCGACTAAGGAGGTTATGGGATGGAGTTGGCTGTCCCATCCCATATAGGGTCAGTGACCCAAAGCCATGCTGAAGTCGGATGTGTCAGGCCACAAGGCGCAGATATTGCATCAATGCTGTAAACCATTACACAACACATTCCGTTCTCCGGACTACATACTGCTTATCTGCAGGAGTTTGAGAACGAACACAGAAGAAGAAGATCTAACCAATTAACTCATATTTTCTTGAAATTCTCATCCAACCACTTGACTGGGACATAAAATATATGTGTACCGCTTTCATGTTTAAAAAAAATAATAATTTGTGCTCTAAGAAGTTGTGCAGGAATTAAGGTTGTAGCAGAATAATGGTTCAACTAGATTTCCAGAAGTGTAGTAATTGTAGTACACATACCGGATATGTTATTTGTACTAATGCCTCAACACATCCGATTCAGCAGTATAACTATTATATTGTCTTTTACCATTTTCACCGAATGGAGCACATCAGTAGCCATATTGCTATCAAGCCAACTTTACAACACAACATGTTTATAAAGGATTGATCGTACTGCACTTTCATCCAATTGCAGACTTACAAACATGAAATCTAAGGCCATTTTTTTCCTACACCGTGCTCATATTTGCTTATGGAGGAGGAACATTATCAGCTATCTTCTGAGTTCCAGCTGTGTTTTACCTCATCCAGTTCTGGCATGACTGTTCACTTATATCTAACTTTTGATCTACCTTGCATCTACTTTTCTTCAGATATATAATAGCCAAGAAACCAGAGAGCATCGGACAAAAAAATGATGGCTGCAGTAACAAGTTTTACCTTAAATTAACACTGAATACTTGCTGACAGTATTCTATATTTTATTACTACTTTTGTTTTGTTTACGTTTCTTGATAAAGGTCCTTTGGCCATGACGTAGAAGCTATCCCTGTTTATGTTATATTTATTACACTGCTAGTGGAAGGTCTGAATATTGGCTTATCAGACAGACAGATCACTACGAAACTGTACACTCTCAGTAGATAGCATGTGAATATAGTAAGGTTTTCCTCTTGTAGAAGCCAACCAGACAGTATTTCATATGCAGCATAATTACATTTCTCTTTGTGATGCAATCAGAGAACCTAGTATTGCTAATCATGCTCAAATTAGCTTAATGTGTACATGGTCTGAGTTCCAAACTGCCAATGTGTACATGGTCCGAGTTCCAAACTGCCAATGTGTACATGATCCTAGTTCCTAGCTGCCAATGTGTACATGATCCTAGTTCCTAGCTGCCAATGTGTACATGATCCTAGTCCTAGCTGCTAATGTGTACATGGCTGTGAACAGGTGGCACATGGGGTTTAGAGAAAAGCAATTCTGTACAAGATGTGACAATTCCATGGAAGAGCCCAAAATCAGGTGAACTGCATAATTGGAGATCCCCTGTGGATGGTGGTAAATGAATGTTGGCTGTTCTACCCAAACCAGTGACCATGGTCCAGAGCTCGGTTGATATGCACACCTGACAGGAAGGGATGCTTTGAAAGGGAGCTAAAGCCCATGACTCCCAACTGTGCATATTACGGAAAGGTATAAAAGCCACCATGGACTGACATGAACGTGAAGTGTTGAAAGTTAAATGCGAGAAAGAACTTAATAAAATAAGGAAAAGATAATATTCATTTTTTGGTCATGTTATGAGACAGGGAGGTTTGGAGAACAGATACAACAGGCAAGATTGAAGGCAAGAGAGACAGAGGGCGACAACATGAGAAAATATTAGACAGTTTAACAACCTGACACGGCAGGGAAACAACAACGAGCCTAATACATAGCACAAGTGATAGAGATCTGTGATCCATGACCGCCTACGCCAGCTGGATGATGATGAGAACAGTTACAGAACCCCTAGAATTGACCCCCTCTGAATGGGAGACTTCTGAAAGCATTGCAAACCACTGAGAGTTGGTGCACATGGCTGGTAGTTGGTGCACACTGCTTAGAGTTGGTGCCCATTTCTGAGAGTTTGTGCACACCGCTGAGAGTTCGTGCACACCATTGAAAGTTGGTGCACATCGCTGAGAGTTGGTGCACACCACTGAGAGTTGGTGCACACCACTGAGATTTGGTGCACACCACTGAGAGTTGGTGCGCACCAGAGTTGGTGCACACTGCTGAGAGTTGGTGCACACCACAGAGTTGGTGCACGCCGCTGAGAGTTGGTCTTCTGGGTATGAAATATATCTCTGGAGAAACTACCCCTATTGCACAACGAAGTAAGAGCTAATTGCTCGTAATTTCTGGGATCAATACAACATTTATCTACAACATTCGATTTCTTTCTTAAAAGATTCATGACTATATATTCTTATTAATAGCGCTTGTCCTCATAGTTTTCATCATCAAATAATCCTCCATGCATAGCACATACTCAATCTAGCTCCAGTGTCTTTTTTTTTATAATAGTGGAAATATGGCTTTTCATTATGGCTTTTACTGCTCTCATTGGTAGCGAGGTAGTGGAGTATTTATTCACTCTCCATGATGACCAGCGGACCTGGTTTTTGAGTTCACTTGTGGCTTGAATGAAAATTAACTCCTGTGTTTCACTCTGCCACAAGGAAATAGGATATTAGGGCTTGTGTTCAAGGAAGGTAGAGGAATTATTTCCAAGCAAGTGCAGTAGGCGATGCTAGTTAAGTGGTTCTGGTCGGCCACTGACTAGACAGCTCAGCACTTACAAGAAAACCGTGTGATATGAAGCTTGTCATACTTCTACTTGTCTTTTTTACTACTCACAGTCAGATGTCTCAATCAATGACTCAGGAACTCATTTGTGTCCATGAAGAGTCAATAACTCACTTATGATTTCCTATCATTTATGTCCACAAAGAATCAATGACTCAGGAAGTTGTTTATGTTCATGAAGTGTCAATGTTTCTGATTCTATTGATTACTTTTTGACTGTTTAATATTCTCATATCAAACCCTCAACCTTGAGTACTGCTAAAAGAAGTCCTATGTAACCTGACTCCTACACGATAACGTTTCTATGTACCCTGACTCCTACACGGTAACATGCCTATGTAACCTGACTCCTACATGGTAACGTGTCTATGTAACCTGACTCCTACACGGTAATGTGTCTATGTAACCTGACTCCTACACGGTAATGTGTCTATGTAACCTGACTCCTACACGGTAACGTGTCTATGTAACCTGACTCCTACACGGTAACATGTCTATGTAACCTGACGCCTAAACGATAACATGTCTATGTAACCTGACGCCTAAACGATAACATGTCTATGTAACCTGACTCCTACACGGTAATGTGTCTATGTAACCTGACTCCTACATGGTAATGTGTCTATGTAACCTGACTCCTACACGGTAATGTGTCTATGTAACCTGACTCCTACACAGTAATGTGTCTATGTAACCTGACTCCTACACGGTAACGTGTCTATGTAACCTGACTCCTACACGGTAACATGTCTATGTAACATGACTCCTACACGGTAACATGTCTATGTAACCTGACGCCTAAACGATAACATGTCTATGTAACCTGACGCCTAAACGATAACGTGTCTATGTAACCTGACTCCTACACGGTAATGTGTCTATGTAACCTGACTCCTAAATGGTAACGTGTCTATGTAACCTGACTCCTACACGGTAATGTGTCTATGTAACCTGACTCCTACATGGTAACATGTCTATGTAACCTGACTCCTACATGGTAACGTGTCTATGTAACCTGACTCCTACATGGTAACGTGTCTATGTAACCTGACTCCTACATGGTAACGTGTCTATGTAACCTGACTCCTACATGGTAACGTGTCTATGTAACCTGACTCCTACATGGTAACATGTCTAAGATAGATAATCCCACCAGTAACATAAGTTTCTGCTAGTACAACTCACTACCTCACTTGGACACAAAAGCTTGTCCACCACAAGGTAATGACCTAACAAGGTAATGACCTAACAAGGTAATGACCTAACGAGGAAGACATGTTCCTAAACATTATCATAATTGATTTGGGTCAGACTTCAGACTGTTGTGGTGAGACGACAGTGAAAAATAAATTAAAGTTTTTTATTTTTAATGTGAATATTTGCTTTATAATATGTTTACCTGCTGGATAAGGTGGTGGAGGTTTGCTTGAGATAGCAGGTTGTCCAAAGTCAAGATCATCATCAATATATTCTCCAAATAATTCTGCTAGGTCATCAGTCAGTGCTTTCTGCTGAAAACATCAACAGACTTATGTTACAATTTCAAAAACAGCAACATACTTATGTTACAACCTCAAAAACAGCTACAAGCAGATATGTTACAACCTTAAAAACAGCAACAAACAGACTTATGTTACAACCTCAAAAACAGCAACAAGCAGATATGTTACAACCTTAAAAACAGCAACAAACAGACTTATGTTACAACCTCAAAAACAGCAACAAGCAGACTTATGCTACATCCTCAAAAACAGCAACAAGCAGACTTCTGTAAACAGCAACAAACAGACTTATGTAAACAGCAACAAGCAGACTTATGTTACAACCTCAAAAACAGCAACAAGCAGACTTATGTTACAACCTCAAAAACAGCAACAAGCAGATATGTTACAACCTTAAAAACAGCAACAAACAGACTTATGTTACAACCTCAAAAACAGCAACAAGCAGACTTATGTTACAACCTCAAAACAGCAACAAGCAGACTTATGCTACAACCTCAAAACAGCAACAAGCAGACTTATGTTACAACCTCAAAACAGCAACAAGCAGACTTATGTTACAACCTCAAAACAGCAACAAGCAGACTTCTGTAAACAGCAACAAACAGACTTCTGTAAACAGCAACAAGCAGACTTCTGTAAACAGCAACAAGCAGATTTATGTAAACAGCAACAAACAGACTTATGTAAACAGCAACAAACAGACTTATGTAAACAGCAACAAACAGACTTATGTAAACAGCAATAAACAGACTTATGTAAACAGCAACAAACAGACTTATGTAAATAGCAACAAACAGACTTATGTAAACAGCAACAAGCAGACTTATGTAAACAGCAACAAACAGACTTATGTAAACAGCAACAAACAGACTTATGTTACAACCTCAAAACAGCAACAAGCAGACTTATGCTACAACCTCAAAACAGCAACAAGCAGACTTCTGTAAACAGCAACAAACAGACTTATCTAAACAGCAACAAACAGACTTATGTAAACAGCAACAAGCAGACTTATGTTACAACCTCAAAACAGCAACAAGCAGACTTATGCTACAACCTCAAAACAGCAACAAACAGACTTATGTAAACAGCAACAAACAGACTTATGTAAACAGCAACAAACAGACTTATGTAAACAGCAACAAGCAGACTTATGTTACAACCTCAAAACAGCAACAAGCAGACTTATGCTACAACCTCAAAACAGCAACAAGCAGACTTCTGTAAACAGCAACAAGCAGACTTCTGTAAACAGCAACAAACAGACTTATGTAAACAGCAACAAACAGACTTATGTAAACAGCAACAAACAGACTTATGTAAACAGCAACAAGCAGACTTATGTTACAACCTCAAAACAGCAACAAGCAGACTTATGCTACAACCTCAAAACAGCAACAAGCAGACTTCTGTAAACAGCAACAAGCAGACTTCTGTAAACAGCAACAAACAGACTTATGTAAACAGCAACAAACAGACTTATGTAAACAGCAACATGCAGACTTATGTAAACAGCAACAAGCATACTTATGTAAACAGCAACCAACAAACCTATGTAAACAGCAACAAACAGACTTATGTAAACAGCAACATGCAGACTTATGTAAACAGCAACAAGCAGACTTATGTAAACAGCAACCAACAAACCTATGTAAACAGCAACAAACAGACTTCTGTAAACAGCAACAAACAGACTTCTGTAAACAGCAACAAACAGACTTATGTAAACAGCAACAAACAGACTTATGTAAACAGCAACAAACAGACTTCTGTAAACAGCAACAAACAGACTTATGTAAACAGCAACAAACAGACTTATGTAAACAGCAACAAACAGACTTCTGTAAACAGCAACAAACAGACTTATGTAAACAGCAACAAACAGACTTATGTAAACAGCAACCAACAAACCTATGTAAACAGCAACAAACAGACTTCTGTAAACAGCAACAAACAGACTTCTGTAAACAGCAACAAACAGACTTCTGTAAACAGCAACAAACAGACTTCTGTAAACAGCAACAAACAGACTTATGTAAACAGCAACAAACAGACTTATGTAAACAGCAACAAACAGACTTCTGTAAACAGCAACAAACAGACTTATGTAAACAGCAACAAACAGACTTATGTAAACAGCAACAAACAGACTTCTGTAAACAGCAACAAACAGACTTATGTAAACAGCAACAAACAGACTTATGTAAACAGCAACCAACAAACCTACGTAAACAGCAACAAACAGACTTCTGTAAACAGCAACAAACAGACTTCTGTAAACAGCAACAAACAGACTTATGTAAACAGCAACAAACAGACTTATGTAAACAGCAACAAACAGACTTCTGTAAACAGCAACAAACAGACTTCTGTAAACAGCAACAGACTTCTGTAAACAGCAACAAACATTGAATGAAACAATACTAAGAAGAGATAGGGCTGATCTGGTAGTTATACATTTGCTACAGAATAAAGAAGATCATGCTGGTGTTGATTACATATAAAGAATTGTAGAAGTGAGGATGGCAGGGGGACAGGGAGGAAAATGTGTCCTTTCTGGAAAGATCTGAAGGTAATGTAATCAACATTTGACTGAGACTTTTTGTCTGCATACTCTTGTATGACCGTGGGAACATAGAACTTATTGTGGTGTTGATACTGATGCTATGATACTGATTTCTGATCAAGAATTTGTCTTATCAATGACCATATTTGATAAATCTACAGATATCAGATACAGAACAATCAGATTTTCCCATCTTTACTTTCTTGTCTTTTTGAAATCTTGATAAATGTTCAAATGCTGAATCTGTGTGGCTGTGTCTATTTCTAGAACTGCATTTGGAGTTGAATATTTTGTTTCTCTAATTGTTTATTGTCATCAGGTTTTGTGTTGTTGTTATTTAATATTTTGATTGACACATGTCACAAGGACAGGTAAGAGAGAGAGATAAACACAGATGAGAGAAAGCCGTACAGCAAGAAAGAATCAAGATACAGGTGAGAGACCAACATGTTAACTAGATCCAGACAAGTGAGAGTCAGGTATTTGTGAGAGAGATTGACACATTACAGAGAGGCACAAAAAAAAACAATGAAAGAAAGCTTGACAGGTGAGAGAGCCAGACAGTGATAGGCAAACACATGTAACAGGTGAGACAGAGCCAGACACAGAAAAATAAGAGCAGCCACAGGTGAGATAGAGCCTGCAACAAATGAGTCAGACATGTATGACAGAGAGAGAGAGAGAGAGAGAGAGAGAGAGAGAGAGAGAGGTAAGAACCAGACAGAAATGAGACTGAGCCAGACACAGGTGAGATAGACACACATAAGAGAGAGCAAGAAGCAGGAGAGACAGAGCCAGGTACTGTTGAGATATAGCCAAACAGGCACAATTGAGAGTTACAGGTAAGAGAGAGAGAGCCAGGTACAGGAGAGACAGAGCCACGTACTGTTGAGATATAGCCAAACAGGCACAATTGAGAGTTACAGGTAAGAGAGAGAGAGCCAGGTACAGGAGAGACAGAGCCAGGCACTGTTGAGATATAGCCAAACAGGCACAATTGAGAGTTACAGGTAAGAGAGAGAGAGCCAGGTACAGGAGAGACAGAGCCATATACTGTTGAGATAGTGCCAGACACAGATGAGAGAGTCACAGGTAATAGAGAGCCATAAACAGGAGAAACAGAGCCAAATAGTGTTGATGTAAAGTCAGACACAGGTGAGAGCCAGATATAGGTCAGATAGATCTAGACAGAGGTAAGATATGACCAGACACCGGTGAGATATGACCAGACACCGGTGAGATATGACCAGACACCGGTGAGATATGACCAGACACCGGTGAGATATGGCCACACACCGGTGAGATATGACCAGACACCAGTGAGATATGGCCAGATACCGGTGAGATATGACCAGACACCGGTGAGATATGGTCAGAAACAGGTGAGATAGATTCAGACAGGTGACAGATCCAAACAGGTGAGACAGGTTTTGACACTGGTGAGCCAAAGATGAGAAACAAATGTTATCATATTGCTGTAAGGACAAACACAGATACTAACTTTATCTTTAAAAGAAGGTGAATCGCCAGGCACAGGTGAGCCAGGACGTTGAACTGGGTCAAGCGAGAGACCTGAATCATTATCTTGAATCTTGTCATCCTCATTGATGTCATCAAGAAAAGATAAGAATTCTCCAAGGATAGCATTATCATCACTACAGGTAAGATTGTCTGTAGAAAGTGTGGTAGCAGCTTTTCGTTTCTTGACAAATAACATGTCGGATATAGCTTCCTGCAGCATTGATTTCATGACACAGTCTGTTGTTATATCTGCTGTTTGTGTATGAAGATTCTCAGGAGATGTGTGTGGTTCAGCTGTAGATACAGCACTAACGATTCCTACTTGTGGAGAGTCTTTTGTTTTTAGATTAGGTTTGGGCAAAGTTGGTGGTGGAACTTTCTTTGAGGAAACAATTTTTCCAATGACCGTTACAGAGTCTTCTACCAGTGTGTCAGTTAGATGGTACGTGATGGAGTCTGCAACGAGATTCACATCTTTCTTCACAGGTGTGATGGTATCAAGATCTTCTGGGTGTCCTGCAGTAGCAACAGTGGGGTTAAAAATAGCAGTAACAGTAGGATGATATGCCGTCTCCGCATCTGTGACGCTCTCAATGTCGGAATCATTCTGAGCAGTAGATATAGACTCATCGAGACCATTTATTATCCCAACCTGAGACACGTTATCTGTAAGATGTTCGTTGGCCGCTTTAATGTCACAACCTTGAACCATAACACCATGACCTGCTGAACAAGTAAAGTATCGTTTTCCTTCATGCAGCCCATCTGATTCCCCTTCTTCTGCATCTAACTCCACACCTGCCCAGACACCAGGTGAGAAATTCACCTTGCCTTTAAATCGCAGCCATCCCAATCTGTGACCAGATACCAGGACACGATCGCCCAGACGGAAATCTGTCAAAGGGTCTACTACAAACAAAGAAACACTCTCCTCATCGTTCTCTGGGATAGGTGTTGACACCATATCTCGGGGTGTTGGCACTGGAGTTCTGTCCGCATCATCCTCTTCTTCCTGATCAACCTCTTTATAATCTAACAGACTGAAAAAGAAAAACCACAATAAATCTACCATCAACAACTTGAACTAAACAAGACCTTTTCTTTTGCATCTAATCTTAAACTCACACCAGATATATCCTGTAGTATAACAATAGTCCTACTAGATTTCCACAAGGATGTAGTCCAGAGAACAGAAATGAATTTTTCCAGTTTTATTTGTACCAGACGCATCCAACTTTGGCTGTCGTAACTAATTCATTCAGTCTATTTACCACTTCCAGTGAATGGTGGACGTCAGTAAACATATCGCCAGTAGGCCAGCCATATGAGAGAGCTGGTTTATGTACATAGGCTAATCACCATCTACAAAGCTAACCACATTCAAACATGCTTGACCACTGTCTGCAACGCTATGGACATAGCCTCAGGCATCCAAACACAAACTATTTTTGTATATTTTATTAGTGGGTGATGAAAAGTGAATGAGTGACGCTGCTAAAGAAGATGTTACATCCAGAAGTGAAGTCTGATGATAAACTCTCGACTTCATTTAAGTGCTTCCATGGCATGTTCATAGGTTTCATAAGTAGCCTTTGATAACTAAGTCCAGATCCAGGATTTCAGATGGGGAGCGATATTTTTGGCTAACAGAAGATGGGGCAAAAAGTTAGGTTAACAAAAGATGGGGCAAAAAGTTAGGTTAACAGAAGATGGGGCAAAAGTTAGGTTAACAGATGGGGCAAAAAGTTAGGTTAACAGAAGATGGGGCAAAAAGTTAGGTTAACAGAAGATGGGGCAAACAGTTAGGTTAACAGAAGATGGGGCAAAAAGTTAGGTTAACAGAAGATGGGGCAAAAAGTTAGGTTAACAGAAGATGGGGCAAAAAGTTAGGTTAACAGAAGATGGGGCAAAAAGTTAGGTTAACAGAAGATGGGGCAAACAGTTAGGTTAACAGAAGATGGGGCAAACAGTTAGGTTAACAGAAGATGGGGCAAAAAGTTAGGTTAACAGAAGATGGGGCAAAAAGTTAGGTTAACAGAAGATGGGGCAAAAAGTTAGGTTAACAGAAGATGGGGCAAAAAGTTAGGTTAACAGAAGATGGGGCAAAAAGTTAGGTTAACAGAAGATGGGGCAAAAAGTTAGGTTAACAGAAGATGGGGCAAAAAGTTAGGTTAACAGAAGATGGGGCAAACAGTTAGGTTAACAGAAGATGGGGCAAAAAGTTAGGTTAACAGAAGATGGGGCAAAAAGTTAGGTTAACAGAAGATGGGGCAAAACGTTAGGAATCTCTGGAGCTTTATAACCAAATGTTTTGTGTAGGAGACATCCTTGTGACAATACCCATTTATGGAAAAGGCTTTGAGGGTTAACCCTGAGATCATATCAGAAGCAGGAGCTAAGGAGGCAGTCTGTCATTGTTCTCAATGGCATTGACAACTTCTGCAACAGCACTGGTGCCAAGGTGTATCAGTCTTGTCAGTCACTTGAATATACCAGTCACAGCATCACGAGCTTGCAAAAATATAATGGTATACAGGAACTTAGATCAAAGCATAGGAGTAGTCATGCATATACACAAGGATGGGTAAGAATCATATATAAATAAGGAACCCATCTAGAATATCTTTATCTGCCCGTGTGGTAAAAACAGGGTTTGGATTTCTAGCTTAGGGAGCAAAGAATTGGGCTAATGTCTACTTTTCAGGCATGTCATCATGTTTTGTCGAAATTTCTGACTGTTGTCTTGTCAAACGGTTGACAAAGAGACACAGGTCACTGACACTGTATCTTTGTCCTTTAGTAGCAGACTCCTAAGGTGGTGAGGGGTTGTGCTATCACTGCAGGTCAACAGATCTGACAGATGAAGGATGAGCTAGTTGACCCAAAAGGTTGTGCTGCTCTCCTGACAGGACATGAATCTTGGGATACTGCAGCACTAGAATGCCTCCCATCAGTGACTAAATATGCATTCATAAAACCCCAAACAAGATCATCGGCAGTATAGAAGACCTAAGTGCAGAAAGTAACTAAACATGCCTTCATTCGTGAGGTTTTTGATTACTGTTTTGCTATTCAATGGTCACTGTAGAATCATATATAAATAGGGAACCCATCTACAATATGGGTTCTATGGGAATATTATATTATATTATAAATTATATATAAATTATACATATATAAAATATATATTATATGGGAATATGGAGCAGAGAAAGGACACTATACTTGGAGTTGGCCGCCAAAAATAACCAAGGCCGACCAATGAAACGCATCCAAATAATAAAACAAACACCGGAAAACCAGTCATCTAGGCCATTAGCGAACAGGTCTATACAGGAGCCCGGTCATGCCATAACACAACCATGCCTTCATATAAGTTTGTTTCAAAGGCATGGCAGTATAAGGGGGTTTTATGGGTGCATATTATAGTTTGCCAAAAAATAAAGCCTATGGAAAAAATATTGCGGATTCATGGTTAACAGTTTAACTGCAATATCTGCACTTTTTGGCCTGATACATCCAGCTTCAGAATGGATTCTAGGTTACTTTGATACTATATAGGATCATTCTGGACAGTAGCCAACTACCCCACTCAAAACTGAAGCCAGAGTGTTGCTATTATTTATGTCCCAGTAACATACAGGCAAGAATTAATAATCAATGAGAATACCAAAGAGGGGGATGTGATTATATACACTGATGGATCTGTAATTAGGCATGTTCGCAGTGCTTGGGCCTTTACAGCTCAGTGCGCAGGTAAAACGATCAAGGAGGAAAGTGGTGCCTTTGCGGTCACTACGAGTAGTATGACCATGGAGACTATGGCGGTGACCAAGGCATTTGAGTGGCTACGCACACAGAAAGTAATGCAGGTCTGCATCTTGAGTGACTCTATGAGTATGATTAAGAAGGTACAAGTCGGTCTCGTTCGCAAACAGTGGATTGAGGCCTTGAGAAATGCGAGCTTGAAGGCGGCTACATTTATTTTCGTGCCGGGACATGTGGGCGTTCGAGGCAATGAAAGAGCGGATCAACTGGCATCGTGTGCGATTGTGGCAAAGGGCGATGGGGCAATGGATCGCGCTGACGTTTTGAACTCCTTAAGAGATATAACACGCGAGAGTGAGACGAATGTGGATGATGATTCCTTTTCAATGGCTAGGATTAAAGATCAGGGATTGAGATGCGGTGTTGCTAGAGGTGAACATTTTGGAGGGCGCAGAAGAATGATGGTCAACCAGCATAGGACCGGTACTGTCAGCAGAAGTGTGATGGCGGATACACTCAAGGAGAGATCGGAGCAACTATGGATGTGTCCAGTTTGCAGTGATGATGATCCGACGACTAACTAACTAACTAACTAATAATCAATGCTAGGGATGTGTATTTTTGTCCATATTAGCTATAGTGATTTTGTAGGTGCAGTTAAGTTGATTGTGCTAACAAATGTGGCTTACCTGTCCAGAATCTCCTTTGATTCATGAGACATCAAGCCGCTGCGAGAGTGATGTCTCTCGGAGATAGAAGGTAGGCTTGTCGAGATGTGTTCACTGATAGCATCTTCATTGGTGATAGATGCATGTGGGACATGGTGTTTGGAAGCTATTCTGTCTGATCCATAGCTGATAATATCTTCATCTCCTTCCTCGTCATCCTCTGGACTGTAGGACACACTGCCCAAAGAGCGCTCACTGGACGGCCGTGAACTACCATCAGATTTGACAGATGTGTGGTAGGAGTTGATCCGTGATTCAGTTTCACTATCTGACTCCTGGATTCCTGTGGTGGCATGAGTCAGAAGAACCTCCTCTTGATGAGACTTAACATTAGACTTTGGGGCAGACTTTGATTGGCTTTTGCCAGAAGGAAGCTCCTCTATATCCTCAGAGATATCTGAAGTGGCTGTCTGATCCAATGCAGGTTTCTCATTTCTAACACTCTTAATTATATCATGGATGTTATCCGAGTCTGGATGAACTGTGGAGAAATCCATGCTGTAGAAATCCCCATTTTCTTTTGTCAAATCAGATGCATCACTTAATCTCTTATTTGATGCCACATTCAATAATTTGTCTGAATCTGCATTGTATAATTTATTTGTAGTCAAATGAGGCACATTATCTGAATTTTGACTCAAAACTTTATCTGAAGTCACAGTCACCACTTCATTTGATACCACACTCAACACTTTATCCGCATCCACAGGTACAGTTGTGTTAATCTTTAGAACAACAGTTGAACTTTTGTCTGTGGCATCAGTTGCAGATTGAGAAAGTTCCTCAATGTTCTCATCCACAACAGATGAATTTGTTTTCTCTGAGATGCCATCTTGCCTGCTAGCAGCCTTGACTTTATCAGGATGTGACTCCGATGTTTCTGACAACCTGTCCATAACTTTTAGTGTGACTTTTCTTCTGCTCTTTCCATCCCCAGGAGAAACACTGGATTCTAGTTTAGAAAAGAAAATTAAAATTTATTTTAAATAAATGACAGGGCAATGTACATTAAAAATTGTAAGATAATTCCATGAAAGGAAAAATCTATCTATTATTTTCTATTTTAAAATGTGTTTATGTCAATTTTCTGACTAATGATGAACTGCAGGTTGAAAATAGTAATATTTTACATAACCACCATCATGTTTCTTGTTCAGTAGTTTGTGTATCTTCATGGAACACCAACCATTTGTAGCTTGAGCTGCGGTGTTATGTGATCTGAGGATGCTCTCAGTTGGTAGTATATAAGTTAATATATGATCTGGGGGTTTGAGGTAGTAGGTAGTGTAGTGTATAAGTTAATATATGATCTGGGGGTTTGAGGTAGTAGGTAGTGTAGTGTATAAGTTAATATATGATCTGGGGGTTTGAGGTAGTAGGTAGTGTAGTATATAAGTTAATATATGATCTGGGGGTTTGAGGTAGTAGGTAGTGTAGTGTATAAGTTAATTTATGATCTGGGGGTTTGAGGTAGTAGGTAGTGTAGTATATAAGTTAATATATGATCTGGGGGTTTGAGGTAGTAGGTAGTGTAGTGTATAAGTTAATATATGATCTGGGGGTTTGAGGTAGTAGGTAGTGTAGTGTATAAGTTAATATATGATCTGGGGGTTTGAGGTAGTAGGTAGTGTAGTATATAAGTTAATATATGATCTGGGGGTTTGAGGTAGTAGGTAGTGTAGTGTATAAGTTAATATATGATCTGGGGGTTTGAGGTAGTAGGTAGTGTAGTGTATAAGTTAATATATGATCTGGGGGTTTGAGGTAGTAGGTAGTGTAGTATATAAGTTAATATATGATCTGGGGGTTTGAGGTAGTAGGTAGTGTAGTGTATAAGTTAATTTATGATCTGGGGGTTTGAGGTAGTAGGTAGTGTAGTGTATAAGTTAATATATGATCTGGGGGTTTGAGGTAGTAGGTAGTGTAGTGTATAAGTTAATATATGATCTGGGGGTTTGAGATAGTAGGTAGTGTAGTGTATAAGTTAATATATGATCTGGGGGTTTGAGGTAGTAGGTAGTGTAGTATATAAGTTATAAGTTAATATATGATCTGGGGGTTTGAGGTAGTAGGTAGTGTAGTGTATAAGTTAATATATGATCTGGGGGTTTGAGGTAGTAGGTAGTGTAGTGTATAAGTTATAAGTTAATATATGATCTGGGGGTTTGAGGTATAGGTAGTGTAATGTATAAGTTAATATATGATCTGGGGGTTTGAAGTAGTAGGTAGTGTAGTGTATAAGTTATAAGTTAATATATGATCTGGGGGTTTGAGGTAGTAGGTAGTGTAGTGTATAAGTTAATATATGATCTGGGGGCTTGAGGTAGTAGGTAGTGTAGTGTATAAGTTAATATATGATATGGTGGCTTGAGGTAGTATGTAGTGTAGTGTATAAGTTAATATATGATCTGGGGGTTTGAGGTAGAAGGTAGTGTAGTGTATAAGTTAATATATGATCTGGGGGTTTGAGGTAGTATGTAGTGTAGTGTATAAGTTAATATATGATCTGGGGGTTTGAGGTAGTATGTAGTGTAGTGTATAAGTTAATATATGATCTGGGGGTTTGAGGTAGTATGTAGTGTAGTGTATAAGTTAATATATGATCTGGGGGTTTGAGGTAGTATGTAGTGTAGTGTATAAGTTAATATATGATATGGGGGCTTGAGGTAGGTAGTGTAGTGTATAAGTTAATATATGATCTGGGGGTTTGAGGTAGTATGTAGTGTAGTGTATAAGTTAATATATGATATGGGGGCTTGAGGTAGTAGGTAGTGTAGTGTATAAGTTAATATATGATCTGGGGGTTTGAGGTAGTAGGTAGTGTAGTGTATAAGTTAATATATGATCTGGGGGTTTGAGGTAGTATGTAGTGTAGTGTATAAATTAACATTTCATATGCTCTGGGGCTGATGACAGAACTCTGATGGTGTACAAGTTTGCTACTCTGATTCCCTATACCAGGTGGTGGAGTAAGAATTTCAGCTTCAGATTGGTGTTTCTCTTAAGGTGATTATACCACAAGCTGGACAGTTTTCTACTTGAGGGAGAGTTTACTATTTGACTGTAGGCTGAAATACCACAAATTGGACAATCTTCTAGAAGAGACTTACTGACTGCTATTTGAACATGGGGTGGGGTAGTCAACCCCAGACCAAACTTTTTTAGTCGACTTTCATGGGTGGCAGTAGTCTTCTTCTTCTTGTGTCTCACAGTTTAGCATGTATACACAGCAAGTTCAGTTTAACATGTATACACAGCAAGTCCAGTTTAACATGTCTACACCACAAGTCCAGTTTAACATGTCTACACCACAAGTCCAGTTTAACATGTCTACACCACAAGTCTAGTTTAACATGTCTACACATCAAGTCCAGTTTAACATGTCTACACCACAAGTCCAGTTTAACATGTCTACACCACAAGTCTAGTTTAACATGTCTACACATCAAGTTCAGTTTAACATGTCTACACCACAAGTCCAGTTTAACATGTCTACACATCAAGTTCAGTTTAACATGTCTACACCACAAGTCTAGTTTAACGTGTCTACACATCAAGTTCAGTTTAACATGTCTACACCACAAGTCTAGTTTAACATGTCTACACATCAAGTTCAGTTTAACATGTCTACACCACAAGTCTAGTTTAACATGTCTACACATCAAGTTCAGTTTAACATGTCTACACCACAAGTCTAGTTTAACATGTCTACACATCAAGTCCAGTTTAACATGTCTACACAGCAAGTCTAGTTTAACATGTCTACACAGCAAGTCCAGTTTAACATGTCTACACAGCAAGTCCAGTTTAACATATCTACGCCACATGTCCAGTTTAACATGTCTACACCACAAGTCTAGTTTAACATGTCTACACATCAAGTCCAGTTTAACATGTCTACACCACAAGTCTAGTTTAACATGTCTACACATCAAGTTCAGTTTAACATGTCTACACCACAAGTCTAGTTTAACATGTCTACACATCAAGTCCAGTTTAACATGTCTACACAGCAAGTCTAGTTTAACATGTCTACACAGCGAGTCCAGTTTAACATGTCTACACAGCAAGTTCAGTTTAACATGTCTACACAGCAAGTTCAGTTTAACATGTCTACACAGAAAGTCTAGTTTAACTTGTCTACACCACAAGTTCAGTTTAACATGTCTACACCACAAGTCCAGTTTAACATGTCTACACAGCAAGTCCAGTTTAACATGTCTACACAGCAAGTCCAGTTTAACATGTCTACACAGAAAGTCTAGTTTAACTTGTCTACACCACAAGTTCAGTTTAACATGTCTACACCACAAGTCCAGTTTAACATGTCTACACCACAAGTCCAGTTTAACATGTCTACACCACAAGTCCAGTTTAACATGTCTACACCACAAGTCCAGTTTAACATGTCTACACAGAAAGTCTAGTTTAACTTGTCTACACCACAAGTTCAGTTTAACATGTCTACACCGCAAGTCTAGTTTAACATGTCTACACCACAAGTCCAGTTTAACATGTCTACACCACAAGTCCAGTTTAACATGTCTACACCACAAGTCCAGTTTAACATGTCTACACCACAAGTCCAGTTTAACATGTCTACACCACAAGTTCAGTTTAACATGTCTACACCGCAAGTCTAGTTTAACATGTCTACACAGCAAGTCCAGTTTAACATGTCTACACAGAAAGTCTAGTTTAACTTGTCTACACCACAAGTTCAGTTTAACATGTCTACACAGCAAGTCCAGTTTAACATGTCTACACAGAAAGTATAGTTTAACTTGTCTACACCACAAGTTCAGTTTAACATGTCTACACCACAAGTCCAGTTTAACATGTCTACACCACAAGTCCAGTTTAACATGTCTACACCACAAGTCCAGTTTAACATGTCTACACCACAAGTTCAGTTTAACATATCTACACAGCAAGTCCAGTTTAACATGTCTACACAGCAAGTCCAGTTTAACATGTCTACACAGAAAGTCTAGTTTAACTTGTCTACACCACAAGTTCAGTTTAACATGTCTACACCACAAGTCCAGTTTAACATGTCTACACCACAAGTCCAGTTTAACATGTCTACACCACAAGTCCAGTTTAACATGTCTATACCACAAGTCCAGTTTAACATGTCTACACAGAAAGTCTAGTTTAACTTGTCTACACCACAAGTTCAGTTTAACATGTCTACACAGCAAGTCTAGTTTAACATGTCTACACCACAAGTCCAGTTTAACATGTCTACACCACAAGTCCAGTTTAACATGTCTACACCACAAGTCCAGTTTAACATGTCTACACCACAAGTCCAGTTTAACATGTCTACACCACAAGTTCAGTTTAACATGTCTACACCGCAAGTCTAGTTTAACATGTCTACACAGCAAGTCCAGTTTAACATGTCTACACAGAAAGTCTAGTTTAACTTGTCTACACCACAAGTTCAGTTTAACATGTCTACACAGCAAGTCCAGTTTAAAATGTCTACACAGAAAGACTAGTTTAACTTGTCTACACCACAATTCCAGTTTAACATGTCTACACCACAAGTCTAGTTTAACATGTCTACACCACAAGTCCAGTTTAACATGTCTACACCACAAGTCCAGTTTAACATGTCTACACCACAAGTCCAGTTTAACATGTCTACACCACAAGTCCAGTTTAACATGTCTACACCACAAGTTCAGTTTAACATGTCTACACCGCAAGTCTAGTTTAACATGTCTACACAGCAAGTCCAGTTTAACATGTCTACACAGAAAGTCTAGTTTAACTTGTCTACACCACAAGTTCAGTTTAACATGTCTACACAGCAAGTCCAGTTTAACATGTCTACACAGAAAGTATAGTTTAACTTGTCTACACCACAAGTTCAGTTTAACATGTCTACACCACAAGTCCAGTTTAACATGTCTACACCACAAGTCCAGTTTAACATGTCTACACCACAAGTCCAGTTTAACATGTCTACACCACAAGTCCAGTTTAACATGTCTACACCACAAGTTCAGTTTAACATGTCTACACAGCAAGTCCAGTTTAACATGTCTACACAGCAAGTCCAGTTTAACATGTCTACACAGAAAGTCTAGTTTAACTTGTCTACACCACAAGTTCAGTTTAACATGTCTACACCACAAGTCCAGTTTAACATGTCTACACCACAAGTCCAGTTTAACATGTCTACACCACAAGTCCAGTTTAACATGTCTACACCACAAGTCCAGTTTAACATGTCTACACAGAAAGTCTAGTTTAACTTGTCTACACCACAAGTTCAGTTTAACATGTCTACACCGCAAGTCTAGTTTAACATGTCTACACCACAAGTCCAGTTTAACATGTCTACACCACAAGTCCAGTTTAACATGTCTACACCACAAGTCCAGTTTAACATGTCTACACCACAAGTCCAGTTTAACATGTCTACACCACAAGTTCAGTTTAACATGTCTACACCGCAAGTCTAGTTTAACATGTCTACACAGCAAGTCCAGTTTAACATGTCTACACAGAAAGTCTAGTTTAACTTGTCTACACCACAAGTTCAGTTTAACATGTCTACACAGCAAGTCCAGTTTAACATGTCTACACAGAAAGTATAGTTTAACTTGTCTACACCACAAGTTCAGTTTAACATGTCTACACCACAAGTCCAGTTTAACATGTCTACACCACAAGTCCAGTTTAACATGTCTACACCACAAGTCCAGTTTAACATGTCTACACCACAAGTCCAGTTTAACATGTCTACACCACAAGTTCAGTTTAACATATCTACACAGCAAGTCCAGTTTAACATGTCTACACAGCAAGTCCAGTTTAACATGTCTACACAGAAAGTCTAGTTTAACTTGTCTACACCACAAGTTCAGTTTAACATGTCTACACCACAAGTCCAGTTTAACATGTCTACACCACAAGTCCAGTTTAACATGTCTACACCACAAGTCCAGTTTAACATGTCTATACCACAAGTCCAGTTTAACATGTCTACACAGAAAGTCTAGTTTAACTTGTCTACACCACAAGTTCAGTTTAACATGTCTACACAGCAAGTCTAGTTTAACATGTCTACACCACAAGTCCAGTTTAACATGTCTACACCACAAGTCCAGTTTAACATGTCTACACCACAAGTCCAGTTTAACATGTCTACACCACAAGTCCAGTTTAACATGTCTACACCACAAGTTCAGTTTAACATGTCTACACCGCAAGTCTAGTTTAACATGTCTACACAGCAAGTCCAGTTTAACATGTCTACACAGAAAGTCTAGTTTAACTTGTCTACACCACAAGTTCAGTTTAACATGTCTACACAGCAAGTCCAGTTTAAAATGTCTACACAGAAAGACTAGTTTAACTTGTCTACACCACAATTCCAGTTTAACATGTCTACACCACAAGTCTAGTTTAACATGTCTACACCACAAGTCCAGTTTAACATGTCTACACCACAAGTCCAGTTTAACATGTCTACACCACAAGTCCAGTTTAACATGTCTACACCACAAGTCCAGTTTAACATGTCTACACCACAAGTTCAGTTTAACATGTCTACACCGCAAGTCTAGTTTAACATGTCTACACAGCAAGTCCAGTTTAACATGTCTACACAGAAAGTCTAGTTTAACTTGTCTACACCACAAGTTCAGTTTAACATGTCTACACAGCAAGTCCAGTTTAACATGTCTACACAGAAAGTATAGTTTAACTTGTCTACACCACAAGTTCAGTTTAACATGTCTACACCACAAGTCCAGTTTAACATGTCTACACCACAAGTCCAGTTTAACATGTCTACACCACAAGTCCAGTTTAACATGTCTACACCACAAGTCCAGTTTAACATGTCTACACCACAAGTCCAGTTTAACATGTCTACACCACAAGTCCAGTTTAACATGTCTACACCACAAGTTCAGTTTAACATGTCTACACCGCAAGTCTAGTTTAACATGTCTACACAGCAAGTCCAGTTTAACATGTCTACACAGAAAGTCTAGTTTAACTTGTCTACACCACAAGTTCAGTTTAACATGTCTACACAGCAAGTCCAGTTTAAAATGTCTACACAGAAAGACTAGTTTAACTTGTCTACACCACAATTCCAGTTTAACATGTCTACACCACAAGTCTAGTTTAACATGTCTACACCACAAGTCCAGTTTAACATGTCTACACCACAAGTCCAGTTTAACATGTCTACACCACAAGTCCAGTTTAACATGTCTACACCACAAGTTCAGTTTAACATGTCTACACCGCAAGTCTAGTTTAACATGTCTACACAGCAAGTCCAGTTTAACATGTCTACACAGAAAGTCTAGTTTAACTTGTCTACACCACAAGTTCAGTTTAACATGTCTACACAGCAAGTCCAGTTTAAAATGTCTACACAGAAAGACTAGTTTAACTTGTCTACACCACAATTCCAGTTTAACATGTCTACACCACAAGTCTAGTTTAACATGTCTACACCACAAGTCCAGTTTAACATGTCTACACCACAAGTCCAGTTTAACATGTCTACACCACAAGTCCAGTTTAACATGTCTACACCACAAGTCCAGTTTAACATGTCTACACCACAAGTTCAGTTTAACATGTCTACACCGCAAGTCTAGTTTAACATGTCTACACAGCAAGTCCAGTTTAACATGTCTACACAGAAAGTCTAGTTTAACTTGTCTACACCACAAGTTCAGTTTAACATGTCTACACAGCAAGTCCAGTTTAACATGTCTACACAGAAAGTATAGTTTAACTTGTCTACACCACAAGTTCAGTTTAACATGTCTACACCACAAGTCCAGTTTAACATGTCTACACCACAAGTCCAGTTTAACATGTCTACACCACAAGTCCAGTTTAACATGTCTACACCACAAGTCCAGTTTAACATGTCTACACCACAAGTTCAGTTTAACATGTCTACACAGCAAGTCCAGTTTAACATGTCTACACAGCAAGTCCAGTTTAACATGTCTACACAGAAAGTCTAGTTTAACTTGTCTACACCACAAGTTCAGTTTAACATGTCTACACCACAAGTCCAGTTTAACATGTCTACACCACAAGTCCAGTTTAACATGTCTACACCACAAGTCCAGTTTAACATGTCTACACCACAAGTCCAGTTTAACATGTCTACACAGAAAGTCTAGTTTAACTTGTCTACACCACAAGTTCAGTTTAACATGTCTACACCGCAAGTCTAGTTTAACATGTCTACACCACAAGTCCAGTTTAACATGTCTACACCACAAGTCCAGTTTAACATGTCTACACCACAAGTCCAGTTTAACATGTCTACACCACAAGTCCAGTTTAACATGTCTACACCACAAGTTCAGTTTAACATGTCTACACCGCAAGTCTAGTTTAACATGTCTACACAGCAAGTCCAGTTTAACATGTCTACACAGAAAGTCTAGTTTAACTTGTCTACACCACAAGTTCAGTTTAACATGTCTACACAGCAAGTCCAGTTTAACATGTCTACACAGAAAGTATAGTTTAACTTGTCTACACCACAAGTTCAGTTTAACATGTCTACACCACAAGTCCAGTTTAACATGTCTACACCACAAGTCCAGTTTAACATGTCTACACCACAAGTCCAGTTTAACATGTCTACACCACAAGTCCAGTTTAACATGTCTACACCACAAGTTCAGTTTAACATATCTACACAGCAAGTCCAGTTTAACATGTCTACACAGCAAGTCCAGTTTAACATGTCTACACAGAAAGTCTAGTTTAACTTGTCTACACCACAAGTTCAGTTTAACATGTCTACACCACAAGTCCAGTTTAACATGTCTACACCACAAGTCCAGTTTAACATGTCTACACCACAAGTCCAGTTTAACATGTCTATACCACAAGTCCAGTTTAACATGTCTACACAGAAAGTCTAGTTTAACTTGTCTACACCACAAGTTCAGTTTAACATGTCTACACAGCAAGTCTAGTTTAACATGTCTACACCACAAGTCCAGTTTAACATGTCTACACCACAAGTCCAGTTTAACATGTCTACACCACAAGTCCAGTTTAACATGTCTACACCACAAGTCCAGTTTAACATGTCTACACCACAAGTTCAGTTTAACATGTCTACACCGCAAGTCTAGTTTAACATGTCTACACAGCAAGTCCAGTTTAACATGTCTACACAGAAAGTCTAGTTTAACTTGTCTACACCACAAGTTCAGTTTAACATGTCTACACAGCAAGTCCAGTTTAAAATGTCTACACAGAAAGACTAGTTTAACTTGTCTACACCACAATTCCAGTTTAACATGTCTACACCACAAGTCTAGTTTAACATGTCTACACCACAAGTCCAGTTTAACATGTCTACACCACAAGTCCAGTTTAACATGTCTACACCACAAGTCCAGTTTAACATGTCTACACCACAAGTCCAGTTTAACATGTCTACACCACAAGTTCAGTTTAACATGTCTACACCGCAAGTCTAGTTTAACATGTCTACACAGCAAGTCCAGTTTAACATGTCTACACAGAAAGTCTAGTTTAACTTGTCTACACCACAAGTTCAGTTTAACATGTCTACACAGCAAGTCCAGTTTAACATGTCTACACAGAAAGTATAGTTTAACTTGTCTACACCACAAGTTCAGTTTAACATGTCTACACCACAAGTCCAGTTTAACATGTCTACACCACAAGTCCAGTTTAACATGTCTACACCACAAGTCCAGTTTAACATGTCTACACCACAAGTCCAGTTTAACATGTCTACACCACAAGTTCAGTTTAACATGTCTACACAGCAAGTCCAGTTTAACATGTCTACACAGCAAGTCCAGTTTAACATGTCTACACAGAAAGTCTAGTTTAACTTGTCTACACCACAAGTTCAGTTTAACATGTCTACACCACAAGTCCAGTTTAACATGTCTACACCACAAGTCCAGTTTAACATGTCTACACCACAAGTCCAGTTTAACATGTCTACACCACAAGTCCAGTTTAACATGTCTACACAGAAAGTCTAGTTTAACTTGTCTACACCACAAGTTCAGTTTAACATGTCTACACCGCAAGTCTAGTTTAACATGTCTACACCACAAGTCCAGTTTAACATGTCTACACCACAAGTCCAGTTTAACATGTCTACACAGCAAGTCCAGTTTAACATGTCTA
The DNA here is from genome assembly GCA_034231615.1 of Meghimatium bilineatum. Lineage (NCBI taxonomy): Eukaryota > Metazoa > Mollusca > Gastropoda > Stylommatophora > Philomycidae > Meghimatium > Meghimatium bilineatum. The sequence continues at coordinate 9,199,398 of CM067321.1, forward strand.
CACAGAAAGTCTAGTTTAACTTGTCTACACCACAAGTTCAGTTTAACATGTCTACACAGCAAGTCCAGTTTAAAATGTCTACACAGAAAGACTAGTTTAACTTGTCTACACCACAAGTCCAGTTTAACATGTCTACACCACAAGTCTAGTTTAACATGTCTACACAGCAAGTCCAGTTTAACATGTCTACACAGAAAGTATAGTTTAACTTGTCTACACCACAAGTTCAGTTTAACATGTCTACACCACAAGTCCAGTTTAACATGTCTACACCACAAGTCCAGTTTAACATGTCTACACCACAAGTCCAGTTTAACATGTCTACACCACAAGTCCAGTTTAACATGTCTACACATCTACACATCAAGTCCAGTTTATAGTATGTCTACAGTATTCTTACAGTACAATATGTTTACTATTCTTTGTTTCTGTTGTGGACCCTGACAACACACAGATCCTCTTTAATTTTGAGGAGACTGAGCAGAGATCTCTGTAGAATAGAAGACTGAGCAATGATTCTGTAGTGTAGCAGATTGAGCAGGGATATCAGTGCTGTAGGAGACTTCAGTGGGTATCTTTGTAGTGTAGTGGTTAAGCTATGTGTTTTGCTGAACCAGAAGGCACAACATAATGCAGCTCCTCTGTGAAACCAGCAGCACAACCTACTTCACACTCACCAGTGACAATCACACCAACTTTCATGTTGGTTATCAGAGAGCAAAAACATAAGTAGCTATTTGCCTCATGCTCAAGAGATCTTGAGTTAAAATCCAGTTTGTGATGTCTTGGTTACAAAGTAGAATTATTCTGAGACTCCATGGAGATTATTGTTGAAGTTACAAAGTTATGAGTTCGGAGTGGTTCTCTCGGCAGGTGGCGTACCGTTCATTGAGAAGGTTGAAGTACAAATGGGAAACCAGAATGCAACGAGATCAATTCTCTACCTCATTTTGTCTTTGAGGAGACTGAACACCTGTGTGGGAATTATCCAGAAACCTGATACTACTAATGTACATGATATAGAAACTATGCCTAAATCAGACAAACAATGAGTCCCAAACCTTTGCCATCTACAGATGGACTTGTCTGGTTAGAGTCAGTGCTATCTCTCATGTCCTCAAAACTTATGGAGACATCCTCACTATGCTTTGTCTTGACATGGTTACCTACTCTTGGCTGCTTGATCTGTGGTTTAACAGCCGTCTTGAGCTGGGTCTCATGCTCGAGTTCATCCTTCTCTAGTTTTAGCTGCTGTATGTACCTGTTGTACACCTATCAACATAATTATGCATAGGCATTGAAATAGTAATTTGCTGTTTAGTGAAATGACAATCTGTGTTTGTACATGAGTGTAGGTGTGTCATGAAATAGAAATCTGTGTTTGTACACAAGTGTAGATGTGCAGTGAAATGATAATCTGTGCGTGTACACAAGTAATTAAAATGTAAATTATTATGTGAAATTGATCATTTGATAACTGGCCATGCTTGCCAGTGTATCAGCATGTTCATTACCCTCAACACCCACATGTTCAGGAAAGAATATATAGGTAATCTTCTGGTCAGAGAGTCAGTCAGCTAGTTAGCAGATCATCATCATGGTACTCCAGACATGTCCAGAAGTGCTCCTATCTCATATTCAGTACGTTCTTCAGCATGTGATAACTGACTGTGATGGTTCTGTGTTAGTTGAGAACTCTTTTTTTTAAAAATTCCTATATGCTGTTTATTCTGTGCAACACCACACATCACTTCCAGGTTCTGCATTCATAGAAATGGAATAAGGAATACATCCCACATCTTCCAATTGGTTTAACTCCTTGACTGCATTCAAAATATCAGTACAGTTCTTTGAACTGATGATGTTCGTCCGTCGTGATCGACGATGACCAAAAACTCAACCATAATAATAATAATAAATAATAAAATAATAAAGTTAATAGTGCGTTTTTAAATGACTAGCAAGTCCAATGCGCGCACAAAATGTTCTTTTACAGAATTGACAACAATAGAATGTATCTGTGTGAGGTTGAGATGTTTTTTCTTTTCTACGTGTCCGCTTCTGTCTTGCAGTTTCTTGTCTGAATTCTTCTGCCGCTAGTGCTCCCGTTCTAATGCTGTAACGCCAAGCCGTTCTATCCTGAGCGAGGCTCTCCCAAGCACCTACGTCAATGTTAAGATGTTTCAAGGATGACTTGAGCGTGTCTTTGAAACGCTTTTTCTGTCCACCAGCTTTTCGAAATCCTGCCTTGAGTTCTCCATAATATATTTGTTTTGGCAATCGCGAGTTCTCCATGCGCACAAGATGGCCTGCCCAGCGTGCCTGCGCCTTCATAAGTATTGTGTGGATGCTGATTGAGGTTGATTTTTCCAAGACCTCGTAGTCTGGTACTTTGTCCCACCAATGGATGTTTAGTAATTTACGTAGGCAGGTAAGATGGAAATGATTTAACTTTCTTGCATGTCTAGCATACACTGTCCACGTTTCGCAGGCGTATAGTAAGGTTGGTATAACAGCAGCATGATATACTTGTAGTTTGGTGGTTGTTCTTATACCTCTTCTGTCCCATACATTTTTGCGTAATCCGCCAAATACAGCACTAGCTTTTGCCAGTCTCTTGTTAACTTCCACATCAATGTTGACATCGCGAGAGAGAGTGCTTCCAAGGTAAGTAAAATTGTCGACTACCTGCAGTTTTTCCTTATTGACGATGATGGAAGCAGCAGTATGTTGGCTATTTGATGTTGCTTGGTGCATGACTTCTGTTTTTTTGGTGTTAATAGTGAGACCAAAGTTGTTGCAGGCCTTTGAGAAGCGGTCTATGGTGCTCTGCATGTTTACGACAGAGTCAGCATACAATGCACAGTCGTCAGCATAAAGTAATTCTCTAACAGTACTAGATTTAGTTTTCGTGTTTGCTTTTAGACGACGTAAATTGAAAAGACCACCATCCGTTCTGTAATTGATCATTATGCCTGCTGTTTTATTACTATGGTGTGTTTCCGTTAACATGGCTGTAAATAACAGGCTGAAAAGAGTAGGGGCCAGCACACATCCCTGCTTTACACCATTTGTGACAGGGAATGCAGGAGATACTCCTCCGTCGCAGATAACACTAGCCATCATACCGTCATGAAATACCAACTAGGATTGATTCACACTTTGTTCTCTTCATATTTAATTAATAAAGATAAATAAATAAATGGGTTGAGAAATGACTAGCGCTGAAGTTGGTTTATAGTGTGGAAGAGTTGCGCTAATCGTCAACCACACTCTCTCTCCTGAGTTTTATCTTGGTCCAGTGGCAAGACAAAGTCGAGACAACTGGGAGAAAATCAGGTGCAGTGGATGGCCAGAGCGTACTATGTGTCTAACTGTGCCCTATGCTGTCCACACAGCTCTGCTGTTAGCGCCTATGTACCCGTTGAGTTACCTGCCAACTTCTTCCGAGTATTTCGCCGCAAACAGACTTTTTAAGCCTAGGTAAACTATCTCTAGTCACAGTGGCAAGTCTGTCTGCTCTTTCATTTCCCCTAACACCAGCTTGTCCAGGCACAAAAATGAAGATAACTATTTTCAGCACAATTTTCCATCATTGTTGACTTCAGTCACTGACATCATAGCTAGCTTGACTAAATCAAACAAAGCATACTCACAGAACAAGTCTGAAAACAAACTAAGCACACCAAGTCTCCAGTCATACCATCCTCTTCATTATCAGACTACTAGAATAGAGTTGATGACCAAATCTGTGCTGAAGAGAGTTACCTTTCTTTCAAATGGTTGGTCGACTTTCTGATCCAGCAGCTATGGGCTCATGCCCTTTGATTCAAATGAATATAGAGTCCTCTTTTTGTTTGCTCAACATGGTCATTCTTCCTAAAACAGTTTCTCCAAATGGGTTCTTTCAAATAAATAAAGGGGTCTTTTTCAAAACATTTGCGAAACTCAGTTACCAGAACTTTTCCCTAAATAGGTTTGTTCAACTTATTTTTTCTAGATAAGTTTTCCAGCTTTGAGTTAATGGTTCTTTTTTCCTAAACCTAAAATGTTTGTTCAAATGAGTTGTTTCAAATGAATATAGAATCTATTCCTGAGAAATGTACATGCATGACAACTCTAAGAGGTTATATATAATATACTGTTTAAAAAAAAGAAACAACTTTTTTGGAGTTACTCTTATAAAAGATATTTGCTGATTGGACATCACTAAACCTTTTGACTGTGTCCACCTGGTCATTAACTTCTCGTGGTTACCTGAATTGTACTCCATTATTTCTGAGGCCATAAAAGAGGACAAGGAAAAAACAACATTTTTGGCAATAACTCGTGACAGGTTCATGAGAATTCTGTGAAACTTACTCTCTGACCATATTATTGAATGCTTATAAAAAAAAAATCCAAGAATAAATTCATTTGAAAACTCAATGCGCAAATATGGCTCATCTCACCATAGAATAATTATACATCATTATTGGACGCTTACAGACTGGACAATCATAAAGTGTAGGGACCAGACAATTTAATGTGGTTAGAAGCACCTTTTAGTTGGCTTTGGAGGAGATTTCAACATACTAGCTCAGTGACAGACCGGCTGCACAGTGGAAGACTCAGTCACAACTCCTGCCAAGTACTGCTTCATACGGTTGCATCACCTGAGGAATCGATTTACATCTGAGCCCTCCACAGTCTAGTCAATGTCAGCAGCTTGTCAAATATTAGATCAAATGGTCAGGAACTGGCTGCATGACTCTGGTCTTTGTTGGACGCTAGTAGAAGACCCTGCATAGAGGTCCTGTTCTTACAGACCAGCACCCTCAGAATCGACTGCAGTGAGTGAACCAGCAACATCAATGGATCGTTAGGAATGACTAGAGATGCGTTTGGTTTAGTTAAAAGTCAGAAAGTTTCCTCATGCCAAGGTTGAAACAGTAATTCTGTAAATTAAAATTGTGGTAAATGTTTGAAATAATGAGCGTTTCTTTTTTTAAACAGTATAGATTATAACTCCCTGGTATAGTTGTTAAGACATTTGCCAAGAGTTCAAGAGGTCTCTGGCTCAAACCCAGCCTGTGATATCTTGTTTATATAGTGAACTTTCAGAGATCCTTGACTATCACATGAACCTGTGGAGTTATATGCTATGAGTGGTACACTCGGTAGGCAAAATACAGCTTTAATGAGATTAGAGTACATATTGTTGGTTGGTTGCTGTTCCAGCGGTCTATGGGCTCATACCCTTCGACCCGAAGTACATATGGAAAAAATCTGAGTATAATGTAATGAATCCCATATGCTATTTTAACCCATCAGTTCTAAATATATCAAGATCTAGAACATTTTAGTTAAGGCAGAATCGCTGATCCACAGAGAAGGATATCCACAGAAAGATGTATCCACTGATGAGCTTTCAAATACAGCAGCAATTATTAAGAAAACTAGACTTTTACTGTGTAGACTTGTTAAACTATGAATGAGAAGAACATTTGTTTATCCCAAACATATTAATTGATAATCTTACTGTAGGCCAACGGTAATTTTGTCAGAAATCAATGAGAAGAACATTTGTTTATCCCAAACATATTAATTGATAATCTTACTGTAGGCCAAAGATAATTGTGTCAGAAATCAATGAGAAGCATAGACAATACATACATCTAATTGTTTCTGCATCGCTTCTTCTTGAGCCTTGAGTTTTTCCTTCTGACGCCTTGACCGTTCTTTCTTCAAAATCTCAATCTCCTTTCTGCGTCTTCTCAACTCATCACTCAGTTGGCGGATCCGAACCTCATAGTCGCTCACATCTGACACAGTTTCTGGAGAAAAAATTAAAGAAGCAGCAAAAATGAGCTAGGGAAAAGGCAAGAAATATAATGGTCAATGTGTCTGAGGTCAAAGTTTATTTACTTATTCCAAGGAAGTTCCACATGTGTTCATCAGTGCATAGGAGAAATTTCAATTTACGGCTCAAAAGTGTAAAACAATAAATATGTCAGGTTCAGTTTGGACCACTGAAGTATCACTTTCATAACAGGAAAGAATTGTCTTAAGGTGGGCAATAAATATGTCAGGTTCAGTTTGGACCACTGAAGTATCACTTTCATAACAGGAAAGAATTGTCTTAAGGTGGGCAATAAATGTGTCAGGTTCAACGTCTGCAAGAAATCTTGCTAAGAGATTAACGTTGCACCTACAAGTTTCTGGTGTGCATTACATCCATGTTTGTACTGTGTGTCTTTGTGCTATGTGTCTATTCATCTTGTTCTTTCTCTAGATATTCTACAGATGTCCACCTCTCAGTGTAAGTTGTAGAACAGTGACAGTATTAGTTACCTGCTAAAGTTGGATGTCAGGCCTTTGGCACAAATAAAACGGTGACACAGCATATATCATTTCGTGGACTACATTATGTTGGAAATCTAGTAGGATGATTGTCCTACTATAAAAGAGATCCTGCAACACTATTAGAATGAACACAAGAAAACAACATACAAATAAAATATATGAGTTAGTCCAAATAGAAATATATATACAAATGAAAATGTGTGTGTTAGTCCAGATATATATATATATCATGTTGTTCGTCCATCACATGATGATGATGATGACCATTTGTTACATCCACTTTTGAAAATTCAATTTTAGTTATGTCCTTGATTATGAGTTCGTAGATGGCTAATGAGCCCTATTCGAGCTGTAAATGTCCTTGGACAGTTCGGACATGGAATGACGATGTAGATGGATCTTGGTCTATCCGTGACTTTCTAGCTGTTCTTCACTGTTGAGCTGCTGCATTTCTCTTCTTTTCACAAGATGATGCGCTCTTTTTTATTTTAGAACGCCATGTAGATCTATTTTGTGCAAGTTCTTCCCATGTATCGTGGTATATTTCAAAGGCTTTCAGTGAGTCCTTTAACGAGTCCTTGTAGCGCTTCCTTTGACCATCTTGAGATCGTATACCCTTCTCTAGCTCACCATAGAGAAGTATCTTTGGCAGACGATGGTCTGGCATACGCACCAAATGACCTGCCCAACGAATTTGTGTCTGCATCAGGATCATGTCAATGCTTGAGATACCAGCTCTATCAAGGACAGTGATATATATATATATACATATACATACATACACACACACGCAAATAAAATGTGTGTAGTAGTTGAGAAGATTACGGTACACATATTACCTGTATGAGAAATTGAATCCTCTGATTCACTCTCCGAACCTGTTCTGTGAGACCAAGGGGTTGGCAGAGGTGAGCTTCCCTGAAGGAGGAGTTTGCCAACGGGAGATTTTTTACGACTGGCCAGAGTGGATGTGCCATCATGCTCAAAAGTGTCTATATAGTCATCGTTCGCAGAACTGTTTATCAATGTATCATCACTAGAGTCAACCATCTACAAGACAGAATCAAAGCAGCTTGGTATTGTTAACATTACAGAAATAACTGCATCAGAATAATATTGTTCAAATTATAACAATCAGGATTGCCTAATGATGTTAAAATTATGAGTACAACAGAATCATATTGACTAATATTGTTAAAATGATAACAGAAACTGTTTGACTAATGTTAAAATTATAACAGAATTAAACTCACTAGTACTGTTCAGATTATAACTTAAGTTGATTAGTATTGTTAAAATTATAACAGAATTAAGTGGACAAAGTTTTATTAATATTATAACTGAAACAGGTTGAATAGTATTGATAAATTACAAATGAATCAAAACTGACTGTATTGCTTGAGAGAAATGGCTCAGCAGATCTGATGGGATATGGTAGGGTTACAGATTGTCTCAGCCTCTTCTAAATTCATTCTCAAACTTCTGCTGGTCTACAGAATGCAGTACATTCTATATGTATGTGCAGTATAGGGTTTACAGCTTGCCCTCGATATATGCACCTTTTCGCCATATACATCCGACTTCAGCAGGGCTCCTGTGTCATTTAGTTCCTCAGCTGGATGGAATAGCCAATTCTTCTGCACACCCCCCCTCCTGGTTACTACATTCATGGCAGATCACAATATTGTTAGTCTTTGTTCCCCTTTCTCCTGGAACCAACAACATATGGATGTATATATAAACATTCACTTCTGCGATAATGTAAGAATTATATGCATCAAATAATCATATTTACTGTACCTGTTTGTCTCCAGTCATGCCACCTGTTGGAATTTCCTCTGGGATTGAGCCCTCACTTCCACTTGTTTTTGGGGATCCACCCTTATCCTTCCCCTCTGCCGCTGGTCTAGTTTTATCCTTGCCCTCTGCAGTTGGTCTAGTTTTATCTTTCTCCTCTGCAGCTGGTCTAGTTTTATCCTTTCCGTCTGCAGCTGGTCTAGTTTTATCCTTTACTTCTGCCGCTGGTCTAGTTTTATCCTTGACCACTCCTTGTGACTTGGAGATGTCAACAGGTGTTTCTGTCTTGCTGACAGTGACCTGCGTTGAGACTGCCTCAGAAATGGATGTCTTAATAGTGTTGGACCCAGTCTCTGAGATGAAGGACTTTGCGTTGTGTGATGTGGCATTATGTACTGGCTCATCTAAAGCGGAAATCAAAGTGTCCTCTTGTCTTGATGAACTGACTTGTTTTTGTCCTGTGAAAGACAGATCAGAATAGAGCATGATAGAAATATATATACTTATATATAAATACATCCAGTGGTTCTCCTACAATAGCATAGTGTTAGTATAAGCCAATTTTCCCTAGTGTGTAACCAGAAAGCTATGGGGACTATTAGCATGCATACACTTCACCCTGCGTTTTGAGAGGTCTCACATGTATGGGTTTGCATACACTTCACCCTGCGTTTTGAGAGGTCTCACATGTATGGGTTTGCTCAAAGTATAATAATAAAATTGAAATTTTGAAATTACTGAAACTGAATGATGGGCGGTCTCTAATTACCATCATAAGAAGGAAGCTACAGTATTTTGGACACTTAAAGTGACGTGGTATCAAAAGGCTGAATCTAGAGGGCAGAGTGCCAGGTGAGAGAAGAGGAAGACAAAGAAGATTATGGACCAGTGACATTGAAGAATGTATGCACATGTCTCTGGCCAATGCAGGCCTGCTTGCCTGGACAGAGAGGCGTTCAGAGTATCCATGACGAAGACAACGTTCTGGAAATAATATCTCACATGATATATATAATAATAAGAACCAAATTCATGTTAGTTGTAGGTGTACCACATTGTAGCCATCAGTACAAAAAGTTCTCAATACACCCATATCTTCTGCCATATGGACTATCTATCTATTTATTCGCTGAAACCCTTTTTTGCCTTTCAGTGTCAGGGGTAGAAGAATTTTCTGGAGACGACTCTCATGTGCTGAGTATGTTGTGGAATTTGCCATATGGACAAGTATAGAAAAATAATGCTGCCCAATTTCTTTATGTTAACCAATATTGTCTTCAGCCACATCTACTAACAACCACAGATGTTTCCTGCATGATAATCTTTGAAATAATCTTTAGCAACTCTTCATCGCTTAAATAAAAATCTCTGGTGCAAGTCATTTTAACATCTGCGAAAGATCTCAAGATGGCCAAAAAGAAGCACTACAAGGACTATTATAAACATTACTGAAAGCTTTTGATATAGATCAAGATACATGGGAAGGCTTCGCACAAAATAGAGATACATGGCGTTCTAAAGTTTAAAAAAAAGGCACAGCATTTTGTAAAAAAAAATGGGTAAATGCTGATCAACAGTAGAGAAGCTAGAAAGTCACAGATAGACTAAAAACCATTTCTAGTGGTCATCCCTTACCCATATTGTTCAAGGATATTTGCAACTATAATAAGGCCTAATAGCCATCTACGAACTCAGAATCAAGGACATAACTCTAACTGAATTTTAAAAGTAGATGTAACAAATGATCATCACCATCATGTGATGGACGAACAACAGAATCTTTGAAATCAGGAATATCTGAAATTATTTTACTTGTGTTCAAGAGGTTGTGGGATCAAATCTAGCTCATGACATTTTGCTTACAAATTGAATTTTTTCGGAGATTCCTTGGGAATATCGTGTTAAGCCACAGAGTTCTGTGATATGTGTGATATTCTCAGCAGGCTGCATGCCATTATTGAGAAGGACAGAATACAGATGAAAACCTAAATACAATGAAGTTAATCCTCTATGCCGTATGAAAACCTTTTTTTAAATCTTTGAAAGTGAATGGTGTTTTGTTACATACCCATGCTGCACTAACTAACACCCAGTGTCTTGACAATATTTTTGTGCATCAATGTTGATTCAGAAAATTATCAACACAATACTTCCTCTTATCATACTTCTTTCACTGTTGAAAATACTAGATGAAGATAAATGAAGCAGTCATGTCTTGACTACAAAATGAGGCTGAATGATGTCTTGACTACAAAATGAGGCTGAATGATGTCTTGACTGCAAAATGAGGCTGAATGATGTCTTGACTACAAAATGAGGCTGAATGATATCTTGACTACAAAATGAGGCTGAATGATGTCTTGACTGCAAAATGAGGCTGAATGATGTCTTGACTACAAAATGAGGCTGAATGATATCTTGACTACAAAATGAGGCTGAATGATGTCTTGACTGCAAAATGAGGCTGAACGATGTCTTGACTACAAAATGAGGCTGAATGATGTCTTGACTACAAAATGAGGCTGAATGATGTCTTGACTGCAAAATGAGGCTGAATGATATCTTGACTGCAAAATGAGGCTGCATGATGTCTTGACTGCAAAATGAGGCTGAATGATGTCTTGACTGCAAAATGAGGCTGAATGATATCTTGACTGCAAAATGAGGCTGAATGATGTCTTGACTGCAAAATGAGGTTGAATGATGTCTTGACTGCAACATGAGGCTGAATGATGTCTTGACTGCAACATGAGACTGAATGATATCTTTCCGTTGCAGATAGATGTGTCGGGCCATTGGCACACATAAAAGGGTGATACAACACATTTCCACTATGGGCTACATCCTGCTAAAATTTAGTAGGACCATGGTCCTACTACAAGAGAGATCCAATGAGAGTTTGAGAATGACCACAGAAGAAGAAGCATGATGTCTTGACTACAAAATGAGGCTGAATGATGTCTTGAACTCCTGCAAAACTGCATAACAATAAACTAGTTAAGGGAAGAACAATGGCCCACAGAGACAGATATCCACAGAAAGATGTATGGGAGCACTGACAAACTTTCAAATACAGGAGAATTCATTAAGAAAACCAGAATTTCTTAAACTGTGAACGAGAAGATGTCTTGAATAGAAAGAGTGTTATCTTGACTATGGTGATTGTGCTAATTTGGACCACAAAGAATGACTTGATATTATTTTACACATTATGTATGCATATCTCACTAAACTAGCAGCAACAATACTTCCAGGCAGTCAATAGTGACAACATAACACTTTACCTTTCTTAGTAACTGTTTCACCCTTTTGTCTGTCCTGTTTGCTCTTTCTTTCAAAGACTTCAATGGCTTGTTTCTCCAACCTATACACTCTCTCTTCCTCTGCGTCCAATCTTTTCTTCCATTCCAGCAGCTCTTTAGCCTGATTCTGTCTTTCATGAAGTCTGTGCTCCCTGGCTGTCATGTACCTGGAAAAGTAACAAACCTAGATAAGTAACATACAAGTCACGTACCTTGAGAGGTAACATACAAGTCATGTACCTGGAAAAGTAACATAATTGAAAAAGTAACATACAATTCATGTACTTGGAGAAATCATACACCCGGATAAGTAACATACAAGTCATGTACCCAGGGATAAATAACATACCTGGATAAGTAACATACCTGGATAAGTAACATACCTGAATAAATAACATACAAGTCATCTACCTGGAGAAGGCATACACCTGAATAAATAACATACAAGTCATCTACCTGGAGAAGGCATACACCTGGATAAATAACATACAAATCATGTACCTAGAAAAGTAACAGAAAACACACATCAAGACACAGCTGCCATTCAATAGATATTTACCTGTAAGGCAACATGAGCCAAGGCAAGATGAGCCAAGGTAACATGAGCCGAGATAGTGTGATAAGTCACGTGCCCGCTGATCAGGAAACCCTGATTTTGAATCGACTCATTACTCGTGGTTTAAAATAAAATTACTCCTGTGGTTCACCCAGAAAACGGGAAGTAGAGTACCAGGGTTCCTGGTCTGGGACGATCAAGGAATAGCATCATCACTATTGTGCAAGTGTGGTAGGCGATGCCAGTTAGGTGATTTCTGGTTAACTACTGGCTTGTAGTTGAGAACTTTTGAGAAACCATGTGCTATGAGGCTGAATCATAACACATATTACTGTAAGCTGCAACCAGCCCAAAAATGTGTTACGAGGCTGAATCATAACACATATTACTGTAAGCTGCAACCAGCCCAAAAATGTGTTACGAGGCTGAATCATAGCACATATTACTGTAAGCTGCAACCAGCCCAAAAATGTGCTATGAGGCTAAATCATAACACATATTACTGTGAGCTGCAACCAGCCCAAAAATGTGCTACGAGGCTGAATCATAACACATATTACTGTAAGCTGCAACCAGCCCAAAAATGTGTTACGAGGCTGAATCATAACACATATTACTGTGAGCTGCAACCAGCCCAAAAATGTGCTATGAGGCTGAATCATAACACATATTACTGTGAGCTGCAACCAGCCCAAAAATGTGCTATGAGGCTGAATCATAACACATATTAGTGTAAGCTACAACCAAGCCAAAAAAAAACAACTACTCTCTCACTTCTCATACAAACATACAATTTAAAAAAGGAGGTTTTTCTCTTACTTTTCATCCAGTCTCATCTTCTGCTGTTTCTCCACATTTGTCCTGACTCGCTTGTGTTGTCTGCTAGGTGAGGTGTCCCTGTGTATCTCAGAGTCAGACTTGGAGTCTCTTAAGTATTCACTAACTTCTAATGTCTTGTCAATCTGAAACACATTGCTATGTTATATTTCCTTATATGTTCCATGTAATTATCTTGAGGCAAAAATTAATTCGGAAAAAATTTAATAACTTCCCTCAGAATTGACGTAGAGACTTAGTTGAGGTATTTATAATGCTGTAAACCCATTTTGAAAATTGTGTCCTAATGCCTACCTTTTGGCCCAACACATTCAATTTAATCATGAATTTTTGGATCAATTTATCTTTGCAATGTGATAGTCATCAACATCACCCTCAACGATGTCTGTTCTTGCTCTTCTTTAACACTCTCCAATACACACAAGAAAACTGTGCCCAAAAGAAACAACTATGAGAGAAAGCTCTATACCCATCCTTAATACTTTACTGACTATCTACACAGAACAAACTTATCCCCCATTACCAAGGGGGGAAGGGGGAGTGGGAGAAGTCTGCAAAAATTTTAGACATTGATGTTTTAAAAAATACATATAAAATCAACTCTTGCGAGAGAGCCTTCAAATTTCTATGTGTCATAATGAATGTTTGCACTTTCTAAGTTAATTTAGAAGTCCCAGGGTTATTTTAAGAGCGAAATCTTACTTATTATAATTTTTTTAAAGTTAGGCCTAGATTTACCTTACTTTCTATATATCACTAAATCTAATTTCCAAAACTCCGCTCTGATATATATCCGATGATTAATACTCATGAATGACATCCATAGACTATATCATGGGTGCCGCCATTTTTGAACAATGTACTATCCAGGGTGAGCTATTTTTAACAACACTATTGCTACAGTTTCTGTATTTCTGAAGTATCATAGTTTTGATGATTGTCAAAGTTGGTTACCAAGGTTTATAACGGAATTCAATGATTGTCAAAGATGATCTGTAAAGTGTTCTGGTAGCCACAGTAATTATTATAGTAAACAGTGTGGTGTTTGCTATCATGTCTGCCCGCAACCTTCTGTCTCGTGTTCTTTCAATCACTTTCATGTTTGTCCGCAACCTTCTGTCTCGTGTTCTGTCAATTACTTTCATGTCTGTCCGCAACCTTCTGTCTCGTGTTGTCAATCACTTTCATGTTTGCCCGTAACCTTCGGTCTTGTGTTCTGTCAATCACTTTCTATGCTAATATTCACACATGCCATAATACAATCTGTCCAGCATCTTCTCTCTTGGTTTTCCCTACCCCTCTTGCTCTTCAGTTTGTCTGTTGTCAAGTGATGCTCCTTCTTTTATCTTATGTGTACAATGATTGGCAATTGTTTTCTTATGTTGTCATGTTGCGCTCCATCTTTCATCGTATCATGTGTCCAATGTATGATGATTGTTTTATATTGTCATGTGCTCCATCTTTCATCTTATGTGTCCAATGAATGACGATTGCTTTCTTCCAGTACAGTTTATTGAAAATATTTATCACCATGTGACACCAACAGGAGAACATAGATGATCCCAAAATCGAATTAATCACTCTCCACATAACTTACTAATTACATGATATTTCAGATCACGAACCTAAAAATGGCTCTCCACATAACTTATTAATAATAAGATTGTTCAGATCTCACAGAAACTGAGTCCAGAGAATTACAACATGACCACGTATACATACCTCATCTTCCGTGTGTACGTCTGACTGTCTAGAATAGCTAGTCTCTCTAGCTGCAGTTGCTGCATGTTTTTGTGGACTCTGTTTAGAAGTAATCAAAGTGAGAACTCTCAAACAATTTTTTATTTATATGAATGGAAATAGTTATTAATCTGTTACCAAAAGTTTCGATGGAAACAATGTCGATATACTGGGCATAATTAGTCAAGTGTTCTCCTTTATGGCTCTGAAACATGGACATCATACTCAAAACAAGAAAACAGATTGAAGACATTCCATCCATGATGTCTCCAAAAAAATGTTGAATATCAAGTGGAAGGGTAGGGTTACCAACAATGATGTCCTGCAAAGAGGCAGCATTCACACAGTCTTTTCCTACACTCAGTGTCACACAAGACCCATGTAGCGTATGTATATCTCAAGAATGAACATCAGCCGTATTACAAGACAGACACTGCACAGGGAACTCTCACATGCTGTCAGAAGTAGAGGCAGACCAAAATTGTGATAGAAAGATGTATGTAAATCATCAATCAGAAGTTACCATGAGAGAATACCACTTACCATGAGGTGTAGAAGTTACCAAGAGAAAATACCACTTACCTGTGGTATAGAAGTTACAATGAAGTAATACCACTTCTGGTGTGTAGAAATTCCCCCCAAAATATACAATTTACCTTAGTGTGTAGATGTTACCAATAGAGACTACCCCAATCTTCACTTTAGTCTATTTGTTGACTTCTCTTGTACACAGAAAGTACGGTGACTATTGTACTGAATTGTTACACGTATAAACCATTGTTTAATTTCCACTTGCAGTGAATTTCTAACGAATTTCCCTGTTTAACATTAAAGGCACTTTAAAAAAATCTTCAATTATTTTTCCGCTTTGTCTTAATAAAAAACTTATTATTGTATTGAAACAGATATTCCTGCAAACAATTTTTTTTAAATTGCTACAGGTAAAAAGTATAAACTCTGAGCTTTTGACCTGCATAAATTTTCACAAGCTACTTGTGTTTGGACAAAGCCATACAGATTTATTGAAGAATATAGCTGACAGTATTCTAAAGTGGGATGATATAAGAGAGAGAGCAATTGATCAATCCACAATTAGGGACAGTTCAAAGCACTGAAAATCATGAAGGTGTGCAGGGTGTGTAGAGAGACAGATGGTTGGTGGGTTGATTGCTGATCCAGCAGTCCATGGACTCATGCCCTTTGACCCAATGCCATTAAATGGCATTATATTGCTGGGAAGTCTGTATTTTCGGCCCACTCTGGGACAGAGCCAGAGAATAACTATCACACATCCAGGAAGGTAGGTTTCAACTAATGCACTCCTCCGAGCCACTGTAACCAAGATAGAGTTCACTGTGCTCATTCCCCGCCACCAATTGACTACTGGTTATGCCGAACTTCTCTATTGCTCAAGGCATGCAACCAAATGTTCAAGTCAAAAGGATTGTCACGTCCTGAGTCACTGTGTCTCTAAGATGGGTCTCAGCCATATGAAAAACAGCGCTGTCAGTTTACTCCTCCCCAGTGCTGCACAGTACATCTCTGGCTCCCTCACAACCACAGAGGGTGCATACATATTTCAAGCAAACATGAAACACATTTCAACAACAAAATAAACGCATAATTGTATAGATGACATGCCATGAAGCTTCTCTAAGAAGATAACCTCAATGTAACGGCATGTCATCTACTAAGGTTTTCTGTTGCATGGATGGTATGTCTAGTGGGCCATTGGTGAGACCCACAGACACAACCACATGTGTAGAGACAGATCAAAGTACTGAAACTCATGGGTGTGTGTGTAGAGAGACAGATCAAAGTACTGAAACTCATGGGTGTGTGTGTAGAGAGACAGATCAAAGTACTGAAAATCATGGGGGTGTGTGTAGAGAGACAGATCAAAGTATTGAAAATCATGGGTGTGTGTGTAGAGAGACAGATCAAAGTATTGAAAATCATGGGTGTGTGTGTAGAGAGACAGATCAAAGTACTGAAAATCATGGGTGTGTGTGTAGAGAGACAGATAAAAGTATTGAAAATTATGGGTGTGTGTGTAGAGAGACAGATCAAAGTACTGAAAATCATGGGTGTGTGTGTAGAGAGACAGATCAAAGTATTGAAAATCATGGGTGTGTGTGTAGAGAGACAGATCAAAGTATTGAAAATCATGGGTGTGTGTGTAGAGAGACAGATCAAAGTACTGAAAATCATGGGGGTGTGTGTAGAGAGACAGATCAAAGTATTGAAAATCATGGGGGTGTGTGTGTAGAGAGACAGATCAAAGTACTGAAAATCATGGGGGTGTGTGTAGAGAGAAAGATTAATGTACTGAAAATCATGGGGGTGTGCAGGGTATGTGCTGTATTTTAAGCAGGTGACATTGGTGTTCTTCTAAAGTGACATAATTTAACTTTTCCAGTGGTTATGTTTGCTGTCAGCCCAAAGTGACATAATTTAACTTTTCCAGTGGTTATGTTTGCTGTCAGCCCAAAGTGACATAATTTAACTTTTCCAGTGGTTATGTTTGCTGTCAGCCCAAAGTGACATAATTTAACTTTTCCAGTGGTTATGTTTGCTGTCAGCCCAAAGTGACATAATTTAACTTTTCCAGTGGTTATGTTTGCTGTCAGCCCAAAGTGACATAATTTAACTTTTCCAGTGGTTATATGTTTGCTGTCAGCCCAAAGTGACATAATTTAACTTTTCCAGCGGTGATATGTTTGCTGTCAGCCCAAAGTGACATAATTTAACTTTTCCAGTGGTTATGTTTGCTGTCAGCACAAAGTGACATAATTTAACTTTTCCAGTGGTTATGTTTGCTGTCAGCCCAAAGTGACATAATTTAACTTTTCCAGTGGTTATGTTTGCTGTCAGCACAAAGTGACATAATTTAACTTTTCCAGTGGTTATGTTTGCTGTCAGCACAAAGTGACAAATGGAAATCACAGAAAAAGTCAAATTGCTTCTTTTTAGAAGAATGCATCCACACGACTGTATTATTGATAGACTAGATTTAGTGTATTGTAAGAGATAGGGCTTCTCAATGAAGAGGGTAGGAGAGAATTCGAGGACTCCTTTAAATGATGACCATCAATGTTAGCTGGCTCATTGGGAATCATCCTTCTCAAGTGATAAATTTGACTTTTCCCTTGACTTTCATTGATCACTTTATGTATAATTTGTGTTCAGCCAATGAAAATCCCTAGAAAAGTCAAATGCGTTGTTTCAGAAAGATAATCCCCAGATGAATCAGCAGGTCTATTTGTGGATGGCCAGTGAGTATCTCTTGAAAGCCAAATATCTGTAACAAAATAATCCTCCTGTTCCTAAACGAAACCAGTGTTAGCATCTCCTTCTCCCATCCGTTAAAAAAAAAAAAGCCACAATAAAAGTCAACATAGCAATACATACCTCTTCCTTTCCATCACTAACATTGAAAAGGTGTAGAGAATTTCACTAAAATCCACAATGAAGGTCAAAGATGCCTAAACAATACCTTCCCATTCATACATTATTCTCTAGTCCTTGAAACTCGGTGATTACCGTTAAATTCTGAATATAAACCCATCCGATTGTAGGCCGACAACCTAACTATCCCTTCCCAAAAGTGGAGAAAGTCAAAAGTCCGACTATAGACCGACATCCCCAACTTAACAAAGCCGGCAATAATGAACTTCATCATCATAAGAAAGAACCGACATGCTAAATGGAAATTAACACAAACTTTTGCAACTCTAAGAAAATAGCATTCCATTCATTTGCTTCACTCAAGTAACTTGAATGAATCAAGGAATGAAACCCCGGTGGCTACTGTATTCTGGATCAATATATCCGAAAATAATGAATACCCGGTAGGCTGACTTCCCTATCCATGACTATAGATGGTTTATGAGGTGGCGAGACTTTCGAGACTTTCGGGAACAAAGTTTTTCCTGAATGAATTGTCTGTGTTGGGTGTCTGGGCCTTATGACGGGAACAGCGCTAGTGAATAGTAATTACTATGTAACTATTATGTCACCAGCTGGCTTCTGACAGTGACATTTAAGTGGGAAACGTTTAAGTGGGAAACGATGAAAGGATGAAAGGCAAGACAGCAAGATCACGTTTGTTTTTATAAGATACAGAAGAGTTTGAACTTTGTAACTGGTTATGTTTACGGTGTGGGGAGAATACGGTAGTAAAATAAACATAACAGAGGATTGTGAAATTGATCTCAACTTCCACTAAATGTACAGTGGTTGGGGGAGGGAATCAATTACGGCGCAATTTTACTACAAAATGCCTATGATGTGTTGTGATTTGGAACTGTGGCCTCAGTGGGCTGGACTAATTAACAGAATATACGGCTGACTTAGCTAGCCAAGAATACTGCACAAGTAGTTTAGCTTCCAGTTAATACATTTTTATTGTCATTGTGATTTTATTCCTGTACGTGTAAACGGGAAAGATGAATGGCCAGACAAAAACATGCCAGATCACGTTTGTTTTTAAAAGATACAGAAGAGTTTGAACTTTGTCTGACCTGTATGTTTACCTTATACGGTAATATAAACTGAGGCACAGCTCAGATAGTTTCAATATTGATTTATTTCCTCCATTCCACTCCCTCCAACACTGCCTAAACGGCAAAGTTTTGGATGTCATAAATGTGAGTGTTTGTGCAAGACGGTAGTATGTAGAGTAAGACCTCTGTACAGAATTAATTAGGACTTCATTCTTTATGTTTCTGATTATTGTCTTGGTCCCTATTTATATACTTGGAGTCGCATGTTAAAAATTGGCAAGGCCGACCAGCACATGCACGGAAATACTCAAAATCTGCCTTTGATGTGTTTTTACATTTTCTGTACACAGGTCTTATAGCCTAGTAGACGGTCAGTAACTGTTGTAACATTTGCTTTACCGCAACAAGAAAGTGTGTGACAGTGTTTTTAGATTACTGGTAGTTAGTGTTTCCCTACACAAACAAGACTAGGCCTAAGCTACCAATCAGCTTAGGCTATGGTATTTCATTTGTTTTTTCCACAGACCATTACCGTATTTTGGTCAATAAATAACATCAGATACTGGTATACTTTTCTGACCAATTTCGATGATCAAATGAAACCTTTATGATATAAATATATGTACTATAAACGGTAAATAAAACCGGCAATACCCATTGCTAAAAATAGCGTTTCCGGGAAATTATTCTAAAAAAATGGCGGCGTCTCTGAAATAACGATATAGACCTAGTAAGTGAGTTTTTATCAAGAAATATTGGAGATTTTGAAGGAAATATTGTATGATATATAGAAATTAATGTAATTAGAGGCCTAGCATTATGGTAGTACGCTCTAGATTGTTGGAGAGCCCTAGTCATTTTATCCTGCCTTAATATATCGGGACATGTGACTGTAATTTGTTTTAAAGTGTTTTTCTCCATTTTTACTGTGATTTGGACGTAAATTTTTTTTTTAATTTGATGTTACTCGATTATAAGACGAAGAGTATGAAGACGTCTCTGTTTATTGTCCAAAAATTCTCGGGTTATACACGGAAATTAACGGTACATAATGTGAAGCATTATACAAGGGACATAATATTAATTGCAAGGGGCATAACTCATGGTAATAATTGTCCATGATTCTATATAAAGAAATTCGTTTATTACACACATATTCTGTCAGTCCTGACCAATTCACTATAATAGGATTCTACTGTACTGAGTACACATTTCTTAGTTTGCCACCGACTGCTCACCTGGTGAGTGTTCTGTTTCATGCGAGCAGTTTCCTCATGCTGTTGTAACAAGAGCTGTCTTTCTCTGGTAGTAATCTTGTTAGTTTCTTGTAGACGACGAATCTCAGCCTTGAAAGAAATACAAATTTATGGTTTTAATAAATATTATACAGATTATACATTAAGAACTTACAATTTTGACATAGCTGACAGCAGACTATTCACTTATCCTGGAAGCATCATATCATTGAATGGGAAAAACACCAAAGAAATCCAACATAGATGCAACATAGCATATCATATCTTGGGACAAATCTATAGTCTTCTATTTTCAAAAACAAATATGTAAGCATGAACACCCTAACTGCACTATATAAAATGATTAGCATACCATCTCTATGCTACCAATGTCAAACATGGACACTAACAACAGAATCAAAAAGAAAACTTGTTACAACAGAAATGACTTGTCTACAGCAAATCCTCAGAGTAACAATAAGAGACAGAATCAGAAACGAAAATATCAGAAGACTAACATACACAATGCCGATTCTGGATTACTTTAGAAGACAACACATTATGTGGTTTTTGCAGGCTACCCTACCATCAAATAGTGCACCTCAAAAAAGCATTACTATACAGACATGATAGAAACTAAGCCAGGGGAAGACCTTGCAAACAATGGATTACAGAAATAAAAGAGTAAATGAAAACACATATGAAGCACACAAAAAAGCCATCACCAGAGAACTTTTCTATGCCTGACGTTACAAATAAAGGGGTATAAAGTGAAAAGAAGAAGAAAGAGCAGACCAAGAGAACAATATTGGTAGCATATAGTTTTCAGAACATAGCCATCAACCCAGCATTTTTTGGCTACTGTGTTATTTTCAAGGCAATATAAATACAATCAATAGTTTGCAATTGCTTTATGAATTATCCAGATCCCCAATCATCTGTAGCGGGATACCAGGTGCCTTGGCAATCACATACGCGCTCTATACCATACCACCTATCACCACATAGTTAGTTAGTTAGTTTGTTCCTTTCATGCCGCAAGCGACACATAGGGCAGAGGCTTTGGTTCTCCATATGATGTGGTCT
Source organism: Meghimatium bilineatum (assembly GCA_034231615.1). Lineage (NCBI taxonomy): Eukaryota > Metazoa > Mollusca > Gastropoda > Stylommatophora > Philomycidae > Meghimatium > Meghimatium bilineatum. Next base: position 9,220,801 of record CM067321.1, read on the forward strand.
GCTGCCTGCAGCTTTAGTTCCTGGATGGTCTTACAGCCTATTAATTCCCCTTCTTTACGAATGGTGTTTTTAAGGTTGTTTTAGGTCTTCCTCTTTTTCTTTTACCCTCATGACCACATAAGGGCTTGCTGGTTTATTCTGTTTACATCTAGTCGTAAAACGTGACCAAGGTATTTCCATCTTCGTTTTCTAATGATATAGCCAGACAGAATATAATATAAATTGGTAGCATATCCTATCCCTGACGTAGCTATCAACCCAGCATTTGTTGGCTGTGGTGATTTTCTAGGCAATATAAATACATTCAGTAGGTTGCCATTTCTTTCTGAACGGTCCGGATGCACAATTGCCTGTGGTGAGGATCGAACTCGGTACCTTTGCCGTCACAGACGCGCTCTGTACCACTTCGCACATTGCATTAAAATCTGTTGTGTGGTGTTCATCCATCTTAGTCAATGAAGAAGACCAACTCAGCAAGCGCAACTGGGAGGAAGATGAGCAGCACCACAGTCTTTAACCATTGTCAAGGAACTTTTATGCTTACGGATTTAGGTTTCATGAGTACCTCACTGTCTGGTATTTTATCCTATCAATGGTTATTGGGTATCTTGACAGAGTATCACTGCTGCTTAGTAAACTACAAGGTTTGATTGTAGTTGTTATTCTATTGTCCCAGACATTATTGCAGTCTTGCAAATGTTTTAAAACATATTTGTCATACATAACAGGATACCTTTACCTAACACAACCCATCTGTCTGATAACACACTAATCACACAACTTAAATGTCAGATGACATACTCATCACACAACATACTTGTCAGATGACACATCTATCAGACAACACATCTCTCAGATGATACAGCTATCACATAGCCCTCACATCACATACCTGTTGCTCTTGTAGAGTTCTCCGTATCTTTCTTTCTCTCCTGTCCAGATTTGGGAAAATATCATCAGCACCTTTGTTCAGTGGTTTCTGCTTCAGCTGTTGTAACCAAGCCAGCTCAGCCTTTGCCTTCTCTTTCAATGCCTTCTCCCTGAGACTCAACAGAGCAGCCTGCAGATGAATAAAAATAACACAGTGCTTATATAATCTACCAATCACACAATCCTTTTATACTCCTATTCTAAAGTAACCATGCCACATGTTGTTACCTCAGACCAAATATAATAAGAGCCCTTCACTTACACTGCACTCATTCACGCCACTATATCCTCAAACCAGCAGTTATCAATACATTTCACTCATATGGTCACAGCACCACCACCTTTTTCGCATAAGTGTAAATTTTCCATGCAACCATCCCAGAGGCAGTAAAACAACAATTCTCCGTTTGACAAAAGTTTAACTAATTAAAATTGTAAATTTGCAAAATGTCTCTGAGAATGTTAAACACATTATGTACATGTTAGCATCCTTAATCTACGGAAAAATTATTTGGGGGGGGGGGCGGTGTGGTGTAATAGGGTTTTAAAAATGTTGGTTCCTGATAGCTGCGATGACAAGCATGGGGGTTGGGGTATGATGGAAGGGACAGAGGGATGTGAAAATAAAATTGTTATTGTAATTTATGGACATCCCCTAAAGAGAGTAACTCCTAAGTATATTATACACATGTGGCATGTGTATAGTAACTTACCTGCAAGTGTCTAGCTAGCAATGCAGAAAGTGGTTATAAATTCAACAAGTGTCTAGCTAACACTGCAGAAAGTGGTTATAAATTCAACAAGTGTCTAGCTAACACTGCAGAAAGTGGTTATAAATTCAACAAGTGTCTAGCTAACACTGCAGAAAGTGATTATAAATTCAACAAGTGTCTAGCTAACACTGCAGAAAGTGGTTATAAATTCAACAAGTGTCTAGCTAACACTGCAGAAAGTGGTTATAAATTCAACAAGTGTCTAGCTAACAATGCAGAAAGTGGTTATAAAGTCAACTGACCTGATGTTGTGCTCTGTATTCTTCCTCTCTCATGATCTGTCGAACCATGTCAGATGTGAACTTGTTAAAGTTACCTTCTCCTGCAAATAGGGAACTCAGATCTCCATAGGGTGTCATATGACTTGGGATGTCTGTACCAAGAGAACAAACAGAAATGAAGATGCTGAACAAATCCTAGAAAGAAAGGGTGGAACACTCAAACTACCACAATATTACACTGAATATAAAAAATCTTGCCTGCTGAGGACTGAAAGGAAAGCAAAATATAGTAACACTGTGACCTACCATGCAAGTTATAAGAATCAGTTACGAATGATTGGGAGTGTAGTTGACATCTCAAAAAAAGGTAAAGATTTTTTAATTTTCTAAATTTTTAATTTTGTGTGCAGACATATGCATAGATCATGATGATTCATAAATCTCGTACACCAGCCAGCTGATGCAACAAAATAATGGGTGCAACCAACCTGTATTTTGATTCCTTCATCATTTGCATAGCATGCAAATTAATTCCACATCTTGTCACAATGTAACCATTTTGACGACATTTGACGACCCAATCTTTAAGATTTTTCCCAATTCAGGAAAGAACGCATACCTTGTTGAATATCTTTACTTGGTCTTTGGCATTTCTTCCATCAACAATTTATTTTTCCCCCACTCACTTACTTGTTTCTCATCAACACAAAAATGATGAGCTGCTGTGCAATTATTGCTTCCATCAGCATAACTGACGACTTTCAGTTGAAATAATGAATCATGAACAGATATCTTTATTTTACATTGAACTGTTCCACTATTAATTTTCACAATTACGGGATAATATTTCTGCCATTTGTTTTTTCATAAACAATGATGGTAAACATTTGACCAATGAGAGCACATTGTATCTACACAGAAGCAGGAATATAACGGAAAATTAACACTCCCTATGTGACATCAGAATAACAGTCAGCTGTTGCATGAAACAAAATGAGCAGTATACAAATTGTTGACTATCAGACAATAAGCTCACCCATCTATAAGCTGACAACACAAGTTAACGACAACACAAATTAACGACAACACAAGTTAACGACAACACAAGTTAACGACAACACAAGTTAACGACAACACAAGAGCTAATGCTATGACAACATGCTTCGACAACATGCTTCTTGATTGTTTCATTTCTGATCTTGTCTTTTCTCACACTACGAGCATTCTACATAGGTATTACATAAGTATTACATAGGTATCACATAAGTATTACATAGGTATCACATAAGTATTACATAAGTATTACATAAGTATCACATATGTATTACATAAGTATCACATAAGTATGACATAAGTATTACATAAGTATTACATAAGTATCACATAAGTATCACATATGTATTACATAAGTATCACATATGTATTACATAAGTATTACATAGGTATTACATAAGTATTACATAGGCATTACATAAGTATCACATAGGTATTACATAAGTATCACATATGTATTACATAAGTATTACATAAGTATCACATAGGTATTACATAAGTATCATATAGGTATTACATAAGTATTACATAAGTATTACATAAGTATCACATATGTATTACATAAGTATTACATAAGTATCACATAGGTATCATATAGGTATTACATAGGTTATTGTATTTTATGTAAAATATTTCTTTAAAAAATCTGAAAAACTAACAACACACTAAAGGCATCCCGTTTCCCTGTAAGTATTGTGGACCTTGAAGAATATCAGAACTTGTGCTACTCATGAGACAGTTGTAAATCTGATCCCAACACAGCAAATTTTTGAGTCCATGTTCAGTTATGTAGAAATCAACTTTCAATCAAGAAATGAATGAACACATGTTGTGAACTATTCTCAGCTGTGTAATCTGTGTAGAAATGACTTTACCATGAGCTGAATCAACACATCTTGTGAGCTACTTTCAGCTGTGTAATCTGTGTAGAAATGACTTTACCATGAGCTGAATCAACACATCTTGTGAGCTACTTTCAGCTGTGTAGTTTGTGTGAAAATGAATTTATCAAATGATGAGGATAATATGAGTTATGAACCAGCATCATAACACACGGTTTCCCATAAGTGCTCAGTTGCCTAATCAATTATTGACCAGAACTGCCTGACTAGCATTGTCTACCACACTTGCTCAGTAGTGTTGTTGCAATTCCTTGACTCTCCACAGCAAGAGCCCTGGTACTCTACTTCCTGGTGATACATGAACCACAGATCCTGGTACCCTACTTCTTGATGGCTAGGCGAACCACGGATCCTGGTACGCTATTTCCTGGTGGCTAGGTGAACCACGAATCCTGGTAAGCTATTTCCTGGTGGCTAGGCGAACCACGGATCCTGGTACGCTATTTCCTGGTGGCTAGGTGAACCACGAATCCTGGTAAGCTATTTCCTGGTGGCTAGGCGAACCACGGATCCTGGTACGCTATTTCCTGGTGGCTAGGTGAACCACGAATCCTGGTACGCTATTTCCTGGTGGCTAGGTGAACCACGAATCCTGGTAAGCTATTTCCTGGTGGCTAGGTGAACCACGGATCCCAGTACCCTGCTCCCTGGTGTCTAGGAGTACTACAGATCCTCTTACCCTACTCCCAGGTGACTAGGTGAACCACCAATCCTGCTATCCTACTCCCAGGTGGCTAGGCAAACCACAGTAGTAATTTTTATTTCAAACCATTAATAATTTCAGCTTGTCACTTCATTTTTAAACATGCTCATATTCCCAACATCTCCTGTCTCTTGTCTTGGTGGTGCACTCTGCTAGACTGTAACCTGTCCATCATGTGATGTTACACTCCCATATTGTTGAAGTGACTGGATAAATAATTGCTGCATAGGCATATTAACTGTGAACGAGAAGACTGGATACATGAAAGATGCATCATGGAGGTTGGCTACCAATATTGCAGATATACAAAAGACTGGACAACCAGTAAAAAAAGGACTAGACAACAACAAAAAATGGATCATGGAAAGGTTGTCCATCCATCCTGCAGATAAAATGACAGAAAATATCTTGCTGAAGTTGGGTCATTGTGACTAAAGACAGAATATGTAGCTATGAAGCAGACATTCTATTCTCTCACAACCAGCAAATATTTGAGATTAGACACAGAAGAGAGGAAAAGTTGCATAAATAAATGTCATTATTGGAAAATAAGGAAGCACCCATAGATGTTCAAGACAAAGTAAGGAAGCACCTATAGATGTTCAAGACAAAGTAAGGAAGCACCTATAGATGTTCAAGACAAAGTAAGGAAGCACCCATAGATGTTCAAGACAAAGTAAGGAAGCACCCATAGATGTTCAAGACAAAGTAAGGAAGTACCTATAGATGTTCAAGACAAAATAAGGAAGTACCTATAGATGTTCAAGACAAAATAAGGAAGTACCTATAGATATTCAAGACAAAGTAAGGAAGCACCCATAGATGTTCAAGACAAAGTAAGGAAGCACCCATAGATGTTCAAGACAAAGGTGAACACAAAAGAGGCACCTAAATCCAAGAATAACTTACCTTCTTTAGGCCCACTTGAATGAAACTCTTCACTTCGTCTCCTGACTGCTTTTCGGTGTGACACTGAAGGCAACACCTCAGAAAAAGACTCATCAAAAGACAGGCTGTATGAGTCTTCATCCTCAGGAACTTCTTCAGGGATACTATCATTCTGAGAAGCTGATGATCTGCTTGATAGACTTAATTCATTCCTGAGATTTTCATCTGTCTGTATACTGGACATGCTGTCTTCTCTATGCAGAAACAAAGTCAGTGAACATAACATTTTTATAAGACATTTACAACAATCATTATTTAATATTTTGACCCGTAAGCTCCTAGTTCTACAGCTATCTTCTTGTTGCACTAAAATGTCAGCGCAGACAGAACATTTTGACACTACAATGCAATGTACAAAGTAAAGATAATCTGCTGGAGGACCCCTAAAAACAAGCTTTCAGGTGGTATCACATGACACCACCCTACGTCAAAGTCAGAAAATACAGGCCCACATGGCACAGAACTTAAAACAGTGCATTTATGCTGCACAATTCATTTCACACACCTTAATGTAAGCAATAAAAATAATGTTCAAGACCGAGGTCACACAACAAACAGCACGAGCCAGCCCCAGCATCACTGTTCACACAACAGACAGCAAGAGCCAGTCACAGCATTGCTGTTCACACAACAAACAGCAAGAGCCAGTCCCAGCATCACTGTTCACAAAACAAACAGCATGAGTCAGTCCTAGCATCGCTGTTCACACAACAAACAGCAAGAGCCAGTCCTAGCATCGCTGTTCACACAACAAACAGCAAGAGCCAGTCCCAGCATCACTGTTCACACAACAAACAGCAAGAGCCAGTCCCAGCATCGCTGTTCACACAACAGATAGCAAGAGCCAGTCTCAGCATCACTGTTCACACAACAAACAGCAAGAGCCCGTCCCAGCATCACTGTTCACACAACAGACAGCAAGAGCCAGTCCCAGCATCACTGTTCACAGAAAAAATCTGACCCACAGGCGAGTCTCTGTAAAACAAACTATGAAGAACCGACAATAACCTAAAACAAATCACTCTAAACATGACCAACATAGGACTGGATGTATAATAAATGATTGCAGAAGAAGATTCAGCTACCTTGTTTCAGTGCTCCTGACTCTACGGTCACCCTGTAACTGATCTTTTAAATAGTATCAACCCAACTTAGATACATGTACATTAAATGGCTCCTACAACTTAGATACATGTACATTAAATGGCTCCAACTTTGATACATGTACATTAAATGGCCCCCCTTGCCATGGCAATTTAAGCTCTGAGTTTTGTCTGATCTGCCGGGGCTGAAACTGTTAAAATCTATCTCACTGTAGCAGTTGTCATGGCCTGATGTTGTCACTTTTTCTGAATATTTTATCACCTGTGTTCAATAAGGGAGCAAAGACTAACAAAACTGTTAGCTACCATGTACATCCTAATAGGCAACTAAGGAAAGTTTTTGGGTGAGGTTGACTATACATGTACATTAAATGGCTCCTACAACTTAGATACACGTACATTAAATGGCTCCTACAACATATATTTACAAGTAAATCTACAGAATTTTGTCGGAGGGTGGGTTGGTTGATTATGGTTTGCAAACATCAATGTTATATAAAATCTGCTCTTTCTCACACTCCTTGAATTGGCAGGATATATCTGGAGAACAGAATGTGTTGTGTCTAGGTTTACACCTTGGATGCAATATCTGCACATTTCATTCTGGCTTCAGCGTGGCTTATGTGTCACTTTGTCTCTTTATGGGATGAAATAGTCAGCCTCACCCAAAAACTTTCCTTAGTTGCCTATTAGGATGTACATGGTAGCTAACAGTTATGTTATTCTTTGCTCTCTTATTGAACACAGGTGATAAAATATTCAGAAAAAATGACAACATCAGGTTATGACAACTGCTACTGTGAGATAGATTTTAACAGTTTCAGCCCCGGCTGATCAGAAAAAACTCAAGAGCTTAAATTGCCATGGCAAGGGGAATAACTCTTCAAACATGAGACGTGATTGTGCAAGAAAATGAATACAAAATTCAATTTGTAATCAATTTTTATGATTCAAAGTCTAATCTACAGATAAATGAAGGAGGTACTAATCTGTGAACATATCTTTGTGAATGTCATGTATACAGGTTTATTTGTCACATCACAAGTGAGAGGAAACAAAATGAGCACCAGTTTCATGTCAGCTATGTTAATTTGCGTTAATTTTTTTGCCTTATGTTGAAATGAAAAGCTGCAAAGTAGCATCAGTTACACAGCATGATATCTTAGTCCATCTTTTATCTGTTTGTCTGATTATCTAGTCTGAATGGGTTGTCACAGTAGCACAAAAAGAAGTCACCAGCTGAACTTATTAACAACATGAGATAGAGAGTTGTGAAGAAGCATGATCGCCTACGCTACTCAGCATGGCACTTGATTGATTTATTGATCTTGGTTGATGTGGTCCACCTCATTTATGGTTGTCTCTGTTTTCAGCTCTTGTACTTGCTAGGGCAGACTGTGGTCGTGCTTGATTATAGGAGGGCCTGGCCAGTCTTAGTTTTCAGCCTCTTAATTACTTAGTTTTTGGGGTGCAAAGGGAACGCATTGCTCTAGGCGAACCCAGGGTTAGCAGATAACCAAGATCCCAAATGTACCTCCATGCGGTGCACCCTGGAAACAGAAATACAGCAGCTCGTGCTGATTCGGGCCAAATCATTTGGGGATCGTGTCCGAGAATGTGGAGGTAGCAGATGGAAAGAGATTTGACTGCACAAGAGACAGACAATATCTCCGACACCACCAGCTGCACCACATATAGCGACACTGTCGACATACAGTGAAGCTAGTCAGTCCAGTCCGAACATTGGAGGGGCGGCCAATGTAAAATGCACGTAAAGGTAAATGCATGGCGAGAAACACATATGTTTCATACAGAGTACAATGAAACAATGAAAGGGCAGAACAGCGCTAGAGGGCAGCGCGAACTGCAAATAGAAAGTGAAAAGTCCCTAGGAAAGGGAACTACAAGCTCCGTCAGCTCGAGACGGGCTTCTAGTTACCAGAGTTCCTTACAGGCAGAGACCCAGACCCATCCATCTGCGTTTGGTAAAGCAAAAGACCTAACCCAACTCTAATGTCGAGCCTTCCTAAACTGGAAATATGCTTGCAAAGAGAAAGGGTTCTGTACCCGATGTGTGTAGGCAAGAAAGGGACAACGATGGCAGTCCTGGCCCAACTCTACTGTCAAGATTTCCTATACCGGAAGTACACTTGCAGAGAGAAAGGGTTCCGTACTCGATTCGCTCAGGCACAAAAGGGACAACGATTTAGCCCTGGCCCAACTCTACTGTCAGGTTTTCCTACACTGGAAATACACTTGAAGAGAGAAAGGGTTCAGTACCTGATGGGCTCAGGCGCTATTGGGACAAGGACGCTCAGCTCGAGAACGCCTTGCTCCCAAACGCGTGGTGTGAGACTCGAACTTGGACAAGGGGTACACGATGTCGGTGAATGACACCTCGGCTAAGAGGGCGAAAGAGCCAGGGTCCAACTCCTCTGTTGAGTTCTTCCCCTTAAGGAACCAGGCTCACGGATGAGAAACGGTTTGGTACCCAATGGGCACAGGCACAGCACGTCCAATTACACGAGGCAAGTTCATAGACAGTGGAACACCTCGTTCGAGTTAGACGAGAGCAAAACATCGTCTGGGCGAAGAGTCTCCACTACGCGTGCCTGGAGACAGATATAGAGGCTGTCACAGGCTAAGGGTAGCCCACCCGAATTGTCAAGGCATGCCGAAATCGGATGTGCTAGGCCTACAAGGCGCATAACGGTGGCACAACGTAATCACGCTCCCGGCGGAAATCGCACGGATATCCGTGATGGTTACAATGGAGCGAACGAAAAACAAACAAACAAAACTTAGTTTTTGGCTGATCTAAGTCCCATCTCCGCAGCAAGGATCTGGCCTTGAAGGGACTATCAAATATAAAACAATAAAGTGATAAGAACCTTGTAACTCTTGAGAAATGTGATCCATTTGTTACACTGTGAGAAACTGTGGATGAAGAAGTGTGTGTCTTCCAGTGGCTCCCTGAAGAACGATTAGTGTTCTCTTTCCCTTCACCTGCAAGTCCACTGGTGCGACTGGATTCAGAATACGGATAAGGCCTTGAATCTGGACGATGATTATCCTCATTCTCCAAAAGTACTGGAGCTGCAGATAAAATAAAAATATGCATGTACCAATCAATTCGTTCTTAAAGTATACAATCATGTTAAGAAAAGACAATATCAAACTATCTATTGTAATTTTCATTTGTGCTATTAAGTGCCGTTAGGGAAAGTTGAAGTTGTCTGTCTGTGGCCATTTGGGTCACATTGGGCATGGTCAACCCATGTCTCTTTAAGGTTTTTTTTATTGTCTCCACAATCTAGTTCTTGGTCTTTCTCGCAGCCCAATCTTCTGCTGTTGTATGAATGAAGGGCTGATTGCGTTGGTTCCATTCTCATGATGTGACCAAACCATCTGGTTTAGTCTTGACTTGAGATAAGTCGTTATTTCTTTCCTTATAATCATTTCTTCATCTGTCTTTTCGCATGACATTTATGACTTTCCTCAAATATCTCATTACAATATCAATATTGGATAGAATATCTATGTTTGTTTGTATTGATTTTTGCATCTGGCAGATGGGTTGTCAGCCAAGGCTATCGATAGTATATCTACCTGAGTTTGTATTGATTTTTCCATCTGGTAGATGGGTTGTCAGCCAAGGCTATCGATAGTATATCTACCTGAGTTTGTATTGATTTTTCCATCTGGTAGATGGGTTGTCAGCCAAGGCTATCAATAGTATATCTACCTGAGTTTGTATTGATTTTTCCATCTGGTAGATAAGACTATCAATAGAATATTCATCTGGTAGATAGGTTGTAAGTCAAGACAAATACAAATGTATGATGATGAGGAGTACATACAAATGTATGATGAGGAGTACATACAAATGTATGATGATAGAACAACATAAGGAGTACATACAAATGTATGATGATAGAACAACATAAGGAGTACATACAAATGTATGATGAGGAGTACATACAAATGTATGATGAGGAGTACATACAAATGTATGATGAGGAGTAAATACAAATGTATGATGAGGAGTAAATACAAATGTATGATGAGGAGTACATACAAATGTATGATGATAGAACTGCGTAAGGAGGAGTACTTACAAATGTATGATGTGGAGTAAATACAAATGTATGATGATAGAACTGCGTAAGGAGGAGTACTTACAAATGTATGATGAGGAGTACTTACAAATGTATGATGATAGAACTGCGTAAGGAGGAGTACTTACAAATGAGAGATAGGAAGATAAGTGGATTACGAATAAAACAGAATATGATTACAGAATACATCAAACATTACCAGAAGATCTAGGCTTTCCTTCTAGCCTGACTCTCATAGCATCCAGATCTTGTGTAGCATCTATAGCTTCTCTCTGTGCCCTCATCTGTACACTCTGCAAGTTCATGTCATGTTGGAGCTGACGTGACTGAGGTAAACAAGGATAATCAGATAAATATTCAAAATCATGTTGAACTGTTTACTGTGTGGTTGTTCATATTCTGATGCAAGAATATTGTAGCTTGAGTATCATATTCATACACATAAATAAGCATCCTTCACGTCAAACAAACAGACAGATAGAGAAGTAGCTAGTGTCACACAGTGACTAAGGATCATTGTGTATGAAACCTAATATTAGAGTCGGGTAAAATCTGACCCAACAAGACATTTTTCTGGTTTGCCAGACTGACTGAATGTTCCTAAATGCATTGGCCCTTTGGCATGATTATGCCTGGCAACAAATACTTGCCAAAAACAATAACGCTTTGGCCCAGTGTTGTTCTGTGTGACACATTCTTTTCGAACGTTTTCTTTATGAATCTTGAAATTTCCTTGATTTTCATTGAGTTGTCCTGCCTCCTCCAATGACATATGCATGCATTCTTGGATATCTCTTGTCCACAGACATCTGCCTCTGCTCCCTTCTAGCACTACACTTTCCATACCACTTTGTTTCTTTACATGGTCGAAAAATTTAACTTTCTTCTCAATTTGGTATTTAGAAGCCAGCCTTCTTTGATGATGATTTTGTTTAGCATCCCTTGGTTTGACTTCTTTTCTGTCCATGGTATTCATAGGACTCTTCTATAGCACTTTAATTAAAAAACCATTATTTTCTTTGATATAGTTTTGTTTATTAACCATGCTTTGCATCCATAGTTGGCCTCATACCTCATTAAAAATGTTAAATTCTGCCCACAGACTCCAAAAAATGGCTAACTTCTGCCATATATCAAACAATATGACAGAGGTCATCACTGTAAGATAACATACATAACTTTGAAGAAGAGCTCTGCAAAGAGGACAACCTCATTAGGTTCTTCTGTGTTCATTCATAAACTCCTAGAATCCTGCAGATTAGGAGAGCGGTAGCCTAGTCAGCACGGAGCTTACTTATCATCACCACGGGCCAAACTTGAAATCTTGTCTAGAAAAGAAATTTGGACTGTGATTTCTCATCTGACACCATCACTCCTCCAGTTGACCCAGCTGTAAATGGGTACCTGATGCATGAATTCGGGACAGTAAACACAGCAAGGAATGGAACTAAAAATAGTTGCTATATATATTATAGCAACTATTAATCCCTGACAGCAGGTTGCTGCCACGGGACCTACCCTATAGTTCTGAAAAAAAAATGCATTGTCATGGTTTACAGCTTGGCTGTGATATCTGTGCCTTAAGTCCTACACATCCAACTTCAGCACAGCTTCTGAGTTACTTAGACCCCCTCTGGGACAGCTAATAGTACCCCCACAAGTTGCCTCTTATGACAAGTGTGGTAGGTAACAGTGTTGCTATTCTTTGCTCCCTCAGTAACACATCAGTAAAGTGTGGTATAATGCTCCAAATGAAAATGATAATTACTATGTTATACAGAAATGGTTCAAAAGACAATAAAGACATAGGATAATCTTTATTGTACTTAGGTTAACTAATACATACTCTGCCCCTATCAATGAAGCAGCACACTGCCAGCCGAGAGTACTACTCCGCCCCTACCAATAAAGCGGAACACTGCCAGTTAAGTACTACTCTGCCCCTATCAATGAAGCGGCACACTGCCAGTACCACTTGTGGTATGCTACTCTGTAGCTTCAAGCAATAATCCTCAGGTATCAGAAATAAATCTACTTTATAAACAAGACGTCGTGGCTGAGATTTAAACCCATAACCCAATAGAACAACGTAAACTTCTGAAGCACAACATCAGGGAGATCCCCACCAGGTCATGAAATAATATACAAGCCTAAATGTTCAGATCTGATTACGTGCCATCACTGTATGAACAATTAATTTCATTTACCCTCCCTGTATTTCTACAATAAAAAAAAATGATATTTGAAAAATAAAACAAATAATAGTGTAGACTTACCTTTAGGATCTGTGCCAGAGATACTGTTTCCTGTTGAGCTAGGCCGACTGAACGCACTCGTTCCATTCCAATGACCTGTCGCAATGACTCTTCCATACTCTCTAAATAGGTCAAGCTGGCAGAGAATTTGTTGGCCAGTGAGTTTGGAGACAAACGGCCAGAAGATTGTCTTAAACCACTGACATCAATGACAACAGGATTAGAGTTTCTGTGCTGCGATGTTAGCTGGGTTTCTACTTTGTTGGTGGCGGTGCCAGACTTGGACTGTGTTCACAAGAAGAGAAATTTGTTAGAAAAGAGTTGTAATTTTATGATTACATTCATTTCTAGAGGGTATCATGAGGCAACTACATATAGCAAGTTTCACTAGATTTATCCACTTGAATATGATGTATCTCAGTAAATATATAACACATATCGTTGAAATTTTGTGTGTGTGAACTTGAAATGGTATAGACCCTATGGATTAAATTTTGCATTAAAATGCAGCTATTAGTTTCATTTTCATTTATATGAGATATATATACACAAGTATTTGACAACAAACATATCACTCACATTTTTAAAGATGTTTACAGTCAATTATAATGCGTAATTTACACGATTGGTTTAACATACAACTGGCATGATTTAAGTGTGAAATTACACAATTTTGTACTCTTGAACACAAGATAGACATGCTAAAGGTTGTATCCGGTATAATGTCTTAAGTAGTAAAATTTCTTTTCTTTATACACAATAATTAGGATACCGATAAAGATCAAAGGATTAATTCAATTATAAAAACTGGATATGATGCAAATATATATATATTTTATACAAATATAAAGTATATACAGGTATTTATTGGGTCTAACCAAATATAACAACATATGCAAAAAATTGGCAACCTTTAGCACGTTGTGTTTACAATTCAAGTCGTGCATTCTGCCGGAATTGTGTCATGTGTTGATTTTGTAAGGCGGAATCCACCGACCAGTTCGCTAAACCCAAAATTGAACGAAAAAAATCGAGAACAGTAACTTTTTGGCAACACTGAGAAGAAAATTTATCGCCATTTTGTTAATGGCGGAGAATAGCAGGAATACGATGTCAAGTGATTTTAAAATGGAATTTATATCAATTTATAGTCATCTACATCGCGGCGAAGTGACATGACAGTGAATAGAGTTTATTATACTATTTGTTAATAGTATATTCAGTGAAATCATAGTTTATTCAGCTGGAAAAGCAGAAAACTTAAGAGGTAAGTCCTTCAAATTCATTATTTACAATATGCCATGATGTTTCCATTATGTAAAATATATAATAGTCAACAGATTTCACAGCTGTCGATCGATCAAAAATACGGTATGCCTAGATCTTGATAGATCTAAATCTGTCTTTATCACTTTCTCACACGTCTCATATCACACACATACAAACAAAACTTACACCAATAAATGCAGAATTTAATTCTTTATTTATATGTGCAAATATTATTTAAATATCTGTAACAACAAAAAAGTTATTGTGATTTCAAAACAGCCACTGACAATTGCGCAACATATCCGAAAACCAATTCCGCAGCAGAATAGAAATTGCGTAATTGTAAACACAGCATGACAAAGGTTAATGTGTTAGACAGTTAATCATATAATTAAATTTGTTTGAGGGCAAAGCTAGTTAAACGGGCTATATTTATACAACAAATATACCAGTAACCACCCTTTTAACTCTTCAAGGACAGAGAATTATTCCTGGGGTTTGGATATAATTAATTTTATGCTAAATTTTTGAACCACAATATGATTTAGGTGAAAGCTTCCTGAAGACAAAATATTAGCTATGGAATGTTGTATAAGGTATCAAAAGAAAGATAATTGAATGTGGAATCCATATACAATATAAAATTGTAACAACAAATACACAAATTACACCACAAACAGATAAGCTAGATAAACATAAAATTGTTGTACAAATATGTTGTTCTACTCACCCTCAATTTTACTTGTCTTGAAATGTTGATATCCAATCTGACTGAAGTAGATGCCTTGACTGTCCATTTACTGATCATAATTAGTTTATTTGAAGTAAATCTATCAACTGCTTAGTGTTTTATGCCATTTTTTTGTTTTTGACATTTTTATGTCAAATTTTAGAACTGAACAAAATATTGCAAAACTTTATGAAATATTCCCAAGTATTCAACTTTGATTTCCACAGATGAACTTTATTCCACTTAATATTATTATTATCATTATGCCTAACTCTATTTTCTGTATAACGTAGTACAAGATTATCATTGCAGTCACTAGGTCTATCTGATTCTTCAGAAACAATATCAGTGGGAACAGTTTTATAATTTTTTTTTAGTTGTTATTTCTCCCTAACAAATAATATTAGGTCTAGGCCTATTTATTTTCCAATTTTCAACAAGTCAGTAATCTGCACTGTCAAAATTGAAAATATTGCTGTTTACCAACACATCACTTGCAATAATATCTCCAATTATAAAACTCAGACTAATGAAGCCTGATGTTTGTTAAATCTTTGAGCTCAATTACTAGTCGAAGATGAAGCCATTTTGCTAATTTCAGAAAAGCTGAACCTACCTCGTTTGAATTTTAATTTAAAATAAATATGTAACACATGTAATCACACTATACCACGATGGTTTCATTTCATTAGCATTATTTATAAATGTTAAACGGCTATAGAAGTTAATACTTATCATTTTCAATCCAAAAGCAGCAAATTTAGATGGCATATCTTCAAGAAAGAATAATAGTGGATATATCCAGAATGTGGGGGGGGGGGGTGTTCCACGATATATATCGGTTTTTTTACGGGAGGAGTGAGTTAAGATTTTGATTTTCCACAGGCAACACATGGATGTGAGACTTTGACTTTAAACAAGGAAATATTCAGAAGGATATATTCATTTGAAATGAAGTGCTACTGAAAAATCCTATGAATATTATGAACAGAGAAGAAGAAAATAGACATTTTGAAATTACTGAAACTAAATGAAGGGTGGTTTCTACATACCATCAAAAGAAGGAAGCTACAGTAATTTGGATACTTGTGGAGACATGATGACATCAAAAGGCTGATTCTGGTGGGAAGAGTGTCAGAAAAGAGGAGGAAGACAAGAAGATGATGGGCCAGCAACAGTGAAGAATTTACGAACATGTCATCAATGTAGGCCTTTCTGCCTGCCGGGGACAGATAGACATTCATAGTATCCATGATGAAGACAACGTTCTGGAAAGAATGTCACTTGACTTGAGATATATATATATATATATACCAGTGGTGCACAAAATATGGAACACAGAAAAAATTATTCCAGCCAAGTCATTTCTGGCCCAACAAACTGATCTATAAGTGCTGTCAGTGCTAGCCCCCAGAGCTAAGAAAACAAATTGGAGACACAGATTTTAAAAAAATGGCTTTTGACCGCATACCACACACAAAATTAACGATTCTGTCTGTGAACAGATAAAGGTTGCTAACTAGTGAACTATCTGAACAGAAACAGAAGAAACATATGGACACAACACACACAAATCATAATGAACACACAACACAGATATATGTCTATAAGCTAAACATTTCTGGATACATAAAAGTCACACATGCATATACATGAGCACAGGTACTATATTAACCTTTAGCACGCTGTATTGGCAAACCGGGCGAAGCATTTAGCCCGAAATGTGTAATTTCTTGACATGAAAAGAGAAATCATCCACCCAATTCGGTAAACCCGAAACTGAATGAAAAAATCGAGATCTGTAACTTTTTGACAGAATGTTTTGGCAACATCTAGAAGAGACTTTATCTAGCTTCCTGTTTCTATTGTCAAAATGGCGATAGACGATAGGATTTGATTATGGAATAGAATTTGGAGCAATCTTCAAGCATCAGCTCTGCCGCGAGACAACATGACAGTGAATAGAGTTTATTATACTTTTTTATCATCAATTTATTCAGTGAAATCATTATTTATTCCGAATTCAATGTGGAATTATTGAAGGTAAGTGTTACATTGTTTTTAATTAGAATAGACCATGAGGTTCCAGAAGGTTCTCACTATGTAAAATATATAATATTCAACAGCTTACGATCTATCAAAAATACAGTAGGTCTAGATCGAGATAGGTCTAAATTTGATTTTATGACTTTCTCACACATAAAAAAACAAACTTACACCAATATATGCAGAATTTAATTCTTTATTTATGTGAGCAAATATTATTGAAATATCTGTAACAACAAAAAAGTTATTGTGATTTCAAAACAGCCACCGACAATTGCGTAACATTTCCAAAAACCAATTACGCGGCAGTCCGCGACATAAGAGAAATTTCGTAATTGTAAACACAGCGTGCCTAAGGTTAAATATATTTTATTAAATATATTTTTATATTTTCACTCGGGCATTACCTCTGATATATATATATATATATATAAAATCTGTAGCTGAAAGTGAAACTTCACCTCCTGGCATAATGGAAGAATAAAAGTGACAAACTTGTACTCTCCTGAGGATTTTATTCCAACAATTAATAGACCATTAATGAAATTTCCAACAACCAGCATGCCTACAAGATGCTACATGCCTATAATAGACTTTTATACTAAGAGACCATAAACCTTCTTCCATGACTAACCTTTGATTTGACAGGCTGAGGAACATTGTTAATCATCTGTGAGTAACCTGTCTCAGGGATTGCATCTGTTGATTTTTGCTGCTTGTGGGGGCTAGATGCTAGCAAATTTTGCCAACTCCTAATTTTGTTGAAACCTAACGTATCATCTGCATTGCTGTGAACAAAACAAGGAACAGTAAACATCTTGTTATGCATGTATCAATCAATCAAGCTCCTAATCTTTATACAATTATGGGCCATGCACACCTTCTCTATAGTCTTCTACCCTGTTCATTGGTTTCCTCTCCAGGTCTTTCCATGTGATTCAATTATCACTGAAAACTGTCATATTTCTTCTCCAAATTGTTCTAGAACATCCCTTTCATGTCTATCCTTACAGATTCCATGGCAATGTCTGCCCTGCAAAACAGTTTTCTTTCTGCCGTGTTCAATGTGTTTCTATTTCCTAGACATGATTCGTATGCAAACAGAATCCAAACCATGTTCTCTCATTCACACTTCTTAGTGTTTGATCACATCCAAATATTTAACATTCAAAAACTTTCTGTAGCTTTTATTCACAAATTCTTGTTACCGATGATGAGATGTTCTTTGTTATTAACTATAAGTCTTGGTAGTTATTCTCATTAACTTGTACACAGCAAACAATTGAATTGTTATCTTGTTGCTGTCTAACAAGTTACATGTAATATTTCAAGTGATTAATGTGAGCAGAGTGTAAATATGATGAATTCCAGATGAGAATAGAAGTGTTAAAAGGGAACTAATTTACGACACAAAAGGGAGATAATAATATTGTTTGCATTGTGTCAATTATAAATATAAGTTGTGGCATAGTGATTAAGACATCTGCTCTGTGTTCAAGAAGTCTGAGGTTTGATCATGGGTAATGACATTGTGTTTATAAGTGCATGTAGTCTGAGATACCTAGGGATTATCTTTAACTCTTAGTGAACCAGGGAGAATATGGATATATAGCGAAGAATGACACATAGGTTGTCGCTTGGTCCACTACGAATTAAGCTAAGGTACATGTAATGCAAAATAACACGGCTGAAAAACATATGGAAAAACAACAAAATAGAAACGAAAGTGCTAATGTTACGAACTTTTATTTTTCCGGTTGCAACATACGGCTGTGAAACATGGACTCTAAGTAAAACAGCGGCAAAGAAGATCAACGCCTTCGAGCTGAAATGCTACAGGAAGATACTTAGAATATCATGGAAGGATAAAATCAGAAACTCAGATATTATAAACACACTGAATATTCTAGAGTGTTGGTTACTAAACACAATAACAAAAAGAAAACTACGCCTGTTTGGTCATATAAAGAGACATAACTGTTTAGAAAGACAAATAATGGAGGGAAGAGTACCTGGAAAGAGGAGAAGGGGCAGACCAAGAAGACGATGGACTGACGACATTAAAGATAACATGAATACATCGCTAGAAAACGCAAGCCACATCGCCCAAGACAGAGAGAGGTTCAGAAAGTTCATTGGGAAGACAACGTTCTGGAAGGAATACGTCACATGACACATGTAATGAGTTGTGTGTCATTGTGCTGAAAGGAATTGAGTACATGAGAAAAACTAGAGTGCAATGAAGTCGATCCTCTATGAATTCTGAACTCTTTCTTTACAAGTAGGATTACTAAAATATGTACATTGCTGTGGTGCCAGGAGAAATATTTCAGTGTTAAGACTTACTAGCCTTATATCTTATATTTTTTTGCTGATCCATGAAGTCCTTGGATTCCATGCCCATTGACTCAATGTGTGATGTATGCTAGTGTTTGGAATCTGTTGTTGTGTTCCATTTATCTGAACCCAGGGGGGGGGGGGGGTTCTAATATCAACCATCATTGGACATTCAAATAGGTGGTGGTCAACATTTTCATAGGGATGAGTGCACAGCAAGCACCCTGGAGTGTGTTGTGGTTGTATTCTGTTCAGATAATTGTTGAGCTGTACATGTTGATTGCAAAGATGATACTCTCATCTTTCCTTCCCAGGAGGTTGATGTTGTCTTTAGGATTTGGCTGGTCATATATTTGTAGATTTCTCTTGTAATGTTACCATGGCTTATCTTTGCAGCCAAGTCTTTTTGTTCACAGATTTTCATATCTGTTTAACTGTGTGCATGGTCATTAGTGTGTATGGTTGTTCTTGTCTTGCTCCCTCTTTGCTAGTCTGTCTATCTTGTCATTGCCAGGTGTGATGTCTTATCTAAAAGTGCAATTTTTCGAAGGCTCCTGAGGAGTAATGATTGAAGTTACTTAATAACTTTTAGTAGTACTCTCAACATGTGATGTGCTTCACTGTTGAAATGCATAGAGTAAATATATGAAAACTCATGTATATTAATGTCAATCTTCTATCATTTTTGACCTTTTATTTTCCTTCAAGTGAGAGTTCAAAATCAGGTAGTATTGTTTGGTTACAATTGCAATTCATTGAGATGTACTTGTGTATTACAATCAAGCTATATTACAATGCTAGTCAAAAAAAGACAGTCCCACACATGGCTGTTTCAGACCAAAGGGTCACAAATAGCAGTTTTGATATAACCAATGAGGGCTACAATCTTAGTGTGAAAGTGCATGCCACATTGGCCTAAAGAGGCTTTACTTTCCAAGATACGAACTAAAATGCACAACAGTCATGAACAAATATATGATCAGTTAAATGGCTTGCTGCTTATGTAACCAACCTTTCCACTGAACTCTTGTGTGTGTTTCTAGAAGTTCTCTCACTTGCTCTTCTGGTCTGTTTCTCAGATCTGGATGCTACCTCTGTAGACCTAAAGCAAATAGGACAAATCATTGACTTTCAAACTAAGAACATATGATGAAATCATTATCTATTAAATTTAAAGCAAAAATATGAACGAAACTGTGATTGCTAAATTATTTGTAAAACACATTAACAAAACATTGGTTGCTAATTTATTTGGAATACAAATGAATTACATATTGGTGATTAAATTAACAGTAAAACGAATGAAACATTGGTGATTAAATTAACAGTAAAACGAATGAAACATTGGTGATTAAATTAACAATAAAACGAATGAAACATTGGTGATTAAATTAACAATAAAACGAATGAAGCATTGGTGATTAAATTAACAATAAAACGAATGAAACATTGGTGATTAAATTAACAATAAAACGAATGAAACATTGGTGATTAAATTAACAATAAAACGAATGAAACATTGGTGATTAAATTAACAGTAAAACACATCAATTATAATGAAAACAACAAAAGAATAATGAACATTGGTTATTAAATAGATGCTGGATATAGAACTACAGTGTTCTTGGGATGAACAAACATGATCAATTAAAAAATATAAATAAACACAGACCCACCTTGAGATCCCATCTGTTGTATAATGTGTATTTGATTGCTTAGAGGGAGTCGCTGAAGACAACTCTGAGGGAGACAACTCACTGTCACTACTAACATGCTTATCCCCCTTGTCCCCGTCAGCATTCTCACAGATGACAGCTTCTACTCTCGTGTACCTAGCTCTGGTAATGACAGGCTGATCATGTGATGCCCATTTAGTTTCAGTTATTCCAGACTGCAGGTATGAAAGAAAACAGAATTATCAAGGCACAATAGAAACAGATGAATATTTGTGGACATTTTAACTTGCTAGAACATTGAGAATAGTTTATCTACAATTTGATGCAATTCTTCTAAAGTTTTTGACAATCCTTCTTTATATATAATATATATATCAGGTTACATATTTTTGTATATATATATATATATATACCAATGCTGCGACCCTTTAATACAGTTCCTCACATTGTGGTGACCCTCCAACCATAAAATTATTTTTCTTTGCCACTTCATAATGTGTTTTTCGATGGTCTTAGGCTTCTCCTGTGAAAGGGTATTTAACCCTCAAAGAGGTTGCGACCTACAAGTTGAGAACCGCTGCTCTATATAGTCATTTATTAGCAACTATTGTAATAATATTCATAGTTGATTGAATATCTGTCTGTTGTCTGGGACTAAATGCACAAGATCTGCAATCCTTGGCAACTGACCGACAGGCATAGAGAACTATGACATCCGCCCTATGTTCCAAACTTGGCAAAAGAGGAACTGACTGTCTGTCTGGGACTGGAAGAAGAGCAAGGAATATCAATACTGTCACATGTTCCAGCTGTGTTCTTCTCAGCACATGCCTTAGAAACAGTGACTGTCTACCCCTAATGTTTGACATGATTGATCTTTTTACGCCAGCATCAATGAGAACCTCTGTATTAGTTTCGCATAATGTATTCTGTATACAGGGAGAAAAGGTCTGGTGGCAACCTTGCATGACACCCGTTTCTATCTTTTAGTGTTGAAATCAACCTATAGTATTGTTTGCGCTTATTTAATTCCTGCGTTATTCCAGTGCTATCATATGGATGTGAGAGCTGGAAAAGCTCTTTATCTTCAGAAATGAAATTACTGAGTTTCGAGAACAAATGTCTTCGTAGGATAACTAACACCCATTGGAGTGAATTCAAATCGAATGATAAAATCAGAGAAGAGACACATCAAAATTTCATCACAGATGTTATCAGAAAACGCTGTTGGTCCTACATCGGGCATGTCCTACGTGCAGACACCAACAGACTACACCACCAATCTCTTGAATGAATACCTACAGGCAAAAGAGCCTGGGGTAGACCAAAAGAAACACTCAGAAGAACAATACTTAGAGAAAGTAAAACAACCAATATTCATACTATTCAAGAACTGCACAGAATAGCTTTGAACAGACAGAATTGGAGAGATCTGACCTCTGCCCTAACTTCAGCGCAAAAGGAAAATGAATGAATGAATGAAAGGAAAAATGGCTAAAAATCTAGAACTATTCCTTCTGTTGCTATTTCAGATGAATCCGATAGAGACAGCTAAAACAGACAATAAGCTTAATGATGATATTGATATTGAGTGGAAATAACTTTAACAGAACAAGAATGTGCCTATCGGGTCATCTCTATATTGATCAACTGAATCTGGTGTCCAAGCAACATTCAATGAAAATTCATCAACACCTGTTTGTTTACACAGCTGACAACCAAAAATTATTGACAGTCTGGTAGACAATATAAATTTGTATGCAGAGGAGAAAATAAAAAAGAATATACCAAGGACAAAGAGATCTACATTTTCTGAATGGCAAACGTTGACCAGAGCAGAGTTTTGGCATTTCTTGCAGGAATAAATGCAATGGGATTCACACAAAAAAACATGAACTAAAAGATTACTGGACAACAGTACGCTATCAATTTGTGCCATGGTTCAAGATTATGTTTTCTCTGACAAAATTGCAACTATAATACAGGTCATTTTGCATGCGTCAGAACCAGATGCTCAAGGCAATGCAAAAATATAGCCATTTGTGAATTGGACAGTACTAGTGTGCATACAACCCATATGAAAACCTTTCCGTGGATGAAATGGTGATTGGATACAGGGGTCTTTTTCATGCAAGACAGTATATCGCAAGCAAGCCAGATAAGTATCATATAAAGACAATCTCATCATCCACTTGTCTCATCAGGATGTCTCATCATCCATTTCAGGCTGTATCATCATCCTCTCCAAACTTTCTCATAACCAGCTTAATACTTCTTCATTAGTGACCAAATTTTCTCATAATTAGCTTAATACTTCATTATTGACCAAATTTTCTCATAATCAGCTTAATACTTCCTCATCATGGACTTTCTCAGCACTGACTTCAAACTTTCTCATTATTGACTTCAAACTTTCTCACAACCAGTTTCATCATTGACTTCATCATTTCCCCATCAATGACTTCAAACTTTCACATCATTGACTTCAGAACTTCTCATAATCGGCTTCATACTTCCTCATCACTGACTTCAAACTTTCTCCTCATTGGTTAGGAGTTTCTCACTTTCCGCAAGTAACAAATAATCATGAACAAATATAAATTAACGACAAATTAATACACTTAGATAACTCAATTCAATCTACAAATTAAGAAGATATTGCAAACCTTGGCTGGCATGAAATTCAAATCTGTAACATATGTAGATGCTGTTGATGTTGATGTAGTCATGATGGAAGTGGGAACTGTGAATGGTATGTCCGCGTGCCCTGATTATCAAATACAAGAAATAAAAAGGTAGAATTTTATCGTGAAAATATGACAAATCACATTCTTTCAAAATACATTGTCTTCCTCAGCGACACATCTGGCCGTGAAACGACAGCTTAAGATACCACCCCTACGCTTAACGGCAAGTGTGAATGCGATCAACAATCATTCACCTGGGGAAAGACAATAGACATTACAAGTTTAGTTACAGGTTAAATTAGTTAATCAATGGTTAGTTATCACTATGACACACTCTGCATGTTCATAGGTGCACAGATTTCCTATTCAGAATGTCCTTCAGAAAATGGAAGGAACAGTCAGTTTCAGATTGAGAACAGGACAAGAATCAAATAACAAATGTATGAAGTTGGTGACACTGATATATGCCCCTGGAGACAATATCCAGAAAAACACTAAACATATTTTACAGGACTGTCTACTGTGCGACACCACCAAAACGCTAAACATATTTTACAGGACTGTCTACTGTACGCCACCGCTAAAAAAATATGGCCACCTATAACAAAAACATCTGAAATCCAACTATCTGAAATACTATCCTATTGTAATAGGAAAATAAACATCTAATATGATAGGACAATAACTTAACCATCTAATATGTCAGTCAGTCAGTCCCTCTTTTGCCAAGTTTGGCACATAGGGTGGATGTCATAGTTCTCCATGCCTGTCGATCAATTGTCAAGGACAGCAGGTCTTGTGCATTTATGCCTGTTGATTTTAATTCATTCATAAATGTTCTTCTGAGCATTGTTTTTGGTCTTCCCTGTTTTCTTTTCCTGTCTGGCGTCCACATGAAGACTTGTCGTGGAATTCTGTCTTCTTTCATTCTAAGTATGTGGCAGATGTATGTCCAGTGGCGTTTCATGCTGATGTTCATCACATATTCTTGTTTTGTCTCCTCTCTTAGTATATCGTTTGATTTGAAGTCTTTCCAATCAGTATTTGTGATTTTTCTGAGGCATCTATTCTTGAAGGCAACTAATTTCTTATCCATTATTGCGGTAGATTTCTAACTTTCACATTAGTATGTCAATAATGGAATCACACTTGCTTTGAATAGTCGCAGTTTTATGTGATTACTTGCGATCTTTGATTTCCACATGATTGAAAGTTTGTTAAAGGCGTTGGAGGCGAGAGCGATTCGAGTCTTGATTTCTGAGTTGATATCACCGTAGGCTGTTATCTTGCTTCCCAAATATACAAATTTTGAAACATTGTCTAGTATATTGTCATCTCGTTTAATTGATTGTGTCAGGTCAGTAAAGTTCATGATTTTCATTTTATGTGTGTTTATTTGAAGTATCTGTTGCACAAAAAAAGTGAGTCTTTCTGTTTTTTTCTTGGAGATCTTGGTTGAACTCAGGAGAGCAATATCATCTGCGAAGGTGAGATCTTCCAGGGTCTTGTTATTTACCCATTTGATTCCTAGTTGTTTTTGGTCTGTGCATTTCTAATATGATAGGACAATAACTTACCCATCTAATATGATAGGACAATAACTTACCCATCTAATATGATAGGACAATAACTTACCCATCTAATATGATAGGACAATAACTTACCCATCTAATATGATAGGACAATAACTTACCCATCTAATATGATAGGACAATAACTTACCCATCTAATATGATAGGACAATAACTTACCCATCTAATATGATAGGACAATAACTTACCCATCTAATATGATAGGACAATAACTTACCCATCTAATATAATAGAACAATAACTTAACCATGCTTCAGCGTTAATAGTTAGGCAAGAATTTGTTTTGTATATTAGAGACTCTCAAAATATTCACCACTTGTGGCCAACCAAGTGATTTTATTTGGCCTCCCAAACATAAGTATGGTTGATTGGTTGGCTGCTTGATCTGGTGGTTCATGTTCTTTGACACAATGCCATTATGTGATATATCAATGTGTTTGTGAGTTATTTTGTTATGTATATGGTGTTACTATATACCACTGGCTACCCAGCAAAATAATCCTGTTACTTGCATGGTGTGGACATGTATGCTGACATAACTCCCGTCACAAATGATATTGTAGGTGGACGAAGCAGAGAAGCAAAAGAAAATCATGAACAGACACTATCAGAGACTAGACTGGCCAAGATTATTCCACACTCATTTGTATCATTTGGAGGATACTATGTGTTGATGCATCAAATGTAGTATCCCTACAGTGCTGAAAGATTATGGGTTTATGCATGTAATATCATCGCAGACCACCAAGCATATAGAAACAACTACATGCACTGGACAGTGAACTCATATCAAATTACAAGCTATCACATCCAACAAATAAACTGCAATGCACAGAAAATTATCTATCTATCTATCTATCTATCTATACGCTGTGTCCCTTGTTTGCCTTGCAGCGTCAGGGGTGGAAGAGTTCTCTGGAGATGGCCTTCTTGTGTGCTGTTTGTAAGCTTGTTCCTGTGGCTTCTTTGATTTCTGTGATCCATCTTTTACATGGTCTGCCTCTGGCTTTATAACCGTTATGTCTATGTGTCATGGCCATTTGTGGCATGCTATATGTCGGTAGTCTGGAAGCGTGTGAAAACCACTTGATCTGCTGTCTTTTGATGTGTTCCAATACTGGTATTGTTTTGGTTATCTGTCTGATGTTATCGTTTCTAATTCTATCTCTTAATGACACTCCGAGTATTCTTCGTAGACATGCCATTTCTGTTGTCACTATTTTTCTTTTGTCTTGTGCTGTCATTGTCCAGGTTTGGCACTGGTAGCATAGTGATGAAATAATAATAGTCTTGTATAATGCAACTTTAGTGTCTATGTTTACATTTTTGTTCTTGAAAATGCGTGTCATCTGTCCTAGGATCTGGTATGTTTTGTTGCATCTATTTTGTATCTCTTTACTGGTTTTCCCTTCACTCGATATAATGCTTCCTAAGTAAGTGAACTCATTTACTTGTTTAAGGTGTTTATCATCGATGGAGATAGTGATATTTCTTTCTTTCTTTGCTATTGCCATTATTTCAGTCTTTTCAATATTAATCTTCATGTTGAATTTTTGACATGTTATGTGGAGTTTGTTCATATGGTCTTGCAATTGTTCTTCTGATGTCGCTATTAGTACTTGGTCGTCTGCAAAGAGTAGTTCGTTCAATTTGTCTTTTATGTTATCTTCTTCGCTGGTACTTGTTAGTTTACAGATGTGGTCGATATATGTTATAAAAAGTAGAGGGGATAGGACACACCACAGAAAATTATAAAATGTATAAATGACACTCTGTGTAATTCTATCACATCTATAATAATGCCAGTTGAACATGTGTTCAGAACTAAGTAATACTTGGGGAGAAAGTATCTATCTGAATGTTTTATAAGATAATTTGAGGTGACAAAAGTTTCATCAACAACATTTTTTCAACCAGGACAATACAAATTATTTCAAAGTAGCATTTATATTTTAATTCTTAATAATAATAATAATAATAATAATAATAATAATAATAATAATAGAAAAGCTTGACTGTTTATAATGCAGCTTTTAGCAAAATCAGACATCACATATGCTTTTCTGAACAAAATAATGAGCATCAATGGAAGCAGTAATTTGCTGCTGGCCAGGCACTCCTGTATTTGACCCAGGGATAAACAAAACTTATCCACCATTATTGTATATGTTCATGCGCTCCTCCCACATCGCCCAGCAAAATCTGTTCATAACAAGAACAAATGTGTGTGTGTGTGTGAGAGAGAGAGAGAGAGAGAGAGAGAGAGAGAGAGAGAGAGAGAGAGAGAGAGAGAGAGAGAGAGAGATCTTATTGACCACACAATAATATTAATGTATCTGAGCACAATCTTCCACAATTACCCGAAGATATGATTACTTACCAGCAGCCAAATATCGACTTTGTCTGGAAAATACACTCATCACGCTGTACGGATCAGGTCTGGAATCTGGCCATGTGTAGGATGATGTGGGTTTGTAGGCGGCCACTATGGGTCTACCATGAATTGTACTCTCAGCTTGATTATCTTGTTGTCTGATAACTTTGTTACGCTATCAACAAACACATATATTGTTAAGATGTAAAAATTTAACTAAATCACATGATAATTTATAGATATCTAACTCTGTGGCTCAGTGGTAAGTAACTTATCATGTGGAAGACTGGGATTTGATTCAGCAGAGGGATTACATTCCAGGGTGCAGACTTTAATAAACAAGATATTACTTCCTGTATAGAATATTTATGCAGAGAAAAAGGTTCGGTGGAATTTTATTTTGTGTGTAGGAAGGGGGCAGAACTACATACGGTCAAGATAAGTTTCATGGTAGAAATCTGCTGTTAGGGATGAAGATAACTCTTCATACACTAAGCCGCAACAACTATTAGGTGGGGTGGCCAGTTTCCTTCCTTGCTGTCTTTACCTCCCCTAACTAATGAGTTAGGTATCCATTTACAGGTGGCTTGATTGGAGGAGTGGCTGTGTCAAGTGAGAAATCATGACCCAGATTGTTTTGTCCGGACATGGTTTTGAACCTGGCACTCTGTAACCCGTTGATAGCAAACAAGCTTATCATCAACTACATACGGTGACATACAAGTTGTCTCATTGCAACTAATGACCACTGACTTCTGGAGCCTCAATGTTGGTCTAAATCAAGAGTCTGCCAACAAATTTAATCAGGTTTCAAGTTTACTTATCACCCATGGTCTACACCACAAGCATCTAGATACAGAGACCAGATATGTATCACACTTAAGAGGTATTTCCTTTAACATTTCTCGTGTTGACCTAATTCTCACTAATATAAGCTAAAAATATAAGTGCTTCTCCAGGATAGTTTTTCACGCTGATCTCATACAGCATGGTGTATCTTGTTATATCCAACTGTTCTGTGAATTTCTTTGGCTAACGAAACAAATTATATCGAAAGTGACAAATGATTTGTCATATCAGTCAAGAGGAGTGATGCTGTGAGATCAGCACTCATGACTATTCTGGAGAAGGATTTAGCATATATTAATCCTGTCTATTTTTAGTAACACCCAACTTTTTCTGTTATGTTTTACAAGACCGTTTCATCTTCTATATATTTAGATGTCTATGTCCAGACACACAAATAACTCACACTATCTATGCAGCCACCAGGAAACCAGGTACCTGGTCTGACAGTGAGGGGATTTCAAGTGCAAGATTAATTTTCAGTAAAAACTATAATCATGTTGTTTTTTTAAAATGATATTTTTGGGATGTATTGAAGAAAAAACTAATACTGACTATTATTCCAAATACAAATTAATTTTACAACCATGGGTAATTTGTGGCCAAATTACTGTCTAATTTGTGGCCAAATTACTGTCTAATTTGTGGCCAAATTACTGTCTTGAAAAGATCTCTGTTAAGTCTTGTTTACAGTGAGACCAAACATTGAGAAAAATATAGATGCGAAACAAATGCCACTTTTCACATTAATATTTGGCAAAGTGTGTAGTTTACTTAATTGAAATTGTTTCATTAATTTAATTTGATGTTAATTCTGTATTTCTGTGTTACCAGTGCCAAACCTGGTCTCTCTCATCTTCATATTACAGAAAATTAGTGACGTGAGATGAAATGCTTAAAGAAAGCTGCAGGGGTCACCAGTTCGATAGATTATGAAATGAAGACATGAGGGGAAGAATAGGTATAACACCTTGCACAAAATACATAGAACCAAACGAGATCAGGGTACAAAGCCAGAGGAAGACCATAAAATAGATGGATAGAAAATGCCAGGGACATCTTGAACAAACATGGCCATAGCAAAGCTGAGACAACACATCTGGCCTTGGAACACAAGCTCGAGCTCCAATCACCCCTATACTTAACGGCAAGAATGGATAACAAAACTACCTGGGGAGTGACAACACATAATCCTGTATTTCAATGAAAGTAATGTTCATGACAGAAATATAAACTGTATAAACATATCAAGAGACACAGTGATGTCAACATGTTTGAAAAAAGTGAGGGTAGGATTAAATTGAAGAAGAAAAGTGTGTAGCGTTGCAATATGTCCAAAGTGGTGTCAGCTGGAAATATTTGGGAACCACTATTTTAGATGGTATTTGATCTGTCCATGGATATATAGAAGCTGTTTAGCTATCACATGATGGATGTATTAACTTATCTATGGTCTGATTCTTGAAGGGTTGGGGAAGAAGGAGAGTATAATACTAAAGCACACTTCACTAGTTTTGATCAACTTCAACGTAATCTATCTCAGCAAATATATAACACATATCATTTACATTTTGTGTCTGAATTGGAAATGGTATAAACCCTATGAAGTACATTTTTCATTAAAATGCAGTAATTGTTCTAAATTTTTGTTTATTTGTGATACATATCAAAAGTCTAGTTATGAATACACATCTCATTTTTAAAGATGTGTATAGTCAATTATAGTACATCATTTACACATGATTGGTTTATCATACAATTGGCATGATTTAAGTGTGAAATTGCACAGTTTTGTACTCTTGAACACAAGACAGTGTTTAAGGTTGTATCCAGTGGTAATGTCTAAGTACTAACTCTGAATGCTCTAAGATCTTGTACTGAAGAAAGAAATTTTCTTGTAATACAGAAATAATCAATTTGATTTTTCATATGCTTGTCTGGAGAGTTCCATGTGACTTTGTGGATACCTTTGTGGGGAAAAAAACATGCTTGCTATTGCTAGATTAGAGATCTCGCATAACTCAATCTCTCTCCAATCTGGATTAAATCTTCTATTCCGTGTTTTCATAGGTACTTTTCAACTCTTATGGTGTTATCACCGACTTTTGAGTTCGGGTCTCCCATAACGATGTCATGTTTAGGTGTTGTGTTGATGATGTCAGTTAATGTGTTGTAGAACTCGTCTTTCTGCATGTCTGAACTGTCATTTGTTGGTGTGTAGCTTTGGATGATGGTCAGCTTAAAGTGGGCTGTGTAAAAGCGTGCTTTTATGATTCGCTCGTTTACTAGTTCCCAGCCTAACAACGATCGCTCAGCTCTGTTTGTCATTAAGATGGCTACATCATTCGTGTGTTTACTGTCACTTCTTCCTGAATATATGATGTGCATTTTATCATTAAAAATGAACATTCTTATCTCGTCCTGTCCATCTACATTCACTAATGTCAAGAATATCCAAACTATAGTTCTTCATTTCCTTACATATCTGTGCTGTTATCCCTGTTTGAAGCATTGTTCTCATGATCCAGTATCTAATTTTTGAAATAATTTTAGACACTAATAACTTGAATTCAGTTACAACAACATCTTTAGAAAAGAAAAGGCTTACCCAGAGTACAATAATGGTTTATAAGCAATAAGCAAGTAGCAAGAAAATAACCTATTTGTGATCAGTGCCTCCACATGGAAACAGTGCCAATGATGTTCTGTAACCAAAATACTCACCCTATTATCAGAAACATTTGTTGGACTTGCTGCATCAGACTCCTCAGTTGTAGTTACCTCACTGAAGGATGAGGTATCCCTCAGTTCTGAGACATCATCATCATCAACATCATCAGCAAAACCATGAGGAGGTTGACGTGCGTTCTGTGGGTTGAAATACAAAACATAACTTTGTTATCTTCAGCAGTGGGTATTTTATTGTCACATTATACCATGTGATATCTTCAGCAGTGGGTATTTTATTGTCACATTATAACATGTGATATCTTCAGCAGTGGGTATTTTATTGTCACATTATACCATGTGATATCTTCAGCAGTGGGTATTTTATTGTCACATTATAACATGTGATATCTTCTTTCCAGAACATAGTTTTTCTTATGGCTGTTTTGAACTCCTCACCAACTTGGATCAAATGGCCTGCCTCTGTTAGTGTCATCTTGAAAGATTCTGATATGTGTGTTGTCTGTCTTCTTCTTGGTCAAGTCCTGCCTCTGTTACCATCAACCATGCCCTCTATTATTACTCTTTCTATATCATTATGTCCAAAGAATCTCAGCTTTCTTGTTATATCAAGAAGTCAGGCACATAAAAGCTTATTATTAAGAAGACAGTCCTCTTTAATGCTTACCCTTCACTTCCTGGTTACGTTATAACTGTCATAATATTATATTTGCATACATGTTAACTGTATTCTCACTAAAACAGCTCGGCAAAATTCAAGCCATTTTTACTGGCCAGTCAAGCTGATTTAAAAATATTCAATGCATTAGTCAAAGAACTGACAAAATATCATATCACAAGCTATCGCAGGCAAGAATTAAACCATGACTTTAAATAGTGAGAAAGATGACATGATTACATAAAATCTATGATGTTGTGAGTGCAACATGTGCTCAGAATGAATGAAAAAGTGACCGGAGGAGAGAATGTCTTTCTGAAACCTTTAATGATTGAAATAAAAGGTGATGAGATTTTACTGTGTTGATTTTTCTCATCATAGAGACTTCAAAAAAAGTATACATATATTCCAACTGTCAAATGTTGCTCCACCCATGTATTTGACCTACCACACTGCATACGCAAATTCGTCTTTTAGGTCCATGGATGTAAATATTGTGTGGATACTGATGTACCACAAATATGCAAGCATGTCAGCAGGCTGGAAAAATAAAAAAAATAATAGCAACACTTTTACCTTCCAGGCATGTTGCATGAGGTGTCTAAAGATAATATGGGATGGGATTTGCCATCCCATCCCATATAAGGCCAAAGTAACCTAGAAGCCATGCTGAAGTCGGATGTATCTGGATGCTATAAACCATGAAACAACACATTCTGTTCTCAGGACTTCATCCTGCAGGAGTTTGAGACGAATGCAGAAGAGGTACCACCAATAAAAATGTGTCATA
The DNA here is from genome assembly GCA_034231615.1 of Meghimatium bilineatum. Lineage (NCBI taxonomy): Eukaryota > Metazoa > Mollusca > Gastropoda > Stylommatophora > Philomycidae > Meghimatium > Meghimatium bilineatum. The sequence goes on from CM067321.1 coordinate 9,253,500, forward strand.
TATTTTCCCCTCTTGTCCCCAAAAACCTTTATATTGCAACCAGTAAATCCTTACCTGCTGAACAGTCCTTAAACTGTGACCAAAAGTCTGACCTCCAGGCAGTTCCCAGTTAAGTGCCTGCCTAACATTGTGGCCCCTGTACGCAGCCTGTATGCATGTGGCTGCTTTGTTCAAAGTCTTTTGGTTGTTAACTGCTCCCACTTGAGCATGAGAACCTAACAGCAATGTAAAAATGTACAATAAACTCAGTGATAGCAGCCACAACAAATGTAAAATTTATATTTTACAGCTAAAAAGTACAAAGTTCATAACTAATGTGATAACCTTCCTTTTTCTAATGTGAGAACCTTTTTTTTCTAATGTGATCAGTCACCCCTGCTCATCGGCCCATAAAGATAGGTGGATTATCTCATAACTTCGTAGCTTCACACAATAATCCCCAGAAATCTCAGACAAAGAAATGTTATTGCAAACAAGATATCACGACCGGGTATTGAGCTTGAGCACAAAGGAAATTGCTTAAGACTTTACTGAAGATCATCAAATTTATTATAGAGCCTTGGTGACCAATTTTGACGATCGTTGAAACTGCTATGGTACTTCATAAATATAGCAATAATGCTACTAAAAATAGCTCACCCGGTAAAGTACGTTATTCCAAAATGGCGCAACCATGAAATACAGTCACTAGACACTGGTCATAAGTATTAATCACGAATAAATCCGATTTTTCGAAAGTAAGAATCTATGATATATCAAAAGTAATGTAAATATTGGCCTAGCATTATAACAAGTAGAATTTTGTACTTGAAATAACTCTGGGGCTTTCAAATTCATTCAGAAAGTGCAAACATTCATTACAACACATAGACGTTTTCAAGGCTCTTGCGTGCAAGTTTGATTTTATATGGATTTTTGAAGATGGAGCTGATGATGCTTTAGATGATGTCTAAATAATTTGCCCTCAGTAATGGGATATACGTACACTCTTGATTACTGCTCAACAAAGTGTTAAATCTAGCACTACTACTACTAATAGTCAACATTCTTGACTGACCTGGAAGATCTGAAGTAAACACAGCATATCCACCGCTGTCTCCAGTTATGCTTCTATATCGTGAGATAAAGTCAGGATTGGTGTTATGTTGTCCTTGGCTGTCAAGATGCACACCTGAAACAAGTAATCAAACATTAAATATATTAAATTCACAGATCTAAAAAAAAAACAGATGTTGCTAACCAATTTTCTCTCCAGTCTACACTGTCCTTAGCAGTCTTCCTCTTGTTCCCAGTTTGACAATGTCTACACAGCTAGTCTGGTTTTCTTAATGAATGTTGCTGTATGTAAAACTTCTCAGTGCTCCCATACAGCTTTCTGTGGATATGCATCTCTGTGGGCCAGTGTTCCTCCCGTAACTGGTTTAGTGTAAAGCAGTCTTGCAAGATATGTTCCATAGCCTCTTCTGCCTACTCACATGGACACAGAGGTGTTTAGAAGTCCACATTAAAATCTATTCTTGTTATGCCAATATCAGAGAACTTTCACTGTCTCCTTCTGATCTGATCAACCCTTGTTTACATAACCTCAGATGCAACAGCTCATGGACAAGGACTGTTTATCTCTATCCTTGAATATCTTCCCAGCCTCATTTTATGTGATTCCCATTTCTGGCAATTCCTTCATAGACTCTAATCTCTATGTGATTTCAATCTTGTCAAGTTCAGTCATCATCATGTGACATATTCTTTCCAGAATGTTGTCTTTGCCATTGATGTCCTGAAACTGACTCTATCCTGTGCTAATCTGCCTGACTCCTCCAATGATATCTTCATACAGTCTTTGATGTTATCTGTCCATCTCTTTCTAGGTCTACCTCTTCTTCTACTTCCCGGAGTTCTGTCCTCTAATATGCGCCTTTCCATGCCATTGTGCTTTTTTATATGTCTGAAATATTTCAGTTTTCTATGTAAAACTGTATTCACCAGCCATCCTTCCTCTATATTCAGCATATTCAAAACCTCACCATTCCTTGTCTTTCCTGTCCAGGAAATTTTTAATATTGTCCATATTTATCTGTCCATGGTGTTCTTGAACAGAACATAGTACCATGTTCTAATACATGATTCACAAACATATACAATAAACTGATGAATGCCAAAAGACAATGAATTATAAAAACATCATTTTATTATTCATTTCCTTTCAGCATTTATCTGTTTTTAATCATTGTGCTTTATTAATTGTACTGTGATGTATTCATAATGCCATATTGATTAATGACATATGTATTTTTAAAACATTACCTTCCATCCTCCGTCGTTCCTCTGCTAATCTACTCTGCAATGTCAAGGCTGTTGCTTTGATAGCCTGCTTTCGTTCCTCATTAGTTCTGGCCATTAAGTTTGTCGTACCAAGTGAGAAAGCTATATCTGATACATCCGGTCGCCTGGAGCCAGTATAGACCCCGCTGCACTGAAGCTGGAACTCTGTAAGGCTAGTAGGACCTGACTTCTCATTCATGGTGGTGGAGGAGCTTGTGTCCCTGCTCTGTCTCTGTTTAACAACCTAAGTATCCAGATTCAATAATGAGGTCTACATCTCAACAAAAATGCAAACAATTTGATCAAATCAAACAAAAACTACCATCAACATCATTGCTGTAGTGTCATCAAACATCACATAAGGTTTGTAGTGTCATCAAACATCACATAAGGTTTGTAGTGTCATCAGACATCACATAAGGTTTGTAGTGTCATCAGAAAGATTTGTAATTTGTAAGGTTTGTAGTGTCATCATACAGATTTGTAATTTGTAAGGTTTGTAGTGTCATCAGATAGATTTGTAATTTGTAAGGTTTGTAGTGTCATCAGACAGATTTGTAATTTGTAAGGTTTGTAGTGTCATCATACAGATTTGTAATTTGTAAGGTTTGTAGTGTCATCAAACATCACATAAGGTTTGTAGTGTCATCAGACAGATTTGTAATTTGTAAGGTTTGTAGTATCATCAAACATCACATAAGGTTTGTAGTGTCATCAAACATCACATAAGGTTTGTAGTGTCATCATACAGATTTGTAATTTGTAAGGTTTGTAGTGTCATCAGACAGATTCGTAATTTGTAAGGTTTGTAGTGTCATCAGACATATTTGTAATTTGTAAGGTTTGTAGTGTCATCATACAGATTTGTAATTTGTAAGGTTTGTAGTGTCATCAGACAGATTTGTAATGTTTGTAGTGTCATCAGACTTATTTGTAATTTGTAAGGTTTGTAGTGTCATCAGACATATTTGTAATTTGTAAGGTTTGTAGTGTCATCAGACATATTTATAATTTGTAAGGTTTGTAGTGTCATCATACAGATTTGTAATTTGTAAGGTTTGTAGTGTCATCATACAGATTTGTAATTTGTAAGGTTTGTAGTGTCATCAGACAGATTTGTAATTTGTAAGGTTTGTAGTGTCATCAGACATATTTGTAATTTGTAAGGTTTGTAGTGTCATCAGACTTATTTGTAATTTGTAAGGTTTGTAGTGTTAACCTGTTATGTATATCTATTTTGTAGTACTGTCAGACATCACATGTGGCTTACAGTGTATCTCAACATGCATTACATCCCCATTTTGTAATGCCATCAGATGTCACATAGGATTTGTAGTATATCTCAACATGAATTTATCATTTGGGAAATATTACTGAAGTTGGATGTGTCTGGTCATTCGTGCAAATAAAACAGCAACAAAAAGCATTTCCGTTCTCTTGACTAACTCCTGTCGGAATTCCTGTAGGATCATTGTACTGCTATAAGAGCAAGAGTTTGAAATGGAATTCCTGTAGGATCATTGTCATGCTATAAGAGAGATGAGAGAGTTTTAAGATGAAATGCAAACAACAAAAATAATTGGGAGAATTTTCCTAATCTCATCAAGGGAGTCAATGCCTTTTATCCTGCTGGTGCTCTTCGTCCTGTTGTTGCTCTTAATATTGCTGGTGCTCTTCGTCCTGTTGTTGCTCTTCATATTGCTGGTGCTCTTCATCCTGTTGTTGCTCTTCATATTGCTGGTGCTCTTCGTCCTGTTGTTGCTCTTCATATTGCTGGTGCTATTCACCTTGTTGGTACTCTTATCATGTTGATGCTCTTTATCTTTTTAACTGCTTTTTATCTTGTTGATTACTCTTCATCTTGTTGGTGCTCTTCATCTTACCTTGTTAGTGCTCTTTTCGGAGCATAACGTTATTCAAGCATACACTTTACAATCTTTACATATGGGCTGTTTCATCAAAATCAGTATAGAAATAACTGTGTTCAGAATGAAGCATATATTGGCCACCACAATTTCAATAATTTAACAGCATTAGCAGTAATGTATCATTGGTTGTTATTTACGTTGAAAATATCAAACTGCTTAAATGCGGAAAACTGATGTTACAACATTTACGTCTTGCAAAGTGGGTGGTGGAAATCTATATTTTAGACCAAAAGGCACAGATATTGCAGACAAGTTATTAACTATAACACAACAGATTCTATTCTCCGGACAACATCCTGCTAAAGAGCATGAGTTTGAGAACAAATTCAGAAGAGAAGCTGCTGCTGGGGTTGGTGTCACAAGAATTTATTGGTAAAGAAATATGAAGATTGTTGATTGAGTGATATAGAAGAAAGTTGAACGGAAAAGATTCTGACCAAAAAAAACTGACCTGAGAAAACTGACGGAGTATATTCTCTACATCTGAATCAAGCTTCTGTCCCATAAAATCGATAGATTTGCCTCCACTTCTTGTGTGATCTGGTGTTGATGATGAGGTTGATGTCACAGTTACTGCATTCAGGGCATGCTGGTTTGTATTCACACCAACTTCGCTATCTTTTGATCGTTTACGCTGCCTCCCTGGGTCCCTGTGAAACAGATTAACAGATATGATCTTGACAATCATACAGGAGTGTACTCTGGAATATAATACAGATCTGTTTACACCCTTACATGCAAGTTTGCAGTGCAAGTAATAAACTGATTCAGTTAAGAGAATCTAATTACAACATTACCATAGAAAGGCTGTTTCAAAATCAGTCTTAGACTGAGCGACCGCTTCTGTAACCACTTGCATGCTATCAAACACAGAACACCCACTCCTGTGGCCAATCACTTCAACGGCGATGGCCACCATGGTGTCCTTGACATTCAGGTCACTGCCATCAGATCCTGCACCACCGATGATAGATCTAGATACGCCCTCGAAAATCGTCTCATTTTCGAGTTGGGTACCATCAAGCCATTTGGACTCAATTCCGACCACTCTTTCGCTTAGTTCTCGGTCGTATAGGTCTTTGTTACGTCATCGTTTTGTTCCTCTCGTTCCACCTGTATTATCGTCTTTGTGTACTTCCTGTTCGTATGCTTCCGGTATCTATCTTAGTACCACATTTCACTCGGATACGCATTCATTTTTACTTGTGGTTTTTTTATGTTTGTATGTTATGTCCGTATCTTGAAAAAGGCCTATTGGTCCAAAACGTCGACTTTGTCCTGTGTATTGTCATCTGTAGATTATATTCTGTGTTTTGTTTTGTTGTATGTACCATATTTACATCCGTTAGTGATAGTGTGTAGTGTTTTAGTCATCATTCAGTAGGACTTCATTACCTGTTTTACACGTGAGTATTATTTTCAAAATAAGGAATGTTTTATACAAGGAAGATCTCTTATAAAGATGGTATGTTATTACAATGGGGTTATTATAATGAAGGTTTATTATAATAGTGGGTTTTTATAAAGATGGTATGCAAGGTGATTGACAGCAACAGCAGAAGAGGGCAACATAGATGATGATGGTGCAGTGATATATCAGATTGCTTAAACATGTCTCTAGCTGTGGCAAGTCAACTTGCCCAGAATCGCAGTGTTCAGAGAATAATGGGTTTTTATAAAGATGGTATGCAAGGTGATAGCAACAGCGGAAGAGGGTGACATAGATGATGATGGTGCAGTGATATATCAGATTGCTTAAACATGTCTCTAGCTGCGGCAGGTAAACTCGCCCAGAACAGCAGTGTTCAGAGAATCCATAAGGAAGACCCTGTTCTGGAAACAATATGTCACATGATGATGATGATGTATGGGACTAATAAAGGATACATATAAGTGAATTCATGTTATAATATAGGATGGAATGTACATGAATTTTTGTCCGTATCGTTGAAGATAGAAATCGCTGGAAAACTATGTGTGTTGATGCATCTAATGTGGTACCTTACAAACTTGATCGTTCAGGGGTTTATAAATAGATAGAATGGATATAATATAGGGCTCTTATAAAATGTTAGGTGGATAACAAAGGGCTTTTATAAGTATGGTATGTTGATCCTGTAATAGACATAACCAAACAACTTGATAGATGGGTTGAACAATACTCAACTCTGTATTTCAAAGACAGACTTGCAGACCCACAACTAGATCAAATACTTGAGTTGCAGGCCCACTAGACTAGATCACATACTTGAGAGTCAACCTGAAATGACAGAGCTGGATGATGAACCCACAGAGGCCAACCCCCTTGAGGCTATAACTAAACTAGCAAGCAGCAAGGCAACAGAAGCAGACAACATTCCCAGTGAAATCCTAAAGGAAAAGAGAGATGTTCTCATTCCCCAAAAGTACTAACTACTTATAATGTGCTTGAGGGAAGGCAAAATCCCCCAAGATATTGCAGGATACAAAGATAGTAACTCTCTACAAGAACATGGGTGACTACAACAACTACAGAGGCATCTCCCTTCTCAGAATGAACGAGAAGGTTTTTGCATGTATCCTAAAGCAACTCCAACTGCTTGCTGAACGTGTCCTGCCAGAGTCGCAGTGCAGTTTCAGAGCCAAAATATCCACTACCAACATGATCTTTGCCCTTCGTCAACCACAGGAAAAGTGTCGTAAATACGGGAAGTCACTCTTTATGGCGTATGCGAATCTAACTAAGGCATTTGACACTATTAGTAGACCAGCTCTATATAAGATTCTTAAATGTCCACCAAAACTACTGGACTTGGTTATTTCCTTCATGAAACGTGTGCAAATGTATCATTCGAGGGCAATATGCCCGATAGGTTTGTAGTAAAGCAGGGAAGTTATAGCCCCCGCCCTCTTCGGAATCTTCTTCGAAGTGCTTCTGAAACATGCTTTTGCAGATGCAGCAGGTGACATTTTTATCCACAATGAGTGGTCTCATTACAATGGATTAATCTTTAACTTAGCATGTCTCAGAGCGAAGATGAAAACATCAGAAATACTCATCAGAGAACTTCACCGATGAAACTGCACTGGTGACACACAGTGAGTCCACCTTGCAGTCCTAAATTGACAACATGACAAAGGCCTGCGAGCTGTTCTCTATGACAATAAACTTACTAAAACTGTGATACTATATCAAGGATCTACAGTACCAACAAACATCACCTTATACAACACTCATGTAAAACAAGTCGATACCTTCTGCTAACTAGGAACATCAATTACATCCACCCTTTCCTTAGAAAATGAAATAAATGCACCTATAGGAAAAGCGGCTATCATTTTTGGCGGACTATCAAAGCCAGCTTGGAAAAACCATAAGCTAAAATTGAAAATAAAGATACATATCTATCAAACATGCGTGCTGAGTACACTATACTATGGATCTGAAACATGGACTACCTACACCAAACATGAGAGGAGACGTAACATTTTTCATCTACGACATCTCTGTAAGATCTTAAATATTAAATGGCACAATACAATCACCATCATGGAATTGTTGCACAGCACTCAGCTACCATCTGCCATGGAAACACTCAATATAAATAGATTACGTTGGTTGAGTCAAGTCTTCTGCAGAGTGCCAAACTGCGGCATCCCAAAACATATACTATTCGAGGAACTGTCTGAAGGCTGTAGAGCCCACGGTAGATCAATGTTGAGGTATAAAGACATCTATAAATCCTCAATGAAAGGCTTACACATAGAATACAAAATCTGGGAAAACACAGCTGAAACTCAGGATGTCTGAAGGCAGAACCTACGTGCGGGAGCAGCATTATTCAGAAACAATTTGTGCTCATTATCAATTCTTTTCAGTTTGATAGGCACTTCTTTGACCAAATCAGTTGGGTCGCTATAGCTATGCCTGTTTGTTCATGGGCCATAGTACCGGGTATGGGAATTTTCTGGGAATCCCTTCCCATCGGTGTTCCATGGGTATATTGATGATGGGATAGCGATAACTGACATGTCTGAGGCTGACCTGACTCGCTTCACACAATTCATTGACAATTTTAACCCAGCCTTCATGTTCACATCGGCGATCTGCACCTCCCATGTGAACTTCCTGGACATATCCATCACTGTCCAACCTTTCTGTCTTAGCACATCGGTACACTACAAATACACTACAAATACACTACAAATACACTACAAATACACTACAAATACACTACAAATACACTACAAATACACTACAAATACACTACAAATACACTACAAATACACTACAAATACACTACAAATACACTACAAATACACTACAAATAGACTGCAAATAAAGCCCATAGCTTTCTTCTGTACACCTATTCTCATCCTTCTACCTGTTGGGATTCCCTTCCATTCTGCCAACTTCTTCGCCTCCATTACTTGTGTAGTTGCAAGGACGACTTCCTCAAGAAAGCCTATGAAATGAAATGATTTCTTCCTCTGTCACCTATCCCCTGAGAGAGTGCTCAGGTCTGTCCTTATAGTGCTGCCATCCATCATGTCCTGCTTCATCACCTTCCTCTTCTCCAGTCTGATCCAGAGACGTGGCAAGCACTCTGTGACCCACCTCTTGTTGTTTACAGACGTGACGAGAACCTCAATGATCTACTGGTCTGGAGTCATCTCCAGCCTGACATTCCTAACCTAATCATTTCACCACCATCAGATGCAAATGAAGCAAATGTTACACCTTGTGCCTATGTCACCCAGACCCAGTCTGTCACATTCCCAAAAGCAACCTTCGCCATTGAGGAAAGCTTCACATGTGTGTCCCGCAAAATCATCTATGCCATCATATGCAAGGGTTGCGCCATGACATATATAGAGAAACTGGAAGGAGGCTCGCAGGCCAATACTGTGATCATCTGTATAGCATAAAAAACCATTTGGGTTATTCTGTATACGTCCACTTAAATGGCACGGGCCTTCAGGGCATCCAGGTTATGGCCATTAAGTTGTGTTTTTCTGACGACTGGACTCGTCTTGTGCTTGAGAACATTTACCAATATGGCATTCTTAAACCCTACAGCACCAATGATCGCCTGTCTCATGGATGATTCTAGTTGTTCTGTGGTTTCTGTTTGTTTCGTGTCACAAGTATGTAGTCATTTTTGTATATTCCCAGTTCGATATCGTTTCACCTCTACCGGTCAATCTACATTATATATGCCAGTGTGAACGTCCATAATCCTTACTGTCCTTTTTCTGTTGTATATTTAATTTTGTTTTAATTTTTGTCTTGATAAAGGCCATTTAGTCAAAGCATCAATTTGTGTATATTATTGTGTGTGTCTTTACTGATTAGCAAAACTTCATTACCCTATTCCTGTATTAGCCTGTTGGATTTCAGTTTTGCACATATGTACATATTATCAATCATAAACCACTGCAGACTTTCTCGTCATCCCCTGCGTCCTCATTAAATTATCATTTACGACCCCGTAGTCGTAACATTCGATAACAGTTACCATGTTGTTCCGACAGGCCGGCGTTATGCTTGAACTAGGATGAGCATGGTGTAGGTGGGCGGAACAACAAATAAACCTGTCGCAAGGACAAGAGTTGTGCCCTGATGTCGACATCTGTTTTGGCGGTATTAGACTCAAAACTTCATCAAGTCGGATAGCTTCTGGAACAAAGGGCAGAGCACTTATAGGAATGCCCCATGTGCTTTGAGGCCAGTTTCTAATCAAGAATCATGAACCCCTGCAAACTTTCTCATCATCTGCTTCAGACTGCTGTATCATCCATTTCAGTAATTGCTAAAAACAGAAAGAGTCATATACCATTGCAGACCTTTTCATAAACCATTGCAGACTTTCTCATCATCCCATGTAGACTTTCTTGTCATCCCCTGAAAACTTTCTCATAAACCACTGAAGACTTTCTCATAAGCCATTGCAGACTTTCTCATCATGCCCTGCAGATTTTATCATCATCCCCTGCGGACTTTTCATCACCCCTACAGACTTTCTCATCATTCCCTACAGACTTTCTCATCATCCGTTTCAGGCTGCCTTATCATCCATTTCAGTAATGCTTCGGCTAAAAAAAAACAGAAAGAGTCATTGCAATTTACAAGTAGATGGGAGTGTCTGTATATTAAAACATGATAGTTACCATGACAACCAATGAGTTATTGTCAAGAAGATGACCAAATACTTACTCTTCCAATGCCACTGGAACTGCTCGAGGTGTGGAATCACCTGTGTCTTCACTCAGCGTTGAGTTATCATCCTGGTCTTGTTTGCCTACATCCAAGTTCTCCTTGCCCCTCCCATCACTTTTCCTCTTCCTGTCCCCCTCCCCTCCTCGCCCAGAGATGGGCAACTTTGCCATCTGTTTCTGTTTTTCCGCAAGCTCGTGCATCACCTGTCGTTTTTTCTCATTAGCTTTCTGGTTGGCTATTTTTTCCTTTGAGAAGAACATTTCATAGCAGTATGAAAGCAAAATTTGTATCAAGAAATCATCAAATAAAACATCTCCAGCAGAAATAGGACAAACGAGCAACTACCAAACAAGCCAATAGAAAACACAGAGAACAAATATGATAACATTATAACACACAATTGTACAACACTATGTAACAATATTACATGGACATGTAGGTATGTGTTTCTTTTAAAAAGCAGCTAATTTTCTAAGTAACACATACATAAATAAACATGTATTATTGTTACTTTATTTGTGTTATTGCAGCACACTCCTGTTCTATGCTCGTTTGAGACATTCTGGTCATTACACACTAAAGTATCACAAATCAATATTTTAAAAAAAAACAGGAAATTATTTAAAAAATTTAAGCACAAATAACAGGTCATAATATAAAACAGGCAATTGTTAAACAGTTAAATTACAATAAAAAAGTAAAGCAGGTAAAGTTAACCCAGAGCATTTATTAACTGCCGTAGGGGTATGAGATGTTAAAAATCTCATATTTCAGTGACTCTGCTATATGAGGGCAGTACCCATCTCCTCTCCCCCATAGTCTTTACTTCCCGGACTGATCACGTACCCAATCAAGGCTGGGTCAACCTATGAATTGTTGCTTTCTGAAAAACATTTCTGCCTAAACTGCAATATAAACATGCCACACAAGAATTAATCAAAAAAGCAACAATACACTTTTATTAAGAGTAAGACTATTGTCTTTCTGCAGGTTGTATAGTTGATATACACTAGCAGCAAAGTGTAGGTAATGTCCCCTTGGGTGTGCACTCTTACTCAGCGTTGTCTTGATGTTTATCCATAGTCTCTTGATCTACCCTTGGCTCTATAACCTGATCTTTTTTGTCTTCTTATTCCTCGTTCTCCAGCCAAAGCCAAGTTGTAAGAGGCGACCAAGGTTAGTTAGGGAATAGGCTGATAACATGTCGCCTGTGAAAAATAATCATCATTGTCGCATCTTGACTCAATTTCTGACTTTTGTCTTCCATCAAATAATCTCCACGGATGATGAAGTGATGCTGACTAGCGGATATTGCACATTTATCCTTTTTTGACACGACTTCTAAGTGATTGGGATCGCTAGATGTGTCATCACTGCAGATGAGTCAGCTAATCTGACAAATGATGGTACAATTGATCCAGCAGTGTGTGCTGTGCTCCTGGCAGGACATGGAATCCTAAGATGCTGGAACACTGGAATGCCTGCCTTCGGAGAATAGGCAGGTCACAGCATTATTATTCTTTGCTACCCTCTCAGGCCACTGTAGCATATTCATAAGTGGTAGATATTATTAAGACAGTGACCAAGTTTGTTTAGTACAAGTTACAAATAATTCATATGAAAACCAAGCCCATAGATTGGGGGTTAGGGGGAATATATGACTTTTAGCACTAGGAATTTAGCCAAAGTCTCCCAAGGGGCTTTCCAAATAAAAGGTTAACAAAATCTCACAAAAATAAAGGAATTATGAAGGAATATTAGTGAACAAACTTTTGTTTTAATGCACAACCACTTACCCCGTGATCTACAGCATTGTATGAAATAATGAAAGCAAGAAAACTATGACATTGCACTTCTGGTTACTTCATTGCATGAGTTCTTCCAACAACTTCAGCACACAACAACACAGATGGTATTGATGTGTGTTGTCAATATTTTCTCAATACTTTTGAATGGTCTGTACACCAATAAAAATCCTAGTGGACCACATGGGCAAGCCATATTTTAGGACAGCAGGTTTGCTTCTACATTACAATACCAGAATTTAAGCTACTTGATTGTGTTTCTCCAATGGATCATCCAGGATACACTAGTCCACTCTGTTCTGAGAAAACTAAGTCATCGATGGTTTAATTTGAAATTAAACGCAACAGAAATTTCCAAATCAAATATCCCTCTAAAAATGCTTCTGTACGAGCGATCGGACTGCAGTTTGAGAAGAGATGAAGTCACATGCACAAATCACTGTTGAAGCAGTGCTTAAGAACCTTTGATTATGAGCGGCAGTTTGAGAAGACATTGCGTCATATCCAAAAATCACTATTGAAGCTGTGCTTAAGAACCTTTTCGAGGTATGCAGATCTGGAATTTGTAGAATGTCATATTCTTCTACCCTTTCTAATGGAAGTTCATCCACACAGCTAGAAAGCATTTCTCCAAAGAATATGACAGACAGAATGAAGATACGGCACATATATTGGCATACAAATGAAAAGACTTCTGATTAACATAAAATAAGTACAAGCTAATATGTTTTTCTCAACTAAAAAGACAATGGCGAAAAACCTGACAACTAAGATGTTTTTGTGTGTGTTGTCCAGAAAATATTCCTGTTTAATTGAATATGTTCAATGAGTTTTAATGCTAAGAAAAGAATGGTGGGACTTATTGAACAACTCACTTGTCCAGAGCATCACATGGATATACTGCCCTGGTCATGTTGGGGTCAGAGAAAACGAGAGCTGGCTTATTAGCAGGCAATGTGGTGATAGATGGCACATTGGTGAGAAGAGATAAAGCAGACTTAATGAAGGCAGTAACAAATTCATTTCAAGATGCAGATGATGTCAATGAGGCTGAGAACGTACACATACAGAGAATGTTAGAAATGGGAATATCTAGAGGTGAGGGAAGGAAAAGTAAACTTTTTAGAAAGTCCCAAAGATCACACAATCAACACCTGACCGGGACTCTGAGTTACATACACTGGGATGGCTGCTGGAGCGAAGCACTTATGGGAATGTCCTGAGTGCTGTGAAGCCAGTTTCTAATCAAGAATCAAGACTGAGTTTTAATATTTACCTTTAGTGAAACCCAGTTCATACAGTATAATTTGGGTCCAAATACAGAATTTAAGGGGGGATTTTGGGCTGAAATACTGAAGTTTAGGGGAATTTTGGGCTGAAATACTGAATTTTAGCTTAAATATTGAATTTTAGTGGGATTTCAGACTGAAATACTGGATTTTATGTTGATTTTGTGCTAAAGTACTGAATTCTAAAGTAATTCTGGGCTGAACTACTTATACCTGAACTGATTACTTATGTTTCAGTTTCTATACTTATGTTTCAGAATCTAATAAGTATAAAGATCCTGTTTGGACTGCAACATGGAAACAGTCCTTGTTTTTGTGTTTATTGTTATTCAGTTTGTAAATTTTTTTATTTTGATAGTTATTATTATAGTAAAATTATTAACTTTATATAGCCTGTTATGGCTGAACTACAGCATTTTAGGGGGATTTTGGGCTGAAATACTGAATGTTAGGTGAATTTTGAGCTAAATTATTTCCATTTAAGGGTATTTTGGTCTGAACTACATCTTTTCAAGGGATTTTAAAAGATTTTATACAGAATAATTGAGAAACAAATAAGTAAGCAATATGTTAAAATCTAGGGAAAGATTACTCTGAGAAATATGTTCATTGAAGTTTAAAAAAATAGTTGTCGAAGCATGATGCGCACTGGATATTAGGGATCACCTACATATAACACTTGAAGAAGCAGGGCAAGTTGAACAAAAACAAGAGGCTTACAGACTGGCAGTTGAGAACACATCTGATACAAACATTGAACAGATGCTTACCTCACTCAACTTTTTCAATCGCTCAGCTTTTTGTCTTGCCATGAACTTTCTGACAGATTCCTGGTCATAATGTCTCGTCTTTTCACTTGGTTGCTGTTTCTCTGCATCTATTTTGTTCAGTGGTAATAAAATAATGACACCATCAGTGCAGGCATTAATCGTGATTCTCAATTAGGTACATACATCATAGCACTGGAACATTCACATAAGTAATCCACTCATTAGCTCAGATTTCCAGTCTGCTTGTAAGCATTACACATTTTGCACAGAGCAGAACACTGCAGGCAATTCCAAAAAGACAATTCAGACAAGATTATCTAACCTCAAAACCTTCCTTTCTGTTCACACTGCAACAGGTGTTTCAGAGCTATTATTGGACTCCTTGGCCATCTAGAGATTCAGAAATATCAAACCTAATAAACTATTTCTTATGCCAAACTCATCTTACCATGTGAAGATGGAACATCATCATTTTGTTATGTGAAAAATATATATATGTACAAATAGATCTATCTATTGGGTTGAAATGATGTACAAATAGATATATATCATTCACACAATAAGTACAAATATACTCACACACTAACATGCTCAAAGAATTGTAAAAAAAAGTAAAGGACTAATAGTCTGAATAGAAAATTTCATGAATTGTCAAATCTGGTTTTTACAGGATACACATTTTTTGAAACAGGCAGATATAACTTATAGTGAAGGTGATACAATGTATGGGTTACTGAAGTAGCTAGCAAACCAAAGATCATACAGAGCACAACACACTACCACGGAATACCCCATATCTACCTGAAGTCTTTGGCGCCTTCCTCTTCATCGCAGGGCGAGGTGGACTCTTCAGCTTCAAGTCGTCTTGGCTACCTGAATAGCAAAGTTCATCAATTTTGTTAACATTTGTGATTTTTGGAACCGACAGCAGTACATTCTGTTGTCCCCATAGGAGTTTGCTCTCTTTCAGCTAATAGTAAAGGGTATTCATGCTGGTAATTCCTGTAGCCCACTAATTGTACATCTTCATTGTATCCCTCAATCGACCTCATCTCTTTCTATGTCTTTGAGCAATTTCAAACTCTTTCAATTTGTGCAGAATCATTTGTGCAAGCCAAAGGATGCAATATTGCAGCAAAGCTGCAAACAATGACAGCATTCTATTCATTTCCAATACATTCAATTCTCCGGATTACATCCTGCTAATCTGCAGGAGCTTGAGAACGAACATAGAATAAGTAGAACAAAAAAACTCAATTTCTTAACAATCTCAACCACAGCAGAGTCATATAAAAAAGACACAGAGGAAACTCAAAACATCTTTCTTGTCCATTGTCAAATGTCCTAATGTCTGTGTTTTTGAAGAATATCTTAATATTTTAAACTTCAGCATGGCCATCTCAACATATCCATGTATTGTACGTCCCTATACATACAACCACAATATACTTCAACCACTCAAGGAGCAGACATCTATTTTTAATCTTGCGTTTTATGGATTGTAAGTCTGAAACAACGACAGTGACTGCTTGAATCTCTATTGTCCTGTTGGAGGATGTGGATATATGATGGGTTCTCAAAGTTGGTGAAACAGCTCCACAGTGGGTGTAGAAGCCTTCTGGGTGGGGGAAGCAATTGTGGGGCGGTCAGTGGCTCCTTACTTAACAAATTAATAATATATATATACATTAATTTTAAAATTAATTATTTTGTTATATGTTTTGTTTTTTAATTATTACAATGAAATTCTTACTAATTGAATGCAATATCTTATAGTGCACTTCAAAATACATGCTCCTGTTTAACAATGTGTAACTCTGGCACTATATTACAGATACACATGAACTCCTCAGATGTGTTTTATAAATGTAATGACATAATGTACAAATATTTGCAGCACAATTGAACCAAAAATGTGCAATTTGCCTATATAATGTATGTACATAAAAACCAAAGATGTTTGTGTTAAAAATAATTAAGCTACAGTAGATGACCATTTGGTGTGAAATATGTAATAAAATGAATCCTGTTTGTGTCTCAATTTGAACACTGCACGTGATTTTAACATAAATTTAAGTAAAATGTGTCGATCTAGGTCATTGGAAGACTTGCGTCTGTACATATAAGACTCATAATCTATTTTTTAATAAAATACTGTATAATTAATTTCTTCTGTCACTATGTCATGTGACGTATTCCTTCCAGAACGTTGTCTTCCCAATGAACTCTCTGAACCTCTCTCTGTCTTGGGCGATGTGGCTTGCATTTTCTAGCGATGTATTCATATTATCTTTAATGTCGTCAGTCCATCGTCTTCTTGGTCTGCCCTTTCTCCTCTGCCCAGGTACTCTTCCCTCCATTATTTGTCTTTCTAAACAGTTATGTCTCTTTATATGACCAAACATGCGTAGTTTTCTTTTTGTTATTGTGTTTAGTAACCAACACTCTGGAATATTCAGTGTGTTTATAATATCTGAGTTTCTGATTTTATCCTTCCATGATATTTTAAGTATCTTTCTGTAGCATTTCAGCTTGAAGGCGTTGATCTTCTTTGCCGCTGTTTTACTTAGAGTCCATGTTTCACAGCCGTATGTTGCAACCGGAAAAATAAAAGTTCGTAACATTAGCACTTTCGTTTCTATTTTGTTGTTTTTCCATATGTTTTTCAGCCGTGTTATTTTGCAATATGCCATTGCCAATCTCTTCCTTATTTCTGCCATGAAGTCTCCTGCACCGTTGATGTTTGCTCCTAAGTATTCAAATTTATCCACACATTCTATCTCGGTATTGTCTATTCTGATTTTTGGTTGTTGGGTTGTTATATCTGTTGACATGATTTTTGTTTTCTGCGTGTTTAAATACAAATTTTGTGCTTCGCTATATTTCTCTGTGTTCTTGATTAGTTGTTCCAATCCCTTTATATCGTTTGAAAGAAGTACTGTGTTGTCTGCGTAGCGTAGTTCCGGGATTAGGAATCCACCTATGTTTAAAGCGTGGTAGTCAGTGTTGTGTATGTCTTCTCTCACGTTCCTCATTATACTTTCAGCATAGATGTTGAACAGGTATGGGGAGAGTGTGCACCCTTGCCTTACTCCACTCTGTACCTCAACCCACTCTGAGAGATCGTCCTCTAACTTCACTGCAGCCTTTTGATCTTGGTAAAGTTCCTCTATTAGATGAATCAAATGTCTTGGGAAACCCATGCTGTTCATTATCTCCCATAGTTGCTGGTGTTGGACGCAGTATAGTAGTCACATATTCACAAACATCAAAGAAATATGCCATCATGTGCAAATGGCAACACCTGGTGAAATGAAATTTATAAATTCCATATGTTGTTCAATATTTAAACTGCTATGCAAAATCTCACTAAATTCCGCATATTGGTTATGGAGATATTAAAGGGAATGTTAGAGCAACTATTTTGAAATGCACTATAATATGTATTCTGAATTTTCATATTTAAACTATTGTATGAAATTGTTCATACAATGAAACTGTTCTACAGAAGAATGCTGAGAATACCATGGACTGCTAGAAAAACTAATGTGGAGGTGTTGACAGGAATCAAATGTGAAACAGACCTTAATCAATAATATAAGAAAAAGACAATCTTCATTTTTTTGGTCACTTCATGAGACAGGGAGGTTTAGAGAACATAGTCACAACAGGCAAGATTGAAGGCAACAGATACAGAGGGTGACAACATGAGAAAATATTAGACGGATTGACAACCTGGCACGGCAGGGAATCTACAACAATCTTGATACTTAATGCTGGAGATAGAGAGCTGTGGAGAGCTAAAATTGCCTACGCCAGCCAGCTTGGCACCTGATTGATGATGAAACTGTTCATAATTTTATTACGCTACTTTACAATCTTTACATATATGGGCTATGTTCATCAAAATCAGTATATAGCAATAACTCGAGTTCAAGATGCAGCACATTTTGGCAAATACTATTTCAATGATTCAACAGCATAAACAGTAATGTATCATGAATTGATACTTCATCATCATCATCAGGTGCCATGCCGGTTGGCGTAGGCAGTCAAGGCTCTGCACAGCTCTCTGTCCACGATATTATGTATCAAGGTCGTTCTTGTTTCCTTGCCGTGCCAGGCTGTCAAACTGTCTTAATATTTTTTCACGTTGTCGCCCTATGTCTCTGTTGCCTTCAATTTTGCCTGTTGTGACTATGTTCTCTAAACCTGCCTGTCTCATGAAGTGACCAAAAAATGAAGATTGCCTTTTTCTTATATTGATACTTACATTGAAAATATCAAACAACGTGAGTGTAAAAACTGATATAATAGAGATGGAGGGGGGAGGGGGGGGGGTTACATCATTTATTTCTTGCAAAATGGGTAGTGGCCCAAAAAATTTGGGAACATATGTACTATACACTTCCCACCTTTCAGCAATAGCTGTACCTCTTAAAATAGCAGAGAAACAAACCCAGCCTGATTTTGAACCACTGAAAGAACCACCATTGTACAACAACACAATATACATATTCAATGTAGGCCTATGCGTACAAGACAGACATATATTTCTTAGGAAGATCTATGTATCCAAAAGAGATATACTCATCACAGACAGTTGTACACATCCCAAACTTACATATCCCAAAAAGATCTACACTTCTCAGGCCGATGTACAAATCCCAGATAGATGTGAACATCCTAGACATATCTACACATCCAGGCAAACCTATGTATCCAAAATATATCTACACATCCAGGCAAACCTATGTATCCAAGATAGATCTACACATCCAGGCAAACCTATGTATCCAAGATAGTTCTACACATCCAGGCAAACCTATGTATCCAAGATAGATCTACACATCCAGACAAACCTATGTATCCAAGATAGATCTACACATTCCAGACTGGTCACCCAAGATAGACTAAAACATACCAGACAGACCATCCAAGTCATAACATCACATCCTAAACAGACCAACACATCCCAGACAGACAAACAAATCCCAGACAAACAAATCCCAGACAGACAGACAAATCCCAGAAAGACCTACAAATCTCAGACAGACCGACACATCGAGATGAACCTGCACATCACAGACAACAATTTGCATCCTAGACAAACCATTTAAGACAGAGCAAAGACATTCAGACAGACCTACACAACTTAGACAAACCATCCAGTACAGCCCAACACATCCTTGATAGAAGTAAATAAGAAAAAAAACATAAACTTGACAATGAAATTAAAAGAAAAATCAGACAACGACTATAAAAGTCTGAACTAAACTGAAATACAGATTAAAAACCAATCAGATGAGAAAGACAAAAAATAAAATAAATTGACATAACAGAACTAAACTGCAAAATCATATAATGAAGAACTAACTGTAAAATCAGATTGGTCCTAATAAACTATAAAATCACATAATGAGGAACTAACTGTAAAATATTATTGGTCCTAATAAACTGTAAAATCACATAATGAAGAACTGTAAAATCAGATTGGTCCTAATAAACTGTAAAATCACATAATGAGGAACTAACTGTAAAATCAGATTGGTCCTAATAAACTGAAAAATCAAATATCATGTAACATATTCTTTCCAGAACATAGTCTTTCTATTGCTGTTCTCAACTTCTCATTAATCTGAACCAGCTGACCTGCCTCAGCCGTTGTCATATGGAAACATTCTGATTATTTCTGTTGACCATCTATTTTTTTGTTGACCTCTGCCTCTTTTACCATCGAACATGTCCTCAATAATTAGTATTTCCATACCATTATATCACGTTATATGTTCTAAAAATCTCAGCTTTCTTATTATAATGTTAAGAAGTCAAACCTTTTCTATGCTTACTCTACTTCTCACTTCTTGGTTTGATTTTACCTCCATCCATGATATTCTAAAAAATTTTCTGCAACATTTCATCTCAATGGCAGCTATTTTCTTTGCCGCTGACTTGCTCCATGTCCACAATTCGCAACTAAAGATTGTCATTTGAAATATATTTGGTCTAATAAATTGTACTTTTATTTTACAGTTAGCTCCTTGCCAGAAGTTTTTCATTAAACTACGGTAGTAACATGCACAGAAATATCTTATGAGATACTATGAACAATACAAGAACTGAGAACAACATGAACACAGCCAGTAAGAACATCAAAAATTGTATTAAGTGAGTCTCAAAACATCAATTCAACCATTGTTAAAATCAGATAATCAATAACTAAAATATAAAATGAGATATGTTTACAAAAAATTGGTAGTATATCCTATTCAGAATATAGCCATCAACACAGCATTTTTTGGATGTAGTGATTTTCTAGGCAACATAAATATGCTCAGTAGTTTGCCATTGCTTTATGAATGATCCGGATGCACAAATGCCTGTGGGGGGGAATTATCCTAGAACATTGGCCATTACAGACAAAATTCTGAGTGAACCCCCACGATAGAGCAAGACAATGTATAACTAAACTGAAGGGGTGCAAAGGATCTCGCATTGCTCTCGTACGGACCCAGAATTAGCAGATAACCAAGATCCTAAAAGTACCTACTCGTGGTGCACCCTGGAAACAGAAATACAGCTGCTCTTGCTGTATTCCTGGCTAACACATTTAGACTCATGTTCGTGGATATGGATGCTGTAGATGGAATGAGAACTGCCTGCAGAGGAAATATCTCCGAAACCTCCAACATCACTGTCGGCACACAGTGATGCAAGCCATCAGTGCATTTCATCTTGGCCGGCTTTTAAAGCAGAAACATTGGAGGGGCAACCAATATCAATGTCCCTAATATACTGTGATTTTACAAATACACACATAATCTGAAAAAGGTAACACACGCTAGAGGGCAGCGTAGTGTATGCATCAATTCTGTGGCAACGAAGCTACAATAATCCAGAACGAGACCGACTGTCGGAAGTGATGTTCATGCTGGAGAACACACAGAAGCCCACATGTTCCATCACAACCGACCCCATTCAAAGTAGGAGTCATGACTCAAGTATTGGATATGCCAACTTGAACATGCACTTCTGGGTATAGGAAGAAGCTTTGAATACAGCTCCCCATTGCACATAGGACAAGCATTGAACAAATGTCAGAGAGTGCATTTTTCATATGTCTGACCGAAGCGGTGTTGAGACTTGAATTCTGGACACTGCGGGCAATGTAGAGGGGGAGGGGGGGCGCAAGTCTGTAACGACACTGCAAACCAAGCCCAATTCGACTGTCAGCTGGTGCCGAACATGGCTCATGCAAAGAGAATTGGGTTCAGTGCCCAAGGACCCACTGTGAAGCTCCTTGTCTGAGATTCATATTTTACCTATTACTTTGGGTAATTAACGCAGTGGCAATGAGTCAAAATAGACAGACCGTGCCTGACGATGGATTGGAAGATCATCTCAAGCGGACGAGGCGAGTGCGTGAGAAATATCAGGTCAAATCCCATACCGCCAACATGTTTGGCAAAGCAGCACCTCATCTAGGAAGGTGTATTAACCCTGAGTCTAATTCAACCATTGCCGTTACTCAATACAGATGATACGGAAGAAATTAGGTCTGATACCTAGGGACACAAAGGGTGGTAATAAAATGGTCTTCCTACACTTCAGAAGAAAGTCAAATACCCGCTTTGAGTAGAAGGCTCCTTCAATGGGCATTTCACTAAGCTGAAACCTCCTGGGTATGAAAGAAACCTCCCCACTGCACATAGGAAGTAAGAGTTAATTGTTCACAATTCCTGGGGTTTGAGACGAAGAACTAAACTGTAAAATCAAATAATGTATAACTAAACTGTAAAATCGGTCAATGTATAATTGTAAAATAAGAAAATGAAGTACTAAAATGTAAAATCAGATAATGTCAAATCAGATAATGTAGTACTTAAACTGTAAAATCAGACAAAGAGATATCTGAGCAAGTTATATCTTCACCTTGTTTAACTTCATTCAAAATACTTTTGTTATCTTTTGACAAATCTCGGGCACCTTCCAACATATCTTTGGCAGTACCATCACCATCTCTAACATTAGCAGCAGCTGCACTTGCAACAGTCCTGACATCAGCTTCACTAGAAGCTTTACCCTGGTAGTACCTGTCTTCTGTGTCTGAGGCAGATGCTGTATTGAGTTTTAGAACACTATTATGACCCTCAATTTGGCCAATAGATCTGTTTTTGCTTTTTGAAAGAATGCCCAGCTCCTTCATAATGAGATCCTGCCCAGCTCTCCATGATGAGGTTGTGATAATACCTGGGGAATAATCACAGAAACTGTTTGTTATTGATGGATATGTCTTTTTCTTTATTTCTGCTAGCTCTGAGAGAATATAAGTTATCATTCTTGCTATTCATTTCAACAGAGTAAAGTATCAATCTTGGCTTCATCCTGGTGTTTTCCCTGCTAGTTCTGACATGGAAGATCTGGAAACGTTCTCTGTCAAAAGGATCTGTCTTCTGAGAGAGTGCGAGTTGCCATTCTTGCTAACCATTTCA
The DNA here is from genome assembly GCA_034231615.1 of Meghimatium bilineatum. Taxonomy (NCBI): domain Eukaryota; kingdom Metazoa; phylum Mollusca; class Gastropoda; order Stylommatophora; family Philomycidae; genus Meghimatium; species Meghimatium bilineatum. The sequence continues at coordinate 9,276,305 of CM067321.1, forward strand.
GAAGAGAGTAGAGTGTATCAATAATGGCTTCAGCCTGGTGTTTCCTCTGCTAGTCATGACATGGAAGGTCTTGTAAAAACACATAACAGCCTGCTTATTCCCTGTTTCAATATACGGATGTGAGTCATGGACAATTACCAATAAAGTGAGAAATAAAATTGCAGCATTTGAAACAAAATATTACCAGAGAATCCTCAGAATACCACCGAATAAAAAGATCACCAGTAGAGACAACCTATGAAATTTAACAAAAAACTTCTGAAACAATAAGGTTACCTCTAGAAAATATTATTTTTTAGCCATATCAAGCGCTATTAGTTTGTTAGTTCCTTTATGCCACAGGCGGCACATCGGACAGAGGTTTTGATTCTCCATGTATTGTGGTCCACTGCCTGCAGTTTTAGTTCTCGTATGATCTTGCAGCCTATTATTTCCTCTTCTTTAAGTATGATGTTTTTTAGGGTTGCTTAAGGCTTGGCTCATTTTCTTCTACCCTCAAGTGACCACATAAGGGCTGTTGGTTTCTTCTGTTTTCAAGCACCATAGCAGCCTAAAATTACAACAATAGAGGAGATCATACCAGGGAAATGAAAAATAGGCAGATCACAAAGAAGGTGGAAGCAAAATATCAGACCACCAGAACATGATACTCACAGAAGCAGGAAGTTTATCTCAAGATCAGCAGAAGTTTTAAATGGCTGTGATGACTGCTATATTCTGTCAAGGATATGCTATCTCGTGATGATGATGATGACACACAGTGGTTCAAACTGAAGGAAGCCAATTGGACATGTGATCCAAGATAATTACCTGTCTAAAATTTACAAATTTCTGAAGTCAACAGTAGATATTTGAAAAAGTAGTCAGGGATTTAGAAAGAAAATCATGAATTGACAACATCAAGGAATGGACAGGACTTTCTACACTCGTCTGCGCTGCATAAAACTGAATAAAATGGAGATGTGTTAATACAGCACTGCTACAACTCTAATGAGTTCTGGATACTCTACCGGCACAGCCACCACTAATATTACATCCTGGAATCCATCAAAGATGGATGTCTCTGGCCATTGGCGCAAATATAACGGAAACATAATGCATTTCCATTCTCTAGAAATCTCTGAGGACTATTGTCCTGCTACAAGATATCCAGTGGGAGTTTGAGAATAAAGCTGAATAAGATGAAATCCTGGAAAGAAATACATGTACTGACCTGTAGCTCCAGGATTGGAAGTCTTCTTGTTCCCTGATGCTATGACCCTTGTCATCTTTTTAGGCCTGTCTGGGCTGGCTTGTCTAACAGCTGCATCAGAAAGATCAACGAAAAACAAGCTTAAAGCACATCATGAGAAGATATTCACCAGCCGAACAAATAAGATTGAAAATAAACATACAAAGTACAAAGAACTGACTAGATTGTACTTAAGTTTTCTCATATGTATTATCACTCTCCACAGGTACAATTTGCCTGTAGACAGCATCACTCAGTATTGCTGGAGTGATAATCATCCCTAAAGACCTCCACACAAAAAAACCCAGTCTTAATAAGATGCTGAAGCCTGACTTCAAACCTTGTGACAGAACAAATTGATTGGTAAATTCTCAACATAATACTTGGATGGGACAATGGATGACTTTACATCACTTCTCCATCTGAACTCATATCGGAACAATGCTTAGATGGGACAATGTGATCAGCTCTCTCTGAACTCATACTAGAACAATGGTCAACAAATATAGTTTTCCTACCTGTAGGAATCCTATATGCATGTGCTTCTACAGCACTTGTCACCGGGGGATCTCCTTGATGACAGTCAGACCATTTGCTTTGTGCTCATGAGACTTAGTTTGAAATCGGTTGGCAAAGAATTGCTTACAAAATAAAGAGTTTTTCAAAAAAACTCTGGGGATTATTGTTGAAGATTTATGTATAATTCAAAATGTTCACCGTATCCATTTCTATGTGTTTACTGGAAGAGACATTAACCTATTAATTCCCTTAGCTGCCGAAATCGCAAGCTCTATATACATTACCCAGCGGCCATTCTCGTCGGATTGACACACTGTCATTTTGATTGATATGTTACCGGTTCCATGCAAATAGACATGCTAAATTTAGCGCTGACATGATTACCGGTAATGGTGGCTTCCAGTGTTGTTTCCAATCATTTCTAACAGCAGTCGTTTCCGAACTGCGCAACGTTTATTATTATGACCTTCAATTTTCATCAAAACTTGGTTTAAAAATGTACCTACTTATGATTCAGATTACGCATGTGGTTGCGTCTGTGGGTCTCACCAATGGCCCACTAGACATACCATCCATGCAACAGAAAACCTTAGTGGATGATATGCCGTTATATTGAGGTTATCTTCTTATAGAAGCTTCATGGCATGTCATCTATACAGTTATGATTTTGTTTTGTTGTTTAAATATTTTTTCATGTTTGCCTGAATATATTTATGCACCCTCTGTGGTTGGGAGGGAGCCAGAGATGTACTGCGCAGCACTGAGGAGGAGGAAACTGACATCACTGTTTTTCCTATGGCTGAGGCCCATCATAGAGGCACAGTGACTCAGGACGTGACAATCCTTTTGACTTGAACATTTGGTTGCATGCCTGGAGCAATAGAGAAGTTCGGCATAACCAGTAGTCAATTGGTGGCGGGGAATGAGCACAGTGAACCCTATCTTGGCTATAGTGGCTAGGAGCAGTGCAAAGGTTGAAACCTAACTTCCTGGAGGTGTGATAGTTATTATCTGGCTCTCTCCCGTGGTGGGCCGAAAATCCACAGACTTCCCAGCAATATAATGCCATCTAATGGCATTAGGTCAAAGGGCATGAGCCCATGGACCGCTAGATCAGCAACCAACCAACCAACCAACCATGATTCAGATGGTGTTGATATGCAATTTTCAAATGTAATTCTATAAAATTCTAAATGAATCAGATGTTGATGGGGAACTAGTTCAGTATTTAGTAGGCCTAGTTTAAATTAATGGTGATGTGTAATGTAGGCCTAATTGATGATGTGTCATCCCTCCCCCAACACCATAGACCTAGTAATGATTGAGTATATAGTCAACACAACTGATCTATGTCAATATTCAACAGTTTCATGAGAATTCAGGTCCTGCAAATGACCCTGATCGAGATACTCTGTTTTTGACTAAGACTACGCCTAGCTTTCACTATGTCTATGTGAGTCATTCTTCTGGGGTACATGAGTTGTGTATGCTGTATCAAAATTTTCTGAAAAACGAGATCCATTTTTGGAAAGCTGTTTTACCAGATATCTAGGACATTCTTTATGTGAACTAGGCCTATATATCTAGAGTAGTTAACAGTTACAGAATGTTGTTGTCATGCTGTGTAAGGGAGATTGCTTTGCAGCTTTTATTTCAAAATTTCTCAGCAAATAAATTGACACAAGTAAATGAAGCTGACATGAAACTGGTGCTTATTTTTTCCCCTCCCCCATGTTACATAACAAATAAACTTATCTTACATGACATTCACAAAGAACAGATCAGTACCTCTTCCATTTATCTGCTAATCAAACTTTGAATCACAAAAATTGATTGTAAATTGTATTTTATATTAATTCTCTTGCACATGTGCGGAGTTATTCCCCTTGCGCTGGGAATTAAGCCCTGAGTTTTTCCTGAACGGCTGGGATTAAAAGGGTTAAAGAAGTTTGTGATTTCTTATGGGAATAATTGAGAGATAGGATAAGGGAGATATAAAATTAATGAGATATGGAAACTATCAGTATACATTCCATTTGCCCTCTACTGAAGTCCTATGAAAATGTCTGAAGTGTACAGCCACATATTTAGAAAATACCTAAAAAATAACACTTAAACTAGAGAGTTACTTTCTCTGAGAATTATTTTCAGCAGACAGATTTTGTTTTGTTGAGACAAACAAAAGGTTCATCTCAAAAACAAGCTTCTAGTTTCTGGTACTTCTAAATATGTCTAGAGACTGAGACTTGCATGAGGGGTCCATGATGTTGGTGAATGATATCTCAGTTAAGAGGGTAAACGAACACAAGTTCACTGATAGCAGAAAACCTTATGCAAGAGAGATGTAGTAGACCCAAACATAAATTCCTGATTAATGCCTTCGCAGAGACTGTCACTCAGGGATATTTTTTGGTCAGTAAAGTACAAGGACACTGTGGTTGATAAACCGTAATGGCGTAGAATTGATACACATCTGTCACCTAGCAACAGATAGAAAGGTTGTCACAGGATAGGGAAGAAACCCAAATTAAAAGCATGTCAAAATCTGATGTGCTAGGCCGGAAGATGCAAAATAAGACATCTCTTCTATGAAACTTGAAACACAACATACTTTACGATCCCTGGCGGAAATCACACGCACTTTCGTGTTGGTTATAAGAGAGCAAACACAAAAGGAGAAAGTAGCGGATGTGATCTGAACCAGGTCTATCCAGATGACATTGATTCATCTTGAAACTTGAGTCCCTACATTTTCTGAATATTACCAATCTGTATCCCTAAAACAAGATGAGATTTTAGCCAGGACATTCAATGTGTATATTCTCAAGTTAAAGTGAATTGGACCAGCAGATCAAGGAACTGATAACTACATCAATGAAGGAACTCATAACAAGTTGTACAGATATATAAATCCCTTCTACACGGACCATTCATGTAAATATATAAATAGTATATAAACATAAATATAAAGATAAATATAAATTTATAAATATAAAATATAAATATAAAATATAAATATTTATAAATATAAATAGTATATAAACATAAATTTAAATATAAATAGTATATAAACAGAAACGTTGTTTCAGATGTACCCACCGTTTCTACTAAGAAGCACTACCGTGTGCTAGTGCACACATTTTATCCTTTGGTACACAAGAGTTTAGACTTGGCGCACAACATGTACATATGAAAAAAAATTTAAAGTTCCCTTTTACAAGAATTGAATGATTTAAATAGAATATGCTGAAGAAGACTATCACTTTATTTTTTTTTTAAGTAGAAGGTTTGCACAGAAAAAGTGAGACTTGAAATTTACCCGCTATGATATATCTTTGCTCACAGGCACTTTTGTCTTTGAGGGAACATGAACTTATTGTTTGTGACCCTTGAGGAATATACATACCTGTGTAATGTGTATATTATTGTTGGTGTCTGGATCGACAGGTCACATTCACAGTAACTAGAGATTATACATGTTGGGATGTCATGACTAGAATTGTATCTCCTTTAGGAATATGACTTGGTCAAATTTGGAAAACACATTGACTCAAGTCTGGAAGGAAATTGTTATCAGCTGAATGGACCTGGTTCTTCTTCATCTTCATTCATTCTCTCAAACTCCTGCTGGATCTCCCTTACAGCAGGACCATGGTCCTACTATATTTCCAGCAGGATGTAGTCCAGAGAATGGAAATGCGTTGTGTCGCCGTTTTATTTGCGCCAGTGGCTCGACACATCCGTCTTCAGCGAAGGACCTGGTTCAAATGCTGTCTGTTACCATCTGACTGTATCTACCGTATATTTCCTGATGCTTTCTGGTTATATATTAGGTAATCTAACTCATGATCATCAGGTGCGATGTCGACTGGCGTAGGCGATTATGAATCTCCACAGCTCTCTATCTCCTGCATTATGTATCAAGTTCGCTGTTATTTCCCTGCCGTACTAGGTTGTCAAACTAATATTTTCTCACGTTGTCACCCTCTGTCTCTGTCTACCTACTAAATCTAACTACCAAATAGCAAAAACAATGTAAAAGAGAAATAACAATAAACAAAAGAACAAGTACTTTTGCTATGTTACATCTAACACTAAATAAATTTCAACCAGTCAGCCCATTTGCCCATCTATTTAGCCAGATGTCCTTGGTATGTATAAAGGTATGAATAAAATATAGATAAGAGTTTACAAAACAGAGTAAATCAATGTTTCGACCAGAAGGTCTTTTTCAAGAGAAATTCAGGACAAATAGAGAACAACCAATAAAGATAATAATAATATCACAAATCTACTAGACAGCAGATCAAGCACATATCAAAACTTGCTTACATTCAAGATCATGTCTCTTAGGCTGCAACAGCGGTGGTTTTATCTGCTTTCCAGGCTTCTTGACTCCAGCTGGTTTTGAGTTTGACTTCCAAAGACTTCCAAGCTCATGTGGTGCTTCTGAGAAACCTGGACAGTATCACAGTTGGCAAAACGTGTAAAGATGACATGATAAGAACATATAACGCTGACATGACATATAACGCTGACATGACATATAACGCTGACATGACATATAATGCTGACATGACATATAACGCTGACATGACATAACACTGACATGACATATAACGCTGACATGACATATAACGCTGACATGACATAACACTGACATGACATATAACGCTGACATGACATATAGCGCTGACATGACATATAACGCTGACATGACATATAACGCTGACATGACATATAACGCTGACATGACATATAATGCTGACATGACATATAATGCTGACATGACAACATATGAGGTGATATAGAAGAGTTCTGAGACTACAGTATAATATTCAACCATGATTATGCCAAAAGCACCCCAGTCACCTGATTAAGTGTACAGAGTAGCTTCACTGTGTCTACATGTGGCACATACATGCTAGTGTTATACATACGGTGTAAGTGAAGTTGTTATACATATCTTGTTGTTATACAAATGTGTAGTTATTATGCATATGTGTAGTTATTACACATCCGTTTAGCTGTTATACATATGAATGATTGCTACATGTGTTTTGTTGTTACACATATGTGTATTTTTTTAGTGCAGTTGTTACACATACATGTAGTTATTACACAAACATGTAGTTGTTACACATACATGTTATTACACATACGCATAGTTGGCACACGTGTTTGTATACCTTTGTGTTAGGATAATACTACAATTTAAGGATGGTTTACAAAATGAATCAGCATACTTGTATCAATTGTGCATACTGGGCAGAGTTGTTGTTAGGCAAGTACTTGTATCAATTGTGCATACTGGGCAGAGTTGTTGTTAGGCAAGTACTTGTATCAATTGTGCATACTGGGCAGTTGTTGTTGTTAGGCCCAGTACTTGTATCAATTGTGTATAATGGGCAGAGTTGTTATTAATTAGGCACAGTTCAATAGATTAACCAAGCATTTAGACAAGGTAAACAACAGAATCAACTACATAACTAATCTTGAAATGCACATCTATATCAATGGAAATCATAAGGCAAATCTGAAATTCAATCATCATGCCCACATTGTGTTATAAATGTTAGATGTGAATACTAACTAAAGAACAAGAGAGAAAGCTAGCTATGTGTGAAATGAGATGTCAGTATGTCATCCTAAAATAAAACCCATCTTGGAAAATGTGTTTACATGGGTTACTGTAAAATAAGTAGGCAAAGTGCACAAAACATATTTTTCTGTGAGTTTTTTTGTGTGTGCTGTCTGTTAGCACAGAACACATATTGTATAATGCAAATTATTCAAAAAATACTGAGTTTTGTAGTAAAAAGTACTGCATTTAATAAATTGACAAACATGATAACCAACGCCATACCATAAGATACCACAATGAGAAGAAGCGTTACCTCTATAAACAAGTGAGGAATGTGAGGCTGCCACTTTACGCGGCTTTTCTAATCCACGAAGAACATCTCCAAGAGGTAATCTTGTTGAAAGTGTTCCAGGTAAGCGAGGAGCAGTCGAGGTACTAGAGATGGATCCGCTAGTCACGCTGGAGTCTGAGAAACACAATTACAAGAAATCATTATTCTGATATAGCTTTTCAGAAAATTGTCTCCTATATTAAGCTCAAATAAAAAGTATACAAATAATCACAATTTAATCATTTAATCATATAAATTGTTTTCTATATTAATCTAAAAAAATAAGTATCCAAATATCACAATTTAATCATATAAATTGGTAAAATTTGTCACATTTCGTATTCTAAATCTTAGTCATCAACCCAACATTTTTAGTTGTAGTGATTTTCTAGACAATATAAATATGCTCAGTAGTTTGCCAATTGCTTTCAGTAGTTTGCCATGTGCACAATTGCCTGTTGTGAGATTCGAACCTGGTACCTTGGCCATCACAGACTCGCTCTGCACCACGAAGACACAGTGCCAGACTTAAATAATATACCAAATTGAAATTTCTGCTGAAAAGTAGAATGAGTTGTGTAAGTGGGTGGTGGGAATGTGTGGTTCGAATGTGTAGTGTGACCAAGTTATTTGAATGTGTAGTGTGAATGTGAATTTGTTGTGTGAATCATAAATCTAAGCCAATCATATCAAACTACTATCTTCAGGCTCTGAACAGTAACAATAGACGTCAAGTACATCTTCACAAAACAAATACTGTCCAAACTGACTAATAATCATATCAAAATAGTCCCCTTACTTCAGAACACATCCTACAAACATGTATACATATACAAACTTTGACAGCCTGAGAACTAAAGCCTGAGCCCCCCCCCCCCCCCCCAATATAAAACTAGGTGCAAAGCTGTGGGACTACCACAAAGACCTCATGCAGATGACAAATTCATAGAAGTAGCCTACCTACCAGTATAGACTGCTCAGCTTAGGAAACTATGAGACATCCTGCTGATGACTGAATTCAGAATTCACAGAGGCAACCTACCTACCTGTTTAGACTTCTCAGCATAGGAAACTGATTGCAGAAGAAGGTTTGTGATAAAATCACATGTTGAAAATGGAAGAGCTAGGTCAAAAGTTGCTAATATAACCGTTTTACAGAAAATTTGCGGCAGAATGTTCTGATAGTCACATATTTCACAAGACAGATGAAAGCTCCTACAGAATATTCTAATGATCACATATTTCACAATAAAGATGAAAGCTCCTACAGAATGTTCTGATAGTCACATATTTCACAAGACAGATGAAAGCTCCTACAGAATATTCTAATGATCACATATTTCACAAGACAGATGAAAGCTCCTACAGAATGTTCTAATGATCACATATTTCACAAGAAAGATGAAAGCTCCTACAGAATGTTCTAATGATCACATATTTCACAAGAAAGATGAAAGCTCCTACAGAATATTCTAATGATCACATATTTCACAAGACAGATGAAAGCTCCTACAGAATGTTCTAATGATCACATATTTCACAAGAAAGATGAAAGCTCCTGCAGAATGTTCCGATGATCACATATTTCACAAGAAAGATGAAAGCTCCTACAGAATGTTCCAATGATCACATATTTCACAAGACTGATGAAAGCTCCTACAGAATGTTCCGATGATCACATATTTCACAAGAAAGATGAAAGCTCCTACAGAATGTTCTAATGATCACATATTTCCCAAGACAGATGACAGCTCAATAAATGAAGTATCATGCCAAGTAGCATAAGTGCTTAATTTTCTCCACAACTTTCTGTCTCCTGTGTTGTTGCTAAGTTTAGTGCACATTCTCTCTTTGCCTTCCTCTGTCTCTTCTCCCCTTCATCTTTCCTATGGTTACTAAATGTTCCAAGTTTTGCTCTTATCAATAAATGTTCTAAAGATTTGACTGCTTTTAATTTTTACTATAATTTGTGTGGTTTTTACTCCAGCATCTCTGAGGACTTCTACATTAGTTTTCTTGGCTTCCTGTGGAAAATACATCATTTTTCTCAAAAACAACATCTCAGTAACCAGCAGCTCACCTGGAGCTCTTTTGTATGTCATCAATGCTTCACATCCATAAAGAAGAACTAGTTTGATATAACATTAGAGTGCATTCATGACAAGCATATTTCATTCTTAGAACAACATCATGATAATCTGCAAGAATTTGAGAATGGATATAGAAGAAAAACAGGACAGCTTCTGTCAATTTCCTGACACTAATCCTAGCCTCATAGACTGGACCTATCTGTACTTGAACCACAGCCTCACAGACCAGACCTATCACTACTTGAACCCTTGCCTCACAGATCAGACCTACCTGTACTTGCTGATCCTGAAGATGATGCCAGGACTCTCTGTTGTTTGAGCTTCTCCTTTAGTCTGAGAATTATTTCTGGGAAAGAGAACATCCACAAATCTGTCAAAGATTGTTGTGAAAGATACACATTCAATAAATGAGACACCCCCCACTTCACAGATTAGACATCACGATACTCTAGAGATCTGATACTTTAGAGATCGCAATGCCATCATCTTGTCCAACTGTAAGTTAGCTACGAGTCATATTTTATATTCCTGAATATTAGACGGTCAAAATTTTTTTTTTAATTTTAAAACGTGGCTCAATGGAACATATTTGTTTATACTCTTGAACAGAAAATGTGTAACTGTTTCCCTTCATTCTCAAAACACCTGCATGGTGTCTCTCTAGTAACTGGACAATACCTTATACTAGCTTTATAGCAGTATATAGTCCAGATAATGGAGATGTGTCTTGTTGTCATTTTATTTGCTCCAATGACCACGAACATCCAACTTCAGTTGCAATGCTTGTTTTGTTACATTATGAGTTATATTCATCCTCGACGGCAAGTTGCTGCCATGGGATCTACCTTTTGCTGCATTGAATTGCAAATTAGCAATAGATATTATCAAAATTCGGGTCGTAAATAGGTTCTGTGTTTTAGGATACATCAAGGGACACCTGGTCACGAAGATGGAGTGGTAAAAGTTGCTTCTAGTTCTTCACTGCGCTATAAATAGCACAATGTTTACATTTTTAACTAGCTGACTTCATGGATTTCTCCGGAACACCAACCATTACTTGCTCTTGCTACTGCGCATGCCTAGTCACTACAGAAGAAACGTTCATCTCTCAACACAGACGAGATGTTGTGAGATATTACAAAATTATTTTCTTTTCCAATGATTTGTACTGCGCGCTCATTATTTCAGTTCGCTACACACTGAGAGAGCCTCCCCCTCCCAACTGAGCCACTAAGGTCAAATTTGCCTTAATTCTAAATACTAATTCTAATCCTAACCTTACTTCAATCACACGCTGCGCATGCTCAATCATTCTGCAAAGGTTAGGGGTACCTCGAAACTAGAACAAAGGTCACAGCGATGAAATAAAACCAACTTGTGGCCATGTTCTGTCCTAGCAAGCTATCAAGTCAAGTTAACAAGGACTCAGATGGCATTGCAACTGATTCACCATGGCACAGTGTTACAGCGGATGCAATGAGATAAGGGGAAAAGTTACATAGTTTGTTGTTCCTCCATTGAAGTTGACAATGTATATTCAGCTAAACTGGGATGATGCTCAAGGTATAACATAAGCACCAAAGCACATGATGTGATACTGTCAAGGATAATTGACCACATCATGATGTAAATTGGAAAACAAACAGATTATGCATAAGTTCATCTGTGTCTAGAGTTGAACTGTGTGATTGTCGGATGTGACGTCACGGCAGCCATTATTTTGACTGGTGTTACACGGGAATCCATGACGTTGGATAGTTAAAATTGACAACAGTGTGCTATTTATAGCACAGTGAAGAACTAATCTGTACTTTTACCGGATATATATACTACCAACCACTATCACTATTCAACTATGAATTTATTTTCTCATACCCCTGAAAAACCTCTCTCAAATAATATTTCATCTAACATGCGCAGAAGTGTGGGAGAATGAATGATACATTTGATAATGAACGCAAAAGAAGAATGGGTAAAATTACGGATCAACTCTTCACAGTGCTATAAATAGCAGACTGTTTACATTTTTAACTAGTTGACGTCACGGATTTCCGTGTAACACCAAAAATGGCTGCCGTCACGTCATATCCCGACAATCACTGAGTTCAAATCTAGACACAGATGAATTTATGCATAATCTTTTCCTTTTCAAATCTACATAATTTTTCTAATTTTCCACTGATTTGTACTGAGGGCTCAGTATTTCTGCACGCCATACACGGTTCGAGGTGGCACAAATTAGAAATATTATTTCTAATCCTAACCGTACTCTAAGTACTTAACCTGCCAAATCACACAACAAAGGTCAGGTAATACATCGAAACTAGAGCAAAGGTCACAGTGAAGAGTTGATCCGTAGTTTCGCCGAAGAATGACATATTCATTAAACTCCTTTTGTGCCTACTTAAGGAAAGTTACATGTAATCTAAGCACCTTCATCTATTCCAATAATACCAATATCACATTGCAGTTTACAATATCCTTCACATCATCAAGTCCATAGATGTTAGAGACTCAGAACCAATCAAAACATAACTTTTGGGTGAATATCTAGTATAGGTCTCCGTTGGGCAATAAATAGCGTACTGTTTACATTAATGTCACGGGTTTCCCTTGAACAACCAATCATATCGATTCAAGCCTTAGACGAGAATTCTTAGAGAATTAATTATTAATTATAATCCTTCTCCCCTCCCCAAATATATATATATATATATATATATACGAATCCTTTTAGCTTCCCAAAATCTATAATCTTACGCAACTTATCTAACACTACAAAGGTTAGGTAATACCTCGAAAGTAGAACAAGTCACAATGGAGAACTATACTAGAAATTGGCCGACTTTTGGTACTAGGAATTCAGCCAATAGGTGGATAACTTACATAACAATTGTTCACATAAAGGTCACATTTTGTAGCAAAAAATAAGAACTACACATGAAAATGAACGAATGACCTTTGTTTAGGTACAAACCCGCTCCTTAGTAAAAACGTTATTTACACCCCTGTACATTATAGAAACCAAGTATCACAGCAATACATGTATCGTATCAAATTCATAAGAGTATTACATCACAGTAATCCAAGTATCATATCACAGTAATCCAAGTATCATATCACAGTAATCCAAGTATCATATCACAGTAATATGAATCATCATAGTAATCGAAGTATATAAATAGTAATCGATGAAAACTTCGTCAAAAACGTAGCGAAGTCATGTTTACTTACTGCACAGAGGTCTATACTGGAACCCGGTCACGGAACATTGTTCCGAACCTGCCAACAATATTGTTACTGTATCGTTACACCAGCTTCTTGCGCTGTTTATCCAGTGGACACTAGTTTCCCAGTTACCACACCATTGGTCATACTGACAATGAACACGTTTCACATGCCAAGGGCAAACAAGTTGACATGTTTACAAGTCGGAGCTGTTGTGACAGGCCGTGACTCTCGGCGTTATAAGACATAATGGCTAATGTGAAACGAGCCTTCTAAATGGCTCATTCGATTATTCTTTTGATTTGTACTGGCTGTCACAGCAAGTAGTCTTTCTACTTTCACAGCAAGTAGTCTTTCACACTACTTTCACAGCAAGTAGTCTTTCACACTACTTTCACAGCAAGTAGTCTTTCTACTTTCACAGCACTACTTTCCCAGCAAGTGGTCTTTCACACTACTTTCACAGCAAGTAGTCTTTCACACTACTTTCACAGCAAGTAGTCTTTCTACTTTCACAGCAAGTAGTCTTTCTACTTTCACAGCAAGTAGTCTTTCACAGCAAGTAGTCTTTCTACTTTCACAGCACTACTTTCACAGCAAGTAGTCTTTCTACTTTCACAGCACTACTTTCACAGCAAGTAGTCTTTCTACTTTCACAGCAAGTAGTCTTTCACACTACTTTCACAGCAAGTAGTCTTTCTACTTTCACAGCACTACTTTCACAGCAAGTAGTCTTTCTACTTTCACAGCACCACTTTCACAGCAAGTAGTCTTTCACACTACTTTCACAGCACTACTTTCACAGCAAGTAGTCTTTCTACTTTCACAGCAAGTAGTCTTTCACAGCAAGTAGTCTTTCACAGAAAGTAGTCTTTCACACTACTTTCACAGCAAGTAGTCTTTCACACTACTTTCACAGCAAGTAGTCTTTCACACTACTTTCACAGCAAGTAGTCTTTCACACTACTTTCACAGCAAGTAGTCTTTCATAGTCTTTCTTTTCACTGTATATCCCTTCATATCTTACAGCGTCAGTCGGGATCCTCTCCTGATTTGTTACTCTCCTGATGTTTTACTTTCTGATTCTGTATATTATTGTTACTCCGAGAATTATATTTAGACAAGGGACTTCTGTTGTAACTAGTTTTATTTTGCCTTTTTGTTTTATAATAATAGTGGCCAATGAAAATCACAGGAGTAGCGTAATGTGTCATTACGGCGTTTTTTTACCATTAGCCAGCCAGTTTTATAATGTCGACGTTCACGCAAGGAAGATAGGTCCTAAACAATTTCTAATATCTTGACACCGTGTCAACCTGTGTCAATAATGTCACCTTTAAAATGAGATATCCATGTCACAGTCATGACCGGTCTCCAGTATATAAAGACCTGTGTACATAAATATAAACTTGATCTGAAAGATCGATTTAAATTATTTTCGTGAATGTCGTTAATCGGCCGTGGCCACGTTTGTCATGCGACTTCATGTATATAAATAGTGACAAACGAAAAGTACGACGATAATCAAAAAAGTAAAGAATGAAGCCCTGTACAGAGGTCTTCTACTGCCGACGGTTTCGGCGCTGTGTTTAAGGTATTTGCATTGTGTTCAAGAGATCGCTGTTTCGATACCGGGTAGTGACTCCTGTATTACAAAGTGGAGTTTTTTCTAAGAAACCCTGGGGATTGTCACTGGAAGCTACGGAGTTATGTGTCATGAGTGATGCTCAGCGAGCAGCGTGCCGTCTTGTTTAGAGATACGGAGTAAATATAAGTGAAAACCAGAATGTAATAATGTTAATCCTCTGCGTCTTTAACGTACATTTGATAGAGATCCCTGCAGGAAGATACATCGGCTCAACATAAATTATTTCGCGCGTGCGTGCGTGTGTATGATCTGACTGGCGTCGCAGAATCACGAGTTGTACAGCAGCTGCAGAGAACCTCAGACATCATGCTGCGCAACAAATCGCGCTAGAAGAAAGGATACAGCTGCTCAATGTCCCACAGACTCCTCCCACACAAGCATAGAGTGTGGTAGGCAATTCCAAGCGCACAAATAACTCATTAGTATCATTATGGCACACCGCGGACATCATCATCTTCACAGTTGTGCTGAATGGTCATCATCGACTTCGACGGAAGAACATGTGGGCATAAAATTCCTTTATCTATGAGGGTTTTATTAAAATACTAACAGGTCCAGCATGCCACTTGTCTATGACATCCTTCTCCACTTGCAAAGATTACCTAAGCAAACGTTCATTTCCAACCATGTTAATTAACGGCACGAAACCAGAGTTTCCAAATGACACGTGTTCGTTATTTTCTGACAGATTGACTACACGATTAGAGAAATTGTTTATACACGAGATTGGGTGAAATCGAAGCCCTGTTATTGATTTTGCTTTCCGTAAACATACATTTTTATTCCACTTTTCGTCCGCTAGTCAAACATACATTTTTATTCCACTTTTCGTCTTCTATAAAGTCAAATTCCGTTATAAAAACATGGTCCGAACCTACGGATTACGCACGCAATAACGTAAATTCGCTATATACCGTAAAAAAAGTAAAGATTATATATAATTGTGGATGTTGAAAAGTGTTGTTATATAAGGTAAATGTGTTTTAGAAGGATGAGCTATAGAGGGATTCCACTGCATTACTTTTCTATGCTGGTACAAGATAAAGCATGCATCAATAACAAGGATGTTGTCTTGTCATGTGACGTATTCCTTCCAGAACGTTGTCTTCCCAATGAACTCTCTGAACCTCTCTCTGTCTTGGGCGATGTGGCTTGCATTTTCTAGCGATGTATTCATGTTATCTTTAATATCGTCTGTCCATCGTCTTCTTGGTCTGCCCTTTCTCCTCTTCCCAGGTACTCTTCCCTCCATTATTTGTCTTTCTAAACAGTTATGTCTCTTTATATGACCAAACAGGCGTAGTTTTCTTTTTGTTATTGTGTTTAGTAACCAACACTCTGGAATATTCAATTTGTTTATAATATCTGAGTTTCTGATTTTATCCTTCCACGATATTCGAAGTATCTTCCTGTAGCATTTCAGCTCGAAGGCGTTGATCCTCTTTGCCGCTGTTTTACTTACAGTCAATGTTTCACAACCGTATGTTGCAACCGGAAAAATAAAAGTTCGTAACATTAGCACTTTCGTTTCTATTTTGTTGTTTTTCCATATATTTTTTCAGCCGTGTTATTTTGCAATATTGTCTTGTATTGAAATCAAATAAGAAGTGAGACAATGATGTATGATGTCGATACGTTTTTGCAATTTAACGCAAAAGACATTTTGAAATTGAAACCATGATATAAAAAAATACATATGGATAATAATGACGATGATGAAGTTTCCTCTTTAGCTGTGAGCAGGTAGCTCTAAGCGTTTCTGAAAGAAGCACAGGTTCTCCTCAGTTGAGTAACTTGAGTGTCACCCGAATTTGTACAACGTGAAGGTAGGCAGTGCTGTTTCTTACTCGTTGTAATATGTTCTTGATAAAGGCATTTTTGGTCAAAACGTCAAATTATATATGCTATTGTGTGTGTTATCAGTGATTGGCGATTGATTGTTAATTTATGCATATTTAGTACCCGATGGAAGGCAATTCCATTCAGTACGGCAGTATCATCATGTCCTGCCAAGAGCGCGGCATATACATCTGGATCAACTCATTCATCATTCTTCTTTCAGATTAGCCCATATACCGTGATGGCATATCTAGCATTCCCGCCAAATAGGAGTCTGTCAAAAAAGGACAGAGGTGAAATGTCCGCTGGCCTCACTCAAAATTCTCCTTAATCGCCTCCTACGACATGCATGGAAGGTAAGCATTGTTGCTATTATTTGTTTCCATTTCAGGTCCCATCAATACACGGACGTGCGTATCAAAATCTTCAATATATAAAATAAAAAATTAGGGGAAATCTTCCCCTCCCTTCCGGAAAACAAAATTGAGAAAAAGGATACAATAGATATATTGCTCATACGGTGTAGCTTTAAAAATGTCTCAGAGTTAGGGGATTATATAGAAATAAGTAACAATATAATTATCTACACTACACTTCTTTCGAAGTAGTTAACTTCAACAATTACACACTAGTGCCAACGAGCATACGGCCACTGGAAACATTAGTGGAACCCATTTTTTGACCTCTCTCAGCTATCTCATCGCATTGATGATAACGCCATCGTCATCCTTGAATAACTGTCCTTTCAATACCGATTTCAGTTGAGGCAATGGGGAAAAAATCAGCCGGTGCAGTTAATATGGAGGCTGTTCCTAGGTAATCAGATCGTGCTTTGCCATGTACTGCTTCACCAGTAAGGATCGATGTACCGGCGCATTGGAATGAAGAGTAAACCAACTGTTTCTCATCACTATCATCTGATTGCATCTCTTAGACAACGGGGGGAAATCAACCTACATTTCCTTGTTAACCATTCTACCTTAATGCCGTATTAAGAAATGTTAGTGTCACTGATGGTGACTTCTCAAACAAAACACACAATTTAACATTTGTACGTTGTTCTTTTTTTTGGCCACTTCATGAGACAGGCAGGTTTAGAGAACATAATCACAACAGGCAAGATTGAAGGCACCAGAGACAGAGGGCGACAACGTGAGAAAATATTAGACAGTTTGACAACCTGGCACGGCAAAGAAACAACAACGACTTTGATACATAATACTGTGGACAGAGAGCTGTGGAGAGCCATGACCGCCTACGCCACCCGGCATGGCACCTGATGATGACGTTGTTCAATCAAGGACATTTTCAACTCCGATGACGCAACTAGCCCAATACATTAAACACATATCTGTATCCTCTCTTCCAGAGTATCCGTGAACGTGACCCAGGTCATGTCATTCTGATCACTTTTTGACACTACATCGTAGTTTCTACTGATCAAACAAAAACATGTAGTATTATAGAAATTGTGTACTCACTGCGCAAAACTGAAGTCCAACAGGTAAAGCTTGAAACGAGGTAATAACGTTTTGCTAATAATACGAAACAAACATAGGCACACACACAAATCGACGTTTCGACCGAAAGGCTTTTAATAATACGAAACAAACATAGGCACACACACAAATCGACGTTTCGACCGAAAGGCTTTTAATAATACGAAACAAACATAGGTACACACACAAATCGACGTTTCGACCGAAAGGCTTTTATCAAGGTTCACGAACACATATAAATCAGACGACAAGTAGGGACGGCACAACTTGCGTTCACATGTCTAGTAAATTGGCCGAAATGATAAAAATGAGGTCAAAGGTGCCACAAACAGGAAATGTACAGAAATAAGAAGTATTCAAAAACTGACCCGTGACCCGAATACATGTGAAAACGAGACGAGACAGTTGTTCCATCATTTCTCTGTATTGTTTTCACATGTATTCTGGTATGTTTTTGTATACTTCCTATTTCTGTACATTTCCTGTTAAATCACACAGAACAGGAAATGAAATAATCCTCAAGTGAAGAAAGTCCCGTTATTTTGATATATTAAGAAGTGTGTTATTTTGAAACCGGAAATTAGCAGTAATAGTTTCATCCGTAACTTTAGTAGTGCAGCTGCAGCAGTAATTATAATAGTAGCTGCAGTAGTAGTAGCTGTAGTAGTAGTAGTAGCTGCAGTAGTAGTAGCTGTAGTAGCTGTAGCAGTAGTAGTAACTGCAGTATTAGTAGTAGCTGCAGTAGTAGTAGTAGCTGTAGTAGTAGTAGCTGTAGTAGTAGTAGCTGTAGTAGTAGTAGTAGCTGTAGTAGTAGTAGCTGTAGTAGTAGTAGTAGAAGCTGAAGTAGTAATAGTAGTAGTAGCTGCAGTAGTAGTGGTAGCTGCAGTAGTAGTGGTAGCTGCAGTAGTAGTGGTAGCTGCAGTGGTAGTAGTAGCTGTAGTAGTAGTAGTAGCTGCAGTAGTAGTAGTAGTAGAAGCTGTAGTAGTAGTAGTAGTAGAAGCTGTAGTAGTAGTAGTAGCTGCAGTAGTAGTAGTAGAAGCTGTAGTAGTAGTAGTAGTAGCAGAAGCTGTAGTAGTAGTAGTAGTAGTAGTAGCTGTAATAGTAGTAGTAGTAGTAGTAGTAGCTGTAGTAGTAGTAGCTGCAGTAGTAGTAGTAGCTGCAGTAGTAGTAGTAGCTGTAGTAGTAGTAGCTGCAGTAGTAGTGGTAGCTGCAGTGGTAGTGGTAGCTGTAGTAGTAGTAGTAGCTGTAGTAGTAGTAGTAGTAGAAGCTGTAGTAGTAGTAGTAGTAGAAGCTGTAGTAGTAGTAGTAGCTGCAGTAGTAGTAGTAGAAGCTGTAGTAGTAGTAGTAGTAGCAGAAGCTGTAGTAGTAGTAGTAGTAGTAGAAGCTGTAGTAGTAGTAGTAGCTGCAGTAGTAGTAGTAGAAGCTGTAGTAGTAGTAGTAGTAGCAGAAGCTGTAGTAGTAGTAGTAGCTGTAATAGTAGTAGTAGTAGTAGTAGTAGCTGTAGTAGTAGTAGCTGCAGTAGTAGTAGTAGCTGCAGTAGTAGTAGTAGCTGTAGTAGTAGTAGCTGTAGTAGTAGTAGTAGCTGTAGTAGTAGTAGTAGTAGCTGTAGTAGTAGTAGTAGTAGTAGTAGTAGTAGCTGCAGTAGTAGTAGTAGCTGTAGTAGTAGCTGTAGTAGTAGTAGTAGTAGCTGTAGTAGTAGTAGTAGTAGCTGTAATAGTAGTAGTAGTAGTAGTAGTAGTAGTAGCTGTAGTAGTAGTAGTAGAAGCTGTAGTAGTAGTAGTAGCTGTAATAGTAGTAGTAGTAGTAGTTGCAGTAGTAGTAGTAGCTGTAGTAGTAGTAGTAGTAGCTGTAATAGTAGTAGTAATAGTAGTAGTAGCTGTAGTAGTAGTAGTTGTAGTAGTAGTAGCTGTAGTAGTAGTAGCTGCAGTAGTAGTAGCTGTAGTAGTAGTAGTAGTAGTAGCTGTAGTAGTAGTAGTAGCTGCAGTAGTAGTAGCTGCAGTAGTAGTAGTAGTAGTAGCTGTAGTAGTAGTAGTAGTAGTAGCTGCAGTAGTAGTAGTAGTAGCTGTAGTAGTAGTAGCTGCAGTAGTAGTAGTAGCAGCTGTAGTAGTAGTAGCTGCAGTAGTAGTAGTAGCTGTAGTAGTAGTAGCTGTAGTAGTAGTAGCTGCAGTAGTAGTATAGTAGCAATATCAATAGTAGTAGCAGAAGCAGCAGTACTTGTAGTAGTAAAAGCTGCAACAGTAGTACTTGTAGTAGTAGAAGGGCAGCAGCAGTAATAGTGGTAATTGTAGTAATAGAGCAGAAGTAGTAGTTGTGCTATTAGAGCAGCAGTAGTATAGTATACAGTAGTAGAGCAGCAGTTATTGTAGTGATAGTAGAGCAGCAAAGTAGTAGTAGTAGTTCTGGTATTATAGCAGCAACAGTAGTAGTTGTAGTAGTAGAGCAAAGAAGAGCAGTAGTGGTAGTATAGGAGAAGTAGTAGTAGCTGCAGCATCAATTATAGTAGAGAGCAGCAGCTGACGTAGTACAGCAGTAGCAGAGGTGTAATTCTTCTTGATTAGAAACTAGCATTATAGCACACGGGGCATTCCCATAAGTGCTCTGCTTTATGTTCCAGCAGCCAGTAGAGTGTATGTAGGCTCAAAGGGCCGGTCAGGTGTTGGTTATGCGATCTTCGTTTCTTTCAAAAAGATTACATTTTCTACCCTCGCCTCTAATCTCTTCCATTTTTGTCATTGTTTGTGCACGATTTCAGTCTCATTGCCAACATCTTCATTTTGCAATGAATTTATTGTCTTTCCCCAGGTGGTTTGTTATCCACTCTTGCCATTAAGCATAGGGGATGATCGAAGCTCGAGCTTGTTTCCCAAGGCTAGATGTATCACCTTGGCTGTGCTATGACCATGTTTGTTCCAGATGTCACTGACGTTTTCTATCCATCTTTTTCATGGTTTTCCTCTGACTTTGTACCCTGATCTCACTTGGTTATATCCCTGTACGGGCAACTTGTCATGATCCATTCTCATAATGTGAGAATTATGAGAAACCACTTGATCTGATTTATCACGTCAGCTTTATCTCTTCTCAGGTATTGTGTCATCAGCTTTATCTCTTCTCAGGTATTGTGTCATCAGCTTTATCTCTTCTCAGGTATTGTGTCATCAGCTTTATCTCTTCTCAGGTACTGTGTCATCAGCTTTATCTCTTCTCAGGTATTGTGTCATCAGTTTTATCTCTTCTCAGTACTTTAGCTTCAATCACAGCATTTCCTGCCAATGTGGCAGCTCTTTCTTTTCCTCTGAGTCCCGTGTGACCTTGTGAGTACGCTACTGTCAGAGTAGAGCAGTAGTAGTATTAGTAGTAGAAGTTGAATATGTATACTTGAAACAGAAAGATGCACGCAGAGAGAGAGAGAGAGAGAGAGAGAGAGAGAGAGAGAGAGAGAGAGAGAGAGAGAGAGACCTTGTATATCACAACTCAACAACATATATATGTACTTACTGTCTTGCCTCAGGTCTGCAGTGATGGGCATTTTGAAGGGCACTGGCATCCTCGGACTGCTAAGACCGATTTCATCTATTCCTTGAACTGATGTACCTCCGTTGGTATCCAAAATACCAGTTTTACCTTTGAGTTGTTGAGCTTTGCGCAGCCCAATATCATTTGCGGGTTTATCCAGCGGACGAACCCGAGAGGTCCATTTCTCATCAACCTGTTTCCGGTTTTGAGTAAACCCCTTTTGTTTCTGTTGCGGCACTGAAGGTTCTGTCATGTTGACTGCGGTATGACTACCTTTTGACCTTACAGCTTGAAGATCAAGACCAGAAGTTCTTTGTCGATTGTTCTTACCACTTTTAGTTTTTATGAGAGCAGTTCCAGGATATGCTATAAATGATTTCAATGTCTTTTTATCCAGACCTTCCCACCTCACATCAGGAGACTGTTCTGTAAATGTGGTAGATGATGCTGATGATGAAGATGTGGGCTGTGATGAGGAAGGGGAAGTCGGTGGCGATATCAAATGGAAATCTGATATAGAGTTTGATACAGATGGAGGAGGAGTCAATGGTGGAGATGCGAACCCATGACCACTGTTGTTAAACAAAGGAACTGATGAGGAGGTTGCTGCCGAAGTGGTACCTGGAATGTGAGAGAAGTGATAAACAGGAGTGCTGTCATAGCTGTTGGTGTCACTTCCTTCTGAGTTTACTGAGAAAGTAAGTCTGTCTTGGTATGTTCCATCCCAGTTGACCTGTGAACAGTTTTTACAAATATTTAATAATAATACAAGGGTTTTGTAAATAGTCACAGGGTAAATTAGATATTATGAATATCTGCTTAAGCTAACATTTACAAATACTAAATTAGATATTGTGAATATCTACTTAAGTGTAACATTTATAAATACTAAATTTGTGAAAATATCACGTATTAAAATACTAAGTACCAATATAAGTAAGAGGTAGGCAGAGATACACATGGCAGGAAAACATCATGAGATGGACATGATCCAATCTAACAGAGCGGACAGGCAATGCAAGAGACTGAGAACATTGGAGGTCCACTGCAGCCAAGTTTTGATGCGGAGATGGCACTTGATGATAATGATATTTCTGTGACAACACCAATTATATATATGGCGTAGGTGATCATGTTTCTCCATGACTCTCTGTCTCTTGTGTTGTCAATAAGCTCGGTTGTCGGTTGGCGAGCTTCTGCTGTGCTACAATACAATACAAGTCCATCTAGTAACTTTTCTCTTTGTCGTCCACCATCTCTTCTCCCCATGATCTTTCCAGTGGTTATTAAGTGTTCCAGCTGTGTTCTTCTCAGCACATGCCCTAGAAACCGTGACTGTCTACCCCTAATGTTTGACATGATTGATCTTTTTATGCCAGCATCAATGAGAACCTCTGTATTAGTTTCGCATAATGTATTCTGTATACAGGAAAAGGTCTGGTGACAACCTTGCATGACACCCATTTCTATCTTTTAGTGTTGAAATCTACCTACAGTATTGTTTGTGCTTATTTAATTCCTGCGTTATTCCAGTGCTATCATATGGATGTGAGAGCTGAAAAAGCTCTTTATCTTCAGAAATGAAATTACTGAGTTTCGAGAACAAATGTCTTCGTAGGATAACTAACACCCATTGGAGTGAATTCAAATCAAATGATAAAATCAGAGAAGAGACATTAAAATTTCATCATAGATGTTATCAGGAAATGCTGTTGGTCCTACATCGGGCATGTCCTACTCGCAGACATCACCAATCTCTTTAATGGATACCTACAGGCAAAAGAGCCAGGGGTAGACCAAAAGAAACACTCAGAAGAACAATACTTAGAGAAAGTAAAACAATAAATATCCATACTATCCAAGAGCTGCACAAAATAGCTTTGAACAGACAGAATTGGAGAGATCTGACCTCTGCTCTAACTTCAGCGCAAAAGGAAAATGAATGAATAAATTAATAGTATTGTTAACTCAAATCACAGCCGTTTGTTTCAAATACATATTTCTTACTATTCTTAGGTCTTTCCCATCAACGTTAAGATTTTCTAGCAATTTTATAATCTCAGAATGCTTCATCTTGTCAAATGCTTTGCTGTAATCTATGAAGCACAGATAAAGGTCTTCATAAATTATTTTTTAGTCAATTTGATTTTTTGTTATACTATCTGGGGACCTCCAGGTATACAGTTTCCTATGGTGTTGTGAGATTCTAATTTGTTTAAATATTAAAGGATGACTATGATACTATAATGTGTTTAAATATCAAAGATGATTATGAGATTCTAATTTGTTTAAATATAAAAAGGATGACTATGAGATTCTAATTTGTTCTAGTCTCAAAACATGACTAAGTTACCTCTCTGAGCTGGTGTGTTCTGGTGAAGTCCACTCGTTTAGGACTTTCCTCCTTTAAATCATTGTAGTCAAGTTTACCATGCAGTGTTTCCCTGCACCCAGCCACAGCTACAGAGAGTGGATCTTCACTTGGTCCAGTCCAACTGGGTCTCTGTTTTGGAAGCCCATCACTTACTCTGTCCCTTGTTGGGACTAAGAGAAGAAATGACAAAATCTGTATTACAATTAAATCAACACATGCCAAAGCTCTGCAATTGAGATGGTGCACAACTAAAGACTGAAGAGAAAGGAGTGAGAACAAGATTTAAAAATATATAGATAACATTTGAAGAAAAAACCCAGATAACTGGAGTAGCGCATGGGCAAAGTAACTAACTTCCAAAGAGGATCTGGGTTCAAATTTTGTTAGAAAGCTCACTCATGGAAAAAAAAACACCTTTTGTAGTTCACCCAGCAAATGAATTAAGCAATCCTATATCTGGCACTGATAACCCAGAATCGTTGATGAAGTTAATGAAAGCCAGTGATCATACTTCAAATATCAATCCTCCATCTGGCACTGATAAACCAGTTCAAAGGTCTACTTGTCAACTCACATCCTATTGATAAGATATTGTACAGTAAACTATACCATGTCATTTACACATAATTGGTTTATCATACAATCAGCATGATTTAAGCGTGACATTGAACTATTTTGACGCCTGTGTGTTGTCGGGGCAAGAAAGGGGAGCAAAGAATAGCAACACTGTTTACCTTCCATGCATGTCGTACGAGGCGACTATGGAGGTGATGGGATGGAGTTGGCTGTCCCATCCCATATAGGGTCAGTGACCCAAAGCCATGCTGAAGTCGGATGTGTCAGGCCAAAAGGCGCATTTATAGCAGCAATGATGTAAACCATGACACAACGCATTCCGTTCTCCAGACTACATCCCGCTGATCTGCAGGAGTTTGTGAACGAGCGCAGAAGAAGATGAACTATTTTGTACTATTGAACACAAGATAATGTTTATGGTTGCATCAGATGCAGTATACCAGACACTAGCTGCAGGAAATTTTTGCTCTGCGAGTTGTGATTTTTTGGCTGAATTTAAAAATGATGCGCTTGTTTTTGTGCTATTAACAAAATGCTCTATTTGTGCTATATATAATAGCGCTCTTTCTATCCCGCCATTGGGGGCAAAAATTACGGATTGTCAAGGTCAAGGTCCATATGATTTAAAAGTTAATGGACATACTAACCATCAGACTTCTCATATAAAACCACCCCAAAGTTTCACATTTCGCTTAGTTGTATGATGTTTTGGACAGTACTCAAGCAACAGACGTTCAACAAATGTTACTTGTGAAAGAGAAATTCTTGATAAAGCGATCAATTTTTTGTGGTCAACACAATAGACTAGCACATTCGCATCAGTTAATGCATGATATCGAAACATAAGAGATTCAGAATGCAAGAAGAGAAATCCCAATAGTAAAGATGGTCTTCAAGCGTGATCGGCAATCTGAATAATGTCACTATAATGAACCAAATTCTAACAAGGTTGCAATGGTTTTCATCAACGAAGATGGAGAACCAGCCTTTCGCCGCGACATTAGCATTTATTCATTCATAATATACTGGTTATGAACCTTTCGCTGCGACATTAGCATTATTCATTCATAATATACTGGTTATGAACCGTATTCGATGAATTGGTTATGGAACTGTATGATCTCATACTCACTTTTTCCCCATACGGTGAGCCGGGTTGGTAAGCACATTGGCAATGTGAGGCATATTAGGGTAAGCAACCCAATTAGTCCAGACGGGACCCGATCACATCTAGTATATACCATAATTAAACAACTATTATATTATACAAACTCTAATACTATTGTTTTCAATTTTGCATTTCTTTGTGTGCCCTACTGTACTTTCTCATCAAATATCACATATCCGTGGTTTACGCCTCTATTCATCTATATTTGATGATTTCTAGACCTGTATACTGTATATTGTAACATTGCTTTAGTGTTGCATGTAGTCTCCATTTGATGTGGTTCCATTCTAAATTTGTACGTTTCTTGATAAAGATCTTTTAGTTGAAACATCGATCCAGTGTATTGTTTAATTTAAAACTGCTATTTAACACTTTTTATATAACCTATCGCTCATGTGTTACCATGGCCAGAGAGAGGAGCAAAGAATAACAACACTGTGTATCTTCCATGCATGTCATAAGAGGAGACTAAGGAGGTTATGGGGTGGAGTTGGCTGTCCCATCCCATATGGGCCAAAGTGACACCAAAGCCATGCTGAAGTCGGATGTGTCAGCCCGATAAGCACAGATATCACAGCAATGCTGTAAACTATGACACAACGCATTCCGTCCATCAGACTATATCATGCTAATCTACAGGAGTTTGAGAACAAATGCAGAAGAAGAATATAACCTATACATGTATGGGTTACAAAACTGCCTACCTATACAAATTTTTTTACTGCATAGTGCAGTTTTTCTGTAGTCTCCAGAAAACTCAAATGTTTGTCCAGTAGCATGACTGGTTTTCTCAGCCAGTACTTGTAAAGTTTAATTAGGGCATATGTGAATGAAGCATGATAATTTATCAGCCCAATGGGTATGAAGGTGACAAAAGAAGTAAGTAGACAACTTAAAGTATGATGAGATATAAAAAAAACTAATGTGATCCACTGAATCATATTTCATTTCCAGTCATATTTATTTATCACTGGTTTAAGATGAGCTCAGATGAGAGAGTGAAGTTGATATATTTCACAAATCTTCACTTAAATGAAATCACTGGATAATTTTCCATCCACATCATGCCCAGCATATCCAAGGATCCTTGTGTCTAGCATAGAGCTTATTAGCAATCTACAAACTCCTAGACAAGGACATAACTGTAACTGAATTTACATACATGTATACATGCATATCACTGACCTATTCTGCTGACTTTCCTGCCAGATCGAGACAATGGGCTTAGAGGGCCTGGGTGCTCAGTATTATTTCCCCAGTTCTGTTCGAAGAAACAAAATACATACATATCACTTTAAGAATTATCTTAATGTTTAGAATATAAATAAGAACAACACATGCACTGAGAAAACCTGATGTTGGAATAACTTGATCATGGGTTCATCAGAAGCATATACTTGTCAACTTCTAGAAATGTTCGATTTCATGCAACTATGGGATACAGTTTAAAGTCAGTATTTTTATCTGACGAACTAGAGGTGGTCAGCATATATCAGGGCGTACAGTAGCAGAGATGATGATAAACTCACCTAGCAAACCCAACTAGTTCAACTAGGTGACCATACACATTTTACTGGTGATATGATCTGATAAATTAGTGGCACCTCAACTAGGTAACCATACACATTGTACTGGTGATATGATCTGATAAATTAGTGGCACCTCAAAATTCAACAGTAACAATGACCTGTATATGATACACTTCCATTATTTATTTTTTTTAACCAGGGTGCTTTTACTGTAGCCTATACATGTATATTTTATTAGTGGTAACAATATTTAATATTGACTGTATACATGTACATTTTATTAGTGGCAACACTTTTCTGTGGTTGGGTCTAAACTTATAATATATATATGCAAATAATGCATCTATCTATATTCATTCGGTGAGTGCTGAACCATCTATATTATACAGTTTGTGAGTGCACACACATATATATTCAGTCTGTGAGTGTAGGCACATCTATATCCATTCTGTTGTGAATTTAAGCACATTTATACCCAGTTTATGAGTATAGACATATCTTTACCCAGTCTGTGAGTGTAGCCACAGATTATATCCAGCCTGTAGGTCTAGAGAAGGCTATATCCAGCATGTGATTGTAGACACATCACTCTCCAGTCTGCGAGTTTAGAGAAATAGTGAAAGACATATCCAATCAGAACTTATGTGTACAAACACGCGTATGTCCTGAAATCCAATCTTTGCTTATTAATTCGAGTGATCCGCACCTGGAACAAGATCGATATTTCCACAACAATAATATCGATGAGATAGAATCGAAACCTCAATACTTTCTATAGTGTTATTATCCTAAACACTTCACCGAAAAGCTGTCTGTCAAAAACTAACGAAATCTCCACAGATCTTGGTCTGTAATTTATTATAATGTATAAGTCGTCAAACACATTCTGGAAATATCTAATAGGCTAGTGCCACGCGAGATATATCAGTGTTGGTCTATACAGCCTGGAAATCGGAACCCTGTGTTAACTAAAATTTCACTTTAAACGGTTTGTCTTTTAAGTTACTAGCAACCAAGGCACGCGAGATAGGAAGACTAGATCTGAAATTATACAGGTGGGAGTAGACGAACTTTGTGAAGTTCTATTAGATCACAGGTTCTCAATCTTTCTTAGAGTCACGACCACATTGTATAGAAGCTAAGTGACCCGTGATCCTGATATATTTATAGGGTAGGGAAAACGTCAAACACGCAGCCATCTAGCATATTTTGTTCAAGTGAAGACACAGTGTCTCAACAGCCTCTCTACACTCTTTAACAGGAAAACATGCAGTAATGAAAGTAAAAAGAAGACACAATGGGTTCGAAAGATTCATCGTGGAGACAAATGTCCCGGTAAGAATAACAAATAGGCCGTCCAAAACATCATTGCACCGAAGTTATCAAAAACTTTTGAATGACATTGAAATATTATGGCTTTCAATATGGCGGAAATGTGTAGAAATCAGGAATTTATGATCTGTGAAAATCTTCTATAGTAACTGTAAATGTGTACACTAAAAGTAATTTGAACTAACATAAAATGTGATATTCCATAATGGAATTGTTCGATCATAGACGAGGTGCAAGGATGAACTGTCTGATAAGAACAGGCCCGTGTGAATAACACCCTATTAATGTGACAACTATCAGTGACAACCAGCTTCGTTGTGACAGCTTGGCAAGCCAGTTTCGTGTACAAACTGCAAATAAATTCTAAAGGAGAACAGAGGTAAACAAAGCAACCATAAACGTGTGCGGTTTATGTGACAAAAATACCGGTCAAAATGAGATATATAACGAAACAACAGAGAATGAACAACTTAACACACAAAAACTAAGTGAACTGTTTTTCACTGACGACTAATATAAGACGACGAAGAAAAACTATGAACTCACTATCAAGAATATGCAATAAATGCAACATGCGAATTGAAAACGCAAAAGGCAGTAATTATGTAAAAAAAAAGAAGAGATAACAGATAATTTAACCATTCAAATAGAGAACACAAAAATAAAACAAGTCAAAGAGTTCAAGTAGCTAGGAAGTATCTTCACAGAAGACGGATGACTCGACAGAGAGATAGACAAGATGTCAAAAGGCAAATCCTGTAACATACCAAGCTGTCACCTTTGTTATTGCAACCAAAAATCAACATGGAAGTAAAGAAACAAATTATTAAGAGCATCCTTATACCAATATTATGATTCTAACACCAGACTCGACAACTGACATTTACATATAAGAAGAGAAAGATCGAAACTTGCGAAAGAAATGTCTAAGGAAGGCTATTGGAGTCACCAGACTCGACAAAATGCGCAGTGAGAACATCAGAAAGATAATAGATATCACATCATGTATCGAATATATAGAAGAACAGAAGATAACATGTTTTGGACATCTTATGAGGATGAACGTACCATAAGAGCTTATAGTAAGACGGAATCAGGATGCTGAGCCAAGGGCAGATCTAGGACAAGGTGGACAACATCAAGACCATCCTGGATAAACATGACTACACTTCAACCAGAGCAACACACCTGGCTCTGGAACACAGACTACATCTCCTTCACAAA
The DNA here is from genome assembly GCA_034231615.1 of Meghimatium bilineatum. Taxonomy (NCBI): domain Eukaryota; kingdom Metazoa; phylum Mollusca; class Gastropoda; order Stylommatophora; family Philomycidae; genus Meghimatium; species Meghimatium bilineatum. The sequence goes on from CM067321.1 coordinate 9,305,993, forward strand.
CCCCAACACTCAACGGCAAGTGTGGAAGCTACGACAACACCACCTGGGGATATACAATAGACTAATAAAGGAGAATTCTTCAAAATATTATTTGTTCTGTTATTTTTTGTTATTTGTTCTCTAATTTGTAAATATTATATTATTTTGTGATGAACAAAATATTATAATATCTTCTATTTAAGAACGCAGATACGTCCTCGGATTGGAGGAAGGTTACCTTAAAGTAAAGGGACATATGTTTCTTTTCTGTAAACAATTCTTTAATTTTTGTGTGCAATTTTCTAATTTATTGTGTGCAATTCGGTCATTTTTTGTGTGCAATTCTTTCATTTTTTATTTGCAATAATGTCATTTTGTGTGCAATTCTTTTATTTTTATGAGATTTTGGTGACATTTTTTGGGAAAACCATGGTTGGGAATTTACCAGTTGCTCGCTAGCACTAAATAACTAAATATCGTTGTCGATTTCCTAAGGTGAGGGTCTGAAACTCACAACCTAATAATGTGGGGGGGGGGAGGGGACTCACAACCCTGCTATCTATGAGTTTTATCCGTTTAGAGACATCTTTGGCAACTAGTTAAAGACTTCGAAACACACGTGCCAGAGTTGGGTAGGCTCATCTCAGCAAGAAGGGAGAACCCTTCACAAGCTAAAGGCATCTCAATAGATAGTGAAAACCCTTCACAGACAGTGGGGGATTGACAGTGTGAAATACCACGACAGGTTGCGTGGCCAGCCCGTATGACTCGTGAAAATATTGTCACACTACCTGCATAGGTGTAAAATAACCATCACAGATGAAGCAGCTACGCAAATGCAAAGACGGACTGGCGAGTCAATATGCATTGTTCATCGGACCCTGTCGTGACTACAAGCGACCAGGTAGACAAGCAGACAAAGATGAATGTGCAAACATGTGTTTATTTAATGTCTCACCTTTGTGTAGAATGAACAGAAAAAGCGCGGGTGAGAACAGATGAGAGTATGTGAGATGTATGAAACATTTTGATTATTCGGAAGTTTTTGCTAAGCTGGGAAGAACTTGGCAATTCCAGATTGGAAAAGATTGTATTGGAGATTCGGAGAGTTAGAGCGACTAGGTAAATCGCACAAGTGTCGAATATGAGCGAATAATGTAGCACTGGAAAGAATTTCCGCATAGCTAGGAGTTTAGTTAGATTTTTAGTAGAATTTATTATATGTTTTAGATAGAAGTTGTTATGGTCATAGCTTGAATAGGTCTAAGTTGAGAGACGATGTAAGTCTCCAAGTAAGCCAGGCTTCTCGCTGGATAGTGGATAATCGGAATATACAGTTTCAAGGAGTTGAACTGACATTGGAAACCTCAAATTTCAGGACGTCAAAGTAGCATCGCACAAATCGTTGGACTTAACATAGAAATTTTGCATCCTCTACAGACAGATAGGATCCAACGATTGCCATTACGAACGCTACACGGCATTTCATAATAAACAAGCATTGTGATATAAGGACCTCAGGTTGTAAATTCTAGCCGCTTACCATCACAGGCGGGGAGTCCGAATGTTAGGTAGAAGAAGAATCTTAGCTTGTAGAACAGGACGATTTGAATGTATTAGCGGCAACGCAGTGAATGAAGAAATGTGTGATATGCCTAAGATATTATACATTCGAATAATAGATGATGTAACACTGGGCGTTGTAACTTTGATGTTGTAAGCAAGGTCTTTGATGTGAGCTTTGGGCACTTACCACAGATCTAGAGAGAGGGATACATGCCGTTGAACATAAATGTTATAGACAGGTTCAGTGAGTTTGCTGTAGAGATATTATTCAAGTAACTATACTTTTCCAGAAAGTAGTCAAGTCTTCTTTACAAACGCTATGAGCAACCTACGATTCTGCGCGAGCTGAAACCTACTGCAACCAAAGACATGTTTAATCACCTTGAAATGTTTTTTTATCTTATCCAACGTCGACTTGGACGGTCCTTTCTCATGTGTCCAGCAACCATGTCTTCCTTTACTAGTTTTTCATGCTGGCATATCTCTTTCTGTTGCCAAAATGTCAGTTTACTTGTTATAATGTTGTTTAGGGGCCAATTGTTTTTCACATTTAATGTACCGAGCACTTCTTGTTCTATTTTTAAGACCATTTTTTATCATCGTATTTCGATAGAGATAATATAACAAACACATGTTTCAGAAGTACAAGACAGGCACACACAAATTCAAAAAATCGCGTATATCATCAATAAACGTGAACGTAGATTTTTTTTAAAATCGCATAAATATTGGACGTAATATTCAAAAGAATAACATATCAATCAATAAATGTGTGTAAGATTCCAAGAATCACATCAATAAACATGTGTGTAAGATTCCAAGAATCACATCAATACACATTGCGATTAAGATTCCAAGAATCACATCAATAAACATGTGTGTAAGGAAACAACACTGGAATCAAGGCTCTATGGGACACTGTATGAGCTAAAAAAGACAGTGAGTTTCATTAAGGAGACAGAATTACAGATATAGACATGTTTCAAGTGAACGAAAGAAGAAGAAGAAATGTGTGTAAGATTCCAAGAATCACGTCAATAAACATGTGTGTAAGATTCCAAAAATCACATCAATAAAAATTGAACATAATATTTAAAAGATTATCATGAATGAACATGAGCGTAAGATTCCAAGAATCATATCAATGAACATGGACTCAATATTCTAACAATCACGTATATCATCAATAGACATGGATATGGGCCTTTATAGAAAGAAGTATGACAATCAATAATAAGTGAGTCGCAGTAAAACAACTACAGTAGTATGAGTTTTCTGTATATGTTTGAACTTTACTGATAAAGAGATGCCAAGGCCTTCTTCAAAGTATACCTTGCGTGCTAATCTCAAACAGTGTCAATTATTTTGGCTCGTCCGACATTTTTCTTTCTTTTCACTGACTGACGGTTGACGACACAAAGTAAACACAAAGTTACCAATGTTCATTCGCATAGGCCAAGATGAGTCGTCTGTTGAGATCAGTGCGCAGGGCATTCTTGAGAAGGGCGTAGTTAAACTGGTTATAACATCACCGAATGTATATATTGTAAAGTTTAAGAAAGTTCCAGAAACGTTTCTTTACAATGTTGTGACGTTTCTGTGCTTGTGCTAGCTTGTCAATCTTCTTATCAGGCCCAAGTCCAGTCTTTTTCATGTCTGAACGGCTAGTTCATCATATGTTTTGTCTTATCCGAGTCTCCTCTTGTCAGATCCGCTGTCTCTGCTCTTTGTATGCTTGACACTCATGTAGCGCAGGTTTGTGTTTATGATGTGTTTAAACTGTAAATGTGGCACCGCAGTCTGCATGAGTATGTTCTAATTCGAAATAGAGTGTTTTAATAATGCCATTTAGAGGTGATGTATTGCATTGTGTTTGTCTTACACATCCTTGTCTTTCTTCTACTTTGACTTGTCTGTCTTGTGTATTATAGTTGTTGTTTCTCTCTGAGGATGATCATGTTCCTCTTGAGCAATCGAAAATTAGAATGGCATGAAAAATAATAAAAGTGATGAACAAGTAGGAAAAAAAAACATTTGTGATTGTCTAATTTGGTTTATGAGTTCGTTGATGATTGATGAGTCAGATTCCTGCATGGAAAGTACTATTGCATTGCATACAGGAGTGCAGAGGGTTCGAAGTAGGAGGGTTTTCGGATTTCTCCTTCCGCTTCCGTCGCTTGCTTAATTTAACCGTATCTATTTTACTTGCTACCACACCTTATCCATTTTCGCTCCTCACCTCCTTCTGTGCACTTTCTCTCCTCACTTCTTCTCCCCATACTCTCTTCCTCCCCAATATGCCGCTCCCTATTTACTTCCTCCACTATCTATTCACTATCTCTCCTCCTCTTTCCTCCCTATCAACCACGTTTGTTTCCATGTAAGATTCGTTGTACCGTTGTCTTTCGTTTGTCCTGATGAAGGCTTAATAGTCGAAACGTCGTCTGTCCATGTATCTCGTTGTTAGATTGTGTTATGTTTTATTTTGGTAACACATCTACCTATTTTTGTTTATCTTGACATTTGCCCGGTGTTACTCCAGCCACCTACTTCCTGTTTAGGGTTGTTACCCAACACTGGAACATTTATCCGGTAAATTGTCCGCAGTGTTGACCTTCGGACCGATACGTTGATAATTGTCCTTGTCCTCTGTTTTATTGTTATTTATTGTTTGATGTCTATAGTTAGGTATTCATAGTAACCTGTTTACTTTATTTAGGATTTACCTTGCCTCAAAGGTGACTGTCGGTAGATATAGAAGACCTAGCTGCTACACGTAAACAAGCCATCATTCTTTACGTTTTTGATTATTATCTGGTCATCCATTGGACACTAAAGTATTTATATAATTGGAGTCGCCCGCCAAAAATACCAAGCCGACCAGTTAAACTTACGGCAATACTCGCAAACGGCCTTCTAGGTTATCAGTCCAAAGGTGGTGACTGGAGCCCGGTCGTGCCTCAAGCATCCCCAGTTTAGTAGACTACTGTCCTAGAACGCTACTCGTATTACATTAAATTAAATGTTCGTATTTAGTATGAAAATGTAATAAAATCATTTAGTATAAAAAATGTAGTAGCAATATTGCATATAAAAATTTAGTAACAATATGTAATATAAACATTTAGTAAAAAACATTTAGCATACAAATTTAGTAACAATATTTAGTATAAAACGGTAGTAACATCAATTAGTCCTAAAAATATTTGTAGACTAAAAAGATTTATTATAATAAATTGAAGAAACGTATTGCAAATCCTAATCTCATTATATCATGGCTACACTAAACATCAATCTCAGTTTACAATATATCTTATTTACAATACATGGATATACAACAATACATAATCGTACTGTCAATTCATATATTTACAGTGTTTCCACTCATTTCTGTCAAAATGTGATTTTAAAATGTGTACATATTTCTTCTTCATTCGTTCTCAAACCCCTATAATATAATCCAGAGAACGGAACGTGTTATGCATATATGTCATGGTTTACAGCTTAGCTGAGATATCTGCGCCTTTCTGACTGACACATCCGACTGACCTCGTCATGGTTTCTGACTCATTATTGAGATGGGACAACCAACCCAACCAGCATATCTCCCTTAGCTGCTTGAGACAATAATGTTATTCTGTGCTTCCTTTTCGAGCCCCGGCAGCGTACTGGTGATTATGAATATGTTTCTCATGATTTTTGAACAGTTGGACACGCCCACACGCAGTACGCGACAATTATTGTCCACTTACAAAACTAATGTAAAATAAATTGGAAAGGAAATCATAATATGTGTCGATAGTTGAAGTAAAATATGAATATATTATATGAATGTCAAAATGAATTGCTTGAACCAATATCAGGTATATGGTAGATACAAGTAAGGCTCATAAAAACACTAGCAAATAGTTTTAAATGTCCATAAATATAGTTTTATTTTCCAGGAATAAAATCATTCCAACTCTTACATGAAACTGCTGGTTGTGCTGGTTACATTATCATGGTGTGGCCAAACCACATGGTTTGCTATCTCTGGTTGTAATCTTGAAACGGTGTTAATTTTTTTCCCCTCATATTTTCACTTCTCCGTCGGAAGAAAAATATTTTATATTTGAAAGTTTTCATGAATTAATTAACTGACATTTACCTGATTTTGTGAATATTGCTTAAATTGTTCTGTGCAGTCCTTGTCCGTGTTTCGGTCTCATTATTTGATTTCTTCTGTACCTATTTCTTCCGCGTTCATTCTCAAACTCCTGCTGATGAGCAGGGTGTACTCCGAGGAACAGGGCGCATTGTGTCACGGTTTACAACTTAGCTGCAATTCCGCCTTTCGGCCTGACACATTCGACTTCAGCATGGCTTCTATGTCACGTTTGTTATCTATATGGAATGGGGCAGCCAATTGCAGCCGAAAACCTCCTTAGTCTCCTTCTACGGCATATATGGCTTGTATCACTATTGCTTGCACCCCATCCGTGTCCAGGAACACACGGGCAATATTTTATATTGATATTACACTAACAATTTGTTAAAAAACAAGAAGACTACCAAATTCTAATTACAGGAGATTAATTTGTTATTCTGCGCCTCAGAACAGAAAAAAGTCGATACCTCAGTCACATGTATACAAATTTTAAGATTGGCAACACTGGCCATCTGTACATGAGGACATGTATCTCAGACAGCAGAGTATATTCTTCAGGAATGCCCAGAATTTGAAATGCTGAGGCTAATACACTGGTCCAGAAAAACAACAGTGGAACTTTACGGAACCTCTGTACGAGTTACAGAACACAGTCATGCTTACAGAAGAGACGAAACATCAGATATAAGCACGTTCAATGTGAAAGAAAGAAGAAACATACAAGTTATAAATAAAGTTATCTTTATATTGTTCTTTCTTTTAAATGGAACGTGGCAAAAACCCAGATCACACCAAGTAAGACCACAATCTGTGTTAAGGAACACTTAGAACAATCAAATATTAACCATAACAAATAGCAGGAAATAAAGTCCGCCGACGTAATTCTAGCCATATCACAGGGTTGCCTGTTAGTTTTCCCTATTTTATAACCACACTTTGGGTAAAATATGGCCAATTCCCTATATTGTGTTTTTAAAATAAGAAACAATTACTAAAATATAGTATAACGAGCTTAAACTCACTGAAAACATATTATAAGTTCTAATTTTAATAACTGCATCTAGAAGATTAATTGCATTATATTGTCTTGGTTGTGTTTGGACATTTACGACAGAAACAATTTTAAAAAACACGCTATTAGTAAGACGAGACTTTTCATATTTTTTTTATGTATATAAGAATCTATGTCAATTTGATACGTGTTAAAATTTCTCAATCACCCGTGTTTCTGAGAGCGAGGAATAGTAACATTGTGACCTGAATTGCATGTTGTAAGAGATGGCTAAGAAGGTTTTTAGGGTGGACGTTGATTTTCCATTTCATAGGTAAATACGATCCACAAGACATTTCAGATGCGCCAGGCCGAAAGGCGCAGATATCACAGTCAAGCTGTAAACCATGACAGCGCATTCCATTCTAAGGACTACATCCTGCTAACCAGCAGAAGTTTGAGAATGAACACAGAAGACGACAATGCTGACAAAAATATATTTAAAATTAGCTAAAATCAAAATTTCATCGCCAGTATAAAAATATATTTTAAAATGTCCTACTGTATTATTCCCTGTTAGTGAGTTACATGGAGTATTCGAGTATTAGTGAGTTACATGGAGTATTCGAGTATTAGTGAGTTACATGGAGTATTCGAGTATTAGTGAGTTACATGGAGTATTCGAGTATTAGTGAGTTACAGGGAGTATTCGAGTATTAGTGAGATACAGGGAGTATTCGAGTATTAGTGAGTTACAGGGAGTATTCGAGTATTAGTGAGTTACATGGAGTATTCGAGTATTAGTGAGTTACAGGGAGTATTCGAGTATTAGTGAGTTACAGGGAGTATTCGAGTATTAGTGAGTTACATGGAGTATTCGAGTATTAGTGAGTTACATGGAGTATTCGAGTATTAGTGAGTTACAGGGTTGTATTCGAGTATTAGTGAGTTACAGGGAGTATTCGAGTATTAGTGAGTTACAGGGAGTATTCGAGTATTAGTGAGTTACAGGGAGTATTCGAGTATTAGTGAGTTACATGGAGTATTCGAGTATTAGTGAGTTACAGGGAGTATTCGAGTATTAGTGAGTTACAGGGAGTATTCGAGTATTAGTGAGTTACAGGGAGTATTCGAGTTTTAGTGAGTTACATGGAGTATTCGAGTATTAGTGAGTTACAGGGAGTATTCGAGTATTAGTGAGTTACATGGAGTATTCGAGTATTAGTGAGTTACATGGAGTATTTCAGTGGATTGTGTGATAAAGTTAGGGAGTTACATGAAGTATTCGAGTGTTGGGAGTTACAGGGAGTATTCAAGTGTTGGAAGTTACAGGGATGTTTCAAGTGTAGGGAGTTACAGGGAATATTCAAGTAGCTTGTGTGATAAAGTTATGGAGTTAGAGGGAGTATTCAAGTGTTGGGAGTTGTAGGGAGTTACAGGGAGTATTCAAGTGTAGGGAGTTACAGGGAATATTCAAGTGTAGGGAGTTACAGGGAGTATTCAAGTAGCTTGTGTGATAAAGTTATGGAGTTACAGGAAGCATTCGAGTGGCTTGTGTGATAAAGTTAGGAAGTTACAGGAAGTATTCGAGTGGCTTGTGTGATAAAGGCCGCATGCTCTTGCTGTCGCTACGTCATGTTCAGGGTGCGTTGTGTGTGTGTGTGTGTTTTTTTTAAAATTTACACTCCGACAGAAAAACACGCAAGTCCTTACCGGGGATCGAATTCTGGACCTTACGGGTATGAAACCAACGCTCTCTTCTTTCGACCATTCGATATATCATCGCCAGAGACATTTTAAACAGCTAAAATTCGTCATATAACGACCAATACGGTAATCCAGCCACGCAACCGCTTAGCGTGCAGTTTTTACTACTATAAAATAGGAATCTTAGAAGCCAAATAGTGTGAACTAGACACTGCACTTTATTATATCTTTACAAACCCCCCCCCCCCCCAACTTGAGCTAATAATGACTGTTTACGAAGTGTCTTATCGCTCTAGATCTAACAAGTTCTATTTTCTCTTCAAATTATTTGTACAGAAACAGAATCGCAATGAAAGCTCACCGCCCGTCCCATAGTTCCACGCACTGAGCAATCATGGCATGCAGCCAAAATACTGATCTGGTCTATTTGTCATATTCGGCACTAACCGTTTCTCAAATAAAATAATCCACATTCCTATCTTCAAACCCTCCCTATTCCTTCACAAACTATATATATATCTGATATCCGAATTGGCAGCTATGAATTATGTAAAATATAGATTGACTAGAACAGAGTATCACCGTAAATAGATTGCGTGCCAGATTAGATTCACCCCGACCAGTTAAAATTTCCACAGCAGATTAGTGAGTTAGTGAGTGTCGTAAGGTAACTGCGAAAATAATATAACCATAAAATATCATTTTCAACTTAGATCAGGTAATTTCGTACAACTTACGTTACTGTATGTTTTCCTGTTAATGAGTGCGGAGATGATTTATATGGGTTCTGGACATAAAGGCCGCTTTGCGATAGCAGACTCTGCGACATGTACAGGAAGGGTTTTGATTGTACCTCAGAAAGAAAAAAATCCTGCCCCAAACGTGGTTTGAACCCGGGACATCAAGGGTCTGAGAACAGCGCTCTAACCACACGGCCATTCGCTTCACGTTCCTGCACCACGATCAGGTACATGAATCAGAAAATGTCGGCTATTGCATTAGTTAGTTCGTTAGTCGTCAGATGGTCATCATGGCACTCCGTACAAGTCTATATGCACTCCGATCTCATATTCAGTATATGCTTCTTCAGCATGTGGTAACTGACCGTTCCGTGTTGGTTGTCATAAGCAACTCTATTTTGTTTATTCCTATATGCCGCCCCTTTCATGCAAGACCACGCTTCACTACCAGGCCCTGCATCTAGCCATAGATACTGGAGAGGGAGATAAAATACGCCCCATGTCCAATTGGTCCGACTCCATAACTGCATTTAAAATATCAGCACGATACATTGAACTGCAACTTGTCACTGTGGCAACGCTGGAAAGTCTGTCTACTCTTTCATTTCCCTCAACACCCACGGGGACATTTTATACCTCTTAATATCGGAGATTAAAGAAATTATATATGCTGATGACACCACCCGTATTAGATATGTCGAGGAACAACAGGTTATAATCACATCATTATGTAAGTTAAACATCACAGCGTGGCACATAATTTCTAGCTCAATATTTTTTTAAGACAAAAATAATACACATCAACAGAACTAAACTCAGACATACAATAGTCATCGACAAAGAACAACTAGAAAATGCCTGCAACTTTGAATATCTCGGATAAATTATTCACATCATCACAGGAGATTATTCAACATAGATCAAAAATATAGCACTGTTCCTACATAAACATCGCAAATGAAAAATCTATGGCAAGGTGCAAACGAAACAAAAAAAGGTACTACTATTAAGAAGCTATTCTGTTCCAGTGGCAACATATGGTATGAGACATATAGAAGATGATTGATTCCTCAAATCGACCAAAAAAAACCCAAGTTAACATATTTTAAACATATAAAAAGACAATGCTTTAAAACGATTAATCGCGGAGAAAAACGTTTCAGGGAAGAGAACAAGAGGCAGACCAAGTCTACAATGAACACATAATATCGAAGACTTGAACATAACATTTAAAGAGATTGGGCAGCTGGCACAGAACCTAGAGGCTTACAGTGTGGCAGTGAGGACACCGTTCTATAAAGGACACGTCACAAAGATGATGACCTTACCGAGGGTGATGGTCTCTGGCACATACCAAGACAATTTAATGTTGACACCACCTTCATTGCTGATAAATCACTTTACAGAACGCAAGTCTTATCTAATAATACAACTGGAGAGTTATGTAAAATAAATGTGGGAGCTCGGCAAGGATGCATGTTTTCAACATATACCTAGAGAGCGACCGGCGACAGTAAATATCTTTGTACAGAAAGTAAACATGAGCTAAGATGCGTATTTTCTATCATTTCCGTAAATTTCGTTGGTCGGCCTTGGTGTTTTTATTTGTATTTTTCATGCCACTTCCAATATATAAATACTGACAAAATAAAATCACAATTAGCAGACACATAACGAAGACGGTCTTATTTAGTGTCTGTTGACATGACTATACTGAAGCCCGGTGATGTCTAGAGCACATAATAAGATACTGGAGCCCGGTGATGTCTAGAGCACATAATAATATACTAGAGCCCTGTCATGTCTAGAGTACATAAGATACTGGAGCCCGGTGATGTCTATAGCACATAATAAGATACTGGAGCTCTGTCATGTCTAGAGCACATAATAAGATACTGGAGCCCGGTGATGTCTAGAGCACATAATAAGATACTGGAGCCCTGTCATGTCTAGAGCACATAATAAGATACTGGAGCCCTGTCATGTCTAGAGCACATAATAAGATACTGGAGCCCGGTGATGTCTAGAGTACATAATAAGATACTGGAGCCCTGTCATGTCTAGAGTACATAAGATACTGGAGCCCTGTCATGTCTAGAGCACATAATAAGATACTGGAGCCCGGTGATGTCTAGAGTACATAATAAGATACTGGAGCCCTGTCATGTCTAGAGTACATAAGATACTGGAGCCCTGTCATGTCTAGAGCACATAATAAGATACTGGAGCCCGGTGATGTCTAGAGCACATAATAAGATACTGGAGCCCTGTCATGTCTAGAGCACATAATAAGATACTGGAGCCCTGTCATGTCTAGAGCACATAATAAGATACTGGAGCCCGGTGATGTCTAGAGTACATAATAAGATACTGGAGCCCTGTCATGTCTAGAGTACATAAGATACTGGAGCTCTGTCATGTCTAGAGCACATAATAAGTTACTGGAGCCCGGTGATGTCTAGAGTACATAATAAGATACTGGAGCCCTGTTATGTCTAGAGTACATAAGATACTGGAGCCCTGTCATGTCTAGAGCACATAATAAGATACTGGAGCCCGGTGATGTCTAGAGTACATAATAAGATACTGGAGCCCTGTCATGTCTAGAGTACATAAGATACTGGAGCCCGGTGATGTCTAGAGCACATAATAATATACTAGAGCCCTGTCATGTCTAGAGCACATAATAAGATACTGGAGCCCGGTGATGTCTAGAGCACATAATAATATACTAGAGCCCTGTCATGTCTAGAGTACATAAGATACTGGAGCTCTGTCATGTCTAGAGCACATAATAAGATACTGGAGCTCTGTCATGTCTAGAGCACATAATAAGATACTGGAGCCCGGTGATGTCTAGAGTACATAAGATACTGGAGCCCGGTGATGTCTAGAGCACATAATAATATACTGGAGCCCGGTGATGTCTAGAGCACATAATAATATACTGGAGCCCTGTCATGTCTAGAGCACATAATAAGATACTGGAGCCCTGTCATGTCTAGAGCACATAATAATATACTGGAGCCCTGTCATGTCTAGAGCACATAATAAGATACTGGAGCCCAGTGATGTCTAGAGCACATAATAAGATACTGGAGCCCGGTGATGTCTAGAGCACATAATAAGATACTGGAGCCCGGTGATGTCTAGAGCACATAATAAGATACTGGAGCCCGGTGATGTCTAGAGCACATAATAAGATACTGGAGCCCGGTGATGTCTAGAGCACATAATAAGATACTGGAGCTCTGTCATGTCTAGAGCACATAATAAGATACTGGAGCCCGGTGATGTCTAGAGCATATAATAATATACTGGAGCCCGGTGATGTCTAGAGCACATAATAATATACTGGAGCCCTGTCATGTCTAGAGCACATAATAAGATACTGGAGCTCTGTCATGTCTAGAGCCCATAATAATATACTGGAGCCCTGTCATGTCTAGAGCACATAATAAGATACTGGAGCTCTGTCATGTCTAGAGCACATAATAAGATACTGGAGCTCTGTCATGTCTAGAGCACATAATAAGATACTGGAGCTCTGTCATGTCTAGAGCACATAATAAGATACTGGAGCCCTGTCATGTCTAGAGCACATAATAATATACTGGAGCCCTGTCATGTCTAGAGCACATAATAATATACTGGAGCCCTGTCATGTCCTGTCATGAGTACATAAGATACTGGAGCCCGGTGATGTCTAGAGCACATAATAATATACTGGAGCCCTGTCATGTCTAGAGCACATAAGATACTGGAGCCCTGTCATGTCTAGAGCACATAATAATATACTGGAGCCCTGTCATGTCTAGAGCACATAATAAGATACTGGAGCTCTGTCATGTCTAGAGCACATAATAATATACTGGAGCCCTGTCATGTCTAGAGCACATAATAAGATACTGGAGCTCTGTCATGTCTAGAGCACATAATAAGATACTGGAGCTCTGTCATGTCTAGAGCACATAAGATACTGGAGCCCGGTGATGTCTAGAGCACATAATAAGATACTGGAGCCCTGTCATGTCTAGAGCACATAATAATATACTGGAGCCCTGTCATGTCTAGAGCACATAATAATATACTGGAGCCCTGTCATGTCTAGAGTACATAAGATACTGGAGTCCGGTGATTCAAGAAAAATCATAATGTAACAAACATGATTTGAACCAGGTTCGGTCAGATGGCACATACTCTCCTCGCAACTTTGAGTAACACGTTTACCATAATATTAAATGTTTGTGGTTCTCGTGGAATTTACATACTTGTGGCTTATGTGTTGTTGTCTATATGTCGATCGACCAGTTTATGCTCATAGTTGCTTCAGACTGTACACGTTTTAAAACTTGACTACAATCGAATCTTACATTATATATATATATATAAATCTTCTGCGATCAACTGTTAAACATACAGTCCAATATTGATCATTTATAGATCGGTTTGTTTTAGCTCAACTTGGGTTTCTTGAACTTGTTTTGTAGAGAAACTCCTGTTTGTCTTTCTGTTAACAGCCAAACTGGGACAATTATGGTTTCTCGTGTCTTTGTTACTGCTTCGAAGATGAAGGTCGCAGAAACAATTCGGTTACGTCTTCTTTAAACGTCAGTGTCCCCTTCTCGATCGAAATATCGTGACCTGTTACTTTCTGCTCAAATTGTTAATGTTGTCTTGCTCGGGTTTATAGTCTCGGGAAGACGCTTGATTTACTATGTTATTGTAGATATATCACACTGATGAGATTAGGAATGCTTCTCAAATTTAATGTAACTTATCTATAAAACATGCGTCTATTTACGGCAGACCAAGTCCGACTGTGCAGTAGAACATTGTTTTATTATTCCATAATTGTAAACAAACATAACACTGTTGTATTCGCTTGCCTATCAAAGTGCTGTGTATACGCCGATATTCAAATAGTGTTCTCCTAGTTGTCCAATCTTGTTTTCTGGTCATTGTCCAAGTGTAGCATTCTTATTAGTGTCCGATTGTTGTATTATCATCATTGTCCAAGTGTAGCATTCTTATTAGTGTCCGATTGTTGTATTATCATCATTGTCCAAGTGTAGCATTATTATTAGTGTCCGATTGTTGTATTATCATCAGTCCAAGTGTAGCATTCTTATTAGTGTCCGATTGTTGTATTATCATCATTGTCCAAGTGTAGCATTCTTATTAGTGCCCGATTGTTGTAGTATCATCATTGTCCAAGTGTAGCATTCTTATTAGTGTCCGATTGTTGTATTATCATCATTGTCCAAGTTTAGCATTCTTATTAGTGTCCGATTGTTGTATTATCATCATTGTCCAAGTTTAGCATTCTTATTAGTGTCCGATTGTTGTATTATCATCATTGTCCTAGTGCTGTATTATCTTAGATGTCTGGTTGATATATATTCCGAGCTCAGTGACATCTATGTCACGCCCCCACATGGCAGCTGACCATCAGCTTCAATGGACTAATCTTGCTTCAGCGACCGTTAACCAGAACGTGACAACCCTATCAGTCAATCAACCATCCGCATTAATTAGTCATTGTAACTTGTCAATTCAGTTGCACTTCGAGATCAAGTTGAACCAATCGTTCATCATAAAATAACCAGTAGACACTTCGGAATCTCACGTTTTTTCATTACTTACGAATAGACTTGAAATCATCTGGATCTGTCATCCAAAACTCTCAAATAGACGCCAGTAAAACACAACAGAAGTAAATAATACTCGAATTTTGATACCACAAGCTACTGAACTTCTGATTTGCTTTTTTAACACTGATGTAATATTAGCACATCCGACTGAAATCTAAAACACGGGACCAAACACAAAGCTGGGAACTCTGAACTCTTTACTCTCAATGTCGAGCGCTTAATGCTTTTTTTCGACTGGCTCATTGCCACGGCTATTTCTGCCTAGCATCATGTTGTTCTCAATTTGGGCAATATATCGCGCGAGTCCACGTGTGGTCAAGCTTTGTATCGCCAACATCCAAGCATTGCTCTGTCACATGTTTGTTGATATTAAGTGATTAATTTAGGCCGGTGACACTTCTCGGAGCAGCATCTGTTTGTTTATGTTTACTACGTGTTGACAGATGCCACGAATATGTCACAACGCTAACAACTGTGTATAGGGAAAATCATACGCCATCAATAATTTTAATGATTTAGGTAATCTCTCTCTCTCTCTCTCTCTCTCTCTCTCTCTCTCTCTGTCACTCTACTGTATTTGCTTCAAATTAATAAATATGGACACATTTTTCCGCACATGAGAAATAAGTCTTTTCATTGACATACATGTCACACACTCATATATATCGGATTGTTGTGTGTATTCTCGCCATTGTCCAAGCGTTTCTCTCTTGTAGATGCTTGTTGTTGTATTATGGTAATTGGTCCGAGCTCAGCATTCGTATCGTTGTCCGGTTATTTTTTATTTACTTTTTAAATCACAATTATATCAGGACACTAGATTTTCAGCAGGATGTAGTCCCGAAAACAGAAATGGCGTTGTGCCGCCGTTTTATTTGCACCAATGACCCGACACATTCGAATTGATATTTGTAACTACTACTTTTAGCGTGTTTACCATGTCCAGTGAACTCCTTTAAACCATATCGCTGGTGTAGCGTGCAAAACGTACAAGAGAATTGATTCTCATACGTACAAGCTGGTACCAAGCTCAAAGCTAATCATGCATGCTTGAAATTTTTGTCACTGGTTTGTGTCGTTATAGACATATTACACAATCACCGATTGTCTGCGATAAGTATTAGGTATTAGATATATTGATTATCCTCTTCCCACACCGGACATGTCTATAGGTGCTCAGATCTCCGCTTCAGTAAACCTCTTAGGGTATAACGGCTGATGGTTCCGGTTCTATGTTGGATCACTGCTCTTTTTGAAATCCTATCCTCACTCCTAAATCGGCCATTTTCAATATTGATTTATTTTCATTGATCTCAAACTTCTCTGATCGTGCGGATTCATGAAGAGCAATGAGTATGTCTTCTCGATTCATATGCTGACCATCTGTTATAGTGGCGAGGCTAGCTAGTTGGTCGGCCAGTTCGTTCCCCCCCCCCACACCCGCGTGTCCGGGGACAGAGATAAGCGTTGAGTTTTCGTAGTGATGCTTTCATTTTAGCTCCCTCTAATGACTCCACCCATCCCTTACGTACATCACATGTTTTGACTTTCTGAATCATATTCATTGAATCACTTAGCATGCAAGCACGGAAAGAGACTTGTTATTCCAGCCAGTTAAGCGCCTGCGTTACAGCAAGGTCTGCGAAAGCTATTTTCCATAGCTTGGATACGCGAGCATGTGTATCCAATATTATTTTTAAACATCTGACCACTATCCAAATATTGGATGAGATCTAACTCGGAATAGCACACTGCAGATTCAATAATATGTACCATAATAGAAACATCATCCAGAAAATTGACCCATACAAGATATACCAAAGCTGACTTTATGTAAAGGCCTTCGAATATTTGTCACTCCCTTGGCTGATCAGTGTTTTTTATTCGTGACTGCGTATATTTTATGTCGCTAGACAATGAGAAATACTAATTGAATTAGCCAACCAACCGTGGGTGATCAATTTGAAGGCATCTACTATCTTGTCGGTTGTGGACAAATTGTAGAATGCATGCTTGGTGTCTGATAGCTTCAGGAGAAAGACAAACCTTAGAACGCATGCTTGGTGTCTGATAGCTTCAGGAGAAAGACAAACCTTAGAACGCATGCGCGGTGTCTGATAGTTTCAAGAGGAAAACAAACAGTAGAACGCATGCGCGGTGTCTGATAGTTTCAAGAGAAAAACAAACAGTAGAACGCATGCGCGGTGTCTGATAGTTTCAAGAGAAAAACAAACAGTAGAACGCATGCGCGGTGTCTGATAGTTTCAAGAGAAAAACAAACAGTAGAACGCATGCGCGGTGTCTGATAGTTTCAAGAGAAAAACAAACAGTAGAACGCATGCGCGGTGTCTGATAGTTTCAAGAGAAAAACAAACAGTAGAACGCATGCGCGGTGTCTGATAGTTTCAAGAGAAAAACAAACAGTAGAACGCATGCGCGGTGTCTGATAGTTTCAAGAGAATGACCGACTATGACCATGTGTAATACCCCATCAGTTTCAAAACGGAGATACGTTGCCATTTTCACGAAACGTGGTACAAGTCCCGTGGAGAAAGGAGGATTGTGTTAGTAAGACTGTCTAATAATTTAAACTCACTCACATTTGGTCATGGTTTGCGCGCAGCTAAATGCTGCCGTTTCACTTCATACTGGTAATGTTGCTGAAACGTCTGAGTGATATCAAAGGAATCAACAATAGTCGAAAAGCAACGTCCCATACATGATATGGTTTCTTTTGTTTTTATGGTTGTATAAAATTTCTTTGGTTCGACCACTGTAAAATACCGGTCTTGAAACTGTTGTTTCCTGTATGAATGTGGGGTGGGGGGGGGGGGGAAGCAGAGATTGATTTCATGCTCAGATGCTCAGAAAAGAAGTCTCCTACTCAGAAATAATGGGGGGTGTGCCAGTATGTGTGTTATGGGGAAGAAGTCTCTGTAGAGAGTTGCAGAAGGGCATAAGTTCTCAAGGTGGCAAAAAGAAGCTCTATAAGTACCCGTTAAAGACCTAAATGAAAGTCTTTAGAATAAATATACCAAGATATATGGGAAGAACTTAAACGAAATAGGCATTCATGGCGATATACAATTTTTTTTAAAAGCGCAGTATCTTGTGAAAAGCTGTGAAATGCTGCAGATCAACAGCGGAGAGTAGGTAGTAGTCACGAGTAGATAAAAAAAGCATCTGCCAGTGTTCATCTCACGCCCGAAGTACATTTATAAATTTGAACAAACGTCCAAGTAAATTTGCGACCAGAATTGAGCTCACGGTCAAGGACATAACTCTAACTGAATTTCAAAGATGGCGGTAACACATGGTCAATACCATCATGTGATCACATGGTCAATACCATCATGTGATGGATGAACAACACACTACAAAATGTATAGGGGGCGGGGAAGATAGCATATTCCATTATTTGTGTGTGCAGACAGATATCTTCACCCAAAGATCGAGATGAAAGTTAAGAGACGAATGATCTACAGTATATTTCTACCAACACTGTGTTACCAGTGCCAAACCTGGTCTCTCTCATCTTCACATTACAGAAAGATAGCGACATGTGAGATGAAATGCTTGAGGAAAGCTGCCTGGGTCACCAGGCTCGATAGATTACGAAATGAATATATTAGGGAAAGAATAGGTATAATATCTTGTACAGATTACATAGAGAGAGAACAGATCAAGTGGTTTGGCCACATTATGAGAATACATCACAAAAAGTTGCCTGCACAAGCATATAACCAAATGAGATCAGGGTACAAAGCCAGAGGAAGACCACGGAAAAGATGGATAGAAAACGTCAGGGACATCCTCTACAGACACGGTATTAGCACAGCTGAGGCCACACATCTGGCTTTAGAACGCAAGCTCGAGCTCCAATCATCCCTACGCTTAACGGCAAGAGTGGATCACAAACCACCTGGAGAAAGACAATAGACATATCAAATAAAATCAACGCACTCAACCATTTAGTGGCACGGTATCAATGTTGGCTACTTTTGACTACATCGTTTTAGTATGACCAAACATGTCTTTTATTCACACTTCAGAACCCTTTCACCATCTGCAATCGTTATCTATGTCCACTTTCTTCCAATGCAGTTCAGCTGTCCAATTGTGATATTAATCCCCAGATTGATTACAGCAGCTAAGCCTTAAGTCAACACGGAATAGATACTGGTTAAGACAGAACTCTTGGATCTTGTCAACGCTGGTGAATAATTACAACTAAGTCACATAGGAATGTTTCAATGGGTCTATGTTAATACTATTACTAATCTGCAGATAGTGGTCCTTGTTCTCAAATCTAGAGTATCTGGTGAACATATATTGTAGAATGTGCACGTAATTTATTGCATAGAGAACAAGACCGTAGATAAGCTGGTTGGGTTCCCCCCACCAGCAAATCAGAGCATGTGTTTTACTACTATAAATGGATATAGTATTCGGCAACAACACAACGTAGTAAAGATATTAGGGGGTGGTAAAACACAGGGGAATAAGGGAAATAAATAGAAATAAGTATGGAGTGTTGCAACACAGTAACACGCTAACAACAACAACAGAAATATATCACGTAACGACCAAAAAGTCTTCATCAGAACATCAATAAAAATATTAATGTTCTTGTAATATTCAATTTTTGCTGTCGTTCTGATGAAAACATGATTCTTGATTATGAACAAGCGTCACAGCACTGGGGACATTCCCACATATGCTCTGCTTGCTGTTCCGTCAGCCATCTAAAAGTGTATACGCACAATGTCCCAGTCAGTTGATGACTATCTGATGAAGACTATTTAATCGAAACGTCGTTTGTATTTGTTGATGTTGTTAGGGTCTTATGTACTTTGTTGTAACATTCCTTAATTATTTCTGTGTTTTTCATTGTTAGTACTGGGTACTTAGCCCCCTCAACTCCCCCCCCCCCCCCCCACGATTTTATTTTACAAACAAGTTATCACATTTCCATCAACGGGAAGAGTTGTGACACGAAAACGTACGGCTGATATTTTTTCCCCTTTTGTTTAATGTAGACACTTCGCTACCCATTGAGAGAAATGTATCTACGACCCTGATCGTGACAAGTTACATCCATTTCGGTCATAACACACATCATTCATTGTTAACATCGTGTTGTATTGTTTGTGTCAGTTTTCTGCTCTTTTGCCTCTAGATTGTATATTTCCAGCTATCATTCATACTCTTACAGACATCATGTATGTGTTTTAACTAGTTCTGCTATGTGATCGATCAAAGTGAATTTCTATACTCGTCATGTGCTAATTTTGTGTTCTTGAAAAAGATCTTTTTTGGTCGAAACGTCGCTTTGTGTGATTTCAACTGAATATCAATACTTCATTACTTATTTGTTTGCGTTCGTTCTCAAACTCCCACCAGATCTCTTTTGTAGCAGGACAATGGTCCTACTTGATTTCCAGCAAAGATGTAGTCTAAAACACCGAAATTCGTTGTGTCGCCATTTTTCACCAATGATCCGACATATTTGACTTCGGTGGTACCATGTTCCTTATTTTAGAATGCTGGATTACAGATTTACTGCAGTCGCAATCTAATAGATAGCAAGCGATAGAGATAGCAAGCGTAGACGTTGAAAGGATTGAGAAAGCGTAGAGAACTGACTTTACTGTATACTGGATTCCATATGTACTCGGTATCACTCATAGCATGTAACGTCATAGCTTAAAAAGAGCCCCCCCCCCCCATGCTTTTTCACAAAACCCACCTTATTAACAAGACGTCACAAGCCGGATTCGAATCTATGACCTCTTAAGCACAAGATGAACGCCTTAACCAAGACAGTCGACAGTAGGAGACCTCTCTACATGACTTCATTCGTTAAGTTTTTGATTATTGTCGTAAATTTCGTTGATCACTATATACATACTTGGAGTCGCATTTCTTAAATAGCCACGGCGACCAACGAAATTCAAGAAAATATCACAATCGACCATTCAAGTCAAGTTTACATTTTCTGTATGCATGTCATTATACTGGTGACAGCTGTTGTCTCAACAACAACTACACAACGAAGATTCCTAAGAACGCGGGAGTAAGAAAGTATGACGATGATGACAGAAGACATAGGGAGTATGAATGTTTCTCTTGTTACATGTGGCTAGCAGTTGTGCGTTACTTTCAGTTGCAGTTTGCTCATTCTCTGGCATTCGTTGTGATGGAAAAGTTTTCCACCGTTTCTAAAAGTCCCACATGACTTCCAGTTTCTAAACGTCCCACATGGCTGTCCCAGTTTCTAAACGTCCCACATGGCTGTCCCAGTTTCTAAACGTCCAACATGACTCCCAGTTCCTAAACGCCCCACATGACTGTCCCAGTTCCTAAACGTCCCACATGACTGTCCCAGTTTCTAAACGTCCCACACGACTGTCCCAGTTTCTAAACGCCCCACATTTCTGTCCCAGTTTCTACACGTCCCACATGGCTGTCCCAGTTTCTAAACGTCCCACATCAATGTCCCAGTTTCTACACGTCCCACATGACTGTCCCAGTTTCTAAACGTCCCACATGACTGTGCCAGTTTCTAAACGCCCCACATGACTGTGCCACAATGTGGCTGTAAGGTACAAAGCCATGAGCTGTACAGTCTATTATTCAGGAGGTCGATAATAATCACTGCAAAAAAAAACAACTGTTATCCAACAGGCAAAACTTTGAACAGAGTAATGAAGTTTTCATAATCAATGGTATTACTCATAATACACACAAATCTACGTTTTGACTAAAAGACCTCTATCAAGAACACAATACATGAGTAAAATCACAGTGCCATTTTACTTGTTGTGTGATGTGTTGTAATCTTGATAAAGGCCTTTTTCGTCGTAACGTCGATTTGTGTGTCTTATTGTATGTTTTACCAGTGATTGGCAAAACTTCATTACACTGTACCACATTTCTACTATTCGGGGAAGGGGTTCCATGACTTTCTCACAATCACGAGGCATGCTGCAGATAAAGAGGTTTATTCTTTCTCAGAAATTTCAGACAGTACGTGCCGACTGTTATATATTAACATCCTCACTTCTTATGTATTCATGACCATACTCCCGATAGTTAGCAGGATATAATCTGGGAAACGGAAAGCATTATCATGGTTTACAGATTAGATGCGATATCTGCTAATTTCTGATTGACACATCAAACTAGCAAGGTTGTTGGAATACTCTGATCTAAGAGATACAGCAGTTACCACAATTACTGAACACAACCTAGCTGCATCTTACACTCGTGTTGCCGGCGCCCGAAAGGGGAGCAAAGAATAGCAACACTGTTTACCTTCCACGCATGTCGTAAAAGGCGACTAAGGAGGTTCGGAGTTTTAGTTGGCTATCCCATCCCATATAGGGTCAGTGACCCAAAGCCATGCTGAAGTCGGATGTCAGGCCGAAAGGCGCAGATATCGCATCAATGCTGTAAACCATGACACAACGCATTCCATTCTCCGGACTACATCCTGCTAATTTGCAGGAGTTTGAGAACGAACGCAGAAGAAGAAGAAACACCCAAAACAGTAATAGTTATAGCTAGAACAGTAATAGTTATAGCTAGAACAGTAATAGTTATAGCTAGAACAGTAATAGTTATAGCTGAAACAGTAATAGTTATAGCTAGAACAGTAATAGTTATAGCTGAAACAGTAATAGTTATAGCTAAAACATTAACCCCTTATCTGTTGTGGTATCCTTTAAGGATATAATGAGGGGTTTCCACTATTTTGCTGAAATTTTCTTCTTAGTTTCCGAGGGCCGAAAGGCGCAGATATCGCATCAATGCTGTAAACCATGACACAACGCATTCCATTCTCCGGAATACATCCTGTTAATCTGCAGGAGTTTGAGAAAGAACGCAGAAGAAGAAGAAGAGCTGCATCTTACATCAGGCATAGTAAATAACAGTGATTACTAGTATGTGTTCCCTTTTTCACGCCCGGACAACACGTGGACATACAGCCTCTCACTGCTTTGAGGATTCTTGAGACTAACAAGAATTGAATCATTCTGTTCTAACGGCACCGAATTGCCTTGCAACTTGAGCAATTGGGTTTTTCCGTAGTCAATGCAGTTGGTCAAGTATGGAAAACCCCGTTTACTCAAGTTACAAGGCGATTCGGTGCCGTTAGAACGGACATGGCTCAATTCTGGTTAGTTTCAAGAATTTTTAATTTATCCTCTTGCTTCCTACGTTAATTTACTACACTGAGGCTGGACTTAACAGTGTCTGTCGGCAGATATAGAAGATCTAAGTGCTAAACGCAAACATGCCTTCATTCGGTACATTTTTTTTATTAATGTCACGTTTTTCATTGGTTACTATTTATATACTTGGAGCAGCCTTGGCTATTTATGGCATGCGATTCCAAGTATATAAATATTGACCAACGAAAAACATGGGAATAATCAAGAAAAGTAACGAATGAAGGCCTTATTAATTCTGTTAGAAAGCATGTAGTACTCTGTCAATAGCCACGACTTAACATTAGAAATGAATCTATATTCAAAACTAATCGACATTCTACTCTGATGAAAGACAAAACATCACTATCAAAATATCCCATCTCTCCTTTTTCAACTACTCTACATTACGTTTAAAGGTAGGATTGGGGCACTTAATAGCGTGCACTATATGCAATAACGATGATCTGACGACTAACAAACATCACCCTCATCAACACATGATAATGACTCACCCCAGTTCTGTGACAGCTCAAAGAATTCCATATTGATATCTCTGAAAATAAATCAACACAGTAGAACATAATAGCAATCATAACAAGTCTCGTGCATAATGAGACTACACTAAATAGACATAAGCACGGGTGAGTTACAACAAAACTACTGATCATAAAAAGATATGAAAATAATGATAACAATACTAGGACATCACAAATTAACGTTGATATAGAGAGAGAAAAAAAACTGTTAAACAGCCAACTATGTCAATTATCAACTTATATTAATCTTGAAACACAAATCTATCCCGAGGACAACAAGAACGCGAATCGTTAATTAAATCTTCATACCAACAGTGAAGTATCACTAACAGAGGCTGAGACGAACAAAATAACAAGAGAGAAAGCTTACTACGTGAGAAATGAGATGTTCTAAGAGAAGCAAACAGAACAAGAAGAGATCATGTGAGGAATGAAGAATAAATTGTTGGAACAACGTGTCAAATACATTGACAAATAGACCGAAATGGTTCGGCCATTTAATGAGAATGAACCCATATTGACCAGCAAGATAGAGAAGACGAAGAAGGAGTAGAAACATTATTGTGTAGATATGGCATGACAGTCTATAATATACGGCCTACTGGCTAAAGGGAAATTGAATATTTCTATTGACTCATTCAACTATTTATGTGATTTTCATTGGTCAGTATGATTATATTTTGTGTGACAGCCAATGGAAAATCATAGGAATAGTAACGAGTAATTTTTAAAGCTGGATGTTCTATTAGCCAGAATTTCTTAATTGTAGGCGACCATGGACGGGGCGCTGTGTAGTTTCCAAAAGAGAAAGTCTCACTACAAGTATTTAAGCATGTCATCTACTGGGAGCTTGGTGAATGCATGGTAGTTAGCCTGATTGACAACTCACAGCAGAATTGATGTACAAGGTGACACAAAATATACGCACAGTCACCAATGAAAAACACGCAACAACCAACGTGTGTGACCACTTGGAAGAACTTGTCATAAATTCGGCTGTGATATGCCATACCTTCCGCATACGGAGAGGAAGAGTAAGATTAGAGAATTACCAGTGGAAAGATACTACCAAGAGGTGTATAAACAGCAACCACCTCCAATAACGTAGAAAGCAACTTCCCAGACCCGATAGTAGTATTGTTGTTATAAGAAATATAATCTACCATCTATGGCGATGATGGATGTAACCCACAAGACAATTCTCAGCCACAAAGAGTCTACCACAGCATGTAAAACCAGGAATATGGTCATTAATTTTTGCTAATAACTAAAGACACGCATAATAACACACACATACACATAGACGTTTCGACCAAGAGACCTTTATCAAGACAAAAATTGGAACAAAATTAAAACATACAACAGAAAACGAACAGTGAGGATATGGACGTTCACTCTGGCATGCACAGGACATTCAGGTTACGGCTATTAAGTCGTGCTTCTCTGATGACCAGACCCGTCTGGCACTTGAGAACCGCTACATTTACCAATATGGCACTCTTAAACTCAGCAGTTTTATTATGTGTTTCTTTAGTTATTAGCAAAACTTCATTACCCTATTTCTGGATTTACCTGTTGGATTTTAGTAAGTACATAAGTACGCAGTAAGTACATATTATAGATCTTCCACAGCATGTACATGGAAGCACAGGCCCACTTATGTCATCGTGTGTTGTGTTTTTTTAGACGCGCAGCTCTTAAACTAACTGTTATCACTTTGTCTTTATTTCATTTCTGCTCTTTTCTCTCCATGTAACACATCTATGGCATCCTGTTTCCATAATTCCATATCAATGCATGCCTGTATCATGCATACTTGGTTTGCATAGTCTTTGTACTGAAGCAGAGATCGACCCAGATATCTTTTCCCAGACTGTAATTCTCGATACAGTAGATCATTCGGTGTTATGCCATATTCTATCCGCCTAGTGTGTCCTAGCCATCAAAGTCTGCGCAGACTGAGCATTGAAAAAAATTGAAATATATAAACTATGTTTTGTCCATGTAGCACCATGTCTCTCTCTCTCTCTCACTCTTGATGTGTTAGCTCCAAAGGAAAGGTAATACCATTACACTTGTAACAAGACAAGATACGTGTGCTTCTGTATCACCAGAGATGTGCTCTATCTGTCCGTCTTTCGGTACTCACACCTTAGACCAGATGCCACTGCCCTGTCACACTATTTGGTTTTAGATTGCTTTTCCTAGTTATAAGGTAATGCTTGTATCTTCTGACATGTGCTCCTCCGCCCGAAGCCGTTTGTACAATGTTGGTTGTCGGGATAGGTAAAAGTCGCCCGACTTACTGCGTTAACGGAACAGGTTGTACTGATTACTATCATTCCGTAGATCAGTCATCCGACTACTGTAATTCGGTAGATCCGTCATCCGACTACTGTTACAAAAGAGCCCACTCATCCGACTGTTGCCATTCGGTAGATCAGTCTTCCGACTACTGTCACACGGCAGCCCACTCATCCGACTACTGACATACAGTATCTCAGTCATCCGACAACTGACATACATTATCTCAGTCATCCGACTACTGACATACAGTATCTCAGTCATCCGACTACCGTCGCACGGTAGCTCAAAATGTCCAATAATGACACTGTGGATAAGGTACGTGTGATAAATCGACGTTATGATAAGCAAAGGTGGCACTGATCTGGGCACTCAAGTACTTTTAATTGGTATTTTCACGGATTTGAAGAGTCTACTCTCGGCTCTTGAGCCGTGCACGAGGCAGTAAAATAAGGGTTTACCCAATTGTCAATGTCAGAACGTCTGTTCAGAATTTCTAAAGACAGACAATAACTGAAAATAATGGCTGTAATACTTTTGTTAGCATGTTGTGTCAAGTCTCCTATTTTAGTATATGCCCAATTCGACTTAATCCTTCTTCACAATAGTCATTCGCGCTGGAGAAGTAGCGTCACTTATCTTGGCTGATTTGACTTGTTCAGGAAATTATTAGAAGGTGTAGGAAGATCAATAATATGGAAACCGTTGGGGGAAAAGCAAACAGAAAAAGAGTTATGAATTCACGGAGAAGAGAGACCATGTTGAATTGGACAAAGATGGGATCACGTGGACTTGAGGTTGAGAACATATTCAACGATAGAGACAAATTAAAAATTATTGTCCATGGCATATGCAACCGATGATATGTGTAAACACCCTAGGAGTGCAGGGAGTGTGAAGAGGAAACCGCTATAGTTTAATTGTTAGTGCACTGGTGTCCGAACTGAGTGATCCAAGATTCATTTTGCAGTTCAACGTAACATTTAAAAACACCAACGATTTTTATGTCGGCCCAACTTAAATAAATAGGCACCAGATCTTCCTGGAGTCGGCCCAGCTTACATAAACAGGCACCAGATCTTCCTGGAGTCGGCCCAGCTTAAATAAACAGGCACCAGATCTTCCTGGAGTCGGCCCATCTTAAATAAACAGGCACCAGATCTTCTTGGAGTCGGCCCAGCTTAAATAAACAGGCACCAGATCTTCCTGGAGTCGGCCCATCTTAAATAAACAGAAACCAGACAGATCTTCCTGGAGTCGGCCCATCTTAAATAAACAGAAACCAGACAGATCTTCATGGAATCAGCCCAGCTTAAATAAACAGGCACCAGATCTTCCTGGAGTCGACCCAGCTTAAAAAACAGGAACTAGACAGATCTTCCTGGAGTCGGCCCAGCTTAAATAAACAGGCACCAGATCTTCCTGGAGTCGGCCCAGCTTAAATAAACAGGCACCGGATCTTCCTGGAGTCGGCCCAGCTTAAATAAACACACACCAGACAGATCTTCCTCGAGTCGGCCCAGCTTAAATAAACACACACCAGACAGATCTTCCTGGAGTCGGCCCAGCTTAAATAAACAGGCACCGGATCTTCCTGGAGTCGGCCCAGCTTAAATAAACACACACCAGACAGATCTTCCTCGAGTCGGCCCAGCTTAAATAAACACACACCAGACAGATCTTCCTGGAGTCGGCCCAGCTTAAATAAACAGGCACCAGATCTTCCTGGAGTCGGCCCAGCTTAAATAAACAGGCACCAGATCTTCCTGGAGTCGGCCCAGCTTAAATAAACAGGCACCGGATCTTCCTGGAGTCGGCCCAGCTTAAATAAACATACACCAGACAGATCTTCCTGGAGTCGGTCCATCTTAAATAAACAGGCACCAGATCTTCCTGGAGTCGGCCCATCTTAAATAAACAGGCACCAGATCTTCCTGGAGTCGGCCCAGCTTAAATAAACAGACACCAGATCTTCCTGGAAAGGTAAAAGCGACGCGAGGTAAACGGTTGGACAATGAAACATACAAGTCTAATACTATATGAAACTTCTTCTGCATTTGTTCTCATACTCACGCAGAATAGCAGGATGTAGTCCGGAGAACGTATTGTGTCGTGCCATGGTTTACAGCTTATCTGCATTGCCTGCTCATTTCAGTATGACACATCAGACTTCAGTATGGATAATGGATCACTTAGACTCTATATATGCGGCGACAGGGGACTCTACCTCGAAGACTACCTAGTTGTCTCTTACGACATTCATGGAAAGTAAATAGCGATGCAATTCTTTACTTTGTTTTCTAGCCATGGAAACATCATGGCGTTTGTGTTAATCAATAACTGCAGAGTTGGGACATCAGATTACAGTATATAACCAGTTGTTGTTGTAAAGTGACTTCATTCAACATCTCTTTATTTCAATAACTGCAGAATATGGGATATCTCCTTCTGATGCAGCGTGACCATGGTCCTACTAGATCTCACCGAGATGTAGTGCAGAAAATGAAAATACTTTGTGTCACCGTTTTATATGCGATGTCCCGATACATCCGTCTTTGGCAGGCAGTCTCTTTCTAGCTACTTTCCGCTGTTGCGCTACTGCGTGTATCTTCTTTTCACAAAATGCTGCGCCGTGATTTTAATACTATACCGCTGTATTTGCGGCGTCTTCCATGGATCATGTCAAAGGCGTTCAATGTGATCATTAACGAGTCATTTAGCGCTTCCATTGACCACCTTGAAAGAGTATGTTCTTCTGCAACTCACCTTAGAGAACTATCTTTGGTAGGCAACGATAAGCATTCATACCAGATGACTTGCCAAACGAGCGCGTATCTACATCCCAATAGTGTCAATACCAACTCTCTCAATGACTGGCATCTGGAATCTTATCTTGCCATCTGATGTTCGTAATATTTTTCAGACAAGTTGTGTGAACGTGATGCCGTTTGTTTACCGTTCGTGTATCACCAGCGTATAGCAGCACTGGAAGTACAACTTCTCTGTAAACGTTCATCTTAGTCTTTGGCAACACCTTCTTCAATGGGGAGCTGCGTTAGCGCAGTGGCTTCGCATATGAGTGGTCCTGGGTTCATTCCCCAGCTGAGGCGGAAATGTTTTCAGATCTCAACGGCTCCCAGGTCGACCCAGCCTTAAATGGGTACCGGATTAATCCGGGAAGTAAAGACTGCGAGGGAGAGGAGATGGCTACCGCCCTCATTTGCAGAGCCTGTGAAATGTGAGATCGCTAACATCTCACACCCCTACGGCATTAATAAATGCTATGGGTTACTTTACTTTTTTACTTACTACTTCAATAGAAGACCTCTTAACTGGATCCCATTCGTAACGTTTTTGATTATTCTCGTTGGTCAGTATTTATATACTTGGAGTCGCAGGCCAAAAATAGCCCAGGCCGACCAACAGATTCCACGAAAATTGGAAACTAGATTGTGTTTACGTTTAGTTGACCGGTCTTCTATACCGACTATCGAATAACGCTGCAGGCTAATGTCATTTCTATGCCACACGTGACATACTGATGGACATATATAAACACTAGTAACCTTACTTCTACCCACAAGCATCATGTCTGGGAAATGGTTAATACAGGTCTTCAATCAAAGTCCACAATTCAGGAGGTTATACACGAGTCTGGGACCAGATCCAACTCAAAGACCTGGCATTCTATGGCATAACTTGTTTCATGATGATGTCTATTTCTCTTTCAGACAAATTGTCAATACTAAATTCAACGTTCGGTGAAATAATCGAACATTTCTCTAGCCTACCTTTCCGACTGACATTGGAGCCCTATCTTTGGTACTTGACTGCCGCTTTTCTTAAACTATTATACTTGTCATTGCTGATACAAGTGTCACAGATATAAGCAGTTTGCCAAGGATCAGCACTTGCTATTGATAAAACTCGTTTTACGAGATCAAGCGAAGAATGTGTCCGGGCAATAAAAGCAAGCCAACAAAACTGAGAAGACTGAAAGAAAGCTATTTTATTGCCCAATATTTTATTACCAGTCGAACTTGAAGTGGGCAATCAATTGTGAGAAAGTTTACAGCTGAAATGGTGCCCAAAAGGAGCGGTGGAGAGGAAAGAGGGGATTCATTCAGACGAAATAGTTATTTGGTACCCAGTAATTTATCATGAAGAGTTTGATATAACTGAAAGTTCAAGGATAGAAACAGATTTAGAACCTTGAAAATATATTTATATTATCATTAAGATATTGGTCTATGATGAGATTGGTCTATGAAGATATTGGTCTAACTATTGTGTCATGAATAAAACAGCTTCATAGCCTCCACAAAACAGTTATATATTTTCATAACGTGGTTTAACTAAAAGTGTTAGAATTAAGAACAGCTATATAGACTTTATAGAGAACATAGACTTTATAGCTATATAGAGAACATAATCACAACAGGCAAGATTGAAGGCACCAGAGACAAGAGGGCGACAACGTGAGAAAATATTAGACAGTTTGACAACCTGGCACGGCAAAGAAACAACAACGACTTTGATACATAATACTGTGGACAGAGAGCTGTGGAGAGCCATGACCGCCTACGCCACCCGGCATGGCACCTGATGATGATGATATAGACTTATCAATGTATCTGTTTAAATGCGAGTACACGAATAAAAACAGCTGTATATACTCATAATGAAATCTGTATAAATGAAAATACAGTCAGCAATCAAATTAACACAGTCAACAATCAAATTAACACAGTCAACAATCAAATTAACACAGTCAACAATCAAATTAATACATTCATCAATCCTTGAGACCTTATGGCATATGACAGCATTCTTCAGAAACACAAAAAATGTATATTTAAACACCAAAATAACACTATTCACAAACAATTGTTATGCCAACGCTGTGCCACCAATATCAAACATGGACAACGACAGCACAAGACAAACGTAAACTTGTGACAGCTGAAATGACATGCTTACGCAGAATCCTATGAATATCGCTAAGAGATAGAGTGAGGAATGAGGACATTAGGCAAAGAACCGGCACCATCACAATACTTTGTCATGTGACGTATTCCTTCCAGAACGTTGTCTTCTCAATGAACTCTCTGAACCTCTCTCTGTCTTGGGCGATGTGGCTTGCATTTTCTAGCGATGTATTCATGTTATCTTTAATGTCGTCAGTCCATCGTCTTCTTGGTCTGCCCCTTCTACTCTTGCCTCCAATATTTGTCTTTCTAAACAGTTATGTCTCTTTATATGACCAAACAGGCGTAGTTTTCTTTTTGTTATTGTGTTTAGTAACCAACACTCTGGAATATTCAGTGTGTTTATAATATCTGAGTTTCTGATTTTATCCTTCCATGATATTCTAAGTATCTTCCTGTAGCATTTCAGCTCGAAGGCGTTGATCTTCTTTGCCGCTGTTTTACTTAGAGTCCATGTTTCACATCCGTATGTTGCAACCGGAAAAATAAAAGTTCGTAACATTAGCACTTTCGTTTCTATTTTGTTGTTTTTCCATATGTCACAATACTAGAATGTATAAAGAGACAACAGATCAAATGGTTTGCACACATCAGACAGCATACCACAGCAAGATATGTTACACAGTCAGAGAATGTAGACCATGAGGTCGACCACGAAAACGATGGACCACCGAAATAAAAGAGGCGACATATTCCACAATATACTCAGAACACACGTGGGTCATCTCCAGAAAACTAATCTACACACGATGCTGAAAGGCAACATAGGGTTGAGCGAATAGATAGATATAGATCGTTGAGATGCTGCCACATATGACACCGCAACTCAGAACAACCTGAGAAGGTAGATTCACCATGACAATGTCTGTCCATATAATGAGGCTCATTCAGTCGATAGATTCACCATGACAATGTCTGTCCATATAATGAGGCTCATTCAGTCGATAGATTCACCATGACAATGTCTGTCCATATAATGAGGCTCATTCAGTCGATAGATTCACCATGACAATGTCTGTCCATATAGTGAAGCTCATTCAGGGCATTTAGTCGATAGATTCACCATGACAATGTCTGTCCATATAGTGAAGCTCATTCAGGGCATTTAGTCGATAGATTCACCATGACAATGTCTGTCCATATAATGAGGCTCATTCGGGGCATTTAGTCGATGGATTCACCATGACAATGTCTGTCCATATAATGAAGCTCATTCAGGGCATTTAGTCGATAGATTAACCATGACAATGTCTGTCCATATAATGAAGCTCATTCAGGGCATTTAGTCGATAGATTCACCATGACAATGTCTGTCCATATAATGAAGCTCATTCAGGGCATTTAGTCGATAGATTCACCATGACAATGTCTATCCATATAATGAGGCTCATTCGGGGCATTTAGTCGATGGATTCACCATGACAATGTCTGTCCATATAATGAAGCTCATTCAGGGCATTTAGTCGATAGATTAACCATGACAATGTCTGTCCATATAATGAAGCTCATTCAGGGCATTTAGTCGATAGATTCACCATGACAATGTCTGTCCATATAATGAAGCTCATTCAGGGCATTTAGTCGATAGATTCACCATGACAATGTCTGTCCATATAATGAAGCTCATTCAGGGCATTTAGTCGATAGATTCACCATGACAATGTCTGTCCATATAATGAAGCTCATTCAGGGCATTTAGTCGATAGATTCACAATGACAATGTCTGTCCATATAATGAAGCTCATTCAGGGCATTTAGTCGATAGATTCACCATGACAATGTCTGTCCATATAATGAAGCTCATTCAGGGCATTTAGTCGATAGATTCACCATGACAATGTCTGCCCATATAATGAAGCTCATTCAGGGCATTTAGTCGAAAGATACAATGGACAGTTTCAGTATTCTCACTACAATCCTATCGATAGTTCCCTCTACTTTTTTCCACATTCAAAGTTCCATCAAAAGGGATGAATACTGTATTCTAAATAAATAAATAACGAATCATGAACAAATGAAATCGTGGTTCCAGCAGTGGAAGAACTGATGATTGATGCGAAGTTTTAAAGAGACAATTTAGAAGGAAATTATATTTTATATTTCAATAATTATGCTCAGTTGTTATTTAGTGTACGGCGTAATACAGGTTAGAATCAAACCTTCTACGGTGTGGTGACAGGCTGGATAGAATACAATGTGTAATGAGAACACAGGTTTGTCGAGAGACGATGTGTGTGTTGTGAGAGAATTTTGTGTGTTGGAAGATTATGCACTGTTTAGAGAAAGACTTCGAAAATGTATAAAGACATATGTGTCTTGATAGACTCGCGAGGTGTGCTGAGAGAGACTACGAGGTGTGTAGATACAGACTACGATATTTGCTGTGAGATTACGAGGAATATAGAAACAGTACGATGAGATAGAATATGGTGTGTGTTAAAACGCGGTGTGTAAAGACAGACTACGAGGTGTGCTGAAAGATTATGAGGTATATAGGGACAGACTATAAAGTATGCTGAGATAGACTATGGTGTGCATTGAGACTAGTCTGTTTAATTTGTGGCTCCAGATTACAAGATGTGCTTAGAGAAATTACGAGGTATGTAGGGACAGACTACACGGTGTGATAGAGAAATTTCGAGGTATGTAGGGACAGACTACAAGTGTGCTGAGATAGATTACGGGGTGTGCTGAGAAATTACCAGGTATGTAAAGACAGTTTGGTCGTGTGATGAGATATATTACGAGGTTTGTATAAGCAGATCAAGAGGTTTGTACAAACAAATTGCGAGGTTTGTACAAACACATTATGAGATTTGATGAGAGTTTACGATGCATAGAGAATACAGAAAGTAGAGATCACGAGGCAAGCAGAAGTTACAAAGTTACAAGATGTGTTTAGAGATTACGAGACAAGCAGAAGTTACAAAGTTACAAGATGTGTTTAGAGATTACGAGACAAGCAGAAGTTACAAAGTTACAAGATGTGTTTAGAGATTACGTTCACAAAAAATGTAGAGATTAATTAGAGATTACAGAAAGAACTGTTATTCTAAAACACCCATCAATCTGCATGGCTACAGAATGACAATCGATAAAGAGTATTTTTATACCAACTCTGTGTTACCAACGCCAGACATGGTCCTCTACAAAGACATTAGTAAAAAAATCACAGTTTGCGAAATGAGATGTTTGAGGAAAGCTATAAATGTCACGAGAAGAAAACGAAGGAGAAATTGGGATACTAGGAAAGAAATAAAGACCATCTCACGTCAAGGCTACATCGAAAGACGACAAACCAGGTGGCTTGGTCACGTATGTAATGGACCCAACGCAACCAGCCCGTCGTGCATACAATAAGAGAAAATTGGTCTATAAGGCATGAGGAAGACCAATAACTAGATGGGTGAAAACAATCAAAAACTCAAAAATTGACCATGGCCAATTCACAGCAAATGGCCAAAGACTGACAACTCCACCCCTCCCCCCTCTCACGACCACTTAACGGCACACGTGGAGATGACGACAGATAGTCTAAAATCGTATTTGTTCATGTTAGTATTGTATTGTTTTTAAACCAGCCGTTTGAGATTGATTTATTGACTATCACTTCATGCATGTTGTTTGTCATTGTAGTCGACGGAGGCCATTCGGCTTAACTGGGGTGATCATGATGATGATGTCTGCAGAGTGTCCTGCTGTGGCATATGAGTCATATGTGTGTCTATAATTTCATTTAGTTTGAGTAATTTCAAAATGACATTTTTTTCCTCCTTATATGATTCGTAGAATCTTTCTGTAGCATTTCATCTCAAATGAAGTTATTCTTCTGTAGAATTTCATCTTAATTGAAGTTATTATTCTGTAGCATTTCATCTCAAATAAAATTATTCGTCTGTAGCATTTCATCTCAAATAAAATTATTCGTCTGTAGCATTTCATCTTAATTGAAGTTATTCTTCTGTAGCATTTCATCTCAAATGAAGTTATTATTCTGTTGCATTTCATCTCAAATGAAATTATTCTTCTGTAGCATTTCATCTCAAATAAAAGTATTCGTCTGTAGCATTTCATCTTGATTAAGTTATTCTTCTGTAGCATTTCATCTCAAATAAAATTATTCGTCTGTAGCATTTCATCTTAATTGAAGTTATTCTTATGTAGCATTTCATCTCAAATAAATTTATTCGTCTGTAGCATTTCATCTTAATTGAAGTTATTCTTCTGTAGCATTTCATCTTAAATGAAGTTATTATTCTGTAGTATTTCATCTCAAATAAAATTATTCGTCTGTAGCATTTCATCTCAAATAAAATTATTCGTCTGTAGCATTTCATCTCAAATGAAGTTATTCTTCTGGACATTGTCTAATTGAAAGTCCAAGTTTCCTATCGATTTTACCATAAAAAAATTGCTTTGGATGGGTCACGTCCGCAGAATGTCAAACTGCCGCATCCCAAATCAAGTACTATTCAGGGAACATGCTGAATGCCATCGAGCCCGCGGTAGACCAATGCAGAGGTATAAGGACATCTGTAAATCCTGAATTAAAGGTCTCCACATAGAATTCAAAAACTGAGAAAACACGACCAAAACTCGGGATGTCTGGAGGCAGAACCTGCGTTCGGTAGAAGTATTGTTAAGAAATAATATATTGAACACATTCACTTGACATTATATGTGAACACATTCACTTGACAAGTTATGTGAACACATTCATTTGACATTATTTGTGAACACATGCATTTGACATTTAAACATATGTTTTCCTCCCGAGAAACATTGATTAGACAATATTGTGGCATATTCTACTCAGAATGTAGCTATCAACCCACAAACATTTCACTATAATAATATTCTAGGCAATATAAACACGTTCAGCAGTTAGCCATTGTTTTCCGGACGGTCAAGATGCACAATTTCCTGCTTCGATATATTGAACCCGTACCTTGACCATCATAGATGCGCTCTATTAGCTCGACACCACGGAACCAAACTATACTGTACCAATTAAACTTATCAAATATACAGAACTCGGTTGTAAACTAATCACCAAATCAAACATCACATTTGTGAATTTCATTTGAACATCTCAACTAGTATTTTCCTCCCTATGCACATCGATTAGACAATATTTTACTTACCATTACAGATCAACACAATGATAAGTCTCCGAGCAAGAACTGTTAACGTATCACCTTGTTATTGAATGGACAACTCAAATATTGATGTTCAAATCTGGTGTCAAGAGTATGCACGATCATAACTCTCGTGTCTTCCAGCCCGCAATCATACATACATATTCACGCGATACATTGCAATACGCAACAGCGGGTAGAACTGCAGAATAGAATTTGCTATACGCACAACAGCTTGGCGACGAATTGGAGACAATTCTACGCGGCATTCAAACGAGGAACGCCGAACTATACAAGGTAGAGAAACTTCCCTTTCATTTCGGTAGTATAGCACTCCAGATAAATTAAATTCCTCGGCCTAACCAGTATCAAAATCCAACGAATACCAATACAGAAAAGGTAAAATAATTCATGAGAACCTCATTCACAGACAGCCTTCTATAATTCATGTGCGTTACACCATGAAACTAAATATACCAGTAGCAGGACAAGTTACGTTCCTTGCAACGTCACAGCAACAGTTGATTGTTTTTTTTTTAAATCAGTTATGGGTTTCATTTACTGTACTAGAAGTTTCCATATACATATGTTATATACACTGGGACGGTGGGTGGGAACGTGTCAAACCATTTTTTAATTACACTGGGAGAAACATGTCAAACCACTTTTAGACACATTGAAGGAAACAAGTCAAACTATTTTCATGTTTCCTGGGGGGAAACATGTCAAACCATATTTAAATACATTGACGGAAACGTGTCAAACCATATTTAAATACATTGACGGAAATGTGTCAAACCATTTTAGATACACTGGGGGAAAACGTGTCAAATCACTTTCACCGAGTCCCTCGTCAAGTATAGTCATGTGGAGGCATCGGTGTCATCCTTCAGTAGCGGTACCATTTAACCTTTCCATGACTTTCATTGGCTATCGACACACAAAGTGACCCACGTGAGTTGTAGGGGTCCAAAAAAAAAGAGCAAAAAATAACAAGGTTGTACGTGCCATGAATGCCATAGATGCAAAAGAAGAGCAAAGAATAGTAACGTTGTTACGTCCATGAATGTCGTAGATGACTACTGAGATTAAGAGGTGGGTTGGCTGGCGGTCTCATCTCATGGTCAAAGTGATCCATAAGCCATGCTGGGGTTGAATTAGTCCGTTATCTGGACTACATCCTCCTAATCTGTAAGAGTAAAAGAAGGAATAAGAAGAATAGTGTCACCTTTGAAGGGTATAATTAACAAGAGACTCGCTGTCTGTATGCCTTATGTCCAAGGCTCCAATGCCAATCGCGAGAACAGTCAAATAGCGTCACTTTAATGATGAGTCCACAGAACTGCATAATTAACGAAACACTCGATTTTCACCAGTATAGCTATACCGTGACCTCCTACTATAATAAAACTCACTGGTTAATGGTAAAATCAAGCCTTCTTAATGACTCATTTGATTTTTCCCATGATTCTCATTCGTCACTATGATTATATTTTAGACGGCTTGAGTTCTTATTAGCCAATCAAATGTATATTTTCTGAGGGTTAATGCCAACAGTGTAAATATTGTACGGGAACTCCCAACAATGTCTGTGTTTACAACCAACTATTACTGTGACATGACAAATCGTGTAGCCACATCCATAAACCGTCATCAATCGCCCAAATAAGACCTCACAGTGGAATCAAAACAAAGCAGAATCAACCATCTACGTGATGTTTGCTATTATTGGTGTGAATTTTCATTGGTTAGTATGTATATACTCTGCAGTACCTGCCAGCCCTGACCAATGAAAACATGAAAATATTGGGAATATTCGAAAGCATTAGCAAAAATGAATTGAGTTCTGTTGGTCGGTCTTCTGTTGTTGGGTGTTCTGTTGGTCGGTCTTCTGTTGGTGGGTCTTCTGATGGTAGGGCTTTTGTTGGTAGGTCTTCTGTTTGTAAGTTTTCTGTTGGCAATAGGCACACATAAACCATGACCATCTGTGGTATAGAAGACCTCTGCACAGAATTAATTAGGACTTAATTCGCTAAGTTTTTTAAAATTATTGTCGTGATATCCATTGGTTACTATTTATATGCGTGGAGTCGCTTTGGCCTATTTTGGCATGCGACTCCATGTATATATGACCATCGCAAAGCACGATAATAATTTTTTTTAAATGAACGAATGAAGTCCTTAACTAATTCTGTGCAGAGTTCTTCTATTGCACACATTATGCATATAACCCCTTTAACCACGACCGGACTCCAGTACAGACTTATGGACTCATGACCTAGAAGGCTGATTTTGATTACTTTCGTGAGTTTCATTGGTCGGCCTTGGCTATTCTTGGCGGGCGACCAAAAAGTATCAGATATAAATAGTGCCTGAAGGGTAGGAAGACAATAAAAAAGAATATAACGAATGAGGGCTTGTTTATTTTCTGCAGTTAGGTCGTCTATACTGCCGACAGCCGCGCTTTAACACAACCTCAGAAACAGCAAACGTAGTAGAATCCTGGAGTCGCTTCGGTTACTCAACTGAGTAATTTATGCTTTTGTCAGGAAGCCTACTAGTTGTCAAAAGCTACCTGTTCACAGCTAAAGGGAATAATTCACCATCAACATTGTCGTTACTCAAAGCTACATCACAAATATAATAATCATATGTACATTAGATTGCGTCAAATGCAAATTCGTCAAGATTCTGTAACTCTAAAAAAAAAACAATCCTCAATTCATTCTCAAGAATGAAATTTGAAATATGAAACACATAGGAATTCTGGACAGATAGTAATATGTACACTGACAGGTTTCAATAGTTGATAATGATGTTGATAACCAATAATACATAACCAGCTAATCTCCAATAAATTAACCCATTACACCATTTAATGTTATGATAAAAATATCTTGACTGAAAACTTCAAATGTATTAGGCTCTGATATGCGTAATATGTAGTCAAACAAAAATTAGTAAAAGTTGTATAAGTATTTCTATGGATGTGGTACCCATTTT
Source organism: Meghimatium bilineatum (assembly GCA_034231615.1). NCBI lineage: Eukaryota > Metazoa > Mollusca > Gastropoda > Stylommatophora > Philomycidae > Meghimatium > Meghimatium bilineatum. The sequence continues at coordinate 9,344,962 of CM067321.1, forward strand.
TCTACAATGTGTTTATTGGAGGGAAGAGTTTGTGTTTATTATGTTTAGAAAGACAAAAATACAGAAATAAACGAAAGTGGCAGTAATATATATGTCATGTTTGAAAACTTAGGTGGACGTAAATAAGAAAAATATACAGTGTAAAATTGCACAAACATTTTTTTATTTACACAGTTAAATACATGCAGAATATCACACAAAATCATGTATCATCTTGCAAGTTTCTAAGATTCATCGAAATAAACATCTAGTTTTAAAGGGAAACAACCGTTAAAATTGTGAACACAAAACTGACCAAGATATATGAGTCGACTTGGCTAGTTGTCAACAAAAAAAAACACCTTGTAATATAGGGTTAATGTCTGAAGTAACTGTTTTCTTAACATTACAATATCTCATAAATGAGTTGCAAATACAAATCAAAATACAAACTATAATCAAGATTACAAATACAGTTCTAATCAAGATTACAAATACAATTCCAATAAAGATTACAAATACAGTTCCAATAAAGATTACAAATGCAGGTACCAATCAAGATAAACAGTCTTCTGTATATAAAAAATATCCTCAAAAATTCTAAAACCACCCCCACAGTACCCAACAAGTCTACAGACTACGCAACATCAAACCCCTAGTACGTGACATGCCTATACAGTGAAGATTTTCTCTTGTGGATTCAAGACAGCACTTCATGTACACAATGTTTTTACACCTCCATTTAGGAAACTTGTTAAAGAATTACACACAGAGTTGCAGTCAAATTAGTACGAAAAATAGACATGAAGAAATCACTCTTCACCCAAATTGTAATAAAGAAGGAAGTTGAGAGATAGTAATAGCAATTCTAGATCGAAATAAATATCCGCTTTATTAAAATCCAAATGAGGCCTAAACTACAACAAAACTGTAAATGGCTTATGCGCTATTTCATTAGTGATAAGTAGAATACCATTACAGAACTGCACTACAATAATGTTCATTAGAATAGAATACCATTACAGAACTGCACTAAAATAACATTAATTAGAGTAGAATACCATTACAGAACTGCACTAAAATAACATTAATTAGAGTAGAATACCATTACAGAACTGCACTAAAATAACATTAATTAGAGTAGAATACCATTACAGAACTGCACTAAAATAACATTAATTAGAGTAAAATACCATTACAGAACTGCACTAAAATACCATTAATTAGAGTAAAATACCATTACAGAACTGCACTAAAATAACATTAATTAGAGTAAAATACCATTACAGAACTGCACTAAAATAACATTAATTAGAGTAGAATACCATTACAGAACTGCACTAAAATAACATTAATTAGAGTAAAATACCATTACAGAACTGCACTAAAATACCATTAATTAGAGTAAAATACCATTACAGAACTGCACTAAAATAACATTAATTAGAGTAAAATACCATTACAGAACTGCACTAAAATAACATTAATTAGAGTAGAATACCATTACAGAACTGCACTAAAATACCATTAATTAGAGTAAAATACCATTACAGAACTGCACTAAAATAACATTAATTAGAGTAGAATACCATTACAGAACTGCACTAAAATAACATTAATTAGAGTAAAATACCATTACAGAACTGCACTAAAATAACATTAATTAGAGTAAAATACCATTACAGAACTGCACTAAAATAACATTAATTAGAGTAAAATACCATTACAGAACTGCACTAAAATACCATTAATTAGAGTAGAATACCATTACAGAACTGCACTAAAATACCATTAATTAGAGTAAAATACCATTACAGAACTGCACTAAAATAACATTAATTAGAGTAAAATACCATTACAGAACTGCACTAAAATACCATTAATTAGAGTAAAATACCATTACAGAACTGCACTAAAATAACATTAATTAGAGTAAAATACCATTACAGAACTGCACTACAATAATCTTCATTAATCGAGCTAGAATTATCTACAATACACGGCTGCACAAAAAAGAAATACATAAGAATAATATTTTGTATAAACTACATGTGAATATTATACTATAATAAACTATTACACAACAATAAACTACATGTGAATATTATACTATAATAAACTATTACACAACAATAAACTACATGTGAATATTATACTATAATAAACTATTACACAACAATAACTTACATTATAACATTTTTTTACAAGGTTACATTACAGCATTACAATTAACATTTAAATACTATACTGTAATAAACTACTGCTGTACAATAAACTACATTAGAACACTGCATTACAATACACTACATTAGAATACTACACTACAATACACTACATAGGAATACAACATTACAATACGCTACATTAGAATACTACATTACAATAAACTACATTAAACCACTGCAGAAAATAAACTACAGTACATTAAAATAATGTGTTACAATAAACTACATTAAACCACTGCAGAAAATAAACTACATTAGAATAATGTGTTACAATAAACTACATTAGAATGCTGCAGAAAATAAACTAAATTAGAATAATGTGTTACAATAAACTACATTAGAATGCTGCAGAAAATAAACTACATTAGAATAATGTGTTACAATAAACTACATTAGAATGCTGCAGAAAATAAACTACATTAGAATAATGTGTTACAATAAACTACATTAGAATAATGTGTTACAATAAACTACATTAAACCACTGCAGAAAATAAACTACATTAGAATAATGTGTTACAATAAACTACATTAGAATAATGTGTTACAATAAACTACATTAGAATGCTGCAGAAAATAAACTACATTAGAATAATGTGTTACAATAAACTACATTAGAATGCTGCACAAGATTAAACTACATTGAGCATGTTTAGCACAATAAACCACTTGTGATACAAACAAAAGATTATGCGATTTCTATTTTCATCACAGCACTTGGGTTATCTGATTCCAGAATCTAATATCCATCCACATATGCTGACAGCCTGCACAATTTCCTCTGACATTTCATCAGTTTATTGGCAGCTTCATCAGACTTCCTTTTAGATGCAGTCAACCACGAACGTGAAGTCACTGTCTATCACCCGTTCTGCCTGGGCTCTGCAATATCGAGCGACGTACTGCCCGTTCAAAGACGTATTCTCACGATCGATATTCTACGCTGATCTTCCCCTATGTTACGTTCATAGACTCCATGTTCATAGGTTTCTTCTCGTCATAGATTTGTCAGTGTATGTTTCAACTTCATTATTGTTGTATGCAACAAACAATGATTATTAGTGACCGTAAAGTCCACTATTTACTTTGTATTTATATTGCATTGATAATTGATGTATTAGCTGCAAGATTGCATCACAGTATTTTCGCCTGTACAACTTCATTTACCGTATTTTACCGTGTATAAGCAACCATTTTTTCCAGTTTGACTACTGAGCTAGGGCAGGTGATGAGGGTGGGAATTGCTTATACGGAGATATGTAATTTGGAAAACATTTAACAGGCACAAGACAGAATTGATACCTCTGAGATGTGGATATATAGAATAATAGGGGGGGGGGAAGAGAACTTCATGGACAGAGAAGAAAACAAACAAAGAGGTTCCGACTGCACTGTCTGTAAAGAACTATTAAAAGAAATAAAAATTTTAAAAAATATTTTAGACATATTAAAAGACACCTTGTTGACGACATTGCTTGAATAAAGAATCGAGTGATTGATATCACGAGGTAGGTAGAGATGCATGTGGGAGAGAAACATGAGATGAACAAGTTACGGTCTAGCAGAGAGCACCACCAAGGCAAGATATGGAAGATATATTGTAGTCAACTTCCATGCCCATACAGCATATAACGATGATAAATACACGCAAAAATGTGGAAATATAGCCCAATAAAAATGTACCGGTAGAGTTAGGAGATTCCTGCGTTCAAGCGTATAATTACACAGAGAAATCACTGAAATTTTCCGAAACTAAATCTAGTATTATTTTCTCAATTCCAATACATTTCACGTAATTCGCACCCTGTCACGGAAATATCAAGTTGTGTACCGTCGTCATCCTCTATTTCAATAACTAAAAATTGTCGTCGACATGCTCCTCATATAACTTACTTTTATCCATTGTATTATTGACTGGGCACATTAAAAATACGGACGATATTTCTGATGGAATGGCCCAGCCGCAGTTATTTCACCCATCCGTAATCGTGACCGCAAATCACAGCTTTCTCCAAGTAATGTTGACCGTATAACTGCTCACACAAGTTGGCTGACTGATTGATCCGCGCTTTTCACTAGCCGACAACATGAAGTACAATATACGCATACTGACCAATAGAAAAACTGGATCAGTCGGATCAGCCAAGATGAATAACGTAGGTCAGTTTTTGCTTATTTTTGGCTATCCGGTTGTACTTACACCGAAATACATCTTGTGTCTACACTTTACATGCTAATGTGAGCCAACAGCTGACTTCCTCTGATTCGATAAATCCTACTTTGGCAGGGTATCTGTATAGGTTAAGTGTTTTACCAATTTCACTGAGTTTTAGACGTTCCTAGCCATATCGCCAGTAGATCTGTATGTGCGTCACAACCTGTATATTATTCTTCTCGCACAGCACGCTCATCGTTTGGTCATCATAGAAATTGCCTCCACCTGTCAACGCTTCTTGGCGTATGTGCTGCTGTCTGCGTCGCTACAGACTTCACCACAGACACCCACGCGATCCAATAGCACTAAACTGGATGTCTTGCTAAAATATGTCTCGCCATCATCTTGATCTCATTTGAGTTCAATTGGTCTATGACAAATATGATCATGGCCGGACTCCAATATATACCTTTCAACAGCACATAAATACGCCTTCCATCCTTCATTCGAAAAGTTTTTTTTATTACTGTCGCGGATTTCATTGGTCACTATTTATAATCTTGGAGTCGCCTGCCAAAAGCCAAGACCGACCAACAAAATGCATGGAGATAATCCAAAATGAATCGTTTAGGCTATGTTTACTCTCCGATGAGAGATCTTATAGCGATGTCGAAAGCCATGTTCCGATGTACAACAGGAACCACGTTATAATCATTTACCAAACTGTAATGGTGTATTTAAAACAGAGGTGTGCTAAGTCCAGCCCTTCCAGCCATTTTTACTGACCTGCCAGGCTCATTTAGAATATGCATATTAGCTCCGGAGCTCACAGAATGTCACATGACAAGCTATCGTAATCAGGAAGTAAACCAGGCAGGAAACAAAGAATAAGACGTACGAACGACTAGGTTAAAATGGTGTCTTTGAAGGAGAATATGCGTCATTGACAGTCTTCTATACACGACGGTGTTTGCCGAATAATCGGACCAGATTAGAATTTTTATTTTATACATTCTCCCTCTGACAGTAATTCCTGGAAGGTCTCATTACTATTCCAAACCTGATCCTGATTGCTACAATTTTGAGGTATCGTTTTTCAGGTATGAGAAATGTGATCTCAATGGGGACTGTGCGTCTCCCTATGTTATCAATAGAGTAGATCTAGTTACATGCTGGCATAGTCATGGAATGCGTAATTTTATAAAACCGCACCAACCAGATGCTTGTTAGGTCAAGCTTGTCCACACACCAGCTTATCGCCTAGTGATATAATACCATGACCTCTAAATACAGGAGGAAAGTGGTAGCCAAGTCGATAGTGAGCTAGATGATAGTAAGTGTGCTTACTATCACCGAGTTAAAGCATACTAGGTTCGAAACCACGTCCGGACAAACTAAAATCCGGGTCGTGATTTCTCACCTGACACAACAGCTTCTCCGGTCACCCAGTTGTAAATGGGTACGTGACGCATGAGTTAGGGAAGGTAAACATAGCAAGGAAGTGAACTGGTCACCCCACCTAACAGTTGCTGCGGTTTAGTACATGACATTGAAGAGTTATCTTCATTTCCAATGGCAGGTTGCTGTAGTGGGACCTACCTTTACCTTCACTAGATACGAGGGATTTGTGGTCAAAACCGGAAAATGTTCCTCCAAAATGAACGAATTATGTACATCAGATATATCCAAAAAATAGCCACACTGAAGAGTCATCGGATATTAGAAAGAAGATGCTCTGTCCAAAACGGGTGGAACAATAAGGCACATTTTTTCTTAGTAGATTGAAGGTCAAGATCAAAACTAAGACGGACATTGTTCGCGACCTCTTGTTCGCCGACGATTGCGCACTAAACGATACCAGTCTGAAATACATGCAGGGCAGTATGGACCTCTTTTCTTTGGCCTGTGATGCGTTCGGTCTCAACCATCAGCACCGCGAAGTAATTAGTAATGTTTCACCCAGCGCCAGGTTTCCCCTACACAGAACCAGAGTAATCACAGTAAAAGGACAACAACTCATTATAAAAACTCAAGTACTTATTGTATTTAACTGTTTAGAAAGACAAATAATGGAGGGAAGAGTACCTGGGAAGAGGAGACGGGGCAGACCAAGAAGAAGATGGACTGACGACATTAAAGATAACATGAATACATCGCTAGAAAATGCAAGCCACATCGCCCAAGACAGAGAGAGGTTCAGAGAGTTCATTGGGGAACGTTCAACAACGTTCTGGAAGGAATACGTCACATGACACACACTTATTGTAAGTGTGATGACACCCAGAAAGTATAAGCCATTAGCTCTTCCTCCCTATATGCAATAGGGTAGTTTCTCCCATAGTTCATACCCAGGAGACTTCGACTCTCGGCGGTGTGCAGTGCCGTAATTGGAAGCCTCCTGCTCATACTATTTATATACTCTCAAACGCATCAACATTTATCCAGAAAATTAGACTTAATGTGTACACATGTTCAACTGCGAACTATAAGACAGCACGTAATTATGTAACCAAGCCCGTAGATAAGAGTTTGGGGGGTTCAAAGAGCACCCAACCCCCCCCCCCCCCTTTAGATCAATCCAGAACATGCCTTTTAACACTAGAAACTTAGCTAAAATGTGTGTCAAAAACACCCCCACCCCTTCTTTTAAAAAAAAGTCATCAAAGTTTTCATCACAAGGTACAGAATTGGCAGATGAAAACGCACGAATGACCTATGTTAAGGCAAACCTCCACATTTAGGGAAGTGTATGTATCTACGGCCCTGTCCATGTCACATGTATACATGATTTTCACTGCCGGTATCGAACCTGTGATCTAGTGAACACAAGGCAAATGGCTTAACTATCACGTCACGGAAATACCCAGATCTTTACACCATACAATGACCGGTCTCAAGTATAGACCTGTCCACATTGGTCTATTCGTTGGTCACTATTTAAATACTTGGGAAAAGCATGCCAAAAAAAAAACACAAAAAAAACAAGGTCGACCAACGAAATGCACAGAAATAATAAAAAGTCAACCTTTCATGTCATGATTACTTTCTGTTCAGAGGTCTTTACCAGCGACGGTCTCGGGTACACTAATATCAACTGGCCGGCACGAAACAAAGGCATCCCAATCAGGCTATCACTGCCTCTAAGGCATGCACCTAATTGATCGGATATAATCAACTTGGCTTCACAGAGACTTTATTTCAATTATATGCCAGTGAAAGTGAAATGTTTACAACTACTAGTCTGACATGGCTTCAACAAAAGTACGTGTATTAGACACTAGTAGACAAGTGGAAATAGGGCAGGCGGTGCAGGTAAGAAGAGACAGTATCACACAGATAGGACAGTGTGAAACAGGGTTGCCACAAAGTTAAAACGGTTTATGATAACACATTTTAGAGATTTTTTTTTCAATATCAACATTAATAAGTTGTGTACATTAGCATCATCCTGTGTGTCATGCTTGGTAGTGTTTTCGGTCATAGATCTCCTCAACACTCTATTCACTGTACTGTGTATTAGTACGAGGTTTCTGTCATATATCTCCGCAACACTCTACTCAATGTACTGTGTACCAGTACCTGATTCTCTACCATGTCATGATATCAAACTATGTAGAACTTTCTTCCTTAGATGCCCTATGTCTCTTTTCCCATCAAATGTATCTAATGTAGCATTAGTCGCTGGTGTTTTCTGCTTGCTGTATGGTTGTGAGAGTTGGATACTCACTGCGGACATGGAGTGACGATTACAGGCTTTTGAGTACAAATGTTAGAGACGAATTCTACGAATCTCCTATAGGGAACATAAGAAAAATTTGTACGTAAGAAATAAAATAGAGATGTATGCAGGTGTACAAGAACTATTGCTTTCAAGTGAAACATCGATAACTAGCATGGTTTGGACATGTGTGCATACATGATTCCTTGTCAAAAACAATACTGCAGGGAACCGTCGAAGGGGGAGGTGTGAAGCAAAGGAGGGCAAATATAGACATGGACAGACAACATCAAGGAATGGACAGGACAAGCTTTGTTCTTCCCTCTTTACATCGTTGAAGATAGAAATCGGTGGAGGGTTTTTTGTGCTGAAGCATCCAATGTGGCACCCCTACGACCCTGACAGGTTACGGGTTTATTTATTCATCGCTACATTTTATTCTAAATCTCTTCTTCTTGTCATGTGGCCGATAAATATGGACAGTTATTTTCCCTAATGTTAAATGATTTTCTTTTGGTGTCAATTTTCCATAGGATTATCTCATTAGTTTCTCCTCATCTGTTTCAGTGACTATCAATCTTCTGTAGAACACATAGCTCTGTAACTACTAGTTTCTATTAAATTCTATTCAGTTTCTATCCGCTCATAATTGTTCTACACTCACCCAAGAAGAATATGGAAAAATATCCGAACTATACAAAAACATACACATTTGACAAACTATAGAAAAACATACACATCTGACAAACTATAGAAAAACATACACATTTGACAAACTATAGAAAAACATACACATTTGACAAACTATAGAAAAACATACACATTTGACAAACTATACACAAACATACACATTTGACAAACTATACACAAACATACACATTTGACAAACTATAGAAAAACATACACATCTGACAAACTATACAAAAACATACACATTTGACAAACTATAGAAAAACATACACATCTGACAAACTATAGAAAAACATACACATTTGACAAACTATAGAAAAACATACACATTTGACAAACTATACACAAACATACACATTTGACAAACTATACACAAACATACACATTTGACAAACTATAGAAAAACATACACATTTGACAAACTATAGAAAAACATACACATTTGACAAACTATAGAAAAACATACACATCTGACAAACTATAGAAAAACATACACATCTGACAAACTATAGAAAAACATACACATCTGACAAACTATAAGAAAACATACACATTTGACAAACTATATAAAAACATACACATCTGACAAACTATAGAAAAACATACACATCTGACAAACTATAGAAAAACATGCACATCTGACAAAATATAGAAAAACATACACATCTGACAAACTATAAGAAAACATACACATTTGACAAACTATAGAAAAACATAAACATGTGACAAACTATAGAAAAACACAAACATGTGACAAACTATAGAAAAACATACACATCTGACAAACTAGTATGGGTTTTCCCGAGTGTCATCTTTGGATAGAAGAGATTTTACTCGTCATTCGAGGTGGGTAAAAGAGTGCTATATAACACCTATTATAAAATATGGATACACTTCATAGGCAATGAATAAACACGAAAGTGGAAGATTAGAGACTTTAGACCGTGATTATATCTAAGAATGAAGAGAGCACCGCACCGTGGACAGATATAAGTAAACTAATGGGGAGATACTGAACAAATGCTCCGTCGAAGACGAATGTGTCGGGCAAATGGTGCAAATAAAACGGCGACACGACGCATTTCCAATCTCTGGACTACATCCTGCTGGAAATCTAATAGGACCATTGTCCTGCTAAAAGAGTTTCAACGAGAGTTTGAGAATGAACGCTGAAGAAGAAGAACAAATGCAAATCATTATCAAACCCATAACCCTACAGTGTCGTAGTCGTATCACTCTATAGAAACATCAATACAAAAATCCCGACATGCCTCTCTGTTCTCATTGCCTTGATTGCATGTGGGAAATCTTAATCATGTCACGTCTTTTATATTATCAATGCATACTTTATTTGTCCTCCTTCTACCCTCAACTGTCCCTTCCAAGACAGTCTTCGTTATCAAACCGTGTACAAGACACTTGTGTACCGTCTCATCACGTATACAAGCCACCTAAGTACTGGCCACATTTCACCCTTGCCAGGAGATATTCTTGTTAACTTGCAAGTGTATTTACTATGTTTCTCACAAATATATGAATTGTATGGTGTGTATAATTGATGTGAAATATGCCTGTACAATTAAGAGTCACATGAGAAACAGCGTAACCACTTATTAATATTGGACAGAGATCATCTTCCTTTTTTTAAACGCGTTGTGAGACATAAGAAGATTTGGGGCAGGGAGAGAGAATGGAGATTGGTGAAAATAATCACAACAGATAAGATCTCAGATTGGAGAACATAATCACAACAGGTGAGATTTCAGATTGAACATAATCACAACATGTGAGATTTCAGATTGAAGAACGTAATCACAGCAGGTAAGATTTCAGATTGAAGAAGGTAATCACAGCAGGTAAGATTTTAGATTGGAGAAGGTAATCACAGCTTGTAAGATTTCGGATTGTAGAACATAATCACAAAAAGTAAGATTTCAGATTGTAGAACATAATCACAAAAAGTAAGATTGTAGAACATAATCACAAAAAGTAAGATTTCAGGAAAGAAACATAGATGATAGAATCGTGAGAAAATATTAGCTAGTTTAACATCGTGGCATGACAAACAATCAACAACGATCCCGATAACAAGTACACGATAAAAAAAAAGTTGTGTAATTAATGGATTAATTGTGAAAATTAAATGATTGTCTCTAACGAACAAGCCCAATAACCTGTATCTTGGTTGCTGAATACAGTACATCTTATTGATGAAATTTCATACCAGATTCTGACTTCGGGTAGAGAAAGAGGAAGAAGATAAATGATCGCCTACGCCAGCCGACACGGCACTTAATGTTGATAATGATGACATTACAAATTGGTCAAATTTGGTGATTAATTGTTCGATATGGCAACTCTGCTGTGCAATTCTATGTAACATAATTAAGAGGATATGTAAGGATGTAGTCAACAAACTGCAAGAGTAAAAAAGAGAAATGGGTATGTGTGAGAAAGGCATACTTTTACAACGATATGGGGGCGTAGAGTTAGGAACTTCCAGATCAATCGATAATTTCTGCCTGTGTGACCTTGTCATTGAAATGTCAACACGAGTCTCTATCTGAATTTCTGTTCAATAACAGGTTGTCAACGTTGACTTCTGCAACTCTATTACCTTCAGACAACATTTTACAGCCAAGCAGTTCTATTTGTATGTAGCCTATACAAGACCAGTGATAGCTGCATGCAAACGATGGTTCACATAGATAACACAGGCCATGAATACCTCTATGATACATACACGAGGTAATACAAAGAAGCTAAGAAGGTTCGGTTCTATCTTCTAGCCCCGAACTATGTGACGTCAAGTGTGCCCGTCGAGGTTTACGATACTTGTTTGCTAATTGGAAAACAGCCTTCTTCTTCGTTCGTTCTCAAACTCCTGCAGATTAGCAGGATGTAGTCCTGAGAATGGAATGCGATGTGTCATGGTTTACAGCTCACCTGCAATATCATCCGCTTTCAGTCTGACACATCCAACTTCAGCATGAAACAAGTCTTCTAAAATGGATCAATAAAGTTTTCCCATGACTTCTATTGATCACTTTGTTTATACTTTGTGTCGACAGCTAATGAAACTTGTAGGAAATCTCAAACACGTCATTTTAGAAGGATGTTTTCCAATTATCCAAAAGGTTTTACATATTTCGATGGTTAAGTTTCATGTAGTATTTTCTAGATATACACTGCTTATCGTCATGGCCGTTTATAGAAGACAATCTTAACCATCTGCTCATGTAAGGTGATATGCTCGTGGAGTAAGTAAGCATTCCAGGCATTGATTGGTTAAATATTAAAATGAACAAAAATAGGTATAAAAATTACCAAAATAAGTCATAAAACAACCTAACAACAAAACACGGTGACAGACGACGTTTCGACTAAAAAGCCTTCATCAGGACAAACGAAAGACCACAGTAAACACATCTAACGTAGAGACAAACATGGTTGTAATCGGAAGGAAAGAGAAGGAGAGAAAGAAAATAGCGAATGGATGACGGAGGAAGCAAAGATATAGCATCCCTGGATAGTCCATGCATTGAGTTTTTTGTCACAGGTTTCATTTCTGTTACGATTTATTATGTGGGGTAACAAACCCGTGACCAGCATCCTTAGTCGCGTCTTACGATATGCACGACAGATGACAACAACATTATTATTCTTTGGACACGGCAACACTCAACCACTGTGTATTCTATATAGCTGTCACCATAGCTATCGTTACATGTCGGCTCATTCTTCCTTCTTAGCGATATAAAACATGTAAAAAGACCACTTTCACATCATCACTTGCGACAGACGAACAATAACAAAAAAGCCAAAGGCTTCAAGATATTGTACAACAATAAGATATGAGTTGAATATAAATACAAATACTGTTGTTAGGTCCCCATACATCGTATACATTTTCTAGCTAAACTGGTGAAAATGATCTCAATAACACTTTAACGTGTTCACCACTAACGCTCGAAAAACTTCTAGAAAACTCATAGCATTGTCGCCGAGTCTCCAATAAAGGTCGTCCAACAGAATACTAATTAAGACTCCCATTAAAGACGCTTTTGATCATTGTTTGGCTTTCGTCTGGTCACTATTTACATACTTCGAATCGCATGCCAAAATTAGCCAGAGCGACTCCAAATATATAGTCACCAACCGAAAGCCAAACAATCAAAAACCTCACTAATGAGGTTCAAATTAATTATGTTGGAAGGTCCCCTATACTGCCGAATGTCTATGTACTGTTTACAACCATCTTCTACTTCGTCTTCTTCTCGTTCGCAGCTTGATATGTCTACACATCAAGAAACGCTCCTATACAGCTGTATGTGGATATCCATCTCTGTGGGTCAGTGTTCTTCCCGTAACTGGTTAAGTGAATGCAGTCTCGCAGGATATGTTATGTAGTCTGTGATGTCTGCCCACATGGGCACAGAGGTGATGGAACCAGTCTTAGTTTATTTAAGTGGCTGTTTAGTCTGTTGTGTCCTGTTCTGAGGCGGAAGATAATAAGCTGTTCAGTTCTGTCGAGATAGTGATAGTCTTTTGGCTGGTCGATTTTCCTGAGAGCTTTGATGAGGGTCAACTATTTCGCGAATAGTTTACAACCGTTATTGTGACGCGACAAATCATATAGTATATCCTTGTACCTAGAGACACGAGCCAAAGTGGGTACATACACACAAATGCAGGCCGCAAGTATACAAACACACCCATTAATACGGTAACGTGATAAACACGACAGCAATAACACACAAGGCTTCACGAGATTAATAACGGTGCGTTTAAAATAGACATCGTTCTTTGAATTGATTGGATTCGATATTTTCAAATCAATATTGAAATGGTTTTTTTTTTTAAATGAATGGTCCTTTTATGTCAGAATCATATTACATTCCATTAAATGAATAACTTAACACGCTGGTTCTCAATCCATTGGTCGCGATTACAAATGGGTCGCCGACGGAAGCAGCACGGTAATTAATATATATATATATATATATATATATATATATATACATACATACATACATACATATATAGTTTTACTCTCCTTTGGGGTGGGACACGAGTGTGTACTGTAGAGTACATAAACGGCAGCCACTTTTCATAGCAAAGCCAGGATCCTGTTTGGTTCCCCCACTCCTGTCTTGATCGTATTTGGTTCCCCCACTCCTGTCTTGATCGTATTTGGTTCCCCCACTCCTGTCTTGATCGTATTTGGTTCCCCCACTCCTGTCTTGATCGTATTTGGTTCCCCCACTCCTGTCTTGATCCTATTTGGATCCCCCCACTCCTGTCTTGATCACATATGGCTCCCCGTATCTGTATTTGTAGCTTGTGGAACCATGGGTAACTGACGACATATTAAATTTATATTGTCTTTACTATGTTTATAAAGCTCCAGCGACGACAAAGGTTACCACAAAATGTCCCGCCTTGAAGATCAATTCTCACTGACTACTTGCATACTGTCGCAAAATCAAATTTAGATCTTGATTTCTAGACTTCTAACCATACACTAGACTTTAATTAGATTCTGTAGATGACGTTCCAAGTTTACTTCACTATTCATTTACTTGTCCACTAGTAGCTAACGTTGACAACACTGGATTTCAATATGTTTTTTGCATTTTTCCACATGTAGCACTAGCTTTCTTTTGCTATTCTGATGTTTATCTCTGTGTCGATATTTACATTTTGTGAGAGAGTGATGTCCAGGTATGTGGAATTATTGACTGACTGTTTGAAGCTCTTCTTCTTTGATTTTTATATGGAGATTTAAGTTTGGTTTGGTATATATATATATATCCATCTACCTACTATATATATATATCTACCTGTCCATCCACCTGCTATACCTATATATTTACCTGTCCATCCACCTACGTATCCATATATATATATAAACGTCGCATGACAATGTCAATATATATATATATATATATATATTTATATATATATCAGAGCCGTAGATATGTCTCTGGTAAAATGGGACATGGGGGGGGGGGGCGAAGTTTACTAATTTAAGCAAAGGTGTTTCCTTGTATTCGGTAAATGGTGTACATTTCTAGGTAAAAGGCGTTTGGGTGGGGGGGGGGATAATGTAAACCCATAAGTCCCCTATCTGTGGGTCTTACATATGTTTACTCGCAGATTCTTCCCTTCTTCTTCTGCGTTCATTTGAAACTCCTACATATTTTCAAGATGTAGTCCGGAGAACGGAATGCGTTGTGTCATGGTTTACAGCTTTGCTGTGATATCTGCGCCTTACTGTCTGACACATCCGACTTCAGCATGGTTTCTGGGTAGCTTTCAGCCTATATGGGAAGAAACCGCCAACTCCACACCATAACCTCCTTAGTCGCCTCTTACGGCATGCATGCAATGTAAACAGTGTTGTTGTCATTCTTTGATCCCCTGGAAACACACGTGATGCGCTCACTCTCCCTTTACCTGCATCCATCTAGATTATTCCCTGTAATCCTACACTAGACAAACTGTTGGAAACTGTACCAGGTGTATTATAATGATCAAACTTCCATCTATTCTTATGGTCTTTGATTCCATCACGATCTGACACACACAAAAGAGAACATCGATCACTGATTGGCCATACCTCCTCTATTCCCAGAATGCAAGGATCACTCTGGATGACATCTGCCTCAATTGTCGCTGGCTTCGACTAGTTCTCTTTACGATTCCCTATTAAATGAATGTTGTTTAATGTGTCCAGGATAATTTGACACTGATAAAGCATGTAACGCATGCGCAGACCTCTGTTAACCCACTTGTCCCTGATTGGTCACTGTAGTACATATTTAATTACTATCTATTCATAGAGTTTCCAGATAAACCAGTGTCTGCTTTGGCTATGTAATTCGTCACGCCAATTTGCTCACATTAAAATTGGCATCTGCAATGGAGCGTAACGAGAGAAAACAATGTTCTTATATTTTATTCTTTAGTGCATTCCGACATTAATATCAAAGTTTTCACTTCATAGGCGCCAGAACATGTTTCAATGAAAAAACTGGAACTTGGATTGTAAAAATATATCTGATAACACCACGGAACAAAATGTTAATTATAAATCAGTTGTACAATCCATCCAATTTTGTTTTTCTATTAAATAAGGGATTATATCTATTGTCTGTTCCCTGTTTTTGCTGCAAGTCGTCATAGGATCCAATGATGATCTGCTACGTTAGTCGCTTTATATTCTTCTTGATCGTCCTCTGTATCTTGATGCTTTCATTTCTATGTTGTATGCTCTAGCAATAAGGGTTCATTCTCATTAAGTGGCCGAACCATTTCAATTTCTGTTTTTTAATATATTTGAAAACAGATGTTGTTCCAACAGTTCTTGTCATCTCTTCATTCCTCACATGTTCTCTTCTTGCTTTGTTTCCTGCTTTTCTTAGACATCTCATTTCACAAGCTAGTAAGATTTCTCGCTTGTTCTTTAGTTAGGTGTCCATGTTTGACATTGATAACGCAATGTTGGTATGAAGATTGAATTTATGATTTGCCGTTTGCTTTCCATCAGGATAGATTTGTGTTTCAATAAGAAATTACTGTCTAAATTTGCCCAGGTGCGACCATTCCAATCTGAGAGACAACTCCCCGGTGTCGGGGAGAAAACCAACACACTAGAGATATTAGGGGTGGGGCAACAAAGATACCCAACGCACTAGAGATATTAGGGTTGGGGCAACAAAGATACCCAACGCACTAGAGATATTAGGGGTGGGGCAACAAAGATACCCAACGCACTAGAGGTATCAGGGGTGGGGCAACAAAGATACCCAATGCACTAGAGATATTTGGAGTGGGGCAACAAAGATACCAAAGGCACTAGAGGTATTAGGGGTGGGGCAACAAAGATACCCAACACACTAGATGTATTAGGGGTGGGGCAACAAAGATACCCAATGCACTAGAGATATTTGGAGTGGGGCAACAAACATAGCAACGCACTAGATATATTAAGGGTGGGGCAACAAAAAATAACGTGAATAGGTAGGGGGTGTTGTCAATATCAAAGTACAGAACATCAGATAGTAAGACAAGATTCCGGATACAATGTCTTTAAGCAGATCTGATATCCCTAGCATTAACAATGTTAGCCGTCTACGAACTCATAATCAAAGACATAACTCTCACTGAAGTTCAAAATTAGATGCAACAAATCCTCACCATCACTTGTGATGGATGAACAACAACACAACAAACTAACAACCTTTTTCTTCTTCTTCTTCTTTCGTTCACTTGAAACATGTCTATATCTGTAATTCTGTCTCCTTAATCAAACTCACTGTCTTTTGTAGTTCATACAGTGTCCCATAGAGCTTTGATTCCAGTGTTGTTTCCTCTGGCCAATATGTCTGCCTCAGCGTTTCATGCTCAGAACACTCTTGAAGTATATGTTTGGCACTCTGTTCTGCCTGTCCACATGTACACATGACTAACAACCTAAAACCGGATTCTATATTGGTTATATCAGGTTGTACTAGCTTTTATCCGTTTTTGTGATTTTATGGTCTGGGACAGAAATATATTATAGCATGTGCAGTTATTGCTACAGGAGGACAAGCCATCCAACTTGTTTAATAGATATGCAGTCTGAAGCAAGAGCGTCATAGAAAGGGTCATTGTTACTAAAAATAGCCTGGAATGTCCAGTTTTAAATCAATTCTCATTGGTATAATTGAAAATACAACTACTTCTGACTACTTTCTGTGTGTTGATAGTTTTAAGGAGTCAGTGTTTTTCTATATTCAGATCTTTACAGATATCCGCACATGCTGAAAAAATGGGTAGCATAGTCATCAACCCAGCATTTTTGGCTGTGATTTTCTAGATAATATAAATACGTTCACTAGTTTGCCATTGCTTTCTGAACGGTCCGGATGCACAACTGTGTGTCGCGGGGATCAAACTCTGTAATTTGGCTGTGACAGACGTAAGTATTATCCAGACGTAAGTATTATCCAGACGTTAAGTATAAAAGTATTTTCTCTGCTACAAAATTAATACCAAGGGAATGAACTATGAACAAAACTGACATTAAAATGGCTACTTGACTAATTTCTAAATGAGGATTCAAGATGAAAATTATTAAATATTGCTCTGAAAAGAATTCACAATTATCTTCATGTTGCAAGCAAAGCGTAGTTATTCATGTGCGGTAGAGTAGTGATTCAAGTGCTGTTATTAAAGAATATGTAACTAACGAGCCATGGGAACCATCAGAGCATGCATACTCCTACCTGTGTGTTAAGAAAGACTGGGCATACAAGTCCACAGTGCATGAACACCAATGATAATAATAACAATAATAATAGTAATAACACCCACAACCCATTAGGGTGGTACGGGTACCACACTGAAGACATCAGCACAAAAAGTTCTCGAAACAACTCTAACCTCAGCTATTCGGAAAGTATAGAAATATCACGCCCAGACCACTCCTTGATGTTATCAATTCATGATCTTCTCTGTCCTTCTCTCCTGCTTCCACCCTCCACTGTTCCTTGTAAAATAATTTTAGAAAGTTAGCCCTATCTCGTTACATGTTCAAACAAAACAAGTTTATTCGTTCCACCACTGTCAAGAGTGGCTCTTGATAACATACAACTGTGTTTATTTGCTGCCAGACAAATATATTTGTCTTATGTTCTATATAGCTCATTCTTAACAAACGTCTGTAGCACTTTTGTGCAAAAGGCTGAATCATTTCTATGTCTGCATTGAGTGTCCAGCTTTCATATTCATATAAAAGTATACTTAACACTAATGATCTGAAGAGATTGATCTTTACTGTAATACTGATCTTATTTTTACAAATCGTATTCAACCTTCTCATGACAGCCATCGCCATCTCAACTCTTAGCTTAAACTCATTTCCTGAATTTCTATCATCACATATTTGGCACCTGTGATATATGACGGTTTAACATCAAGTTTGTGACCATTCAACCGGGTATTCATGCGATCTTGCTTGGTATCACTAGTTACCAATATCTTGCTTTTATCAATGCTAATTTCCATACCATATTTCCGACCAACTTCATCAAACTTTGAAGTGAGTCCCTGGAGTTCAGATTCAGAACTAGCCAGCATCGATAAACATCATTACAGAAAGTTCAACAAGGCGCTAGATTTATAATACTCTATTGCAACAGTTTTTCTATTTAGTACATTCGTTGATGAACAGAAATTCAGTTCATCCAGCATGGCCATCTACAACATAAGACCTACTGGCCATAAGGAAACCCAGCCTTTTAAAATGATACATTTGACTATTCCCTTGATTTTCATTGGCTGTCACACAAGTTATTATCATAGTGAACAATGAAAATTACAGGTATAGTAAGCCATACACAGTACTTCTTTCAAACGATATAAAGGGATTGGAACAACTAATCAAGAACACAAAGAAATATAACGAAGCACAAAATTTGTATTTAAACATGCAGAAAACAAAAATCATGTCAACAGATATAACAACACAACAACCAAAAATCAGAATAGACAATACCGAGATAGAATGTGTGGATAAATTTGAATACTTAGGAGCAAACATTAACGGTGCAGGAGACTGCATGGCAGAAATAAGGAAGAGATTGGCAATGCCATATTGCAAAATAACACGGCTGAAAAACATATGGAAAAACAACAAAATAGAAACGAAAGTGCTAATGTTACGAACTTTTATTTTTCCGGTTGCAACATACGGCTGTGAAACGTGGACTCTAAGTAAAACAGCGGCAAAGAGGATCAACACCTTCGAGCTGAAATGCTACAGGAAGATACTTAGAATATCATGGAAGGATAAAATCAGAAACTCAGATATTATAAACACACTGAATATTCCAGAGTGTTGGTTACTAAACACAATAACAAAAAGAAAACTACGCCTGTTTGGTCATATAAAGAGACATAACTGTTTAGAAAGACAAATAATGGAGGGAAGAGTACCTGGGCAGAGGAGAAGTGGCAGACCAAGAAGACGATGGAATGACGACATTAAAGATAACATGAATACATCACTAGAAAATGCAAGCCACATCGCCCAAGACAGAGAGAGGTTCAGAGAGTTCATTGGGAAGACAACGTTCTGGAAGGAATACGTCACATGACAATACCAAGCATTATTTCAAAAACAAAAACTACTATAAAAGTACTAAAAGAGATAACTAAGAATCACATACAGAAAGCATACCCAAATGATATATGGACACATGTATATACAGATGGATCAGTGAAAGAGGCAGTATTAGATGGAGGATCTGGAATATATATAGTAGTACCTGATGGAAAAGAAATAGAAAAATCCATACCCACAGGCAAACATTCCACAAATTTCAAAGAAGAAATGGAAGCCATAATAGAGGCAGCAAAAATGCTCATAAATTGCTTGCAGAGTCACAACAGACATGTAGTCTTGACCAACAGACATGACCTTCGATGTTGAGTGTGTTGAAGTTGTTTGCCTGTTGGTCATTTCATACATTCCGCATTAAGTTCTCTGCATACATTTTGAAGAGATATGGTGATAGGACACATCCTTGTCTCACTCCTTATTTCATACTGAACCAATCAAATGTTTCACTGACTATTCTCATGGTTGCTTGCTAGTCTTGATACAATGTCTTGACTAAGTGGATTAGGTGAGCGGGAAACCCATACCGTTCATGATATTCCAAAGTTATTTAATGTTGTCGCCATCAACACATTTTTATAGACTTCTAAATAGATTACAGCATGACAGAAAACTCTTAATGAAATAAGGACTTGATAACAACCAAAATAAAGACATAACAAACAAAAATAGACTTAACAACAAAAATAAAGACATAAAAACTGACCTTGAGCTGGAATCTGCGCCTGGTTTGATTTTGATTCCTTCAATCTCTTGATAGGATTCATCCTAATTATTGTTAGTTCAATCAGAAAATGAGAATCTTTATTGGAAAGATCTGAAACAATTAACAGAAACTTGTTCATATTCAACGACATTGTAGGAGAGAACAATACAGCAGTTTTAGATACAGCAGTTTTAGAGGCAAATAAAACTATAACAAGAAAACTAAAACATAAATGACACATGCAAGATCACATAAACTTAAAATAGACCATGCCATGTGATATAGTTTATTATGTCTGTCCACAGCATTTTTGTCTCATGTACTGTCAATAATTTTCAATATCAATGTTAACTAATGCAATGAAGCTAAGCTGTCCAACACCATCGTCCATGGTATCCCCCTCGCTCTTTAACATGCAGAAGAACAAGCTGGCTTCAGAGCAAACAGAAGCACTGTTGAACAAATATTTAACATCCGAACACTAATTGAAAAATATATTCAGCACCAACGTGATCTATACCACAACTTCATTGACTTTACAAAGGCCTTTGATCGTGTCTGGCATGATGGTCTGTGGCACATACTGAGGAAATTTAATTTTGACACCACAATTATAGACATTATTGAAGCTCTGTACAAAAATGCAAATAGTGCTGTCTTGTCACACAATACAATTGGAGAGTTCTTCAAAACAACTGTGGGAGTTTGACAGGGATGCATAATGTCCCCAGTACTTTTTTATTAACATATACTTAAAGCACATCATACAAGAGACATTACATGACTACAACACGTCTATATCGATCGGAGGTCGCCCTATTTGCAACTTGCGTTTCGCTGATGATATTGATCTTATAGCTGGGTCAGAACAATCATTGCAAGAATTAACATCAAAGTTGGAAAAAGTTACCAGCAAGTACAGAATGGAAATCAATACAGATAAGAGCAAAATCTTGGTAAACAGCAGAGACACAGAAAACCAGACTAATATCATGATGAATGGACATAAGCTTGAGGAGGTGAATACCTTCAAATTCCTCAGATCCTATATATGTGGCGATGGTAAATGCAAAGCAGAACTAAATATAATGCTGGAGATGGCTTTAGCATCCTTGTCAAGGCTAACTGTGATTTGGAAAAGCAACATCAGTGTTGGAGTGAAAATCAAACTGTATAAGTCGCTGGTGCTTTCTGTTGTGTTGTATGGTTGTGAGAGTTGGACACTCACTGCGGACATGGAGAGAAGATTACAGGCTTTTGAGTATAAATGCTACAGAAGAATTCTACGAATTTCCTATAGGGAACATAAGACCAATGTGTACGTAAGAAATAAAGTAGAGATGTGTGCAGGTGTCGAGGGTGGAAGAAGCATAGTAGGGCAAATAAAGAGATGGACAGACAACATCAAGGAATGGACAGGGCAAGATATTTCCACTCATCCGCATCGCTGAGGATAGAATTCGCTGGAGGACTCTGTGTGCTGGAGCATCCAATGTGGTACCCCTACGACCCTGAAGGGTTATGGGTTTATTGATTGATTGATTAACATGCATATTGTTATGGTGTGTTCCACTTGTCATCTTTTCATGAAGAGAACATGTGAGGAAGCTCAATCACTTTCACACAATATGTATCCAAAATGTTATGAATATCAAATGCCAAGATAAGATTCTGGATACCATTGTCCTTGAACAAACTAGTATCCCTAGCATTGATACTATTTGATGCAGACACACATTTGTTGGGCAGGTCATGTAATGCATATGTCAGATTACCATCTACCAAAACTACCCCACTATGGTAAAGTGAAGAAGGGCATGAGCTCTCAAGGCAGCCAAAAGAAGTGGTACAATGACTGGATAAAGATCTCACTGAAAACCTTTGACATAGACCAAGGCACATGGGAAGATAGTGCATGAAACAGAGCTACACAGTGCCATGCAATTTAAAAAAAAAAGGTGCTAGGCAATAAACAAAAAATGCAATATTGTGTGAAAAATTCAGTTCAACTGTGGAGACTAGCTAGGAAATTAAGGGCAGATCAAACAACATCCAAAGTGATCATCCCATGATCAAACTATCCAAGGACCTTTAAGGCCACCAGAAAGCATGGTACCCCTACGACCCTGAAGGGTTATGGGTTTATTTGTCTGATTGAAGGCCACCAGAGGGTTATCAGCTGCCTAAGTTGATAGAAACACCACCTGTTGACATTAGTTTTTTGTAGTCGTAACCTTCGATAACAGTTACCATGTTGTTCCGACAGGCCGACGCTGTGCTTGAACTAGTTACGCGCAAGGCGTGGGTGGGCGGAACAACAAAGAAACCTGTCGCAAGGGCCAGAGTTTTACCCTGATGTCGACGTCTGTTTCAGCAACATTAGACTCGAAACACCATCGAGCCAAATGGCTGCTGGAACAGAGGATGGAGCACTTATGGAAATGCCGCACATGCTGTGAGGCCAGTTTCTAATCAAGAATTGGTTTGTTGTGCATTTTTATTATATCTGCAAATAAAATTTTTTAATGTAACATAAAATGACAGACAATGGTCATAAAATAGGTAGAAATCATGATTAATAGTGAGACCAAAAGATAACATAATGAGTACAATGAGAGTGCTGCACATCGCCAGAGGGCAGCGCAATAAGCAAACGGAAAATGCTAAAAGGAAATGGAACTAAAGCGATGTTCAACTCGAGAATTGGCTTCTAGTCCCTGGAGCTCCTAACTGATCAGACCTAACTCTACTGTCAATGCTTTCCTATACTGGAATCATGCTCATGGTGAGAGATTGTTCAGCTTGAGAACAAGCTTCCTGGCTACAGTGCTCCTCAAAAATGTGCAGAGACTCAGATTTGGACTTCAGGTTAAGTTTTCTTCTTCTTCTTCTTTCCTATTTTACTCTTTACGGGTGTCGAGGGAGATACAATGTTCTTGTTCTCGCTTTTCTGGCAGCTTCAGATAATTGATAATGTTATTTGGTGTTCGTGAAATGTCTCTTTGATTTTGTCAATCCAGCATACTCTAGGTCTACCCTTGGCTCTTCTTTCTGCTTCTCCTCTCTTCGTATATGCTTTCTAAACTTTTAAAATATTACGTTTTCTTGCTGTTGCTAAATTATGCAACAATTGAAAACGTTGCAAGACTCCCATTCACTGAATCAATCAATGTGTAGGCCTCCTACCATATATTTCACTTGTAACTTTCTGTGAAAGTTTCACTCACAATTCAATAATAATCAATAATTCAATTATTGATTATTATTGAATTGTGAGCATAGCAGACTGCGAAGTCATATGTTCCGAAAACTGAAGATTGGCGAGACAGACCTGTGCAACTGTGGACAGCCCAGAGACTGCAGAACACATCACATTCTAATCATTCTTCATGCCTGTCATTGTTAAATCTACCAAGAAGAGAGGGAGAAAATATGGCCTACTGAGATGGCACTTCTTCCAGACGTAAGGGGTTCCATGGATGACCTGAAGCGAATCACACAATAACTTCACATTTAAGATTCATTGAAACTATTGGTGCTGTAACCTGATATCTGACTGAAGAACGATGAAGAAGAATTGTGAGTTAAACTTCCACTAAAATTAATTGTTAATAATTAATATAATTTGAATTGTTTGTCAAATTTGTCATTGAAAAAATATTCTTTGACTACAAATTGTATGAGTCTCAGTATGACAATGTGTCTGTCTCTGTTTAATTTTATTAAAATTAAAATTTTTAATATTTAATTAATGAAAATTAATCTAACTAATCTATTACAGATATAGCGTACATTGGTTCTTAGGTCAACCCTACATGTTGTATTATATGTCCATAAATAATAATAACATAAACGTCAACAAATCAACCCTACCTGTTGTATTATATGTCCATAAATAATAATAACATAAACGTCAACAAATCAAACAACATGCCTCAACGGCTACCGAATCCGCCGCCATTGTTTTTGTTCCGCTTCTTTGAATTCTGGGAAGAAAGTGGCAGATAACTATCAATCAAGTGCCATGCCGACTGGCGTAGCTGTCTCTTGTGTCTCTTGTGCTGTCAATAAGCTCGGTTGGTGAGCTTCTACCGTGCCACGATACAAGCCCATCTAGTAACTTTTGATAATTATGCCTAGGTGAAAATTTAACCTTGGTACATACAGATCCAGAAGAGATACAGTCACAAATGCAATTCTTGCATATGAAGTTTATGAAGGTGTTCAGAATAAAGAGCAATCTGTAGTTGCAACAATAGACCTAGAAGATGCGTACAATAGCCTAGTTAGCCTACACCAATCTTATCGACATGTTAAGGGAACACGATATCCATACCTGAATCTGGATCATATACAAGCTGGATAGCAAATGTGCTAATCTGTAGAAAGTAGCTTTGAGGTGCGGATCCTAGACGCCTGAGATCAGAACAATAGTACCTGGTCTGTCACAAGGATCTCCTCTGCCCCTGTGATGTTTATGTGTATGTTAGAAATTGCTAAATTGCAAATCACCAGCAATTGCAGAGTTCTAACATAAGCTGATGATAGGCTATCTTACTATACAACATGGGCAGGAACAGAACAAATAGGCCCTATCGCTGACAATGTACAGAGTGCACTAGATCAATTGACGATATGGTGCAGAACATACAAAGCTGTGATAAATCCCTCTAAAACAAAGGTCATATGGTACTCTTTAAATAATAATCTGGTCAGTGACACATTGCCAGCTGTCAGTTGCATGGGCTCATTCATTGAAAGAGAACAGGACCTTACATATTTGGGATAACCTTTGATAGAAGTCTCGCATTCAACAAATACATCACAAATATGATTCAGAAGGCTAAAACAGGGACGTGTGTTATCAAGGTTATGGCGACTTTCGACATGCACCATTGAGTACTGTTTCTGTTTCTACAAGTGAGGGTACTATTTGTCATAGTTTATGGCCACGGCCTGCTAACACTGTCACAGACACAAGTCGATAGATTCGAAAACGTCCATAATGAGGCAGTGAGAGCTGTACTGTGGTGTAATAGGGATACACCTATATCTGCAATGAGATTTAAGCTTGATCTACCCTGTATTAGAATGTGACTTCAGGCAGCACTGGTTAGGTCGTAGCTTAAAGTGACAGAATACAACCATCACCTATTATACCAACGTCTAGAAGTCAAAGGGAAAACTAATCAAGTGTGGCAGATCATGGATGGCAGAGGCTGAATACACACTAAGAAGAGTATGTGTATTTGAAGAATTTGGAAAGGGCAGTAATTGGATGAAAGTAGACATTGGAAAGAAATCACTGACTAAAGTAATAATACAACTAGATAAAGCGTGTCGAAAATAGACGGGTTTCATGGCCAAGGTTACAGTGCATGAACTCACCCAGCTACACTCGAAATCACAAGACATAATTATATACACAGATGGCTCAGTTAACAGAAACACAAATAAAAGCAGTTGGGGTTTTGTTGCCTACAGAAATGGCGTGAAGTTGGTTGAGAAATCTTCAGCATATTCCATTGTCACATCGAGCATGAGGATGGAGATAGAGAGAGTTACAGCAGCACTTAATTGGTTGATAACTGAGACATCAACACACTCGGTAATTCTCACAGACGCTCAATGTATTCTGAGCAAGATAGAAAAGTACATACAGAGAAAAGAATGGTGGGACTTGTTGAATAACTCAATTGTCCAGAGTATTAAATGAATATACTGCCCTGGTCATGCTGGGGTCGGAGGAAACAAGAGATCTAACTTATTGACAAGCAATGCGATGATAGACGCACGAAGCTGATAAGAAACAAAACAGACTTGATCACGGCAGTAATAAATTTATTTCAAGATGAAGTACACATACCGATAATGTCAGAAATGGGAATATCTAGAGGGGAGAGAATGAAAAGAATTTTATTTTTTTTTACGGACCCAAAGATTACACAATCAACACCTGAACGGGACTCTTGAGTCTACATACACTGAGATGGCTGATAGAACAGAGAGCTGAGCACTTATGGGAGTGCTAGTTTCTAATCAGGAATTAATCAAGATAAATATGCCTAAACAATCTCAATGTATCTATATCATTACCTTTAAAACAAAAACCTCTAGGTTGTGAATACGAGGCTTCTACTTAAAGCAATACTGAACATTCTTGACAGTTTGAGTCTTCTGTGTGTGAAGCTTTGGCGAAACATTTCATTTACACAAAAGAATAAATAAGCTGTATTGCTCGATCGTAATTCCTAGGGATCGTGGTATTACGTTTTGTGTGTTCGTTCATCACATGATCATGATGGCCATTTTTACATCCACTTTTGAAAATTCAATTAGAATTATGTCCATGCCTAATAGTTCGTACATAAGACATATTAGAGCTGTAAATGTACTTGGACAGTTTGGACATGGAATGATCACTGTAGACGGATTTTGGTCTATCCGTGACTTTCTATATGCTCTCGGCTCTTGAGCCGCTGAATTTCTCCTCTTTCACAAGATGATGCGCTCGTTTTTTACTGTAGAGAGCCATGTAGATCTATTTTATGCAAATTCTTCCCATGTATCTTGGTCTGTTTCAAAAGCTTTCAGTGAGGTCTTCTTTGTAGCGCTTCTTTTGGCCAACTTGAGATCGTGTACGTTTCTCCAACTCACCATAGAGAAGTATCTTTGGCAAACAATGATAGGGCATACCAAATAACCTGCCCAACGAATCTGTGTCTGGATCTGGATAATGTCAATGCTGGGGATATCATATCTGTCAAGGACAGTGGTATCTGGAATCTTGTCTTGCCATCTGATTTTCATAAATTTTCTAAGACAAATTGTGTGAAAGTGATTAAGTTTCCTCACATGACGTCTATAAACAATCCATGTTTCCCTAACGACTTTCAGCTTAGTCTGTAGGTTAGTGCCATTTTTACACCCAAAATATGTGTACAATCTGCCGAAAGTGATGCTTGCCTTTTTACATTCAATATGCATGACTTTTCAATAGCAACACTGATGACCTTCCATGCATGTCGCAAGAGGGGACTAAGGAGGTTTTGGAGTGGAGTTGGCTGTCCCATCCCGTATATAATCAGTGACCTAGAAGCAATGCTAAAGTCGGATGTGTCAGTCTGACAGGCGCAGATACCACAGCTATGCTGGTTCTGATGAAACCACGAATTCTAATCTCGGGACTACATCCTGCTAATCTGCATGAAGTTGAGACCGAACTAAGAAAAAGAAGGAAAAACATTTTTCGGACATCTATATCTACTTTCGGACATCTATATCTACTTTCGGACATCTATATCCACTTTCTGACATCTCTATCTA
This sequence comes from Meghimatium bilineatum, assembly GCA_034231615.1. Lineage (NCBI taxonomy): Eukaryota > Metazoa > Mollusca > Gastropoda > Stylommatophora > Philomycidae > Meghimatium > Meghimatium bilineatum. The sequence continues at coordinate 9,372,930 of CM067321.1, forward strand.
CTCTCGGACATCTCTATCTACTTTCGGACATCTATATCTACTTTAGAACATCTATATCTACTTTCGGACATCTATATCTACTTTCGGACATCTATATCTACTTTCGGACATCTGTATCTACTTTCGGACATCTATATCTACTTTCGGACATCTATATCTACTTTCGGACATCTCTATCTACTTTCGGACATCTGTATCTACTTTCGGACATCTATATCTACTTTCGGACATCTATATCTACTTTCGGACATCTATATCTACTTTCGGACATCTCTATCTACTTTCGGACATCTATATCTACTTTCGGACATCTGTATCTACTTACGGACATCTGTATCTACTTTAAACCTCGTGACAAAACGTAGATCTACTGGTCTGGATACGCTGTTAGTGACTTGACATTTCAGTGGCTTTGCTATATGAGGGAATAGCCATCTCCTCTCTCTCGCGGTCTTTACCTACGGGATTAATCCAGTACCCAATTAAGACTGGGTCGACCAGGAGCCGTTGCGGTATGAAAAACATTTCAGTCTCAACTGAGGAATGAATCTAGGACCACTCGTATGCGAAGCCAGTGCGGTAACAACTGCGTTATCGACCCCTTACACGCTGATCTCATAAACAAAACGTGGATCTATTGGTTTGCATCTATTGACCTCAAGGACAATACATGCAGCTACTGGACACGCTGCCTTCATGGTAAAAACTATTCTAGACACGGATGCGTTCGTGTGAATGAGATAGCAAACATGATTAGTCGTTGCATGGAGGATAGAGAAAGAAAATGTCTGTGAAGTTACGTAATGATCGAATATTGGATGTATATACATTTCTGTTGGTCTATATCTATCTATACGCCGTGGCCCTTATTTGCCTTGCGGCGTCGGGGGGGGGGGGGGGGGAGTTCTCTGGAGATGGCCTTCGTGTGTGCTGTTTGTATGCTTGTTCCTGTGGCTTCTTTGATTTCTGTGATCCATCTTTTACATAGTCTGCCTCTGGCTTTATAGCCGTTATGTTTATGAGTCATGGACATTTGTGGCATGCTATCTGTCGGTAGTTTGGAAGTATGTGAAAACCACTTGATCTGTTGTCTTTTGATGTGTTCCAATACTGGTATTGTTTTTGGTTATATGATGTTATCGTTTCTAATTCTATCTCTTAATGACACTCTGAGTATTCTTCGTAGACATGTCATTTCTGTTGTCACTATTTTTCGTTTGTCTTGTGCTGTCATTGTCCAGGTTTGGCACTGGTAGCACAGTAATGGAATAATAATAGTCTTGTATAATGCAACTTTAGTATTTTTGTTTACATTTTTGTTCTTGAAAATACGTGTCATCTGTCCTAGGATCTGGTATGTTTTGTTTCATTTATTTTGTATCTCTTTACTGGTTTTTCCTTCACTCGATATAATACTTATGTTGGTGACCAATCAATATATCCATATCATATCGCATGTTGCAAAGCGGCGTATACATTGAAGCAATACATTCTTGTAGAATCTTCACGGCACATCATCTGTACAATTAAGTATTGCACACATCAGCTATGACCGGTCTCCTATATACAGACCTGTTTACAGAAAATGTAAACATGACTTGAATGGCCGAATTTGATTATTTCCGTGAATTTAGTTGGTCGGTCTTGGCTATTTTTGACAAGCAACTCCAAGTGTATAAATAGTGGCAACTGAATACACGACAATAATCAAAAACGTAACGGATGAAGTCCTAACTAATTATGTACATAGGGCCTCTGTCGTTTATACCATCGAAGGTATCGCTTCAGCTCTGAGCGGTGGAGAATTATGGGTATAAAATATAGCTCCGGAGAAACAATTGCACAAAAGGGTCCAAGAGCTATATTGCTTGTAATTTATGGAGATAGAAACCCACAAAAGCAAACAAAACACACACATTATTTATATTATATTTTATTAGTTATTTGGTTATTTAAACAATTTCATGAAAAATAAATAAATGAAACATGTAAGATTGTGCAGACAAAAATAGAAAACAAAATGTGCTTATGTATTCAGGTATAAATATCTAAACACGGTAAGAAATTTGTTCAGAGAACGTAAAATAAAATATAAAATGAAGTTGCCAGCACCGTAAACACGACTTTGTAGAGAGTGAAAAATGACAGTGGTTGAGGGAGGGGGGGGAGGGCAAAAATTGTCGGTAATTTTATGTCACTTTAAAAATTTTTTATTTGCAAATTATTATTTGTTAGAGACACTGATGATGATGGTGATGTTCATCCTTCAAAAGCGAAGATGAGCATGGCATGAAAAATATTAAATGCGATGAAAAAAATAAATTAAAATTGGTAATTAACGAATTTGGTTTGTGAGTTCGTAGATGCCCGATGAGTCCGATTCGTGTACGGAAAGTTCTATTGCAGTGCGTGCAGGAGTGCTGAAGGTTCAGGGTAGAAGAATTTTCGGATTTGTCCATCCGCTTCTTGCGCTTGTGGATTGCCCGCAGTGTTCTATCTATTTCAAATTGCGTGATGCCAGCAGTGATCTGGGTGTGTCAGGAAGAGCGATCAATTGCTGTAGTCTCGCAGGAGCTAGGATCGATGCTGCAGTGCTTGAGAGAGTTGTTTAGGTGATCCTTGAAGCGATTTTTCTGTCCTCCACTTGAACATTTACCTTAGCACAGCTTCCCATAGAATAATCTCTTTGGAAGGCGCTTGTCTGGCATACGGACGATATGGCCAGTCCAAAACTAAGTCACTAAGTCTAGCTCTATGGTGAATTCTAGCTCTGTTGTGGTCCAGCTCTGTGATAGTCCAACTCTATGGTGAAGTTCAGCTCTGTGGTGGTGAAGCTGTGCTGAAGTATAGTTCTATGGTGAAATTCAACCCTGAGGTGGTTCAGCTATATGGTGAAGTTCAGCGTCGTGGTAAAGTCCAACTCCGTAGTGAAGAGGTACAGAACGCGCCTCGGACTGCCAACGTAATTGTCTCAATTTTCGTCTCAATCACGTGTACATCCTGACAGTTCGGAAAGCAATGGCAAAATATTTAACATGAATATTGTCTACAAATCATCAGCAAAATTATCTCTACTTCCTGAACGATACCAACAAATGAGAGAGGGAAGGTCGATAAAGATGTAGGCTACTGACTGCAGAAAAACTAAAATCCAATAGGCTAAACGTGAAGTTTTGCTGATGACTGGAAATATGCATAATACCACACAAATCAACCTTTCGACCACAAGACTTTTACCCAGAATACATTTACAACAAAATAACGCAGAGTAAGGTATTGTGCAGCAGGTACTACTGACAACAAACCAGACATAACTAATTATCAAATCATTTAGAAAGCCATAAACACGAACAGAAGATGAACATCACATTATGTATAGTTCAGAACAGGTTGCAATTCTACACATCAAAACACAACCGACTGTGCAGTCACATGTACACACAATTCAGTATCGCATCAATCACGTGCACATGCGAACAGGCACCACAGACTGCAGAATATATACTTCAAGAATACTCTGAGTAGGAGACAATGAGACAAACATTTTAAAAAAAAACCACTGCCATAAAAGTAATAAGGAGCCATGTATGAGTTGCAAAAGACGGTGACGACGTTTAAGTATAGACAATTACAGATATTGCTATATTTTATAATCGAACCAACAAGAAAAAGAGCAATGCATATACATCACAACATTTATATGAAATGTATAATGTTCAGTAACTCTTGCATTGTACTGATAATGTTACGCTCGTGTTATCTGCTCTTTATATGACTGTAAGGTCATAACCCTATCTCTTAAGTTGTCCCTAATGGCGCTTAACCTGTTGATCTCTGTCCGCTGCACATCCCTGTGCGCCTGCAACTGACTAATAATCATTGTCAAACTTTTAACATTGACATTGGATCTAAGTGTCACAACTTGATTTAAGATAGTAGCAATGCTGGTTGTGTCAACACTGTTTAAACTTGTCATCGCAGCAAGGAACTGTTTAGCTTTCTGCGTCACATTAGAGACGGTCTGAACAGATAAGTCAGTCTGAGACTCTGCCAAGGATAGTAGGCTTCGAAACTCCGAGACGGATTCGTTAATACTAAAACACTTCTTTTGCGCAGGGATGAGGATGTTAGTGCTGGTGTCGGTCAGAATTTTATAGCGATCCTGGCTAACATTAGTTGTGGGTATTAGCTGGCGCAGATTCTCTGCTTGAGTGGATATATCCACAAGTTTCTGGGAACAATATAGACAAATACATTAAATATAGACAGACACATTAAATATAGACATACGCATTTAGAGCTGGAGATATGGCTGTGCTAAAGAACGTGAGATTGTTAACAAAGATAAAATAAAATATGCTTACCACTTTAGCAAAATAAAAACCGTAGCAAAAAAGAACCTCAGCAAAAACCAATTTAAAACAATTATCTTTTGTTGAAAACTGTGAAAAGCTGAGTTAATATATTGTTTATACTTCTAACTAACTTAAAAAGCTGAGTTAATCTATTGTTTATACACTTCTAACTAACTGTGACAAGCTTAGTTAATCTTTTGTTTATACTTTCTAACTAACTTAATAAGCTACGTTAATCTATTGTTTATACACTTCTAACTAACTGTAAAAGCTGAGTTAATCTGTTGTTTATACTTCTAACTTCTTTATTGATACTAAATGTCATGTTCGATTTTTGTCTTAAGGGAAGGAGAGTTTGAACTTACCCTTTCTCTAAATAAAAGCTTGTGTGCATTTGCCCATACTGCAAGATGTTGAGTTTTTATATGTAAACTTGAAGTTAAAATATTTTAACCAATCAGTTCAGTGAAATGTCGATCATGTTGCCTCATAATTATCTATCTGTTGTATTGTTAGTAGGGCCTAGGCACAGTCGGGGAACTTTCTCCCATGCCACACTGAATAAAACATCCAGCAGATTATATTTCCAATATCCCTTCCCTTGATATTCCATGTGGTCACTAGTTATTCAAACTTTACTTTTCTCATCATATATTCTATTGTATCTTGACTGTCTCTAATTGTTTACTATAGTTTTTCTATTCAGCTAGTGGTTAAGCTGTTTGTCTTGTGCTCAAGAGGTTGCAATCTGGCACGTGACGTCCTGTTTACAGTGAATTGTTGGTTGTTTTCTAGGACGCGGGTCCCGGAAGTTACTCATTTCAATACACGGACTTAGTGTTTTTAATAATTTATATTCAGATTTATAGTTTTTAACGCAATAGTTCCAGCAACCTGTAGCCAAATTCATCGGTTTTCCTGCCAAATTAATTCAGTTTTAGACCCTAGCCCTCGAAATAAGTTAACAGACCGCGAGTGCGGTTTATTGAGCTAGTTTTATTTTCAAAAGGTACCGGATTATTTAGCTGGTTCTGTTTTTAAATTTTCCGTAAACGTCGCCTTTGTCCCTTATAGTTTCGTTAAATTAGTGGGATCCACATCCTGGTAAAGAACCGAATTGTTTTCGGAGACTCAGTACCTCCTCATTAGTTTTTCCATGATTTTCATGACATTCTCTGCATTATTGTTTGTAGACTACCAGATCTTCGCTTCCGCTAATCTTCGACAATCCTATTTATATATTGTCCATGAAGGACATCCATATTTTATACTCGACAGGTAACAGCATTACTAATTTTTTTTTCAAATTTCAGGCCTGGCAACACACGCACAAACATTAATTATGATTAGGAAGAACAGAACAGATGCTCACTTACTCGTTCCTTTTCCTGTATAATCTGTTTGGCCTGTTGGGATGACTCTTTGGCAGCAGACGAGTTCGGTTTCAGAGAGACAAGAAGAGTTGTCAGGTTGGCAGTTTTGTTTATAAAATCTTGACTCTGTTTGTCTAGAGCAACTAATTGTATGAGGGACGTGTTGGCGCGCTGGCGTACATCTGTTCTTAATAGAAGCTCAAAGTTAGTAACATGTTACACGAAATATAGTCTTACAAATAAATATGTACTGATGATCAGACAATGATGGTTTAACAAATAATAAATGTATTAGTAGCCTGTGAATAGTGGTCTTTTAAACAGATGTGACGTAATGGTCAGTTAATAATGGCATTCTAAGATATAACGTAATGGTAAGTTAATGATGACCTTTTAAACAGATATAACGCTATGGTTAATAATTTTAGTCTCATAAAAAGTTAGATTAAATGAATGATAATTTCGTGAATATAAAGGGCTATGGTATTGTAGTCAGTGAATAGTGGTCTAACAAACAGATATGGTGTTATGGTCAGACAATGATGGTCTAACAAACAGATATGGTGTTATTGTCAGACAATGATGGTCTAACAAACAGATATGGTGTTATAGTCAGACAATGATGGTCTAACAAACAGATATGGTGTTATGGTCAGACAATGATGGTCTAACAAACAGATATGGTGTTATGGTCAGACAATGATGGTTTAACAAACAGATATGTTATAGTCAGACAATGATGGTTTAACAAACAGATATGTTATAGTCAGACAATGATGGTTTAACAAACAAATACGACTCTATTCTCAGTCAATGATGGTCAAACAAACAGGACAATGTGGTCAGTCAATAAGGGTCTAACAAAACATATATGACGTTATGGTCAGTCAGGGATTGCTTAACAAACATATAAAACGCTGTTCTCAGTCAAATATGGTGAAACAAACAGATAAAACGCTGTTTTCAGTGAATGATGATTTAACAAACTGATATGATTCTGTTACGGCCATGTTAATGGAAACACACCATAGTAATGAAACAGCAGGCATAATGATCAATTACAGAACGGATGGTGGTCTTTTCAATTTACGTCGTCTAAAAGCAAACACGAAAACTAAATCTAGTACTGTTAGAGAATTACTTTATGCTGACGACTGTGCATTGTATGCTGAATCTGTCGTAAACATGCAAAGCACCATAGACCGCTTCTCAAAGGCCTGCAACAACTTTGGTCTCACTATTAACACCAAAAAAAAAAAAGTCATGCACCAAGCAACATCAAATAGCCAACATACTGCTACTTCCATCATCGTCAATAAGGAAAAACTGCAGGTAGTCGACAATTTTACTTACCTTGGAAGCACTCTCTCTCGCGATGTCAACATTGATGTGGAAATTAACAATAGACTGGCAAAAGCTAGTGCTGTATTTGGCAGATTACGCAACAATATATGGGACAGAAGAGGTATAAGAACAACCACCAAACTACAAGTATATCATGCTGCTGTTATACCAACCTTACTATACGCCTGCGAAACGTGGACAGTGTATGCTAGACATGCAAGAAAGTTAAATCATTTCCATCTTACCTGCCTACGTAAATTACTAAACATCCATTGGTGGGACAAAGTACCAGACTACGAGGTCTTGGAAAAATCAACCTCAATAAGCATCCACACAATACTTATGAAGGCGCAGGCACGCTGGGCAGGCTATCTTGTGCGTATGGAGAACTCGCGTTTGCCAAAACAAATATATTATGGAGAACTCAAGGCAGGATTTCGAAAAGCTGGTGGACAGAAAAAGCGTTTCAAAGACACGCTCAAGTCATCCTTGAAACATCTTAACATTGACGTAGGCGCTTGGGAGAGCCTCGCTCAGGATAGAACAACATGGCGTTACAGCATTAGAACGGGAGCACTAGCGGCGGAAGAATTCAGACAAGAAACTGTAAGACAGAAGCAGACACGTAGAAAAGAAAAAACATCTCAACCTCACACAGATACCTTCTATTGTTGTCAATTCTGTAAAAGAACATTTTGTGCGCGCATTGGACTTGCTAGTCATTTAAAAACGCACTATTAACTTTATTATTTTATTATTTATTGTTATTATTATTATGGTTGAGTTTTTGGTCATCGTCGATCACGACGGACGAACATCATGATTCTGTTGTGAGTCAATGATGGGTTAACAACCAGAAATGACGCTGTGGTCAGTCAATGATGGTTTAACAAACAGATTTGAGGCTGTAGTCAGACAATGATGGTCTCCGCTTTGTGAAGATAGTGATAGTTGTCTTTTGAGTAGTCGACGTGTTGTGAAGATATGTTATCTAGTAGTGTTGCGTGATACCATGGTTGCTGGTGCTCCTCTCTGCCTGGTATCTCTTACTTTAGCACCTGAGCTTATTTGGGCAGGATTGTGGTTCTGTTCGATGTCAGGGATGATCCGCCTAATCTTAGTTTTCAGCCTCTGTTGGCTGGACTAAGCCGCATCATTTCACGGAGATAGCCTCGATGGTAGTCGTGAATGTGTTATAAATGAACATATACTCTCTTCGAAATGAAGTTTATAAATGAACATATACTCTCTACGATGTGAAGTTTATAAATGAACAGATGCTCTCTACGAAATGAAGTTTGTGAATATTTCGATTAAGTCTCTAATGCGAGTTGAGATAATTATCCGGTGATTACCCAAGAGAACGGAATGTATGGTGCCATGGCTGATATCGTAGGTGCGATATTAGCAGCATTTTACCTGACTGATGCATGACTTCTTGGTTACATTGATCCTCTAAGAGAAAAGGAAAGCTAATTTCACAAGAAAACCTTAGTCGCCACGAAGGACATGTGCAATATGTAACATTGTCACTTGAACTCTAAACAACTCTCCTCGTGCACACTTGCTTCCTTATAATATAAATTCTCCTCTTAGAAGGCTGCTTTTTAATAAGACACCATGTCTTTCATTAATAGGTCAAACACGCACGCTTTTTTGCTACCCCAGTTCGTAATTACTTTCCACAACAAACCCAGATATTCTCCTACAACAGATAAACGTACCTTCCACTTCTGCACTGAAATTATTCACAATTGCCAGGATGGCTTGTGCTGAGTCAAACAGAATTTTAGTTTCATTCTGAATAATGTTGGACTTTTGTTGAGTACCATTAGCAGATCGCAACAGGATGTACGCCGTGGAGCTGATGTTGAGTGTTTGGTTAGCGAACATCTCCACTTGTGACACACTCTGTAGAGCTCTCATGTTTGATGGAGAGAATAGACTGCTATCAACTAGCACCTGAATTAAGGACAACAATTGAGGCTTAAAATACACGCATTTTCCTCGACGCAAAAAAGAAATCTCCAAAATAATACACATTAAAATATATGGACTAGATCCTAAAAAGAAGTATTGACAGAACAACTAGAAAATGTCAACAACTTTATGTCTTGGATCAGCTATTAATAAACGCAGGAAAAAAAGCTTCAAGCAGAGATACAAAAAAAATATCTTTACAAGAAACATTACAGACGAAATATGTAAGAGAGAAACGGGAGAACAAAGTTACTACTATTCAGAATCTATATCTTTCCAGTGTTGGCATATAGTTCTGAGACTTGCGCAATGTCATGTGCAAAGGAATTGAAAATAGATGTGAAAGATTATAATGACATCTATGGCGTGGAAGAAGATTATAATGACATGTATGATGTAGAAAAAGATGATAATGACATCTATGATGTGAAAGATTATAATGACATCTATGATGTGAAAGATTATAATGACACCTATGATGTAGAAGAAGATTATAATGACATCTATGATGTGAAAGATTATAATGACATCTATGATGTTGAAGAAGATTATAATGACATCTATGATGTGGAAGAAGATTGTAATGACATCTATGATGTGAAAGATTATAATGACATCTATGATGTGAAAGATTATAATGACACATATGATGTGAAAGATTATAATGCCATCTATGATGTGAAAGATTATAATGACATCTATGATGTGAAAGAGTATAATGACACCTATGATGTAGAAGAAGATTATAATGACATCTATGATGCGGAAGAAAATTATAATGACATCTATGATGTAGAAGAAGATTATAATGACATAAATGATGTGGAAGAAGATTATAATGACATATATGATGTAGAAGAAGATTATAATGACATAAATGATGTGGAAGAAGATTATAATGACACATATGATGTAGAAGAAGATGATAATGACATCTAATGATGTGGAAGAAGATGATGAAAAAAAACAATATTGAGTACGTGTTTATTATTCATGTTTTCACATGTATATATTTATTCTATTTCTGTGAAATTGTTTGTGTGTTTAAACCTTCAGGAATTACCAAGTAAATATATCTAAAAATTCATGAAAATATTGTTGAATAGCAGTTTTATATTAAACAATGCATAGAATCAACGTTTCGACCCCAAGAGGTCGTTATCAAGGTTTTTAGTCGAAACTTCGATTCTGTGCATATTTCCATGTTAAATTTCTGTTCAACAATTTCTAGAATTTGTTTTCATATATTAACTTACCTACTGGAGCACAATTTTACTGTAGTCTTCCAATTACTGAGGAACGTATATATATATATATATATATATATATATATATATATATATATATATATATATATATATATATATATATATATACAATAGATCTTTTCTTTTGTGTATTTTGAATATGGGCAACTGCGTATTCCAAGGCAACTCTTTCATATCCAAAAGACTCCTACTATCTCAGCAATACATTAATTTATAAAGAAGCTTCATACTCAGAGGGGATCTATACGTTAATGTAGAAGGCATATTTATTATCTGTATGCCTACATCTAATTACATGAACGCCTACAGTTAATGTTTTCTGTAAGACACTATTACTTGTGAGCAAACATCTATCTTCATGGCAGATACATTTTGACCACGAATGTTTATGGGCAAGCCTTCTACACAGAAAATAAAAAATGTCTTCACCATGTTCTATTTAAACCAGTTCCATTTATTATTATATGACAATTAATATAAGGCAATACTGAAATTAAATGGAACAACAATAGTATTTACGTAGAACACAAGTTTTTGATGTTTAACTTGAACACAACAGACTGACTATCATTAAGACTAAAGTGGTTTTGAGGTGTAAATACGAAAACATACAAATGACAATATGCAAGACATTTTTAACATTTTAACCGTTAGGTCTTTCTCAAGAATATATAAAACAGTGAAAAAATGTAAAAACAATGTTTCCACCACAGAGACACTATTGGCATGTAAACAATTCGAAGTTCAAAGTGACAATGATGCACATGGAAACATGTAATCATGGAAGCGGAATTTGTTGAAAAGTGGACGGGATATTATAACAGATGTAACACATTATTACCCAATACAACATGGATAGCAATACAATAAGGACCATACCAACGCAAATATTAACAAATGAATGTTCGGAGTTAAGTACAAAAGGCTTGAGTGTACCAAATTAAAAAATAAATCGATGCTTAAGAGCGTACATAGATCTATCATCTGTGATGCAGGATCTGAAGGCAGTGACCTGGATATCGAGAGCACCATGATGACCATCACCATTGAAATGAATGGTGACAGGGGTAGGTTCTCTGTGTTTTATGGCATGAAGATGCCTACAGAAGCGATCAGTAAATCGTAAGCCAGTTTAACTTATATACTTCTTGTCACAACGTTTACATATGATAACGTAAATGACATTACGGGATTCATATGTTAAAGCATTGTCGATAGTAAAAGTGGTCTTAAGAAATGAGACAGAGCGGATCTCAACTACATAGAGACATGTGTAGCAACGACCGCGTATGCAACGAATAGAGTCAAAGTGAGCAGGAATATACGACCTGATGTGACTGTGGATGTCATTAGGTGCCATTAAGATTTTTGTCACGCCTATAGGCAAGCAAAGGAAAGTCCTGGAAAGTGGCACGAATTTCAAAATCAGACTGAGAAAGGGAATAATGCTTGAAGAAGATTCGACAAACATTAGAGTTACAGGAATGAAAAGTAAGGACACGTCTAACTCTATCAGAGGAGGAGGAAGTACCCTGAGTATTAGTCAAGGTATCAAGTCGAGATAACTCACGGATACGAAGCCATGCCGATGAAAGGACACTATCAGAGAACGAACGTCTACGAAAGAAATCATTCATCTCAGAGAATGTATCAAGAAAGTCGTCATCATCATTACATAAGAAACGAAGGCGAAGAAGATGGAAGAATGACAGAGAGTTGCGACAAGTAGGAGGATGAGAAGAAGTGTAGAGCATAACAAACCATGTGCATCAGTGGGTCTGTAGTAAACAGATGAGCTGAGGTAAGGGGGATAAATAGTGACAATAATGTCAAGAAAGTTGACAGAAGTAATAGATTGTGACATTATTTTATAGTATCGTCTAACTTGCAACTGTCACCGTTACCCAATATGCTCATACAGAGATAATTGGGTTCAGTACCGAGGTGTTAGGTGTGATATGAATAGACGACCTCTGAGATTAATGTTATATGATGTGTAACTTCACCAATTTATTCCGGTCAACAGATTTGTTCCGATGGTACACAAGTGGAATTCCGTTATAACAACGTAGCCCGGACCAACACAACATGTATATAATACCATATATTCGCTATATACAGTACAAACAATATAAAAGAAATATAATTGGGATTTTAAAAAGTGTTGTTATATAGTGAGATATGTAATAAAAGAATGCGTTATAGAGGGATTCCACTGTATTAGATTACAAAAACAAGTTTTAGGTAGAAATTAAATGAATATCAGTGATAACAGAACCTGTGATTGGTAGGAACTGCTCAAAGAAAGGGCACTCTGTGTTCTATTGGCCATGCTCGTGTAGTCGATGATATAGTTGACGATTTCACCAAGAGCACCCAGCAGCCTCTGGACTGTACCTTTGGTCTCTGTGTTTAGTGAAGTCAGGGAACCGATACTGGTCAATGTATTGGACAGTCTGGTCACAAGACTGACCATAACCGTTTCAAAATTAAGAAGATTTCCTGAATTGTTCTGGTGTGTTCTCATAGCATCCTGTGATTTCTGTGCGGGGAGATGAAATTGGATAATTGGTAGCAAAAGTAGAAAGAAAGTAGATAATTAGTGGCACAAATAGAAGGAAAGTAGACAATTAGGGACACAAATAGAATGTAGATAATTATAGACACAATTAGTAGGTCTATGTGATAATTACTGACACAATAAGTATGTGATAATTACTCATACAATAAGTATGTGATAATTACTGATACAATAAGTATGTGATAATTACTGATACAATAAGTATGTGATAATTACTGATACAATAAGTATGTGATAATTACTCATACAATAAGTATGTGATAATTACTGACAAAATAAGTATATGATAATTACTGACACAATTTGCAAGATGGTTGGTTGTTGATTTAGAGGTCTGTGGGCGCATGCCCTATGGTCCAATGCCGTTATGTGATATATGCATATATTTGTGAGCTGTTGTTTTGTTCCATATAATGTGTATTTTTAATTTTTGTTTTATGAACGAATTTTTATTAGTATATATGCATGAAGCTCATCAAAAAGGCACAGTGACTACGGACATGACCATCTAACAATTGTTTGCCTTGAACATTTGGTTGCGTGCCTAGAGCCATAGAAAAGTTCGGCATAACTAGTAAGCATTTGGTGGCGGGGAATGAGCGCAGTGACACATATCTTGAGGAGTGCATCGGTTGAAACCTTCCGCTCTGATGGTGTGATAGTTATTTTCTGTCTCTGGTCCGGGGGTTAGTCGAAAGTCCACGGACGTCCCAGCACTTTAATGCCATTACAACAAATAGAATGCAAGATGGTAATTAGTGATACATTGAATGAAAATATATAATTAAAGAAACACGTAGAATACAAGTGGATAATTTCTCACAAATATGTAATGGAAATAGATAATTCCAGCTATGTTTTCCAAGTGGTAACATATGGTTGTCTGTCATGGGCAATGATATCCAGTGGTAACATATGGTTGTCTGTCATGGGCAATGATATCCAGTGGTAACATATGGTTGTCTGTCATGGGCAATGATATCCAGTGGTAACATATGGTTGTCTGTCATGGGCAATGATATCCAGTGGTAACATATGGTTGTCAGTCATGGGCAATGATATCCAGTGGTAACATATGGTTGTCTGTCATGGGCAATGATATCCAGTGGTAACATATGGTTGTCTGTCATGGGCAATGATATCCAGTGGTAACATATGGTTGTCTGTCATGGGCAATGATATCCAGTGGTAACATATGGTTGTCAGTCATGGGCAATGATATCCAGTGGTAACATATGGTTGTCTGTCATAGGCAATGATATCCAGTGATAACATATGGTTGTCTGTCATGGGCAATGATATCCAGTGGTAACATATGGTTGTCAGTTATGGGCAATGATATCCAGTGGTAACATATGGTTGTCAGTTATGGGCAATGATATCCAGTGGTAACATATGGTTGTCAGTCATGGGCAATGATATCCAGTGGTAACATATGGTTGTCAGTCATGGGCAATGATATCCAGTGGTAACATATGGTTGTCAGTCATGGGCAATGATATCCAGTGGTAACATATGGTCGTCAGTTATGGGCAATGATATCCGCAATGGAAAAGAAAATATCGGTATTCGAGATGAAATACTTTAGAAAGGTCATAAGAATATCATGAACAGAAAGACGAACCAATGCAGACGTCCACAAAGATCTTATCATAGAGGAAAACTGGCTCCTCAAAATGATCAAGAAATGCAAGATAACATATTTAAAACATATAAAAGAATACAATGCTTCAGAAAGATTAATCATGGAGGGAAAATGTATAGGATAGAGAACAAGAGACAGACCAATACTACGATGGATACAGAACATCGAAGACATTCTGAACATGGCACTGAAAGAAGCTGAGTAGCTTGTACAGAACCGTGAGGATAATATAGTGGCAACGAGGACAGTGTTCTGTAAAGGACACGCCATATAGATAAAGAGAGTGGGCTCGGTAGAAGAGTTGATAGCAAGCTCGCATCGGAAACCCAGTTAGTTGAATTAGCTCGTGGTTCGAACATCGACGTTCACATTGTGTTGGTGATACCATTGAATGTGTTAGTGGGTCTACACAATTCTATAATAGTTGAATAATAATTTTCTTAAAATGATGTCTTAACCAAATCAAGAAAAAATATGGAGAAATATAGGCTCTATTGTGATAAGTTACCTGTGAGATTTCCTGGATGAATTGGAGAAATATATGCTCTATTGTGATAAGTTACCTGTGAGATTTCCTGGATGAGTTGGTTCGCTTGTGACACTGTTAGGTTAAGTGAGGTGAGTTGAGCTATGATTTCATGGTCTGTTGTAGAAGCATCAGCCAGATTCTGGAGATACGACTCTACAAGCTGGAGATTTTTTGTCAGCTCCTCCAGGATGGAAACACTGGCTTGGAGAATTGCTGAAGTAGAGACATTGCATAACATAATCAACATCTGCAAGTGTTAGATGTAAGCGTCTTCTGTTGTTGTTTTTCTCAAACTCCTGCAGATTTGCAGGATGTAGTCCGGATAACGGAATGCGTTATGTCATAAATGTACAACGCGGCTGCGATATCTGCGCATTTCGGCAGGACACATCCACTCCATCATGGCTTCTGGGTCACTTGATTGTTTGTGGAATGGGACAGCCAACTCCACTCCTAAAACCTCCTTAGTCGTTTCTTACGATCTACATGACATGCCAATTGTGTAATTATTTTTGTCTCGCCTTTTAGGTCCCGACAGCAAACAGGCGAGATGTATGAGAGTAGTATGTGTATAGACAATTGAATGTACTCCGGTCTCTTACGTCTACCTCCCTCCAGTGTGTTGAGGATGTGCTAGCCTTGTTGACAGGGATATAGCTTACTATCACATGGCTACAGCCTGCCAGGTTCGAAACCACATCCGGGCAAAAAAATCACTCCAGGTCGTACATAACCGTTCCTCCAGTCTACCCATCTGTAAATGGGTACCTTACGCATGAGCTGGGTAAGGTAAACACAGCAAGGAAGGTAACTGGCGACACCGCCTAATAGCTGCACGACTTAGTACATGAAGAGTTATCTTTATCTCCGACGGCAGGTTGCTGTCATGGGACCTACTTTTCCTATGTGTTGCCGAGAGAGTAACAAAAAAACAACAACAACACTACAGCTTGTCATACAAGTCATAGGAAGCGCATAAGGAGGTTGAATGTAGTTTTTACTATCTTATCCAATGAAGATTCATGCCTGATTTATCTGAAGGGAATCAGCAGGTTTATGTCAGCATAACAGTGCACTGACCATTCATATATCACAGCTCCCATTTCAATACACAGTCACAAAATGACGTCACTGATCACACAATAACGTCATTAATCACACAATTAGTCACACAATTATTATCTACGTCATTGCATACAGCCACACAAACACGTCATTACATATTCTCGGAAAATGTCATTGTTAGCCTACATAGTGACACAATAACGCCATTGCAGTGTCCCAAAATAATAGACGTACAAAATAGACGTTTCTGTACACAAATTCGTACTGTAATTCTTACCTATGTCAGCATAAACTTTCTTGATTGTAGCCACCGTTTCAGTCCTGTAAGATGTTGCCTGTTTGATGTAGCCATCAATCACAACCAAGTTTTGATCAACGGTTAGTGTAGTGTTCTTTGCCGCAACCATCTGCTGTAAGACTGACTCTAACGTTTGATTGAAGGACAAGATCCTTGTGTTGATCTCTGATTCTGACTGCTCTGTAGAGTTCAGCTGCAGAAAATGAAGAATCGAAGTATTAATTAATGTGAAAGACTTCTAATGTGGCAGATTTCTAATCTGACAGACTTCTAATGTGGCAGACTTATATTGTGACATACTTTCAATGTGGCAGATTTCTAATGTGACGAATTTCTAATGTGATAGATTTCTAATGTGGCAGATTCATAATGTGACATACTACCAAAGTGACAGACATCTAATATGACAGGCTTCTAATGTGACAGGCTTCTAATGTGGCAGATTTATGATGTGGCAGATTTATAATGTGACAGGCACCTAATGTGACAGATTTGTAATGCGACAGATTTCTAGACTTTTCATGTGATAGATTTTTAATGTGATTGACTTCTAATGTGACAGATTTGTAATGTTGCAGACTTTTAATGTGACAGAAATTATCAGGTACAGCAGTACAGAACTGCTAGTATTCCTCGTCTTCATCAAATCTTATATTCTTCCTGCTTGAGTATTTCACTTCTCTTCCCTCTTCTTTGTGTTTATTTGTACACATATATTCATATGTTCTCAGACACCTTTCATGTTGCATTCGTTCGCTTACTCTTTCATGTGACCAGGATATAGTACATACACGTGAATGTCTTATATTTTACAACTTAGCTGCGATATCTGCAACTTTCATCGATCCGCCCTCCAACATATCCTACCTCGGTATGGTATTTATGTGCACTGGAATACCTCTACGCGATGAGTAGTTAATAGCACTAAGATGTAAAGGTAAATCTGTGTTGGGGGGGGGTAGGATTGGATTGTGTCGGAGGAAGACCTGGATCCTACATGGTTCGCCCACTCCTATCCAACTCACGTATGGATCCTCGTGTCTGCATGTGTACGGAAGCGCCACCCCCGAGCAACAGCCTTGACTGACTAGACTAAACTACGTATAGCTTCTCTTAAGGAGGATGTTCCCTCCATCAGTACACGGGGTTACCGGTGGAGAAGTCGGAGGATCGAACTGTTCGACAAGGACTTCAATGCGAGGATCCCAAATGTACGGTATCGGGCTAAAGGCGCACCAGTTGGTAAGTGGCTAGAACCATTCAGAAAGCAATGACAAACTACTGAATGTAATTGTCAAGAAAGCATGACAGCTTACATCGAAGACCATATTTTCAAATGATAAACATGAGTATTTATACCAGTAAGTTTCCAATCATTAGAACTGGAGTATTTATACCAGTAAGTTTCCAATCATTAGAACTGGAGTATTTATACCAGTAAGTTTCCAATCATTAGAACTGGAGTATTTATACCAGTAAGTTTCCAATCATTAGAACTGGAGTATTTATACCAGTATGTAAGTTTCCAATCATTAGAACTGGAGTATTTATACCAGTAAGTTTCCAATCATTAGAACTGGAGTATTTATACCAGTAAGTTTCCAATCATTAGAACTGGAGTATTTATACCAGTAAGTTTCCAATCATTAGAACTGGAGTATTTATACCAGTAAGTTTCCAATCATTAGAACTGGAGTATTTATACCAGTAAGTTTCCAATCATTAGAACTGGAGTATTTATGCCAGAATGTCGGAACACATGTCGGAAAAATATAGCAACGATCGGCAACTATCGAGTCTAACTGCTAACAAACATGGATACTTACCAATTCAATAAGCTGTTGTGAATCCAGCTGTACAGATCTAAGACGTGCATTGAATGGCCCAAGCTTGGTTGTGGTATCCTTACTGGCAATAATTGCGGCATTAGATGAAATGCTGTCACTTAGCTTTTTTAGTGGCATAATTGCTGTCTTCATCAGTGAATAACAGATATCACATTCTGAAACAGCACTGTATAATGTTATCTTAAACAGCACTGTACAATGTTAACTTAAACAGCACTGTATAATGTTATCTTAAACATCATTGTGCAATGTTAACTTAAACATCACTGTACAAAGTTATCTTAAACATTACTGTACAATGTTATCTTAAACATCATTGTGCAATGTTAACTTAAACATTACTGTACAATGTTAACTTAAACATCATTGTGCAATGTTAACTTAAACATTACTGTACAATGTTAACTTAAACATCATTGTGCAATGTTAACTTAAACATTACTGTACAATGTTAACTTAAACATCACTGTACAATGTTAACTTAAACATCACTGTACAATGTTATCTTAAACAGCACTGTACAATGTTAACTTAAACAGTACTGTACAATGTTAACTTAAACATCACTGTACAATGTTAACTTAAACAGCACTGTACAATGTTAACTTAAACATCACCAGATATGTGATGAAATCGTCACGCACACATTCACTACACAATACACAAAGCCATCTTTTTTCAATAACTGTAACGGAGTCCTAAAACAAAATTGACAATCTTAATTCGCCCAATTGTCAAATGCATGTGTTTTTTTTCACAGTTACCCACTACTAACAATTTATGGACCCTGTGAAAGTTTTGTTTATTGTACATGTGCAATTTATGATTTCGTGAAATAATTACATGACTCTTAGAAGAGAGCAGATAAAAAGATAATTACATGACTATTAGATGAGAGCAGATAAAGATAATTTCATGACTCTTGGATGAGAGCAGATAACAGCATAATTTTTCTTATTACAAAATTATAGTGTACTGTAAATAGTACGGGAAAGTGTAATGAATATGGAGTAGTATGGAGTACGGGAAAGTGTAATGAATATGGGGTAGTGTAACAAGTATGGACAGTTTAAAAATAGGTGTATGGAAGTAATAAAGATAATATATAGGCCTACTGCTCAAAAACAGAAACGCAACTTTTTTTGGAGTTACTTTTATAAAAGATATTCGCTGATTGGACATCATTCACAACTTATCGAATGTGTTCATCCGGTCATTAACTTCTTGTGGTTACCTGAATTGTACTCAACTCATTATTTGTGAGGTTATGAAAGAGATCGTCAAAATAACATTTTTGAAAATAACTTGTGACAGGTTCATGAAAATCCCGTGAAATTTACTGAACACAAAACTCTCTAATCATATTATTTAATGCTTAAAAAGATTGACGGTCCTCGAATAAATTCTGTTGACAATTCAATATTCAAGTCTGGCTCTTTTCACTACAGAACAACGATACATCATCATTGGACGCTTACAGACTGAACAATCACAAAGTGTAGTGGCCAGACAATTTAATGATGTTAGAAGCACCATTAGTCGCCTTTGGGGGCGATTTGAACAAACTGGGTGCGCCACGTAGTGGAAGACCAAGAATCCCTACGCCTGCCGAAGACCGCTTTATACCGCTGCGTCACCACAGGAATCGACTGCATATGTGTCCTCCACAATCCAGTCAATGCCAGCAGTTCATCGAATTTCAGATCAAACGTCCAGGAAGCGGCTGCACGACGCTGGTCTTTGTGCTAGAAAACCATTCAGAGGTCCTGTTTTCACGGACGGCATTGCCAGAACCAACTGTAGTGGGCGAGCCAGCATCGCCAGGGGATGGTTGAGAATGTTTGAAGACAGGTTTGGTTTAGTTAAAGTCTGATAGTTTCTTTATGCCAAAGTTGAAATATTAAGTCCGTAAAATAAAATGGTGGTATACGCATGAAATAATGCTACATTTCTTTTTTTTTTTTAACAGTATATAAATAGAACATGATAAACAAAAACTGTTAATGATAAGAAGAATAGAATATGATTTTTTCAAGTAGATCACTTTCAAGTATAATAAATAACCAAACAATTATATATACAAAAATAATAGAATAATGATATATATTTATGTGTGTGTGTGTGTGTGTGTTGTTGTTGTTGTTGTTTGTTGTTGTTCGTCCATCACAAGTGATGATGACCATTTATTACATCCACTTTTGAAAATTCAATTTTAGTTATGTCCTTGATTATGAGTTCGTAGATGGCTAATGAGCCCTATTCGAGCTGTAAATGTCCTTGGACAGTTTGGACAGTAGACGGATCTTGGTCTATCCGTGACTTTCTAGCTGCTCTCCAGTGTTGAGCTGCTGCATTTTCCCTCTTATCACAATATGATGCGCTCTTATTGATTTTAGAACGCCATGTAAATCTATTTTGTGCAAATTTTTTCCCATGTATCATGGTCTATTTCAAAGGCTTTTAGTGAGTTCTTTAACGAGTCTTTGTAGCGCTTCTTTTGGCCACCTTGAGATCGTGTGCCCTTATCCAGCTCACCATAGAGAAGTATCTTTGGCAGACGATGGTCTGGCATACGCACCAAATGACCTGCCCAACGAATCTGTATCTTCATCAGGATCGTGTCAATGCTGGGGATACCAGCTCTATAGACAGTGGTATCTGCAATCTTGTCTTGCCATCTGATGTTCATAGCTTTTCTGAGACAATTTGTGTGAAAATGATTGGGTTTTTTTCACATGACGTCTATACACAGTCCATGTTTCACTCGCGTATAACAGCACTGGAAGTACCACTGCTCTGTAAACTTTCAGCGTAGTCTGTAGGTTAATGCCATGAATCAGTGGGAAAAGCTTTTCCCTTCGGGTGAATTTTCGTGGATGTGAAAATGACTTGCACTGGGGATTTTGATTAAAGTGAGGAGTTGTGCAAAGCGTCGCCTTCACTCTCTTGTCGGAAGTGAAGTACGATGCAGTGGATGACCATGGTTTTCTACATATATATATATCATCAGGTGGCATATCCTGAACAGGATGTAGCAGTCATCACAGCCTCTCAAAACTTCGGTCTATTTTCTTCTTCTTCTTCTGCGTTCGCTCTCAAACTCCTGCAGATTAGCAGGATGTTGTCCGGAGAACGGAATGCGTTGTGTCATGGTTTACATCATTGCTGCGATATCTGCGCCTTTCGGCTTGACACATCCGACTTCAGCATGGCTTTGGGTCACTTACCCTATATGGGATGGAACAGCCAACTCCATCCCATAACCTCCGTAGTCGCCTTTTACGACATGCATGGAAGGTAAATTCATGTCTACGAAGAATACTCGGAGTGTCATTAAGAGATAGAATTAGAAACGATAACATCAGACAGATAACCACAACAATACCAGTATTGGAACACATCAAAAGACAGCAGATCAAGTGGTTTTCACACGCTTCCAGACTACCGACATATAGCATGCCACAGATGGCCATGACACATAGACATAACGGTTATAAAGCCAGAGGCAGACCATGTAAAAGATGGATCACAGAAATCAAAGAAGCCACAGGAACAAGCTTACAAACAGCGCACAAGAAGGCCATCTCCAGAGAACTCTTTCACCCCTGACGCTGCAAGGCAAACACGGGACACAGCGTATAGATAGATAGATAGATGGAAGGTAAACAGTGTTTCTATTCTTTGCTCCCGTTTCGGGCCCCGGCAACACAGGGCGCTGTCTATCTTGATCTAGTCTTCCTGCTTTTGTCATGTTCAGGTGGTCTTTGGTGTCTTGCAAGCATCTTCTTGGTTTGCTTCTTGTTCTTTCTCCTGCCATCGTCCCCTCCATTATTGTTTTGTCTAGGCCGTCATGGCGTTTGATATGTTCAAAATATTGTAGTTTTCTGGAAATAACCATGCTGTTTAGTTAGTTTTACATTCATTTCTTTTAGAATGGCTATATTGATGATCTTTTTGGTCCATGGTATTCTGAGGATTGTTCTGTAAAATATTGTTTCAAATGTCGCTATTTTATTTTTCAGCTTTGTTGGTGATTGCCCAGGATTCACACCCATATATTGTAACTGGGAATATGCAAGCTCTTAAGAATGTTAGTTTTGTTGTTTTGCAGCAGCTCAGCCATGCGTTTTTCATCTGTATCAGCTTCTTTGGCGCGATAGCCAACCTCCTTCTGTCTTCTTCATAGCAATCCCCATTACTGTTGATAAGAGAACAAAAGCATTAAAACTGGTGACTCTTTCTAATTCGTTGTTGTTGATACTGATTGAGAAGTTTCTAGTGGCTTTGTCGCTTGTCATAATCTTGGTCTTGTTTCCATTTAGAAATACTTATATATATATATAATCATGAAATGTCTAAATGACTGATGTACAATAACGTATCAGACATAACTAATGCAGTATTGTCACAAACAAAAATATAAAGCAACGTGAAGATATTGGCTCTTTTGTCACAAACAAAAATATAAAGCAACGTGAAGATATTGGCTCTTTTGTCACAAACAAAAATATAAAGCAATGTGAAGAAATTGGCCCTTTTGTCACAAACAAAAATATAAAGCAACGTGAAGATATTGTCTCTTTTGTCACAAACAAAAATATAAAGCAATGTGAAGAAATTGGCCCTTTTGTCACAAGCAAAAATATAAAGCAATGTGAAGAAATTGGCCCTTTTGTCACAAACAAAAATATAAAGCAATGTGAAGAAATTGGCTCTTTTGTCACAAACAAAATATAAAGCAATGTGAAGAAATTGGCCCTTTTGTCACAAACAAAAATATAAAGCAATGTGAAGAAATTGGCTCTTTTGTCACAAACAAAAATATAAAGCAATGTGAAGAAATTGGCCCTTTTAGCTTTTCTGGTACTTTTAGGTATCTCGATATGTCAGCAACAAAAATCCTATGAGAATGTAAGAAATCTGTAATAGTCACATGATCCCCGTAAAACAAACCTATGCATCCTGTGTGTGATATTCCTTGGTAGTTTTCCTCACACTGGCTACAGGTACGACCATCAACATGGCTGGCACATTTACACTGCCCCGAAAGTGGGTCGCACACTGGGTCTACTGAACCTGGACTGCTACAGTTGCAAGCTAGTTAAAAAAAAAGATTTTTATGTCAGTGACGTGGACATGTTGATTTCCCTGGCATATATACAATTTGATATCTTAAACCATTTGTATGTCAGTCACAGTGTATTTGATGTTGCAGCTCGCATATCTGAATATTTTGTAACTGTTATGTGTTGTTGAAATCTTAGCTCGCATATCTGCACATTTTGCAGCTGGTATGTGGCTGTGATGGGTTAACTAGCATGCCCGTTTAGCATGTCTGTCAGATGTTTTCGCCGACTTTGTGTTAAACCTTGTCAATCTCTATATGATTACATGTCCGTGCATTGATCTAAAATGTGTCATTTTCTTCAATGTCATCTCTTTTTATCTCTCAGTCATCACCCTATTATAAAATGCCACCAGCCGCTTACTATCTACATATTGATTATTGTATGTACTTGTATTACCGGTATTAATAAAAGGAACAAATGTTAGACCGTGCAAGAGCCAACTATAAAGATAGGGAAAGTACAGTTAGAGCAAGTGCACAAGTCTATGTCGTGCTGTGATGCAGGGAGGGGACCGCATCAGGCGGCACCAATCGAAATACAATGTCGGGGGCGGCATATCGAAGACTTGCATCATACTGAGAAAATCTACCGCACAATCCTGCAAGTGCAGGACTTACGTACAATGTAGTTTTCAGTAACTTCAGGAGATAGACAGGGATGTATCTTATCACCATTTATTGTTTATTATTTATATGGATAATATTACCAAAACAGTAAAATCACCACCAAACGCTTAGCATCCAAGTGACCTAATTGAACTACGCTTTGCTGACCATAAGTGCCTACTTCACAGTTTAAGCGAAGAGTTGCAAGATCACATAAGTGATGCCTGTCACTCAACGAAATGTGACTCAATCACAACATGAAGATCTGACTCAATCACAACATGAAGATCTGACTCAATCACAACATGAAGATCAATATAAATTAACCAGAAGTAATGTGTATAAGCAGAGACCCCGATTCAATGAAAATAGAGACAAATGATCAATTACTGAAACAAGTGCAGGAATTTCATTATATTGTAGCATTTTTATATACGATGAAAGAGTGAAAATACAGCTCGAGACAAGAATGCAAAAAACCAACTACGCAAATTATGAACTAACACGAATTTTGAAACACTAATCTGTCCCAATAGAAACTAATGTCAAATCATAAATTCAATCTTCATACCAACATTGCGTTATAAATGTCAGACATGAACAGTAACAAAACACAGGAGAGAAAGCTTACTACGTGTGAAATGAGATGTCTAAGAAAAGCAGCAAAAATAATAAGGAGAACACGTGAGAAATAAAAGACTACTACAAGAATTGCTGGAACAACATATGTAGACAAATAGATAGACAAACAGAGACTGAAACCGACTAGTGGCAAGAGGATACAGCATGGGAATGGAAATAGCAAGATATATAGGAAGACCAAGAAAAAGGTGGATTGAAGGAGCTACCAACATTATGAGACTTCACAATATTACTACATATCAAGAAATGACAATAAACGTGACATAGCCCGACTCCCGATCACTATTCAATCCTGCGAGTTTTACAGCAAATGCAGAGAAAAGACAAAGACAGGCAACCAGTCACGCAGGCAGACAAGCAGGCAGGCAGACAGACAGACAGATGATAGATAGATTGATTGAATCGATGAATTCCACGATCCTCTGTAAATCTCAGTAATTAGTTCGCCTGCACGTTCCTGAGACCAGCACTGGGAGAAGGAAAAAGTATCACTGTTTACCTTCTGTGCATGTCGTAAGATGCTACTAAGGAGGGTATGGGATAGAGCTGCTGTTCCATCCATATATGGTCAAAGTAACTCAGATGCCATGCTGAAGTAGGATGTGTTAGTTCGAAAGGCTTAGACATCGCAACAATGTTGCAAACTATGACACAACGAATTCCGTACTCTGGACTGCATCCTGATGATCTGTAGGAGTTTGAGAATGAACGTGGAAAAATAAAAAGTATGATGGTTTATAATTAGCAGATATATTACCTCGACAACCGTCTTTCTGTAACCCCCAGTATGAGATATTGCAACTGTCACACTCCTCTCCAACAACATTATCGGCGCACTTCTCGCAGTGTTCGCCTGTGGTGCCGTTCCTACAGTTTAAACATAGGCCTGTCTGTTCCAGACATTCTGGAGGGTCTGTGAACGCTCGACCGTGACAATCGCAAGGAATACAAAAATCGTAGCTGGATATGTTGACCTGGTTATTTCTCATATATCCTTGGGAGCATTTCTGACAAGATAAACCTGGATTTGATAAGATACAGTTATTGTCGTGATTTCTGTTGGTGATATCAATAACTAGCAAAAGTAGATCTAAATAAGAGTAGAATATGAAATCAAATACAAATACTCTGAGCTCATATTAGAACACTTGGATAATGAAATCATGATACATATGAGCTGCTATGAGAGCACTGGGGAAATAAAATCATGATGCACTTAATATGATATGAGAGCACTGGGGAAATAAAATTATGATGCACTTAATATGATATGAGAGCACTGGGGAAATAAAATCATGATGCACTTAATATGATATGAGAGCACTGGGGAAATAAAATCATGATGCACTTAATATGATATGAGAGCACTGGGGAAATAAAATCATGATGCACTTAATATGATATGAGAGCACTGGGGAAATAAAATCATGATGCACTTAATATGATATGAGAGCACTGGGGAAATGAGATCATGATACAGATGAGCTGATATGAGAGCACTGGGTACATGAAATCGTGATGCACTTAATATGATATGAGAGCACTGGGGAAATGAAATCATGATACAGATGAGCTGATATGAGAGCACTGGCGAAATGAAATCATGATGCACTTAATATGATATGAGAGCACTGGGGAAATGAGATCATGATACATATGAGCTGATATGAGAGCACTGGGGAAATAAAATCATGATGCACTTAATATGATATGAGAGCACTGGGGAAATAAAATCATGATGCACTTAATATGATATGAGTGCACTGGGGAAATAAAATCATGATGCACTTAATATGATATGAGAGCACTGGGGAAATGAGATCATGATACAGATGAGCTGATATGAGAGCACTGGGTACATGAAATCGTGATGCACTTAATATGATATGAGAGCACTGGGGAAATGAAATCATGATACAGATGAGCTGATATGAGAGCACTGGGTACATGAAATCGTGATGCACTTAATATGATATGAGAGCACTGGGGAAATGAAATCATGATACAGATGAGTTGATATGAGAGCACTGGGTACATGAAGTCGTGATGCACTTAATATGATATGAGAGCACTGGGGAAATGAAATCATGATACAGATGAGCTGATATGAGAGCACTGGAGAAATTAAATCATGATACACGTAATATGAACTTACATAGAGCAATTAGAACATTAAGCATGATACACGAGCTCAAAAGAAATTTAATACTCATTAATATACAGGTACAAACACTCATTAATATAATGATGGAAACACTCATTAATATACAGGTACAAACACTCATTAATATACTGATGCAAACACTCATTAATATACAGGTACAAACACTCATTAATATAATGATGGAAACACTCATTAATATACTGATGCAAACACTCATTAATATACTGATGCAAACACTCATTAATATACAGGTACAAACACTCATTAATATACTGATGCAAACACTCATTAATATACTGATGCAAACACTCATTAATATACTGATGCAAACACTCATTAATATACAGGTACAAACACTCATTAATATAATGATGGAAACACTCATTAATATACTGATGCAAACACTCGTCAATATACTGATGCAAAGAATCTTTAGTAGATAATTACCATCAACATGCAGTGAAGCGTTACATGCGCACTCTTCTACGTATGTTACGTCAACATTCACTGTGCCACTGCCAATTTGTGTAGATGATGTCAGTCTTTCAGCAGATTGTAGACCAATGAAAGACACTCGAATAGTTTGACCCTTTGAGTTTGATATGTAAGTGATATTTGTCACACTTGATAGAATATCTGAAAAGAAAAGGTGCAAAATGTAATATATAACATATTTTAATGTACATTAGTAGTCTTTTATAGTTCATACACTGAACGCCCTGATATATAACTAAGATGGACATCAAATCCTAGGTTGACAGGGCGGGTCTCAACCAAATGAGGCGGAACCACTAGATAGCAAACAAAATTACATAACAAAGTTCATAGAGCTTTGATTCCAGTGTTGTTTCTTCTGGCCAATATGTCTGCCTTAGAGTTTCATGCTCAGAACACTCTTGAAGTATATGTTTGGCACTCTGTGCTGCCTGTTCACATGTAGCATGGCCGTGTTGCCAATCTTGAACTTTGTGTACATGTGACTGCGGACGCGGTTGTGTCCCGTTCTGAGGCGTATAATTACAACTTGTTCAGATCTGTTCATAATATGATAGTCATCTTGTGTTGGTGTTTGTGGCTTTCTTATTGACTTGATCATCTGTTTTTTCTGATGGTAGGTGATTAGTACGTCTAATTGATCTCCGGAAGCACCTTCCTTAGTCAATTGGTCTGCTTTTTCATTTCCTGGTATTCCACATTGAGAGGGTATACATGTGGGTATAAAATGCGGGTTTCATGTCATTAATGTGGTAACGTATCATTTTCAGGACGTAGCCATCAACTCAGCATTTTTTGCTGTAGTGATTTTCTAGGCAATATAAATACGTTCAGTAGTTTGTCATTGCTTTCTGAACGGTCCGGATGCTTAAGTGCCTGTGGCGGAGATCGAACTTGATACCTTAGCCGCCACATACACACTCTGTACTACTTTACCATAGAGCCGGACAATTTCATTAACCCCTTATCTGCGGATGTATTCTTAAGGATATGATGAGAAACCAGCAATATTTTGTGGAGATCCTCCTCTTCCTAGCTTCCCAAGGAAATATCCGCCTGGAAGCTTATAATAAAGCATCCAGACGAATTGTTTCCCTCGGAAACTAAGAAGAAAATTTCAGCAAAATAGTGGAAACCCCTCATTATATCCTTAAAGGATACCACAACAGATAAGGGGTTAATGTTTTAGCTATAACTATTACTGTTTCAGCTATAACTATTACTGTTCTAGCTATAACTATTACTGTTTCAGCTATAACTATTACTGTTCTAGCTATAACTATTACTGTTCTAGCTATAACTATTACTGTTCTAGCTATAACTATTACTGTTTTGGGTGTTTCTTCTTCTTCTGCGTTCGTTCTCAAACTCCTGCAAATTAGCAGGATGTAGTCCAGAGAACGGAATGCGTTGTCTCATAGTTTACAGCATTGCTGCGATATCTGCGCCTTTCGGCCTGACACATCCGACTTCAGCATGGCTTTGGGTCATTGGCCCTATATGGGATGGGACAGCCAACTCCATCCCATAACCTCCTTAGTCGCCTTTTACGACATGCATGGAAGGTAAACAGTGTTGCTATTCTTTGCTCCCCTTTCGGGCCCTGGCAACATACGGGCGGTTTTGGGTGTGTGAGGTTCTATGTATTCGCAATTCATCTCCATTTTCTTTTCTGAAAGATGTTGTCACGTTACAAATATTCAGACACACTACTCACGCATGATGTCCAAAGCTGATAACGCTTGAAATCCACCACGCAGGTTCCAGTTCATCTCCAGTAGACGGACGATGTAAGTAAGGGTCTGTCCTGGAGCAATGACAGTTCCATTTCTAGCGTGATGATCAATGGTCCTGCCTTGTAAAAAGTCAGGCAAACACAAATAAGCCTAACTTCAACGAAGTTCATACACTCAAACTGTACTAATAAGGATAACTTAAAAGTTCATAAACTCAAAATCAACAAATTAGACTCACGTCAAAGAAGGTCGAAGAGTCAAACTTTACTGAGATACAAATCAAATATTAAAAAATACACCTGCAAACCTCCTCCTTATTTACGGCCTTGTCCATAAATGCAGCTAGGCATAGAGGAATATGCATCTAATATGGTTTCTTTGAATTTTTGCATATTTGCCTCGTCTACCTAATCTCTTCAGTGCAAGAAACCTATCACAATAAATAAATCGCCAGAAGACATTGTTCTGTCTTGTAAAAATAATAAAAAAATATTGTCAAACGATGTATCTAAGAAAGCGATGCAGTAATGTGATGAGTGGTTAACAATAGGTGGGTATTAGTTGCGGGATATCATGCAATAATTGGATATTAGTTACGGGATATCATGCAATAATTGGATATTAGTTACGGGATATCATGCAATAATTGTATATTAGTTGCGGGATATCATGCAATAATTGGATATTAGTTACGGGATATCATGCAATAATTGAATATTAGTTGCGGGATATCATGCAATAATTGGATATTAGTTGCGGGATATCATGCAATAATTGGATATTAGTTGCGGGATATCATGCAATAAGTCATCAACAGAACATCAACAGAATACACCACCAATCTCTTGAATGGGTGAAATACCTACAGGCAAAAGAGCCAGGGGTAGACCAAAAGAAACACTCAGAAGAACAATACTTCGAGAAATTAAAACAACCAATATCCATACTATCCAAGAACTGCACAGAATAGCTTTGAACAGACAGAATTGGAGAGATCTGACCTCCGCCATGTGTGCTAACTTCAGCGCAAAAGGAAATGAATGAATGAATGCAATAAATGGATATTAGTTGTGGTATATCATGCAATAGGTGGATATTAGTTGTGGTATATCATGCAATAGGTGGATAGTAATAGCGGGATATCATGTTCTTACTCACTAATGTAGTACAGCCAGACAAGCAAAAATGCTTGCATTTAAGAATCAGAGAAATTGCGTTGCACAAAATGACAAAAAAATCAACCATCAAGATGTTCAACCATGATTAAACATGTCCCAAATGTGGCAGGGGATTGTTTATCAGAATTTGACTTTTTCAGTAATCTCCATAGACATACACACGAGATAGATTCAACAACACAAATGTACAAACTTGTATCATCATCATATGCGATAGATGGCTACAACATTACAAGATGATCAAACATGTCCTCTACAAACAAACATAGGCATGTTATACCATTATACATTACAAACACATACAAACATAGGCATGTTATACCATTATACATTACAAACACATACAAACATAGGCATGTTATACCATTATACATTACAAACACATACAAACATAGGCATGTTATACCATTATACATTACAAACACACACAAACATAGGCATGTTATACCATTATACATTACAAACACATAGAAACAGGTATACACAATTTTGCAAATGTAATACACATTATAAACATATACAAAACATAAACCCTCTCCGAGTATGAGGCATCTACTCACAGCATTGTGATACCGCTGAGACCTAGAGTCCCTTAGTTATTAAAGAAATTTCAATAGAAACTTGCTTCCCTCCCATCCCAATCCATAAATTTGCACATAGGCAACAAGAGCTTCAGCGCTCAAAATCTTCGAGGACAGAAACTGCCAAGCATAAATGAGGTTTTACTATACATAGATTATAGATACATAGATTTGCTATACATAGAGATTATAGATTTACTATATATATATATATAGATTATAGATACATGATCTAATATAAGTAGATTATAGAGTCACATATTTTATATACATTTTTATATACATTTTTATATACATTTTTATATACAAATTAAAACACGAATATTACAAACTGACCATTTCCAGTAAAAGAAATTAAAGTCTCATTAGATAAGTCCAAGAGTTGGTCAGCAGATATCCATAGGGTGAGGTTAAGACCGTATGAGAAGTGATGGTCGCCAAGTAGGGTCTCCAGCTGGACTGTGGATGATGTGTTTGTCACTTGCACGCTGTAAATGTCAACATGACATAAAGTTAGGAAAATAAACTTTGCATAAACAAACAAATAACTATCATAAATAAACACAATCGTGACAGGGATACACGATATCTTGACACAGATAAACACAATCATGCTAAACGCAATCGTGACACAGATAAACACAATCATGCTAAACGCAATCGTGACATAGATAAACACAATCATGCTAAACGCAATCGTGACACAATCATGCTAAAACACAATCGTGATAAATGCAATCGTGACACAGATAAACACAATCATGCTAAATGCAATCGTGACACAGATAAACACAATCATGATAAACGCAATCGTGACACAGATAAACACAGTCGTGGCATGAACAGTTCTGTCACAAACGTGACAGAAGCATAAATATGTCACATATAAACAGAAACGCGATGTATATAAACACGGATAAGATATACATTAAATGTGACATATTATATAAACACAATCGTTACTATAATGAACAAGCGCCGAACAATATATATTTAAACGCTTGTGTTACATATAAATACACACAAGGGTTGCGTCTGTGTGACATATATACACACAAGGGTTGCGTCTGTGTGACATATATACACACACACAGGGGTTGCGTCTGTGGGTACCACCAATGGCCCACTAGAAAAACCATCCATGCAACAGAAAACATTAGTAGATGACATGCCGTTATATCGAGGCTTTCTTATGGAAGCTTTGTAGCATGTCATCTATACAATTATAGATCCCTCTGAGTAGAAGTTTCCTTCAATAGACATTGCACTAAGCCGAAAACTGAAGTCTACTGGGTATGAAAAAGTTCAGAACAACCACCCCACTGTACATAGGAAGTAAAAGATATTCGCTCGCAACCACTGGTGTTCTCAAACAAACAAGCATATAAATACAAGCGTGACACATATAAATACCCACCTGACATATTGACATATAACTCAAGTGCAATACATATAAATACACGTGACATATATGAACACAACTAGACATAATATAACTATGACAGTCCTGTCTTGGGGCAGATGTGTGAGATTGTAAATGTTCCTGATAAACAATTGTTGATGTATATATATTATATACATTCAATCAGATAACCAATCATGATTGGTTGTGTGAATATATGCAAAGAAAATGCACAATATCTGATTGGTTGTGTGAAAATATGCGAAAAAAATTTACAATATCCGATTGGTTGTGTGGATATATGCGAAGGAAAGTTTCAATGTATGATTGAATGCTGATTGGCTGTGTGGATATCTGTGATGGAGAGTTTGAATGTCTTGATGTGTTTGTGTATTTAAGCTAAGATATATGTGAAGGAGTGTTATAATGTTTACATCCTTACACAAGCAATTGGAACATGAATGATGAAACAATCGTACCCTATCAGTAAACTCACAATTTTGCCACGAAACCTTTTGATGAAGTACATGTTGTACCATGCCCAAAGCAAAAACATGGCTGACAACCGTCTGGGTTGTAGGATGCCAAGTTGAAGAATCCAGGCTTACATTCAGTACATCTAGCTCCCAGAACATTTGTCTTGCAGGTACAAACTCCCGAACTCTGGTTACAGCTGGAGGAAGTGGCTCCAGAAGAAGAACAGTTGCAGGAACTGGAATATTACCAGTCGGTAGTTGTTAACTGAATGTTATATTACCAGTCGGTAGTTGTTAACTGAATGTTATATTACCAGTCGGTAGTTGTTAACTGAATGTTATATTACCAGTCGGTAGTTGTTAACTGAATGTTATATTACCAGTCGGTAGTCATTAACTGAATGTTATATTACCAGTCGGTAGTCATTAACTGAATGTTATATTACCAGTCGGTAGTTGTTAACTGAATGTTATATTACCAGTCGGTAGTCATTAACTGAATGTTATATTACCAGTCGGTAGTTGTTAACTGAATGTTATATTACCAGTCGGTAGTCGTTAACTAAATGTGATATTACCAGTCGGTAGTTGTTAACTGAATGTTATATTACCAGTCGGTAGTCATTAACTGAATGTTATATTACCAGTCGGTAGTTGTTAACTGAATGTTATATTACCAGTCGGTAGTCATTAACTGAATGTTATATTACCAGTCGGTAGTCATTAACTGAATGTTATATTACCAGTCGGTAGTTGTTAACTGAATGTTATATTACCAGTCGGTAGTCATTAACTGAATGTTATATTACCAGTCGGTAGTTGTTAACTGAATGTTATATTACCAGTCGGTAGTCATTAACTGAATGTTATATTACCAGTCGGTAGTCATTAACTGAATGTTATATTACCAGTCGGTAGTTGTTAACTGAATGTTATATTACCAGTCGGTAGTCATTAACTGAATGTTATATTACCAGTCGGTAGTTGTTAACTAAATGTGATATTACCAGTCGGTAGTCATTAGGAAATACTGAATAAGGTCGAAAGGTTACTATAAAATACGTAACTAACAATAGCAAAAAATAAGAAACTAACAATAAAATATAGAACAAGGGCAATTCTTTTGCGGTCCAACAGGGATCGTGTTCAAGAAACAAATAGCAATCATAAATACAAAATCATAAAAATAATGACATATAGAATGACGTGAACCTGTTTCCCTCACCAAGAAACAAGATCAAATCAAATATAAGCCTCATATATTCGTACAATTAACTGAATGTGATATCAGTCGGTAATTGTTAACTGAGGTTAATGTTCATGTTACGTTTTGTTATATATCACCTAAGACATTTATGTCAGACTAATTGCAATTACTCAATCTCCGTGGCTGATAGGTCATATCTCATCTCATTTACCTGGTTGTTAGAATATCATATTATACATACATCCAGCATTGTTTAGTTGTAGTTTTCTTCTTCTTCTTCTTTCGTTCACTTGAAACATGTCTATATCTGTAATTCTGTTTCCTTAATAAAACTCACTGTCTTTTGTAGTTCATACAGTGTCCCATAGAGCTTTGATTCCAGTGTTGTTTCCTCTGGCCAATATGTCTGCCTCAGCGTTTCATGCTCAGAACACTCTTGAAGTATATGTTTGGCACTCTGTGCTGCCTGTCCACATGGCCGTGTTGCCAATCTTGAAATTTGTATACATGTGACTGCGGAGTCGGTTGTGTCCTGTTCTGAGACGTAGAATTATAACTTGTTCTGATCTGTTCATAATGTGATAGTCATCTTGTGTTGGTGTTTGTGGCTTTCTTATTGACTTGATCATCTGGTTTTTCTGATGGTAGGTGATTGGTATATCTGGTTGGTCTTCGGCAGCACCTTCCTTAGCCAGTTGGTCTGCTTTTTCATTTCCTGGTATTCCACAGTGAGAGGGTATCCACTGCATGGTTACCCTATACTGGTAAAACAATTCGCTAAGTAGTTTTTTAAAGTCTGTTAGTTTTCCAGACTGTTTAGCTGTAGTGATTTTGTACGCAAATATTCAGTTCAGTAGGCTGCCAGTGATTTCTGTACTATGTCCAGCAGTCTACAGCTAAAACTCTAACCAATCACCTTGTATGTTTTAGACGGGCTCATTAACCTTATTTTCATAATCAGAAAATGGCAACCATCTGAACGTATATATTACCTAGAACATGCATAGACAATAAATTGTCTGATAGTTACACAGTAAATAGGGTAAACAACAAAAACCTACTTAGGTCATTCATATATTACATTTATCTAAGAAATGTATATCTTCCACTTAATTCATTGTCTCCGACAAGTTGATAAAACAATCCATTTATCCTTCCACCTGCTGTCGTTAAGCCATTTAAAAATCAATTTTTTAGCTCGTACTTCAAAATACAATACGAAAAGATTGGAAAACCTTAACAGAGAAAAATAGTTCATTAGGATATTTAGCACTATCTTTTTAAGGACATTTAGACATACTATCTGCCTAGAACATTTAGACATACTATCTGCCTAGAACATTTAGATGTTATTCACCTATCACATTTCTATTTGCTACTCGACTAGGAGATTTACTTGTCCTACTTGCTCAGCATTTTGGCATGATTAGATGGTGAATCCATTTAACCACATGGATGACGTGGATGAAGTCATGTAGTCATATGGATGAAGTGGATGGACGGGGCCAACATTGATGCAACTAAATGGTTGCAGGCTGTGACGTGATTAAATGTCTGCATAAATAATTCTGCAATATGCTTTGTACATGCACGCACGTACGCACCCACGCACACACACATAGACAGAGAGTCTGCTCTGAGTAGGAAGATTATTCTCAATGTACTATATACCCATCATATATCCACATATCACGGGTCTAACATATATCCACATATCACGGGTCTAACATATGTACAAATATCACGGGTCTAACATCTTCTTCTTCTTCTTTCTGTCCTCATGTACCTTTCGGTGTTGAGGGGACGGGTCTAACATATATCCACATATCACGGGTCTAATATATGGAGCGATGGAAAATGCAAAGCAGAATTAAAGATAAGGCTGGAGATAGCTTTGGCTTCTATGTCAAGGCTAAACGTAATTTGGAAAAGCAACATCAGTGTTAGAGTGAAAACCAAACTGTATAACTCATTAGTGTTTTCTGTTGTGCTGTATGGTTGTAAGAGTTGGACACTTACTGAGGACATGCAGAGACGCATACAGGATCTCAAATGCAAATGTTACATGTGAATTCTACGAATTTCCAATAGAGTGCATAAGACAAATGTGTACGTGAGAAATACAATAGAGATGTGTACAGGTCCACAGGAATAGCACTAGTTTTCAATAGTGAAACGACGAAAACTTGCACAGTTTGGACATGTATGCAGACATGATTCTTGTCGACAACAATGCTGCTGGGATCCGTTGAGGGAGGAAGAAGCAGACGAGGACAAATAAAGACATGGACAGATAACATCAAGGAATGGACAGGACACGAATTTTTCTCAATATCAGCATCGTTGAAGATAGAAGTCGCTGGAGAACTGTGTGATGAAGCATACAATGTGGTAGCCCTACGACCCTGACTGGTTAGGGGTTTATAGATAGATATTTAGCACTAGCGATCTGAATAGATTTAATCATTACTGTAATACTTATTGTATGTTAGTATAAGGAGCGCGGTAGACTAATTTATAGTGAGCTTGCTTTCTATCACTGGTTTACAGCGTGCCAGGTTCGAAACCACGTTCGGACACACACAAATTCAAGTTATGATTTTTCGCCTGACACTTCTCCAGTCGTCTCAGCTGTAAATGAGTACCTGACGCATGAGTTAGGGGAAGTAAAGACAGCAAGGAAGGGAACTGACCACTCCACCTAATAGTTGCTGCGGCTTAGTACATGAAGAGTTATCTTCATCCCCGACGGCAGGTTGCTGCCATGGGATATACCTTTATCTTTTTATCGTACATTTCTTCTTCCTCAGCGTTCATTCTCAAACTCCTGCTGGATCTCTGTTGTAGCAGGACCATGATCAATTCTAGATTTCCAGAAGGATGTAGTCAAGAGAATGGAAATGCGTTGCACCACAATTTTTTGCGCCTATGGCCCGAAACATTCGTCTTCGGCGTTATAGTACGCTTTAAAAAAATAGTCAGCCTCCTCATGGCAGCCATCGCCATCTCGATACTTAGCTTAATCTGAGTTGACATCATATATTTGAAAACCGAGGTATTGGAAGGTGGTAACTTCTTCAAGTGTGTGACTGTTTAACCAGATGTTCGTGGGATCTTGCTTGATGTTACTAGTCACCAATATCTTGTTTTTACTATGAAAGAAAGCTATCTTACAAAATATCTAGCTGGCAATCTTGTCGATATTTTTATATAACAATCTTACTACATGTATAACTTTCTACAACATATGTAACAATTTTACTAAATTTCTACCTATCTAATTAACTATCAGACGAACTAAGTAACTATCAGATGATCTAATTAACTATTAGATGATCTAATTAACTATCAGATGATCTAATTAACTATCAGATGATCTAATTAACTATCAGATGATCTAATTAACTATCAGATGATCTAATTAACTAGCATACGAACTAATTAACTATCAGATGATCTAATTAACTATCAGATGATCTAATTAACTATCAGTTATCTAATTCACTATCAGATGATCTAATTAACTATCATACGAACTTATTAACTATCAGATGATCTAATTAACTATCAGATGATCTAATTAACTATCAGATGATCTAATTAACTATGAGTTATCTAATTAACTATCAGATGAACTAATTAACAAATCATTCCACTAATATACATCTCTAGAAGCCAAAAGGTATTGGAGTACAATAGGAATTACCTGCAGCCAGTTGATGTAAAACCAAAGTATCCATCCTTGCAGACATCACACTTGGAACCCGTAGCAGAGTCCCGACACGGACATTGCCCCGTTTCGTCACACTGCTGCCCTAAGGACCCATTCTGGTTGCAGAGACATTGAACACATCCAACTCCACTATCTATTCCATAGTAACCAGCCAAGCAAACACTGCAGGTTCCTTTCTTGACCACGCTACCGGGGTATGTTGTTGGTACGTCAGAAATGAGTGCAACATTAGCACGACATGAACACTGTCCTGAGATGATATCGCATGCACCATTCTGAGCACCACCAAGATGGCAATCGCAGGCTGGAGATCAAAGAGTAGTTATACTTTAGCATATCTCATATATGCACAAACTTTACTACTTTTCATATTCAGAAAGCAGCAAGCAGGGTTTGGAATTGGTGCTACTGAAAAGTCGACACCCATTAGAATAAACTCATGAGTGTATGCTGGTAGGTGGGTTGCCTTTATCACCGCAGTCGCCAGTAAGATGTCTGTATCAACTCAGTCGCCAGTAAGATGTCTGTATCAACTCAGTCGCCAGTAAGATGTCTGTATCAACTCAGTCGCCAGTAGAATGTCTGTAAGAACTCAGTCGCCAGTAGAATGTCTGTAAGAACTCAGTCGCCTGTAATATGTCTATACCAACTGAATCGCCAGTAAGATATCTGTACCAACTCAGTCGCCAGTAAGATGTCTGTACCAACTCAGTCGCCAGTAAGATGTCTGTACCAACTCAGTCGCCAGTAAGATGTCTGTACCAACTCAGTCGCCAGTAAGATGTTTGTACCAACTCTTTCGCCAGTAAGATGTTTGTACCAACTCAGTCGCCAGTAAGATGTCTGTACCAACTGAGTCGCCAGTAAGATATCTGTATCAACTCAGTCGCCAGTAAGATATCTTCGCTGGCTCGGCTAAGCAAAATATATCTCTTATGGTACTTTCGACCGCGGACGTTAGTCTAATTTGCTTATATCACAGCTTTAGTACCATCAAAAAATAATGGAGGTCGCAGATATGGTAATTCACTCATTACACCCCCTAAGTTTCGTGGTGTCATTCACTGTCTCTATAAACCTTATCTATTTGGATAGATTTCGTCTGTAGTGCCCTGTGTAAAGTCAAGAAATTTAGTCTGTAGAATATATTTCGTCTGTAGTGCCCTGTGTAAAGTCAAGAAATTTAGTCTGTAGAATATATTTAGTCTGTAGTGCCCTGTGTGAAGTCAAGGTATTTAGTCTGTAGTGCCCTGTGTGAAGTCAAGATATTTAGTCTGTAGTGCCCTGTGTGAAGTCAAGATATTTAGTCTGTAGTGCCCTGTGTGATGTCAAGATATTTATTCTGTAGTGCCCTGTGTGAAGTCAAGATATTTAGTCTGTAGTGCCCTGTGTGAAGTCAAGATATTTAGTCTGTAGTGCCCTGTGCG
Organism: Meghimatium bilineatum; assembly: GCA_034231615.1. NCBI lineage: Eukaryota > Metazoa > Mollusca > Gastropoda > Stylommatophora > Philomycidae > Meghimatium > Meghimatium bilineatum. The sequence continues at coordinate 9,411,990 of CM067321.1, forward strand.
AAGTCGATGATAGTTGACTTTGATCTGTTCGACCATTGAATCTTGTCAGACATTGCTTTATGTTATCTCGCCCCTTGTCCGGTTTTATTATTTATTGATGGCGTAAAACCGGAGCATATGCCTACGTCGTAGAGGATTGATTACATTTAACTCAGGTTTCGCAATCAATCATCATCATCAAACTCATAATCCTTCAGGGTCGTAAGGGTGTCACTGCGGAAATATCAACACAAAAGTTTCTCCATTCCTTTCTGTGATCAGTTCTTTGTTTGAATGTGCCAATTAATATCAACAGAGCAGTACGCTGCCTGCCAAGAACATCACTCATAGCACATAACTCCGAAGCTCCTAGCGATAATCGATATGGATCTACAAAAACAGATTATTTGTAAATAACTAAGTTTATTCTCAAACTCAAGTTTATTCTACATCTCTCGCGTAGCAGGACATCGATCCTGCTAGACAGTTAGCAGATTGTATGTCAGGTACATGATCTGCGACGCCTTGAGAAGACAAGTCTTAACCACTATGCTACGGAGGTTTTATGTATAAGGTAAGACTCACAAACGATGTAAGTATGAGTGGTAAGACAATGACAAAAAGAAAACTGGGGAATATAGGCTAAGTTGTAAATATGAGTGGTAAGACAGTGACAGAAAACTGGGGAATATAGGCTAAGTTGTAAATATGAGTGGTAAGACAGTGACAGAAAACTGGGGAATATAGGCTAAGTTGTAAATATGAGTGGTAAGACAGTGACAGAAAACTGGGGAATATAGTCTAAGTTGTAAGTATGAGTGGTAGGACAGTAACAGAAAACTGGGGAATATAGGCTAAGTTGTAAGTATGAGTGGTAAGACAGTGACAGAAAACTGGGGAATATAGGCTAAGTTGTAAATATGAGTGGTAAGACAGTGACAGAAAACTGGGGAATATAGTCTAAGTTGTAAGTATGAGTGGTAGGACAGTAACAGAAAACTGGGGAATATAGGCTAAGTTGTAAGTATGAGTGGTAAGACAGTGACAGAAAACTGGGGAATATAGGCTAAGTTGTAAGTATGAGTGGTAAGACAGTTACAGAAAACTGGGGAATATAGGCTAAGTTGCAAATAGAGAAGATTGGAGAAATTACTTACATGTGCAGCCATTACTGGTGAAGTTGTAGTAGCCAGGAGTACAGGTATTACAGGTGCGACCTGATACGCCAGGATTGCAAGTGCACTGACCTCCAAGACTTTGACAAGATTGTTTCAGTGTTGGATCAGTGCCGTCAGCGCTGCAGGCACAGTCTGTGAAGGAAACGGTAGAAGACATGCTATGACATGATGGAATAAAGTTCACACTCGGAACTTGTAGTTAAAATGTTAACCGTTTAGTCTTCTAAACATTCTGACATTCTTAACAAAGAATGTTGCGATCTAAGGTTATGGAAGAAAGGAATGCGTGCGCAATAACAAACAATGTTGCGATCTAAGGTTATGGAAGAAAGGAATGTGTGCGCAATAACAAACAATGTTGCGATCTAAGGTTATGGAAGAAAGGAATGTGTGCGCAATAACAAACAATGTTGCGATCTAAGGTTATGGAAGAAAGGAATGTGTGCGCAATAACAAACAATGTTGCGATCTAAGGTTATGGAAGAAAGGAATGTGTGCGCAATAACAAAGTAGGTTATGTGGTCAAAAGTATAATATATATCTTTATTTTCTGAGATGTTACCATACTCGACTTAATGAAGAAAACTCAGTATTACATGTGGGAGGTGTTCGCATACTCAGTATTACATGTGAGCGGTGCTCGCACACTCAGTATTACAAATGGGCGGTGCTCGCCATCTTAAAATTGAGAACCCCTGCTGTAGACGATGTTATTTATGGAGAGGTTTGATGGTAATAGTTTCTGCAAGTGCATAGAAATATAAACTATTACTAGCTTACCACTAGCACCATCGTAGAGCTCGGATCCAATAGAGAAGAATATATCCCTACACGGCGACTGCTGCAAAGTTTTGGTACGGCCTGTCAACCCTGCTGCCTGTTCTATACATGAGATATAACTCTCTTGTGTAGCTGTTCTGTTCTCTGAAATGCAAAATCAATATTTTGAGAAGTAATATGATAATTATGTGTTATCGAACTACCGTAGGTTAGTAGGTCTAGTGCTAAATAAATAGCTTTAGTTGTGTCGCAGTTTATGTCTTAGCTGCGATTTATGCGCCGTTCGACATGACTTACTTTACATGCACTTTACAGCTTTTGCAGGCACATTGATATGTCTGTCATCCACGGTCATGCCTCAAACCCACCGTGAAGCCCGGGCATGAAAGGGGAGTAAACAATAATATCAGTGTTTTCCGTCCACGTGTGTCGTTGTATGTGTGTAATGAAGTTTTGGGGTGGAATTAATTTTCCCGTCTCGACAAACATTGATGTCTATTACATTATAGTTCTCTCATTCGTATTTAATTTATAATACATCCATATCCACACGACCATAACCCGCTAGGGTCGTAGGAGTACCACAATGGATGCGTCAATACACGGATACTTCAGCGATCTCCATCTTTAGCGATCTCCATCTTCAGCGATCTCCATCTTCAGTGATCTCATCTTCAGCGATCTCCATCTTCAGCGATCTCTATCTTCAGCAATCTCCATCTTCAGCAATCTCCATCTTTAGCGATCTCTATCTTCAGCAATCTCCATCTTCAGCAATCTCCATCTTCAGCGATCTCCATCTTTAGCGAGATGGAAAGTCTTTGAAATAAACCACGATACATGGGAAGTCCTTGCACAAAATATATCTACATGGCGTTCTACAATCTAAAAGAGCGCATCATCTTATGAAAAGCGGAGAAATGCAGCAGCTCAACACTGGAGACCAGCTAGAAAGTTACGGATAGACCAAGATCCGTCTACAGTGATCATTGCATGTCCGAACTGTCCAAGGACATTTACAGCTCGAATAGGGTTCACGAGTCATTTACGAACTCATAATCAAGGACATAACTCTAATTGAATTTTTCAAAGTGGATGTAACAAATGGTCATCATCATCATGTGATGGACGAACAACAACATCTTGTATTAACTTGATAACGTTATTTTGTTCTCCTGTATTAACTTGACAACGCTGTTTTCTATTATATTAACTTGACAACGCTGTTTTCTATTATATTAACTTGACAACGCTGTTTTCTATTATATTAACTTGACAACGCTATTTTCTATTATATTAACTTGACAACGCTATTTTCTATTATATTAACTTGACAACGCTATTTTCTCTTATATTAACTTGACAACGCTATTTTCTCTTATATTAACTTGACAACGCTTTTTTTCTATTATATTAACTTGACAACGCTATTTTCTCTTATATTAACTTGACAACGCTATTTTCTCTTATATTAACTTGACAACGCTTGTACATGCGTCTTAGTTTTGACAGACTGTGTTTAGACAATATATGACTTCTACCAGTACGCGTCATTGCGAAGGATGATCCGTGCTGTCATTGACTGGGAACAGAAGGTATACATAAAGTAGTCAATATAAAATTTGGAGTAGCCTCATGCAATGACGATCACTGATATAAGAGTGAAGAGTCGACTACTGTAGAAAGACCTTGCTTACCGGATCTTGAGTATACTTGAAACTGTACAGATCCATCTGCGTTTGTGAGTCCTGGCATTAGTACAACAGAGTCTATAATGGCTGATACAACAGAGTCTATAATGGCTGATACAACAGAGAACAACCAAAAATATGTGAATATTTCCGTGAATTGTGAACAAAGAGATATATAAGTGTGGTTAAAACTGTGTCAAGTTAAAACTGTGTCAAGTTAAAACTGTGTCAAGTTAAAAATTGTGTCAAGTTAAAACTGTGTCAAGTTAAAGCTGTGTCAAGTTAAAAAGTAGCTGTTTCCTTGGTTACAACAGGACAATGAGCCCAGTATCGTGATGAGTATCGTGATGAGTGAGTATCGTGATGAGTATCGTGATGAGTATCGTGATGAGTATCGTGATGAGTATCGTGATGAGTATCGTGATGAGTGAGTATCGTGATGAGTGAGTATCGTGATGAGTGAGTATCGTGATGAGTGAGTATCGTGATGAGTGAGTATCGTGATGAGTGAGTATCGTGATGAGTATCGTGATGAGTATCGTGATGAGTATCGTGATGAGTATCGTGATGAGTATCGTGATGAGTGAGTATCGTGATGAGTATCGTGATGAGTGAGTATCGTGATGAGTGAGTATCGTGATGAGTGAGTATCGTGATGAGTGAGTATCGTGATGAGTATCGTGATGAGTATCGTGATGAGTATCGTGATGAGTATCGTGATGAGTATCGTGATGAGTATCGTGATGAGTGAGTATCGTGATGAGTGAGTATCGTGATGAGTGAGTATCGTGATGAGTGAGTATCGTGATGAGTGAGTATCGTGATGAGTGAGTATCGTGATGAGTATCGTGATGAGTATCGTGATGAGTATCGTGATGAGTATCGTGATGAGTGAGTATCGTGATGAGTATCGTGATGAGTATCGTGATGAGTATCGTGATGAGTATCGTGATGAGTATCGTGATGAGTGAGTATCGTGATGAGTATCGTGATGAGTGAGTATCGTGATGAGTATCGTGATGAGTATCGTGATGAGTATCGTGATGAGTATCGTGATGAGTATCGTGATGAGTATCGTGATGAGTATCGTGATGAGTATCGTGATGAGTATCGTGATGAGTATCGTGATGAGTGAGTATCGTGATGAGTATCGTGATGAGTGAGTATCGTGATGAGTATCGTGATGAGTATCGTGATGAGTATCGTGATGAGTATCGTGATGAATAAGAACAATGTTTCCACACCGACGCTCCTTTTATGTGACATATACATATTTTGTATGTTCTAAGATTGAAGTATATCCTACATTATTTTAGAAACAACAATCAAATTGATCCCCTGTGGAGATGCGGAACATATTTGGAAATACTGAGTAAGTGCGTCTGTAAGAAAGAGTAAAGTCTGGAAAAACTGAGGTAGAGCTTCTATAAAAAAGAGTATAGTCTGAAAAAACTGAGGTAGAGCTTCTATAAAAAAGAATATAGTCTGAAAAAACTGAGGTAGAGCTTCTATAAGAAAGAGTATTGTCTGGAAACAAACATGCTACTTGAATAGCAATAAGTAATATTTGCTGCAGTTTCAAATAGGTTAATTTATAAATATATCATTTTGATTCTGGACGTGCTGGCAACGTTGTACGGGGAAACAAGTTCTGGTCTATGAGGATGAAACAATAAATGTCTGATTCTATTGGACACGTTATTCAATTGAGTTGAGCAGATACATTTAAGTTGAGTATCCCAAGGACACAGTAGGAAAAGGTGTCTTCCTTATTTGCTCGTGAAATTTGTTTGCCGAGAGCGAATCTTATCGTCTGAGATAGGCGCAATGGACCAAGTACGTCTTGACTGGCAATGTTTGCCGAGTACTGCCGTTCACAAAGAGTTTGGTTTAGTACTCCAAGGGCAATGTGGGGGATGAACCATCAAAATGTAAGAGTCAAAAACAAACAGTGTTTGTCTATAGATTGGAGATGAATTATATACGGGCAAGGAAAATGCTTATGAAATACATAGTTTAAGACATAGATTCCTGACACATTTATTGGCACTGCTGGCGAAAAAGACACCATCTGTGATGGCAAAGCAACTTAAGTCCAATTTCACTGACACCCTACCCAACACGACCGTACGTGAAAATTGAGTTCCATCTCCCAAATCATTACCCTGCGGTAGATTTTCTCAGTACAAACCAATTCTTCTAAATGTCGCCTCCATAAATAGTTTTTCTCTGAAATGCCGCCCCCGACAATGTATGGTGATTCGTTCCACCTGATGCGGCAGGTCTCTCTGCGTCATAGCATGGCATTCCCCTGTTCCGAATACAGAATGGTCAATTGAAGCCGATTTCTACAAGAGAATGGTTCGCTGGTTGTGAACCACTTCAGTGAATACAGACGTAAAGCAAATAACACCAGCAAAAGTAATGTTCTTTTCTGGCTGTTCTTTTCAAACCCCCCCCCCCATCCCTCATATTTAAGGGAAACGTATCTACGGTCATTCATCTGCTAGAAAAAACTACTTAGCGAAATGTCGTACCAGTATAGGGTAACAATGCAGTGGATACCCTCTCACTGTGGAATACCAGGAAATGAAAAAGCAGACCATCTGGCTAAGGAAGGGGCTGTCGAAGACCAACCAGATATACCAATCACCTACCATCAGAAAAAACAGATGATCAAGTCAATAAGAAAGCCACAAACACCAACACAAGATGACTATCATATTATGAACAGATCAGAACAAGTTATAATTTTACGTCTCAGAACAGGACACAGCCGACTCCGCAGTCACATGTATACAAAGTTCAAGATTGGCAACACGGCCATGTGTACATGTGGACAGGCAGCACAGAGTGCCAAACATATACTTCAAGAGTGTTCTGAGCATGAAACGCTGAGGCAGACATATTGGCCAGAGGAAACAACACTGAAATCAAAACTCTATGGGACACTGTATGAACTACAAAAGACAGTGAGTTTTATTAAGGAGACAGAATTACAGATATAGACATGTTTCAAGTGAACGAAAGAAGAAGAAGAATCTACTAGAAGTGTTGTGTAATGTAGCATGTTGGTTTGTTGTATAGTAAGTCACAAGTAAGACACGCATACATCCCACATGTGGATGTGGTTGAAATATAAAAATGATGAAATGAAAAAAGGTAAACTAACTGATAGTGAGCTTGCTTACTCTCATCGGGTTATAGCCTGCCACGTTTGAAACTATGTCTGAGCAAGAACAAAATGTTATCCTGATACGCCCGTTCCTCTAGTCGACCCAGCTGTAAATGAGTAACTGGCGCGTGGGTAGGAAGGTAAACACAACAAGGAAGGGAACTGGTCACCTCACCTAATAGTTGCTGCGGTTTAGTGCATGAAGAATAATGTTAATTTCCGACAGGTGGTTGCTGACATGCTGTCTACCTTTATCGTAGAAACGGTGAAACTAGAAACGTTAGACATCAGGATGACAAATTATTCAGGATAAATACACAAACTTACACACGATGCACATACATCAGTTATCTTACACAAGAAGTACCTATATCAGAGACATTACACAAGAAATACCTACATAAACGACATTACAAAAAATGTACTTACATAAGCGACTTTATACAAGATATACTTGTATAATCGACTTTACACAAGATGCTACAAGAGAAATTATACCTGAATCCACAGATGTTGCTCGTCGCCTTCTTGCGGGGGTTCCACCAGCGCTGACGTTGGAAGCATTATTAATATTATCTACCCCATGCAGTATTAACGTCACATTGTATTGACAACGGATATCAAGTGTTATGTTCCTAGAGCGGGAAAGTGTGGCTGTAGACGATCCTGTCAGAAGAAGGATATGTAACACGCTAAAGGTCACCAATAATAGGTAATACTACTGTAAAACAGTATAACAATAGTACTTACGTAGAACACATGTTTTGTAGTATTACTTCAGGACGACTATCACAATCGGACTATGGGGTGTTAACATTAAGGAATACAAATAACAGCATACAAGACATATTCAACGTTTCAACCATTAGGTTTTTATCAAGAATATACAAATCAAGCAGTGAAAAAATAATAAAATATAAGTTTATTGTTTGTTCACTATTTAATTTGTATGCCAGAATGTCAGGGCGATTAATTTAACTACCACTTGTCACTGTGTCCACTAAAATTGTACGTGTGTTCTGAATATACCATCAACATCAACAGACTTTGAGATCGAGCTAAATGTATCATTTATTTCAGCATCTTGCAATGAATTAACACTTGATAAGTTTAGACCAGCAGTTAGAGGATTAAATACGGTATGACTATATGTCTCAGCAACATGCAATAATTACACATAGTCGAATCACATAGATCAAACTGGAGAGTTCGTGTTTGTGTCCCATGTACCATATTCGCTGCTGAAGGCACATAGAGAGATAGAAAGAACGGCTGTTTCCACTCTAGCAATTCCGCCATATATTTTATGTCCCCCTGCGCAGTATCAATTTTTGTGGGACAGTGGACCAGGCAAACAACTGTTATAAGATTAAGGCTCGGTCTAAGTTGTAACATACTGCCGTCGCTAGTCTTTCATACACTAAAATGAAAATAATCGTGGCATTCAAACCTCGTCATGTCTTCCATCAACTGTTATCGTGTATACTCTTTTACTTAAACCTCGCCATTTCTTTCATCAACCGTTATCGAAGATGACACTTCCTCTCAAAGCTCGTCATTTATTCCTTCAACTGTATCGTGAATGACACTTCAACTGTATCGTGAATGACATTCAACTGTATCGTGAATGACACTTCAACTGAAAACTCGTCCTTCCATCCATCAACTGTTTTCGTGAATGACCCTTACATCTCTTCCAACTTTTGGTAGTTTATTAAAGTTAATTTTAAATATGCTTTTTCGTATTGTCCAATGATATTTTGCGCAAATATTTCTCTCTAATTACTTTTTTCTCCCGAAATTGAAATTCTCTGACATAAAATTAATGTCCTCTCATATTGACGTCGTTTGAACGCGTCTCTACCAGTGACAGCCACCATTTCACATTACTGTGATAATTGGACTTTTCTCCTTCAGATTTTTGTTTTGATCATAAACGACAATGTGTTTCCATGGGCCCATAAGGGGATCAAAAATTAGTAAAATTATTGCTTGCCAGATATGTCGTAAGTTTCGACAAATGCGATTTTGATAGAGAAGCTCACTCTCCCTTCCTATGAAAGTTCAGTGACCCAAAAGCCATGTTGAAATCGGATGTATCAGACCAAGAGATAAAGATATCGCAGGAAAGTTGTAAACCATGGATCGACACATTCTGTACTCCTGAGTATACATGTTAGCTAGGAGGAGTGTCAGAATGAATGCAGGAAGAAAGGGTTTCATACATAAATTATCTTTGTAAAATTTTATTTCTCAGAAATATTTCCCACCTGGCAAAAATGTCAACGTAACTATTTGTTTTGTGCCAGGATCTAGAGGGCAGGCTGTGTTGAAATTCAGATCAAATCTGGACGATAAAGTAGCCAAATCTTTTTGTGTTTGCCCTGTTGCATGTACAACTAGAGAACCTGTGATGCTCGTGCGATTTCTAGAGTAACGAACCGCCGGAAAGTAGGGCCTGGATTATCAAACAGAAAAAAAATCAATAAATTGCATTTAATGATTGATTCCACAGATATCAAACAAGTTATCACAATTTATTAACAAAAATACAATACAGATTACTCGTTATCAAGTCAAGACAATAATTACTCGGTATCAAGACAAGACAATAATTACTCGGTATCAAGACAAGAAAATAATTACTCAATATCAAGACAAGACAATAATTACCCAATATCAAGACAAGACAATAATTACTCAATATCAAGACAAGACAATAATTACTCAATATCAAGACAAGACAATAATTACTCAATATCAAGACAAGACTCGGTATCACAACTTGATGATTACTTAGTATCCACAATAAGTTACTGCGCTTACAACCGAACACTCTGCTATACCTTGTGAGACATCATCAGCGTACTGCAGACACACCAGAGTGTTGAATCACTTCCACATCTGCTGTATCCGCAGACTTCTCAAAATAAAGTGTTGAAATAAAGTACTTGATACTGTACCAGATACTCTAAGCATCTATATACAATGCTCGGTGCCGCAGATACGTCTTTCGTAAGGGGAGAGGTATAGCTAATATACGTCTCTCATAATGGGAGAGGTATAGCTAATATACGTCTCTCATAATGGGAGAGGTATAGCTAATATACGTCTCTCATAATGGGAGAGGTATAGCTAAATATACGTCTCTCATAATGGGAGAGGTATAGCTAATATACGTCTCTCATAATGGGAGAGGTATAGCTAATATACGTCTCTCATAATGGGAGAGGTATAGCTAATATACGTCTCTCATAATGGGAGAGGTATAGCTAATATACGTCTCTCATAATGGGAGAGGTATAGCTAATATACGTCTCTCATAATGGGAGAGGTATAGCTAATATACAAAAAAAGGTAATTTTTTGGTATATATGTATCATCTTCATTCTACTCACGACACACATATTATCTCTTCACTCCACTCACGACACACATATTATCTCTTCACTCCACTCACGACACACATATTATCTCTTCACTGCACTCACGACACACATATTATCTCTTCACTCCACTCACGACACACATATTATCTTTTCACTGCACTCACGACACACATATTATCTCTTCACTGCACTCACGACACACATATTATCTCTTCACTCCACTCACGACACACATATTATCTCTTCACTGCACTCACGACACACATATTATCTCTTCACTGCACTCACGACACACATATTATCTCTTCACTGCACTCACGACACACATATTATCTCTTCACTGCACTCACGACACACATATTATCTCTTCACTGCACTCACGACACACATATTATCTCTTCACTGCACTCACGACACACATATTATCTCTTCACTGCACTCACGACACACATATTATCTCTTCACTGCACTCACGACACACATATTATCTCTTCACTGCACTCACGACACACATATTATCTCTTCACTGCACTCACGACACACATATTATCTCTTCACTGCACTCACGACACACATATTATCTCTTCACTGCACTCACGACACACATATTATCTCTTCACTCCACTCACGACACACATATTATCTCTTCACTCCACTCACGACACACATATTATCTCTTAACTCCACTCACGGCACACATATTATCTCTTCACTCCACTCACGGCACACATATTATCTCTTCACTCCACTCACGACACACATATTATCTCTTCACTCCACTCACGGCACACATATTATCTCTTCACTCCACTCACGGCACACATATTATCTCTTCACTGCACTCACGACACACATATTATCTCTTCACTGCACTCGTGATACACATCTTTCTTCACTTCACTCATGATACATATCATATCTCTTCACATCATTCATGATATATATCTTATCTCTTCACTCCACTCATGACACGCATCTTATCTCTTCACTCCACTCATAACACCACATCTTAGCTCTTCACTCCACCTATGTTCTGTATATCTAAACTCACCCAACACACTATATTACTATCTCAACAGACACCATCTCTCTGAAGTCGTGCTCCCACACACTATATTACTATCTCAACAGACACCATCTCTCTGAATCATTTCTCCCACACACTATATTACTATCTCAACAGACACCATCTCTCTGAAGTCGTGCTCCCACACACTATATTACTATCTCAACAGACACCATCTCTCTGAATCATTTCTCCCACACACTATATTACTATCTCAACAGACACCATCTCTCTGAATCATTTCTCCCACACACTATATTACTATCTCAACAGACACCATCTCTCTGAAGCCGTGCTCCCACACACTATATTACTATCTCACCAGATACCATCTCTCTGTCTCTGAATCATTTCTCCCACACACTATATTACTATCTCACCAGACAACATCTCTCTGAAGCATTGCTCCCACACACTATATTACTAACTCACCAGACAACATCTCTCTGAAGCATTGCTCCCAAAACTGGCTGTAGCGAGACAGTGACATTCTGTGGTGTGATAGCACAAACTGCAAATCCCGCGCCATCAAATGGATTCTCAGATGTATACAGATCACTGGTCAACTCACAATCCCCAGACTGTGGCTCCAGAGTCAGCACGTCAATCATGGGAACAAATGTTCCTGTGAATGTATTAGATTCAGTTACTTCAGCAAACTGCACTATATAAAACAATCATCAGACCGTCAATATTCTACCAATGTCAAACGTGGACACTAACAACACAAGACAAACAGAAACCTTGTTACAACAAAAATTACTTGTCTACCTAGAATTCTCGGAGTAACAATAAGAGACAGAATCAGAAATGAAAACATCAGAAGACAAGCAAGCACAATGCCAATCCTGGATTACATAAGACGACAACAGATTATGTTGTTTTCACATGCTTCCAGACTACCATGAAATATTGACCCTCAAAAAAGCATTACTATACAGACACGATGGACACAAATATAAGGGGAGACCATGAGAACTATGGATTACAGAAATAAACGAGTCAACGAAATCAAACATATTTGAAGCACACAAAAAGCATATCTCCAGAGAACTGTTCTACTTCTGACACTGCAATGCATAAAGGGGTATAACTAAGTGAACAGACTGAAATAACGTAGGCAATGTCCATCCGCTGAGCAAAACAATTTCTGTTATGAAAACCCAGATATGTTTCTGAACAATTCAGACAGTTGATAACTTTTCCTATTTAAGCAGCAAAATGACACAAGATGGAGATACAACAAAATGACACAAGATGGAGATACAACAAAATGATACAGGATGGAGATACAACAAAATGACACAAGATGGAGATACAACAAAATGACACAAGATGGAGATACAACAAAATGACACAAGATGGAGATACAACAAAATGATACAGGATGGAGATACAACAAAATGACACAAGATGGAGATACAACAAAATGACACAAGATGGAGATACAACAAAATGACACAAGATGGAGATACAACAAAATGACACAAGATGGAGATACAAAAAAATGACACAAGATGGAGATACAACAAAATGACACAGGATGGAGATACAACAAAATGACAGAGGATGGAGATACAACAAAATGATACAAGATGGAGATACAACAAAAGAGATCTCTACCAGAATTACTTTGACATCACGTTACATTCAACTCGAATGTAATATCCATATTAACATATGGTGGTAAAAGTTGGAAAATAACATATTTGCGTTAAATGTGTTATAACATTTAAATAACACAACACGTTAAATGTGCCAATATGTACACGCTCGAGTTAAAATCCAGTTATCGGCACATATATCCGTATTTTGTTCTTAAAGATATGTTCATAGATTACAGTATTGCCGTGCACGGCGTACCTTCAAATACATGCAGATAAGGAACACCCGTTGCATTCCGAAATACAGAAAGTTAAAGGCAGCAGACTCAAGAGAGGAAGGTCGTGGATGGGACGTGCTGAGGATGTAATACAAAGCGTGTGCCGATTACAGGATGTGGCAGCTGGTGCGGAATGGATAGGTCTACCCACAGATTTCGAAACTTGTTTGAGAGTAGTAATATCACTTAGCAGGGAATGGAGAGAATGGTGTCCCACAGCTGTGGAGAAAGAAGTGCAGGCTTTAATCAGTGAGAATACCAAAGAGGGGGATGTGATTATATACACTGATGGATCTGTAATTAGGCATGTTCGCAGTGCTTGGGCCTTTACAGCTCAGTGCGCAAGTAAAACGATCAAGGAGGAAAGTGGTGCCTTTGCGGTCACTACGAGTAGTATGACCATGGAGACTATGGCGGTGACCAAGGCATTTGAGTGGCTACGTACACACAGAAAGTAACGCAGGTCTGCATCTTGAGTGACTCTATGAGTATGATTAAGAAGGTACAAGTGGGTCTCGTTCGCGAACAGTGGATTGAGGCCTTGAGAAATGCGAGCTTGAAAGCGGTTACATTTATTTTCGTGCCGGGACATGTAGGCGTTCGAGGCAATGAAAGAGCGGATCAACTGGCATCGTGTGCGATTGTGGCAAAGGGCGATGGGGCAATGGATCGCGCTGACGTTTTGAACTCCTTAAGAGATATAACACGCGAGAGTGAGACTAATGTGGATGATGATTCCTTTTCAATGGCTAGGATTAAAGATCAGGGATTGAAATGCGGTGTTGCTAGAGGTGAACATTTTGTAGGGCGCAGAAGAATGATGGTCAACCAGCATAGGACCGGTACTGTCAGCAGAAGTGTGATGGCGGATACACTCAAGGAGAGATCGGAACAACTATGGATGTGTCCAGTTTGCAGTGATGATGATCCGACGACTAACTAACTAACTAACTAACTATGTTCATATTGACAACATTTTTTTAGTACAATTTTCATATATACATCATTGTTTAGAAATATCTTCATATGGACAATCACTGTAAATCGACTCATAAAATTACCAATGTATTTCGGTTTGGGACGTTGGGGAGGAAGGTGGGGAGTAGTCTCAACTTAATTTCTCATCCTGAATCACACACAGATATGTAAATTTTGAGCATCTGTCATCCATAACACAAAGGAGTGAGTTTCCTTTTAAACTGGGCACACATCTCTCTACATCTCTGAATTCTTTTATCTTGCTCTTTTAAAACTAAAACAATAATCAACGTAATAATTGGCGATAATGGTTGGCGAGAAAATTTGCATTTCCTTGAATAATTTAATGTTTTTTGGATTCCTTATTACACACAGTTATTGATGAAATGTTGAGACTTATTACACGCAGTTATTGATGAAAAGTTGAGATTTATTACACGCAGTTATTGATGAAAAGTTGAGACTTATTACACGCAGTTATTGATGAAAAGTTGAGACTTATTACACGCAGTTATTGATGAAAAGTTGAGACTTATTACACACAGTTATTGATGAAAAGTTGAGACTTATTACACACAGTTATTGATGAAAAGTTGAGACGATATGAATAATATACTATTGAAGCATCGATGATCTGTTATCATAGAAAAAAAACATAATGCAGCAAGAGGGATGTGGACCAGGTCCACTTGGATGGCACATACTCGACTCACAACTTGAATTTACATGTTTTACGTATTAAATTACACCGCACAAGGATTTCATCTTCTTTTAATATAACCCCCCCCCCCATTACATATCTTTAAGTTAACTGTAAATGAGTCATGGTGTTACATCATTTACACTGGGAAGAACTTGTGCTTCTGTTAGATCGGCTATGAACTGCCAAGAGTTACCTGCTTACATCTAAAGAAATTATTTCATTATCATCCTCATCGTCATTATCATCATCGTCATTATCATCCTCAGCGTCATTATCATTCTCATTGTCATTATCATCCTCATCGTCATTATCATCCTCATTGTCATTATCATCCTCATCGTCATTATCATTCTCATTGTCATTATCATCCTCATCGTCATTATCATCCTCATTGTCATTATCATCCTCATCGTCATTAGCATCATCATCATCAGTGTTTACTAAAGTTGAGAAAATTGTTGTTATTGTTATCTAACATATTTGATGAAATGTTCTATGCTCACCTGAAGTAGTCTGGGCACATTGTGTTCCCGTGATGTTTGCTCTGCAGGTGCACTGCCCAGTTTGTTTGTCACAGAACGTACTATTGGAGCCACCCGCATCACAGTTACAACCAAGACAGCCCTGTCGACACAACCACACATATAGTTATGCTCGTAACTCTACCATCACTTAATTTAATTACACGCTGGATTCGAAAATTACCCAATTAAATTGTGTTGACCGGGCAATTATTCACGTCAATTGTATAAAGACAGGACAATTATCAAATTCAATTCTATTTAGATAGGACAACTACCCAGTTCAATTGTATAAAGACAGGGCAATTATCCAGTTTCAATTATATCTTGATGATGGAGGTCTTGGTGACCGGATTACCAGATCCGCAGCCACAACTATTTTTGTGACTAAAGCTATGATAAAACAAATTGGACTAACATCCTAGGTTGAAAGCAATGTACCTCACCATAAGTAGTGCAATTTGCTTAAACACACAAAATTCAATGAAGCAAACAATGGAGAAATTATCCCTAACAATTAGACAAAGAACAGAGAAATTATCCCTTACAATTAGACAAGGAACAGAGAAATTATCCCTTACAATTAGACAAGGAACAGAGAAATTATCCCTAACAATTAGACAAAGAACAGAACAATTATCCATTACAATTATGCACATAACATAAATTATCCCTTACAATTAGGCAAAGAACAGAGAAATTATCCCTTACAGTTACACGCATAACTAGACAAATACTACACATAACTAGACAAATACTACACATAACTAGACAAATACTACACATAACTAGACAAATACTACACTTAAACTATAAATGGAACTTTTCAATTCATCATCAATATCCGCGATATATAATTACCAAAATGTCAGATAAGATACAACAATTAATTATGTGGCGATAATGTAGAATATGATTCAGCTTCTGTGTAAGATCGTCTGTCGTGTGCCACTTTTCTGGTTCCACAACTGTCAGTTTCGATGTCTTGTGCCATTTTTCTGGTTTCTCGTGTCCGTTTCGATGTCTTGTGCCACTTTCCTGGTTTCACAAGTGTTTGTTTCAATGTCTTGTGCCACTTTTCTGGATTCACAAGTGTTTGTTTCGATGTCTTGTGCCACTTTTCTGGTTCCACAAGCGTCCGGTTCGATGTCGTGTGGCCATCGCCTCACGGATCCGCCTTACTTTCGTCGTCCTACACAGACGATTCCGAGAATTCTTCTTTCCAGTGTGTCATGTCGTTTGATGTGACATAACATGGTTCAGTTTTCTGGAGAGAATATTGTTGTATAACCAACCGGTTCTCAACGTGTGAATAATGCACCCCCTCCACTTTCCAGAAGACACCACATATTTTGATACGTGGCCACGAAGATAAAAATTGAAATGCGGTGGGTGTGGTAGTAATGGACCAATCATTGATGAGGATGTTGCTCACAAACACGTCATTGCGGGTGGAGTCACACAAAAATAACTATATATAATTTTAATAAGAGTGAAAATAATAAGATAAAAAAGTGATCAATTATTCTTTAAGGGACACGGAAATTAATTTTGCCTAAATGGGGGGGGGGGGGGGGGGGAGGTCACGAGCGACAAAAAGGTAAGCACCCATGGTATAGCCTATTCTCTTTTACCATTATATCTTTCAGCAATTTTACTTTTTGCGATTTTTATAGTTTATATTATTCAAAGGGTCTTCCTAGTCCATTGTATTCCAAAGATATTTCTAGTCCATGATATTCTAATAATCGATCTAGATCATTATATTCTAAGAATAATTATAATCTATTTCATTCTAATAGTTTTTGTTTTTCTAGTCCCTGGTATTCTAATTATCTTATTAGTCCATTGTATTCTATGGATCTTTCTCGCCCCTGTTATTCTATGGATCTTTCTCGTCCATGGCATTCTAAGGATCTTTCTCGTCCATGGCATTCTAAGGATCTTTCTCGTCCATGGTATTCTATGTATCTTTCTCGTCCATGGTATTCTATGGATCTTTCTCGTCCCTGTTATTCTATGGATCTTTCTCGTCCCTGTTATTCTATGGATCTTTCTCGTCCCTGTATTTCTATGGATCTTTCTCGCCCCTGTTATTCTATGGATCTTTCTCGCCCCTGTTATTCTATGTATCTTTCTCGTCCCTGTTATTCTATGGATCTTTCTCGTCCCTGTTATTCTATGGATCTTTCTCGCCCCTGTTATTCTATGGATCTTTCTCGCCCCTGTTATTCTATGTATCTTTCTCGTCCCTGTTATTCTATGGATCTTTCTCGTCCCTGTTATTCTATGGATCTTTCTCGTCCATGGTATTCTAAGGATCTTTCTAGACCATGTTATTCTATGGATCTTTCTAGACCATGTTATTCTATGGATCTTTCTCGCCCCTGTTATTCTATGGATCTTTCTCGCCCCTGTTATTCTATGGATCTTTCTCGTCCATGTTATTCGAATTATCTTTTCTGTCCATGACATTCTAACAGGGTAGATAGAAATGCAACAAATTGTGACACTATGATCTATAATGTGTGTCGCAAGAAACAACTAAGACGAGTTGAGAGTGTGGTTGGCTACACATTACGTTGACTGATAGTTATTTAAATATCACATACTAATCTTGAATGTGTCAAGCCGAGAGTAGAAGATATCGCAGCCAAGGTGTAAACCACGATACATTGATCACGGTTATTGGAATGGCATCCTGCTGGCCGAACAACATTGGAAATGAAAAAAAACATTACTTACTTTTTGAGGGTTTCCGGTCGGAAAAAAGTAGTACCCATCAGCGCAAATATTACATTCTCTTCCGACAATGTTATCTTTACAAAGACATTGTCCTCCACTGTGCTGGCATGTGTTATTCTGTCCTACAGTACCATCCAGGTTACAATTACATGCTTGGAGAAAACATGGATTAGCGTTACGTGATTAGAAATACATTGATTAGCGTTACATGATAAGATAACATGGATTAGTGTTACATGATAAGATAACATGGATTAGTGTTACATGATGAAACACAGATATTGCAGTTACAAGGTGCAGAGAAAACAGCATATATTATAGTTACATGCTAAAAGACAGGATTTGTATTTATAAGCTTGAAAACAGCTTTTATTGTTTATGTAGAAAAACATGAACTAAAGTCAGAAGCTGATAAAAGACGTTGAATATTGTTGCAATCTAAAATACAAGGAGTATAGTTGTGTTTTTTTATTTTCGCCTTATACCCCCTTATGTCTTGGTAGAGGAGTTTTCTGAAGATGGCCTTTTTTTGTATGCTTCATATATGTTTTTGTTGAATCTTTTATTTCTGTAATCCATCTTTTCATACGTTTTCCCCTGACTTTGTATCCATCGTGTCTGTATAGCAATAGTCTGAAAGCATGTGAAAACTACGTAATCTGTTGTCTTCTGATATAATCCAGGATTGACTGTTAGTGTCTGTCTTTTGATGTTTTCGTTTCGCTTTTATCTCTTATTGCTACTCTGAGAATTCTACGTAGACAAGTCATTTCTGTTGTAACAAGTTTTCTTTTGTATTTTGTTGTTAGTGTCTATGTTTGACATTTGTAGCAGAGTGATGGTATTTGTTTTTTATAATAGGAGACAGCTGCGTAAGATATGGTATGCCAGGAATATAGTTATAATATTTTAAAAACATGAACTGTAGATTAAGATAGAAAACATTCGTAGTTTTACGAAACGAAACAGAGATTACACTTACATATTTAAAGTAAAAGGTATTGCTTATAGCTGCAGGTTTACAACATGGATGGTAGATACAAGATAAGGGACAGCTTATAATTCTAGGGTGAAAAATAGACAATGGGAATTATAGTTCATATTCTGTGTGAAGTGTTCCTTACAGAACGTTGTCCTCACTTCAATAATGTCAAATTCCTGGTTCTGTGCAAGCTGTACAGGCACTTCTAATGTTATGTTCAGAAGGCTTTCAATATCCTGTGTCTATTGCAGATTTGGTTTACCTTGTTTTCTCATTTCTTGAACATTTTCCTCCATGATTAATCTTTCTAAACCATTGTGTTTTTTTATATGTATGAAATATGTTAACTTGCGATTTTTTTAATAGCTTTGTGGAACGAGTCTTTTTTTTGTTCAGGTCTTTAAGGACATCTGCGTTGATTCGTCTTTCTGTCCATGATATTGTTAGGACATTTCTACAACATTTCATTTCGAATGCTGATATTCTCTTTTCAATTGCAGATGGATTTGCCAACGTATCACAACCATATGTTGCCACTGAAATGATATAGCATTTGTACTCATGATGACCGCGAATTGTAGTTACATGATCAAAAACAGGAATTTTAGTTACATGATCAAAAACATGAATTGAAGTTACAAAGTGAAAAACAGAAATTGTAGTTACAAGATGAAAGACACAGAACAAGTCAGTGGGTGCTCATATCCCCATCTCAATAAATCGATCCGAGTTTAGCGGGTGCCAGTTCCTACTCGATGTTGCTTTACCAGTCACTTTGTATATCATCGTTTGCTTTGCAAGCAGGAAATACACGCACACAACATACACATACACACACTTACACACACACACAGGTACAGTTCCAATATTGACATAATTTAATATAATTTTACCTGTACAGTTGCCAGGCGTTGGCCCATCCTTAAAACCGTAATAACCAGGTACACACTGATCACATCGCCGTCCACTGACTAGAGGTTTACAGATACACTGGCCGATAGTTTCTGTTGGGCTGTTGGTTTGGGAACAAACCATGCTGTTGTTTAAAACTCCCATCAGGTCACAGTCGCATTCTGAGAAATGGTTATTATAATTCGGTACAAAAATATGCAAATAGTTTCTTACAGGGCTGTAGCTAGTCTCTCTACATTACAGTCATACGGTCGTCATCAGAAGTGTCCTTCTAAAGTGAGGCTATTTGACTTTTTCCCGTGATTGTATATGATAATTGTGTATACTTTGTGTCGACAGCCAACCAAGGTCACAGAAAAAGTAGCATAGCGTCACTTTAGAATGTTGATACGTGATATGTCCAAGAGGACTACTGTCGTAAGATTCTGCTGAGCCGTGACCATCGAGTATATAAGACTTGCAGAGTTTCTCGGGAATCATCATTTGAAATTGACACATTTGAGATTTCCCTTGATTCTTGTTGATCATTGTGTGTATACAGCACCCGATGGAGACTTGATAAGGCCCTAAGATATTTGAGATATACGTCCAGATATTATATGCCAGTGCCAAATATGATTTTTTGGTGCCCCAAGAAAGTGGAGGTCCTAAGCTATAGCTTATTTAGCTTATAGGTAAATCCTGCATTGTGCTTATACTTTGAATTGACAACCAAGGTAAACATCGAGAAGTCGTCACTTTAAAAGGATAATTTCCAATGAGTCAGCAGGTTTTATATTTATTGAAGAACAATAATCACGATCAATTTCAATAACATTTATACTAGCCGGAGCAAATCAGGTTCATTGTCAGTCGCCGACTAGGCAATTACTCATTTCTAGGAAAACTGTGCGCTTATGATGTTATTTCTAGGAAAACTGTTCGCTTATGATGTTATTTCTAGGAAAACTGTTCGCTTATGATGTTATTTCTAGGAAAACTGTGCGCTTATGATGTTATTTCTAGGAAAACTGTGCGCTTATGATGTTATTTCTAGGAAAACTGTGCGCTTATGATGTTATTTCTAGGAAAACTGTGAGCTTATGATGTTATTTCACAACTTAACTTACCCGTGACCAATCGACAATATATGACTGCTCCGTTAGTTCATTTGAAAACAACCTTCAAAAGTCTTTCATTTGACTTTTCCATTGGTTTGTCTTGGTCATGGTGTGTATTTGTGTTGACAGCCAATGAAAAATACGAGATAAGTCAAATAAGTCAAGTTAGAAAGCTGGCTCCCTCATGTCTTATATTTTCCGTTGGTCATGGTTACCTTACTGACAGACAATTTAATAAAAATTATGTCGCATGTTATGTCGCACGGCCATCAACAGTCTTTATAAGACCTATGCACGGTATTAAGTACGACTTCATCTGTTATGTTTTTGATTATTGTTATTATTTTCGTTGGTCACTGTATATATATATATATATAATATTCAGAGCAGACAGAAGCACTGTTAAACAAGTATTTAACATCTCAGTACCAACATGATCTATACCACAATTTCATTGATTTTACAACGACTTTTGACCGTGTTTGGTATGATGGTCTGTGTCGCATACTGAGGCAATTTAATTTTGACACCATATAGACATTCATGAATCACTGTACAATC
This sequence comes from Meghimatium bilineatum, assembly GCA_034231615.1. Classification (NCBI taxonomy): domain Eukaryota; kingdom Metazoa; phylum Mollusca; class Gastropoda; order Stylommatophora; family Philomycidae; genus Meghimatium; species Meghimatium bilineatum. Next base: position 9,433,632 of record CM067321.1, read on the forward strand.
AAGCTGTCAAATACTGCGTTTTTATAGTTATGTGATAAAGGCCGCATACTCTTGCTATCGACACGTCATGTACAGTGTGCGTTATTTAATTTATCCTCCAACAGAAAAAAAACACAGTCCTTACTGAGGATCGAACTCTGGACCTCAGCTATCTGACCTCTCAGCCATGCGCGACAACGAATCACTGTAAAAATTGCAAATAGTGCTTTCTTGTCAAAAAATACAATTGGAAAGTTCTTTAAAACAAATGTGGGAGTTCGGCAAGGATGTATAGTGTCTCCAGTAGCTAGTTGCAAGGAGTAGAAAATCATAATATTTAAGGAGTATTTCTAGTGAGCTAACACAATGTCTCACTAGTACAAGCTAGACAGCAAGTACTTCTCCACGATAGTTTTTCACGCTGATCTCATGTGGTGTCACGTGTCTTGATATATCCGACTTTTCCTTGCTTTTCTTTGGCCGGACACAAAGTATATGCAAGGTGTTCCGTTGTATCAGTCAAGATATGGAACGATATGTAAGCGCACATGACTACTATGAAGAAGGATTTGGCAAATAGTGTATGTGAAATCCCAGCAATTTTTATGAACAATCGATCCTTTCTGTGTCGATTTTCAATCTCGTTTCATCTTCTATTGGTATTAGATGTCCATGGCCCCATCCACTCAAAGAGCTTACTATGGCCCACTAAATAATATATAATTCTATTGCTGGCATTATTTCCAATAACTATTTAACTCGAATCATTGTTCTAAAGTGACAGAGTTTGATTTATATTGTGATTTTAATTGGCTGTCTACTCAAAGTATACTGAAGTTGGACCAATTAAAATCATTGAAATAGTCAAGAAGCGACAGTTCAGAAGGCTGATTTCAAATAAGTCCACATAACTGTAACTGTCAAGAGATTCGCTAGAAATGTATAAATAAGGTCGGTTCCTATTAATCGAACATGAATCACAAATCACACTTGTATGTCAATAATTCGATCACCTACCTACACATCTCAGGGTGTCATTCAGGGGCAGAGACCTGTTGGGGAAGTATGTAAGGGAGCATAGCTCGCAATGGTATCCTCTAGTATTGTGCATACACGACTGGCAGACTCCTCGTCCATAAGTAGTGTTGTATATGCAACTCAGTGCGTGATCGTTACAATCACATTCTGTGTTAATAGTAATGAAGCTGATATAAATACCCCATCACAGTAGAAAGATAAAAGTATTTTTAACATGTGCAATTGGCAACTATGTAGGTTGTGTTGTACGTCATATATGGTGTGTTGTGTTGTAACTTATATATCACGTATTGTATTGTAGGTCGTATATGTTGTGTTGTAACTTATATATCACGTATTGTATTGTAGGTCGCATATGTTGTGTTGTATTGTAATTCATATATGATTGTAGTGTTTTGAGTAATGGAATTGTGTGCTACGAATTAGATAGTAACATTCTTTTACTGAAATGTCATATAGCAGTGTAATTTTATTGACATGTCATACACTAGTGTCATCATTGACATGTTGAGATAATGACTAATGGAGATGCTGATAAAATAGCGCCCTCTATAGGAGTGATGGGAAATATTAAAGATTAGGTCCGTGCGTCTCAAATTTTTTTTGCCATGCCCCACCAAAGTCTTTCTAAAAATCAACCCCCCCCCCACACACATATGTAACGTATACATATTTTTTAATATTCAAAAATTGTATCCCCCCCCCTTAATTACTCTCCCGAACAATTAAATCTCCCCCCCCCCTCGTGGGACGTGGGTCCCAAATTGAGAAACACTGCATTCGGTGATATTGAGAAAGTTATTTATTCTATAGAAATGTTGAGATAATACGGACTCCCTGTAGACGTGTTGAGATAGTAATGACTCACGTAAGGGTGTTGAGATAGTAATGACTATTGTAGAAGTGTTGAGATAGTAATGACTCACGTAAGGGTGTTGAGATAGTAATGACTCACGTAAGGGTGTTGAGATAGTAATGACTCACGTAAGGGTGTTGAGATAGTAATGACTCACGTAAGGGTGTTGAGATAGTAATCGGTACTACAAATATTTGTTATATACAGATAGTAATGACTCCTCTAGATGTGTGTATCTGTGTGTGTGTGAGTGTGTGTGTGTGTGTCTGTGTGTGTGTGTGTCTGTGTGTGTGTGTCTGTGTGTGTGTGTGTCTGTGTGTGTGTGTGTCTGTGTGTGTGTGTGTGTGCGTGTGTCTTAGATTTTGATAACAATATGTAAGATGAAATAAGAGACAACTCTCGACAAGCAAATAGAGACAGAGTAAGAAGGTCTTGAATATAGACAGGGAGAATATCTTGAATATAGACAGGGAGAATATCTTGAATATAGACAGGGAGAATATCTTGAATATAGACAGGGAGAATATCTTGAATATAGACAGGGAGAATATCTTGAATATAGACAGGGAGAATATCTTGAATATAGACAGGGAGAATATCTTGAATATAGGCAGGAAGATTCTCGCGAAGAAGGTGAAGACTTGTTTGGATTAAGGGGTAGAGAGGTTTAATGGTAGTGAACGTTACTTTACTAACTTATACATTCGTTAGCTGTGCCTTGATCGTAGGGCAGGTAGCTGCCTGGTTGCCATTGCCTTTCGTTGTAGAGCGGCTGGCATAACTCACAATCCTTGCCCATCGTATTGTGCTGGCAATCACAGACAATATCTGTTTCTGTGTAGTTGCAGTAAGAAGCGTGAAGATTACAGTCGCACCTGTAAGGTAAGACACAGGATATTGCTGAAAGTGTTACCTGTTCAATTATGTATGAAAATTTTATGTTGTCAAATATGGGTTGAAATATTACATTGTCAAATATGGGTTGAAATATTACATTGTCAAATATGGGTTGAAATATTACATTATCAAATATGGGTTGAAATATTACATTGTCAAATATGGGTTGAAATATTACATTGTCAAATATGGGTTGAAATATTACATTGTCAAATATGGGTTGAAATATTACATTGTCAAATATGGGTTGAAATATTACATTGTCAAATATGGGTTGAAATATTACATTGTCAAATATAAGAGACAGACTCGTACTCCCTTGCGTATTTTATCATTGTCGTAATCATATTATCAAAAACATCACTGCACACACACTTAGAAGTTTACAATTCACATATTCTCCAAATAGACAAACACAATTTATCGCACATATTCTTACAAAACTACTCACACACATACGTTTTCACACGTGAGTGCACAATTATGACACACGAAGTCATAAATCTCAAACTACACAGACTATTCACAGAACCTTACGCTGGTACTTGCAGCCCATTACACATACGTCATGCACACACACATCGGCGGACTCAGTGGTTGGCTAGTGCAAACTCACAAACACAATACAACCGTCGCAAAATATGTCGGACTATCTAACAAAAAAATAAGATGCGACACCGCTCATTTCTATTCTCTGGACTACATCCTGCTGGAAATCTTGTAGAACCATTGTCCAGCTATAAGAGAGATCTCTGGACTACATCCTGCTGGAAATCTAGTAGAACCATTGTCCAGCTACAAGAGAGATCTCTGGACTACATCCTGCTGGAAATCTAGTAGAACCATTGTTCAGCTACAAGAGAGATCCAGTCGGATTTTGAAAATAAAATAAAAATAAAGAAACAAATCGATCGACATTTTTTGCGGTTCGCCTACCGATTGTACGAGACATGTTGCACTGGAAATAAGATTGATTGTATTAGTATATTAAACAAAAGTTGAACAATGATATGATTCCACTATTGCCATGCACACTCACACACAGATACACACGATAAAACAAACACATATTACAACTAAAGTAACCAATTACCAAGCTGTGCCCTGAATGTCTGAGATTGCATAGTAATACATCATGTAATCCGTCCCTCCGTCAGTGGCCGGCTTGTACAATCGTACCCGGAGATCTAGTAAAATACAATGATTCCATTTACTTAACTTGTCTCTAGCTCATCCAGTCATTTACAAAACATCAAGATTAGGTTTACTTAGCCTGCCTCATTACGACATTCATAGAACAAAATTAGGTTTACTTAGCCTGCCTCATTACGACATTCATAGAACAAGATTAGGTTTACTTAGCCCGCCTCATTACGACATTCATAGAACAATATTAGGTCTATTGACCTGTATCATTCAGATAATTCTAGTAAAGCAAGAATCCTACTTGCAGTCTTTCTAGAACTTCCTGCAAGAACTTCTTACTTGAGTTCATTCTCAAACTTTCTACAGTCATTCTCAAACTTCCTACAGTCATTCTCAAACTTCCTACAGTCATTCTCAAACTTCCTACAGTCATTCTCAAACTTTCTACAGTCATTCTCAAACTTCCTACAGTCATTCTTAAACTTTCTACAGTCATTCTCAAACTTCTTACAGTCATTCTCAAACTTCTTACAGTCATTCTCAAACTTCCTACAGTCATTCTCAAACTTCCTACAGTCATTCTCAAACTTCCTACAGTCATTCTCAAACTTCCTACAGTCATTCTCAAACTTCCTACAGTCATTCTCAAACTTCCTAGTCATTCTCAAACTTTCTACAGTCATTCTCAAACTTCCTACAGTCATTCTTAAACTTTCTACAGTCATTCTCAAACTTTCTACAGTCATTCTCAAACTTCCTACAGTCATTCTCAAAGTTCTTACAGTCATTCTCAAACTTCCTACAGTCATTCTCAAACTTCCTACAGTCATTCTCAAACTTCCTACAGTCATTCTCAAACTTTCTACAGTCATTCTCAAACTTCCTACAGTCGTTCTCAAACTTCCTACCGTCATTCTCAAACTTTCTACAGTAATTCTCAAACTTCCTACAGTCATTCTCAAACTTCCTACAGTCATTCTCAAACTGCCTACAGTCATTCTTAAACTTCCTACAGTCATTCTTAGACTTTCTTAAGTTCATTCTCAAACTTTTAGCTGCGATATCTGCGTCTTACAGGCATTACATATCTTATTTCAGCGTGGCTTTTCATCTTTGACCTCATAAAGGATGTAACAGCTAGTTACCAACAAATTCTCCTTAGTAACCTTCTTACGACATGCATACGCATGTGGTTGCATCTGTGGGTCTCACCAATGGCCCACTAGACATACCATCCATGCAACAGAAAACCTTAGTGGATGACATGCCGTTATATTGAGGTTATCTTCTTATAGAAGCTTCATGGCACGTCATCTATACAATTATGATTTTGTTTTGTTGTTGAAATGTTTTACATGTTTGCCTGAATATATATGTATGCACCCTCTGTGGTTGGGAGGGAGCCAGAGATGTACTGTGCAGCACTGAGGAGGAGGAAACTGACATCACTGTTTTTCCTATGGCTGAGGCCCATCATAGAGGCACAGTGGCTCAGGACGTGAAAATCCTTTTGACTTGAACATTTGGTTGCATGCCTGGAGCAATAGAGAAGTTCGGCATAACCAGTAGTCAATTGGTGGCGGGGAATGAGCACAGTGAACCCTATCTTGGCTACAGTGGCTAGGAGCAGTGCATAGGTTTAAACCTACCTTCCTGGAGGTGTGATAGTTATTCTCTGGCTCTGTCCCGGGGTGGGCCGAAAATCCACAGACTTCCCAGCAATATAATGCCATCTAATGGCATTAGGTCAAAGGGCAGGAGCCCATGGACCGCTGGATCAGCAACCAACCAACCAACCTACGACATGCATGATGGGCCACAGTGTTGCTATTCTTGGTTTTCTTTTAGGGCCTGACAACTGACAACATAAGGACGATTGATGGGACTTAGCTTTAATTACCTGTGAATCTGAGATTCACATAGCTTACCTGTGAACATGAGATTGACATAGCTTACCTGTGAACATGAGATTGACATAGCTTACCTGTGAACCTGACATTGATGAGAATTAGCTTACATGTGAACCAGAGAGTGATGTGATATAGCTTACCTGTGTTCTTGAGATTGATTTGACTAAACGTACCTGTGAATCTGAGAAAATTTAACATTTTACTATCCAATGCCTGGTAGAAAGCATCATAATTCAGTTCGTCTGCACCAAGAAATAACAGGAAGCGATCATCCAATGAAAACTTGACTATCTGATCAGGCGGTGGTGACGTCACCGTTTCCACAAACCTGGAAAATATGAATAGTTAATTGAACGTGGTCACATGATATTGTTATGAATTGAAATAATTATAATTATACATTTGTTTTCTCAATCGATGTTTAAGCAAACTGAAAAAAACGTAGGTGTTAAATGTTCTCTAGCACATGACGAAAAGCATGCGTGTAGGTTTCATAGCTCGCTAGTTACAACACATTTTAGAGGGCCCTTCAAACGACATATTCTGCCCACACTCTTTAAGTCACATGATCAAATCACCTTTCAATTACATGGTCAAGTCACCTTCCAGTCACATGATCAAATCACCCTCCAGTAACATTATCATGTCACCCCTCGAGTTACATGATGAAGCCACCTTCCAGTCACATGATCAAACTACCTTCCAGTCACATGACCAAATCACCCTCCACTCACATGATCAAATACCCTTCCAGTCACATGACCAAATCACCCTCCACTCACATGATCAAAACACTTTTCCAGCCACATTATTAAGTCACCTTCCAGTCACATGATTAAGTCACCTTGAAGTCACATTATCATATCACCTTCCAGTCACATGATTAAGTCACCTTGAAGTCACATTATCATATCACCTTCCAGTCACATTATTAAGTCACCTTCCAGTCACATGATTAAGTCACCTTGAAGTCACATTATCATATCACCTTCCAGTCACATGATTAAGTCACCTTGAAGTCACATTATCATATCACCTTCCAGTCACATTATCATATCACCTTCCAGTCACATTATCATATCACCTTCCAGTCACATTATCATATTACCTTCCAGTCACATTATCATATCACCGTCCAGTCACATTATCATATCACCTTCCAGTCACATTATCATATCACCTTCAAGTCACATGATCATATCACCTTGAAGTCACATGATCATATCACCTTCCAGTCACATGATTAAGTCACCTTGAAGTCACATTATCATATCACCTTCCAGTCAGGTGTCTTCGATTAGAAAATATTCATGTAAAAGGTGTAATATGTTAATATTGTACATAATTCAGCCAACTATAATCGGTGTTTTCGAAGCCAATGTGTGGGCTCTTCCACTGCCGCGGACTCCCGCATGTCTATGACGATAAATCAACAGACGTCTCCAGGCCATTCTCGCCAATAAAACTGAGACAAAGCGCATTTCTGTTCTCTGGATTACATCTTGTGCTGAAAATTAGTACGACCATTGTCCTGCCACAAGAACGATCAAGTATGACCAATGTCCTAATACAAGAGAGATATAGTAGGACCATTGTCCTGCAAAAGAGAGTTCTAGTATGAACATTGTCCGTTATCAAACTTGTAATTACCAACTTGAGCAGATAAACACTTGAGTGAGCATACTTGAACCTACCTATTTGTGCAAATAACAGCTGTTGGATTGTCTACAGTGATAGTGGCATCTGGTATTAGGTCACTTTTGAAGTCCGCACAATTATTAGCATAGAATTGTAGAGGCGTCCAAGTCACGCCGTAATCCACCGACTTTTCTAGAACCATCTGTTCCGGGCGTCCAGAGTTAAAGATGATGTTGATATCTCCGGCCATTAGAAAAGTTTTGTTGGCGGATAAAGTAATATTTATCATGAGATCTGGAAGAAAAAAGCATAATAAGAATGTTATAGTTGCAATCGTCATGCAAATTTCTTAGAAAGAACATAGCTGCCATTGTCATGAAATATTCTTAGAAAAAATGTGGTTGCCATGTCATTAAATATTCTTAGAAAGAATTTTAGTTATAACAAAAGACGATGATTTTTAAAAACCGTATAGAAGACAATTTAACGAATGTTGAAAATAAATATAAAAAGGGATAAAAAGCAGTTTTACGTTGACGAATAAATACGATCGACGTTTCGACCACAATATATTTATCGATATTGTAACAAATAAATATAGCAATTTAACAAAAAAATCAAAAGTTTCATTCTGTGTTTATCTCTATCTTGGTTAGGACATTTTGGTCGAAACTTTGACCATGTATAATGTTCTACGTAAAACTGTTATTTAATCCGTATTATTATTATTTTAAATATAGATTTACTTGCCATGTTGGGCATAGTTTAAATGCAGCTTCCTCGTCACACAATTTTTTTAAAGGATAATTTAAGAAACTGATTTTGCGTAGCCATGGCTGTATGCAATATATTTTTTAAAGCGGTGAGGGTAGGGGAAGGGGGCGTTTCATTTTGTCAACTATGGCCGGAATACTTAGTAGGAATATGAATGGACCATTTTTCCAGTTGACAAAGTACTACCTAAGTATGTGAATCTATTCACAACTTTCAGTGCTACGCCATTTACCTTTATGCAGGGCTCGAGATAGGGCTTTTTCCAGGTGCTGGTTGTAACATGACTTCTGTTTTCTCCGTGCTAATAGTAAGCCCAAAACGGGTACAGGATTTGGAGAATATGTCTATAATATTTTGTAGATCAGCCTCAGATTTGGAATTTCCGGCATAGTCATCAGCAAATATTAGATCCCTGATTGTGTGTGATTTTACTTTCGATTTTTCTCACATAACCGCCGACGGTTGAACAATTTTCCATATATGATGTCTACTCCCAAATTTAGATCTCTAAATGTATTCTCCAACATAGCATAGAACATGATGCTAAACAGGGTAGGTGCTATTACACATCCTTGTTTAACTCCATTTAAGACAGGAAACGCTTCAGATAACTCTCCATCATCCTGAACTCTAGCTTGCATTCCATCACGCAATTGCTGCACCATTGTGATATATTTCTGTGGACAACAATCATTCCCATAATCTTCCACACAGGGTCACCCCGTAGATTCTCTCAGTATCACGTATATCTTCGAAATGCAGCCCTTCCCCCTTTAATGGTTTTTCTTGGAAATGCCGCCCACAATAGTGTATTTTGATTGGTGCCGCCTGATGCGGTTGTCTCTCTGTGTTAAATGTTTTTGTTAAGTCTATGAATGCCGTGTACAGATCATATGATGTTCTTGACATTATTCTTGAAGTTGTCTTTAAACAAAAACCATATCAGTTGTTCCGCGTTTTTTTCTGAAACCGCATTGGCTTTCGGGTAATACTTGTCCAGTAAGATGAGATGTAAGACGGTTCAAAGGGAGTCTAGCAAATATCTTTCCAGCGATTGGCAGTACAGAGATACCACGATGGTTGTTAAAGGATTGACAGTACAGAGATACCACGATGGTTGTTAAAGGATTGGCAGTACAGAGATACCAGGATGGTTGTTAAAGGATTGGCAGTCCCCTTTTTACGTGTGTGCAGGTGTATTATATTTGTTACATCCCAGAAATTTTGTGGAACAGTTTCACATTTTCCGCGACTTTGAAAATTATATGAAATTTCTCAACAGATTTTTACCACCATACTTATATATTTCGTTAGGTATTGAATCGGAGGCAGGTGATTTTGCACTCGAAAGCTGATGACTTGCTTTGCGAGTTTATTCCAATGTAGGTTTATTTTTTTCAACTATCATTTCATTGAGAAGAACCTGCGGTAGTCGGTTGGTTGATAGCCTCTTCATTAACTGGTGAGGAATTATTAAAAATGTGCTCAGAGTTTTCTACCCAGCTGTGATGAATTTAATCTTTCTCTACGATTACTTGTATTTCCCTTTCAGTCAGCTTGTCTGCACTAGGATATACATTTAAGTAACAAAGCTGATGAGTCATCATTAATTAAACTAATTCTTGTTTTGCTGATTTAGTGATTTTTCAATACAAGAAAATTGGTAGAATATCCTATTGGTAGCATATCCTATTGTTAGCATATCCTATTGGTAGCATATCCTATTGTTAGCATATCCTATTGTTAGCATATCCTATTGTTAGCATATCCTATTTTTAGCATATCCTATTGTTAGCATATCCTATTGTTAGCATATCCTATTGGTAGAATATCCTATTGGTAGCATATCATATTGTTAGCATATCATATTGTTAGCATATCCTATTCAGAATGTAACTATCAAGGAAGCATTTTTTAGATGCAGTGATTTTCTTGGCAATATTGAACTAACATAGAATCGGAACCATCGGCCGTTAAACCGTGAGATATTTACTGACATCCTAGGATGTTGTTTGTGTTGTTATTTGTGAGGAGTATTTCCTGTATGCATGCTATATCAATTTCCTCTTTATGTAATCGGTTTGAAAATGCAGTCTTTTTATTGTAGACACCTTCTGTATTCCCCTGCAATATGTTCAAGTGTTTATTTTTGTCTTTGTGCTGTGTATCATGATCTTTATGTGCGCTTTTGAACCAGTTGTTTTTCACTGATCTCGTTTCTTGGCTCTACATATTGAGATAGAGGTACTACATGTCGCTATGGGTAGGCTCCTTAGAGGCTTAGAGGCTCCTTAGCGGCATAGAGGCTCCTTAGAGGCTTAGAGGCTCCTTATAGGCTTAGAGGCTCCGAGGCTCCTTAGAGGCGTAGAGCCCGACACTCCATCCACATGACGGGATTCCATGGATGAAGCAACAAAACGAATTGTCTGTAACCTTTTATTTGTCATATGAATTCATTGCGTAGCAATGTAGTTTCCAGCCTTAGCAGTTATGTCCAGTTATGTCCAGTTATGTCCAGTTATGCCCAGTTATGTCCAGTTATGCCCAGTTATGTCCAGTTATGCCCAGGCTGGACTATTTTATACCTTTCGATCCAGTTTCTCCGTCTTTCGTCTTACTTTTCATTCAGGGTGTGTTTCTTTAGTACTAATCCATCCAAGGATTGTCCACAGAGCAGCAGAGGTTTAACTGTCGAGTTTTTCTTCTAGACAGATTGCCTACCAAGGTTTCCTTCTCCTAAACAGATTGCCTACCAAGGTTTCCTTCTCCTAGATAGCTTGCCTATCATGGTTTCCTTCTCCTAGACAGCTTGCCTATCATGGTTTCCTTCTCCTAGACAACTTGCCTATCAAGGTTTCCTTCTCTTAGACAGCTTGCCTATCATGGTTTCCTTCTCCTAGACTGCTTGCCTATCATGGTTTCCTTCTCCTAGACAGCTTGCCTATCATGGTTTCCTTCTCCTAGACAGCTTGCCTATCATGGTTTCCTTCTCCTAGACAGCTTGCCTATCAAGGTTTCCTTCTCCTAGACTGCTTGCCTATCATGGTTTCCTTCTCCTAAACAGCTTGACTATCATGATTTCCTTCTCCTAGACAGCTTGCCTATCATGGTTTCCTTCTCTTAGACAGCTTGTCTATCAAGGTTTCCTTCTCCTAGACAGCTTGCTTATCAAGGTTTCCTTCTCCTAGACTGCTTGCCTATCATGGTTTCCTTCTCCTAAACAGCTTGACTATCAAGGTTTCCTTCTCCTAGACAGCTTGCCTATCAAGGTTTCCTTCTCTTAGATAGCTTGCCTATCATGGTTTCCTTCTCTTAGACAGCTTGCCTATCAAGGTTTCCTTCTCTTAGACAGCTTGCCTATCAAGGTTTCCTTCTCCTGGACAGCTTGCCTATCAAGGTTTCCTTCTCTTAGACAGCTTGCCTATCATGGTTTCCTTCTCTTAGACAGCGTGCCTATCATGGTTTCCTTCTCCTAGACAGCTTGCCTATCAAGGTTTCCTTCTCTTAGACAATTTGCCTATCAAGGTTTCCTTCTCCTAGACAGCTTGCCTATCAAGGTTTCCTTCTCTTAGACAGCTTGCCTATCAAGGTTTCCTTCTCTTAGACAGCTTGCCTATCAAGGTTTCCTTCTCCTAGACAGCTTGCCTATCAAGGTTTCCTTCTCTTAGACAGCTTGCCTATCATGGTTTCCTTCTCTTAGACAGCTTGCCTATCAAGGTTTCCTTCTCTTATACAGCTTGCCTATCAAGGTTTCCTTCTCTTAGACAGCTTGCCTATCATGGTTTCCTTCTCTTAGACAGCTTGCCTACCAGCATCAGCTCTTCGTATGAAATCAGAGTTTCCCTCTCGAAAGATAATTTTTGTCAAGGATTGATTATCTGTAATCTATTTCCCGTGTTCTAAGGCACCACACACAGAGAAATGGAAATTTGGAAGTGTATTCCTCCCTGTTGTTCCACTATCCGTGATTCAGACTAACACACTAGCATGAAGCTGCCCGTCGCAGGACACATTCGGTATTTCAGTGGGAATATCAGCGCTACCAGACATCCCGCCCCTTACTGGTAGCAGCAACACCAGTTTGGTCCGCGACTGCTTATTCGTCCAGAGAAATGTTGGCCTATATCACAGCTGACCACTATATCTATAAGCTTTCCACACAATCCGCCACCTGTGAACGCGCCTGGTAAGAGTCGATAGCCGCCTCCACCCACCCCCACCCCCACCCCCACCAGGAATAGTACGAATTGAAAAATAAGAATATTCTAATGTTTTAATTATATTGTTAACTGATCACCCATTTATAGTAAGTAAGTTTGTCGTCGTATCATCATCATGGAGCCCCCGGACAAGTCCATACGTGCTCTGACCTTATATTCCGTATGTCCTTCAGCATGTCCTTCAGTATGTCCTTCAGCACGTGATAATTTTCTTTTAATTTTCTGTGTTGGTTAATAAATAAACACTTAGGAGTGAGCATAAGTATGAAAAACTTATAAATAAGAAAAGGGGTAAGACAAGGATGTATTTTATCATCCAGCCTGTTTGATATCTAGGGAGAGAAAATATTAAAACATATAGAAGGAATACCAGGACTCAAGATCAATAGAAAAATAATAGACAACCTCAGATATACAGATTTCACTATTGTTTTAGCAGAAAGTAAACATGAACTACAGAGACTAATAGATGAAGTCAAGTAAAGAATATAGACTGGATACACACATCAAAAAACGAAAACTATCTTAAAAATACTTGGAACGAAACTACATCAAGTAGAACATTAGCAATATCTCGGACACATGATCACAAAAGATGTCAGATGTGAAACAGAAGTTAAAGTGTGATTGTGATTGGCTAAACGTACTTCGAATGATATGAGAAAAATATTACTATCTAAAGAAATTACAAACAAGTTAAAAATGAGAATTATAAAATGCTACATCTATTCCATATTAATGTATGGACAATAAACAAACAATTAGAAGACATAATTGATCAGTCAGTCAGTCAGTTCCTCTTTTGCCAAGTTTGGCAAATAGGGCGGATGTCATAGTTCTCCATGCCTGTCGGTCAGTTGCCAAGGATTGCAGGTCTTGTGCATTTATGCCTGTTGATTTTAATTCATTCATAAATGTTCTTCTGGGCGTTGTTTTTGGTCTTCCCTGTTTTTTTTTCGTCTGATGTCCACATGAAGGTTTGTCGTGGAATTCTGTCTTCCTTCATTCTAAGTGTGTGGCTGATGTATGTCCAGCGGAGTTTTCTGATGATGTTCGTCACGTATTCTTGTTTTGTCTCCTCTCTTAGTTTGTCGTTTGATTTGACGTCTTTCCAATTAGTGTTTGTGATTTTGTCTGAGGCATCTATTCTCGAAGGCAACTAATTTCTTATCCATTATTGCGATAGATTTCCAACTTTCACATCCATATGTCAATGATGGAATCACACTTGCATTGAATAGTCACAGTTTGGTGTGTTTACTTGCGATCTTCGATCTCCAGATGTTTGAGAGTTTGTTAAAGGCGTTGGAAGCGAGAGCGATTCGAGTCTTGATTTCTGAGTTGGTATTCCCGTCTACTGTTATCTTGCTTCCCAAATATACGAAATTTGAAACGTTGTCTAGTATATTATCACCTAGTTTAATTGATTCTGTCAGCCTGGTAAAGTTCATGATTTTCGTATTGAAAAATAATAAACATAATTGAGGCTTTAGAGATATAGATATATAGAATAATATAGTGAATCTCATAGAAAAAGAAGAAAACAAAAATGAGGTTCTAATAACACATGGTATGAAGAAAGAATTAATAAAGGAATAAATATCTAATACGAGTAAATACAATATTTTGGTCATATTAACAGACATGACAACTTGTTGAAGACCTTACTTGAGGGCAAAGTTGCTGGGAGGCGAGCAAGAGGTCGACAGAGATAGGAGTGGGAGAGTAACATTACGAGATGGACAGGTTACAATATAGCAGAGTCCACTACCAAGGCAAGGGACAGTGGATGTTAGAGGTCTATTGTAAACAACCTTCGATACGGAGATGGCATATAATGATGATAGGCTTGACCAGTATAAAATACATAACAAGGATTTTAAAAAGAGCACTGAACCAAAATAGAACCGGAACCATCAGCTGTTATACCCTGAGATTTTACTAAAGCAGAGATCGGAACACCTATGGACATGTCCGGTGTATGAGGAGGAGAATCAATATACCTAACACCTCATACCTAACACCTCATACCTAACACCTCACACCTAACACCTCATACCTAACACCTCATACCTAACACCTCATACCTAACACCTCATACCTAACACCTCATACCTAACACCTCATACCTAACACCTCATACCTAACACCTCATACCTAACACCTCATACCTAACACCTCATACCTAACACCTCATACCTAACATCTCATACCTAACACCTCATACCTAACACCTCATACCTAACACCTCATACCTAACACCTCATACCTAACACCTCATACCTAACTCTTCTTTTGATGTCAATGTGCCACTTCGTTCTTGCAACACCACGCTCCACGCATGCGGTTGCATCTGTGGGTCTCACCAATGGCCCACTAGACAAACCACCCGTGCAACAGAAAACCTTAGTGACATGTCGTTTATGGAGGCTTTGTAGCATGTCACCTATACAATTATATATCACCTCTGAGTAGAAGGCTTCTCCAATAGCTCCGAATAGAAGAAAGAGCTCTAACCAATCACCACAAAGTCCTTCTAAGGACTACCACCTTATAGTCTCATCAATACCAGAGACAGGCAGAGCCACAACATAGTCCATACAAGGACTGAAGCTAGGAGGCCCTACAGCGAACCCGGCTAACAGAGCCACATCCTAGCAAAAACCAGGCAGACAAGCCACAAAAACCACAGGTCCCCAACCGCCTCGATATAACCAATATGGACACCAGTCCTAGGTTGAAAGAGGTGGGCCTCGACCATATGAGGCATAAACCCCTACTTAACAAACAACAAACAAGGCTTCTCCAATAGGCATTGTACTAAGTCGAAAGCTGAAGTCTCCTGTGTATGAAAGACAGCCCAGGAAAACCATACCACTGCATATAGGAAGTAAGAGATAACCTGTATGTTGTTTTTTTTGCAATTCCTGGGGTTCTCAAACAAACAAACACAATGCTTCATTCCCACGACCTGCACTCCATCCACAGACGCGGATGAATAAACACACTACTTTAAATTCTCACGCCCTGCCCTATTTTCACGAACACGGAAGGGAAATACACGACACATAATCCAACTTTTGTAACTCCTTAATTGCATTCAAATTACCATTGAACTGTCCATAAAAGATGTCAACGTTTCATGACCAATTGTTTACTCTTCGCTTCCCCTTGTCAACAACTGTAAAATTGACTACCCTGCAGGGACTACCCTGTTCAATTATATCTAAATAAACTTATAATACTTTTGCAAAAACAAAAGGAGAGCAACACAATTACATTATATTTTTTTTTCTAATTCTTTATAAAAATGTTAAATTGTTTTTATAATTTTAATGAATTATGCAAGCACATTAACACTATTCCAAGCGAAATAGGAGACGAAACATGTATGTGATTACATGTGTTGTGTGTAGCGTGTAATGTGATTACGTGTGTTGTGTGTAGCGTGTAATGTGCACTCGGTGATAGAATAGTGAGGGAGATCGATATTCAAACATTTCAGAAATTCAAATTCAAACATTTCAGGAATTCAAATTCAAACATTTCAGGAATTCAAATTTTAATGTTTGTATAAAAGCAGTAATTTTTACATCAACATTTGCCATATTGCATTACTTCCTCCTTGTAAACAACTAACAACTTTTTTACAGCACTTACCATCACCCCTTATTTTCGACGTAATTTCTGGACAATCCAATTAAGGTACCACTAGTCACAGTGAACACACTGGCACATCTATCAGCTCTTTCGTGTCTCTTAACACCCGCATGTCCAGGTATTAAAATTAACGTAACTCTTCAACAAAGATTTTGTCATCGACTGCAGACACTGACACCGTAGATAGCCAAATTGAATTTTTTGAAGCGCATACGCATTTTCATAGAATCAGTCAGAAAACAGACACCTGTAGCACTCTGAGTCTCCAGTCGCATCATTACCACGGTCACCGTCATCTGAGTCTCCATTCGTATCATTACCTCGGTCACTGTCATCTGAGTCTCCAGTCGCATCATTACCTCGGTCACCATCATCACTTCTATTCTCATACTACTAGTGGTTGTGTAGACAGCGCCACGCTCTTCCAATACACTTCCCTCTCAGATATAAACACTTCCCTCCTAAACATGAACACTTTCCTCCCAGATATGAATCTACAAACTTAATATTCAAATCAATGGTTTCAAATGCGACCATAGACGAAATAATATTAGTAAGTAGAGTTACCGTTAGAACCAGCTGGTTGGTTGATACTCTGCCACCAGGTGGCGGTACTATATGTGTCCAGGATGAAACTGATTGGATGTTTAAGACTGGGAGATGTGGCGTCACATATCAGATTTATTCCAGTCTAGAGAGTAGACAATGTTTAGTTAAAGGATTAGTTAAGTCTAGGTTTGAGTGGAATTTTAAACCCAACTTCAAATTAAAGTCTGACAATCAATCAATATATCAATAAACCCATAACCCTTCAGGGTCGTAGGGGTACCACATTGGATGCTTCAGCACACAGAGTCCTCCAGCGAATTCTATCGTCAGCGATGCGGATGAGTGTGGAAATATCTAGCCCTGTCCATTCCTTGATGTTGTCTGTCCATGTCTTTATTTGTCCTCCTCTGCTTCTTCCACACTCGACAGTTCCCTGCAGTATTGTTTTTGACAAGGAATCGTGCCTGCATACATGTCCGAACCATGCTAGTTTTCGTCGTTTCACTATTGAAAGCAATGGCTCCTGGACACCTGCACACATCTCTACTTTATTTCTTACGTACACATTGGTCTTATGTTCCCTATAGGAAATTCGTAGAATTCTTCTGTAGCATTTATACTCGAAAGCCTGTAATCTTCTCTCCATGTCCGCAGTGAGTGTCCAACTCTCACAACCATACAACACAACAGAAAGCACCAGCGACCTATACAGTTTGATTTTCACTCCAACACTGATGTTGCTTTTCCAAATCACAGTTAGCCTTGACAATGACGCTAAAGCCATCTCCAGCCTTATTTTTAGTTCTGCTTTGCAATAGAGTCTGACAATAGAGTTCTAAGCCAAACTCAAACTTACAGTCTGATAAAATAATTCTAAGGCGAACTCAAAATTAAAGTCTGACAATAGAGTTCTAAGCCAAACTCAAACTTACAGTCTGACAAAATAATTCTAAGGCGAACTCAAAATTAAAGTCTGACAATAGAGTTCTAAGACAAACTCAAACTTACAGTCTGACAAAATAATTCTAAGGCGAACTCAAAATTAAAGTCTGACAATAGAGTTCTAAGACAAACTCAAACTTACAGTCTGACAAAATAATTCTAAGACGAACTCAAAATTAAAGTCTGACAATAGAGTTCTAAGACAAACTCAAACTTACAGTCTGACAAAATAATTCTAAGACGAACTCAAAATTAAAGTCTGACAATAGAGTTCTAAGACAAACTCAAACTTACAGTCTGACAAAATAATTCTAAGACGAACTCAAAATTAAAGTCTGACAATAGAGTTCTAAGACAAACTCAAACTTACAGTCTGACAAAATAATTCTAAGGCGAACTCAAAATTAAAGTCTGACAATAGAGTTCTAAGACAAACTCAAACTTACAGTCTGACAAAATAATTCTAAGGCGAACTCAAAATTAAAGTCTGACAATAGAATACTTAGCCCAAGTCGTCTTCTTCAGCTTTCATTCTCAAACTCCCACTGGATTTCTCTTGTAACAGGACAATGATCCTACAAGATTTCCAGTTGAATGTAGTCCAGAGAATGGAAATGCGTTGTGTTGCCATTTTATTTGCGCCAATGGCCCAACACATCGGTCTTCGGCGGTAGCCCAAGTCTAAGTCTATTGCAATTCAGTGTGCTGTGTATTATGTTATCATGTCTGTACACAGTCTTCTATTTCGTATGCTGCCAAACATTTCCGATGCCGATGTTCTACTTTGCCACAATGCTAGGTTGTCGAGCAAATTCTATCTTGGTCTTCCTCTACCCCTCTTGCTCTTCAACTTGTCTGTTGTTGCAATGTGTTCTATCATTCCTCTTCTCATGATGTGTCCAAAAAATGTGGAATGTCTCTTTCTGATGCGATAAGCAGTTTTAAAAAAATTAAACTTCCTTCAAGATATCTTCATTATATTTTTTATCTGTCCATGACGTTCTCAACATTCCTCTATAAACCCACATCTCTGCTGCCTCAATATAATTTTTCACTGTTCCGCTGAGTGTCCAAGTGTCAGTTCCATACATCAGAATTGGTTCTAAATAATTTCTAAGAACTCTCTTTCTTACCTCAACCGACACAGATATATTATATAGGATAGTCTTCATAGGATAGTCAGTCATAAGGCTGACATCCCCATTTGTCCAATGTCATGTTATGCATGCCCAATTTGTAAGTGTTATGTTATACGAAATTACCAAATGTCACGTTGAGTATGAAGAACTTGTCATATGTCACGTTGAGTATGAAGAACTTGTCATACGTCACGTTGAGTATGAAGAACTTGTCATATGTCACGTTGAGTATGAAGAACTTGTCATATGTCACGTTGAGTATGTTAAATTATTTATCCTACTGAGTATGTACGAGATCAAATAACTGATGTGTTATGGATAATCCAACAAGTTGGAAACACGGAGGCTGCAGTAACACTGAGAAAATTCGATTATTAATGCAAATAAGTACTATGCAGTTTTACATTTAGTAAAAACGACATACTAACAACGATAAAGGACACACTAACAACGAAAAACGACAAATGTACGATAAAATAACGATTGACAAATGTTATTAATAACGAACGACAAAAACATGTTGTTAACGATTGAAATATGGACACATGTTTTGAAAGATGGAAACTTATTGCTAAACGATTAAACAGAAAAAGATTCGAACAAACATCAATACTAAACATCTTATATAAATCTTTGACATTGATAACAAATATAATATAAATCTTAATATACATCTTGGACATTGAGAACAAATATAATATAAATCTTATTTAAATCTTGGACATTGAGAACAAATATAATATAAATCTTATATACATCTTGGACATTGAGAACAAATATAATATAAATCTTATTTAAATCTTGGACATTGAGAACAAATATAATATAAATCTTATTTAAATCTTGGACATTGAGCACAAACATAATATAAATCTTATTTAAATCTTGGACATTGAGCACAAACATAATATAAATCTTATTTAAATCTTGGACATTGAGAACAAATACTTGAGAATCTGCTTCTTGTGAACACTATGACTACGGTGTATTATGAAGTGGCAAAGGAGAACGGCTTCGAACACTTTACCTTGTCTCCAAGCCTCCTGTAGGTAGCTGGAGGTGTCCCACAGGTAGAATTGTTCGGTTGCAACTTAATTTGAAATGTTTCATACCTAGCTAAATCAAATATTCCAGGTTGGCATGCTAGGAATGCTCCAGAGTTAGTGTCCATGCACAGATCATAGGTGGCGCCACACTTACCCACCAGATAAGTCAAGAAACAGAAATGTACAAGGAAGAGTAGCAGGTGTGTCATTGTTGAAGAAATTTGGAAACGCATTTGTGTCTGTATGTGTTACAGGCCTTGTCACAACCGCCTGCTACTGTGATGTAATAAATCCGTAGCTAACCTTGTTTGTAGTCTAGATGTTCGTGGATCTAGTCGCCAGTGAATAATGTTAACACAACTAATCTAACGTCTCACTCTGACCTTCAACTTCAATAATCATGTATACTTCACAATTACAATACTTAATCCCATCATGACATCCCACGTTCTTATTCTGGAAGTTAATAACACAATTAAATTTATCAGGGATATAAAAACACGCAAATAATTTATCCTTAAGGATAAGTTATTCACAATAGTTACGTTTTTGGTGTACAAGATAGAAGCATAAACTTTTAAATTGTAAAAAAGTATGGCTTTTTAATAAATCTAATGAACTATGCGAGCGAATTGACATTACTCCCAACGAAATATAAGTTGATACATTTGTTATCACATGTGTTGTGTGTAATGTGTACTCGTTCATAGAAAAGTAAGGGGATCGATATTTAAGGATGCGACTCAGTGATGAATAGGCCTACAGATGATGTCTGTGGTTACAGCAGTAACATCTGTATTAGTTGTATGATAGTAGTGTGTTTTGCGCGTGAGTTGTGACGTGAACACAAAATAGTTACTCACAATCTGATTATTCAGTAACACTTTCGGTGTGTCACGTGAGCTGCATGTGTCGTACATGGACATGCGTGCTAATAGTGACACATGATGAATGTCTTGTAAATGGTATGGTGGGTGACTGTGTCATGTTTCTATTAACCAATACACGTAGTAGCTACTTGCCATGTCCAGGTCTGGAAATAGCTGTGATATGACAGTATGCAAGATGACATCTGCACAGAATTAATTTGGCCTTCATTCGCTCCTTTTTAAAAAATTATTCTTGTGTTTCCATTGGTCACAACTTATAAACTTGTAGTAGCATGCCAAAAATAGCCTAGGAGACTCCAAGTATATAAACAGTGACCAACAGAAATCACGAAAATTGTAAAACAATCTAACGAATCAAAGCCTAATCAGTTCTTCAAACAAGGTCTTATACTGGCTGTGTATAACATTTTCTTAGCAGTTTTTGCCTCCTCCTCCAACCCCAATTCCCTTGTCAACAACTTGTCAAGAATCAAAATATGTGTGTGTATTCATATCATATATATGTGTGTGTATTCTCTATCTCTCCTCTGTTCCATACTTTCAAGCGCCATATTTGAATAAACAGATTAAACAAGTGAAATATTTAGAATACTTTATTTGAAACACAAGTTATAGATATTGTCAAACACAATTTATAAATATTGTCAAACACAAGTTACAGATATTGTCAAACACAAGTTACAGATATTGTCAAACACAAGTTACAGATATTGTCAAACACAAGTTACAGATATTGTCAAACACAAGTTACAGATATTGTCAAACACAAGTTATAGATATAGTCAGATATTGACATAATATTATGTAATGTAATCATGTTGGAGAAATGTGTATAAACAAAAGGCAGACGAGTTACATCCAATACTCGCTGTTAAGATGGCGGGTGTAAAATTTGGACAGGGGCAGGCGCCCCGGTAGGAAGTGTTAAAAGCAATCCATAGTGGTGCAACAACCGAAATGAATTTAGTTTGTCTTAAAGGTGGGTGAGGGGTTGTAGGTACCGGATCGTGTATAAGGAAGGTCTCGTTTCTGAACTGTAAGATAGTCCACGACAACATGGCTAGTAGCAGCACTGTAAGATAGTTCACGACAACATGGCTAGCAGCAGCACTGTAAGATAGTTCACGACAACATGGCTAGTAGCAGCACTGTAAGATAGTCTACGACAACATGACTAGTTTCTGTACTGTGAGATAGTCTACGACAACATGACTAGTTTCTGTACTGTGAGAAAGTGCACGACAACATGACTAGTTTCTGTACTGTGAGAAAGTGCACGACAACATGACTAGTTTCTGTACTGTGAGAAAGTGCACGACAACATGACTAGTTTCTGTACTGTGAGAAAGTGCACGACAACATGACTAGTTTCTGTATTGTGAGAAAGTGCACGACAACATGACTAGTTTCTGTATTGTGAGAAAGTGCACGACAACACGACTAGTTTCTGTACTGTGAGAAAGTGCACGACAACACGACTAGTTTCTGTACTGTGAGAAAGTGCACGACAACACGACTAGTTTCTGTACTGTGAGAAAGTGCACGATAACACGACTAGTTTCTGTACTGTGAGAAAGTGCACGACAACATGACTAGTTTCTGTACTGTGAGAAAGTGCACGACAACATGACTAGTTTCTGTACTGTGAGAAAGTGCACGACAACATGACTAGTTTCTGTACTGTGAGAAAGTGCACGACAACATGACTAGTTTCTGTACTGTGAGAAAGTGCACGACAACATGACTAGTTTCTGTATTGTGAGATTATGCGCTACATTTAACATCAGATAAGAGAATCATCTGACTGGCCATAATTGATGGCATTCCATTGGTACGTCGCTAATATTGGCATCAAAGACCGACTTTTCTCGTTTTATTCACTTGTCGTTAACTTCCACCGGGCCATCAAGTTCACATACGAGCTTTTCATTTCTCTTGTGAACTGACTGTGTCCTCGGGTTTGTTCTGCTTCGAATGTGCAGCCTACCAGCCAGGACATCCTCAGGGTACTTATATGACTCCTCATAAGGACAGACTTATTCTTACCTTTCATCCCCCACTCCACAGTTTTGCTGTCCGTACATATATTCTGGTACATTTTTCTTTTTCAGTGGGATGCCCTAATGTGCCCCACCCCCATCCTATTTCAGTAATATTCCAATACTTTATAACATTACGACCATCTTGTTTCTTAGAAAATCTTACATATCGGTTGGGAATTATTCAAGTCAAACGAGCAAATAAGAGGAGACACCACGCAGCAATATGTTTCTATAGCATTGACAAGAAAACGATGGACTTATATCGACATGTACTTAGAATAACATAAAACAGACTATGACTACAGGCATTCAAATAGCGGATTGCACAACGAAAGAGAGGCAGACCAAGAGGGACTCCTCGCAGACAGCATTCAAAGAAGGTATGACTACGGGTCTCAACAACATTCAAGAAACATGAACAGTAACACAACATCGCTCAAACTGGATATCCTTTGGTGGTGCACTCTGCTAGACTGTAACCTGTCCATCTTGTAATGTTACTCTCCCACTCGGTCTACCTCTTGCTCGCTTCCCTTTGACTTTACCCTCAAGTAAGGTTTCAAGTACCCTCAAGTCTTCAACAAGGTGTCATGTCTTTTAATGTGTCCAAAATATTGTATTTGCCTAATCTTTATTTCTCGTAGTAGTTATTTCTTCATATTAAGTGTTTTTATCACCTCTTTATGTGTTTTCTTCTCTTTCCATGATGTTCTCCCTATTCTTCTATATACCCACATCTCAAAGGCATCAATTTTTTCTTCTAATTGTTTATTTAGTGTCCATGTTTCTGAGCCATACATTAATATAGAATAGATGTAGCATTTTATAATTCTCATTTTTAACGTTTGTAATTTGTTTATATGTTACTATTTTCCTCATGTCATTGAAGGTACTTTTGGCCATCGCTGCTACACCTCCATAATTGGAGTATGCCCGTGGATAACGGAAATTGCGTACCAGGCGGCTCCGCCCAGCTCCACGAACATGGATAAGAGCATGGATGGTATGATCACCTTTTACAGGACAGAATGCATGGCATGATAGTTGAAGCTTGTGACTCACACATTGAATGTTGCGGGAATGTAAAAGTCACAGATCACTATAGAGTTATTCCATCTTTGTAGCATGCTTCTCAGGGCAATGTATACTGTTGATCAGAGTTAGTGTTCTTGGTATAAGTTTCAGGGGAAACCATCTCATCACACAATTGAAGTAGGAGCCAATCATTTATAGGGATTGAAACAAGCACCACTCACATCATAACAAGATGAAGAAGGGTAGTCTTGTATTAACACATGATTCTTATTTTTTTCTTTTGCAAGCTTGTCAAGAATATATATTTTATTTTCTGCTGTTCATGTGAATAACTTGCTGTTTGTGTTCGAGTCCAAAACTACAACCTATACATCTAACCAAATATATAAGGATATCACACACTGTATAAATATACATTTACAACATTCAAGACTTATGCAGGAGCTGTGGAGAGAAATTATTTACATGAAAACATCGCTACTAGAAACCAGTTATTTGTACTCACCATGTCAAAGATAGTTTTAAAATTTTTGTTTTGAATGTGAATAATGATGTGTAAAATAAATATTCCGAAAGCATGTGCATGAAGTGTGTGTAAACAATTCAACACATCAATCTCACACATTCAGAACAATCGCTAAAGATAACACAACAAATAAGAGACAGATCTAAAAATGTGTGATGTGATTTTAGTCATGCTGTTTCTATGAATGATTGTAGTGTGTGCTTGCATTATTCACTGAAATGTCATGGTAGCACTAGGCCCACAAATGAATTGAATACTGGCATTTCTGATTTTTCAAAGCATCACAATCACTCTAGCATTTCTTTACAAGATGAGGTTGATGTGTTTGGTGAACAACATTTAAACATAGCAAGTTCAGTAAACGTCATAAAATACGTCAGTAAACGTCACTTACACGTCTTCATCTTTCTATAGTTGAAGAAAAGCTGGTTACAAGAATCATATGAAATAAAATCTCCAATGAGATAAATACGATCAAAATGTATTCAAGTAGTTAAATAACACATCCACTGATTCGTTAGAAGGTGAACAGGCACATGAACTGAAACCAGGAAAAATCATGTGTTAACATTAGTAAAGCTGCTGATTTAAAAGTAAGCATACCCACAGAATCAACGTTCTCTTTGAAGGAATGGCTAGGACTTTGATGGAGACCAGAAAGAAAGCATTGAACTTTTCTAAAACAATATGTATGGTGAGATACCACATGAAACATCAAAAAGGCAATGTACAAAAGATTACAAGAGACTGGATGAATAAAGAAATAAAATAATTTGAGAGAGATAAGTGTTGAACAAAGAGACACCATATGCTTACATTAATGTTATATTTATTTGTTTGTGCTCTTCTCTGTGATTCCAGTAGGGAGGGGTTTGTTACCTTGGCACACTGGATATATTCCAGAACATCAGATATGGGGTTGGGGGGGGGTGATCATGGCAAAAGAAGTTTCAAAATGACAATCCAGATTGCAAACCTAGCAAAGTTAATTCAAAACATAAAACTAATCTTATACCAATAACAAAAATCAAAAACAAAATGGAGGAATTAAAATTTATAATAAGCACGCGATTACTACAAGTTCATCCAACTATTTATACAACTACTACAGTTAAACAAAATTCAAATTCAAAAATTGCATATTAAAAATATGGGCGGTACACGTCAAGGTCTTGATGTAAAAATATCAAAGATATATCTAGTGTATGATTTATCAATGTTTTTGTGCATTTTTTTATGTAATCCTATGAATTGTGTATGTCTTTGTTTGAGGAAATGATTGATTGATGATACATGTTTAATGAGCTTGTGTGTGACATTAATTATGACTGAAAAATATACAATACAAGTACTGCAAAATATACAATACAAGTACTGCAAAATTAATCACATAAAAGTGTATGTATCACAATTGTTTGATAAATACACATTCTAAATTCCACAGAAATCTAATTTCACTGATTCCCTTGTGCCATAACTTAGTTAGATTTGGAATTACCATGTACTATTGAATTTTTACTCAATTTATAAAACAAATTGTCAGTTATCTTTTAGCCAAATTAAGTTTATCAATTTTTTTTCTAAATTGACCATGGTTGGACAAATTGAGCCAAAATTGTCCCAGTATCACCAACAAGAGAAACTATACTTTTATTATAGAATTAAGGCAAAATTGTCCCAGTATCACCAACAAGATAAACTAGACTTTTATTATAGAATTGAGGCAAAATTGTCCCAGTATCACTAACAAGATAAACTAGACTTTTATTATAGAATTGAGGCAAAATTGTCCCAGTATCACCAACAAGAGAAACTAGACTTTTATTATAGAATTGAGGCAAAATTGTCCCAGTATCACCAACAAGAGAAGCTAGACTGTTATTATAGAATTGAGGCAAAATTGTCCCAGTATCACCAAGAGAAACTAGACTTTTATTATAGAATTGAGGCACAAATGTCCCAGTATCACCAACAAGAGAAACTAGACTTTTATTATAGAATTGAGGCAATTATTAGTAATATTCCCTAAAAGAAAAAAACTCATTGCACACGTCTCTTCTTCTATTTTCCTACTCAAATTTCCTGCAGATTAGCAGGATGTACTCTGACAAACAGAATCCATCTTGTCATACACAGATTTCCAAGACTTTCTTGATGACCTGTTAATGCCCTCGATGTTTAGGCCAACATTCATCTTGCATGATAACGATGTTGATAATAATAATGTTGATTATCTTGTTAACACAATCATGAGACAGTGTAAGTTTATCATTCATGTTTCCTTGATCTGTCAGTGAAGTTGTACGCTCAACATCAGATCTATGTGTTCTGAGATTCTTTACACACGAACTCTCCTTAGAGTCTGCATATTTACTCTTGCAATATTATAGATGTGAGTCCTGGGTAATCACCATTATTCAAGATCATTTTGAACTACCAATTTAAAAATATGATTTATAATTTTTAAATGCATGATTCTAGTTAATTGTAAATTTTAAAATACTGATATAAACTTATTCATTTTTCATTGTTACTGTTACTTGTTACTACTCTTGTATGCACCTAGCTATTCATTGTTGCTGTAACTGGGTGCTACTCTCTTCCTTAGCTACTTTGTGTTTGTATCAGTCTTCTTGTTCTCTTCTGAAATTGCATTCATTTTAATTGTGTTCCCATTAGCACAACCTCACAATGTCTGCACAATTTTCAATCACATTTTATAAAACAACTCTGTCGCTTGCAATCTACATCTCTGCACCATCTATAGAATATGTTCCTAGCCCCTTAATATCAGAGGATATGAGATTCCAGAAATTGGGTAAGCAGATAACACTGATCTAATATCATGAAGCCCCGCATATCTACAACACATAATTATGTCAGTCAAACATCATAACACGGCACACAATCTTTTCATCAAAGCAAAAAAGAAAACAAAAGGCCTATCAAAGGAGATGAACTCACACCTGCAATAGTCATTAACTACAAAATGACAACTCTAAGTCTGTAATGTAAATTAACAGGAAATTGATACAATGCAATAAATTAACAAGAGTTCTACAAAACACATCACAGATGAAACATCAATGACTTTTGGACTATGACATCTACAATGGAAAAGACAGTATCATTTGAAATGCAATCTTTCATGGACAGAAAGACAGATTGACGCAGACGTCTATAGAGACCTGAACAAGGAAGATTAACTGTTGAGGGAAAAGTTCATAAAGAGAACACAAGAATTACTATGCTGGATTACCATATATAGAAGTATGACAATGCTGGAGAATTGACTGTTTACAGAGAACATATTTACTTATAAAGTGATAGAACAACGATCTACAAAAAAATACGCCCTGTACACATATAGAAAACATCAGTAAAAAATACGCCACGTATACATATAGAATACATCAGTATAAAATACGCCACTTACACATGTTTCTGTCATGTTTCTATATTAATCCTTCATCAGACACCATTTTTCTCATTATTTCATTGATGTTTCATATGTATTATATTTCTACAAAAATCCATGCAATTCGTCGTGGATTTTACGTTCTGCACTCAAGATTAGAAACAAACCATACATTGAATCTTAGTGTTAAGTCGTAGTTTGTTAGCAAACTTTCCATTACAACATCTTAAACACTATAACGAATGCCGCAATGCCACTGTAATACTTACAGGTCCTGTCATGTGACGTATTCCTTCCAGAACGTTGTCTTCCCAATGAACTCTCTGAACCTCTCTCTGTCTTGGGCGATGTGGCTTGCATTTTCTAGCGATGTATTCATGTTATCTTTAATGTCGTCAGTCCATCGTCTTCTTGGTCTGCCCCTTCTCCTCTCCCCATGTACTCTTCCCTCCATTATTTGTCTTTCTAAACAGTTATGTCTCTTTATATGACCAAACAGGCGTAGTTTTCTTTTTGTTATTGTGTTTAGTAACCAACACTCTGGAATATTCAGTGTGTTTATAATATCTGAGTTTCTGATTTTATCCTTCCATGATATTCTAAGTATCTTCCTGTAGCATTTCAGCTCGAAGGCGCTGATCCTCTTTGCCGCTGTTTTACTTAGAGTCCATGTTTCACAGCCGTATGTTGCAACCGGAAAATTAAAAGTTCTTACAGTTCCACTTATATTATATATAAATGTTAAAGATATTAGTGCACATTGTGTTTGCATGTTAGTGAGAACATGTTTTCCGTTCTATGTAATACCATATAAACCAGCGGGGTCCCCCCGCACACACACACACACACAATAAGGCGTCAATAGCAACGTAATTTACTAAAGTCAAGGGGAGATAACTGAATTTTAGAAAAACTTAAACAGTGCATGCCATAAATATACTATAATAAAGTATCTCTTCTAGTTGTGTAAGTTATAGATTGAATTTGTTCTTGTATGTTATTGATCAAATTCAGTCTTGCATGTCAAAGATTTCGTCTAGTCTTTTTATCACATACCTTTTGTAGTCTTGTGTCTCATATATGGTGGTCGTGTATGTCACAGTTCTAGTCCATTCTTTCATAGTACAAATCTGTTATGATCTTGTATCTCACAGATCTGTTCTAGTATAGATCTGTTCTAGTATAGATCTGTTCTAGTATAGATCTGTTCTAGTATAGATCTGTTCTAGTATAGATCTGTTCTAGTATAGATCTGTTCTAGTCTTGTATGTCACCAATGTGTTCAAGTTTTGCATGTCACAGATCTGTTCTAGTATTGCATGTCACAGATCTGGTCTAGTATTGCATGTCACAGATCTGGTCTAGTATTGCATGTCACAGATCTGGTCTAGTATTGCATGTCACAGATCTGGTCTAGTATTGCATGTCACAGATCTGGTCTAGTATTGCATGTCACAGATCTGTTCTAGTATTGTCTGTATAGCATATACTGTTAATGAAAGGTAGGACACATGGTCCTCATGAAAGATCATAGTATATCAAAAAGTGTGTGATATAGAGAATTCCAGACTTGTTGTTTGTTTGGGAACAAGCGTGACAGCACTGGGAACAAGCGTGACAGCACTGGGAACAAGCGTGACAGCACTGGGAACAAGCGTGACAGCACTGGGAACAAGCGTGACAGCACTGGGAACAAGCGTGACAGCACTGGGAACAAGCGTGACAGCACTGGGAACAAGCGTGACAGCACTGGGAACAAGCGTGACAGCACTGGGAACATTCCCATATATGCTCTGCTTGACGTTCCGTCAGCTAACCAAACGTGTATAAGCTCAGCATCCCAGTCAGTGGTGTTCTATGAGAATCTGAGCCTGTCGCTGACGGAGCAGATGTTGACCACAGAGCACGTACTCCGTGGCTCCGGCAACTGTTCCTTTTATCTTTTTCGCTGTCAATGGTGCTGTCAGCCAACGTTGAATTTAAACTACACACTTGCTTGATATAGTCCAACGATGATTTAATATTTTAATAAGTTTTCGTTCTGTAAACAGGTCACTGGATTAAACTGTTTCACTCTTTAATCTCCACGCATATTTCAGACTATCTCTTGTGAGGCCGGGGGACAGAAGAAGTGTTTTAAAGATACTCTAGACATGACTGACACACATCAAAATAGACATACAATCATGGGAGAATCTTGCACAAGACAGATCCGACTATCGTCGCAGAATCAAGAGTGTTGCAGCAGCTGCGGTGAACCTCAGACATTATGCTGCGCAACAAAAACGCGCTAGAACAAAGGGAAGAGCTGATCAATGTTCCACGGATCCCTCCCACACATTCCCAGAGTGTGGTAGACAGTTACAAATACGCATAGGAGTCATTCGAGCACACTTGATGCATCGTCATCTTTATCACCATCCCAGTTGAGCTGAAAAATCATAGTCAAATTCGACGGACGAACAACGTAGTCTTGTTACAGATCTAGACTAGTCTTGCACCTCACAGATCTAGTCTAGTCTTGTACATCGCAGATCTAGTCTAGTCTTGTAACTCACAGAGCTGGTCTATATTGTATGTCAAAGAACTGTCCTAATCATGTATATCAAAGATATGTTATATTCTTAATGTAACAGATTTGTTCTAGTCTTATATTTCACAGATCTGTTCTAGTCTTATATTTCACAGATCTGTTCTAGTCTTATATTTCACAGATCTGTTCTAGTCTTATATTTCACAGATCTGTTCTAGTCTTATATTTCACAGATCTGTTCTGGTCTTGAATGTCGCATATATATCTTAGTGTTGTTTGTCACAAATCTTTTCTAATCTTACATATCACAGAAAAATTCTAGTCTTATATGTCACAGATTTCTTCTAGTCTTGTATATCAAAGATCTGTTCTAGTATTGTATGTCACAGATCTGTTCTAATATTACATATCACAGATCTGTTCTAGTCTTACATGTCACACATCTGTTCTAGTCTTGTATGTGTTAGCTCTAGTCTTGCTTGTTCAGTTGTTTTTTCTAGCGTGTCAAATCTATGACCTAATCGCGTACGTCTGAGGTCAACTTATCACATCTATGACCTAATCTAGTATGTCTGAGGTCAACTTGTCACATCTATGACCTAATCGCGTATGTCTAAGGCCAACTTATCCCACAGTCTTCCTAAGCTTCTTTCATCTGGCAGGGGATCGGGGTAAGTAATATAGGTATTTTTTCTAATGTGAAACAGCAGTTCCTTGCCCATGACACATTCCGGAAGCTCCTCCTTAATTAAAAACAATAAAACCTGCCTCCCCGTGTAGACCGCTTCCATGTTTGCCATCTGTATTTCATAACTACACCAATAACTGCTGACTAGATTACCTGTGAGAACAACCAGCGTTTTTTTGCTGGTGAAGACAGATCTCAGAATGTTGGATGCAATGTGATCTCCTGTCAGGAAATCTCGTCCATGAATGCATAATTTTAAACCTCGTTTCTCCATCTCTATTAACAACAGATTCTCCACAAAGTTCCCATCTTTGTTATCATAACTGATGAATGCATCGTATTTGAAATCGCTTTTCGGTTTATTTTTTGGTTTATAGAATAGTCGAGCAGCGTAGTACATGTATCGAATCTCCCAGCGTAATCGATACAGTACTGTACATAAAATGATGCATACGATGACACACATGACTGCCGCCACAAGGAAAAATAACAATCTTTTCGATGGACATTTTCGTTGCAATTCTAAAATTGTTGAGTTATATCCATCTGTGATATTTTTTAACAGATTATCGTTGAATGTACACACATAATCGGTAAATGTATGGTTAAATGCGCTGGACTGTTTCATCCACGCCAAAAAATCTAAGTTCTCGCACAAACACAAAATCGGACACAGTGAAAGGTCAATACTTACATTCCGACCAGTATTTATAACATGGCCAATATGTGTTCGGATATTCTCATTCAGACTCTGTATCCTGTTATTAGTTAGATTTAATAATATTAGTGAAGTCATGTGAGAAATGTCCACATCGAACTGTGATAGAGCGTTCTTGTGAAGAAGTAGAATCTTCAAGTTGTTTAGTCCCGCAAAAACATTTGGTGAAAAACTATGGATGTCATTGAAGGATAAGTCCAACATTGTTAGGTTGATAAGAGGCGAGAAAACTTGCGCGTTCGGGTGACTGGAGAAGAAATCACCCAATAGGTTAAAGGCCAAGTTCAACCTTTTCAGAGACACTAGATTAGTGAAAAAATGGTCTGAAATCTGCCTTACATAACTACTAGACAGATCTAAATGTTCTAACATATGCAATCCTATAAATGGACCATGTAATTGTGGGAAATTATTTTTATTCATACTTAATGTTACGAGTGTGTTATTTTGATTTACTACCAATTTCGATAACTTGTAAGTTAGCCCCGCACGATTCATTTCCACGGTTCGAAGTTTTGGCGGTAACGTAAGAATGAAAGGTTGGTTATCTTCCTCTACATTTTCGTCGTAGGGTGTACAGTTTGATTCTTTGTTCCGTGTTAACCGAAAAGGATATCGATCAGGTAAGTTATAGATAAATCCACCGCCATTCAGTTTAAGGTTAGTCAGGTTTTTCATGAACGTCAGATCTTGCAGATATGTACCAAATATAAACCTGTTTCCGCTGACGTCTAAAGTTTTCAGTGAAGGCGAGAGCAACTTCACGACGTTTCGGTCTAACACTTCTATACTGTTCTCTTGCGCTTCAAAATGTTCCACACTCTGCGGAAATTTCCTAATGAAGGAACTATCTAGACACATTCCAATAGAGTATCGGTTTACTACAAGACTCATGCTGAGAATTCTCAAGGACCGTATTTTACGAAGACCGTTGAAGACTTTATCCACGTTTTCAATATCAATGTCTTCATTGTGGCTTATATTCAGAGAAATTAGATTCCTCAAAGGTGAGAAAGCTTCCCTGTCTATATGTGGGCCTCTAATATAACAATTTCTGATATCTAAGTGTTGTAGATTAGACAAATATTTAAATGTCAATTTGCTTAATGAGTTCATGTAACAATATCCATTTTGGTAGCCTGCTACTGTCAGATTAACCAAGTTTCTCATTTTTTTAAAACCTACACCAAAGTCCTTATTACTAAGCCCATCAATGTGGAGTGATTTAAGGTGGGTTAGGTGTGATAAAGCCTTGTCTGGGTAATTCATTCCAGTACAATTATTTTTACAATCAGTATTCCTGTTGATTTTGAGCTCAATAAGATTGAATAGATCAATGAAAATGTCCTCTGGGAACGTGGAATCTGATAAGTTTAAATTATTATTCCACAGATTCAACGTTCTCAGAAAATGAAGGCCAGAGAAGGCAGTATTTTCTATTACACAAATGATGTTATTAGATAGATCTAAACTCCGGAGCTGAGTATAATTTTTGAATGCATTTTTTTCAAGACTGTATATAGAGTTGTTATGAAGATCGAAGTACCAAATACTGTTTGGAATACCATCCGATGGAACAAATGTGAGATTCAGAAATGAACAGTCAGCGAATGTGCCATTGTCCCTGAGGGTACAATGTCTGTGTTCTGTTTCTTCATCATCTGCACCGATTTCACCGCTGAAGTTTGCCAGTTTGACATTCTGATCTACTTGGCTAGCAAGAAAATCTTCTCCTGTAAAAATGTTCAGTTTTTGCTGAATGGAGTTTCTGTTGACCAGGTATTCATAATTGCTACCTTTCTGATGTGCGGGGGATGACAATTGTTGAACCATTGAACTTTGAACTGTCACTGTTGTAGTGTCAACACTGACCTTTGATCTGTGAGTTGTCACTACTGCTACATCAATGTTGACATTTGCTTGTTGATTGTCATTTCGATTTTGATTGTTATTCAATTGTACATTTCTTAAATGAGTTGATTGTTTATCTGCACCTGATTCAGGTGGCACAGATGTCCTAAACTTCTGCAAACCTTGCACACTCCAGATATTGACTGGTTTGTTTAAAAAGGGTATGTTCTGTATTCTGGCTACTGTGCTGTCCTCTTGGCTGACTGTGTTTCTCTCACATGCTGTTCTAACGATATACATCAGAAGCAGCGGTAGCAGATTCAACGAACAGTGCACCAAAACCATTCTGAAATAATAATCGTTATAACTTAAGTTATTCACTTCTTCAATTAAATATCACGTGATTGCTAACATGTCTTCGGCCATATCACGTGATATTCCAACTACACATCAAAGTAACTGACAGACATGGAATAAAACAAAGTGTTTGAAAGTATGCGACAACAATAAATGTAGTACAATATAAAATTGTAATATTATAACAAGTACAGTTACAAAAATCTTACACTGAATTATTATTATTACTACTATTACTACAATTACTTAGGTGGAATTATTTCAATAGCGTAATCTTCTGTACACAATTCTTGAAACACAAGGATCGTTTAGTTTTACAGTGAACGCGCCTATTTATTAGGTACGGATATAAACATTTACAGATAACAGTATAAAAGACAGTTTCAACTATAAGTTTGTATCAAGAAAATACAAGATAAACAGTACAAGTTTAGGCGTTATTTAGACTAGCAAGGAAGACCAAGTGATTGTCTTTTCGCAGAACAATCATCAAAGAGCATTGGAATCTAAGTCTCAACAACATACAAGAATTGCAGGAACGTCATATCGTTCGACCTCGAGAGCACTAGTTTCTGCCGTATTTATCGCATTCAGTGTTGCTGGAACATATATGAATGTTCTGTCGTATGTATCACATTCCGTGTTGCTGATAGATAGTAGTATTACTCACAACGGTCTGGAGAGGATGGCTCTAATCCATTACTGATCTCACATAACAAAGATACAGTTGGCGAAAAGTCTGTTTACTAGCCCGCCCCCCCCCCATTTGTATTGGTCTCACAATGAGGTTTAGCTATCTCTGCCTACTATATCTGCCTAGTATCTCTGCCTGATATCTCTGCCTACTATCTCTACCTACTATCTCTGCCTGATATATCTGCCTATTATATCTACCTACCATCTCTACCTGATATATCGGCCTACCATGTATACCTACTATCTCTGCCTACTATCTCTACCTACTATCTCTGCCTGATATCTCTGCCTACTATCTCTACCTATTATCTCTGCCTGATATCTCTGCCTACTATCTCTACCTGATATCTCTACCTGATATCACTGCCTACTATCTCTACCTGATATCTCTGCCTGATATCTCTGCTTACTATCTCTACCTGATATCACTGCCTACTATCTCTACCTGATATCTCTACCTGATATATCGGCCTACCATGTATACCTACTATCTCTGCCTACTATCTCTACCTACTATCTCTACCTGATATCTCTGCCTGATATCTCTGCTTACTATCTCTACCTGATATCACTGCCTACTATCTCTACCTGATATCTCTACCTGATATCACTGCCTACTATCTCTACCTGATATCTCTGCCTGATATCTCTGCTTACTATCTCTGCCTGATATCTCTGCCTACTATCTCTACCTGATATCTCTGCCTACTATCTCTGCCTACTATCTCTGCCTATTATCTCTGCCTATTATCTCTGCTTACTATCTCTACCTGATATCTCTGCCTACTATCTCTACCTGATATCTCTACCTGATATCACTGCCTACTATCTCTACCTGATATCTCTGCCTGATATCTCTGCTTACTATCTCTGCCTGATATCTCTGCCTACTATCTCTACCTGATATCTCTGCCTACTATCTCTGCCTACTATCTCTGCCTATTATCTATGCCTAATATCTCTGCTTACTATCTCTGCTTACTAACTCTGCCTGATATCTCTGTCTACTAAATTGGTCTGATATCTCTGCCTACTATTTCTGCCTACTATCTCTGCCTACTATCTATGCCTGATATGTGTGCTTACTATCTCTGCCTACTATCTATGCCTAATATATCTGCCTACTATCTCTGCCTACTATTTCTGCTTACTATCTATGCCTGATATCTCTGCTTACTATCTATGCCTGATATCTCTGCCTACTATTTCTGCTTACTATCTATGCCTCATATCTCTGCCTACTATCTCTGTCTGATATCTCTGCCTACTATCTCTGTCTGATATCTCTGCCTACTATCTCTGCCTGATATCTCTGCCTACTATCTCTGCCTGATATCTCTGCTTACTATCTATGCCTACTCTCTGCTAAACTTGTAATGTCACATAATAATTACAGCTCATAAAGATATAAATATCACTTTTCTATATGTATGTTGACGAGTCCCGAAATGGGAGTAGAAGATATGCTATTTAACTCCATGCATGTCGCTAGAGGCGACTAAGGAGTTTTGGATGGAGTTTGCTATTTCATATCATATAGACTCAAAGTGGGCCAAAAGTCATTATGAAATCGGATGTGTCAGGTCTAAAGACTGCAATTATCGCAGGAAAGCTGTAAACCATGACACAACGCATCCAGTACTCCCCTTTTACAGTATGCCTGGTAGGTAAACATTTTACAATATGCCTGGAAGGTAAACATTTTACAATATGTCTGGTATGCAAACATTTTACAATATGTCTGGTAAGTAAACATTTTACAATATGCCTGGAAGGTAAACATTTACAATATGCCTGGAAGGTAAACATTTTACAATATGTCTGGTAGGTAAACATTTTACAATATGCCTGGAAGGTAAACATTTACAATATGCCTGGAAGGTAAACATTTTACAATATGCATGGTAGGTAAACATTTTACTATATGCTTTGAAGGTAAACACTTTACAATATGCATGGAAGGTAACATTTTACAATATGCATGGAAGACAAACATTTTATGATATGCATGGAAAGTAAACATTTTATAATATGCATTGGCGGTAAACATTTTATAATATACATGGAAGGTAAACAAAAACAGATAGATTAAAACTCATCGCAGGACAAATAGGCCTCCAAATCAATTCATCAAAAACTAAAATTATGGACTTCACCAATTCACCTAACGCAACTACTGTAAATGGACAACAACTTGAAAATGTACAGAAATTTTCCTAGCTACGAAGCAAATTAACACTCGACAGTGATGTCATGACAGAAATTACAACTCTTATTGCACTAGCATCAAGTGCATTTAACAGACTGTCTAATATCTGGAGGTCAAAGGCAATCAGCACACGCACGAAAATGCGCTTATTTAATTCCTTCGTTATTCCGGTGCTATCATATGGTTGTGAGAGCTGGAAAAGCTCTTTATCTTCAGAAAAGAAATTACTGAGTTTCGAGAACAAATGTCTTCGTAGGATAACTAACACCCATTGGAGTGAATTCAAATCAAATGATAAAATCAGAGAAGAGACACATCAAAATTTCATCACAGATGTTATCAGAAAACGCCGCTGGTCCTACAACGGGCATGTCCTACGCGCAGACGCCAACAGTATACACCACCAATCTCTTGAATGGATACCTACAGGTAAAAGAGCCAGGGGTAGACCAAAAGAAACACTCAGAAGAAAAATATTTAGAGAAAGTAAAAATCAATATTCATACTATTCAAGAACTGCACAGAATAGCTTTGAACAGACAGAATTGGAGAGATCTGACCTCTACCCTATACGCAAACTTCAGCGCAAAAGGAAAATGAATGAATGAATGAATGAATTATGAATGAAAGGTAAACGGTGTTGCTATTCTATGGTCTCCATTTGGATCCTGAAAACACACACACAGAGAGAGAAAACACACACACACACACACACAGAGAAAACACACACACACACAGAAAACACACACACACACAGAGAAAACACACACAGAGAGAGAAAACACATATGTCAATTCAATTAAACAGTGGTACCATTCGCACGCCCGCACGCACAAAAATACACACACACACAGAGAGAGAGAGAGAGAGAAACATAATCTGGTAAATATGCAATGTACCGTAAATAGAAAGCGATTATTAGACACACATTCTCACCTCACACATTCAAATATTACCTCTGATACTTACGTATTAAAACACAATCACACACGCACATAATTATAGGCCTTACTCTCACACACACATTTCACCACACACACATTTATAATCACACATACAAATATCGCCTCAAACACACACACTTATAATCACACATACAAATTTCGCCCCACACACACACTTATAATCACAGATACAAATTTCGCCCCACACACACACTTATAATCACAGATACAAATTTCGCCCCACACACACACTTATAATTACACATACAAATTTCGCTCCACACACACACTTATAATCACACATACAAATTTCGCCCCACACACACACTTATAATCACACATACAAATTTCGCCTCACACACACACTTATAATCACACATACAAATTTCGCCTCACACAGAAAGTCTTCATAGGAAATCCGTCATGGGTAAAGCACATAAAAAATCGAACATCATGTGCAATATCTTACCACACACATAAAAGTCTAGCCTCACACACAAAACCAACTCCCACACACAATATCTTACCACACACATAAAAGTCTAGCCTCACACACAAAACCAACTCCCACACACAATATCTTACCACACACATAAAAGTCTAGCCTCACATACAAAGTCAACTCCCACACACAAAATCTTACCACACACATAAAAGTCTAGCCTCACACACAAAACCAACTCCCACACACAATATCTTACCACACACATACAAGTCTAGCCCCACACACAAAACCAACTCCCACACACACAACCTAACTTCACACGCAATATCTTACCACAC
Source organism: Meghimatium bilineatum (assembly GCA_034231615.1). NCBI lineage: Eukaryota > Metazoa > Mollusca > Gastropoda > Stylommatophora > Philomycidae > Meghimatium > Meghimatium bilineatum. The sequence continues at coordinate 9,472,116 of CM067321.1, forward strand.
ACATAAAAGTCTAGCCCCACACACAAAATCTAACCACACAGAATATCTTACCTCACTTATAAAAGTCTAACCAGAAAACATAACAATTTATGGCACCAATACGAAAAACCAGCAATGAAGAGGTGAACATTGTCACAAATGTTTCAGCAATGTTTGAAAACGGTTAACTCAGAATTTCCCCGAAAACACTTGAAGGATTTTCTTCCTGTCAGTGTTACCGATGACTAACAAGCAACCCAAAGTAATTATTTTGAATTAGTAAACGTCTATTACAAACAACGAAACCTACTACTATTAATAGAGAAGGCATGTCAATGAACCTAAACAACACGCAACAATTGAAAGACCTGGCAACACAAAGACAGAAATGGAAAGCTATTGTTTCTGCCCTATGCGCCGCCTATGGCCCTGGAGGAACATAACATAACATAACATAACATAACAAACGTGTATTAAAAACACCGAAACCTGATACTAAATATATAGTGAAAACTATAATAACATGGACAAGGACAAGAATATTTGACGTTTTAATAATATGATTTTCAAAAAGTTCGAATCCTTTTTTTGTCAGCATTGAATATCTAACTTTTGACATCTGTATAAAAGTATGCTTAGCACTAGCAGAAATAGTTTAGAACTTGGTCTAAGAATTAGCTAAAGAAAATATCTAGGACAAAAATACAACTCAAAATATACATACACATTTCACACAAATATGTGGACATTTGAGTGGGTATGCACACAGAAGGTAACACAGGTCTGCATCTTGGGTTAGTCTATATGAGTAGTTAGGAAAGTACAAGTGGGTCTAGTTCGCGGACATTGGATTGAGGCTTTGATAAGTCGAGGCTGAAAGTGTTACATTTATTTTCGTGCTGGGACATGTGGATGTTCGAGGCAATGAAAAATCAAGTGGCGTCATGCGCGATTGTGGCACAGGGCGATGGGGCAATGGATCGAGATGACGTTTTTAATTCCTTAAGAGATATAGCACGCGAGAGTGAGACTAATGTGGATGATGATTCCTTTTCAATGGCTAGGATTAAAGATCAGGGATTGAAATGTGGTGTTGCTAGAAGTGAACATTTTGGAGAGCGCAGAAGAATGATGGTCAACCAGCATAGGACCGGTACTGTCAGCAGAAGTGTAATGGTGGATACACTCAGGGAGAAATCTGGAAACAGAAATACAGCAGCTCGAGCTGATTCTGGCCAAATCATTTGGGGATCGTGTCCGAGAATGTGGAGGTAGCAGATGGAAAGAGATTTGACTGCACAAGAGACAGACAATATCTCCGACACCACCAGCATCACAACATATAGCGACACTGTCGACATACAGTGAAGCTAGTCAGTCCAGTCCGAACATTGGAGGGGCGGCCAATGTAAAATGCACGTAAAGGTAGATGCATGGCGAGAGACAAATAGATTTCATACCGAGTACAATGAAACAATGAAAGGGCAGAACATCGCTAGAGGGCAGCGCGAACTGCAAATAGAAAGTGAAAAGTCCCTAGGAAAGGGGAACTACAAGCTCCGTCAGCTCGAGACGAGCTTCTAGTTACCCGTGTTCCTTACAGGCAGAGACCTAGACCCATCCATTGGCGTTTGGTGAAGCAAGAAGACCTAACCCAACTCTTATGTCGAGCCTTCCTAAACCGGAAATATGCTCGCGAAGAGAAAGGGTTCTGCACCCGATGGGCTTAGGCAAGAAAGGGACAACGATGGTAGTCCTGGCCCAACTCTTCTGTCACTGTTTCCTATAACGGATGTACACTTGCAGAGAGAAAGAGTTCCGTACCCGATGGGCTCAGGCACAAAAGGGACAAAGATTTAGCCCTGGCCCAACTCTACTGTCAGGTTTTCCTACACCGGAAATACACTTGAAGAGAGAAAGGGTTCAGTACCTGATGGGCTCAGGCGCTATTGGGACAAGGACGCTCAGCTCGAGAACGCCTTGCTCTCAAACGCGTGGTGTGAGACTCGAACTTGGACAAGGGGTACACGATGTCGGTGAACGACACCTCGGCTAAGAGCGCGAAAGAACCAGGGTCCAACTCCTCTGTTGAGTTCTTCCCCTTAAGGAACCAGGCTCACGGATGAGAAACGGTTCAGTACCCAATGGGCACAGGCACAGCACGTCCAATTCCACGAGGCAAGTTCATAGACAGTGGAACACCTCGTGCGAGTCAGACGAGAGCAAAAATCGTCTGGGCGAAGAGTCGCCACTACGCGTGCCTGGAGACAGATATAGAGGCTGTCACAGGCTAAGGGTAGCCCACCCGAATTGTCAAGGCATGCCGAAATCGGATGTGCTAGGCCTACAAGGAGAATAACGGTGGCACAACGTAATCACGCTCCCGGCGGAAATCGCACGGATATCCGTGATGGTTACCATGGAGCGAACGCAAAACAAACAAACAAACAAAAAAAGACAATCTTCATTTTTTTAGCCACTTCATGAGACAGGCAGGTTTAGAGAACATAGTCACATTAGGCAAGATTGAAGAGAGACAGAGAGGAACAACGTGAGAAAATATTAGTTTGACAATCTGGCACGGCAGGAAAACAACTACGATCTTGATACATAATACTGTAAACAGAGAGATATGGAGAGCCATGGTCGCCTACGCCAGCCGGCATGGCACCGGATGATGATGATGAGTTTTGAATAGTAGCAGAACTATAAATGACTATTAAAAAGTTAACCAAGAGGAATTAATATTAAAAGAAAAGAAACGAAAGTAATTAAGATCTTCATCGTGTGTTGAAGAGATCAACGAAGGGGAGGGGTGGGCCCAAAGAATAGTGATATTGTAACATGACATATATGTCGCAAGAAATAACTAGTGAAGTTTGGAAGGTGGGTTATACTGCCTCATCAATTATAAGAGAAAAGTGACCCATATGTCATGCTGAAGTCGCATATATCACACCGAAAAGAGTAGATATTGCAACTAAACTGTAAACCACAAACGATTTCCGTTATCACAAGATGAAGAGGAGAAGGACCTTATATGGATCTTCTTATGTGTTTCCTCTGTAACCATATTTAAATTCCTATGTAGAAGGATCCTTATATGTGTTCCCTTATTCTGAAACGATCATTAAATTCCTGTCTAGAAGGATTCTCTTATGTTCTTCTTCTGCAATGATAATCAAAGTACTGTCGATTAGTAGGATGTAGTTGAGGGAGAGAAATGTCTTCCGTTGTGGTTTAGATGTGGATAGCAAGGTGTGCGTTTTCAGACCGACATATGTGAATCGTGACAGTCGACGTTAGAAGGCGTGTCAGCAGAATCGAAACGTTGAATCAAAACTCAAGACGTTGGCAGACGACACAAAATATAAAAATAGTGACCGACATAAATCACTGAAATAATCACAATCGTCAAGAATATTCCTCGTGTGTTGCTTGGGCCCTGAAAGGGAAGGAAAGAATATCAACACTGTTTACTTTATATGCATATCGTAAGAAACGACTAAGAAGTTTTTGGGTGGAGTTGTTTGTTTCATCCCATATAGGATCAGTAACCCAGAATTCATGCTTAAGTCGGATGTGTTTGACCGAAATGTGCAGATATCTCAGCTAAACTGTAAACTACGATAAAACGCATTCCTCTCTCTGGACTACATCCTGCTAATAGGCATGAGTTTCAGAACTAACAAGAAGATATCGTCTAGGAAGGCTTGTTTTGATTCTGTTTACATGTCATCTCTTGACGAGGGTCACAATCTACAAACAATATGACATGTATGTGGTAAAATTCAACTGTGTACAGGGTAGAGTATTAGATTTCACATTACATGTCGCTTAGTCGCTTCTAACGAAATACGTGTTTATATACCTCATACGTGACCTTTAACAAGACTATAAGACCTATGTACAGAATTAATTAGACTTCATTGAATAAGTTTTTTATTCTTGCCGTAAGATATTAGTAATGGCCAAAATAAAAATTATTTGACAAGGGGCAATAAGGAAAGCAAAGCTACAGCTATGAAAAAGTTATATTTTCCAATTGCAACATATGGCTATGAGACGTTGCTATTGACACTAGAGGAAGTAGAATAACTTGCAATAGAAATTGGAGGCTTACAGTATGGCAGTGTTGCCAACATTCTGCAAAGGACATATCACACAGACGCTCACTTTCTTCCATCAACGTCGCCAAAGATGGATGCGCCATATACGCCGAAAAAACATGGAAAATCTCAAAAGATATTCTAAATGCGGTCGACATTCGGACGTCTATAGTTATAGGCGCATTAACGGCGGCACGCACAACGGCGGCACGCACAACGGCGGCACGCACAACGGCGGCACGCACAACGGCGGCCGTTCTCTGAATTCATCATCATCATGAAAGTCACAACTATTCAGGGAAGTAGGAATGTCACTCTGGAAATATCAACACAAAATTTCGCCATACTTCTCTGTATCAGTTCTTTGATTGTGGAGAATTGTACATCTCTGAATGGCATCCCACTGGATATCTAGTAAGATCGGTGCCCTGCTACAAGAGAGGTGGAACGAACACTGTAATAGATACCCTGTACAGAGAATTCGTCTCTGAAAAAACCACAAGACGACACTTTTGCGTGGATATACCTGCAAGCATGATCTGAAGGCGTAGGACATAGGCACAACAGAGGCGTTTCTGTTCTAGTTGAATCTAGAATAATAAAGACAAATCGAGATGGAAGCTTATTACACAGGCGGGTGTGAAAACTGGAGAAACTGAATTCTGCAAGATTTCAGAAACTAGATGGAAGCTTATTACACAGGCGGGTGTGAAAACTGGAGAAACTCAATTGTGCAAGATTTCAGAAACTAGATGGAAGCTTATTACACAGGCGGGTGTGAAAACTGGAGAAACTCAATTCTGCAAGATTTCAGAAACTAGATGGAAGCTTATTACACAGGCGGGTGTGAAAACTGGAGAAACTCAATTCTGCAAGATTTCAGAAACTAGATGGAAGCTTATTACACAGGCGGGTGTGAAAACTGGAGAAACTTAATTCTGCAAGATTTCAGAAACTGGATGAGTGAAAGAGGGAGAAGATGCGTCTGACAAGGTTGCAAAATGGACGTTAACTCGTTCTTTTCCAAGGTTGGCAGAATATTCAGAATAAGGCTATACTTAGAGGATTATAGTGATACTATCTCTGGCTCTCAATATTTGTCCCATAAGATATGTGGTCTAGATTCTCTTACTCGTCCCAACAAATATGTGGTCTAGATTCTCTTACTCGTCCCAACAAATATGTGGTCTAGATTCCCTTACTCGTCCCAAAAAATATGTGGTCTAGATTCTCTTACTCGTCCCAACAAATATGTGGTCTAGATTCTCTTACTCGTCCCAACAAATATGTGGTCTAGATTCTCTTACTCGTCCCAACAAATATGTGGTCTAGATTCTCTTACTCGTCCCAACAAATATGTGGTCTAGATTCTCTTACTCGTCCCAACAAATATGTGGTCTAGATTCTCTTACTCGTCCAACAAATATGTGGTCTTGATTCTCTTACTCGTCCCAACAAATATGTGGTCTAGATTCTCTTACTCGTCCCAACAAATATGTGGTCTAGATTCTCTTACTCGTCCCAACAAATATGTGGTCTAGATTCTCTTACTCGTCCCAACAAATATGTTGCTATATTTTTTTTATAAAAATAATTAAAACAAAACACAAGTTGTTTTTTTTAAAGTATTTACTTCTTACTGATTATAAATCGGCATTTATTGCACTCTGGATAGATAGATAGATAGATAGATAGATAGATAGATAGATAGATAGATAGATAGATAGATAGATATATAGATAGATAGATAGATAGATAGATAGATAGATAGATAGATAGATAGATAGATAGATAGATAGATAGATAGATAGATAGATAGATAGATAGATAGATAGATAGATAGATAGATAGATAGATAGATAGATAGATAGATAGATAGATAGATAGATAGATAGATAGATAGATAGATAGATAGATAGATAGATAGATAGATAGATAGATAGATAGATAGATAGATAGATAGATAGATAGATGCTCAGCCTTCCACTCCCTATTGTAGATGATGAACTGCATGCATGCTGATGATTCCAGTGGGCTACTTGTTGAACAAACACTCTGTACTCTGTCTTATAGACATCCAGTTATGTTTTGGAAATAATTTGCATTCTCCAATTCCTCACATGGTTTGATTAATTGTGACACAGTCTAATTGTGACACAGCCTAATTGTGACACAGCCTAATTGTGACATAGCCTAATTGTGACACAACCTAATCGTGACAACCAAGACTAGTTATGACACAGCCTAATTGTGACAACCAAGCCTAGCTGTGACACAGCCTAAATGTGACAACCAAACCTGGTTGTGGCACAGCCTAATTGTGACACAGCCTAATTGTGACAAAAAGGTCTGGTTGTGACACAGCCTAATTGTGACACAGCCCAATTGTCACACAGCCTAATTGTGACACAGCTTAATTGTCACACAGCCTAATTGTGACACAGCTTAATTGTCAGACAGCCTAATTGTGACACAGCTTAATTGTCACACAGCCTAATTGTGACACAGCTTAATTGTCACACAGCCTAATTGTGACACAGCCCAATTGTCACACAGCCTAATTGTGACACAGCCCAATTGTCACACAGCCTAATTGTGACACAGCTTAATTGTCACACAGCCTAATTGTGACACAGCCCAATTGTCACACAGCCTAATTGTGACACAGCTTAATTGTCACACAGCCTAATTGTGACACAGCTTAATTGTCACACAGCCTAATTGTGACACAGCCCAATTGTCACACAGCCTAATTGTGACACAGCCCAATTGTCACACAGCCTAATTGTGACACAGCTTAATTGTCACACAGCCTAATTGTGACACAGCCCAATTGTCACACAGCCTAATTGTGACACAGCTTAATTGTCACACAGCCTAATTGTGACACAGCTTAATTGTCACACAGCCTAATTGTGACACAGCCTAGTGTGTGACACAGCCTAGTGTGTGACACAGCCTAATTGTGACACAGCCTAATTGTGACACAGCCTAATTGTCACACAGCCTAATTGTGACACAGCCTAGTGTGTGACACAGCCTAATTGTGACACAGCTTAATTGTCACACAGCCTAATTGTGACACAGCCTAGTGTGTGACACAGCCTAGTGTGTGACACAGCCTAGTGTGTGACACAGCCTAGTGTGTGACACAGCCTAGTGTGTGACACAGCCTAGTGTGTGACACAGCCTAGTGTGTGACACAGCCTAGTGTGTGACACAGCCTAGTGTGTGACACAGCCTAGTGTGTGACACAGCCTAATTGTGACACAGCTTAATTGTCACACAGCCTAGTGTGTGACACAGCCTAGTGTGTGACACAGCCTAATTGTGACACAGCTTAATTGTCACACAGCCTAGTGTGTGACACAGCCTAGTGTGTGACACAGCCTAGTGTGTGACACAGCCTAATTGTGACACAGCTTAATTGTCACACAGCCTAGTGTGTGACACAGCCTAATTGTGACACAGCTTAATTGTCACACAGCCTAGTGTGTGACACAGCCTAGTGTGTGACACAGCCTAGTGTGTGACACAGCCTAATTGTGACACAGCTTAATTGTCACACAGCCTAGTGTGTGACACAGCCTAATTGTGACACAGCTTAATTGTCACACAGCCTAGTGTGTGACACAGCCTAGTGTGTGACACAGCCTAGTGTGTGACACAGCCTAGTGTGTGACACAGCCTAGTGTGTGACACAGCCTAGTGTGTGACACAGCCTAGTGTGTGACACAGCCTAGTGTGTGACACAGCCTAGTGTGTGACACAGCCTAGTGTGTGACACAGCCTAGTGTGTGACACAGCCTAGTGTGTGACACAGCCTAGTGTGTGACACAGCCTAGTGTGTGACACAGCCTAGTGTGTGACACAGCCTAGTGTGTGACACAGCCTAATTGTGACACAGCTTAATTGTCACACAGCCTAGTGTGTGACACAGCCTAGTGTGTGACACAGCCTAATTGTGACACAGCTTAATTGTCACACAGCCTAGTGTGTGACACAGCCTAGTGTGTGACACAGCCTAGTGTGTGACACAGCCTAATTGTGACGCAGCTTAATTGTCACACAGCCTAGTGTGTGACACAGCCTAGTGTGTGACACAGCCTAGTGTGTGACACAGCCTAGTGTGTGACACAGCCTAGTGTGTGACACAGCCTAGTGTGTGACACAGCCTAGTGTGTGACACAGCCTAGTGTGTGACACAGCCTAGTGTGTGACACAGCCTAGTGTGTGACACAGCCTAGTGTGTGACACAGCCTAGTGTGTGACACAGCCTAGTGTGTGACACAGCCTAGTGTGTGACACAGCCTAGTGTGTGACACAGCCTAGTGTGTGACACAGCCTAGTGTGTGACACAGCCTAATTGTGACACAGCCTAGTGTGTGACACAGCCTAGTGTGTGACACAGCCTAGTGTGTGACACAGCCTAGTGTGTGACACAGCCTAATTGTGACACACTACTGATACCGTATAAACTTAATGACAGATGTGAAAGTGTTATAGGTATAACAGTTACAGTTTTTAAGATGAGAGGTATCTCTACATCCGATAACAATTCCACGTTTGTCTCTGACATAGGCACATCTGGGATACCAAGTAATATGACCTATTACGTTTTAGCAGGTGTTCTCTGGTTCCAATTTGGTCATTGTCTCGTCCAAAGGTACCTCTGACTCAAAGCAGTCCACATCGTTAAAGCGACCATCGTTTAAGCGCATAGAATTCTATACATTTATCACAATTAGAAATTAAAGAAGACGTTTGGTTTCTATTGAAATACTTATTGAACATCAGGGGCTCGTCGTTGTCTTCTTCCAGTGTTTTAGTGATACCAAATGTCAGCAGGTTGAGGTTTAATTCACATTCAGTGGTCAGAAATTCATAGACTCTAACTCGATGTCCATTAGATGGTGGTAATTTTAATAGACTTGGGCCCATATTGGTGAGACACGTTTATCAAGCTTTGACTAAGTCTGCTTTTCTTATATCTTGCCTTAAAATATAATAACTATTGACTAAACCTGATACAGTCGGATCTTCTCTATATTTCTAGTAATTGTCCGGCTCTGTGGAGAAGTGGTACAGAGCGCGTCTGTGACGTATAAGGTACCAAGTTTGATCCCTACCGCGGGAATTTGAGCATCCAGACCGTTCAGAAAGTAGTGACAAACTACTGAACGTATTTATATTGCCTAGAAAATCACTACAGCCAAAAAATGCAGGGTTGATGGCTACGTTCTGAATGGAATACTCTACCAATTTATATATAAATGTATATATCAAGTGACATTTTTTTTCCAGAACGTTGTCTTCATCGTGAATACCCTGAACGCCTCTATGTCCCGGGCAACCAGACCTGGATTGGTCACAGGCATGTGCATACATTCTTCAATATTGCTAGTCTCACACATGTGCTTTCACATTCGGGTTCTATGTTGTCTATTTTCATTATCGGTTTGATCTTTGTTTTGTCCGTGGTCATAATATTTGTTTTATGCGCATTTAGAATTATACATAAAAATTATACATAGAAAATAATAGAGATTTCATTCCAATAAATCTAAATGATGTGCAGAAATGTAAATAGTGCAACAACTTAGTTAGTGCAGGAAGTTAAATACAGCCGTAATTAAAATTGTTCTGGAGTGTAAATAATGCCGGAATTTAAATAGTGCAGGAATTTAAATAGTGCAGGAATTTAAATAATGCCGGAATTTGAATAGTGCAGGAGTTTAAATAGAACCTGAATTTAAATAGTGCAGGATTTTAAATAATGCCGGAATTTAAATAGTGCAGGAATTTAAATAGTGCAGGAATTTAAATAGTGCAGGAATTTAAATAGTGCAGGAATTTAAATAATGCCGGAGTTTAAATAGTGCAGGAATTTAAATAGTGCAGGAATTTAAATAGTGCAGGAATTTAAATAGTGCAGGAATTTAAATAGTGCCGGAGTTTAAATAGTGCAGGAATTTAAATAGTGCAGGAATTTAAATAGTGCAGGAATTTAAATAATGCCGGAATTTGAATAGTGCAGGAGTTTAAATAGAACCATAATTTAAATAGTGCAGGAATTTAAATAGTGCAGGAATTTAAATAATGCCGGAGTTTAAATAGTGCAGGAATTTAAATAGTGCAGGAATTTAAATAGTGCAGGAATTTAAATAGTGCAGGAATTTAAATAATGCCGGAATTTGAATAGTGCAGGAGTTTAAATAGAACCATAATTTAAATAGTGCAGGAATTTAAATAATGCCTAAATTTAAATAGTGCAGGAATTTAAATAGTGCAGGAATTTAAATAGTGCAGGAATTTAAATAATGCTAGAAGATAAATATCTTGCGAGCATATTTACAGACGATGAAGGAATGATCAGAGAGACCTAGACAAGAATTTAAAAAGGCAACTACGACATATATGAACAGATACCAATCTTGAAACACACATTTATCCCGAAAGAAAAAAAAATTCAATTTTCATACCAACATTGTGTTACCAATATTAAATGTGAACACTAACTAAAGAGCAAGTGAGAAAGCAATGCGTGAAATGAGATGTCTAAGTAAAGCAGCAAACAGAACAAGAAAAGATCAAGTCAGATGTCTAAGTAAAGCAGCAAACAGATCCAAAAGAGATCATGTGTGGAATAAAGAGATTGCAAGAATTGATGGAACAATATAATGTCTATGGTCAAATATATCGAATAACAAAAATTGAAATAGTTCAGAAACTTAATGAGAATTGGCCCTTATTTGCCAGCAGCAAGAGCATACAACATGAAAATTTAAACTGCAAGATATAGAGGAAGACCAAGAAGACAGTGACTTGAAGGAGTTATCAACATTCTGAGACATCACAATATTACTGCACATCAAGTGACCGAACGTGATACAACCAGATAACTGACCGTCATTCAATCCTGCGATGTCTTACAGTAAAAACAGAGAAAATAAAATAGATATAATAATAGAAAATGTGTCACCAATACTTTTTAATTTTTTTAATACACAATAAACAAAATAACCTAGTCCCCTTTCAGTAAAGTTACAGGACGCCACTGACAGCAAGTGACTGAAAGGCTGTACACGTGATGATGCAGCGAGTCAGTGACTTGTGAGTGTACTGTGATGTATAAACTACTCGTCTGAAGGCAAAACATTGCCCGTGAACTCTCCAATAACATTTCCAGGCGGATAGTAGTTCACTACAACTATTGATCTTCCGTCCCTGGCCTGTGACCGACCGACTCCAATCTCCGTGGAGTTACGCCACACCATTTGAGTAAAGTGTCCTGTTGTGAGACAAAAAAAAGCAGGTACATTATGTCGCTAGAGATACGAATCTTCAGATCAGAGGTCAGCAAACTTTCTGCTGGAATGGGGACCATCAAATTATGTTTTAGTACTTTGAATTACCACGTAGCATTTTATTTTAATCAGGGGCCACTGCATATAGCAATTTTATATCTTCTTTACGGACCGGTAAAATGGCTTGGCGGGCCGAAGTTCGCCCGCAAGCCATAGTTTGCCTACCCCTGGTCAGGATGCAAAATGTAATACCAGATTTTCTACGTTACGATACCAGCTTGGTGTATACATATACTAGAGGTGATGGTTACCGCCCTCATATAGTACAGCCACTGAAATGTGAGATCGCTAACATCTCACACCCCTACCGCGTTAATAAATGTTATGGGTTAACTTTGTTTTTTTTTTTACTTTACAAATATACTGCTAGTAGTACTTTTACATATATTTACATTTTCTAGCTATGCGGTTGACAATTATGCCAAGGGGGTTATAAGCAGCTTGATGCGTGCTTTCAACGGCACAGCTCAAAACTTGTAGAAAACTAAAAGTATTGTTACGGAAATTTTGGCAATGCGTGTTTACAACCAACTGTTATAGTTACGTCACAAATTTCGCAGCAAAACCTTAAATCTAGATTTCTGCTAAAGATTGCATTCAACAGGATAATATAGTGTCTTAGAACGGGTCTTCACTGAACGGGTCTCACTGAACGGGTCTTCACTGAACGGGTCTTCACTGAACGGGTCTAAATGAAGGTGGTCTCATTGAGTCGGCTTCACTTAATTTCTCCATCTGTACATTCAATGGACATCAAATTGAAACATACACCAGTAGTTAGTTTGTCCATCAGTGTATTGGCTAGTGAGTGACTGAGTGGATCGGCAGGTGAGTGAGTGAGTGAGTTAGTGAGTGAGTGAGTTGGTTGGAGTGTGAATGGATGTGTGGGTAGTTAAGTGAATCAATCAGTCAATGGGTTGTGAGTGAGTGAGTGAGTAGTTAGTTGATTGGTTTTTGGCTAGTTAAGTAGTTGATTAGTTAATTGATTGGTTAGTTGATTGATTGATTGTGTGGATGGTTGGTTAGTTAGTTTATGTGGTTGGTTATTTGCTTGGTTGGTTAGTTGGTTTATTGTTTTAGTTGTTGGTTATTTGATTTGATGGTTCGTTAGTTTATGTGGTTGCTTGATGTATCGTTGGTTTGTGTGTTTATTAGCTATTTTGATGGTTGATTGGTCGTCTGAGCGCCTTGGTACCTTAGTCGGTATGTTGGTCTATGAACTTATATAGATCTTGTATGTTTTTGTCACTGTAGAATTTCTTGCTGTCGGAAGCTGGGATGATGTTAACTTTAGTCATAGTTTTTATATAGAAGCTGTTGAGTTATAAATTGTTCTTCATACAATATTACAAAATTCGAGATTTGAATACATGCCATTATGATTGTGAGATTTAAGCTCTAACAAATCGACCATAAACTGCACATTTCACAAACTTAATATTAATACACTAAGAATTCATATAACATTTAATGAACATGAACAAACTTGAATATTTAGTGACCAACGGAAATGTCAGAGAGAAAAAGAATCAGAGGAAGACAAAGAGATGAGTGTGTAGATGAGTTGTTATTGTGACAGATGATCACCTGCCAAAGATACTTCTCTATGGTGAGTTGCGGAATGGCATACTCTCTCGCTGTGGCCACAAAGAGGATCTACAAGGACTTTATAAAGACCTCGCTACAAGCGTTTGAAATAAACAAAGATACATGGGAAGAACTTGTATAAAATAGAGATAAACGGTGCTCTACAGTCAAAAAAGGCGCAGTATCTTATGAAAAGCGGATAAATTCAGGAGATAAATAATGGAGAGTAGCTATAAAATCACGGGTACACCAACAACCATCTAGTGTTCATCTCATGCCGAAACTGTCCGAGTGCATTTGCTGCCAGAATATGGCTTATTATTTATCGACAATTCAGTCAAGGGCTTAACTCTTTTCACACATAGATGTAACAAATGGTCATCATCATCATGTAATGGACAAACAACAATAATGACATGGAAGACAGTCACCAACAGAACTTACTAACAACGACACGAGGTAAGGAGAGTTGTGGAGAAACGTGATCGTCTATACCTTTGTGCATGACACTTAACTGGCAGAAAATACACCATCACTCACCCTCAATATGTAGAAAGTAAACACACAATGTCCTACTACTTTCACACTACTCTTCACCTACCTATACACACACAAAAACCTGACTGTCTAAATTTACCAACTTCTTGAAGTAACAACAGATAGAAGATTCAGTATATTTCCAGAAATGAAGCCCATAATGAAAATCTCCATAAATATGGAAATCAACAATAAGTGAAACAGCTGTACAACTGTATAACGATAGTATTTAAGTAAAACACAAGGCGGTCAGCTTTACAACTAACGCAGAGATTATCAGACTATAGGGTGTCATGTGACGTATTCCTTCCAGAACGTTGTCTTCCCAATGAACTCTCTGAATCTCTCTATGTCTTGGGCGATGTGGCTTGCATTTTCTAGCGATGCATTCATGTTATCTTTAATGTCGTCAGTCCATCGCCTTCTTGGTCTGCCCTTTCTACTTTTTCCAGGTACTCTTCCCTCCATTATTTGTCTTTCTAAACAGTTGTGTCTCTTTATATGACCACACAGGCGTAGTTTTCTTTTTGAGAAAAAGTTCGATTAATCCATTGGAAATTTCTAGGCACAATATTCCCGTAGGTTGCCATTACTTTCGGGAAGGAACAACCGTTAATCGAGCACCGTAAAGAGAACGCATTCGTTCTAGTCGGCCATTTTGGCGGAAGCCAAAACTATAGGGTATGGGTACAAAAAAATACCAATAACATTATACAAGACAGTTTCAACGTTTCAACTTTACGATCTTTTACAAAAAAATACAAGACACACATTGAATAGTAAAATAACAGTAAAAGTAATGACACGATAACAAAAGCATTAGACTGCAGACATTTAACAACACAACATCCTAGGTGAAGCGAGACCTCTATCTATTGATGGGGTGGTGCTTTGTTGTGTTGTCGTTAATGTTGTTTTCATGCACAATTGTTTTATTTCGTTCTTGTTCCCATATTTTTAATGCACGTAACTATGACAACATTTGTGTATACGTTCGTCATTGTTACCTTGTATGTCTCTGTTAAATGCTTGCCGTCTTTCTTTTGTGATATTTCATTATTTTTTTTAAATGTTTATTCACTGTTTTCTTGTATTTTCTTGAAAAATACCTCAAGGTTGAAACAGTGAAACTATTTTATACAGTAATTTATATTTTTTCGTACCCATACCATACAGTCTGTGCGTTTATTGTAAACCTGATTGACACTGTACTATACGTGAGCACTATTCATTGTAAAGCTCATTGACATTGTACTATACGTGAGCACTATTCATTGTAAAGCGGATTGACACTGTACTCTACGTGAGCACTATTCATAAACATTAAATAGATCTCAACTCATCCATGCAGTTAAAGAAACGATGCTATCCACAGGCTTTGAGAAAAGGAACAAACAGTTTTTAGAATGAGAACAGAACCCATCAGACTAAAGAACGTATGGGAAGTTTGAAGTTGGCTACACCGATATGTCCCTCTGTGGACAAACACGACAAAACACAGGAACATAGTTTACATATCTGCTCACTGCACTACACCACAAGACGAATTCTATGGACATCTGAAACAGCTCTGATGGACAAGCTCTACGGCCCTGTCTCGAGGTTTGTGATCACAGAACATTCAACTGGTGAGATCCATATCTGCGTCTGACTTCGACTGGAGAACGAAGAAAAACAAGAAGAAGAACTAGAGAAATTCACGTACCAGTACAATTTATATATTGTTCTATGTCACAATCTTAATCTCCATAGTGACTAGAGATACGAGACATAGTGACTAGAGATGCGAGACATAGTGACTAGAGATGCGAGACACTTGATGTCTTGATTATACTCGATATTATTTTAGGGTATGGGAATTGGCAGAATTTCAAAAACGTCTTCATTCAAGTTGCAAGTCGAATTTGTGTCAGCTGACCGGACCTAGTTCATATCTCGTCTGCTAAAATATGTTTATATTTTTAAAAACTATTTAAGCACTCTCTAGCAATTCTCGGTGGACCTACCTTACAATCTACCCTACAATCTACCCTACAATCTATCCTACAATCTACCCTACAATCTACCCTAGAATCTATCCTACAATCTACCCTACAATCTACCCTACAATTTATACTACAATCTACCCTATAATCTACCTTACAATCTGCCCTACAACCTACCTTACTAATGTAAGCATGAGTTTTACCTACCAGCTGTAAGAACTGTGGGTTCCACCCCAAACTCGTGATTTCTGACCTCACTGTACCACTGGTCACACACTTCTTGGGCTATGTTTAGAACAAATGAAACAGTGGAAAGAGTATTATTAAAAAGTGCACAGACGCTTTTAAACACTTCTGAAGTACAGGATAGAACATCTATGACAAACATTCAAACACTCTAAACCAGTGTTTCCCAACCTTTTCCTTACAATGCCCCACCTAATTTATTCTGATCCCCCCCCCCCCCAAGTAACATAAAAATATTTGTTGTATTCAAAAAGTGACGCCTAATTACATTTCTTTGAATTGACTACCTGGACAATCAAACTGCCCCCCCCCCCCCCGTAGAACGTGAGCCCCACATTGGGAAACACTGCTTTAGACAAAGATCGCTGCCTAACAACGGTGGCTGTAGTTGAGCTTACAACAAACTCGGTATATATACAAAAATGTCTTTAAAGACACACTATCGCTAAAATCGTCCAAACGTAGAAAAAAATCATACATGCCTTCACTCATTCATTACTCGGTTGTTTTTCAGGTTCATTACGGAATAATATGTCCACATTCCAAAGTTTTAATAATATATGAACGTTCATACATCTCGCGTGACTGGGGGATTAAAAAGTCTACTACTTCTGCTGGCGATGAAAAGTTCTGCTGCTACTCTACGCACCGAGATTCCACCCCCTCCAACGCCCCATAGATCATCCAGGGGGGGGGGAGGTTCTCAGTGCGTAGAGTGCTGTTCGTTGGATGCACGGTTTATGCGTTTTTATCAACATTTTGTCTTTTTTTAAAATAGTTCATGGTTTTGTTCCGTTAAAAAAGTGGACACATTATCCCATTAATACCTTTTTTTTTCTCCACGCTTCTATTACTATACTTCGAGATTAGAGTCAAAAAACAATTTTTAAAAATTCCAAAAATTTTGAATATTTTAGTCCCATTTTTACCTCCTCATTCTTGTTAACTTCTTGGAAATAATTAAGGGACCCCCCCCCCCCACTGTCCTGCTTATTTATGTCTAATAAAATTACCCCCACCCCGTTAAAATTTGTTAGCAGAAAAAGCACCATAACACTACATTATTTGCTTCACAATTTTAGAAAATGTGTTGCAATTTCAAACTATTTAATTGGTATATTTTTAAAACAGTATTGCTGACATCAACGTTTGTCAAACCTCCCCCTTGTCATCAACTGTCAAACTTTTCCGATTCCCCCCAATTGTTGACGAAATGAATGGACTGTCCCTTACTCCATCCTTCCATTGCTTCACATTTTTATTACTCCACTTTTCCCTTACTCCACTTACAGCATTCCACCGTTTAGTTTTCACATTCATTGTGACAAATATTTTTTTTTTCATTACTTTATCATTCCACTATATCATAACGAAATAATTTTATGTACAATTCCATTACTTCACCTTTACATTACAATGTACATCCATTATTCCCATCTTACCTTACTACGAACATCCATTACTCCCGCCTTACCTTACTACGAACATCCATTACTCCAACATTACCAAGCTACGAACGTCCATTACTCCAACATTGCCAAGCTACGAACGTCCATTACTCCAACATTACCAAGCTACGAACATCCATTGCTCAAGCCTTACCTTACTACGAACATACATTACTCCACCTTTACATTAGCATAAACATCCATTATTCCAGCCTTATCATACTACGAACATCCATTACTCCGATATTCCATCTACTTTCACAGACAATCCTAAACTTACGTTTGTAAACGGAATTGTTCGATGTCCATTTCATGGCGATGTTTTCTCCTATTCTGACGCCTCTCAGTTTGTATCCACTGTGAGCAAGATCCGGAACTTGTGCCAGTTCATCCGCCCATCTCTGTGCCATCTCCAACATTTCTTCATTTAGCCTAGAGATTCAGATTGTTTACCGAGTGTGAAAAATTGCCAGATTGGAAAATACAATATAAGTTATCTGTAAAAGTAATTATATACAAAACTCCACAGACAGTGGAAAGTTGCGTGACTGTTGTTGGTAGCTATGGTCAAGTGGTTGTTGA
Source organism: Meghimatium bilineatum (assembly GCA_034231615.1). Classification (NCBI taxonomy): domain Eukaryota; kingdom Metazoa; phylum Mollusca; class Gastropoda; order Stylommatophora; family Philomycidae; genus Meghimatium; species Meghimatium bilineatum. The sequence goes on from CM067321.1 coordinate 9,489,956, forward strand.
GGTCATTATGGCAATGGTGGCGGCTATGATGATAATAACGATGATGATAAAGACTATATACCGATTTTGATTGTTGCGATGACGACGCTTCAGTGGTGATAATACTTATGAATATGATGGTGGTTGTGGTTGTGGTTGTAGTGGAAGCGGCGGTGTCTAACAACTTTCCAGACGATAGCATTATTGTTGTGCTATAAGAAATATAATCTACACTAAATGGCAATGATGGATGTAACTCACAAGATTAATCTGAGCCACACAGAGTGTTCCACAATATGTACAAGAAACCACATGCCCATTTGTACCATCATGTACTGTTGTGTCTTCTTAGAGTTGCAGCCCTTGAACTAACTGATATCCCTTTCTACTTTGTCTTTATAATATTCGTGATCTTTCCCTTCCATACAACACGACGCACGGCGTTATGTTCCCATGTTTCCGTAGCAATACCTGTAGTAAGTATATCGCGTTTTCATACAACTTTGTATCGAAGTAAATGCCGACGCATTTTCCTACAGCCTATCCCCAAACTTTCCTTACTCGTCTCCTGTGACATGCATGGAAAGAAGATAGAGGTCCTACTTTTTCACACTAAACTAGAAGTCCATGCTATACTTGCCACACAGGTGGAATATTTTGACAGAAGAAAAAAGTAAGAATTGAAACAAAACATACATTTAGCCGTGAGTGGGGGACAAAAGTAATAAATTGGGACAAAACATACATTTAGCCCATGAGTGGGGGGGGGGCAAAAGTATTAAATTGGGACGAAACATACATTTAGCCCATGAGTGGGGGGGGGGGCAAAAAGACATACATGAAGCATATACATTTGTGGAGATGAAAGTTTGTGGGAGTTCTACTGGAAGAAACGGCTCGCTCTATAGTCTACTACATGTGACAGGTCGACAAAGACGTCGCTGGACAAGAGATATTCAGGAATACGTTCACGTGTTGCTAGGGGAATCGGGACAACTTGTCAGAGACCGCGGGGATTTCAAGAGATTTATAATGAAGACTACACTCAGGAAATAATACGTCAAATGATAAACACAAATGTGATAGTTTGATATCTCAATGTGATAGTTTGATATCTCAATGTGATAGGTTGATATCTCAATGTGATAGTTTGATATCTCAATGTGATAGTTTGATATCTCAATGTGATAGGTTGATATCTCAATGTGATAGGTTGATATCTCAATGTGATAGGTTGATATCTCAATGTGATAGGTTGATATCTCAATGTGATAGGTTGATATCTCAATGTGATAAGTTGATACCTCAATGTGATAGCTTTTGTCTCAATGTGATAGTTTGATATCTCAATGTGATAGGTTGATATCTCAATGTGATAGGTTGATATCTCAATGTGATAGTTTGATATCTCAATGTGATAGGTTGACATCTCAATGTGCTAGCTTTGTGTCTCAATGTGATAGGTTGATATCTCAATGTGCTAGCTTTGTGTCTCAATGTGATAGGTTGATATCTCAATGTGCTAGCTTTGTGTCTCAATGTGATAGTTTGATACCTCAATGTGATAGGTTGATATCTCAATGTGATAGGTTGATATCTCAATGTGATAGTTTTATACCTCAATGTGATAGTTTTATACCTTAATGAGTACGCCTTGTGTTTTCGCCTATACTCCCCGTGCATTCTAGTAACTTCCTCCGAAAACTCTTGGGGGTTGAGGACTCCTAGTTTCTGAGACAGAAACCACACGTTACTCAGATTCAGATAAGAAACATGCGTACTAATGTAAACATAGTTGGAGTTATGGGCCCTGAACACTTATGTAGATATTTAGGAAATGAGAGAGAGTGGCCGAAAGAGAGACACCGACAGTAAGAGAGAGAGATACCGAGAGTGAGAGAGTGAGAGAGAGATACCGAGAATGAGAGAGAGATACCGAGAATGAGAGAGAGAAACCGAGAATGAGAGAGAGATACCGAGAATGAGAGAGAGATACCGAGAATGAGAGAGAGATACCGAGAATGAGAGAGAGAGAGATACCGAGAATAAGAGAGAGATACCGAGAATGAGAGAGAGATACCGAGAATGAGAGAGAGATACTGAGAATGAGAGAGAGATACCGAGAATGAGAGATACCGAGAATGAGAGATACCGAGAATGAGAGATACAGAGAATGAGAGAGAGATACCGAGAATGAGAGAGAGATACCGAGAATGAGAGAGATCGAGAGTGAGAGACAGAGTGAGATAGAGAAACGCCTAGATTGAGAGAGATTGAAAGAGAGACCGAGAGAGAGACACTGAAAGAGGCCATAAGAGAGAAAGACCAAAACAGAAAAAGAAGATGGAAGTGAATATGGAAGTGAATATGGAAGTGAATATGGAAGTGAATTTAATGTAAAATTATAAACATCTTAATGTCATATGGATGTCCTACTAGCATATGTGTATCTTAGTAACATATCGATATCCTAACAACATACGGTTCTCATACTAACATATACATGTACTACTAACATATGCATGTCCTACTAACATATACATGTACTACTAACATATACATGTCCTACTAACATATGCATGTCCTACTAACATATGCATGTCCTACTAACATATGCATGTCCTACTAACATATTGATAGTCTGTTCTTTCGGAGCAGACTCACGGTGAATATTGACTTGACTATTCCTAGGGGTGACGGCATCTTAAAGCCTGAAAGGGAGTTCACCTATTAAACTTTAAAATCTTTATCCATTTAAAGGATTACCTCCCATTTGAACAACCCATCACCCCCTAAAATGGGTCAAATTCATGTCTGCCGTGAGATTTCTCCGAAAGAACCGGTTGTCCTACTAACATATGAATGTCATACTAACATATAGATGTCCTACTAACATATAGATATCCCACTAACATATAGATATCCTACTAACATATAGATGTCCCACTAACATATAGATGTCCTACTACCATATAAATGTCCCCCTAACATATAGATGTCTTACTAACATATAGATGTCCCCCTAACATATAGATGTTCTACTAACATATACATGTCCCCCTAACATATAGATATCCCAATAATGTATAGATATCCCACTAACATATAGATGTCCCACTAACATATAGATGTCCTACTAACATATAAATGTCCCCCTAACATATAGATATCCCACTAACATATAGATGTCCCCCTAACATATAGATGTTCTACTAACATATAAATGTTATACTAGAGTAAAGTGTGAAACGGGATAATACAGTTTTGCTAACAATACGAAAAATACATAGGCATACATAGAAATCGACTTTTCGACCTACAGGCCTTTATCAAGGATAACATGCACCTATAAATCAAAAACGACAAGTAGGGACAATACAACTTGCGTTCAAATGTCTAGTGAAATAACCGAGGGAATAGAAATGCGGTCAAGGTGACACAAACAGGAAATGTACAGAAACAGGAAGTATACAAAAACTCGCGATGACATGTGCCGTTGAAATGGACGTCCACATGATAACCTAAATGGTCTTTGATGCTATACTAACATACTAACACTCTCTAACCCTCTCTAACACTCAGAAGTCTTCTCCCTTTGACAGGGTCAAGCTTGTCCTGACTTTCCACCAGCATAGCGCTGCTGTTCGTCATATTCTACTCCGACACCTTTCACTATCCAGTTTGATCCGGAGACGCGTGAAGTGTTCTGCGATCCCCCCCCCCCCCTTCTGGTTACGTACAAATGGGACAAGAACCTCACGTATCTACTGGTCCGGAGTCATCTTAGGTTTGACGTCCCCTATCATTCTAGCACTATCAGCTGCAATCGCCCTAGATGCTACACCTATCCATATGTTACCCATACCCGGTCCGTCACATTCCCTAAGATCACCTTCTCTATTGAGGAGAGCTTCTCCTTTGTGTCCCGGAATGTCATTTATGATATTATCTACAAGCGCTGCACCACGACGTACATAGGTGAGTGGTAGGAGGCTTGCTGGCCGTTTCTGCGAGCACCTACACAGCATCAAACACCATTCGGGCTATCATGTGGACGTTCATTTCAACGACACAAGCCATCGGGGAGCCCAGAATATTCAGGTGACGGCCATAAAAGCATGCTTCTCAGACGACCGGACCCGTCTGGCGCTTGTGAACCGCTATATATACGAATTTGGCACTCTGAAGCCTTTGGGAATGAATGAGTGCTAACATACGCATACTATTGGGTTGTTCTGCCTCGTTTTCTGTCTCGTTTTCACATGTTTTCGGGACTGATTTAGTATACTTCCTGTTTCTGTACATTTCCTGTTTGTGTCACCTTGACCTCGTTTCTATTCTCTCGGTTATTTCACTAAACATATAACGCAAGTTGTATCTTCCCTACTTGTCATTTTTTATTTATAGATGTATATTATCCTTGATAAAGGCATTTCGGTCTAAAAGTTGATTTCTGTGTGTCCCTATGTTTATGTCGTATTATTAGCAAAACTTTCCCGTTTCAAGCTTTACCTGCAATTTGGATTATACTAGAGTATAAATATCGTGCACGGGCGTACCTTCAAATACATGCAGATAAGGAACACCCGTTGCATTCCGAAATACAGAAAGTTAAAGGCAGCAGACTCAAGAGAGGAAGGTCGTGGATGGGACGTGCTGAAGATGTAATATAAAGCGTGTGCCGATTACAGGATGTGGCAGTTGGTGCGGAATGGATAGGTCTACCCACAGATTTCGAAACTTTTTTGAGAGTAGTAATATCACTTAGCAGGGAATGCAGAGAATGGTGTCCCACAGCTGTGGAGAAAGAAGTGCAGGCTTTAATCAGTGAGAATACCAAAGAGGGGGATGTGATTATATACACTGATGGATCTGTAATTAGGTATGTTCGCAGTGCTTGGGCCTTTACAGCTCAGTGCGCAGGTAAAACGATCAAGGAGGAAAGTGGTGCCTTTGCGGTCACTACGAGTAGTATGACCATGGAGACTATGGCGGTGACCAAGGCATTTGAGTGGCTACGCACACAGAAAGTAACGCAGGTCTGCATCTTGAGTGACTCTATGAGTATGATTAAGAAGGTACAAGTGGGTCTCGTTCGCGAACAGTGGATTGAGGCCTTGAGAAATGCGAGCTTGAAGGCGGTTACATTTATTTTCGTGCCGGGACATGTGGGCGTTCGAGGCAATGAAAGAGCGGATCAACTGGCATCGTGTGCGATTGTGGCAAAGGGCGATTGGGGCAATGGATCGCGCTGACGTTTTGAACTCCTTAAGATATATAACACGCGAGAGTGAGACGAATGTGGATGATGATTCCTTTTCAATGGCTAGGATTAAAGATCAGGGATTGAGATGCGGTGTTGCTAGAGGTGAAAATTTTGGAGGGCGCAGAAGAATGATGGTCAACCAGCATAGGACCGGTACTGTCAGCAGAAGTGTGATGGCGGATACACTCAAGGAGAGATCGAAGCAACTATGGATGTGTCCAGTTTGCAGTGATGATGATCCGACGACTAACATAAATATTGCACTAAAATATGGATGTCCCACTAACATATGGATGTCCCAGAAACGAGGCTAACTCCGTATTTCCCAATACGCATCAATGGCATGCAACATGAAAAAGTTATTATTTTGTGTAACGTTTATAAGAAGAAAACATTGGAATTATATTGACCATAAGCTTAGAGTGAATGAAAACAAACTTCCTAAACAAACCTTCATATGGAAGGCAGAGGACAAAATAAGAGTAGATTGTTCAAAAGAAACTCTACACAAAACAATCAAATGAGAAAGTTCAATATTGTGCATAAGAAATACACAAATAATAGTAACTTGGAGGTAGACATGGAAAGACATCATTACTTCCCTTATGTGTCATCTTTTTCCTAAAAGCAATTAACTAGTTCAACTGAAGTAAACTAAATTATACTGTATTAACTGAACTAACTTACTTAACTAACAAGCTAGCTAGACTAACTAATTAGTTAACTGACTAATTGATACGACTGTACTACACCATCATCAAGTGCCGTCTCCACAACGCTGCAACATACCTCCAATATCCCCTGTCTCTTGTTTTGATGGTGCACTCAGCTAGACTATAACCTGTCCATCTTGTGATGTAACTCTCTCACTTATATCTCTATCTACCTCTTGCTAACTTTACCCTCAAGTAAGGTCTTCAATAAGGTGTAATGTCTTTTAACGTGTCCAAAATATTTTATTTGCCTGATCTTTATTTGCCTTAGTAATTCTTTCTTCATATTCAGTGTTTTTACCATACACTTAGAGTAGATGACAACAGACTTTCTAAACAAACATTGATATGCAAGGCAGAGAACAGAAGATAGGAAGATTTTTCACATAACTGTACTACATAATTTTGTACAAATGTTAATATAACAGCTAGATATAACTGCAGGAAATTGTACCCAGACTGGTGGGGGTCCCTTCTGCAGGAGATCAATGAGTGCGAAGAAAGACATGACGATCTTGATATTGGATGACGCCTCTTGATTCTGGGATGATGTCCCTTAGGTGATTCTGGGATGATGTCCCTTAGGTGATTCTGGGATGATGTCCCTTAGGTGATTCTGGGATGATGTCCCTTAGGTGATTCTGGGATGATGTCCCTTAGGTGATTCTGGGATGAAGCCCTGCTGTCGTTAGGTCAATGAATACAGGGATTCAATTCTGTCGATGTTCTGCACAGAAAATAAATATTAAGTGATTAAATAAGAAAATAATCCTGAGAGCTGTTGTAAAATGGACTGTGACGTGTGGGCCATGTTGGTGTAATATTTGATTGAACGATGTTGAGTTACCAAAATTGGTGACACTCGAAGGATTTACCGTAAAAAAATCTGGCTACGGACATAATGTTTATGTAACTAGAAACATAAAATATACGACAAACTGCACATTAGATGATGTTGATGTCCAAATGCTGATAAGTAATGCTACTTTTGTCAGCACAATGCCATTCTTAAAATATAAATATATAAAAGTGCAGGTCTTCTGAAGTTGACTTAATGATCCATACGGTAAGTTAGCTTCTTGTTTGACTGGCATTGTGGGTTTTATTGTTTGCTGCAGACATCTCCATCCTAAAGAATGATATGCAAATGTCATCCTCTATCTGATACTGGTCGTGTAGACAATTGCCCTCATGAAGCCTCCATGAAAAGTCTTTGCTTTTGGGGATTCAAGTGAGGTTCACAGAGATGCATTTCCCACTAGTCACAAGCGCTCGAGAAGCAGGCATTGATCCTTCATTCTGTGGTTGATTATTTGCTGAGATGGTGATACGTCCTGCATCATATGCCATCACGTTTCTCCTAAGCATCGAGTTTTAAGATAAGAGTTTTCTTGACCCTGCTTCCAGTATCTCAAGATTAAGGCATGTTCTGCCTGTGGGTGTCATGTCAGTTTGCAAGCCCCTCTCGTTGCAGCTGGGACATTAGGAAGGGCCCGGATCCACTCAAGGTAGAGATGTTCCTCCTCATCATTCAGGATCCTTAGTGAGGTCGTCGAGATTAGACAAGAAAGTGTAGAAGACAATAAAATAAAAAGAAGGAGAGACCTGGGTATACAGTTAAGCACTCGGTCGCTGCCATAAAAAGCTTTGTTTGAAACAGGAGTACCTCGTGAAGATGTTGCTATGAGTGCGTTTGTGTATATTTCTGCAAGAAGTTTAGTATCAGCCGGACAATAGCTTCCTCAGCAATTCCGCAGCAATCAGCTGCACCTGGACTGTGAGAAGCTGTTGTGGAACGTTTCACGAAGTCCTTGACTGTAAACGGGACTGTAAACGAAGTCCACTGTCTTCTCCAGGTCAGAGCGGCTGCCCCAAAGCTTTTGCCTCAAGTCTGTATCCTCTGGCCAGGTCTACTGTCTCTGCTCTTTGTATGTTGGGCAGTCCTGAAGTATGTGTTCTGGAGTCTGGGTTCCGGATCCACATGGACATTCATCTGTGTATGAGATTCTTAATCGATAAAGGTGACCCAACAGTCTGCAGTGGCCTGTTCTAAGGCGAAATATTGTGGTCTGTTGATATCTTTGGAGGAGATATATTGCATCATGTTCGTATTCCTCTTCCATTTCTTTCTTCCACTTTGCTGAGTATGTGTTGCGGATTATTGTTTTTACTTCTCCGTAAGACAGTGGGTGTCTGTGTTGCTCCATTTCGCTTCCGGCTTTTGACAGAGCATCCGCTTTCTCATTTCCCATGATTCCACAGTGTGATGGTATCCAGTGAAGGGCAATAGCTGTTGATTTTTGGATCTGTCTTAGCTCATGTCTGATGTTGTACAGAAGGCTTTCGTTCCTGTTGCTCTGGATTCCAGTAGGGATCTGCAATCTGTGAATATGGCTATCTTCTTTGGTCTTGGCAGTCCTGGTTCAGTGAAGGCTTTTAGTGCTTGATGGAGTGCAACTTCTTCTGCTCTAAAATTAGAGGAGTATTTCCCGGTTGGAAAAGCTTTTGATATTGTCTTCCCATATTTGAGTCTTATAAAAATTCCACCTCCTGCATTCCTTACTGCTCTTTCTGCCGATCCATCTGTGTAGACATGTGTCCAATCCTTGGGATTGTATTTTATTTCTATCATCTCCAGTGTCAATGCTTTTAGCTGAGGTGGAGTTTGGTATTCCTTATTAATTATTCCAGGAACCTGTGTTATTATGGAGACATTCTGGAGACTATTGCCTTGCTCTTCAAAGTCCGTTAGTGTTTCGATTTCATGTGGGAGGTTTGTGAGGATTTCTTTATGTTGTTCATGGATATCTTTAGAGATGTGACAGAAGCTGGTTCTCTTCAACCTGCTTGTGGTTGATCTAGAAATTTGCGCATACATCGGATGGTTTGGCATGCGCTTAATTTTTCCCCTTTGAACAAGCACTCTTTCTTCTCTTCTGTCATCCAGTGGGCGGATGTTTACATGTTTTTCCATTGCATGGATTGGAGTGGTTTTCATCCCTCCAGAGATAAGTCGAAGTCCTGCATTTTGTACTTTAGATAGGCGATTAGTATTTGTTTTTGATGCTGATGACCAGGCTGTCATTCCATATCCTACTACAGGTCTGACTGTACCCATGTAGATTTTTCTGATAATATTTCCATTTGCTCCCCAGCTTGTTCCTGCAAGTTTCTTCATCAAGGATAGCCTCCTGGTTGCTTTTTGCTCGGTGGTTATTAGGTGTGATTTCCAGGTGAGTCGCTTGTCTAGTGTGACCACTAGATATGTAGGGTTCTCCACATGTGCTAGCTCACTTCCATTTATTTTTAAGATTTGCTTTTTCTTGGTGGTTTGAAAGTGAGAAGATGGTTGTCACCGTTTTGGAGAGGTTGATCTGGATTCCCCAGTCAGATGCCCATTCATTTAAGGTGTCAAGTGATGTCTGCATTCTGTTTTTTGCAGTGGATAAGTTTCCTGCCGCACTCCAGGCAGCAAAGTCATCTGCATGAAGAGCCTTTGAAATATGATATGACAGTTTCTCTCCCATATCATTGATGAATACTAGGAAGAGGGTAGGAGAGATCACTCCTCCTTGGGGTACTCCTTGTTGGAGAGTAACACGTTTGCTTAGTTTACCATCTACTTTTACTCTTGCAGTGCGGTAGCAGAGGAAATCTTTTAACCAGCTAAACATTCTGCCTTCAATTTTGTTTTGGAGAAGCTTGAAGAGGACTCCCTCTTTCCACACCTTATCGAAGGCCTTACTTAAGTCCATAAAAGTAGCCAGCACTTTTTCCTTCTTTTTGAAAGCATTTTCGATTTCCTGTGCTAGGTATGTTAGCTGGTCTTCAGTGCTTCGATTTTTCCTATAGGCCGACTGTGTCTTGGTGAGCTTTTGGTTTTCTTCTAGGTATTTTATCAGTCTAGAGTTGACCATTCTCTCCATTGTTTTCCCTATGCAACTCAAGAGGCTGACTGATCGGTAGCTTGACTTGCTTGTTTTTCCTTTTTGTTTTTTCCCAATTGGGATGATGACAGCTTCACGCCACAAGTCTGGAATTTTACCAGTTTTCCATGATTGGTTGAAGATGGAAAGGAGCTTATTTCTGCTGATTGGCCCTAGGTTCCTGATCATATCATTGGTTATGCCGTCTTTTCCTGGGGCCTTTTTTTTTTTTAGTTTTCCTATGGCACCATTTAGTTCTGCGATGGTGAAGGGTGTCTTCATGCAGGGCTCTGGATTTTGATTCTTCAGTTTTCTTTTAATTTCTTTTTTGACTTCTTTGATACGTGTATGAGAGAGTGGTGTTATGCTTTCTTCCTTGTAGAAGTCAGCTGAAATGTTTGCTGCTATTTTCCCTGTGTGGAATTTTCCCTCTTCTTCGATGACAGTCTTGTAGTGTGAATTCTTTGTTTCTTCATTTAGAGTTCTTGTAAGGTTCCATAATTTACTTGTGTCTTTTGTCATGTTTAGACTGATGTTCTTTTCATGCCAGCTCTTTTGTATCTCTGTTCTTTTCTGCTCATTGAACGTTTGTTTGATTTCATTGTGTTTCTTTGTGTTTTCTGCTGTAGGTTTTTGCTCCATTGTATGTCTTGCATCATTCAGCTCGTTATGCAATTTTTCTAGAGTCTCACTCCAATAAGACTTGTATTCTCTTCGTCTGCCCCCTGGGATTGCCTTCTGTGCGGAATGTAGTATCACTTTGTTTATTTGTGAGATGTTATGGTTTATGTTGTTAATGAGGGTGATATTCTGGCAAAGCTGGTCTGTTTGTTCACTGAAGAGGGTCCAATTTGCTTTTTTTAAGTTCCAGCTTGGGGACATGCTATGATGTCCTGTACTTCCTGACTTGGCGATTTGCAGGATGACTGGTACATGGTCACTTCCTCCCAGTTGACTTTCTACTATTCTTGTAATGTGTCTATCTATGTCATCTGTTACCATGGCAAGGTCTGGTGAGCTAGTTTTTTTCTAGACTCTGGAGTAGAATGTTGGTGTATCATCTGGCTGGTTTATTAGAATTAGTTTATTTTCCATCATCCAGTCATCAATCTCTTCACCCCTTTGATCCATATCCTCGTAGCCCCAGCTTGGTGAGTGGCCATTGAAGTCACCCACTATTAAGTGACTCGATTCCTCTATCTTTAGTTTACAAAGTTCCATTTTGGTGGCAGGAGGGCTGTAGAAGTTTGTTATTGATATTTCTCCACCAGGTAGCAACAATGTTACTGTTATATGTTGCAGTTCTCCTTCTCCGGATCTTTTAACTTCTGCTGCTGGTATTGATGTTTTACTAACGTCAGTATACCTTCTTTGACTCTTTTGAGTCGATCTTGGCGGAAGGACTCATAACCTCTAACAAAGAATATCTGTGTGTCCTTTAGGTGCGTCTCTTGTATGCACATTATGTCAATCTGGTTTTTCCTCATGAATTCCTGTAGCTCAGGCTTTTTGTTTCGCACTCCTTCCGCATTCCACTGAGCAACTTTGAGGCATTCGGCATTCTAATTATCATGTATAGAGAAAAAGAAAATTTACCACTTCAGACATTACACCGGATACAATCTTAAACACTGTCTGTTTTGCATTCAAGAGTACAAAATAGTGCAATCACGCATAAATCATACCAATTGTATGATAAACTAATCATGTATAAATAGGGTCTTACATGTATACTATGACTGAAAACATTTTTTTATGTGTTTGCGATGTCTGTTGACAAGTAAACTTTTGATCTATATCGTGTATAAACGAAAATTGAAACCAATGACACTATATATCTATATATACGACCGTATAACAGATCTATGACAGCAATAGATGCATGACATCACAAAGATATAATATTGATATAAAACGTAATATAACTGGTATCAATGGATATTTGATTTGCATCAAGAGATGTATGGTATATATGAACACGTGTATGATTGACATCAATAGATGTATGATTGACATCAATAGATGTATGATTGACATCAATAGATGTATGATTGACCACAATAGATGTATGATTGACATCAATAGATGTATGATTGACCACAATAGATGTATGATTGACATCAATAGATGTATGATTGACCACAATAGATGTATGATTGACATCAATAGATGTATGATTGACATCAATAGATTTATGTTTGACCGCAGTAGATGTATGATTCATATCAATATATGTATGATTGGCCGCAATAGATGTATGATTGACATCAATAGATGTATGATTGACCACAATAGATGTATGATTGACATCAATAGATGTATGATTTACCGCAATAGATGTATGATTGACATGAATAGATGTATGATTGACCGCAATAGATGTATGATTGACATCAATAGATTTATGTTTGACCGCAATAGATGTATGATTGAAATCAATAGATGTATGATTGACCGCAATAGATGTATGATTGACATGAATAGATGTATGATTGACCGCAATAGATGTATGATTGACATCAATAGATTTATGTTTGACCGCAATAGATGTATGATTGAAATCAATAGATGTATGATTGACCGCAATAGATGTTTGGTTGACATCAATATATGTATGATTAACCGCAATAGATGTATGATTGACATCAATAGATGTATGATTGACCGCAATAGATGTATGATTGATATCAATAGGTGTATGATTGACCGCAATAGATGTATAATTGACATCAATAGATGTATGATTGACATCAATAGATGTATGATTGACATCAATAGATGTATGATTGACATCAATAGATGTATGATTTTCATCAATAGATGTATGATTGACCGCAATAGATGTATGATTGATATCAATAGATGTATGATTGACCGCAATAGATGTATGATTGACATCAATAGATGTATGATTGACATCAATAGATGTATGATACCAACAAGTATATGATTTATACCAACAAGTGTATGATTTATACCAACAAGTGTATGATTTATACCAACAAGTGTATGATTTATACCAACAAGTATATGATTTATACCAACAAGTGTATGATTTATACCAACAAGTGTATGATTTATACCAACAAGTGTATGATTTATACCAACAAGTGTATGATTTATACCAACAAGTGTATGATTTATACCAACAAGTGTATGATTTATACCAACAAGTGTATGATTTATACCAACAAGTGTATGATTTATACCAACAAGTGTATGATTTATACCAACAAGTGTATGATTTATACCAACAAGTGTATGATTTATACCAACAAGTGTATGATTTATACCAACAAGTGTATGATTTATACCAACAAGTGTATGATTTATACCAACAAGTGTATGATTTATACCAACAAGTGTATGATTTATACCAACAAGTGTATGATTTATACCAACAAGTGTATGAAGGACATCAAAAGAAGACATTGTGTACAGTAGTTGTTGTCCTAATATTTTCATGGACGTAAAATCTTCGACGTCATTGGATAATGCCAGGAGGACCACTAACATAAGTAACCGTCATCTACTGATGTAGTCTTTGTGACTTGATTAACATAAGTAACCGCCATCTACTGATAGAGGCTTTGTGACTTGATTAACATAAGTAACTGCCATCTACTGATAGAGACTTTGTGACTTGATTAACATAAGTAACTGCCATCTACTGATAGAGGCTTTGTGACTTGATTAACATAAGTAACCGCCATCTACTGATAGAGGCTTTGTGACTTGATTAACATAAGTAACTGCCATCTACTGATAGAGGCTTTGTGACTTGATTAACATAAGTAACCGCCATCTACTGATAGAGACTTTGTGACTTGATTAACATAAGTAACTGCCATCTACTGATAGAGGCTTTGTGACTTGATTAACATAAGTAACCGCCATCTACTGATAGAGGCTTTGTGACTTGATTAACATAAGTAACTGCCATCTACTGATAGAGGCTTTGTGACTTGATTAACATAAGTAACTGCCATCTACTGATAGAGACTTTGTGACTTGATTAACATAAGTAACCGCCATCTACTGATAGAGGCTTTGTGACTTGATTAACATAAGTAACCGCCATCTACTGATAGAGGCTTTGTGACTTGATTAACATAAGTAACCGCCATCTACTGATAGAGGCTTTGTGACTTGATTAACATAAGTAACCGCCATCTACTGATAGAGGCTTTGTGACTTGATTAACATAAGTAACCGCCATCTACTGATAGAGGCTTTGTGACTTGATTAACATAAGTAACCGCCATCTACTGATAGAGGCTTTGTGACTTGATTAACATAAGAAACCGCCATCTACTGATAGAGGCTTTGTGACTTGATTATTAATGTGTCGAAATATGATATATAACTACAAATGGTCAAGAAAAGTATATTGATAAGATAATGTGGACATATATTAACACTCAGTCATTGAAGTATTTGAGGAATCACAGCAATGCGTGACTTGTACAATGGAATCCCATTATTACAACTTGGTCCAGACCGACAAAATATGTATGTAATAACAGACATTCGCGATATACCGCACAAAGAGTAAAGAATAAATATAATTGGGGATTTTGAAAAGTGTTGTTATATAGGAAAATGTGTTGTAAAAGAATGCGCTATAGAGGAATTTCACTTTATAAACGTCCATCCACCATACCTTGGGTCATATTTAAAGAGAATATGCAAATATAAATGTGCTGATATATTTCAGAGATCTTGGAAACGTCTAGCATGGAGAGCATCTACGCTGTGTTGCTCAGGTCTCAACTTAGCTAAGCAGATCACATAATCCGAGTGTCAGATGAACGTCTTTCAAACAGACTGTACTATAGTAAACTGTATATAGCTCAGGGTGTAAGTAGAAGCCAGAAAAAAACGTTCAAGGGCCACATGAAGACATTTCTCGAGAACTGCAGTATTGACCCAAGCTCTTGTGATACCACAGTTCTTGATCGTCCAACCTGCATGGTCAGATCAGTGCCAAGTATTAAAATATTTAAACAGAGTAGGTTAGAACACAGAAGAGGGTAGGTTAGAACACAGAAGATTGAAACAGGGTAGAGTAGACCACAGAAGATTGAAACAGGGTAGGTTAGAACACAGAAGATTGACACAGGGTAGAGTAGACCACAGAAGATTGAAACAGGGTAGGTTAGAACACAGAAGATTGAAACAGGGTAGAGTAGAACACAGAAGATTGAAACAGGGTAGAGTAGAACACAGAAGATGTAAACAGGGTAGGGTAGAACACAGAAGGAGATTTGTAAGAAACAAAAAAACCGAAATGAGAGATCAGATTGTTTTTTCTCAAGACAAATTCACTCCTGCTCACATTGCAACATGTTTTCAAAACCTGGATTGGACTCTTCAGCCATTTAGGCAGACAGATAGATTTGGGTTGTAGGTTGTTTGGGTGGACGTGTTGGCTGGTGAATTGGTTTGTAGGTAGGTATGTGGGTAGGTAGATAGGTAGGTTGGTGGATAGGTAGATAGGTAGGTATATGGGTAGGTAGATAGGTAGGTTGGTGGATAGGTAGATAGGTAGGTATGTGGGTAGGTAGATAGGTAGGTATGTGGGTAGGTAGATAGGTAGGTTGGTGGATAGGTAGATAGGTAGGTATGTGGGTAGGTAGATAGGTAGGTTGGTGGATAGGTAGATAGGTAGGTTGGTGGATAGGTAGATAGGTAGGTATGTGGATAGGTAGATAGGTAGGTTGGTGGATAGGTAGATGACACTCTGATATGGCAATGCTGCTTACCAAAATGTCCTGACTGTGTTTCCTGTGCTCAATGAACAAGGTCTGGAACAAAATGAGTTCATCATAAAGATTATTGGAATATTATGATGGCGTGTTTATAAGGAAGATGCAGATATCGGTGTGTGCAGATGCGAGAAATAATCGAAAATGTGAGAGGGCAATCTCATTTTCATGTCATCAAATTGTGACTACTTAGTCGCTTCTGCTTGGGTATATGATGTAGATAGTAGAAAAATATTTCTTATCTGGTACAAGCTACCGTATCGGATTGTTTTTGTAAATTGTGTGAACTGTAAACAGAGGACATTGTACAGGAAATAGGAAGTCGTAAAACGTCATCAAAATCAAGGTTCCCCCAAAACTCATCATCATCAAGTGCCGCCTCAGCAACAAAGTTGGCTGCACTTGATCTCCAACATCCCCTGTCTCTTGCCTTGGTGGTGCACTCTGCTGACTATAACCTATCTCATGATGTTTCGCTCCCACGCATCTCTGTATACTTCTTGTGCATCTCCCCTCGACTCTACCCTCAAGTAAGAATTTCAACAAGGTTTTAACGTCTGTTAATATGTTCAAACTATCTTATTTGTGTGATATTCATTTCCTTAAATAGTTTTTCTTTCATACGGTGTGTTGTTATAACCACTGTGTTCGTTTTCTTCTCTTTCCATGAAGTCATCTTTATTCTTCTATATATCCACATCTCAAGGGCATCAATTTTGTCTTCTAGTTGTTTGTTCATTGTCCATGTTTCTGAACCATACATTAATATAGAATAGATGTAGCATTTTACAATTCTCATTTTTGAAGTTTGTTTGTAATTTGTTTACATGCTAATATTTTCCTCATGTCATTGAAAGTACTTTTCGCTATACATTTCTCTTTTTCACTTCTGTTTCACATCTGCCATCATTTGTGATTATGTGTCCGAGATATTGATAATGTTCTATTTATAGTTTCTCTCCTTTTATTTTTATGTTTAGAACCTGTTCTTCTGCGATTTTCCTGATTATCATGTTTTTTTCTGTGTGGACGTTTATATTTAGTCCAGTGTTTCCCAGCGTGCGGCCCACGACCCACAAGGGGGCAATTTGATTGTTCAGGGGTGCAATTCTGAAACAAAACTATTGTGTACTAGAGTTTTAGCTGTCTATTATATGTTTAGAAAATTTACTTACTGTTTTTTTCCATTATAATTTCCTATTGATTTCTTCCTAAAACCGAAGTCTTGCATCCTGAGCAAGTTGTAATTAGGCTCCATTTAGGGAATAATTTATTTTTTAATATAAAAAATATGCATATCTTACATGGGGATGGGGGGCATCAGAATTTTAGAAAGACGAGGTGGGGCATGGTAATAAAAAGTTTGGGAAACACTGATCTAGTCCATATTCTTTATTTATCGACTTGATTAGTCTTTGTAGTTCATGTTCACTTTCTGCTAAAATGACAGATCTGCTTATCTCGGGTTGTTTATTATTTTCCCACTGATCTTGAATCCTGGCATGTCTTCGATATGTTTAAACATGTTCTCTGTGCAGATGTTCAATATGTCAAATTTAGAAGGCCAAATTGCATTATAAAAGAGCCAGAATAAAACCAAACCAAATTTAACACTATTTTTGTCTTGCTTGAATGACACGCTTCACTTCAGTCCCAGCTTTACTGCTACTACATGTTCACCATAAGACGCGGTAGGCGTTGTCACCTGTAATTTTCTGTATGTTTTTTATCAATTTTTTATCGTGGTTTTTTTTTGGGGGGGGGAAGGTGAGAATTGTTCTTGTTAGGTTTCGCTATCGCTGCCCTCAGATCCTGCACCACGGATTATATATCTAAGTACGCTCTTGAAAATCGATTTATTTTTACTTTGGTTCCCTCAAGCATTTTGGACTTAACTCCGAACATTAATTTGATTAAATGTATGTTGGTGTGGTCCTTGTTGTATTACTATCCATCTTGTATCGGGTAATAATTTGTTATATCTGTTATCATATCTCGTCCAATTTTCAACAAAACCCGCTTCCATAACGACATGTTTCCACATACATCATTGTCACCTTGAACTTTGCATTGTTTACATGTCACTGTTTTACATGTTTGTCAATGTTTGTTTTATATATTCTTGAATAAAGCCTAACGGTGCGAAA
Organism: Meghimatium bilineatum; assembly: GCA_034231615.1. Classification (NCBI taxonomy): domain Eukaryota; kingdom Metazoa; phylum Mollusca; class Gastropoda; order Stylommatophora; family Philomycidae; genus Meghimatium; species Meghimatium bilineatum. Next base: position 9,507,755 of record CM067321.1, read on the forward strand.
CGTTGAAAATGTCTTGTATACTGTCATTTGTATGTTTTCGTGTTTACATCTCATAACCCCTTAGCAATAGTCCGTCATGTTCAAGTGAAACTTTCAAAAATCTGTGTTCTACGTAAGTACTATTGGAGTACTTTCAAAACATATGACGTTCTTGTGTGTTATATCATATCGAATCAATTAGAGCGAAATGAATAAAAGTATATAGCACACACAAAAGAACTCAAACTTTGAGACAAAAACATTATATTACTGTTCAAATAAAAGAAACTCAACTTTTGTGGAGTTACTTTTATAAAATATATTCGCTGATTTGACATCATTCAACCAATCGACTGTTTAAACCTGGTCATGAACTTCTCGTTGTTATCTGAATTGTGCTCACAGCATCATTCTTGCCGTCTTGAAATAGGTCACGGTAAAAACAACATTTTTGGCAGTAACTCGTGACATATTCATTGAGGATCCCGTGAAACTTACTGGCAGCAAAATTTTCTGACCATATTATGAATGCCTATAAAAGATTAATAGTCCTTAAATAAATTCAGTTGAAAATTCAATGTGTAAGTATGGCTCATCTCACTACAGAACTACAATACATCATCACTGGATGCTTGCAGACTGGACAATCACAAAGTGTAGTGTCCAGACAATTTAATGTGGTTAGACGCACTATTAGTCGCCTTTGGGTGCAATTTCACAAACTGGCTCAGTGGCAGATCGGCAGCGCAGTGGAAGACCCAGAGTCACAACTCTTGCAGAAGACCGCTTCATACGGCTGCGTCACGTCATGAATGTATTTGCATCTGCGTGCTCCACAGTTCACTCAATGCCAGCAGCTCGTAGAGTTTCAGATCAAAAAGTCAGGAACTGGTTAGACGACTCTGGTCTTTAACTAGAATACCCTACAGAGGTCCCGTTCTTACAGACCGGCATTGCCAATACCAGTATCGTCAATGGAACGTTGGGAATGATTGGAGACGGGTTTCGTTTAGTGATGAATTATTTGTTGTGCTCCAGCGATACGATAGACGGAGAAACGTTTACTGCAGAGTCCGTGAGCGCTACTCTCAGAACAGCCTTGATGATGCTCCTCCACATGGCGGTGAAGGTGTACTGATTGGGGGGTGGGGCTTTTAATTTAAGGGGAAAAGTGACCTGGTGCAAATTGAAGTACTTCTGAATGCCGAACGATACCTTGCAGAAATTGTTCGTCCACGCGTTCTTTTAATTTTGGCTGCACGAGGGTCGATCTTTCAGCAGCATAACGTTCGACATCATGTGGCACAATTTTTAACAGGGAGAACGGGGAGGAGTCGATAGATCCGCCTTAATTGGTGTTCAGTAGTATGACCTTCCTTTTACCTTTCACTCGTGAGTGAATAAATACGGCACGATGTTTGTGTGTGGTCATTGTAATTGGCAGGCATTTAGCACCTACAGAAGTAGCGCAGGTAACTATTCTTCGGACAGTCAACGTTATGACAGAAAATAACAAGACCAGTACCTACCTAGACAATTAGAAACCATCTCTTTGGAATTCATAGGGTGACGATCGTATAGGCGTAAATATATATATATATATATATATATATATATATATCGCCATAAAGCGATATACAATTGACCAATGGGAGACCGAAAATAATCGACCATAGAAAATGATAGCATTTTGTAAAGTTGCTTGAGTCAACTTGTTATTAGGGACAGAAAAAACTTTCTCACACCTACTTAAGTTATTGTTAAATCGATGTATTGATCCATTGAGGTACACTAGAAATGATCAATGACATTTATTATTATTTACGTATATGTCGCCATCACAAATCCAAATGTAATTTTTATTGCATGTTCTATAGTTTGACTACTTTGAGATCAATAGTTTATTGCAGTGATTATTTAGGGCTGGAGAAAGTTGAATGTCAGGCATGTGAAAGTATGGAACAGGAAAATATTATAAATTTAATTGTATAAAGTATGAGATCCGGAATTTAGTGCGATCACGTGCATTAGATTAGTGACTAGTATAAATGGAGGAACTTATTGAGTTAAGGGGTTTGGTCGGCAGCTGTCCAGCGAGACGGTGAGTAAAAAAAAAAAGTAAAGTAACCCATAGCATTTATTAATGCCGTAGGGGTGTGAGATGTTAGCGATCTCACATTTCACAGGCTCTGCAAATGAGGGCGGTAGCCATCTCCTCTCCCTCGCAGTCTTTACTTCCCGGATTAATCCGGTACCCATTTAAGGCTGGGTCGACCTGGGAGCCGTTGTGATCTGAAAACATTTCCGCCTCAACTGGGGAATGAACCCAGGACCACTCATATGCGAAGCCAGTGCGCTAACCACTGCGCCAACGCGGCTCCAGAGAGCTGCCGAATCACCAAAGTCAAATAGATAGATTTCAAACATCGATGAAACATATCAAATTCTAAGTGCGAGGATTCGTTTAGAAATGTCGAAAATACGTCTCAATTTTAAGTGTGTGGATTAGTTATGTACAATATTTTCTGATAGTGATTTCAAGTGTAAGGTGTAACTAAACGATAGTCGAATTGCTTACATGTGAGAAGGAAACTCAATTTTCTCTGATAACGAAACATGTAGGTTGCCAGCGTGGAGATTACCAAACTCCTTCACAAGCAGCGAAGATAGAGATCTGACGATTCTCTAAAATACTGTACGATCGACCAACAGTTCGCAGTAACGAAACAATTAAGACGAGTTGTTTTAGTACGGCCTGAGAATGTAGATTAGTTCGCAGTAGCAAATCGTTGAATGCAAACGTTAACTGTTAGCAGTAGATCTATGGATGTACATAATTGATGCCTGTGATGTTGTGTACTAGTTATTGTATCACAAAATAAACAGAAGTCTTCGGGTTGAAGATGTTGGATGAGAGACATCGCTTTGCTTGTCTCGTGTTCCTTGTTAAATCTACATACCGTTGTCAGTGATAATATCTCAGTGATTATTTGAAATCGATAAATTCACTCCTGTTAATACCCCTATGTCACACAACTCACCATCCAGTTTCTCGCTGACAACAACGTCCAGACTGTTCCGTGGTCAGCCATGTCATCAGACATGAACCCAATAAAATACTAATGGCATGAACGGGATAGACGACTCCGCCAGCGAGACGTGGCTTCAGCCAATCTCCGACAGTTGCCTCTGGCATTGACAGAATATTGGCCAGCTGTTTCACGACAACAGATCCAACGGTTAATCGGATCCATGTCTCGGAGATGTCGTTCTCTGATAGAGGCCAGAAAAGGATATACACCTTACTGAAACGGAGACCTCAGTGGAAAACAATAAAAGTCCACACCAAATTTAATGAACATCATTTCATGTTTGAAGTCTGAAAGTTTCTTCATTGCAAAGTTAAAACATTAAGTCCGTAAAATAAACTTTTGGTACACGTTTGAAATTTGGTGTCCATTAAGATTGTGTTAGGATTGTGTTAGGATTGTGTTAGGATTGTGTTAGGATTGTGTTAGGATTGTGTTAGGATTGCAATAATGTTTCGTTCCTTTTTTAACAGTATATATAACTGTACTTATAATATTGTTGGTCGTCCATCGCATGATGACCATTTGCTACAATCACTTTGAAATTCAGTTATGTCTTTGACTATGAGTTCGTAGATGGCTAATAATACCTATTCTGGCCACAAATGTCCTTTAACAATTCGGGCATGGATGACCAATGTACACGATTTGTATGTCTACCCGTGATTTTCTAGCTACTTTCCGCTGTTGAACCGCTTCATTTCTTCTCTTTGAAAGTCACAGTGGGTTGACCACATTTTAGTCGGCTTTCCCTACATGTTCTATATGTCCCTCTCAACGAGATGGCCGAGAGTTTACTCATATCACGGGCAGCCGCAATCATGAATTCACAGAGAACTCAGACAAAAGTCATTTTTGTAAACAAGATGTCATGAATCGGGTTCGAACCCGCCACCTTTTCAGCACAAGGCAAATGGTTATGCAGATTAATATTGCATAGAAAACCGCTACAGAACAATGTGCTGATATCCTGAGTAGGATATGCTACTAGAATTGTTTTGCTTAAAAATATAACAAGACACGATTCGCTATGACATATAACTAGGTACCTCTCGCTTGGACATATAACGAGGTACGACTCGCTTGGACATAGACACGAGATTCGCTTGGACACATAACGAGACACGAGATTCGCTTGGACATATAACGAGACACGACTCGCTTGATCATATAACGAGACACGAATCTCTTTCTAAAATTATTTAGCAAGAAACATTCGAGGGGAAAAGAAAGAAAGTAAGACAGAGAAAATCATGAATTGATAATATCAAGTAATATTCTGGCCGTGATTTTTCTATACTTCTTCTAATGGCTGCCGAATGAGATGTTTGAAGAGCTTTTTGTGTTGATGTCAGGGCCGGTCTTATGTCATGGCAACCTATGCGGCCGCAGTGGGCCCCGCACTTCATATGCCCATAAATTCATATTAGAATTTATTTTATCATACTCTTCCTTACCCAGACTGGGCCCCGCGCAATCCGTTTCGCATTGGGCCCCACAATTGTTAGGGCCGGCCCTGGTTGATGTATTCAGTGTGGCGCACTTCGGCACTACCAGGTTACGGGTTTTATTATTATTATTATTATTATTATTATTATCGTAGCAGAATACGTGTATAATTCGTAGAATAGAGATAGAGCGCCACGTGAGAAAATCAAAGAGCCTGAAACCTGTGTCAGACTATGTGTCTCCTTCTGCGCATGTACTTCAGAAATCAGAAATATCAAGAATGATAAGGTAAATAGAATAATATCAAGAATTATTGAATAGACAACATAATGTCAAAAATGCTAAGATAGGATACTTTCAAGAATGATAAAATAGACAAGATCATATCAAGAGTGATAAGATAGACAAGATAATATTAAGAATGATAAGATAGACAAGATCATATCAATAATGATAAGATAATATCAAGAATGATGAGATAGACAAGATCATATCAATAATGATAAGATAATATCAAGAATGATAAGATAGACAAGATCATATCAATAATGATAAGATAATATCAAGAATGATAAGATAGACAAGATAATATCAATAATGATAAGATATTATAATATCAAGAATCATAATATAGACAAGATAATATCAAGAATGATAAGATAGACAAGATCATATCAAGAACGGTAAATTAGACAAGATAATATCAAGAATGATAAGATAATATCAAGATTGCGAAGATAGAATAATATCAATAACGATAAGATAGATCAAATAATGACTATCTTTCAGATAAATAACCAAGATAGGATAATATCTATAACGATAAGATAGATCAAATAATGACTATCTTTCAGATAAATAACCAAGATAGGATAATATCTATAACGATAAGATAGATCAAATAATGACTATCTTTCAGATAAATAACCAAAATAGGATAATATCTATAACGATAAGATAGATCAAATAATGACTATCTTTCAGATAAATAACCTGAACAATATTTTGTGAAACCAGATAGACAGAAGTTATGTAGATTAAGATTATCAACGGCTATATAAATACGAACAACAACAGTTCGTTAGATGATATTTAAACAATAACGAAAACGATGAATTTAACGATAACATCATCCACTTTTACGTCAACGAAAATGCATGTTTTAAACCAAGCACAAACTCAAGCATTCTAGAAGCTGACCAATGTCTGTCTTCTCACGCAACGATCTGACTGTCCGAATAGGAATTTCCCGTCAAGTTATTTCTCTTATTGAATTACAGGCCGGACTCATCAAGTAAAATAAATTCAGTCGCTGTAAGAACGGCTCAGTTTCCATTTTCTCCAACGAGATATGTTGATGAAAAGTGTGATCTCCCTTTCTTCTTGTTTCAACATCAATTTCCTGGTTGTTTCCCCTGCCTTCTTTCATTCCCGCCTCTGAAAACAGCTCCATTGATGATCTCAACATAGCAACGCTGTGCCTGTCTGTTTATCTTTCTGTTTGAATGTCTGTATCTTTTAACTGATTGTTTCCTGTTTAGGTAATCTTTGACGTTTCGCATTCCTTTTTTAATATCTGTTTTCTGGATATGTTTATATTTGCTTGTGATGTTCTACTTTTGTATTTTATTGCATTTGGAAGTTATAAATACGTTTCTGTGTACTTTATTTGTTTCTTCTTCTTCTGTCTTCGTTCTGAAACTCATGTTGGCTAGAACGATATAGTCCGGAGAACGCAAATCGTTGTGTCGTAGAGCTTGGCTGTGCTATCTGTGCCTTTCAGCTTGACACACCCGAATTCAGCATGACGTGTGTGTCATTTTGACGATTTATGAAATATGATAGCTAATCTCAAACCCAAAAGCGGGTCATGTTCATCAACAAAAGTTTGAGAATGAACCAAGAATAATGGAGAATAATGTTTCTGTAGAACTAATACCTCCTCAAAAATGAATATCATACGTTCTGATCTCAGACAGCGTCGCTTTTCTTGGCTCAACATACTGCTTTTGTGATTTCATTGGCTCCAGAGACTGATTCCACGCCTTTCATTGGCTGAACAGACTACTTCCGTGATTTAATTGGCTGAACAGACTGTTTCCGTGATTTAATTGGCTGAACAGACTACTTCCGTGATTTAATTGGCTGAACAGACTGTTTCCGTGATTTCATTGGCTGAACAGACTGCTTCCACGCTTTTCATTGACTGAACAGACTTCTTCCGTTCATTTCATTGACTGAACAGACTGCTTCCGTGATTTCATTGACTGAACAGACTACTTCCGTGCTGTTCATTGACTGGAGACACAATGTATACACAAAATGACCAACGATTAGATGCATTATCTAAGATGAGTAATGTATCACACAGGGCCTATATTCTAGAAAATGACTTGACTGACCAAAATAAGAGTGAATTTCATCTGCCACCTTCTGGTTACTTATGTCGCTAATAGTTCTATGCAGTTAGATTTGTTCACATATGTCGCTAGACCTTGTCCAATGTCGTTAAACACTATTAAATATGTAAGCGTGGGCCTTTACTTATTAAAACAAACTCAATACTGCATGTCTCCCGTTAGGAAGTTGTAGGACGGTAATATGTGCACCTGTAATTTTACCTATGTAATGATGATGATGAAAGCTGCGGACAGGTAGCTTTTGACAGACAATATCCTTTCTGACAAAGGTATTTCTCAATTGTGTATCTGAGGTGAAACCCAGACTCATAAGATCTCAAAGACGTGGATGTATAAGGGGGTTTATGGATGTGTAAGGGGGTTTATGGATGTGTAAGAGGTGTATGGATGTGTAAGGGGTTTTATGGATGTGTAAGGGGTTTATGGATGTGTAAGGGTATTTATGGATGTGTAAATGGGTTTATAGATGTGTAAGGGGTTTATGGATGTGTAAAGGGGTTTTATGGATGTGTAAGGGGTTTATGGACGTGTAAGGGGTTTATGGATGTGTAAATGGATTTATGGATGTGTAAGGGGTTTATGGATGTGTAAAGGGGTTTTATGGATGTGTAAGGGGTTTATGGATGTGTAAGGGGTTTATGGATGTGTAAGGGGTTTATGGATGTGTAAATGGATTTATGGATGTGTAAGGGGTTTATGGATGTGTAAAGGGGTTTATGATGTGTAAGGGGTTTATGGATGTGTAAGGGTTTATGGATGTGTAAGAGGGTTTATGTATGTATTTTTAATCCATGAAAGGAAGTATTCCAGTGTGCTAGTATCCCAGGATTACTACGTCCCACCAGCTCACATCAAACACTGCTGGGTCGACTATCTCATTAATCTTCTGTTAAATGTATCAAGTTAGCGGTAGTGATGGCACATCTATCATTCCCCATCGGCTAGGAGTCTACCACACAAAGACAAATATGCAATGTCTCCTGGCCTGACTTTCTTCGTGTTCCACTTGAATTACTTAATGGAAGACAAAAGGTAGATATTGAGACAAAAATGTGAGAAAGATGATTTATTTCACCGGTGACAGGTTTTAAGTATATCCCTCCCCCAACTCTCCTTAGTCGTCCCCTTTGACGTGCCTAAAATAAAGATAGTGGTCTTATTCTTTGCATCCTGAACTAGAAGTAAAGACACCGGTGGCTACACGGACGTTATTTACATAGCTCTTTACTTATGTCGCTCTACAGTTCTACCTACGGCCGCTGATGTCCTTACCTACCTCATTACTATGTCGCTAGCAATCCCGTAGATAAGGCAGGTGGATATTTTAAGCAGGTGGATATTTTAGGCAGGTGGGTATTTTAGGCAGGTGGGTATTTTAGGCAGATGTGTATTTTAGGCAGGTGGGTATTTTAGGCAGGTGGGTATTTTAGGCAGTTTAGGCAGGTTGGTATTTTAGGCAAGTGGGTAATTTAAGAAGGTGTGTATTTTAGGCAGGTGGGTATTTTAAGCAGCTGGGTATTTTAGGCAGGTGGGTATTTTAGGCAGGTGGGTATTTGGGGGATTAAAACATTCTCTCCCTAGCAAATATGAACATGACTTTTGTTACTAGAAATTTAGCGGAAAGGTGGGGAAAACCCCTCCCTTTTAATTGACGAATTTTGACAAAAAATCAGAAAATTTGTCATAAAAAAAGAGGAAATTGCAGTGACCATCATCGGTAAATAACTCTTAACAAAAAGTAAACATGACATGAAAGGCTGAATTTTTATTATTTCCGTGCTTTCCGTTGGCCGGCCGTGACAAAAAAATCATATTTGACACTGACATATAATATCTGGACATATACAGGCCCCCCCCCCCCCATATCTCAAATAGCTTAGGACCTTATCAAGTCTAAATACGGCGCTTGACCCTAGTACTGGAATTGCACACGAACTTGTGCGAATGATCTCTCTTTGTAATTTATTTTTTTAGGTAAACCCCCCTCCCCCCCCCCCCCCCCCGACTTTACTAACAAGATAATATATGGCCCTGGTTACTAGATTTATTGTTTTCTATAGCTACAGTTCTGCGTGACCTTGTCATTTGTCCTCGCTACTTAAATCTGATCTCAAGGTACAATTATAGTTTTATGTTTCTAAAATGGAAGAAGCATGGTCAATTCCACGTCCTAATTTAGCATCAGAACAGCTAACAAGTTCTTTGGGGGAGAACGCTCATTTATATCTGCGCTAATTGCGTTCATTGTCAACTAAATGTTTTCTCCCCCTGTTATGTCATGCTGACTTGTCTCCGTGTCATTGTGAACTTGAATAAGTTCATCTCGTTTGTTCAATCTCGTTTGTTCATTCCGTCTGTCACCCTCGCTTATTCAACTGTTTGAATGTCCGAACTAGAGATCAAAGCAAACAATCACAAGTCTAACCGGAACCGCACGCCGCGACCTCTAAATGTCTCGTTCAAATTTAGTAATACGGTCGTCCACCTTTCGGTATCATTGTGGCATCATAGATATATATATCATTTGTACTATTTTTTATGGCAGCGTAGAGATATATTATATAGTGTTTGGACTATTTTTTATGGCAGCGTAGAGCTATATTATATAGTGTTTGGACTATTTTTTATGGCAGCGTAGAGATATATTATATAGTGTTTGGACTATTTTTTATGGCAGCGTAGAGATATATTATATAGTGTTTGGACTATTTTTTATGGCAGCGTAGAGATATATTATATAGTGTTTAAACTATATTTGGCATCATCATATGTATGGCCTCAACATTATATATATATATATATATATATATATATATATATATAGCGATTGTACTACTTTTTCATTTTTCTATCCGTCTTGAGATGATTAATTCATTGTTTCTATTGTCATTTGCATAGGTCATCCATGGAGCATCAAGATTTAGAAAAAAATGCTTTTCTTGATAGGTCAATTCCCATGTGTACTAAGTTCTAGACTGGGAACAAAGAACAATAACACTTTAACCTGATGAATTCTTCTTCTTCTTCTTCTTTCGTTCACTTGAAACATGTCTATATCTGTAATTCTGTCTCCTCAATAAAACTCACTGTCTTTTGTAGTTCATACAGTGTCCCATAGAGTTTTGATTCCAGTGTTGTTTCCTCTGGCCAATATGTCTGCCTCAGCGTTTCATGTTCAGAACACTCTTGAAGTATATGTTTGGCACTCTGTGCTGCCTGTCCACATGTACACATGGCTGTGTTGCCAATCTTGAACTTTGTATACATGTGACTGCGGAGTCGGTTGTGTCCTGTTCTGAGACGTAGAATTATAACTTGTTCTGGTCTGTTCAAAATATGATAGTCATCTTGTGTTGGTGTTTGTGGCTTTCTTATTGACTTGATCATCTGTTTTTTCTGATGGTAGGTGATTGGTATATCTGGTTGGTCTTCGGCAGCACCTTCCTTAGCCAGTTGGTCTGCTTTTTCATTTCCTGGTATTCCACAGTGAGATGGTATCCACTGCATGGTTACCCTATACTTGTAAGACAATTCGCTAAGTAGTTTTTTACAAGTATGTTAGTTTTCCAGACTGGATAGCTTGAAGCACTGACCTTGCATCTGTCAGGAAAACCACAGGCTGTAAGTCAGAGTTGGAGTTCAGCAGTTTTTTAGCTGGCACACTAATTGCCTGGATTTCAGCATCATAATTATTGCAGAATTTTCCTGTTGGTGTTCTGATGGTATCTCTAGGCTTGTGTGGATATTCTATATATACACCCGCACCTCCATTCCTCACGGCATTCTGTGCTGACCCATCTGTGTATACTCTGACCCATATATCTTGTGGATATTCCTCATCCAGGAAACTGAGGGTGACTGTCCTTCGCTGCACACTGTTCTGTTCGTCCACGCTTAGTATTCCTTTAACATGGGTCTGAATGTATATTGGCATTCCATGCCTTTCACTCCACGGGGTTTGTTCTAGTACAGGCCTTAAGGGGCTGTCAACTTCAGGTAGGTCTGTAAGTTGTCTACGGAGTCGTTTAGCTTGATGGATAAAGCTGCTTCTTCTCAGTCGTCCCATTGCTAGATTTTGGAATCTTTCCTTCATTGGATGTCTTGGCATACACTGAAACTTTTCTGCCTGAATTAGTACTTTTGTGTCTCTGCGTTCGCCAAGTGTTTGCATTCTTCCCATTTTCTGCATCTCTGCTATGGGTGTTGATTTCATTGCTCCCAACATTATTCTAAGTGCCTGGTTTTGTACTTTATCTAGATCTGATGAATAATGTCATAGAGAAATAGGAAGCGTTAGTCGTAGCATTGCCTTCTCATCTTTAGAAAGTCAAAGTTCCCAGTATCAGAAATGATGTGTTGAATTCGGTATCTCGAAACACCGTTGTGCTATACGTCTTATACATTCGTTCTCAAACTCCTGCAGATTAGCAGGACATAGTCCAACGTACGGAATACGATGCATTATGGTTTTAAGCTATGCTGTGATATATGTACCTTTCAGCCCTAGACAACATGTCTTCAACACTAAATATCACACAATCTGTCTGTTTGTCCGTCCGTCCGTCCGTCCGTCCGCCCGCCCGCCCGCCCATCCATCCATCCATCCATCCATCAATCTTATCTATCTATCTATCTATCTATCTATCTATCTATCTATCTATCTATCTATCTATCTATCTATCTATCTATCTATCTATCTATCTATCTATCTATCTATCTATCTATCTATCTATCTATCTATCTATCTATCTATCTATCTATCTATCTATCTATCTATCTATCTATCTATATATATATATATATATATATATATATATATATATATATATATATATATATATATATATATATATATATATATATATATATATATATATATATATATATATATATATATATCTATATCTGCATATACCAATTTATCTATATATCTACTTATTTATGTATCGATTGATCTATCTATAGATCTATTTAATCTTTTTATCTATGTATTTATTTATCTATTAAGTATATCTATGAAATGTATATATATATATATATATATATATATATATATATATATATATATATATATATATATATATATATATATATCTTTAGGTTCCTTCAGCGCCGGATACATAGGGCAGAAATCGGAGCTCTCCGGTTCTGATTCTATTGTATGTAATTCTGAAAAGTACTTGAGACCCTAGTCATACCTCCTTTGATGATTGTTCTGCGAAGAGTCTTTAGTGGTTTTCCTCTTTTTGTTTTATCATCTGGTACCCATTTTAATGCTTGTAATGACAGTCTGTATTCATTAATTCTAAGTTACATGTTACGAAATAAATCCATAATTTTATCATAGATGTTTAATATTGAGTCTGTATCTGTAATACCGTTTTCTTGTACAATAACAGCTTGTTAAATCATTGATCAAACCCCGACGTCCAATCTGTCTGTTTATGCTTATCAAGCCCGCAATTATTGGTCTGTTGTTTACGTAATTAGCTGTTAAATCATATAATCGATCTTAATCTGATTAAATCACCTAACATGATCTTATCATAACAAGGTTATCTAGGAACAATGCATATTATTGATGTTTCAATTAGTGAACTATTTATTAAATATATAATAAAAATGATCCATGGGAATATGGATCCCAAACCTGAAACTATTAATAATGTGTATGTCGCGAAATTATTGAAATTATTCGTGAATATCAGAATCCACGAAATATGTATTTAGAATTAACAGTACTGTTTCTATTTAAAAAAAACAGTATTTAAATTATTATTATTGTATTTTGTGTGTGTTAATTTTGCCTTCATGTCAGTTTTCGCATGCATCTTGGGCATCAGTGTCTATGGCTGGAATATTACAATTGTTTTGAGCTTGAATCATATAGCATACACTGGTGCTTCGACGACTTCAAAATGAGATTCGGTTAAGGGGGGGGGGGGGTAATGGTTTGCCGGAGAAGATATGTCAACTGGAACAAAGGTAGAAAATAAGCGCATCGTAGGACAGGTATTGACGTGGAACTCATTAGAGAAAGGGAAGAAAACTGTATCGTAGGACAGGTATTGACGTGGAACTCATTAGAGAAAGGGAAGAAAACTGTATCGTAGGACAGGTATTGACGTGGAACTCATTAGAGAAAGGGAAGAAATCTGTATCGTAGGACAGGTATTGACGTGGAACTCATTAGAGAAAGGGAAGAAAACTGTATCGTAGGACAGGTATTGACGTGGAACTCAGAGAAAGGGAAGAAACCTGTATCGTAGGACAGGTATTGACGTGGAACTCATTAGAGAAAGGGAAGAAAACTGTATCGTAGGACAGGTATTGACGTGGAACTCATTAGAGAAAGGGAAGAAAACTGTATCGTAGGACAGGTATTGACGTGGAACTCATTAGAGAAAGGGAAGAAATCTGTATCGTAGGACAGGTATTGACGTGGAACTCATTAGAGAAAGGGAAGAAAACTGTATCGTAGGACAGGTATTGACGTGGAACTCAGAGAAAGGGAAGAAACCTGTATCGTAGGACAGGTATTGACGTGGAACTCATTAGAGAAAGGGAAGAAAACTGTATCGTAGGACAGGTATTGACGTGGAACTCATTAGAGAAAGGGAAGAAAACTGTATCGTAGGACAGGTATTGACGTGGAACTCATTAGAGAAAGGGAAGAAAACTGTATCGTAGGACAGGTATTGACGTGGAACTCATTAGAGAAAGGGAAGAAAACTGTATCGTAGGATAGGTATTGACGTGGAACTCATTAGAGAAAGGGAAGAAAACTGTATCGTAGGACAGGTATTGACGTGGAACTCATTAGAGAAAGGGAAGAAAACTGTATCGTAGGACAGGTATTGACGTGGAACTCATTAGAGAAAGGGAAGAAAACTGTATCGTAGGACAGGTATTGACGTGGAACTCATTAGAGAAAGGGAAGAAAACTGTATCGTAGGACAGGTATTGACGTGGAACTCATTAGAGAAAGGGAAGAAAACTGTATCGTAGGACAGGTATTGACGTGGAACTCATTAGAGAAAGGGAAGAAAACTGTATCGTAGGACAGGTATTGACGTGGAATTAATTAGAGAAAGGGAAGAAAACTGTATTGCAAGAGAGCTGTTGACATGGAATTGACTATGGAAACGAAGAAAAATGTATTACATGACAGGCTTTGACATGGAATCGACTAGGGAGAAGCATAAACCGGTGTCCTAGAGCAAATGAGAGAAAACAAATTAGAAAATCATAGGAAACTAGTATCACATGGAACGAATTGGGAAGAACACTAAGAACATATCGATTGGAGAGTATTCATCTGTTTCAGGGCCGTAGATGTGCTCTCCTCAAGTTAACCTCATATAAAAAAGTCTCACGAGTCTTTGTGTGTCAGATCGTCATTGTGGCGAATAATTTGATGACCTATTTATTTTTAATCGCTACTGGGTGGAGTTGTTTTGTGTGGCTTTCCCCCGCATTTTGTTCAAGTTTCTAGCAGTAAAAGTCATATTCTGATTTGCTAAGGAGGGAAAGGGGGAGGGGTTTAACACCACAACCTCCCTGTTATGTACTGGCCTGGTTCGTCACCTATGCTATTTCATTCATTCATTCATTGTCCTTCAGCGCTGAAGTTAGCGCAGAGGTCAGATCTCTCCAATTCTGTCTGTTCAAAGCTATTCTGTGCTAGTGTATAAATCAGATATTGCATTATTATATCCTGTTTTCCATTATTCTATTCCATTATTCTATTCCATACTGTTGTGTTTTGTTTTTAAAAATTATGTGCACTATTTGAACATTGGTGGCCATATTTTACTATTTTCCTATTACAGAAGAACTATATACATCACACATCATCGTAGACACATCATCGTAGACACATCATCGTAGACACATCATCGTAGACACATCATCGTAGACACATCATCGTAGACACATCATCGTAGACACATCAGCATAGACAAATCAGTGTAGGCATATCAGCGTAGACAAATCAGTGTAGACACATCAGCGTAGACAAATCAGTGTAGACAACAGACTTGTCAATATGGGTGTTGTCCGTACATTACCTCAGCAATTTAATGAACATTTATGACTGCCCTTGTCAACAACTTGTTACGAACTATGGACTCCATGCCTAAATAAGTCAAATAATTGTATCCCCGCCCGCTCCCCCCCCCCCCCCCCAAACAAAAGTAAAACAAAAGTAAAGTTTGTTAGTTTGTAATTATTACCCAAAAAAAAACTACATGACTTGTTTCACTTGTGATATGCGCAGGAAAATGTGTGCTCAAGCCCATAGATAAGTGAATGTTACCCCCCCCCCCCTCCCCAAACAAAAGACATAAATTTTAGTACTAGGTATTTAGTAAAAGGTGGGCGACACCCCTTCCGTAACAATGTTCCACAAAATGACCAACACGTTTCACATATAAAATAGGAAATTATACACAAAATGACCTCTTGTTTTAGGCACAACCCCCTCCTACAGATAGTGTATCCAATTTCCTGACTGTGCTGTTGATTTGCAGAGGATATGCGTTTTTTGCGTATTTCGGACGAAAACATTCCATTTTCGGCATGAAAAATTGGTGTATAGAATAGGTATGATCACATATCACGGGCCTACCGTGCTCACAATTTTTAAGCCACCTGCTCCGCTAGTAATTTTTACTAGTTTGTGATGTCATTGTCGACTGCAATTATTTACTAGGTTGTGACGCCACTCTGCATGTTCATTTCTATTAGCGAAGTGGCTACCGAACGATGCTGAACTATCCTTTGAATGATAAGGATGCAATATTGGAGAAAATGCAAAATTACTGGTCACCTGCCTAACTCGACAATACAAACCTACCTCCATAATCCCAACATGTTCCCACCCATGATACCCTCATAAATACCCCTCCCATTCTTGTCTTTACATAGTTATAAATACAAATGCACCCGTTTTTAGATAAATATAAAATAAGAAGAACACAGCTTCTGTCTCCGTTAATTAAGTCTAACCCTACCCATAATACACACCCTCACCCCATAAACGATAGGATCATTCTTATTCCACCAAAAGGCCGGCATTCTTGACGTTAAAACGTGGGATAATTTAATCTCCGTTAAAATTAGCCATTTTGTTTTCTTGACAACACGGTCTACTAGTGACGTCATTTCATTGACAGCACGAAAACTGTGCTAACTATATAAATTTTGAATGAAAATGAGCATAACATTTAATTTCTTCCCCTTTTAGGAAATAGGCGAAATATTAGGTAGGCCCGTTATATGTGAACGCACCAATATATCGAAAATGAAATTCATGAGCTTTACCGGCCTGTTAGAATCAAGTAAACTAGATGATAATATACTAGACAATGTTTCAAAATTTGTATATCTGGGAAGCAAGATAACAGCAGACGGGGATACCAACTCAGAAATCATGATTCCAATCGCTCTCGCCTCCAACGCCTTTAACAAACTTTCAATCATCTGGAGATCAAAGATCGCAAGTAAACACATCAAACTATAACTATTCAATGCAAGTGTGATTCTATTATTGACATATGGATGTGAAAGTTGAAAATCTACCGCAATGATGGATAAGAAGGTAGTTCCCTTCAAGAATAGATGCCTCAGAAAAATCACACACTTATTGGAAAGACGTCAAGTCAAACGATATACTAAGAGAGACAAAACAAGAATATGTGACGAACATCATCAGAAAACGCCGCTGGACATACATCGGCCACATACTTAGAATGAAGAAAGACAGAATTCCACGACTCGTCTTCATGTGGACACCAGACGGGTAAAAGAAACAGGGAAGACCAACAACAACGATCAGAAATAATTTATGAATGAATTAAAATCAACAGGCACTGACCGATAGGCACGGAGAACTATGACATCTGCCCTATGTGCAAAACTTCGCAAAATAGGAATTGACTGACTGATCATAAAGAACTGACTGACTGACTATAAAGTTGACGTCAATTTTGTCAACCCCTCCCCTTCCTAATGGACAGACACCCTACCATTTATTTATTGATATAATTTATGGACAGTCCCATACGAATATGCAGACGTAGGCAGCGCCGTAGATGAGACTTTGATGAATGAGGACTTCCCAAAGAAGCTCTAATCACTGGGGTTTTTTTTAAATAAAAAATTCAAACATGTTTTTTTTTAAAAAAGGCAATGGAAAATGTCGAAAATTAAATGTCATTATTTACTTCGCTAAAAGATGGTGTTGAACCCCTCAACTCGTCCCATATTTATTGTCTTACATATAGAGACGTTGGCATGGGCGTAGATATGTTTACCGTAAGTAATGATTTTACCTAAAAGAAGTCATATGTCCGTTTTCGTGTGTAAATTTCACTAGGCGTGGAAAATCGCTTAAGGGGGGGGGGGGGGTTTACACACTTGTTGGCTAAGTTCCTAGTTTTAAAGGTCATGTTCAGATGTGCTAAGGAGGGGTTTGAACACCCTAATCCCCTCCCTTATCTGCAGGCCTGGATGTAGGCCTATATCATTAATCCAATAATTGCAAATAGTCGATAAATTAATCTTGTCTCTTAATCACCGTCTAGCGACTTAATCAACTGTCAAAGGAATCGATTTATTGAACTCGGCGGCCGATAAAGATATATCACGTGACCAATAGTGTCCAATTGATTAATCCCACGACTACTAAATTGCGCGCGGAGCCTAGATGCACGCGATGCGACGTTAATGATTTTAGACGATTCTCCCCTAGCCTGCCACCCCTTTCCTTCTTTGCGATAGTAGTCTCTCCCAGCGGCATCTTTCATGAAAACACGCGCGCCGACAGCGCTGATTGGTCGAGAAGGAAATCATTACGAGGCCCATTTAGCAGACGAGCGGGCCGTTTAATGGCAGCCGTAGCTAAGACGGAGGACAAGAGGACCAACGATCTGTTCGCCATGTGTACGCGGCCTGCAATCACATATCCTATCTTCAAATTGATGTGCTTCGTCTCTCTGAAAGTCTGACTTTTACATAGGCATCACTAGCTTGATTTTTCCCCCCTGTCCTAGTGTCAGGAAAGGTTTACAACAAAGGACATTTTTTACACCGAGAAAAGCGACCTAGAGGTTTGTTAGCTCATCCATTTAACATTTATTACTTTCACCGTCGAATAATCTAAGCGGGTTCGTTTCCTTTCTGAATTTGTGTAATTCCTTTGTGTACTTTAACGAGGAGACTATATTTCACTGTTCAGTCATCTTACGCATCGCTACAGGATTTGATACAAGACCATTTATTTACATCTGGTAAGTAAACGTTTTCAGTACAAAACTCATTGGTTTAGTTTGTTGTTTGTCAATAGTTTAATTTTAATAATGCAAGACCACTGCTTGCAATAACAATGATTGAGGTATTCAAATGACTCCCCGTCGATTTTAACACGGGTGAAATTAACAAACGTGTACATACACTTTTTATCGGGCTGTAGAATGTGTTGTTATTGGGGCCTAGAATTATTTCCAAACTTAGGCCTATCTGTTACAACAATTGAAATATGAAATCTACCAATAGTTAACAGAATCATGGAACTGACCTGGCGATAAGCTAGAGCTAAGTGAAATTAGACCAGATGTGGACAACCTTTTGGGTCGGCAGTCCGGATTGGGCGTTATGCGTCGTGGTACGGGTCAAAACGTCGTGTTTTTTCCTATGGAACTCCAACTAGTATTTTCTGGGGACCGGCATAATAGTATAACTTAAGTTATAGGGCCTAAGTACTTTTATTTTTAGATAACTCTGACGGGCCAGATTTTGCCCGTGTGTCACAATTTTGTTTACCAATCAGTAATTTTAACAAAGCACTAGATAGAACTGCTGATAGTTATGGACTAGAATTCTAAAGTTTTAAAGATAAATATATTGCTGCAATTTTTAAAATCTAACATTACTAATACAAATACGAAAGGCAAGAGACTATAAGACACCGATTATGTCTACCACCACTGTTGTATATGGAAACTGGTCATAATCAAATCCAGACTGATGCTGCATTTAGAGAAGTACAGCTTCTATAATTTGTCAGAATGCAGGCTTAGACAACATAGAAATGACATTTTTTAAAGTCCTTGAGTATGTAATAAGGATTTGAAGGGGTGCAAAGTTTCTGCTTTTCTCTTGGCAGACCCAGGGATAGCTGATACACAAGATCCTAAAAGTATCTTCCCTTGGTGCACCCCAGTAACAGAAAGACAGCTGCTTTTGCTGTTGTTCTGACCAACATATTTAGGCTTGTGAATGTGGAGCCTGTAGGTGGAATGAGAATTTCCTGCAAAGAGACTAGTAATATCTCCGAGACCTCTACTCAAACACACCCAACTGTGCTGTCCAACAATGCAGAAACATTCTAGGGCAGTTAATATCCGATATTGGTAGATCCCACCAAGACTTAATCCTATGAGTACACATTAAATCTGGAAAAGGCAACAAGCGCTAAACGGTAGCATAGTGTATGTCTATCGATATAGTGGCAACAAAGATACAATTATCCTGCATGAGACTGACTCATGGAAGTGCTGTTCATGCTCGAGAACACACAGATTCTACAACAATAGACCCCATTCAAAGTAGTTGTCCTGGCTCAGATATTGGACACCCCCAACTCAAACATGCACCCCTGGTTATGAAAGAAAGCTTTAATACAGCTCCTCATTGCACACAGGAAAAGCATTGAACAAATGTCGGGTAGCATTAAGTTCAGGACTTTTGTCTGAAGCAGTGTTGAGACTCTGGATGATGTGGGCAAAGTAGACAGGAAGCAAGTACCTGTCTTTAGACACTGCAACCTAGACGAGCTCGACCTTTGTCATTGCCCAACACAGCTCATACAGAGATAATTGGGTTTAGTACCAAAGGGCAGACTGCGAAGCTCTTCGTCTGAGATAGACATACTCTTTTTATATGCATTTGTGAAGAGTCAAAATACACAGGCCACGCCAGGCGATGGATTGGAAGGCCATCTCAAGCGGAGGAGGTGAGTGCATGAGAAATGCACAGATCAAGTCGCAGACCCCCGACGTGTTTGGCAACGCGACGCCTTGTCTAGGAAGGTGTATCAACCCTGAGTCTAGTTTGACTCACCATTACCCAACACAGCTCATACAGAAGATAATAGGCCTGGGACCTAGAGACATGAAGGGTGGTAATGGAATAGTCTTCCTACATGAGGAACAGCTCTCTGGCTGCAAATTGGCTCAGTCTGTGGAAAGACAAATAATGGGTGACCCAAGTAAACTATCAGCTCATCTCATAACATGTACTCCCTCTGAGCAAACTCCTCCAATAGGCATTTCACCAAGCCGAAAGCTGAAGTCTTCTGGTTATGAAAGAAAGCTTGGAGAGATCTCCCCACTGCGCATAGGAAGCAAGAGCTAATCGCTTGAAATCCTGGGGTTCAAAAGAAAGAAAGAAATTTGATTTTGGCCCAGTAATGACTAGGCTCCTAATCCCTGAAAAAAGAGGATCATGTGTGAGAAGGCATACTGGATTGACGTCATTGTGCTAGTGTTGCCCCATATGTGCTCTGATCATCTCAATGAAGGAGCTTGCTGCCTGCCCAGAGTATCACTCACACTAATAGCCAGTAACTCTGTAGCTCCAAGCAATAACCCCCAGGGGTATTCAACAAAAGATACTTTGTAAACAAGACAACATGAGCGGAATCCGAACCCGTGTCCTCTAGAACACAAAGTGAACTGCTTAATCACTGAAACAGAGATTCCCAAAGTATTATGTGAGAAATGTACAAGTGAAGAAACTTTTATAACTGTTCTATCAATTTTAAAAATCTGCTACCAAGATGAATGGCTAGCATTGGTTAGAAATGTTAGCCTCCCCACCCCTTTCTGAGTTGTTATACCACCAACACTGCTCCAATTATATTATATCATATTATTAGCAGGTTGTTCCAATAAGAATTCAATGTGCACTTGCAGCCTCTGATAATTTATATAGGATCAAGAGGTATAGAAGAATGACAGCATTGTACTTGTGTTTCCCCAATATGTACTTTCAAATAGAGAAGCAAGCTGGCTTCCTAGAGCAAGTGATAATATGCAAGATCTAAACATTATCCGATCTCTGGAAAAACATTGTTTTTATACACTTTCATGTTGAGGTTATTTTTCCAGTGCTTGATTTCAAATCCAGAGAGATACTTCACCAAAGTAGATCCTAGGACCAGGAACACCATTTTCCAACTGGCACGATGCTGTTTAGCTCTTCCAAGACTTCCATGTATGGGTCGTGGTTCTGAACCATACTCTATGACTATCCATTCCCCATCACCTTCAGCCTGCAGACACACAAGACATGTCTACCAAATTTGGAAATACATGTTGTTTCATCACATCTTGATTGTATCACCTCAGGTTTCCCCTTCCTCCAGTTGGTTTCTGGGTATCAGTTAGACATACAGCATAAAACCAATAAGATCTTGCTGGTTCTGGTCACAGGACCTAGGTTCTGTGATGGAGTGCAGTGCCACAAGTTGGAAGTCCCTTTATTTCAGAGGGATGATCAACAACAGGATACACAACATGAAAACATTACTGTAAAAATAGAATGTAGGTGGGCTTTTCACCCCAAAAAAGA
The DNA here is from genome assembly GCA_034231615.1 of Meghimatium bilineatum. NCBI lineage: Eukaryota > Metazoa > Mollusca > Gastropoda > Stylommatophora > Philomycidae > Meghimatium > Meghimatium bilineatum. The sequence continues at coordinate 9,529,326 of CM067321.1, forward strand.
AAGTCTCACTATACAGTCAGTCATATCATCAATATAATATTGCATGGTGGTTGATATGGTGATTACCACCTGATCATCTGTATGCTAGTATGAGGTCAGTCTTAGTTTCCAGCCTCTAGTGGCTGGACTAAGCCCCATCTCAATGACAAGATGGCCTCGATGGGGTGCAAGCTCTAAAATAATAAACATGTTATGATTCACTTATCAAACCTTGTGAACACAAGGGTAAATTGCTGAACACTTTGCTATTGAGATATGTTTTTGTTTTAAAACTCCTGCTGGTTAAACAGGATGTAGATCAGAGATCTGAATGTGTTGTGTCATGTCTTACAGTTTGACTGTGATCTGCACCTTTTAGTGTGACACACTTTGACCTATGAGATGGGACCCCCAACTCCAACCTTCCTGTGACATGCCTGGTAGGTCACAGTGTAAGTGGTACTATTTCTCTCGTTTTGGGCACAATAAATCCAAAAGATGTACATATTATTTTTATTTACTGTCTGATGTAGAAGTAAGCAGACATCAAGGTAAAGAGACTGAATATCATGAAGATACATTCAAATCTAGAGACCTTTTAGCTAAGATCCTCAACAAACCTCCATCTTGTCCTATCTTTAACTACTGGTAATGCTTCCAGCTCTTTCCATGTTCTAACAGTGACTGCATCCAATTCTTTCCTCCAGGTATTTCTTGGTCTTCCTCCTTTCTCTGTGGGTTCCAGGACAATATCTTTCTTAGAATGATTTCCATTGGTCTTCTTAAAATACATAATTTATATCTTATCCATCCCCACTGGTGTTTCATTAATTCCTTCACTGTAGTTTGTTTAGTTGTTTGCATGAGTTCAAAAAAATTGTATGGGCACTTTTGTTTTTTGGTGTATATGTAAGTGCTAATTATCAGATCATCATCATATCACTCTGGGGGTTTCAGTAAATGCATAATATAAATAGAAAGCAAGGAGTTACAGAAACAAATTGGTAATAGACAGCATTTGAATCAGGTCCGTTCAGCTGACATTTATTCATCTTGCAACTTGGGTTAACACATTTGACCGCACCACATCTTCAAAAAAAAATATTATAGTTTAGTCAGAACTTCCAACATGTATATTCTCAAGTTGCTATGAATGTGGACTAGTTGATTGAAATATAAGCAACAATACACACACACACCGCATATCTACGTAAATTCCTCAAAGACCACAAACATTTAACACTAGTACATGCCAGTGATGCCAAATGATCTTTGCTTCACCTGTGGCATTGGTATGATGGTGATAAAAGAGGCGGAATTACAGGAGGAACAAGGCTTGAATTAGGTAACAAAATTAAGCATTTAGCTCAACCAATGAATATAAGAGTAAAATTTTGGTGAATATGAGTAATACTCAGGCCCCAACTCACATAAAGCGTAACAATCTAAAGCTTGTAGGAGTGTCAACATTTTCCTATCTAAGAGTCCAGATTAGCAGTGATGATGAATCAACAATTGAAGTTAAGAAAATATTGGCAATATCCATGACAAGATTAACCACAATTTGGAAAAACAGGATCACTACTCATGTTGAGATGAATTTATATAAATCATTGGTTTTGTCAATATTCTTATATGGCTGTTAGACATGAACTGTAACTGCCGATTTAGAGAGCTGAGTGTAGAGACATTTTAAAATAAATACTATAGACTTGTGTTGGGTATCTGTTGCAGTGAACATTAAGACTAAAATTTTGTGCTTGATATAATTTATTAATGTAATTTGTGCAGAATTAATGGGTCAACAAGAATCACTGTTCAGTCATCATACTTTGTAAACTCTTGTGGTATGGTCATGTGTTAAGACATTCTTCAATGTCAGAGGTTGTTCTTCAAGTAGGTTTATGAAAAGGTATAGAGAATTTACATTGTACTCAGGTTTCCTATATGTGTCCATCTCAATGGAATGGCACGAAGCAAGCTGAGAGTACCACTCATAGCACATAACTCTGTAGCTTCAAGTGATAATCCCCATGTATCTCTGAAAAAAACCAACATTGTAAGCTTTAAGATTAGGACAGAACAAGTTTCCAGATATGTGAGGGATGGTCAGCTACAAGTTATTCACAGGTCAATGAAATGATAAAAAATAAAATTGTACAAAACAGGCGTTGCTACCATCTATTTGCTGAATTTTCCCACTGCATGCATGCCACGTCTTTTTGAATTTCTTATTGCTCTTTTTTTGTCAGTAGCCATTAGGGTCTAGTGTGTCTATTATATCAGCACATTTAAAACATTGTTGCTACAAACAACATAGGGAATGATACATGAACACATCCAGCAGTATTTAATCCACAAGCAATAATTATTTACACAGATGGCTCAATAATATGAGAAACAAACGGGTGTAGATGGGGTTTTATCACTAACAAAATGGTGAGAGAGTTGTGGAGAAATATGTTGCCTATCCCTGTCTTTAGAGATGAGGAAAAGAGCACTTCAGTTACATAACACTGATTCTAACAGATGGACATGGAAAATTATAGGGCAACAGATGTGCTGAGTCCCATGCACAGATAGAAAAAACTAATGAGGATGTGCTGAGTCAAATTTGAGGGAGGGGAGAGGTTATTTAATAATATCAGAAAGAGACAATGTTTATTTTCTGGATATATTGTGAAACAAGGAATCTGTAGAGCGTAGTTACAGTAGTTACAATGGGAAAGAGAAATTCAGGACAACAGTGTCAGAAATATAAAATAGTCTTTACATCGATCATAGCAAAAAAAGTCAACATCGATTCTGATAAAAGATGGAGAAAATGGAAAGTTATATTTAAATTAGATATCCATGATCACTAGTCAGCGCGACACACGATGATGATATTCCACCACATTAACTATGAGAACGGAAACAGAGGCAGTAATGGCGGCTCTCACTTGGCTGACAACGAAGCTAGAAAAGCGCATAAGGAATGGTTACTCTTCTCAACAATGCTCAAAGCATCACATAGGTTTGCTGTCCAGGTCATGCAGACGTCATGGGCAATGAAAGAGCAGATTCATTGGTGTGTATAGTGGATTCAAAAAAATGAGAAGAGACAGAACTGACTTTATTAAAGCTGTCATGAATACAATATGATGGAAAGAGATGAGATTATATACAGAAAATGATAGATATTGGAGAGGTTAGGTAGTGAGTCCTACTGGAAAAATATCAATATAATCCAACTGATTGGGAGTTTACTTTCTCATAAATGACTGACTGATTGCCAAACAGAGCACTTATGGAAATTTCACAGTGATGCTGGTTCCTAATGAAAATTCATTAAAAATAATGTGTAGTGGTTGGCAACAACAGACTATTAACTTTCAACTGGCCACTACAAACTACAAGGCCACTGGTACCAGATTATGGTGGCCTGTACAAATGAATGTCCACGTGGAACAGAATTACAGATCTCTGAATACATACTCCAAGACTTCATATTACAAAGAACTGTGAGGCAAGACATGGCCACACTGGATGGAACTCTGACTTGGAGTTTATCCTGGCGACTGGCCTGAAGATTTATCAAAGCCAAGAGAATTCTGAATGCAGATAGAATAACAGCAGAAAAGGTGAACCATAGTGACATTGAGTGTAGATTACAAGACATTTCTGGTGATACAACTGTTCATCGATATCATGAATCTGAAGATGGCAAAGTGAATAATGAGGATAAGTTCACAGTGGCTGAGGAATTGATTCAATATGAACCATTGCTTCATGCTAAACACATCACCACCCAACTAGGCAAAAGAAACAGGTTATATCCAACTACTCTTTACACTAATATTTTTATAGTGGGTACCATCCAAATTTGGCCACACACATCTCACGCTACAGCTTAGGCTCTTATGAACTTGAATTTTCAAGCCACTCCACGCCCTTCATACTCACCAGATTTGACGCCTTGCGATTTGTATTTCTTCCCATATTGAAAGGGACCTTATGAACATTCATATCACCACTGCCAATGAAGTGAAGGATGCAATGAGGTTTTGTATCTAGAAGACAAACATAATTTATTTTGGTGACGGAATGAGAAATCTTGTCTGCATTGGAAGAAATGTGTAGCAGTAAATGGTGACTAGGTTGAAAAGTAAATGTAAGTTCTTACGGTCGGATGTAGTTGCATATCTTATTTGTTAAATTTCATTTCACTATGTATGTTTTAATTAGTGGGTAGGTATTACATTTCACCAGACTCTTGTAAAAGATCAGTCAACCCAGGAATAAGTGAACCGTGTTTTCCAAGAAGATTTCCAGAGAATAATTTTGTTGACTTAGATCTGCAAAAATCCACTGATTTTAAAGCGCTGACACGATGCATTTCCATTCTCAGTACATCCTTTGGGAAATCTAGTGAGACCATCCTGATACATGGGAGATCCTGTGGTAGTTTGATCTAGTCAGACCATCCTGCTACATGGGAGATCCAGTGGGAGTTTGATCTAGTGAGACCATCCTGCTACATGGGAGATCCAGTGGTAGTTTGATCCTGTCAGACCATCCTGCTACATGGGAGATCTAGTGAGACCATCCTGCTACATGGGAGATCCAGTGGTAGTTTGATCCTGTCAGACCATCCTGCTACATGGGAGATCCAGTGAGAGTTTGAGAAAAGAATGAAAACAATAATCAGAGTAGATCTCATGTATGCTTATGATTTATGTGTTGCTGTTGTCTGAATCGTCAGAGATGCGCTTTGTACCTGGCTGTCAGGATAAGTGAACAGATATTTCAGTCCAGCTGTAAACCATGTCACAACACATTCAATTCTCCAGGCTACATCCTGCTAGCCAGCACGAGTTTGAGAATGAATGAAGAAGATATAGTTGAGCAATGAATACTATCCATTCAGAGCATGAAAATTGTTTTCCCAAAAAATGATTAAGCACCTTCCATTACTCATGTCTTAACAGAGTTGTCAGTGTATTGACCAGAGAAAAAAAACCCAAGTAGTAAACATCTACAAGACACCAACCAAAAAGGTTGGACAACGCCTGAAGAGTGAGATGATGAAAATGGCTTGGAGATGTCTTAATGCATTCCCATGTCTGTGTGAAAAACAGTTCTTTGGACCTCTTAATGAAAAAGGGATAAAAATTATTTCCAAGAACTACTTGGGATGCACGATGGAGGAAGAAATGAGCATTGCTGACATGAAGTTCTGCATGAAAGGCTCCACATAACAGATTAGCTTCATGTAATAATAATGGTAATGCTATGGCTCATCATAAATGTAATGCTCAGTAATGGCTAATCTTAGCAACAGAAACATTTATCAGGTAGTTGAGGTTATAAGCATAGTATTTCAAGACTATAGCATCAACATAGAAAAACATGTCCAGAGGGAAAACAGGAACATGTTTGACGAGTTGTTTTCAGTTGTGGTATTGATGAGACTACATCTGAGAGTTCTGATTTAGTATTTAGTAGATTTGATATCTTGTTGCACTGAAGAGGCAGATGGGTTTTCTTGTTTCAGAGGGGGGAAATACCCTATCATTATTTCAAGCATAATAAATGATGTTTGTTATTGACATACCTAAACAAAAGGAAATCATAGCATCTCAATCATCAGATAAGTGATGCACAATACCTATCCGATAAATATGAAAGCTTCTATGGAGAATAGGAATGGCTAATATTAATTTCCATGATATCAGGAAACTGAAAACATCTAAACAGATCACATTTTTTAAATGATAATTGTAAAGTAATGAATAATGAACAAACAGCTAGACGACAGAATTGATGCATTTGAGATGTGGATATATAGCAGAAGTTCTGCAGTAAAAAAAAAAAAGACGCATTTGTAAAAAGAGGCGAAATGCAGCAGCTCAACAGTGGATAGTAGATAGAAAATCACAGGTGGACCAAAAACCACCAACAGTGATCATCCCATATACGAATTTTCCAAAGGCATTGGCCAGAATATGTCTTACTAGCCATCTATAAACTCGTAATTGAATTTCAAAAGTTGATGTGACAAATGGACATCATGATCATTTGATGGACGAACAACAAAAACATATTGAAGAATATGGAGAACTTCATGGAATGAAAAGAAAACAAAGATGTTCCGATTAAGCTGCCTATGAAAAAAAGAATTATCAAAAGAAATGTTATTACAATTATCAAGTGACATTCATTCCAGAACGTTGTGGTCATCGTGGATACTCAGAACGTATCTCTGTCACTGGCAAGCAGGCCTGCATTGGCCAGAGACATGTGCATATATTCTTCGATGTCGCTGGTCCATCATCGTCATGGTCTTCCTCTTCGTTTCTCACTTGGCACTCTGCCCTCCAGATCAGCCTTTCGATACCGTTATGTCGCTTTAAGTGTCCAAAATACTGTAACTTCCTTCTTATGATGGTATTTAGAAGCCAGCCTTCATTTAGTCTCAGTAATTGCAAAACTTCAATGTTCTTCTTTTTCTATGTTTATGATATTCATAGGATCTCTCTGTAGCACTTCATTTCAAATGTATTTATTTGTTTGTATATTGTCTTGTTTAAAGTCCAAGTCTCGCATCCATATGTTGCCACTGGGAAAACACATGATATTGAAAGGGTTATTTTAGTGGCGTTATTACTACTTTGCCATAGCTTTCTAATTTGTGTTCATTAAAAGAAATACCATTAAAAAATATTTTGGACACATTAAAAGACATTGTGAACTTGCTGAAAACATTGCGTGTCGAGAAGCAGCTAGCGATCAAGAGGTAGGCAGAGATATAAGTTGGAACATGGGGTAGACAGGTTACAGTCTAGCAGAGTGCAAAACCAAGGCAATATACATATGTTGGTTTATTGCAACCAACCTTCAATGTGGAGACATCACCTAATGAGAATGATGAAAGTATTACATGTACTCTATATTAAAGTATGTTTTGAGAAACATGAACAATTAGCACACATTTCAGATAGAATTGATGCCTTGGAGGTTTGGATATTTAGAACAGATAGAGATATGTGGAAAGGAAAAAAGAAAGAGGTTCTAACATCACTAAGTATGAAAAAAAAAAGAATTATCAACATAAATCTAATACATGAAATATTTTGAAGATATTAAAAGACCAGGCACACTTTTGAAGGTGATGTTGATAGGTCTGAATCATGCTGAAGTCAGATGTGTTAGACTGAAAGGTACATATATCGCAGCTAAGCTGCAAACCATGACATCGCTAATCTGCTGGAGTTTGATGAGAGCGAACATAGTATAGAGCACTCCTAGAACAGCTAGGGTACCAGGTTCAAACAACGCTGCAGGTAACTGCATCTAGACCATTCAGAGAACAATGACAGCATAATCAAATATATTTATATCACCAAGAAGTTCTGGGTTAGGGCGTAACGTCATTAATAGGATAAGTTAGCGCGCACATTTTATTCGTTGGCGCACAGAGTTGGATTAGGCACACAAGACTTATGTATATAAATGTGTGTACCTTTTCCTAAAATTTTATTAACCCTAACTCATACAGCTGTCCTAAGTAAATAAATATTTCAATTAATAAACACAGATAAAAAGTTTGTAAGCATAACCAATGGAAATAATCAAAAATATAAACATAGCTGTAGGCACGCATTCAAGGAAAGCTCCATTAGAACTAGTGTAAATGTAACATGCTGAAGAAGATTGGATTTTTTTAAGGTAGGATATAAGTTTCATGGATATCAAACAACACTTTTTCTTGGTAAACCACCAAGAAAAAGGGTTGTAGGAAACGTTTCAGCCCACAAAGGTAGATTTTTGCTCAGTCACCCTAGACTTAGATGGAACATTGTTGGTAGGAGGGTAGCAGAGAAACATCACGAGATGTACAAGGGACAAATGGTGTTGGAGGCCAGCTTCAGTAACCTTCGACGTGAGACAATACTTGATAGTGATAATGAATATTAGTTTTGATTTTAGATTTGTTCATTTCAAAATTTACGTAGTTGTGTGTGTTTTAAAAAAAAACTACTTTCTTGTGAAGATCTCCCTGTCCATTCTTCTCTCATCTTTTAAAATACTCCCAAGATATTTAAATTCTTGCACTAATTTCAATATTTGACCATTTATCTTGATGGTGATTGTGTTGGGTTCTCTACCTGTAGACATTACTTGTTGTTTCCCTCCTTTATTGATATTTATGTTGTGATTGACGCAACTTTCATTGAATAGGTTCATGTGATGTTACAACTCTTGACTTTGACAATGGACATCATTAATAACAATGTGTATCAATGCAAAACTGAAGTTATAACCAATATTAACATTGGATATCAATACAAGACTGAAGTTATGTTAACCATGAATATCAAAGCAACACTACTTTTAATATATACCCAGTTGACGAAGGTCAAAGTCTTCCCAAAAGATGCATGAGACACCAGTTATATGTACTATGGCTCTTAAATATGACAATTTGTATTTACTAACAATTAATCATTGCAAGAAGCAAATAATAATTAAGTTACAACTATTAAGAAGGTTTATTATTCCATTGGCAACATAGACGTGGACAATGACATGCGCAGTGGAATAGAAATTAACGGAATTTTAATGCAATGTTACAGAGAAAAATCCTAATAATGTCATGGACAGATATGCGAACCAATACGGAAGTCCACAAAGACCTGAGCATAGAAGACTGACTCCTCAAAACTATTAATTTAAAAAAACGCAAGCTGGTATAATTTGGACATATAAATAGTATAAATAGACGCATGGTCTAGAAAGATTAATTAATCATGGTGGGAAAAGCTTTAGGGACACAGAATAGGAGTACCATGGACGCAAGATATCGCAGATTTTCTGAACATGACGCTGGAACAAGCTGGGCAGCTTGCACAGATCTGATAGAACCGAGTGACAGTGAGGACAATGTTCTTTATATGACTAGTCTACGCATGTGGTTGCGTCTGTGGGTCTCACCAATGGCCCACTAGACATACCATCCATGCAACAGAAAACCTTAGTGGATGACATGCCGTTATATTGAGGTTATCTTCTTATAGAAGCTTCATGGCATGTCATCTATACAGTTATGATTTTGTTGTGTTGTTGAAATGTTTTACATGTTTGCCTGAATATATATGTATGCACCCTCTGTGGTTGGGAGGGAGCCAGAGATGTACTGTGCAGCACTGAGGAGGAGGAAACTGACATCACTGTTTTTCCTATGGCTGAGGTCCATCATAGAGGCACAGTGACTCAGGATGTGACAATCCTTTTGACTTGAACATTTGGTTGCATGCCTGGAACAATAGAGAAGTTCGGCATAACCAGTAGTCAACTGGTGGCGGGGAATGAGCACAGTGAACCCTATCTTGGCTACAGTGGCTAGGGGCAGTGCATAGGTTTAAACCTACCTTCCTGGAGGTGTGATAGTTATTCTCTGGCTCTGTCCCGGGGTGGGCCGAAAATCCACAGACTTCCCAGCAATATAATGCCATCTAATGGCATTAGGTCAAAGGGCATGAGCCCATGGACCGCTGAATCAGCAACCAACCAACCATATGACTAGTCGCATAGATCGATGTTAAAAATATAACAATTTGTATTTACTATCAATGTTAAATTTGACGTGTTTTCTGTATGATCAGTGGTAAATGTTATTGTCATTGCTATCCTACCTTGAATATGACTAGCTGTCTTTGCAATCAATATTAAATGTGGGAACGTCTTGGAAACAGTTCCTGGACAACCCTACAAATAGTATCTTCAAGACAAGACCAACCGTAGTCGGCACTCGTCGTCTTGTCTCTGATCAGTTACACAAGAGAATTGATGTGTTCCTGTCTTTATTCTAATCATGTGCTTGGAGTGTCGCTCAGCCCGTCACATATGCAGCGAGTCTTTGCCGTATTCATATTCCACCGCAAACAACTGTGCATCTGGACCGTTCAGAAAGCATTGCAAACCACTGAAAGGAATTTATATTACCTAGGAAATAAATAAAGACAAAAATGTTTGGTGGACTGCTACGTCCTGAATAGAATATACTGTCAATGTCTTTTTTTTTCCCATCTCCCCCCCCCCCCAAACCACATGAAAAATCGTGTGTATGTGTGGTGGTTCTCAAACTCTTCCCGATTACCAGTTTAAAGTCTGGAGAATTGAATATGTTATGTCGCTGTCTACACGCTGGTTGCACTATCTTGTCTTTTCTATTGCCGACACATCCGACTTAAATAATGTGATTATTGGAGTCTCTAACATTCTGTGTGATATGGTATCTAAACTCTTGTTATGATGTTCATGTCAGGTCACATTGTTACCACTCCTTGCTCTCTTTCGAGTCCCGGTAACACATGGGCATCATTCATTGATTTCTGTCGTGAATTTGTCTTTAAACTATCTGGTCGTAATGTACCTTCTGAATAACTAGGGAAAAACTGCTGTGTATACTGTTGAGTATAACAATCTAGATACTAGAGCATCTGTTCTACTGTGTGTCCTAGCTTTCTCTGACTATCAGAACCAGTATATCAAGTTTTACATGACGATAATAACTAGACGCTCCCGTCGACGTGCATTATTCTCTACCCTAATTAACCAAAGTCTCAAAGGATAGTACAACAAATCAGAACTTTCTCTGCCTCGGGGTAGCTGTGTTTCAGCGTGTTCTGTTAGATAGCTAACTCAGAACTTAGTGTGTACTTTCACGCATTATTCATCCAGCCAGATCGTTAAACTCCCTTTAATTTGCTTCTTGGAACGGTGATAGTTATTGTATGGAATGTGTACGGAAAATGGTGGCGAACAGTGTCATCCAGTTGAAATATTTAAGTAGTTGAGGGGGGGGGGGCGGCCAATGTGGGGCTGTATTAGTGGTTATATCTGGCGTCGGTACGCAATGTGTAAAATTATTAAGTTATTGGAGGTTTATACTTTTCGGTGGATAGGTATGTGAGACATAAACTTATGTGTAGGACAATGATTTAGCGAATGTGTGTACAAATGTCTTCTCCTGGCTTGCTACCACCTGACGCTCTAGACAGCAAAATAAAAGCACTCAATTTCTTTGTCATTCGCCGACATTTGTATTCTTGTCTGCTACTTATTTTATCTTCATATCTGACAGTTTCCATTACATAATTCTATGTAATCGTCTAGTTTCTTTGTTGTACCATTCTTTATTTATTTGTCCCTGTATTGGTAAAGACATCTTGGTCGAAGCGTCAATTATGTGTATTTGTTCAACATAAAACTGCTATTTAAATCATATTTTCTTATATTTATTTACCCTTGTCCCAGCTTAACAGTTCTCCTCTAATTAATCTTAGGTTAACACACTGCAGGAGATTTGTTGTGAATGAAATGGGTGAGGCACAAATCTGATATGTTGATATTTTTCTCCAGCTTCAGCAAGCTTAGAGTGAATGTGTTTCTTTACTTTAAGATGGAACTTTGCTACAAATTATGCGAAAAAAGTAGTTTTTCGAGTGTTGAGGGATGAGAGTCTGTTTAGATGACATGGGAGATGCGTGGGAGAACGTCTGTGAGAATATACCCTCAGATGAAAATGGAACAGACTCGGTAGTGAAGTTTTGCGAAACACGGGAAAACACACAAATCGACGTTCCGACCAAAAGACTTTACAGGTGCTTTGATGACACTACAATATTAAATGGTTTTTACATCTGTCTGCTAACTTTGAGGATGATGGATACACAGAAGAAATGACCAAGAATTAATATAGACAAAAATATTATTAATTTTAAAGTGAACAGGCAAAGAAGTGATAAATACGTATTCTACAAAAAATGCTTACAATCAAACATCAAAATAGGAAAACTGATCATTATGTGTCAGACCAGATTTGAATCTGGTCCGTTCCAATGACACAAATTTGTTTCGCAACTTGAAGCAGTACGTTTTGCAAATTATGCTAATTAGAATCCTTGAAAAGATATTTCTTCTGCGATCAATTGTTGAACATCCAGTCCAATATTGGTCATGTATAGAGCGTTTATTTTTGGCCATCTTGGGTTCCCCACAACTTGTTTTGCAGACAAGCTCCTGTGGGCCACATTGTCGTTTTGTGACCAACCAAGCAGGGACAATTCTATAGTACGTGTTCTCTTATGTTTTGTTGCTCCGCAGACATAAAAAGATTTAACTTTAGCGATGACATCCAACGCTTGTATGTTGTATTAGTCACTATTATTATGGATTGCTAGATTGGGACCGACAGCAGCACAGACACACAATGCACATATATGTACATTTCTCCAACAATGCAAGTATGGACCAATGATGTCGATCAACCAACATTCATCAAAGAATGCAGGCGGTGTATGGCGGAAAATGTGTTTAAAAGACAACAGTGAAGGGTTAATGTTTTGGGAAGGGTGACAGGGCCTACGCGCTGAAACATTATTGAGGGACAAAGTTTGCGACTATCTCAGGGTTAGTGAGCACGGTCATCTTGATGTATATAAGATCGTACTACGGCTTTACAAATAGTCGATTGTCCAGGAGACACTGTCCTTGAACCATTTTTCATATTGTAGCTGGAAAATGTTCGCGCCGCATGTATATCAAGCCCATCTACAGAGTAATTATGCGTGCTGATCTCACACATCGATCACTCATTTTTGCTTATTTGACTTTTTATTGTGCTTTACATTGGCTGTCGGCCACAAAGTGCAGATGCAGCGACTAATCAGTCAAGATGAGTGATGATGTATGAGATAGGAAGCAGGACTATTTTAGAGATGGCTGTGTGGAATATTGTACTGTAGATCCCGACACATTTTGGTAACAAACAAACTCTTTTTATGACGCCGTTGCACAACCTTATATTAAATAAATAAATGTATATATGAAATGAATGTCGATAGTAAAGACCTGCCAACGGAGTTAACACAAGCCTTCATACGTTGTGATTAATACGATTTTCATTTTTTCAATATGTATATACTTGTGTGTCACCTGCCAACGGAATGCACAGAGATAATCGAGAACATTACTTATTTTGATTTTGCTGTCGACGACCATGAGTGAGCCATTGTTTTATATAAACATATGACCATGGCACAATGCCATTAATAGAATAAATCCACACCAGCTTATGACTCAGACGGGACAAGAATAATAACTGGTAGAAATGTATTAAGCACAGTAAAGAAATGACATAAATGTGGACAACCTTGCTGGATTGAGTGATATTCGTGTGGTTAGATCAGCGGGATTTGCTCAGTTGTAGCACAACTTCTTTAAAAGGTACTCAAAAAGTAAATACATTGAAGCAATAGAGTCACAAACGCGTTTTGGGAAATAAAAGGAAGTGTTCACCTTTGTGCTGCTTTCTGTTGTATATTCCTGGTTCTCAAAGACAGGAGACATGTGTAAAAATCATTAAGAGTAATCTGTATTTTCTTTTGTTTGGGCGGGAACTGAACTTGTCAGAGTTATTAGTGAGCCATTGCTTGTGTTTTTTTCCTTTCTTTTACAACTAATCTTACTACCTACAACACGGTCTGACCCCTCTCCTTTTCAAACCACACTGAGATTGCGCTTGGAGAGAACATATCTAATGCTTTTACCAGCCTGATGTGAGCATAATTATACTGCTGCGGGTTATCTGTGATCTGACGTGCTCTGGGAATTGCTGATTTCTTTAGCATTTTTTTTGTCGGCCCATAATTTTCAAATGCACTCTATATGCGCACAATTTCTTCATGTAATGTGTCCATAAACTCTATATAGATTTACTCTTGGTGTAGTCAGACTTTCTAGATAAACATCTAGAGATTGATTACATCTGCGATTTAAGCCCCTTTCAACCTGAGCGCAAAGGTTCAATGCAATATGATGATGTTGTTATATTTTATACATTGATATTTATTGTGCTAAAAATTGTCTAATAATTTAACCTTTTTCGTGTATACTCTCTATATTAACATGTTTACTAAATAGACTTGAATATGTTCTTCTCGTTCACAGTTTAACATGTCTACACAGCAAGTCAGATTTTCTTGATAACTGCTGCTGTATTTGAAAGCTTCTCAGTGCTCCTTAACAGCTTTCTGTGGGTATCTGTCTCTGTGAGCCAGTGTTCCTCCCCTAATCTGTTATTAAAATTAACATCATCTCTTTTCTTTGTTTATTATATGTTTGGCATTTATTTAGTACTTGTTCAATTGTGTTTTATTGATTGCACTTAATACACACTGGTTCATTCCAAGTAAATTTGACTATATTCCTAATCTAAGTGAATATATTTTCTAAGTGGTGGGATTGTAAAATCATTTTTATTTTATTGTCTGTTTGGGTTGTTAAAAAGTTCATGAGCGTGTCTACCTTAGTTGCTATTATTCCATTATTAGTTCACTCTTTATTAATAGTCTTTTATTAGTTACTTTTCTTATATGTTCGGTTGTACTAAGCTTTACTGTTTCTTTCTTTAGCTTCTGTAGCTGCTAACTCATTCGTTTCTATTGCTTTATGCGCCGGAATTGACGCTAGTGTGATTACACGGCCAGTGATATCGAACTGGCTACCAACGAAGACAGATTCTTTTGGGTGCATCCACAAATTATAATGGTGTAAAATAATAACATCCTTATTTTCCTTCTTGTTTCCATCCTTTAAAATGTTCTGCCATCCAATTTCTTCTTTGCTGTCCTTCATTTCTGGTATTTCTTCAGTTAATTCTGATATCACATTTATATGATACATGATAGCACAGGTTTGCCAGTTCCCTTGCTGTCTTTACTTCCCATGCATCAGGTACCCATTTACAGCTGAGTCGACTGGATGAGTGATCGTGTCAAGTGAGAAATAACAAACCTGTTTTTTTTGTTTGTCCGGACGTGGCTTCGAACCTAGCACGCTGTAGCCCGGTGATAGCAAGCAAGCTCACTATTAACTAGGGTCCAAGCTCCTCAATAAGAGGGATCATGACATATCTCAGGCTCACGCGTGCGATATTCTGTAATTTCACTGCTGATTCACATAGTAACAATGAAGCTAGATCCTATTGTTTACATACATCGTCAATCAACTAATTGAAACACAGAATTGTATCATGTACATCAATGGTGTATCTTTTATTCATTTCTTTATTGTCTGACTCAATATCTAGCTTGCTATTTCTTAAAACTCTTTAATTTCTTCAATTTTGTTATTAATATTGCTATTTTTTGGACATTGTCATTTTTGCAATCTATTTCTGGTCTTTTATTACACCGACAGTGCACTGCTTCAAAATCGATTGCATATTAGTATGTAGTAAGTCAATTTGATTGCGATATTTTTTTTTGGGCTTCTTCGCGTCCAAAGATAGATCTATCTTAGCACCACATTTCACTCGGATACGCATTCATTTTTACTTGTGGTTTTTTTATGTTTGTATGTTATGTCCGAATCTTGAAAAAGGCCTATTGGTCCGAAACGTCGACTTTGTCCTGTGTATTGTCTTCTGTAGATTATATTCTGTGTTTTGTTTTGTTATATGTACCATAGTTACATCCGTTAGTGATAGTGTGTAGTGTTTTAGTCGTCATTCAGTAGGACTTCATTACCTGTTTTACACGTGAGTATTATTTTCCATTATGTTCTACTAGCAGTACCACCTTCTATTGAGTAGCCTGATGACAGTCTGGATGCACCTGTAACACATGTAGTTTGCTACCTGAACTCCACTGAACATCGTTCGCAATAATTAAATTCTTTTGTATGGACATATTTGCTTTGCATTAATACTTACAGTATGTTGCAGTTTCTTAATGTGAAGGCCGTGCCCATACTGGTCGGGTTGTCGTATGTATTGTGCCTATGAAACATTGATGGTAAAGATTTGAGAATAATTAGTCAGAAATATATATTTGCAACACGAACGTAGCACGTGCATCTTACCAAGATCTGACTCGTCGTTTTCATTTCCATTCTGTACCTGCTAGTAACTTTTTTGCAACTGTTAACTCTTGTAGTTCTTGTTCTGACCCAATTATAAGATCAATAGCCTCAGCTAAGCGCAAATTGTAGATATGTTGACCTTGATCGATATCGACGTGTTGTGACATAAAGTATAGTAGTGGCGTGTTTCTATTCTTTTGTAAACGGGCGTGGTCAAACGATATTGTAGGTTCCCGTACATGGTGGCCACGCCATAACTATTTACAAAATCACGTCTTTCAAATTAAGTGATATGCCCCAAGTAATTTGACAAATGTGTATAGCGCTTCAATAACCGAGCGTGCAGCTTTCCTGTTTGAAGAAACGTCAAATCCATGTATTGTGATACGGGACCGTTGTAATCTCTCAAAGAAGATACTTAGAAAATACAATAATTAGTCATACCAAGAAGTATCTCCCATGGGTATATTAATATTTTCTATATTTATGCACTTTTGAAATGACGACAGATTGATATAATTACATGTTGTTAATTTGTAAGATATGTGGTTCAATTTGAATGTGTAATACTTATATAGACGCTCCTCACTGATGTCACGAATGCCCTGCGCGTGCCTTCTTGGTGCAGATGAACAGTGTGACGTCGTAATAAGAGTTTAATGATGACCAGCACATATGAACATGCGTCAAAGCTAGGACTGTTCCGGTAGTCTTTTGTTATCAGTGAATGTTTGAATCTTACAGGTGTACAAATAAAGATCTTTCTGTGACTCATCTAGTGTCCTTGCTGCACCCTACCTATTATTTCTAAATGTTTCTCCTCAGTTCCATAGAATAGCATTAGACACCCCGGGGGCCGTATTTCCGACATTGAGATCGACTACACCTGTACGACATATTCTTCACTACAGATATACATGGCAATATTTTCGTTGGTGTAGCTAGAATGTATATGCGACACATTTGCTGGGTTGTTTTTTTTTAAACATACAATTTCAAAGTGGTTAAATGTGACTTGTATGTGTGAAAAATATATTCTACTCTATACTGGTATATTCCAAAATGACGACTAATGGAAGTATTTTGTAAAGGGCAAGCCTCGCAACAAAGACTTGCTCATGTCAACTTGGGCTAAGTTTGCACGGTTGAACACACAAGTACAAGGGGAAAAAAGACTTGACATCAAGTCTTGTTGTGACTGTGACCTAATTGTTCTATCATCCTCTCCCACAGAAATGTAATTTTTTTTAAAATCATTGGTTCCCAGTTGGGATAACTCATTGATGACTAGGGGTAGCAGGGCTGGCAAAATGTGTTTGATGCAATAAAACTGATTATAATCGACTTTTAGAATAAACGGTTGGAACTCACTCTACATCAGTGTTTCCCTATCTTTTTCCATAGCTCATATAGTCACACAACGTCATGTGTGAGACAACTATATACCTTTATTCTTGATTAGAAACAGGCATCTATCTATACACTGGTGATATTACCATACATGGTCAGCTCATCTGCCATCTAAGAGTATATATGTTCAGCATCTAGGTGGGTTTGTCGGTTGGTTGGTGATCCACCGGTATATGGGTATATTGTATGATATATTCATGTGTTTGTCAGCTGTTGTGTTCCATATATGGTGTTTCATTTATTATTCAGTTGTCTGTATGCCTTCTACGAATCTTTGCAGAACTGACACACTTCCCTCTACACTGGTAACTCCCATTGCTATCATTCTCTGAACC
Source organism: Meghimatium bilineatum (assembly GCA_034231615.1). Taxonomy (NCBI): domain Eukaryota; kingdom Metazoa; phylum Mollusca; class Gastropoda; order Stylommatophora; family Philomycidae; genus Meghimatium; species Meghimatium bilineatum. The sequence continues at coordinate 9,546,959 of CM067321.1, forward strand.
TGTAATTATCTTTCACCATCTGCTTCATTACTTTCATCGTTAATTAGTAACCGTCATAATTAACTCAGACATGTCTCTTCTCATCACTGCCGCTCTCTACAGCGTATTCCGCAAATAAATATCCTTTCCGTTGCATCTGAATCCCACATGACATGGATCGTAGAAGCATACAATAGACCTATTTTTTCTATGGGCGTTGTCAAAGAGGTTGACCCACTCTTTTCTTTTATACCTCTCACTAGGCTCAAAGTGAGTGCTAGAAATAACAACACCTACCGTCTATACATGTGGTGGAAGTCGACTAAAGATGATTGGTAATTGGCTGTCCAGTTCCATACGTCGAAAAGGCGGGCCCAGCTCGAATGTGCCGATACTGCAGTCAAACTGTGAATCATGACACAACATATTATTTTCTCTTGATTACATCCTGCTAGCCAGCAGCAGTTTGAGAATGGACGCAGAATAATACAAAGAAATACCAAGGATCATAATTATCCAACAAGTATGATCCAATAAAAAAAGTTAAGATCCTATAATAATCTTGATCCCTATGCTAGGACTTACGAAGAAGCAATATCAGTATTTGCAGTTAACCCTATATTACACGCACTCTTCTCGGTAAGCTGCGCCACCGTGCGCTAGCGCACACATTGTATCCCTTGGCTCGCAGAGGTTGATCTCGACTCAACAAGACATATAGTATAGAAATGAGTGTACAAGTTACCTATAATAAAACAAATATATAATTTGTTTAAATTGAGAATACTTAAGAAGATTGGCTTTTCTTAGATTGAACGATTGCTCAGAAAAAGTGCTGTTTGAAATATATCAGCCCATGGAGATAAATATTCGCTCATAAACACTCTTGATTTGATTACATGGTGTAGTAAAAATATTGTTTTATATATATAAACCAATTCGACTACACCGAAAGGCAGCAACACAAGTCACCTCATGAGAATGGAACCAATGCAACTACCCATTCGTGCATATAACAGCAGAAAATATAACCAAAGCCTTTTACAATGACTTATTTGATTTTTTCCCGAGTTTTTCATTGGTAATTTTATTTCTTTCGTTCTCAAACTCCCACTTGATCTCTTGTATAGCAGGGCAATGGTTCTACAAGGTTTCCAGCATGATGCTGTAGTCCATAGAACGGAAATGCGCTGTGTCCTAGTTTTATTAGTAATTGCCAGTGTGAGATTTCTCAACGCCTGCACACTTGCCTCTACATATGTTCAAAGGTTGTGTGGTCTAAAGTGACCAATGGTGATATCACTTTCATGTGATTGGATATCTGTGTACAGAGTGGTGGATTATTTATTCCCTCTTCACACACACACACATAATACTTCTCAAAATATACATAGCTCAGTCTTTTGATATGAAGGAATGCTGTGAAGAAATCCACCATTGCATATATGAAACACATTAACATCATCACTCATAATTCATGAGCATCAAAACACAGACTTATGTGTGGCCTGGTCCGGTAAATCGGAGAGAAGAAATAACAACTCTGTCCATGTCATGGATGATGTTTAGGTGATGGGTTGATTACACCTTTCCATACGTCAGAGACCGTCATATTTTGTGTTCGTTTTTAAACTACCGCAGATTAGCAGGGGATGCACAACCGACTAAACATGCACTGAAATAGACTAAGACTGGTTCCATCACCTGTGTGTCCATGTGAGCAGGCAGCAAAGATCGCGGAACATGTCATGCTAGATTGCATTAGCTACTAAACAATTTGAGGAAGGAACACAGGCAGACATCCACAGATAGCTGTATGGGAACTTTGAGGAGCTTCAAATACATCATCATTTATCAAGAGACCCGGACTTGCTGTGTAGACTAGTTAAACGATAAATGAGAAGAAGAAGGCGCAGGAGATAACACATCCCTGTGAATGAAATGTGTCATGGTTTACATATTGCTGCAATATCTGCGCCTTTTGGCCTCACGTGACATATGGGTCATTACTCTCCATAAATGCGACAGTAAATTTCATAAAACCCCCTTATATGCCTCACACGACGTGCATGGCATGTAACCTTGTTGCTATTCTGTGCTCCCTTTTCAGGCAAATACAACACATGATCGAGCCAGTAGTATAGAATGCCATACTGAAGTGGAGGGAAGGGAGACTGCATCTGTGATACCGTCTTACTCAACCTGCCAATTTGCATTACCGAATCCTATGTACGTTCAAGTGGTATGTTGCTTTTTCTTATGTGTTTATCCTTACCCTTGATTACGACTTGCTGGTCGAAACGTATGTTGTCTGTTTGTGTAATGTCAGCTGTATTTAGCCCCCTTTTTTTTGGTTTAAATTAATTTATGAAAGCTGAAAGTCGCTGATGCTGCAACTAAGTTGTAAACTAGAATGTGATGGATTCTGTTCTTTGGACTAAATTCTTTTCATCGGATAGAGCAGTGCTTCTCAACATGGGTCCTATCCTCCCTATAGGCCATGGAGACTTTAAAAAAGGAGGAGTTGGCACGGAGAAATAAACCAGTTGGTGGGGAAACACAGGAAGAGGATAACTATTTGAACGATAAATGAGATTAATTACAATAAAGCTTTCAACGTCTTGGTGACTTGTAAGATGGCAATAACCTTTTTAAGACTGGGACGGGGGAAATGAATTGAGAACCACTGAACTAGAGTTTGAAAGCACAACGCAGAAGAAACGACAGTGCGGACACTATATATTACAATAGTTTACTTTATATTACGGGATGTGCCCTGATATTTTGTTGTCCCTTTCATCGCTACGATGAAATTACTGAGCATTCTACATTTTTGTATATTTGCGCCCCCATGTGATATTTTATTCACGATTATTGTTATGAATTTCTATAAACCGGTATCACTTGTAGAAACATTGTCAGTGTGTGCTAATCATAGTGATATTATTTACGAAGTAATAACACGTGAACATTTTCCTTCCATGGCTGCTATTCAAAGTGTTTGGGCTTAGTTGGGGGGGGGGGAGTGGGCGCATATACGCCTAGCCTCCATAGTTGTTTCCTACGATAGGTTGACATGTGAGCGTGATACTATTCATTCACCCTTAACCCCCCCCCCCCATTCGAGCCCAGATAACACTTGGATGATATGTTTTAGCGTTCGTTATCGAAATCTCACCGGATCTCTCTTATAACAGGACAAAGGTCCGTCTAGATTTTCAGCATAGTGTAGTCCAGCGAACGAAAGTTTTGTGTCGCAGTTTTATGTGCGACAATAGCCCGGCACATGCGACATCGGCGATGGTAACTAATAGGTTCAGTGTTTTAACACTTGCACTAACAATGGACTATGTAATCATGTCGTTAGTAGACCTACCGTACGAAAGAACTGATTCCAGTACTTAGCTTATTCTTATAATTTGAAATGTGCTGTTTTATCGTCTGAACTATGGACATCATAGTAGCCTAGGCGTCTTCTAGTATATTATGCGCGCTTTATTGTTCAGCTGACACACACCTGCACGGAATTGTTATAACGTTGGATTCTGGTTTATAGATACGATCCCTAATTAAGTGAGACCCTATTTAATGTGTTCCGAACACAATCGGTGTGGGATATGAGGACAATGAGCAAGGGGTATTTTAATTTGATCGAGCGCTGCGCGGGAGAGCAGGTGTTTTGCCTCAATTGTATTTGACTAAATCAATGATGGACGTGTTTGAGTTTTTCTCTTTCCAGACTTGCACAGCTTCGACCCCCCTTCATTTAATGAACGATTCACTGCTAATTTCTCTCAATCACTGATTTAATAGACTGGTATAATGAAAGAGTTTATTCTTGCTGGCAGAAGAAAATGATAGTTATTAATGTACAGAGACATGTGGTATTATTTGGAAAGTCGGGGTGTATCTGGCAGATTAGTAAACCAAATTGTGCTTCTAGTTGCACTAGAAAATTCATGGGAAAAAACCAAAGTATATCATGCACATCTAGGAATATCTAACTTCAATGTTTAACTTGTGACTTTAATGTGGGTCAGAAACACGGACAGCAACAGAAGGAACAAGCACACAATTAAACTTTCATTAAATAATGCTCGTGTCAATACATTTTAAATGGAATAAAAAACCAATGAAAAACTCATGCAAAAACCAAATCCTAGCGGAAGAACTGAGAAGACAGTGCTGGAGATGGATATAACATGCATTAAGAAGACCAAATGAAAACATTGTAAAACAGTCATTGTTCTATAATCCACATGGAAACAGTGGCATTAGAAATACTAAGAAATAACAAGAGGAACTGGCAAGACATAAACAAATAGTATAGCCAACGCCAGAACATAATTTGTGATCGAAAAAAAAACATCTAGAGACCGAAGGATATAAACCAACCCTCTACCAAACTCAGATGTTTAATACAAATGTGAAGAACTGCTGTCCTAGCTCAAAAGTCTGGACAATGATAACAACACTAGAGCATAAACTTACCGCTTCAAAAGAATGCTAAACATTAGGTGCAGGATAAGAAATGAAGAGATCTGGAGATGAATGGACATCCCGAGGAAGGACACAATTGCGATGGATTGACCAAACCTTCAGGAAACCTGTAGTTTAGTTGTAGTATAGATGTCCAGGAATAACGAGTGTTTAGCTCTTACTTTCTATGTGCGCCTATTAGGTTGTTTCTCCAGAGCTTTACTTCATACCCACAGGATTAACTCTCAGCGTTGTACAATGCTTTGAGAAGTCTCCTACTCGGAGGGTGTCAATTGTAGGGGTTTTATAGCTTTTCTACCTTTCCGCAACATGCAGAGGTGGAGTCATGGTCATGTAAAGGCGGAACATCCACCTATGCATTTCCCGTTATCCAAGTGGGCTCTCCAATTAGCAAGGTTAACATGCTTACCTGCTTCTGGGCTCCCCCAGGAAATTGTCACGCTATGCACAGTTTATTACATAAACAATATGAAGGCATGGGCACAGTGAAGACACAATTAAGAAACTGTAAATTAATATAACGTTTATATGTTTTTAAAACGTCACAGAATGTGTGACGGCTTATTTTCATGTTAATACAATGAAATAGCCATCCCAGAACATGCAACTTCTCTCATTAAGTATTGTAGTATCATGCTTCACACACACATACAGAGTTTGTTTTATATCTATAAAATTGCACGATCTTGTTTTCCTTCATGTACTTACTAAGCAACATGCACATTTTATCTATTCGCACGCACTACTTAATTGTTTTAGTTTTTCCTAAAGCTTCATCGCCACCTTGATCCTTTGGTACACACCTAAGTTGTCTTATCGCCACTATCGTTGTGACATCACTGAGGGGTATAAGAAATGTACTGTTCAAACCTGTGTTGTATTTTTATGTGTAACCGGCGTCATGCCAATGAGATCTCCCTTTTATTCTTCAGTTTTATATAAAATTGAAAATATGTACCAACTGCAGCCAAACTGTAATCCAACGAGTTAAACAGGGTAATGCAGTTTTGTTAATCACTAGAAACACAGGAAACATAAATAGTCGTTTCGACCCAAAGTCGCGAACATAACACACGAGTAAGAAACGGCAATCATACTCGGCACTGTCGTCCCTTACTCGTCATGTGTTATGTTGTGTGTTTGATAAGACTTTTTGTGTTTGTGATTATGTGCGCTTCCAGTGATTAGCAAAACTTCATGACCTTGTTTGCAAGTTTCACTCACCTGTAGTTTTACATATAACAATGTCTGTATCAAGTCATTCCCGAGCTTGTCTGTTGCAAGACAGGTTACAGCTATCAATCCGGAATTTGCCATCGCGCTCAAACTAGTTATCTGCCTAGTTTACCGCATACAAGGGAAAATCTTAAGATAAACCTCCCGATTTTCCTCTATTCAAATAACAACTAAAAAAGAAAAATACAAGAAACCCAGTTAGTGTCAACTTTCAAAGATGAAAATTCCTGGTTGCCAATCAAGTCGAGTTGCCGGGTTGTCAGGCACGCTTGGAACAAGATGGCGGCGGCTTTCATTTGGGGCAAAAAGGGATCTCGTAATTAAGGCAGCCTTTTAGCCGTGTTGGAGCGAGGTAAAAGTGGCTTCGTTGAATTATCAAATGACACAAACCGAGTCTATTTACTCCTACGTCTGGCCCGGCGCGCCCTTATTATGCTAATTGGATGGCAGGAAGGATTAAAAACTCTCGACGAAAAGGTTCCTGTGACTGGTGATGTTATATCTGAGAATTACCTCCCCTCTCAGGGTGATTAAAATAATTTGATAATGTCCACCATTTTGTTTTCCACCGGGAGTACTCTACTGGAAGTAGTGGATTAAAATACTGAAAGGAGGGAGAGCGGGATAGCTGTATGCAAGTATATGAACGGGGAGGGCTCAGACCATTTGTTTAAGTACATGAAAGGTTGGATGAGATCATGTATAAAAGTAAATGAAGGGTGGGATTAGATCGTATATTGAAGTATGCCCACTTTGGCAGCACCAGAAAATACGGTACAAATAGGATTTGGTGGGGTATGTGGAGGGGAGCGGTGGTTACCGGGTGTGTTAGATTTGAGTGTCTAGGAGAGAGATAAATGATGTGTCTGTAAGAGAGATAAAAGATTCGTATGTGAGTGGTAACGGGAGTGTGAGGTAGATAACGGGTGTGTGAAATATGTAACGGATTTATCTGTGAGAGATAATGGGTGTGTCTGTGAGGTGAAAGGGATACATGGTGTCTTTGTGAGAGAGATAATGGTGTCTTTGTGATAGAGTTAAAGATGTTTTTGTGAGAGATAAGGGTGTCTGTGAGAGAGAGAGAGAGAGAGATAAGGGTGTCTTTGTGATAGAGAAAAAGGGTGTCTTTGTGAGAGAGATAAGGGTGTCTGTGGGAGAGATACAAAGGGTGTCTGGGAGAAAGATAAGTGTGTCTGTGTGAGAGAGATAAAAGAGTATGTGTGAGAAATAAGGGTGTGTCTATGAAAGAGATAATGTATGTGTCTGTGAGAGAGACATAATATGTGATTGAGAGAAATAAATAAATTTCTAACTAGGCATGCGTTTATGAGATCGCTAAGTCAAGCGTTAGTTAGAGTTGCGTGTGAGATATTTAAAAGAAGTGTCAACTAGATATGCGTGTCTGTGAGATAGTAGTTAAATTTAGTGTAAACTAGATGTGCGTGTCTGTGAGATAGTAGTTAAATTTAGTGTCAACTAGATATGTGTGTGTCTGTGAGATAGTAGTTAAATTTAGTATCAACTAGATATGTGTGTGTCTGTGAGATAGTAGTTAAATTTAGTATCAACTAGATATGTGTGTGTCTGTGAGATAGTAGTTAAATTTAGTGTCAACTAGATATGTGTGTGTCTGTGAGATAGTAGTTAAATTTAGTGTCAACTAGATATGTGTGTCTGTGAGATAGTAGTTAAATTTAGTGTCAACTAGATATGTGTGTGTCTGTGAGATAGTAGTTAAAGTTAGTGTCAACTAGATATGCGTGTCTGTGAGATAGTTAAATGAAGTGTTCGACTGAATAACGCTCACATCCAGAGTATGCCGAGGTTAAAATCACACCCTTAACCTCCCTTAATCACCTCCAATCGAGTGTGGCAGGTCACAGTTTTTATTTTCTTTCCTTGTTGGGAGATAAGTCGGTTTTCTGTAATATGCTTACGCCATTTTTAGTTACAAGCTACATTCCCTCTACAAAATTATCACGTGTGAGCGGATTATTATGAACAGCTGCCAACTTGCAAGTGAAAAATTACTCATGTGAAAGGCCGTGGATACGTCTTCGGCAAGGGGAGGTGTTTTTAATAAAAAAAAAAAAAATTTGTAAATGTTCATGTCCATCTATTCGTGAACAATGCTATTATTTATGTGAGAACGTAGTTGCATTTCATGAATATTTTGGTTGTAGTGATTTTTCTACAGTACTGTCGAATCCTAACTTCATGTGTGTGTGGGGGGGGGGGGGAATTGAACCTCTTACCTACACGCTTTTTCTTGTGCATTTATTTATACTTATATGAAGTATGTTTGTGTACTTGCCTATTTATTTTATATTTAGGTTCGCAAACCTTGATTTTGTCAAGGGGGGGGGGGGATGTTACATGTTGTAACATGCGGTGCAGCCGTACAGCTCCAGGAATAACCATTGTGGATCGCTCATGAATCCCTTCTACATTTTGTTATGATCTGTCGTTGGGTGAAGGTGTATCGCCTACTTCTTTGTTCTGTCTCCCTCCATTAATGTTGCTTCTTTTCGTTTCATACATTCAGTGTGTCTAATCTGTGCCATTTCATTTATTTGCCTGTAGGAATATTGCGTCTTCGCTATTGTTTACTCAAGTTCACTACTTCACAGATTGAGCTAATTTTCTTTCCTGTCAAGCTAGCATTTATTATGTATTTATTTTGTCTGCCATTTTCTTCCCTCTCACATTCTTTGTAAATTATCTTTCATTTATTTCTTCCATGTATCACGTTCTATACACGTTTCATTTCGTAATAGTTATACAGTTAACATTTTATTTGTCATCAATTCTTTATATTTTTGCTGATGCCTTGTGTTTGTTCTAATCTCCTACTATATTATATAATTTCTTTTATCTAAATTAATTAATTTTTTTTCAATTTGCAAACCATTTATTGAGGGATAGAATTGAATACTTCTCTTTTTGGTGGTTAGTGGTTCACTGTCTCACAAACACAGCTCGCTCACACTTACTGGCAATTATTACACGTGCGATAAATACCATATTCAGCCACATGCCTCACAACAAGATAGGAAGTAAACATATCCTGATATAACTACAATAGATTATAATCTTCAATTGTCAGTATCAAGCATCAGCTCAAAGAACCATTTAATTCTCTCCTTAGCATACAGAAAGTTGGGGTATAGCCCGACAACCTGTAAAACAGTTTAATTTTCACTACATGCTTTGTCTCAATTTCTTACTGTTATCTTCTGTCAAATAGTCTCAGTGATGCCGATTTACAGGCCAGCAGACATTGCACATTTGTCCTTTTCTAGCAGAATCCAAGGTGGCGGAGAATGCTATATGCACCGTTGCTGCAAATATGTCAAAAGATTTGACCGAATATTGATGAACTAGTTGGCCTAGAAGTCTACGCTCCTTGCAGTATGTAATGCTCCTGGATACTGCTGCACTGGAGTGCCTTCCTTCGATGACTTAAACCCTCCTAGTAAACCCGTGCTATTAAAGCAACATCTTATGCGAGTTGATGTGTCACTTTGGCTACTCAACTACGAGACGATCTGTGTTTGTCAGAAATGCTATTGGCTGTCAATAGCTACTTGCTTACAGCTAAAGGGATTACTTCATCATTATTAAGAGCTAGAGAAAGCTAATGTCATATTTCTGTGCGAACATCGATGTGCGAACATGCGCGATCCATGTACTTGAAATGTTCCTACGTATTATATCGAACTCGAAGTGTTCTAGTACTTGAAATGTCCCTAGGTGTTATATCGAACTCGAAGTGTTCTAGTACTTATCATATCCTCTTTTCATATGCCACACTTTAATTTTTTTTTTAAACATGACATAATACATATTTTTAACACTTGTTACGTAACTATTCATAATAGTGACAATAACTTATAATAATAACCGTCCATTATCCGCGGTGTCATTGACAACATCAGATTAATGTTAATTTTAACACATGTCACATACAGGATAGCAGAGGTCCTGATTTGGCATGTAGTATTGGTTGTTTTACCTTTTCGGGGAAACAGGTTTGGGGAACACCTTTTATTAGTGCATCGACCATATTATGTATCTCTGCGACTTGGACACATGTTGTGGTGTCATCCAATTCTTTTTCAGACATGCCATAAGAAATATCATCATTCAATTTGGCTGAATCGACAGATTCTAGCGTTTCATTGGTCAATTTGCACATGACATAGTCAGATCTGGGAGATATCTGACTATTTTGTGTAACGGCGACGGTACTGTTTCCCTTGTAAGGTCCCTCAGATAAAATAGTGATTGCCGGAATATTGTGGCAGTTTGATAACTGGTGGGAGATTCAGAGAGTTTCATACTAAAGTTGGAAGGTAGAATGTGCTAAGGATTCATTTGATATGGCAGAAATGACAAGCTTAAAAGACCATTTAGCTGACGATCGCTGGTCGTATAATTACAGCCCTGGGGTTCGTTTATGTTAGTAAATACTGAAAATGTTAGTGTGTGTAACAGATTCGGCGAAGACAGTAAGCAAAGATTGTCAGTTGCTAGCCTTTTGAAGTAAGATCGTTAGAAACCGCTACCTGGATGAACAGTTTGAATGATTTTGGAATTTTGATTGAACCTTCATGATTGGACTAAAAATGGAGTAACAAACTGTTTGAGAGAAGATTCACAAGAGATGTCATAGTATCCGTCGTGGGGGGGGGGGGAAGCAGACCTTGTAGAAGAACAATGGACTGCTTTGACACAGCTATAGGATTGGACAGTCTACAAGCAACAAGAAGAAGGTAGTACTGCTAGTAGAACATAATTGAAAATAATACTCACGTGGGAGACAGGTGATGGAGTTCTACTTGATGACGACTGACATACTATCACTGATGGATGTCTACATGAATTAATATGGTATACACAACAAAACACAGAATATAATCATACAAATGACAATACACAGGACATAATCGACGTTTCGGACCAATAGGCCTTTTTAAATATACGCACATAACATACAAACATAAAAATACCACAAGTAGAAATGAATACACTACAACAATCGTGTCCGAGTGAAATATGGTAGTGAGATACCGGAAGGATACAAACAGGAATTACACAAAGACGGTAATATAGGTGGAACGAGAGGAACATATGACGTAAATGGCGGCACAAAATAAATAAAGACAAAGACCAATCCGACCGAGAACTAAGCAAAAGAGTGGTCGGAATTAAGTCCAAATGGCTTGATGGTACCCAACTCAAAAATGAGACGATTTTCTAGGGCGTACTTAGATATATCAGCGGTGGTGCAGAATCTAATGGCAGTGACCTGAATGTCTAGGACACCACGGTGGTCATCGCCGCTGAAGTGATTGGCCACAGGAGTGGGTGTTCTGTAGGCAACTGTTCCTCTCGTTCCACCTATATTATCGTCTTTGTTTACTTCCTGTTTGTATCCTTCCAGTATCTCACTACCATATTTCACTCGGACACGCTTGTTGTAGTGTATTCATTTCTGCTTGTGGTATTTTTATGTTTGTATGTTATGTACGTATATTTTAAAAGGCCTATTGGTTCGAAACGTCGATTATATCCTGTGTATTGTCATTTGTATGATTATATTCTGTGTTTTGTTGTGTATACCGTATTAATTCATGTAGACATCCATCAGTGATGGTGTGTCAGTCGTCATCAAGTAGAACTCCATTACCTGTCTTCCACCTGAGTATTATAAGCAGCAAGAAGGAATGTTTTGAGTTTCAGAGGTGACTTGTTTTTTACCCGTGAAAATGAACGAAAGGACATTGAGGCAGGGAGCTGCCAAGAAGCCGGAGATTAGATTTGGGACTTAAAGTTGGCAGGCTCGGATTCCAAGAGCGACGAGGTAGTTATGAAGCTAGGTTAGGAGATAGCTACAGAGATTGAGTCTGCGGAACAAAATTTCCAAGTGAGTTAGTTTTCAGCGAAGGAATAGCGCTAACAGAGACGTCTTGGAGAAGAGAATCTGAACATGCAGTGCAGTGTTATACGGAATATCCGTCAAGTTAATAACCTGTTAACAAATAACCAGACAGTAAGCACTTTACGAGTTACTTACGGCCCAGTAAGATTCAGAACTAAAGAACAAATAGAACATGGGTTAAAATAATTAGTTAAAGATCTCGGATCGCTTTATTCCGAAGAATTATATAGAAGCTTTGCGAGACTTAGTACCAAAAGGACTATAGGTAGAACGCAAATGGAATTATGAATGTATGTTGTATTCTAACAAATTGATGCTGAATTTGGATATTTTATATCTAGGCTGTTGTACTTTGATGTACTGTATTATTCTGACCAATAAACATCTGTGGAGACAGTTGTTATTGACTGAATTTAATAGAAGTACAGTCCGATAGAATACAAAGCATCAACAGTCACTGAATGTCCGGGGAGGCTATCAAATTAAAGAAGTGATAAAGAGTTATCTAGAGAGATACAGAGTCCTTATCGGATTGCCAAGTTGGTTGTTTTTTCCCCGAATATAGCTTGTAGCATATATCATACAATGATGTTAGTCAAAGCTCATGGACAGATGTATCAGCAATCATTTAACCATCGCTTGCAGCTACGGAGTTACGTGTTATAAGTAGCACTCTCTGCGGGAGGTGTGCTATTCGTTGAGAAGGGACGTGTGTATTTATATATATAAGTAAACCTATGTACAATGGGGCTATTCCTCAACGTCAGTAGAACTCTTTGATGAATTTATTTAGATTAAGATGAGCTACATAACTTGCAGATTATCATCACACCCGACAAGTTCATATGTGCTCCCCAATCCCTCTTTCAATAAACATATCAGTGTAGCTGCTGACAGTTCTGTTCGTTGCTGATTAATCAGCCTTTTCATATATTTAATATGTTTATTTTTACGGACTGTTCCGATCTTGACACACAAATATATAGTTCATATAGAAGTGTCATAACGAAAGTATACTGAAATTTTTATATAAACGAAATATTGTCCGGTCTTCATACTTAACGAAATGTTTTTTCATTCATTATACTTAGCGAAAGATTGTTCAGTCGTTATGAATAACAAAGATTGTTCAGTCATTATGAATAAAGAAAGATATTTCAAAGCAATTATAAACAACAAATAATGGGAACAATTTTTATGAAGTACTTATGAATAACGAAACCAACGCTAGTGAATGTAATTATTTGCTTCAACAAATCTGAGATGAATCGTAAGATCATTATGTGTTTTAACATCATTTCAGTCACGCGTTTTCAACCAAGTTACAAGAGTTTTCTGGTTATATCAGATGTCGACGTTAGAAATATGCGATCTCGTAGACCATTACACATCTACGTATAAGCTTGCCTTATAAGACCCATTATTTTTTATGGGATATGTGTATATGTAATATGTCCCAATCTGCCTGCCAGCGCATTTTCTACTAAATAAAACAAAACTATTACTAAAGGTCTCTACCTTCTCCCCACTGTAAGTCAACACCCGCTGTCATTTAGCTATTGAAGACATTCTACAGACTAATCGTGTCGTGACCAGAATGTTCTCTATGTTTCTTCTTGATTAGAAACTAGCATCAGAGCACGCGGGACACTCCCATAAGTGGTCCGCTCTACGTTCCAGCAGCCAACCCAGTGTTTGTAAACTCAAGAGTCCTGGTCAGATGTTGATAACGCGATCTTGGGGGTTATTCCAAAAAGACTACTTTTCCTCACCTCCATATACTACCATTTCTGACATTCTTTGTAGGTGTATGTTCTCAGCCTCTTTTAACTTCATTTCACAATGAATTTATGACTGTCTTAATCAAGTCAGTTTTATCTCTTCTCAGCATTGTGCCATTTATCGCCGCATTGCCTGCCAATGAGTCGACTCTCCTTTCTTCTGACCCCGGCATGACCATGGCCGTATATCGATGTAATGCTCTGGACAATTGAGCTATTCAATATATGTAATCATTCCTTTCTCAGCATGCATTTTCGATCTTGCGCAGCATGCTTTGAGTATTACCGAGTGTGTTGATGTATCAGTTATCAACCCCATTAGTGCTGTTGTAACTCCCTCTATCTCCATCCTCATGATCGAAGTGACTGTGGGCTATGCAAATGATTTCTCAACCAACTTCACGCCGTTTCTGTAGGCAACAAACTCCCAACCGCTTTTATGACCATGTGTTTTCAAATCCTGAGATTATTTTGCCGCATTGTATTTGGATTGTGTTATCCAATAGATCATGAATATTTAGTTTTAGAGAAGGCATGTTTAACTCGTGTACACCCACCTCCAATTGGTACAAACTTTATTCACACTGTTTAGTAACACGAAGTAAGGCCGTATTATCATGTGCTGTCTCTACAACGACGGGGTGGCAGCAATGGACCTCCATCATCCTTTATCTCTTGACTTGGTGGTGAACAGGTTTAAAATTGGTGTCCATCTCGTGCTAGTGCATCTTTCTCCTCTCCCCCCAACCGTGTATCATCTCGGTCTGCCCGTTGGTTATTTCTGCCTTCAAGTACAGTCTTCAGTAAGGTGTCAGTATTTTAATGTCCAAAATATTATTTTGCAATTTTACTTCCTTCAATGGTTCTTTTGTCAGAACGTCGTGATTTTTTTCTATTCCCTTAATTACTATATATTTTTTTCTATATCCACATCTCCAAAAGCATCAATTCTGCCCTCTAACTGTTTGTTGATTATTCATTTTTCTGATTAATATAGCGTGTATTCTTTGTGATGTGTGTGTTTTTTTGTTTTTTTTTGTTAGTAGCATTTACATGTTTTTGAAAATATGTTAGCTTTTCGTATTTCCCATTCAACTTTTTTCACATATACCATCATTTGGGATTATGTATCCATGATATGGTAATAGTATACTTGTAGTATCTCTCCGTGGATTATCATGTTCAGAAATTGTTCCTCATGTCTACATACAAAGCTGTGCAACAACTTTCCTACATACACATATACCACATCTGAGTAGCAGGCTTCTCAAATCAGTGCATGCCGACAATACTTGAAATCGTATGTACATGAAAGCTCAGAAGGAAGCGTCCATTGCACATAGAAAACAATAGCATCATAGCTCGTAATTTCTGAAGATTCAAAAAGAAAACGAACAGAAACACATTTAGACATGTTGCTTCGGGATTCAAGTATAGTTTTCTCAGACAAAGCGCCTTCAACCATTGAGACGAATCCACATTGATTATATCAGGACATATGACAGTAATAAATCGGGATGTCGAAGTTCAGTTCATCCTATCATAAGGACAGCCGAGTTATGTACTTTATATTTGTCCATCCTCTCATATAAGGCCAGAGTCCTGTTGTAATTTTTAGTAAAACAATAAGAAACGATAATTGCCCTAATGAATAGATTATTGCAGTCTGTACGGCGGCAGTAAATGGTTCACTGAAAACCCCCGTCAAGTGCACTAGCTAAAAAAAAGGCCTCGGTTAAATTTCTTATCACACTGCACATAAACCATTCTTGAATACATCTTCGTCATCCTTGACGTTATCGTCTATCAGCTGATTTATTTCCCATTCCTGCTGTTCCATTGCCCATATCTTGCCAGTGGTCATGATCATTTTGTGAGTAATCATAACGTGAACGTTTCCCCTTGTTTCATTCATGGAAATACATTCTGATGCCGGTGAGATCACTAGCACCGTCATTTGACAAACACTTCCATTAAACATGTATCGTTCCACAACATAACAGTGATTGAGGCTAGATAGACACATACAATAGGCACAAGCGTCACATAATGTGGCTGGTCTTATAAAAAGAACTGAAATTTCACGTACAATATTTATCATGTTCTCCAGAATGATCATGTTTGCTGATTTCGCACACCGTCACGCATCTTAACTGATGCGACTATTTGTCACTTGGCGCAGACTGTCCAGCTCTGTGGCGTCGTGGTACAGATCACGTCTGTGATGGCCAAACTACCATGTTCGAATCCCGCCACAGAAAATTGCGCATCCCAGCCGTTCAGAAAGAATGGCACACTACTGAACGTATTTATATTGTCTAGAATATCACTACAGCCAAAAATTCTGGTTGATGGCTACATCCTACGGGGGAGGGGCGGCTCGGAGTTTTTGTCTTTAACCATGTGTTACATTGACCATGGTACGCCCGTTTCTGTTTAATTTTTCTTTGATTGACTCTGACCATCTAGTTCTTGGTCTTCCTGGTACCTTATAGGCCGGTCGTCTGCTGATGTATGCACGAAGGGCTGGTTGCGCAGGTTCCATTCTCATGTCGTGACCAAACCATCTGGTTTGCTGACTCGATGTAGTCTTGACTTGAGATAGTCTTTACTTCTTTCCTGATATCTTCATTTCTCCTGCGGTCTCTTCTCGTGAAATAGATGGGAAATAGATTTCCTCCATAAATCCAAATGGATGGGTATTTGTTTTTATATCCCGTCAGCGATTCCTAATTTTGGCGATGCGGATGAGTGAGGCGAAATTCCAGCCCATCCCTTGATGTCGTCTGTCCATGATTTTCTGTGTTCTCTGCTCCTTCAAACTTTAGCCCTTTCCTGTAGAGTTTTTTTTTTTACAAGGAATCATGTCGGCATAGATGTTCAAACAATGCAATTTTCGTCGGTTCACTATTGAAAGTAATGGTTCTTGTTGACCTGTATATTTCGTTTATCGAAGGTACATATATTCCATTGTGCGCTTACAAAGTGATCACAACCAAAAAGAGACACAACTTGTAGACCTCGTTCAGGACTTTACATTTGGCCGGTGTCACTGTATCCGGGCGGATGTGATAGCAAGGCATGTTTCACAGAGCTGTCCCGGTATGCTAACATGTGGCACACATTAACACGTTTCGAAAGGAAACTATATGGCAGAATTGAAACAGACAGTAGACTATATAAGATGTTGCTGATAAATAATCCTTCAACTGGAGCATATAGCTCGTGCCGTAACTGCCTGTAGTTTTTCTGACAAAGTCATATATCCTCCTGAGTTGAGTAACCACGGTGACACTCAAACGCATACTTCCTGTCTCTGAGGCATGGTTGTGTTGAAGGGATCTGTGGATCCATGCCCCTGAAGTGAAGCATTTTAGTGCAGCCGTATCCCAGGATCATAGCTTGTCAGTAGTGCAGCAGTATCCCAGGATCATAGCTTGCCAGTAGTGCAGCACAGACATCTGTGTCAACTACTTCATTCTTCTGTCACATATGTTGAGCAATCAGCAGTGATGGCATATCATTCTTTGCCACATAGGAGTCTGCCACTGAAGGACAAACTTACAATTTTCACTAGCCTGTACCTCTGTCATCCACGGGGACCATTGGACAGAAGACGAAAGTAAGAAATTGAGCAGGACATGTAATAACTTCCACAGGTCGTCAGCTCATCCCCAACTTTCCTTATTCATGGCTGGAAAGAAGACAAGTGGTCTTATTTCTTACACCCTGAACTAGAAGTACAGGTTGTGGTTGCAGCACGGGATAATCTATCTAAAGATTATATCGGATAATATGTGATCCTGAGAGCAGAGAGAGATGAAAGCAAAAGAGAAATAACACGAATATATGATTTCATCAGATATATCGTCCAGTTACTTTCATTATATCATTTATTGTCATGAGATTTCAGTCCATCCACTCCTCCGTCTTGTGTCGTGTGCTCACTCAAATAACCAATTAAAAGTATTGGAAGATGGGATGAAACAAACCCAATTTTTTTTTTAACCTCATCAACTGTTCCTCTCACTCTCGTTCGCATACAAATCCATCATTACCCCTTCCAATCTAACCGCGCTCCCAACACACACACACGCGGTACTCTCCTGCCTCCTTTCTTGCAGATACGGTTAATTAGCAGACTTCATCTTTAATTTCATTGGTTCACCCGCGGATCTCTAGATACAAAAATATGCTACAGGATGATTTTCCGCGTCACAGTAAGAGTTGATTGTCAACAATCATTTCTGGAAGTTCATTTACAGTAATTTATGAATTCTCTCATGAAATTTTGATCTATACTTGTGGAAACTTGTCAAACTGGTTTGTAACGTCCTTGTGGTAAGTGTCGCCAGCACAGCTAGAGAAGTCGATAATATTATCCAATAAATCTATCTATCTATCTATTCGCTGAAACCATTTGTTGCCTTTCGGCGTCAGGGGTAGAAGAGTTTTGTGAAGACGGACCTCATATGTGCTGAATATATTGTGGAATTTGTCGTCTCCTTTATTTCAGTGGTCCGTCGTTTTCGTGGTCTGCCTTTGCTGTATCTGTGGAGCATACTTGCCGCGGTATGCTGTTTGATGGTAGTCTGCTGATGTGTGCAAACCACTTGACTTTTGTCTTTTGACGTAGTCTAAGATTGGGTGGTGTCTTTCTGTTATCGAATAAATATGTGTTACAAATACTTAACCACTACTAATAAAAAATATTAAGAATCAATTAAAATAAATAAGGCCCAAAAATGTTGACGTTTCGATAAAAAATCTTCGTCAGAACGAACATATAATAAAAGAAAATACATACTGAACAAATATTAATTAAAGAACATCTGTTAATAACATAAGACAGTCCTAGTAGCGGTCTGCTCTAATGAAATCGGGTTGGTGGTAGAGTGGTTAGTGGCTTGCCTAAAAACAAAACTCTGCCTGAATTAGCTGGTGGTTCGAAACCCGATTATGTGGATAATCGGATTTCGAACCACCAGCTAATTCAGGCAGAATTTTGTTTTTGATTGTGTGATTTGATGTATTAGTGACATTACAGTGGTAAATACAATTTTATTAAAATTTCTATAGTAGTTTAAAATATATGTCTGATTCGGGACATGCTCTGTTATTTTTTATAGTTAAAAACGGTAAATATTGTAAGAGAACTCAGGGTTGTTTGTTTACAAGCAACTCTTACCGTGACGTTGAACTCCCTTGTATCTAGAGATCCGTGGATGTTTTTGACTGACACACATATCTTGTTATCAGCTTGCAGCTTTGTTTGGTATCCCCAGGAATTGGGAGCAGCTTGCTCTTGCTATCTATGTGCAGTGGGGTGGTTTCTCTGAGCTTTCTTTCATGTCCAGAAGACTAAAGCTTTCGGTTGAGTGAAATACCTCTTGAAGTAGCCTATCAAGTGAGGTCCCGTCTGTGTGGCCATGACCTGAGCACTTTTTACCTTCCATGCATGTCCTAAGAGACAACTAAGGAGGTAAGGAATGGAGTTGGCTGACCCATTCCATGTAACGCTAAAGTAACCCAGAAACCAAGTTGAAGTCGGATGTACCAGACTGAAAGATGCAGATATCGCAGCCAAACTGTAAAACATGACAGCTAATTCCGTTCTCCAAATTATATCCTGTTAATCTGCAGGAATTTAGAACGAACGCAAAGTAAACGATAAAATGATTATTTCCTTGTTCTGTTTACCACACAGATACTGATGTGATTTAATTATCAAATTGTATGTAAGTTCATCAATTGACAAAATTAATATGAAACGATCTTCACCCCCTACATTTTGACTAATTTGTCTGCAGTCAGCACACAAATCTGATTTACTAATGGCGCACCTGCTGGAACCCAGTGTTCTTTGCCTCCAGGTCCACACAATAAACAATCGATTCTTACCGGAGCTTTCCGGGACTCTCCTGCTGTCACTGATTATGTTCTACATACAAGCAATTATTTCCTTGCCCTTAAAGACAGCCTACAATCAGACAGCATTACCCGCGCGCGCACATCTGGACTCTGGCCTTGTTACTCATCCAGCTAATTAAGATAATCAAGGACTCGGTCACAGGGGCCTCGTCAACAATCCTGCGCGTTCGGTGTTTATCTTTTTCTCGCTGTTACAAATTATTTGGTTCAAAAATGGAAGAGGGGGCGCGCACCTTTTCTCTGTGATTATGTCGAATCACAGAACTCCTTTAAATCACAATTTCCTTGTTGTGTTGCTGTGGCGACTAAGGTGATATGTGAAGTTGGATGTCCAGTTCCAAAGTTATTCAAAAGTCATGCTAAAGTTGGATATGTCAGGTCAGGAAGGCGCAGATATTGTGAATCCATTAATTCTTGGTGGATAGGAGCCTGCTGTGCATCATATATAGACCATCCATATCATCGGGCACTAAACTTGTCGTCATATCCTACACTTCCTGTGTGACGACATATATTGCTAGTCCTCCAGAACAGTCGTACTCGCTGGTCCCCAAACATTGTCCCTTATCTTGGCTGGTCGACTTTGTGCTTGTTTTTCATTGGATAGCGACACAATGTATACGTAAAGTAACCAATAATCTGTAGCATCAACCACATAATAAAGTGATGATGTTTGTGAGTCAGCTTGATGTGTTCTCGGTGAGAGATATTCTCATTAATATACAAACGTACATAATTGGCATTGGATCAAATCACAGAATCGGGACTTGTCTTTATCAAGTAATAACACGCAACTACATTGCACAGGCGACAGTGATATATATGTTCTTATCAGTACACCTTTCGATTGTGGGTAAAGACAATCCTCCAGTTTCAGTAAACGATAACCACCGGATACGGATGTGTCGGACCATCGACGAAAATAAAACTGCTACACAACGCATTTCTATGATCTGGTCTACATCCTGCTGGAAATCCAGTAACACCATTTTCCTACTACAAGAGAAAACCAGTGGACGTTTGAGGATGAATGATGAAGTAAACGATTGTTCTATATTCGAAATCAGGTTACTGCGTCGGGGACATTCTCATAATGTACCAGCTCGTCAGTCCATCCAACATCAAGGAGTATATATTATATGGTCTAGCCAGTTGCTTGGTGGTTATTCAGATTTATCCAGAAAGTATGCATTTTTGCCCTATTACCAGGTTACATTTCTAACATTCTCTTAACATGAGCATTGAGGAAGCTAGAGACAAACAATATGTTAGTCAATTACCATATCAGCCGTTGGATCATCGTCATAACATTCCGGACACGTTCATAGGTGTTCGGATTTCCACTTAAGCGTAACCACCATTACACGTTGATGGACAGTTTCAATTCTTATGGGTCGACAAACACTCCTCCAAGTCCACAGCAGCTCTGATTTTTTTTACAATACCACATCACAAGTCCAGTTCCTCCACTCTTGACAGAGAATCACCACCCTCATCAATACTAGTTGCCTGTATTGTTTATCGTATGTGGTTCAAAATGCCCGCACGATCCATTACTCGTGCCAGACGCTGGCAGTGCAAGCCAGCCGATCCGTTCTCTCGTGGCCTTTAACACCCACATGACCAGGCACTAAAATGAACGTGACACATTCCAACTTTTTCCTCTCGACTGCTTGCTTGTTCTGGAATACAACCCAGATGGGCGTGTTTACCATAACGCAGTCGTTAAACTGGCTGAAAACACAAGTCTGCACCATATACTCACACTGAATGACTCGTTGAATATGATTCAGAAAGTCACATGTGATGCTAGTGGACGATGGATGCAGTTATTATAGAGGTATAAAAATGAATCCTCTTTCTAAAATCACTTTCATCTTTACCCACAAGTTGGCTAACTCTGTCACTATAACACATGGTCAACTTATGCGTAGAGTAGACAATTATTTCTCTGCGTGTGAAAAAGATCCGATAATTCTGATGAGAATGAGACAGTATCGATAATGCGCGAAATTGGAGATGTTCGTCTTGGCCCTGAGAGAACAACCAACAAAAAATTAAAAAATAACATCAGAGAAGTGGAAATATCAACTGCTGTACCCAGAAATATTTACCGAAGATGAGATGCCAGCACCTATGAACACGATGTGTGAAGACAATAATGAACATACCCAAATCAAATACCCAAGCTGTTAGAACATTGAAAAATGTACAAATTCAGATACCGCGATGTGGCATTGGGCCGAAAGTTTATTATTACAGAGAGAGAGAGAGAGTAGCAAGCTGATTGGTGCTTATGTCTAGTACATTTAATGTCTTGCTTTAATCACCATCTCTGAATGAAATGCATTATTCAGCTTTCACATTTTCAAGTTTGGAATTGAACATTGATTATTGAACGCCTCATGTTCAGTTTCCAATTAGGAATTCATTATTCAACATTCTAAATTAAATATCGGGTCCATTTTCTAGCATGAAGATGATGACTACATTTGTGAGTAGATTTAGCAGTTGTGGAGTGAGCGGTTAGAAGATGATCAGTTTTGCTGCTTTTCTTTCTATGTGTGTATGTATATGCTTTGATGCTGCGTTTCTATTTATTTCTCTGTGTTGTTGTTTTTATTTATAGTTGTTTTTTAAATCCCAGTTTATATCTGTCTATAGCTGTGATCTTATATATATGTTGGTATTTCTGATAATAAATGTGATTGTATGTGTCTGTTATAGTGTCTGTCGATGCGTTTTGGTATCTCTGTCATATATGCGATTTTATATGTGTAGGAATATCTGTCCATAGATGTGATTGTATTGTGTGTGTTGGTGTATCTGTCCATATGTGATTGTATTATGTGTGTGTTGGTATCTCAGCTCATAGTTGCGATTGTGTGTGTTGGTATCTTTATCAATACATGTGTGATTGTATGGGTGTGTTGGAATTTTATTGTCTTTATTCTGCCCAAACTGTCGCATTTCTTGCTGATAGTTAGCAATAGTTATTTGACGTTTGCTTATCACATCTCCCCACCACCACCATTATTTTACCTCAAGTCCGTTTTGATGCAGATTTCTCACAGAAAGTAAGTCTCCATGCATAGTTCTTGTTGAATATGCAGGCTGCTTCTTTTTTAAATGATTGTATGTCCATTGTTCCCTCTAAAATTATCTTACTTGCACGAATGTATGGGCAGACATTTTGTTTCCACAGTTCTAAATTATGTGCATGAAGTTTGACATTTTGTGCGCAGCACTCGCCGTCGATGTTTGCAGATAAACAGTCGTCCAGTAAAGAGGGAACATTGTTCATGTTTTACTTTTGTTTACACTTTACAAGAATTTCGTGTGTAGATGTATTCTGGGCTAGAATATGTGTAGGGTAGTGTTTATATTGTTGTGAGCATTTATTTTGTTGATATTCCTAAAAATAACTCGATATATTGAACTGGTCTAGTTTCAGATGGCGCTTAGAGAATTAGAAGGTGTGGCACTACATACATGAAATAGGGACACAAGCTATCTGCCACGAGATATACCAGCCAAAGCTGTGACTATTTTTCTATGTAGATACTGATGCCAGGTGGCGTTTCTGAATTGTCAGTCAACGCCGGTTATCACTTTTCCTGACTCGCTTGCACACTACAAAATATCTCCAGTTATCAAGATTTCAGGTCAGTGTGGGACACAAGTGTACACTAACCACTTGTGCACAGAGGAGCAGAGTATACGCCATCTGTCAGACGTGGATATACAAAATTTGCACAGCTGCGGTGTTCCAGCTGACCGGATACTGATCTGTCATCAGGGATTTCCAATGATGGGCCCAGGTGTGACGGCCACACCAAACGGCGCTGTGACTGTCAGTCAGTCCGGGGTTCCCAAAGCATGCGCAGGTTGTGGTGGTCGAATTCAGGACAGATTTCTTCTGCTGGCCATGGACAGGTACTGGCACACTGGCTGTCTGAAGTGTTCCTGCTGCCAGGCACAACTTGGTGAAATTGGAACTTCATGTTTTACAAAAGCTGGGATGATCCTCTGTCGGAATGATTACATCAGGTAAGCACATTTCAGATTTTTTTAAGAAGGTGGAGGGGGTTATGAAAATTACAGGGAACGCAGAACACATTAGTAATAATAATAAATCAATGAATACATCAGTGGTGTCTTGTGCAATATCAATTAGCAATGCACTTGGTAGTATACACTTAGTATACACAATACAGATAGTATACACTTGGTATACACAATACAGATAGTATACACTTGGTATACACAATACAGATAGTATACACTTGGTATACACAATACATATAGTATACACTTTGTATACACAATACAGATAGTATACACTTGGTATACACAATACAGATAGTATACACTTGGTGTCTTGTACAAAATCAATTGTCACTAATACATACTTCGTGCATTGGATAATAGTGACGGGTACATGATATATACTTGTCTTGGGCAATAGTGATTGGTAGATGATACATACTTGTCTTGGGCAATAGTGATTGGTAGATGATACATACTTGTCTTGGGCAACACTGATTGGTAGATGATACATACTTGGCTTGGGCAATAGTGATTGGTAGTGGGCAATAGTGATTGGTAGATGATACATACGTGTTGTTGTCTTGGGGTAGTAGTGTCTGGTATGTAATACATATTTGTCTTGTGCTGTAATGATGGACATGTAAATAATATTTTGACTTTGTAATGGTGATACATCTGAAGCCAAAACTAGAAACATCACAATGTAGTGTGATAAATTGTTGGCAAATAGGTGAAAAATAATAGACGAACTACTACATGTATAAGAAATGACTAAGGTTTTGTGCCTGAGAGGAATTATTGTATTTTTATGACATGAGGAAAGTATTGACATCTATACAAATTACAAAGTTAAACATGAGAATTATAAAATGCTACATCTATTCTATATTAATGTATGGCTCAGAAACATGGACACTAAATAAGCAATTAGAAGACATAATTGATGTCTTTGAGATGTGGGTATATAAAAGAATAGGGAGAACATCATGGAAAGAGAATAAAACAAATAAAGAGGTGCTAAAGTTCATTTAATATGAAGAAAGAACTACTAAGAGAAATAAAGATCAGGCAAATAAAATATTTTGGACACATTAAAAGACATGACACCTTGTTGAAGACCTTACTTGAGGGTAAAGTCAAAGGGAAGCGAGCAAGAGGTAAGCAGAGATACAAGTGGGAGAGTAACATCACAAGATGGACAGATCCATTGTGGCCAACCTTCGTTGCGGAGACGGTACTTGACGATGATAGTTTTTTTAAGACAGTGGTTTTGTACTACTTTCAGTTGAAAATTATATTATTGATACCTAAATAAATTATATTACAATAACAATTTTGGTGAAGATTTTTCCATACGCTTATCTTGTCAATGCTTCTGTTTCATGATTCCATCCTTTTTGGAGCCACAAACCATTTCTTAGTAGCAACGGTCCACGGATGAAAAACATTTTCGTCAGTAAGAGATTTTCATAAGGACATATGAACTGTTATAAAAAGTATATGTATGTGGAGCAAGTCATCCTTTTATATTTTTTCTGTGAAATGTATTTTGTTGAAACATGCTTATATTTTTTCTGTGAAATGTATTTTGTTGAAACATACTTATATTTTTTCTGTAAATGTATTTTGTTGAAACATGCGTATATTTTTTCTGTGAAATGTATTTTGTTGAAACATACTTATATTTTTTCTGTGAAATGTATTTTGTTGAAACATACTTATATTTTTTCTGTGAAATGTATTTTGTTGAAACATACTTATATTTTTAATAGACAAGCAAAGCAATCTTGCTTTTTAAGGGGGCTAGGCTTACCCAGATAAGGGGTTACTTTCTTTTTTATTTTTGTAAATCAGCCAATTTCTGCATCGATTCAGATAAACGTTTGTCCCATACTAGAATACGTACTGTTGATTTATTATAAATTATTGCTGGCTGAAGATTCATTAGTTAATTAGTTCCAATAATTAGTTATATAATTAAGACACATGCACATATTTGAACATTCTGGTGCTGGTTTTTACATTCTAAATTAATCATTTTTAAGTTTCTTGTCTCAAAATCAAATAATTAGGTTTATATCTGGCATACTGAACCGTCGAAATAATTGTATGTAGTAAACCGTTCTACAAAAATATGCTGACAAATTACCAAATAATAGCACAGATTTTTGCAAATGAATAGTGTCATAAATTTGTTTTTCTTTCAATGTAAGCAATGTGAAAATGGTTCAAGTTACAGCTATATAACATATAAACATTCATTGAAAATCTCATGAGTCTAGCTGACAAAGTGTGGGAGATATGGTGTAAAAATCACACAGATATGTGAATTTGTTTTGACAAAAATCGCACATGCAAAAATTAGAACTAAAGTAACAGTTATTTCCACACTAATTTTAAATTGTGTAACACTAACTATAGCAAATAAACACTAAATGTAAACAGTGTTAGAAAATAAATACTCAGATTTATACAATATAACTTGTTTTGATAAGCACAACATGTGATTTTTTGATAGCACAACATGAAATTTTTTGATAATGCTGGGTAAGTCTAGTTAATGCACTGAATTAACAAATCGCTCTACAATTCCCTTGCGAACACCTCACACTCCAAAGTTGGGGGTGGGGCACTGATCTAGTGAAAATAATATGTTCAAATACAAGAGTGTAATAATAATGACGGCCAGTCACCGCAACATAATAAGAATAGACGTGCCATTCGACCACATGTGGGTAGACTAAAGTCTTCTAGAGAAACCCGCAAACTGTATTCAATCCTTGTATAATTATCCCGAGGTACTGACTTCCTATCATATGGTCTAATGCTTGAGACTGTTGAAACTTATTTCTAAAGACACTTGTCTAAGCTAGTACATTACAATGTGCTGAGTTAAGAAGCCTTCCAAGTGGTGCTTTTGGTATGGTCTGACTCTTGTGGGTACTCACAACTGACCGTCGAAATTGTGACACGTGTCAGGTAGTGCTGATTAGAGTCTGTAGTTGAAGACTAGTGCAGCCTTAATAGATCTCGGTATATTCATGACTGTATTGATGACATCTATCCTCGTATTCTTCATGTGGTTAACGCGAGATAGTGGAACAGGAAACAGTCACCAAGAGCTGGTAACTTAGTTCAGTCCTGAATGCTCCTTGACACAGTCTGTATCTGTCGTCAGTGTAGCAAAACAAAACAGTAGTAACACATCCACCCGCTATACTGCCTCATTCTCATGGAGTAAGCACTTATACCTGAAGTTTGTGCCTCTTCTATAAATTTGACTGATTTACTTATTTTATCTTGTTTCTCTGGGCCAATGTATCTGCCTAAGCATTTCATATTCCGGGCATTCCCGAAGAATATGCTCTGGTGTCGGAGGTGCCTGTACCCATGGAGGTGTTGCTAATCTTGAACTTTATTTTACACATGTGGCACCCGCTAGGCATATTGCAAGAGATGATTAATCAAGGTTGGTTTGGCTATTCCCCATCCATTAGTTCGATGTTTCCCAACGTGGGACCCACAGACGGCAATTATTACCTAAATTTTAGGGAACAATACCATTTTTGAATATAGAAAAATATGTACTGTATATATTACATAGAAGAGGGGGGGGGGGATCCGAATTTTAGAAAGACTTAGTTGGGGCATGGTTATGGCTGTGAAACAATGCTAGATGATCAGTTACCAATGAAATGCTACACTTAAGAGTTTGAAAATAATATATTAACGGTTCCCAATTGTGGGGTCACCAGCTGAAATCATAAACTTAACAAAAATATTTTAAACCTGTTTTCATTGGATGTTGAATGCTACATATCTCTAAGAGTATTTTCGACGTTTCTTATAGGAAACCAATTGTTGATAATGACATCAGGTTGGCATAAACGAAACACCAACTGAGAATTTTGAAGCATTAACGAGTTACAATTTCAATCATAGAGTTCAACATATCTAAATATATAGTAAGTTCTAAGTAAATATAATTACATTATGCAAACAGAAAATCTATTTTCGCAAAGTTTATACCAATAATAAATAAGCGCCCGTGTGTTTCCAAGTTCGATAGGGAAGCAAAGAATATCAGGGCTGTTTACCTTCCACGCATGTCGTAAGAATCGACAAAGAATGTTACGTGATGGAGTTGGCTGTCTCATCCCATTTGAATATGTGTGTATCTGTGTGTGTGTGTGTGTGTATATATATATATATATATATATATATAAACAGAAGGCAGCGAGTGATGTTAGAGGAGGAATATGTATAGATTACTCACACGATGTTAGGTACACAATCAAAGTGCAAACTGGAATATTCTACCATTGCAATGAAGAAATATGTACAATCAAGATGACAACCGAAAACAGCCGAGCGCCAATCTTAGTCTACAACCTGTAGTATTCCCTGACCGATGTGTGGTCAGCGCTCCAAGCTATCCAGTTCACAAAAACTAACAGACCAGCAAATACAACTGACCGACCAATTTAGCGCAAAGTAGCCCTGATGTAGATACCATCGTATTGTGAAATATCTGAAAACAAGAAAGCAGATTGTCTCGTTAAGGAAGGTGCTATTGATGATCAACCAAGTATGTCAATAACTTACTATCAAAAAGGCAGATTGCTAACGCCCTTAGAAAGCCAGCATCAGAACAAGATGACTACCAAATTATGAACAGTTTCCAGAACATATTGTCATTCTACGCCTCAGAACAGAACACAACATACTTCCCTGCAACATGTATACAAAGTTCAAGACTGGCAATACTTCCACGTGTGGACATGCAGCTCAGATTGCAGATCATATACTTCTGGTGGATACCCTGAACATGAAATGCGGAGACAAGTGACTCAGAAAAATCAATACAAGAGAAACTGTACCGGTTACAAAACAATCTCGTTTGTAGAAGAAGTACAACTATGGATATAAGTAGTATTGCAGGCGAACGAAATAAGGAATATGTTTCACCGGCAAGACACTGGCACCATCATTATACCATACACCTCGATATTTGATAGGGGAGAATCAGCACCTATGGGATTTCCCAGAGTGCAATGACGTCGGTTCATAACGAATAACCAAATAAGCTGAAACATGAAGTTTATAAGTTTATAGAAGATGGGAACACTCATTCACGAAAATAATCTACATTGCCAAAAATACAATCAACAATATGAATCATAAAAACGTCCAGACAAATAGATCATACAATAAGAATCAGCAATCAAGTACCGTAAATCATTTATTCATTTGATCATTGAAACAGAAATATGGACATTGAACAACAAGCTGGAGAACAAAATAGCATCCTTTGAGATGTGTTTTTATAGAAGAATTGAGCTTATTAAGTAGACACAAACAAATAAAGCAGTGGAAACATGAGCAGTAAGAGGTAATTATTGAGAGAGATCACACATAGATAAATCATATATTGTGCGCGCACACCGAGGGACATGAACTATTTTGTGTACATCCAGTGATATAAACTATTTTGTGCACATCCAGTGATATAAACTATTTTGTGTACATCCAGTGATATAAACTATTTTGTGCACATCCAGTGATATAAACTATTTTGTGCACATCCAGTGATATAAACTATTTTGTGCACATCCAGTGATATAAACTATTTTGTGCACATCCAGTGATATAAACTATTTTGTGCACATCCAGTGATATAAACTATTTTGTGCACATCCAGTGATATAAACTATTTTGTGCACATCCAGTGATATAAACTATTTTGTGGACATCAAGGGACATGAACTATTTTGTTTACATCCAGTGATATAAACTATTTTGTGTATATCCAGTGATATAAACTATTTTGTGGACATCAAGGGACATGAACTATTTTGTTTACATCCAGTGATATAAACTATTTTGTGTATATCCAGTGATATAAACTATTTTGTGTATATCCAGTGATATAAACTATTTTGTTTACATCCAGTGATATAAACTATTTTGTTTACATCCAGTGATATAAACTATTTTGTGTATATCCAGTGATATGAACTATTTTGAATTTCTGTAGAAATTCCGGAATATACAAGGGAAGCTCGTGGCAAGCGGGGGTTGAAAAGACAAATTGGAGGGAATCATTAAGTGAAGATAACCATCATCAAGTGCTGTCTCTACAACAAAAGTTGTCTGCGACGGATTTCCAACATCCTATGTCATTTGTTTTGATGGTGCAGTGCTAGACTAATCTGCCCATCTCCTGATGTTTCCCTCCCACTTGTATCTCTTGCTCGCCGACCCTCAGCTCTACACTCAAGTAGATTTAAAGAGCATCATCATCAGGTGCCATGCCGGCTGGTGTAGGCGGTCATGGCTCTCCACAGTATTATTTATCAAAGTTGTTGTTGTTTCCTTGCCGTGCCAGGTTGTCAAATTGTCTAATATTTTCTCACGTTGTCGCCCTCTGTCTCGTGTTGCCTTCAATTTTGCATGTTGGGACTATGTTCTCTAAACCTGCCGGTCTCATGAAGTGGCCAAAAAAGGAAGATCGCCTTTTTCTTATATTGTTGATTAAGGTCCGAGATTTAAAGTTAGGGGTAGCAAAACTTTTGGATCTGCGGGCCAAATTCAATAGTATTCACCCGTGACAGAACCAAGCGACTTTTTAATATGAACATCTGTTGAAGTTACAAGGAAAACCGTAGCCGATGTCGTTGTACGCATAACAATATGGTGGGGGGGGGGGGTAATGCGTACCACATTTGGACCACTATGCTAATTTTACTGACTTGTCAGACTGATTTCTTCTGCGTTTGTTCTAAAATTCCTGCAGATTGGCAGGATGTAGTCCGGTGAACGGAATGTGTTGTCATGTTAAGTTATGCTGCGATATCACCTTTCGGCTTGAAACATCCGACTCAAACATGCAACATGCCTTTTGTGTCACTTTATCCCTATAAGTGATGGGACAGTCAACTACACCACACAACCAACACATTGCGAAGAATTTGCCAAACAGAAGAAGTAGGAAAGTGCAGTGAATGTGTAAAGGCTAATATTCAGAAAAAGTCATTAGCGTAATAATTCAACTAGATAAAGAGCGTGTCAGATCTGGTCTGGTGTCATGGCCGAGGGTATATTGCAAGAGCTCGCTCAGCTACACTCGAAACTACAAGACATAATTATATACACTTCTGGCTCAGTCAACAGAAATACAAATAAAAGCGGTTGTAGATTTGTTGCCTACAGAAACGGCTTGAAGTTGGTGGAGAGATCATCTTCATACTTCACTATCACATCGAGCATGGGGATGGAGATAGGGGGAGTTTCA
Source organism: Meghimatium bilineatum (assembly GCA_034231615.1). Classification (NCBI taxonomy): domain Eukaryota; kingdom Metazoa; phylum Mollusca; class Gastropoda; order Stylommatophora; family Philomycidae; genus Meghimatium; species Meghimatium bilineatum. The sequence goes on from CM067321.1 coordinate 9,577,674, forward strand.
GCAGCATTAAGTTGGCTAATAACTGATACATTCACCCATTCGACAATACTCACAGACTCTTAAAGCATGTTGCGCAAGATAGAAAGGAACACGCTAACAAATTAATGGGTTGTGTTATTTAACAACTCAATTGTCTAATTAACATAACAATTGATAAACATTATTTTATACTAATTCTGTATTACCAATATCAAACATGGCTTTTGACAAAGACACCTAGCGAAAAGATCACAGTTTGCGACATCAGATGTTTCAGGAAAGTTATAAATGTCACGAGAAGTGACCGCCGAAGAAATGAAGATATCAGAAAGGAAGTCAAGACTAGTCAAGAGACTATATCGAGAGGCAGCAAACCAGATGGTTTGGTCACGTCATGAGAATGGAACCAGCCCTTCGTGCATACATTAACAGAAGACCGGCACGAGGAATACCAAGAACTAGATGGACAGAGACAATTAAACAAACATTAAATAGACACGGGATTACCATGGCCAATGAAACTCAAATGGCCAAAGACAAAAAGAAACTCCGAATTCTCCCTACGACGCTTAACGCCATAAGTGGAGATGACGAAAGATAGATATAGATAGAATTGTCCAAAGCATTAAATAGATATACTTCCCTGTTCACGCTGAGGTCAGAGGAAACGAAAGAGCATTGGGCGGAGGCAACACTGTGAAGGACAGCACCGTGCTGAGAAGATAAAGCGGACTCGATTAAAGCAGTCATGAATTCATTGCAAAATCAAAATGATGACAGTGGGACTGAAAACGTACACATACAAAGAATGACAGAAATTGGAGTGATCAGAGGAGAGAGAAGACAATGTATTTGGGGGGGGGGGTGGAAGAGATCGAGATCCCGTAATCAACACCCGACTGGGACTTTGAGTCTACATATACTTAAATGCCTGCTGGAACGGAGAACATAACACTTATGGGAGTGACATGTGTGTTCTGATGCTAGTTTCTAATGAAGAATCAAGTACCTCCTACTGCCTATTACGGCATGCGTGGCGGGTAAGTTTCACTATTCTTTGCTCCCCTTTCTGGCCCCTACAACACAGGGCCATGATTGATTTAACATGGCATATACACTAGATGGAGGACAGACAATTATAACTCAAAAACTATCTGAACCACTAGAATTAGTTGGTCTAAGAACAGTGTTAAGGCCATCTTTTACATAAAGGCTCAATCCAGTCCGCCGGCTTGACAGGGTTGCCCATTCCTGGCCTAGAACCTCAACACCGAAGGCTCGGTTAGCTCCTAGGTTCTAAACTGATGCCCACTAAGACTTGCAGAAATATTTTAGGACTTCACATTTATATTAAAAAGATAATTGAACATATACATTTTGTTTGGTTTGATTGTTTATTAGCAACACATTAACACACATTTCATTCATTCATGAACATTTTCATATATGCAATATTTTAGAACTCCGCCACGGACATCATATATTTACAACACAATTTAAGAATACTGATTTTGTTTGTTGGTTGGTTGAAAGATCATCCTCACTGCGCATCGAACCATCGGAACATGAGTCTTGGAATCTCTTCCCGAAGATATCCATCAACTTGTAGCGACCGAATTAAAACAAATTACTATAAAGACTACAATAAAGAACACAGAGCATTCAAGGTTTTCTGCATTTTAAGTCAAAGCTTGTGTCGTAAATCAAAAAGTAACAGCTGCTATTGTCTCAGAAATTATACGAGGGAGCTTCAAAAAGTTCCTGAAATAGTCGACTAGTGTTTCTTCTTCTGCGATCAATTTCCTATGCTCATAAATCTATACAGGCAGGTGGGTCGCCTCCAGAATTCAGTCGTCAGCAGGAGAGCCTCATGATTGCCTCACAGCTTTACCTCTTTCTGTCTCTTGGGAACATATTTTAGTTCTCACATCGAAGAGTGGCCATGTCTGCAGAATATTTTCTGGAGACTGGAGACCAAATTCCACAGTGTGCAGGGATCCACTGCAGCACACCATTATTGTTAGCAAACAGTTGATAGAAAGTTCTACAGTTGTTGTTTTTTTGTTTTTAACTAGTGTTTGAATGAAAGATGATGCTATGAAGATTATATGTTTAGAAGTTGGTAATGACCTTGTTGATAAGACATGGCAGATCTTCACATATACTCTCGAAGAGAATATGCGGATGTTTGTTGAATGTGTTGTGCTAGTTGCATCGACGAAGTTGAAAATATCTTTGGTTGAACAACGTACAAATGTTAAATTTTGTGTTGTTCTTGAGAAATCGCGCACAAAGACACTAACATTGCTTAATAAAGCATTTGGTGATACCGCAGTAAATAAGTCGCAAGTATTTGTGTGTGACACAAGCGTTACCGTGAAGTTCGTGAACACACACCTGGAATTTTCTGTATGACAATGCGCCAGTACATCGATCCCACACTGGTACGACAGTACGTCGCAAAGCACAATGTGATTACATTGGAACATTCTCCGTATCTCGCACCAAGAATGTCCTCGACTTAAACCGGCACTTACAGAATTGTTATTTAAGGATGTAGATGACGTTATCACCAATACGACAAGACAGCAGAGAGAGGTGTAAAAAACGGCTTTCACGGATGTTTCTGGCAAAAAGTTATTAGTTGCCGAGGGGAAGCACTTAGAATGAAATATAGTGTATATAATTCTATTGTTGCTTATTTCTATATAATTCACTAATTCCGGGAACATTTTTACAGTTACCTTGTATTTCATTCGTAATATTGTCTTAAACTAGTAACACTAAATATTTGATGTAATAATTATCCCATCTCCGTTTAGCTTTGTATTTGTGCAAGTTTAGTTCAGAGAGTTTGTAATTTTCTATTATCCGAGCTGATGTGCCAGTGCATATAATAGTTTATAATCAGCATTAATCAGTAACTGTAAAAAATAGTTTGTCGATTGGGCAAGATAAAGAGTCACATATAGCATGATAGAGTAGACAAGAGAATGATGATGAATGATTTAGTAAAGGATGAGAATAGATAAATATGCCTTGTTGGACCCTTCCAGCTTTGATCTTATTTTTCCCCATTTCACCTGATATTTTATATCATGCTTTAATCTATTCTTCCTACCGTCGGCATACCATATGGGCTTTCTTGTGTAACGTATATTATTTCTGTGCCTGTTGTCTGTCGTCCTGGTGCAAGTTTTCGCCGACACGTCGTCTGTCGCTGTATCTCGTTGCGAGTATGTTATACTTACAAATATTGCTATTAATATACTTATTTCCATTTATCTTTATATTTGCACTGTGTTGCCTCAGCACTCGCATTTCCAGTTTCTAGTTGTTCCTCGTCACTGCTGTTTTATTTCTGAAATCGTAGTTTGGTTTATCTTCGAGCTCGTCTGTGGACAAGAAATGTTGGAGATCTATTTACTGGCCGACCTTGGATATGGAGATTGAAGCTAATCACGTCAGAGTCTCCCATGTGCCACATCGGACAATTACTGTTTAGTAACAAATTCAATTTGGTATATTAACATTTATCCGCATTGTCTCCCTCTTTGTACGTGCGTTTAAAACGTAATTACTTAATTTTGCTCAGTTTTGCCTCCTATAGACTCTGTGCGTCCCTGGAAACCGTTTATACAAATATATCATCAGACAGGAACAATGAGTCATCTCTGTTTAACACACATCAAGCGGAACCGTTTATTATGTCAATATCGACATCCCAACAATAATAACTACACGGCAAATTTTAAAAAAAAATCTTCGGCCCGGCCAACACTTGGCTGCTACCAAGAGGTCAAAGCGCCTCTATCACACAGAAAAACATCAGCACTTTCGTAATTAATTTGGAGGATTGCTTCAGGAGTCTTGGGGATACGTGCCCATGATGTATTCCCGGCCTACATGCCCGCGCTGGTGTGTTGTGAGAACGTGTTTGTGGAATAGCTTGCTGCATTTGACAATGGAAGCTAGCCTACGGAGTTCATTTGGGAACAGGAATTGCTGCATCCTAATTGATTCTTTTGATTAAATCGTAAATTGAATTTCCTTCATATCTCGCTCCCTCTTTCTCTCTCCCTCGTAATTTCCAGTCTCATTTTTAAAAAAAAATATTATTTTGTTATTATCATTATTGATGATATGTGATATCTTTGGCATTAATATTTCATTATTTGATATATTTATTCTGATTTAAGTTTAGCTTTTTGTTGATTATTATCCTACACAGAACATGTTCATAGATGTTCGCTCAGTTCTCCAGTTTAGTAAATCTCTCTCTGCGTGTATATAGCTGCTGATGGTTCCGGTTGTGTGGATTGGGTATTCGTTTAAATTTTTTTACATGTTTTCTCTCGGAGCACGCCATGCTCTCTTGATTCGTGCATTTTGTATACTACGTATTTGTTGTTGACTTGACAATTCTCCCATCGTGATACTGTGATCACGCCTCTGGGCTATATTATACAGAAGTTTGAGAATTAACACAGAATAATCAGCACCAATATGTGTGTGATTTCAGTCGGAGTTCATCACGTACGTTGTGCTGCTAGTATTACATAGGAGCTGCGTTATTTGCCATGTTTTGGCCCAGCACATCTGTTTTCAACATGCGTTTAATTCAGGTCAGTTTCCCTGAATTGTGGCAGCATTCATTTGTGTTAACAGACAACTAGTGTGTATCAGCTTTATGTCGTGACGGTTTACCATCCATTTCCCTTGGATTCTTAATTAGAAACTAGCAGCACAGCACGTGGGGCACTCTCATAAGTGCTCTGCTCTCTGTTCCATCAGCCATGCCAGTATACGCAGTCTCAGAGTCCCGGTCAGGTGTTGATTACGTGATCTTCTGGTCTTTACAAAAAGGCTGATTTTCCTCGCCTCATCTCTAGACACTCCCATTTCTGACATTCTTTGTATGTGTACGTTCTCGGCATCTTTTACCTCATCTTAATTAATTTATGACTGCCTTAATCAAATCAGCTTTGTGTCATCTATCGCAGCATTAAACGTTACTGCATGTTTCCTGTGAAGGAGTGCATGGAGACCTTTCTATGGGCTGTGGAAATAAAGGCCGCTTTGCCTGCCAATAAGTCGACTTTCTCGTTTCCTCAGACCCCGGCATGACCAGGGGTATCAGGAACCCCTGAGACTCAATTGTCCAGTGCGTTACATGGGTATACTTGTAATTCTCTGGACAATTGAATTATTCAATAAATCAAACCATCCATTTCTCGGAATGCATTTTTCTATCTTGCGCAGCATGCTTTGAGAGTATATTACCGAGTGCATTGATGTGTGTCAGCTATCAATCAATTTAGTGCTGCTGTAACTCCCTCTATATCCATCCTTATTCTCGAAGTCACAGTGGAGTATACGGATTTCTCAACCAACTTCACACCGTTTCTGTAGGCAACAAAACTACCGCTTTTATTTGTATTTCTGTTGACTCAGACGTATGTGTATATACTTATATTTTGTGATTTCGAGTTTAACTGGGCGAGCTCATTCACTGTAATCTGCGCCCTGACACCAGACCAATTCCGACACTCTTTACCTAGTTGTATTATTACGTTGGTCAATATTTATGCGCCCTTGGATTTTACAGGCCAAAAATGTCCCGATGACAGAAGACTTGAACATGGATATGGACTTGGGTTTGACTACGTCTATCTCGTACGAGGTGCTCCGCTGTACGTGAACTTTCCTCATATATACTGTTGAAAAACAGTCGCAACTTTATTTGGAATTACTTTTGGGAAATATATTTTCTGATTGGGCATCATTCAACCTATCGACGGTGTCCACCTGACTATTACCTTCTCGTGGTTACATGAATTGTACTCACCTCATGATTCGTGAGGTTCCTGAACGGGATCATGGTAAAAACAAAGTTTTTTGGCAATAATTCGTGACAGGTTCATGACAATCCCTTGACACTTATTGAACACAAAACCCTCTGACCATATTATTGAATAACTATAAAGGATTGAAGGTCTTTGAAAAATAAAAGTTGAAAATTCAATGAGCAAGTATGGTTCATCTCACTACAGCGCAACGATACGGCGTCATTGAACGCTTACATACTGTACAACTGTAGTTACAGACAATTACAGACTGGTTCTTCATTTCAAGATTGAAGCATTCATTTCATAAAATACAATTTTGGTAGACGTTTGAAATTGGGTGTCCGTTCTATCTATGTTCCTTCAGCGCCGAACACGGTGCATAGGACAGAAACCAGAGCTCTCCATTTCGAGCGATATGATGCTACTGTGTGTAATTCGTGTATGTTTGTGAGGCCCATAGTCATATCCTCTTTGATGATTGTTCTGCGAAGAGTCTCTCTTGGTCTTTCTCTTTTGCCATTTGGTGTCCATTAGCACTGCAATATTTTTTTTAATAGTGTAATTAGATTGATCGATGTCACATGTGTCTTCGTGTACTGACTCGACTGTGAGCCTGGTTCCGTTATAGACAGTTGATCAATAGTAAAGTAGGACTAGGGCTGGTTCGCCTTCTTAGCCTAGGTTTTAATAACAAATATAATGAAAACCTCGTCCTAGTTTGAGTTTCCACCCACGTTCATTTCGTACTGAGGCGATATGGTACTGTTTTAAAATGTGTACACGGTCTTATGCCAGAAGACAGCTACAAGTTTGTTCTCGCTCATACATTGCTTACGTTACGGTTTCCATGTTCTGGCTTATTCTTGCATATGGTGCTGCCCTTTAGCGCTGTGCATTCTTCACTTGTACTCAATAAACGTGATTTACTTCTCCACAGACTTCCTCACTGTTTTCGCCTTCATGAGCTTTCTGACATTGTAACCGACAGTTCAGGCCAGTCATTCTCTTGTGATGTGCTACGAAAGTGCTTTAACTTTGGGATGTCAGGGGGTTCTATTCAGAGATTTTGTCTTCAATTAATTATCATTCCATCTGAGTCTACTTCCATCTGAGTCTACACTGCTCAGGCATGATCCATAAAGTGTTAGCCGAATTGTTTCACACGCGATTCGAAGCAATCTGTTTTCACGGTGCACAACGAGGATGTGCTGTTGATATCTTATCTGTTAACTCTGGTGCTACCCAAGAGCAGCGTATATCCCTTTACACCACTGTCAGCTTATATCCTGTTCTGTGAGTTTACCGGGTTGGTTGTTGGGCAAGCAACTTACCCCCAACAAAGACCTGCCACCTTAAAATCATCAGTTGATCAATCAGTTAATCAAACGTCATTCCGTGTGGCCTAAGCGATCATGTTTCCCCCTACAACAATGTCTTTTGTTTTGTTAATATGTTAGTTTCCTGCCATAACTCTTCCAGCTCTCTCTCTCTCCCCTTCTCTGTGTGTGTGTGTGTGTACGTACCTCCAAGCCCGTATATAGGTTATGTAGGTTCAAACTTCCCGTCCCGAGAAATTATGATATTTAGTACACGGAACTTAACTAAAGCGATGACAAACACTATCTCCACTATTTAACAATTTTCTGTTTTAAAAAAAATAATTCATTAGAAATTTAAGGAACAAAAGGCAATTACAACGAAATTGGTCGACTGACTTTTTATACCTCCCCCCCCCCTCCCGATTCCCCTTACTGCCTTGTTTATCTCTGTCTATTTGTCCATTGATCTTTCACTTCACATTATCTAGCCAATTGACAGTTAACCCTGTGTGACTGAGAACTGTCACATAAAATCACCCGCCCACGCTAAACTACTATATGTTTTGTTGAAGAAATCAAATCCCATATGTTGTTGCCTTGTGATTTCTTTTTTTCTTCAATGATAAATTCTCGATGCTTCTTAATTGTATTATTCATTTACCTATATGTTGTTAAATCCGTTGGCCCTGCTTGCCCTTATCCTAATATGGGCCTTCCGGTCGAAACGTCGATTCTGTGTATTTTTATTATTCGTAAAATTTGCATTTGTACTATTTCTATTTTTCATTTTATCATATGGTAGTTTTATTGCACGTTTCCTTTCATATCAGACGATAGTCTCTGATACCTCCATTGCACAATATGTTGCCTTTAACACCACTGCACCCACCTGCTCACCACATGTTCCCCTCCCTCAGTTCTTTTCCCATGATTGAATCTAAAAATATAACCGATTTCACAAAAGCCTGCCACTGAGGCAAAGTTGATTAAAGCTTGATAAATATTATAGAAAATTCCCTCCCCTGTTGAAATATTTGCATAGAGACTAATCACGTCCCTTTAATTGCTTGCGTTGTAACTGTGTATATTTAGACAAATTAATGGGCGGACCGGTTGGCTGGCTGGCTGACAGAGTGAAGTTACGCTCCTGGTTATTTTCTCAGCATTTATATTATAATTGGTCATCGGTGCAGCTTATTTGAGGTGTTCGGATATCAGTCACTTTGTGTGGTCTGATAATGAGGGACCTCCAAAAAGTAAGCTGCTGTTGCTAGCTTGTTTTACGAGGCTCTATCTGGTGTTTTTCTCTGTCCTTATATACGTTCTCTTTGGTTACCTGTTATACAATCTGTATGTGTATATGTTTTTGTTTCCATCTCCGAGATTAACTGGGCTAACCTCTTGTGAGATTGGTTTGTTTATTGTTGATCCAGTGATGTATGGACTCATCCCCTTTGACACATTGCTAGGAAAACTCGGATTTTCTACCCACCCCGGCCAATAACTTATCACAACACCAGGAATACATTTTTATATTTAAGCACTATTCCGAGCTATTTCAGCCGAGGTGGTGTTCACTCATTCCCTACCAGAAATTCCCTACTGGTTATGCCAAGCTTCTCTATGGCTTCGGTCATGTAACCAGATGTTCAGTGCAAAAGACTTGTCACTGCTGCTTTATGATGGGTCTCAGCCATAGGAAACCCCATATCCCCAGTGATGTGCAGTATATCTCTGTCTCCCTCCCAACCATAGAGAGTTCATGCATATATACAAATAACAAAGTATAAAAATACACATGAAAAGCATAATTGTATAGATATGTGCTACAAAACATCCAGAGAAAAAAAACTTCACTATACAGGCGTGTCAGTTACTAAGACTGCATCGGTGGCTTGTCTAGTACGTCATTAATGAAACCCACAGATAGTCTTGTGCAATTGGGTGATTTGTTTCCAGAGCTTTATTTAATGTCCAGAAGAGGCCAGCTCTCAGTGTGTTATGCAATGCTTTCAGAAGTCTCCTACTCGCAGGGCTTCCAAAATATGTGTATGTATTTATAAAAGCATAATAGGGTTTGAGGTTTTTGTTGATCAGTTTATTAGCGTTCAGCAGGCGCATTCAATAACCATGATTATAGGGCTCTCGGAATTCCAATTGGTTACCATTTTTCCCTATGCCTGGCGGTTAAGTTTTACTTGCAGCTTGAATTGCTGTTACTTTTAGCTTTATTACTATTACTTAGCTTTCTATTTGATGATGGTTAACGCGTAACACTACAGTAAAACTTAATCTGATAAGGGCCTATAAATAACGTTGACAATTGGAAGGGGTGGGGGCATGTCACAAGTTGATTTCAGCAATGCTGTTTTATACAATTGAACTGTGAAATTGAAACTTGCTGTAAACTTTTTATACAATTGAACTGTGAAATTGAAACTTGCTGAAAACTGTTTTTATACAATAATTGAACTGTGTGAATCTGAAACTTACACAAAAAAGAATGACACAAGACATGTAGTTTTGTCGTATTTTTCTGCAAAAATATTTTTTTTTAAAGGGGAATGTTAAATTTTGCTGATATTATTAATAGGGGTGGGTCCCCTTTTTTAATAGTTGTTGCTATGGGTTGGTGTAAAAAATTGCCAATATATTGTTGACGTGATGCATGAAAGGCCCCATAGGTACAAGTAAACACAGTTGTACACATAGTCTAAAATTAAGTTTGATAAATGACGTTCGTACCAACATGCCTTTAACAAGATCAGCACATAACACGACAAGTGAAGATGAAATTGCCTATGATTGCATAATGACGAGATAAAGCCTTTCTGGTGGTGTGGTTTTTTTTTCAGAGCACGTCCCGGATGATTGTTAGATTAATTGTGGCTGTAGGTTCACTGCCACTTCTACTAATGAGGGAACTTTGGCAAACAACAAGCCCAGCCTAGATTATCGATAGCGTCATTTCTTATTGTTCATTCATTCTATCACCAAATACTTTTCGTTCACAGTTTAACTTGTCTACAGAGCAAGTCCGGTTTTCTTGTTACAAGTTGCTGTGTTTGATAGTTACCCATGAATCACATACAGCTTTCTTATCGGGTTGCATTGCATCATGGTTACTAGTGCGCTTCTTGGTCTGGTATATACGATTTCAGCACCTGTGCTCGTTTGGACAAGATTATGGTCCTGCTCGATGTAAGAGATGGCATGACCAGTCTTAGTTCACAGTCTATGTTGGATGGAATAAGCCCGATGTCCACTTCAATGAGCTGGCCTGGATGGGGATGGGAATTCTGATAGATATATTGCCATCTTGGTCGACTGTCATGGGGTCTATACTTTGTGACATGTTGTTTGTCCGCGTTGTTGTTGTTTTTTGTGTGTGGTATCTCTCTAGCTGTTTGTTATCTGAAGTCATTACTGTCATTTGTCTTTCCACTGTGTTTCCTTTTTCTGTGTTCATTCTCAAACTCCTGCTGACTATCAAAAGGTAGCCAAATGTAAATGTACAGTGGCATGGTCTACAGCTTAATTACGATATATATGCACCTTTCTATCCGACTTCCGCATAGGTCGCTGTGACCAATGAGATAGAGAATTCAGCCCCACAATCAAAACCTCTTCATTGGTATGTTGGGCCACTTCTGTCATTTTTATGTGAATATGGACAATTCTTTTTTAAAAAATAGCCAAAATGAAACCAGAGGTCATGTCCAGAGATTTGATTCCTCGGAAACACTTCGTAAAATAATTCAATGGACAGCTTTAAAAACTAAGGAGGTGTAAAATGAAGATTAACACCAAAAGAAAGTTAGTTGCTAATGTCGGAAGAAGATTATGAAAACAGTGCACATGGTGAAGAATGGAGATTTGGAATACAATGTGGCCGAAGAAAAATGAGTGGAAGAAAATACACACATGCGTCAAAGAAAGAAGACACGGGATAATTTGTCATCGTGGCATGGTGTGATTTCTTCTGCAATATGACTGATACACATTACTGCGGATAGCATGTTGTGGAAGTGATTAGAGTGAAGAACATGTACTCTTCTTGGAAAGAACCAAAGATCAACGTAATCAACACCTGACTGGGACTTTGAGTCAATATATACTCGAATGGCTGCTGGAACGGAGAGCCACTTATCGGAATGTTCCATGTGCTATAATACTAGTTTCTAATCAAGAAGAATAATGTTGTGTAGTTGATTGACCGCTTACGCCACTCGGCACGGCGCATGATGATGAATCATTTCACGATTTTTACCATCACACGCACCATACCTACCTAAATTAGCAAACCTCTTTCCTCTCCCCCCCCCCCCCCCTCCGGTCACATGTGTCATAAGAAACTCATTACCGAGCGCCAGCATACTTACGACTGCCGTTTGTAAGAGTGAATAAATTATCTGTTACAAAAACTAGGTGCTCCTGTTTAGTAGCAACAGAACTGCTGCTAATGAGCAATCACTGTTCACACGCTGGGATCCAGCCAGCCGCCCTCTTTCTACAAATCTCTTGCTTATCCTACTTGTTATCACCGTTTTCCTCCGTCGCCTCAGCTATCGTGAGAGAGTCGGCTCCCACTCGCCTCTGTGCATGACGTATAGGAGGCAAGCATCTTCCAATTAAAGCAGTTTATTTGGTGCGAGTGCTAGGTTAAAATAAAGTGTTAGTGTCTGCACGATTGTCTACATTCGGATGTCTTGTGTGCGTCAGCTCTCTGACAACTTTGATAAGACTTGTATAACTTGTTGCAAGAAGCTTACTGTTAATGAGATAATGTTTATGCTAGGTTAGGATGTGTGCTGTATGTCCATCACATAATGATGACCATTTGTTACATCCACTTTATGAAATACAGTTATAAATGTATGGCCTTGTGTATAAGTTCGTTGGTGGCTGCTTCCTCACGTAATGCATATATACTGTCCATGTTTCTCCTGCACACACAGCACTTATATGTAAACCTTTAGTCTGTAGGCTAATTCGATTTCCATGTGATAAGCTTGTATAAAGTCTGACGAAAGTTATGCTTGTTTGGAGATCACCCTCGTAAATACTTCATCATCAATAGTGACATTTTTATGATGCTGCCATGACATTTGCATCTTCCACTTTCGACCAACTACCTTTATGCATGGACATAATGTATTTTGCCAGGTGCTGGCTGAAACATAACATTTATTTAATAGTAATAGCCCAAAGTTGGTACATTCTGAGAATGTGCATATGATGATGATTTGTAGATCCGCCGCAGAGTTGGCATTTAGAGAACAATCATCGGCAAACAATGAATCCCTAATGATATGTGACTTTAGTCTTTGCTCAAAGCCGCCGAACGTTAAACAAAAAACAGAAAAGTTACAGATAACTCCTTCATCATGAACTCCAGCTTGCATTCCATCATGTAATTAAAGTGCTACCGAATAGACGTCACTGCATCATACCTTTCCGACTCCTACCGTGATATTCATTGGCTAGAAACAGATAACATGAAACAATTCAATAATTGGGAAAAGTCGTAATATCCTCTCACAGTGACGCCACGATCAGGCACGGCCGTCTCCAGTATGACTTGTTAGTTAGAATTGTCACGTGGCCGAATTGGGGGGGGGGCATGTTTGACTTTCGCTTGGTCACTATTTATATACTTGGAGTTGCCTTGGCTATATTGGCATGCAATTCCAAGTATTTAACTAGTTACCAACCGAAAGCCAAACAATAATCCAAAACGTAACCAATGTGGTCCTAAATAATTCCGTTGAAAGGTCTTTATTGGAGACGGTCGTGGCTGAAGTCTGTTCTTAAACGAAGCTCACAACCATAGTTATGATTTAGGTTACGTTTTCTTAACCTTTTTGTTCTGCTACCCTCTCAAAACACACTCCCCCCCCCCTCCCTTTCTTAATGAAACTTGTGTACTTTCTTCACGACTTATTATTACACATCATATTAAATATACATCTAATAATTATATTTATGTACCCTCCCAAACAGGACCTGGTTTGAAGCAGGTGACCAATAACCTTGACCCCGCCCATTGAGTTTTTGTTGTTCCTACACCGCCCAAGCCTTGGCCTTGGTATCAGTATCCATACGTTTTTCAGTCACTCACTGTAACACTAGCAAGTATAGTTTTGAACCACATGAACAACAAACAAAGATACACACAATCTAGATTCCCTCTATAATGTTTAGTGTGTGCGTGAATCGGTGATTCTTGCAACAATAAATTGGCTGTGCACCAGCAAACTTCTGTTGTGGCACTTGAAGACCATTTTTGAAGTTCCTAGTTCTAAATGTATGTGTGTGTGTGTGAGAGAAATATCAAATTTCGTGCGCGGCACAGTATCCCAGCTTAGAGGGAACGCAGAACACTAGTTTCCATTAACATGGAACTACAGAACAGTTCTGATCTTGTTTCTGGGTCGCTGCGCGTCTACATTGTTATATCTTGGTCATATCTTAGTTTGTCATTACACCCTAAGTTCAGATATTGATATAAGTTGTTACAATATTGATATTGATGCGGCAACTAGATTTTGATCTGTTAACCCAGCATGAATAATGAAAAACGTCAGTTTTAGAGTACACAAATATGTACGTAATGTTAATTTCAAAAGGTCTTTGCCACGATAAGGACACCTTAAAATAAAACAAAAAATGGGGCAAAAGACATCTACAGGTTGGCGTGGGATTTATTATCCCACCCATTGATCTCTCTTGGGAGTCAAAATTGACCATTTTATCTGCATGTCTCGAGATTGTAAGAAAGCCCACGCAAAATGCACTCAGGAATAAAAGACTGTCTAGCTTCCAATATTGACAATCTAGAGCAGAAAGTAAAACACCTCCGATTGGCATATGGAACAACAGTAACCCACTTGCACTTCTCTGGGGTTCTATAATCGTCGTCAAAGCAACAACAGGGGTGCTCCAAATGAAAAATTTAAAAAGTGTGATATAAATTCGAATAACTGACATTTGTCTTGTCACCACCTGTCAATAGTGGTGTTAATGATGTCAATAAAGTCCTGAATGTGTCATATTTGATGCAGATGAACATGGTGTCAATAACAGTAATATAAAATGGTCGCATCACCTTAGACAGACCTGCACTCAACAGGAGAGGTGTTCTGTTATTAGTTGGGGTTGTTTTTTTAAATCAATGATGGGATGACAATTTTAGAAATATTTCATGTAATGAAGGTCCAGTGTGGTAAGGCATTCATATCAATCCATCAAGTGTGCACGAAATTAGAAGTTATCACAAAATAATCCCACATTTGTATGCGATATCTGCGTTTTTCTGCCGGACACATCTGTATGAATTCTACTTCATCAGAAGCTGGCACCTACAGCTTGTTGTCAAGATGACATCTCACCCTGATGTGTTCTGCTCATGGTCTGAAGTTAGATGAACAATTTAATGTTCAGATATGTTTCTGTAAAAAGGGGGTGGATGGTGTTGCATATGTCATATTTACTCTCTTAGACCCGTCACTGTGTTTGATGCTCCGTGCTTGACTGTCTCAATGCCCAGTTTCCTTGTTTGGCTATTATTGACATAAAATAAATGCACTGTTTACAGGTTGTTTGGGTCTGGAGGTTCCTGTTGTGGGTGTGGCCAGCCAATTCCAGCTAGTGAGTTGGTCATGCGAGCGCAGACCAACGTCTACCACCTCAAGGTTAGTCGTGTGTTGTGTATATCTTTCACACACTGTCTTGGATGTACTTTGTTTTCTGATTGTTACGTTTTTAATATTCGTTCTGAAACTCCCACCGGATCTCTCTTGTAACAGGACAGTGGGTGGCCATACTAGATTGTCTGCTGGATGTAGTACACAGATCGGGAAAGTGTTATGTCATGGTTTATAACACACATCCGGAGTTTCTACCTTAGTATGTATATATTATACTTGTCAATAGATATCTCCATCTTCTACGTTGCATTAGATGGCCAGAGTTGATATCTCATGATGACTTGTGAAAGAGAACACAACAGTGCCTGGTGGAGGTAGACATAAGAAAAATATTGGTAATATATCTTATTCAGGATGTAGACATCAATCAATAATTTTTTAATTGTAGTAATTTTCTAGGAAGCGGTAGTCTAGTTGATAGTGAGCTTGCTTGCTATCACCGGGTTACAGCGTGGAAGGTTCGAAACCACATCCGGACATAAACAAAATCCGGATTGTGATTTCTCTCTTGACACGACCACTCCTCCAGTCGATTCAGCTGTAAATGAGTACCTGACGAGTTAGGGGAGGTAAAGACAGCAAGAAATGGGAACTGGCCACCCCCCACCAAATGGGAATAACAACTATGATATAAACCATGACATAATACTTTCCCGATCTGTCTACTACATACTGCAGGTAATATAGTATGGTCACTGTCCTGTTAATAGTTGCTGTGGTTTTATACATGAAGAGTTATCTTCATCCCCGACGGCAGGTTCCTACCATGAGATCTACCGTTACCTTTAATTTTCTAGGCAATTTAAATACGTTCTGTAGTTTGTCACTGCTGTCTGAACGGTATAAATGCACAATTTCCTGTGGCGGGATTTGAACCCACTACCGTTGCTGTCACAGATGCTCACTATCCATGCTACCACAGAGCCGGACGGAGTTAGAGATTACCAGTACAAAGTGATAGTACACGCAGAAAGTAGACTAAAAACATAGCCAGGCGGGTTTAGGACAGGAACCAATAGGAAAAAAGGAAGTAGTTTGAAAACTATGAAACTGCTGGAGAACAGTGGTGGAAGAAGCCAAATTAATTGGGACCTTGTGCACACAGTTGAAAAGGATAGCACAGCACAGATATTCTCTTCTCCACTCCGGACTACATCATGCTAATCTGTAGGAGTTTGAGAATGAACACACCAGACAAAATCACCGGTGTAAACTGATTTATATACTTAATATCTTCACCATTATGCGCATCTATTGTCTATATAATTATGTCTCATATTTCCCACAGTGCTTTACTTGTTGCACCTGCCACACCCCTCTGAACACAGGAGACAGGTACGGTCTTGTACAAGGCAGCCTGGTCTGTGAGCAAGATTTCCCAAAGGTCATCAAAGGTATGGCCTCACTGCCGAACAGAACATCACACAAGGTAGGAATAGTCACGTGATTTATTTTTGTGTGTGATGTCAATTGTCCAGTATTTTTGTTAAATTACGGTTGTCGCTGGCTATTCTCCTGTTCGTGGTCTCGTCCGTGGTTTCCTTGGTCTCCACATTGATTGCTATTCAGCACACATGACTGACTATTTTGACGGTTCTGTATTAATTGATACTTTTTGTTGTTGTTGATATGCCTCACGTTTGATGCCTCGCTCCCAGGTTTTTGCCAGCACCACACCATGTATCAAGAAACTGGCCTAACACCTTGTTTTCATTCAAAATATCTGCGCACGGTTCAGTAAACTGCCATCGCTTGCATGCTGTTCTTTCATTCCACCAACGCCAGCTAAGATTTCTAAGCATCCTAATAGAATTTCAGACAACAAAAATATGTAGCATTGGTTTCCATGCATTTCATTACCTTGATCGTCGCCATCGTTACGTTACTAGTGATGAGAATACTAATGATCATGAGTATAAACTCATCATGCGCTTAATTGACAAGAAATATATGTGCTCAATATTATGTCATTAAAAGCTGTGTATTTCCATGGTCCAGTCTACAGCGCTACTCAACAGATTACTGTAAGCTGCAGAGTTAACATGGCTTACTTCAAGTGCTACCAATATTTGTAAATAAAACAAAATAGCAACAAGGCGCTGTGGCGGGCAACGTTTCGACTCATATCTTTCCTCAGGATGAAAGACGACACATGAAGGCTTGTAGTCGAAACGTCGCCCGTTACTGTGCATAGCTCGTATTATTGTTTACAAATATTGGTAACACTTGTGTTAATTTTCACATTTGCCTTGTGTTACCCCAGACCTCACATTTTTATTATCCGGTTGTTTGTTTCCCCGCCATGCTTCAGCTGACAGAGAATGTGCTAGAACAAGTGTTTAATAATGGAGTTAAATGCACTGAAAATGTTATTATAAAATTCTTGTATAAGTTTTCTGATAACAAGTTCTGCTACATAAATAACTTCAACAAGTTCTGCTATAGAAATAGCTTCACATTGCTATGATCTATTTGACTCAATGCTCGATTGACATGAGTAATAGTGGGTTTTTTTTTTCATAATTGATATGTCAAGACGTCACATGTGTCCACACTACCACACTAAAAACCTACAATTCATGCGGTGTAATGTGACCAGCCATGTAAATGAGTGCACAGCGACCCTGTATAATGTTTTCAAGTCAACTTAATCAGCCAATTTATCAATCGCTCCTACCACTCTTTCTGACATTCATGTTGAGTTCCCAATATAGTGCTCATGTTTTTTGTCCCTGTTCCTCTGTCATTGATTTTTTTGTTTGTTTCATTCTTTTCTCTCTTCAATTATATTCCATGTGCTTCATTGTATTTCCGCGAGTTTGTTCCTATGATTCTCTACGGTTTCTTCTGTGACGTTTCCCAAATACCCAACTCACTTTTTTCAACTTAAAGTAAATTTCCCCCATTTGCGATGTACTCTGTGTCACATTTGAAACTAAATTTCTTTGATTTGTCTCTCTAACAGCCTTCATTGTTATTTGAACAGTCCCAGTAAGAAGGTCATTATCTGATTCTCCTGTCTGCTCTGCTTCTCACCCTGTAAACATCTCTTCCATTTCTGATTGTAAAATGAGCACTGATTTTCAGAGAGCAATGTGTAGTTTTCTGTATATGTTTGTGTATAAAGTGGTCTCTCCGATAACCAAATCATTAAAAGAACTGCGAGGAGGCAAGACATGGAAACAATGGACTGACTGAGGCCAAAACTTTGGGACGGCTGCTTTGACCAGGAGAAGACTGAGAACTTCATCCTAGCGACTGGCCTGAAGATCTAGCAAGACTAAAAGAATCCTGAATGCAGAAGAAGAAGGTACATTGGTTGTCATAGACAAGAGCCGGATTATAAATCCCAAAGTGGAAGTAAAATAGTCTTGGGTTCCGGTGACATATTATTAGTGCAACTTCCTCTGGGTGTATGCCATTTTCATCTTCTAGTCTGCAATAGATTAGATATTCTCATGTACTCAGTATGTTCTGCCCAGCTCCGTTCGATCCTGTCTCGGCAAGCTCAATATCTCAAAAAACCTCTTTTTTTTACCAATTGCTCCGATATTGCATTCACGTAGTGTTAGTTTAGGTGTTCCTAATCCCTATACTGTTTTTTTTGTAATGTAGTCTTTAGAAGATTTGAAGCTGATTTCCTTTGCATGGTTTTCATCATACATCGCTAAGGACCTCATTTCTGAGATTATTCTAGAGTCCAGCTGGTTGATCAAGTTCTCAATTGCCGTTTCTGTGACAAGGATGATTTATTTCACAGCTGCCAGGTTGTCAATCTATCCTCCACCTTTCTTTACTCGCCTCCTCCGACATACATGGAAAGGAGACAGTAGCACTTATTTTCACCCGGAACTAGAAGTCTGTTCCCTAGTTGCCACATGAGCGGCAGGTATGAACACTAGACTAATTCTCTTGGATTGGAAATAATTGATAACAATTTCATGTAAAAATTGATCTAAATTTGCTCTTGTTAGATGAACAACTAAGTGCTCTATTATTTTTAATTTTCTTGTAATTACTTTAAAAAACAGACACGTGAGATTGCACTATCGAAATAATGCAAGCCGTTGAACAGTACATTGTTCTGTAAAATTGCATGTACCAGTGTGTTTCCAATGAAAATCTGAGGTGTTTTTTAAAGTGGACATGTTCTGAAAAAGTATAACACACCAGTATCAATTTTCGATGTAGTCAACATTGTGTTCAATACAAGTCTTTCATCACCTATACAGTTCTTGAAATACTGTAGAAAAATACACTATTCTCAAATTCTGTACTTCTTCATCACAACTTAAAATCATTCTACGGTGGCACCAACATTGCACTTTGTCATATTGTAACACTGAGTAATGAATACTGAACCTTGACTGATGTCTTAGATATTCGGCAATGTCACTCACAGTCAATCTGCTGTTTGACAATGTCACTCACAGTCAATCAGATGTTCCACAATGTCACTCACAGTCAATCAGATGTTTGACAATGTCACTCACAGTCAATCAGATGTTCGACAATGTCACTCACAGTCAATCAGATAGATGTTTGACAATGTCACTCACATTCAATCAGATGTTCGACAATGTCACTCACAGTCAATCAGATAGATGTTTGACAATGTCACTCACAGTCAATCAGATAGATGTTTGACAATGTCACTCACAGTCAATCAGATAGATGTTCGACAATGTCACTCACAGTCAATCAGATAGATGTTCGACAATGTCACTCACAGTCAATCAGATAGATGTTCGACAATGTCACTCACAGTCAATCAGATGTTTGACAATGTCACTCACAGTCAATCAGATGTTCGACAATGTCACTCACAGTCAATCAGATAGATGTTTGACAATGTCACTCACATTCAATCAGATGTTCGACAATGTCACTCACAGTCAATCAGATGTTCCACAATGTCACTCACAGTCAATCAGATGTTTGACAATGTCACTCACAGTCAATCAGATGTTCGACAATGTCACTCACAGTCAATCAGATAGATGTTTGACAATGTCACTCACATTCAATCAGATGTTCGACAATGTCACTCACAGTCAATCAGATAGATGTTTGACAATGTCACTCACAGTCAATCAGATAGATGTTTGACAATGTCACTCACAGTCAATCAGATAGATGTTCGACAATGTCACTCACAGTCAATCAGATAGATGTTCGACAATGTCACTCACAGTCAATCAGATAGATGTTCGACAATGTCACTCACAGTCAATCAGATGTTTGACAATGTCACTCACAGTCAATCAGATGTTCGACAATGTCACTCACAGTCAATCAGATAGATGTTTGACAATGTCACTCACATTCAATCAGATGTTCGACAATGTCACTCACAGTCAATCAGATAGATGTTTGACAATGTCACTCACAGTCAATCAGATAGATGTTTGACAATGTCACTCACAGTCAATCAGATAGATGTTCGACAATGTCACTCACAGTCAATCAGATAGATGTTCGACAATGTCACTCACAGTCAATCAGATAGATGTTCGACAATGTCACTCACAGTCAATCAGATAGATGTTCGACAATGTCACTCACAGTCAATCAGATGTTTGACAATGTCACTCACAGTCAATCTGATGTTTGACAATGTCAATCAGATGTTTGACAATGTCACTCACAGTCAATCAGATGTTTGACAATGTCACTCACAGTCAATCAGATGTTCGACAATGTCACTCACATTCAATCAGATGTTCGACAATGTCACTCACAGTCAATCAGATGTTCGACAATGTCACTCACAGTCAATCAGATGTTCGACAATGTCACTCACAGTCAATCAGATGTTCGACAATGTCACTCACAGTCAATCAGATGTTCGACAATGTCACTCACATTCAATCAGATGTTCGACAATATCACTCACAGTCAATCAGATGTTCGACAATGTCACTCACAGTCAATCAGATGTTCGACAATGTCACTCACATTCAGTCAGATGTTCGACAATGTCACTCACATTCAATCATATGTTCGACAATGTCACTCACAGTCAATCATATGTTCGACAATGTCACTCACAGTCAATCAGATGTTCGACAATGTCACTCACATTCAATCAGATGTTCGACAATGTCACTCACATTCAATCAGATGTTCGACATTGTCACTCACAGTCAATCAGATGTTCGACATTGTCACTCACATTCAATCAGATGTTTGACAATGTCACTCACAGTCAATCATATGTTCGACAATGTCACTCACAGTCAATCAGATGTTCGACAATGTCACTCACATTCAATCAGATGTTCGACAATGTCACTCACATTCAATCAGATGTTCGACATTGTCACTCACAGTCAATCAGATGTTCGACAATGTCACTCACAGTCAATCAGATGTTTGACAATGTCACTCACAGTCAATCAGATGTTCGACAATGTCACTCACATTCAATCAGATGTTCGACAATGTCACTCACAGTCAATCAGATGTTCGGCAATGTCACTCACAGTCAATCAGATGTTCGACAATGTCACTCACAGTCAATCAGATAGATGTTTGACAATGTCACTCACAGTCAATCAGATAGATGTTTGACAATGTCACTCACATTCAATCAGATGTTCGACAATGTCACTCACATTCAATCAGATAGATGTTTGACAATGTCACTCACATTCAATCAGATGTTCGACAATGTCACTCACAGTCAATCAGATAGATGTTCGACAATGTCACTCACATTCAATCAGATGTTCGACAATGTCACTCACAGTCAATCAGATGTTCGACATTGTCACTCACATTCAATCAGATGTTTGACAATGTCACTCACAGTCAATCATATGTTCGACAATGTCACTCACAGTCAATCAGATGTTCGACAATGTCACTCACATTCAATCAGATGTTCGACAATGTCACTCACATTCAATCAGATGTTCGACATTGTCACTCACAGTCAATCAGATGTTCGACAATGTCACTCACAGTCAATCAGATGTTTGACAATGTCACTCACAGTCAATCAGATGTTCGACAATGTCACTCACATTCAATCAGATGTTCGACAATGTCACTCACAGTCAATCAGATGTTCGGCAATGTCACTCACAGTCAATCAGATGTTCGACAATGTCACTCACAGTCAATCAGATAGATGTTTGACAATGTCACTCACAGTCAATCAGATAGATGTTTGACAATGTCACTCACATTCAATCAGATGTTCGACAATGTCACTCACATTCAATCAGATAGATGTTTGACAATGTCACTCACATTCAATCAGATGTTCGACAATGTCACTCACAGTCAATCAGATAGATGTTCGACAATGTCACTCACATTCAATCAGATGTTCGACAATGTCACTCACAGTCAATCAGATGTTCGACAATGTCACTCACATTCAATCAGATGTTCGACAATGTCACTCACAGTCAATCAGATAGATGTTTGACAATGTCACTCACAGTCAATCAGATAGATGTTTGACAATGTCACTCACAGTCAATCAGATAGATGTTTGACAATGTCACTCACATTCAATCAGATGTTCGACAATGTCACTCACAGTCAATCATATGTTCGACAATGTCACTCACAGTCAATCAGATAGATGTTTGACAATGTCACTCACAGTCAATCAGATAGATGTTTGACAATGTCACTCACAGTCAATCAGATAGATGTTTGACAATGTCACTCACATTCAATCAGATGTTCGACAATGTCACTCACATTCAATCAGATAGATGTTTGACAATGTCACTCACATTCAATCAGATGTTCGACAATGTCACTCACAGTCAATCATATGTTCGACAATGTCACTCACAGTCAATCAGATAGATGTTCGACAATGTCACTCACATTCAATCAGATGTTCGACAATGTCACTCACAGTCAATCAGATGTTCGACAATGTCACTCACAGTCAATCATATGTTCGGCAATGTCACTCACAGTCAATCTGCGGATTTTATATACCAGGCTTTCAGTGAATGAAATTGACTCCATGGTGACTACTCTGTGTGCCTGACCTGGTCATGAAGTCTTATCACATGAGGCTCACTGATCTCTCAATCGATGGCCATGTTGCAGGACAATTAGGCAGAATGCCAGGACTCAAGATCAGTTGGAAAATATAAAGTCTGCAATATACAGATGACACTGTCGTTTTAGCAGAAAATTAACAGTAACTACAGAGCCTAATAGATGAATTACGTCAAGTAAAGACTATGGACTAGATATAGTCAAGTAAAGTATATGGACTAGATATAAACATTTTAAAAATACATGCTAATTAACAAAATCACAGAGCAGGTGCTAAACATAAAATACATGGATAGTTACTGCAACACGTAGATCATTACCAATATCTCGGACACATAATCACAAATGATGGCAGATGTGAAATAGAAGTTAAAAGAAGAACATGAATGGCTAAAATTGTTTTCAATGACATAAGGAAAATATTATCATCTAAAAAGATTACAAAGCTAAAAATGAGAATTATAAAATGCGACATCTATTCTAAAATTATAACAACAGATAAAGTGAAAGCGCAACAAAGATAATAATTGACAATCTCGAACTAGAGGACGTAGCAAATTTCCAGTATTTAGGCACAAACATAGATAGTTCTGGAAACTGCACTGTCGAAATCAAGAGAAGAATTGCAATGGTGGCATTGAAACTTGCCAAATTAAAAATCTCTGGCAAGGTTCCATCTCCAAATATAGCCAAACTATGTATGGTCAGAACATGAGTATTTCCAGTAGCAATATACATTAAATAAAACAATAGCAAAGAGAATCGCTACTTTCGAATGAGACGCTAAAGAAGAATTGACGCATACCATGAACAGCTAAACCGACAAATATTAAGAAGTGTTAAGATCAATAAAAGTCGTAGAGTGTTAGCTCGTTAACATATATTTATCTATCTAATCGCTGAAACCCTTTGTTGCCTTTCGCCCTCAGAGGTAGAACAGTTTTCTGGAGACGGCCCTCTTGTGTGCTCTTTTGTGGGATTTGTCGCCTCTTTTATTTCAGTGGTCGATCGTTTTCGTGGTCGGCCTCTAGGTCTGCCTTCGCTGTATCTACAAGTAAATTTAAGTAGGAAGCCAGACGACAATTTAAAAAAAATTTGAGACTAACGGGAATTGAACCCGTCCGTTCAATGGCACCAAATCGCCTAGCAACAATTGCACACGCGTTCTATGCGGTTAGTCAAGTACGGAAGAACGCGTGTGCAATTGTTGCTAGGCGATTTGGTGCCGTTGAACGGACTGGTTCAATTCCCGTTAGTCTAAAAAATCGTCGCTGTATCTAATATGACAATCAATACAAGGTAACTGCGTGAAACGTAACAACAATTAGACTTACGTAAAACACATGTTTATATATCGTCTCAATGGGACACCATAGACTATATCTAAAACTAGTGGGCAATGATGAGCACACAAGAAATCATAAAAATTACAATACACAAATCATATTCAACGTTTCAACCAAAAGGTCTTTATCAAGACACAAACAAAACATTAAAAGACGACGAATAGAAAAATTATCACAACGTCCAACGGAAATATGGAAATGATATGCCGGAAGGTCAGAAAGTACATAAAAACGTAAATATATGTGGAAACGAAACGAACAAAAAGATGAGTAAATGACGGAACAAAAAGAATAAAGACAAAGACCACACCAAACCAGTACTAGACATAAGAGTGGTCGGAATTGAGTCCAAAAGGCTTGAGTGTACCCAATTCGAAAATGAGACGATTAAAACCTGTGTTTTACGTAAGTCTAATCGCTGTATCTAAGTAGCATAGCTTTCTATGGTACCCTGTCAGATGGTAGTCTGTTGATATGTGCAAACCATTTGATCTGTTTTCTCTTGATGTATTCTAAGATTGGGTTGGTGCAGGTTTTTTGTCGGATGTCCTCATTCCTCACCCTGTCACTTAACGATATTCCTAGGATTCTCCGTAAGCATGTCATTTCAGCTGTCACAAGTTTACGTGTGTCTTGCGTTGTCGTTGTCCATGTTTGTCATTGATAGCACAACTTTTACATAATAATCCTCCTTAACATCTTAACAAGAAATTTGTGTGTGCGGGTTTTGTGTGTGTGTGGGGTTTTTTTTTTTGGGGGGGGTGTTATATTAAGAGACATAACAGGATGGAAAGATTAATAACTAAAGAACGGCGAAGAGGGCACCTAAGACGACGATGGTGCAGTAATGCATCAGATTGCTTAAACATGCCTAGCTGCATCAGGGTCAACAATGCCAGAATCGCGGAGTTCTAAAAGAATACTTAAGGAAGACCACGTTCTGGAAAGAATATGTCACACGGTGATAACACCTATTCTAAATTAATGTGTGACTCAGAAACATGGGCAATGTACACATAACTATAAGTAACAATTTATGCTTCTGAGATGAGGATATATAGAAGAATGTGGATAACTTTTGTGGGACAAGAAGAAAAGGAACAAAGAGGATCGATAACTTCCTATGCGAAAACTATTAAATTAAACAAGGATTTAAAAAATAAAGTATTTTGAACATATTAAAAGACATGACAATTTGTGAAGATCATATTGAGGGTAAAGTCGAGGAGATGCAAGCAAGAGGTAGGCAGGGAGAAACATCATGAGATAGACATGTTAGTCTAGCAGGGTGCACCACCAAGGCAACGGACAGGTGGTTTTGAGGTCTGTTGTAGTCAACCTTCATTGCAGAGACGGTACTTAATGATGAAAGAGCAAGTTGTGCCCAATATACGCCCATTTTTATTTCTCTCGTCCCCCGTCCCCCCTCCTACGCGATTCTTGTATTGGGATCGTTGTTGACTCTTTGCTATGCCACTAATTCTGTCCTCCTCGATCTCTTGCTCCGTGCATCTATGTTTTCCTGTCTCATAACCTGTCCTACTATCATCACCATCAGGTGCCAATGCCGGCTGACGTAGACGATCATGGATCTCCACACCTCTTTATCTACAGTATTATGTATATGTATCGTTGTTGTTTCTCTGCCATGCATAGTTGTTAAATTGTCTAATATTTTGTCACGCTGTCGCCCTCTGTCTCTGTTGCCCTCAAACTTGCTTGTTGTGTGACTATGTTCTCCTGGTCTTATAACGTCACCAAAAAATAAAGATGGTCTTTTCATTAAATTATTGATAAAGCTGTGTCTCACATGTGACTCAATACCTCCACATTAGTTTTCCTAGCAGTCCATGGTATTCTCAGCATTCTACTGTAGAACCACATCTCTATTGCTTCTAATTTTCCAAGTTCTTGGTTTTTTTTTACTGTCAAAGAATAGCATCCATATGTTAGTATAGGAGCTATATAGTATTGCAGAACTCTCTTCCTCATCTCTAATGACAGGGTCATATTATACAATATATTTTTCAATTTCTCTGAATGTTGTTTTTGCGTGCCCTATTCTGCTTCTGATTTCTGTTGAACTTCTTCCATCTGGTATTATCGTTGTATCTAAATTGGTGGACCTGTTTTAATACTTTGTCGCCCAAATATAGATTGTATCTTTCTGGTGTTATTAAGTACTTGATTGTATCTTTCTGGTGTTAAGTAACCTTCGTTTCACAACTCGTTTAGCATTTGTTTTGTACCAGTATGGTGACATTGTGTATATTTCGAGACTGCCAGAAGCAAGCTAGGGTACAATGCCTATCTTCATCTTTAGCTTCCATTCTCAAACTCCCACTGGATATCTCTTGTAGCATGACAATGGTCCTACTAGAATTCTAACAGGATGTAGTCCAGAGTAATGCTGCGCGATCGTCGACCAGATCGACCCTAAGAATTTGGATTATTCATGAAATCTTTCAAGTCTTGTTTTGCAGATGCGTTTTTATCTCAATTTTGGTTTGTCTCTTTGACGTCTACCAGATGAGAGTTCAAGTTCACTTGAGAGAATTTCCTTGGGAATACGATCGTTTGAATTTTTTTCTTTCACACGATCAAGGCATCGTAAACGTCCATGTCTGAGATGGATCGAGTAGATGTATGTTATCTTAACGTGAAGCAATACTTCCGTGTTGTGCTAGTAACCTTGTCCTGTCATCTTATGTAATATTTTGCGGAGACACCACATTTGAAACATGTTTAGCCTCTTTACCTGAATTGACTACGGTAACCGTGGTTCTAATCCAACAATATGCTGAGCACGGTTGACTTTGATCATGCCAATTGTGCGTTTTCCATGCTCTTTTCATGTCATATCACTAAAACGTAAGCGATTTTCCTGTACGTATACTCATCTCTTGTCCATTGTTAGTTTGCATGCTAATGTGAATCCAAGATAGTTGAAACTTAGCACTGTTTTAAGTGCTGCCTTATTAAATGTGATTGCTGGTGTGTGACCTATGAGTATAATTGTCTTTTCCGCATTTATCTTGAGTGAGAATGTACCACAAGCTCTTGACATGTGGTTGACTAGATACTGGAAAGTGAACTCGTGGGCCACAAGCTCTTGACATGTGGTTGGCTAGAGTCTGAAAAACGACCTCGTGTGTATCACAAGCTCTTGACATGTGGTTGGCTAGAGTCTGGAAAACAACCTCGTGTGTCACAAGAACAGCGTCGACCATAAATAATAAATGTGACTGTTGCATGGACTGTCTTGTATTTGACTCTGTCTCAGCAGATTGAGCTCATACCTTCTACGCCATAGGCTGCCAATATATGTTCTTGGTTATTTTGATATCTTCACTGTCATGTTCAGATTTTCTAGCATGTCAATAACCACTATTTTCAACCAGGAACCTAGATACGTCCTGAGTAAGGGTGTGAGATTGTGTTACCTAAACATGTCATTTGTCTATTTTCATTGCAATTCCTTCTTTTTATTGATAACATTTTGTCATAACAATGGTTCGGGGTGGAGATGCATACCCAGCTATTGGCTAAGTTGCTAGTACGTACTAAAATTCATGTTCTAATTTATCGGAGGGAGGTTGAGCCCATTATCTACCGACTTGTGTTCAACCTTATTGAAGGCATTTGTGTAAGTCTATAAAACAAAAGCTGTAGGTTTGTTTTTACTTCCAACTTATTGCTGTTAGTGTTATTAAGATATAAATAGCATGAAGACAAAGGTAACACATTGATAGTATATGTAAAGCGAGAGCCGACATCGGCCATGTTCTTCTGTGCTCGTTATATAATAGGTAATAACTGCTGCAAAACTTTAATCCGACAGGTGAAACTTGAAACAGGGTTAAAAAGGTTTGCAGTCACGGAATAGCGTAAAATACGAAGTTTCAGCCAATTTAAGCACGTAGGAGTTTGAGAACGAACGCAGAAGCTACTCATCGGAAACACACAGGATAACACCGAAACATCGACGTTTCAACCGAAAGGCCTTTATCGAGAACACAACATAACACTACGAGTAAGGAGTGGAAGCTGTCCACGATCACATAATAATATAAGTTTTCCTTATGAAGTAATAGTGGATATTGTATGATGTTAATGAAAGTAGGGTGTTCACACAAAGAAATGTATCAAATTAGGGAATTGTTAGTAAGGGGAAGTATGTTTACACGAAGAAATATAACTTTAAAGAATTACTAATGTGTGCGTGATGTCTACTTAAAGCAATGCGCATTAGGGTATTATTAGCATTGGGGGGGGGGGATATACTTCAGGAACTGTATTAATGTTAGAGAATTATTAGTGATGGTGAGATTTCTACACGAGAACATTGCACCATTAGGTGTGGAATGTTTGAAATTTACAACATTATGGTGGAATATTTACATACGGAATTTTACATTAGATAATTGGTAGGGAGTGTGTGATATTAACTCGAGGAAACGCACATTGGGGAATTTATTGTTGTTTGTGCGTGAGTGCAGGAAACCACATACATTATTGGGGTTTATAAGTACATAATAAGTTTATTTACCAGAAAAAAATGTCATTCATTCACAAAGTTTTCAAGCAAGAGGGACTTAAGAAAAATTGACATTACAGGCGTATAGTGTAGGTGTGTGCCAGTGTTAGAAAGGGTATTGGAAAGTGTCGCGACCCTTGCTGTCAGGGTACTTACGGATGAAATAATGACGAGTGGCTGTTGCTATCATGGGAGTGTCCAGTGATTAGTGAAGAAGACAGAGGAGTGCTCATGGGGCTGTGGAAATTTGAGGGGGTGGGGGGGTTGCAAATGTATTAAAACATGATTAGAAATGTCCATTAGCTAATATGAAAGTTGTTTTATGTGGACAGAGTGTGGAATACTTCTGCCATTCATTTGTTTATTGATGAGCGGCCAAGTCATGAGATGGGTTAGGTTGCGTGTGGTGAGCACGACGGCAGATATACTGGCTTGTAATCGGTTATTAATAGCGACCAACCATAGTTAACTGGCTTCCTGTTTTTCTCGCCGACAGCTGTGGGTTACGCCCCTGTCTGTTGTAGCAAATATCCCGCCTGTAATGAGCTGGGGTTGTGTTTGTTTGAGAGCGCTTGAGAGTGGGGGAATCCACCTAGATAAATATTGCCTTTTAATTATCGTCTAGAAGCGTACACGTGAGGGGACGACTATTGAGAACTGCTGTCTTTCTTTCCTTCTCTTATTCGGCTATTCACGATATTTGTTCCATTAGGGTAATGAAAGTGCTGTATTATTAATGGGGCAGTCTTTAAAACATAAACAGGGGCTGCTGGGGGAATGAATCATCTAGAACGTTCATACCCGGCCTTGTGATATTATCTACAGCCCGTTAATGAACTAGAACTGGCTAGCGTGTGCTGGTTATGAATATCTAATTCACACAAACGCCTATTTGCTAAAATAGTCTTTCCTCAAACAGAAATTTATACCAATTTGTGGGTTGACACAGGCAATATGTGGATAGAATTCAGATTTCTGCAAGTGCGTGTTGACATAGATATGCATAATCAATTTGGGAGTTTCAATGTTAGGCTCATTGTTGTTGTACTTGCTATCAATAGATGTTTATGTTCCAATATATCTAGTGTGTGTGCATTGTTCTTGATTAAAAACTAGCGTCTAGTACACGGGGCATTCCCATAAGTGCTCCGTTCCAGCAGCCATTTGAGTGTATCTTAGTCCCAGTCATGTGTTGATTACGTGATCTTCTGTTCTTTCCACACAAAAAAAGAAAAAAAATTTCCCTCACCTCCATTTCTGTCATTCTTTGTTTGTGTACGTTTTCAGTCTCGTTGTCAAGATCTTCATTTTGCAATGAATTCATGACTGCTTTAATCAAGTCATCCTTATCTGCTCTCAGTGCTGTGCTGTCAATCGCAGAATTGCCTGCCAATGAGTCAGTTCTTTCGTTTCGACCCCCAGCATGACCCGGGTAGTATATGTACTACTCTGTACAATTAAGTTGTTCACTAACCCATTCCTTTCTCACCATGTTATTTTCTGTCTTGCGCAGCATGCATTGAGAGTCTGTGAGCATTACAGAGTGGGTTGATATATCAGTTATCAACCAATTTAGTGCTGCTGTAACTCCTATCTCCATCCTCGTGCGATAGTGAAGTATGAAGATGATCTCTCGCCCAACTTGAATCCGTTTCTGTAGGCAACAAAAGCCCAACCGCATTTATTTGTATTTCTGTTGACTGAGCTATCTGTGTATATAATTATGTCTTGTGGTTTCGAGTGTAGCTGAGCGAGCTCTTGTACTGTAACTTCTGTCATGATACCCTTTCATTTCCGACACGACTTATCTAGTTGAATTAATACGTTAGTCTGTGATTTTTTTCTCTCAATGTCTACATCCTCCCATTCACTGCCCCATCCTACATCTTCTATCTCATATACTCTTCGCAGTGTCTTCAGCTTCTGTCATTCATGACCTACCCCGCTTGATTCGTTTTCCCTTTGTCTCATCCAGACATTAATATAATGTGTGGTGAGTGTATTCTGTTGCACACTAATACTGGATAGATCGAGTAAAATCTCACTATAGTGATGGGTGTATCCCTAGTACATCCCAGTACCGCTCTCATCGCCTCGTTTTGGATTTTTGTAAAACTATCTAATTGTGATAGTGTCAGTAGGTCAAGGCCATACTCGTGATAGGGGGTGGTGGGGGCTATTGGCGATTACGAGAACACTCAGACTTTTTATGTTGCATCTCAAGTGTGTGCTGAGATTACCGAGAAGTCTATTTCTAACATGGATTCCCCTGACAGCAACGATATATAGTCAGAGTAGACAATATGTGTGTTTGATTTTAATGTTCTTTCGCCAGTACGGTTTATCTATGCTTCTGAGAAGGTGATACTTCAAAGCCATGCCAGAACCTGATGTTGCTGTGTAGTAACATTGGGCGGCTCTGCAGCTGTACAGAAATAGTGTAACACTGTTAACGAACACAAGAAAGACGGTGTGACACTCAATATTTACGGACTCTTTTACGTCCTCTGAGTTTATTATTCTTCGAAGGTAGGAGAGCCACATGGCAGTGAACTCTAAACCCGGTTCACCTGATCGACTGATGAGTGATATAACCACAACTGTCCACAACAATGCATCTGTTCTGTCAGAAAATTGATATTGATATACTCCTCAATTCTTCATTGATCATGTGTCGACCAGGTCCTGGACTTCTAGAGTTCAGGGTACAAAGAATAAGGCCACTGTCTTTTCAGCATGTCATACCAGGTACTATTGTCTTTTTCTGTGTCTATTAATCTCAGGACACAGAGTTATACATGCAGACTGTGCATACACTCACTGTACACTGAATGTCAGAATGTTAGTCATAACTCTTACACAGCTCAGCATTCAACATGTCTAGATCAGTGGCTCTCAATGGGTGACATATGGACCCCAGAAGCTACAAGTGTCTTCTTTAAGGAAAATTGGGGTATAGACTTGTCACCTGTGAGAAAAAAATGGTCATGTCTTGTCTGAATTTTTTATTTTCTATCAAATTATCTAAAATAAAATAGCGGCAAAGAAGATCAATGCTTTCGAGATGAAATGCTACAGACAAATACTCAGAATACCATGGAAGGAAAACAAAAGATAAACCCAGATATTATAAACATATTGCAGATTCGAGAAATTTGGTTACTAAGCACAATAACAAATAGAAAACTACACACCTGTTTGGTGATATAAGGAGACACAATAGTTTAGAAAGACAAATAATGGAGTACCTGGAAAGAGGAGAGAGGGCAGTCCAAGAAGAAAATGGACTGACGACATTAAAGATAACATGAATACATCGTTGGAAAATGCAAGCCGCATCGCCCAAGACAGAAGGGAGTTCAGAGAGTTCATTGGGAAGACAATGTTCTGGAAAGAATACGTCACATGACACAATAAAATAATCCCCCATGGGTTATGTCAGTACGTCATAATCATGGGATGATGACGCACTGGAATGCCTCCTTTCGAGGACTAAACATGCATCCATAATCCCACACATACATCCATGCCTCAGTTACACAATAGAACCTGTGCTTTTCTCAGAAAGGATATGGGCTGCCAAAAGTTACCTGCTCACAGCTAGAAGGGTTTCTTCATCAATATCAATTGTGCATATTTATTTCAAAGATATTCCAGTGTTATTATTTCTGCGCTGCTGTCACACATCCACATAATTAACTAGGACACAAACTCTGTTGTCCTGTACAAGATTATGTGACTAACACACTTTCGGTAGATTGTTTGCAAACGTGTGCCATAGAAATGGCATTAACCTACAGACTGAGCTGAAAGTTTACATATCAGTGGTACTTCCAATTCTGTTATGTGCTTGTGAAACATGAACTGTGATATTAGATTATGCTATCTATATATATATAGAATGAGTGTAAATTGACTGGCTGACCATCTGTAGAAAATGCTCTAGTGACAGTGTTCTGATGCCGTGCATTGTCTATGCTGTTCTATCGAGTTTCAAAAGTATACAAAGCTCTATACCATATGATCTACAGATATTGAGATAAAGAGCATTAATTTTGCCAGTATCTGCTGTGCTGTATAAGTCATGTTACTGGATTTTC
Source organism: Meghimatium bilineatum (assembly GCA_034231615.1). Taxonomy (NCBI): domain Eukaryota; kingdom Metazoa; phylum Mollusca; class Gastropoda; order Stylommatophora; family Philomycidae; genus Meghimatium; species Meghimatium bilineatum. The sequence goes on from CM067321.1 coordinate 9,610,547, forward strand.
AAATCATTGTCGTTGTTTGTGTATAGTAAACATCATAGAAATGTGACTTTAGGAAATGCTACAGCACTGGCCTGCATCACGTGAATAAGTGTAACTCATATATCTCATGATATATCTGATGAGCACAATGAATTGTATCTAACAACTCAGATCCAGTAGGAATCAACTACTTGTCTGTAGCTACAACTAAAACAATATTCCACAAGGAACTAGCGTAGATATAGAACTCAATTTCAGAAAGTTGCAAATAGCTTTATGTATAATTTCTACAATATAATATATTATGATATGTGTCTATGTATTGTTATTTGTATCAAAAATAACTTATTTTTGATATTTTCTAGGTCTGCTGACTAGGCCGAGGAAAGAAGAAAAAGAAAGATAAACAGGAAGGAGAGTAAGACGGAACACATTTTTCTCAATAATGACTCAGAAACAATTTTTTACTTAAATCAATTCATCTGTGACTTGACTAATTCAAACACTCGGATCTGTTTGTACTGACTTCGCTTGCAAACGCAAATTCTACCTGGACTTTCCATTTACTGTGAAGTTGCAGGGTTCCTAATTGTTCTGCATGGTCTACTAGAGTAAGATGGCTATCAGGAGCAGCAGCTTGATCGTGACAGGGTCAAGAATTTCACTCATATTAGATCATTGGACACTGTTATTTCATCTGACTTGAAGCCTCACCAGATGTGAAATAATGTATTGTGTCCCGGATAATCTCTGTGCATCATCTTCATACAGCAGCAGATTGCACCAGAACTGCAACAATATGCCAAACAACCATTGGTATCTAAAGAGATGCCTTTGCATCAGAGCTGTAGATATGTATTCGGTAAGGGGGAGGGTTTACTTAAGATAAGAGATCATTTCTTCATATTGGTGAGATTAGGAGAGGGGAGTGTGGTGTGTGTTCACTTTTTGTTTTTCTTACTAGTACTAAATGTCACATTCTGAATTTCCTAAAAGTATTGGGGAGGGCTGGGGGGTATAAGCATGAATGTCATAACAATGCAGTCTCCCAGTCTTGTTTGACAATGTAAGCATGGCAGGAACACAAGAAGCTGTTACCACTATGGCACATTTATTTGAACAAACATCTCTGTTTCTACTGAGAACTAACTACTACAGATTACCGAGTCATCTTCGATACTCATGAAGAAACTTTGACTGCATTGACATTTACACTTCTGAATCAACATTTCTGTCCACTACATCCTGATAGATATCTCGTAATGCTGTTGTTATGCTGCAACAGAGAATCTAGCGGGAGTTTGAGAATGTTTAAGAAATCTGAGCACAAAGCAGACTTCTAGACTGCACATTCTTAAAGGATGTCCATAGGCACGTTACACCACGACAGAGGGTGCAGAGCTCAATGATAAGGACTGAGCTTCGTCCTCATGACAAATATGAGGATCTGTCAGACTATTTGACCAGATGACATAAAACATGAATCTAAGCTGCTGGTATGATATATGCGGTTGTCTTGAGCTGGTGGTCTGTTAGTCAAGTGCTTCTCAACATGTAGCCCACGTTTAGACAAATTTGTATTTGAACCATCCTAATGACTAAATACAAATACAGTACTTTATGATGACCATTTTTTATAGCAAAGCTCCACTTGTTTCCCCAAGGAAAGTCATGTTTTAATATCAATTATCAATTTGTTTCATAAGTACCTATCATATCCTTGGCCCTCAATTATTTTTCTTCATACTTTGTCCCAGCAATATGCTGTCTTCATTTGGTAACCACTTTGCTGTGTATGGTTTAAATGTTTCATTTGATTTCAGTCAATAATGGGTTGGGCTGCAGTAAAACTCTATCACTAGATAGGAACAGAGAGCACCAAATATCAAGTTTTTTTTGTCCTGTATGTTTTCTTGTTAATGATATTTTGGTGGAAATGTTGGATTCAGTCAGTTTTGTGTACTGTTACTATTTGGTGTGTGGGATTTAATGTTTTGTGTACTGTTACTCTTTGGTGTGTGGGATTTAATGTTTTGTGTACTGTCAAACTGAATACTTTGTGTTCTCTGTTCATATCTAGTGATTGAAGCCTGTGTCCTATATGGCTTACAACTGTGTCTAATGTGGTTGAAATCTGTAAGGCTTTATTATATTCTGTCTGGCTTGGCGGCAGAGTGGTGCAGAGCACGTCTTGGATAGACAAGGTACTAGATTCAAACCCTGCCACAGGTAATTGTGCATCCTGACCATTCAGAAAGCAATGACAAACTACTGAATGCATTTATATTGCCTAGAAAATCACTGTAGCCAATAAATGCTAAGTTAATCATTATGTCCTGAATGAATCAATGTTTTAAAATATATTCTAAACCAGCGGTTCTCAAGCTGTTTTTTGCTCATCGCCCACTTTCAGTTAAAATGTGTTTCCACTAACTTTAAAATAAAGCACTCTTCCAAATGTGTCTGCTGTTTATTTGCTAGCTAAAGATCACTGGTAATTTTTGTTGTCAGAATTATTCATCTTTTAACATTGCATCAGAATAATTTTAGATCATCAACTTTCTGTGGTCTCCATCAAGTCTATGGCACAATTTATCAGATTTTTCCTTTTTAGTGGACACCCTCCAACCCTTGTAGCTTCTGGGGGTCCATGTGTCCTCCATTGAGAGCCACTGATCAAGACATGTTGAATGCTAAGCTGTGCAAGAGTTATGACTAACATTCTGATATTCAGTGTACAGTGAGTGTATGCACAGTCTGCATGTATAACTCTTTGTGTCCGGAGATTAATAGACTCATAGAAACACAATTCAATTGGCATATGTTAAACCTTGTTCTAATTCTATTCCTACATTTCATTGTCAGAGAAAGTCTGCATTGAGAAGTATCTGAGCACAGTTTATGTGTTGCAGGTGTGTCCATATTTTTGGTGCGTGTATAGCTCAAGTGCTCTCAAAATACAGCTGACAAGCCATTTTAATTGGCACACCAAGCAGTGCAGTGAAGATACAGTGGAATCCCTCTCTAGTGCATTCTTTTTTACAAATTTCCCTATATAACAACACTTTTCACAATCTCCAATTATATTTATTTTATATTGTTTGTACCGTATATAACGAATTTCTGTTGTTACATACATATTTTCATTGGTCCAGACCAAGTTGTTATAACAAGATTGCACTGTATATGCACCAGATCCCTCCACATGATATGTCACATGACATGCAAGAATTAACCATAACACTTGAGTGAACAAATGATTAATCAAATCTGTGATGTTGCAGTACTGCAACACTTGTTCACAAGAAACTCAAGTAAGAGTGTCTTTCTTCATCCTTTAAGGATCATGGTGAACAGTAACAATAACTTTGATATAAGAGCAATCCTGTTCATCCTAGGACTAACATTTTCCATGTTCCAACCATGGAGTGTGGACCTCATTTTAGAGTGACGTAACCAAAAATTTTCCTTCCGACTCAGATAAGTTTTCTCACTTCTGGTAGAGATACTACTTCTGACAAGCAGTTTGTTATGTTATTTTTGTGTGTTACTTTGAGGAGGTCTCATCTAGTTAAATAACAAGACCAGTGAGATGGTCATGTGATTACTTGTAGGTGAGAGGCTACTAAGAACCATTTGTACATAAGTATACCTGACACCATCAGTATGCATGCACAGATAGTGGTAAGTGAAGAGATGTTTTATGACATTTGTAATGACTGAACAGACATTTGATGACACTTGTACCACAGATGGTGGTGATTGAACAGACATTTTCTTCTTCTGCATTCGTTCTCAAACTCCTGCAGACTAGCAGAATGTAGTCAGAACAGAATGCGTTGTATCATGGTTTACAGCATTGCTGCGATATCTGCGCCTTTCGGCCTGACACATCCGACTTCAGCATGGCTTTGGTTCACTGACCCTATATGGGATGGGACAGCTAAATCTATCCCATAACCTTTTTAGTCGCCTTTTACGACATGCGTGGAAGGTAAACAGTGTTGCTATTCTTTGCTCCCCTTTCGGGCCCCAGAAAAACAAACGGGCGTCAACAGACATTTGATGACACTTGTAGTACCACAGATAGTGATGATTGAACTGACCTTTGATGACACTTGTAGTACCACAGATAATGATGATTGAACAGACATTTGATGACACTTGTAGTACCACAGATAATGATGATTGAACAGACATTTGATGACACTTGTAGTACCACAGATAATGATGATTGAACAGACATTTGATGACACTTGTAGTACCACAGATAATGATGATTGAACAGACATTTGATGACACTTGTAGTACCACAGATAGTGATGATTGAACTGACCTTTGATGACACTTGTAGTACCACAGATAATGATGATTGAACTGACCTTTGATGACACTTGTAGTACCACAGATAATGATGATTGAACAGACATTTGATGACACTTGTAGTACCACAGATAATGATGATTGAACAGACATTTGATGACACTTGTATTACCACAGATAATGATGATTGAACAGACATTTGATGACACTTGTAGTACCACAGATAATGATGATTGAACAGACATTTGTTGACATGTGTACCACAGATAATGATGATTGAACAGACATTTGTTGACACGTGTACTACAGATAATGATGATTGAACAGACCTTTGTTGACACGTGTACTACAGATAATGATGATTGAACAGACCTTTGTTGACACGTGTACTACAGATAATGATGATTGAACTGACCTTTGATGACACTTGTAGTACCACAGATAATGATGATTGAACTGACCTTTGATGACACTTGTAGTACCACAGATAATGATGATTGAACTGACCTTTGATGACACTTGTAGTACCACAGATAATGATGATTGAACAGACATTTGATGACACTTGTAGTACCACAGATAATGATGATTGAACAGACATTTGATGACACTTGTACCAAAGATAGTAATGACTCATGATGTTATTGATGAAACTTCTGCCACAACAAATAGGGATGACTGAAAGGTGTTTGACACATGTATTATCACAGATACTGATGACAATACAGACAATGCAGGTAATGACACTTTTGACAGATAGTGATGACTAAAGACAGAAACTGCTGTTAATGACACTTTTACCTAGAATAGTATTGACTGATGGGGTTCCAACAACAGGGCATAGCTCTGTGACATTTTACTTTAAACTCATTCTCTCATTTGTGAATGTAATATGACTTGTGAGCATCAAGTTTGGAATGTCTGGTGCCAAGTTTGACATATTTTCTATGACTCATTGCTGTAAAAGTTACATTTTTGTTTACAACATTCTCATTGTTCTATTTCCTTGTTTGTCTAACTCTCAAATGTATACATATTCTTACTAATCCACCTGTCATTGTCTATTGATCTTCAACAAATAAACTGTATGAACTCGCCACTGTTGGGACTTTATTATGTTTAAAATTGTTCTGCGTCATTTGTTGATGGTTTCAAATTTATGCTTGTTGTATATTATACATTTCTTAACTTCTTTTGTTTGTGTGTTATCAAACTGCTGCTGGTGAACAGTGTGTAGTCCAGAGAATGGAATACATTGTGTTATATGATTTATATGTGTTGGCTGTGATATCTGCTGCTTCCAGAATGATCTCTGGATCACTTTGAGCATATGGGATGGGACAGCTAACGCCACCTCTAAAACCTCCTCAGTTACTTTTTACGACATGCATAGCAGATCGCTGTGTCATTATTCTTTAGTCTCCCTTTGGACCCCGGGCAACACATGGTCAGAGAATGGTCATTCACTTCTGCTGACACTAAATTTCAAATCAAGCTCCTTTATTTGGACATGGAAAAATGGATCACCAAGCTCAGTAATTGTGTATTTCTGTGCTGTCTCTCACAAGAAGTTCAGCATGCAATGTTGATGTTCACATTTTTCATATTTCTTTACAACCACCTTTACATATTTCTTTCCAACCACCATTACCGGTACATATTTCTTCTGCTAGCTAATTTAAAAGACCATATCAACAGTGGCCATTTGTGTTCCAACATGTTTCCCACCTTGATTTGGAATCGAACCATAACTGCTCAACTGGGAAATCAGTGCTTTAACTGTTTCATTACCAGTGCTTAGTGTAACTACAAAAGAAAGTTTCCCCAGTAAATTTCTAGCAAGATGTGACTTGTGTTTTGTCTTCTTTTGAGTTCATTCTCAAACTCTGCACATTAGCAGGAGGTGGACTGGAGGAACAGAATATCTTGTCACCTTATATAAGGTTCATTCTCCAAACCTCATTAGTCGCCTCTTACTACATGACTGGCAGGTGGCACTACTCTTTGCTTCCGTTTAGGGCCCTGGCAACAATCTGGCAGTGTGTTATCTACTTCCCTCTCATGTTTATTCTGAAACTCCCACTGCGTTTCTCATGTAGCAGGACAATGATCCTTCTAGATTTCCGACAGGATATAGTCCAGAGAATGGAAATTCGGTGTCACCGTTTTATTTGTGTCAATGTCCTGACACATCCGTCTTCAGTGGAAATGTGTGTTATCTCGAACAGTGACATTTTTTCTTAAATCGGTGGTTTTCTTGTTCATTTGTGGATCTTTGGCATGATATTTTATGATAGCCAAAGCCTGTGTGTTTCCATGGCCAGAAATGGCTGCAACAAATAGGAACAATAACCAGCCATGCATGTCGTAGATGACAACTATAAAGAAGTTTGGTTATGGGGTTGGCTGTCCCGCTGATCCTATAAAATGTGAAAGTGTCCCTAGCTGAAGTCGCATGTGTCATGCCGAAAGTTGCATATATTGTAGCCAAGCTGTAATCCACGCAGCGCATTCCTTTCTCAGGACTATATCCTGATAGCTAACAGGAATTTGAGGACAAATATAAACCAGTATGGTAGCCAATTCCAACAGAAATATTTGTAACAGTTTTTTTAATCAACATAATTTGCCAGAAATACTGCTCTTGTACCCATTTTGCAATTAGGGGAGAGTAGTTTCCCCTCGAAGACATTATTTCATAGGCAGAAGACTCCACATTTCAATAGAATGCAATGCTTAGAGAATAAGCCTCCTACTCAGAGAACGGTAGAAGTATTAATATACATAGTTATATCTCACAAGGTAAACCTCACTAGATAAAGTAGTAATCTATAACAGATTTTGCTGTTGTATGGTGTTTTGTCTAAGGAAGGGGAAGAGTCGCTGGTGAGACCTTGCGTATGGGAGAAGCATGATTTAGGTATTTATATACAAGGCTGTTTCAAAGAAATAATTAGTTTTGGTGATGAAATAAATTATAAGCCTGTGTTCTGAAATATCAATTCATTCAAAGTGTCTCTTATGAAATCGCACCTTTTCCAGATGTCCTGTCGGTGTTTTGGGGCATTCATGGATGTATCTTTGAGGATAGACTTACATCTAAGCAGTCAGCATTTTTAACATAATGTTCTTAGATTCATATCTCTTTCCATTTTTGTGTAGCTTTGCTATGTTGCTCTTCTCACAATGTAGCATTCACCTTAACTCTTATCTACTGTATCTAGATCTCTTTACTGTAGCTCTTCTCTTTACAGTAACTTTTATTTCTTACAGTAACTCTCTTATTGTAGTTCTTGTCGTATCCCTTCTCTCCAAGTAGTTCGCCTGTACTATGGCTCTTCTCTTTCAATGTAGATCATTGTAACAAATTTCCCTTACCATATGCATATCAATTCTCAATCAATAGCTCATTTTTTTCTCACTATACTCTGTTCACTTTAAGAATGAAGTGCGTCAAAACACACCCACATTACTCCGCGACAACAGGTGATTTTAAACAGCCGATGACATGTAAAAACAATATTATTTAAAACATTTACAAACACAATATTATTAGGCACATAACAATCAATTGTTATGTGTCCAACAACCAATCAGAAGCACGGACCTACTTCATTCATAGAGTGAACAGGGTATAGCTGTTCTCTCAATGTAGCTCTCATTAGGCCTATATTTTTTTCTCTCACTGTTACTCTTCTCTCTTACCATAGCCCATCTCTCAATGTCGCTTTCTTTCGCTGTAGAATCTCTTGTCATAGGATATTATCTCTTACCATAGCTATAAGTGTAGCTTTTCTCTGATTAGCTCTCCCTTGCTTAACTTTGCCCTCACTGTAGCTCTCCCTTGCTTAACTCGGCCCTCACTGTAGCTCTCCCTTGCTTAACTTTGCCCTCACTATAGCTCTCCCTTGCTTAACTCGGCCCTCACTGTAGCTCTCCCTTGCTTAACTGGGCCCTCACTATAGCTCTCCCTTGCTTAACTCGGCCCTCACTATAGCTCTCCCTTGCTTAACTCGCCCCTCACTGTAGCTCTCCCATGCTTAACTCGCCCCTCACTGTAGCTCTCCCTTGCTTAACTTTGCCCTCACTATAGCTCTCCCTCCGTCGTTAACTCTTCTCTCCCTGTAGCCATTCATTGTATCTCTATCATTTGACCTAATTCAAGACGCCACTTCCCGTGGTTCCTTTGAAATTACCAAACCATAAACAATAGACACGCATTATCCAATCAAACATCACGTTACAAAGTTACAGACGCATTGATTTCAATACACGACATCGTTACAAGTCAAGGTTATGACAGTCCAATCTAGCACAACTCAAACTGGCAGTCCTCTATATTACCCAGGAAATAAATGGCCAAGTTGAATAGACCACTTAATGACCTGGCCGTGTTCAGTTAGTTCACTATTGTTGTCGTTACTGGGACACACAAAGAGATCGGCATTAGCAAGGTTGCTGACATCCAGGACTAGAATAATGCACCAGAAACAAAAATGGCTCTCATGCTGAATAATACATGCACTGTGATCTATAGGGTTGTAAGGTGGGGCGATAGATGGTTGGAAAATAACGTCAACCTAAGGACCTGTTACGTTCAAGAATAACGTTAAAAGTTTGGCAAGATTTACCCCTCCTTCATTTTATCAAATAACTTGTCAAGAAAAATTATTATGCCCACCCCCCCCCCCCTTCTTTAAAAAAAAATAATTTTTAAATTATGTTCCGAAAATGTATCCCAACCCCTGACTTACAAATAATTTGCGGGAGAAAAAATCATAAATTTCTCTTTCCCCAAGATGTTTAGAATCCAATTTTAAATTTACGGAATGTAATTGCTGTATAAAAAAAACAATTTTGTTGACGTACCACCCTTTCCCCATACCAAAGACTTAAACTTTTTCACGGAAACCCCTTCCCCCCCCCCCCCTTCTCTCCTAATTGTTGACATAGTTTATGGACAGCCCATAGCGGTGACGTGATTGTTGATATTAAAGTCAAATCTCGTTATTACAACTTAGTCTGGACCTACGAAATGTCTATGCAATAACCGAAATTCCCTATATGTGGTACAAACAATATAGAGTAATTATAATTTGAGATTTTGAAAAGTGTTGGTAAATAGGAAAATTGGTTATAAACGTAGCGCTAATAGAGGGATTCCACTGTGGAAGAATAAATTCATTTCAAGATTAAGATGTTGTCAATGAGGCTGAGAACGTACACATACAGAGAATGTTAGAAATGGGAATAAATAGAGGGGATGGTAGGAAAAGTAAATCTTTTAGAAGACACCGAAGATCGCGCAATCAACACCTGACCGGGGCTCTGAGTCTACATACACTGAGATGGCTGCTGGAACGGAGAGCAGCGCACTTATGGGAATGCCCCACGTGCTGTGAAGCTAGTTTCTAATCACGAATCCACTGTTGAAGAAATGCTATTGATAAAAAAAAACATCGTTAAGGATACGACGATCAGACTCTGGAGGTTGAGTGCGCGTCTATAATGGATGGCCAAAGTATAGACTATATTGCGATATGAGCTGGGTACAGTTGAGCATCTGGACCGTTCAGGAAGCAATGACAACCTACTGGTCGCAAAATGTTGTCTATACAACCATAACCGAAAAAAAACATGATCGGTTGATGGCTACGTCCTGAATAGGGTATGCTACTAAATCTATATCGATGTTTCCAATAAAAGCCTTTATCAAGACAAAATGTACGGCACTTTAGGAGCAAACACAAAACCTACTATAGTCAAATGACATGTATAACAATTTGTTTCGGACTGACGATATACCAAACTGAACAGAAATAGGTAAAAATGCTACCAGTATTAGTCAATAAAACAAATTAGCAACGAGACAGATGACGCTTCGACTAAAAACCTTCATCAGAACGAAAGACAACAAACAAAATAAGCAATGTACTAAACGTGAGAAAGCACTTATGAGGATAGGAGGAAGATATTAAAGCGTGGTAAGAAACATGTCATACGGAATAAAAAGATGAAAATTGGAAGGGTACAGTAATGTTGGAAAAGACATAGCATATGACGAGAAGAAAGGGTAGATGAGATAGTGACGATATATGCAATAAAATGAGTTGTATCTTATCTCAGTGTAGTCCACAGAAGAACCGGCGGTAAAATGAGTTGTATCTTATCTCAGTGTAGTCCACAGAAGAACCGGCGGTGAAATGGCATATTAACACGCTTTCTTTACCAAGTTTGTTGTGGATAAGGTCACGTGATGGACATAAGAAGATCGAGAGTGGATAAAGGACAAGCACCGAAGAAAGAACATAAAAAGATCACCACCGCAGGTTGGCAAAGACAATCAAGAATATTCGGACGTAAATGATATGAGAAAATAGGTGGGATGGGGGGGACAAGCAGTAAGGTAGAGAGGAATCAAAGTGACCCAGAGGGTGTAATCGGATAGAGACGAAAGGCGCAGACATCGCGATTCAACAAACCAACCGACGCGAAAAAGTTGCATAAAAGAACAGACAGGAAAGTGCACGGACATAGAAGATATCATAGAGAAAGGGATGTGAGAGAAGGAAAGAAGTATGACGTAAATCAGAAACCGCAGTAGCGAGCCAGTGAGGGTCCACGAAATATAGCAGAGATATGCCACAGGAGGTGGACATACGAAGGTCGGGAGGGGACAATATTATCCACTACTAAATGATGGGGACAGTCCCGGACATGCGCGTAAGAGGTGGGATGTACTAGAAAGACAAGACAAAGGATGAGTGATGGAAGAGAGAACATGAGAAGACAGTGCCGAAGAAGGGATCACCTGTGGTAAAATGAGAATCATTGGCCATGACGGAGGGAACCAAACCCGAAGCTGCAACCAAGGCATGTAAAAGTGTATTGTATGACAGGAGTTATTTTCGGACAGTCGTAGGTAACTAGTCGATGTCATGGAACCCATGTGTTGTGGTCGGTCTAGGTCAGGATTGCAGAAGCCCCAAATGCGACATAACGGATGACGAATCGGGGACATAGACACAACATAAGGTACCTTTTCAGGCCGGGAAATGTGACCGATGTCAAATGACCGATGATGGTTTAACTGGGATGATCCAGTCACACATCGCTGGTGGGTATTGCTTGCACTGTATGTGTTTTGTGCGTGGCATCCTGATTATCTGTGCGCCTTTTGGCTGGATGCCTCCGTCTTCAGCACTCTGCTTACTTGGGCAGGACTATGGTCCTGCTCGAGTGGGACTGCCCGACCAGTCTTAGTTTCCAGCCCCTGATGGCTGAACTAAGCCCCATCACCTCTGCACGGTGCTGGTCTCGATGGTCACCAACAAAAGATGACTATCACATTATGAACAGATCAGAACAAGTTATAATTCTACGTCTCAGAACAGGACACAACCGACTCCGCAGTTACATGTATACAAAGTTCAAGATTGGCAACACAGCCATGTGGACAGGCAGCACAGAGTGCCAAACATATACTTCAAGAGTGTTCTGAGCATGAAACGCTGAGGCAGACATATTGACCAGAGGGAACAACACTGGAATCAAAGCTCTATGGGACACTGTATGAACTACAAAAGACAGTGAGTTTTATTAAGGAGACAGAATTACAGATATAGACATGTTTCAAGTGAACGAAAGAAGAAGAAGAAGAAGAAGCTTGCACTGTAAAGGACCACCTATAAAGTTCATCTATAAGGAACAATGGTCAACGAACAGAATCTCAAATCATCAAACAATCCCTTAGTGTGGACCATGTACTCTGTGAAGGAAAATGCCTGATGAACCGTGGTTCCTGTCAATGTTAGACAATCCGTACGTCGCATTTCGTTAGTAGACATTGCTCGTACTGCACGTTGACTCCTATAGAAGATTTGGGAGGGACCACTGCCCGATGACGATATATACATGTATATATACCCGTCAGAGTTGTAGGGGTGCCACAATATTGGCTGGTTGCGTACTGTGAGTTGTAATCTCTGCTGGTTACTTATTGTGGCATTTATTCTCGGCTGGTTGCGTACAACTTCGTTGATTGGGACGGAGTACATATGGTTGACGAATACGTGACGAACATCATCAGAAAACGCCGCTGGACATACATCGGCCACGTACTTAAAATGAAGGAAGACAGAATTCCACGACAGTCTTCATGTGCACACCAGACGGTAAAAGAAAACAGGGAAGACCAAAAACAACGCCCAGAAGAACATTTATGAATGAATTAAAATCAACAGGCATAAATGCTCAAGACCTGCAACCCATAGCAACTGGCCGACAGGCAAGGAGAACTATGACATCCGACCTGTGCGCCAAACTTGGCAAAAGAGGAACTGACTGACTGACATATGGAGTAACCCAAGTACAGCGCAGTCAATCCTCTACATATTGTGAGGCTTTATTTTAGATGTTAGTTTCTCGGTATTTCTGATATTTCTTGTGCTGACATACTTTCTTCCCTCTTCCCTGGTCGACTATACTTTGTATCGTCTGAATATAAGGTTTCTTTCAGCCACCTTTCCGTGTTCATGTTTTAGTGTATCCATGGCTGCTCTAATTCAGCCGCGTCTTTTCTCATTACTATGCCATCCAACATATCCCCCCCCCCCCAACCAATGCATCAACTCTTTCGTTGCCTGTGACATCACACATGCCTGTGTCATGATAGAAGTTCAACATCACATAGAACAATAGCTCAACATGGCATAGAACAATAGCTGGACAGAACAATGGTTCTTATGAATCATGGAGAACATACAACGTGTTTCCTTCCTTTATATCGACCACAATTATCGGTACAAGTTGTCGGTATGGCATTTTGTACGAAACTAAACTCAAAGTTAAAATGTTTGCCCTTAACCGCCACTGTGTGGTCAATACGGAAACCTATTATTCTCAACTGACGCTTCCATTAACGCTAATATCTCTCGAATAAAGAACAAACACCGGAAACTTTTGAGCAGATGTGTTTTGGTCTGTTTACAAGGAGGTTGTATGCTCAATTTGAATATTGTTGAGTTCTACGTAGTAAAATGTTGGTGAAGTTCTGTTTAACTTGATTTCAATGGTAGTTTGTAGGTGGATTTCTAAGTACATTCACCTTTTAGCAATAACACAGCTTCTTCTTCTTCAGCGTTCATTCTCAAACACCTGCTGGAATTCATTTAGCAGGATCATTGCCCTACTAGATTTCCAGCAGGATGTAATCCAGAGAATGAAAATACGTTGTGTCGCCGTTTTATTTGCGCCAATGGCCCGATACATCCGTCTTGAATGGAATAACATAGCTTTAGTAGCTGTATTGTTTCGTTGTCAATCCTCCTACTTTTTAATAATTTTTAGTCTCTACAGTAATACATCAGTACTTCTCCGATCTTCCTATTGTAACATAAATGGTCCATTTGTAATTATTTTAATCTGTAATTTGTAGTCCATTTCTGTATTGTATTAATCCGACACACGAAAACACAAGAATGTTTGTTTTTGGTAAAAGTTCCCTAACGTTTTAGAAATTGTAGAAACCACTTAAGATCATATCTTTGGCACCAGCAGTAATATCGCGATTACTTCTGTGAGTTTTCTATTCTGAATTATCTAGTCCATTTGCACTTATTAATTTAATTTTTTGTGCTCGGTTTTTTTTTTTTTTTTTTTTTTAAGTAACTACCCTTTGGTCACAACGTGGATGTGTTGTGAACTGGCACGCAATTATTTTTTTTCCCGTGTGATTCAATCTGTTTTATCAATTCTTAACTGTATCTCTTCATAGGATTCAATCTGCTTTAGAAATTGTAAAAATGTTTAGTTCATAGTTTATGTTCTTATCTATTGGTGTATTGTACAACGATGTTTGTTTATAAATTATATCATTCATTTAGAACAAATTCCCCTATTTAACAACACTTTAGAAATCCCCAATTATATTCATTTTACAGTGTTTATACTGTATATAGTGAATTTCTGTTATTACATACATATTTTATTGGCGCGGACCAAGTTGTTATAACGGGATTCCACTATAATTGTGTGGCTACAACTAATGACACATAATCTTGCGGAGAAAACTGAGAAATGTGCGGAGTCTCAACATCTCAGATTGGCTAGAAATACCACTGTCCTGCTGTATTTTTCCCTTTAGGGGGTTGCACAAGTGATCACACCATGTCCAACCTGTTCAAGGGAATCCGGTCATTAAGTCATGAATTATTTTTTTTAAAGTCACGAAAAAAATTTCCACAGAAAAATGTCACAAGCAAGAAACATAGTGTTAGGATAAAAATGGGGAAAAAAGAAAGAAAAATACCAGTACTATTCTGCATCTTTATTTCTTCTTCAGCGTTCATTCTCAAACTCCCGCTGGAAGTCTCTTGTACCAAGCTGGACAATGGTCCTACTAGTTTTACAGCAGGATGTAGTCCAGAGAATGGAAACGCGTTGTCACCGTTTAATTTGCACAAATGTGTCGACACATCTGTCTTTGACGAGATCTTTAATAGATAGGTGTATTGTCAAAACTACAAAAGGTGGTGAATGACGTTCAGGATGGCGTACTTAGCTCTGTAGATTGTTTGGCTGGCGCTATGCGTGGAAAACGTTTGCTCACTATTTTTGTCCAGGATTATTGCTGTTGTTTCGATCCCCAGACTTAATTAGCTCTTAATTTCTATATGTAATGTGTTGGTTTCCCCTGAGCTTTATTTCATCATCAGAACACAAACTCAGATTTGGGCAATGATTATTCTCCTACTCATAAGGAGTAAAGTCTAGGAGTTGTCGGTAATATGTACTCACTGCAGTAAAACTGAAATCCAATAGACGAAACTTGGAGCAGAGTAATTAAGTCTTCCTAATAACTGGAAATACACCTAATAACACACACACAAATCGACGTTTCGACCAAAATGTCATTATCAAGAACACAACAAAAACGACGAGTAAGAATGATTTTTTGTATTAATGCCTTATTTTGTCAGATCCAGCAGTCAGTTGTCAGATCTAGCAGTCAGTTGTCAGATCCAGCAGTCAGTTGTCAGATCCAGCAGTCAGTTGTCAGATCCAGCAGTCAGTTGTCATGCCCAGTGGTGCCTGGGAAAAGGTGTCATATTCCACCTATGTTACATTTATCATGGAATATGGGTGACGTGCGATTATGAGCGACAATCCTGCGGCCAATATCTGAGAAGGCTGGGATAATAAATGCTTGATCATCAATTAATTAATGGATGTTTCTCCCTTCTTCTGTTGCGTATGTTCTCATACCTGCAGATTAGTAGGATGCAGACATGAATGTGTTGTATCATGGTTCCCAGCTTTGCAGTCTTAAAATGCGTCTTTCTGTCTGACACATCCGATGTCAGCATGGCTTTGACCCTACATGGAATGAGACAGCCAACTCCTCCTCGAAACATCCTTCGTTGCTTTTAACGACATGCACCGAAGATGGAAGGTGTTGTTTATCTTTTCTCCCTGTTTGGACCCTGCTAACACACGGGCGACAGTTTCTCTTCAAATCTGAAGACTGCAAATCAAAATTAACATACGATCGAGCACACAATACGAGATGTATTACATACCTTTATCTAGAAAACTGCGGATGTATACATGTAGCACTAAATTATCTTGACATCTGGTATATTTACATAAAGGTAAATAAACGCACTACTTTTTTGTAAGGAAGGTCATTGTTCAACATATCTCACATTGAAATACTGTCAAATTATATAGAAAGTCAACAGTTTAACTTTCAAGATGTAGTTTATTAACGTGAACAAGTACATAATCTTAATAATCACGACAAAACCTCTATTAGCAACAGGTGGAGATTGTATTTAATGTAATGACTTGCTAGTGTGACTGTATATCGTCTAAAGTCTAAGGTATAAACGTACTAGCTTAATTTCAGTCTGATCCCAAAAGATGGCCGATAATTGTCGAGGATTCCAGTGGCAATTCTACATGTACGCTGAAATAATATTGCTACATTAATTGACGGATAGTGAAGAATGAAAAATAGTGAAGAGGGAAAAATAGTGAAGAGTGAAAAATAGTGAAGAGTGAGGAACAGTGAAAAATAATTAAGAATTGTACAAAATGCGGAATATTACTGCAAGTTGTTCTTATTTTTATTCGTTTATGTCCCGTAAAATTAAACTCAAAATATCTTGGGGACTAACCTAGTCTTTCTAATTCAGTAACCAAACGCTACTGATAACAACGAAAAACAAGGACAGACGAAGTTTCGACTATAAAGCCTTGTTCTAGATCGCTGTCTGTCTTTGTGACTAGTATAAACTCAAACTCACTATTGGCAACACTGTACTCTATTTTCATTGTATACCAGTTTTTGTGTTGTGTTACCGCAGCCCCTTCCATGTCCATTTCGTTGGGCTGTTCCTGACATTGGGGATATATCCCTCTTTAGTAAACGAGATTTTCATGTTTTTTTAATCCCCAAGAAAAAAAATATCTTAACTGCAGTTTGAAATGTATCATGAAACTCTTCATAAATGAAATATCATCCCTACTCCCCTTCCTCCCATCATCATCCACAAGTTTCCCATACGCCTAATGCACACAATTATCCCATCTCCATCGCCATTATCCACAAATCGATAGAATCTCCCAACACTGACACTCTATGAATTTACCAAAGGCCCTAAACATTTAGAAATGTGCTCATTTATTTATCTGAAGATAAACAAGCTATTTAAGAGCACTCCCCCCGTAGCTACTGCGTGCCTATTTGAACATCCATCAAATAATATAGAGCCAAACAAAACAGGAACTAGCAGAGATCCCCCCTTTTTTTGTTTAAAAAAAAAATAACAGAACTAACGGGATTAAAAGCAAAGTAAAAATATAGAAAGAACATAACCATTTTGGCCAACATATTCTAAAAATTTCGTCCGTTTCTAAGCACGCTAAAAACATTAATGGCTATGCTTTTAAGAGAATGACCCTCTCCTTCGCTGGCCTCCTCGCTTCCCCCACCTTCTACATACAAACATCTCTCTGAGTATTCTTTCTGGTTCCCTCTTCTGCCCTATCCAAGCACCTTTTAGTGGTGTTTGCGTTTTCAGATGACGTTTAGATTACAATTTAAAAGCCCATTTAATCGGGAGCTGCTTGGAGTGTAGAGTGGCGATCATTGTAAGGTGAACCGGGGTCTTATACCCTCGGGGTAGACTTTGTGTAAGGGAACATCTGTTCCTAGATGTGGAAGATTTGTGTTTTGTGGTGGGAGATGGGGGAAGGGGGATAAGCGGATGTAGCCTGGGTGACGAAAGGAAAGTTAATGTGTGCACGGTAATTGTGGTTTAACATGGAAGGTTGTGATGGTTTTGCTTGGTATTAGTAATTGTGGTCCTGGTATAGTAAACATGATTGTATGTCTGTGTGTTTGCTTTGATCCCCGAGTATTACGAGCAATTAAGATCTTGTAACGCCGGTGCACAACAGAGACAAAATAATAGTTCTACTAACATCTGACATGTATGTCGTAAGAGTTTCGTCTTCATGGTGCCGAACCTCAAAAGGAGAGCACAGATTAGCAACACTATTTACCTTCCGCATCGGGACCGGTCAGAAAGCACTGGCAAACTACTGAACGTATTTATATTGCCTAAAACATCACTACACCCAAAAAATGCTGGGTTTTTAGCTTGTCACGTTCTGAATAGGATATGCTACCAAAAAAATTACCTTCCACACATGCTGTAAGAGGCGACTAAGGGAGTTAAGGGGTAGAGTTGGTTGTCTCATTCCATGTAGGGTCAAAGTAGCCCAGTAGCCATGCTGAAGTCGGGTGTGTCAGGCCGCATGGCATGGGTATCGCATCAAAGCTGTAAACCTTGAGACAAAGAATTCCGCCATCATCCTGCTACTGTGCAGGAGTTTGGGTACGAACGCAAAAGAAAGTGTAAATTGCGACTAAGCAGGTCTTATGATGTTTCAATCTGTACAGCACTGCTTCTCACTCGCTAGTGCCAGCACCATGTCTACCGGGCCTCCATAGTTTCTTCTTAAACTGTTAAGCTATTTAGGAATACTCATACTTGTATATATGAGCACTCGTACATGTATATATGAATACTCGTACATCTATATATGAATACTTGTACGCCCGTGTGTTGCCGGGGCCCGAAATGGGAGCAAAGAATAGCAACACTGTTTACCTTCCACGCATGTCGCAAAAGGCGACTAAGGAGGTTATGGGATGGAGTTGGCTGTCCCATCCCATATAGGGTCAGTGACCCAAAGCCATGCTGAAGTCGGATGTCAGGCCGAAAGGCGCAGATATCGCAGCAGTGCTGTAAACCATGACACGACACATTCCGTTCTCCGGACTACATCATGCTAATCTGCAGAAGTTTGAGAACGAACGCAGAAGAAGAAGAATACTCGTACCTGTATATATGAGTTAAAAAAGGTAAAGTAACCCATAGTATTTATTAATGCCGTAGGGGTGTAAGATGTTAGCGATCTCACATTTCAGTGGCTCTACAAATGAGGGCGGTGGCCATCTCCTCTCCCTCGCAGTCTTTACTTCCCGGATTAATCCGGTACCCATTTAAGGCTGGGTCGACCCGGGAGCCGTTGCGATCTGAAAAACATTTCCGCCTCAGCTGGGGAATGAACCCAGGACCACTAATATGCGAAGCCAGTATATATGTATATATGAATACTCGTACTTGTATATAGAATGGTTTTAACGGAGGCATGATGTTATAAAAAATGTTCTTACCAGACACGGGTTGAGATTAAAATAAAATCCAGATGCCATGTTAATGTCGGATGTCAGAGGAAAGGCGCAGATATCGCTGTAAACCATGACACAATGCATGAAGTTATCCAGATTATGTCCTGGATTCCGCATGGGTTTGAAAACGAAAGTAGAAGACCCAGAAGAATCACGAACAGGACTGTTTTTATCATTTTGTTCAATAGCCAACAAGGGACGTAAATCCCCTAACATTGTATTTCATACCCACAGGATTGGTGGTGCAAAGGGCTTCGCATTAATCTTGTGCGGACTCAAGGTTATCTGATAAACAATGTCTAAAGGTACGTCCTCCTGGAGCATCTTGGAAACAGAAATACAGTGGCTCGTGCTGTGTTCCTGGCCAAAACTTTTAGGACTCAAGTCCGTGGATGTGGACATTGTAGATCTTGTCCGTGGAGGTGGAGGCTGTAGATGCAATGAGAATTGACTGTAAGATAAAAGCAATATTTCCGTCACCTCTGAGGCAACGCACCCAGCTTTATCACACAGTGACAGACAGCTCGGTCAGCGTTGTCACACAGTGACGCATGGCATTATAACTCGGTCAGCCGAAATGGATTTGAGGGGCAGCCAATGCTCCATTTGGTAGATATTAAGATATGGCAAGTGCCATCCATCTCCACAACGAAGGTTGACTGCAACAAACCTCCCAGCATCCTCTATCTCTTGTTATGGTGATGCACTCTGCTAGACTGTAACCTGTCCAACTCGTGATGTCACTCTCCCACTTGTATATCTGCCTACTTCTTGCTCGCCTCCCCTAGACTTTACCCTCAAGTAAGGTCTTCAACAAGGTGCCATTTGTTTCAACATGTCGAACATATTTTATTTGCTTGATCTTTATTTCTCTTAGTAATTCTTTCTTCAACGTATGTGTTGTTAGAACCTGTTTGTTTGTTTTCTTCTCTATCCAACATTTTCTCCCTATTCTTCTATATACCCATATCTCAAAGGCATCAATTCTGTCTTCTAATTGTTTATTTAGTGTCCATGTTTCTCAGCCATACATTAATATAGAATGGATGTAGCATATTATAATTCTTATTGTTAGCTTGTTTGTAATTTGTTTAGATGTTAATATTTTCCTCATGTCATTGAAAGGGATTTCATCCATTCATATTCTCCTTTTATCTTCTGTTTCACATCTGCCATCATTTGTGACCATGTGTCTAAGATATTGATGTTTTACTTGTTGTAGTTTCTGTATGTTTATGTTTAGCTCTTGTTCTTCTGTGTCTTTGCTGATTATCATAGTTGGTTGGGTTTTTTTAATGTTTTGGTGGCGCTTAGAGTACATATTGAACCTTTACACGCAGGGCTGGATTTAGACTTGATAAGGCCCTAATCTTTCCGGACGTGCGGCATTGTGACAAATAATGCTGCAATATATTTAAGTATATATGAAAATTGCTCAGGAAAGTGGAGGCCCTAAGTTATAGCTTGTGTAGCTTATACGTAAATCCTGCACTGTTTACAAGATGACAATCAATACAAGGTCACTGCGTGAAACGTAACAACAATTAAATTATCGGTTTTTCTTTTATAAAGACCTTTTGGTTGATACGTTGAATATGATTTGTGTAATGTAGTGTTTATGTTTTCTTGTGTGCACATCATTACCCACTAGTTTTAGTTACAGTCTGTCGTGTCTGATTGAAGCGATTATATAAACCTGTGTTTTACGTAAGTACAACTGTTTACACGGCAACATGCACCAGAGTTGGATATGAGAAACTATAAAGCGGCAATAATTTGCTTAAATTATGGCAAAAATGCTGGAAGTTACAATTGTCCAGCACGAGACCGGTTGACAGAAGTGTTGTTCATGGTTGAGAACACACAGAAACCTACACGCCCCCCCCCCCTTTCCACACAAGTGACCCCATTCAAAGTAGGAGTCATGACTCAGGTATTGGATACACCAATCTGAACGTGTAGCATATGAAAACAAATTTTGAATATAGCTCTACGAATTGAACATAGAAGAGTGGAATAAATGTCGGGGAGCACGTATTGTACCGAGTATCAGACCGAAGCAGTGTTGAAACTCGGACTCTGTGAGCAACGTCGACATGGAACAAGTCATTGTCTTTGTAGACATAGCAAACCTAGTCTAACTCGCCGTTGCCAAGCACGCTCATACAGAGAGAACTGGGTTCAGTACCAAAGGGCACAGAGGGGAATGATGTTTTTCTTACACGAGATTTGTCCCCCAACCGCAGAGTTCCTCGTCCGAGATAGACACAATCCACCTACATCTATGGGTAATAAACGCAATGGCGAAGTCAAAACACAGACCACGCTTGGCGATGGATTGGAAGGCCATCACAAGCGAAAGAAGTGAATACGTGAGAAAGGCACATGTCAAATCCCAGACCTTGACTGGTCAAATCTCAAATTCAATACCTAGGTTCCAGATCTACATTAAGTCAAAACTAGAAATTTCCTGGGTATGAAAGAAAGCTGAAACCACCCCCCCCCCCCCCACTGCGCACAAGAAGTAAGAGCATGATGCTGGCAATTCTTGGGGATAGAAACAAACCAACCCAGAGGATTAACTCTCGGTAGTGTGTGATACCTTGAGAATAACCCCCCCCCCATACTGGGTGGGGTGAGGGTGAAAGACCGCAATTGCAATGCTGTGGGTCTCGCATAAGAGGAAACCTTACTATGTAGGCATGTTACCTACTATGGGTCTGTCGCGACCAATCGCCAAAAAAAAAAAGCACTGATAACAAAATAAAATTATTACACGTACCGACAAATTATTATTATATTATTACAAAGCAGAACCATTCTCCATAAGTGATATTTTTTTTAAATTATTGATGTTATTTTCTTTGGTCCTGCTTCTATACTTTGCGCGACCAGTGTGTCACCTGCCAACGTCGACCAACGAAAAGCGCAGGAATAATCGGAAACATGATCTAAATGGCTTGTTTTAATTCTGTTATAAGGTCTTCAATTGGCGAAAGTCAGGGATCTGCTGTTGTATGATGGTTGATCTGGTTAACCCTCCATCCAGGGCCAGATAAATGGAACACATTATATGGAACAAAACAGCTCACAAGCACATGTATCACACAATGGCATTGGGTCAAAGGGCATGAGCATATGGACCGCTGGATCAGCAACCAGCCATCTGGTTAGCCTCTAGTGAGACTACTTCAACATCCATCCAACAATATAGAGTCAAGCACAACAGGAACTTGCAGAGATCCCCTCCCTTTTATTTCTATTTTAAAAAAAACACAACAACGAAAAATCAACATGAAAAAACAAACACAGCTAGATTATAAACATAAAACCAAATATTTCCAAAGCACATTTCCATAAAGTTTGAACGAAAGTTTTACGTAAAGCAAATATAAGATGAAACAATTGACGTTTCGACCACAATGTTTTTATAAAGATATGAAAAAAAGAACACAGAATGGAACGAGGAAGTAAACACGAAAGAAAGGGTCTTGCAGTAAATAATCAAAAGTTAAGTGAACGGGAGACTAATATATTTATCATAAGGTGCCTAGTTTTATTGCTGTCGGTATGTTCCGAGCTAACCGGGTAGAAATGGATCACACGATGTAGCCCATACATATTTATCCATACGCCATCAGCGTTATAGGGGTATCACATTGGATCCATCTACACTGATTCCTCTACCACACACAGTTCTCCATCACGTATAGTTCACCACACATAGTTCTCCTTCACACATAGTTCTCCTTCACACATGTGCCTCCAGCGCAGAGAGTCCTTCATGTGTGACTTCACTGAACTCGGTTTTTCTCATATGTTCCCTTACCCTCCAACAAGTAAATCACGCTGTTTGCAGAGTTTCACTTATAACACTTAACTTCGTTGATTAATCAGAAAATCATAGTGGTTCCGAAAATGAAATTGTTACATACAAGACGTCTAGGTCCGACTTCGAATCCGTAATCTTGTTCACATAATTTTTTACCTGTCCGCCACGGAAATCCCAACTCGTGGTAGAGGTAGTACAAATAGGCGAGACCGTGGCGGTAAAGAAAACCTATGTACAGACAATAAACAAGAATTCATTCATGTCGTTTTTTAATAATTGACGTGTTTTTGTTGGTCACTATTTATATACTTGGGTTCGTACGCCAAAAAAGTCAAGGTCGACTAACTAAATGCACGGTAATAATCAAAATCAGCTTTTCACATCATGTGGATCTTTCTGCTCACCTTCACTAGAATAGAGTCATGACTGTTTGAAATAGAAGACTTTTGCACATAATTGCTTAGGCCGTCATTCATTACTTTTTGTTTATTATTATCGTGCATGCCAAAAACATCGCGACTCCAAGTATATATATAGTGACCAATAAAAAACACAACAATAATTTTAAAAAAACCGCTACGAATCGAATTATCTCTGTGCACATGTCTCCTATATATGTCGAAGGTCACGCTAGAGCCTGATGATGAAATAGGAATGGTAACATGAAATGAAGATTATCTTCCAGAGGAGTTTCATAGACGAGACACTCGTTGGTTGGTTATTGATCCAGCGGTTCATGGGTTCATGCCCTTTGACCAAATGCTATTGTGTGATACCTATATGCTTATGTTTGGGGTACTTAGAGCACATCATACAAGAGACATTACATGATTACAACACGTCTATATCGATCGGAGGTCGCTCTATTTGCAACTTGCGTTTCGCTGATGATATTGACCCAGCTCACTGGGTCAGAACAATCATTGCAAGAATTAACATCAAAGTTGGAAAAAGTTACCAGCAAGTACGGAATGGAAATCAATACAGATAAGAGCAAAATCTTGGTAAACAGAGACACAGAAAACCAGACTAATATCATGATGAATGGACATAAGCTTGAGGAGGTGAATACCTTCAAATACCTCGGATCCAGTATATGCAGCGATGGTAAATGCAAAACAGAACTAAAAATAAGGCTGGAGATGGCTTTAACGTCCTTGTCAAGGCTAACTGTGATTTGGAAAAGCAACATCAGTGTTGGAGTGAAAATCAAACTGTATAAGTCGCTGGTGCTTTCTGTTGTGTTGTATGGTTGTGAGAGTTGGACACTCACTGCGGACATGGAGAGAAGATTACAGGCTTTCGAGTATAAATGCTACAGAAGAATTCTACGAATTTCCTATAGGGAACATAAGACCAATGTGTACGTAAGAAATAAAGTAGAGATGTGTGCAGGTGTTCAGGAGCCATTGCTTTCAATAGTGAAACGACGAAAACTAGCATGGTTCGGACATGTATGCAGGCACGATTCCTTGTCAAAAACAATACTGCATGGAACTGTCGAGGGTTGGAAGAAGCAGAGGACAAATAAAGACATGGACAGACAACATCAAGGAATGGACAGGGCAAGATATTTCCACACTCATCCGCATCGCTGAGAATAGAATTCGCTGGAGGACTCTGTGTGCTGAAGCATCCAATGTGGTGCCCCTACGACCCTGAAGGGTTATGGGTTTATTGATTGGTGTTTGGGGTATGTTTTAGTTAGTCGACGGATCATCATCACTGCAAACTGGACACGTCCATAGTTGATCCAATCTCTCCCTGAGTGCATTCAACATTATACTTGTGCTGACAGTACCGGTCCTCTGCTGGTTGACGACCTTTAATTCTGGACATCGAAAAGGAATCATGATCCACACTAATCTCACTCTCGCTTGCTATATCTCTTATGGAGTTCAAAACATTCGTGTTGGTTATCAGAGGGAACGCAGAATAATAAGAAGTAAAGGAAGGCGGTCAAGATTCAAAGTGTATGTGGAATGAACAGAACATTTAGTAACCAGAGGAAGGCAAAGAGAGAAGACCACTGAAGCCTTTAAACAAATCGCAAAGGAAGCCAAGAAAGAACGATGGGATAATTTCACACAAGATGTTGCAGTCGACAATGCTCTATACACATTTTGGAAATTACACAAGACAGCGAATCAAAAAATTGACACAAAATTAAACTTATATTAACCACAGATGAGCAGAAGGGCCGCGCTTTCTTCAGCAGATATCTCCAACAATCAGATCAGAACAATATTGATGACCGTAAGACTATAGTGACAACTTTAACAGCATCGCTGGTAACAAACGATATCGCTGATGAGGAACTGGTCTCGTTGGAGAATGTAAAAGAGACCATAAAGAAAACATCAGATGGTACACCAGGACCAGACGAAAAAACAAGCCTCCTGAAAGATATTGCAGACGACCGGTTTCAAACAATTGCTAATGATTTCAACACAAGTCTGAAAAGATGACGTATACCAGAAGAGTGACTACACAGCTACCTTCTCCCCTTACACGGCAAATACATCTCCAACATCAAGAGTTATCGTATCATCACCTTACAAAATGTATACGGCAAGGTGCTGGAGAGGATAATCGCTAGAAGACTGGCATTCGATTTGGGAAAATAGAGGCCTACTTCCTGACACTCTAGGTGCATACAGAACGGGGAGAGACACGACCAAAAATGCGGCAATCCTTGCCTATGACATCTACGAGGGATTTCAGGCAAAGGAGGAAACAGTGGTCGCCACGGTCGACCTAGAAGATGCTTACAACAGTCAGCTTTAGCCAACTAATACATCTGCTAAGTGAACTCAGCATGGACTGGTGGATAATTCGATGGATAGCAATGGTGTTAATGTCCACACATGTTGCACTGAGATTGGAGTCCTGGACATCAGAGATCAGAACTATAGCACCGAGATTACCACAGGGATTGCCACTATCACATGTACTCTTTAACGTCTACACATACAAAATGTCGCAGCTTCAGAAGGTTGAGCCCGGTAGTATACTAACATATGCGGACGACCTCTTGATGTACAAGCACGGCAGAAACAGAAGAGACATGATTAATGGCACCCAGAGTAATCTAGAAGATTTGTCGCTCTGGTGTACTAACTATAGGGCAGTCATCAATCCCACCAAGGCAAACATCGTCTGGTTCTCACTGAACAACAACATAGTCACAGACACATTACCAGCAGCCACCTTCATGGGCATCAACATTGACAGGGAGCAGACTATGAAATATCGAGGAATAACTTTTAATAGAAGTCTTTCTTTCGCGAAACATGTGGACAATATCATTCAGAAAGCTGGGAAAGGTATCAGTGCAGTCATGGCATCTCCAGAGATACCGCAGGTGGATAGATTGGGGAGAGTCCAAAACGAGGCCATGAGAGCTGTCATAGGATGCACACGAGATACACCTATCGTGACTATGAGGTTTCTCCTAGACCTATCGAGCATC
This sequence comes from Meghimatium bilineatum, assembly GCA_034231615.1. Lineage (NCBI taxonomy): Eukaryota > Metazoa > Mollusca > Gastropoda > Stylommatophora > Philomycidae > Meghimatium > Meghimatium bilineatum. The sequence goes on from CM067321.1 coordinate 9,636,917, forward strand.
AAATCAAGACATAAAATAGCCCAGGTTAAAGAATACTTGAAGGTCCCCAATAATGATGATCACCACCTCTTTACACCGATCTCTAGACAACACAAGAGGAAGACATATCAAGAGAAGAACGTCCTGGATGGCAGAAGCAGAACATACCTTACTCAGAGTTTGTGAGCTGGAGGAAGTGGGAAGAGGCTGTGAATGGGTGACATTTGGCAAAGAGAGAAAGTTATTGACAACAGTGGTGATGATGTTCGTCCGTCGTGATCGACGATGACCAAAAACTCAACCATATTAATAATAACAATAAATAATAAATAAATAAACAGTTGTGATACAGATGGAAAGAGAGTGCCGCGACTTGGCTGCCAACAGAACAGAAGAAATGATCCAAGAGCTCATACTGCAGTACTCGAAGTCACATGATACGATAATTTACACAGACCGCTCATAACACAAGAAACAAACAGGTGTGGTTGGGGTTTCGTGGCCTACCAAAATGACAAGACATTAGCTGAGAAGTCAGCTGCGTACCCCACTACAACATTGAGTATGAGAATAGAAATAGAAGTGGTGACAGCAGCTCTCACTTGGCCCGGCGACGCAACCACCAACAGACTCATTGATTCAATCAGACTCTCAAAGTATGCTGCGCAAGATAGAAAAGTGTATGATCAGAACTGAATGCGTCACTATTCTCAACAAATCGCAGAGAATTACATCGATCTACTCTCCAGGTCATGCTGGGGTCAGGGGAAACGAAAGAGCCGGTAAAGTCTTGGTGAACGGCACCGAGATAAGAAGAGACAGGATTGAATTGATTAGAGCAGTCATGGATACCGTACGAGAAGACGACGAGGACGTCGAACGAGACAGTGTACATATCCAGAGAATGGTAGAAATGGGCGTGACTAGAGGCGATAGGAGAAAGTGCTCCTTATCCGGAAAGATCAGAAGAACGCGTAATCAGCAACTGACTGGAACATTGAGAGTATACACTTTTAGATGGCTGACGGAACGGCAAGCAGAGCATATATGGGAATGCCCCCAGTGCTGTGACGCTTGTTCCTAATCAAGAATCAAGAAATCGCTGGAAGGGTTGTCATCATTCCATTTTTCTTGAAAATAAATTGAGCTTATTAAGAACACAAGAGACAGAGTTGTGGAGAAACATGATCGCCTATATTACTCGCATAAGATTCAAGGTGAATAACTTCATTATTGCTGGATTTGCAAGACAGTCTACTTATTTCCCTTTTCTTGTATTGAAGAATGTCAATGCCGTGTTGCACCGGTTATCATGTCTCTACAAACTTCTATTTCGTGTACTAGCAACCATATCCGATACCAATGTTCTCCCATGCCACAATACTAGGTTGTCAAGCATATTTTCTGTCTCACTATTCCCTTGCCCCTCTTGCTCTTCAACTTGTCTGTTTTTACAATGTGTTCCATCTTTCTTCTTCTCATGATGTGTCCATAAAATGTGAGCTGTCTTTTCTGATGTTGGTAAGCAGCTCTCTTTTTGAATTAAATTCTTTCAAGATATCTTCAACACTCGTTATCTGTCCAAGGTGTTTTTAACATTCTTCTGTAAAAGCACATCTCTAAAGCCTCATTATAATTTGTCACTATTCTGTTGATTGTCCAAGATTCACGTCCATACATCAGAATTGTTTTTATATAACTTCTAAGAACTCTCTTAACCACACTCTTAGGAGATCAAAATATTACTCTTAGTATTTTAGTGGTGAAGGATCTGATGGCAGTGACATGAATATCAAGAACACCACGGTGGCAATCATCGTTGAAGTGTGTGATAACAGGAGAAGGTGTTCTGTGCTTTGGCATGAAACGATCGCTCAATCTTAAGCCGGTTTCCCCGATATATTGCTTTCCATTGCGTTTACATGTGATCATGTAAATGACATTACGAAATTCACACGTAAAGGCCTTATTGATGGTGAAAGTGACCTTGGGAAGTGAAATGGAGCGCATCTGAACCACATAAGGGCATGTGTAGCAACGACGCGTGAGCAACGAATAGTACCGAAATGATCTGGAACAGAAGACCTAAGGTGGCTGTGGGCCAAGATGTCTTCAGATTTTTCTCGCGCATATAGGCAACCAGAGGCACGTCCTGGAAAGCAGTACGAGTGTTAGGATCAGACTGGAGAAGGGAATAATATTTTAAGCAGGATGCGCCAGACAGTGCTAAAGTCTGCACAATACTAGGAGAAATAATTAATTCTTTATGAAGCTACGAGATTCTGATGACTAATAGCAGGCGGATACGCCTCAGTGATCTATATAGCGTAGTAATAAAGCTGTTAGCGTTGTAATTAAAAAATGAAAGGCAAGGATTCTAATTCCACTCTCGATTTCTTGCTTACAAAGTGCATTTTTCCCCGGAGATCCTGTGGCTTGAAGTTACGGAGCCACGTGCTATTACGAGAGATGTAATATTGGATAATATAATACATAGGCCTAATAATAATACATATTGTGTATTATGTGTACAATGACATGAATGGCTGCGTGTTCTAAACCTGTTCAATGTCATGTCAAATAATCAATTCAGTCTTCATACCAACATTGTGTTATCGTTGTCAATCATGGACACTAACGAAAGAACAAGATAGAAAGCTTACTACGTGTGAAATGAGATGTCTAAGAAATTACCAAATAGAACAAGAAGAGGTCATGTGAAGAATGAAGAGATTATAAGAAGAGGTCATGTGAAGAGTGAAAAGATTATAAGAAGAGGTCATGTGAAGAATGAAGAGATTATAAGAAGAGGTCATGTGAAGAATGAAGAGATTATAAGAAGAGGTCATGTGAAGAATGAAGAGATTATAAGAACCGTTAGAACAAATCTGTTGTCAAATATATTGAGAAAAAAATGGAGATTGAAATGGTTCGTCTACTTAATAAGAATGAACCCTTATTGGTCAGCGACAAGTGCATACAACATGAAAATGTAAACAGCAAGATACAGAGGAATACAGAGGATACCACGAAGAATGTGGATTGAAGGAGTTACCAACATTCGTGAGACGCCACAATATTACTACATATCACGTGACCAAACGTGACATATCACACAAACTGATCGTCATTCCGTCCTGCGAAGCGTTACAACAAAATCAGAGAAAAGAGGATGGATGGATAGACAGACACACAGACAGGCAGGCAGACAGACAGATAGACAAGTAAGTAGTTGAGGAAGTAAATATTAAAGCAGACTGAAGGTAAGTTCTAAGCAGGGAGAAACTAAACAGACGTGATTACTGCAACTGATAAATTTTAGCCAGTAGATAAAATCCGGACATTCTTTTCGTCCCTGAGAATTAACATCTGTTCAAATTAAACTGTTTCTTTCCCTTATAGTGTGTTTCGATCTTGTTCTTGTATCATCAATGTGTCAAGGGGAGAATACTAGGAAACACATTTGACAAGGGAAATAATGAAATTGTTTGCTATATTTACTACTTGGGGGCATTGATAAATATGAACTTCACATGAAGGGATCATAAATGATGGAAATATGGAGCAATTATCATACAGAATATTGTGGTTTGAGGTAATCTGATTCTCAAAAGTGTGATTATTTTTATAGTATAGTTTAACTTTATTTTGTTGACCTGTTAATTAATCTGTTAATTAGTCTCGTTAGTGAAAATCACTTTCAAAAAGTAATTCTATTTGATACACTAACTTGTCTCTTGTTTAGAGGAGGTCGTGGTGACTGAAATACCACTACATTTTTAATTAAAAAATACCTTCAATATTTTTGTGATTGTTAGAGAACCAAATTGGACACGTCCGTGGTTGAGAGGTGCGTACCTAATCGTAAGAGGTAAAGTTTAGTTAACCAGTATTTCTAAATAATAGAGTTCATCAATGGATGCCTGCGTAGAATATGGGGTTTGAAATGGTATATTCTTCTTCTTCTTTGTTCATTCTCAAAGTCCCGCAGATTAACAGGATGTAGTCCAGAGAACGGAATGCGTTGTGTCATGATTTACGGCATGGTCGCGATATCTGCGCCTTTAGGCCTGAAATATACAATGTCAGTATGACCTATGGGTAACTTTGACCCACTATGAGATGGGACAGTTAATTCCATCAGCCAAACCTACTTAGTCACTTCTTACGACGTGCTTGCCAGATAATAGTGTTACTAATCGATGTTCCCCTTTTGGGCCCCGACATTACGCGGACGGTAATGGTATGATAAGGTCACCGACAACAAATTTGTGTAAAGAGCTAAAAAAAACAACCCAGTGAAGGAACAGCTATACAAACTCCAGTAGAGGAACAGCTAAGCAAACTCCAGTAGAAGAACAGTTAAACAAACTTCATTTTTGGGCCATTTCATGAGACAATGAGGTTTGGAGAACATAGTCACAACAGGCAAGATTGAAGGCAACAGAGACACAGGGTGACAACGTGAAAAAATATTAGACAGTTTGACAACCTGGCACGGCAGGGAAACAACAGCGAGCTTGATACATAATACTGGAGACAGAGAGCTGTAGAGAGCCATAATCGCCTACGCCAGCCGACATCTGATGATGATGACCAACTGTCACCACTTCTTCTTCATCCCAAGATCGAGATGGAAGTTAAAAGACAAATGATCTGCAGTATATTCCTACCAACACTGTGTTACCAGAGCCAAACCTGGTCTCTCTCATCTTCACATTACAGAAAGATAGTGACATGTGAGATGAAATGCTGGAGGAAAGCCGCAGTGGTCACCAGGTTTGATAGATTACTAAATGAAGATAGAGAAAGAATATGTATAATACCTTGCACATAATACATAGAAAGGCAGCAGATCCAATGATTTGGCCACATTATGAGAATGCTTCACGAAAAGTTGCCCGTACAAGCATATAACCAAATGAGATCAGGGTACAAAACTAGAGGAAGACCACGGAAAAGATGGATAGAAAACGTCAGGGACATCCTGAACAAACACGGTCATAGCACATCCGAGGACACACATCTGGCTCTAGAACGCAAAAGCTCGAGCTCCAATCACCCCTACGCTTAATGACAAGATTGGATAAGAAACCACCTGGGGAAAGACAATAGAATTATTTATTACATTTATTTACCGGTATTTTAAGTCTTGTCTTTTCTCAAGGTCCTGCACTTCTTATCTTCTCTCTGGCGGACCCTTCACGATAAATGTAACATAGAACACACCCCACAACCTTGAACTAGATTTAAGCGCGTTGATATGTCTTATCACTTCTAGAATCAGACTGGTTCACTAGTGATCTCAGGGGCCATTCACAAATTGGTCAATACAATATTACGTCTGACCATGAGTGACATCTTGCGTGACCATTAACATATAAGACCTGCTAATTCATTAGGAATCATCCTTCTAGACTGCAGCAACGCATTCGATATTTCTAGTGATTTTCATTGGCTGTCAACACAAAGTACACATATAATTACCAATGAACATCTCGGCAAAAGTTGATTGCATCACTTTTGAAGAGTTGTTCCCTATGAGTCAGCAGGTCTTATAAAAGGAAATACCACGCATCTGGACAGGGCAGACGCTGTGACCTACATTACTTAATTTCAAAGTTCTACATCTAGGTTAATTTAGTGAACCAATCCGAACATTGGCCCGGTGACCAATCGCAAGGAAATTGTTTAAGGAAATTACAATTTCAAGTTGAACCCATCACAGAAATTATATACAGAAAAACACAATATAGTTGACATTCCTGCAGAATTGTGTTCAATCAGCCGGAGAGAAATTAAAGATAACATCTACAGAATGTAAGTCAATTTGTATCTGTCAGATATTTAAGATATATTATAACATATCAATGTGTATCTGTGAGAGTTTATGTCTGTGAAAAAAAATTATGAATTATTTCGGTACAATACAAGAATCAGTGGACAAATCACGTGACAACATACCAACCTTTTAATTTTATATGATATTGCACTATCTCGGAAACTTAAAAAGTCGTAACTTAAAATACCGATCTAGCGATTTGCGCGCAATTAACTGGCCATCCACCTCCCACTCAGTGTGCAGCGCGCATGTCGAGTGATCAGGGGCTCTCATCGCGCAACGTGTCGAATATTGGATGTGTCGGTATATGCGTCTTTATCAGAATTTTGTTCCGTTTAATTATGTTTGTTATATGTTCCGTAGAAACCTGTCCACTTATTTTTGTATTGTACCATTATTTCTTTGAGAGATTCATTATTTCTTAGACTGAGAAATTTATAAGTTCGAGACAGAGATATATATATATATACACATATATATAAATATATGTTATTTATGTCTGAGAAATGTATAAATTAGTTATGTCTGAGGCTTATGAGTTAGTTATGTCTGCAAGATTGAATGTTACTTGTATTTATGAGAAATAATTTCAAACACTGCGCAATATCTTCGCTACGAAAGTTACAAGAATTACACAGATCTTGATAGATAGATAGATAGATAGATAGATAGATAGGTAGGTAGGTAGGTAGGTAGATAGATAGATAGGCAGACAGTGAGACAGACAGATAGATAGTACGGTACTATCCCAGGATGAGCATGTCATGCTAGTTGCGCAGTACACGGTTCTGGTTCTGGATGAACTATTTTATGATTATTCTGTCAGATTTGTTGACTAGTCCGTACTGATAGCATTCTCAGACACCCATGAGTCAGCCACAAGTTCATCTGATTAACATTTTTACATTTTGTCTCATATTTTGATTACTTTCTTACAGAGTGTTCTTTAGTTGCGAGTACCACCTCAAGCGAAACGGCAAAACTTAATTTAAGACGCAGAACTGCACTTCTCGGGTTCAAATCCTGCAGAAAGAAATATCACAGACAGAATGCTCACCCCAGCTGAGCATCCAGGATTTATTGTGTTTAGTCACAAACCAAAACCGTGAGACATTCATTTATTTCCTGTTTATTTCTTTGACTAGTTATTACAACAGTGTTTTGACAGGGTTTGAGTAGGGAGCAAATAATAGCGACACTATTATCTGCCAGGCATGTCACAAGAAACGACAAAGGAGCTTTTTTTGAGGATGGATTTGACTACCATATCCCTAAGGTCAAAATAATGGAGAAACAATTCAGAAGTCGGATGTGCCAGGAAAAAGGGCGCAATAAATCTGTAAACCATGAATACGCATTCCATTTCCTGGACTACATCTTACCATCGTGCAGGATTTTGAGAACCCACCAAGAAGAACTACGAGGCCTCCGATCAAGTTTATTGTTTCATAATATCTTAGGACATTTGTGTGTATGTCAAATGTAGTCTTCTTCTTTCGTTCACATGTAACATGTCTATATCTGTAAGTGTAGTCTTACAACTGATAATGTCCTAGGACATTTGTTTATTTGTCTAATATAATCTTGAAGCGGTCTCACTTTCATTATATATTACTTCCTTATTTCTCATTGCAGTCTCTTTCCCATGTTTCCTTTATGTATTTCTACTTTTCTCTCTATGTTTCCTGTATGTATTTCTACTTTTCCCTCTGTTTCCTGTATGTAGGCCTATTTCTAGTTTCCTCTCTGGTACTTTTCTCTATGTTCTTCAGTGCTACAGATACAAGTTCGTTCAAGACAGAGGTTAACCACCATTAAGTGCCATCTCCGCATCCTAGGTTGGCTGCAACATACCTCCAACATCCCCTGTCTCATGTCTTGGTGGTGCACTCTGCTAGACTGTAATCTGTCCATCTCGTGATACTACTCTCCTACTTGTATCTCTTTTATCTCACTTGTATGCCTACCTCTTGCTTTCCCCTCCTCGACTTTACCCTCAAGAAAGGTCTTCAACAAGGTGTCATGTCTTTTAATGTGTCCAAAATACTTTATTTATTTGATCTTTATTTCCTGTGATAATTATTTCTTCATACGAAAGTGTTTGTTAGAACCTCTTTGTTCGTTTTCTTCTCTTTCCATGAAGTTCTCCCATTCCTTCTATATATCAAAATCTCACAGCAATTATGTTTTCTATTTGTTTGTTTAGTGTCCATGTTTCTGAGCCATACATTAATATACAGTAGATGTAGTGTTTTATAATTCTCATTTTTAGCTTGTTTGTAATTTGTTTAGATGTCAATATTTTCCTCATGTCATTGAAAGCCATCATCATCAAGTGCCATCTCCGCAACGAAGGTTGGCTGCAACGGGTCTCTTGTCTTGGTGGTGCACTCTTTTTGACTATAACCTGTCCATCGTGTGATATTACTCTCCCACTTGTATCTCTGCCTACCTCTTGCTCGCTTCCCTTTGACCTTATCCTCAAGTAAGGTCTTCAATAAGGTGTCATGTCTTTTAATGTGTCCAACATATTTTATTTGCTTGATCTTTATTTCTCTTAGTAGTTCTTTCCTCATATTAAGTGTCTTTAGCACCTCTTTATTGGTTTTCTTTTATTTCCATGATGTTCTCCCTATTCTTCTATATACCCACATCTCAAAGGCATCAATTCTGTCTTCTAATTGTTTATTTAGTGTCCATGTTTCTGAGCCATACATTAATATATAATAGATGTAGCATTTTATAATTCTCATCTTTAACGTGTTTGTAATTTGTTTAGATGTTATTATTTTCCTCATGTCCTTGAATGTACTTTTAGCCATTTATATTCTTCTTTTAACTTCTATTTCACATCTGCCGTCATTTGTGATTATGTGTCGGAGATATGGATAATGTTTTGCTTGTTGTAGTATCTCTCCATGTATTTTTATGTTTATCACCTGTTCTTCTGGGATTTTGCTGATTATCATAGTTTTTTTAATGGTTTTAATCTAGTCCATATTCATTAGTTGATTTATTGACTTGATATATTAATCTTTGTAGTTCATGTTCATTTTCTGCTAAAAGAACAGTGTCATCTGCATATCTCAGGATGTTTAGTATTTTCCAACTTATAATGAGCCTTGATATTCCTTCTGTATGTTTTTTTTAAAAAAAGAGCTTACTAATGAAAAAAAGGTAATTTCCTAAAGTTCGTATGTTTCTGGTTTTGCTGACCTTTTTTGTAGAAAATATCGAATGAGTGTAAACGCTGAGAGGAGTAGTAGCTTTCTTCGTGTTCTTCCTAGTACTAAATGTCATGTTCCGGCTTCCTTAAGGAGAGGGTGGGGGTGTGTGTTAAACCCACTTCTCTACATGTGTGATCTTCTTCTCTCTCTTTCCCACTTTGCTTTAATTTCTTCTGATGTTCTTTGCTCTGTATTTTTTCAAGTTGCGTTTCTTTTTAGATTTATTTGTATTTATGTCTTCTACACTAAGTTCCTCTGTAATTCCGTCACTTTTCCTTATTTTCTTCCGACTATCATCCCCATTCCACACCCCCCCCCCCCTCCTTAAATGTCTTCCCTTCTCTCTTTCATTTCATCTCCCCCCCCCTAAAACTGCTGTCTTCGTTATCATCTGCCTCTCCTTCACGCTTCTTTTTATCTCTTCTTTTGTATCTGTTTGTATCTGAGCCTCCTCACATCTATTTCTCCCATTCATTTCCTCTCCACTCCCCGCACCATTTAATTTCGCTCTCTCTCTCTCTCTCACTCTCTCTCTCTCGCTCTTTCTCTCGCTCTCTCTCGCTATCTCTCACTATCTCTCGCTCGCTCTCTCTCGCTCTCTTTCTCGCTCTCTCTCTCTCTCTATCCTTTATCTTTCTATCCTCTTTATCTCGCCTTTATTCCTCTCCTTCTATTGTGTTCGCGCCTACACCCTATTTCTTAGTTCTTCATCACTTCTCTCCTTCGCTCCCAAATTTTCTCTGTTACCTCTCTCCTTCCTTCCACATTTTCTCTAGCAGAATCTCTACATGTTTCAGAAAGTCCTGGTGTATCGGACCCCTTGGGCGCCCACCCCCAATTATTCCCGTGACGGTAATAGGCGAGCCAAAAGTTGGGAAAACGTCAATCATCCGTCACTTCAGGAACATGAAATTCATTTCAAAGTACAATCCTACATTTGGCGGTAAGTGAATGACAGACGGTAAGTGAATGACAGACGGTAAGTGAATGACAGACGGTAAGTGAATGACAGACGGTAAGTGAATGACAGACGGTAAGTGAATGACAGACGGTAAGTGAATGACAGATGAGAGTTATATAATTAGTATATGAAGTTTTCGATCAAATCTGTTCAATTGATATGTTTGTTTTCATCCCCAAGGATTATGAGTAGTTGAGCTCTTGTATCCTTTTATGATATTTCGGGGAGGTATATTCCAGCAGAGTATAGTATTGAAGTTCACAATAAATTTGTAATACTTCTGGTAGTACAAGACGAATGAACACCCGATGAACTAGCCAAATATGCAAGAGATATTCTTGTTTCTACAACACACAATCTTATACACAGAGAAATTACCACAAAAAAAAGGCTGCATCTCAGATGAAACTCTCAAACTAATTGAAGAAAGAAGACAAATGAAAACAATGAATTACACCGATACATCACAGCAAATACAAGGAAATCACCAAAAAATAAAAAAGAATACAAGACAGGACAAAAACAAATATATACTAGAGACCTGCAGCATGAGAGAGATGAACGAACAAGGAAGAAGTGATAATATGTTCAAGGAGATGATAACATGCGATTTCAAGTCAGCACTAAACATCATTCAAAACAAATATAGTAACAAATTGACAGAAAACAAAGATATTCTGGAAAGATGGAAAGAATACTGTAAGGAAATGTATGAGGAAATTCACAAAAATACTGATAAGAACACTCAATAGCAGTGAAATTGAACCAGAACCCAGTTTAGAGAAAGTCAGATTGGACATTAAAAACCTGAAGAGAAGGAAATCTCCAGGGTGGGATAATATAACTGCTGAAATCTCCAGGAAGGAGGAGAAACTACTATCACCATCTATCACACACTCTGCACCAAGATCTGGAAAAGTGAAGTTTGACCCAAGGAATGAACACAATAAGTCTACATACCGCTACCGAAGGAGGGAAATCTAACACTGCACCAACTACAGAACCATTGCCTGATCAGTCATGCAAGCAAAATACTACTTGTTATCATCATGAAAAAACTACAACACAAGCTGGAAGAAGAGTTAAATGAAGCACAGACATGTTTCAGACATGGTAGCGGCATCAGAGACCATATTTTCAATATGCGGAACATCATAGAGAAATTCAGAGAGCTTAATGTCGATATCTACACATACTTTATTTACTACACCAGAGTATTGGTTGTGTACGACATCAAAAACTTTTTAGAATGTCATGAAGGACATGGGTTTCCCGCAACACTTAATATCCGTCTCATAAAAACATTATATCAAGACCAGCAAGCAGTTGTGAGAGTAAATAGTGAAATATCTGATTGATTCAGTTTGGAAAAAGGAGTCAGACAAGGATGTATCACCATATCTCTTCACCATTTATGCAGATAACATAATGAGGAATGTAAGAAATTATCAACCGAGAAATAACATCGACCCACTTAACAACGGAGGTCACGAGATACCAGAACTAAAATATATTTATGATACAATATTATTGGCACACGGTCAAGCAGGTCTCCAACACTTCATAAACTTCATTAAAGAACAAAGTGAAAAACACAACATATTTGTGAATGGAAACAAGACCAAGCAACAAATTGAACTAGCAAGTTCTCAATCAGTATCAACAACAGCACATTAGAAAGAGTCACCAGTTTTGAATACATTGTTTCTCTTATCAACAACAATGGGGATTGATATGAAGAAATCAGAAGAAGGTTGGCTATGGCGTCAAAAAAGCTGATACAAATTAAAAACATATGACTGAGCTGCTGTAAAACAACAAAACTAACATTCCTAAGAGCTTGCATATTCCCAGTGGCAATATATGGGTGTGAATCGTGGACAACCATCAACAAAGTGAAAAATAAAATAGTGGCATTTGAAGCAAAATGTTACAGAAAAATCCCCAGAATACCGTGGACCAAAAGATCACCAATGCAGCCATCCTGAGAGAAATGTAAAAGGTAACTGGCTAAACAGCATGGTTCTTTCCAGAAAACTACAATATATTAGCCATATCAAACACCATGACGGCCTAGTGAGGGGATGGTGGGGATCTAGGGCCAAAGACGGCACATATGGCGGCTGTCATAGATTTCCATGTCTCTCGTATCATTGCAATTTGCTTTAGATCTTCACTGTTTCTGATACCTATGGCGAACTCTCTTGTAATAGTTCTACGTAAGGTTACTTTTGGTCTTCCTCGTTTTATAAAGCCACAATGGAGGGGATGATCAGGAGGGAAGAGCAAAAGCAGACCCCCCCCCCCCCAAAAAAAAATGGACGTAAGACATCAAAGACCAATATAAATAACCCAAATATCGGAGGATGACCGACAAAAAGGAAGTGCCGCAGTAACCATACAAATAGAGGTAAATGCAAATATAGTAAATAGGTTACTATATCAATATAAAATAATAAAATATAGAAAATAACAATAAATAAAAGGAACAAACACAACAGTCAACGTGTCGGTCCAATTGGGACCTTTAAAGACAACAAAAACAGTTAAGAACAAAAGACCATAACGAGAGACTGTGGGAGAGATCCATTTTGTTTATATTCGTTATGGCCTTTTGTTCTTAACTGTTTTTGTTTTCGTTAAAGGTCCCAATTGGACCGACAGGTTGACTGTTGTGTTTCCTTTTATTTATTGTTATTTTCTATATTTTATTATTTTATATTGATATAGTAACCTATTTACTTTATTTGCATTTACCTTGACATCAAAGACCACCTGAACAAGACAATAACAGAAGTAGAAAACTGGCTCAAGATAGACAGAAGTTTCGAAAGGCTGTGATGACTGCTACATCTTGTTCAGGATTTACTACCTGATGATGTGGCAGGTGAAGTGTTTCTCCGGAAGATTCCAATTCTCCCCTACTTTTAAATGTGATTCTAGTACTCAGAAATTTTGGCCTTCTGTGTAGAATTTGAAATATATAGAATCATCCAGCTAGTATATGCAATTATCTAGCCAGTATATTGGATCATCCAGCTAGTATATGCAATTATCTAGCCAGTATATAGAATCATCCAGCTAGTATATGCAATTATCTAGCCAGTATATAGAATCATCCAGCTAGTATATGCAATTATCTAGCCAGTATATTGGATCATCCAGTTACAGAAACTATACTATAAGCGTTCAGAAGTTTGACATCTCTTGGGGAAGGCAGCATCTATGGGTAACCTTCCTTAGTCCCTTAGTCGTAACCTTCGATAACAGTTACCATGTTCTTCCGACAGGCCGACGTTATGCTTGAACTAGTTACAGGCACGGCGTGGGTGGGCGGAACAACATAGAAAGTTGTGCCCTGATGTCGACGTCTGTTTCGGCAGCATTGGACTAGAAACACCATCGAGTCGAATGTCTGCTGGAACAGAGGGCGGATCACTTATGGGAATGCACACGTGCTGTGAGGCCAGTTTTCTAATCAAGAATCAAGTATCTATGGGTCTGTGCAGAGTGCAATGACGTTACCTCACAACAAATTGTTTCCCATTGAGCCGGGGCAACTATTTGTCATTTTGACAATGTCTCTTGACATTAGGTTATTGCATACATTATATTTGCTAAAATATTTTCATCTTTGTATTGTAGAGTATCGGAACCAGTTTGCGGAACTAATTTCATTCTTTCTTTTGTTCGCTTTTTTCTTCTCTTTTTGTAGTTTCCCTCTACCGTATTTTGGCCTTAGTTGACTGCACCATATATATATTTTAATATGACAGTGTATACATGTTGCGTTTCGCGTGATGCTATTGTTGCGGTGCGCCTATTGGCACTGTATCGCCGACTTCAGCACCTGTGTTTGCTTAAGCAGGACTTTCGACCTGCTCAATTTAGAGGATGTCCTGACCAATCTTAGTTTTCAGCCTCTGTTGGCTGGACTAAGCCCTATCTCCACTTCAGGGAGTTGGCCTCGATATGGCGTAATGAATAACACTGACTGTTAAATTAAAGATCCTTTTGGAAACATGACTGATTTCTAACCAGAAACATGAGTACAGCAATGTGTGTGTGGTGTATGGTGGTGTGTATGTGCTTGTGTAGGTTTGCTGGGGTTTTTTTTATGTTGACCATATACGACCATACACTGTGTAGAGGTTGCAGTGTATTAGAGTTTTGTATGATCGTCTTGGAAACTTGAGTGTGATCGGAAAACAGTGACCATATTCTATTCACTCTATGCTAAAGGCGAGTCTCTAGTCAGTTATACAGTCCTGTATACACATCATCCTGTAGACCAAGAAGATGATGGACCAGCGACATCTAAGAATGAATGCATTCTTGCTTGCCCGGGACAGAAAGACGTTCAGAGTATCCACGGCAAAGACAATGTTTTGGAAAGAATATGTCTCTTGATATACATCTGAATCAACTCCATCGAGACCAGCACCGTGCAGAGGTGATGGGGCTTAGTTCAGCCATCAGGGGCTGGAAACTAAGACTGGTCGGGCAGTCCCACTCGAGCAGGACCATAGTCCTGCCCTAGTAAGCAGAAGTGCTGAAGACGGAGGCATCCAGCCAAAAGGCGCACAGATAATCAGGATGCCACGCACAAAACACAATGGAAACATGTCTACATCTATAAATAGTTATGGTGCCTGCCCTGTGGCGGACGTTCAGGCAGGGACGGTGCCGGGCCCTATACCTCGAAAGGGCCCAACCTCAGTTACTGGAAGTCCTTCTCAATTGCCCCGAGGAGCCAGGAGGCAAGGGAATAGAGCTACTGGCCAAACAAACAAACGACCAATAAAAATAATGCACTGGAATGCTGAGGGTGTCAACAGTAAAAGAGATGGATACAGCAAAAAATTGGAACTTGAAAATGTCCTCAGTGAAGAACAAGTTAACATATGCTGTATCCAAGAAACACACCTCAGCAGCGACATAGCCTTCAAAATCAGAGGCTACCAGTGCTACCGATCTGACCGAAAGGACAGGCGAAAGGGTGGAATTCTGACACTTGTTAAAAACAATATCAGCGCATGTCAGCTTGAAGTATATATGGAAGGGGCAGAATACCAGATGCTCCACCTAAAAACAGACAGTGCAGAATTCCATCTCCTGAACTACTACTGCCCAAATGATAAACCATTGGCACTAGACACAATTCCAGACAAAGAGAGACTTATGGTGTGTGGTGACTTCAACAGCCACTCTCAGAGCTGGGGCTACGATCATATCGACAAGAGAGGTGAGGAACTTGAGAGCTGGCAGGATGAAAATAATCTCATCCTTATTAACCAGCCAGCAGACTCGCCAACCTTCTACTCGAGAGCATGGCACACCACCTCTACACCAGACCTAGCATTCCACTCACCAGGCTTGGAATGGAACATCACACGTGTTGTTGGAAAGCAGCTTGGAGGTAGTGACCACAGACCAGTATTTCTGGAAATCCACAATGAATTTACCACGGACAGCAGCACGCTCACTAGGTGGAACTATAAAAGGGCAGACTGGAAAATGTACCAGCATTTAACCAGTGTTCTAGCTAAGGACATGAACTTGGACAAAGACATCAATAGAGCAGTGAGTGAATTTAATAGATGTATACTACATGCTGCTAGTAAAACCATACCCAGGGGGGCACGCAAAAACTACAAACCCTACTGGAATGATGAACTGGAAAAGCTGCAAAATGAGATGGAAACATCTAGACAGCAGGCTGAGAACAGACCTAGCCAAGAACATCACAACAAATATCAGCAAACAAAGGCTAAATTTCAAAGAGCCAAGTTACAAGCCAGACGGAGCAGCTGGAAAGAAAAAACAGAGTCGCTGAACCTAGAAAGAGATACTAGGAAATTATGGAAACTTGTAAAACAACTAAATGATGAAGGTACAGGGAGAAATACCAGGATCACACTTTATAAAGATAGAAACATTTTAACAGGTAAACATGCAGATGATTACTTTGCAGATTCCTTTGCAGAAGACAATAACATCAAAGTCAGCCCAGACAAACAACAGGAGGTTCGAGAGAACCAGCAAAACATTGGACAAGGTGAACCTATACCTGAAGTTATGGAGGCACCAATCACAATGAGAGAACTGGAGCATGCAATATCCAAATTGAAAATGAAAAAGTCCCCTGGAGCTGATGAAGTGTCCAATGAAATGATTAGAAACCTGGGAAGTGCAGCAAGAGCAAAGCTACTGCAGATCTTTAACACAAGCTGGTCCATGGGTAATGTACCACAGGCGTGGAGAGAAGCAATAATGATACCACTCCTCAAATCAGGAAAAGATGGCAACACAGTCTCCAACTACAGGCCCATCAGCCTCACAAGCTGTCTATGTAAAACAATGGAACGCATTATCAATCTTAGGATGCAGTGGTACCTTGAAAGTGAAAACCTTCTGGTATCACAGCAAGCAGGTTTCAGACAGTGCTACTCTACTGAAGATCAGGCAACCTACCTCTCCCAAGAGATTGAGGATGCCTTCCAAGAAAAGAAACTGGTACTAGCAGCATGGATAGACCTCAGGAAAGCATTTGATAAGGTCTGGAAAGAAGGGCTCCTAAAGAAATTGCGAAATTGCAGGGTTAGCTCAAGAATGTACAAATGGGTAAAAGCATACCTGCATAATAGAAGAGCCAGGGTACAATTAGATGGTCGCAAGAGCAAGAAAGTTCTACTGCGTCATGGAGTCCCCCAGGGAGGAGTCCTGTCACCCACACTTTTCTTGGTTTACATCAATGACCTAGTTGCTGAACTACCACATGGGATCAAAGTGGCAATGTATGCTTACGACCTGGTGATCTGGTGCACGGAAGAACATGCAACAGTGGCCACTAAACAAATACAAAGAGCTATCGATGCCCTAACCTTATGGGCTAATAGATGGTGCGTCAGCATTAACACAGATAAGTGCAGCACTACACTCTTTACCCTCTCACCAAAACAAAAAGCTGGTCATATCAAGATAGATGGAGAGCTCTTGATAGAAGACAAACAACCCACATACCTCGGTGTTACTTTTGATGATAAGCTGACATGGAAACAGCACATAAACAAAGCAACAACAAAAGCCAGGAGGAAGCTAGCTATCCTGAGAAAACTAAGTGGAACCACATGGGGAGCCAGTGGAAATATACTCAGTAAAGTTTACCAGCAAGGCATAAGACCACACCTGGAATACGGTTCAGCTGCGTGGTGTCCTGCATCAAACACCACATTACAAGATCTAGATAAAGTGCAAAACCAGGCACTTAGAATAATGTTGGGAGCAATGAAATCAACACCCATAGCAGAGATGCAGAAAATGGGAAGAATGCAAACACTTGGCGAACGCAGAGACACAAAAGTACTAATTCAAGCAGAAAAGTTTCAGTGTATGCCAAGTCATCCAATGAAGGAAAGATTCCAAAATCTAGCAATGGGACGACTGAAAAGGAGCAGCTTTATCCATCAAGCTAAACGACTCCGTAGACAACTTACAGACCTACCTGAAATTGACAGCCCCTTAAGGTCTGTACCAGAGCAAACCCCGTGGAGTGAAAGCCATGGAATGCCAATATACATTCAGACCCATGTGAAAGGAATACTAAGCGAGGACGAACAGAACAGTGTGCAGCGAATGACAGTCACCCTCAGTTTCCTGGATGAGGAATATCCACAAGATATATGGGTCAGAGTGTACACAGATGGGTCAGCACAGAATGCTGTGAGGAATGGAGGTGCAGGTGTATATATAGAATATCCACACAAGCCTAGAGATATAATCAGAACACCGACAGGAAAATTCTGCAATAATTATGATGCAGAAATCCAGGCAATTAGTGTGGCAGCTAAAAAACTGCTGAACTCCAACTCTGACCTACAGCCTGTGGTATTCCTGACAGATGCAAGGTCAGTGCTTCAAGCTCTCCAGTCTGGAAAACTAACAGACTTAAAAAAACTACTTAGCGAATTGTCTTACCAGTATAGGGTAACCATGCAGTGGATACCCTCTCACTGTGGAATACCAGGAAATGAAAAAGCAGACCAACTGGCTAAGGAAGGTGCTGCCGAAGACCAACCAGATATACCAATCACCTACCATCAGAAAAAACAGATGATAAAGTCAATAAGAAAGCCACAAACACCAACACAAGATGACTATCACAATATGAACAGATCAGAACAAGTTATAATTCTACGTCTCAGAACAGGACACAACCGACTCCGCAGTCACATGTATACAAAGTTCAAGATTGGAAACACGGCCATGTGTACATGTGGACAGGCAGCACAGAGTGCCAAACATATACTTCAAGAGTGTTCTGAGCATGAAACGCTGAGGCAGACATATTGGCCAGAGGAAACAACACTGGAATCAAAACTCTATGGGACACTATATGAACTACAAAAGACAGTGAGTTTTATTAAGGAGACAGAATTACAGATATAGACATGTTTCAAGTGAACGAAAGAAGAAGAAAATCTGAATCATGCTTCAAAAGTGAACGCTATTTGACTTTATCCGTGATTTTCATTGGTAGTATTGCTTAATACTGCCTGTCAGCAGCCAATGAAAACCAGAGAAAAGTCAAATCTCTTCACTTTAGAAGAATGAAAATCTTTATGACAACTAACTCTCTAAAAGTCTATTCAGGAGTTCTATACATGGTCCCCACTGAAGTGGCCATGTCTAGAGTAATTCGAAGTGTTATAATCTGTATGATTTCAATATTGTATTGTTTTGATCTTCACTCCATTTTTCTCTCTTTCAATGTAAACTTGGTTCTGTTTCAGTTGAGAGGTCACAGATAGAGGTTCTCACACCAGATGACATATGTGATCCTAAAGTTATCTTTAGATTTCTGGACACAAATGATGTCATCATTGACCAGGAGATGGCTACCAATGTTCAGGACAAAATGGATTCCATCATGGCCAGCCTTTCCCGATTCGTCCTCATCGTATATGACATCACAGATCACGTGAGTCTTCAATCATAACAATGTATTAAAGCGCTTTTTTATTTAATTTTCGTAACCCGTTTTGATATAACCACAACAGACTCCGTTCAAAAGTTGAAAGGGAGGTGCCTATGCTTAAAGAGGTTTTAATTCTCATACATGAAGTACATGTTGGGGCTTGTCACTAAATCTCTCTTCTCTCCCTCCCACCCCAACCGAGACAAAAGGGGGGAGGGGATAGATCATGTACACGATCAAGGTATTATCAAACATTACCCAGTCATGGTCGCGGCAGAAGAAAACCCCCCCCCCCTATATGGGCATGTAAACGATGGAATAGCAGACGAAAATGAGCAAAATTTCATTTATTAAGTATATTAACTACTGTTCTTGCCTTTTTTATATTGAATTATATAGTTTTAAGTTGTTTAGAAATAACATTCAGCCAATTGTATCTTAAGGTTGTGAAAAGTTACATCCCCTTAAGGTTGTCAAAAGTTACATCCCCTTAAGGTTGTGAAAAGTTACATCCCCTTAGGGTTGTCAAAAGTTACATCCCCTTAGTTAGTTATTCCTCTAGGGCCAAAGACGGCTGCTGTCATAGATTTCCATGTCGTTCGTTTTATTGCAATTTTCTTTAGATTTTCATTGTTTCAGATACCAATGGTTAACCGTACTCTTGTAATAGTTCTACGTAAAGTTTCTTTTGGTCTTCTTCGTTTTCTCTTGCCGTTTGGTGAGACACCAAAGCTTGACAGGGGGGTCTTTCAGTATCCATTCGTATCGCGTGTCTGATGTAATTCCAGCGAGGCTTTCTTATATAGGTCGATACATATTCTTGTTTTGATTCTTGTCTGACAACTGTGTTTGATTTGAAGTCCGACCAACGTATGTTCAGTAGCCTTCTAAGACATTTATTTTCAATGGTGTTTAGTCTTTGTTCTAAGTTTGATGTTGCTTTCCAACTTATGCATGCATTTGTTAATGTTGGAATTAAGCAAGAGTTGAAGATTTTGAGTTTTGTGTTATTTCTTAGTGTTTTTGAATGCCAGATATTTGATAGTTTATTTAATGAGTTAGCAGCCAGTGCAATACGGTGTGATATTTTTGTTTAATCTCATGTTGTTGATAGCTTGCTGCCAAGTTATGTGAAGTTGTTGACTTTTTCAAGAGTGTTGTCGTTTAACGTTGTGAAAAGTTACACCCCCATCTAATTTGGCATCCTCCACAGAGCAGCTTCGACGCAGCCAGAGAATGGGTGACTGTTGTTAGGAATATGCTGTTATTGAGCAGTGTAATAATACTGGTTGGTAACAAGGCAGATCTAGAAAAAAAGCGAGAGGTGCACAAAACGGTAGGTTGCTGTTTCACAGCAGGATTACAATCTTACCTTTCTGCAGCTGTATCTTACCTTGCTATACGTTTATGTTACCTGGCTATACGTGTATCTTACCTTGCTATACGTGTATCTTATATATTTGTAATATACATATGTCTATATCTACGCCCTGTATGCCTGTATCTTACTTCTGTACCTCCATGTGCCTATTTATAGCTCTGTACACCTGTATCTCACTTCTGTACAACCATGTCCCTATTTGTAACTCTATATACCTGTATCTCACCTTTGCACATGCATGTCCCTATTTGTAACTCTATATACCTGTATCTCACCTTTGCACATGCATGTCCCTATTTGTAACTCTCTATACCTGTATCTCACCTTTACACATCCATGTACCTATTTCTGCATACCTATATATTATTTTCATATGACTGTATTGACCTGTATTGTATATCTATTGTTTCTCTTCAGGCAGGTGAGGTATTGGCCCTGAGACATGATATGTTCTTCTTAGAGACATCCGCAAAGCAAGGATACAACTTGGTTCATTTATTGCAGTATATCTTAGACGTATGATTGAGTGAGAGAGGTGAACGTTTGTTGAAGTGAACCAGACGTATGATTGAGTGAGAGGTGAACGTTTGTTGAAGTGAACCAGACGTATGATTGAGTGAGAGAGGTGAACGTTTGATGAAGTGAACCAGACGTATGATTGAGTGAGAGGTGAACGTTTGACGAAGTGAACCAGACGTATGATTGAGTGAGGGAGTGATCGTTTGATGAAGTGAACCAGACGTATGATTGAGTGAGAGAGTGATCGTTTGATGAAGTGAACCAGACGTATGATTGAGTGAGAGAGGTGAACGTTTGATGAAGTGAACCAGACGTATGATTGAGTGAGGGAGTGATCGTTTGATGAAGTGAACCAGACGTATGATTGAGTGAGAGAGGTGAACGTTTGATGAAGTGAACCAGACGTATGATTGAGTGAGAGGTGAACGTTTGACGAAGTGAACCAGACGTATGATTGAGTGAGAGAGGTGAACGTTTGATGAAGTGAACCAGACGTATGATTGAGTGAGGGAGTGATCGTTTGATGAAGTGAACCAGACGTATGATTGAGTGAGAGAGTGATCGTTTGATGAAGTGAACCAGACGTATGATTGAGTGAGAGAGGTGAACGTTTGATGAAGTGAACCAGACGTATGATTGAGTGAGGGAGTGATCGTTTGATGAAGTGAACCAGATGTATGATTGAGTGAGAGAGTGATCGTTTGATGAAGTGAACCAGACGTATGATTGAGTGAGAGAGGTGAACGTTTGTTGAAGTGAACCAGACGTATGATTGAGTGAGGGAGTGATCGTTTGATGAAGTGAACCAGACGTATGATTGAGTGAGAGAGGTGAACGTTTGATGAAGTGAACCAGACGTATGATTGAGTGAGGGAGTGATCGTTTGATGAAGTGAACCAGACGTATGATTGAGTGAGGGAGTGATCGTTTGATGAAGTGAACCAGACGTATGATTGTGTGAGGGAGTGATCGTTTGACGAAGTGAACCAGACGTATGATTGAGTGAGGGAGTGATCGTTTGACGAAGTGAACCAGACGTATGATTGAGTGAGGGAGTGATCGTTTGACGAAGTGAACCAGACGTATGATTGAGTGAGGGAGTGATCGTTTGACGAAGTGAACCAGACGTATGATTGAGTGAGGGAGTGATCGTTTGACGAAGTGAACCAGACGTATGATTGAGTGAGGGAGTGATCGTTTGACGAAGTGAACCAGACGTATGATTGAGTGAGGGAGTGATCGTTTGACGAAGTGAACCAGACGTATGATTGAGTGAGGGAGTGATCGTTTGACGAAGTGAACCAGACGTATGAATGATGTAGCTAAGGGACTATTCATAACTTACATCAACATTTTTTACCCCCAACTTCCTCTTTCCCCCCCCCCCCTTCCGTTTATTATCAACTGTCAAGAATTCTGGGTCAATTGTATTTTAAACAAATTCCCCAATGCAAAGTCTTTAACCCCAGAAATAGTGAGCATTAAACTGCTTACTTTGTTTCCCAGAAATAGTGCGTATACACTGCATACTTCTCTCCTCCCCCCCCCCCCCCAGTAACAGTGCTTATAAACTGCATACTCTGTTTCCGATTTTTAGGAAAATGTTTCACATTCACACAATTTAATTGTTCAATTTAAAATAGTATTGTTAACATCAACTTTTTCTAACACCACCCTCCTCCCCCTTCCACCACAACAACTGTCAGATATTTCACAGACCACATTCCCACACTCCTTAATTGTTGACGTAATATATGATCAGCCCCTAATCAGTTACTATTTGATGGAGTCAATCAGATGTGTGATTGAGGGATGTTGATGGTTTGACAGAGGCAATCAGATGTGTGATTGAGGGATGTTGATGATGTGATGGAGTCAATCAGATGTGTGATTGAGGGATGTTGATGATGTGATGGAGTCAATCAGATGTGTGATTGAGGGATGTTGATGATGTGATGGAGTCAATCAGATGTGTGATTGAGGGATGTTGATGGTTTGACAGAGACAATCAGCAAATGTGTGTTTGAGGGATGTTGATGATGTGATGGAGTCAATCAGATGTGTGATTGATGAAGTACATCAGATGTGTGATTGAGGGATGTAGATGGTATAATGGAGTAAATCATATTTGTGATTGAGGGATGTAGATGGTATAATGGAGTAAATCAGATTTGTGATTGAGGGATGTAGATGGTATAATGGAGTAAATCAGATTTGTGATTGAGGGATGTAGATGGTATAATGGAGTAAATCAGATTTGTGATTGAGGGATGTAGATGGTTTGATGGTCCACATCAAATGTCTGTGCGAGTATATATGAGGGTAGCAATCTCTTCAGTTTAATGAGTTTAAATACATGATGTATCAATGTGTTTTAGATTTATTGTACCGGTTTAAATACATGATGTATCAATGTGTTTTAGATTTATTGTACCGGTGTAAATACATGATGCATCAATGTGTTTTAGATTTATTGTACCGGTGTAAATACATGATGCATCAATGTGTTTTAGATTTATTGTGTTTTACATGATTTCATTTATTTGAATAATTTTATTAGATTTGTACATTCGTTTCTCGTAAGGAGACTATCTAAATAAAGAGAACTCATACTCACCTTTTACCTACGGGATTGGTGTTCATCTGTATTCACACTAAAACTGTTGTGTTGTGTTGTGACATCTGTATTCACACTAAAACTATTGTGTTGTGACATCTGTATTCACACTAAAACTGTTGTGTTGTGACATCTGTATTCACACTAAAACTATTGTGTTGTGACATCTGTATTCACACTAAAACTGTTGTGTTGTGTTGTGACATCTGTATTCACGCTAAAACTATTGTGTTGTGACATCTGTATTCACACTAAAACTATTGTGTTGTGACATCTGTATTCACACTAAAACTATTGTGTTGTGACATCTTTATTCACGCTAAAACTGTTGTGTTGTGTTGTGACATCTGTATTCACGCTAAAACTATTGTGTTGTGTTGTGACAAGAATTACAACCATCTTCTTCTTCTGTAAGCGTTGTCAAACCCCTACAGACCAGCAGGGTGTAGTATGGAATGCGTAGTTGTGGCTGCAATGTCTCCGCCTTTCAATCTGACACATAAGACTTCAACGTGGCTACTGGGTAACTATTGGTAAAATACAGTTTGGTTTAAATAGCATTTTGTAAGAGATTGACCAAATTATGAAAACAATTTGACTCACGGTGAGAGGAAAATTGGTGGCAGCTGAAGGAAACCGGTTCGAATATCGTTTAGTATATTCTGATTTTGTCTTTTGTTTATACAATTTCTGTTGCATCCAGGGCCGTAGTTATCATTCCCGTAAGGAGAGAGTTTTTATAAATAATTTAAAAAAAAGTAATTTCCTCCGTTTTATGTATGCAAATTTCACTTTTAGAATGGGAACTTGAAAACCTTTTCGGGAAAAAGCGCCAAGGGAAAGAGGTTTTACCGATCAAAAGGTCGGTGAAAACGTGTTCTGGTGCTGAAAATCATGTTCGAAATTGCTAATAGGGGGGAGGGGTTCTCATCTAAGGGCCTTGTTATATCTGGTTGGATTCGTACAGTCGTTTATCTATTTTTAGCATTTGTTAATACTAGTTTAGTACTAAATGTGAAACTGACAATAAATGTTTATACATTTCACAAATGTTTGTTGCTCGATTGTGATGTGTTTGGTAGTTGTTTTGAGCAGTGTCTAAATTTTTAACTTTATTATAGTTTTCAAACACGCCAGTGTTACCGTAGCCCGACTTGTTATGAGAAAATATTCTTGAACTTGTGGAAATCTCATTGGACTTTGGTTCAATGTGAATGATAGGTAAATAACACGAGCTCCATGCCGAAATTGAATGTGCTGCACCCAATGACACAAATAACGCAGTTCTGCTGTAAACCAGCAGTACAACGTACTTCGCGCTCCTCGGCGGAAACCACACCCATTTTCTTGTTGGTTATCAGAGAGAGCATGCAAACAAACAAACCCGAGATGGACCGTATCTTTCTTGCTTGGTTGCTGATCCAGCGGTCCATGGGCTCATGCCCTTTGACCCATCCGTATCTTTCTTCAATTATGCAGTTCTACCACATGAACATCTACAATATGAGACCTACTGGCTAGTAGGAAATTAAGCTTTGTTAATGATTCATTTAACTATTCCGCTGATTTTCATTGGTCACTACAATTATACTTTGTATGACAGCCAATGAAAATCGAGGGAAGGAACAAATACGTCAATCTACATGAAGGCTAGATGTATCATTAGACAATAGGTCTTATATTGTAAAAATACACGACTGCTAACTAATCGTGAAGATTCCTTCATTATCTCCAACTTCGACCCTCTCTATATTTCAGTCCATTGTTGACGAACGAGACCCTTTTTGTATTTTCATAATCATACTCACTAAGTCACTCAGAATACAGGTCATACAGCCCTCTGTGAGCTGACCCATTCTAATGTCATAATCATAGCCATGATCTCTATAGCCATACTACTCGTAGTAACAGCAGAAACTCCACTCTCTTCCCTAGCACTTTCCCCTGCACACTGAGCTGTGAAGGCCCGCGTACTACGAACATTAACCAACGATCTATCTGTGTATATAATCACATCCCTTTCACCGGAGTTCTTAGTGACCAACGTCTGCCCCTCAGCCACCACTGACCCCCCATTCCATGTATGTCATATCAAGTGTTATTATAACTCTGAAAGAAGTTTTACAATCCAAGATGTTCGAATCCATTCCACACCTGGAACCTACACATGCTTTGTATAAATGATATCCTCTGCCCGTCCCATACACGATTTTCTCTCTTCAGTCTACTGCCTGTGACTTTAAGAATTTCGAGATGCAAAGGATGTGCTTTATCCACATTTATTTAAATCTGTACTCGATTGCACGGGAATACTGTATTCTATTTTCTGCCTTTGGACAGTCGAGCAAGTATTGTATAGCCCGTACCGATGTGTCCTTTGTGCATCCCAGAAAAATTCGCATAGCTCCATTCTGTATTTTGTCCAGTCGTACCACCTGAGTCTGGCTGAGCGTCAGAATTGCCAGTTCATACCCCACCACTGCCACCACTAATCCCTGGTACAAAATAAAAAGTAACTTCTGCCCAAACTGGGCAGTAGCGATAACCTTCATTGCTGCCAGTCCTTTACCTGACTTTGTGATGATGTGGTCTACATGTTCCTTGAAGCTCAGACTTCTATTAAAAAGTGCCAACAGGTACTTCATTGTACTAGCTTTTTCAAGCATGCCCTCACCTAACGCGACACAGGGCATGGTAGTGGGATTATCTACAATGTGATCGTTCGGAGAAAACCATTTTACACTTGCCTTAGACGGATTCACCAAATCACCTGTATCCTCACACAACTTTCCTATTCGGAACACCTTCTGTACTTCAAAGACGCACATTTCCCGATCTTTGCCATGTCTATACACCAATATGTCATCGGCATACGACATAGCTTTACCGGATCCGATGATTTGACTGTTGGTAATGTGTACCGTATATACGTTAAACAGCACAGGAGACAAAGGGGAACCCGGACATATGACCGTTGGTTCCGATACCCAATCATCACACCTTTCTCTTGCAATTTTGAGACAAAAAATGTTGATTTTTATAGATTTTTACACTAATTTGTTGCCGGGCTCGAAAGGGGAGCAAATAATAGCAATACTGAATCTCCAAAACCCCACCAATATCCTCGGACTTACACGTAATAAACATTTGCTTAATTGGGAATGAAGGTAACGAGTAAACAGCTGATTAGAAATGGGAAAAAACCCTCTCACATTCTGCTGTATGATCAGGGTTCAGAAAGAAGACAAATTGTTCAGGATCTACAAAGTGAAATGGATAGCATTGGCCAGTGGTGTAATACATCTGGAGCTCTGGTGAACCCAAGTAAAGCAGCCATGACATGGTTCTCTCTGAATAACCACATTGTCCATGCACTGCCTCCTACCAATCTATGTGGGGAGATAATCAATTTTAAAATATCCGGTAGTCCTGTAATCAGTATCACTAACAAAGAATTGGAAAGAGTTTTGAATACCATGGTTCTTTTATCAACAGTAACGGTGATTGCAAAGAGGTCAGATGGATGTTGGTTATTGCGTCAAAGAAACTGATACAAATTTTAACAAAACATGGCTGAGTTGCTGCAAAAATACAATATTTTGGCAATGACAGCCTAGAAAAGACTATAATGGAAAGGATGATGCCAACTAGACGAACAAAAGACAGACCAAGAAGAGGATGGACGTAAGACATAAAAAACCACCTGAACATGACAGTAACGGAAGTAGGAAAACTGGCTCAAGATAGATAGAAGTTTCGAAAGGCTGTGATAATGGGAGTTGTTTGACATATTTTTGTGTTTCAATGAGCATGTAAATTACACAATCCTCAAATCTAAAAAGTGGCTGGCGGCGATGAGATTGTTGGCTGATGTTTTTGTGAACAACGACGTCTTGCACTGTTATGTAAAGGGCTATTCCCGCCGGTGGCAGAGTGTGTCTTGGTTATCCTCACCTTTATCCCAAAACAGATTGATAAACTTGACAGGATACATAATTAACCTATGCGTATCATTCCTGGATTCCACAGAGAATCAAAAATAGTGATAATGCGCTTCATGCTGGATTATCCCACCTTGATGAAAAGAGCGGATTTGGCGTTCTAATTCATACCTGCAGACATCAGTACTGACAAGAACCATCCACTACATAATGATGTTGAACAGATTACATGAAACAGATTAAAGAGAAGGAAGTCATGACGTGGCAGGGCAAATGAGGTTATAAAAAAGGGTATGCACATTAGAGGACATCAATTGCTAAACCTCTAAACCGCCAGGGTCGTAGGCGTACCCCATTAGATGCTTCAGCACACAGAGTCCTCCAGCGAGTTCTATCTTCAACGCGGAGGAATAAGGAAAAACCTTGTCCTGTCCATTCCTTGATGTTGTCTTTCATGTCTGTATGTGCCTTCCTCTGCTTTTTCACCATACGTTGTTCCCTGTTGTATTGTGTTTTGACAAGGACCATATAGGACCTGGAGAGTATTGGGAAAGTAAGCCTATCAAATTTACAACCTCCATGGTAGTTGCCATCACACTTTGCAGGAAACTTGACAATGATATTCTAGCATATATAGATTCAGAAATCCAAGCTCTAATCAGTGATCATTCCTCATATGCGAATATTATTGTCTTCACTGATGTGTCTGTGGTTCGGTACCTGCGCAGTGCTTGGACATTTATGACTCAATGCAGTGGGAAGTGTGTTGGGGAAGAAAGTTGTGCTTTCTATACACCACTAGTAACATAAAGATGATGGCAGTGGCGAGAACAATAATGTGACTGGAGTCCCAGTCTGCTACTTGTGTGTATTGTCTTACTGAGTACATGTTGTTCGTCCATCACATGATGATGATGATCATTTGTTACATCCACTTTTGAAAATTCAATTTTAGTTATGTCCTTGATTATGAGTTCGTAGATGGCTAATGAACCCTATTCGAGCTGTAAATGTCCTTGGACAGTTTGGACATGGAATAACGACTGTAGACGGATCTTGGTCTATCCGTTACTTTCTGGCTGCTCTCCGCTGTTGAGCTGCTGCATTTCTCTTCTTTTCACAAGATGATGCGCTTTTTTAAAATTTTAGAATGCCATGTAGATCTATTTTGTGCAAGTTCTTCCCATGCATCGTGGTCTATTTCAAAGGCTTTCAGTGAGTCCTTTAACGAGTCCTTGTAGCGCTTCCTTTGGCCACCTTGAGATCGTATACCCTTCTCTAGCTCACCATAAAGAAGTATCTTTGGCAGACGATGGTCTGGCATACGCACCAAATGACCTGCCCAACGAATCTGTGTCTGCATCAGGATCGTGTCAATGCTTGGGATACCAGCTCTATCAAGGACAGTGGTATCTGGAATCTTGTCTTGCCATCTGATGTTCATAACTTTTCTGAGACAATTTGTATGAAAATGATTAAAAGTCGAGGAGTGTGCGTACATTCCATGCTCCTAGAGTCAGTGGGAAAAGCTTTTCCCTTCGGGTGAATTTTCGTGAATGTGAAAATGACTTGTACTGGGGATTTTGATTAAAGTGAGGAAGAGTTGTGTAAAGCGTCGCCCTCACTCTCTTGTCGGACCTCATTTGAAACCAGTGGCAAGACGAATCGAGACGACTGGAAGTGAAGTATGATGCAGTGGATGACCATGGTTTTCTACGTGTCTCACCATGCCCGATTCGGTCCACACCTCTTTGCTGGCGTTCGCCTACATTACCCGGTGGGCCGATACATAAGTATACTTGGAAAGATTACGTTCATTCTATTTATGCTGTCAGCGCCTTGAGCGATGACGAAATATGTGCTGAAGAGAGTTACCTTCATTTTTGTACCTGGACATGTGGGTGTTGAGGGAAACGAAAAAGTAGACATGCTTGCCAGAGTGACTAGTAGCTGTTCAATGAACCGTGCTGATATTTTGAATGCAATAATGGAGTTGGACCAGTTGGAAGGTATGGGGTATATTTCTTCTTATAGTTAGAATGCAATAATGAAGTTGTGCTAGTTGGAAGATGTGTCATGTGACGTATTCTTTCCAGAACATTGTCTTTCCAATTAAATCTCTGAACCCATCTCTGTCTTGGGCGATCTCTCTCTCTCTCTCTCTGTTTCGCTGCCTTGCACTTTCCAACGATGTATTCATGTTATGTTTAATGTCATCAGTCTATCGTCTTCTTGGTCTGCCCTTTCTCCTCTCCCTAGGTACTCTGCCCTCCATTATTTGTCTTTCTAAACAGTTGTGTCTCTTTGTTTGCAGCAGCTCAGTCATATGTTTTTCATTTGTATCAGCTTCTTTGAAGATAGCCAACTTCTTCTGGATTCTTCATAGCAGCCACTGCTACTGTTGATAAGAGAACCAAGGTATTCATAATTTGTTGCTCTTTCTAATTCGCCGTTGTTGATACGAATAGGTGTAGCATTTTTAAAATCCTAATTTCCGCCGAAGATGGATGTGTTGGACCATTGGCAAAATTAAAACGGCGACACAACGAATTTCCATTTTATGGTATACATCTTGCTGGAAATCTAGTTTGACCATTGTCCTGCTACAAGTGAGAGTTTGAGAATGAACGTTGAATAAGAAGAATTTTTAGCTTGCTTGTAATTTGTTTAGAAATTAATATATTCTTATGTAATTGAAAGTACTTTATCCATTCGTATTCTCATTTTGGAAGATGCAGGGCAACTTGCTCAAGACCACGGATAATTCAAGAGATCCATAGGAAAGACTACGTTCTGGAAAAAATAAGCCTATGTCACTTGATGATGATTCTCATTTTAACTTTTGTTTAACATTTGCCATAATGTGTGATTATGTGTCCTAGATATTGATAGCAAAACATTCAAGTCAACAATAGACTACATACAGAAACAACAAGTTAAATGGTACGGCCACATAACCAGACAGAAAGAGCAAAGTATTATCCAAAAAACACTTAACAAACGATACGAAAACAGGAGACCTATTTGGACGCCCTCGTAAAAGGTGGATAGATAGTGTATTAGAGACACTCGGAAATATAACAGCAGAAGAGACGAATAGAATGGCAAAAGACCGTACACTCACTCTCCCCTCAACACCGAAGGGTACATGAGGACAGAAAGAAGAAGAAAGAAGAAAAAACATTCAGAATATGGGTTTTAAATAATATATATGTCCTATTATATTCCTTTGAGATGGAAAATAATAAAATTGTTTGTTTCGTCTAGCGTTACCAATCTCGTTGCGGTATTTTAATCTTTGCTGTCAATGTCAACAACATGTCTGCTCTTGTTTCTCGAACTTCTTGTGAAAGTTTATAAAGTTTACGCATATTTATCAAAGTTTTATGACATATAGTAATTATGTTGTAGGTTCTATATTAGAACTCACATAATATGTCTTGTATTACATCCGTTTAATTAAATTTATTGTATGTAGACATTCCAGTGGAACAATTGGTTAGTTTTTTAGTTTTTATTTATTTTTTGTTTGGAGCCTCCAATGAAGGAATTACTCCGAATTAGAGAGTTAGAGCTTGCGCTCATCATTCGCTCATACCAGGAAACGGAGTTTATATTTTCCACTTTGATAGTTACATAAATTTTAAGCAATAATATACGTTTGACTTGGTTTTTTTGCGTAGTAATGAAATTTCAAATTTGTCTTTGCATGTTCTCATTCAAAATGCTCGATGTGCACACGCAGGCCTAGGATATATCATTAATCATATCATATAGTCATATAGCGACCTAGCCTAGGACAACAGACATAATTTACTAATTATGCATAATTTTTAATGAGTTTGTGACACTTTCTTTTAAATTTTCAAATTTTGAATATAAAAGTCAATAAAGAAGAGAATTAAATCATAACACTTCCAAATTTAAAGATTAAGGCTGTGTTTTTGAATACTTCATATTACACTCAGTCACTTATCGCATAGGGACTAGACCTGCATAACTTTAAGTAGGGGCATATGCAATAAACATAAAATGCAACAACAGACACATTTATGATTCAGTTACTTAGTCTCTCAAATTTTACTATATATCTGTTTGTTTTCGCACTCCCTCTAGATCTCTCATGTAGCCGGGAAATGGTCTTACTAGATTTCCAGCAGGATGTAGATTGTAGTCCAGATAATGAAAGTATGTTAAGTTGTCCTGTTATTTCAGAAAATGGCTTGACACATCCTGCTTTCTGTGTATATTTTACTATTAAGTATGTGTTTTTTAATGGCATTGTTTGTATACTTTCTGGCTTGATTCCACTCAAATTATTAGTCCCTGAATGACTGTCTAATTTTGTCAAGTGAGTCTGGGTTTCTAGCTCATTGATTTCCATGCCTGATCTGATCTTTTTCCATTCTACAGAAATTACTAAATAATCTTAATTCTATTATATTATTGTATTTAGATCTGTATGAGGTGATGGGATCATGCCTATGTGTTGTCTGATTGTAAACCATATCTCTTATAGTTATTCTGATGAATTTCCCCACATATATAATTTCCAAGGTTCACATTAGATTTTGGCAGTTGCAGTCATTATTTATGACTTGAATTTTCATAGCCTGACACTCGTAACATGTTGAATATTAAGTAGGAATTCTATCTATCTATCTATACGCTGTGTCCCTTGTTTGCCTTGCAGCGTCAGGGGTGGAAGAGTTCTCTGGAGATGGCCTTCTTGTGCGCTGTTTGTAAGCTTGTTCCTGTGGCTTCTTTGATTTCTGTGATCCATCTTTTACATGGTCTGCCTCTGGCTTTATAGCCGTTATGTCTATGTGTCATGGCCATTTGTGGCATGCTATATGTCGGTAGTCTGGAAGCGTGTGAAAACCACTTGATCTGCTGTATTTTGATGTGTTCCAATACTGGTATTGTTTTGGTTATCTGTCTGATGTTATCGTTTCTAATTCTATCTCTTAATGACACTCCGAGTATTCTTCGTAGACATGTCATTTCTGTTGTCATTATTTTTCTTTTGTCTTGTGCTGTCATTGTCCAGGTTTGGCACTGGTAGCATAGTGATGGAATAATAATAGTCTTGTATAAGGCAACTTTAGTGTCTATGTTTACATTTTTGTTCTTGAAAATGCGTGTCATCTGTCCTAGGATCTGGTATGTTTTGTTGCATCTATTTTGTATCTCTTTACTGGTTTTCCCTTCACTCGATATAATGCTTCCTAAGTAAGTGAACTCATTTACTTGTTTAAGGCGTTTATCATCGATGGAGATAGTGATATTTCTTTCTTTCTTTGCTATTGCCATTATTTCAGTATTTTCAATATTAATCTTCATGTTGAATTTTTGACATGTTATGTGGAGTTTGTTCATATGGTCTTGCAATTGTTCTTCTGATGTCGTTATTAGTACTTGGTCGTCTGCAAAGAGTAGTTCGTTCAATTTGTCTTTTATGTTATCTTCTTCGCTGGTACTTGTTAGTTTACAGATGTGGTCGATATATGTTATATTAAGTAGAGGGGATAGGACACACCCCAGGTGAACTCCTGATTGAATTTGGAACTTATTGGACACACCTTCATTTGTTCTTACTGCACATTGGCTATTTGCATAAATACCCTTGCATATGTTGCTTAAATGTTCTGGTACTCCGTATATTGATAGTGTTTTCCATAGTTGTTGTCTGTCTACTCTGTCGAATGCCTTTTCTTGGTCTACGAATGCGATATATAATTCTTTGTTGTTTTCTGTGGCTCTTTCTGTTAGTTGTCTAAGTGTAAAGATAGCATCCGTACAGCTTTTGTTCTTACGAAAGCCCATTTGGGTGTTTTGAAGTTGTTGTTCAATATATGTTCGTAGTCGTTGCTAGTAGGAATTATTGAGAATAATTATAAAATCAGAAGGCAGACACAAAACCAAAGCCTGATAGTCTATGAGATACCATTCACCCGCAGTGTGACAAAAAAAAATAATTTTAGTGATTGCTAGCAACATCAATAAAATAAATGATATTGCATGTAGGCCCTACCCTGTACTAAGTTTTCAAAACAAATATGCTCAATGCCACCTTGGAACATCAATTGAGTATGAAAGGTATAGAAATACATGACTTCATGTCCACTATATGTTTGAAGCTACCTTGTTTATTGTGGACATCTTAAAAACATGCTTATCAGCATTAGATCTGCTGTTTAGCCAATGCTTGTTATTTCATGAGGAATCTACATACCTGTATAACTTGTGTGTAGGTGTTGTATGCTCAATCAAAGTGCCAGGGTGATGTTGAGTAAATGTGTTTCAAGAACTTAGTACAATGATATTCTTCCTTAGTGCTTGGATGAACCAGTTACACTTTATCACAGTGCTGGTGGTCGAGTCTCAAAATTAACCCATAGCGTTTAACTGCCGTTTGGGTGTGAGATGGTATCGATCATTTCAGGTGCTCTGCTAGATGAGGATGATAGCCATCATCTCACCCTCACAGTCTTTACCACCTGGACTAATCTAGTACCCAATTTAAGGCTGGGTCGACCCAGGAGACATTGTGTGCTGAAAAACATTTCCGCCTCAACTCGGGAATGAATCCAGGATCACTCATATGCAAAGCCAGTGCATTAACCACTGCACAACGTGGCTCCCCTCAAAGCTTATTACAACCTCCTCATCATATTTCTTGAGAAATGCTATTTATTACTTTGTATATAACTTCCACATTCATCTTGCAATGTTTGAGATCCTCAAAACATGTATAGCCAAATCTCATTTATCAATTTGGTCCAGACCAACAAATTATATATGTAATAACAAATAATTTTCTGTATACAGTACAAATAATAAGGAATAAATATAATGTGAATTTTGAAAAATGTTATAAAGGAAATTTATTATTAAAGAATGTGCTATATAAGACTACAATAATAAGAATAAAACAATCAACTTATATTGGACATGTACTTAGAATGAATGAAAATAGACTGTCACCACAAGCCTTAAAATGAGTACCAGATGGTAAAAGAAAAAGAGGAAGACCAAGAAAGACTCTTTGCAGAAAAACCATCAAACAGGATATGACTAGGAGTCTCAACAACATTAAAGAATTGCACAGAGTAGCATCACATCACTCAAACTAGAGAGCTCTGGTTTTTGCCCTATGCACAATATTCTGCTCTGAAGGAACATAGATATAAAGGAATCCTACTGTAACATATACTGGTAATACATAATGTAGCATTAATTTATTTATTTTTTCTGTCTCTCAGGAATATGTATGATATTTCTTTACATCTCATTTAGAAATGGGGTTCAAGTTATGGCACATTACAGATGATGATAGACATGGCACAATAAGGGGATCGTAGAACGTACAAGAATAAAGAGAACATTAAACAATGGCTTTTGTTAGAGGTCAAGGTGATTTTGATCTGGAAGATAATGGAATCCTACAGAGTTCTTTAAATGGTAAATGAAAACAGTTTATTAGTTAGAAGTAAGTTAATGTTTCTATATGTCCTCTTTCCTCAGGATGTGCCTTACATTTTGGTCCCGCCAAGTTTTTGAAAAATGTGAAAATTTCCTAGTTTTTACTTTTAGTACTTTTATTCTAGATATTAATGAAAAACTATAGCAAAAGTTAAACTGAAACTATTTTAAATTATTTGAATTATTTAACACATTATTGTCACATCAAAAAAGAACAATATATTTTGAAAGCATTAAAAATATTAACTGTCGTTCAGACTTGTTAAACGTTGCTCAGTTTTACTTTGCGATCTCTCCTCACAGTGCAAATGTGGAGATACCGATTGATCATTGCAATTGTCAGAAAAGGGAGGTAATTTTGAATTTATTTATTCTATCGTAAACAGGTCTAATTATTGATGACAACGGAATTGTTCGGGATGATGAACTTGATCTTTATAGATATGTGATGCAATGGACAGATTCAGGATTTGGTGGAGACAAGCAGTCAAGCACCTCCACATTGCTTCATCGTCAGAACAGTTTTGAAGATGATCTGGCACCTCTTGGTGATGAGAGCATTAATATTAGCGAGCTAGAGGTCAGTAAAAAAAACTGTATTGAGCTGAGGTGTAATACTAGACTTTCCTTCCAAAGGTCTTAGGTTTGAGTCCCCAAAGTTAGTTAGTTATTTAGTCGACAGATCACCCTACCTACTCATCAAACCATCAGTCTTTATGTACTTGAATCTCCTACTCAAGATGTCTGTCAGTGTGAAGTGACTGGTCTTGTTCTAGTTCGCAGCAAAATTTGGTCAAACAGACATTTTAAATATAGTTTTTTACAGCCTCTGTCTTTAATCCTCGTATCTTCTAGTCCTAGTATTTTAATATTTCTCCTTTTCATTTCATCTATCAGGTCTTGTTTCTTATTTTTTATTCCACAGATGTTGATTGTTCACTATGCTCATATCACGCTACCAATTGCCTACTTGTTATGCCAAAATTCTTGATGGCTTTAGACTTCTTCTTCTTTCATTCGCTAATAATGTCTATATCTGCAGTGTTGTTTCTTGTACAAATTGGACAGTGTTTTCCATTTCTTGTTTTGTACTATAAAGTTTAACATTCATTGGTGTATCAAAAGGCCAGTATGTGCATATTAATGTGTCATAGTTTGTACATTCTTGAACGATATGTTCTGAAGTCTGGTTGGCTTGTCCACAATTACACTTTGCTGTTGTGCCAATTTTAAATTTTGTATACATAGATGGCTTTAGACATGTAACCTTGACATGTTCAAGGGAAATGGCTTGTCACGTCACGAGTCACTTCGCCTCTCTGATCTGATGGACCACAGTCATAGGAATATAGTGTATATCTTCTTCTTCTTCTTTCTGTCCTCATATACCTTTTGGTGTTGAGGGGAGAGTGAGTGTACAGTCTTTTGCCCTTCTATTTGCCTCTTCTGCTGTTATATTTCAGAGTGTCTCTAATACACTATCTATCCACCTTTTATGAGGGCGTCCAATAGGTCAACTGTTTGCGTATCGTTTGTTAAGTGTTTTTTTATATAGTGTATATAGTTTAGCTAATTTCTCCCTCCCAAGTTCTGCACAGTACATCTCTGGCTACTTCCAACCACAGAGAAATAAAGCATATACACAAATAACACATCATAAAAATACACAAGAAAGCAAGTAAAGGATGATGTTCTACAAATCTTCCATAAGAAAAAAGTCTCAATATACAGGCATGTCATCTACTAAGGTCTTCTATTGCATGGATAGTTTGTCTAGTGGATCATTAGGGAACCCAAAAACATTATGCATGCTGGAAATTTAAGAAATGGAATAGAGTTGACAGAGAAGTCACTGTCCAGGTTGAAAAAGTATATTTTAGATTCATATATGAACACTGCACAAACATATGACAATCAATACAAGGTAACTGCGTGAAATGTAACAACAATTAGACTTACGTAAAACACAGGTTTACATGGTATATATCGCTTCACTGAGACACGACAGACTATTAAAACTAGTAGGTAATGATGCGCTATATAAACCTGCGTTTTACGTAAGTCTAATTGCACAAACATATAGAAGCAAGTTTTATGGATACACACTTGCAGCCTACTTACAAAGATTATGTCTCATCATGTTAGACCCTTGAGGTCCCGGGTTCAATCCCAGGTTGGGACAGGATTTTTTGTGTGGAGGTACAATCAAAATCTTTCCTGTACATGTCACGTCATCTGCTATGGCAAAGCGATCTTTATTTCCACAGCCCATAGAAAACCTCCCTGCACTCCTTCACAGGAAAATATGCAGAAATAATTTCTTTTTTTAATGTTTGATGTGCATGTTCCCTGTTATTGAGTACTCTTGCCTGAATGCAGAGAGATGAAAACGAAGCTCTGGGCAGGGACCTAGAAGAACTGTGAAGAACCCCTTCCTTCCTAGAACAGATGTCACTCCACTGATGCTTGTCACTGAACATAACCCACATCTCTTTGTATGGCTTAGTGCCAGCAAAGCAAGTGCATGTATGCCTTGTGTGTACCATCTTTTATTTCTTGATTATGTAGTCATATTTTCACTTTTTAAATCACACTTTCCATCGAAGATGGATGTGTCGGGCCATTGGTACAAATAAAATGGCGACACAACGCATTTCCATTCTCTGGACTATATCCTGCTGGAAATCTAGTAGGGCAATTATCCTACTGCAAGAGAGATCCAGTGGGAGTTTGAGAATGAACACTGAGGAAGAAGAAAACATACTTTCATTGTCTTCAAACCTTGTCCCACAGAATGCATATTTAAGTGGACCATTAATGTGAAAATTAGAGGGACCCAGATCAGGACAATAAGGTAGATGAGGAAGTATGGCCCCATTTAATTTCATTATTTACTCATGCGTTGGCAAACATGTGTGAGTGTGTGCCATGAAAGACAAGCAGTTCTGCTGAATTCTTGTAAAGTTTAACTCTGCAGAGCCGTCAATTGAGTTGTGTCACAATTGCATTTCTCTTGCTGACTGAAAGATGCGAGTGAGTCCAATTGTTGAATGGATTTTGCCTATCACTATGAATAATTACTTCAGCATGGCTGTCCTTATTGCTCTAGCGGAACATTAGAGCAGGGTAGATCATGTGGCTCTATTTCCCTACTTGTTGTAGCTTTAATTCTCTAAATGTAGCAACTAACGGTGCTCCTATTGACACCACAACTTCCATACACAATACACACGTTTCTGAATACTCACAACATCTTATTTCTCCTCCACAAAAGAAATTAAATGAAAATTCTCTGTAATGCAAGTTGTTGAGTGGTGCCATTATAACAGCTCTCAGTGTTCTTGTGAAAATGTTAGATTTTGTAATTTCATAAATATCATAACATTCTTCTTCTTCAGTGTTCATTCTCAAACTCCCACTGGATCTCTTGTAGCAGGACAATGGTCATATAATTTTTTCAGCAGGATGCTGTCCAGATAATAGAAATGCAT
The DNA here is from genome assembly GCA_034231615.1 of Meghimatium bilineatum. NCBI lineage: Eukaryota > Metazoa > Mollusca > Gastropoda > Stylommatophora > Philomycidae > Meghimatium > Meghimatium bilineatum. The sequence goes on from CM067321.1 coordinate 9,675,337, forward strand.
TGTGTTTCCTTTTTATTTACACCAATGGCCCGACACATCCCTCTTTGGCAGAATAAGAACATTCCAAATGTGAAGTCTGCACAATTTCATGACACCATTTTGATTATAAGCAGAGAAAAATAATGGGGTGCATTACCTCCCTTCATACAAATTTTTTATTTGGGGGGGGGGGGGTGATTTAATTGGGGTCATATTTCAGGATACCAGGTATCAATTTTTGTTTGTACAAATTCAGATCACAAAAACTTTCTATATCAATCACAGAATCTAAAAATGACTTCAGTTTTGTACAAATTCAGATAACACAAACATTCTATACTATTCACAGGCATCTAAAGATGACAATAGTTTTGACAAACTTGACAATGTTCAAAAAGAAAATATGAAAACTCCAGCCTTGATGTTTGTTGAATCAAGGGAAAGCACCTTAGACAAGCCTTTGAATAATAACAACGATCGAGCAGTTGTCTATGACAAAAAGGTATGTAGTATGATTCACGATATAATATTTAGATAGAAAATTTTGCCAAAGATGGATGTGTTGGGCCATTGGCACAAATAAAATTGTGACAGTGCATTTGCTTTTTCTTGATTACATCCTACTGGAAATCTAGTAGGACCATTGTTCTATTACAAGAGAGATCCAATGGGAGTATGAGAATGAATTCTGAAAAAGAAGATATAAACCATCTTAGCATTACCAAGGATCTGAAAAGGAATCAAAGAATATTCACGATGTGATCTAACATGTACTTCCCAGCAATTTTTGGGTCAAAGACCATGAATCCATGGACCACTGGATCAGCAACCAACCATCTAACATGTACTTCCCAGCAATTTTTGGGTCAAAGACCATGAATCCATGGAGCACTGGATCAGCAACCAACCATCTAACATGCATGTTGTAAGAGAACATTAAGTAGGTTTGGAAATGGGTTGTCTGTACTAGTGGTTCTGAATTTGGGCCAAAAAGCCTTCATTTGAGTCACAACTATTTGTTTGGGGGCCATGAAGAAAAAAACTGGAAATGAAGTGGCCACAAACTCATCTTGTGGGTGCTATAAAAAGGTAACTATTTGAACAATAAGATATAACAATGAACTTTGTAATTTTTTTTTTAACAGGGTCGGGTGTGGGCGGGGGGTATAGGGCCACAACCGATAATTTAATCCAAAAGGAGACTACAGACAAAAAGAAGTTGAATTTTACACCAGTCTATAGTGCAGAGATTCTCAACCTTTTCAGATGGTGAGCACCACCCACATGTAATCATTAGTGCTCGCAAGCAGCAGGTTGAGAACATCTGTTATAGAAGATAAAATTAAAAATTGCTGAAACACTTGCCAGTGTGTTGTGAGGGCTTAAAAGGGGGGGGTAAATAACAGCAATGCTGTGACCCGCCATGCATGTTGCAAGAGGTGACTAAGGATGTTTTGAGGCAGTTGTCTCAACCCGAAGAAATATAAAGTGACACAAAAATTCTGCAGAAGTCGGTAGTGTTGTATCGAAAGGTGCATTATATCTCATCCAAGCTGCAAACCATTACAAAATGCATTTTTTTTAATGAATTACATCCTGCTAATCTGCTGGAGTGTGAGAATGAATACAGAAGAAGAAGAGCTACAGTAAAAAATGTGCTAGGTTTATAGGTACAATTACTATAGGTACAATTACTATAGGTACAATTACTATAGGTACAATTACTATAGGCTAATTATAATTTGTAAATGTTTAGCACCAGTATATAAACAACCTACAGTCAATGTTAGTCAATGTATTACTAGGGTCTGAAAGTCACTTGCCATGCATGTCATAAGAGACAGCTAAGGAGATTATGTATTAGATTTGCAACCCCCACCACATTATTTCTGCTATGGTGGAACCAGCTAAAGTTCTTATTTGGACTTGGAGTGAATAAGTCCTTTTATCTGCAGTATACCTTGAGATTGCTAGAAAGTCACAGCAAAGTTCCCTTCTTGAGTAGATGACTGCTCAACTCATAACATTGTACCCAACAGCCACATTGAGTCAATTATTCTGTACTTTCCTGTTAACCCCTTAGCTGCAGAGGGGTTAAGCATATGATGAAAGCCACTGCCATAGTGCCTCTTTGCCAAGACGCTTGTCGAGCATGTCTATCTCACACGAGGTGTTTCACTGTCTATGAACTTACCTCGTGTAATTGGACGTACTGTGCCCGTGTCCATCGGGTACTGAACCATTTCTTATCCGCGAGCCTGGTTCCGTATGAGGAAGAACTCGCTAGAAGAGTTGGACCCTGGATCTTTCGCCTTCTTACCCAGGTATCGTTCACAGACATTGTGAACCCCTCGCCCAAGTTCGAATCTCACACCACGCGTTTGAGTGCAAGGTGTTCTCGAGCTGAGCGACCTTGTACCAATAGCGCCTGAGCTCATCGGGTACTGAACCCTTTCTCTCTGCAAGTGTATTTCCGGTATAGGAAAGCTTGACAGTAGAGTTGGGCCAGGACTACCATCTTTGTCCCTTTTTTTGCCTGAGCCTATCAGGTACTGAACCATTTCTCTTCTCGAGCATGTTTCTGGTATAGGAAAGCTTGACAGTAGAGTTGGGCCAGGACTGCCATCTTTATCCCTAATTTTGCCTGAGCCTATCAGGTACAGGACCCTTTCTCTTCTCGAGCATGTTTCTGGTTTATGAAGGCTCAACATTTGAGTTAGGCCAGGTCTTTTTGCTTTGCTAGACACCCATTATTGGGTCTGGGTCTCTGCCTATAAGGAACACAGGTAACTAGAAGTTCGTCACGAGCTAACAGAGCTTGTAGTTCCCATTTCCGTAAACGTTTTCACTTTCTATTTGCAGTTTCCTCTGCCCTCTAGCACTGTTCTGCCCTTTCATTATTTTTCATTGTACTCAGTATGAAATCTATTTGTCTCTCGCTATGTATCTACCATGTCATGCCTTTTTCATTGACCGCCCCTCCAATGTTCGGACTGGACTGACTAGCTTCACTGTATGTCGATAGTGTTGCATTATGTGGTGATACTGGTGTTGTCTGAGATATTGTCTGTCTCTTATGCAGTCAAATCTCTTTCCATCTGCTACCTCCACATTCTCGGACACGATCCCCAAATTATTTGGCCAGAATCAGCTTGAGCTGCTGTATTTCTGTTTCCAGGGTGCACCGGGAGGAGGTACATTTGGGATCTTGGTTATCTGCTAACCCTGGGTCCGCCGAGAGCAATGCGTTCCCTTTCTGGATGCTTATAATAAAGCATTTAGACTAATTGTTTCCTTGGGAAACTAAGAAGAAGAATATCTGGGCAAAATGGCAGCAGCCCCTCATCGTATCCTTAAGGATACCCATTAGTCTGCAGCTAAGGGGTTAAGCAGGCATGCCAATTTATATTTTTATATTACATAGTAAAACTTTTTAGGAAACACATTTTGACAACATCATATCTCACTATAGTGTCATTTTTCATTCACATAAAAATTGCATCTGTGAATATTGTTACCATGAATATTATGAATATTGCTACCATGAATATTGCTACTATGAATATTATGAATATTGCTACCATGAATATTATGCATAGTGCTACCATGAATATTATGAATAGTGCTACCGTGAATATTATGAATATTGTTATCATGAATATTGCTACCATGAATATTATGAATATTGCTATCGTGAATATTGCTACCATGAATATTATGAATATTGCTACCATGAATATTATGCATAGTGCTACCATGAATATTATGAATAGTGCTACCGTGAATATTATGAATATTGCTATCATGAATATTATTAATATTGCTATCATGAATATTGCTACCATAAATATTAAGAATATTGCTATCATGAATATTGCTACCATGAATATTATGAATATTGCTACCGTGAATATTATGCATAGTGCTACCATGAATATTATGAATATTGCTATCATGAATATTGCTACCATGAATATTGTGAACATTCCATGAATTGAGAAAGAGGCAGTATCTTTTCTACAAGCTAGAGGAATCTAATAAAGATATATTATATAAATAAAATCACAGTAATTCTTCTTCTTTCGTTCACTTGAAACATCTCTATATCTGTAAATCTGTCTCCTTAATAAAACTCACTGTCTTTTGTAGTTCATACAGTGTCCCATAGAGCTTTGATTCCAGTGTTGTTTCCTCTGGCCAATATGTATGCCTCAGCGTTTCATGCTCAGAACACTCTTGAAGTATATGTTTGGCACTCTGTGCTGCCTGTCCACATGTACACATGGCCGTGTTGCCAATCTTGAACTTTGTATACATGTCCCGCCGAAGACGGATGTGTCGGGCCATTGGCGCAAATAAAACGGCAACACAACGCATTTCCATTTTCTGGACTACATCCTGCTGGAAATCTAGCAGGACCATGATCCAGCTAGATCCAGTTGGAGTTTGAGAATGAACGCAGAAGAAGAAGAAGTATACATGTGACTGCGGAGTCGGTTGTGTCCTGTTCTGAGACGTAGAATTATAACTTGCTCTGATCTGTTCATAATGTGATAGTCATCTTGTGTTGGCGTTTGTGGCTTTCTTATTGACTTGATCATCTGTTTTTTCTGAAGGTAGGTGATTGGTATATCTGGTTGGTCTTCGGCAGCACCTTCCTTAGCCAGTTGGTCTGCTTTTTCATTTCCTGGTATTCCACAGTGAGAGGGTATCCACTGCATGGTTACCCTATACTGGTAAGACAATTCGCTAAGTAGTTTTTTCAAGTCTGTTAGTTTTCCAGACTGAAGAGCTTGAAGCACTGACCTTGCATCTATCATGAATACCACAGGCTGTAGTCCAGAGTTGGAGTTCAGCAGTTTTTTTAGCTGCCAAACTAATTGCCTGGATTTCTGCATCATAATTATTGCAGAATTTTCCTGTCGGTTTTCTGATTGTATCTCTAGGCTTGTGTGGATATTCTATATATACACCTGCACCTCCATTCCTCACAGCATTCTGTGCTGACCCATCTGTGTACACTCTGACCCATATATCTTGTGGATATTCCTCATCCAGGAAACTGCGGGTGACTGTCATTCGCTGCACACTGTTCTGTTCGTCCTCACTTAGTATTCCTTTCACATGGGTCTGAATGTATATTGGCATTCCATGGCTTTCACTCCACGGGGTTTGTTCTGGTACAGACCTTAAGGGGCTATCAACTTCAGGTAGGTCTGTAAGTTGTCTACGGAGTCGTTTAGCTTGATGGATAAAGCTGCTTCTTTTCAGTCGCCCCATTGCTAGATTTTGGAATCTTTCCTTCATTGGATGACTTGGCATACACTGGAACTTTTCTGCTTGAATTAGTACTTTTGTGTCTCTGCGTTCGCCAAGTGTTTTCATTCTTCCCATTTTCTGCATCTCTGCTATGGGTGTTGATTTCATTGCTCCCAACATTATTCTAAGTGCCTGGTTTTGCACTTTATCTAGATCGTGTAATGTGGTGTTTGATGCAGGACACCATGCAGCTGAACCATATTCCAGGTGTGGTCTTATGCCTTGCTGGTAAACTTTACTGAGTATATTTCCACTGGCTCCCCATGTGGTTCCACTTAGTTTTCTCAGGATAGCTAACTTCCTCCTGGCTTTTGTTGTTGCTTTGTTTATGTGCTGCTTCCATGTCAGCTTATCATCAAAAGTAACTCCGAGGTATGTGGGTTGTTTGTCTTCTTTAAAGAGCTCTCCATCTATCTTGATATGACCAGCTTTTTGTTTTGGTGAGAGAGTAAAGAGTGTAGTGCTGCACTTATCTGTGTTAATGCTGACGCACCATCTATTTGCCCATAAGGTTAGGGCATCGATAGCTCTTTGTATTTGTTTAGTGGCCACTGTCGCATGTTCTTCTGTGCACCAGATCACCAGGTTGTCAGCATACATTGCCACTTTGATCCTGTGTGGTAGTTCAGCAACTAGGTCATTGATGTAAACCAAGAAAAGTGTGGGTGACAGGACTCCTCCCTGGGGGACTCCATGACGCAGTAGAACTTTCTTGCTCTTGCGACCATCTAATTGTACCCTGGCTCTTCTATTATGCAGGTATGCTTTTACCCATTTGTACATTCTTGAGCTAACCCTGCAATTTCACAATTTCTTTAGGAGCCCTTCTTTCCAGACCTTATCAAATGCTTTCCTGAGGTCTATCCATGCTGCTAGTACCAGTTTCTTTTCTTGGAAGGCATCCTCAATCTCTTGGGAGAGGTAGGTTGCCTGATCTTCAGTAGAGTAGCACTGTCTGAAACCTGCTTGCTGTGATACCAGAATGTTTTCACTTTCAAGGTACCACTGCATCCTAAGATTGATAATGCGTTCCACTGTTTTGCATAGACAGCTTGTGAGGCTGATGGGCCTGTAGTTGGAGACTGTGTTGCCATCTTTTCCTGATTTGAGGAGTGGTATCATTATTGCTTCTCTCCACGCCTGTGGTACATTACCCGTGGACCAGCTTGTGTTAAAGATCTGCAGTAGCTTTGCTCTTGCTGCAATTCCCAGGTTTCTAATCATTTCATTGGTCACTCCATCAGCTCCAGGGGACTTTTTCATTTTTAATTTGGATATTGCATGCTCCAGTTCTCTCATTGTGATTGGTGCCTCCATGACTTCAGGTATAGGTTCGCCTTGTCCAATGTTTTGCTGGTTCTCTCGAACCTCCTGTTGTTTGTCTGGGCTGACTTTGATGTTATAGTCTTCTGCAAAGGAATCTGCAAAGTAATCAGCTGCATGTTTACCTGTTAAAATGTTTCTATCTTTATAAAGTGTGATCCTGGTATTTCTCCCTGTACCTTCATCATTTAGTTGTTTCACAAGTTTCCATAATTTCCTAGTATCTCTTTCTAGGTTCAGCGACTCTGTTTTTTCTTTCCAGCTGCTCCGTCTGGCTTGTAACTTGGCTCTTTGAAATTTAGCCTTTGTTTGCTGATATTTGTTGTGATGTTCTTGGCTAGGTCTGTTCTCAGCCTGCTGTCTAGATGTTTCCATCTCATTTTGCAGCTTTTCCAGTTCATCATTCCAGTAGGGTTTGTAGTTTTTGCGTGCCCCCCTGGGTATGGTTTTACTAGCAGCATGTAGTATACATCTATTAAACTCACTCACTGATCACAGTAATTGAATGGTACAACTTTCTGAATGAGATAGTGACCCCAAGAATAGATTAAACACTCATTCCATTTTGTATCATATAAACATAGATTTATGAATTAAGTGCTTCCCCTTATTGTATTCTACGAGGCGTGTTCAAATGAAAACGGGACTTGTGGATTTATTTAAAAAGTATCATACGCAATTTAATATTTTCAACGGAATTGAACAAAGCAACCACTTGTGAATAAGAATGCACCTGGGTTCATCAGAAAAAATCTCCGTATGCATTTAGGCAAGCATCCCACTGTTTAGGTAGACGTCGAATGCCGTCCGAGAAAAAGTTGCGTGGCTGTTCTCTGAACCATGTGGTCACCGCTGTCTTCACGTCTGCGTCGCTGTTGAATCACTGTTTAGTGCTTTCTTCAACGGTCCGAACAAATGGAAATCACACGGGGATAAATCGGGACTATAGGCTGGGTGATGAAGAACTTCCCAATTCTTCTTTGCCAATGTTTCCTGCACAATTTTTGCGACGTGCGGACGAGCGTTGTCGTGGAGAAGAATCACACCTTGAGAAAGTCTGCCTGGTCGCTTAGCCTTGACCAACATTTGTCACCATATGCTGCCTTCATTCTCCGATGAATGTCTACTGCTTGACATCCTTCAAATGAAAGAAACTGGATCACAGCACGCTGATTCACTTTGGACGGGTTCGGAATCACACCCGCCATATTGTTAACAGTCTTCTGCAGCACATATGCATGCTGGGAAGATGAACACGTGACCGTATGTAAATTATTGGATACTCATTACTAGTGCAAAATGTCATCAATATCAGTGCGCTCTATCACGCGTGGTGTAACAAGTCCCGTTTTCATTTGAACACGCCTCGTATATTCTTAATTGTTCCTGTTTTCACCTTGGTTTTGCTGTATTTTGTTTCACGTTACAATTTATTTCAAAAATACAAGATGAACAATAATCTGGAGCTGGAATTAGAAGTCACAGAAATTCTTTATATACAGTATAAATGATAAAGAATAAATATAATTTGGAATTTTAAAAAGTGTTGTTAAATATGGAAATTTGTTATATAAGGATGTGTTATAGAGGGTTTCTACTGTACTACTCAAATATTTATGACAAAAATTGTTTTATTTTGGTACAGGAGCCAAACAATGCAACCTCTGAAGACTTGAATAAGCGGCAACTGTTCTCTGAAGACTACTACAGACAACTCCATGACCTGGGGATCCTAGTTGATGGTGTTGATCTTTCTAGGGACTCTTTGAATGACCTTGATGAATTGCCTATGACATCACAGATGAATGAGAATGCAGATGGGAGCCACAAAGATAGTCAAGATTTGATTGGAGAGTATTTGAAAAGTGAGATAAGAAAAGAACAGGAGGAAAATGAGAGAGGAAGGAATGTTGAGGCTAGAGATATTATGAAAAGAGGATCAGATTTCAGAAACAGTGAGTCTGGTGATCCATTCTCCAGAGGCAGCTCACGAACAGTCGGTAGCTATAGCTTCCCTGATGATGATGATGACTATAATGACAACAGAGCTTTCAAAAGTTCTGGCAGGGGAGGCTACTCGCAGAGACAGATGGTATCTATGGGAGATAATGATGGTGAATTTAGTACAACTACTAACCGTGTTCTTCCAACTTTGCATAATGATTTAAACAATGAGCGATGGAGGTCGCGGGGAGGAGTTAGTGGTACTAGATCAGCTGTGCCAATAGGTCAGGATTATGATTATAAAGGTTTGGGGTTCCAGACCATTGGTGACATCCCACATTCAGAAAATCAGAAACGGCCAGATAGTCATGTCAGGACTGTCCATACAGGCGATTCACGTTCATCCTCTAGAGCCAGTCATTTATCTTCAGCATTAGATACATCAGCCAATCAAACATCAGAACAAGCTGTGATTAAGAAACTAATTAAAAGCACTTCTCAGGAGAGTTTTTATGATGGTGGACAACTTCCACAATCACCAAGAGATAAAACTCACTCAAAACGCATTCTACCAACACCAAGCAGTGTTGAGCCAAGCATTTCCTTCAGGGTCAAAGGAAAGAATACAAGCAGCTCTGGAACAAAATCAATGCCTGTCAAACCACAACATAGAACTGGTTCCACTGTCTCTCATCTATCAAGTAATGATTATGAAGATACTTTCATAAAGGATGAAACTGTTGATGATGTGACAGAGTATTTGGATGAATCCGCAAAAGAATTAACTAACCGATTGACGCAAGAGGCACAGAAGCGCAAACAAGCCACAGAACTTGTCCAGCAGCTTCAGAAAGATTATGGTAGTCTGCTGAATAAATATGCACTAGCAGAATTAACTATTGACCAGATGAGATTGGAAGGGAAGATAACTATTCATGCAGACTCGCCAACACCAAGTCAAGCTCGTTCTGTAGTTTTATCCCCTGTTTTGAGTCAACATGGTCAGGTTGTGTCTCTACATCAATCTCCAAGTCAAGGCGTTTTGATGACCTCACCATCACAGGGGTTGATGGGAACTGTTACTCCAATTACAGGTAAGATACTTTTGGCCATCCTACATTTCCTTACTATAATCCGCCCGTGTGTGTACAAGCGTCTGAAATGGGTGTAAAGAATAGTGACACTGTTTACCGTCTATGCATGTTGTAAGAGGTGACTAAGGAAGTTATGTGGTGGAGTTGACTATCCCATCTCATATAGGGTCAAAGTGACTAAGAAGTCATTCGAAAGTTGAATGTGTCAAGCAGAAAGTTTAATGTGTCAAGCAGAAAGTTGAATGTGTCAGCCAGAAGGTTGGATGTATCAGACAGAAAGTTGGATGTATAAGGCAGAAAGTTGGATGTATCAGACAGAAAGTTGGATGTGTCAGACAGAAAGTTGAATGTGTCAAGCAGAAAGTTGAATGTGTCAAGCAGAAAGTTGGATGTATCAGGCAGAAAGTTGAATGTGTCAGACAGAAAGTTGTATGTGTCAGACAGAAAGTTGGATGTGTCAGACAGAAAGTTGAATATGTCAAGCAGAAAGTTGGATGTATCAGGCAGAAAGTTGAATGTGTCAGACAGAAAGTTGCATGTGTCAGACAGAAAGTTGGATGTGTCAGACAGAAAGTTGGATGTGTCAGACAGAAAGTTGGATTATCAGATAGAAAGTTGGATGTATCAGACAGAAAGTTGGATGTGTCAGACAGATAGTTGGATGTGTCAGACAGAAAGTTGGATGTGTCAGACAGAAAGTTGGATGTATCAGACAGAAAGTTGGATGTGTCAGACAGAAAGTTGGATGTGTCAGACAGAAAGTTGGATGTGTCAAGCAGAAAGTTGAATGTGTCAGGCAGAAAGTAGGATGTATCTACAGAAAGTTGGATGTATAAGGCAGAAAGTTCGATGTATCAGACAGAAAGTTGGATGTGTCAGACAGAAAGTTGAATGTATCAGACAGAAAGTTGGATGTGTCAGACATAAAGTTGTGTGTGTCAGACAGAAAGTTGGATGTGTCAGACAGAAAGTTGGATGTGTCAGACAGAAAGTTGGATGTATCAGACAGAAAGTTGGATGTGTCAGACAGAAAGTTGGATGTGTCAGACAGAAAGTTGGATGTGTCAGACAGAAAGTTGAATGTGTCAAGCAGAATGTTGGATGTGTCAGACAGAAAGTTGGATGTGTCAGACAGAAAGTTGGATGTGTCAGACAGAAAGTTTGATGTATCAGGCAGAAAGTTGAATGTGTCAGACAGAAAGTTGGATGTGTCAGACAGAAAGTCGGATGTGTCAGACATAAAATTGGATGTGTCATACAGAAAGTTGGATGTGTCAGACAGAAAGTCGGATGTGTCAAACAGAAAATTGGATGTGTCAGACAGAAAGTTGGATGTATCACACAGAAAGGCACATTTATTTTATCAAAGCTATGAACCATAACATTATGCATTCCGTTCCCCATAGTATATCCTGTTAATTTACAGGAGTTTGAGAACAAATGCAGAAGAAGAAGAATTACTATAATCATCAATATCAAGCCCATAACCCATTAGGGTCATAAGGAGTGCCATTTTGGAAACATCAACACAAAAATTCAACATATGTCTTATTTTAATTAGTTTCCTCTGCAAACATCTGGTCATTGAATACCAGCACCGTGCCGTGGTGATGGGGCTTATTTCAGCCATCAGGGGCTGGAAACTAAGACTGGTCGGGCAGTCCCATTCGAGCAGGACCATAGTCCTGCCCAAGTAAGCAGAGTGCTGAAGACGGAGGCATCCAGCCAAAAGGCGCACAGATAATCAGGATGCCACGCACAAAACACAATATACTTCAAGAGTGTTCTGAGCATGAAACGCTGAGGCAGACATATTGGCCAGAGGAAACAACACTGGAATCAAAACTCTATGGGACACTGTATGAACTACAAAAGACAGTGAGTTTTATTAAGGAGACAGAATTACAGATATAGACATGTTTCAAGTGAATGAAAGAAGAAGAAGAAGAATACCAGTATGTGATTATTTCAAATGTATTTTAGACCATAATGTGGAAAAAGGGATTATTTCAGATGTATTTTGGACATAATTTGGAAAAAGTGATTTTTCAGATGTATTTTGGACCATAATGTGGGAAAAGGCCTTGGTTCATGTTTTTTTAAAAATTTTACATTGACATTATTTTGCTATTAATTAGTTACCAGTATATTCACACTTTGTATGCAAGGGACTGTGGAGTTGTCTATGTCCTGCCCTAAGGCGTAGAATCACAATATGTTCTGGTCAGATGGTTGTCATAAATTTGTTCTGGTCAGATGGTTGTCATAAATTTGTTCTGGTCAGATGGTTGTCATAAATTTGTTCTGGTCAAATGGTTGTCATAAATTTGTTCTGGTCAGATGGTTGTCATAAATTTGTTCTGGTCAGATGGTTGTCATAAATTTGATGGAAGACATGTGAATATTTCAGGTAACCAGAGATCAAGATCTCAACCTAATCTGCTTCAGGGAAGTGCAGTTTCTTTACTTCAATCTGTGTCAGGTAGTGAGTATGGTCAGCAGATGGTGTCTGAATCCAGCTTGATTATGGTCAAGGCTAATCTCATGTCACAAGTCCAGAGTATGGATGAAAGGGTATGTATAATTTTCTGTATACCGGGGTATTTTACATTTTCATTATTTCCATTCTATGGTTGTCTTGAAATGTCGATAGACCATCATCATCAAGTGCCATGCCAACTGATATAAGAAATAATAGATCTCCACAACTGTTTACACATGTTGTCATGATAGTGATAGAACCCAGAGGGAATGTGAGTTTGTCATTATTATTACATATTTCAGACAGTAAAATGTTACTTTCATCACTAGATGAATTACTTTCATCACTAGATGAATTACTTTCATCACTAGATGAATTACTTTCATCACTAGATGAATTACTTTCATCACTAGACTGTTGTTTCTCTGACATTCATTATGAGGAGAAGATTTTCTAGAGCTTCTAGTAAGTTATAGAGGATTGTTTGACTCAATAAGTAATGCCACACAGTGGACTCCAGATGATTGTTTGACTCAATAAGTAATGCCACACAGTGGACTCCAGATAATTGTTTGACTCAGTGAGCAATGCCACACAGTGGACTCCAGATGATTGTTTGACTCAATAAGTAATGCCACACAGTGGACCCCAGATAATTGTTTGACTCAGTGAGCAATGCCACACAGTGGACCCCAGATGATTGTTTGACTCAGTGAGCAATGCCACACAGTGGACCACAGATGACTGAATCAGTGAGCAATGCCACACAGTGGACCACAGATGACTGAATCAGTGAGCAATGCCACACGATGAACATTCTTCTACTCTGGAGGGGACTTAGCCATGACTTTCTTGAAATTGTGAAGCATGCTGCCAATAAAAGGATTGATTTCCTTCCAATAGTCGAAGACATGAGTCTTCAGCAGGCTTCATAATACAGGAGATCATGAGGTGAGGTGGTCAATTCCACATTCAGCCTCTTTAGTTGCTACTTATGGCAGACTTCAGGGTTACTATCCTTTACATCCTTTTGTAAGTCTATGCAACACAATGGCAGACTTCAGGGTTACTATCCTTTACATCCTTTTGTAAGTCTATGCAACACACTGGCAGTCTACAATATTGAAATGTTCTTGATTCTTGATTAGAAACTGTCCTCACAGTACGTGGGGCATTCCCATATGTGCCTGGTATTTTGCTTTAGAACCATATCTCTTCATAAAACACAAGATACTTGTCAACTTGGTAATGTGACAAACTACACAAGTCACCAATAAAGGCATTAAAATCCTTACAAGAACAGAAGGGACACACAGAGCCAGATAAATATATTTATAAATTATAATCATTCAACACAATTAATAATTAATTAATAAATAAACACAATTAATTCACAATTTAAATTAGTAAGTAATTCACAATTAATCAATAATTCACAACTAATCAATAATTCAAGCTCTTGTCCCTTTTAAAGGCAAGCCCTGTAGATAAGCAGGGGGTTTGGAGTGTTCAACCCCCCCCCCACCTTTTAGCAAAAGAACAACTTTTAGTACTAGGAATTTAGTACTAGGAACAAGCCAACAAGTGGGTAAAATACTTCCATTAAGGATTTTTTTACAAGGAAGCATCAAACTTCTCACTAAAAAGGAGGGATTACAGGCAAATATGAGTGAATGCCGTAAAAAATTTTTTACACCATTGTCTTTCTGAAAATTTGTCTGTGGCCCTGCTTAGATGTTAACATATTATTGGGAACGTATGTCACAGACAAGGATTTTCCATTTCTATCTATCCTTGGATATTTTTTCAGCTTCATTCCATGTGATTCTCATCTCTGTCGAGTCCTTCATGGTCTCTTTCTTCCATATGTTTCTAGGTCTTCTGTGTTTTCTTTTTAGCTGTGTGTTCCATGTTATCAATCTTCTATCTTATCTTCACCTGCTTTTCAAAATGTAGATCCAATCTGTTTCCATTTTCTCTCCTTAATTTAGGTCACCAGATCTTGGTCTAGTTAGTTAGTTAGTCATCGGATCATCATCACTGCAAACTGGACACATCCATAGTTGCTCCGATCTCTCCTTGAGTGTATCCGCCATCACACTTCTGCTGACAGTACCGGTCCTATGCTGGTTGACCATCATTCTTCTGCGCCATCCAAAATGTTCACCTCTAGCAACACCGCATTTCAATCCCTGATCTTTAATCCTAGCCATTGAAAAGGAATCATCATCCACATTAGTCTCACTCTCGCGTGTTATATCTTTTAAGGAGTTTAAAACGTCAGCGCGATCCATTGCCCCATCGCCCTGTGCCACAATCGCACATGATGCCAGGTGATCCGCTCTTTGATTGCCTCGAACGCCCACATGTCCCGGCACGAAAATAAATGTAACCGCTTTCAAGCTCGCATTTCTCAAGGCCTCAATCCACTGTTCGCAAACGAGACCCACTTGTACCTTCTTAATCATACTCATAGAGTCACTCAAGATGCAGACCTGCGTTACCTTCTGTGTGCGTAGCCACTCAAATCTTGGTCTGTTTTCCTCCATATCTTTTCATCTTGTCCTGTCACCTAATAGGACTATTTAGTATAAATATATTCAGGAATTTACTGTTGCTTTCTGGACAGTCTTGATGTATAGTTATCTTGGTGTAACATTTTCTGTAAGGTGTATCACTGTCTGAGTCATAAAACCAGTTTTGTGCCTCGCTGGTGGTGGTCATCGTCTCATGGATATATCAGGTTTGAGTCTTATGTTCAAACTTCTACAATTATTCCTATGGTTTTATGTTTAGTATTAAATGTGACAGTGTGATCATAAGGATGTTTAAAATGTGACAATGTGATGATAAGAATGTTTCAAATGTGACAATGTGATGATAAGGATGTTTCAAATTGTGCACTGCAGCTGGAATCATTCTGTGCTCTAATTGATGGAGGTGATCTGACCTTGGAGAAACAAGAAGAAATGTTCGAGCAGATTAAAGGTGACCATGATCAAGTGAGACGGACATATCTTCAGGTTAAAGATGAGTACAACGTATTGAGGCGATCCGGAGCTTTGAACTTAGATTCCCAGAATTTTGATCAGAATAAAGAGTTGGAAGGACATCTATTCAGGTCAGTTGAGGGAAGGATGTATGGATACAGTATATTAATTAACGGGTATGGGAGGTGTGTATCTCAGGGTTAGTGTGTGTCCTAGGTTTTAGTGTGTGTGTTACCCAGCAGGTGTATATCTCAGATATAAGATGTACAATTAATTTTGTGGATTGAAAAGTGTACTGTGTGGAGTTTGTACAGAAAAATTTAAAGATTAGTCTGTAGTTACAGCTAAATGTTTGTAGATTGTGATATTAGTCTGTAGTTACAGCTAAATGTTTGTAGATTGTGAGATTAGTCTGTAGTTACAGTGAAATGTTTGTAGATTGTAAGATTAGTCTGTAGTTACAGTGAAATGTTTGAAGTTGTGAGATTAGTCTGTAGGTTTAAGTTGCAGCTAAACGTTTGTAGATTGCGAGATTAGGTTTTTTTGGTAACCTATTCTATTCAGGATGTAGCCATCAACCAAGCATTTTTTGGTTGTAGTGATTTTCTGGGCAATATAAATACATTCAGTAGTTTGCTATTTCTTTCTGAATGGTTCAGATGCTCAAATGCCTGTGGCGAAGATCAAACTCTGTACCTAAGCCATCACAGACGTGCTCTGTACCACTTTGCAACATTGGGTTATTGAGTGGATATTGTCACTTGTAGAGATTGCAGGTTTGAAATTGTAGATTAGTTCATTTGGGTTGTAAATTGTAGATTACTTAGTTTGGATTGTAAGTTGTAGATTAGTTAGTTTGGAATTGTAGATTAGTTAGTTTGGAAATATAGATTAGTTAGTTTGTGTTGTAGTCGTAGATGAGTTAGTTTGGGTTGTAAGTTGTAGATTAGAGTTTGTAGAATAGAGGTTGGTTTTTGAAAGTTGTAGACTGTACTGTGTAAGTCAGAGTTTTTGTGTCATACGTTGTACGGGTAGTTTCGAAATATTAGGTCCCTAGGTCCTACATTGTAAATGAGATATATTGGATCTCTTTGTTGTAGATTAGAGATATCAGTTTCTTTGTTGTAGATTAGAGATGTTAGGTTCTATGTTGTAGATTAGAGATGTTAGTTTCTATGTTGTAGATTAAAGATGTTAGGTTCTATGTTGTAGATTAGAGATGTTAGGTTCTATGTTGTAGATTAGAGATATCAGTTTCTATGTTGTAGATTAGAGATATCAGTTTCTATGTTGTAGATTAGAGATGTTAGGTTCTATGTTGTAGATTAGAGATATCAGTTTCTATGTTGTAGATTAGAGATGTTAGGTTCTATGTTGTAGATTAAAGATGTTAGGTTCTATGTTGTAGATTAGAGATGTTAGGTTCTATGTTGTAGATTAAAGATGTTAGGTTCTATGTTGTAGATTAAAGATGTTAGGTTCTATGTTGTAGATTAAAGATGTTAGGTTCTATGTTGTAGATTAAAGATGTTAGGTTCTATGTTGTAGATTAAAGATGTTAGGTTCTATGTTGTAGATTAAAGATATCAGTTTCTATGTTGTAGATTATAGATATCAGTTTCTATGTTGTAGATTAGAGATGTTAGGTTCTATGTTGTAGATTAGAGATATCAGTTTCTATGTTGTAGATTAGAGATATCAGTTTCTATGTTGTAGATTAGAGATGTTAGGTTCTATGTTGTAGATTAGAGATATCAGTTTCTATGTTGTAGATTAGAGATGTTAGGTTCTATGTTGTAGATTAGAGATATCAGTTTCTATGTTGTAGATTAGAGATATCAGTTTCTTTGTTGTAGATTAGAGATATCAGTTTCTATGTTGTAGATTAGAGATGATAGGTTCTATGTTGTAGATTTAAGATGTTAGGTTCTATGTTGTAGATTAGAGATGTTAGGTTCTATGTTGTAGATTAGAGATGTTAGGTTCTATGTTGTAGATTAAAGATGTTAGGTTCTATGTTGTAGATTAGAGATGTTAGGTTCTATGTTGTAGATTAGAGATGTTAGGTTCTATGTTGTAGATTAGAGATGTTAGGTTCTATGTTGTAGATTAAAGATGTTAGGTTCTATGTTGTAGATTAGAGATGTTAGGTTCTATGTTGTAGATTAGAGATGTTAGGTTCTATGTTGTAGATTAAAGATGTTAGGTTCTATGTTGTAGATTAGAGATGTTAGGTTCTATGTTGTAGATTGTTAATTTATATGTGATCTGTAATTCTTACATAATGTGTTTCAGATTAGGAATGAGGTTTGATGAAGTTCATGAAAGAGTGGAAAATAATCTGAAAGAAGGAACAAGTCAAAGACTACCTTTTCATGCTAGTGGAGATAAGAAGAAAATGAATGGTAAGAACAGAAAAGGTCAGAGCAATAAAACAAAGTAGAATGAAGTACAGTATACAGACATGAAGACGACATTGAGACAAGCATTATGACTGACATAAGTACAAAGATAAGATTAACTGCAAACTGAGAAATAAATTAATAGATTGGTAGATTGTAGACATGAAGGCCTAGCAGACTTTTATTAGTATAAAACATTTCTTCATAGCACAGAAGACTATTTCTTAGTGTAAAAAAAGGTTTTCTCCTGGCACAAAATGGTTTTGCTAATTTACGGTTTCTCCTTGGTACCAAGTTTGTATTTAAGGGGAGATGTTCTTCTTCTTCGGCGATCATTACTCCGTCAGGTTGGGACTCTGGATTCTATGATATAGGCTGCTGTCTGTTTTAGAGTTTCCACTGTGCCATACAGTTTCTCTTCGATGCTGATTGGGGTGGACCATGTCTTGTTTCTCAGGTCTGCATGCTGGGGACATTCTTGTAGGATATGTTCTGCTGTCATGTTTGCAAGGCTGCAATGGCAGAGCCCAGTTGTACCTATTTTGAATTTGGTGTACAAATGATGTCTCATTTTGTTGTGATCAGTTCTGAGGCGCAGCAGGATAACCTGATCTCTTCTGGACAGTTGGTAATACCCATCATCTGCATTATATTTGGGGTGGTCTTTTTTCCACTTTTTATTATAGTTGCCTTTAATGATGGTCTTCACTTCTTTATAACTGACCAGATAGTCTTCTTAAGGTAAATTCCCTCCTTCTTTGGCCAGTCTATCTGCAACTTCATTCCCTTCAATGTTACAGTGTGACGGTATCCACTGGATCACTACTCTTTGGAAATTATTGTACAACTGAACTAGAACTGCCCTCAATTCATTCAGTTCGGTGTTCTTGTGCAGCTTCAGTGCTGTTATGACAGAAAGTGTATCTGTTAGTAGTACAATATTCCTGTGCACTTGTTCTTTGTGTTGTAAGATCATTTCTGCTGCTTTCTTGAGAGCTTCAATTTCTGCTTTAAAATTGGTTGAGAGCTTGCTTGTAGCTATGGCTAGAGTAACATCTTCCCCGTATTTTAGTCTGAAGGTCACTCCTCCACCTCCATTCTCAATTGCATTTGTGGCCGAGCCAGCTGTATAGGCATGAGTCCTTGCATCTTGTGGGTAATTAACTGCGATGTGTTGTTCTGTGATACGCTTTCTCTCCAATTCTGTCTGAGTTTCTTTCTTTTCTATACCTTCTTTTTGTTCTTTTAGTTGTGGGAGTCTGTATGCCAAATGAGGGAATGGTACTGACTAGTTGTATGGGCCTTGGTTTCGCTTGTCCTATAGTTGTTGCCTTTTGTATCAGTTTTTTTTCATTTGCTGAGAAGTTGCTCCTCTCCAGCCTGCTTTTGCCATAGCCATTAATTCTTTGGTGCATAGGGTGATTCAGGAGTCTCTTGTATTTTTCTGCTTGTTGAACTACTAAAGGAATGGACAGGACAAGATATTTTCACACTCATCCTCATCGCTGAGGATATAATTCGCTGAGGATATAATTCGCTGGAGGACTATGTACTAAAGCATCAAATGTGGTACCCCTACAACCCGGAATGGTTACAGGTTTATTGATATTGATTGATATATATATATTTATGTTATTACATACATATTTTGTCAGTCCGGACCAAGTTGTTATAATGAGATTTTGCTGTAATAATAAACTAGTAAATCAGAAGATAAACATCTCCCTTAACTGCCTCCCCCCTCTGCCCAAAACAAATGATTAGCAAATATTAATCAAAATGAAGTGATTCCATTTTCTTAGGTGAGGTTCTTCTTCTTCTTCTTCTTCTTCTTCTTTTTCTTCTTCTGCATTAGTTCTTAAACTCCTGCAGATTAGCAGGATGTAGTCAGGAGAATGGAATGCGTTGTGTCATGGTTTACAGCATTGCTGCAATATCTACGCCTTTCGGCCTGACACATCCAACTTCAGCATGGCTTTGGGTCTTGAGCCTATATAGGATGGGACAGCCAACTCCATCCCATAACCTCCTTAGTCGCCTTTTACGAAATGCGTGGAAGGTAAACAGTGTTGCTATTCTTTGCTCCACTTTCGGGCCCGGCAGACACAGGCGAAAGGTGAGGTTCAGGTTTATATCATGTGTTTACTTGGACATTGTGTGTTTGGGAGTGTGCACGTGTATGTGCATGGGTGCCATTTCTATTTAGATATACCAGGCAGTTGTAACTGTTTAAACCAAATGTTTGCTAATAAAAATAGGCAATAAAATGATTAAACTCCTAAATTGTGTACAAAAGTGACCAAACTCCTAAATTGTGTACACAAATAACTGAACATCGAATCAGACAAGCTTGAATTTAGTGAAATACTTTATCACAAGTGTTTTCACTATTACTGCTGCACTCTCCACCTTGTCAGTATCCTCTGACAGTTTAGTTATTATTTTTTTTTGTAAGAGACAAACTCTCCTTTATCAAATTGTGCCTATGATCCTACTTGGTAAAAAATGTTTTCTCTTGGTACAAAATGTGTTCTCTTGGTACAAAATGTTTTCTCTTGGTACAAAATGTGTTCTCTTGGTACAAAATGTTCCTTGTTAATCATTTCCAATCCAACTGATTTACCTGTTAAGACAATCATAATTTTCTATTCATGTCTAATATCTGATCAAATAGTACACATAAGAAAGCAACTGATTCTGTGGTCATTTGTCGCAGCCAATTAGCAAAAACTTTGTACCATTCTTTCCTTGGACCAAACTGGGAGTCGATGTGTACTAAAATGTGTACTCTTGTTTCATTTCATATTCACTTAATGATCTTTAGTATTTAACTTCTAGGAAAGTATCCAGGTCTTGTACTGTTACAGAGAGGTACAGAACTCATCTTTGATGACTAAGGTACATATTTCAAACACCGCAGCGGGTAACTGTACACCCACACCTTTCAAAATAGAGTGGCAGCCTACTGAACATATCTATATTGCCTTATATTTATAGAAAATTATTACAGTCAGAAAATGCAGGGTTGATGGCTATATCCTGAATAGGATATTCTACCAACTTTGAAGTACTCATGCTGAAGTCAGATGTGTTGAACTGAAAGACCCAGGTATTGCAGCCAGGCTGCTACTGTGACACAAAGCAGATTTTTTTCTCTGGATTACATCCTGCTAATCTGTAGTTGTATGAGTCAGGCTGCTACTGTGACACATTTTTTTCTCTGGATTACATCCTGCTAATCTGTAGTTGTATGAGTCAGGCTGCTACTGTGACACATTTTTCTCTCTAGATTACATCCTGCTAATCTGTAGTTGTATGAGTCAGGCTGCTACTGAGACGCATTTTGTTCTCTGGATTACATCCTGCTAATCTGTAGTTGTATGAGAATCCATGCAGCAGAGTAAGAAGTAAGAAACTCTGTGTACAAAAGATGACAGAATTTAGGTATTATTGTGGATGAAAATGGGGGCCACTGTAGCTCAACGGTTTGTTTACTGGCTACCCAGTCCCGTGACTCAAAGTTCAATTCACAGTTTAAATGGAAATGTTTTTAAAAAATCACATATATCTTCAAGGTCAACTCTGCCTTAGGTAATGGGTACCAAGTCTCCTTGGAAAAAAAAGGTGGCAGGCATGATGCTAACCACTTTATTCCTAGTTGTGCCATTTGTTAATGAAAAACATGGACCTAATACCATATTCCCCATTATGCCTCAAGACATGAAAAAGGTAACTTCACTTACTTTTTCATTTTTTTAATGATTAACACAGAATGAGCTTTTCTGAATTGGAATTTACTCCAATTGAGAGTTTACACCAATTCAAATTAGGTACAACTGACTTTTTCCATTGCAACCTGGCAAATAATGACAATGTAACATATTATATATATAGCATGATAAGACTGTCCCCAATATTAAGGAGAAAAACTTGTCCACCCTAATCAGCTTTGAAAAGAAGCTGTACTGCAATGCTGAAACCCTGAAGCAGACAGCTGATTATGTCATAAAATTTGTAGTCCCAACGAGACTAAGAGATGATCACCAAAACAGAAGAATAATTGGCATCTGTGGTAAGGATGTTCTGTTTATCTGTTTATTTTGTGACTCGATGACTGATACAAGCGTGATGAAGAAGAATAATTGCCTTGTAGGATAAAAGTTTTATCATGAAACAGTTTTATGTTTTCTAGTAGTGTTGCCAATGTTTGAACATTTCAGATGGCATTAATGGAAATAATTTGACAAATGAGCCTGTAGACAACATTGACTCAACTGGCATACAGGGTTCAGGTAATGCAAACCGTGCAGATTCTGTGGATACCTTGGAGATGTTCAACTTGCAACAGCGAGTTCACGAGCTGCGAGAGGAGTACAATGCAAATATGGATATGTACAGAAAAATGAAATATACATCCAACACACCAGAGGGAGAGAGGCAGGTGGAGCATATTGTTAGGGTGAGTTTCAGGTTTATATAATGTGTTTACTTGGCGGTATGTGTGGGTACATGTACATGGGGATGATGTGTCTATTCAGGATTACCAGATAGTTGGAACTGTTTAAGGCCAAATTTAGGTAAAATATATCCTAAAAAATGACACAATTCTTACATTGTGTACAAAAATTATTGAAAACATGAAAACAAGCCTGAATTTATTCATTGAAATATTTAATTATAATAATTGCATCTAGGATATAATGTAATTCTGTAAATAAACATTCTGTTTCTTGGTTTCGCATTGACAGCAGTACCAAAACAATAAAAAAATCTACCAATCACATGTTGCTTGTGTGACCATATTTTACATACTTTCATCAATGCAAACAATATCCAATTGGCCAAAAATACAAAAGTGACCAAAATATACATTTTATTACCAGAAAATTTCAAAATGACAACATTAAAAAAAATTGCCCATGAATGGCCAAAAATTGCCCAACCTTGTGTCTGCAAGTATACTTTTTTCTTCTTCTTAGGAGTTATATCTACCTGTGTGTGTGTGTGTGTAATTGTGTATACCAGTTGAGCGTGTTCATCTGTGTGTGTAACTGTGTATTCTAGTTGAGTGTGTTTATCTGTGTGTGTGTGTAATTGTGTATTCTAGTTGAATGTGTTTATCTATGTGTGTGTGTAACTGTGTATTCTAGTTGAGTGTGTAATTGTATATTCTAGTTGAGTGTGTTTATCTGTATGTGTGTAATTGTGTATTCTAGTTGAATGTGTTTATCTATGTGGGTGTAACTGTGTATTCTAGTTGAGTGTGTTTATCTGTGTGTGTGTGTAATTGTGTATTCTAGTTTAATGTGTTTATCTATGTGGGTGTACAATCTAACTAAAGCCCTACCTAACTAAAGCCCTAGCTAACTAAAGCCCTACCTAACTAAAGCCCTACCTAACTAAAGCCCTACCTAACTAAAGCCCTACCTAACTAAAGCCCTACCTAATCATTTCATCTTTGAATAAACACTGAAATTGGGTCATAACGTCTTGCTCTGTATACAAGCAAATTTGTGTCCATGCGGATTATTGTCTGCTCTGTTAAGAGGATTAAGTTCTGAGTTATGATAGCAGATTATCATCAGCCTACTCAGGACAAGTCCATAAGTGCACCGATCCATGTCTCAATAAATCCATCAGATTGTAGCGGCCACCAGTTCCAGTTTGATGTTGATTTATGAGTCTCTTCATATATCTATTATGGTTCTCTGTACAGGCTGTTCAAATCTTTGCACCAATCACACACAGTAAGGAGAGTGGCCATGATTCATACTTTTGAAAATTTTCCAAGCAGATGGTATAGTTAATGCATCAATACCTTAATGCATTAACTATGTCAGATCGATCCATTAGTATATCTATTTACACTAATGCGTTGCTCATCACTGTATCGGCTTGCTCATTACTCTTAACACCCGCATGTCCTGGCACAAAAATTAAGGTAATCTTTCTGGTCATAAATTGTCTTAATAACTCCACCTGTTAATGGTGGATGACTCTCACTTCAATGTTGCAGAACATGTTTATTGAGTGAAGGGTTAAACGTTGCAGAACATGTTTGTTGAGTGAGGAGTTCAACTTTGCATAACTTGTGTATTGAGTAAAGAGTAACTATGCATGGGGAATCCCCGAGTAAAATTATGTTAATCCTTTACCTCATTGAGAAGTCTATATTTAGACATTTGTTTTTCAATTCATAATTTTCCTTTTTCTTCTTTTATAATCAATTTCTATGCATCTATATTGATCATATATAGTTTGGTTTTTCAAAAGTTTAGTTTAGTTCATTGTAGGTTCCCTAAACTTTAATTGCAGAGACACTTTGTGATTCAGATTGTCATTCTGTAAACTTCTGTGGAAGTTGGGATAGCCCTATGGTCTAATGTCTATGTTGTTACTACTCAGATGCTCCCTATGGAGTCACTAGTGCAGATTCAGCCTTTAAATGACAGTGTCCTGTTTTCGGTTGAAATATTTTGACTTGTTAATTTTGTTGATGTTTAATGCTGAGATTTGTAGTTTCCTTGTAGTTATCTCCTTTTAAGTTGCATAGATGATGTTTTTAACAGAAACATTGCAACTTTAAACTTTAAGTTGTGTAGCACTGATAGAGGTTTTAGTAGTAGCCTTGTATAGATTGTTGTTTGTTTCTTGTAGTTGTTGGTTCATAATCATTCTTAAACTCCAGCTTTCTTGATTTTGTAGCAGGATAATGGTCCTACTAGTTTCCAGCAGGACATAGTCCAGAGAGCAGAGATGGGATACATTGTTGTTTTATTTGTGCGAAAAGCCTATCACATCTGAGTTTCGTGGAAATAGATTGTTTTAGCTGAAACTTTAACGTGTGTAGGACTTCGGAAGATTCACTATTAACACTGTACATTACTTACCTCCAGTCTTCGACCCCCTCTGAGTAGAAGGCTCCTTCAATAGGCATTGCACTAAGCCAAAAGCTGAAGTCTCCTGGGTATGAAAGAAAGCTCAGAAAAACCACCCCACTGCACACAGGAAGTAAGAGCTAATCACTCACAATTCATGGATTTTTTAAACAAACAACCTCCAGTCTTGTATCTTAAATTTTTTTCCAATGTCAGTATCAAATTAAAACATATTTCCTGTCCTACATCACACAGTTATATTGTCAACAGTACTTTGTTTATTCCCCAGATGCTACATCACACAGTTATATTGTCAACAGTACTTTGTTTATTCCCCAGAGACTCAATGAAATCTGCACTGACATGCCAGATATGTTTAGACTTTCACCAGAGATCCAAGCCAGGTAAGCTATCTCGATATGTCACTAAAGAGAATATGTGGATGCCATCATCATCATCATCAGGTGCCATGTCGGCTGGCATAGGTGATCATGGTCTCCACAGCTCTCTATCTCCAGCATTATGTATCAAGATCAATTTTGTTTCTCTGCCGTGCCAAGTTGTTAAATTGTCTCACATTGTTCCCCTCTATCTCTGTTGTCCCCAATCTTGCTTGTTATGACTGTGCTCTCCAAACCTTATCTCATAACGTAGTGTTGAAGAGAAACTGTATGGCACAGTGGACACTTTAAAACAGACAGCAGCCTATATCATAGAATCCGAAGTCCCAACCTGACTGAGTAATGATCGCAGAAGAAGAAGAAGATCTCATAACGTGGTCAAAAAATGAAGATTGTCTTTTTCTTACATTATTGACTAAGCTCCATCTTGCATTTGATTGTTTCAACACCTCCACATTAGTTTTTCTGGCAGTCCATGGTATTCTCAGCATTCTTCTGTACAACCACATCTCTACTGCTTCTAATTTCCCAATTTCTTGTCCAAGAATCACATCCATATGTTAGAAGTTATATAGCACTGCATAACTCTCTTTTTCACCTCTGATGACAAGGTCATATTTTGAAATATATTTTTAATTTTTCTGAATGTTGTTTTTTCCTGCCATATTCTGCTTATGATTTCAGTTGAACTTCTTCCATCTGCTGTAATTGTTGTACCTAAATATTTGAATTGGTGCACCTGTTTTAATACTATATCATTCACTTTGATCTTGCACGCTCTGAAGATATCAGATGGGAATATTATTATTATTAAAGTTAATGTCCATGGAACTTTGACATCTCTGAAGATATCAGATGTGGATATTATTATTATTAAAGTTAATGTCCATGGAACTTTGACATCTCTGAAGATATCAGATGTGGATATTATTATTTGGGTGACATATTATTTTTCAGAACATAGCCTTCTTTATGGATGCCCTGAACAACTCACAACTCTGGATGATTGACCTGCTGCAGCCATGGACAGTTTAAACAATCTAAATTGTATAAATCATTGTTGTTCTGGGTGTTATGGATGTAGAGATAAAGTAGGATGTCAGAGATGAATATACTAGATATAATAAGTAGTATTTAGTCAGGATGTCAGAGATTAATATTCCGTTACTAGATATAATAAGTAGTATTTAGTCAGGATGTCAGAGGTGGATATACTAGATATAATAAGTAGTATTTAATCAGGATGTCAGAGATTAATATTCTGTTACTAGATATAATAAGTAGTATTTAATCAGGATTCCAAAGATGAATATACTAGATATAATAAGTAGTATTTAATCAGGATGTCAGAGATTAATTTTCTGTTACTAGATATAATAAGTAGTATTTAATCAGGATGTCAGAGATTAATTTTCTGTTACTAGATATAATAAGTAGTATTTAATCAGGATGCCAAAGATGAATATACTAGATATAATAAGTAGTATTTAGTCAGAATGTCAGAGGTGGATGACTGTGACATAAAATAAAGCTGTGGTCAGGATTTGATATTGTATTCCTGTATTGTGTAATAATTAAAATATGTTTTATCTGCAACATCTTCCCTTGCTGCCATTGTCAAGACGAGACCAAATGCTGAGAGACAACAAGCTGAATGTTAATGAACGGAAACTTTCTGTGTAAGTGCAAGTAGTTTGTGTCACTGCTGTTTGTATCTAGTAGATCTGTCAGATGTCTGAGACACTTCCTTGTGTTCAAAGGGTCATGGGTTAGGTACTGATCTGGGATGTCTTGTCTACAAGTGCATTTTTAGTTTTCTGGGGATTTTTGGTTCAGCTGCAAAGTCATATGCTCTGAGCAGGTATTTTATAACAGAAAAAACTGCAGCAACACTATATCCAGTGAAAGTTGTTAAGTTCATGTGGAGATTTATGTGATGGTTTATATAGGGGTTGTGTAAAGGTTTATGGGGAGATTTATGTAGAGGCTTATAAGGAGATTTGTGGAAAAAATTGTGGAAAGATTTTTGATGACTTATGGAGAGATTTGTGTAGAATTTCATTAGGCGATGTGCATGAATGTGTATGAGGAGATTTCATGAATATGGATGGGGAGATACATGGAAGTATATGGGGAGATTTTTACGTATGTGAATAGGAAGATACATGAAGGTTTATGTGGAGATTTGTGTGGATGTGTATAGGAAGATTTGTGGAGGTTTATGATGAAGCATGGAAATTTATGGGATGGCATGTGGAGATTTTTCTGGATGTTTTATGTTGAAGTTAATGTGTATATTTTATGGAGATTCGTGGCATTGTTTGTCTTTAAAGTAACATGTATTAAAATATCATGTATTAAAGTATCATGTATTCAAATATCATGTATTAAAGTATCATATTAAAATATCATATATTAAAAAGACTTAGAAAGCTATGGCTGAAATTTTCTGAGTGATTGTTACTGCTGATTCAAATATTAATTAATACATTTGATTGTGTTGCTTACTTGAGTGATTGATGAATAGTAAGATCAATTGATTCATGCAGGTTGGAGAAACTGAACAAACGACAAGAAGAAATGAAACAGCAGAGAGAGTCACCTGTCTCACACTCAGCAAGAGGAAGTCATTCTAGCATTCCACATAGTCCTTTGGTGAGAGTATTACACACACAAAAACTGTAGGTCTTATATGAAAAATTATCATTACAAACATAAACAAACAACAATAAGATATATCGAGACGACACATAGCTACACCAGAGAATATATTTAGATGGCGTATAGCTGCATATATATATATAATATATTGTGACGATATATAGCAGCATATATATATAATATATTGTGACGATATATAGCTGCATATATATATAATATATTGTGACGATATATAGCTGCATATATAGGATATATTGTGACGATATATAGCTGCATATATAGGATATATTGTGACGATATATAGCTGCATATATAGGATATATTGTGACGATATATAGCTGCATATATATATAATATATTGTGATGATATATAGCTGCATATATATATAATATATTGTGACGATATATAGCTGCATATATAGGATATATTGTGACGATATATAGCTGCATATATAGGATATATTGTGACGATATATAGCTGCATATATAGGATATATTGTGACGATATATAGCTGCATATATATATAATATATTGTGACGATATATAGCTGCATATATAGGATATATTGTGACGATATATAGCTGCATATATAGGATATATTGTGACGATATATAGCTGCATATATATATATAATATTGTGACGATATATAGCTGCATATATATATAATATATTGTGACGATATATAGCAGCATATATATATAATATATTGTGACGATATATAGCAGCATATATATATAATATATTGTGATGATATATAGCTGCATATATAGGATATATTGTGACGATATATAGCTGCATATATATAGGATATATTGTGACGATATATAGCTGCATATATAGGATATATTGTGATGATATATAGCTGCATATATATATAATATATTGTGACGATATATAGCTGCATATATAGGATATATTGTGACGATATATAGCTGCATATATAGGATATATTGTGACGATATATAGCTGCATATATAGGATATATTGTGACGATATATAGCTGCATATATAGGATATATTGTGACGATATATAGCTGCATATATATATAATATATTGTGACGATATATAGCTGCATATATAGGATATATTGTGACGATATATAGCTGCATATATAGGATATATTGTGACGATATATAGCTGCATATATAGGATATATTGTGACGATATATAGCTGCATATATAGGATATATTGTGACGATATATAGCTGCATATATAGGATATATTGTGACGATATATAGCTGCATATATAGGATATATTATTAAAGTGAAATAAGTACTCATCCCTAGGACATATTGCACGTGTAATGCTGGGGCCCAAAAGGGGAGCAAAGAATAGCAATACTGTTTACCTTCCATGCATGTCATAAAAGGTGACTAAGGAGGTTATGGGATGGAGTTGGCTGTCTCATCCCATATAGGGTCAGAGACCCAAAGCCATGCTGAAGTCGGATGTGTCAGGCTGAAAGGCGCAGATATCGCAGCAGTGCTGTAAACCATTACACAACGCATTCCGTTCTCCGGACTACATCCTGCTAATCTGCAGGAGTTTGAGAAAGAAAGCAGAAGAAGAAGAAGAAGAACTAGGACATATTGAGGTGATGCATAATTACACACCAGTAGGACATATTGATATGATACAAAATTGCACACCAGTAGGACATATTGAGGTCAGACATACCACACAGACATTTAAAGGTTTTAACATAATTTTGACATCACTATGACAAATTGAGGTCATACATAATTTAACATCACTAGGACATATGAAGATCATATCACTAGGACATATGAAGATCATATCACTAGGACATATGAAGATCATATCACTAGGACATATGAAGATCATATCACTAGGACATATGAAGATCATATCACTAGGACATATGAAGATCATATCACTAGGACATATGAAGATCATATCACTAGGACATATGAAGATCATATCACTAGGAAATCTTGAAATGACATTTCTAGGAAATATTGGAGAAGTAGGAATATATATATATATAGAGTACCCAAGCAAATTTAGTGACACAATCAAAGTACATACAGGGAAATTCTGTCATAACTACGATGCAGAAATACAGGCAATCACTGTAGCAAACAAATAAGCTGCTGAGCACCAATCTCGGTTCAGAGCCTGTAGTATTCTTGACAGATGCATGATCAGCACCCCACGTGCTCCAGTCCAGAAAACTATCAAATCTGCAAATAAGTGTAAAGTAGCTATGCAGTGGAATATCTGGAAACAAGATAGCAGATCGTCTGACTGAAGAGAGAGCTGCTGCAGATTGACCAGATGTGTCAATAACCATTAAAAGAAATAAATGATCAAGGCAATTAGAAAGCCAATTCCAACACAGGATGACTACCAAATTATGAACAGACCATAACAAGTTGTCATTCTGCGCCTGAGAACAGGACACAACTGACTCCGCAACCACATGATATACAAAGTTTGAAATTGGCAACATAGCCATGTGTATATTTGTACAGCATGGGGACAGGCACCTCAGACACCAGAGCATATTCTTCAGAAATGCCCAGAATATGAAATGTTGAGGCAAATACACTGGCCCAGAGAAACAGCAGGGGAATATAAAAACTCTTTGAACCTCTGTATGAGTTACAAAACACAACCAAGTTTATAGAAGACACAAAACTTCAGATATAAGAATATTCCAGACGAACGAAAGACGACGAACACTATTAGGACATATCAAGGACATACATAATTTAACACCACTAGGACATATTGAGATCATATATAATTTAACACCACTTGGACATACTAAAATTATTTATAACAATACCTCATTAAGACATATTGATGCCATACATAACTGCGTATCACTAACCACTTAGACATATTGATGTGACTATTATAACTCATCATCAGGTGCCGTCTCCGCAACGAAGGTTGGCTGCAACAGACCTCCAACATCCTGTCTCTTGTTTTGGTGGTGCACTCTGCTAGACTGTAACCTGTCCATCTTGTGTGATGTTACTCTCCCACTTGTATCTCTGCCTACCCCTAGCTCACCTCCCTTCGACTTTACCCTTAAGTAAGGTCTTCAACAAGGTGTAATGTTTTTTAATGTGTCCAAAATATTTTATTTGTTAGATCTTTATTTCCTTTAATAATTATTTCTTCATATTAAGTGTTATTAGAACCTCTTTGTTTTCTTCTCTTTCCATGATGTCTCCCTATTCTTCTATATATCCACATTTCAATGGTATCAATTCTAGACTACCGGTATTATACAAGATGATAATGAAAAAGAGACCTGAAAGTGTTTGACGATTTCTCTATTTTAAAAAGAAACAAAATTTTTTTTCTCCATTTCAAATATGAACAAGTTTCGATTATTCTAAGATTTGATTCACTATTTCAAATAACAAAAAAAGTTTATATTTTAAATTATATTCTCTATTTTAAATATGTAAAATGTACCTATTATTTATTATTTTGATATCTATTTCAAATATGAAAAATGTTACTGTTATTGTTTTATTCTCTATCTCAAATATGAAATTTGCTATAATTATTATGTTCTATATTCAAAGGATGAAAGAGTCCCTACTATATTACATCAGGGATCTCATAATTCAGATCAGGACAGTCTACGAGCCAGATTAGGTGAGGTTGAAGAAACATGTACTTTCATTATTTTAAACAGGCCAGATGTCTTGTGAACACAGTGCTCATTGCCTATAAAACAATCACCATCACTAATGGCGTAACAATCCGTCACATAACATTCACCCAGCTTTCTTTACTCAACATTCATCTCCCAACATTCATCTCCCAACATTCATCTCCCAACATTCATCTCCCAACATTCATCTCCCAACATTCATCTCCCAACATTCATCTCCCAACATTCATAATCCAAGACTTAATATACAAAAGATCTGTGTAAATATGAGTACAACTTCTATCCTTGCATAGTTTCTGCTACCACTTCTATCTCTAGTCCACAACAAAGATGTAAGGTATATTGTTGATAGTTGATATGGTTAAGGCATGGCACATAATGCGGTTGCATGGTTAAGGCATGGCACATAATGCGGTTGTATAGTTAAAGCACAGCACATGACACGGTTGCACGATTAAGGCATGGCGGGGTGCAAAGGGAACGCATTGCTCTAGGTGGACCCAGGGTTAGCAGATAACCAAGATCCCAAATGTACCTCCTCAAAGTGCACCCTGGTAACAGAAAACAGCAGCTCTAGTTGATTCTGGCCAAATCATTTTGGGATCGTGTCCGAGAATGTGGAGGTAGCAGATGGAAAGAGATTTGACTGCAAAAGAGACAAACAATATCTCCAACACCATTTGTTTCACTACATACAGCGACACTGTCAACATACAGTAACGCCTGTTAGTCCAGTCAGAACATTGGAGGGGCAGCCAATGTAAAAGGCACGTAAAGGTGGTTGCATGGAAAGAAACAAATATATGTCATAATGAGTACAATGACATAATGAAAGGGCAGAACAGCACCAGAGGGCAGCGCGAACTGCAAATGAAAAGTGAAAAGTTCCTAGGAAAGGGGAACTATAAGCTCTGTTAGATTGAGACGAGCTTCTAGTTACCTGTGATCCTTATAGACAGAGACCCAGACCTAATTGTGGGTGTTCGGAAAAGCAAAAAGATCTAAACCAACTCTAATGTCGAGCCTTCCTATACCGGAAATATGCTCGCGAAGAGAAAGGGTTCCGAACCCGATGGGCTTCGGCAAGATAGGGACAAAGATGGCAGTCCTGGCCCAACTCTACTGTCAAAATTTCCTATACCGGAAATACACCTGCAGAGAGAAAGTGTTCAGTAACTGATGGGCTCAGGCAGAAAAGGGACAACAATTTTAGCCCTGGCCCAACTCTACTGTCAAGCTTTCCTATACTGGAAATACACTTGCAGAGAGAAAGGGTTCAGTACCTGATGGGCACAGGCGCTATAGGGACAAGGTCGCTCAGCTTGAGAACGCCTTGCTCTCAAACATGTGGTGTGAGACTCAAAATTGTGCGAGGGGTTCACGATGTCTATGAATGACACCTCGAGTAGGATGGCGAACTAGCCAGGGTCCAACTCTTCTGGCGAGTTCTTCCTCATAAGCAACCAGGCTCGCAGATGAGAAATGGTTCAGTACCCGATGGACACAGGCAGAGTTTGTCCAACTGCACGAGATGGATTCATGGATGGTGGAGCACCTCGTGCCAGATAGACACGCTCGACAGGCGTCTTAGCAAAGAGGCACTACACACCAGCATGCTCAGCGACAGATAGAGGCTGTCACAGACTAGGGACCAAACCCAAAATAAAGGAATGACGAAAACGGATGTGCTGGACCTCGGACGTCCTGACCACAAGTGGCCAACCAGAGTGCAAATAATCACAGTCCTACTGTGGAACTTGCAGCACAATGTACTTCACGCTCCCCGGTGGAAATCACACGAAATATTTGTTGTGGTTATATGAGAGCGATCGCAGAAGAAGAAGAAGGCGGCATGGCACATGGCACAGTTGCATGCTTAAGGCATGGCACATGATGTGGTTGCATGGTTAAGATGTGGCACATGATGCGGTTTCATGTATAAAGCAATCTTGTTGGGAACAGCATGGGAGTGGGAGAGAGAAAATCATGCACTGGATGGACAATATCACTGGATGGACAACATCACTGGATGGACAATATCACTGGATGGACAACATCACTGGATGGACAACATCACTGGATGGACAACATCACTGGATGGACTGGGCTTTATTGAATTATGTACCGGTATATGAGGGGCATTTAGAAAGTAATTTCTTGAGAATTTTCTTCGGAATTGTTTTTTAAAAAAACATGAAAGTAATACACAGTATTGTTATATACGGAATGATATGCCCACATATTATACCTTTTAATATTAGACTTGATTTCATACAACTTCCGTGACATGGAAATAAAAAAGATGGAGCATCTGCTAGTGATCATTCGATGTGTGCACAATGCACTGAGGACCCCCCCCCCCTCTTCCAAGGGTCTTCCAGGGGAAAGGAAAGCCTCAGTGCGTTGCACACAGATCAAATGAATGCTGTGTTGTATGAGCTTTTAGCAAAAGTTAGTTTTTTTAACTAATGTATGGTTTGTTTTGTTACAAATGTGGGCATATCATTCCGTAATGAGCCCACAATATTCCTGAATATGTCATATAAGAATCTGCATTATTCAACATAATCCACCATTAATTAGTACATCTTTATGCCACCACAAAACAAGTTGTATGTATTCCTTTCTGATACCAGATTTTGTCTTGATCGTGTAGACATTTCTTCACTGCATGAATCACCCTTCAGCATCTGCAAACCTTGTCCCACAGAAAATGTCTTATTATCCAAAATTATTTTAAATCAACATTCTGTGATACATCCATCAATGGAGAAAATAATAGTGCTTCTAAATATACTTAAACTATGTCATCAATTATTACTATTCTAAACAGAAAGGAAAGGAGAATACAAAGAGTCTTTATTTGGTTAATAGGTCAGTTGATTTTCAATTTTAAAATTTAATTGATAATTGCCTTCTCTCCACATACCTTCCTCCTCCACATACGTTCCTCCACATACCTACTCTCCACATACCTTCTCTCCACATACCTTCTCTCCACATACCTACTCTCCACATACCTTCTCTCCACATATCTTCTCTCCACATACCTTCTCTCCGCATACCTTCTTCCACATACCTTCTCTCCACATACCTTCCTCCACATACCTTCTCTCCACATACCTTCTCTCCAGACACCTTCTCTCCACATACCTTCTCTCCACATACCTTCTCTCCAGACACCTTCTCTCCACATGTCTTCTCTCCCTATTCTTTCTCTCCAGACACCTTCTCTCTACATGCTCTTTTTTGTGTTCCACTTAAGAATATCTGCCCTTACACTGCATGACCAGACTGACCTCTCTATTAGTTCATCTGATCTGTTTACCTATTTGTTTAATTCATTATATGGTCAATATCCTGTTTGTATATATAAATCTTCCTATAGATGGCAGCAGATCAAGCATGAATTCCATTTTGCCCGACCGTATGAACCAACCAGCATCTCGAGGTAACAGCAGAGGTGATCAGTCTTCTCCAAATAATACAGATAGGCCTTCATCATACAGCAGTCACAGAGTTGAGGCATCAGGTCATGCTGAACGACCTTCATCAAGGTCAGGGACACAGGGAGTAGATGAATCATTTTCTGATAGGTTAGTATCAATCTTGATTAGTTATGTAAAACATAACTACCCCTAACCCTAAAACTGAATATTTAAATTAATCATTTATATAATATTTAGATTAATAAACCATAAAATACGTTGGTAGGCACTAATTGCCTA
Source organism: Meghimatium bilineatum (assembly GCA_034231615.1). NCBI lineage: Eukaryota > Metazoa > Mollusca > Gastropoda > Stylommatophora > Philomycidae > Meghimatium > Meghimatium bilineatum. The sequence goes on from CM067321.1 coordinate 9,710,201, forward strand.
CAAGACAAGAACTATGCTTACTTAGAAAATACACTTAACATAAATGGTAGGTACTTATGTAGGCCTATGCTGAAGTTAAAAGGAGATTTCCTTGACATAGGCCTAGTGCTTAAACCATTTGCCTTGCATTTGTCTTGTGAGAAGTACGATAGCACCAGGTTACAGTATGCCAGATTTGAAACCAGTTCCGAACTTGCTATCACCATGTTACAGTATGCCAGATTTGAAACCAGTTCCGAACTTGCTATCACCAGGTTACAGTATGCCAGATTTGAAACCAGTTCTAGGCAAAAAGTGCTGGATCATGATTTCTTGCGTGACACAACCATTCCTTCAGTCGATCCAGCTGTAAATGGGAAGTTGGGGAAGTAAACACAGCAAGAAGGGAACTGGCCACCCCCACCTAATAGTTGCTATGGCTTAGTACATGAAAAGTTATCTTCATCCCCGATGGAAGATTACTGACATGGGACCTACCTTTACTTACCTGTGTTCAAGAGGTTACAGGTTCAATCCTGGGCTATGGTTCTTATTTATAAATACATTTTATAGAGATCTCTGGAGATTGTCACTTGAAGTGTGCGCCACACCACTGTACACTTGTAGAGCAGATGAATAGACCTCTGAACATATTCTGCAGAGCTGTCCCCAGTATGAATAATTAAGAAAAACATACTAGTTCAATGGCACAACCCTGCATGCAAAGATTTATGGAATCAAAGAAGAGCTTCAGACAATGGTGGATTTCATCCACACAACTTGTCTGGCAGTGTTAGGCATCAAGTAGTGAACAAAAGAAAGAAAGAAAGTCACTTGAAGCTGCAGAGTTACATACTACTATAACAAAGCAGCGAACCACATACCAAAAGGAGCTCATGCCTTTTGAGCCTTTTCTCACCTCCCACGCACAACCTCCTTAACCCCATGCACCTTAGTAGTCTCCTATGACTTGCATGGCAGATAACAGCATTACTATTCTTTTCTCCCCTTTCAGGCCCCACCAGTATACACAGTGAATGATAATTATGAAAGCCCATTAAGACAGTCTCAGAATCCAAACTTGGAAAAAATAGGTAGAGATTAGCCATGTTTCTATCCCTAACAATTCAACACTAGTTGTAATACATTGTGACATACAAAGAAAGCTTTATATGTTTTCTGTTGCAGTATGTCCCGAGGTCATGACACCTTTAATCCAAGTCTGCCCAGGCCAAGAAGACATCAGCATGGAGTGAATAATCCAAAACATTCACAGGTTTGTAGATTATCTTCTCGCTTCAGTCTTAAAAGATTCTGTCACTCTTCCAATACTCAACATGTAACAACCCTGATTGAAAAGTTCTGTCACTCTTGAGTCTTCAAATGGTCAACAGGTAACACACCTGATTGAAAGTTCTGTCATTCTTCAAACAGTCAACAGACAGCAATCCTGATTGCTTCAATACTCTGTGTGACACATTTATCTTCGACTAAAATTTGTCCAGATTTGTTCTAGTACCACTTTTATGATTCTGGGTCGACTTCATAGAAGCCACTTGTGACACTTGCTCCATTGTACCTTGTGAAAATTGCTACATTGTACCTTATAACACTTGCTGCATTGCACCATGTGACACTTGCTCCATTGTACCTTGTGACACTTGCTACATTGTACCTTATAACACTTGTTGCATTGTACCTTGTGACACTTGCTCCATTGTACCTTATAACACTTGCTGCATTGTACCTTGTGACACTTGCTGCATTGTACCTTGTAACACTTGCTGCATTGTACCTTGTGACACTTGCTCCATTGTACATTATAACACTTGCTGCATTGTACCTTGTGACACTTGCTGCATTGTACCTTGTGACACTTGCTGCATTGTACCTTGTGACACTTGCTCCATTGTACATTATAACACTTGCTGCATTGTACCTTGTGACACTTGCTGCATTGTACCTTGTGACACTTGCTCCATTGTACCTTATAACACTTGCTGCATTTTACCTTGTGACACTTGCTCCATTATACCTTTAACACTTGCTGCATTGTACCTTTAACACTTGCTGCATTGTACCTTGTGACACTTGCTCCATTGACATGAGATTTAGGTAAAATTAAATCAAAAATTATTTGTACCAGCCACAAAATTTATACCAGACAAAATTAAAGTGAAGAGTGACAAAATTTGTACTGGCCAAATTATTAAAGTCAGTAAATAGGGAAGAAATTTGTACCAGTCAAAATTAAAGTCAGTAAAGAGTGCAAAATGTAGATGTGAATTTATAGAAGAGCGTTGAGAACACCATGAACAAAGAGCACAATGAAGATATATTAAAAAATTATTAATTCTAAAGAGAACAGCTCACATGCATCAGAAGACAGACGACATTCTTAGGACACAAGGATGTATTGCACTAGATCTGTTGTTGCTGGGTGTTGATTTCCTGGTGGAAGAAATCAATTTTGTTTATATTCGTTATGGTTTTTTGTTCTTAACTGTTTTTGTTGTCTTGATAAAGGTCCCAATTGGACAGACACGTTGACAATTGTATTTGTTCTTTGTATTATTGTTATTTTCTATATTTTATTATTTTATATTGATAGTTTTCTAGTAACCTATTTACTTTATTTGCATTTACCTCTATTTGTATGGTTACTGCGGCACTTCCTTTTTGTCAGTCATCCTCCGATATTTGGGTTATTTATATTCTTAGGACACAATGTGAGAAGAGCAACATTGAGCGCACATTAGGAAAACAAGCAACTTGAAAAGCGAGATAGGTAAAAGAAGACAATGGGAGAAGATGCTGAAAAGCTTGGCACTGTGGCAAGGAGGAATATCAGTATCGGAAATGATTGACAGCATGAAACAGAAGACTGGTCAGACATGACAACCAATGCCACATGGCATGGACTATAAGAGGAAGAATGAATTACTTGAGTGCTATTAATGTCATTTTCCAAGACCAGCATCCAACATGGGCATGTCTTTCCACTTTTGGCTTCATTTTCTATAAGCTTCAAATTTCATTCTGTAGGTGCCAGATGTTAGCAATGGGTACAGACTGCCACAAAATACAACTTCTGATTTAGAGAATCAGAATATGGACATTGCAGCGAGAGGTCATCAACAGAATAGTAATGTGACAGGTGCTGCTGGTTCCCTTGATGGTTATGAGGGAGCACTGGCAGCACTGCCTGGTCCGGGAAAGATGAAACAGATGACGAAGCAGAGGGCAGCTGATGATGCTGATAGTGGATTCATTGGGTCAATGGTGGGATCTGGAGTTGGTGTTCATCCTGGACAACTGCAGCAACAACAACAGCAGGAACAGCAGCAGCAGCAGAGGACACTACAGTTGACTAAAGCTGTAGACAAAAGGTGACTATCTGTATGTCTATCTGTATTTCTATAATTTGCTGAACTTGAAAAGTCTTTGTCTTGAGTAAACAGAAGACTACAGTAAAGCTATGCACCAATTGGTAAATAAATAAAGAATAAAAAATATTGATTAGCATTATCACATAGAACAATACACATAATTGACATTTCAAACAAAAAGTTCATTCTGTGTATTGTTTCACAGAAATCTGCTATTTAACCATTTTTATATATATTTCTTCTTCTTCTTATATTCAAAGCTAAAAGTTTTTACTTGATATCCCAAGACTATTTGTAAAATCTGCATGGTTTTCATGAGACTTCCACATATAGAGTTATGAATAGTTTTTTCTGTAAGGGTTTTCTTACCCTGCCATACTGTATTTAGAAGTAACTATAAAAATTGCATTTGAGAAGCTTGTCAGCAGAGGAGGTCAGCTCTACTGGGCATCTTAGCAGCTTGTCAGCAGAGGGGGTCAGCTCTACTGGGCATCTTAGCAGCTTGTCAGCAGAAGGGGTCAGCTCTACTGGGCATCTTAGCAGCTTGTCAGCAGAGGGGGTCAGCTCTACTGGGCATCTTAGCAGCTTATCAGCAGAAGGGGGTCAGCTCTACTGGGCATCTTAGCAGCTTGTCAGCAGAAGGGGGTCAGCTCTACTGGGCATCTTAGCAGCTTGTCAGCAGAAGGGGTCAGCTCTACTGGGCATCTTAGCAGCTTGTCAGCAGAAGGGGTCAGCTCTACTGGGCATCTTAGCAGCTTGTCAGCAGAAGGGGGTCAGCTCTACTGGGCATCTTAGCAGCTTGTCAGCAGAGGGGGTCAGCTCTACTGGGCATCTTAGCAGCTTGTCAGCAGAAGGGGTCAGCTCTACTGGGCATCTTAGCAGCTTGTCAGCAGAAGGGGGTCAGCTCTACTGGGCATCTTAGCAGCTTGTCAGCAGAAGGGGGTCAGCTCTACTGGGCATCTTAGCAGCTTGTCAGCAGAAGGGGTCAGCTCTAATGGGCATCTTAGCAGCTTGTCAGCAGAAGGGGTCAGCTCTACTGGGCATCTTAGCAGCTTGTCAGCAGAAGGGGTCAGCTCTAATGGGCATCTTAGCAGCTTGTCAGCAGAAGGGGTCAGCTCTACTGGGCATCTTAGCAGCTTGTCAGCAGAAGGGGTCAGCTCTACTGGGCATCTTAGCAGCTTGTCAGCAGAAGGGGTCAGCTCTACTGGGCATCTTAGCAGCTTGTCAGCAGAAGGGGGTCAGCTCTACTGGGCATCTTAGCAGCTTGTCAACAGAAGGGGTCAGCTCTACTGGGCATCTTAGCAGCTTGTCAACAGAAGGGGTCAGCTCTACTGGGCATCTTAGCAGATTCTTAGAGATAAGGAGTTAACATAGTTGGAGGAGTTTTTCTCTCACATGATGTAGTCCTATACATGTTATTGGAGAACACTAATGTGATCTTGAGGGTTGGGTTGACTTCCATCGCATACAAAAAGTGACTTAGAAGTTATGCTGAAGTTGGATGTGTCAGGTCAAAATATATAGATATCACAGTCAAGCTGTAAACTATGACAATGCTCCAGACTATATTCTAGTAACCAACAATACTCCTCCAACAACACCAAGTGACTTCATGAATATGATTTAGGAAGTCAAAACAGATGATGTATGTACGTAGTGGATGGGTGGAGTCATTGGAGAGAATTAAAATGTGGGCCACACTGCAAAAATCAAGCTTATCTTTGTCCCAGACTTCCCCGGGTGTGGAAGGAAATGAATGGGCCGACCGATTAGCTAGCCTCACCACCATAACAGATGGTCAGGCTATGGACCAAGCAGAAATACTCATTGCTCGTGAGTCAACATGATCAGATGAGCTTGAGATAAATGAGCATGAGTCAATGTTGAGAATGCATGAATTGGGAGTAAGGATAGGTGTGACCAATGAGATTTACTGAAGCGGAGATCTGAGCATCTATGGACATGTCCTGTGTATGAAGAGGCAACAGACCTAATACCTAACCAACAGGAGTTTGAGCAGAATAAACAGAAGACAAAGTAATCTGTATTTGTATGATTGTTCCAACAATATTGTGAGTGTGAGATGGACATGGTTGGAGGAGTTATTGTCCACCTTGATGTTGTCCTATACATTGAAATATAAGACAACGGGACTAAGTCAACGATTGATTTCTCAAAATATTTTGTATGAAAGGAAGTACCCCGGTAATCTTTTTATAATAATTGTCTTTGGCAAAATCATATTATTGCAACCAGGAAAGAGTGTCGTTGAACACACCAAAATATAGACTATACATTTTTTTATATAGACTTACCATACTCCCACCTTTGTTTCTAGAAAAAAATGGTATATATATATATATATAATTTGGGCAGAATTTAGATCAAAATTGATAATTATGGAGTTATTTTGCCTGAAGTGCAGAACAATCATTCTAGAAGTTGACAGTACAAGAATGTTATATGTTATGATATTTGTCAAGTGTGTACATTACATTATCTTTAGCTGCACACTTAGCTCCACATCACATTATCTTTAGCTGCACACTTAGCTCCACATGACATTATCTTTAGCTGCACACTTAGCTCCACATGACATTATCTTTAGCTCCACATGACATTATCTTTAGCTCCACACTTAGCTCCACATTACATTATCTTTAGCTCCACACTTAGTGACCAGTCCTTAGATGCTTCGGATCCATCAATGAGACGATCCAGCACTCAGCAGAGAAGAGTCAAGGCTGATAGAACAGGACGCAAAAAATCGAGAGGTAAATAATAATTAGGTGATCAAATATCAATGAAAGTTGCACGCTGTTTAAAAAGGTCTGGGGGTCAATTAGGTAACTGAGAGAGATTTGAATAGGAGGTGTTAGAATTCAACATATAAAATCTGAGATGTTGAAGGTTTGAAGTTCATTTTGGAAATTGTACAGTATTGAGCATACCCAGTAAGTCAAAGTTTAAGTTCAATTTATAAAATGTTGGGTAGTTTTTATTTTTTAAATGTCAGAGTTAAACTCATAAAGTTTGTGGTGTCATGTAAGTCTTGAAGATCAATTTGTAAATTACAAGATGTCTTGTATGTGTCAAAGGTCAACGTATAAAGTATTCTACGAGGGGGAGTCAATAAGTAAGTCACAAATTGATGTTGGATGGCAGGAAAATGCAGTAGGTGGTTTCTAAAGCTGTTTATAGTTGATATAATCATAGAACTTTATGTTTATGTTCGCTAGATGGCACTAGCTGTACCTTGCGCATGCGCAGCACAAAAAACAAAATGGCTACTGTACTTACAGAGTGTACAATCAATGAACAACGTGCTGTTGTGCGTTTTTTATGGGCAAAAGGACTGCCTGCAAAAGACATTCATAAAGAAATGCTTCCTGTTTATGCTGACAATTGTTTGTCCCGTAAAGCGGTGCACAGCTGGGTAAAAAAATTTTCTCAAGGACGCTCTAAAATTGTTGACGAAATCCGATCTGGTCGTGCTGTTGAAATTGCAACAGACACATCTGTGCAGCGGGTTGAGGAGATGATTCGAGGTGACAGACGAGTAACGATAGACGCTGTAGCAGCTGCAATAGGGTGCTCACATGGTTCAGCATACAGCATCATGCATGACCGATTGAAATTTAAGAAAGTGTGTTCAAGGTGGGTGCCCAGACAATTGACGGACGAACACAAAATGAACCGATTAGGCTTGTCATTGGAGCATCTCTGTCAATACGCAAATGAAGGAGAAGACATGATGAACAGGATTATTACTGGGGACGAATCATGGGTGCATCACTACCAGCCTGAATCAAAGCGTGCTTCAATGCAATGGAAACATCCTTCTTCGCCTTGTGTCCAAAAATTCAAGGTTACACCATCAGCAGGGAAGGTTATGCTGACAGTGTTCTGGGATTGTCAAGGAGTGCTTTTAACCAATTTCAAAAAGAAAGGTGACAATGTGAATTCTGAATCATACTGTGAAGTTCTATCAGTGCTTCGGGATGCAATTCGAAGAAAACGTCCAGGGCTGCTGACTAGAGGAGTGCTACTCCTTCATGACAATGCTAGACCACATACGGCTCGATTAACTCAGGAGAAAATAAAAAATCTTGGTTGGAAAATTCTGGAACATCCTCCTTACAGCCCCGATTTAGCCCCTAGTGATTTTCACCTTTTTGGTCCACTAAAAACCCACCTTGGCGGGAAGCATTTCGCGACTGACGCAGAAGTTGAATGTGAAGTGAAAATGTGGCTTAAAAAGCAGAGCACGCAGTTCTACGCAGCAGGTTTGGGAGGACTCATAAAACGATGGGATAAATGCATCAATGTTGGTGGAAATTATGTTGAGAAGTAAAGGGATAATGTATGTGTAAAAATAAACAGTTTTCAGGTTTTTATCGTCTTCAGTTTTTTTCTAAAGAGCCATTTGTGACTTACTTATTGACTCCCCCTCGTACAATTACAATAAGAATAAACATAACAGAGGCAGATTGATTACACAGTTGTTATTGAGTTTTGTTGCTGGTACATTTAATCTCTGGACGATCTAAGGGGATCTTCCTGGCATAGTAATTCAGCAATTCCCTTTGTACTCGGGAGATTTTGGGTTTGAATCCTTCTCTGGAAATCTTGTTTACAAAGTGGATTTCAACTGAAGACAGATGTGTTGGGCCATTGGCGCAAATAAATTGTGACACAACACATTTCCATTCTCTGGACTTCATCCTCCTGGAAATCTAGTAGGACCATTTTCCTGCTACAAGAGAGACCCAGTGGACATTTGAGAATGAATGCTGAGGAAGAACAGAGACTTCCAGCACTTGATGACATCAGAAAAATACTTCTCCCTCAGAGGCCAGATAAATTAAATACCTTATATAGAACAAAACAACAGCTCACAAACAATGACATTGGGTCAAAGTGCATGAGCCCATGGGCTGCTGGTGGATCAGCAACCAACCAACAGAGACTGTTGAAGACTTCTGAAGCATATAAGTAATCTATTAGTCACTAGATCATTATAGACCAGATGAAGAGCTATTGGCTGCTAGATCTTTAAGAGTAAATATTGTAAAGTTTTCCTTATTAACACTTGAGGCGTATCATCGAATATGGTGTTATACCCATATTTTGGGAACACTTGAGGCATATCATTGAATATGGTGTTATACCCATATTTTGGGAACACTTGAGGCATATCATCGATTATGGTGTTATACCCATATTTTGTAACACTTGAGGCGTATCATCGAATATGGTGTTATACCCATATTAAGGGAACACTTGAGGCGTATCATTGAATATTGTGTTATACCCATATTTTGGGAACACTTGAGGCGTATCATTGAATATGGTGTTATACCCATATTTTGTAACACTTGAGGCGTATCATCGAATATGGTGTTATACCCATATTTTTATTTGACTAACAGCATACTTTCCCAGAAAATCTTATACACATTTCCATAGACTGAGTCAACAAGTTGCCATTGATGATTTTAAAAATGTTTCCAGTTTAACTGGGAATTGAACTTTAGATCACCAGACTAGGATGCCATTGCATTAACCACTGAGCTACCAGCAGAGCCCCCTACTAAGGATCCCCATCATTGGTAGTTGAGGTAATAACCTGGATACATGAGTTCTCAAAAGTAGGATTCACTCCTTTCTGAACCTGCATCCTCTATCTCATAAAGTATGCTTTGTAGTCAGAGCCTCAGGCAGATAACCTATTGTAGTCAGAGCCTCAGGCAGATAACCTATTGTAGTCAGAGCCTCAGGCAGATAACCTATTGTAGTCAGAGCCTCAGGCAGATAACCTATTGTAGTCAGAGCCTCAGGCAGATAACCTATTGTAGTCAGAGCCTCAGGCAGATAACCTATTGTAGTCAGAGCCTCAGGCAGATAACCTATTGTAGTCAGAGCTTCAGGCAGATAACCTATTGTAGTCAGAGCCTCAGGCAAATAACCTATTGTTGTGTCATCTTCACAAATGTATGCTAGACATGGACCCCACTATCTGCAGCGTTAAACAGTCTACCCTAGTGATATTTGGGACATTCATACCAAGAAGCATAACCTTCAAACCTGCCAACTCTTTTTTCCAAATTTTTTGTCCATATGTTTATTGTTTCTTTCAGCAACATCAGAACTTGATGATACTGGTAGAGAAGATAGTTATGATGGAGAGGATGACACAGTTGAGACTTCAAGGAGTAATGTCAGTTTGAGGAGAGGTAGGGTTAAAAGTCATGGAGAAAAAGGAACCACTCAAGAAAGCAGTGAAGACTCAAGAGATGCAACTTTGGAAGGAACTTACACCGATGGTAAGTAAATTCAAGAAGAAAGCATGAGGATAAATGAATATAATGCTTACATCTGATCGGAATTGAACCAAATTGCTTTTGATTCGATGCTGCTGGATCTGACCTGGTTCAATTCCTGTCAGCTGTAAGAATTACAGATGGTAAGACTGACAGATTGTAAATTTGGTACTTCTGTGCAATCCACCCACAGAGCATGAAAGATTGTTTTTGTGGCTATGTTGATATGTAAGACAACTGGTAAAAGGTCAAGCATGCGTGACTGGTTAACTTTGATCTTGGTGACCAGCGTGTAAGTACGAGAACCAGTTCTCTCGTGCATCTTGTCTACTAGCGATATGGTTAGAGATGTTGACTATTCAGTGAAAGTGGTAGAAACACTAAATGTATTAGTTACCAAAGCTGAAGTCAGATGTGTCAGGCCAATGGCGCAAATCAAACAGCTACAAAACACATTTCTGTTCTCTGGACTACATCCAGCTAGGAATCTAGTAGGACCATGGTCTATACTCACAGTATATAATGTCATAGCTTCAAGCGACAATCCTCGCAAATCTCCAAACATATCCACTTTAAATAATAATAAAACTGTCTGAGGACATCTGACAAGGTGGAGAGTGCCACAGTAACAGACTGTCAGAGGACATCTGACAAAATGGAGAGTGTCACAGTAACAGACTGTCAGAGGACATCTGAAAAATGGAGAGTGTCACAGTAACAGACTGTCAGAGGACATCTGACAAAGTGGAGAGTGTCACAGTAACAGACTGTCAGAGGACATCTGACAAAATGGAGAGTGTCACAGTAACAGACTGTCATAGGACATCTGACAAAATGGAGAGTGTCACAGTAACAGACTGTCGGAGGACATCTGACAAAATGGAGAGTGTCACAGTAACAACAATAAGAAGTCATAACATCAATGATATATCAATGTAATACATCAGTGTATTATATTTTGTCACTGATTACTAATATAACAAATAAATAGCAAAAATACCTAATGTAACAAAACAAAGGAAAAAAGTTGTTTCCACATCATTGTCCAATAGGGATCTTTTCATATTGGTTTCTTGATAAATGTCTCTCCCTATTGGACAGTAATGTGGAAAATGTCCTTTTTCTTTTATGTTTGTGTTATTTTTCATTGACATTATTTTACATTTGATATTTGTGTTATTTACGAGTATTAGTTATATTAGTCATCATTATATTACAATAATGCATTATCATAGTCGTGATCGCTTCCAACTTACAAACAATACATCACAAGCATGGTTTGAGTGCACTACACTCTTATTCCTTCAGCTAGTTCACCCTTACACTCTCATTCTTACATCTACTGTAGTTGATTTATACACCCTCATTCCTTTATTTGATGAACACCAAGAAAGTTATGTTGCATTATAGCTTACCCTTTCTACCTGGTTTCTCAGAATCAGATGTCTCCACTCCCAGAGCAGCAAGCCAATCAAAACCTACTACTAAAGAGAAAGTTGCCTCTAACAAGACATTGATTAATCAGAAAATGGAAGCCAAGCCCACAGAGCAATCATCTCAGGAACAAATTGTTGGTGTGTCTACAGACAAATCTGAAAGCATGGACAGTGCTAAGTAGGTCATATATATATCATCCTTGTATCTATAAAATCAATAACCAATAGAGGTTAGAACACTATTGATGAGGAAGTTGCAGATGCTCATCTCAAGGAGAGACCAATATATATGGTATAATGATTATCAACCAATACAAAGGCTATATTAGCTTTAAAACGGAACTTATGAACTATTTTTTATTTGAACCTTTTTTTCAGAGTAAAGTTATGAAACTAGGTCTATTTATTCTATCTATTCTTAGCACACATTTACACGCTGCCGGTGTGCTAGACCTATCACAGTGTCAATCACCCTCAATTTTATAATGGTTTGTATCGGCTTTTTGACTGTGCCATCTTGCCCCAAAAATGGGGCAAGATAGTTTTTTTTACATGTGTTCAAAAAATCTCATTCTGCTGTCTACATGTAACTGTATGTGTTAAATACTCTTGCTAATGTTTGATGGATGGATAAGCAATACAATCATGGCAGTGTGGACTCATAGTTTAGTCAAGAGTTAGAATATGCTAAAATGTAAAAAGTGCACTGTCTTACCCCAGGTTACCCTATTTATATATATATATATATATATAAATATGTATTATAAACATGAATATGTAAATTTTTTACTTCTTAGAGCAACAGATAATACATCTGAAAGCTTGCAGACTTCAGACAGAAATGATTCAACTAACCATGAGAGACTCAAGCCACCAACACCACTATCACACCAACAGAGTCAAGACCTGTCAACCACTAATCTGTTTCATACCAGAGAGAGACGAGCCAGTGATGGTAGTAGGCAGATCAATGAAGGTTTGACAGAATTTAACAGAAAGAAAAAGCAAGTACAAAAGCAAGAGAGAGAGGACTTAAGGTATTTCCAATAATTGATCACACAACAATTCAATATTTTCAGTTTATATATAATTAAATAAAATTGCTGTTAGTCATGTGCTGGGAAAGACTGGGCACCTATGAGTATCAATGTTAATTCAGAACACTAAACTAAATTAAGTGATAAAAAAAAAATTATAGTGTATCCTATTCAGGATGTAGCTGTCAATCTTGAATTTTTGGGCTGGAGCAATTTTCTAGGCAATATAAATGTGTTCATTAGTTTGCCATTGTATTCTAAACAGAACAGATGCAAACTTGTCTGTGACAGGGTTTGAGCCCTATACTTTGGCCGTAACAGAAGCACTCTGTACCACGCCATCACAAAACCAGACAATTAAGTCTAATTTACCATTAAAACATCTACAATTGACTTGTCCACGTCGAATCCTTGGAGTAACAATAAGAGATAAAATCAGACAACGGGTTAAATGGTTTTCACATGCTTCCAGATTCGAAGTGTCCCTCACAAAAGCATTACTATACAGGCATGATGGTTACAAAGCCAGGGGCAGACCATGCAAATGATGGATTACTGAAATAAAGTGTCAACAAAAACAAGCATATATGAAGCACACAAAAAAGCCATCACCAGAGAATTCTTCTAATCTGATACTGCAAGGTATAAATGGGTATAAAGTGGAAAGAAAATAAGAAAATGAAAAGTGATTAGCAGGACTTATCTAACCTATCTCAGAGAACATTTCTTGGAAAACTGTAGCATTTCATTCATGTACTATTGTAGTTCAAATGGAGAATTACCCAGGCAAAGGCAACATTTCAGAAGATTAAGATTATCCTATTTAATATAAAATGTGTTTATTTCCTCTTCATCATAGTTGGCAGTTGGGGCATAAATTTGAATGATCACATACCTGTCAACTGCCCGTAAATCGCTGTAATTTTTACAGTTTTTTCCAAGCTTTATCATTATTATTTGATTACGTGAATTTCTGCAGTTCTGTATGTTTTGGGGTTTTTTACTAAATTTAGTGGTGACACTGATATTTTTGTATATATTTTAGTGGCAACAGTGATTTGTGCGGGTTTAATTAACAATAGTGTCGTTTGCGGGTTTTATTTGATCTGGTCATGGGGCGAAGTATTGTTGGAAACAATGCTTTTAACACACTACCCAGTACTTTAATTATTCTCTGTGCTGGGGATGTTGTCTTTATACCGTACTTCGAGAATTTTTGTCCACGTGCATTGACAGTGTTACTCAGTGTATCTACAGTACACAAATACTAGTAACACATGTATTTTGTTTCTAGGCCTACTATATACATCGTTTAATTTATATTGTGAGTTTTTGTTTGCCTCCTAGACCTAGGTAGTGTAGGTAGGCCTATAGTTAAATAATAGAATATGTTATTTGTTTATGTAGGCCTAAATCTGATCTTTAGACTTATCTTAAACCAATATTTTATTGTCACGTTATGTTTCTTTTTAGGAATTACAAACGGAAAATGAGAAAATGATGCCGCTGACTGAAAATGAAGCCGTCGCTGCTATAGATGCACGATCCCTTCCGATCACAGATACACAATCTCCACGAGTCATAGTTGTACGGTCTCCGCCGATAATAGATACACAGTCTCCGCTATTCACAGATGCACGATCTCCGCTATTCATAGATGCACGATCCCTGCCAGTAATAGCGGCACAATCTCCACGGGTCATAGTTGTACGACCTCCGCTGATAGCCGATGCACAATCTCCGCTATTCATAGATGCACGTCTCCGCCGGTCATAGGTGCACATTCTTCGCTGGTCATAAATGCTCGATCTCCGGCAGTCATAGATGCATGATCGCTGCCGGTCATAGATGCATGATCTGTTCCGGTCATAGTTGTACAATCTCCGCTGATTATAAATGCATGATGTGCGCTATTCATGGATAGTTGAAATTATTGTCAAACGCTTTATAGAGCACTCCAACAAGTTGTTATAGTTTCAAACGAATTTAAGCATCCATTCTCTGTATTAATTTTATTTTCATATTTCTTTTTTTCGTATTAAAGTTACATAAAGATACATAGGCCTAGTCTTTGTGCTCTATAATTTTCCCACACTATGACTTTCTATGTTAAACATAGGCAAAAAAACCAATTACCTTTTTTTTTTGGTGCGGATCATTGTGTCTGGTCCATTGTGCATGGTCCCTCACCATTGTGTATGGTTTTACGGTTTTTCATGCTCAATTATGGTTATTCATAACTTTTTTTATGGTTTTCAGCCTCAACAGGTTGACAGGTATGCTATTGTGATATTGCACTTCAACAAATCTAAGCTGTATCCACAACTATTGTGATACTGCTCTCCTATAAATCTGAACAACCTTTTCCATCTCCCATTTCTAAAAACATGTCTATTCTAACACAGACAACCAGAACAACCACAACCACCTTTAAAGAATCAGATATCACCGGAAGTCAAACATGCAGGTCTAGACTCTGACTCGCATCTTCATGCTGTGAATTTAGATCCAGTCAGCCGAACAAAGGAATATGAAGATAGAAGCATTGGCTCAGATGTTGAGTTTGGGTCAAGTGTTACTAGAGGTTCAAGTGTTGCCAGGTAAGATATAAGGTTATGCCAAATTGCTTACTTATATTTTTCATTACACAGATTTGTGACTGTTTTTTTTCCTTTTATGTTTTATCCATTTTTTTATATTTTCCTCTATTATGATTTGTTTGTTTTTATTCTTATGTGCATTAGGAACAGGAGTGGGGGGTATTTCACAAGATTTATTTTTCCTTACACAAGCTCTCAAGGAATGTTAATGCCTAGAAATGATAATTCTTACTGATAGGTGATCCTTGCTATGAGGTATAGGATCTATGTAGCATTTGATGTTGGTCATCATGCACCAAGTTCATTTCTTGTGTAGGATTCTTCCATAAGAAACATCACTTTTGCCATTAAGATTCACATCATCTGTGGCTTTCTTTATTTAACTCATTAGTCTTCAACCAATGTTCCTGCTAAGCTGCACTGCTTTGCACTAGCGTACACATTTTTATATCTTCATGCACAGAATTTGGACTTGGAACACAAGACTTGCATATATAAATGTGTATAGAAGCTCCTATAACACAAAATGTAAACTGAACATGATGAAGAGGTTGAGATATATTTAGGTTTAGTAAAGTTTACAAACTAAAGTTTTGTGATTTTCAAAATTTATAAGATCCCCATGGAGATATAAGCCCATGGAGATATAAGCCCATGGAGATATAAGCCCATGGAGATATAAGCCCATGGAGATAGATATTTGCTCACAGACACTCTTGTCTTAGAGCAGTGGTTCTCAACATTCTTAATGCAGTGACCCTTTAATACAGTTCCTCATGTTATGGTGACTCTCAACTATAAAATTATTTTCATTGCTACTTCATAATATGTGTTCTCCAGTGGTCTTGTTTTCTTGTGAAAGGGTCGTTTGACCCCCACAATGGGGTCATGACCTACAGTATTAAAACCAGTGTCTTAGAAGGAACATTGTCTCCAACATGTGTACAAGAAATAACCTGTATTTTGGTGTTGTGCTGAGTCAATTTACAGCCTCATTGCTTTGAACTCTAATCTTTACATATAAATAAAGTGCAGTATTAAAAATTTCTGCCGTTATCACCGCTCTTCATCTTTTATGTTATTCTAGACCTGTCAGTTTCTACTACATTGTAGCCATGTAGTCTCCACTTGATTGTGTGATTCCATTCTGTGTTTCATCTGGCTCTTCTTCTGCATTCAATCTCAAACTCACGCAGGATCTCTCTTGTAGCAGGACAATGGTCCTACTAGATTTCTAGCAGAGAATGGAAATGTGTTGTACCGTCATTTTATTTTCACTAATGGCCTAACACATCTGTCTTCGGGTGGTAATAAATATGTTTGTTAGTCCCAATCTTGATAAAGACCTTTTGTTAAAATGCAGATTGTTTCAAGGAAAAATGCTATTTAATTTTTTTAATATATTTTTCTAATGTTTACTTATTTCATAACACAACAGTAACATCTGAGTACCATTACTTTCTCATCTCTCAGTTCCAACAGACTCAAGGCTCTCCAGGAGGAGATTGAGCGACTGAAAGAAGGTGTTGCCAAAGCAAATGAAAGAGCAAATCAACCACTACCACCACAGTTTTACCATATCCCAACACCAGCACCAGCATTACCGCAACAACAGGAACCAGAGTACTATGACCCATTTGACGATCCCTATGGTTTCATGCGGATACCACGTCGTCGAGCTAATTCATTCTCTGGAGGACGTGAACGAGAGTGGGATGAATGGTACTGGACCTTACCCCAGAACCGTCAGTATGATGGAGGAGATATTCCTCTAGGTTATGCTGCAGCTGATGCTTATGCTGACCTACCTATGGCAGCGAATGTTCCAGGGCAGGAAAGAAACACCAGAGAGAATATCAAGAACCGTCTGAGGCGAAGACGAATGGATCACAGACATAGCAGATCTGCCCAGGTAGGTTGGTCTGTTATATGGACATACACGAGCTACAGAAAAATGCTTAGAGCAGTGAAAGTTGTCTGGTTTTTAGAAATTCATTGTAATGAGCAGGCATACTATACATTAGTGGAGGAAGTGTTTAAATCATTGAAGTGTCAAAATGGTTGAAGTTGTTCTTCTGCGTTCAGCATGTGGTCATGCTATACCGTCAGACCTGTCATCAAGACAAAGTCCACTGTCTTCTCCAGGTCAGAGTGGCTGCCCCATAGCTTTTGCTTCAAGTCTGTATCCTCTGGCCAGGTCTGCTTTCTCTGCTCTTTGTATGTTGGGCAGTCCTGAAGTATGTGTTCTGGAGTCTGGGTTCTGGATCCACATGGACATTCATCTGTGTATGAGATCCTCAATCGATAAAGATGACCCAACAGTCTGCAGTGGCCTGTTCTAAGGTGAAATATTGTGGTCTGTTGATATTTTTGGAGTTGAAGTTGTAAAGATGAAGTGTCAAAATGGTTGAAGTTGTAAAGATAAAGTATCAAAGTGGTAGAAGTTTCAAAGATGAATTTAATTTTTGTATTCACATTGTTCTCAAGAAAAAAGTTGCAAGCTATGACCTATCGATAATGTATGTCTCTTGTTTATTTGATTCAATGTAGCCAGGAGAACCTGAACCAAGTGCACGCACAGAATATGTAGCAGCCAATCACCAGTCACAATTAATAGCAAATCAGCAGTCACATTTGGCAGCCAATCAACAACAACATTTAACAATGAATCAGCAACCACATTTGAGAGCCAATCAACAAGCACATTTGAGAGCCAATCAACAAGCACATGTGAGAGCCAATCAACCGTCTCATATGCCAGTCAATCAGCTGCCACATTTTCCAGCCAATCAACAGCAAACAGGAGTAGGGCTATTAAATCCACACAGAACTGCTGTGCATGAATACTATGCACCAACTCGATACAGTGCTTCAAGTATGAAACAGCAGATGGCATCACATGGATACTTCATGACTCCAAGTGGAGCAAAGATTTACTCTAGTACAGGGGATGAGGGTGACAATGAAGAGGAACTTGACATTGTTGGTGGTTCTGGTTTGTACCCTTATTATTCTTTACTTATATAGCATTTAAAATTTGGTTGTGATTGGTTGAAAATTTAAACCAAACTTTTCATCAACAGGTGTGCAATGTAGGTTGGTTGCACGGACCCCCAACATCTGCTGTCTTATGCCTTGGTAGTGCACTCTACTAGATTGTATCCTGCTAAATTCATGATATTTCCATCTTTATTTCTTCCTACCTCCTGCTCTCCACCTCTCAACTTTACCTTCAAGTAAGGGTTTTAACAAGTTATCACATATTTTAATATGGCCAAAATATTTTATTTGTTTGATTTGCATTTCCTTTAACAGTTCTTTTTTCATATACAGTGTTGTCAGAACCTCTTTGTTTGTTTTCTTCTCCTTACATGAACTTCTCCCTCTATATATCCACAACTCAAAGGCATAAATTCTGTCTCCTAGCTGTTCGTTCATTACCTATGTAAAACCACAAACTACAACAGTTTAACTGTAATGTAATATCTGAATTAACATATAGTTGCAAAAGCTGGAAAGTAACAAAAGCACTGGAAAGGACTTTAAATGTACTTGAAAACTAATGCATTCAAAATTTCTTAAATGTTGGCTGGGAAGAATTCAAGTCAAACAAGCACATAAGAGAATATGCCAAAACATTAATATATTTCTACAATAATAAGAAAAATATGGTGGGCTTAGGCTGGGCATGTTGTTACAATGAATGATCCTATCCTATATTCCCATATTCCGTCAGGGTCGTAGAGGTACCACATTAGATGCTTCAGCAAACAAAGTCCTCCAGTGGTTTCTATCTTCAACAATGCTGATGAGTGAGGAAAAATCTTGTCTTGTCCTTGATGTTGTCTGTCCATGCTTCTATTTGTCATCTTCTGCTTCCAGGTTCAGATAACAAAATTCTTGGTAAGTTTAAGAGCTTTGTTGTTTCGTCTATGTGTCTGATTATCCATTCTTCTTCTTCTTCAGCGTTCATTTTCAAACTCCCACTGGATATCTCCTGTAGCAGGACCATGGTCCTATTAGATTTCTAGAAGGATAAAGTCCAGAGAATGGAAATGCGTTGTGTTGCCGTTTTATTTGCGCCAATGGCCCGACACATCTATCTTCAGCTGTGATTATCCATTAAAATATTTCAGTGGGTGAAAGGTTTAGCTGGTGGCATCCATCTCCTCTCCAGTTGCCCTATGATGTGATTACATAGATGTGCTTTCTTTTGCAGTCTTCATTGCACTTTACTCATGATAATAGACTGCCAATACAGGCATTAAAATGGCTGGTTGCTGATCCATCGGTCCGAGGGCTCATGCCCTTTGACCCAATGCCATTATGTGGTATATGCATGTGTTTGTGAGTTTTTGTTTTGTTCCATATAAAGTGTTCTATCTATCTGACCCTAACATTAAAATGGTAAAACCTATACTTCTTTAGGGTTTTATTATCATTATCATTATCTCTGATATCTTATTATGTCTGCCATCGTGCTGTCTTGTAATGTTCTCTATTTTTTTGGTCAACTATTTCAACTCACTCCATTCATGATATTTCCTTAATAATATCATTACTTTATCACTACCTTAAATTTATAAATCTATGATAAAATTATCTTTTTAATACCATTACTTTATCATTACCGTAAAGTCATAAATCTATATTAAAACCATCTATTTAATACCATTACTTTCTCACTACCTTAAAGTCATAAATCTATATTAAAACCATTTATTTAATGCTATTTCTTTATTGAATCCACCCTTTAAATTTCATCAAATTCATACCAATGCTTTTCACATCTTTAAGCAAGAATAGCCAGGATCCACAGTCGACCCTGGTACCAGATTCGACGCACTCCTCAACCATTTACTTCTGGATATGCTTACCGAGATGGTCTGGTCCCACCAGGTGTTGACAGACGAACACAGTCTCAAGAAGATGTCAGTCGATGGAACCACTCTGAACCATACCTGCATGCAAGATCTGGGGTAAGTTCACGCTAGACACTTCTAACATTGGTGGACTATATTATTAAGAAATTAAGATAAGATACAGATTGTATGATTTAACTTCATACATAAAGTATTTCAGAACTATTACACATTTCTAATTAAGTGTTTGTTGAATCCCTAGAAATATATTTTAAGAATCACTGGTTATATGTTACGTAAAGTATTTGAGACTGCTGTACATTTTTTAATTATGTGTTTGTGAATGCCTAGTCATACTTTAAGAATCACTGGCTGTATGTAAAGTATTTTAGACATGTTATATATTTCTTAATTATGTGTTTAATGTAGCCATCAACAGAGCATTTTTTGACTGTAGTAATTCTCTAGGCAATAATTTGTTTAGTAGTTTGCCATTGCTTTCTGAAAGGTCCAGATGCACAGTTGACAGTAGCGAGATTTGAACCCATTATCTTGGCTGTCACAGATGCGCACACTGCACATCACAGAGCCGAACTCTGATTAGAAAGAGATTACAATGACCCTACAAAAAACATCACAGATGAAAAATCTATGGCACGGGGCAAAAAGAAAAACAAAGTTCCAACTATTAAGAAACTATATTTTTCCAGTGACAACATATGCTGTGAGACATGGGCAATGGCATCTGCAATGGAAAAGAAAATACCAGCATTCAGAATGAAATATTAAAGAAAGGTTTTAAGAATATCATGAGCAGAAAGACAAACCAACACAGTCGTCCACAAAGACCTGAACATGGAAGAAAACTGGCTTCTTAAAACTATTTTTAAAAATGCAAGCTAACATATTTCGTACATATAATAGGACATAATGATTTAGAAAGATTAATCTTAGATGGAAAAGTTCCAGGATAGAGAACAAGAGACAGACCAAGACTACCATGGACACATGACATCAGATACCTTCTGAACATGACACTGGAAGATGCTGGGAAACTAGAGGCTTACAAAGTGGCAGTAAGGACAATGCTCTGCAAAGGACACATCGCATAGAAGAACATTTAAGGGTGGAGTTGACTGCCCCAACCACAATACCAAAGTCATGCTGAAGTCGGATGTGTCAGGCCGAAGACGGATATCATAGACAATCTGTAAACCATGCCACAACTCATTCAATTCTCAGGACTACATTCTGTTAATGAGAAGGAGTTTAAGAATGAACAGAGAAGATATATAATTTTCTCTCAACTCTGCATTTGTTGAGTCCCTTGAAAAACACTTTAAGAACTACTGATTGTCTACTGTTTACTATCTGGCCTCAGTTGGATGGTGACATGACTGCTCCATACTTGACATTAAGCATGGGGATAGGACCTTTAGTTTTAATTCCAAGGCCAGATGTGTCACAATGGTTGTACTATATTTGTGTTTGTTCAAAACACCTTTGGTAATATATATACATTTCTTTCTTAATCTTCCTCTGTAACTGAATCATGTTTTATTATCTGCACTTGTTGGTAGTGTATTCCATTCTCATAACATATTCAAATCATTGTATTTGCCATCATAACATATTCAAATCATTGTATTTGCCATCTTTCAATATCCAAATCATTGTATTTGCCATCTTTCAATATCCAAATCATTGTATTTGCCATCTTTCAATATATTTGATACATGATATAATGTCTATTCTATTACCGATTTCGTTGTTTCATAAAATATCTAGTCTGTTAACGTTGACAGTCTTTATCAAGCATTTCTCACCTGTTATTTACTTTCTCTTTTGTGAAAATGTCAATTTCCAAGTTTTATATTGGTAATAGAAATTGTGTAGAAAAATACTCTTTATTGTATGTCCACATGTCTGGGCACATGGCCGACTCTTTGATGGCGAGGTACAGAGCACATATGTGACGGCCAAATTACTGAGTTAAAAACCCGCCTCAGGCAATTTTGCATTCAGAACGTTCAGAAAGCAACGGCAAACTACTGAATGTATTTATATTGCCTAGAAAATCAACACAGCCACAAATTGCTGGGTTGATGGCTTTATCCTGTATAGGATATGCTACCAATTTTTGTACATAAAGTATGTGAGAATAGATTTACTTTCCTTAGATTTAAGTTTGTTCAGTTTATGAAGATTTACAGTTTACAAAACACTGCTCCAGTGCAGATAAAAACCTTGTACAGACTATTTAAATGTCTTCTCTGCTTGTATAGGCTAACTCTCCTGCGAGTCACAGAACAACCACACAACTTTGCCCCATGTGTGGAGGCACAGGCGACCACACCCACTCCAGCCAATCACAAATGAGTTCTCCCAAACTTGGACAACCTCGAAAAATGTATTCACATGACAACATTGCCAGGTATTTGTACAAACTTGAAATTATTCTTTACAATTGGGTGGATTTTAAAAAATGCTAGAACTATCAATCAACTTTACACTTTTGGCAAATATATGTATCTGATACAGTGGAATTCCTGTATAGCACATTCTTTTATAACAAATTTCTCTATATAACAACACTTTTCAAAATCCCCAATTATATTTATTCTATATTTTTTGTACTGTATATAGCAAATTTATTTTATTACAAAAATATTTTGCTGGTCTGGGCCAAGTTGTTATAATGGGATTCCACTGTACCATTTATTTCTTACACTGAACAATCTCAGTAGTTGTACCAGTGCACACATTAGACCTATACCTTTGAGGGTCTTCAATTGTAAGGGATGGCCTGACTAGGCTTAATTTCCCATCTCTTTTGGTTCAACTAACTTCCAGTCAGTTGATGATTACGAATTATTCTGATCTGTCTGGAGAGGGAGCTCTTTCTCCCATCGTCTCTAGATACTCCCATTTCTACCATTCTCTGAATATGTACATTGTCTCGTTTGACTTCCTCCTTGTCTTCTCGTAGGGTGTCCATGCCTGCGATAATCAATTAAATCCTGTCTCTTCTTACCTCAGTGCCATTCATCAAGGCTTTACCAGCCAACACATTGGCTCTTTTGTTTCCCCTGACCCCAGCATTACCTGGACAGTAGATCCATGTAATGCTCTGCGCATTGTCGAGAAGAGTGGCCCATTCAGTTCTGATCATACACTATTCTATCTTGTGCGCAAACTTTGAGAGTCTGATAGAATCACTGAGTTCGTTAATGGTTGCATTGCTGGCCAAGTGAGAGTTGCTGTCACCGTTTCTATTTCCATTCTCATACTCGATGCTGTATTGGGTTACGCAGCTGACTTCTCAGCAAATTTTTTTGCCATTTTGGTAGGCCACGTAACCCCAACCACACCTGTTTTTTCTTGCGATACTGAACCGTTGTGTAAATTATTATATCGTGTGGCTTCGAGTTCTGAAGTATGAGTTCTTGGATCATTCTCTCTGTTCTGTTGGCAGCCCAGTCATAATAAAAGTTCTTTTATTACATATATATTTTTTCGGCTTAGATCAAGTTGTTATAACAAGATTTTACAGTATTTGGATCTTCTTCTTCATTGTTCTTAAGTAATTTATCAGGTTGCAGCACCAATAGCTTCAATGAACTGTGTAATCTGCTTCAGGTCATCTATGAAAACACTTAGGTTTGGAAGTAGGCTATATTTTCTCACATGCCATATGTAGCACTTCTCTACAAATTCTATAAAAAGAGTTAATGTTGATGCTATTTATGTTTCCTTTCTCAGAGAGTCCTCACCAGGTGGAAGGAGCAGACGGGAGTCACGTTCACCTTCCCACTCTCAGTCACGCTACAGAGTGAGGGAATACAGGCATCTCAGTGACACAGACGAGGAGGAGAATGTTAGCAGGAGGTAGTTTTGTCCTAATTATCGAGTTTTGGATTGGATGTTTACTCTTTCCAGACCAATCGCCAGTATACTGGCTTTATACTATGGGTCTACAGGACCAATCGCCAGTATACTGCTTTGATTTGATATTTTATTACTTCACAAGGCTAACTCTAACCTTGTGAAGTAATCACATACCATCAATGTACTTATATATTCATATTCTGTATCCATTCCCCTTTCCAATGATATATTACACATACACTATTTATCAATATTAGTATGTCAAGTGATACAATAAAAAACACATATAAGGAAATTTTATAAAATTAATTTGGTCCAAACCTAAACATAATCAAGTCCTGAAAGAGTTAAATATTGTAAATTTGGGTGAACACTAGTTTTACTCACACTTTTTTCTGCCATTCATTGTTAGCCCAGGACAGAAAACTTTCTCTTGACAAGGTTCTACTGTATACAGCATTGTGCTTGTTATCAGTGCTACCCCACAAAGTGACCATCACCTGCCAAAAATCTTTCTCTATAGTGAGTTAGAGAAGGGTATATGATCTCAAGGTGGCCAAAAGAAGAGCTACAAGGACTCGTTACAGACCTCACTGAAAGCCTTTGAAATAGACCAAGATACGTGGGAACAACTTGCACAAAATATATCTACATGGCACTCTACAGTCAAAAAGTGTTCATCATTTTGTGAAAAGACAAGACATGCAGCAGCATAACAGTAGACAGTAGCTAGAAAGTCACGAATAGAACAAAATGTCCAAGGACATTTGCAGCTCGAATATGGATCATTAACCATCTACAGACTATTAGGCATGACATAATTCTAACTGAATTTTCAAAAGTCGATGTAACAAATGGTCATCATCACTTGTGATGGACAAATACACACACACCCCACAAAGTCAATGTTACGTTTTCCTCTAGTTATCTGAGCTACCCCACAAAGTCAATGTTTGCCTCTAGTTATCTGAGCTACCCCACAAAGTCAATGTTTGCCTCTAGTTATCTGAGCTACCCCACAAAGTCAATGTTTGCCTCTAGTTATCTGTGCTACCCCACAAAGTCAATATTTGCCTCTAGTTATCTGTGCTACCCCACAAAGTCAATATTTGCCTCTAGGTCTTTTTCCCAACTGTATCTAAGTGTCAAAATTATGTCTTATATTTAATGTGCCAGACTATGCCAACCGTGCTGTAAATTGTGATACACATTTTTCTGAGAAAGCAATGAAGAAGAAATCATCAATGGTGTTATGAGTGTGAGGTTGTTGTTTAAAGATATACAGTGGAATCCCTCTATAACGCATTCATTTATAACATATTTCCCTATATAACAACATTTAAAAATCCCCAATTTTATTTATTCTTTATTGTGTATCAAAAAATTTGTATCAAAATAAACATTTTGAACTTTATTTGCTGATCTAATTTACTTGAATATCAACAAAACATTGAATAGTTCACTATGCAGATACAGCAATTTTAACATGTCATGTGAACACAGCACCAGTGGACTGCCTGGTGTTCTTACTCCACGCTCGACTGACAGCCTGTTAGGCAGTCATAAAGTAGGTGATGTCATGTTGAGACTGTCTCTAAAAGCATCATGGACATGTCAATCATTACACGTAAAGTCTGATATTTGACAAATTTACTTGCATGAGGTACAATAATTTATCATCCCACAGGGAATGTAGGAAAATGCTAGCAAATGTGGTGTGGACTGCATTGGGCATGGTGAGACCTGTAGAAAACCATGGTCATCCACTGCATTGAACTTCACTTCCAGTCATCCAAATTCATCTTGTCGCTGGTTTTAAATGAGGTCAGACAAGAGAGTAAGTTTGACGCTTTGCACAACTCCACCTCACTTAAATCAAAATCCAAAGTGCAAATCATTTTCACATCCACAAAATTGATGGCAAGATAAGATTCCAGATAAAACTGTCGCTGACAGATCTGGTATCCCTAGCATTGACACTGTTCTGATTCTGACACAGATTAATTAGAAACAGAAATACAGCTGCTCATGCTGATTTTTGCTAAAACTTTTGGGAATCGTATCCGTGAATGTGGGTGTAGTAGATGGAAAGAGATTTGACTGCAAAAATACAGGCAATATCTCAGACACCTCTGCACCAACACATACAGCAGCAGTGTTGACACACAGTAAAGCTAGTCAGTTCAGCAGAAGTATTGCAGGGGCAGCCAATGTAGATGTTATGAAGTTGGTAGATGTTATGAGAAATATAAAAAATTGATGCGTCAGTCACCAAAAGAAAGGCACAGCGAGTACACCGAGAGGGAAGCAAAGCGCTAGAGGGCAGCATCATGTGCAAAGAGAATGGAAAACGTTTCAAGGAAATTGGAACTAAAGTTTTGTTTGCTCGAGGCAAGCTTCTAGTTACCGGTGATCCTGGCCCAGGCCCAACTCTACTGTCAGGTTTTTCCTATACTGGAATCATGCTCGTGGAGAGAAAAGGTTCAGTACCCAATGGACACTGGTACCGCCTTCCACGGTGACAAGCACTGTTCAGCTCTAGAACAAAATGCTAGTCCCTGACATTCCTAAATATGTGTATAGACTCGGACTTGGATAACATTGGTGAACAAGAGGGCGAACGAGTCTGAGCCCAACTCTTCTGTTGAGTTCTTCTTAAACCAGAAACAGGCTCGAGGATGAGAAAAGGTTCAGTACCTGATGGGCATGGACACAATACATCTAATTACATGAGACAAATAAGTTCACTGGCAGTGGAACTCCTTGTGCAAGATAGATGTGGAGGATAAACCGTCTCAGCGTAGAGTCAGTACACATTCGCTGCCTAGCAACAGATAGGAAGGCTGTCACAGGCTAACTTAGCCCACCCAAAATGTCAAGACTTGCCGAAATCGGCTGTACTGGGCCTACAAGGCACATAATGGTGGCACAATGTAACTACGCTTCCAGCAGAAATCACACAAATATCCATGCTGATTACAATGGAGCAAACGTAGAACAAATAAACAAACAAACCAGGATAAAAGAGAAATGAGATATAGAAGGTAGCCAAGTAGTATCTTTTCTGAAAGTTTCAAGTCATATTTCAACAATTTTTCAGTTATTTTATTGATGTGTGTTGGTATCCCCAGAAGTCGGAGCCTGTCTCGAGGAAGGTCAAGAACTATGTCACATGCCAGGAGTCGAGACTGGCGTGCGAGAAGACGAAGTGATTCAGCAAGTGATCATGTAAGTTGATTAACTCTTTTATTCTGGTAAGACTCCAAAACATACAATTGGAACAACAAACCATCCGACATATTTTATAGGGACTTGTAAACACATTAAGGGAGAATAAGACAACTCCTGTAGAAAAAATGAGTTCAATACTTAATTCTCTTACATTCATATTACTCTCTGATAGAATTCGATCATGCAGTCATCAGTGAAAAAGGATGGGGAGGAGGTAGGAGTTTCTGAAATATAAATAAAAAGCTTTTCAGAGAATCTACCGGTGTGTTGAAGTAATGATATGTTTAAATAAGAATTTATGTTTAAGTAAGAATTTATGTTTAAGTAAGAATTTATGTTTAACTAAGAATCATGCTTAAGTAATAATATGGACAAAATGGAGGAGGGGTGTTTGCTAGATATTTTCGTTACCTTTTCTACATGTTCTTGTAGACTAAAAGGGAAGAAAATGTTGACACCTCTCCCCTTTCTTCTGCCACTCTCATGCAGTGGTCCTGATACTGCTACTGTTCTGAAACAGTTCTAATTTGACTTCACTGAGGAATTTTTGGAGCAGTGACCATCTACATGACCATCTACAGGGTTTATAGTCAACCCCATGCCCAATCAGCCTTACTCACCTCTTACAACATGTATGACCGGACACAGTGTTACTATTCTTTACTCTCCTTCTGTACCCCAGAAAACACACAGACATCTGTCAACTACATTTGTTCATGACTCCCATTACTGCTTACCAGTTCCGGTTACCAGTTTCAAGATGGCGGACGTATGTTTCTGTTCTTGATTTCTTTGGATACGTTAATCGACAATTTAACAAATTGCCATTGTAAAACTTCCAGTTTGAGAATGTGGGAGTTTGAGAATGAATGCTAAAGAAGAAGCAGAAAATTAATGTATATCTCATATCTTATTGTCTAACTTGCAGTTTTATTATTATTAAAGCTTATTCTTTTTTAAAAAATTAAAAAAAATATTTGTATTGTCTGTTATTGACAACACCCTTCCTTCTCATTTTTCTCTCTTCATAACAGTCTGATGCTGAGGAAACAAATCTTGAACGCAGTTTGAGCCTCTCTATGGATATTAGCCGCCTGACCAAGAAAATGCTGGGAACAGTCAGCAGTGAACTTAGGAGATCAAAGGATATGCAAAAAGAATTTGGCTCTTCATTTTGGTAATAATATTAAGAAATCTGGTCACAAGTTGGATAGCAAGTCATGGCTGTGAAAATGATTAGTGCTATTAAGCCAGTTTGTATTTATAAAATTATATTAATAAACATTGTCTACTTTTCATTTTCCTGACCTTATAATTATAATTCCTGGCATTGACTGTACAGAGATAAAATGTGCTTCATTGCTACACATTTATGTTGATGTGTGTTATCTGTTTCACACATTCATCTGTGTTACTGGTACATATTTCTGTACAAATGTGTCATCTTTACTACATGTTTATGGAAACTTACTACAAAGGCTGCGATCGTTCAGTTGTTAGTGAACTGGTTTCCTGTTCGAGTGATCTAAGGCTCGATTTGCAGTTCAACTGGAAATAGTTTTTAATCCCCAATGTCTCCTAGGTCAATCCAGTCTAAGAAAATGGGTACCATATCTTATGAGAAAGTAAAAGTGGTAGGTTTTATGTTGACCACTTCATCCCCAGATATGTCATTATCAAAGAAAAAAAATACGGGCCTAACACAGTGTTCTCCAAAATGCCTTGGTGGCACAGAAAAGGGAACAACTTTACTTGTACTACACATTATCTACACATGTGTCATATCTATGCAACATATTTATGAAGGCTACATGTGTGTTATATATTTTATGTTTATATCTGTGTTATTATTTATTTCAGATTATATATATTCATTAATATAACATATATAATATACTCATAATCAAACCTATTGGAGTTATGAATCAGTCTCATTGTACATGGTTTACCCTAAGGCCTCAGCTACCTAGCCATTGGTTGATCAGACTCTGCCTGAGTAGCTATGCCTTCAGCATATACTCCATTGCAATGGCGCCATTTTCAACCTTCCAAGAGCATGAGCATTGGAATTCATTTTCTAATGGATGATCCGTTACTGAAGTTTTTGCACACTATGTACAATAGAAGAAAGAAAGAAAGAAATTAGCTACTGTAAATGTGTTACTGACAATCATTAAAAATCTACATCCACAATTGAAAGAATTGTTGTTTTTTCTTCAATGATGTAATAGTTTTGTTTATGTTATTGCCATTTGTTCTAATATAGTTTACTTGCATCTGTATCAGTATGTTGCTATGCATTTTATTTGATAACCATTTCCATTGTTCTTAATTTTATAAACATTTCCAGTGTCCTCCATTTTATAAACATTTCCAGTGTCCTCCATTTTATAAACATTTCCAGTGTCCATTTTATAAACATTTCCAGTATCCTTCATTTCATAAACATTTCCAGTGTCCTTTATTTTATAAACATTTTCAGGGTCCTTCATTTCATAAACATTTCCAGTGTCCTTCATTTCATAAACATTTCCAGTGTCCTTCATTTCATAAACATTTCCAGTGTCCTCCATTTTATAAACATTTCCAGTGTCCATTTTATAAACATTTCCAGTATCCTTCATTTCATAAACATTTCCAGTGTCCTTTATTTTATAAACATTTTCAGGGTCCTTCATTTCATAAACATTTCCAGTGTCCTTCATTTCATAAACATTTCCAGTGTCCTTCATTTCATAAACATTTCCAGTGTCCTTCATTTCATAAACATTTCCAGTGTCCTTCATTTCATAAACATTTCCAGTGTCCTTCATTTCATAAACATTTTCAGTGTCCTTCATTTATAAACATTTCCAGTGTCCTTCATTTTATAAACATTTCCAGTGTCCATTTTATAAACATTTCCAGTATCCTTCATTTTATAAACATTTCCAGTGTCCATTTTATAAACATTTCCAGTATCCTTCATTTTATAAACATTTCCAGTGTCCATTTTATACACATTTCCAGTATCCTTCATTTCATAAACATTTCCAGTATCCTTCATTTTATAAACATTTCCAGTGTCCTCCATTTTATAAACATTTCCAGTGTCCTTCATTTTATAAACATTTCCAGTATCCTTCATTTCATAAACATTTCCAGTATCCTTCATTTCATAAACATTTCCAGTATCCTTCATTTTATAAACATTTCCAGTGTCCTTCATTTTATAAACATTTCCAGTGTCCATTTTATAAACATTTCCAGTATCCTTCATTTCATAAACATTTCCAGTGTCCTTTATTTTATAAACATTTTCAGTGTCCTTCATTTCATAAACATTTCCAGTGTCCTTCATTTCATAAACATTTCCAGTGTCCTTCATTTCATAAACATTTCCAGTGTCCTTCATTTCATAAACATTTCCAGTGTCCTTCATTTCATAAACATTTCCAGTGTCCTTCATTTCATAAACATTTCCAGTGTCCTTCATTTCATAAACATTTTCAGTGTCCTTCATTTATAAACATTTCCAGTGTCCTTCATTTTATAAACATTTCCAGTGTCCTTCATTTCATAAACATTTCCAGTGTCCTTCATTTCATAAACATTTCCAGTGTCCTTCATTTCATAAAAATTTCCAGTGTCCCTCATTTCATAAACATTTCCAGTTTCCTTCATTTCATCAACATTTCCAGTGTCCTTCATTTCATAAACATTTCCAGTGTCCTTCATTTTATAATAGAATTATAGATTTAATTGATTAGAAAAGACATCAGACTGATTAGAAATATATATATTGGGAACAGACTGCATCAATAAGGTGTGAAAACAGCTACTCTCCATACATAGAAATAAGAAGAGGGGTAAGACAAGGATGCATTTTATCACCAAGCCTATTTAATGGAGAACAACCTAAGATAAGCAGATGACAGTTCTTTTAGCAGAAAGTGAACATCAACTACAAAGACTAATAGATCAAGTCAATAAATCAAGTAAAGAATATAGACTAGATATAAATATAAAAAAAACAATAACAATGATAATCAGCAAAGACACAGAAGAACAAGAGCTAAACAAAAACATACATGGAGAGAAACTACTAGTAAACATTATCAATATCTTGGACACAAAGTCACAAATGACAGTAGATGTCAAACAGAAGTTAAACGGAGAATAGAAATGGTTAAAAGCACCTTCAATGACATAAGGAAAATAGTAACATCTAAACAAATTACAAACATGTTAAAAATGAGAATTATAAAATGCTACCTACATCTATTCTATATTAATGTATGACTCAGAAACATGGACACTAAACACAATTAGAAGACGATGCCTTTGAGATGTTTGTATATAGAAGAATAGGGAGAACATCATGGAATGAGAATAAAACAAATAAAGAGGTGCTAAAGACACTTAATATGAAGAAAGAACTACTAATAGAAATAAAGATCAGGCAAATAAAATATTGTGGACACATTAAAAGACATGACACCTTATTGAAGACCTTACTTGAGGGTAAAGTCAAAGGGAAGCGAGCAAGAGGTAGGCAGAGATACAAGTGGGAGAGTAATATCACAAGATGGACAGGTTATAGTCTAGCAGAGTGCACCACCAAAACAAGAGATGGGGGATATTGGAGGTTTGTTGCAGCAAACCTTCATTGCATAGATGGCACTTAATGATGATGATGAATAGATTTATATTAGGTATTGTTGATAGATTTGTTAAGTATTTTTTAAGTTCTTGATAGATATGTTAGGTATTTTTGATAGATTTATGTTAGGTTTTAATATTTTATTTTCATGTATGATATATTTATATATAAATAATATTTAAATAATATGTTTATATAAGATATTGATATGTTTATGTTATTTTTGTTACTTAGATACACTGCTGATAATATACCTATCATTCATACAACTTTTCTGTATTTTTATGTCATTGAATGTGTCTATATTAACCAATAGTATTTACTCTATCAATGAATATGCATTTCTGAGTGCTAGGATGTTGTATTGAGCCAATTCTTCTATATGGACAGTATTCATATGCAGATTGATATAGTTCCCATCAATGATACTTAATATATCCACTGACTAAATTTTATATTTTTTAATAATATTATCTTTGTATTACCATTGCATAACTCCGTCCATTAATATTTATATATTTTTACATAAAGCCCTACATATATATATTATTTGTTTGTTACTGCTTGATCAGAGAGAGGATTTTATATGTTTGGCTTGGCTAAGTTCAAGCAATAAAATCATATAGGCTATGTGGTCAAAAGTAGCCATTTTTTATACAATGAAATTCCTTTATAGATTTATAACAAAATTCCCCTATTTAACACTTTTCAAACTCTATGATTAGTTTATTCTTTATTGTATATAATTGTATATGTGGAAATTTGGTGTTACAGAAATATTCAATATTATTAGAAATAAGTCTTAACCAATTTGTTATATAGGGATTTTACTGTATCAATTAATGATTGGATGTCCATACACAAAATGCTGGAAAATGTCTTCAAATATATACAAATAGACCCTCTCTGAGAGGAGGTTTCTTCATAAAAACATTGAGAGCTAGAATTTCTTTAGGGTATGATAGAAAGCTATGGAGACACCTCTCCCAAATTACACATAAGAAACAAGAGTTCCATCATTCATAATTGTATTTACTGGCAATCCAAACATAAATATGCATACACTTTAGAAATAATTTATGTTCTACCACAGCATGCACTGGGTGGATATTTAATTTTTTTCCTCTGAAAGACAACATTTCAGGCCCAGCTATGATTTGAATCCGAGCCATTACAATTTTGAGTATGCAGTTCTAACCATTAAGCCACATGCTCCACATATATATTATAAATATATTATAGATATATATATATTATCTGTTACTTTATACTTTATCTGTAGTCATCATTACAACCTCCCTGAATCCCTTACCCATGATGCACCAGTTGTCTTACATCTATGAATATATGCATTTCCACCTAAGCTGCTTCTGTTAGATAACACCAAATAGTGAAGCACTGATGAAAGTAAAATATGCAAGCATACACACGATTTGATGAAGGCACAGATGTGCTGGATAGGTCATTTAGTCCAAATGAACTCCAGAATGGCTTCTGCAAAGCCGGAGCACAGAAGGAAGAAGTGTTTACATTATGCTTAAGTTATCACTGACTCACTTTAATGGAGACATTAATTCATTGAAGAGATTGGCACAAGATAGGTCTGACTGGCATCACAGACTCAGAATTGGCACAGAGACATTTAGATAAAGTTACTGCTAAAAAAAACATGTTCAGAAGAAAAGCAAGAGCAGCTCAATGTCTCGCATGAACTTTTCCCATATATGTTCAAAGTGTGGAAGAAACTCTAGGCATACATAGGACTCATTAGCCATATATGTTCAAAGTATGGAAGAAACTCTAGGCATACATAGGACTCATTAGCCATATATGTTCAAAGTGTGGAAGAAACTCTAGGCATACATAGCACTCATTAGCCATATATGTTCAAAGTGTGGAAGAAACTCTAGGTCTCATTAGATCAATCATAGGACTCATTAGCCATATATGTTCAAAGTGTGGAAGAAACTCTAGGCATACATAGGACTCATTAGCCATATACAGTAGAACCCCGATATATCGAACTCGC
Organism: Meghimatium bilineatum; assembly: GCA_034231615.1. Taxonomy (NCBI): domain Eukaryota; kingdom Metazoa; phylum Mollusca; class Gastropoda; order Stylommatophora; family Philomycidae; genus Meghimatium; species Meghimatium bilineatum. Next base: position 9,743,617 of record CM067321.1, read on the forward strand.
ATATTTCGAACATTCGGTTATTGCGAATATTTTAAATAGTCCGCGCAATAGGTAACATTAATCCCTCTAATAAATTACGGATATAGCGAAGTCGGGTTTGCACCATTTCGCTTATAGCGAAGTTCCACGGTGGCCTTTTGGTAATGAATCGACGTGTATATCGAAGTCCGAAACAGACAAAGATTTGCTGACCTATCATGTCAAAGAATATCAGGTCCGCGGCCCACATGTTGGACATTGCCAAACTGTATTTACAAGCCGTACAACAAACCAAAATCTCGTCATTTGGCCAAATGATAATCTTTATGGGACTGCTACTATGACGCTGCTGTAAGGTCATGTAATTCAGTTCGGTAATGTGTTTGGCCACCTCGGCAAAGAAATCAGGCAGGAGTGTCAACCCAGTAAAGCCACGTTTTCAAATTATGTAAATGTACTGCCAATTTTTATTATTTAACTTTAAAAACAACTTTTTATCTCGTGTTTAAAAAGAAATGTATAGTAGGCCTAGCTCACAGCTTCGTGAAGCGCGCTTCATAACTCGTGAAGTCGGCTTGACATTGCAAGTTCTTAGAGCATTGCATTTAATAAAAAACGGTTATATCGAACCTCGGATATATCGAATTAATTCAATTTCCCCGAGAACTTCGATATATCGGGGTTCTACTGTATGTTCAAAGTGTGGAAGAAACTCTAGGCATACATAGGACTCATTAGCCATATATGTTCAAAGTGTGGAAGAAACTCTAGGCATACATAGCACTCATTAGCCATATATGTTCAAAGTGTGGAAGAAACTCTAGGTCTCATTAGATCAATCATAGGACTCATTAGCCATATATGTTCAAAGTGTGGAAGAAACTCTAGGCATACATAGGACTCATTAGCCATATACAGTAGAACCCCGATATATCGAACTCGCATATTTCGAACATTCGGTTATTGCGAATATTTTAAATAGTCCGCGCAATAGGTAACATTAATCCCTCTAATAAATTACGGATATAGCGAAGTCGGGTTTGCACCATTTCGCTTATAGCAAAGTTCCACGGTGGCCTTTTGGTAATGAATCGACGTGTATATCGAAGTCCGAAACAGACAAAGATTTGCTGACCTATCATGTCAAAGAATATCAGGTCCGCGGCCCACATGTTGGACATTGCCAAACTGTATTTACAAGCCGTACAACAAACCAAAATCTCGTCATTTGGCCAAATGATAATCTTTATGGGACTGCTACTATGACGCTGCTGTAAGGTCATGTAATTCAGTTCGGTAATGTGTTTGGCCACCTCGGCAAAGAAATCAGGCAGGAGTGTCAACCCAGTAAAGCCACGTTTTCAAATTATGTAAATGTACTGCCAATTTTTATTATTTAACTTTAAAAACAACTTTTTATCTCGTGTTTAAAAAGAAATGTATAGTAGGCCTAGCTCACAGCTTCGTGAAGCGCGCTTCATAACTCGTGAAGTCGGCTTGACATTGCAAGTTCTTAGAGCATTGCATTTAATAAAAAACGGTTATATCGAACCTCGGATATATCGAATTAATTCAATTTCCCCGAGAACTTCGATATATCGGGGTTCTACTGTATGTTCAAAGTGTGGAAGAAACTCTAGGCATACATAGGACTCATTAGCCATATATGTTCAAAGTGTGGAAGAAACTCTAGGCATACATAGCACTCATTAGCCATATATGTTCAAAGTGTGGAAGAAACTCTAGGTCTCATTAGATCAATCATAGGACTCATTAGCCATATATGTTCAAAGTGTGGAAGAAACTCTAGGCATACGGCATACATAGCACTCATTAGCCATATATGTTCAAAGTGTGGAAGAAACTCTAGGTCTCATTAGATCAATCATAGGACTCATTAGCCATATATGTTCAAAGTGTGGAAGAAACTCTAGGCATACATAGCACTCATTAGCCATATATGTTCAAAGTGTGGAAGAAACTCTAGGTCTCATTAGATCAATCATAGGACTCATTAGCCATAGTCGGACACACCACAATCTTCATCACATTTGAACCCAAATGGTCATCATCAACTACAACGGACAAGCAATATGAGTGTCATATTCCAGTAGCCATTAATCTCCTGCGTCAATCTTCTTCCTGGTCCGCATATTTTTTGCCACCTTGTCCATTATTTTCATTTCCAGGCTGTCATGTAATTAACTGCCCATCTGTTGAATGGATTTGATAGGAACACAGAATAGTGATACTGTTAATTATTAAGCATGCCATAAGAGGTGATTAAGGAGGTTTAAGGATGGAGCTTGCTATCTCATCCCATAGAGGGTGAAAGTGACCCAGAAGCCATGTTGAAGTCAGGACATCAGTAAGAAAGGCACATATATCACAGCCACGCTGAACTATGACACAGCACATTCCATCCCCTGGGCTACATTCTGCTAATCTGCAGGAGTTTGAGAATAAACTTACATTCTTTTTTACATGCATCTCCCTCAGGGACATCACTGTGATAATTTTGCTTCTTGGTATTCTGAGAACTCTATTGTAACATTTTGTTTCACAGGAAGCTATATATTTTTTTGATGATTGTTCAAGACTCAAACCCACACATTGTCATTTGGTATGTGCAGGTTCAATGAAAAGTTAATTTTGATGTTTTATAAATATGACTAATATAATTGATTACAGTTATCATCACTCTTGCTTGGTTGGAATGCTATCAAATATAAGTGATTACAGTTATCATAACTCTTGCCTGGTTGGAATGCTATCTAATATAATTGATTACAGTTATCATCACTCTTGCCTGGTTGGAATGCTATCAAATTTCACTGCATAAGGTAGGTGGGGGACACAGATCTGCATTTTTCACTTTTAGTATATTCTGACACCTAAATCTAACTGCTGGACAACAAACTGTCATCAGAGTATAGCTTATTAATCCATCATACAGTAGTGAGTGTATAGAAAACATAAGATTATGTGTAGAGAATAGAATGAGTTTATCTGTAAAACAGGATCTTTGCCCCATTAGATGGGGCAATGATCCTCAAGCAAAAAGCTGATACAAACTTATAAAATTATAAATTATTAAAAACCATATAATTGATTCACTGCTTGTGTTTGCATAGCAACAATATGTGAAAATTATTAAACACTAAAACTATGCATAACTATGTAACTTTAATCTGGAAAAAAGTAAGTATAAAATATTGTTAATACGTTTCATTTTAAAGCAAATCATGTCTTTCTAACATTGGATGCTCGTTATAATCAAATATATCAATCTCTCTTAGTTCTTAATCAGCTCTGCCAATTTCCTCATGACATCTGCCTTACTGATTCCTCATACATTTTGATTGCAGACTTTTGCCCCAATAACTGTTCGGAGATCTTGACTCCCAAATAACATTGCTAACAACTATAATAAATTCCTATAGAAAAAACAAAGTAGCCTCAATAGGTAATGTGTTTAATAACAACACAATATATATATATATATATCACAATAAAAATCACGATATTCTTCTTCTGCATTCAGCATCTGTGGTCATGTTATATTGTCAGGGCAAAGTCCACTCAATCACAATATTAAATGATAACAGCTGGCATAGAGTGAGAAGTTAAATATTAGATCAAACACAATTAAAACATATTTTTCCTCCTTGTTGAAATCTACTTGTCCTTGACCTTCATTCTGTCAGAGTTTGGAATGTTGGCGTCTGATATAATCAAGAGTAATGTTGGAAAAACCCATAGATTAGAAATAAACCTGCTGCGGATCTTTGTCCTCATCAACTCTATATACATTGCATTGTTCTGTAAGACATCCTTTACAAACATTGTCCTGACTATCAAAATGTAAGCTTTTCTGTGCAGGCTGTCCATCTTCTTCCAGTGTCATTTATAAAATAGTCTTTAGTATCTTGTATATTTTGTATCCATTAACATTTTAGGCAATCTTTTATACTCTTTCCTTGAACCTTTCCCTCAATGATTAATCTTTCCTTGAACCTTTCCCTCCATGATTAATCTTTCCTTGAACCTTTCCCTCCATGATTAATCTTTCCTTGAACCTTTCCCTCCATGATTAATCTTTCCTTGACCCTTTCCCTCCATGATTAATCTTTCCTTGAACCTTTCCCTCCATGATTAATCTTTCCTTGAACCTTTCCCTCCATGATTAATCTTTCCTTGAACATTTCCCTCCATGATTAATCTTTCCTTGAACCTTTCCCTCCATGATTAATCTTACTAGGCCATTGTGTATTTTTATATACCAGTACCAAAAATATTAGCGTGAAATTGTTTTATGCTTTTGAGAAGCCACACTTTTCTATGTTCTGGTCTTTGATATCTGTGTTTGATCTCTGTCTATGATATTTTTAGGAATATTCTATAGCATTTCATTTCCAATGCTATTTCATTTTCCATTGTAGTATTGATATTCAATATAAGTACAGATCATAAAGAAGTAACACTGCCCAAGCACTTGAAGACTTCACTGACATTTATCATTTTATTGTGATAACAAAGTAACACAATTTGAACACTATAAGCAATAATTTGTTTATCCTTTTGAGATCTTTCCTCTAGATATAAAACTGTGAGATCTTTCCTCTAGATATAAAACTAATGTAGTCGGTATTTTTAAAAGGGAATTATCAGCAGTGAAATCAGATAAATATTGTATGTGGAGCAATACAACGCTTCACAATGGCTAAATCCTTTTAGAGTTCATTCTCAAACTCCCAATGGGTCTCTCTTGTAGCAGGACAATGGCATTACTAAATTTCTAATAGGATGTTGTCTAGAGAATCGAGATGCGTTGTGCCGCTGTTGTAATTGCCCAAAGTCTCATTATTGATCGACTGATTCCTGTCCACACAGTTGCTCAGTCTCATTATTGATTGACTGGCTCGTCAACAAGCCAGTATTGTAAATAAATAACAGACAAAACCATTATCTAAACTATGTATAAATAAATAGTTTCCTTAAAACTTCGCCTTGCCTTTATTTGAGATCGCATACCTCATAAGTTCTCATAGTTCAGACACATCTGCCTGCCTGAACAACATGGTAATTTAACAAAGACTACGGGAAAAATTTCTTAAAAATTAAGAAATAAATGTCTATCTATTGTCTATCCCCAGATGGAAGCTGGTTGATTAATTGTAGGGGTGAGAGCTGTAAGAAATGACCAGATGTGATGCCTGTACAGAGTCTGTGTTTGTGGAGTGTGGTTGTGATGTTATCGATACATCTTTCTTAATCTTCCCTTTGCTCTGCATCCAGCTGGTCGTTTGTTATAAGCTCTCAGTGGTAATTGGCTCAGGTCCATTCTCATAAGGTGACCAAACCACTTGATCTGATGGCGTTCTATATATTCGATACAAGGCATTCTTCCTACTCTTCTTCTGATATCCTCATTTCTTACTCTAGTTCTTATCTGACGTGATGATTTTTCTCTGCTGCGAGGTTGTTAAAGACCATGTTTGACACTGGTAACAAAGTTTTGGTATGAAAATTGTAGATATTATTTAAACCTCTCTCCATCATTCAATAAATAAATGTGAAAAGTTTACATTTAGATATGTTTTTTTAATACACAATAAACATTAAATAATAAATTCAATAGCCATTGAATCATGAAATTCAGAGCCATAAAGAAAGAATGTCACTTGAATAACATTGGATGTGGACACAAAAACAAGTGAGCTGATAAGTTGGTTGGATCTGACAACATAAACATATGAACAAAGCAGACATACTCAATGATGTTTGAGAAAGTGTGCAATAATACAGATTTTAGGTCAATGGACATCAAGTTTTAAGAAGTTGTGAGGCAAGAAAGGGGATCATCATCACCAAGAAAATGTAAAAATTTCATAAAGAACACATAGAACAAGAAAATGTAAAAATTTCATAAAGAACACATAGAACAAGAAAATGTAAAACTTTCATGAAGAACACATAAAACATCTTGTAAAACTTTCATGAAGAACACATAAAACATCTTGTAAAACTTTCATGAAGAACACATAAAACAAGAAGTTGTATACCCTGAGAGATGCATCTAGATTGTGAAAGGAATGACTTTTTATACTTTCATAACAAGAATGGTATGGAGAGATGTGTCTAAACTATGGAGAAGTGTTTATAGATTATGATTATGAGTTTCCAGCATATGTACTTTACCCCACACAACAAAAAGTGGCATGATTAGGAATTTCCCCATATGTACTTTACCCTACACAACAAAGTGGCATGATTAGGAATTTCCCTATATGTACTTTACCCCATACAACAAAAAGTGGCATGATTAGGAATTTCCCCATATGTACTTTACCCTACACAACAAAGTGGCATGATTAGGAATTTCCCTATATGTACTTTACCCCACACAACAAAGTGGCATGCTGCACACAACAAAGTGGCATGCTGCTTGTCAAGAGTATCACTAATGGCACATAACCCTATAGTTTAAGATGATCATCTCCAGTAATCTAAAATAAATAGCACTTGTAAATGGGATGTCACAATCCCAAGATCAAACTAGTGCCCTTTTAAACACAAGTTAAATGACTTAGCTATGACACCAATGAGATTCCTTGTCCTTGTATGACAGATAACTTTGGCTTAGCTATGATACCAATGAGACTCCTTGTCCTTGTATAACAGATAACTTTGGCTTAGCTAGGACACCAATGAGATAACTTGTCGTTGTATGACAGATAACTTTGGCTTAGCTAGGACACCAATGAGATTCCTTGTCCTTGTATAACAGATAACTTTGGCTTAGCTAGGACACCAATGAGATAACTTGTCATTGTATTACAGATAACTTTGGCTTAGCTAGGACACCAATGAGATTCCTTGTCCTTGTATAACAGATAACTTTGGCTTAGCTAGGACACCAATGAGATTCCTTGTCCTTGTATAACAGATAACTTTGGCTTAGCTAGGACACCAATGAGATTCCTTGTCCTTGTATAACAGATAACTTTGGCTTAGCTAGGACACCAATGAGATTCCTTGTATAACTGATAACCTGTTCTTTCAACAAAACTATGTGTACACATTAATTGGTAGCATATCCTATTCAGGTCATGGCTATAAACCCAGCATTTTTTTAGCTGTAGTGATTTTCTAGGCAATATAAATATGTTCAGTAGTTTGCCAGTGATTTCTGAACAGTCCGGATGCACAATTGACTGTGGCAGGGATCGAACTCAGTACCTTGGCAGTCACAGATAGGCCTACACAGTAATTGTTTTATGTAATATTTCAGCAAATCTGTACTCAACAATGCATTCCGTTCTCTGAAATACATCCTATTACCTGGTAAGAGTTTGAGAACAGATAGAAGTATAATTGTTTCTACCTCTACCAACTTCACACCTGCTATAAACCATATCTTCTGTCTGTCTCTCTCTCTCTCACCTATTTTGGTTTATAACTGTGTACAGTTAACTAAAATAAAGCGTATATTTTTGATTCAAGTTTGTGTTGTATTATGATTCACAGACTATTTTTCTATTAATCATCTAACACTACACAGGAGAGTTAAAGAATGTACCGGTACATTTTCTCCTTTTTCTCTCTTCCACTGTCCAACTTGCCCTCACATACTTCATCCTCTTATGTTTTAGAACATTTTATAAGCAAATATTCCACACATGTAGCACCTAAAGGTCTCATCATTGACTCACCAGTTCAACTAAACATGCAATATTAGGTATGTTGATTATCATCTTCACATACCGGACACATCCATAAGTGCTCCGATCTCCGATCACTTTTTGAAATCTTTGTCAGGGATTCTCTTCGGGCCACGCCTATCCTCACTCCCAATTCTCGCATTCTCGATATTGCCTCATGCTTATTCATCTCAAAATCTTCTGATTGTAAATAACATGCAATAGTAAATCTCTAGTAGATGACATATCTGTACAGTGAAATTTCCTCTTTCCTATAGGTTTTTTTACACTTTCATAGCAAGAATGATGGAGAGATGTGTCTAGATTATGAAAAGAATGGTTTTTTACACTTGCATAGTAAGAATGATGGGAAGATGTGTCTAGGTTATGGAGTGATATGTCTAGATAATAAAAGGGAAGGCTCAGACTTGCATTATCAAGAAGGATGAAGGTTATGATGATTTTCAGTCTCATCCCATGATACTTTTGACCGAAATTTTAAAATCCAACTATTTATTTATACAAGTTTGTGCAATGATGAATGTTAACAATATACAACTTTAAGCAGTGATAAATGTTAACAAAATTTACAACTTTAAGCAGTGATAAATGTTAACAAAATTTACAACTTTAAGCAGTGATAAATGTTAACAAAATTTACAACTTTAAGCAGTGATAAATGTTAACAAAATTTACAACTTTAAGCAGTGATAAATGTTAACAAAATTTACAACTTTAAGCAGTGATAAATGTTAAAATTACAACTTTAAGCAGTGATAAATGTTAACAAAATATACAACTTTATGGAGTCATTCTGTTCCACAAGTGCACAGTGGTGTGGCACACAGCCACATCTTGTGCATGTGTTTGTCCAGTCTGTTGTGGCCTGTCCTGAGGCGAAGTACCTGTCCCTGCTGATTTAGCTAGTGGTAGGCAACTTTTGTCATGTTATGTTCACTTCTGATGGTATTTATAGCACTTATATTTTCTTTATATAAGACTTCATTTTCTTCTTCCATACACTTCATCCCCTTTTTAGCCAACTCATCAGCCCACTCATTGAAGTACAATTCTACTCTTATTTCCTTGCTGTGTTTAGTTAGGTTTTTTCCTCAATGTGATCATCATTAAACCCATAACTCTTTAGAATTGTAAGGTTGCCACTCAGGAAATATTAGCACAAACATTCTGCCACGTCTCTCTCTTCTCAGTTCTTTAAGTGTGGAGAATCTTAATTCTATCCAGTTTTTAATATTATCAATCCATACTTTCCTGTGAACTTTTCTTTTCCCCCCAACTTATTTCCTGCAAGATAGTTTTGTAAAGAGAATCGTGCCTCATAATATGACCAAATCATACAAGTTTACGAAGCTTCACCACTGCCATGAGATGTTTTTGTTGTCCTGCAAGTATTTATTTTGTTTCTCACATATTAGTTTTATGTTCTGTATAATGAAATCTCAATATTCATCTGTAGCATTTGTTTTCAAAAGCCTGTATTTTCCTCTCCATTTCCACTTTAATTGTCCAACTCTTACATCCGTACAAAAGAATAGGTTATTATTAGACATTTATCTTCATTTCTGCACTTACTCTGCTCTTCCATATAGTTTTTAGTTTGGACATTGCAACAGAGGTTATTTCAAGTCTAGTCTTCATTTCTTGCTTAGTGCTTCCATCGATGTTCATATAAGATCCTAAGTATTTAAAGGTATTAACCTAGTTTCTGTCCATTCACCCAGATGTTAATAAGAGACGTGTTATTATCTCTAATTTTATTTTCTCGGTGTGTACTTCCATAACATAAGTTTTGCACATGTTTTTTTTTCAAGTTTAGAAGTAAGTTCTTGAAGTTCTTTCCCAACAAGAGCCATAAGATCAATGTCATCTGCGAACCGCAAGTATAACCTGAATGTATTGCATTCCAATTAAAATTGGAAGTCTTCTAGATATGAAATAAAGCTCTGTCAAATCCCCCCCCCCCTCAAAATAAATTGCATAAAAGTATATAAGAACTCTATTTCTCATAATTCCCAGGAATCAAAACAAACAGAGTGGGGTGCAAAGGGAACACAATGCTCTCGGCGGATCTGGGTTTAGCAGATAACTAAGATCCCAATTGTACCTCCTCGCGGTGCACCCTGGAAACAGAAATACAGCGGCTCGTGCCGATTCTGGCTAAATCATTTGGGGATTGTGTCCATGAATGTGGAGATAGCAGATGGAAAGAGATTTGACTGCATAAGAGATAGACAATATCTCCGACACTCCAACACATGCAGCAGCACTGTCCACACACAGTGATGCTAGCCTGTTCAGTCTGAACATTGGAGGGGCGGCCAATGAAAAAGACACGAAAAGGTAGTAGATGTATAGTGAGAGAGTAATAGATTTCATACTGAGTACAATGAAAGGGCAGCGCTAGAGGGCAGCACCAACTGCACACAGAAAGGGAAAATGTACCAAGGAAATTCAAACTACAAGCTCTGTTAGCTCAAGACAAGCTTCTAGTTACGTGTGATCCTTATAGACAGAGACTCAACCCAAATCATGGGTGCCCGACAAAGGAAGAAGACCTGGCCTAACTCTAATGTCGAGCTTTCCTATACCGGAAACATGCTCGCGAAGAGAAAAGGTTCCATACCCGATGAGTTCAAGCGCAAATGGGACAAGGTCACTCAGCCCGAGAACGCCTTGCACTCAAACGCATGGTGTGAGACTCGAACTTGGGTGAAGAGTTCACGATGACGGTGAATGACACCTCGGCTAAGAAGGCGAAAGAGGCAGGCTCCAACTCTTCTGTCAAGTTCTTCCCCATCCGGAACTAGGCTTACGGAGGAGAAAAAGGTTCAGTACCCAATGGGCACAGGCACAGAACGTCCAATTACACAAGGTAAGTTCATAGACAGTGGAACACCTCGTGCGAGATAGACGTGAACGACAACTGTCTCAGCTTGAAGAGTCACTACACACCTGCGTGCTCGTCGACAGATAGGCAGGATGTCACGGATTAGGGAAGCCTACTACCCGAATTAAAGGCATGACGAAAACAGATGTGCTGGATCTCAAACATCCAGGCCACAAAGTGGCCAACCAAGGTGCAAATAACACAGTTTTACTGTGGAACTTGCAGTACAACGTACTTCACGCTCCCCGGCGGAAATCACACAATATATTCGTTGTGGTTATATGAGAGCAAACGCAGAAGAAGAAAACAAACAGAGTAAGCATTAACAAATAAAACAGAGGCAGTAAATGTTATAGATTACTGCTAATGCAACAATATCCACATTGTTCCACTGCAATGACCAGATCCACACTTCCACTGCAATGACCAGATCCAAACTGTTTCATTGCAATGACAGTATCCACACTGTTTTACTGCAATGACAGTATCCACACTGTTTTACTGCAATGACAGTATCCACACTGTTTTACTGCAATGACAGTATCCACACTGTTTTACTGCAATGACAGTATCCACACTGTTTTACTGCAATGACAGTATCCACACTGTTTTACTGCAATGACAGTATCCACACTGTTTTACTGCAATGACAGTATCCACACTGTTTTACTGCAATGACAGTATCCACACTGTTTTACTGCAATGACAGTATCCACACTGTTTTACTGCAATGACAGTATCCACACTGTTTTACTGCAATGACAGTATCCACACTGTTTCACTGCAATGACAGTATCCACACTGTTTCACTGCAATGACAGTATCCACACTGTTTTACTGCAACAACCAGATCCACACTGTTAAACTGCTGTGGCACAAAGTGTGTTTTCTGTACAGCTACACAATATGTCTATTTCATGATGCAAGCTTCAAATTCTGAAATGAAACACACAAAACTGATTTTATTTAAAACCTATTTTATATATACATTATATATTCTATATTAGAAACCAGCAACAGGGCATTCCCATAAGTGCTCCACTCCCGTTCCAGCAGACATCCAAGAGTGTGCAGACTCAAAGTTTCAGTCAGATGTTGATTATGTGATCTTCAGACTCAAAGTTTCAGTCAGATGTTGATTATGTGATCTTCAGACTCAAAGTTTCAGTCAGATGTTGATTATGTGATCTTCAGACTCAAAGTTTCAGTCAGATGTTGATTATGTGATCTTCAGACTCAAAGTCTCAGTCAGATGTTGATTATGTGATCTTCAGACTCAAAGTTTCAGTCAGATGTTGATTATGTGATCTTCAGACTCAAAGTCTCAGTCAGATGTTGATTATGTGATCTTCAGATTCAAAGTCTCAGTCAGATGTTGATTATGTGATCTTCACACTCAAAGTCCTAGTCAGATGTTGATTATGTGATCTTCAGACTCAAAGCCCAGATGTTGATTATGTGATCTTCAGACTCAAAGCCCTAGTCAGATGTTGATTATGTGATCTTCACACTCAAAGTCCTAGTCAGATGTTGATTATGTGATCTTCAGACTCAAAGTCTCAGTCAGATGTTGATTATGTGATCTTCAGACTCAAAGTCCTAGTCAGATGTTGATTATGTGATCTTCAGACTCAAAGTCTCAGTCAGATGTTGATTATGTGATCTTCAGACTCAAAGTCTCAGTCAGATGTTGATTATGTGATCTTCAGACTCAAAGTCTCAGTCAGATGTTGATTATGTGATCTTCAGATTCAAGTCTCAGTCAGATGTTGATTATGTGATCTTCAGATTCAAAGTCTCAGTCAGATGTTGATTATGTGATCTTCACACTCAAAGTCCTAGTCAGATGTTGATTATGTGATCTTCAGACTCAAAGTCTCAGTCAGATGTTGATTATGTGATCTTCAGATTCAAAGTCTCAGTCAGATGTTGATTATGTGATCTTCAGACTCAAAGTCTCAGTCAGATGTTGATTATGTGATCTTCAGATTCAAAGTCTCAGTCAGATGTTGATTATGTGATCTTCAGGCTCAAATTCCTAGTCAGATGTTGATTATGTGATCTTCAGACTCAAAGCCCTAGTCAGATGTTGATTATGTGATCTTCACACTCAAAGTCCTAGTCAGATGTTGATTATGTGATCTTCAGACTCAAAGTCTCAGTCAGATGTTGATTATGTGATCTTCAGACTCAAAGTTTCAGTCAGATGTTGATTATGTGATCTTCAGACTCAAAGTCTCAGTCAGATGTTGATTATGTGATCTTCAGGCTCAAATTCCTAGTCAGATGTTGATTATGTGATCTTCAGACTCAAAGCCCAGATGTTGATTATGTGATCTTCAGACTCAAAGCCCTAGTCAGATGTTGATTATGTGATCTTCACACTCAAAGTCCTAGTCAGATGTTGATTATGTGATCTTCAGACTCAAAGTCTCAGTCAGATGTTAATTATGTGATCTTCAGACTCAAAGTCTCAGCCAGATGTTGATTATGTGATCTTCAGACTCAAAGTCTCAGTCAGATGTTGATTATGTGATCTTCAGATTTAAAGTCTCAGTCAGATGTTGATTATGTGATCTTCACACTCAATCTCAGTCAGATGTTGATTATGTGATCTTCAGACTCAAAACCTCAGTCAGATGTTGATTATGTGATCTTCACACTCAAAGTCCTAGTCAGATGTTGATTATGTGACCATCAGGCTCACAGTCCTAGTCAGATGATTATGTGATCTTCACACTCAAAGTCCTAGTCATATGTTGATTATGTGATCTTGAGGCTCACAGTCCTAGTCAGATGTTGATTATGTGATCTTCAGGCTCAAAGTCCTAGTCAGATGTTGATTATGTGATCTTCAGGCTCAAAGTCTCAGTCAGATGTTGATTATGTGATCTTCAGACTCAAAGTCTCAGTCAGTTGTTGATTATGTGATCTTCAGATTCAAAGTCTCAGTCAGATGTTGATTATGTGATCTTTGGACTCAAAGTCCTAGTCATATATTGATTATGTGATCTTCAGACTCAAAGTCTCAGTCAGATGTTGATTATGTGATCTTCAGATTTAAAGTCTCAGTCAGATGTTGATTATGTGATCTTCACACTCAATCTCAGTCAGATGTTGATTATGTGATCTTCACACTCAAAGTCCTAGTCAGATGTTGATTATGTGATCTTCAGGCTCAAAGTCTCAGTCAGATGTTGATTATGTGATCTTCAGACTCAAAGCCCAGATGTTGATTATGTGATCTTCACACTCAAAGTCCTAGTCAGATGTTGATTATGTGATCTTGAGGCTCAAAGTCCTAGTCAGATGTTGATTATGTGATCTTCAGGCTCAAATTCCTAGTCAGATGTTGATTATGTGATCTTCAGACTCAAAGCCCAGATGTTGATTATGTGATCTTCAGACTCAAAGCCCTAGTCAGATGTTGATTATGTGATCTTCACACTCAAAGTCCTAGTCAGATGTTGATTATGTGATCTTCAGGCTCAAAGTCTCAGTCAGATGTTGATTATGTGATCTTCACACTCAAAGTCTCAGTCAGATGTTGATTATGTGATCTTCAGACTAAAAGTATCAGTCATATGTTGATTATGTGATCTTCAGACTAAAAGTCTCAGTCCGATGTTGATTATGTGATCTTCATAACTTTTTATAGAGAACACACTTTTCCCCCTCACCACCTGCATTTTACCCATATCTATCATTCTCTATATGTACACATTATAATCTCCAGCAGCATCATCTCCACTCAGTAGTAAATCAATGACTGCCCTTACTAAGTCTACTTGATCTCTCTTCAATACTGTATCATCAACAATTTTTGAGTCTAATGGGAATTGAACCAGTCCGTTCAATAACACCAAATCGCCTAGCAACTCTCGTACATTTGGTGCCTTAGAACGGACTGGTTCAATTCCCGTTAAATTCAAAAATTTTAAATTTATCCTCTGGCTTCATTCATTAATACACTTATCATCAACAACAGTTTTTCTTGGAGTATTCCATAGTAGTAACCTACAAAAACTTTACTATGGTGTTCTGATATATAAATGTTGTTTCTGAAATCAATTTGACTTACATAAAACACAGGTTTATATATTCCTTCAATGAGACACGACAGACTATAGCTAAAACTAGTAGGTAATGATGCGCACACAAGAAATCATACAAATTACAATAAACAAATCATATTCAACCAAAAGGTCTTTATCAAGACACAAACAAAACATCAAAAGACAACGAATGGAAAAATTATCACAACATCCAACGGAAATATGAAAATGAGATGCCGGAAGGTCAGAAAGTACATATAAAACGTAATTATATGTGGAAATGAAAGGAACAAAAAGATGAGTAAATGACGAAACAAAAGGAATAAAGACAAAGACCACACCAACCCAGTACTAGACATAAGAGTGGTCGGAATTGAGTCCAAAAGGCTTGAGTGTACCAAATTAAAAAATGAGACCTTTTGGTTGAAACGTTGAATATGATTTGTGTATTGTAATTTGTATGATTTCTTGTGTGTGCATCATTACCTACTAGTTTTGCTATAGTCTGTTGTGTCTCATTGAAGCGATATATAAACCTGTGTTTTACGTAAGTCAAATTGTTGTTACGTTTCACGCAGTTACCTGGTATTGATTGTCATTTCTGAAATCACGAGAGCCTAAAAGTGAGAACTGCAATCAATAACGGTAAAGCAAAATTCATTGGCGAAGTGAATTCAACATTGCAGGCAAGGCAAGATGGTGGACCAGTGTTTAAAATAACGAAGAGACAGAAAACAGAGAAAGACCTTTTTGGATGTTTTGTGACTTCGTGAGAAAATAGTGTAAACAGTTTTCTGTGTATTGTTTTTTAGTTTTCACAATTCACAATAAACTGAGATTGTGATGAGAGCTCTGTTGATCTTTGCTTTTGTCAGGATGGGATATTAATCAGTGGCCCAGATGGCAAGGTCATCAGCAAACAATGATTTTGACACATTCAGATCATCAATGAAAATATGAAAGAGTGTGCAGTGGTAAAACACAGTCCTTACTGTGCCTTGCATTTACATGAATACTTACCTTCACATTATGAAATCCACCGCTGCAAATTGAAAATTCATCTATAATAAAAGAAACCCAACGTTAGAAATAATCTTGATTCTTGATTAGAAACTGGCCTCACAGCACGTGGGGCATTCCCATAAGTGATCCGCCCTCTGTTCCAGCAGACATCCGACTCAATGGTGTTTCGAGTCTAATGTCGCCGAAACAGATGTCGACATCAGGGCATAACTCTGGCCCTTGCGACAGGTTTCTTTGCTGTTCCGCCCACCAACGGCATGCACGTAACTAGTTCAAGCACAACGTCAGCCTGTCGGAACAACATGGTAACTGTTATCGAAGGTTACAACTACAGGATTGTATAGATGACATGCCATGAAGCTTCTATAAGAAGATAACCTCAATATAAAGGCATGTCATCTACTCAGGTTTTCTACTGCATGGTTGGTTTGTCTAGTGAGCCATTGGTGAAACCTACAGATGCAACCGCATGCGCTACTTTAGAAAATACTTTAGAAATAATATCCACCTTTACTTAATAAAACATCATATTTCAAAGATCCTTATTGGCCAGAGACAAGAGCATACAACATGAAAATTGAAACAGCAAGATCCAAAGAAAGACCACGAAGAAGGTGGATTGAAGTAGTTACCAACATTCTGATACGTCACAATATTACTGCAGATTAACCAACTAAAAATGCCATAGCCTGAAAACTAATCGTCATTTAACCCTGCATCATGCAACACTTTACCATAAAATCTGACAAAAAGATAGAATATAGATATTTTATACATAGAATCCACATTCACTAAATAAAAACATTAATTTACAAAATACACCCACCTTTAATACATTCATGCCAGTTATGTTCTCCACCAAAACAGGCAGTTTACCCATGATGCTAACCACTTCATTTGTCAGTCGGAGAACACCAACTTCCTTCCCAGTGGATACCATTGTCACTTTTCTGACATTTGTAAGAGGAGCTGAAACCTCAGCTGCAATCTGAAATAGTAACGGTGAACTAATTGAGTTATATTCTTCTGTGTGCTTTCTCAAACTCCTGCACATTAGCAGGATGTAGTCAGGAGAATGGAATGTGCTGTTATGGTTTACAGCTTAGCTGTGATATCTGTGCTGTTCGGCCAGACACATCTGACTTCAGCTTGGCTACTAGATCCCTTTGACATTATTTGAAATGTGACAGCCAACTCCACCATAGCCGCCCCTTATGACATAAATGGTAGGTAAATTGTTGTTATTCTTTGCTCCTCTTTTGGGCCCGGCAACATACAGGCAATTTAGTTATATGAATCAGCGTCAAAGCACATGGTTTTCCCTAAAGTGCCTAGCCAGTGGATGATCACAGCCTGACTACTTGCAAAATCTCTGATAAAACCTAAACATCAAAAGTGTCAGAGAGAGATGAATCTGAAGCTGAAAGTAATACACCACTGCATGACATAAGGGACAAGAGTGAAAGTAATACACCACTGCATGACATTAAGGGACAAGAGTGAAAGAACGCATACTCCCTTGCACTCTATCATGATCATGCACTTCAGCACATGCACAGTATCAATGGCAAGTTCCTTGACCATGAGCTCTAACACCCAGCTCATGTTGGCTTGGTGGACCATGGAAGCTCATGTTAGCTTGGTCAACCAAAGAAGCTCATGTTGGCGTGGTGGACAACGGAAGCTCATGTTGGCTTGGTGGATGAAGAAAGTGTTTTATTTTTTTACAAACCATTAGTGATGTGTGCATACAAAACTCGGGTCTCCTGATCGACAGATAAATCATTTAAACATGACACTACCAAATATTACAAGGAATCAACAAACAGTGCCCTAACATAATGAATCTTATTTTCAATCAATCAATTGCCATGCCGACTGGCGTAGGCGATCATGTTTCTCCACGACTCTCTGTCTCTTGTGTTGTCAATAAGCTCGGTTGGTGAGCTTCTACCGTGCCACAATACAAGCCCATCTAGTAACTTTTCTCTTTGTCGACCTCTATCTCTTCTCCCTTTGATCTTTCCCATGGTTATTAAGTGTTCAAGCTGTGTTCTTCTCAGCACATGCCCTAGAAACCTTGACTGTCTGCCTCTAATGTTTGATATAATTGATCTTTTTACGCCAGCTCATGGGGTGCAAAGGGAACGCATTGCTCTAGGCGGACCCAGGGTTAGCAGATAACCAAGATCCCAAATGTACCTCCACGTGGTGCACCCTGGAAACAGAAATACAGCAGCTCGTGCTGATTCTGGCCAAATCATTTGGGGATCGTGTCCGAGAATGTGGAGGTAGCAGATGGAAAGAGATTTGACTGCACAAGAGACAGACAATATCTCCGACACCACCAGCATCACCACATATAGCAACACTGTCGACATACAGTGAAGCTAGTCAGTCCAGTCCGAACATTGGAGGGGCGGCCAATGTAAAATGCACGTAAAGGTAAATGCATGGCGAGAGACAAATATGTTTCATACAGAGTACAATGAAACAATGAAAGGGCAGAACAGCGCTAGAGGGCAGCGCGAACTGCAAATAGAAAGTGAAAAGTCCCTAGGAAAGGGAACTACAAGCTCCGTCAGCTCGAGACGGGCTTCTAGTTACCAGAGTTCCTAACAGGCAGAGACCCAGACCCATCCATCGGCGTTTGGTAAAGCAAAAGACCTAACCCAACTCTAATGTCGAGCCTTCCTAAACCGGAAATATGCTTGCAAAGAGAAAGGGTTCTGTACCCGATGGGTGTAGGCAAGAAAGGGACAATGATGGCAGTCCTGGCCCAACTCTTCTGTCAAGGTTTCCTATACCGGAAGTAATTTGCAGAGAGAAAGGGTTCCGTACTCGATTCGCCCAGGCACAAAAGGGACAACGATTTAGCCCTGGCCCAACTCTACTGTCAGGTTTTCCTACACCGGAAATACACTTGAAGAGAGAAAGGGTTCAGTACCTGATGGGCTCAGGCGCTATTGAGACAAGGACGCTCAGCTCGAGAACGCCTTGCTCTCAAACGCGTGGTGTGAGACTCGAACTTGGACAAGGGGTACACAATGTCAGTGAATGACACCTCGGCTAAGAGGGCGAAAGAGCCAGGGTCCAACTCCTCTGTTGAGTTCTTCCCCTTAAGGAACCAGGCTCATGGATGAGAAACGGTTCAGTACCCAATGGGCACAGGCACAGCACGTCCAATTACACGAGGCAAGTTCATAGACAGTGGAACACCTCGTTCGAGTGAGACGAGAGCAAGAAAATCGTCTGGGCGAAGAGTCTTCACTACGCGTGCCTGGAGACAGATATAGAGGCTGTCACAGGCTAAGGGTAGCCCACCCGAATTGTCAAGGCATGCCGAAATCGGATGTGCTAGGCCTACAAGGCGCATAACGGTGGCACAACGTAATCACGCTCCCGGCGGAAATCGCACGGATATCCGTGATGGTTACAATGGAGCGAACGAAAAACAAACAAACAAACGCCAGCTCATTTGAGAACCTCTGCATTAGTTTTCTTGGCTGTCCATGGTATTTTCATCATTCTTATCAGAAACCACATTTCTGTAGCCTCCAATTCACTTTGAGTTTTCTTTTTTATAGTCCATGCTTCACATCCATAAAAAAGAATCCGTTCGATATAACATCTCAGCACCCGAATTCGGGTCTGCATTGATAGACTTCCATTGCAAAAAATGGTTCTCATTTTTTGGAATGCTGATTTGGCTTGTGCTGCTCGGCTCTTTATCTCACTTGAGCATCTACCTTCTGATGTTAACAGGGTGCCAAGATATTTCACTTTTTCAACTTGTGCCAATTTTGTGTTATTAATTATTATGTTGCATCTTGGTGGTGTATGTCTCTTTGATACAACCACTATTTCTGTTTTCTTCTTGTTTAAACTGAGGCCTTTATTTTCACTTTCCTTCACTACTTTATCTAATAGGGCTTGCAGTTCTTGTTCACTTCCTGCGATCAGTACTGTGTCATCAGCATATCTCAAGTTATTTATATTGTATCCTCCCACTTTTATTCCGGGCATATCTTCTATATTTCGCATAATGTTGATTTATACAGGGAGAAACGGTCCGGTGACATTACACAACCTTGCCTGACACCCATTTCTATCTTCTGAAATCTACCTATAGTGTTGTTAACTCTCATCGCAGCTGTTTGTTTCCAATCTTATTTTAGTTTTCAATAAAAGAGAGCTTGTTAAGATGTGTCATAGTTTACAGGGAACCTTCATGTCTGCTCTTTCAGGTTTGATACATTAATTATATTTTTTAAGGTAACAATTTTTTAACCTATACTAATACTTGGCTCATAGTTAAATTCTAACATTACTTGCAGTCTACAGCAACTGTGGGAACATACTTGGTACAAAGTTAAATTGGAACACTCATAATCTGCAGTAGCCGTGGAAACTTCCCCACAATCTGCAGCAACTGTTGAAACTTCCCCACAATCTTCAGCAACTGTTGAAACTTCTCCACAATCTTCAGCAACTGTGGGAACATACTTGGTACAAAGTTAAATTCTAACATTCCTCATAATCTGCAGCAGCCGTGGAAACTTCCCCATAACCTGCAGCAACTGTGGGAACATACTTGGCTCAAAGTTAAATTCTAACATTCCTCATAATCTGCAGCAGCCGTGGAAACTTCCCCATAACCTGCAGCAACTGTGGGAACATACTTGGCTCAAAGTTAAATTCTAACATTCCTCATAATCTGCAGCAACTTCCCCACAATTTGCAGCAACTGTGGGAACATACTTGGTTCAAAGTTAAATTCTAACCTTCCCTATCTCACAACAGTGCACAGAGCAAAATTTAGTTATATTTTTTAACAATAATAATAATAATAAAACCTGTAACTCCTTAGACTACTGCATTAGAGATATCCTGAGCCATATGGACAAGCATGCACACAATAAATGACTATCCTGAACCATATGGACAAGCGTGCACACAATAAATGACTATCCTGAACCATATGGACAAGCGTGCACACAATAAATGACAGGACCATTTCTTGATATTATCAACTCAAAATGTATTTCTGAACACATCTTTTCCTCTCACCCTCAACTGTTCCACGCAGGATAATCTTTGAATGTGAATGGTGTCTCATTACATGCCAAAATTATGCAAGTCTAAATATTAATATTAAATTACCATGGATATTTGTGTGCAATGTGTACTCAAAACACAAAGTATTCCATAATATAGGCCACTTGATTAAAAAGAAATTGAAATAGGCAGTGTGTATGACTATATTATCTTGCATGGTGTTTTGTGTGTCAATGAATCATTGAAATTATTTAGCTCTGAAAAGAGGCAATTGATGGCCAAAGACTAATTTCTTACAAAAAAAACATATTTCTATATCTAATCTTTGTGTGTACTTCTGTCATTGAAATTGATAGAGCTATTTCTATATTAAAGAACACTAGACATATTTATCCTGTAGTCATGCCATCTAGGTAGGAATTACCCAGTCATTTATGGAAACCCAGTTGGACCATTTTTGTGTGTTTTGAGAATACATTGTTCACAAGTACCAATATAAGTAATACAGAATCACGTCAACAATGAAACACAATAACTAAGAAAATATTTCAATACTGGAGTTCCACAAGGACACCATATAGCAAGAATGACCAGAAAGAGATCTAGTAAAAACCTATGAAGTCCAAAAACTGAAATCTAAATTAGCTTTTAAATAAACAGCATTGACTAACACAGGAAACATTGTATATACCATTGGTAATGTCTCCAGTACCATGTCAACCATTGCAGCCTCCTGATAATCTTTCCAAGCTTCGGCTTTCTTAGTCATCCATTCAGCCTCAGCCTTAGCACAAACCTCAATGGCATATGCCTCAGCTTCTCCTTTAACCTACATGAGACATTTCAAGTATAATTCTAAATAACTAAAAACACTAGATGAAGATATACAACAATGGAAGTATACAACATATACAACAATGGAAGTATACAACAATGGAAGTATACAACATATACAACAATGGAAGTATACAACATATACAACAATGGAAGTATACAACAATGGAAGTATACAACATATACAACAATGGAAGTATACAACAATGGAAGTATACAACATATACAACAATGGAAGTATACAACATGTACAACAATGGAAGTATACAACATATACAACAATGGAAGTATACAACATATACAACAATGGAAGTATACAACAATGGAAGTATACAACAATGGAAGTATACAACATATACAACAATGGAAGTATACAACAATAGAAGTATACAACATATACAACAATGGAAGTATTTTTCAAGACCTTTGCTCTATAGGGGAATGAAATGTGTATAGATAAAAATAATAGTGACTTTTAGTACTAGGAACATGACTTTTAGTACTAGAAACATCACTTTTAGTACTAGAAACATGACTTTTAGTACTAGGAACATGACTTTTAGTACTAGGAACATGACTTTTAGTACTAGGAACATGACTTTTAGTACTAGGAACATGACTTTTAGTACTAGGAACATCACTTTTAGTACTAGAAACATGACTTTTAGTACTAGGAACATGACTTTTAGTACTAGGAACATGACTTTTAGTACTAGGAACATCACTTTTAGTACTAGGAACATGACTTTTAGTACTAGGAACATCACTTTTAGTACTAGGAACATGGCAAAGGCAATAGCAAGCCATTTTTCCACTCAAATGTCATCAAAATCTTCATAAAAAAGTAGATAGTACACAAAAGAATGCATAAATTACCTTTTTTTAAAAAGTAAACACCCCCCACCCTCAAGAAGATCATATATACAGCAATGTGCCGTACAATAGTGGTCATGTATAGAGTGGTTTGTTACTGTTGGTTCCCCACAATTTGTATATCAGAGACATTCCAGTGAGACAGACTGTTGCTCTGTGAGAGTGAGACAGACTGTTGCTCTGTGAGAAGAGAAATGAAGTTGGGATAGTCCTGTAGTATATGTTCTGGTGTATGTGTTACTGATCCGAATATACAGGCCACAGAGTTGCTGATGTTGATTCATATGGGCTTTTAGATGGCAGTGTCCCATTCACTGATGGAATATCATGTGTGATTTTAGATGGCAGTGTCCAATTCACTGATGGAATATCATGTGTGATTTTAGATGGCAGTGTCCCATTCACTGATGGAATATCATGTGTGATTTTAGATGGCAGTGTCCCATTCACTGATGGAATATCACGACTTTGTCATTTCTATTCAATGTGTTAATGTTATCTTGCTCAGGTCTATAGTTTCTGATTTAACTTTCTCCACTAAAGTCACATTGAATGTTTTAGCAGAGATTTTACTTCCCTAAAACTTTGAAGTATGCAGGGGATAAAGAGAGGTTACCTACAATTGTCAATTCATCTTCTTTTTCAGTGCCAGGGATGCCACAGGAAATAGGTACCAGGGTTCATACTTCAGGAAGGTCAAGAAATGTTGTCACCGCTACTAAGTGCTGAAGGCAACACTGGTCATACAGTTTCTAATCAACCAATGACTAAACACCTCATCACTTATAGGAAATCATGCGTCTATAGTGTTAACTCAATTATTCATCATCATCAGGTGCAATGACAAGTGGCGTAGCTAATCATGGCTCTCCACAGCTCAATTATCTCCAGTTTTATGTATCAGGATCATTGCTGTTTCCCTGCCATGCCAGGTTGTTGAACTGTCTAATACTTTCTCACGTTGTCGCTCTCTGTCTCTGTTGCCTTATATCTTGTCTGTTGTGACTATATTCTCCAAACCTCCCTGTTTCATAAAGTGGCCAAAAACTGAAGATTGTCTTTTCAATACCTCCACATTAGTTTTTCTGGCAGTCTATGGTATTCTCAGCATTCTTCTGTAGAACCACATCTCTACTGCCTCTAATTTCCCACTTTCCTGTTTGTTTATTGTCCAAGACTCACATCCATTTGTTAGTATAGGAGTTATACAGCACTGCAGAACTCTTTTCCTCACCTCTAATGACAAGGTCATATTAAACAATATATTTTCCATTTTCTGAATGTTGTTTTTGCCTGCCCTCTTCTGCTTCTTATTTCTGCTGAACTTCTTCCATCTGCTGTAATCGTTGTACCTAAATACTTCAATTGGTGGACCTGTTTTAATACTATATCAATCACTTTGATCTTGCAAACTGTAATCTTTACCTAGACTTGAAACTCATCACAAAACCTGGCATACCTATCCAGACTTGTACTCACCCTGATAGCCTCAGCTTCTGCATGTGCATCCATAACCAACTGTATTCTAGGAAATATATATTTACTGGTAAATATATCAACTTAGAAGGAATATCAAAGCTTTAAGACCAATGGGGAAAAAATATAAACATATTTGATATGCAGATATAACAGTTCTCTTAGCAGAAAGTGAACTGGGGTTACAAAGACTAATAGAATAAATAGGTTAATCAAGTAGGGAATATGACCTTTGCACTAGAAATTAACATCCAAATAAACAACAAATATGACAAGCTAAATTTAGGGGGAAATGTTGAACATAAAAATACATGGAGAGATACTGCAGCAAGTAACATGAAGACATTTCTCTTTACCTTGGACATATAATCATAAATTATGGTAGATGTGAATTTTGAAGTTACTGGTAGATATTAAATTGAGGTTACTGGTAGATGTGAAATTGAAGTTATGGGTAGATGTGAAATTGAAGTTATGGGTAGATGTGAAATTGAAGTTACTGATAGATGTGAAATTTAAGTTACTGGTAGATGTTAAATTTAAGTTACTGGTAGATGTTCTTCTTCTTTCGTTCACTTACTGGTAGATGTGAAATTGAGGTTACTGGTAGATGTGAAATTGAGGTTACTGGTAGATGTGAAATGGAAGTTACAAAGGAGAATAGGAATTTAATTTCTATGATATGATGAAACTACTAATATCCAAACAAAAATTGAGAATTACAAAGTGCTATATGTAGTACTCTCATTAATATATGACTCATAAACATGGATAATCAACAGATGTCATGAAATTCCTTGTACATAATGCAGAAAACATTTTATGACCCAGATTATGCTTGCTAGCAAGATTCCTCCTCCACCATGGATTGTAGCTTATACTTCCTCTTCTAGCACAACACTATCATCTGGAAAGACAGAATGATGTCAGCAACAGCATATTTCCAATGCCCTAGTTTGTATTTTTTCATCCTTGAACTCTCATTGGATCTCTCTTATAGCAGGACAATGATCTTACTAGATTTCCAGCAGGACATAGTTCATTGAGTGTGTGCTGTGTCATATGTGCCAATGCCAGACTAATTTGATTTTAATGCACAATTTTGATGAAATGACATAGCATGGCAGGATGAAACATTTTTTGAAAAATAATTCTATTTTATAACAGATGATAATACCCTTGTGTTTTTCTTTTCATGTTATACCCCTTTATGCCTTGCAGCATCAGCGATAGAAGAGTTCTCTGGAGATGACTTTTTTGTATGCTTCAGATATGTTTGTTTTTGTTGACTTTTTGTATGCTTCAGATATGTTTGTTTTTGTTGACTTTTTGTATGCTTCAGATATGTTTGTTTTTGTTGACTTTTTGTATGCTTCAGATATGTTTGTTTTTGTTGACTTTTTGTATGATTCAGATATGTTTGTTTTTGTTGACTTTTTGTATGATTCAGATATGTTTGTTTTTGTTGACTTTTTGTATGCTTCAGATATGTTTGTTTTTGTTGACTTTTTGTATGCTTCAGATATGTTTGTTTTTGTTGACTTTTTGTATGATTCAGATATGTTTGTTTTTGTTGACTTTTTGTATGATTCAGATATGTTTGTTTTTGTTGACTTTTTGTATGATTCAGATATGTTTGTTTTTGTTGACTTTTTGTATGCTTCAGATATGTTTGTTTTTGTTGACTTTTTGTATGCTTCAGATATGTTTGTTTTTGTTGACTTTTTGTATGCTTCAGATATGTTTGTTTTTGTTGACTTTTTGTATGCTTCAGATATGTTTGTTTTTGTTGACTTTTTGTATGCTTCAGATATGTTTGTTTTTGTTGACTTTTTGTATGCTTCAGATATGTTTGTTTTTGTTGACTTTTTGTATGCTTCAGATATGTTTGTTTTTGTTGACTTTTTGTATGCTTCAGATATGTTTGTTTTTGTTGACTTTTTGTATGCTTCAGATATGTTTGTTTTTGTTGACTTTTTGTATGCTTCAGATATGTTTGTTTTTGTTGACTTTTTGTATGCTTCAGATATGTTTGTTTTTGTTGACTTTTTGTATGCTTCAGATATGTTTGTTTTTGTTGACTTTTTGTATGCTTCAGATATGTTTGTTTTTGTTGACTTTTTGTATGCTTCAGATATGTTTGTTTTTGTTGACTTTTTGTATGATTCAGATATGTTTGTTTTTGTTGACTTTTTGTATGATTCAGATATGTTTGTTTTTGTTGACTTTTTGTATGCTTCAGATATGTTTGTTTTTGTTGACTTTTTGTATGCTTCAGATATGTTTGTTTTTGTTGACTTTTTGTATGCTTCAGATATGTTTGTTTTTGTTGACTTTTTGTATGCTTCAGATATGTTTGTTTTTGTTGACTTTTTGTATGCTTCAGATATGTTTGTTTTTGTTGACTTTTTGTATGCTTCAGATATGTTTGTTTTTGTTGACTTTTTGTATGCTTCAGATATGTTTGTTTTTGTTGACTTTTTGTATGCTTCAGATATGTTTGTTTTTGTTGACTTTTTGTATGCTTCAGATATGTTTGTTTTTGTTGACTTTTTGTATGCTTCAGATATGTTTGTTTTTGTTGACTTTTTGTATGCTTCAGATATGTTTGTTTTTGTTGACTTTTTGTATGCTTCAGATATGTTTGTTTTTGTTGACTTTTTGTATGCTTCAGATATGTTTGTTTTTGTTGACTTTTTGTATGCTTCAGATATGTTTGTTTTTGTTGACTTTTTGTATGCTTCAGATATGTTTGTTTTTGTTGACTTTTTGTATGCTTCAGATATGTTTGTTTTTGTTGACTTTTTGTATGCTTCAGATATGTTTGTTTTTGTTGACTTTTTGTATGCTTCAGATATGTTTGTTTTTGTTGACTTTTTGTATGCTTCAGATATGTTTGTTTTTGTTGACTTTTTGTATGCTTCAGATATGTTTGTTTTTGTTGACTTTTTGTATGCTTCAGATATGTTTGTTTTTGTTGACTTTTACTTCTGTAATTCATCTGTTAGATGGTCTCCCCTGGCTTTGTATCCATTGTGGTTGTATAGCAATGCTTTTTGATGGGCACTATCTGATGGTAGTCTGGAAGTATGTGAGAACCACTTATCTGTTGTCTTTTGATGTAATCCAGGGTTGACATTGCATTTGTTAGTCTTCTGATGTTTTCATTTCTGATTCTGTCTCTTATTGTTACTCCGAGAATTCTACATAAAAGAAGTTATTTCTGTTGCAACAATTGTTATTCCTCTGTGCTCATTCTCAAACTCCTGCAGATTAGCAGGATGAAACCCAGAGAACAGAATGCATTGTGTCATTGTTTACAGTTAGGCCTAAACACATCCAACCTCAGCATAACTTTGGGTCAGTTTGACCATATATGGAATGGGACAGCCAACTCCACCTAATTCTCCTCTTACTACATTCATGAAAAGTAAACACTATTGCTATTTTTTGCTCCCCTTTCAGACCCTGGCAATACAGGCGGTAACAATTGTGTTTTTGGTACTTTAAAAAAAAAGTGAATACGTGGTTTTTGTGAATACGAATACACCAAGAGTTAATATGTGGTTTTTGAGTGCATACTTCTTCTTCTTCAGCGTTCATTCTCAACTCCCGCTGGATCTCCCTTGTAGCTTGACCATGGTCCTACTAGATTTCCAGCAGGATGTAGTCCAGAGAATGGAAATGCATTGTGTCACCGTTTTATTTGCGCCAATGGCCCGACACATCCGTCTTCGGCGGAAGAGTGCATACACAAAAAGTTAACATGTAAAAAAAACACACAATTCTACTTCAACACTCACACACAATCTATTATAGTAACCTGTAAGCCTCAGCCATCTTTTCCAGCCTATACCTCTCAGCTTCAGCTGGCTTCCAGACCTGTGTTTCCAACTGCCTCTCCTTTCTGATTATTTCAAGCTCCTGTACCCGAGCTTCCTGTGCTCTCTCAATGACCTTGACCTTCATGGTCTCTTCTTTTATCTTCTGCTTGGTCTTTGTTGCCTGAACAAAGGGAATTCTAATAAATATCTCATAAAGCACATCATGCTCTAGGGGAGGCAGAAAACTATTGCAAACACAGAGCAGACAAGAAAGACCTAGAACACTCGGAGAAGAATGGCAATGAAAGTTCTCATTTGCTATTGGCATCATAATTGCCCACCAGGTATGAAGGCAATTTTTTAGCAATACTGGGTGGTCAGAGCAGGAGTTCTCAACCTTTTCAGATGGTGAGCACCTCCCACATGTAATAATGAGTGTGTGAGCACCTCCCACATGTAATAATGAGTGTGTGAGCACCTCCCACATGTAATAATGAGTGTGTGAGCACCATAACATTATAATAGGATCAAAGAGAAATCTGAAAGTAATAGTGAACTTGATAAATGGCCATATAACCATCTTCATTGCACTGTACATACTCCTTTCGTTCCTCATTCATTTCCTACATAATCATGGATTGCTTTTTATTTTTAAACTGTCAATGCTGCATTTTTCCTGTTAGATAGTTGCGGGGAGGTTTCTAGTGGATTGTGTGATAAAGATAGAGTGTTGTAGGGAGGTTTCTAGTGGATTGTGTGATAAAGATAGAGTGTTGTAGGGAGGTTTCTAGTGGATTTTGTGATAAAGGAGCATGTCCTTGATATCACTACAGCATGTTCAGGGTGAGTTTTTTAATTTACACTCGGATAGGACAAAAAAAGACTCCTTACCAGGGATTTGGACCTCATGGTTGTGAGATTTATACCTCATGGTTGTGAGATTTATACCTCGTGGTTGTGAGATTTATACCTCATGGTTGTGAGATTTATACCTCATGGTTGTGAGATTTATACCTTATGGTTGTGAGATTTATACCTCATGGTTGTGAGATTTATACCTCATGAGTGTGAGACCAAAGCTCTAACTTCTCAACCATGCACCACATAATCATGGTTAGTAACATGATTTATTTCAGATTGTACAACAAAGTTTAAATTATAAAGTATTCTCACGATCGTTAGTGCTTTCAAGCACACATTTTAACTCATATGGCACAAGTACTACATCATTATGAGAGCACCATGGTGCTCGTGTGTACCTGGTTGAATACACCTGGTTTAGAGCATGGTGAGACATGAAGAAAACTATGATCATCCACTGTATGGAATTTTACATTTCCACTCATCTCGATTCATCTTGCCACTGTTATCACATTTCCACTAATCTCAATTCATCTTGCCACTGTTATCACATTTCCACTCATCTCAATTCATCTTGCCACTGTTTTCAAATGAGAGAGAAGTCAACACCTTGCATAACTCTTCCTCACTTAAATCCACACAAAAATGGTCATCATCATTTGTGATGGATGAACAACCTTACGGAATGACCGGGAGTGGAAATCTAAGGACAGCAGATGAGACAATTAATGATGAAGAAATATGGGAGATAAGATGAGATGAAATAAAAAGAAGAAATATAAGTTGGAAAGAAGAAAAAAAAAGACAAATGACAAAGATAATAATAATAACAGGAACAAAGAAGAAAAAGTAGAAAAGGATGATGAAAAAAGAAATGACAAAATAATTTCGATAGCTGTGAGCAGGTAGCTCTTGACAGTCTATGGCCTTACTGACCATGAAAAGTAGATGTCCTGCTCAATACAACAGCTGAGGTAGCATCCAAACTGGTATAAAAATTTTTGTCTCAATGATATAGTTATGTTACGGAGGGAGGGGGGATTTATGGATGCATATTATACCATATAGGGAGTCATTAAATGCGGCAGTATCCCCTGACCATCATGTTCGCATAGCATATAGTTCTGGGTCAACTAGTTCATCATTCTTCTGTCAGATTTGTTGCCCCCATCTACACTGATGGTGCACTTAGCATTTCCCACCACCCAGGAGTCTACCACAAAAGGACAAAGTTGAAATGTCCGTTGGTCTGTGTTTTTTTTCATCATAAATGGGAATCAATTGACAGTAAATGAAAGTAAGATATCAAGACAAGATATGAAATGACGATTTTTTTAAATTTACAGTTGACATGTTGTCAGCCTATCCCTCAACTTTTCCTGAGCCTGCTCTTATGATATGCCTGGAAAGAAAACAGAGCCACTATTCTTTTCACCCTGGACTAAGAGCCTAGGCTTTATCTCCCACACATGAGATGAATAAGCATAACAGTAACACAATTTGATTTTGTATTTGTCAAACATAAATCTGCATTTAAACTCATTGTTTGTGAGTCTTATATTTTACCAAATGGTACACAGTTTAATTATCTTAATGGTACACAGTTTAATTATCTTAATGGTACACAGTTTAATTATCTTAATGGTACACAGTTTAATTATCTTAATGGTACACAGTTTAATTATCTTAATGGTACACAGTTTAATTATCTTAATGGTACAGTTTAATTATCTTAATGGTACACAGTTTAATCATCATTCCCCTTTCATTTGAAGAAAATGAAGATGAAAATTAAATGAAGCAGAGAAAGAATCAAGCAAAAAATAAGCAGAAATCATGAGCAAAGAAAGCTGTAAATTCCAATTCTCTGACCATGAGTGCTCACCTGCAGTTGGTAAGAAAAGTCCACTTCAGCTTGTCTAGTCTGTTTCTGCATTCCACCCGTCAATACCTTCATCTCGCAGTTTCTTTGTGATCTAGCTACCTCAACATCACATGCATATCTAGTTTGTAGTAGTGTCTCCTCTGCTACAGATTTCTGTAGACATTCACAAATCCAATGTGAGTTTTGTAGTTCATTAGAGAATGTCATTCGTGGAATTTAATAATACTCACGTGAAAGACAGGTAATGAAGTCCTACTGAATGACGACTAACACACTATCACTAGCGGATGTTTGCATGAATGAATATGGTACATGCAACAAAACAAAACACAGAATATAATCATACAAATGACAATACACAGGACAAAGTCGACGTTTCGGACCTATAGGCCTTTTTCAAGATACGGACATAACATACAAACATAAAAAAACCACAAGTAGAAATGAATGCGTATCCGAGTGAAATATGGTAGTTAGATACTGGAAGCATACGAACAGGAAGTACACAAAGACGATAATACAGGTGGAACGAGAGGAACAAAACGATGATGTAAATGGCGGCATAAAATGATTAAAAACAACAAAGACCAATACGACCAAGAACTAAGCGAAAGAGTGGTCGGAATTGAGTCCAAATGGCTTGATGGTACCCAACTCGAAAATGAGACGATTTTCTAGGGCGTACCTAGATCTATCATCTGTGGTGCAGGATCTGATGGCAGTGACCTGAATGTCAAGGACACCATGGTGGCCATCGCCATTGAAGTGATTAGCCACAGGAGTGGGTGTTCTGTGTTTGATAGCATGCAGGTGGTTACAGAAGCGGTCGCTCAGTCTAAGGCCAGTCTCACCGATATATTGCTTACCACAGCGTTTACATATGATCACGTAAATAACATTACGGGATTCACATGTAAAGGCCTCATTGATGGAGAAACTGGCCTTGGGAAATGAGATGGAGCGCATCTGAACCACATAAGGACATGTGTAGCAACGACCGCGTAAGCAAAGAACGGTACCAAAATGGTCAGGTGCAGAGGACCTGAGGTGGCTGTGGACTAAGATGTCCATCAGATTTTTGTCGCGCCTATAGGACACCAGAAGTAATTTGTGGAAAGCGTCACGGGTGTCAGAATCAGACTGGAGAAGGGAATAATGTTTAAGCAGGATGCGACGGACAGTCGAGTTATGGGGATGGAAGGTAAGAACCAGTTTAACCCTATCAGAGGAGGATGAAGAACCCTGGGAATTATTCAAGGTATCAAGGCGAGATAGCTGGCATACACGGAGCCCGGCCAATGAAAGAATGCTGTCAGGGAAGGAGCGTCTACGGAAGAACTCAATCATCTCAGAGGATTTGTTGAGAAAATCGTCATTGCTACATAAGCGACAAAGGTGTGAGTAAGGTAGAGAGTTGTGACAGTCGGGAGGATGAGAAGAAGTGTAGAGCAGAAAGCCATGTGCATCAGTGGGTTTGTAGTAGACTGATGTGCTGAGGTAATGGGGATGAATAGTGACAATGATGTCCAGGAAATGGACAGAGGTGGTGGAAATGGTAAATGTGAATTTAATAGCGGGGTTGAAATTGTTGATGAAGTTGAAGCGAGACAGTTCTGCTTCTGTCATGTCAGTAATACCTATCCCATCATCAATGTATCTGTGGAAAAGAGATGGGAATGGGCCATCGTAGGTAGACCAAACTAGATGTTCTAGATGTCCCATGAAAAGACAGGCCCATCTTAGTGCCCATGGCCACACCACTCATCTAATCGAAAAAATGTCCATCGAATTCAAAAGAGTTGAGTGTGAGCACCAGTTCAGCAAGGCGGATAAGGGTGGGAGTAGATACAGAAGGATGCAGACTCGTCCAGAAAGAACTGCAATGCCCTAAGACCATCAGCATGTGGTATAGACGTGTACAGTTTATGTGCAATCATCACCACAGTAAACTTAATTCCATCCACTCCACATCTCACGTTGTTTTCCCCCATTCTAGTCATACTGCTGCAGCTAATTTACCTCTGCCTTACCCTAATACCCGGGTGGTCTGCATTCCTCCTGACCTGAGTCTCTCTGACAGTGAAATTTATGTCCTCAACAAGGGCCTCATTTTTGTCCCTCTCCGTCCGGCATATGATCAAAATTAGCTTCTTTAGGATATCCACCGCTACCATCGTCGCCTTCGGCTGCATTATCATTTCCTTGGCAAAGCGTCATCTGCCACTGATGATTTGTTCTCTCGATATGAACAGAAGAAACATTCTTGGACTCCTAAACCTGGTGCATCTGAGGCTTTTGATCTTTATATCAAGAACACCCTCCATGACACCAATCACTTCATCACAGCCGCATCAAATGCGTTTCAAACCTAAAACAGACAATGTAGTCACACAAGCCTACAAGACAATGTAGTCACACAAACCTACAACAGACAATGTAGTCAAGCAAGCCTACAACAGACAATATTTCAATCTAAAGGCCTTTCTAAATCACTTCATACAAGACACAAAATGAAATATTTCTTCTCATGACTCATGAGCCTACCTTTATACTACAAACCATCTGAGCCTCAGCTTCGCCAATTCTGGCATCTCTTTTCACCTGGGCAGTTCTGGTCATGCCTAGAGACTTTAAGTATTCCTTTAATGGGTAAAATAAAAAACTGTAATTAGAAAAACAACTGGTGAAGATAAACTGAAAGCAAATTGGAAATTTCAAACTCATTTAATCTCTTAATAACCGTATCATGCGGCACCATGGTGTCATTCTCTAAAAGACACATATAGGGAATTGAAAATGTCCTTCCCTGTTCTCTACCCTGGCATCTGTGCTCTTGTAGCCTTATCTTCATCCTGGCACAGAAGATCATGCTTCTTCTTAAATGTATGTCCTTAGTACTATTTGTTCATCTGTTTATTAGACCATCATAATTTAACTTTGGTCCATATCCCTTTGTGTTTTTATCTCTTTCCTACACCTTTAGATATCAACATCAGAGCACACACTGTAACACTGGCAAGGGTCCTCAATATAATATTTCTTCTTGTGACAGTGTCCTACTCGTAAACACAAAAATAACGTGCTTAACAGAAATGGACCCATGCTTAAAATAACTCAAAAACAAACAACTAGAAAATCACAGCTGTGGATACCTTGAGTCACAACTCAGTAGATTGTTGAACAGAGATCATAAAGAGATTAACAATGGACCTATGGAAAAAATATCACATGAAAAATCTATGGCATCTAAAAACAAAGTTACAACTATCATCAAACTATATTTTTGCAGTGGCAACATATAGTTGTGAGACTTTGGCAGTGACACCCAGAATGGAACAGAAAATATGAATATTTAAAATGAAATGCTATAGAAAGGTGTTAAGTAGATCATGGACAGAGAGACAATTCAATGTAGATGTTGGGAACTACTTAAACATAGAGAAATATTGGGCCCTAAAAAATATTTTGAAAAACCCCAGATTTCATATTTTGAGCACATAAATAAACAAAATGAGTCAGAAGATTAATCCTGAAAAGACAGGAAAAAAAGAGGCAGCAAAACACTAATGGATACAGAATGTTGAACACCTATTAAACAAGTCACTTGAAAAAAAACAGTACATCTTGCAAAGAACTGTACAGAGTGCCTGTGTGCAAAAGTAATACTTTCTGCAAAAGTAATAGAAGTGCTTTAGTTATTGTGATTGTGAGTCAAGTATTACAATATGTTCTAGTAACATCAGATTTGATTTTACCAGGTCATCTTTGATGTCCTTGACTATGTAACTGACAATGTGAAGGCCCATGTTGATGAGGTCAGCTGAAGCCACCTCCAACACCAACTTTGAAAATTTTCTCCGATCTTTCAATATTTCCTGCATGAGACATATAATTGATTTATTATTCTATAATAATGAGCAGCCGGTCAGAAATCCGAGTGTAAACATGCATCTTACAAACAATACAAATACATTACATCACTACTGCTAGTAAAAACATACAAATACATTACATCACTACTGCTAGTAAAAACATACAAATACATTACATCACTACTGCTAGTAAAAACATACAAATACATTACATCACTACTGCTAGTTCAGCAACCAACCTCCTTCTATGTGAATTAACTTTAGCAGAATGTTTTTCTTATTGTCACTATCTAAACTTCTCGGTTCAGTGCCAGTTGTCCAGCCTCTTTCAGTATCATGTTCAGGTCTTCAACATCATTT
The DNA here is from genome assembly GCA_034231615.1 of Meghimatium bilineatum. NCBI lineage: Eukaryota > Metazoa > Mollusca > Gastropoda > Stylommatophora > Philomycidae > Meghimatium > Meghimatium bilineatum. The sequence continues at coordinate 9,778,328 of CM067321.1, forward strand.
GTCCATCGTAGTCTTGGTCTGCCTCTTGTTCTTGTTCGTAAAACCTTTCCCTCCACAATGAATTTGTCTAAACTATTGTGTCTTTTTATATATCCAAAATATTTCAGCTTGGTTTTCTTTTATAGATTTGAGGAACTGGTCTTCTTCTATGTTCAGGTCTTTGTGGATGTCTGTGTTGGTTCATCTTTCTGTTCACGATATTCTTAAGACCTTTCTATAATATGTCATTTCAAATGCAGATATTTTCTTTTCTGTTGCAGATATCATTGTCCATATCTCAAAATCATATGATTCCACTGTAAAAATATAGTTTCATAATAGTTGTATTTTTTTCTGTTTGTCCCTCATTTTTCATGTGATGTTTTTTGTAGGGCCATTGTTAATCTCATTCTGATCACTGCTGAGTAATCTCCTGTAGTTTTGATGGTTGACCCAAGATATTCAAAGTTGTTGACATTTTCTAGTTGTTCTTTGTCAATGACAATTGAGTTATTTCAGTTGATATGCATTATTTTTGTCTTCTTTGCATTTGAGGGTAAATTGTGTGCCTTGTTATGAAGTTTGACTGACATAATCATGTATTGATCTATGGAACTTCTTGATATTATGGTTGTGTCATCAGCATATCAAATTTCTAGACTCATGGCCTTCAATATTAAGACATTGAAATTGTTCATAATGTGGGTCTTCTCTCACATTTGTCATGATGTTTTCTGCACAAATGTTAAACAAATGTGGTGAGAGAATGTATCATTGTTGACTTCTTTTTGGACCTGAAACCAGTCAGATGTTTCTTCCTCTGTCCAGACACCTGTTGTTCCTGATAAAGTATTTTAATGAGCGATATGTGATGGTGTGGGAAGTCCATGCTTTCCATTATGTTATATAATTTAAAATAAGCGACCCACAAACAAAACAAAGGGGAGAAAAGACATAGAGGATTAACTTTATTGTATTCTGGTTTTCTCATATATATTCCATCCTTCTCAACAGAGCAGCATGCCGCCTGCAGGAGTACCATTCAAAGCATGTAACTCCATAGCTTGATGCAATAATCCCCGGGGATATAACAAAAATGCACTTTTAAACAAAATGTCACTTCCCAGTATTGAACTTGCAATCTTAAGAAACTTAAGGCAGATGGCTCAAATACGAGGCGTGTTCAAATGAAAACGGGACTTGTGGATTTATTTAAAAAGTATCATACGCAATTTAATATTTTCAACGGAATTGAACAAAGCAACCACTTGTGAATAAGAATGCACCTGGGTTCATCAGAAAAAATCTCCGTATGCATTTAGGCAAGCATCCCACTGTTTAGGTAGACGTCGAATGCCGTCCGAGAAAAAGTTGCGTGGCTGTTCTCTGAACCATGTGGTCACCGCTGTCTTCACGTCTGCGTCGCTGTTGAATCGCTGTCCCTTTAGTGCTTTCTTCAACGGTCCGAACAAATGGAAATCACACGGGGATAAATCGGGACTATAGGCTGGGTGATGAAGAACTTCCCAATTCTTCTTTGCCAATGTTTCCTGCACAATTTTTGCGACATGCGGACGAGTGTTGTCGTGGAGAAGAATCACACCTTGAGAAAGTCTGCCTGGTCGCTTAGCCTTGATGGCCTTATGCAGCTTGTCTAAAGTGTCTTTATAATGGGCGGCATTGATGTTGACACCAGGTTCCTTAAAATCAGTCAACAAAAGCCCTTCATGGTCAAAAAATGCAGTCACCATAACCTTCCCAGCAGAAACCTCCGTCTTTAAACATACGCACCCACTCCATCACTCTGGTCCTCGACAAACATTTGTCACCATATGCTGCCTTCATTCTCCGATGAATGTCTACTGCTTGACATCCTTCAAATGAAAGAAACTGGATCACAGCACGCTGATTCACTTTGGACGGGTTCGGAATCACACCCGCCATATTGTTAACAGTCTTCTGCAGCACATATGCATGCTGGGAAGATGAACACGTGACCGTATGTAAATTATTGGATACTCATTACTAGTGCAAAATGTCATCAATATCAGTGCGCTCTATCACGCGTGGTGTAACAAGTCCCGTTTTCATTTGAACACGCCTCGTACTAATACCATGAATGTACTCTAATTGATAACAATGGGAACAAGATATTTTTAGGGAGCCTTGTCTTAATATTGCAACTATATAAATATATGGAACAATTACGAGTAGAACCTCAGATCAAGTTTTGTTTTGTACATTTAATCCAATCAGACCCCACTTGAACATATGATTGTGTGAATCACATTATGAATGAGACATCTTGAATATATGATTGTGTGAATCACATTATGAATGAGACATCTTGAATATATGATTGTGTAAATCACATTATGAATGAGACATTTTAAGGAGACCCCAATTTATAGTGAGATCTGTTATCATAGTGACTGGTGGTGCATAGGCTATCTTTGAACTTTATTTTTTCTTCTGTGTTGATTCTCTATCTATCTATCTATACGCTGTGTCCCTTGTTTGCCTTGCAGCATCAGGGTGTTGCTTACATGGGTAAAAAAGGGCTTATGGGAAAGATAAAAGTACTCATGATAAAAAAAAATACTCCATATAAAAAGGTACTTATGATAAAGATAAAAGTACCAACACTGGAGAGAAAAGTACTTATGATAAAGAGACAAACACTCCTGATATAGAGAAAACTAATCATAATCAAGAGGTAAGTACTCATAATGAATATAAAAGTACTTATGATGAAGAGAAAAGTAACTATAATGAAGATAAATGTAATCATTATTAAGAAAAGTACTCATGAAGAGACAAGTATTAATAATATAGACAAAAGTACTCAAAATGCAGAGAAAAGTACTCAAAATGCAGAGAAAAGTCCTTATGATGAAGAGACAAGTACTCATCATGGAGAGAAAAGTGCTCATAATTAAGAGAAAATGATTTTAGGTGAAGTGAAAATTACTCACAATAAAGAGAAAAGAGTACTCATGATCAATTACTCATCAACTCACTTCAACAGTCATGTCTCCCAGCACAGTTCCCTGGTGCCCTTCCATTGTCTGTTTCACCAAATTTGCCACCTCCGCCTCAGTCTTGCCAAGGAAAAGCTCACATGCCCTCTGCAGAATATTCTCGTTGGCACTGAAGACTTTAACCTAAAACACACCATAAACTCCATCTGAAGTTTGTATAGATCAAAGAATACATTTAAGTTGAACAAAGTTAATACACTTTGTTTGCAGCTAGACTTCCTAACTTCTCTCTGTGTAGCACCTATCAAATCAGCACCAGTTCTTCATAATTTCATATTTTTAATTATCCTTTATCTTAATAAAGACCTTTTGGTTGAAACATTGATAATCTACTCTAGTGCACTGAATAACAACAATGCCATGTTTCAAACAGTGCCTGTATAATTGGTTCAAAACAAACTGATGCTAAACAATTTTTTTACCAGTCCCAGAAACAGCAACAATACAAGAATTTTAGTACTCCAAGCATGTGATATTCAAGCGTTCCTTCCCCTTTACACAACTAAACTCATTTCAGTTATTGTCTATCATATCAGTCCAAAGAGTTATCTGTCAGTGCCCAGGAGTAATATGTCCAGCCCCAGAAGTTATCTCTGAATTCCCTGAGTTATCCATTGGGCCATTAATTATTTGCCAGTAACCAAACATATTTCTCAGTTCCAATCCAGATGAAGTTATATATCAGTCCCCAGTCAGTTGAAGTTATATATCAGTCCTCAGTCAGTTGAAGTTACATATCAGTTCCCAGTCTTCTTCTTCTTCATCTGTGTTCGTTCTCAAACTCCTGCAGATTAGCAGGATGTATTCCGGAGAACGGAATGCGTTGTGTCATGGTTTACAGCATTGCTGCGATATATGTGCCTTTCGGCCTGAAACATGTGACTTCAGCATGGCTTTGGGTCACTGACCCTATATGGAATGGGACAGCCAACTCCATCCCATAACCTCCTTAGTCGCCTTTTACGATATGCGTGGAATGTAAACAGTGTTGTTATTCTTTGCTGCCCATTCGGGTCCCGGCAACACACGGGCAGGTCCCCAGTCAGTTGAAGTTATATATCAGTCCTCAGAAGATTTAGAATAGCTCCAATAAGTTATCTATCAGTCTCCATTCTGTTAGTCTCCTGGAGCTATATGTCAATCCCGATATATTAAGCCAGGATAAAATGACTAGGGCTCACCAGCAATCTAGAGCGTACTTACCATAATGCTAGGCCTCTAATTACATTAATTTCTATATATCATACAATATTTCCTTCGAAATCTCCAATATTTCTTGATAAAAACTCACTTACTAGGTCTATATCGTTATTTCCGACATGCCGCCATTTTTACTGAGCATAATTTCCCCGGAAACGCTATTTTTAGCAATGGGTATTACCATTTTTTTTACCGTTATGGTACATATATTTCTATCATAACGGTTTCAATTGATCATCGAAATTGGTCAGAAAAGTATACCAGTATCTGATGTTATTTATTGACCAAAATAAGGTAATGGTCTGTGAAAAAACAAATGAAATACGGTAGCCTAAGCTGATCGGTAGCCTAGGCCTAGTCTTCTTTGTGTAGGGAAACACTAACTACCAGTAGTCTAAACACTGTCACACACTTTCTTGTTGCGGTAAAGCAAATGTTACAACAGTTACTGACCGTCTACTAGGCTATAAGACCTGTGTACAGAAAATTTTAAAAAAACACCTCAAAGGCAGATTGAGTATTTCCGTGAATGTCGCTTGTCGGTCTTGCCAAATTTGATTTGCAGAGATGAGCACAGTGAACCCTATCTTTGTTGAAATAGCTTGGAGAAATGTATAGATACAAACAGGCGGGGATGAGCACAGTGAACCCTATCTTGGTTGAAATAGATTGGAGAAATGTATAGATACAAACAGGCGGGGATGAGCACAGTGAACCCTATCTTGGTTGAAATAGCTTGGAGAAATGTATAGATACAAACAGGTGGGGATCAGCACAGTGAACCCTATCTTGGTTGAAATAGATTGGAGAAATGTATAGATACAAACGGGCGGGGATGAACACAGTGAACCCTATCTTGGTGAAATGTATAGATACAAACAGGTGGGGATGAGCACAGTGAACCCTATCTTGGTTGAAATAGATTAGAGAAATGTATAGATACAAACAGGCAAAATTTGCAACAGAGTAATAAAGTTTACTAATCACTGGCAACATTTCGGAAAAAGGCATCTATCAAGAACACAATAATGAGTAAGAAATGGCAATGTCATATATCCTTCTAATTTTTTCATCATTTACCGGTATATTCTTCCAGATTTATCCAGTCTAGCCATTATTATGTGACGGTGGACAGTTATGTTTCTTAAAAACTGTGTATTATGTTGTGTTATTGATAAAGTTCATTTGGTTGAAACATCAATTTGTGTGTGTTATTTTGTGTTTCCAGTGATTAGGAAAACTTCATTACCCTTTTCCAAGTTTTGTCTGTTGGATTACAGTTTTCATGCAGTTGTAACGTATTGATATATACAAACCTATTGTCCATGTGATATGACAATTATTTTTTGGCTCTGGGTGCATAGAAAATTCAGACTTTCCACATAATGTTGGATCAAAGTCAAAGAGCATGAGCCTATGAACAGCTGAATCAGCAACTAACCAACCATACTCTTTAGATTATTTCTTCCATTCATGACATGAATTTAACCTTTAGGACTCTGGACTAAAATTACGCAATTACTGTATTATTTTCTAATTTATGTCATCATTTATTCTAAACTCTTGTGATTATTTCTCTAATTGTGCAATGAATTACTAAGAAATACTGTGATTATTTCTCCAATTATGCAATGAATTACTCTAAACTACTGTGATAATTTCTCCAATTATGCAATGAATTACTCTAAACTACTGATTCTCTATATGGACTGAAAAAGACAAGAAAGTAATAATTGCAACAAAAAAAAGTGCAATACAAAACACTGAAAAAGTGCCTAAAATTGAAGCATAAAAAAAAAGTAGGCTGAACTTCATTGAAGTTCTTTACTCATACCTTACACCAGACACTGTGGTTGATACTCTCTTAACCTTTAGCACATTATTGTCCAGTCCATTCAACAACGGTTTCCCTGTTACAAACAGCTGTTGTCTAGTAAATTCAACCATTGCAGAACATGTCAACCCCCTCCCTCCCCCTTTAGCAAAGCAGAACATGAATTTTAGTAGGATACTATTGATTGACTTAACCAAAAACGTTTGGCAAACACGCACCCCCACCGAGTGATTTTTCACAAAGAAGACCCATTTTTCGTAAACCCTAACCCCTTGCGGTAGACATGTCTTCGGTCGTGGCCCCTGACATTGTGTAAGCTTTTTCTTGATTCCGTAAGGTTTTTTTTAAGTTTCCCTACAGTTTTAGTCTTAACTGGTTGACATATATGGGAGAGTACTGCAGCAACACAACCAGGGAGCAATAAATGCAAAATTACCACTGGTAACAGATAAATAACACATGGAGGGAACCATGTAAATAAGTATTGAGATAATAAAATATGTAAATATAAATAATGGATAAAACAGTTACCTTTAACAAGACAAAATAAAGGAAAAAAACCTAAGAAAGTGGACATAAACAAATGCAAAACCAGATGTGTTATGGCTAAAGCACATACGGCGTATGAAAAAGTAAGTAAGGTAGTTCAAATATCATGAGGGACAAGAGGGCGTACATAAGTGAAGTTATATTTCATCAAAGACCATATTTACAGTTCCACGCTCTTTCCTGAAGCCACACTAACTTTCAGGTAATAGTCATGTATTCGGATGACATGTAAGGCGATTCAGAAGCATTCTGGCAAATATTTCCACTCCAATAGAAAGTAAAGAAATGCCTTGATGTAATTGATAAATTTTACATTTCACATAACATAATGACATGCAGTTAATAATAAAGTTAATAATAAATAATAATCATAAAACAGTAGGTCTATGCAGACTACATTTACAATAAGGTCTTAAGAAAAACTACAGGATAAAGTCAGAACAATAAGAGTAGTAGGCACCTTTCTATCTTTCCAAACAATAGTATTATTATTGTGCTATAAGAAATAAAAATAATATTAATAATATTGTAAAATGGACTAGCCTGCAGACATTTAATAAGACAGATGTTGTAACTATTAATTCATGCACTCTACTTGCTTTAGTAAAGTAAACCAATCATTTTACCTAGATTGATACATACACATTTTGTCTTGTTTCATCAAAGCCCACTTTCTGTAGACCAGACTATCTGTAGTTTTAAGAAGAATGGTTACCATACTGATAGACATTGATGTTCCGTATGACTCAACTGTGATGTAACATGACTGATTGAGTCTTATCTCAAGGTTATTCACTTGTAATTTTTCACTTAGAATTGTGATAAGTCTGAAATATGGGTGGTGATTCATAAATCAAAATTGGAAGCAAAAAATAAATATGAAACTGAGGCTAATAAAATACATAATAAAATAAACATTTAAGATGACACACGAAAGCAATCAAGATTGTCGCAGTGTTAATCCTCATTACACTTGTGCTTAATGTTCCCTCAAGGCTACATGGATGCAGAGACTCTCATTAGAGAGTATTGTTCATCAAATTTAACACTCTACACACAATATATAGGACAGTTCATGAACGGGAAGCTTTCATGACTGCCCAGACCATTGTCTAATCTGCACAAGCAGGACACATTTTTGAGGGAACACAAGTCTGGGAAATAAAACGCTTCTGTCCTTCGACCTTGCAAGAACCGGTCTGGAACCAATCCATATGACAGTTTTTTTGGTAGAATATCTTTTATATGGACCATAATAATAGTCTGAAAGTCTGTGAATGGTAAAACTCACTACATCGTGTTCTGTAAAAGCACCTTATTGTCTAAATACAACTACAATAAACACATTTTAGTCATACAAGAGGTAGACAGAGATACAAGTGGAAAAGTAACATTACGAGACAGACAGGTTACAATCTAGCAGTGTGCATTACCAAGACAAGAGATATGGGGATGTTGGAGGTTTGTTGCAGCCACCTTCATTGCAGAGATGGCACTTAATGATGATAGTCATACAAGAAGCACTAAAATAGGCAATATTTTTTATAATGCAATATTAATCAAATTAGTCAATCCAGCATAAAGAATTGCAATAAATTAAAATGTACAGTCATTAACACTAATACATGATATTAACACTAAATTAATTGTAATATTTAAAAAAATACAATATTATTGACAAAATAGTCCACCAAACTGGCAAATGGAAAGACAATAAAAAAAATATTTATAGCATAATTGAGACACTTGTAAAAAAAGAAATACTTTTTACAAATAGAAAATACACAGCACATAAAACCAATTAAAAAATGTATGGTAGTTAGAGCATCATCAAATAAAGTGACACTCCAAGTAGACAAGTTCGTAGATAGGGGAGGAGGAGGGGTGAGGGAGAGAGAGAGAAGGGAGTTAACGTTTTTAGCAAATCAGAACATTAAATGCAGATTAAAACCCATCCCGTAATGATTTTTCTGATAAAGATCATCACATCTATCACCAAAGGGAGGAAATTTCCGCACGAAAACAAGCAAATAACACTTTATTTTAGGTAAACCCCCCTCCTCAATGATATCTACGGCCCTGCAAGTACATCAAATAAATAAGACTTTATTGGCAGAGAAATACAGTCATGCATACACTGGTTAATTTCAAGAGAAGCAGAAATGACTTAACTCATTATTATTTCTCTGTACACAAGGACAATAGAAGATGCTCTTTCATCCAATAACTATCTATGATCAGACTTTTTTTCTCACACGTATTGGCAACAGTGCATGAAACACCTTGGTCCAGCCGTAATTGATTTTTTTGTGATTGCTTATTTGTGAACACTTAAATTTAGTGTAGACCGAGTGCATCTGTGATGGCCAAAGTACCAAGTTCGACCCAAGTCACAAGCAACTGTGCATCAGAGCAGTTCAGAAAGCAATGGTAAACTACTGAATGTATTTATATTGCCTAGAAAATCACTTCAGCAAAAATATTGCTGGGTTGATGGCTAGTCCTGAATGCAACAAATTTTTTTAAAATTTAGTATATTATTTGCTTTTTTCAGCACAGCGACTTCACAGCACAATTTTATAGAATACTCAAATTCTATTGCAAACTTCAACTCAAAGACAACGCAATAACCCCTTTTCAAAATTTAACTTTATATATCTGATAAGTCACTTTCACTTAGACCCATATGTAATGCAGGTAAGCCAAAACATCCTCCATTTTTTATAATGAATTATAAATCTATTACAACAGAAGAAGACAAAATTTTACAGAGGTAAAGAGTTAATAAGTAATGACATTTGAGATAAGCAACGGAAAAATGATCAATAATATTCACACTTACCTGGGCTATACCAGTGACGGATATAGGTATGCCAAGTTTGGTTATGACTGATGATGTTTCAATATTCAAAGATATGATGTTTAGACTTAACCTTTGAATCAAAAAGAGATAAGACTGAAATACCATATATATATATATACACACCCCTATACTTTCACAGCAGATTTATGCACACTGCTATATTTTCATAGATTTATTCATATACACATCTATACTTACAAAGTAGATCCTGACACAGGCAATTGAGCATCCAGTCTGTTCAGACTGCAATGGCAAACTACTGAACGTATATATATTTCCTAGAAAACTACTACAGCCAAAAAAAAATGTGGGTTGATGGATATGTCCTGAATAGGATGCTTTACCAATTTTCCAAGAGATTCATGCACACTGCTATATTTTAATAATAATGTTCCTTCTTTGAAAACAATGATACGCCCATGTGTTGCCGGTCCGAAAGGGGAGCAAAGAATAGCAACACTGTTTACCTTCCACGCATGTCGTAAAAGGCGACTAAGGAGGTTATGGGATGGAGTTGGCTGTCCCATCCCATATAGGGTCAGTGACCCGAGGCCATGCTGAAGTCGGATGTGTCAGGCCAAAAAGCGCAGATATCGCAGCAATGCTGTAAACCATGACACAGCGCATTCCGTTCTCCGGACTACATCCTGCTAATCTGCAGGAATTTGAGAACGAACGCAGAAGAAGAAGAAAACAAAGATGAGAATGGCATTGAAAAAGTTAATTAGGTTTGGTGTTTGCAAGTCATCAGGTGGTTCAGGAGGCCAATATGGACTTGGAAGATTATTGTAAAGTGAGCAGGAATGAAGGTCTTGAGATGAATGAACAGCAGTATAATGTCTTTTGTTGTCTCTTACAAATCATCTGCTGTGATCTACAATTTCCAAAGCTTTTAATATCACACTATCAAGTCATGCTGGGCAGTGAAGAGATGTGGCTTTCCAAGAGCTTCTGTCAATTCCTGTAGTGCTTGAGAGATGCCGTCAATTATCACTTGAAATGGTTTTTTTCAGGCAACCACTTCAACGCTTCCTTCACATAGTTCACTATTCTCTTTGGAAGATGCTCTGCTGGAATGACGTGAACAACCCAAGTTGAAATCTGATCAACAAGGCATAGATGCTTTTATAGAAATGTCATTAATCTACATACTAGGTTGAATGTTTACAAAGCAAAGGTACTTCTTCCGCTGCTGTTATATGCTGGTGAAACATGGACTGTGTATAGAAAGCTCAATCATTTTCACACAGCTTGTATAAGAAATGTTATGAGCATCAGATGACAAGACAAGATTCTGGATACCACTGTCTTTGACAGATCTAGTATCACTAGCATTAACACTATTCTGATGCAGACACAGATTCGTTTGGCAGGTCATGTGGTATGTATGCCAGATCATCGCCTACCAAAAGTATTTATAGTGCAAATGGGAATACAATCTCAAGGTGGCCAAAAGAAGCGCTACAAGAACTCAAAGGCTTCACTGAAAGCATTTTAAATAAACCAAGATACATGGGAAGAACTTGGATAGAATAGAGCTAAATGACACTATATGGTAAAAAAAAATGCACAGCATCTTGTGAAAAGAGGAGAAATAAAGCAACTTAACAGCAAAGAGTAGCTAGAAAGTCTCAGGTAGATCAAAAACCATCTACGGTGATATCCCATGCTAAAAATTTCCAAGAACATTTGCTACCAGACTAGGGCGTATTATCCATCTACGAATTCATAATCAAGGACATAACTCTAACTGAATTTAAAAAGTGGATGTAATAAATAATAATCATCACTTGTGACAGATGAACAATTGATGCTTTTCATCGTAGACTTTTGGAGGATCTCCATGTCAGAGATATGATCCTGACTACACCAAGGAGCTATCTCAGCACTGAAGGTGAAGTGTTTAGCTGACTACACCAAGCAGCTATCTCAGCACTAAAGGTGAAGTGTTTAGCTGACTACACCAAGCAGCTATCTCAGCACTGAAGGTGAAGTGTTTAGCTGACTACACCAAGCAGCTATCAGCACTGAAGGTGAAGTGTTTCGCTGACTACACCAAGCAGCTATCTCAGCACTGAAGGTGAAGTGTTTAGCTGACTACACCAAGCAGCTATCTCAGCACTGAAGGTGAAGTGTTTAGCTGACTACACCAAGCAGCTATCTCAGCACTGAAGGTGAAGTGTTTAGCTGACCACACCTAGCAGCTATCTCAGCACTGAAGGTGAAGTGTTTAGCTGACTACACCGAGCAGCTATCTCAGCACTGAAGATGAAGTGTTTAGCTGACTACACCAAGCAGCTATCTCAGCACTGAAGGTGAAGTGTTTAGCTGACTACACCAAGCAGCTATCTCAGCACTGAAGGTGAAGTGTTTAGCTGACTACACCAAGCAGCTATCTCAGCACTGAAGGTGAAGTGTTTAGCTGACTACACCAAGCAGCTATCTCAGCACTGAAGGTGAAGTGTTTAGCTGACTACACCAAGCAGCTATCTCAGCACTGAAGGTGAAGTGTTTAGCTGACTACACCAAGCAGCTATCTCAGCACTGAAGGTGAAGTGTTTAGCTGACTACACCAAGCAGCTATCTCAGCACTGAAGATGAAGTGTTTAGCTGACTACACCAAGCAGCTATCTCAGCACTGAAGGTGAAGTGTTTAGCTGACTACACCAAGCAGCTATCTCAGCACTGAAGGTGAAGTGTTTAGCTGACTACACCAAGCAGCTATCTCAGCACTGAAGGTGAAGTGTTTAGCTGACTACACCAAGCAGCTATCTCAGCACTGAAGGTGAAGTGTTTAGCTGACTACACCAAGCAGCTATCTCAGCACTGAAGGTGAAGTGTTTAGCTGACTACACCAAGCAGCTATCTCAGCACTGAAGGTGAAGTGTTTAGCTGACTACACCAAGCAGCTATCTCAGCACTGAAGGTGAAGTGTTTAGCTGACTACACCAAGCAGCTATCTCAGCACTGAAGGTGAAGTGTTTAGCTGACCACACCAAGCAGCTATCTCAGCACTGAAGGTGAAGTGGTTAGCTGACTACACCAAGCAGCTATCTCAGCACTGAAGGTGAAGTGTTTAGCTGACTACACCAAGCAGCTATCTCAGCACTGAAGGTGAAGTGTTTAGCTGACTACACCAAGCAGCTATCTCAGCACTGAAGGTGAAGTGTTTAGCTGACTACACCAAGCAGCTATCTCAGCACTGAAGGTGAAGTGTTTAGCTGACTACACCAAGCAGCTATCTCAGCACTGAAGGTGAAGTGTTTAGCTGACTACACCAAGCAGCTATCTCAGCACTGAAGGTGAAGTGTTTAGCTGACTACACCAAGCAGCTATCTCAGCACTGAAGGTGAAGTGTTTAGCTGACTACACCAAGCAGCTATCTCAGCACTGAAGGTGAAGTGTTTAGCTGACTACACCAAGCAGCTATCTCAGCACTGAAGGTGAAGTGTTTAGCTGACTACACCAAGCAGCTATCTCAGCACTGAAGGTGAAGTGTTTAGCTGACTACACCAAGCAGCTATCTCAGCACTGAAGGTGAAGTGTTTAGCTGACTACACCAAGCAGCTATCTCAGCACTGAAGGTGAAGTGTTTAGCTGACTACACCAAGCAGCTATCTCAGCACTGAAGGTGAAGTGTTTAGCTGACTACACCAAGCAGCTATCTCAGCACTGAAGGTGAAGTGTTTAGCTGACTACACCAAGCAGCTATCTCAGCACTGAAGGTGAAGTGTTTAGCTGACTACACCAAGCAGCTATCTCAGCACTGAAGGTGAAGTGTTTAGCTGACTACACCAAGCAGCTATCTCAGCACTGAAGGTGAAGTGTTTAGCTGACTACACCAAGCAGCTATCTCAGCACTGAAGGTGAAGTGTTTAGCTGACTACACCAAGCAGCTATCTCAGCACTGAAGGTGAAGTGTTTAGCTGACTACACCAAGCAGCTATCTCAGCACTGAAGGTGAAGTGTTTAGCTGACTACACCAAGCAGCTATCTCAGCACTGAAGGTGAAGTGTTTAGCTGACTACACCAAGCAGCTATCTCAGCACTGAAGGTGAAGTGTTTAGCTGACTACACCAAGCAGCTATCTCAGCACTGAAGGTGAAGTGTTTAGCTGACTACACCAAGCAGCTATCTCAGCACTGAAGGTGAAGTGTTTAGCTGACTACACCAAGCAGCTATCTCAGCACTGAAGGTGAAGTGTTTAGCTGACTACACCAAGCAGCTATCTCAGCACTGAAGGTGAAGTGTTTAGCTGACCACACCAAGCAGCTATCTCAGCACTGAAGGTGAAGTGGTTAGCTGACTACACCAAGCAGCTATCTCAGCACTGAAGGTGAAGTGTTTAGCTGACTACACCAAGCAGCTATCTCAGCACTGAAGGTGAAGTGTTTAGCTGACTACACCAAGCAGCTATCTCAGCACTGAAGGTGAAGTGTTTAGCTGACTACACCAAGCAGCTATCTCAGCACTGAAGGTGAAGTGTTTAGCTGACTACACCAAGCAGCTATCTCAGCACTGAAGGTGAAGTGTTTAGCTGACTACACCAAGCAGCTATCTCAGCACTGAAGGTGAAGTGTTTAGCTGACTACACCAAGCAGCTATCTCAGCACTGAAGGTGAAGTGTTTAGCTGACTACACCAAGCAGCTATCTCAGCACTGAAGGTGAAGTGTTTAGCTGACTACACCAAGCAGCTATCTCAGCACTGAAGGTGAAGTGTTTAGCTGACTACACCAAGCAGCTATCTCAGCACTGAAGGTGAAGTGTTTAGCTGACTACACCAAGCAGCTATCTCAGCACTGAAGGTGAAGTGTTTAGCTGACTACACCAAGCAGCTATCTCAGCACTGAAGGTGAAGTGTTTAGCTGACTACACCAAGCAGCTATCTCAGCACTGAAGGTGAAGTGTTTAGCTGACTACACCAAGCAGCTATCTCAGCACTGAAGGTGAAGTGTTTAGCTGACTACACCAAGCAGCTATCTCAGCACTGAAGGTGAAGTGTTTAGCTGACTACACCAAGCAGCTATCTCAGCACTGAAGGTGAAGTGTTTAGCTGACTACACCAAGCAGCTATCTCAGCACTGAAGGTGAAGTGTTTAGCTGACTACACCAAGCAGCTATCTCAGCACTGAAGGTGAAGTGTTTAGCTGACTACACCAAGCAGCTATCTCAGCACTGAAGGTGAAGTGTTTAGCTGACTACACCAAGCAGCTATCTCAGCACTGAAGGTGAAGTGTTTAGCTGACTACACCAAGCAGCTATCTCAGCACTGAAGGTGAAGTGTTTAGCTGACTACACCAAGCAGCTATCTCAGCACTGAAGGTGAAGTGTTTAGCTGACTACACCAAGCAGCTATCTCAGCACTGAAGGTGAAGTGTTTAGCTGCTCTCATCATCATGATCCAGGTGCAGCTTAATGCTCATCGTCTACTCTGGTGGATGAACAACATATGCACTACTATACTTTCCATAGAAAAATCGTACTCACCGCTGTACTTTCTGGACTCCAGGCCAAACAAAGATTCGACCTCCAGAAATATAAACCGATTGCGGATAGCAGCAACCTGGAACAAAATGTAACATAACGTATCATTTCCACATTGTAGGTTAATCATAGTGAATCAACCTTCAACATTTTATAATGCTGTCTTGATCTTATCGGATCGTGCGATACCATCCCACTGTGGCATACCAAGAAATGAGGAGGCAGATAGTTGGAGCAAAAGATGGAGCAACACAGGAACAAATAGACCAAGAAATCATTTACCAAAAAATTAGGACTCTTGTCAAAGCTATCAGGAAAGTCAACCACTCAAAAGACAACTATCATTATCTTGACAGAACTGAACAGATTATTATCTTCCACATCAGGACAGGACACAACAGACTAAACAGCCACTCACGGTAAATAGACTAAGACTGGTTCCATTACCTCTGTGTCCATGAGGGCAGGCAGTACAGACAGCAGAACACATCCTGCAAGACACTAAACCAGTTACGATATAAACATTGGCCTACAGAGATGGATATCCACAGAAAGGTGTATGGGAACACTCAGGAGCTTTCAAATACAGCAGAATTTATCCAGAAAACCGGACTTGCTGTACATACATGTTAAACCAGACTTGCTATGCATACATATTAAACCAGACTTGCTATGCATACATGTTAAACCAGACTTGCTATGCATACATGTTAAACCAGACTTGCTGTACATACATGTTAAACTGAACGAGAAGAAGATCAGAACATACCATTTCCACATTAAAGACTGAATGTGATGAATCTTCAACACTTTCTGCTTATTTCCTTGATCTCATGTGATTCTTCTTCCTCTTTTGTTAACCTTGGATGTTCTTAAGAAGTTTTATATCTCTATAAACTTGACTTTTATGTTTTTTTTCCAACTCAAACATAATTTTTGTTCCAATATTGTTTCTCTAAGACAATAATATCTACTCACTGAAGCAAAACTGAAATACAACAATTGAAACTTGGAACAGGGTAATGAAAGTATGCCAATCACTGAAAACACATAATAACACACATAGATTGATGTTTCGATCAAAAGGCCTTTATCAAAACTACATACAATAACAAAAATTGACGAGCAAGAATGGCACTATTGGCGTTCACATGGCAGAGAAAAAAGTGGAGATAACCTGGAAAGGTTGAAACAAAGCATAAGTTCGCAGTAAAAAAAAATGGTAGAAGATCAATAATATGTACTCACTGCAGCAAAACTGAAATCCAAAGGCATTTCTCTGGGTCAATGTGTTTGGACAATCTTGGAAATTATTAAGTCAACAGATCAAATGGTTTTCACACATCACCAGACTACCACCAGACAGCATACCACAGCAAGCTATGCTACACAGATACAGTGAATCCAGAGGCCGACCATGTAAAATGATGGACCACCAAAATAAAAGAGGCGACAAATTCCACAATACACTCAACACACACGAGGGCCATCTCCAGAGAACTCTTCAACCCCTGATACTGAAAGGCAATAAAGGGTTTAGTTAGCGAATAGATAGAGTGTGTTTGCCTCAGAATTTCATAATTAAGTCATTCTTGAAGCAGTCTGAGGTGACAGAGAGAGAAAAGAGACAGAGAGTCGTGGAGAAACATGATCGCCTACGCCATGCCACTTGATTGAATCTGAGGTAACTATTGGGTGAGTGAATTCCATAGGTAAAATCCAACCTAGGCCAAACCCTCTCCTTATTAAGGTATCATATCTACATCCCTGTGTGTTAATTACTCACAACAAATAGTTGAAAAGCAGTATAATCATCTATCACAATCACATGTATTGATATTCTACAATTACTAATACTAATAGACTAATAGTATTTGTAGATCTACCCATAGGCATATGCTTTTTGGTAGCATATCCTATCCAGGGCGTAGCTATCAACCCAGCATTTGTTGGCTGTGGTGATTTTCTAGGCAATATAAATACGTTCAGTAGGTTGCCATTGCTTTCTGAACGGTCCGGATGCACAATTGCCTGTGGTAAGTAACGAACTCGGTACTTTTGCCGTCACAGACGCGCTCTGTGCCACAGAGCCGGCATATGCTTAAGTTCTTTAAATATAAATACCTTTTTATTGACATCGGTGTGTGCCGAGACGAAAAATTACAATATTAATATAAATTAAATAATAATTAATTAGCTAACTAATAGAGTTAATGAATGCTGGACGTATTTCAAACTACTAACTCAAACTCACTGTACCGTAGTATAACTTATTAACTTAGACTTATGCTTAACTTATAAGTAGTAGGCAACAGAGAAATATGACAATCTTACCTGAAACAACCATAACTTCATTCGGACCACACGTTTCAAATCCCATTATAATTTTACAATATGGGCACAGTAACTTTTATGGTTGGATGTCTAGTTCAGCAACAGCTCAACAGCGAAGAGTAGCTAGGAAAGTCAATGAGAGATCAAAATGCGGTCATTCCATGCCCGAACTCCTCGTCCAGGAACATTTATTGTAAATTACAGCTGGAATTATTAGGGCTTATCTACGAAAATTATTTGGCATGGACAGAATTATAACTGAATTTTCAAAAGTGGATGTAACAAATGGTCATCATCATCACTTTCGCTGGACGTACACGGTTACATACATACACACACACACACACACACACACAGTGAGCAAACGGGTACTCGCGTTAATTAACATGTTGTTTGCACGATTACCACTGCCGTTTTAAAAATAATCCTAGAAGTCCTAAATTGCCTTGAGAAAAAAACCCAGATTATTTGTATGCCTAAAATACATAGGATATCATCACTATGTGCCGTCACCGCAAGGAGGGTTGGCTTCAACAGACCTCCATCATCCCCTGTCTCTTGTCTTGATGGTACACTCTGCTAGACTGTAAACTGTCCATTTCGTGATGCTACTCTCCCACTTGTATCTCTGCCTGCCTTGTACTCGCCGTCCCCTCGACTTTACCCTCAAGTAAGGTCTTCAACAAGGTGTTATGTCTAAAATATTTTATGTGTTTGATCTTTATGTCCTTTAATAATTCATTCTTCATATAGAAGATAAACGCTAACTAAATAATATTTGTGCACAACTTTAGAGCAACTATATTGAGTAATGTCACCGTGTGCTTAATTCTTTATTATAATTTAGCCTTAGGCCTATTACAACACAATTACAACTAACCTATATAAAAATGACTTTCCTAAACACTTCAAAATAATATATTTTTAATATCAACATATGCTCAGATCTATGTATAAAATGTTCTACAAATAAAAAAAAAACAGGACGGGGCCGTGCTATGATGCAGAGAGGAGGCATCAGGTGGAACCAATCAAAGTACATTTAAGGGGCTGAATTTCGAAGAACAATCTTTTACGGGTGCGGCATTTCGAAGACTTGCAGTATACTAAGAAAATATACCGCACGGTCCCTAAAATAGTATTAGTTGTGATGTTCGTCCGTCGTGATCGACGATGACCAAAAACTCAACCATAATAATAATAACAATAAATAATAAAGTTAATAGTGCGTTTTTAAATGACTAGCAAGTCCAATGCGCGCACAAAACGTTCTTTTACAGAATTGACAACAATAGAAGGTATCTGTGTGAGGTTGAGATGTTTTTTCTTTTCTACGTGTCCACTTCTGTCTTGCAGTTTCTTGTCTGAATTCTTCTGCCGCTAGTGCTACAGAATTAGTTGTAGCTTGCTGCTTGTTACAGTTGTCACTTTTCTTTACTGTGGCATTTATATCGACCACTTCACATTCTTGAAAGCCATATGCCCTATGTAGGCCTATGCATTGATGATTTTGATGTTATAAAATCTTTACGTCTCTCTGCAGACAGTATCAGGACCGTAGATTTGTTATTTGTTTGTTAAATGGGGGATTAAAGCCTCTTAGCTGAGGCACGAAACTTTCAACCTAAGACAGAAGTCTATTTTGGTTATATCAGGCCGTCGGACCGTAGATACGGAGGGGGGGCTACCTTAAATAGGCAATTTCCTCCTTTTCATATGCAGTTCTTTCACGTTTGTGACCTCTTTTTTGTTTGGGAAAACCAAATAGGCATATAAAGGGGAGGGGGGATTGCTCCCTAGTTCATTCATTCATTTTTTTTTCCTTTTGCGCTGAAGGTAGCGCATATGGCAGAGGTCAGATCTCTCCAATTCTTTCTGTTCAAAGTTATTATGTGCAGTTCTTGAATAGTATGAATATTGATTGTTTTACTTTCTATAAGTATTGTTCTGCTGAGTGTTTCTTTTAGTCTACCCCTTGCTCTTTTGCCTGTAGGTATCATCCATTCAAAAGATTGGTGGTGTATTCTGTTGGTGTCTGCGCGTAGGACATGCCCGATGTAGAACCAACGGCGTTGCTCCCTAGTACCAAAAGTAATTTTAAAAAAATTAATCCCTAGCACTAAATATCTTTTTTTTTTGCATTGATCCTTAGTTCACTTAAAATGACTTTCCTAAACACTTCAAAATAATATATTTTTAATATCAACATGAAAATTTTTGAAAATTCATGAAAATTTTTTGGATTGATCCTTAGTACTAAATATCATTTTTGCATTGATCCCTATAACTAAATGTCATTTTTTTACATTGATTCTTAGTACTAAATGTCAGTTTTTGCAATTATCCCTAGTACTAAATGGCATTTGATGATTTCCCAAGGGCGTTGAAATCCCCCTCCCACAAGCCCCCTCCCGGGCTTGAACAGTAGGGACATATAGTTCACACATCTGCAAACAAGCCTTTATGGAGACCTAAAGTATAGCAAGTTATCCTTGACATCGACTTTGCGCGGTTTTTATTATACTGCTAAAATAAAAATAAAAAGAAAGAAAGAAACGCAAAACTATTTCAAAAGTGTACCAAGATCTTATTTTACGGATTTAATGTTTCAACCTTGCCATGAAGAAACTTTCAGACTTGAAATAAACTAAAGCCGTTTCCAGTTATTCCTAACGGTAAATTGACGATTCTGGTTTGCGCACTGCAATCGATTATGGCGGTAAGTTAGTTAGTCGTCGGATCATCACCACTGCAAACTGGATACGTCCATAGTTGTACCGATCTCTCTTTGGGTGTATCCGCCATTACACTTCTGCTGATAGTACCGGTCCTATGCTGGTTGACCATCATTCTTCTGCGCCCTTCAAAATGTTCACTTCTAGCAACACCGCATTTCAATCCCTGATCTTTAATCCTGGCCAATGAAAAGTAATCATCATCCACATTAGTCTCAATCTCGCATCATATATCTTTTAAGGAGTTCACAACGTCAGCGCGACCCATTGCCGTGCCAGAATTGCGCATGACGCCAATTGATCAGCTCTTTCATTGCATCGAACACCCACATGTCCCGGCACGAAAATAAATGTAACCACTTTCAGCCTCGCCTTTCTCAAAGCCTCAATCCACTGTTCGCGAACGAGACCCACTTGTACCTTCCTAATCTTACTCAGAGACACTCAAGATGCAGACCCGGGTTAGCTTCTGTGTGCATACCCACTAAAATGCCCTATTCACGGTCTTGGTCTCAATGGTCATGCTACTCGTAGTGACCACAAAGGCACCACTCTCCTTCCTGATAGTTTTACCTACGCACTAAGCTGTAAAGGCCCAAGCACTGCGAACATGTCTAATCACAGATCCATCAGTGTATATAATGACACTCTAGGAGTTCCATTTTCTTATGTAGTTATTTAAGTCATGACACTATTTCCGCCTGTCACCAATAGAGAATATATCACCTTACAGGAATGGTGGGAGTATCTAAACTGAAGTTTTCTGGAGATAGTTAATACAGATCTCATAATGTATATTGCTCATCTTCTTCAGCGTTCATTCTCAAACTCCCACTGGATCTCTCTTGTAGCAGAACAATGGTCCAACTAGATTTCTAGCAGGGTGTAGTCCAGAAAATGGAAATGGTGCTGTGTCGCCATTGTATTTGCGCCAATGGCCTGACACATCCATCTTCGGCAACATGTTCTGTGATCAATTACACATTACAATGAATCCAGTCCTATATTTGTCATGTATAGAGCAGTTTGTTAAACATTCAGTTCAATATTGGTCATGTATAGAGTGGTTTGTTAAACATTCAGTTCAATATTGGTCATGTATAGAGTGGTTTGTTAAACATTCAGTCCTATATTGGTCATGTATGGAGTGGTTTGTTAAACATTCAGTCCTATATTGGTCATGTATAGAGTGGTTTGTTAAACATGCAGTCCTATATTTGTCATGTATAGAGTGGTTTGTTTTATGTTTTGTTGTATTGCCACATTGACCAGTCATTTGAGACTTGCAAAGATCTAGAACTTCTCCCATCATAAAAATCCAGCGAAGACAGATGTGATGGGCCACTGGTGCAAATAAAAAATCGACTCAACAAATTTCTGTTCTCTGGACTAAATTCTGTTGGAAATCTAGTAGGACTATCGCACAAGAGAGATTCAGTGGGAGTTTGAGAATGAAAGCTGAAGATCATAAGAATGTCAGAGAAATACACATTTCAAATTGTGTGAACTCCACTGTTTCACATAGAGAACAAAAATGATAAATTGTGTGAACTCCACTGCTTGCATAGAGAACAAAAATGATAAATTGTGTGAATTCCAATCCACTATCAACTAGGCTACCAGTCTGCACTTATACATTAGAATAACTTTAATTTTTAAATATGAAACAAAATATAAATTGGTAACAATCCTGCTATGTGACAGATATGTTTGCGAACAAAGAAAATCCTGGATCAAGGAATGATTTTTCTACACTCCTCGGAATGACTGAGGATAGATATGTTTGGAGGATTTTTTGTGCTGATGTCTCCTTAATATTCTATTAAGGATGTAGCAATCATTCTAGTATTTTTTATCTGTAGTGATTTATTTGTTCTAGGTAATATAATTGTTCCCATATAATTCATTCAAAAATGTTACCACTGCTTTTTGAATGGTCTAGGTGCACATTTGCCTGCAGCAGAATGTGAACCTCGTACCTTGGCCATTCTAGATGCACCCCGCACCTATTTTCCACAGAGTTGAATAAAAGAATATAAAACAATAATCTAATAACACAATCTTTTATTTTTATTTCTTTAGTGCAAATTCATTATCAAAGGTTTCACAAATTTAACTTCAATACTTGAAGATCTCTACATCCACCTCTATGGAAATTCCCAATGTAGCCAGACTATTTTTGTAGTTAAACAGGGAATTATAATTGTCTCTTTAACAAGTATAATTTTCCTACAAATAAAAGGGTAATTCCTGCAACATACAAGTGCTGTTTTATACTTGTATGTTGAAGGAATATACTGCTGTATTCAGCATAAAAGTGTTACTTTTATACAGATGTGAAAGTCAAACGCTCAATACAGATGTGGAAAGGATTCAGGCATTTGAATACAAGTGATACAAACAGTTGTTAAGAATTAGTTATATCATCATCATCATCAGGTGCCATGCCGGGTGGCGTAGGCGGTCATGGCTCTCCACAGCTCTCTGTCCACAGTATTATGTATCAAAGTCGGTGTTGTTTCTTTGCCGTGCCAGGTTGTCAAACTGTCTAATATTTTCTCACGTTGTCGCCCTCTGTCTCTGGTGCCTTCAATCTTGCCTGTTGTGATTATGTTCTCTAAACCTGCCTGTCTCATGAAGTGGCCAAAAAAAGAAGAATGCCTTTTTCTTATATTGTTGATTAAGGTCCGTTTCGCATTTAACTCTTTTAACACCTCTACATTAGTTTTTCTGGCAGTCCATGGTATTCTCAGCATTCTTCTGTAGAACCACATCTCCGTTGCCTCCAATCTCCCACTTTCCAGTTTGTTTATTGTCCAAGACTCGCACCCATATGTTAGTATAGGGGTTATATAGCACTGCAGAACTCTCTTTCTCACCTCTAATGACAAGGTCATATTACACAGTATATTTTTCATTTTTCTGAATGTTGTTTTTGCCTGTCCTATTCTGCATCTTATTTCTGTTGAACTTCTTCCATCTGCTGTTATAATTGTACCTAGATATTTGAATTGGTGGACCTGTTTTAATACTATATTAGTTATATAGTTAGTACAAAAGATAAATGTATTCGTCCAGCAGCAGATAAACAAACATGCAGGTTATCAAGAACTACTTTTGGCAATGTTGAAAAGGCATAAACTTGTTTGGTTTGGACGTAATGAGACAAGACTCTCTTACAAAAATTATTTTGTAAGAGACAGTTGAGAGTGGAAAAAGAAGTGGACAGAGAAAAACCTGGATTGATAACATCAAGGAATCGCCTGAGCATGATTTTTCTACACTGCTCTGAATGGCTGAGGATAGAGATGTTTAGAGATCTTATTGTGCTGGTGTCTTCATTGTGGCACCCCCACGACCCTGACGGGTTATGGGTCTTATTATTATTATTATATCAGCAAAATAAAAAGCATGCTATTACTCTCTGTCCATGATCATTTCTGTATTATGCTCCAGATGTGGTTCATCTCTTTCTTCTTCTTCTTCAGCGTTCATTCTCAAACTCCAGCTGGATCTCCCTTGTAGCAGGACCATGGTCCTAACTAGATTTCCAGTAGGATGTAGTCCAGAGATGGAAATGCGTTGTGTCGCTGTTTTATTTGCACCAGTGGTCCAACACATCCATCTTTGGCGGACATCTCTTTCAATTCTTGTTCCATTTTTCTCCTGAATAATGCTGGGTCTTCTACTCTTTCTGTGACATTCGTGTCCACTGTATAGCAGTTCTAGCAACAGAATTAGTCCCTAAATGCATTACATATTAAATTCAGTTCCATTATTTCTCTATGCTGGTATCAATGTTATCTTGTTGACACCATGCCATAAGCTCTTGGTTATAGATGGTCTTCAAACAGAAAACTCACTGATTTTCTACACAATTTTCTATGAAAGGCAAATTCTGGACATATCACATCATTATTCACAATACAATAATATTGACAATACAGTAATGTTGACAATACAGCAATGCTGACAATACAGTTGCAGTATAGTATATACTAACATTTTACTGACCAGCAATTAAGAACATAATTAAGAACCGCAAGTTCAAGTTCAATCAGGATAATAATTCTCGAACCAAATTGATAGCTACTAACAGTGCACTTATCTACTTGAAAATTGATAACTACTAACAGTGCACTCGAACAGTGTGGGCGTTCGAGGCAATGAAAGAGCGGATCAACTGGCATCGTGTGTGATTGTGGCAAAGGGTGATGGGGCAATGGATCGCGCTGACGTTTTGAACTCCTTAAGAGATATAACACGCGAGAGTGAGACTAATGTGGATGATGATTCCTTTTCAATGGCTAGGATTAAAGATCAGGGATTGAAATGCGGTGTTGCTAGAGGTGAACATTTTGGAGGGTGCAGAAGAATGATGGTCAACCAGCATAGGACCTGTACTGTCAGCAGAAGTGTGATGGCGGATACACTCAAGGAGAGATCGGAGCAACTATGGATGTGTCCAGTTTGCAGTGATGATGATCCGACGACTAACTAACTAGTGCACTTATCTGCTTGGAAATTGATAACTACTAACAGTGCACTTATCTGCTTGGAAATTAATCCTATTCTGTTTTAGAATGCTCTGTTCTTCGATGACTTGAAAACTAAAATATGGCCCCAAGAGACAGATCTGAAGGTGAAGCTGTGGGGCAACCAATAGGACCCCATACTGATGACTGAATTCATGGTGGTAGCCCTCCTTCCTAATTATACTTATATCATAGGAAACTGATAGCAGAAGAAGAAGAATGATCCATGTGTAGTCATCATCAAAGTTTGCACCATAGCAATATAAAAAGAGTTTTTGACAATTGTGGTAGTTATAATTTCCAAGTTATACCTTTACCTGCATTGAGTTGAACTCCTTAAGTGGGTCATATAATTTCCTGGAGTGGTCACGCCTACTGTTATATTTATAATGTCAAGCTGGTCACGCCTACTGTTATATTTATAATGTCAAGCTGGTCACGCCTACTGTTATATTTATAAAGCGCTTAGGATCTGCCATGTAAAGCTCGTTATATAATCTATAATAAGTGTAAGTCTTCTTACTATCCACATGATTCTACCAGGCCCACTTTACAATCTTTTATATTTCAAAATCTATTACTTGCATATTAAGTCCTACCTCGCCCGGGTGTTGCTGGAGCCCAAGAGGGGAGCAAAGAAAAGCAGCAGGAGGAAAATGTTTGCGTACTTTTCTGGCTTGCTTCCTATCACTAAATGTCATGTTCTGGCTTACTGTTCTCTAAAGCTCTATCACTAAATGTCATGTTCTGACTTACTGTTCTCTAAAGCTCTGTCACTAAATGTCATGTTCTGACTTACTGTTCTCTAAAGCTCTGTCACTAAATGTCATGTTCTGACTTACTGTTCTCTAAAGCTCTATCACACTCTGACCATACATCATTTTCCTGCATCCCCCTTAACATTCAGTCCCCCTGAAGTCTCTAACCTGCACCCCTGGGAGCATTTTCACTAAATTTGAGAAGCATTGCTATATATTCTGTTCTGTTGTTCTTATTTCTCCAGTTGTGTCATGTGACGTATTCTTTCCAGAACATTGTCTTCCCAATGAACTCTCTGAACTGGCTTGCATTTTCCAACGATGTATTCATATTATGTCGTCAGGCCATCGTCTTCTTGGTGTGCCCTTTCTCCTCTTCCCAGGTACTCTGCTCTCCATTATTTGTCTTTTTAAATAGCTGTGTCTCTTTATATGACCAAACAGGTTTAGTTTTCTTTTTTGTTATTGCGTTTAGTAACCAACACTCTAGAATATTCAATGTGTTTACAATATCTGAGTTTCTCTTTTTTTCCTTCCATGATATTCTGAGTATCTTTCTGTAGCATTTCATCTCAAAGGCATTGATCTTCTTTGTCGCTATTTTATTTAGGGTCCATGTTTCACAGCCGTATGTTGCAACCGGAAAAATAAAAGTTCGTAACATTAGCAATTTCTCCAGTTATTTATTTATATATTCTACCACAATATGCCATTGCTTTTATGATCTTAACTTGTTTCTCTTGATAAAGACCTTTTTGTTGAAAAGATAATTTGATCTGTTTGTGAACTGTTAGCTTTATTTTTATGTATTATTTGAGGCAGGAGTTGTCCATAAAATGCAACACCAATTTGGGGGAGGAAGGGGTTGGAAAGTTGTTGAAAAAAAGGTCATCTTGACATAAGTTGATATCAACAATATATTGTTTTAATACACCAAGTAAATCATTTTAACTTGAAACATTTTTGTACAAATTTAAAACAAATAATGTCATTTCTCTCCCACCGTACTTTTTTAATGCTAAACAAAGGGGAGATAACATAAAGACAATTATTGTTGACATAATTTATGGACACTTCCTTTAGTCTATTTTATGAGTCCTTCAACATAATATTTTCTATTGACTGCCCCTTCCTGCATTCATGAAACTATCAGACCCACCTTACAATCTCTAATGTTTGAAATTTTACTACCTGTGTGATACCAACAAGGCCTGCATTACAGACTTTGATATTTGAAAGACTTGTAATTGTGATAGTAATAACAGTGAATGCCAACAGCAAACAAAATAATATATCTGCATAGCATGATGAGACTGCTAGAGTTGTGCAGACTTATTTCTCATTACTACTCTCCAATTCTTGTAGCCTGGCAAACACTCCTGCCCTTGCAGCTGTTCTTCTGACTTCCTCACTTTGCCTTTCATCTTCTTCTTCCTCCTCACTGTCATCATCTTCTTGATTATCATTGCTCTCCTCATCTCGTTCACTTCCATTCATCTTTAAATAATCCCGCCGAGAGTGACTGCCAAATAGAGTTACCATGTGACAGGTTTCTGGATCTGCCATCAGTTTCTCTGTGATATAAATGATTCAGATAGTTCATTATGAGAAACAATCACAATTATGAAACAAAGTGATATAAATGATTCAGATAGTTCATTATGAGAAACAATCACAATTATGAAACAAAGTGATATAAATGATTCAGATAGTTCATTATGAGAAACAATCACAATTATGAAACAAAGTGATATAAATGATTCAGATAGTTCATTATGAGAAACAATCACAATTATGAAACAAAGTGATATAAATGATTCAGATAGTTCATTATGAGAAACAATCACAATTATGAAACAAAGTTAAAACCTGACCGACAATCACAATTATGAGTACTAGTTGAAGTACTGGTTAGTGTCAAGTTTATTTAATATTTTAAAAATATTTTTGTGTGTATTCATTCTCAAATTCTTGTTTGATCTCTCTTGTAACAGGACAATGGTTCTTACAAGATTTACAGCAGATGTAAAAAGTAAAATCGCAATAGTGATATCCAAATTAATGCAAAGAAACAATCTTTGCAAAGGCACAGCAGCAAACTGTAATGCATCTGATTTGAGCAACATATTTTCAGTTAACAATTTATGGCTGTAAAACACAGACACTAAGAAAGACAGTGACAGAGAGAATGTTTTCTTTTTCCAAGATGAGATGCTACATAAGGGTTCTGAGAGTACCATGGATGATCAACAAGATGAGATGCTACATAAGGGTTCTGAGAGTACCATGGATGATCAACCAGATGAGATGCTACATAAGGGTTCTGAGAGTACCATGGATGATCAACAAGATGAGATGCTACATAAGGGTTCTGAGAGTACCATGGATAACAGGACAAATCATGAAATATTATGAACATTAAAAGAGAATGATGGTTGGTTCCTAAACAATATTATAACAAGAAAATTGAGATTTTTGACCATATAAAGAGATACACTGCATGGAAAAATTATTAATAGAAGGCATTGTAGCAGATAAATAAGGTTTCACCATGATGATGATGGATACTGATGATAGATGATGATAAAATGGAACTGGTTTGGAATTAGTGCCTACCTATTTGATTATTTCCCTTGTCTATGTTTATCATTTATTAATTTAAATATACATATATTTAGGGTTAAGATAAGTTATGTAAAACATAACTAATCCTATCCCTAAAAATTGAATATTTAAATTAATTATTGATATAACATTTAAATTAATTAACCATAAAATATGTAGGTGGGCAGTAATTGAAAACAAGAACCTATAAAACATTAAGAGAAAATCAGAATATCTATAAAGAGGATGGTAGATAAATATAAAGAAATAGGTTTTACAGAGAACCTCAAACAGGACAAATCCATGTTTTGACTCACAATCAATGTCAGAAACACAATCCATAAGAATTTCAATAAAAATGGCTACCATTTCAACTTGATTTGCATTGATTGTAACAGGATAACTGAAACTTAAAATTCCTTCATTTTGTCAGTTGTTTTGAACACGACCTTGACTGAAAGTAAGCTATATTAATGCTAGCAGTGTTGTCACTTTTCCCAGTAAGACAACGATAAACTTAAACTTTGTATTGTAGTTATAAAACTGTGTAGAGATTGTCACAATTCTGCTACCACTTCGTTGAGCAGAACACACCTGGAAGTATGTGTTTATTTGCTCTGATAGTGTGCTAAAGGTTAAAATGTCTATCTATCTATTGTCATTTCCACTTGTGCTGTTCAGGAGGATCAGGGGTCATGGGAAAAAACAAAGTTATTTGTCTTTGGCCACTTGGGTCTCACTGGCCATGATCAGCCCATGTCTTTTTAAGGTTTCTTTGATTGTCTCAACCCATCTAGTTCTTGGTTCTTCCTCTTGTCTTGTAACCCGATTCTTTAACACTTTGCTGACCAGCAATCCAGAGAGTACTTGTCCGCCATTACCGAGGTTGCACGCAAAATTTTATACATTGATATCGCCGTCTCTAAAAATTTGTATAAAATAAATCTAGCGCAAGAAAGCCTTGAAACTTTCTATGCGTTGTAACGACTGTTTGCACTTTCTGAATGAATTTGAAAGCTCCAGAGTTATTTCAAGTGCAAAATGCTACTTATCATAATGCTAGGCCCAGATTTACGTTAATTTCTATATATCATACAATATTTCCTTTGAAAACTCTATTTCTTGATAAAAACTCACTGACTAGGTCTATATCATTTTTCCTGACATGCCGCCATTTTTCCTGAACATAATTTCCCAGAAACACTATTTTTAGCACATTATTGCAATGGGTATTCCAATTTTTCTGATGCATCACAGCAAATTTGACGATCATCGAATTTGGTCTCCAAGGTCCAGTACCGGAAATTCGACTATCGTCGAAATTGGTCAGCAAACTGTTAAAAATATCACAGTATGTGAAATATAAATGTAATGATAAGAGACTGACGGAGAAATGAAGATATCAGGAAAGAAATAAAGACCATCTTAAGCCAAGATTACAATGAAAGACAGCAAACCAGGTGGTATGATCACGTCATAAGAATGGAACCAACGTAACAAGTACTTTGGTTAAAAAGTGAATGTAACAAATGAAGATCATCACCAATTGTGATGGATGGGCAACAGTAGAAAACTGATAGTTATACATTTCTTTTTCCATTTCTTTCCATCATTCAGCGCCATAAAATACAAGTGTAAGCACACAATTTGGTACTATACAAGAATCGGTGGACAGGTTTCTATGGAACAAAAAGCTAACATAATTAAATGGAAGGACATTCCAATAAAGACACATATTACGACACAGCCAACGTTTTACACGTTTAGTAATGAGAGCCCCCTATCATTCGATATTCACGCTACACGATGAGTTGGGGGGGGGGGGGGTTGTTGTTGTCCAGCCTGTTGCATGCAAATCACTAGATCAGTATTTTTAGTCACATTTTTTTAAATCTCCAAGAAACGGAAGCTTGGTGCAATATCATATGAAATTAAAAAGTCTGACTGTTGTCATGTGATTTGTCCACCGATTCTGTAATTGAACCCACAAATCTCATGTATTCTTATTTTTGTGTTGATGTCATAACCTCGCCCATTATCTTTACAGATTGTAGGAAAATATTTCACGAGAGGAAGTATCTTGAAAATTTGAAAGAACAACATAAAAATCACAACTTACGAGAGTAGTCTGCATAATTTGGTGGTCTAAAACATAGACACAGCTGACCCTCTGCTGCTAATCTCAGGATCATATTGGCTGCTCGGTATGTGTCTGGTCGGCCAGCTTTTGAAGTGCTGAAACCATTCTTGATTGCACATGCTAGAAAAATCAGACAAAATGGCCATGAAAAGTACACAATCTGGAAACATACATGAAACATTATTTATTGTCAATATTTAGGCTGTACCTTTCATTTTCATAAATAAAATATTAATGACTTATATAATAGTTAGTTGTCGAATCATCATCACTGCAACCTGGACACGTCCATAGTTGCTCCAATCTCTCCCTGTGTATCCGCCAATACACTTCTACTGACAATACCATTCCTCTGCTGGTTGACCATCATTCTTCTTTGCCCTTCAAAATTTTCACTTTTAGCAACACCGTATTTTAAACCCTGACCTTTAATTCTGGACATTGGAAAGAAATCATCATCCACACTAGTCTCACGCTTGCATAGTCTCACTCTATATCTCTTATGGAGTTCAAAACGTCAACTCGATCTACTTCCCCATCGCCTGTGCCAGAATCGCACATGATGCCAGTTGATCTGCTCTTTCATTGCCTCTAACACGCACATATCCTGGCACAAAAATAAATGTAGCTACTTTCAAACTAGCCTTTCTCAAGGCCTCAATCCCCTGTACGCGAATGAGAACCACTATTCTGTCTACCATAAAATATCTATTTTATGCTGGACCTGAGTCATCTATTAATAAGAGTATACCTTCACAAATGTCAAATGCTGTCCAGTTATAACCTTTGTTGTCACTATGACCTTCAGAATCTGGGGGTGTCAGCTTCAACAGTTTGGGCACATTCAATCTTTGAGCCAAGAATCCCACAACAGAATATGGTTCCTTCACCTGAGCTACAGGAAAGATACCTGCTATTACCTGTGTCCGGGTAAAAAAAAACAACATTATTTACCAACAATTCATGGATCAATAATAACATATATTAATTATAGTGAACTGGACTTAGTCACGGCTCTATGTTGAGCATAGATTTACAATAATCCTGCTCCACTTATTTCTAGTTTTCTTTGTTTTTGACTCCACTTTATTTTGAGCTGTCTTACTGAGATCACCAAATACCTATCCTGTATTTTTAACCTTTAGCATGCTGTGTTAACAATTACGCAAATCTCTTCTGCCGCAGATTTGGTTTTTGGAAATGTTACGCAATCGTCGGTGGCGGTTTTGAAATCGAAATAACTTTTTTGTTGTTACAGATATTTAAATAATATTTGCACATATAAATAAAGATTTAAATTCTGCATATATTGGTGTAAGTTTTGTTTGTGTGTATGTGATACGAGACGTGTAAAAAAGTGATAAAGGCAGATTTAGACCTATCTACAGCTAGACCTACCGTATTTTTGATCGATCATAAGCTGTTGGATATTATATAATTTACATAGTGAGAAAATTGTGGAACCTCGTGTCTATTCTAATTAAACAAATTGAAGTCCTTACCTTTCGTGATTTTCACCTTGACTTCAGAATAAATAATGAATTCACTGAATAAATCCATGATAGAGAAGTATAATAAACTCGATTCACTGTCATGTTGCCTCGCCGCAAAGCCGATGCTTGAAGATTGCTATGATTTCCATTCCATAATCAAACATTATTGTCTTTCGCCATTTTGACAATAGAAACAGGAAGCTAGATAAATTCTCTTCTCGATGTTGCCAAAACATTCTGTCAAAAAGTTACCGATCTCGATTTTTTCGTTCGGTTTCGGGTTTACCAAATCTGGTGGTTGATTTCGCCTTTCGTGTTAAGAAATGACACATTTCGGGCTATATGCTTCGCTCTGTTTGTCAACACAGCGTTCTAAAGGTTAAACTCATCCTACACTGTTCATCTGGTGTTGATCTCAATACATCTCATCCTACACCATTCAGAACAGTTATAATTCTACGTCTCACAATGGGACATAACCGACTCCGCAGTCAAATGTACACAAAGTTCAAGATTGGCAACACGGCCATGTGGACAGGCAGCACAGAGTGCCTTCAAGAGAGTGTTCTGAGTATGAAAAAGCCTCAGGTGCAGACATTGATCAGCGAGAATTCCAAGAACGGTGACATGATTATATGCACATATGCAATTCATGTCAATATTCTCATGATGGAGGCTGGTTGTGTTCTTTTGTTCACTTAAAATGTGTCTATATCTGTAATGATTTTCTATCTTCAATAAACCAAAATGGAGATATGTTCATTAATACTGACTTGAGGCAGTGAGGAAGTCAAAGTTGGAAGGAGTAATATTGATTTTGATGCCTGGTTATCCAGGTGTTTCCCTCTTTGTGGCAACTGGGATGTGGATTTCTAGTTCAGGTCACAAAGAATAAGGGTCAGTTTTCTTTCCAGGCAAGTCATAGAAGGAAAGTTGAGGGGACAGGATGACAATCTGTCACCTGTAAACAAAAATCATCATTGTCACAATTTTTTACTTTTGTCTTCTATCAAATAATTCTCCATGGATGACAAAGAGATGAAAGCGAGTAGACATTGCACATTTGTAATTTTATGGCAGACTCCTAGGTTATCCACGCACTGCGAATGGATACCAAAAGACTCCCCTGTCAAGTTTTTATGTGGTCACCAAGGGGCAAGAGAAAAAGAGGAAGATCAAGAGAGATCTCACATAGAACTGTTACAAGAGAACGCTTCACCACCGGTATCAGAAACAATGAAGACCTAAGACAAATTTCAATAAAATGCAAGACATGGAAATATATGACATCCGCCCTATGTCTTTGGCTCTAGAGGAATAACTAACTAACTAGGTTATGGGAAATGATGGGAAAATGAATCAACAAATCTGACAGAAAAATGATGAAATAGTTGACCCAGAAATGTGTACTATGCTTCTGGGGTTGGTAATCCGGGACATGGTAATTCTGGGATACTGGAATGCCTCCCTTCAGGGACTAAATATGAATCAAAGACCCCGCCCTTACATATCAATACCTTTGAGACCTTATATGAATCTGGGTATTGCCTCAGTTACACAACTGGGAACCTGTGCTTTTGTCAGAAAGGCTATGAGCTGTCAAGAGTTTCCTGCTTACAGCTAAAGGGATTATTTTATCATCATCATGTGTCAAGAGCTACCTGCTCATAGCTAAAGGGATTATTTCATCAGCATCATCTACACTCACTCACAGATCCACAAAATGATAACAGTCAATCAACAAGATAATTTTTTTCCCACAACTGTTGACACATTCAGAAAATAAGATATCAAACTGACCTGCAAAGCACGAGGGACCATCGATGGAAAAACCAGACCAGGACAGTCACACAGGCGCACTGTTGGGCACAGGAAAATCGTCTGCAAGTGTTTAGTATGACCAGGAGTTTTTGACACAGAGACAACCTAAAATAGAAGAGTGTATACAGAATTCATTTTCTGGAGTATCGTGTGGTTGGAGGTCTGCTTGCAGCTTCTTTCTTCTTCACTTTTGAACTCCTTTCTGGTTTTCTTAACCCATTCAAAACATACTTGTGCATCACAAAAATAACTGGCTTAAAATGTATATTTACATTTCAGAAATAATGAAAAACTGGGTTCCCGTTCAACTAAAAGATGTTTTACATATGGCATAAATGTAAAGATATACAACTACTCTATATACAGACTTAATGGCCAATGCTCTGCAGATAGGGCTTTAACAATGAAAAATATGGCTATTTGACTGTAGCAGTATGGCTATTTGACTGTAGCAGTATGGCTATTTGACTGTAGCAGTATGGCTATTTGACTGTAGCAGTATGGCTATTTGACTGTAGCAGTAATTCTGTACTGCTTGTCTTTCTTTCTTTCTTTTGTTTGCTACTTGATGTCTACACCGTCAGACAAGTCTTGTGGATGAACTCCATCATTGTATGAAGCTCTTAATTTGTTCAATCTGTTGTGTCCTGCTCTCAGGCGAAGTATGATTTAACCTTTACTGCGAGGCCGTAGAGTGCATTCGGCAATGGTTTACCCTATCTAAAATATCTGTGGTTGAGTGCACAAGTCCCACAAAGGCCCCGTTGCTAGGTCCGAGGTAATCAATAAATAAACAATTTTTAATATTTCTGTGACCAGATTAGATAAATCTGGTATTTTATTCAATTGACTACCTTTCCTGCAGTTTTAGTGGCAACCATGTGCCAAATGTCATTGAAATATCAAAATTTTCGCAATATGTTGACAATTTCAAACAAGAACAGCGCCATGACATTGATTTGGGTTTTATAGAATTTTGATTTATCATATTTTCAGTAAAATCATTATGTATTGTGATTCAGATGATTATTTATGGAGAGATAAGTTATTTCCACACACAAAAATCGGTTACACCACGCTGCTTTATCTAATTTGATATTAAAACATCAACCAAGTTGGAGCGAGACAGTTTTGGACTAGATCTAGATTTATAGAAGGATTTTAAGACATACCTGTAAATTTGTGATGATATGAAGGAGTTCATAGTAAATAAATAACATTTATTTATCTATTGTCTTTTCTCTTTTTTTGCCGCAAGGCATTGCAGGATAGAATGACGATCGTTTTTTGGGCTATGACACGTGTGGTCGCTTGATATGCAGTAATATTATGATGTCTCAGAATTTTGGTAGCGCTTCAATCCACCTTCTTCTGTTCTTTCTCTGTATCTTGCTGTTTCTATTTTTATGTATGCTCTTGCCGCTGGCCAATAATAATTCATTCTCATTAAGTGGCTGAACCATTTCAAGGTGTCCCAATGATAGTGAGCTTGTCTTGTGAAATTTTATGGTCCATCTCCAGCATCCTTAAGTACTGTACCTTTCTTATTTGTAAGCCTGGTTCCGGATAGGCAAACTTTCTACAGTAAAGCTGAACTTGGGTCGGTTCACCCTCTTAGCTTGAGGTTTCATTTACTGTTATTGTGAACACCTCGTACAAGTTTGAACTCTACACACTGTTCTTTGAACCTGGACAATAGAGTACCCTGCCTTGTCCACACAATGTGCTACAAGAAGAACAGATGATATTCTGTTCTCAAGCATGAACATTACTTTTATTACGGTTTCCATTTTCTCACTTGGTGATGCTCTCTAGCGTTGTGCTATCTTTGTATGTACTCGATAAACTTCATTTCACTGAAGAATTACTTCTATTGCTTTTGTGAGCTTTCAATGTACCACAGGCGTGGAGAGAAGCAATAATGATACCACTCCTCAAATCAGGAAAAGATGGCAACACAGTCTCCAACTACAGGCCCATCAGCCTCACAAGCTGTTTATGCAAAACAATGGAACGCATTATCAATCTTAGGATGCAGTGGTATCTTGAAAGTGAAAACCTTCTGGTATCACAGCAAGCAGGTTTCAGACAGTGCTACTCTACTGAAGATCAGGCAACCTACCTCTCCCAAGAGATTGAGGATGCCTTCCAAGATAAGAAACTGGTACTAGCAGCATGGATAGACCTTAGGAAAGCATTTGATAAGGTCTGGAAAGAATGGCTCCTAAAGAAATTGCGAAATTGCAGGGTTAGCTCAAGAATGTACAAATGGGTAAAAGCATACCTGCATAATAGAAGAGCCAGGGTACAATTAGATGGTCGCAAAAGCAAGAAAGTCCTACTGCGTCATGGAGTCCCCCAGGGAGGAGTCCTGTCACCCACACTTTTCTTGGTTTACATCAATGACCTAGTTGCTGAACTACCACACGGGATCAAAGTGGCAATGTATGCTGACGACCTGGTGCACGGAAGAACATGCAACAGTGGCCACTAAACAAATACAAAGAGCTATCGATGCCCTAACCTTATGGGCAAATAGATGGTGTGTCAGCATTAACACAGATAAGTGCAGCACTACACTCTTTACCCTCTCACCAAAACAAAAAGCCGGTCATATCAAGATAGACGGAGAGCTCTTGAAGGAAGACAACCAACATACCTCGGAGTTACTTTTGATGATAAGCTGACATGGAAGCAGCACATAAACAAAGCAACAACAAAAGCCAGGAGGAAGTTAGCTATCCTGAGAAAACTAAGTGGAACCACATGGGGAGCCAGTGGGAATATACTCAGTAAAGTTTACCAGCAAGGCATAAGACCACACCTGGAATATGGTTCAGCTGCGTGGTGTCCTGCATCAAACACCACATTACAAGATCTAGATAAAGTGCAAAACCAGGCACTTAGAATAATGTTGGGAGCAATGAAATCAACACCCATAGCAGAGATGCAGAAAATGGGAAGAATGCAAACACTTGGCGAACGCAGAGACACAAAAGTACTAATTCAAGCGGAAAAGTTTCAGTGTATGCCAAGTCATCCAATGAAGGAAAGATTCCAAAACCTAGCAATGGGGCGACTGAAAAGAAGCAGCTTTATCCATCAAGCTAAACGACTCCGTAGACAACTTACAGACCTACCTGAAGTTGACAGCCCCTTAAGGTCTGTGCCAGAACAAACCCCATGGAGTGAAAGGCATGGAATGCCAATATACATTCAGACCCATGTGAAAGGAATACTAAGCGAGGACGAACAGAACAGTGTGCAGCGGAGGACAGTCACCCTCAGTTTCCTGGACGAGGAATATCCACAAGATATATGTGTCAGAGTATACACAGATGGGTCAGCACAGAATGCTGTGAGGAATGGAGGTGCAGGTGTATATATAGAATATCCACACAAGCCTAGAGATACAATCAGAACACCAAAAGAAAATTCTGCAATAATTATGATGCAGAAATCCAGGCAATTACTGTGGCAGCTAAAAAACTGCTGAACTCCAACTCTGACCTACAGCCTGTGGTATTCCTGACAGATGCAAGGTCAGTGCTTCAAGCTCTCCAGTCTGGAAAACTAACAGACTTGAAAAAACTACTTAGCGAATTGTCTTACCAGTATAGGGTAACCATGCAGTGGATACCCTCTCACTGTGGAATACCAGGAAATGAAAAAGCAGACCAACTGGCTAAGGAAGGTGCTGCCGAAGATCAACCAGATATACCAATCACCTACCATCAGAAAAAACAGATGATCAAGTCAATAAGAAAGCCACAAACACCAACACAAGATGACTATCACATTATGAACAGATCAGAACAAGTTATAATTCTACGTCTCAGAACAGGACACAACCGACTCCGCAGTCACATGTATACAAAGTTCAAGATTGGCAACACGGCCCTGTGTACATGTGGACAGGCAGTACAGAGTGCCAAACATATACTTCAAGAGTGTTCTGAGCATGAAACGCTGAGGCAGACATATTGGCCAGAGGAAACAACACTGGAATCAAAGCTCTATGGGACACTGTATGAACTACAAAAGACAGTGAGTTTTATTAAGGAGACAGAATTGCAGATATAGACATGTTTCAAGTGAACGAAAGAAGAAGAAGAAGTGAGCTTTCAGACAAGACAACCCAGCAGTCCAGGTCAGCTGTTGTCTTACACTGTGACAGTGCTGTGACAGTGTTCTGGCTGTTTAGAGAGATACTATTTAGAAATATTGTGTGTCATATGCAATCAATAAATTGTTAAATGGATTGCACTTCAAGAGCATCAAAGCAATCTGTTTCTAGTATGCACCCCAGGGAGTTGCTTTTAGGATCTTAGTTATCTGCTATTCCTGGGATTGTATGAGAGTAAGGCAAATCCTTTAACACTCCACTAAGTGGTTTATATTTGGTACAGAATGAAATGACAGTTATAAATTAGCTGGGGAAAGATCAAGATTTGATGACATCACCTACCTTCTTCCCAACCAAAGCATTAAGCACAGAAGATTTTCCAACATTTGGGTAGCCTGAAAAACAACATATATCAAAATTCAAGAATATAATGGCAGAATATATAAATATGGTGAGAGGTAGCCTTAATGTAAGAGAAAAAACACAAAGATATGTAGAGAGTGTTACAGCAAAATACGAAACATTAACAACATCAACAGAAATAAATGACTTTCAATCAAAAAGTCTACATCAGCCTCAATGTTTACAACTATTGCTGGTTCTTGTTTGGAAAGCGTGTCCCTCCCCTCTCATAAACACAACTGTCCTAACCCTAAATAAATTTATATTAAAATTAATAAAGGATAAACATAAACTGACCAGCATTGCCATGAGAAATAATAAAATAAAATAATCAAATAGGGAGGCACACAATCCAAACAAGAACCCTACTGCAGTTAAGAAAGAAGATGATGTCTGTTTGGCATAGTCAAGTGAGTGCTGGAATGTGAAATGGTTAGTGTTTGAAGTAGTGAATTTGTTAGAATGATGTTAAGTTGATTAAGCAATCAAATGGTTGGGGTGTTTCAAGTTGACCAGAAACAACCTGAATTATAGAAAATTCAGCACATACTTCATAGAAATGATGCCATTCTTTGATCTTCCTACAACAAAAGAACTCAGGGTTGTTATTTATCTGTTATTTTGTATTATTTAGTTAAAGTCCATATTTGACTATGATAGTACAATGTTGGTATTAATATTGAGTTTATAAATTTCATTTTAGTCTCCACTGAAACACACTGGAATCTTGTCTTGCCATCTGATGTTCATAACTTTTCTGAGACAATTTGTATGAAAATGATTGAGTTTTTTCACATGACGTTTATATACAGTCCATGTTTCACTAGCGTATAGCAGCACTGGAAGTACCACTGCTCTGTAAACTTTCAGCTTAGTCTGTAGGTTAACCTTTAGAGCCCTGGCTTAAAATTACAAAACTTCCCCCAGGGCCTGACTTATTTTTTGGAAAATTTTCGTTATTGATGGTGGGTTTTTGAAAACGTCATAACTTTTTTGTTTTAAAAGATATCAAAATAATTTTTGCACATCTAAATAAAGGAGTGAATAGTGAATATTATCGTGTTTTTGTTGTTGTTGTATGTGTGATATGACAGTTGTGAGCAAGTTTTGAAGTTGAAAATTCTGGCGAAAAACGCAAAACGTCATTTTCAAAATCGCAAATATATCTTCTTGACGACCCTAATACATGAGCAATGTGTGACAACATTGATAAAATCCTCATAAATACCTATACTTATTGTATATATATTGTTTTATATCAAAACTAATATAATATGAACTAAAAAACTAATAAAACGTGAAGAAATTGCATATAACTTCCGTCCGGTCAACACTAGGTCTATGCCGACACGCAGCGTAATTATTGTCCATGCACACACGTGTCACCCCTGATACATATTATTTTTGTGCTTTTTAATGAATACACACACATTCTTATCAAATAACATATTAAACACACAAAACAACAATTAGAACATGTAGTCACGATCACTTACTCATGCCACGCGGTACTCAATTTGATAGTAAAATATGGCCGAAAATGGCTAAAGTCGCTCTAGAAATGCGTTGACAAATTCAACCGGCTTTCTCTCTCTTACAATCGTAATGAGTAAAGGAATTTGACCTTTAAACTGTGATGTATTCCTAGCTTTGTGTGG
This sequence comes from Meghimatium bilineatum, assembly GCA_034231615.1. Taxonomy (NCBI): domain Eukaryota; kingdom Metazoa; phylum Mollusca; class Gastropoda; order Stylommatophora; family Philomycidae; genus Meghimatium; species Meghimatium bilineatum. The sequence continues at coordinate 9,817,885 of CM067321.1, forward strand.
CGGGAATTCTACATCATATAAGCTTTAACTTCGTGAAGTTCCGTACTCGGGAATGGAGCTATATCGTATGGCGTGTGATTGCGACCACAGGCAATACGGGATGCACACGCAAGGTGCATTGTTGCGACCATAGGGGCCTAAAGGTTAATGCCATTTCTATGCCAAACATTTGCGTACAATCTGCCGAAAGTACTGCTTGCTTTGGCGATCCTCGTATACACTTCATCATCAACGTTGGCATTTTGTGATAACGTACTGCCTAGATATGTGAATCTATTCACAACTTTCAGTGCTACACCATTTACCTTTATGCAGGGCTTGAGATAACTTTTGCCAAGTGCTGGTTGTAACATGACTTCTGTTTTCTCTGTGTTAATGGTAAGCCCAAAGTTGGTACAGGCTTTGGAGAATCTGTCTATAATACATTGTAGATCAGCCTCAGAGTTAGCATTTAGGGCACAATCATCAGCAAATAGAAGATCCCTGATTGTGTGTGATTTAACTTTGGTTTTTGCTCGAAGCCGCCGAAGGTTGAACAATTTTCCGTCTATGCGATAGGTGATGTTTACTCCCAGGTCTAGATCTCTGAAAGCATCATTCAACATAGCAGAGAACATGATGCTAAATAGGGTAGGTGCTAATACACATCCTTGTTTTACTCCATTCCATGAATGGAACTAGACCTCCTATCACATCCATCTACTGTTCTTATTCTTTAGCGTTCATTATCAAACTTCCGCTGGATCTCTCTTGTAGCTGGACAATGATCCTACTAGATTTCCAGCAGAATGTAGTCCAGAGATAGATATACCCTGTGTCGCCGTTTCATTTGTGACAACGACCCAACACATCTTTGGTCCATCTATTCAAAACACTTTATATACACTTTATATGAAGTTTATTACAACACAGAAAACACACAGATTTTAGAAACTGGTTGGGTCCGCTCAAGAGTTAAAATCTCGCGGTTCTTGAATAGAAGAAGAGGAATAGTCAAAGAGTGAAGAAGACATGAAGCAATGTGTGTGCTGGAGTAAATGGTATATATGATGTAGTGATATAGTGAAATAGTTGTAATGTTAGAGTGCTGGAGCAAATGGTGGGCTCTGATATAGTGAAATAGTTGTGATGTTAGAGTGCTGGGGTATTCAGCTAGTGGTGAGGAAGAAAAATAACAGAAATAGGAATGTAGAAAGAATCTATAGATTTAAAAAGATACAGCACAGTTTCAACTGGAGAATTAATTATTTACCAATGCATCCCATAGTAACCACTCCATCTTGAAACTTTGTGTAATTTGATTGGTCAGATATGTCATGTGACTCTTGACCTCCACTAGCATTTTCATCATCAGACAGTTTGTCCTCTGATTCTGATTGGTCAGACTCTTCTTCCTGAGTTGGGGTTGAATCAAATGCAATTTTTTTCTCCCATGAGGACAATTCAACTACATTACAGGAAAAATAAAGAAACAGCAACATTGAAATTACAAACATTAAAGACAATGACATAAACATAAGCCTATGTTGTTATCAATATCCAATTACTGATGAGTAGTTCTATTCTTGGCAACTAAATGCCAATCTTACATAAACATAAATAGGTATAATAAACAGAACTACGTAGTAAGACATGATCTATAACTGATTATAAACAAACTGAGCCATGACATCAGATATTGTTACTATTCAATATGAATCACGGCCAGTACACTTGAAAAAACTCATAGGTGCCTAGTCTCACCCAGGCATAGGTGCCTAGTCTCACCCAGGTATAGGTGCCTAGTCTCCCCCAGGCATAGGTGCCTAGTCTCCCCCAGGCATAAGTGCCTAGTCTCACCCAGGCATAGGTCCTTAGTGTCCCCCAGACATAGGTGCCTAGTCTCCCCCAGGCATAGGTGCCTAGTCTCCTCCAGGAATAGGTGCCTAGTCTCCCCCAGACATAGGTGCCTAGTCTCCCCCAATGCATAGGTGCCTAGTCTCCTCCAGGAATAGGTCCTTAGTGTCCCCCAGGCATAGGTGCCTAGTCTCACCCAGGCATAGGTGCCTAGTCTCCTCCAGGAATAGGTCCTTAGTGTCCCCCAGACATAGGTGCCTAGTCTCACCCAGGCATAGGTGCCTAGTCTCCCCCAGACATAGGTGCCTAGTCTCCCCCAATGCATAGGTGCCTAGTCTCCTCCAGGAATAGGTCCTTAGTGTCCCCCAGGCATAGGTGCCTAGTCTCACCCAGGCATAGGTGCCTAGTCTCCTCCAGGAATAGGTCCTTAGTGTCCCCCAGACATAGGTGCCTAGTCTCACCCAGGCATAGGTGCCTAGTCTCACCCAGGCATAGGTGCCTAGTCTCCTCCAGGAATAGGTCCTTAGTGTCCCCCAGACATAGGTGCCTAGTCTCACCCAGGAATAGGTGCCTAGTCTCACCCAGGCATAGGTGCCTAGTCTCCTCCAGGAATAGGTCCTTAGTGTCCCCCAGACATAGGTGCCTAGTCTCACCCAGGCATAGGTGCCTAGTCTCCTCCAGGAATAGGTCCTTAGTGTCCCCCAGGCATAGGTGCCTAGTCTCACCCAGGCATAGGTGCCTAGTCTCACCCAGGCATAGGTGCCTAGTCTCCTCCAGGAATAGGTGCCTAGTCTCACCCAGGCATAGGTGCCTAGTCTCCTCCAGGAATAGGTCCTTAGTGTCCCCCAGACATAGGTGCCTAGTCTCACCCAGGCATAGGTGCCTAGTCTCACCCAGGAATAGGTGCCTAGTCTCACCCAGGCATAGGTGCCTAGTCTCCTCCAGGAATAGGTCCTTAGTGTCCCCCAGACATAGGTGCCTAGTCTCACCCAGGCATAGGTGCCTAGTCTCCTCCAGGAATAGGTCCTTAGTGTCCCCAAGGCATAGGTGCCTAGTCTCCTCCAGGAATAGGTCCTTAGTGTCCCCCAGACATAGGTGCCTAGTCTCACCCAGGCATAGGTACCTGTCTCACCCAGGCATAGGTGCCTAGTCTCACCCAGGCATAGGTGCCTAGTCTCCTCCAGGAATAGGTCCTTAGTGTCCCCCAGACATAGGTGCCTAGTCTCACCCAGGCATAGGTGCCTAGTCTCACCCAGACATAGGTGCCTATTCTCACCCAGGCATAGGTGCCTAGTCTCACCCAGGCATAGGTGCCTAGTCTCCTCCAGGAATAGGTCCTTAGTGGCCCCCACACACATAGGTGCCTAGTCTCACCCAGGCATAGGTGCCTAGTCTCCTCCAGGAATAGGTCCTTAGTGTCCCCCAGACATAGGTGCCTAGTCTCACCCAGACATAGGTGCCTATTCTCACCCAGGCATAGGTGCCTAGTCTCACCCAGGCATAGGTGCCTAGTCTCCTCCAGGAATAGGTCCTTAGTGGCCCCCACACACATAGGTGCCTAGTCTCACCCAGGCATAGGTGCCTAGTCTCCTCCAGGAATAGGTCCTTAGTGTCCCCCAGACATAGGTGCCTAGTCTCACCCAGGCATAGGTGCCTAGTCTCACCCAGGCATAGGTGCCTAGTCTCACCCAGGCATAGGTGCCTAGTCTCACCCAGGCATAGGTGCCTAGTCTCCTCCAGGAATAGGTCCTTAGTGTCCCCCAGACATAGGTGCCTAGTCTCACCCAGGCATAGGTGCCTAATCTCACCCAGGCATAGGTGCCTAATCTCCCCCAGACATAGGTGCCTAGTCTCCCCCAGGAGAGGTTAAAGTGTACATATGGATGGTTTCTGTGTCATGCTGATTAAACACATACCTCAGATGTCCAGTCCCACTCATGCCACACAATACTTCTTCTAATGGTGTATACAGTGTGGCATTGCTTATCTTGTCTTTCCACAGCCTTCTTTTTCATGGACTGTCAATCATTTCTGATACCAATGTTCTCCTACGCCACAATGCTAGAGAAATCAACTTTCTTGGTCTTTCCCTAACTCTCTTGCACTTTAACTTGTCTGTTGCTATTTGTTAAATCTCTTTCTGATGTGGGTAAGCAGTTCTCTTTTTTAATTCTTCTTCTTTTGTTCACTTGAAACATATCTATATCTGTAATTCTGTCTCCTTAATAAAAACTCACTGTCTTTTGTAGTTCATACAGTGTCCCATAGAACTTTGATTCCAGTGTTGTTTCCTCTGAACAATAAGTCTGCCTCAGTGTTTCATACTCAGAACACTCTTGAAGTATATGTTTGGTTGTGCTGCTTGTCCACATGTACACATGGCCGTGTTGCCAATCTTGAACTTTGAGTACATGTGATTGCGGAGTCGGTTGTGTCCTGTTCTGAGACGTAGAATTATAACTTGTTCTGATCTGTTCATAATGTGATAGTCATCTTGTGTTGGTGTTTGTGGCTTTCTTATTGACTTGATCATCTGTTTTTTTCTGATGGTAGGTGATTGGTACATATGATTGATCTTCAGCAGCACCTTAGTTAGTAGGTATGTTTTTCATTTCCAGGTATTCCACAGTGAGAGGGTATCAACTGCATAGTTACCCTATACTGGTAAGACACTTCATTAAGTAGTTTTTGTAAGTCTGTTAGTTTTCCAGACTGGAGAGCTTGAAGCACTGACTTTTGCATCTGTCAGGAATACCACTGGCTGTGGGCCAAGGTTGGAGTTCAGCAGTTTTTCAGTTGCCACACTAATTGCCTGGATTTCTGCATCATAATCATTGCTCTTTTTTAAATAACATTTTTCAAGATATCTTCATTACGCTTTTTCTCTGTCCATTGTGATTGTAATATTCTCCTATAAAACCACATCTCTGCTACCTCAATAAATTTATCACTATTCTGCTGAGTGTCCAAGATTCACTTCCATACATCAGAATTGGTTCTATATAACATCTAAGAACTCTCTTTCTTACCTCAATTGACAAAGATATATTACATAGGATTGTCTTCATCCTGTGAAATGTTGTGCCTTTCTGCAGTTGACTTCTTTAATACATCTTCCATCTGATGGTATTAATGTACCTAAATATTTGAATATGTTGTCGTACTTCAGACTGATCCCATCTACTTTGATGTTGCATTCTAGAGGACATTTATTCGTTGATATTACCATTACTTTAGTTTTTCTACTATTCAGACTAAACCCTTTGTTTTGACTTTCTTATGCAACGATATTCATAATTTCTTGTAACTATGTTTCATTTAGTATTCTTGAAATTACATCCTAGATGTGTCTACATCTAACAGGCACTCACTAAGAACATTCAAAGACATTCTTATCCATTCTCAATTTACAAAATAAAGTTGCATTTGATAAAGGCTTATCTACTCTTTCAGGGTCAAAATTCTCATTATAGACAACTAAACCAGATACATGGATACAATGTTTACATTTTTCTATAAGTTCTTTTTTATCTCTATTAGTTATTTAATTCCTCTTGAGAAAAAGATGTAACATAGGGCATCAGTTTCTCTCCATATTGAGTGGCTACAATGAGACTAGTTAAATGAATACAGAGCTAATATTCTCTGCAAAAATGGTATTGAATTGTTTGAGTAGCGAGTTGGTTCTTTCGTTGCAAAACAAACATGAGTACTTAATTGATCGAGTATCCAGTTTTTTCTTTGCAAAAACGTCATGAATTTCTTGAGAAAAGATCTGCTTTTTCTGTGACAAAATGTCAGAGTACTCTGATGAGTGGTGCTTGAGTATTGAGATTTTTTTTCCTCTACAAAATGTCAAAGTACTGAATAGTGTGAGTACAAAGCTAATTTTTTCTGCACAAAGTGTCAGAATACTGAATTGTGTGAGTGTAGAGCTAATTTTCTCTGCAAAAAATGTCAGAATATTGAATTGTGTTTAAGTACAGATCTAATTTTCTCTGCAAAAAATGTCAGAATACTGAATTGTGCGAGTACCAAGCAATTTCAGTGAGGAAATATCACTGTATATCTACAATGTATGTACAACTAAACTGAGATGATCACAATTATACATTTTAAATGCATAACATCTAGATCATTCACCCTTGTTTTGAATATATAACACATATCGAGATCATTCACCCTTGTATTGAATATATAACACATAACATCTAGATCATTCACCCTTGTATTGAATATATAACACATAACATCTAGATCATTTACCCTTGTATTGAATATATAACACATAACATCTAGATCATTCACCCTTGTTTTGAATATATAACACATAACATCTAGATCATTCACCCTTGTTTTGAATATATAACACATAACATCTAGATCATTCACCCTTGTTTTGAATATATAACACATAACATCTAGATCATTCACCCTTGTTTTGAATATATAACACATAACTCAGTTACCTTTGCACACATAAAAATAAACAATCTTGTTACAGTCAAATGACAAATTAATGTCATCTTATGTCATCTAAATAAACTTTGTTTTGCATACATTACATTTGATTACCTTTTATTTTGAAGAAATTACACCTGACATATATATTTAGGACACCTAATATAACAACTACCTTTACTAAAAAATTACACCTGATATATATATTATATTTAAGACACATAATATCACAACTACCTTTACTCTGTACTATCTCCTTAATGACACTCAGTAGCTGTGCTGGTCCAACAGGAAGAACACGTTTCCCTCTGAATGGTCGCCTGTACAGTGCTAATACACCAAAATAGTTTTAAATGTGGAAGTTAGGAAAAGTGTTATACAGAGCAAGTAAAGTTTTAGGTGCAGAGAGGTAGGGATAGTGTTATACTGAGCAAGTAAAGTTTTAGGTGCAGAGAGGTAGGGATAGTGTTATACTGAGCAAGAAATATACAAAAATATACTTATTTTATGTAATTATTGTGTTGCAAATGTTCTAATAATTCTAATAATCAAGAATATAAGATAATCAGTATTCTAGTAATCAGGAATAGGAATGAGATAATCATTAGTCTAAAATTAAGGAATAACATAATAAGCAATCCAGTAATCAGGAATAGGATAATCAGTATTCTGATAATCAGGAATATGATAATTATAAATGTGATAATTAGGGATAAAATAATCAGGATTTATATAAAAAAGGATAGAATAATGAGGGTTGATATAAACATAGATAGAACAATCAAGGTTGAGATGAGCAGGGATAGAATAATCAAGCTGAGATACACAATGATAGAACAATATGGGTTGAGATACACAATGATAGAACAATATGGGTTGAGATACACAATGATAGAATAATCAAAGTTGAGATACACAATGATAGAATAATCAAGGTTGAGATCAGCAGGGGTAGAATAATTATGATGGAGATAGATACATATAATAATCATAGTCAGGGATAAACAGGGATAGAATCATCAAGGTTGATATAAACAGGAATATAATAATCAAGGTTGAGATAAGCAGAGATATAATAATCATGGTTGAGATAAACAGGGATAGAATCATCAAGGTTGATATAAACAGGGATATAATAATCAAGGTTGAGATAAGCAGAGATATAATAATCATGGTTGAGATAAACAGGGATAGAATCATCAAGGTTGATATAAACAGGGATATAATAATCAAGGTTGAGATAAGCAGGGATAGCATAATCATAAAGAAACAAGGATAGAATAATCAAGGTTGAGATAAACAAGGATAGAATTGTCAGGGATAAGATCAGATTTCTTTCACAAACTGGAAGAAGTTATAACCTTCAAAAATCTCAGGTCCTAAATATGTGATGCTGACAACTCAGAAAATGAGATTAAGTTAAGACATGAGATGGTGACAACTCAGAAAATGAGATTAAGTTAAGACATGAGATAGCAATGACTGCAATGGCAAGATTGAATATAATGTGTAAAAGTAAAATCTGTATCACAGTAAAGATCAATCTATTCAGATCTGCTAGTGCTAAGTAATCTTTTCCATGAATGTGAAAGTTGGACACTTAATGCAGACATAGAAAGGAGGATTCAGACTTTTGAATGCAAGTGCTACAGATGTTTCTTAAGAATTAATTATATAGAACACAGGACAAATATATTTATCCCTCAGCAAATAAACAAACTTGCAGGTAATCAATAATCACTTTTGGCAGTGGTGAAACGGGATAACTTGTTTGGTTTGGACATATAATGATACATGACTGCTTTTCTAAAAATATTTTACAAAGAACAGTCATAGGTGGAAGGAGAAGAGGCAGATGACGAAAATCAAGAATTTACAATATCAAGAAATGGTCTGGGCATGAGTTTTTTACACTGCTCCAAATGGCTGAAGACAGGTGTTTGGTGAGTTTTTTTTGCACTGATTTCTTCAGTGTGGCACCACTACGACCCTGACAGGTTATGGGTCTTATTATTTTATTATGAGAAAAGCAGGATGGAGATAACTGGGGATAAAATAATCAGGATTAAAGTAATCAAGGATAAGATAAGTGTTGAGATATTTAGTATTGAGAATTATAGCTGAGACAATCATGTATGAGGTCATCAGTTTTCAAGAATAATCATTTGCTGACCTGCTGTTGGGTCAAAGTTCACAGCATTGTCATCTGGGTGACTCTGTCTTGGGTAGGATGTGAAGAACACAACCTGGATTCCAGGGAAAGCAGCCTGTAAGTACTGTTTCCACGACAAGGCAAGCACAGTCGGAACAAAGTCCACTTTGTTTAAAATGATTACTACACTTTTGTGGAGTTCGTTGAGGATGTATGTAACAAGGCTTGGAGGTATGTGGACAACCTGAAAATGAAAGTTAATAGTGTGTTAATTGTGGAGTTTGAGGATGTGTCTAACAAGGTTTGGAAGTATGTGGACAGCCTAAAGATGAAAGTTAATAGTGTGTTAATTGTGGAGTTCTTTGAGGATGTGTGTAACAAGGTTTAGAAGTATGTGGACAACCTGAAGATGAAAGTTAATAGTGTGTTAATTGTGGAGTTTGAGGATGTGTCTAACAAGGTTTGGAAGTATGTGGACAACCTGAAGATGAAAGTTAATAGTGTGTTAATTGTGGAGTTCTTTGAGGATGTGTGTAACAATGTTTGGAAGTATGTGGACAGCCTGAAGATGAAAGTTAATAGTGTGTTAATTGTGGAGTTTGAGGATGTGTCTAACAAGGTTTGGAAGTATGTGGACAGCCTGAAGATGAAAGTTAATAGTGTGTTAATTGTGGAGTTCTTTGAGGATGTGTGTAACAAGGTTTAGAAGTATGTGGACAACCTGAAGATGAAAGTTAATAGTGTGTTAATTGTAGAGTTCTTTGAGGATGTGTGTAACAAGGCTTGGATGTATGTGGACAACCTGAAGGTGAAAATCAATAAGTGTGTTTAATTGTGGAGTTTGAGGATGTGTGTAACAAGGCTTGGAGGTATGTGGACAACCTGAAGGTGAAAATCAATAAGTGTGTTAATTGTGGAGTTTGAGGATGTGTGTAACAAGGCTTGGAGTGTTGGTGATATTTCTAGTCCATGATAATTCTAAAGATCTTTATGTAGCTTTCAAAGGATTTTATCTGATTTGGTCATGGTTCTGGGCCCAAAAGGGAGCAACGAATAGCAACAGTTCCGCCTGTAATGCAAGTCATAAAAAAGTGACTATGAAGATTGGTTATATGGGTTGACTACTCTACTCTATGGTCTCTGCTGTTATGAAGCCTGATCTTCTTCTTCTTCTGCGTTCATTCTCAAACTCCTGCAGATTAGCAGGATGTAGTCTGGAGAACGGAATGCGTTGTGTCATGGTTTACAGCATTGCTGCGATATCTGCGCCTTTCGGCCTGACACATCCGACTTCAGCATGGCCTTGGGTCACTGACCCTATATGGGATGGGACAGCCAACTCCATCCCATAACCTCCGTAGTCGCCTTTTACGACCTGCGTGGAAGGTAAACAGTGTTGCTATTCTTTGCTCCCCTTTCAGGCCCCGGCAACACACGGGCGATGAAGCCTGATGAGCACCCATACCTAGGCTACTGGGAAGGAATCTACCCTTTTATCTGCAGCATATCTCCTGATTGCACAAAAGTCCTGGTAAAACTTGTAGCATGCACCCTACAGCAACACTAAATAAAACAGTCATCTGGGTTCAGAAACTCTTTAGCTCAAAATGAGCTAAAGCTCTGGGAAACTTCCCCATTAAAAAGAAAGAATACCAGAGAAACACTAAACTGGAACTGAAAGTAAAACTCCACTTCCTGGCACAGGGAACAAGAGTGACAAACTCATACTCCTTCTGGGTACTATCTTCTTCTGCGTTCATTCTCAAACTCCTGCTGAATCTCCCTTTTAGCAGGACCATGGTCCCCCTAGATTTCAAGCAGGATGTAGTCCAGAGAATTGAAATGTGTTGTGTCGCCGTTTTATTTGCGCCAATGACCTGACACATCCGTCTTCGGCGGGCGTACTATCATCATCTTATTTGTGTATTTTTGTTATGTTTTTTATATATAGTAAATATTCCAGAAACTGTAGTTGTAAACATTAGCATGCTTGTCATAAGAATTAATATCATGTAACTAATATCAACGGACATGTTATCTCATAGTTTTCCATAACCTGCTGATTGTACACTTTTATCACTCTAACCCTCAAATGTCCCCCTCTACTTTCTCCTGAAAGTAATTCCAAATTACTAGACATTTCCTAACAGTTGCATCCAGCACCATAACCATGTTCAAACGATGCATATAGAAGTTGTCGTAATAATGACATCTTTATCATTAAAAAAAACTACATTATTTTTAAAAAGTGACATAATGCATGTTTTCCCGTTAGGGAGTTGCAGGGAATTGGTATTTGTTACTGTATGATAATGGTTGCATGCTCTTGTTGTCACCATGTCATGTACAGTGTGAGTCTTTTTAATTTATTATCCAACAGAAAAAAAATCCACTTCTTACAGGGAGTTGAACCCTGGACTTCACAGCTGTGAGAACAAAGCTCTAACCTCTCTAATCTTTGTCATAGCAGTCATTAAATCATGTACAGAGTGGATTTATACATTTATTTCCAATAAAACAAAACCCAGGTCATTACTACAATTTGAACCTGAGAAGTTCTAATTTATACCGTTGTTCTAACCATTCAACCATAAACTAAAATCAATTTTAAAAAATGAGAAAGTACAATAACACCATGTGACTAGATATTATGGGCAATTACTTACAGGGTATCGTATATCAGCGATAATCAAAAGGATGTCTGAGATTTCTAGAACTCTCCAGAGCTGTCTCCAAGTTTCCAAGTTGACCTCAAAGAAGCTGAGATCTAACGCTCGGGGTTGATCCAAAATATCTGAGACATATTTCTATTAAGAGAACGAATAAAGTATACAGAACTTTCTGAGTTTTGTAAAAAAATAACATAAATTGTGAAACTTCATGAGAAACATTAAATATAAATCATGAGACTTCATGAGAAACATTAAAAATAAATTGTGAGACTTCATGGGAAACATTAAACATAAATTGTGAGACTTCACGGCAAACATTAAACATAAATTGTGAGACTGTTTGAGAAACAATAAACATAAACTACAAGACTTCAAACAGTGGACAGGGGAAACAATCAAAATAAATTGCAATACATTGCTGTAAGTCAATCTGTTATAAATAAATATAAATATTGGATTGATAACCTCAGAGATTATGGTGAGATGATTACTTTACCATGACTTCCATTATTTTTTAATGGCTAAAAGCTCTGATACAACTATATTGGACTAATGTCAGTTGTTTAAATCACTGTACTTCACCATAATAGATACATTTTACTTAACTAAAACTAACCAAAATTTTTTTAATATTATTTTCAGAAGTCATGGCAACAGTGTTTCTGAATCATGACTATCATTATTTTTAATGGTCACCACACCACCACAAAAATCAGAACCCTTTTGAAGAGTTTCAGCATTTTGTATGCATAAACACATATGTGCTTCAACAATTACTATCTTTAGTGGTGTAGATATCAGTAGACAAATCATGACCAGTTTATTCTTTAACGTTGTCTGTCCAATATTTTCTTCATCTTTCTGTTTCTTCCATCCTGAAGGAATGTTTTTGACAAGGAATCGTCTTGGTCTAAATATCAAACCATGCAAATTTTCATCATTACACTATTGACAGTAGTTATTTTTGGTAACCTGTGTGCATCTTACGGTACAGTACAAGTATATGCCACCACATAGTCAAGTTATTTCCCTTGTCTATGTTTGTAAATTTCATGTTCATCATTTAATAATTTAAATATTAGATTTGGGTTACGATAGTTATGATTTATGTTGGGTGTTCAAAATGTCTGCCTGATCCATCGCTCCATCAACAGCCGTAGTGCGGCCAACCATTGCCCTGGATTCCTGTATGTCCCAGCACAAAAATAAAAGCCACTTTATGCACACAGGAATTCTTCCCTGTATCCCGCCTGCACTTTCACAATCATGCTCATCGAGTCACTGAGTATACAGGCATGTGTCGCAGTCTGCGAGAACACCCATTTCAAAGCTTTGGTTACCGTCAAAATCTCCATTGTCATGCTGCTTGTCCTGTGACAAAAATGTTAAACATTTAACCTCTACAGTCCAGAGAAGTAACAGGGTGTGTCTCAGAAAGCTAAGGTCCTGAGTTCAATTTCCAACACACACAGTTGTGCATCCGGATCATTCAGGAAGTAATGGCAACATACTCTATATATATATATATCAAAAACAAGTTTATAGTGTGTTTATTATATATAACTGACCCAAATTTGTTAATGATCATAAATAGACAAAGACAGCTATTCTATTTAACTCAAAAAATGTATATATCCATTTTCCGTTCAGTGGACTAGGGATTGTCAACTGATGGAGAATTGAACATCACATGCTAGATTGACTTCAGTGTATGAATCATGGTGCTATAGCAACTTCTTCTGTCAGCACTTAAGAAAATTATTCAAGCAGAAATGAAGTAAGAGTTGCTATTCCATGGAGTGAATTAACAAGTCACTAATAAAAACTCACTTTGAAATATTCTCTCTCCCGCTGCTCCAGTGCTTCCTTGCTGAGTCTGTAGTTCCAAGGAGGTCTTTTTGGAAAGTCTAACTTGGCATCAAGGGGGAATACATCCTCCACTTTGTATTCTAGCTGTTTCTTTGGAAGAGAGATTGAGAGAGTTATCAACTCTAAAATAGATAATTTACCTTATTTTTCTTTACCTTATTATTAGTGTCGCATCCCATTTTTATTTTTATTTCTGTTCACCTTTTGCAGTGTCACATCCCTTGTCTATGATCCGCACACTAGAAAAGGCACATTGGTTTGATAACAGGCAGAAATCTTGTGGTGGTTTACGGTATCAGTCTGTTTCTCACCCCACCTTTTCCTGGTCCTTCATCTGCCCAAGCTACTTTCTATTTGCATATTGTGTTATTTAGCAGTCCAGCTCTGCAGTTGAAAGGTCTTCTTCTTCTTCTAGACAGAACATTGAGTTCTCACTTTTTGAACATTTTGCCAGTCATGGCAGTTAATAAAATCTATAATGATGAAGCAGGACAAGCAGCATAGTCCGGCTCTGTGGCAGCGTGGTACATAGTTCGTCTGTAACGGCCCTGAAACAGGATTTGAATTCTACCATAGGCAATTGTGCATCAGACCATTCAGAAGCAATGGCAAACTACTAAATGTATTTATATTATCTAGAAAATCAGTACATCCAAAAAATGCTGGGTTGATGGCTACATCCTGAATAGGTGACTCTACCAATCCCTATGGTGGTCAGCAGGTAACTCCTAACAGCCCATAGCTTTTTTGACAAAAGCACAGGTTCTCTTTGTATAACCGAGGTGACACCCAAACTTTTATAAAATTTGTATCAAAGGCATGGCTTTGTCAGGAAGTTTATGGACCTATTTAGTCTCCAAAGGGAGGTATTCCAGTGCAGCAGTATCCCAGGATCATCACGTCCTGTCATTTTTTTCAGATTTGTTGACCCAGCTGCAGTGATGGTACATCTCGCATTTCCCACCACCTAGGAGTCTGTCACAAAAGGAAAGGAGCACTGTCCACTGGTATGCATCTCTTTGTCATCCATGCGAACCATTTGACAGAAGATAAAAGTAAGAAATCGACACAACAGTTACACCGATTTTCTCACAGGTGGCAGCCCTGGCACGTTGTCAGCCTATCCCCAAACTTTCTTTAGTCATTTCTTATGACACGGCTGGAAAGAAGTAACGGTCAAGGTAGGGCCCACGGCAGCAACCTGTCATCATGGATGAGGATAACTCTTCATGTACTAAGCCGCAACAACTATTACATGGGATGACCAGTTCCCTTCCTTGCTGTATTTATAGTGCATGCATCAAGTATCCATTTATAGATGGGTTGACTGGAGGAGCGGTTACATCAGGCGAGAAATCACGACCCATATTATTTCTATTTGTCCAGACTTGGTTTTGAACCTGGCATGCTGCAACCCAGTAAGCAAGCTCGCTATCAACTAGACTACCATGCTCCTCCTGGAAAGTAGACAAAAGTGGTCTATTCTTTACACCCTGAACTAGATGTCCATAATGGGAGTTCTTGTCTGGCATGATGTAGTACTATACATTTAAATAAAACATGGTGTACTATTTATAATAGATTTTAACTGGCATAAGATATGGATTGGTTGTTGTGACCATTTAATCCCACAGAAGCTACTGGACTTAAATCTCCTGTTCCTTGTGGTCATTTACAGGATTTGGACTAGAGTGGAAATTTTGATATTCACTAACTCCCAAACCAGCTTCAATAACCAATGAGATGAATAAAATACTTCTATTATTTAAAATATAAGATTATCATGTTGGAAACACTTTTTAATTCTTCTTCTTCAGCATTCAATCTCAAACTTCCTCTGGATATCTCTTGTAGTAGGACCATGATCCTACTAGATTTCCAGCAGGATAGAGTCCAGAGAATGGAAATGCATTGTGTCGCCATTTTATTTGCGGCAATGGCCCAACACATCAGTCTATTGTGAACTTTTTAATTCAAGATAAAAACACTGGCTGACCTCATCTAGTGTGACAAATGGTTGCCTTGCCTCTTTCTTCCTTCTGGTCACTTCTTCATCACTTTCCTTCAAGAAATGCAGTCTGAAACTGTAATGAAAGTATATATATAAAACCAAGATAATTTCTCCAGATCAACTATCAGTGAAAATTTTTGCAATCACCCATAAAGCTGAAATACAGGGTGTCTATAAAGTCAATGTGCACTAATTTACATTGCTGGTGACACTACAATCACATGAATTATGGGTATTTAGTGCAGATTTGTGTGATGTCTCTCAAGGAATTTATGAAAAAATAATGTTCATGTCAATGGCATATTGCGTGAAGTTGCTCATAGGACAACAAAGTTATTTTTTGGTCAGCGAATAAATGTTAACTCTGCGGCTAACAGCAATCTGCTGACTCCCTCTGTACACTCAACCACGGAAATAAAAAACTTTCAATGTCATAATATTGAGCAAATATATTTTATTTCAGTAATTTTATAGACCACCCTATATAAACATTGAGTTATGTCACAGATAACAAACCCTCTGTGCTGTGTACTTTTGTTCTGATCATTTTATCACTTTCCTATAAAACTTTAAAAAATGGACTCTGAAACTGCAATGAAAGTATAAAAAAACAATACTAATGCAAAATAAGATAAACAGGTTACTAGAAAAACCTAAAATGTATTAAAAACATACACTAAAACAAAGAAAAAGGACAATTTTTCACATATCAGTCCAAATGGGACGTTTTTCAAGAACTAATAACGTTCAAAATAAATGAAACCAAATTATATATTTGGTTTTTATAAAAGGTTTTTCTAGTAACCTGTTTATCTTATTTTGCATTATCATTTATTCGTTTGGTTACTGCTGCACCCTCCATTTTGTCCGACAACCTCCGATATTTTAGTTACTTATATAAAAAAGCAAGATAGTTTCTCCTGATAAACTGTCACAGGAAAGTATTGGCACCACTTTAAAGATGAAACATAAGCACCTTAGAAATACTCATGCACAATCTAATGCACTAACTTCTGCCCACATTAACCCTTAAAAATTCAATAAAAAACAGAACCAAAAATCTGGTATTGTTGTTTGTTGTCGATATTCAAATGCTGATGAGTAATGCTTCTCGTCAGCACAATGCCATTTTAAAAAAAAGTCCAGGTTTTCTGAAGTTGACTTAGTGATCTATACAGTAAATTGGTGACTAACTAAGGGTGTCTGTAGAAGTTTTTTCCTTGCAGTTGAAAGGTAAGAGCAGTCGATAAGGAGTAGTCTTATTGTTTCATTGGGATGAGAGTAGTGTCTACAAGAGGGTAGTTGCTGGGGGTTTGAATAAAAAATCTAGTATAGAGCAATATTTTTGAGTACCTGTTTGTGTCCAGCTTGGATCCATCTACTTTCCTGGGTTGTTCATGAACTTTGAGAACTTCCAACTGACTTACAAAACTAGTTGCCCCAGCAGATGTATTATCAGGCCTTCCACCTTTGTGTACCTTTGATCTCTTAACATCAGCATCTTCATCACTATCATTTAGATAGCTGGCACCATCTACAAAAACAAAGGATAAATCAAATTTTTTTTACTACATTTATGAAACATGCTGAAAAGATAGTGATATTAACAAGCATCGGTAGGACTATTTTATATAAACCTTAAAACATCTTTTGAACGCTTTAAAAAAAAAAAAAAATCTATTCTCATTCATTTCTTATAGTTTCATGTAGGGTACAAAATTCTATGTACTCATGAGCTTAATGTTCCTACAAGTCTGTGTGTGCGCTGATCTTGATAAAGATCTTTTGGTCAAAACATTGATTCTTTCGATCTTATTTTGTTCCTTGCAAAACTGTTATTATTTATTATTATTTGATATTTTTAACAATTATATAGGGCAGGTAGAGGTAAAGATGAGCATCAACTTTATTTATATTCTACGGGTTTTCCCAATACTACACGTGACTACATCAGATGCCAACATTCCAACCTCTGGCAGAACAAAGTTTGATAGGACATGGACAAGTTGGTTTTCAACAATGAGAATGAAATATTTTTTTAACACAATCAATTTTTTTCAACTTCTCACTTTCTATCTGTTGTTATCAACTAATATTGTGATTTTTTTTAAATGTTGAAACTGAAATATATATTGTTTTTTCAAGTCCTTAAGCACATTACCTTGTCTGGTTAATTTGTTTTTTTTCATGAGAAATTATGATAGTTACTAACAATGTGATTTGAGATAAAGATCCGCAGTTAGTGGGGCAAAATTCAGCATACAAAATGTATGAGGAATCATTCTTCAGTAAAGCAGATGTCAGGAGCAAATCGCTGACGTTCATGCAGAACTGGAAGAGACCAAAATGGAAGATTATAAATGGTCATCCACTGTTACAAAGACATGATTAGCTTTCAAATGGTCTTTAGCAACTATATTTTATACTAACATTTTTTTCCAGATTAAAGTTACATAACTAAACATATTAAACAATTAACACTCAATGAACTAGCCAACAGATATTCTTGTTTATACATCACAAAATCTTATACAGACTAGTTACCAAGAAAAAAAAAGCTACATCTCAGATGAAACTCTCAAACTAATTGAAGAAAGAACACAAATGAAAACATTGAATTACACCGATATATCACAGCAAATACAAAAAAATCCCCAAAAAATTAAGGAAAAATATAAGACCAAAACAAATATATACTGGAGACCTGCAGCAAGGTAGAGGAGATGAACAAACAAGGAAGAAGTGATAGTATGTTCAAGGAGATGAGAACTCTAACAGGCAATTTCAAGTCAGCACTAAACATCATTCAAGACAAACATGGTAACAAACTGACAGAAAAAAGATATCCTGGAAAAATGGAAAGAATACTGTAAGGAGATGTATAAGGAAAATCACAGAAACACAGACAATAATACCCACAGCAAAAACACAGATAATAATACCCACAACAAAAACACAGACAATAATACCCACAACAAAAACACAGATAATAATACCCACAACAAAAACACAGATAATAATACCCACAACAAAAACACAGATAATAATACCCACAACAAAAACACAGATAATAATACCCACAACAAAAACACAGATAATAATACCCACAACAAAAACACAGATAATAATACCCACAACAAAAACACAGATAATAATACCCACAACAAAAACACAGATAATAATACCCACAATAAAAACACAGATAATAATACCCACAACAAAAACACAGATAATAATACCCACAATAAAAACACAGATAATAATACCCACAATAAAAACACAGATAATAATACCCACAACAAAAACACAGATAATAATACCCACAACAAAAACACAGATAATAATACCCACAATAAAAACACAGATAATAAAAGCCTCAACAGCAGTGAAATAGAACCAGAAACCAGTTTAATTGAAGTCAGATTGGCCATTAAAAACCTGAAGAGAGAGAAATCTCCAGGGTGTGATAATGTAACTGTTGAAATACTCCTGGCAGGAGTAGAAACTACCACCATCTATCACACACTTTGCACCAAGATCTGGAAAAGTGAAGTTTGACCCAAGGAATGGACATGATCAGTCTACTTACCGCTTCTGAAGAAGGGAAATCTAACACTATGCACCAATTACAGAACAATTGCACTGATCAGTCACACCAGCAAATTACTACTTGCTATCATCTTGAAAAGACTACAACATAAACTAGAAAAGGAGTTAAATGACACACAGGCAGGTTTCAGACAGAGCAAAGGCACCAGAGACCATATTTTCAATATGCGGAAAATCATAAATGACATCTACACATGCTTTATTGACTACACCAAAGCATTCGACTGTGCACAACATAAAAAATTTTTGAATATCATGAAGGACATGGGTTTCCCGCTACACCTAATCCGCCTCATAAAAACATTATATCAAGACCAGCAAGCAGCCATGAGAGTAGACAGTGAAACATCTGATTGGTTCAGTGTGGAAAAAGGAGTCAAACAAGGATGTGTCCTATCACCATATCTCTTCAATATTTATGCAGAGAACATAATGAGAAATGTCAGAAATTACCAGCAGAGAAATAACCTTGACTCACTCAACATCACAGGTCACCAGAACCAAAATATGCTGATGATATAATATTCTTGGCACACGGTCAAGCAGGTCTCAAACACCTCACAAACTCCATTAAAGAACATTAGTGAAAAACAAAAAATCTATTTCTAAATGGATAAAAGACCAAGATTATGACAAGAGACAAAAAACACTAGTATGTTATCAATCAGTATCAACAACAGCGAATTAGAAAAAGTCACCAGTTTTGAATGCCTTGATTCTCTTATCAACAGTAATGGTGATTGCTATGAAGAAGTCAGAAGGTTGGTTATTGGGTCAAAGAAGCTTAGAAGCTGATACAAATAAAAACCATATGGCTGACCTGCTGCAAAAAAAATAAAACTAACATTCCTAAGAGCTTGCATATTACCAGTGGCAATATATGGATGTGAATCATGGACAATCACCAACAAAGTGAAAAAATAAAACAACTGAAATTTGAAACAAAATGTTACACAACAATTCTCAGAATACCATGGACCAAAAACTCTGAAGTGATGAGACATATATCACATCATATGCCATGCCTAAATTATAATAATATATAAATAGCCTATGCCTAACCTTTAATTTAATTATATTAGAAGTCAAAATTAGACTTGAAACATGTATTAACCTTTACGACTCTGCGGTTGCAATATTGCGCCTATGAGCACGGGTACATTGTGCCTGCGAGCGCAATCCCGCTACATACGACATCGCCCGATTCCAGAGTACGGAACTTCACGAAGTAATGATCCCGTGACGTATAAAACCCGCCAAATGAAGCTAGGAATACGTCACAGTTTAAAGGTCAAATTCCTTTACTCATTACGATTGCAAGAAGAGAGAAAGCGACTGGTTTTGTCAACGAATTTCTAGAGCGACGTTGGCCATTTTGTAGCCATATTTTATATATATTGAGTACCGCGTGGCATGGCTAAGTGATCGTGACTACATGTTTTAATTGTTGTTTTTTGTGTTTAATATGTTGTTATTTGATCAGAATGTTTGTGTAATCGTTCAAAAACACAAAAATAATATGTATCAGGGGTGCCACCTGTGTGCATAGACAATAATTACGCTGCATGTCGGGCTAGACCTAGTGTTGACCGGACGGACATTATATGCGATTTCTTCACGTTTTCTTAGTTTTTTTTAGTTCATATTATATTAGTTTTGATATAAAACAATATATATATATATATACAATAAGTATAGGTATTTATGAGGATTTTATCAATGTTTCCACACATTGCTCAAGTATTAGGGTCGTCAAGAAGTTATAAGTGCGATTTGAAAATCACGCTTTGCGATTTTTTCCCCCGAATTTTCAACTTCAGAACTTGCTCACAACTGTCATATCATACATACAACAACAACAAAAACATGACTATATTCACTCCTTTATTTCGATATGCAATAATTATTTTGATATCTTTTAAAACAAAAAAGTTATCACGTTTTCAAAACACCCACCATCAATAACGCAAATTTTCCAAAAAAGAATTCAGGCCCAAGGGGATGTTTCTTAATTTTTAATTCAGAGCAGTAAAGGTTATTATATGACAAATAGATACTGCTGTCCTCAGTGACTGCAGTGTGTTAGTGTGCACTTGACTGTAGACTACTGAGTAGCTACTGAGTGTACTGAAAGTACTCAACTGTGTTGAATGTGGATTGTGGAACTTGGCAACTGTGGATGATGTTACTTAGTAACTTGTACTCGCACACAATTTCTTGCACCACTACTAGCTGTCACTGTACTGTGTTATTTTGTTAATCTGAGTGACTTGATAGATTAGTCAGTGTAGTACACTGCGTAGTCTCTAGTAGCAGGCACTAGCCATGACTATGCAGTCACAATCTCAATCATCAATGAGTACAGTACAGTACGTCAGTACCGTACTGTGCCGTACATCACAACAACATTTTGAACATCTACTTTCGATTTCGCTAGGTAGAACTTTTTTGTGCACAATTTTAGTACATTTCTTATAAACTAATCAAACAGAGAGATTTAAAAAACAACCTTTTTTGCGATTCTTTTTGTCCTTTAGTTGTAGTTTTTTCTGCTTTCCGCTGAAAGGCTTTTTGCGATGCATTTTCAACTTTCAAAAACTGAGGAATTAAGACATCGCCTCAAAAACTCAAAACTAATATTTAACTTCCGGTCAAAGCGGAAATGATTTGTCTACGTAGAATCCTCGGAGTAATAAGATGGAATTGTCTATAGTCTATTGTCTTTCCCCAGATGGTTTGGTATCCACTCTTGCCGTTAAGCGTTAGTGGTGCTTCGAGCTTGTGCTCCAAGGCCAGATGTGTTGCCTTGGCTGTGCTATGACCGTGTTTGTTCAAGATGTCACTGACGTTTTCCATCCATCTTTTCCGTGGTCTTCCTCTGGCTTTGTACCCTTCTTGATTCTTGATTAGAAACTGGCTTCACAGCACGTGGGACATTCCCATAAGTGCTCCGCCCTCCGCTCCAACAGCCATCCCAGTGTATATAGACTCATAGTTCCGGTCAGGTGTTGATTGTGTGATTTTCGGGACTTTCCAAACAATTTACTTTTCCTCACCTCACCTCTGAATACTACCATTTCTAACATTCCCTGTATGTGTACGTTCTCAACCTCATTGACATCATCTGCATCTTGAAATGAATGTATTACTGCCTTTATCTCTTCTCAGCAATGTGCCGTCTATCGCCGCATTGCCTGCAATAAGTCGGCTCTCTCGTTTCCTCTGACCCTAGCATGACCAGGGCAGTATATCCATGTAATGCTCTGGACAACTGAGTTGTTCAATAAGCCCCACCATTCTTTTCTTAGCATGAACTTTTCTATCTTGCGCAACATGCTTTAAGAGTCTGTGAGTATTACCGCGTGTGTTGATTTGTACCCTGTATATACCTTCACTGGTAACTTGTCATGATGCATTCTCATAATGTGGCCAAACCACTTGATCTGCTGCCTTTCTATGTATTCTGTGCAAGGCATTATACATCTTCTTTCCCTGATATCTTTATTTAGTAATCTGTCAGGCCTGGTGACCTCTGCGGTTTTCATCAAGCATTTCATGTCAGTAAATGTAACACTCTTTCTATAATGTGAAGGTGAGAGAGACCAGGTTTGGCACTCATGCACAGTGTTGGTAGAAATAGGCCTATAGGGCCTACTGTAGATCATTTGTTTAACTTCCATCTAGATCTTGCGATGAAGAAGTAGTGGTGACAGTTGGTATGTTACTGCTTTTGCCTTTTGACATCTCGTCTCTCTCTCTCTATCTCTCTCTCTATCAAGACGTCCATTTTCTGTGAATATACTACCGAGATATTTGAACTCCGCTACTTGTTTTACTCCTATGTTGTCTATCTATATTTAGTGGGCTCAGTGTTCTACATATTTTCATAGTTTCAGTTTTTTTGTGCATTGATCTTCATGTTGTCTTTTCCGCACATTGCGGATAGTGAGTTAACATGATTTTGCAATTGTTCTTCGTTTTCGTATAGGCCTGTGGGGTTTCGGTCGTCTGCTAAAAACAGTTCATTGTTTAGTTGCTCTAAGTTATCTTGTTCTGGGATCGGTGATATTTCCCTCTCTACTTTTTGCCACTTTTATTATTTATCTATGTATATATTGAAGAGCAAGGGTGAGAGAGAGCACGCAATCTTGAAACACTCTAGTTTTTATGTTTATGTATGCATCTGATGTTCTTGCCGCGCACTGGCAGTTTTTATACAAAACTCTTATACTTTCTAACAAATGTCATTTTACACATCAAATTTCTAGATTTGCCCATAGTACGTCTTTTATGACTCTATTAAACGCTTTCTCCTGGTCTATAAATATTGCGTTTAGTTCGTTGTTGTATTATATTGCTCTCTTGCTCATTTGCCTCCGTTTGAACAAGGCATCTGTGCAACTAACCCTCTTCTGAAGAAAAATTGAGAGGGAGTCAATTGTAGTTCGACGATGTGAACGTTGTTTTGTTATCTTTGCATAGATTTTTCCGGTGTGTCTCAACAGTGAGATGCCTCGGTATGTTTCGTATCCTTTTTTGTTGCTCTTGTTCTCCACAATGGCACGATTACTGACATTTGCCAGTCCTCTAGAGCTTCCCTTCCTTTCCACTTATTAAGAATATTCTTTGCGGTCATTTTACCCCAATATCTGTACATGCTTTAATGGTTTCGTTCGGCTACTAAGGTTTCTGTTGCATGGGTCGTTTATCTTGTGGGCCATTGGTGAGAACCATAGACGCAACCCATGCGTCATAGAAGAGATACAACTGGAGATATAAGCGCCTTTCATGTGAACAAAATAAGAAGAAGATCCCAGCAACAAAATACACATAACCAAATTGTCAGAGGATAACAACACGATAGTGAGTGTCGCTGTAACAGAACAAAGAAGTGATAAATACTATACGGCTTATATTAATGTAATAATTTAAAGCCTGTACTTCTGCAGAGTAGTTGGAGCAGAATATTCCAGTTAATGAACATGTGGATTCATTTTTTTTCTGGATATTTTATGTAAACGTTAGCACCTCCATTCTTCACTGCTCTGGTTGCTAATCCGTCGGTATATACTTGTATCCATGCTTCTCTGGGGTACATATCTTCAATCATGTTGCATACTATTGGTTTTTTGTGTGGAGATTATTCAGTTCTATCATAGTGTGGTATTTGGTTATGGTGGTTCTGATAATGAGATTTGGATGTTGTTCCCACGGAACTGGAAAAAGTGTTGGTGATATCTCTCTTGTTATGTCTGGTAGTTCTTCCTTATATTTTCTGTTTAGTTTTTTTTTGATCGGTGTATAAAACTGCTCCTCTTCAGTTTTCCACTGACTAGGTCACCTTATCTGGCCCTCATTGGATGTGCTGTTATGCTTCTTTGTACTTTTCTGCATGGACCATGGTCTTATTGTCTCGCCTGTATCGTAAGGGGGTGATGATTGTAATTTTTTCCATTTTATTTATGGGATAGGAATTCATGGCACCTGTGATAAGACAAAGTGCTTGATTTTGTACCTTATTCAGGGCTTGTAGATGGGTGTTGGCTGCTGAAGTCCATACTGCTGATCCATATTCTAGCACTGGTCTAAATGCACTTAAATATACCTTCTTTAAGGTTGCCTCATTGGACCCTCAGTTTGTTCCTGCCAATTTCCTCTTGTTTAGCTGTTTCTTTCTTGCCTTTGCTTCTATTTTCTCAATGTGAGGCCTCCATGTCAGTCTCTTATCTAGGGTTGTTCCCAAGTACACTGGCTCGTTCTGTTTGAATACTTACATTTCCAAATATTATCTCTCCTGCTTTTTCCTTATTTGAGAGTGCGAAGTGGGTTGTTGAGGACTTTTCAGCACTGATCTTTACCATCCATTTCTCTGCCCATGCTGCTATGTTATCTGCTGCCTTTTGTATTTTTTTTGTCGGCGATCTTTAGTTGACGTTCTTTTACACACCACACCGCCAAATCATCAGCATACATTACATCTCTTACACATTGTAGCAATTCACAAATTATATAATTTTTGAAGACAAGATACAGAGTTGGAAACAATACTGAGCCTTGAAAAACTCCATCTTTTAGGAGAACTTTTTTGCTGTTGTATCCTTCCATGGTGACTCTTGCTTTCCTATTGTGTAGGAAGGAGCGGATCCACTTACTCATGTTACCCCTAATTTCATTTCGTTTCAGATGTATTATCAGTCTATCTTTACAGACCTTGTCGAAAGCTTTTTGGAGATCTATCTATAGGGTGAAAACTTTCTTATTTTTTTAAAATGAATTATCTATATCTGGGACAGTAATGCTATTTGGTCTTCTGTGCTGTTTAGGTAGGCATTAGGTATGTTGATTATCCTCTTCGCACACTGGGCAAGTCCATAGGTGCTCAGATCTTCGCTTCAGTAAATCTCTCAGGGTATAACGGCTGATGGTTCCTGTTGGTTCACTGCTCTTTTTAAAATCATTGTCAGGGGTTCTCTACGGGCCACGCGCATCCTCACTCCCAATTCGCGCATTCTCGACATTGACTCATACGCCTTCATCTCAAAATCCTCTGATCGTGAGGATCCCCCCATGCCTGCGTGTCCGGGGACAAAAATAAGCGAGTCTTCGTAGTGATGCACGCATTTCTACTCTCTCAAATGACTCCGCCCATTCCCTACATACGTCTGTGCTGTTACACTCTCTAAATCCAGCTTGTTCTGGAACCAATAGCTTCTCTGATTCTAGGTACCATTTCAATCTTCTGTTGACTATCCTTACAATTGTCTTGCAGACACAACTCGTTAGACACATTTCAATCTTCTGTTGACTATCCTTACAATTGTCTTGCAGACACAACTCGTTAGACACATTTCAATCTTCTGTTGACTAACCTTACAATTGTCTTGCAGACACAACTCGTTAGACACATTTCAATCTTCTGTTGACTAACCTTACAATTGTCTTGCAGACACAACTCGTTAGACACATTTCAATCTTCTGTTGACTATCCTTACAATTGTCTTGCAGACACAACTCGTTAGACACATTTCAATCTTCTGTTGACTATCCTTACAATTGTCTTGCAGACACAACTCGTTAGACACATTTCAATCTTCTGTTGACTATCCTTACAATTGTCTTGCAGACACAACTCGTTAGACACATTTCAATCTTCTGTTGACTAACCTTACAATTGTCTTGCAGACACAACTCGTTAGATATATTGATCTGTAACTGTCGGGTTTCTGTTTTCCCGTGCCTTTTTTTATAATCATCATCAAATTCCGTGCCGATAGGTGTTCATATTTCTCCATGGATCTCTCATATGTCATCATCTCTGTTGGTGTCGTCAATCGAAGCCATTTAGTCAAACTGTCCAATATCGTTCCTCTGACTTTTCTCATTAACCTTTTCCCTTCTATTTTTCCTGTTGTCAATATTATCTCCCTGCCTCCTCTTCTCATTATGTGTTCAATAAATTTTGACTGTCTTTTTTATATATTATCAATAATGCATCTTTTCACATCCATCCTTCTAAGACAATAATAGGACACATAAACGCTTCTCTTCACGACTGTGGCACATTGCCTGTTTCCCAACTATAGTTGTATATCTGTATTATTTTGTACATTGCTGCCTGTCCTAGGTTCCTAAGCATTTCATCGGTGATACCGTCCGGTCCTGGTGATTTTATATCCTTTAATTTCCCTATAGATGCCTTTAGTTCTTCTGTGAATAGTAAAAAATGGATCACATAATTCAAAGAAGCCACAGGAACAAGCTTATAAACAGCACACAAGAAGGCCATCTCCAGAGGAACTCTTCCATTCCTAACCCCGCAAGGTAAACAAGTACCAAGGCGTATAAATAGATAGAATAGTTTGGACATGTCTGGACAGTTTGTGTTGTTCTTATCATTGTTTATTTCTTGATGAATATTTTGTTGTCTACATGAATTGATGGTAATGGTGCTTTCTTTTCTGTGAGATTTCGCAGGCTTGTTTGCCAGAGTGGAGTTTACCTGAATCTTTTAGTGTAATTTTTTGTCGCTGGGAGTTGCTATCATCATTTATTTGCTTGGTTAGTTTCCACAGTTTTCTCCCTTCTTGTTCAAATTTAATTTTTGAGTTTTGTTCCCTTCAGCATCTTCTCTGTGTTTCTATCTTTTCTTTAGGTTTTTGTAGTACGATGTAGTTCTGATGGAATGGTTGGGTCTCTGCATATTGCGTGCTTCGGCCAGTTCTTCCTGTAGTTTTTGGAGTGTATTGGTCCAGTATGGTAGGGGCCTACATAATTCTTCCCTGCTCCTCTTGGTATTGTCTCCCCAACTACCTGAAGTATTCCTTTATTAAACTCCATGATAATTGTGTTGATGTCTCTGCCTGTTAATTGTATTTTTTTGGTAAGTAGGTTTGCTCTATGTTTATATATGTGCCAGTGTGCTTTCTTATAGTTCCATCTTGGCTTAGTTGGTCTTGTAATTGTTGATTTTTATCACTTGGATGATAAATTATGATAAGCATTTTTGTGGAATTATATGTACATCTGATGGTTGGTACAATAGAATCCCTTTATAGTGAATTCTTTTATAACAAATTTAGCTAATTAAACACTGTTCAGAATCCACAATTACATTTATTCTAGGCATATATTTTTGTACTGTATATAGCAAACTTCTGTTATTATACATATATTTTGTCAGTTGGACCAAGTTGTTATAATGAGATTCCACTGTATATAGCTGTCTTCTTTTCCTCATGTCAGAGACCTCATGTGTAATGTAGAATATCCAGTTAAATTGTCACAAACTTGAAAAAGTTACTTTCAAATATCTCGGATTCTAAATATGTGATGATAGCAATTTGGGAAGTGAGATTAAGCTAAGACTCGAGATGGTGATGGCTGCCATGGTAAGGTTGAATATGATTTGGAAAAGTAAGATCAGTATTACAGTAAAGATCAATTTATTTAGATTGCTAGTGTTAAGTATACTTTTATATGTATGTAAAAGTTGTACCCTCAATGCAGACACAGAAAGGATTCTGGCTTTTGAAAACAAGTGCTACAGACATTTGTTAAGAATTAGCTATATAGAACATACAACAAATATATTTGTTCCATAGCAAATAAACAAACTTGCAGGTTATCTAGAGCTTTTTTTGGTAGTGGTGGAGCAGTGTACACTTGGTTGATTGGACATGTAATAAGACATTACTCATTTCCTAAATTTATTTTGCAAAGGATGGTAGAGGGTTGAAGAAGGAGAGGAGGTCAAAGAAAAGCATGGATTGATAACATCAAGGAATGTTCTGGTTCTGATTTTTCTACACTTCTCCAAATGGCTGAGGATAGAGATCTTTGGAGAGTATTTTTGTGCTGATGTCTCCAGTGTGGCAACTCTACAACCCTGAGGGTTGTGCATCTTATTGGAGAGTGTTTTTGTGATGTCTTCAGTGTGGCAGCTCTAAAACCCTGAGGGTTGTGCATCTTATTGGAGAGTGTTTTTGTGATGTCTCCAGTGTGGCAGCTCTACAACCCTGAGGGTTGTGCATCTTATTGGAGAGTGTTATTGTGATGTCTCCAGTGTGGCAGCTTTACAACCCTGAGGGTTGTGCATCTTATTGGAGAGTGTTTTTGTGTTGTCTCCAGTGTGGCAGCTCTACAACCCTGAGGGTTATGGGTCTTAATGGAGAGTATTTTTGTGCTGATGTCTCCAGTGTGACAGCTTTACAACCCTGAGGGTTGTGTGTCTTATTATTATTAAGGTGTAATGTCATGAGCTGTCATGACAGTCTTCCATTCTGTAATGATGTTTGCTCTAAGCTGGTCAGAGATTGTTGGGATCAGAATTTAACACTTGGTGTACAAGATCTAGGACTGCAGAACCGAAAAATTCATTGAGTTCAGCCTCATGAATGATTTGCACATGTAGCTTTGTAGTTGCCCAAATTTTTGAATGATATGGAAACTCAAGAATATTTTTAGGA
Organism: Meghimatium bilineatum; assembly: GCA_034231615.1. Lineage (NCBI taxonomy): Eukaryota > Metazoa > Mollusca > Gastropoda > Stylommatophora > Philomycidae > Meghimatium > Meghimatium bilineatum. The sequence goes on from CM067321.1 coordinate 9,846,460, forward strand.
GAAATGTAGCTCCATAAGGGATTTTACATTATCTTGTAATCTCGCAGCGTGGAGAAGATAAAAGGATCTATTGCATAAAGCAGTCCAGGAATGGGTATTCAGCAAACTATATCACAGCCATAGTCACCTTATGACAGATATCAGTCATGTTATTCCTTACTCCCCTGTTGTCCTGGTAACACACTGGGAGTAAAATAGATATAGATTGATTGATAACAATTGCATATCGAATGATATTTATGAATGAAAATCAGTCGCTTAATTTCATCAAATTTATTTAAAACAGCAGATCAGTACAGTCTTAATTAGGCCATGGTCACCATTTATACATTTATTACAACTTTATCCTATGTACACGTTTTCACAAAAAATCAACTTGTCTCGAGTTGCTGCTGTATTTTTTTTTAAACCCATTCTTCTGCACATCTTGACATTTATTTCAACACAAGCACACACATTAAAATGTTAATTAAATTGTAACTTGAATGTTCAAGAATTGTAACTTGAATGTTCAAGAATTGTAACTTGAATGTTTAAGAATTGTAACTTGAATGTTCACAAATCTACACAAATCTTAGAAAAATCAATATAAATTTGTTTTAAAAAACAATAAATTATTATTTTCCAGATATACCGGAACACGAATTTTTTTCAAATTGATAAATTCTATTGTGACCAGTTCTCAAATTCTAAATATAAGTTTGTTCCTTTCATCCAAATCTATATATTTGGCTATATGTGTGTGCTGAGTTTCATTCTTTTCTATGGAACTATTGATGCAGGCATAATTCTATGAGACAATAATATAGCAATACTGGTCATCTTGCTGCTGTTGGCAGTGTCAACCAGTTTTGACTTGGAGATCTATGAATTTGATTAATCTGATATAGGGAATATGTGTCGGTAGGTGATATGGGGTTTTACAGAAGAATGACAAGAGTGACAGGGAATTAAAATAATGTGAAATTATATTGCAAAAAAGTAGCTCCCAAAGAGAACTTCTTGCATCTGAAGATGATAGTCTACGTTCCATAGACACGTCATAAGAAGAGGAAAAGTGGAGTACAACAGGACAGTTTAGCTGTTAATCAAGAGCGTCAGGGAAACACCAAGATAGAAGATGCTGGAGAGTATGGTATTGTGGAAATGATTGGCAATGCACACGACAGTTGACGGACATGAAAACCATGTCATGGACTATACGGAGAAGAAGATGATTTGGGAATGACCCAGAATCTATTTTAATTCTGGAGAATGAGAACCTCCTTGTTTGTTTCTCTTTCCATGGAATTTATGCCATTATTCTGCACATCCACATCTCAAAGGACATTGTTTTTGGAAACTAACAGACTCAAATTGATCTCTGCTTTTTACTGGGCATATTCAAGTTAATATCTAAGATTGTATAAAGAAAAATAAATGACATGTACGCATAAACAAAAATTAACACCAAAGGAACTATCATTTAAAAAAAAATAATAATTTACAAATCAGTCAGTGACCTCAGTCATACGTGTCAACTCACATAGATTTTCTGTAATTTCTACAGATTATGTCCAGCTTTCAGAGATTACTCATATTGACTTTTCATACCTACCTTTAGGAAATACTCTTTTGAAATGAGATGCTACAGGATATTCAATAATACCATAGAGCCATGTGGACAAGTTCCACAGAGTGCAGAACATATAGTTGCAGAATTTCATCAATATGAGATGCTGAGACAAATATACTGACCCATAGAAACATCACTGGAATCAAAGCTCTATGAATATGTGTTGTAAAAGACAATGAAGTTTATTGAGGAGACATAAAACTTCAAACAAATAAAGAAGAGTAGTATAGACAGTAAAATGATGAAACACATGGTATTACAAACATTGAAAATAGAAGATGGTTAGCTCCTAAATGACACCACAACTAGAAAACTGAGGGCTTTTTTTGCCAAATAAAGAAGTATAGCATGGAAAAACTAGTAATGGATGACACGGCTGCTGGTAATGAGAAAGATTTTGGCCAAGAGCTAAAACGCACTGTTAAAATATCACCTTGACTTCAGCAGGTCAACTGTCCCACAATCATGAGGATCTTATCATATCAATAAATAAAGAATATATTTTCTTATAAATGATCTTATAAATGATCCTTTATATGGAATATGGGCAGAATGAGGGTAAAATACTGAAGACTACCAGTAATGTCTTCAGAAATACAGCAAGACCCTTCTGTAAGTTGACAGGTATATGTCAGCTGAAATATAGTTGTTACCAATACTTCAACGTCATGTTCTTCAGGTCACATTAGATTCGCATACATTCAGACAACATACAGCATAACATATAAATTATCATATAAACTAAATAGCCTTGTTCCCTGTGGAATATAGGCTTGCAACTGTTGCCTCCATCAGCTGAAGTAGAGTTCAGTTATGAATACTTCAACGTCATAATATTTAGGTCACGGCAGGAAGCTAACATATTCAGACAACACGCAGTACAGCATAATGACTATTAATATTTGTTCTGAAAATAGTCTTGTTCCCTGAGGAATATTGGGCTGTAACTTTTGCCTCTCATCAGTTGGAACAAAGCTCATTTCACTTAGACCATGGCATAATCTGACACACACAATATATCAATCACATGCTACTGTTTTTAGTAAATATGTGTGTCACCAGTGGAATATAGGGTCTCCCCTCAACAACCAATGCAGAACTCACTTCACTGGTTCAGAAACAATGGAATATAGGGTCTCCCCTCAACTGGCTAATGGAGAACTCAGTTCACTGGGTCAGAAACAATGACAAAATACATATAAGTCACAACTAAACTTTCATGTTCCATGTGGAGTATAGATCTACAACAGCCGAGTACTTGGTACTACTTTATTCAGCTCTAATTCCTATTTTTTAGGTCAAGTATTCTTTAGGCCCCCACCCTCCATTTTAAAAAATTTCACTTTGAGTTCAAGTTATGTTTTATGTTACAAGGTTACCACATTGAAGTTTCAGTTTTATGGCAGTCAAATTGATTTTTTGAAATCAGAACATCAATGTTTATTTTGATTACATTGTTTATTTTATCACCTCATCATTTCTTCTTCTTCAGCATTTATTCTCAAACTCCCACTAGATCTCTCTTGTAACAGGACATTGGTCCTACTAGATTTCCAGCAGGATGTAGTCAAGAGAATAGAAATGCGCTGTGTGTCACTGTTTTATTTGCACCAATGGCCCGAAACATTCGTCTTTGACAGACCCTTATTTGATTCCATTAAAATCCTTGATCACCTCAAGGATTGTCTAATCTTCACATCCGTAAATCAAGACTGGGATATATATATATATATATATAGCGATATATATGTATATATTGTGATCTTATGTGACAGATTACAAAATATATTTCACTATTAGGTTCTTGTTTGGAACCCATGTCCCCCCAATGTGATTACTAATTTGATTATTTCCCTAGGCAATGTTTGCCAATTGATGTTTATCAATTATTAATTTAACTATTAATAATTTCTTTTTAGGGTTAGAGTTAGGAAAGGTTTTGTTGTACATAACTAACCCTAAATCAATTTATATTAAAATTAATCAAGGATAAACATAAACTGACAAACATTGCCATGGGAAATAATCACATCGGGAGACACAGGTTCCAAACAAAAACCTACTATTATTTATAGATGTCAACATACACAGAATACATTGTAAAAATCTGGCCTTGGATATAGTGACAATATTGAATACATATGATGACCTACTATCTATCTATCTATACACTGTGTCCCTTGTTTGCCTTGCAGCGTCAGGGGTGGAAGAGTTCTCTGGAGATGGCCTTCTTGTGCGCTGTTTGTAAGCTTGTTCATGTGGCTTCTTTGATTTCTGTGATTCAATCTTGGTTATGTGAGGTTGTCTGGGGCCTTATATGATGGTGTGACCTAGTTGTCTGTGCATTGTACTAGAGGGGACTGTTTCATGTGACCTGTTGGTATGTTCTTAGTTTTGAAAAGTACTTTTGTAGTGTGGTCTGGTCACATTACAGAGGACTTCTTTCAGCAGCTTGTTGGCCAGAAAATGATCTTTTTGTCCAGATTGAAAGCCTGCATTTAGTGTTTTCTTATTCTTGTTTTGAGGCAGGTCTGGTGTCACGATGTGTCACTCTGTGCTGTCCTGTTGCATCTTGGGTGATGGGAGTTTTATGATCAGTTGCAATGTATCTTGTTGATTATCTGATGTTCTAGAAGCTGCCGTTAGTTATTTTCCTTGATACCTGTCTTGTTAATTTTTAGCTTCTGGGGCCAGCTATTCTCAATCTGTTTTTAGCATTCTCAATGAGAAAACATGTATGAGTGTAGGTTTGAGACTAACCATATCATTGCCCTGATTACCATCAAAATCTCCATGATCATGCTACGTGTAGTCATAGCGAATGCACTACTGTCTTCACTCACAATTCTCTTTCCAACCTGTGTTGTGAACGTCCATGAGCTGCACACATTGCCAACAACAGAACCATCTGTAAAAGTGTTGATTACTATGAACATTAGAGTAACTCAGCACAGGCTAATGGTCACAGAAATTAAGAATAATTGATTTAAAATTTGCACGGTATCTCATTTAGCAAAAGAGGTATATCAAAGGTGAGGTAATAACAATTTTGAAGAGAACTAACTCATTTATGATGAAGCAATAAAAAATATGAAACTAACTGTCAACATTGAAGCTATTTGAGAATGACCATGAAATATCCAGACAAAAAAATCTGGATGCAGATCATACCTGTCATCCTGTTGATACAGAAACATGGAAATATATTTTACAGTAAAAAAAAAAACCTAACAGAACGAGGGGGGGGGGGAAAAAAGCCCACACAGCAGATACAAATATTATAAATTATAATCATTCATTTCAGGAATCACAAATCCATGATTAAAACTGTTATTTTTTTCTTTTATGTGTGGTAGCAGAGTTGATAGAGTTTATCTAGCAAACCCAACTTGTCAAGCTCGATGGTTTGAATGTTGACCATTCATACTGATGTAATAGTGGTGACTCAAAAATTCAAGAATAATTGAATACCAATGTCATGTACAGGACATGCTTCAGTCGTTATTATTTTATTTATGTCAAATTGTTTTGCAAAATTCATTTTAAATCATATTCAGGCTGTTTCTTTATCGTCTTGATTATCAACTTGATAAAATGGTAAGCAGATCATATGTCTACCACTTTACTGATCAAATTCAATGGTTGTTGAATTTCTTGTGGTGACTAATTTCAACAAAAATTAACACTGTTATGATACTGCAGGAAAATGGCGAGAGTAGGGATAGTGTTACTAAAAATAGCTCATCTTGGATAGTATGTTATTCCAATATGGCAGCACCCATGAAATGATTGATGTTGTAGAATCTTGAAATAATCAAATTTCTGGAAGGCAAAAATGTTGTGATATATAGAAAGTATAACATATCGTTGAAGATAGATATCGCTGGAGGACACTGTGTGCTGAAGCATCCAACGGTGGTACCCCTACGACCATGACGGGATTATGGGTATAGGTATGGATAAGAGATGATGAGAACATGTATTCAAACAGTCATTTAAGAGAATTTGAAGATGTAGAAGCATTCATCAAATTAAGCACAGTACACAAGAACAGAAAGCAGTCAATGTCTATTGAAGTCAGACAGATACCAACCTTTTGGGCATGGAGAAATTGGTGTCCATTTATACCCTCATATGGTCATGATGACAGGAACATACAAAGAAAGGTGAGATAAAAGGGCAGCTAACAGTGACATTAATCAACCAAGTATAAATGAGGAAATTTGGAAGAGAAGACGGAAATGGTTATGATGTACAGAGAGAATGCAGAAGACTGGATACCAATCATGGCTTTGAAATTCCTATGGCAAGAAATAAAGGAAAGACCAAGAGAATCATTGAGATGAACTGTGGAGTGGGAGAGAGGCAGGAATGACCTGTATGAATTAAACTGGCTTGCTCAGACAAATACTGATGGAATTACATTATTTTACTACTTTATACTTTACAGATGGCTTGGAGAAAAAAAACCGAAAGACTTTTTTAATACAAATTTCGTATGACAAACACCAACGTACAAATACAAACAAGAAAAAAAAAATTATTATATATTACAAGCAGACAATATTTTACAGACTTCACAAGTGAATATGTCCAAAGTATGTGTCCAGGTATGACAGGCAGACTGCCTTTGAAATCCAAATATTTAAATATGCGCTGTAGGCTGTGACTCCAATACAGATCCCACAGGCAACATCAAATATGTGGTGCCTTCCTAAGAGAATTCTGGATATGCTGACGCTGACTGCCCAGATACAAAGACAGGCCATGTATAGTCTGTTTGTGAACATATGCTGGCATAGAAATAATGTCATCATAGCCGCTCGTGTAGCATGTCCTGATGGAAATGAATATTTATCAACAGATGGAGCTAAAAATATATCCATTACGTTATGGCTGGGTCGCCCTCTGCGGAACGTCATCTTAAGTAGTCCAACTATTATGAGGTCAAATATCAGAGCTGAAATTAAAAATAAATCTGATTAGGAAGGAAAACACATTGGTCTTTATTACACATCTAACTAAATATTTTCTCAATAAAAATATATTGATGTGTCATAATTATTTTCTTCTGCATTTATTTTCAAACTCCTATAGATGAATAGGTTGTAAGAAGGACAATGGAAAGCATTGTCATAGATTATGGAATAAGTTGAGTTGAGTTGTGGTATTTGCACATTTCAGCTCAACACATCCAACTTGAATTTTTTTTTTATCACTTTCCCCTTCTATGGAACAGTGTGGCCAACTCAGTATCATCTTATGATATGCATGGCAAGTGGGTGTTACTATTACACCCCCCCCCCAACACGTGATTTCATTTCAAAATATAGGATCAAATTCTTACCTATATCTGAAATATTTGTACAAAGTGGGTTCTGGCTTTCACAAGTCAGCATTCTTTATCATTCTTCTTGTTGTTGCTTCCTCACCATAATGTGATGATGATTATTTGTTACATCCACTTTTGAAATTCAGTTCCAGTTATGTGCCTGATTATGAGATAATAGATGGCTAATAAGCCCTATTCTGGCTGCAAATGTCCTTGGACATCTCTAGATGGTTTTTGGTCTACCTGTGACTTTCTAGCTACTCTCTGTTATTGAGCTGCTGCACTTCTCTTTTCACAAGACGATGCACCTTTTTTTGACTGTAGAGAGTTCATTCTTCTATAACTCATCCTACACCTTGTGATATGCTTGGCCTGACGATCATGAGATTTAATCCTTCAAAACGTAGATGTCCGTCACAACACCCATGGCAAGTAACAGTGATACTACTCTTCACCCCTCCTTCAGATCCTACTACACATGAATGAAAGAACAAACAATGTCTTATCTTCTTCATTCTCCTGCTGGAGTCAGATGCTGACATGGATTTCTTCAATGAACCATACCGGTGTAACCAAGAAAACCAAGGTAATGTTTCAACCCTCTTCCAGTGAACCCATGGCACAGTTATCAAGGTCAATAATTTTCTACCAGTCAACTGATCTCTGTAGTGCTCTCTCCAAAGCTAATGGCATTCATGGTGATGTTAGCAGTCAATGCCAAAAGACAATAGCAACATAAACACACTCTTATTGAGAAATCATTTCCTTATCTTTCATTTTGGAACAGGACATGCAATAGTCAATAGCCATTTAAACCGTATCAGACCCCAGCAACTATCCATTTGTAGATACTGCTCTTATTCCAATGAAACAGTGGAACACCTCCTTATTGACTACCCTTACCTTTAGAGTGCCAGGAAAAAACTCTTAGAGACACCCTTAATAGTCACCAACCCACTGTATGGATCACTAAGTCAACTTTAGAAGACCTCCATCTTTTAAAGAATGGCGTGCTAAAAAGAGTAGAATTACTCAACAGCATTTGGATATCAACAACAACAGCAGAATCTTGAAAGTAACTTGCATTTGGCAGACTGCAATAATGTGTGACCAGAAACTTGAAAGTAACTTGCATTTGGCAGACTGCAATAATGTGTGACCAGAATCTTGAAAGTAACTTGCATTTGGCAGACTGCAATAATGTGTGACCAGAAACTTGAAAGTAACTTGCATTTGGCAGACTGCAATAATGTGTGACCAGAATCTTGAAAGTAACTTGCATTTGGCAGACTGCAATAATGTGTGACCAGAATCTTGAAAGTAACTTGCATTTGGCAGACTGCAATAATGTGTGACCAGAAACTATTATGCAACAACACACATGAAACTGTTATCATTGCCTCCGATGGACAGCTAATTTTATTTATAACTCATCATACCTGCATGTTACAGGGCTTAATCAGAGAGCAAAGAAAAGACTTCTGCACCAGAGGAACTCAATGAGTGTGCTGTAACCTGTAACTAAAGAATAATGAAGGACAAGAAGATGTTGGCAGGAATGATCATCTGAATGTATTAATCATAAATACAGTAGACTCAGGGGAGTTTACAAAGATAGACCCAACTTGAAGCAAGCTCTACAATCAATCAAGTGCCATGGAGAGTGGCAATCATACTTCTCCACAACTTTTTTTCTCTTGTGTTATTAATAAGTTTGGTTAGTGACTTCTTTTTGTGCACCATTTTTTCTCTATTCCTTTGATCTTTCTGGTGGTTACTAAATGTTCAAGTTTTACTTTCTTTATCACACGCCATTAAAACCTTGATTGTCAACTTGTATATATTTAGTTGGTCCAGACAAAGTTGTTACAATGCAATGTCACTGTCTTTAAGATAAGCTGGAGGCAACTGCAATAATAACAGACATTCGTTATATACAGTACAAACAATAAAGAATAAATATAATTGGGGATTTTGAAAAATGTTATATAGGGAAATTTGTTATAAAAGAATGTGCTATAGAGGGATTCCACTGTATTAATATAACAGGCAACATGAGACTTACCAAAGAACAAGTTGACTGCAACTTCAATATCCTCAGGCTTGTGCGAGCACAAAAACAACAAGACTGCTCCAGTTATCCATGGTATCCCATGGCAACTAATTTCTAGAATCTTCATGAGTGGTCTCAGATGTCCTAATGGGGATTCCTTGGTTGCACAGAGAGCAACATGTGTGGTCAACCGATGATCCATGGCCAGGAATGAGTCCCAAAGAGAAAGACATGCTGACCTGCAAACTTCAGCTGCAGCCTCTACTTCAGAGGAGTTGGTTTCTTCTAGTTTCTGAACAATTGGTCGTTTTTTCATCTTCAATCACTGTTTCTCAAAATGACTGTCTAAATTGGTGAGCAATAGAAAGTTTCCTGTGGGATAAAATAAAAAGGTTGGATCTGATTTCTGATTGTAGTATCAATCTTGATAGTAAATAAACAGGTGTTTCAAGACAACCATTGATTCAATAATAAACATGGGGTTCGAGATAACAGTTGATTCATTAATAAACACTTGGTCCAAGATAACATTTTCTTGATTAATGAATAGGTGGTTCAAGATAACAGTTGACTCACTAATATGGGGGGTGGGGAGAGAAATCAAGATAACAATTGATTCATTAATAAGTGGGGGGGGGGGGTTGTTCAAGATAACAATTGATTCATTAATAAGTGGGGGGGGGGGGGTTGTTCAAGATAACAATTGATTCATTAATAAGACAATTCATATCCAGTATTATATGTCATAATGTGAGAAATGACATGTTGAATATTTTAATTCATAATTTCAAGCAAATTCTGTGTGACTGATTAGTGATGTCTATGTGTTTCTTAGAGTTGGGTGGGCAGTATGCATTGAACAGTGTATAACGCAGGCCATGGTAATATATATTTATTTCTTGCATATCACTTCCATTTTATTTTCATGTTTATGACTTTTTCTTGCATGTCCAGTTCTTATGAGTATTGCAACAATGCCTCTTTACTTCTGGCATTTACATTTGTGTATGGTGTAGCCTGATATTGAGTGTTCTTTCTTTGCTATTAGCGTTTCCTGCAGTAGTGTGATGTGGTTATCATGTTTGTGTAGTGTTCTACTGAGTTTCAGGGTCTTATTTCGGAGTCCAGATATATTAAGTTATAGTATGTTTAGTGTGCTACTCGTAGCAGATATACCCTCGGGTCAGACCTTTTGGTCTAAGACTGTGATAGTTAAGATATAGAACTTAAGTGTAATTCTTGGTTGTTGATAGGATTAGTTTAGCGGTAGAAGAGGAACCTGCTTTTCTTTTTTTTGGAAAAAGGAGCAAACATAGCAATTAGCTTAGGAGGGATGTATGTTGGAACTGATGATTGAAAGTCCTTTTGTTTTCTTGGGTTTTGTTGTTATTTTCATAATTGATGAACAAGTTGAAGAGAATAAAAAGTCCTGGTCATACCATATAGGTGTGGGTTCATTAATTATTCAATCGTTATGATAATGCATATCTCTTGTGTTATACTCTTAATCCGAGGTCCAGGTAAATACATCTTGGTGGAAGTTTAACTAACCTATATGACGATCCCGGTAAAAGTAAAGATTAAGTCTTTGCTGTGCTATAAATAGCACAATATTTACATTTTTAACTATCCAACGTCACAAATTTCTGTGTAATGCCAATGAAATTAATGGCTGCCGTGATGTCACATCCCAACAATCACAGATCAATTCTTAGACAAAGACAAAATTATGCATAATCTGGGTTTTTTTCCAATTTACATAATTAAAAAACTTTAATATGATTTGTAGTGAGCCCGCTCATTATTTCTGCCCGCTACATACGGAGCGAGGTGTGTGCACATATTAGAAATATTATTTCTAATCCTAACCATACTCTAAGTACTTAACCTTAAGCTTGCCAAATCACACAACAAAGGTTAGGTAATACCTCGAAACTAGAATAAAGGTCACAGTGAAGACTTATACTTTACTTGCTGTTTCCCTGCTATACTTTACTTGATAGATGAAATGAAATGTTGAACACAATAAATTGGTGCAGTTGAAAAAGATTTGAATTTTAACCTTCACCGCGCCGTTGTTAAATCTGTTTGACAAAAAAAAGATGGCGGCTGTTTACCGTTGTCTCACTCAATCAATGAGACATTGTGCCAAATAGGCTTACAACAGCCAAATCACAGCATGTATGTAGTTCAGGGCATGCGCAATCGAAGCCGGTACCAGTTCACGTCCGCCCTGTCCATTTGTTATAATTTACAGTAGCGTCCAGACATTGTTCCATCGCATTTTCCGACAGCAACCTAGGCCTACAATGGATACAATTTATTTTGCGTTCGTAATGGATCCCGATTCGGATGAGGAGGTAAGTGTGCCGTTAACAGATGCAGCTATCGCTCCAATAGATGATGTGTTGTTAGATAGAGATAATAGTGATACTGATTCAGTTCGCAGCGTGGCCGATGACGACATATTGGAAGAAGAAATTGTTGGAAATTCTAGTGTTCCTTCGGGGTATAGCCATGATTGGCTTAGCAACTTCGATGAAGTTGTTGGACCTATAGGCTTAGCTGATGACATTAGTGCGGTAGACGTGTTTCGTCTGTTTATTACAGATGATATTGTGAACATGTTGGTAACTGAAACTAATCGTTACGCTAAGCAGGTTAGTGATTCGAAGGGACAGGCCGCCGGCAATGCATCTCGTGTGAAGATGTGGAAGGAAGTCACAGCTGATGAGATGACAGCTTTTGTTGCTTTGGTGCTCTTGATGGGACTGACCAAACGTTCCTCCTTTGAATTGTATTGGTCTAATGATGGTCTCATCAAGATGCCTGGGTTCAGGAATATCATGAGTAGGAATAGATTTTTAGCTATTCTTTCATTCCTGCACCTTGTAGACAACACAACAGCTGTTGCACGAGGGCAACCGGGTCACAGCAAGGCGTTCAAGATACAGGGGTTTGTTGACAAACTTATTCCTCTGTTCCAACAGTATTATGGCCTCTCCAAAGAAATCAGTATCGATGAAAGCATGATTGGCAATAGGACCAACACACCATATTGCTATAAATCCTAAATGGTTGTCCAGTGGCAAGCCTGCGCTTCCTGACTGTGTAGTCTGTTCAGATCGGTCAAAGAAGCGTCACCAGACTCAGTACGTGTGCGCAGCATGTCAGGTCACTCTGTGCCCCTACCCCTGCTTCCATAGATACCACACATTGGTACATTTCAAAATTGATTGTTCCTCTGAGCTGCACAGCATGTAGGAGAGCAGCACAGCCTGTAGGTTTACTCCAGAGCTGCATGGCCAGTGGGTAAGTCATTTGTGTTGTTTGTTTTTATGTAATTTTAAAATAAAAATTGTCTTCACCTCTTGCGCAAACCTCGGGTAGGATACATAAAAAAAAAACAATTACACACCCATTTGTAGTATTCAATTCTGCATTTACATGTGTTGATATTATTTTAAAAGCTCTAATAAAAAAAATGTTATTGAGTTTTCCGAACACCCGTGTCTTTTTTGCATATATTTTGTTTTTTCGAGAAAATGTCTTCACCTCTTGCGCAAAACTCGAGTAAGATACATAAAAAAAACAACAATTACACACCCATTTGCAGTATTCAATTCTGCATTTAAATCTGTTGAAATTATTTTAAAATCTCTAATAGCAAAAATGTTATTGAGTTTTCCGAACACCCATGTCTTGTTGTTTCTGTTGGTTTTTTGCGCAAAAAAGGTGTTCACTTCCTGCGCAAACCCCGGGTATGTTACATAAAAATTTTAAAAATATACATACATTTGCGGTATTCAATTCTGCATTTGCACGGACAATTTTTTTTTTTTAATCACGAATAACAAAAAAGTTATTGCATTTCCGTAACACCAACCAGAAAAGATGAAAATTCTCAAAAAAGAATCCGGTGGCAGGAAGAGGTTTTGTATTTTTTAATCCGGCTTGCTAAAGGTTGACATTTTACCGGTGTCTTGTTTAACAATAAAATATTATTTAGAACAGGACATTGTTTTATAAATGTCAAGTTAACTATACAAAATAAACTACTGCTCAGTCATTAATAATATGAATATGAGGGCGCAACTACGGTATAAGTCTTCACTGTGGCCTTTGTTCTAGTTTTGAGGTATGACCTAACCTTTGCAGCGTGATTAGAAGAATTTGTATTTAAAATTAAGCTATAACATCCGTGACCTCTGGTACTTAAAAATGTTTTAGCACAGTACAGTGACGACTTGTTTCGTAGTTTAACCGAATATGAGGCATGACATGATTCAGAATATGAATGATGGTATCATATTATAACGTGTTATTAAGTTATAGTATAATTAAATTAATAATAGTAGCCTTATGTTAATGTAATAGTACTAATACTAATAAGTTTTAATAGGCGTGGCTTATTAATAGTATAAATAATAACTATAAGTTAGGCCAATACTACGTTATACAATTAGTACAATAAATTAATAATAATATAGTTAGGATACACCACGAAACTATAGCAAAGGTCAACGTAGCATTAACAGCAACTTGCTCCTATTATATAATAATTTAATTTCATTCATTGAGTTCAGTCATTATTGAATCGCTCATCATTGTGACATTGCCAATTGTAGGCCTAGTGTTAGTTACGTTAGTAACCCTGCTATCGGGAATGGTTAACTTTATAGTTAAAAATGTTAAATGAACATAACAGTAGAATTCTGTAATTATAAAAAAATAACATTACTTTTCAAACAATATTGTAAAGTGTACTCATGCCTTCTTAATTAATCGTAGTTATCGTATGATGTTCTGTTCTCGGATCTCGCCTCGTTCCTGGTATAACCGGTGTACTCAGTCCTGTTTCTATTCTTGTCTTATCAAACACGCCTGAATTTTCAAAGCATAATATAAGCAACATAAGAGAACAGAAATATTATAGTACTTTACCTAAAATGCAGTGAGAAATAATATTTATCCTAACTTTAAACTTTGATGATAACGAAATCACTAGCATAGTTAGTATGTCCGACTTATGCGAAGATCAGACTATAAACACAGCTGTTTCCGGAGTCCAGGTATTTGTGGTACAATGTGCCAAAGCGTTATCTACATGCCATTTTTAAGTAGGTCTACAACATTCGTTGCATGCGATTAATTTGAAACGTCTTGGTTCAATGCCACAAGTCCAAAGTCTTGTTATCTCTTCAGTGTTACACAACAACAGGAAGGCAGTTATCGGAGTTCAAAGTCCGCAATATTATATTTGCTAATAATGAGATGTTTCGGTGGCGTATCGATAACATTAATACAAATAAACAAAGCTGCAGGCTCTGATAACCTACAAACAGAACTTAAAGCAGGAGCAGAGAGCGGGAAAAAATGGCTATACAGATTTCCCATGTAATATGGAAGAAACAAGTAACGCCAGAAGACTGGAGAAACGCGACGATCAATCTCATATGCAAGGAAAAAAAGACAGTAAGAGAGATTGCACAAAATACAGAGGGATATCCTTACTAAGTCACACAGGGAAAATTTTTAACAAAATATTAGAACAACGATTACAATCATACATTGAACCACAACTTAAAAACACAAAAATTGGCTTCCGTAAGAACAAAAGCTGTACTGATGCTATCTTTACATTGAGACAACTAACAGAAAGAGCCACATAAAACAACAAAGAATTATACTTTGCATTCGTTGACCAAGAAAAGGCCTTCGACAGAGTAGACAGAAAACAATTTTGGAAAACACTATCAATATACGGATTACCAGAACATTTAATCAATATATGCAAGAGCATTTATACTAATAGTCAATGTGAAATAAGAACAAATACAGAAATGTCCAATAAGTTCCAAATCCAATCAGAATTCGCCAGGGGTGTGTCCTATCCCCTCTACATTTTATAACATATATCAACCACATCTGTAAAATAACATGTACCAACGAAGAAGATAACGTGAAAGACAAATTGAACAAACTACTCTTTGCAGACGACCAACTACTAATAGCGACATCAGAAGAACATATGAAAAGACTCCACACAAAATGTCAAAAATTCAGCATGAAGATTAATATTGAAATGACCGAAATAATGACAATAGCAAAGAAAGAAAGAAATATCACTATCTCCAACGATAATAAACACCTTAAACACGTAAAGGAGTTCACTTACTTAGCAAGCATTATATCGTGAAAAGAAAAACAGTAAAGAGATACAAAATAGATGCAACAAAACATACCAGATCCTAGGACAGATGACACGTATTTTTAAGAACAAAAATGTAAACATAGACACTAAAGTTGCATTATACAAGACTATTATTATCCCATAACTGTGCTACCAGTGCCAAACAAGGACAGTGACAGCACAAGAAAAAGAAAAATAGTGACAGCAGAAATGGCATGTCTCCGAAGAATACTCGGAGTGTCATTAAGAGATATAATTATAAAGGATAACATCAGACACATAACCAAAACAACACAAGTATTAGAACACATCAAAAGACAACAGATCAAGTGGTTTTCACATGATCCAGACAGCATGACACAGATGGCCATGACACATAGACATTACGGCTATTAAGCCAAAGGCATACAATGTAAAAGAGGCCACAAGAACAAGCTTACAAACAGCACACAAGAAGGTCATCTCCAGAGAACTCTGACGCCGAAAAGCAAACAAGGGCCACATCGTATAGATAGATAAATCGATAACATTCATCACCATTCTGTGTCACTACGTACGGAGTAATGATGACGGCCTTTTGTGTATTTACAGACGATTGGGAAGCAGGCCAGTGTAAAAATTGTAATGATTACGAGGCTCTCAAATAGGTTAAATTGTTGAGTGGCATTGTCCCTAACGTTTCACTCATGATTTCTTGTCCTAATAGTGGCATTGTCTCCAACGTTTCACACATGATTTCTTATCGTAATAGTGACATTGTCTCTAACGTTTCATCCATGATTTCTTGCCATAATAGTGGCATTGTCTCTAACGTTTCCGCATGATTTCTTAGGGGTGCAAAGGGAACGCATTGCTCTAGGCGGACCCAGGGTTAGCAGATAACCAAGATCCCAAATGTACCTCCATGCGGTGCACCCTGAAAACAGAAATACAGCAGCTAGAGCTGATTCTGGCCAAACCATTTGGGGATCGTGTCCGAGAATGTAGAGGTAGCAGATGGAAAGAGATTTGACTGCACAAGAGACAGACAATATCTCCGACACCACCAGCATCACCACATATAGCGACATTGTCTACATACAGTGAAGCTAGTCAGTCCAGTCCGAACATTGGAGGGGCGGCCAATGTAAAATACACGTAAAGGTAGATGCATGGCGAGAGACAAATAGATTTCATACCGAGTACAATGAAACAATGAAAGGGCAGAACAGCGCTAGAGGGCATCGCGAACTGCAAATAGAAAGTGAAAAGTCCCTAGGAAAGGGGAACTACAAGCTCCGTCAGCTCGAGGCGAGCTTTTAGTTACCTGTGTTCCTTACAGACCCAGACCCATTCATTGGCGTTTGGTAAAGCAAGAAGACCTAATCCAACTCTAATGTCGAGCCTTCCTAAACCGGAAATATGCTCGCGAAGAGAAAGGGTTCTGTACCCGATGGGCTTAGGCAAGAAAGGGACAACGATGGTAGTCCTGGCCCAACTCTACTGTCAAGGTTTCCTATACCGGAAGTACACTTGCAGAGAGAAAGGGTTCCGTACCCGATGGGCTCAGGCACAAAAGGGACAACGATTTAGCCCTGGCCCAACTCTACTGTCAGGACGCTCAGCTCGAGAACGCCTTGCTCTCAAACGCGTGGTGTGAGACTCGAACTTGGACAAGGGGTACACGATGTCGGTGAATGACACCTCGGTTAAGAGGGCGAAAGAGCCAGGGCCCAACTCCTCTGTTGAGTTCTTCCCCTTAAGGAACCAGGCTCATGGATGAGAAACGGTTCAGTACCCAATGGGCACAGGCACAGCACGTCCAATTACACGAGGCAAGTTCATAGACAGTGGAATACCTCGTGCTAGTCAGACGAGAGCAAAAATCGTCTGGGCGAAGAGTCACCACTATGCGTGCCTGGAGACAGATATAGAGGCTGTCACAGGCTAAGGGTAGCCCACCCGAATTGTCAAGGCATGCCGAAATCGGATGTGCTAGGCCTACAAGGCGCATAACGGTGGCACAACGTAATCACGCTCCCGGCGGAAATCGCACGGATATCCGTGATGGTTACAATGGAGCGAACGCAAAACAAACACATGATTTCTTGTCGTAATAGTGGCATTTTCTCTAACGTTTCACTTATGATTTCTTGTCGTAATAGTGGCATTTTCTCTAACGTTTCACACATGATTTCTTGTCGAAATAGTGACATTTTCCCTAACGTTTCACACATGATTTCTTGTCGTAATAGTGACATTTTCCCTAACGTTTCACACATGATTTCTTGTCGTAATAGTGGCATTTCCCCTAACGTTTCACTTATGATTTCTTGTCGTAATAGTGGCATTTTCCCTAACGTTTCACTTATGATTTCTTGTCGAAATAGTGACATTTTCCCTAACGTTTCACACATGATTTCTTGTCGAAATAGTGACATTTTCCCTAACGTTTCACACATGATTTCTTGTCGTAATAGTGACATTTTCCCTAACGTTTCACACATGATTTCTTGTCGAAATAGTGACATTTTCCCTAACGTTTCACACATGATTTCTTGTCGAAATAGTGACATTTTCCCTAACGTTTCACACATGATTTCTTGTCGTAATAGTGGCATTTTCCCTAACGTTTCACTTATGATTTCTTGTCGAAATAGTGACATTTTCCCTAACGTTTCACACATGATTTCTTGTCGTAATAGTGACATTTTCCCTAACGTTTCACACATGATTTCTTGTCGTAATAGTGACATTTTCCCTAACGTTTCACACATGATTTCTTGTCGTAATAGTGGCATTGTCCCTAACGTTTCACACATGATTTCTTGTCGTAATAGGCTCTTAGGAGAATTTTTGTAGTAGTTGGTTGTCCCACCCTAAAAGCCATGAAGAATGTACATCGGAGAACAAAGACCACATGGATGGATATGAACTGTGTCTGCAGCGTTGCTTCTTGTTTATAAACCGAATTCATTGTAATACTGACAAACCCACAGGGGCATATGTGTCATGTCACGTATTCTATTCAGAACATTGTCTTCCCAATGAACTCCATGAACCTTTCAGTCTTAAGCGATGCGACTTGCATTTTCTAACGACGTATGCCCACTGGTTAAATCAGAATGATTGTTTTTGTAGATCGTTTGGCCAAGAAGTTGGAGTGTTGGTCTCACACCCGGGAGGTCCAGGGTTCGATCACCGGTAGGTACTGGATTGTTTTTCGGTCGGAGGGTAAATTAAGAAACCCACCCTGTACATGACGTGGCAACAGCAAGAGCATGCGGCCTTTATCACACAGCTACAAAATCCCTCCCTGCAATTCCGTAACGGAAAACATGCAGTGTTTGGTAGTTGTCGCTCGCTGGTTAAATCATGATTATGTTTTCTATTGCCCGCGGATTAAGTTATCACGATGTTTTCAGTTTCTCCATGGTTGCATCTGGATGATGGTATTTGTCGATCGATTGTTCAATGGACTCCCTATTCCACTCGTTGTTCCCAGTCGTACACTTGACACATCTAATTCTGGAAACTCTCAATCGCTGTTTATGTGTCTTATGTCACATTGTCCAACGGATTGATTGTGACAATTTTACTATTTTAAATATCACCCCATGATATTTGTGTTTCGATCAATTTGGTTAATTTCAAAATACATTAAAAATTAAGTGTTTGGCCATATTTTATCTGAAATTTGATTATAATAAATTTAAACAATCTGGAATGAAAACACTATTGAATGAAAACATAAACAAAATAGATAAAGAGGATGACCTAATAGTAATGGGAGATTTTAACGGAAGGCCAGGGAAAAGAACGAGTGAAGACAGTAGATACCTAGGACCTTTTGGGGATACACTAACAACAAGAAATGATAATGGAGACAGATTACTAGAGATATGTAGTCAAAACGAACTATACATCACGAATACTTTCTTTAAACACAGAGAGTCACACATCTATACTTGGCACAAATGGAACAAGCCTGAATACAGAAGCCAGATAGATTTCTGGTTAACAAAAACCAAGAACAGAAGACAAATCACGGACAGTAGAGCCGTACCTAATTTATCAGATGATACAGACCATCATATGGTGATGGTCTACCATTAGAAAGCCAAATGCAAGCGAACATATTGATAAAATACACAAGAAAGACAATGACAAAATCATTAGAATTAACAAGCTCCAAGATGAGAACATATTAAAACTCTTTGAAAGACAAATAGCAGAAAAATACAATAAATTAAACCCAGAAACAAGTTCAGTAGAAGAAGAGTGGACACAATTTAAAACCTTAGTAATGAACACAGCTAAAGCAATATGTGGTACTAAACAACGTGGTAAAGCGGGGAAAAAGAGCACCACGTGGTGGAGTGAAACTATAAGACAAGGCGTGAAAGAGAAAAAGAAACTATACAAAGACTGGAAACATAACAAAGAACAAGAAACATATGAAAAATATGCATTAGCACGAACAAAAGTAAAACAACTGATTAAAGAAGCTAAAAGTAAATCATGGTCTGATTTTGGCAAGAACTTGAATAAGGATTATAAAACAGCTACAAAACGCTTCTACAAAACAATCAAAGTTATGAGAACCAGAACAGAAAATCACGATCCTACAGAACTAATAAATGACAGAGAAGGTAATCCCATTTCAAATAAGCAGAGAGCATTAAAAAGATGGAAAGAATACTTTTCTGAGTTACTAAATACAACACCAAGCAATAATACAGCAAAAGAAACCATAAAGAGTTGTAATGAACAAGAGCCAAATATTATCATAGAGGAAATTGCCGAGGTCATAAAAAAGGCAAAAAATAACAAAGCTCCAGGGATAGATAACATACCACTAGAAATTATAAGAGCAGCAGGAGAAACAGGATTATATTGGCTACACAAAATTTGTAACACGGCGTGGAGGCAACAGAAGACACCAACAGACTGGAGAAAAGCTATCATAGTGCCAATATGGAAAAGGAAAGGCAGCAAAAGAGACTGTAACCAGTACAGGGGAATTTCCTTGTTAAGCCATGCAGGAAAACTATATGCAAAAATAGTAGAGAAAAGACTGAGACCTGTAATAGAACAACAACTTAGCAATACACAAATGAGTTTTAGAAGAAACAGAGGATGTACTGATGCAATATTTATTCTGAAACAGTTGGCAGAGAAGTCAATAGAATACAACCAAAATTTATACATATCCTTCATAGATCAAGAGAAAGCATTTGACCGAGTAAACAGAGAAAAACTATGGGAAACATTAAAAATTTATGGAGTATGCCAACATTTAATTAACGTTTGCAGAAGTCTCTATAACAACAGCAGTTGCACTATAAGAACAGCTGCAAGCTACACAGAGGACTTTGTGATTAGCACAGGAGTAAAGCAGGGATGTGTATTATCCCCACTACGTTTTATTACATACATGGACCATATAAACAAAACAGCAAATTCTAATGAAGCAAATGAACTGCTTTTTGCAGATGACCAAGTTTTATTCCACAACAGCATTAAAAACCTGCAAGACCACCTAAGCATAATAGACACAGCAGGCAAGCAATTTGGAATGAAAATCAACATAGACAAAACAGAAGTAATGAATATTGCAAGAGAAAAGGAGAACATCAACATACAGATAAATAATAAACAACTAAAACAAGTAGATGAATTCAAATATCTGGGCAGCACATTGAGATATGACAACAAACAAGAAGCAGAAATAAACACAAGATGTAATAAGGCCTGTCAGATCATTGGTCAATTAACACCTTTACTAAGAAACAAAGATATCACACTAGAAACAAAGAAAGCGCTTTTCAGCGCCATTTTCTTACCAACATTGTGTTATCAGTGTCAAACTTGGACATTAGATTCTAGAACAATACATAAGATTAACACCACTGAAATGAAATGTGTGAGACGTATGATTGGAGTTAGCTTGAGAGACAAAATCAGGAATGAAGCACTAAGGAAACAATTAGGGATCAAGCCAACAATATAATACATACAGAAACAACAAGTTAAATGGTACGGCCACATAACCAGACAGAAAGAGCAAAGTATTATCCAAAAAACACTTAACAAACGATACGAAAACAGGAGACCTATTGGACGCCCTCGTAAAAGGTGGATAGATAGTGTATTAGAGACACTCGGAAATATAACAGCAGAGGAGGCAAATAGAAGGGCAAAAGACCGTACACTCACTCTCCCCTCAACACCGAAAGGTACATGAGGACAGAAAGAAGAAGAAGAAGAAGAAACAATCTGGCAACCCAGTTATCAACCCACGACATCAAACTTCAGAGAATCGCCGTTATCAAACTTGTTGATCGACTAAAATAGTTGGTAGGCCCATAGTCCGTTTATAAATTCGTAATCACACATTCAAGTGAATATTTCAGGGAAAGTCTATTTAATCGCAGAGAGCTTTGGAATCCAACTTTTGATTCAAATGAAACTTAACATTTTTTTCTTCCAAAAATTTAAATTAAAAAAAATAAATTAAAAAAAATTACTATCTAAATAATCACAACACATTTGTATTGGTGACGTTTCGTTTATATTGTTAGGACTTTTCATTTGCTGTGACGGAAAGTACAAACATATTGACTAATTGAAGACATGATATAAATAAAGAACGTCACCAATCACGCCGTTTCCCCTATCTACAGGCAGGGATATGCTGTAGTGTGATTTAAAAACAGAGGTTTTTGTCTGTGTTAAAAAAAAACAACAACTAGGTACTCTCATTTCTTGTTTTGCACGGGGATATAGCCTGTGTTTCAGAATTGGAACACGATTTCCTGAGTGCAAACATTTTGTTTTAACGGGCGTACGTCGCTTACGTTGACATATTTATCTATTTATTGGCCACTCCAGCGTGTTGTCAACATAGTGCTCAATAAAAAAAGACACTGAAATAATCAATAAACTGAATTTATGCAATAAGTAAATTGACTTTAATTTGTGTTTTTTTGTATTTGCAAAAATGCCGAAATCTCCGTGTCTCAAGTATAAGTTTGAAATTGTCGTTCAAAGTCGTATTCATTTCAATTCCTTTAGAAAGTTATGGATACCCAATTGCATGTAAGGTATGAACTCGAAATGAGTACACAAGCTCAGTGTCACAGTCAGTTGATGATTCTGTGTTCTATGGTTCTTTCCAGAGAAGATTCACCCCCCCCCCGTAACGTCAATTACTATCATTCTCTGAATATGTATATTGTCTCTTTCAGCCTCCTTTTCATCACTTTGCAGTGCACCATATAACTGCCTTAAGTAACTCAAAACTTTAGTGTCTCCTCCTATCACCGACCCATCCACTATAGAATTGCCCGCCGAGGCATCATTCTATATCTTTGTCTCTGATTCCTGCACCCAGTATACTTTGTATATTATATAATAATCAGTAAAGTGTAGGGAATTCTCAACGGACCTGCACACGTGCTTCATAGATTACCCAAAAGCGTTCGACTGCGTCCAGCACCAAAACTATGGAAGATAATAACAGCATGGATTTCCCAAGATATTTGATCCATCTAATAGAAGAACTTTACCAAAATCAAACGGCTGCAGCGAAGTTAGAGGGCGATCTCTCAGAGTGGTTTGAGGTACAGAGTGGAGTAAGGCAGGGATGTACACTCTCCCAATACATTTTCAGGAATGTGAATGTGAGAGAAGGCATACACAACGCAGACTATCACGATTTAAACATTGGTGCTTTTGAAATCCATGAACTACGCTACGCAGACGACACGGTTGCTTCTTTCAAATGATATAAAGGGATTGGAACAAATAATTAAAAAAAAACCCAAAGAAATACAACGAATCACAAACCGTATATTTAAACGCGCAAAAAACAAAAATCATGCCAACAGATATAACAACGCAACAACCAAAAATCAGAATAGACAATACCGAGATAGATAGTGTGGATAAATTCGAAAACTTAGAAGCAAATATCAACGGTGCAGGAGACTGCATGGTAGAGATCAGGAAGAGATTGGCAATGACATATTGTAAAATAACACTGCTGAAAAACATATGGAACAACAACAAAATAGAAACGAAACTGCGAATGCATTTTCATGTTTGTGACTTCTCCTTGCATGCCATTTCTTATGAGTGTTTATTGATATTTACTGATATTCACTACTGATATTTACATTTGTGTATGGTGTAGCCTGATATTGAGTGTTCTTTCTTTGTTATTATTCTTTCCTGCAGTAGTGCGATGAGAGTATCACGTTTGTGTAGTGTTCTACTCAATTCCATGGTCTTATTTCTGAGTCCAGATGTAGTTTGTTCAGTTGTAGTATGTTTGATGTGCTCCTCGTGACTGATTTTTCGCTCAATGCAGCTTGGGGAAGGGAGAGGGGCGAACTACCTGGCGCGGACCTTTTATGAGGTGACGTTCGAGCTCATGTGATTTTTTTATTTAGGCACTTTCATGTTGGGGTTATTTTTTTCTGGTGTTTGCTTTCAAACCCAGAGGGCTGATCCAACAAAGTAAGTCATGGGACCAGAAACACCAATTTCCAACTGAAGTGAAATTTCTTTTTCTTGGCTCTTCCCAGACTTCAATCTATGGGTAGTGAATCTGAGGTGTGCTTCATCACTCTCCATTCCCCGCCAACTAGTCTGCCGACACTCAAGACGTGTGCCATGTCTGCCAAATTTGGAAAGACATGTAGGATCGTCATGTCCTGAATAGGATGATCTTATCTCAGATTTCCCCTTTCTCCAGCTGGTTTCATATTGTCAATTCGACATACAACATCAAACCCACGAGAACGGTCTGGGTCACAGGACCTAGGTTCTATGACTGAATGCAATTCCACAGCTGGACGCTCCTCTACCCCAGGGGGAGATGATTGACAACAGGACATTACAACATAAAAAACATATAACTGTAAAGATAGAATACTGGTGGGGGTTCTCATTAAAAAATACCTCACTATACAGTCATATCATCTTATATAATGTAGCATGGTGGTTGATCTGGTGGCCACTAGTGGTTGCCACCTGACCTTCCATATGCTGTTAGGAGGGCCTTGCCAGTCTTAGTCTCCAGCCTCTGGTGGCTGGACTAACCACTATCTCCACGAGAAGGAACTGGCCTTGATGAATGGGATAAAACGTTTGATTTATTTTATTATTTCAGTGCTTTATAACTCCAAGCGTGACCAATTAACAAATAAGACCTAAGAGCAGAATCAGAACAAAGCAGAATCAGCCTTCTTATGTGGCGTTTTCCATTATTGTTGTGATTTTCCTTGGTCACTATTTATATACTCTGTGTCGCCCGGGTGTTGCCTGCCAATGCCGACCAACGGAATTCGAAGGGAATAATACAAAACATGACAAAACACGCTTGTTTGAATTCTGTTGGTAGGTCCTTTGTTGGCGAAAGCCACACTCCAAAGAGGTTTTTTCTGTGCTCTGAGGTCATGTCATATAATATATTTAGCTCAGCTTGACAGGCCAGAAAAAATGGCTATGCTACTTGCCGGAATTAACCCACGAGCTGTATTTTGCTCACCACTGTATTAAATGTAAGTATGTCTGCTGTGTCATTGCCTTGAACGTCTGCATAGAATACACCTGCAACAATGAGCATTAATGGATCGAATTTATAATAAGACGACGAATTAATCATGTATAGTGGCAGGAACTGTGACTAAGCAGCGGGGAGCAACATTCACACTCCAAAAGCAACGGGGTGTCTCGAAAATCACTGTGCAGTCATTGATATCAGTGGTGACACTGCGTCATATGAATTTGATCTGTGACGCCAGTGCACAATGACTTTATGGACACCCTAGATCTGCTTCGAAATCAATTGCAGATAGTTTATCGGAGGACAGTAGTATCATAACAGAACCGTTCAGAAAACAATGTAAAGGAATAATTACAAATGAACATCATTAAGTGCCGCAATGTAGGCTGGCTGCAACGAATGTCCAACATTCTCTATCTCGTGACCTAGTGGTACACTTAGATAATCAAATTGTGTTAAATGGTTGTGAGAGTTGATCAATCACTGCAGTCTCGGAGAAACGATTACATCTCTTTCAATACAAATGTTATCGATTGAATGTCTTCGAATACTAATGTTACCGATTACATGTCTTTCAATACAATTTCACCAATCTTTTGAATGGATACCTACAGGCAAAAGAGCTAGGGGTAGACCAAAAGAAACAGAACAATACTCAGAGAAAGTAAAACAACAGCACAGAATGGCACAAGATATGTGCACAGAATATTTAAGAACTGCACAGAATAGCTTTGAACAGACATAATTGGAGAGATCTGACCTCTGGCCTATGTGTTAACTTCAGCGCAAAAGGAAAATTAATGAATGAATGAATACAAATGTTACAGACGAACAATATTTCTACATATCCACATCTTAAAGACATCAAGAATTCTTCTAGCTGTTTGATTATCCATGTTTCTGAACTATACTTTTAATGTAGAATACATGTAGAATTGTGATCTAGCTTAAATAATCCATTATATATATATATATATATATATATATATATGTCTGTTGGACGAGGACACCATGCTAAATGATAATGCTGTAAGAGATTGAATGAGTTTGGTATTGTCGTGGGAGATAATAGAAGGGTAGGAGTGACAAACAGGACTAAGAAAATATACAATAAGCTCACCACGGGAACTAACAACAAATACACATACACTCCGCCATTCGTTGAAAGAGAAATAGTTCCTATGGACATACGCGGAGTGTACCGCCGTCGGTAATTACTAACCCCCAAATCAGATGGTGTATGATTCCAGTACGGAAACTGAAAGAGCTGTTGCAGTGTGGACTATGCAATATGTATTGAGATGAGGCAAAACAGTCTGGTTTCTACTTTCGTTTCTACTTCTTGCGAATCACTTGCAATGTTCTAACTGCACTCTTCAGTTCAAAACTTTTAATATTGGCACTGATCTGACCATTGTAGGATGAAGATCAGGAACTGTGGTGTAAAAAGAGCTTCGATCAATTATGTAGTGCTTGATAGATGTCTTCAAGTGGTCTTTGAAATTCTTTTTTCTACACTTGAACGCTTACCTAATCACAATTCGCCATAGAAAAGCTGATGTGAAATACGCTCGTTTGCATTTATACGAAATGACCATCCAACAAAGTTGAAATCTGATTAACAACATGACGTCGATGCTTTCCATTTTAGACTTCTTGAGGATATCCGCGTTAGGGATGCGATCCTACATCACATACCAAAAATCTTATAGGGCACCGAAGGTGAAAAGTAGTATGTTGGTTCGCAAACTTAGCACAGTTCAGGATTCAGCTGCATATAGCATCAAAGGCAGACTACTGTACAGTATACCACTGCCAGTTCGATTTCCGGATTCAGACATTCACATGAAGATCACGAAATGATCTAGCGCGAGCAATGCGTAGGAAACATCAGCAAGAAAGCCCTCCAAACAAATTTGTTCTTAGCCATACGGACAAGTGTATAAATTCCATGCCCATTCCATCCATAGCTTGATGCTGTTAATCCAAGATTTATTCACCATTTCTTCTCCTTCCATCCTCAACAGTTCCTTTTTTATTAAATAGTCTTAGAAAGTGAAATGTGTCTCGTTACACGATTAGCTCTCTTGAAAAAAACATGAACAAATATTTTTGCGTAGTTTTTGCGTGGAGAGTAGACTGACGTAATCAACACATGGCAACGGGATATCTAAGGCCTTCGTGTACTGATTCTACAAGTAGCAAATGCTGCAATAGCTAAAAATAAAAAAACCACGGAGGCCTTAATTGGTTTCAAATGGATCGGTCCGTTCAGTCTCCGGAACGAATAGGACAGCGATCCTTACTGGCATGGAATGGGGCCTTAAATAAGGAGAATAACAATAGTAATGAGAATATTTCTGCAAGTAACGACAACGTCGGGCCAGTCATCAGGATTCTAGAAATCGAGGCCAAGATTGACAAAGAACCAACTCAAGTTGACGAAAGCTCTTCCGCCGTTCTAAAATATAGAACGCCAAATTTCAGGTATGTTTCTACTCAATGAGAATACAAACATTTCGCTCAATCTTAAACTGAGTTGTATATTTGGCATTGCAGATGAAAAGCATACATTTATACTACTTAATCATTAAGTTGATCGTTGTGTTGCCTTGTTGAACATTAAAATAATGGTTTTAATCAGCTGCTTTTCTTCATAGCTTTTCTTTTCTTCATCAACGATGGAAACGACAATTTCACTTTTGTCGACATTATTGCCAAAGTTAATCACAACTTCAGTCCTCTATTGTGTATGGTTATGAATAAGGAACATAACTTCAGCTTTAGAACTTCATAACATGATGTCAAGAAGAAATATCACTTTAACCATGCAATGTCGATGTTTGTCAATTAAGATCATAATTTTAGTCGTGCATTGATCATGGTCAGCGACGAGGAACATAACTTCAGTCGTGTTATGTCCATGGTATGTCAACGAGGGACATAACTTCAGTCGTGTTATGTCCATGGTATGTCAACGAGGGACATAACTTCAGTCGTGTTATGTCCATGGTATGTCAACGAGGGACATAACTTCAGTCGTGTTATGTCCATGGTATGTCAACGAGGGACATAACTTCAGTCGTGTTATGTCCATGGTATGTCAACGAGGGATGTAACTTCAGTCGTGTTATGTCCATGGTATGTCAACGCTGTACATAATTTTATTTGTGTTCTGTTCATTATATGTTAAGGAGTAACATACTTACATACTTATTGTCTTCATAGTTATCAATGAGGAACATAACTTTTGTCTTATATTGTCCATAGCTGTCAATGAAAAACATAACTTTAGCTTTGTTCTGTCCATGACTGTCAACGACAACATAACTTCAGCAGTGTTCTGTTCATAGTTGTAACTGAGGAACATAACTTCAGTCTTGTTCTGACCACAGGTTGTCAATGACGAACTTGTGTTGATTTTAGTCTTGTGTTGATTTAGTTGATTCTTGTGTTGATTATTTTAGCTTTGATAAAATGTCACGTACTCAGAGTTTACATTTTATCTACCTACATTTTATATGTAAACAAACGTGTACCGCCATTTTGTATGTAGACATTCAATTACACTAAAGTCTAGAACCATTTAATGATAAATTAATTTAAGCCATTTTTACCAGACAGTTTATATGATTACATGGTTTCAATACGGCCATGGTGTTATTAAACACTCTGCTACTAATGTCAGACATGGTATCTAACAGCTTCGCAGCAGAAGAAAATCGTCACATGCGAAATGAAGTGTCCGAGAGAAGCTGCAATGGTTGCTAAACTAGATAAAATAAGAAATGAAGAAATTAGGAAAGAGTTGGTATAAAATCATATATTGAACGAATTTAAAGACAGCAAGTAAAATGGTTCGGTCACCTTATGAGAATAAAATTAAACAAAATACCATTAACAGCATATAACGTAAGAATATCCGGACATAAAGCCAAAGGCAGACCAAGAAAGCGGTGGATGAAAACCACAAAGATAAACGTGAACACGGTTTCATTACAACCAAGGCGACACATCTGCCCTTGGAACGACAACTAAGGATCCCAACCTACGCTTAACGGCAAGTGTGGATAATATAAACCATCATTCACCTGGAGAACGGCCAGGGCCGGATTTAGACTTGATAGGGCCCTAAGCTATTTGAGATATGGTGACCCTAAGATATGTGAGATATGGGGCCCTAAGATATGTGAGATATGTGGCCCTTTAACGATTAAGAATATATAGATAGTAAAATTTAAAAAAATGTGGGGTCCCAAGTCAGTGGGGCCTCTAAGCTATAGCTTGTTTAGCTTATAGGTAAATCCGGCACAGGGGACGACAATAGACAATCGATTCTGTTCCACGCAAATTGTCATTGGTCGAAACGTCGATTCTGTTTATTATTCTACGCAAAACTGCAATTTCGCTGTGTATATTTTGTGTATACTTAACAAACCATATTGTGCATAGTTTTACTGCAGTACCTTGCCAATTTTAAAATAAATGTCAAGGCATGCCGAAATCGGATGTGCTAGGCATACAAGGCGCATAAAGGTGGCACAACGTAATCACGCTCCCGGCGGAAATCGCACGGATATCCGTGATGGTTACAATGGAGCGAACGAAAAACAAACAAAACAAACAAAATAAATGTCATGCACCACCTGGCAACAAATAAACTTTAGCCACAACACCCTCATCACCTTTAATGAACCCGCACTACGGTCGTAGAAACGTGGGGGTAAGCATGAAACGGTGTAAATGCGATTTTAGGTGCATTAATCATATTCCATGTTTAATTATTGGTCAATCACGTCTTATCTCGGAGTTTTTGTTTCGCCGAATCCGTGACTGTCGGAGGTATATAGAAGATCGAATTGATAAACGTAAACATGCCTTCATCTTCATTCTGTACGTTTTTATTTATTGTCACGTATTCCATTGGTTACTATGTATATACTTGAGTAGCCTTTGCTATTTATGGCATGTGATTCCAAGTATATTGCATTTATTACATTTTATATTACATATTACATTTATATTGGCCAACGGAAAACTTGACAATAATTAAGAAAAGTAACGGATGAAAGCCTCAGTGTTTAAGGCATGTAGTACTCTGTTGATAGGGATAAATCAACCAGTGTAGGGTAACAACCCTAAACAGGAAGTAGGTGGCTGGGGTAACACAGGGCAAAATGTCAAGAAATACAAAAATAGGTAGGTGTGTTACCAAAATGAAACATAAAACAACTTAACAACGAGATACAGAGACAGACGACGTTTCGACTATAAAGCCTTCATCAGGACAAACAAATGACCACAATAAAACAAGTCTTACATGGAGACAAATATATATATATATATATATATATATCACGTCCTTAGTTTTAAGACATTCACAAATTATGCCATATGTTTGCAGGGCGAGTGCTACCGTGGAGATCTCGCCTTTCTCCGACAATGAAGCATGGAAGGTCGGCTGGATCCAGGCCTGTACTGACATGACTTTTCATAACACTTATGGAAAAGAGGGCTAGTGAGTTACATCCCTTTACTGTTGCCGACCATCTTTGCGTCCCTTTAATATGTTACAGATTTAGAGCACTATATTATTTTAAAGATACACATTTCAGTTGTTATATGTTGCATTTTGAATTATTTGTTGTGTTGTGTTGTGCTTCTAATAAAATAATTTGATATATTACAGGAAACAGTGTCCACTTTTTACCGAAACAAATACGTACATTTTTTAACGAAACGAAACATCCATAAAGAGGCATTTCACAGTACCTAAGTCTATTGGCTGGTCCAACGATCTGCCCGCTAAACACCGAGAATCCCGCCCTCCTTGGATGACCCTGGGGGATGGTGGGCATTTCGGTGCGCAGATTAATACAGACCTATTGACTTTTTATTCTGAGTTCAGCGAGGTCATGAAAGCTGACTGAAACTATGCATAATATAAAAAAGTTGAAATCTGGCCACTGCTTCCTGTAATGAACTAATTTGATAAATTTCCATGCCTCTATGAATTGCTATCCGACATGGAAGTAACACAACTGTGTTTAACTCATAGTCAATGATCTGTTGTCGTTCTTGCTGTTATGAGAATGTCCAGGGGCTTGCCCACGTGCTGCCGGATTCCGAAAGGTAATGAAATCATTGTAAAACTCAACTGTGACATACGATGCATGTCGTAAGAGACGACTAAGGAGGGTTGATTAATCAACCACATAGAACAGTGGTTCTCAAACTATTTTGCCCGTGACTCCCTTTCTTCCATTCCCTACGCGGCTAGAAAAAAAGTGCTGAATTTCTCCGTCTAGTTTTATATATATATATATATATATATATACCTCCCCCCCCCCCCCAAAGAAATTATTGTGCCCCCGTCCTTGACTTCGTTTCGTATTGGCGCATGTTGATAAACACTGCCATAAAACGTAAAGATTGGACAATACAAATATGTAATGCCGGATGTGTCGGACTAAAGATGCAGATATCGTCGCATCCACAAATGTAAGTTATAATACATCATGTTCCGTTACTCTTGTTGTTGTTGATATCCCAATCTTGGCATCACACTGCAAGTCTTCCATTATCTGTATATTCCTGGTATTATGAAGTTGACTTGGTGATCCATACAGTGAGTTTGTGACTGCTAATAGTGTCTGTAAAAAGAACTTTGTGGAGATCTTATGGTGGAGATCTGACTAAGTTTGAGAGTTTGGGATAAGGGGAGGTTTCATAAAAGTTGACATAAAAAATAATATATTTCATACACCAGTTACATTTTCTGAACCGGAAACATTTTTTTTAAATCCAGAAACAACAAACATTTTCTCATTTTCTGATTACAAATTATTAGAAAGGAGGGAGGGGAATTTTTTTTGGCATATAATTATGGAAGGGGTTCCTTTATTCTTGACAGTTGGAATGGTCGCGGGGGTGCGCGGCAGAGATAAAATGTCAAAATATTGTTTACGCAATTTATGCACACCCCGCCCCCTAAGTCAGTCCTGTTCTATGCCCCCCACTAAAACGTTTTACGCGAGTTTAGTTCGATGCCATCCACCACAACGTTTTACGAAAATGAGTCTTCTCTTTTGCTGCTGTTGAATGATCGTTTCCACGATATTTCCGGTAATAATTTCGTCATACAAGTTAGTCAAAAAGATGACCCAATCCTTTCTTAGTACACATTTCCGGTCTGCGCCCTCCTGACTGATACGAGTGTGAGATCGAATGTAGAATCATAACCTCTGAATATATTGCAAACTCATTTCATATAGGCCCTATGCCCTTTTGTTGAATGAGGCTCCTTCATAATTTTGTCTCATATCAAGACAACTTCTAACGCTCACTGAAGAATGTAATAGTTAAAAAAAAAAAGAAGCACTCTTCACACAGGGAAGTCAGTTGTAATTATAAGTAATTCATACTTTGTGCAGCCCTCGGCTATATCAAGTGACATATTATTTTCAGAACTTTGTCTTCGTCGTGCATACTCTGAACGCCTCTCTGTTCCGGGCTAGCAGGCCTGCATTGGTCAGATACATGTGCATATATTCTTTGATGTCGCTGGTCCATCGTCTTCTTGGTCTTCCTCTTCTTCTCTCACCTGGTACTCTTCCCTCTAGAATCAGCCTTTCAATACCATCATGTCGCTTTAAGTGTTAAAATTAATGTAGCTTCCTTCTTATGATGGTATTCAGAAGACCCTTCGTTTAGTTTCAACAATGTCAAAACTTCAATGTTCCTCTTTTTCTCTGTCCATGATATTCGTAGAAAATTTCTTTAGCACTTCATTTCAAATGAATTTATTCTTTTGGATATTGTCTTATTTAAAGTGCAAGTCTCGCATCCATATGTTGCCACTGGGAAAACACATTAACTTAAAATGGTTAAATTAGTGTCATTATTACTATTTTGCCATAACTTTCTCATTTGTGTTAATTTGAGTGTTGCAAATGCGAGACTTCTAATCTCGACTGAGCAATTCCGGAACTGTTTATATTTGCTCCCAGATATTCGAATTTGTTTACACATTCTAGTTTTATATTGTCTATGTTGAAGACCTCAGTTACCGAGTCATTTTATCTGTTCGAAAATTCTTGGAGGGAAAAAAAGAATAACTTCTTCTTCTTCTGCGTTCGTTCTCAAACTCCTGCAGATTAGCAGGATGTAGTCCGGAGAACTGAATGCGCTGTGTCATAGTTTACAGCATTACTGCGATATCTGCACCTTTTGGTCTGACACATCCGACTTCAGCATAGCTTTGGGTCACTGACCCTATATGGGATGGGACAGCCAACTCCATCCCATAACCTTAGTCGCCCTTTACGACATGCGTGGAAGATAAACAGTGTTGCTATTCTTTGCTCCCCTTTCGGGCCCCGGCAACACACGGGCGTACAAATAACTTCTAAGGTTGAGACCGCCATTTTTTTTTCCCATTGGCAGAAGTGATCAATTCATTTTTGTTTTCTTGTGTTACGAAATTTCAAATCGAGCAATGTGAATTTTGGCTAAGAGGTGAATTTTTTACCGGATGTCTATACATTATATCGCTAGGGCTCCGGCTCTGCCGATATTGTCGACATGCTTAATAGGATACTGATCTATCCTATTCAGATATAAGCTATATGTGTATCTATATATATATATATATATCATATAATGTATATGTCATCATGTGCCATGCCGGCAGGCATAGGCGGTCATGGCTCTTCACAGCTATCTGTCTACAGTGTTATGTATCAATATCGTCGTTGTTTCTCTCAGGTTAGAGATAATATCAGTTTAATGATTAATTGCTCTCAGGTTAGATATAATATAAGTTTAATGATTAATTGTTCTCAGGTTAGATATAATATCAGTTTAATGATTAATTGCTCTCAGGTTAGAAATAATATCAGTTTAATGATTAATTGCTCTCAGGTTAGAGATAATATAAGTTTAATGATTAATTGCTCTCAGGTTAGAGATAATGTCCATTTAATGATTAATTGTTCTCAGGTTAGAGATAATATCAGTTTAATGATTAATTGCTCTCAGGTTAGATATAATATCAGTTTAATGATTAATAGCTCTCAGGTTAGAGATAATATCAGTTTAATGATTAATTGCTCTCAGGTTAGAAATAATATCAGTTTAATGATTAATTGCTCTCAGGTTAGAGATAATATAAGTTTAATGATTAATTGCTCTCAGGTTAGAGATAATGTCCATTTAATGATTAATTGTTCTCAGGTTAGAGATAATATCAGGTTAATGATTAATTGTGCTCAGGTTAGAGATAATATCAGTTTAATGATTAATTGCTCTCAGGTTAGAAATAATATCAGTTTAATGATTAATTGCTCTCAGGTTAGATATAATATCAGTTTAATGATTAATTGCTCTCAGGTTAGAGATAATATCAGTTTAATGATTAATTGCTCTCAGGTTAGAGATAATATAAGTTTAATGATTAATTGCTCTCAGGTTAGAGATAATATCAGTTTAATGATTAATTGCTCTCGGGTTAGAGATAATATCAGTTTAATGATTAATTGCTCTCAGGTTAGAAATAATATAAGTTTAATGATTAATTGCTCTCAGGTTAGAGATAATATCAGTTTAATGATTAATTGCTCTCAGGTTAGAAATAATATAAGTTTAATGATTAATTGCTCTCAGGTTAGAGATAATGTCCATTTAATTATTAATTGTGCTCAGGTTAGAGATAATATCAGTTTAATGATTAATTGCTCTCAGGTTAGAGATAATATAAGTTTAATGATTAATTGCTCTCAGGTTAGATATAATATCAGTTTAATGATTAATTGCTCTCAGGTTAGAGATAATATCAGTTTAATGATTAATTGCTCTCAGGTTAGAGATAATATAAGTTTAATGATTAATTGCTCTCAGGTTAGAGATAATATAAGTTTAATGATTAATTGCTCTCAGGTTAGAGATAATATCAGTTTAATGATTAATTGCTCTCAGGTTAGATATAATATCAGTTTAATGATTAATTGCTCTCAGGTTAGAGATAATGTCCATTTAATGATTAATTGTTCTCAGGTTAGAGATAATATCAGGTTAATGATTAATTGTGCTCAGGTTAGAGATAATATCAGTTTAATGATTAATTGCTCTCAGGTTAGAGATAATATCAGTTTAATGATTAATTGCTCTCAGGTTAGAGATAATGTCCATTTAATGATTAATTGTTCTCAGGTTAGAGATAATATCAGGTTAATGATTAATTGTGATCAGGTTAGAGATAATATCAGTTTAATGATTAATTGCTCTCAGGTTAGAGATAATATCAGTTTAATGATTAATTGCTCTCAGGTTAGAGATAATATCAGTTTAATGATTAATTGCTCTCAGGTTAGAAATAATATCAGTTTAACGATTAATTGCTCTCAGGTTAGATATAATATAAGTTTAATGATTAATTGCTCTCAGGTTAGAGATAATATCAGTTTAATGATTAATTGCTCTCAGGTTAGAGATAATATAAGTTTAATGATTAATTGCTCTCAGGTTAGAGATAATATCAGTTTAATGATTAATTTCTCTCGGGTTAGATATAATATCAGTTTAATGATTAATTGCTCTCAGGTTAGAGATAATGTCCATTTAATGATTAATTGTTCTCAGGTTAGAGATAATATCAGGTTAATGATTAATTGCTCTCCGGTTAGAGATAATATCAGTTTAATGATTAATTGTGCTCAGGTTAGAGATAATATCAGTTTAATAATTAATTGTGCTCAGGTTAGAGATAATGTCCATTTAATGATTAATTGTGCTCAGGTTAGAGATAATATCAGTTTAATGATTAATTGCTCTCAGGTTAGAGATAATATCAGTTTAATGATTAATTGCTCTCAGGTTAGAAATAATATCAGTTTAATGATTAATTGCTCTCAGGTTAGATATAATATCAGTTTAATGATTAATTGCTCTCAGGTTAGAGATAATATCAGTTTAATGATTAATTGCTCTCAGGTTAGAGATAATATAAGTTTAATGATTAATTGCTCTCAGGTTAGAGATAATATCAGTTTAATGATTAATTGCTCTCGGGTTAGAGATAATATCAGTTTAATGATTAATTGCTCTCAGGTTAGAAATAATATAAGTTTAATGATTAATTGCTCTCAGGTTAGAGATAATATCAGTTTAATGATTAATTGCTCTCAGGTTAGAGATAATATCAGTTTAATGATTAATTGCTCTCAGGTTAGAAATAATATCAGTTTAATGATTAATTGTGCTCAGGTTAGATATAATATCAGTTTAATGATTAATTGCTCTCAGGTTAGAGATAATATCAGTTTAATGATTAATTGCTCTCAGGTTAGAGATAATATAAGTTTAATGATTAATTGCTCTCAGGTTAGAGATAATATCAGTTTAATGATTAATTGCTCTCGGGTTAGAGATAATATCAGTTTAATGATTAATTGCTCTCAGGTTAGAGATAATATCAGTTTAATGATTAATTGCTCTCAGGTTAGAGATAATATCAGTTTAATGATTAATTGCTCTCAGGTTAGAGATAATGTCCATTTAATGATTAATTGCTATCAGGTTAGAGATAATGTCAGTTTAATGATTAATTGCTCTCAGGTTAGAGATAATGTCCATTTAATGATTAATTGTTCTCAGGTTAGAGATAATATCAGGTTAATGATTAATTGCTCTCAGGTTAGAGATAATATCAGTTTAATGATTAATTGCTCTCAGGTTAGAGATAATATCAGTTTAATGATTAATTGCTCTCAGGTTAGAGATAATGTCCATTTAATGATTAATTGTGCTCAGGTTAGAGATAATATCAGTTTAATGATTAATTGCTCTCAGGTTAGAGATAATATAAGTTTAATGATTAATTGCTCTCAGGTTAGAGATAATGTCCATTTAATGATTAATTGCTCTCAGGTTAGAGATAATATCAGTTTAATGATTAATTGCTCTCAGGTTAGAGATAATATCAGTTTAATGATTAATTGCTCTCAGGTTAGATATAATATCAGTTTAATGATTAATTGCTCTCAGGTTAGATATAATATCAGTTTAATGATTAATTGCTCTCAGGTTAGAAATAATATCAGTTTAATGATTAATTGTTCTCAGGTTAGAGATAATATCAGTTTAATGATTAATTGCTCTCAGGTTAGAAATAATATGTTTAATGATTAATTGCTCTCAGGTTAGAGATAATGCCCATTTAATGATTAATTGTTCTCAGGTTAGAGATAATATCAGGTTAATGATTAATTGTGCTCAGGTTAGAGATAATATCAGTTTAATGATTAATTGCTCTCAGGTTAGAGATAATATAAGTTTAATGATTAATTGCTCTCAGGTTAGAGATAATATCAGTTTAATGATTAATTGCTCTCAGGTTAGAGATAATATCAGTTTAATGATTAATTGCTCTCAGGTTAGAGATAATATCAGTTTAATGATTAATTGCTCTCAGGTTAGAGATAATATCAGTTTAATGATTAATTGCTCTCAGGTTAGAGATAATATAAGTTTAATGATTAATTGCTCTCAGGTTAGAGATAATGTCCATTTAATGATTAATTGTTCTCAGGTTAGAGATAATATCAGTTTAATGATTAATTGCTC
The DNA here is from genome assembly GCA_034231615.1 of Meghimatium bilineatum. Classification (NCBI taxonomy): domain Eukaryota; kingdom Metazoa; phylum Mollusca; class Gastropoda; order Stylommatophora; family Philomycidae; genus Meghimatium; species Meghimatium bilineatum. The sequence continues at coordinate 9,883,827 of CM067321.1, forward strand.
TCAGGTTAGATATAATATCAGTTTAATGATTAATTGCTCTCAGGTTAGAGATAATGTCCATTTAATGATTAATTGTGCTCAGGTTAGAGATAATATCAGTTTAATGATTAATTGCTATCAGGTTAGAACTAATAAAGTACAATTTTTTACTTTCTCGCATTAGAACTAATGTTTCGTACATCTGATGCTTGGACCCAAAAGGGGAGCAAAGAATAGCAACACTGATACTTGCTGCATATGTAGTAAGAGGCAATTAAGGAGGTTTTGGTGTTGAGGTTAGCCCCATAGAGGATCTAACTCAGCCCTAAGCGATTGTGAAGTTGGATGTGTCAGACCAAAAGGCAGAGATATCGTAGCCAAGATGTAAACCATTTTCTTCTACATCCTAGTCTGCAGGAGTTTGAGAGTGAACGCAGAACAAATAATAATAATAAGACATAGCCTGTCCGTTGTAGAGGTGCCACACTGAAGACATAGCCTGTCTGTCGATGGGGTACCATACTGAAGACATAGCATGTCTGTATTAGAGGTTCCACACTGAATGCATCAGCACATACCCTCTCCAAACAACTCTATCTTCTATAGATGAACCACTCTGTCGTAGAGGTGCCACACTGAAGACATAGCCTGTCTATTGTAGAGGTGCCACACTGAAGACATAGCCTGTCTGTCGTAGAGGTGCCACACTGAAGGCATAGCCTGTCTGTCGATGGGGTGACACACTGAAGACATCAGCACATACCCTCTCCAAACAACTCTATCTTCTATAGATGAACCACTAACTCATTAGGGTCATGTGTGTACCACATTGGATACTTAAGCACACAGAGTTCTCCAGCAATATATAGTATAAACAATATACAATAAATATAATTGGGATTTTGATAATTGTTGTTATGTAGGGAAATTAGTTATAAAATAATGCGATATAGAGGGATTCGAATTAATAGTGTTTAATGCTTTGAGACTTGGGATTGAAATTATTAAAAAATGTAAATGTTTTTAATGATAATTTATCTGCAGCACTAGTTGGGAATTTCCAGAGTTGACATCTGGCAAGCAAACAATGATATCCGACTGTGATGGTCGCCATTACCCGTGGTACGGGTCCCGAAATGAGACGGTGATATTCAAGGGGCCCTGTGATAGGTATCAGACTGCCACCGTGTACATGAATGATAACTTTCATCCCCATGTCACATGGCGCAATCCAGCCAATCGCCATCAGCTCGAGCCAAATTTAACTCATATCATCCGAGACCAGAGCTTCTATGTGTGGTTGGTTGCCTGGAATATGGTGACTATGAAAAGCTTTGTAATGCAGGTAAAGTTCACAGAATGTGAGGTACCTTCTCTCATTTTTAGCCATCAGCTCATATAATTTTTCCATTGTCTTAGCTTCTGATATTATCTTGTCATCTTCTTCTCTTAAGCAGCGTGCCATCATTGCATTAGTAGGACTAGTCTAATCCCCAATCATTTTAGCAAAGCTATTCTGAGTTTAACTTCCACAGGATATAAAAGCAAACAAATAAAAATATTGAATATGCAGGAGTAACACTATTCACTCTGCATAACAATATCCTTTCATTACGTTTACCAATATCACACTGCAACATAAGTAAATAAAATTTGTGTATGCTTCGTATATGTGGTATCATTGTGATTATTAAGTTATGTAATTGAAAGTTAGATTTACAATATATATTTGAGTGTTTCAAAAATGAAAGAGGACTAGGTTTTGCAGGTTGGTCCATACAACAAAGTAGTGTAAAGTAGATCAGGATGTGAAATGTAATGATACAGAATTGTGCATGGCAATAAATTGCTTAAATAAAGTAATAACTCAAACATTCATACCAGAGAATTCATACCAGTCAACTAGTACAGATTTTCTATATTTTGCACAGAAAATACTCAGGTTTCTTTGTATATGCCTATACTGACACAGCAGACCATGATGATCACAGGATATTTAAGACTTTCTGAACATGACACTGGAAGAGGCTGGGTAGCTCACACAGAACTGAGAGGCTTACAGAGTGGCAGTTAGGACAATGTTCTGCAACGAACATGTCACACAGATTTATTGATCCTATACCTATCTATTACTTATTGAGAATATGCACAGAATTTTGGGTAATATACCCGGTAAACAATTTTGGGGTATTTTGAAGTGAAATGCAGAATGATCCGCAAGTTGACAGGGTATAACAATTGCTATAAGCTTACGAGAGCAAAATCTTGCATCCATTACTTAACTATATTTGTGATTTTTCTGAAATTTTGTATTTTCAGACAATATCCTGGTGCATGCAGTTAGAGATAGCAATAGATCCAAGACGTTCTTTAGGCACACGAGCGACACTTATCAGTAATCCAGTACCTCGCCAGCCAATTATTCTCGATTATAATGTCCCGATTCCACGATGTGCATTAACACCACCATGTGCCAACTCTGCACAGATGCTTGTATGGCACCCAAGACGTGGTAAACCAGTCTGTGTCATCCCACCCGTGTGGAAAAGCCAGTGCAGAAGCCCTAAACGAGAAAGTAAATTGTGACTTCGAATCTTGGCAATTCTGGCTCGTGATGGTATTTTCAAACAAAAGTCAAAAATTTTCCATAATTTAGTGAAACAATAAAGCGAATTAAAAATATTTAGTAGGTCACAAAATTTTTGTCTTTTTTAAAATGAAGGAAGAGAATATGAATTAAGTAGTTCTCAATTTGAAATTATAAATTTACATAAAATATAAATATTCCATTTGTGATAATTTATAACAATGATATTTCAAACTTGGTAAATTTAACATATAAAGTTCCCAGTCCTCAAAAGAACATAAGGCCACAGATGAATTATATCCAGTCTATCTTGTCCTTAGATATCTTTCGGTTTTTTCATGTTATCAAAAATCTGTAAGAACTTTTATGATCTATCTTCTCCAAGCTGTTCTAGACTTTCATTTCCTTATAGCTTTCATATGTCAATGCATGACTAAATTTGTTTGACATGCTAACTAATCAAGTTCCATGAATTCCAAGATTGCTCCCATCGATTGGCCTGGTATCTCTGCCTTCAGTACCTGTTCTTGCTTAGGCAGAACTGTAATCATGCTCGTTTTATGTGAAGGCCCAATCAATTTTAGTTTCCAGCCTCTATTGGCTGTACTAAGCTCTATCTTCACTTCAAAGAGTTGGCCTCAGTGGAGGGCTTGTCTTATGATATTTCTCTGTATTTCTCAAAGTATACTTCATTTATCTTCATTTCCTAGACATGACTTATAGGCAAATAGGAATCTGTTCTCGTCCACAAAACTTTGTGTCTGGATTGTATCTTGTAATTTAATATAGAAAATATTTCTCAAGTATTTGTCCACAAATGTTTATAAACTATGATTGACTGTCTTTCCATGTCCTAGAGTCATACTAAAGAAATCTTTATGTTTTATTACAACATATAGTGTCGATTTATTATAAACTGTGATCAAGTTTTGTTTGGGAATACCAAGCGTTAGAATTGTCAAGAATCTTAACAATTTAGATAAACATCACAAGTCCTGATATGTACCCTAAAAATATTCTCACACCAGCTCTTTCAGAGCTTTTGCCAATTGAATAATTTGGATTGATTTGGTTGTGAGATGGAGAAAAAGCTGGTTACATCAAAAGTAGGTATTTAATTTTGTGCATGTATATCAAAATAACCAGATTTAAGATTACAAGAACAATTGTTTATATTTTAAATGAGTCCACATCAAAGTATAGATATCTGATTTATTTTCAACTGTTGCAAAATGAAAGTATGAAAATAATGTCAGATATGTCTTGAATTTTCATAATTTTTTTTTTTTTTAAGTTTGCTTGCCAGGTGGTAATTTTTAAAATTTTGTGATGGGACAAATTGTACCTATGGCAGCAATAAACTCCACAGGAAACATAAATAATAGTGCATCTTCCAATGTTGGTATAGCAACATCAAACATAACAGCTGTCCTCTGTCTCAACACATGATTTTTTCATAGATAATCTATATTTACAAATTTATGTTTTCTATATTAGATTTACATTAATTTTAAATGATTTTTAATCATATATTCTTTACCATTTATTCATATATTTTGCAGCGGGTGCTTTCAATAAACTATGCAACATCTGGACGTCAAACACACTAAGAAACACCACAAAACTCAAGTTGTTTAACTCCAACATCATCCCTATTCTATCATATGGGTGCGAAAGTTGGAAAGCCACAGATAAAAGACTCGACTCCTTTGAAAACAAATGCCTACGTACCATTCTGAACGTTAAGTGGAGTGACTTTAAATCTAACACTACTATAAGAGAGGAAAGCAAACAAACCTATATATCTTCCTTCATTAGACAAAGGCGTTGGACTTACATCGGCCATGTTCTCAGAATGAACAGCCTAAGAATTCCCCAGCAATCACTATATTGGGTGCCACCTGGAGTAAGAAGAAGAGGGAGACCTAGAGAAACTCTACGATGAACCATTAATAGAGAAGGCATGTCAATGAACCTAAACAACACGCAACAATTGAAAGACCTGGCAACACAAAGACAGAAATGGAAGGCTATGGTTTCTGCCCTATGCGCCGCCTATGGCCCTGGAGGAACATAACATTCTTTACCACCATGTTTTACATTGACTGAACATATGTGCCTATTTGGTTGTGTGCCATGCACAAAAGTGTTCATGCTATATTTGGAAACTGAGCTGATATTAAGTTCCACCGTTCTTTATAGCAAGCTGCATCTTGTGCAGAATTGTGCTGGAAAATATTTATATAATATTAGCTGGAAGGTTACCTTAGCACACAGTACTCTTGATCCTACATCACATAGATTAATCCATTCATCCATATAACATAACCTTAGGATATTTGAACACCAAGTTTCATCCATGTAACATAGCCTTAGGATATTTTAACACAAAGTTTCATCCATGTAACATAGCCTTAGGATATTTTAACACAAAGTTTCATCCATGTAACATAATCTCAAGATATTTAAACACAAAATTTGATTCATTCATGCAGCAATGATCTTAACACAAAGTTCCCTTAATCCTTGCATCAAAATCCTAGGCCTTTTCACCACATATATACCTGCATGCGTACCTAGAACATGAATACAATTTTTCCAAACACAAACCTAGGACATCTCAATAACAAAATCCCATCAATCCCTGTGATACAATCCTAGGATATCTCAACAAAAAGCCCCTCTCATCCCTGTAACACAATACCCCAACACAGTACTTAATATATACTACAATCCTAGAGTGCACCATAACACAAAAGTACTTTGCCGACATCTAGTGTAATATTTTTACAAATTATTTGGCTAAATATTTCACCATATTAAACAAATTTCATTTATGGCATGATCTGACTAGACATCGTATAACCAACCCAAATCCAGTAACAAGCAAACAGATGGCACATGTTGAATGAAGATGCCTATATAAACTTGAAAGAAAATCTTGAACCAAAGTTAAAATATAGGTTTTACTAAACTGGCAACACTGTCCATAAATCAGCCAGTCTAATGTCTGTGCTATTGAATTATTTTTATGTACATTTTTGTTTGTTTTTCTTTAACACAAATCTTGTGATATTTAAAAAACAAGATGTTTGAGCAAGGTAAGGGGATTCAAGCCTCTTTAAGCGGAGTCATGTGTTTGAACTCAAGAACTGAGTCTTTTTTCATGAGCCAAGGATATAAATATGTTCTCATTTTTATATAGGGACTCTAGAAACATACATTATGAACATATACCAGTTTAGCTGGCAAAAATAAGAATCACATCAAATATGGCTACAAAATATGATGTGTCTAATACACATTGTTTTGTTCGTAATGTAAACTCAGGAAAGTAGTACTGCCATGTGTAATATGCACATGTCATTACCTGCTCTCCAAATATTTATGTTAAATTTAAATAAATAATTATAAACTAAACTCCATTGTGCTTGTGGAAAATATAAACACTGGCAAGGTTAACAGTTAACAAGGGATACATATGGAGATTCACAAGATCAAGATAATGTAATGAGGAAAAATGCTGAATTGACTGTTTTTGGGTTCCTCATTTACGAAACCAATAAGGTTTTTCATACCCACAAGGATAAGATAGAAGAAGAGATAGTGTTTTTAGGATTGTGGGAATATGCTAGTGTAAATGAAGAAAGTCAATGGTTCAGGAATGTTTAGTTTGGTAAATGAAGAAAGTCAATGGTTCAGGAATGTTTAGTTTGGTAAATGAAGAAAGTCAATGGTTCAGGAATGTTTAGTTTGGTAAATGAAGAAAGTCAATGGTTCAGGAATGTTTAGTTTGGTCCCTGTGTTTAGTGTTTTTTTTGTGTGTTTACATATTCATACATTTTTTATGGTTTAAGTTTAAAAAAAACCCTAATGAGTTTCTGGTCTGCATGAATTTTTGTTTTAAATTCCCCATGAAAGCTTTTGATCTTGTGTGAGTTTTAATTTCTATAAGGCTTTTGCTTTGTATGAGTTTTATCTCATTATCAGATGCACATAAGCATGGGGTCCTTATGACTGTTTATGTGTGCATGTGCACTTTTTGTAAGTGTATACTCTGTAAGCTTTCTATCAGAGTGAGTTTTTAACTTGTTAGTTTTTAGTCTGTATGAATGTGGGCCAATCATCAGCTTTTGTCCATAAGGTCCGTGCATGGTTTTTTTTTGGTCATGTATGAGATTCTGTTTGGTAAGTTTCTTCTTTTGAGTTTCTGGTTTCATTGTGAGTTTTGTCCCAAGCTTTTATTTTCATGGTTGAAAAATGTAATAATAAAAACACTGCTGCCACAGGTTTTGTCCTAAAACTTGAACTGCATATGCCAGATTTTTCAGAAAAGTGGTCTATAATAACTTACCAAATATAATTTTTATTTTCAAACAGCATCTTAACTGGACAACAGTGTGACACTTTTTCTTGTAAGTCTAGATGGCATGAACTATCATGTCAGACATGCAAGGTCACATCTCAAATCTAGAAATATGCTTGTATCTAAATCACATTTTTTTTGTACAGCCAAATATGATATGAATACTTGGAATGCTGGTCAAATTGCATTATACACTATTTCAGTTAATATAGAAATACATATATATTTTTGGCAGTGAACTAAAATTGTTGACTTCTGATTCATGTTTTGGAATGTTAATACAAATCATTTGCAATTTCACTAAGAATTGTGTGATGTGATCATAGGGAGTGCTGTCCTTTACTTGTGTTCTTGATCTTTTGGTCTAAATGACATTTGTGTGTGTGTATTTACCTGTGTGCTTGTTGATTTACAAAACTTCATTGCCCTGTGTTTTAAATAAATACAAGGAATATATAGTGGGTTCGATAATAGTTTTACATATGTTTCTACTAAAAGGTCTCTATCAAGATACAAAGAAATACAGAATGGAACACCAAGGTAGCTAGAATAGTTGTATTTTGTTTGGGTCCCTATCATGATCATGATAAAGACTTTTTGGTTGAAACACAGATTTCAAGCATTTCATCATCATCAAGTGCCATATTCACAACGAAGGTTGGCTGCAATAGACCTCCAACATCCTGTCTCTTATTTTGGTGGTGCACTCTGCTAGATTGTAACCTGTCCATCTTGTGATGTTACTATCTTACTTGTATCACTGCCTACCTCTTGCTTGCCTCCCTTCAACCTACCCTCCAGTAAGGTCTTCAACAAGGTGGCATGTCTTTTAATGTGTCCAAAATATTTTAATTTCCGGATCTTTATTTCTCATAATAATTCTTTCTTCATATTAAGTGTCTTTAGCACCTCTTTATTTGTTTTCTTCTCTTTCCACGATGTTCTCCCTATTCTTCTATATATCCACATCTCAAAGGCATCAATTCTGTCTTCTAATTGTTTAATGTCCATGTTTCTGAGCCATACATTAATATAAAATAGATGTTGCATTTTATAATTATCATTTTTAACTTGTTTGTAATTTGTGTAGATGTTAATATTTTCCTCATGTCATTGAAAGTACTTTTAGTCATTCCTATTCTCCTTTTAATTTCTGTTTCACATCTGCCATCATTTGTGATAATGTGTCCAAGATATTGATAATATTCTACTTGTAGTTTCCATGTATTTTTATATTTAGCGCCTGTTCTGTAATTTTACTGATTATCATGTTTTTTGGATGTTTATATCCAGTCCATATTCATTACTTGATTTATCGACTTGATCTATTAGTCTTTGTAGTTCATGTTCACTTTTTTTGCTAAAAGAAGAGTGTCATCTGCATATCTCAGGTTGTTTATTATTTTCCCGTTGATCTTGAGTCCTGGCATTCCTTCTGTATGTTTAAAGATATTCTCTGTGTAGGTATTAAATAGGTTGGGTGATGAAATGCATTTTTGTCTTACCCCTTTTCTTATTTCTATGTATAGTGAGGGACTGTTTTCACACCTTATTGCTGCAATCTGTTCCCAATATATATTTCTAATCATTCTAATTTCTATTTTCCATCTATGCCTATTTTTTGAAGACATTCAATTAGTTTTTCAGGTTGGACTCTGTCAAAGGCCTTGCTGTAGTCTATGAAGCAAATATAGATACGCTTTGAACTTCTTTATTTTTAATCATTTATTTAACCCAAAAGTGCTATTTTTCATATTCCCCCCCCCCCCCCCATTTTTTTGGGCGTTTGTTCTCAAACTCCCACCTGATTTCTTGTAGCAGGACAATGGTCCTACTAGATTTCAAGCAAGATGTAGTCAAGAAAATAGAAATGCAGTGTATCACTGACTTATTTACACAAATGGACAGAAACATCCAATTATGGCGGTCTTTAAAATATATTTATTTACCACATGGAACATAGTTTAACTTGTCTTTTATTCATTCACTTGACCAAGTAATTTGAGTCTCTCATTTATTTGACCATGTGATTTGAGTCTCTCATTGATTCACAGGACCAGGTGATTTGAGTCTCATTCATTCATTCAACCATGTGATTTGAGTCTCTCATTTGACCATGTGATTTGAGTCTTTCATTGATTCACAGGACCAGGTGATTTGAGTCTCTCATTCAACCATGTGATTTGAATCTCTCATTTATTCACTTGACCAGGTGATTTGAGTCTTTCATTCATTCACTTGACCAATTATTTAACTTGAGTCACATTCATTACTTGACCATGTGATTTGAATCTTTCATTCATTCAATTGACCAAGTTATTTTAGTCTTTCATTCATTCACTTGACCATTTGATTTAACTTCCGTCTCTCATTCATTCACTTGACTAAGTGATTTAACTTAGTGTCTCTTATACATTCACTTGACCAATTGTTTAACTTGAATCCCTTATACCGCCAAAGACGGATGTGTTGGGCCATTGGCGCAAATAAAACGGCAACACAACGCATTTCCATTCTCTGGACTATATTCAACTGGAAATCTTGTAGGACCATTGTCCTGTTGCAAGAGAAATCCAGCGGGAGTTTGAGAATGAACGCTGAAGAAGAAGAAGAATCCCTTATTTGTTCACTTAACCAAGTGTTTAACTTGTTTTTTTTTATTCATTCACAGTCTCTTTATTCATTCACATGTTAAATTTCTGCCTGTTACATTTCTCATAATGTGAATTTTTTTGGTATTTATATTCTACCACCAGATTTGTCATAGAGCAGGACAATGGTCCTACAAGATTTCAAGTAGGATATAATGCAGAGAACGGAAATGCATGGAGTCACTGTTTTATTTGCTCTAAATGGCCTGACACATCTGACTTCAACATAATAATCGGACATAAAAATCATAAACTTCCAGTCATCTCGATTCGTCTCGCCATTAGTTTCAAATTAAATCCGACAGGAGAGTGAGGTTAACACTTTGCACAATTCTTCCTCACTTAAATCAAAATCCCCAGTGCAAGTCATTTTCACATCCACGAAAATTCACTCAAAGGAAAAGGATTTTACACTGTTAAAAAGCGATGCAACAAATGGTCATCATCACTTTTGATGGACGAACAACAACAATCATAGATGCAACACATAAATACTAAAACGCAACAACAGACATCGCCACTTCATTCAGATAGATCTGCTCTATAACTCATAAATGTAACAAATATTTGTTTAATGAAGTAACATCGCAACAAAAATCTGGCATCTAAAATTGTACAAGGTACTTCACACAGGACAGAACACTTTCTTGAAGAGCAATAGATGTCGTGTAGAAGACTACACCAACACTCTAGAAATGTGACTACATCAACACTCTAACCACTACACCAACACTCTAGAAATGTGACTACATCAACACTCTAACCACTTCACCAACACTCTAGAAATGTGAGTACACCAACACTCTAACCACTTCACCAACACTCTAGAAATGTGACTACACCAACACTCTAGAAATGTGACTACACCAACGCTCTAACCACTTCACCAACACTCTAGAAATGTGACTACACCAACACTCTAACCATTTGATTACAATGAGGGAAATAGATGAGAATTTCACAATGGATAAAAGGAATGTGTTGAAACTGCTTCAATAATGCCTGCTGGATTAGACACCTTGATTGAAAAAACATTGAGGCTGAGATTTGGGTAAATTAGTTGTCGAATCATTATCACTGCAAACTGGACACATTCATAGTTGCTCCGAACTCTACCTGAGTGTATTCACCATTACACTTCTGCTGACAGTACCAGTCCTCTGTTGGTTGACCATTATTCTTCTGCACCCTCCAAAACATTTACTTCAAGCAACACAGCATTTCAAACCCTGATCTTTAATCCTAGCCATCGAAAAGAAATCCCTAGTCTCACTCTTGCGTGTTATATCTTTTATAGAGTTAAAAACGTCAACTCGATTCATTGCCCCATCGCCCTGCGCCACACCACAATTGTGCATGACACCAATTGATTTGTGTTCATTCCCTCGCACACACACATGTCCCGGCATGAAAATAAATGTGACTACTTTCAACCTCACCTTTCTCAATCCAGTGTTCGCGAATGAGACCCACATGTACCTTCCTAATCATTTCCTAAGATTTGGGTAATTAGGTATTAAATGTGGTACAAGAAAAAATGTATGCCTACTGAGCAGAATGAAGAGAGTGATTAGCCAGCAAGCCATGGGAACCATCAGTATACACACTCTTCACCAACTGCTAGGGAAGACTTGAGTACCTATGGGTATGCCCGGAGCGCAGTGATATTGGTTCATAACAAAAGACACTAACCTCGATCATTGACACAATGTCCTAAACAATTGATACACTGCTCTAGAATCATTGACACTGTCTCAGATAACAGATACAGTGTGACAGATCATTGACCGCCTGTGTGTTGCCGGGGCCCGAAAGGGGAGCAAAGAATAGCAACACTGTTTACCTTCCATGCATGTCATAAAAGGCGACTAAGGAGGTTATGGGATGAAGTTGGCTGTCCCTTCCCATATAGGGTCAGTGACCCGAAGCCATGCTGAAGTCGGATGTGTCGGCTGAAAGGCGCAGATATCGCAGCAATGCTGTAAACCATGACACAACGCATTCCGTTCTCCGGACTACATCCTGATAATCTGCAGGAGTTTGAGAACGAATGCAGAAGAAGATCACTGACATTAAGTTCTAGATATTTTACAATGTCCTCAATATGGGTAATTTTTCTTTTAGGTCTTCACTGCGCTATAAATAGCACACTGTCTACATTATCAACTACATGACATCATGGATTTCTGTGGAGCACCAATCTTCTTCTTCTTCAGCGTTCATTCTCAAATTCCCACTGGATTTCTCTTGTAACAGGACAATGGCCCTACAAGATTTCCAGTTGGATGTCGTCCAGAGAATGGAAATGCGTTGTGTTGCCGTTTTATTTGCGCCAATGGCCCAACACATCCGTCTTCGGTTGGAACACCAATCAAATTTATGGATGCCATGACATCACATCTCCCGATGCAGATGCGAATTCTTAGAAAACTTAATATACGTAGGTTAAATAACACAAGTGCTGCACATGCTAATCTTACCCTAACTCTAAATACTAATTCTAACCCTACACATAGTTCCATCACACGCTGCACATGCCCAATCACACTGAAAAGGTTAGGTAATACCACTCAGTAGAGTGAAGCTAGAACAAAGGTCACAGTGAAGACCCGCCCGTGTGTTGCCGGGGCCCGAAAGGGGAGCAAAGAATAGCAACACTGTTTACCTTCCACGCATGTCGTAAAAGGCGACTAAGGAGGTTATGGGATGGAGTTGGCTGTCCCATCCCATATAGGGTCAGTGACCCAAAGCTATGCTGAAGTCTGATGTGTCAGGCCAAAAGGCGCAGATATTGCAGCAGTGCTGTAAACCATGACACAACGCATACCGTTCTCCGGACTACATCCTGCTAATCTGCAGGAGTTTGAAAACGAACGCAGAAGAAGATAGTGAAGACCCAAAAGAAAAATGATCCCTCAATATTTGATATGTCCTAGATTATTCATACAGAGAATTGATATGCTGTCCTATATCACTGACAATGTCCTGGTTATTTGACACCTCTCAACTTCCAGAAGGATCATTCTGTACTTCAGCCCAAAATTATCTTAAAATTATGTATTTTTACCCAAAATTCAATCCATATTTTGTAGAAAGAGTACTTTGCTAAAGGTCAGTATGGATTTATTGAAACAAATCTCAGTATGTTTTGTACAAAAACAGAAAATCAGTACTAGTTGATAAGTATATATATATAATGTCCTACATTATTAATACAATGTCCTAGACAGTTGACACAATATCTAGATACACCATGTCCTAAACAATTCTTCACAATACAATTAGCCTACAGTTTATATTATCTGTTCTAGATAGTTGACACAACAAAGTCAATGTCCTCTAAGTTCATGATAACGAACACACAATGTCATTGACAGTTCTTAAAAAAGTTGACACCACTCCAAATACAAAATACTTGACACAACATAATGTTCTTGAACGTTGATTTACTCTATGTCCATGATGACTAACACAATGCAATAATTACACAAGTAAAGCTCACTAACAGTGGAACACCATGTATGAAATAGACATAGTTGACCCAAGTCCAAATCTCTGCATGCTGTCTCCTTGAAAACTGCCAAGGGGCATGTTTTGGCCTTTAAAATCCAAGGGCTCAGTGGACGACAAATTGTCATGTTGTAGAGCTAATACACTTGTTGCTTGGTGACAGATAAGTAAGCTGTCACAGACTAGGGAAGCTCATCTGAATGCAGAAAATGTATGTGCTAGACCAAAAGACACAAATAACACAGCCCTGTTGTAAAACTAGCAGCACAACATAATTCACTTTCCCTGACAAACCATGAATATTTGTGATGACTATTTGAGAGCTAATGCACAAGAAGATAACAAAATGCTGCTGAATCCTTCAAAGTTGACATAACACTATGTCCCTATGTTCTAGGGGCTGTCTATAAATTACGTCAACACCTAGGGAGAGGAGAGAATCTGATCCTGACATGAGATGTTGACAAGGGAGAGTGGAGGTTGACAAAAGTGACATCAACAAAATGGTTTTTTAATACATCAATTAACTGTTGCGATCTATCTCAAAATGTCCCCTAAAAACTTCACAAAATCACACAAAAATGTCTTGGATACTATCTATTCTATCTCAACATGTCTCATAGACATTACAAACAAAAAAATGTCCTCTGAAATATTGGATAAAATGAGCTATTTTTGAAGTATAAGCTGATATTAAAAAATTACTGCTTCATTCAACAAAGCAAACGCTTCATGCTCCTTCTGTGGTGCCATCTTTTCTAGAAAATGATAGCGCTCTGTGACGATAGCATCATCCTCTGTGGGAGCTAAAAGCTGGATTGTGCCTGAAAACATAATAGTGTGTATCAGACACCAGTACCAAAATATTGAAGAGATTAATTGGTCATATAATAGCAGATTGACAATTTTAAGGGAGATTTGGTGTATTATTGAGAAAATTTAATAGGAGATTAGTTGTGTGATAGGAGATAGTGTCCTCCAGGACACTAGTTATACGTCCTCTGTCCTCCAGTTGTATGATAGGAGACTAACAATATTATGGGAGATTAGTTGTATGATAGGAGACTTGTTGTTCGTCCATCATAAATGATTATGACCATTTGTTACATCCACTTTTGAAAATATAATTGGTTGGTTGGTTGCTGATCCAGCGGTCCATGGGCTCATGCCCTTTGACCTAATGCCATTAGATGGCATACCTAATGCCATTAGATGGCATTATATTGCTGGGATGTCTGTGGATTTTCGGCCCACCCCGGGACAGAGCCAGAGAATAACTATCACACCTCCAGGAAGGTAGGTTTCAATCTATGCACTGCGCCTAGCCACTGTAGCCAAGATAGGGTTCACTATGCTCATTCCCAGCCACCAATTGACTCATCTTTTTGTTTGTTTCGTTTCCACATATATTTACGTTTTTATGTACTTTCTGACCTTCCGGCATATCATTTCCATATTTACGGTTGGATGTTGTGATAATTTTTCTATTCGTCTTTTAATGTTTTGTTTGTGTCTTGATAAAGACCTTTTGGTTGAAACGTTGAATGTGATTTGTGTATTGTAATTTTTATGATTTCTTGTGTGCTCATCATTGCCATTCATTACCCACTAGTTTTAGCTATAGTCTGTCGCGTCCCATTGAGACGAAATATAAACCTGTGTTTTACGTAAGTCTAATTGTTGTTACATTTCACGCAGTTACCTTGTATTGATTGTCAAACAATGTTAGGAAAGTCTGTAATAAGAGACAGAAAATAAGCTTCTTATACTTTCTATTGGTCTTATTCATGTAAGTCCTATTCATTCCCAGTCCTTATTTCTCAAGTTCTCAAATCATCATCATCAAGTGCTGACTCCGCAACAAAGGTTGGCTGCAACAGACCTCCAACATTCCCTGTCTCTTGTTTTGGTGGTGCACTCTGCTAGACTGTAACCTGTCCATCTTGTGATATATCTCAGGTTGTTTATTATTTTCCCATTGATCTTGATTCCTGATATTCCTTCTATATGTTTAAAGATATTCTCTGTGTATATATTAAATGGACAGGGTGATAAAATTACTGTTGTCTGTTTAGTTTCTCATTGGTGATCCACACTAACTTAAACCTACTAGCCTATGCAGGCTTCTATTAAGAACATCTACACTTTTCTATTTGTCAATTTGTGTGATAATGACATAACATACTCAACATGTTCATCAGCTAGATAAACTGCAGAGATTAAACATTTTCTGTACAAATATTCTTAAATATGTATTTGATTTACTTTCCTTTGATTCGAAATATTATTTCGAATTGTAAAGAAGTTTCATTTTGTTGTTTCCAATTGTGATATCCTTGTGTGTTAACTCACCCACTCTTTCTCTCTGCCGCCATCAAGAAGGTATGTGCACAATTCTATCTGCTGTAATGTTTATTTAATCTAGTATAATCTGTTGCTCATCATTGAGTTTGTGATATTTAAAATATATCTCAGCAGTTTGCCATTGCTCTTTGAATAGGTTCTACTGCCAACGATGGATGTGTTAGGCCATTGGCACAAATAAAACGACGACCCAACGTATTTCCATACTCTGGACTAAACAATAATAATAAGACCCATAACCCATCAGGGTGCCACACTGAATCATCATCAAGTGCGGTCCCTGCAACAAAGGATATCCCCTGTCTCTTGCCTTGGTGGTGCGCTTTGCTAGACTGTAACTTATCCATCTTATGATGCTACTCTTTCACATGTATCTGTGCTTCCCTCTTGCTCGCCTCCCGTCGACTTGACTTAGGGTGATCTCCCTGATATAGTTCTTATCCAGCTTATACAGTATGTCTTGTGCTCAGGAAGTCACTGGTTCAAATCCAACTTGTGATGTTTTGTTTACAAAGATAATTTTTTCAGAGATCTCTGTGATTTATTGCTTGAAGTTACAGTCACATACTCTGTGAATTATTGCTTGAAGTTATGGAGTCACATACTCTGTCATTTATTGCTTGAAGTTATGGAGTCACATACTCGTGATTTATTGCTTGAAGTTAGTCACATATTCTGTGAATTATTGCTTGAAGTTACAGAGTCACATACTCTGTGAATTATTGCTTGAAGTTATGGAGTTACATACTCTATGTGGTACTTTCGTGTAGAGGGATGGAGTACATTATGAGAAAACCATGGTACAATAAGGTCAATCCACTATGGCTTGAACAATTTATTAGAAATCACAATATCACAAGCTATGCATTAAATATATGTACTCACAGTAACAAAATCACACTTACAAATCTCCTCTTTTCTATGTTAATAACCTAAATTCTAAGACTTTCCAGCAATGATATAATCTATGTAAAATCCCATCTACCAACACCCGGTTGGCAATGACATTTTCATGCTTTGCTGTCATATTCTGCCTATGTACCCAATGTTGTGTAGAGAGCATGTCACATTGAAGAAATCTGGTTTTCATTAACTCCCCTCATAACAAAACAAGTTGGAAAAAGTTTTTTTAAGAACTTACCCAAAAGAAGGACTGTTTCCAAAACCTATCAACAGAGAACACAAAATTAACAGTTTATTAATAATGATAATAAACATAATAAATTCCCCTAATTAGTAGTTAAATAATGAACTAAACATTACACTGCGGGACAAGATCATCATCAAACTCATAACCCCTTAGGGTAGTAGGGGTGTCGCTTTAGAAAGAACACAAAAATCCCATCATATCGACACAAATAAAATCCCGTCATATCAACACAAAAATCACATCACATCAACACAAAAGTTTCGACACCTCTCTATTCTGAATACCTTGTTTGAGTCTGGAGAAACCTAACCCTGTGTCCAGTCTTCTATAATATCAATTAATACTTTCCTTTCTCCCCCTTTTCTTTCTATCTCCAACAGTCCCATGCAGGACAATCATGGAAAGTGCATCATGCTTCATCACGCAAGCAAGTTTGTAATATTTAATGAGATATTCGTATTGACTTGCAATATTGACCACTTATTTTATACATTGAATTTATGTTCTGTATAACTGACAAGAAATACTTGTCTGTAAAATATTTTTTTAAAAGCCTATATAATTCTCTCCATTTCTTCTGTAATTGGTGTTGACTATTTAATTATGACACTGACAACATTTGTTTGCTTAGTGGTACCCGTCTCTTTGTCTAAGTTTACGTTAATATATTGGCTCTTCTTCTGCATTCATTCTCAAACTCCTGCAAAGATGAAATAACTAAACTGTCTGTGGATATCTGGCAAGGTGGATAGTATTTATTGCTGTAAAGATTAGCAGGATGTAGTCCGGAAAACAGAATCTATTTTGTCAAGGTTAACAGTTTAACTGTGATAGATATGCTTTTTGGTCTGACACATCCAACTTCAGCAGGGCTTCTGGATCACTTCTGGAAAGAGAACAAGCGCAGACCAAGACTATGATGGACACATAACACCTTGCACAAAAATGAGAAGCTTACAGAGTGGCAGTGAGGCCAACAATCTGTAAAAGACAGGTCATATAGATATGTAACCTTGTGAACACATATCTTCTTCTTCAGCGTTCATTCTCAAATTCCCACTGGATTTCTCTTGTAACAGGACAATGATCCTACAAGATTTCCAGTCGGATGTAGTCCAGAGAATGGAAATGCGTTGTGTTGCCGTTTTATTTGCGCCAATGGCCCAACACATCCGTCTTCAGCGGGAACACATATTAAAACTGTGAGTACTTCAGAGTATGGGTCAAGAGGAAATACAAACATTACCTAAAAAATGTAGTGCTGAAAGTATGTTACAATAAAATATGTAATAAGTGTTACATCAAAAGATGTTGCAAATGTCATCAAAAGATGTAGATAAGTGTTACATCAAAAGATGTAGTAGAGTTACATCAAAAGATGTAGTAGAGTTACATCAAAAGATGTAGATAGGTGTTACATCAATAGATGTAACTTAGTTAACTAAATGAAAATCTATGATAACCTGATTATTAGGGTAAAAGAAGAAAATATAAAACTGCCGTTTCATTGTTGTAACAGTATTCTTGTGACATCAACAACATTGTTGTAACAGTATTCTTGTGACATCAACAACATTGTTGTAACAGTATTCTTGTTACATCAACAACATTGTTGTAACAGTATTCTTGTTACATCAACAACATATTTAATGTTGAGTTTGTTTTTTTTAAATTAAAATTTTCTTTAGTGTGGGGGTCCTGCCAGGGGAATTTAGAAAAGAAACTTGCATTTAGGGATTACATGAAAATAAATTAATTTCTGTATCCTGTTAGCAAAAAAATATTTGGCACATGGTCTATCCACAAAATATCTGAAGCTAGGGGTCTACCATTTTAACATACCTTGTGGTGTCTGGTCACCACCAAAACTGGGTCCTGGTGCTGCTTGTCCAAACACAGACCCACCACCAAATGTGTTTTGAGTGGATCCAAAGCCTGTTCCAAAAGCAGATGATGGTGTCTGTGGGGATGCTCCAAAACTGCTTCCTCCAGCTCCACCAAAGGCTGAAGCACCAGGTGAGGACTGTGCAAGCTGGCCAAAGGTTGGAGCTGCAGCATTGGCAAATCTGGTAACAAAGAGAGACATGTTTTCTCAAATTCTGTTTCTCATCAACTGGTTTTGCTATTACCAACACATATAAGTTCTCTTGGTTACACACCACACCTCATTTACGTGTTCAATGAAGCGCAGTTACTCAGCCCTCATTTCTCACTTACTGAAGCCTCACTGAACTCTAACATCAACTATTGAAGTTCACCCACTGAAACTTTATTATTCTTATTGAAGGTATGTATCCCCCCTCCTCACCCATGACTCATATCTCTAGCACTCACCTACTGAATTCTTGTTACTCATCAACTACAGCCTCCTTACCGACAAACTTAAGATTCTTTACTTACCCACTGAAGCTTCTTTACCCACTCACTGAAACACCCTACCAACTTAATTTCTCTTCACAATTGTAGCCAAAACCCCCCTTTCCAATCACTGAATTCAATGTACTCATCCACTGTAGGAATTCCAAAACACACACTCTAACTCCTTCACCCACTCACCTGAAGCCCACTTTCCCACTAATTGAATCCCCTTACCCACTGAAGCCTCCTCCTGTGCTTGCTCCAAAAGAAGATGTAGATCCTGCTGGACTAGAGAAAGCAGGGGTGGCACCAAATGTAGGGCTACTGCCAAAAGCAGGAGCTGAGCCAAAACCACCTAACTTATTACCAAAGACTGATGAACCCCCAAAGCTGGCAGCCGCACCGAATGCTGAAGTTCCGAATCCTAAAAACAGAAAACAATAATTAGCGGTTACAAATACAGTAGAATCCATTTATAGCGCATCTTTATGCAACAAAAGTCCATATTTAACAACATTTTTCACGATCTCCAATTATATTTATTCTTTATTGTTTGTATTGTGTATAGTAAATTTCTGTTATTAAATATATATTTTTTCGGTCTTATAACCAAGTTGTTATAACGGGATTTGACTGTATAATAATTGAAGAACATCCTGTATAGAACAGCACTATTCTTCTTCTTCCGTGTTCATTCTCAAACTCCTGCTGGATCTCTGTTATAGCAGGACCATGATCCATTATAGATTTCCAGCAAGATGTAGTCCAGAGAACGGAAATTCATTGTGCCGTCGTTCTATTTGCGCCAATGGCCTGACACATCCATCTTCGCCGAGGAACATTACTATTCAGAAACTGTATTTTGTAGGTGCCACCAATACATAAAATTGCATTGTCAGTGCAATGTGGATGGTCAATTTTCAAACTATAACCCAGTTCAACCGAGATATGATTGTCTTGCCATCTGGATTTAGTCAAGAGAATAGAACATATTGCAATATAATTTGCAATTCTGCTGTAGTATCTGCACCTTTTGACCTTTCTCCACATTTGACCTCAGCATGATTTTAGAATCACATTGAGCTATGGGATATAATCCATATCCGGAAAATAAGTGATATCCACGACCACCAATTTTGAGGAGTTTTTTTAACATGTGATATCTGAATCTGTTGTGACCAGTTCATGATTATAAATGGAATCAATGTGCAACAGAGGAAAGGATATGAAGATGAGATACACCAGTGTGTATTCAAAAGAGGAGTAAAGAATATCAACATTATTACCCATCCATGCATATCATATGAGGTGACTAAAGAAGTATGGATGTTCCATCCAATAAAATGCCATATTGACCACACAAAAAAACATACTGAAGTCAAATTTATAGTTCAAAGGAGCATCTATCACAGCCAAGCTGTGAATCATGACACAACACATTCTGTTATTCGAACTAGATCCTGATAACCAGCCAGAGTAGCTGAACAAAAGCAGAATAGATAAGGGTGAAGTAGCTTACCCCCACTTGTCTGTTGGTTGGTAGTCACACCAAAACCAGAACTAGATACTCCTCCTCCAGCTGCAGAAAAACCTCCTGTGTTGGCAGTAAAGGGAGTAGATGATCCTACCCCACCAAAACTGCTGGTTCCACTACTACCAAATAAATCTAAGATCAACAAAAAATTAAAACAATCATTGACTGTTGGGACAACATATTGTAGTAGATGATATTAGCTCAGATTTAATTGCTAAATAATTGTAAGATTTACATACAAATATAATTGGTCATGGCTGGTTGACGAGAATATCATCTTGCCACATGTTTTTAACTGCAAACAGGCTAGAAATTAAAAAAAAAAATGCTTTGTCACAAAAACTATGTGATAGATTAACAACATACTGCTAGTTTAGATTTTATTGAAAAAAAAATGTTTCTATAAAAATTCTACAAATTGTTTAGTCAGAACTAAGTATGGTAAACATCACAGCATGTTGCAAGTTTGGATTTAATTGCCAAATCAGCAGATTTTTCACAGTTGTTGAATTCCATA
This sequence comes from Meghimatium bilineatum, assembly GCA_034231615.1. Classification (NCBI taxonomy): domain Eukaryota; kingdom Metazoa; phylum Mollusca; class Gastropoda; order Stylommatophora; family Philomycidae; genus Meghimatium; species Meghimatium bilineatum. Next base: position 9,904,843 of record CM067321.1, read on the forward strand.
TAAATACCACTTCCATATCATCAAACCATAATCTCTCAGGATCCTAGGGGGTGCCACTTTAGCAACATCAACACACAAATTCCATCTCTCTCTGTACTCAGTTTGAGTGTGGAGATACTGCCCCATCTTTAATATTATAAATCTATACTTTGTCATTCTATGAAATGGAGTACTATCAATGCATATACAAATTTGAGTGCTAAGATGTCTTCTTCATCTTCTTTGTTCTTTAGTCAGATATCAGGTTACAGTGGCAATAGCTTCAGTCAGATATCAGGTTACAGTGGCAATAGCTTCAGTCAGATATCAGGTTACAGTGCCAATAGTTTCAGTCAGATATCAGGTTACAGTGCCAATAGCTTCAGTCAGATATCAGGTTACAGTTCCAATAGCTTCAGTCAGATATCAGGTTACAGTTCCAATAGCTTCAGTCAGATGTCAGGTTACAGTGCCAATAGCTTCAATGAATTGTGTAATTCATTTCAGGTCATCCATCCATGGAACCTCTCAGGTTTGGAAGTTGTGCAGTGGGTGATACTTTCTCCTCTCATCTTGGTAGAGTTGACATACATGAAGAATGTGTTCTGCAGTCTCTGGATTCAGTCCACAGTTGCATGCACAGGACTGTGTCACCAATTTTGAGCTTTTTGAACACGTGACCTCTCAGCTTGTCTGAAAAAAGGTTTTTTCCTTGCGTGACATTTGTTGGAAGTGGTTATTTTGTTCCTACAGTTGGATTACCTGCCTCCACTTTTTCTTATATTCTGCTTTTATCAGTCTTACATTCATAGTATGTAATATCACTTTCTATTTGTTTTAGTGATTCCCCCCTTCCCTTATGAAATCAGTTTTTCATTTCCAAGTATGTCCCAGTGACCATGGATCCACTGCAGCACTGTTTCTTGGTTGGCACTGTTGATTTATAGTAAGCAGGACATGAGTTCATTCGTGCTCTGTTATTTGGATATTTCAATGCCTGCAATACTGACTTTGCATCAATTAAAAAAAAAATACATGTCTGTTATGGCTTGGCAAGCAATTTATATGCATTTTGTTTGCTTCTGATATGGCTTCCATTTCTGCTTTGAAGTTTATGGAATTCATGCTCATTCATGTTTTAAGAGTTTCTTTCTGCTGTGCTTCATTTCAAGGTTCTAAGATGTATCAAACCAATTCTTCTTTATAAATGTGAAGCATGGGCAGTAAACAATTGAGCTCAAAGTGAGCTGGAGATACTCATAGTGGTTTTGGAGAAGAATGAAAATTTCATGGACAGCCAAGAAAATTAATTTAGAAGTCCTTAGAGATGTTGGAGTAAATTGACAAATTACAGCAAATATTATAAGCAGATAGTCAAGATTTTTAGGGCATGTGATGAGAAAAGCAAAACTTGAACATTTAGTAACAACAGAAAAGATCAATGAGAAAAGAGATAGAGAAGACAAAGAGAAAAGTAGCTGGATGGGTTGTCACTGTGGCATGAGAGAAAGTCACTAGATGAATTTATTAAACAAAACAAAGAGACAAAAAGTTGTGGCTAAACATAATTGCCTATGCCATTTGGCAAGGCACTTGATTTTTTAATTCCTTTTGTCTTCTTCTTGATATATGCCTCTACTGTTCTGTTACATAATCCTTGGTTTCTATTTCTTATAACTAAACATGATTGTGCCTTTTCTCTTTAAATACAATGAGATGTGGCATTGTATTGACAGTATTGTGTTTATTTCTAGTTAATTTTTGTTTCTTAATAATGGTCCCTATTGGGCCATAACATGGAAGAAGTCCTTGTTCCTTTGTTATTTTGCTCTTTCTCAGTTATATTAGTAATCAGTGACAATAATATATTATCACAGGTGTTATCATTGTTTATCATACAGGTGTTATCATACTTTATCATAGATGTTCTCATTCCTTGGTCATCTTACAGCTGCTTATTCCTTCTGAAGACTTGGCTGATAAATTCGATCACACGACCAGTATATCCTTCTGAATACTTCTAGATAGCAGTTCCTGATCCCTTAATAACCAATACTGTCAGCCTGTATTTTTACGTAACAAGTTTAAATGAAAAATAGGAAATCTTTGAGTAATCAAGAGAAAAATTGGAAGACAAAAAACAAAATTTGAACCGGAAACATCTAATAGCCACCAACTGCTGGAAGTGTGAAACAAAGCACTTTTACACTTTTTGTGTTGTTGGAAGTGGTTATTTTGTTCCTACAGTTTGATGCACCTGCCTCCACTTTTTCTTATATTCTGCTTTTATCAGCCTTGCATTCATAGTATGTAATATCACTTTCTATTTGTTTTAGTGATCCCCCCTTCCCTTATGAAATCAGTTTTTCTTTTCCAAGTATGTTGTTGAGCTATGTATGATGTCAGTGAGCTGTAACCACTAACATAATATTTTTTCCAAAACACATTTCTTCTTCTTCTGCCGACCCCCTACCAGGCGCATCCACAGGTGGTGGATGGTGGAGGGCACTCCATATATGTCCATATAAGGAGTGCTTGCTGCAATTAAGCAGCCGCAGACCAAACCGGTGTTGCTGCCTACCAGGACGGGATATCAGTCGATGCTGATATCCCCATAGAACAACCCCATGTGTCCAGTGACGGGCAGCTTCAAGCGAGTATGAGCCGCTATAAGCTCATGCTGCTGGAATGGAGTTATTAACTTCGTCAGGAGCGTGCTAGGGGAGGGGGGTTTTTTAATTTAATTTTTTTTTAAATTGCTGCCTTGCAATCACCATCGGAAGATGGAAAATCTAGGGAGACAACCCAGACAGAAAAATCACAACCCAGCCTGCCGAAGACGGAGTGTGTTAGCCAGCGATGGTGCAGATACTGGGATAAATTAGGACACACACGCTTTTACAGAAATATGGTCAAAACACATTTAATCTACATACTGTTATTCTGGCCAGATGAGCTTCCAAACACTTGTGGGGTACCAAACACATTCAACTTGGCTTTCTCTTCTGACGGTTTGCCTCCTAGTCCACCAAATCCAAACTGAGGTCCAGACAGAGAGCTAAAAACAAAAATATACAAAAAAATTATAATCAGCAAGCACTGCTCCTTCTGACCATGCACCAGATATGCTTGTAGAGTGGTGACAATTCACCAGACAAGCTGGTAGAGTGGTGAACATGTACTAAACATGCTGGTGGATATAGTGTGGAGAAGCATGTCACAATAAAACACAAGTATAATGTAACTAAAAATAATGCTTCAAGGACTACTTGAAGACATTTCTGAAGCACTACAGGATTGACGCAAGCTCTTGGGAAACCACAGCTCGTGATCGTCCAGCCTGGAACTGTCGGTTGGTTGGTTGGTTACTGATCCAGCAGTCCATGGGCTCATGCCCTTTGAATGCTGGGAAGTCTGTGAATTTTCGGTCCACCCTGGGACAGAGCCATAGAATAACTATCACACCTCCAGGAAGGTAGGTTTCAACCTATACACTGCTCCCAGCCACTGTAGCCAAGATAGGGTTCACTGTGCTCATTCCCCGCCACCAATTGACTACTGGTTATGCCAAACTTCTCTATTGCTCCAGGGATGCAACCAAATGTTCAAGTCAAAAGGATTGTCACGTCCTGAGTCACTGTGCCTCTATGATGGGTCTCAGCCATAGAAAAAAAAGGTCTGTCAGTTTCCTCCTTGCCAGTGCTGCACAGTACTTCTCTGGCTCCCTCCCAACCACAGAGGGTGCATACATATATATTCAAGTAAACATGAAATAAATTTCAACAACAAAACAAAAGCATAATTGTATAGATGACGTGCCATGAAATTTATATAAGAAGGTAACCTCAATATAACGGCATGTCATCCACTAAGGTATTCTGTTGCATAGTTGGTTTGTCTAGTGAGCCATTGGTGAGACCCATAGATGCAACCACATGTGTGCCTGGAACTGTCAGATCACAACAGTTAATAAATTATTCAGAACAGGGATTTCAGAGCCCAGATTGGACTCATCACCCATCTGATGTCTGATAAACAACCAAACCAAAATTTGTTTTGACACGTCGCTGAATTCTCTTGTACAATAAAACACAAGTATAACATAACTAAAATAACCCCACACATTGCTGGATTCTTTACTTTATTCATTTGCAAACTTCTACTAATTAGGAGGAAGGTGGAAGATAACGTGCTGTGTCATGGCTTGCCTGTGATACCTGCGCTTTTCTGTCTGATACATCTGACTTCAGAGTGGCTTTTGGGTCATTTCAACATTCTATGTGATAGGACAGAAAAACCCCACCCAGAAAACCACCTATTATATGAATGACAGGTCCCAGTGGTGCGATTTTTTGCTCCCCTTTTGAGCACTGACGACATATAGATGCTTACAATCCTGAATTATTTACCTCCGCACAAGTTTTACTATCTTGCTTTATTTTCTATATATTTTGAAGAAAATGGAGGGCACATCAATTTACAATCGTCTAAGTTACAACATACACAAAATAAAGAGTGAACATGAAGAAACATGCATCCATCATCATCAGGTAGCATGCTGACTGGTGCAGTCGGTCATGAGGATCTCCCCAACTCTACTTCTGCGTTCAGAAATCTTTTGGTCTTGCTAGATCTTCAGGCCAGTCGTCAGGATGAACCTACCAGTCTTCTCCAGGTCAGAGGGGTTGCCACAAAGTTTTTGCCAAAGTTCAGTCCATTGTGGCCACGTCTTGTCTCGCAGTTCTTTGTAATCTGGACCGTCTTTGGGTATACATTCAGGGATCTGTATGCCTGTTCCACAAGATCCAACTCTATATTTCCAGTTTCTTTTTTCACAATCATTGTTGACTCTTTGTCATGTCATATGTCAGACTATCTAAAAAATGTTTTATGTTGTTATCCTCAATCTCTCTTCCCTTCTATCTTTCCCACTGTAACTACATTCACCAGGCCTTCCTATCTCGAAATGTGTTCCAAAAAATATAGATTTTCTTTCAGATATAATTAATTAACCCAGTCTCGTATTTGACTCTTTCAGTGTCTCCTCGTTAATTTTTATAACTTTTCATGGTCTTCTTAGTTTTCCACTATCCTGTTTATTTGTCAAAGACTCACATCCATGTTAGCATCAGTGTTATGTAGCCCTGTCCAACACTCAAATCCATGTCAGAATCAGTGTTCCGTAGGCCTGTCCAAGACTCACATCCATGTTAGAATCAGTGTTCCGTAGGCCTGTCCAAGACTCACATCCATGTTAGAATCAGTGTTACGTAGCTCTGTCCAAGACTCACATCCATGTTAGAATCAGTGTAGCTCTGAAGAACTCTCTGCCTTACCTCTTATGACATGGACATATTACACCATATATTCTTCATTTTTATGAAAGCTGTCTTTGCCTGCCCTATTCTGCTTCTTATCTGTTGACTTCTTCCATCTGATGTCATCATTGTTCCTAAATACTTGAATTGGTGGACCTGTTTGAGCACTGAGTTATTCATTCTGATCTTGTAAGCTGGAGGTGGGTGGGTGTGTGTTTCTGGGACTGTATCTCATTCTATTTGTTTTCATTTCTTAAAAAAAAAGGAGATGGGGATGGTGAAACCATCTCTTTGTATTTTACTTTAATTTTGTGTGTTTATTTCATTTATTTGTTTCTTGATAATGGTCCCTTTTGACTGTAACATGCGCCTGTGTTGCCCGGGCCCGAAAGGGGAGCAAAGAATAGCAACACTGTTTACCTTCCACACATGTCGTAAAAAGCGACTAAGGAGGTTATGGGATGGAGTTGGCTGTCCCATTCCGTATAGGGCCAGTGACCCAAAGCCATGCTGAAGTTGGATGTGTCAGGCCAAAAGGCGCAGATATCGCAGCAGTGCTGTAAACCATGACAACACATTCCGTTCTCCGGACTACATCCTGCTAATCTGCAGGAGTTTGAGAACGAACGCAGAAGACTGTAACATGGAAAAAGTTATTGTCCTTTTGTTTTTTTTGTTATTTACTTTTTACATTAGTTTTCTCATTTGTTAGTTATTAGTTACACCAGTAACAGTAGTGCATTATCCTAGTTATCCCTAAGCTGGTCCTAGTTATCCCTAAGCTGGTCCTAGTTATCCCTAAGCTGGTCCTAGTTATCCCTAAGCTGGTCCTAGTTATCCCTAAGCTGGTCCTAGTTATCCCTAAGCTGGTCCTAGTTATCCCTAAGCTGGTCCTAGTTATCCCTAAGCTGGTCCTAGTTATCCCTAAGCTGGTCCTAGTTATCCCTAAGCTGGTCCTAGTTATCCCTAAGCTGGTCCTAGTTATCCCTAAGCTGGTCCTAGTTATCCCTAAGCTGGTCCTAGTTATCCCTAAGCTGGTCCTAGTTATCCCTAAGCTGGTCCTAGTTATCCCTAAGCTGGTCCTAGTTATCCCTAAGCTGGTCCTAGTTATCCCTAAGCTGGTCCTAGTTATCCCTAAGCTGGTCCTAGTTATCCCTAAGCTGGTCCTAGTTATCCCTAAGCTGGTCCTAGTTATCCCTAAGCTGGTCCTAGTTATCCCTAAGCTGGTCCTAGTTATCCCTAAGCTGGTCCTAGTTATCCCTAAGCTGGTCCTAGTTATCCCTAAGCTGGTCCTAGTTATCCCTAAGCTGGTCCTAGTTATCCCTAAGCTGGTCCTAGTTATCCCTAAGCTGGTCCTAGTTATCCCTAAGCTGGTCCTAGTTATCCCTAAGCTGGTCCTAGTTATCCCTAAGCTGGTCCTAGTTATCCCTAAGCTGGTCCTAGTTATCCCTAAGCTGGTCCTAGTTATCCCTAAGCTGGTCCTAGTTATCCCTAAGCTGGTCCTAGTTATCCCTAAGCTGGTCCTAGTTATCCCTAAGCTGGTCCTAGTTATCCCTAAGCTGGTCCTAGTTATCCCTAAGCTGGTCCTAGTTATCCCTAAGCTGGTCCTAGTTATCCCTAAGCTGGTCCTAGTTATCCCTAAGCTGGTCCTAGTTATCCCTAAGCTGGTCCTAGTTATCCCTAAGCTGGTCCTAGTTATCCCTAAGCTGGTCCTAGTTATCCCTAAGCTGGTCCTAGTTATCCCTAAGCTGGTCCTAGTAATCCCTAAGCTGGTCCTAGTTATCCCTAAGCTGGTCCTAGTTATCCCTAAGCTGGTCCTAGTTATCCCTAAGCTGGTCCTAGTTATCCCTAAGCTGGTCCTAGTTATCCCTAAGCTGGGGGGAATTTTGTTTCTAAGAAAAGTTAAATGATCTAGTGTACCTGGATGATTGTGATCCAAATGCAGAAGCTTGTCCAAAAACTAATGAACCACCTCCGCCAGAGTTTGAAGTCTGGCCAAAACCAAAACCTGAGGCGGTGGTTGTCTGTCCAAATATGGGTCCTGACAGTGGAAAAAAATTGAATTAGTGATTTCAATGACTGGCACAATGATGAAATGTGGACACCATTTACAAATGAATGTTTATTACTTGAAGTTTTGTGTAATTAGTCAATGTTGGTTTATGTGGTCAAAGTTAGTGTTTTCTTGAAGTTGTATGTGTGTGGTCTTGGTTGGTGAACCAACATAGTTGGCACTAATTTGAAGTTGTAGTTATTTGATCTAAGTTGAAGTCTACTTAATACTGCAGATATTTGGTTTACGTTGAAGAAGATTTAATACTGCAGGTATTTGATTCAATTTGGAGATTACTTAATACTGCAGGTATTTGATTCAATTTGGAGATTACTTAATACTGCAGGTATTTGGGCCAAGTTGGAGATTACTTAATACTGCAGGTATTTGGTCCAAGTTGGAGGTTACTCAATATTGCAGGTATTTGGTCCAAGTTGGAGGTTACTCAATATTGCAGGTATGTGGTCCAAGTTGGAAGTTACTTAATACTGCAGGTATTTGGTCCAAGTTGGAAGTTACTTAATATTGCATGTATTTGGCCCAAGTTGGAGGTTACTTAATACTAAGGGTATTTGGTCCAAGTTGGAGGTTACTTAATACTGCAGTATTTGGTTCAAGTTGGAGGTTACTTAATACTGCAGTATTTGGTTTACGTTGAAGAAGATTTAATACTGCAGATATTTGACCTAAGTTAAAGAACACTTTATACTGAATTTACTTAAGTTGTAAATGTTTATCCAAAGCTGGTCTCACATCACAAATGTTGTATAATTCATGGATGTTTTGTTTCTTGGATGTTGTATGTTTCATTGGTGTACACATGACTGGTTTACACTGCACTTCATGGATGCTACAGAATGGTTTTTGTTAATTTAAAGGATATTGTATACTGTCTGAAAAAATGACTTCCAATAACAAAAATCAATATTTTCTCATCCGTGTAAGCTGGAAAACTTTTTTATGATTACCTCACATAAAAAGCATTCAATTTTTAGGAGCAGTGAAGAAAATAAACATAATTGTTTGATAATGTGCGAATAGCGCAGCTGCAGAATGTGATGAGAGGTAAAGCGAAAATGTCAGAGTTCACAGTGCAGTAGGAAGTTGCATGTATTGTTAATATATGAAGTTAAAGATGTATTGGCTTGCAGAATTAAAGTATTGGCAGAGAATCAGGCATGATCTCTGGTTCCCAGGAATTATATTCCAGCAAGATGGAGCACCTCCACACTACGTCAATGAAGTAAGAATCTACTCCACACTATATCAATGAAGTAAGAAACTACTCCACACTACGTCAATGAAGAAACTATTTCACACTACGTCAATGAAGAAACTATTCCACACTACATCAATGAAGTAAGAAACTACTCCACACTACATCAATGAAGTAAGAAACTACTCCACACTACATCAATGAAGTAAGAAACTACTCCACACTACATCAATGAAGTAAGAAACTACTCCACACTACATCAATGAAGTAAGAAACTACTCCACACTACATCAATGAAGTAAGAAACTACTACACACTATATCAATGAAGAAACTACTCCACTAGCCATGAGCCACTAAAACGTTCATGTTGAAATCAACTGAAACTTGGTGAGTTGCTACTGAAACTTGTGTTTGACTAACAAAAAATCAAAATCTGCTCAGCCTGTCACTAATAGTATAACAAACATTGACATGTGTTATTGATTCTGTCAGACACACTGAATATTCCATTTATGGTTACATATTGAATGGATATTGTATCTCTGTATGTACATTGTTAGCATCGCCACAAACAACTTTTTCTTTCAAGGGACACACATACCTTGCTGATTTGGAGTGCTTGAACTAAATGCAGATGTAGAAGATGATCCTGTCCCAAACAAGCCTGTGCCAGTAGATGCTACAGCTGGTGTGCTACTAGACCCAAACAAGCCACCAGTACTGCTACTACCAAATACACCAGTACCTGAGCCAGCAGGAGTTGATGATGTACTACCAAATACTGTCAGAGAGATTATATGAAATCAATAACATTAACAGACATGAAAATTGTAACGATGTCTTAACAGACATGAAATTGTAACAAAGTCTTAACAGACATGAAATTGTAAAAATGTCTCAACAGACACGAAATTGCAACGATGTCTTAACAGAAATGAAAATTATAACGATGTCTCAACAGACATGAAAATTATAACAATGTCTTAACAGACATGAAAATTATAACAATGTCTTAACAGACATGAAATTGTAACTATGGATCTGATTTCAATGAGTCACCTCAACAAACATTATAAATGAGCCTACCACAATATACTTAATTTAATCAACTCTACATCAATAAATACATAGGTAAAGAATATGGACAATATAAACATTTAAAAAACCCCCAAAAAACATGATAATTCACAAAGGCACAAAAGAACAGATGATAAACATAAAAATACATGGAGAGAAACTACGGAAAGTAGAACATTATCAATATCTTGGACACATAATCATAAATGATGGTAGATGTGAAACAGAAGTTAATAGGAGAATATGAATGGCTAAAAGTACTTTCAATGACAATGAGGAAAATATTAAATCTAAATAGATTACAAACAAGCTAATAATGAGAATTATAAAATGCTACATGTATTCTACATTAATGTATGGCTCAGAAACATGGACACTAAACAATTAGAAAACAGAAATGAGGCCTTTGAATCTTAATGAATCAATCAAGAGCCTTAAGAATCATGTTACCTGGAGCCACAGGAGAAGTTATCCCTGTAGCAAAGCCAAAAGTTGGAGTGGAGGAGTTAGTTGTGTTCGAAAATAATGTGGCCGGCTTAGTAGTGCTGGTGCCCCCAAATACTGATGAACCTCCGCTGCTAAATGGTGATGATGGTGCTGTTGTTGTTATTACACTACCACCGAACACTGACGTCGAAGATGTCCCACTACCACCAAATACTGAATTTGCTCCACCACTACCAAATACTGAAGATGAAGCTGTACCTGTGCCAAATACTGGTGTCGCTGCCGTCGCTAAACTAGAACCAAATAGAGGTGCGGTAGATGTTGTGCTTGATCCAAAAATAGATGATGATGCTGTTGTGGTAGCTTGAGAACCAAAGAGTGGTAATGGACCAGTTGAAGATGATGTTCCACCAAATACAGATGGTGTTGACGTGTCTCCTTTCACCGGTGAACTGCCAAAAACAGAAGTGGCTGTAGATGGAGAACTTCCACCTCCAAAGAAGGATGATGATGCCGGCTTAGGTGAATCACCAGATGATGCTTGTAGAGCAGTAGACCCAAACACAGGTGGCACAGCTGCAGCCTCTGATAGTAATGATGCAGAAGTGGTGACAGCTGCATCTTGTACTGATGGCACTCCCCATACACTGGTTACTACAGAAGGAACCTACGATATAAACAATAAATCTAATGAGTAAAAGTTATAGTAGTACTGTAGTAGAAGTGATAGAAATTATAGTAGTACTGTAGTAACAGTGATAGAAATTATAGTAGTACTGTAGTAGCAGTGATAGAAATTATAGTAGTACTGTAGTAGAAGTGATAGAAATTATAGTAGTACTGTAGTAGAAGTGATAGAAATTATAGTAGTACTGTAGTAGCAGTGATAGAAATTATAGTAGTACTGTAGTAACAGTGATAGAAATTATAGTAGTACTGTAGTAACAGTGATAGAAATTATAGTAGTACTGTAGTAGCAGTGATAGAAATTATAGTAGTACTGTAGTAGCAGTGATAGAAATTATAGTAGTACTGTAGTAGCAGTGATAGAAATTATAGTAGTACTGTAGTAGAAGTGATAGAAATTATAGTAGTACTGTAGTAGAAGTGATAGAAATTATAGTAGTACTGTAGTAGCAGTGATAGAAATTATAGTAGTACTGTAGTAGAAGTGATAGAAATTATAGTAGTACTGTAGTAACAGTGATAGAAATTATAGTAGTACTGTAGTAGCAGTGATAGAAATTATAGTAGTACTGTAGTAGCAGTGATAGAAATTATAGTAGTACTGGTGTAGAAGTGATAGAAATTATAGTAGTACTGTAGTAGAAGTGATAGAAATTATAGTAGTACTGTAGTAGAAGTGATAGAAATTATAGTAGTACTGTAGTAGCAGTGATAGAAATTATAGTAGTACTGTAGTAGCAGTGATAGAAATTATAGTAGTACTGTAGTAGCAGTGATAGAAATTATAGTAGTACTGTAGTAGCAGTGATAGAAATTATAGTAGTACTGTAGTAGCAGTGATAGAAATTATAGTAGTACTGTAGTAGCAGTGATAGAAATTATAGTAGTACTGTAGTAGCAGTGATAGAAATTATAGTAGTACTGTAGTAGCAGTGATAGAAATTATAGTAGTACTGTAGTAGCAGTGATAGAAATTATAGTAGTACTGTAGTAGCAGTGATAGAAATTATAGTAGTACTGTGTAGTAGCAGTGATAGAAATTATAGAAGTACTGTAGTAGCAGTGATAGAAATTGTAGTAGTACTGTAGTAGCAGTGATAGAAATTGTAGTACTGTAATAATCTTGTATAATGCAACATTAGTGTCTGTGCTTACATTTTTGTTCTTGAAAATATGTCTAATCTGTTCTAAGATCTGGTATGTTTTGTTGCATCTATTTTGTATCTCTTTACTATTTTTCCCTTCATTCGATACAATTCTTCCTAAGTGAACGCATTTACCTGTTTAAGGTGTTATCATCAATGGAGATAGTGATATTTCTTTCTTTCTTTGCTATTACTATTATTTCAGTCTTTTCCATATGTTGAACTTCATGTTGAATTTTTGACATGTTATGCTTTAAATTTGTCTTCTGATTTCACTATTAGTACTTGGTTGTCTGCGAAGAGTAGTTTGTTCAATTTGTCATTCATGTTATCTTCTTCATTAGTACTTGTTAGTTTATAGATGTGGTTGATATATGTTATAAAAAGTAGAGGGGATGAGACACACCCCTCGCGAACTCCTGATTGGATTTGGAACTTATTGGACACTCCTGTATTTGTTCTTACTTCACATTGGCTATTAGTATAAATGATCTTGCATATGTTGATTAAATGTTCTGGTACTCCGTATATTGATAGTGTTTTCCAAAGTTGTTGTCTGTCTACTCTGTGTAAGGCCTTTTCTTGGTCGATGAATGAAATGTATAATTCTTTGTTTTCTATGGCTTTCTATTAGTTGTTTAAATGTAAAAATAGCATCCGTACAGCTTTGTTCTTACGGAAACCCATTTTTGGGCGTTTTTAAGTTGTGGTTCAATGTAAGATTGTAATCGTTGTTCTAATATTTTGTTAAAAATTTTCCCTGTGTGGCTTAGTAAAGGTATCCCTCTGTATTTTGTGCAATCTCTCTTACTGCCTTTTTTCTCCCATATGGGATTGGTTGTCGCATTTCTCAAGTCTTCTGGTGTATCTAGTTTCTTCCATATTACATTGAAAAGTCTGTGTGGCCATTTTTCCCGCTCTCTGCTGCTGCTTTGATAAGTTCTGTTTGTATGTTATCAGAGCCTGGTAAATTTTTCATTAAAATTCAGCCTGTAATTTCAATTTGCGCTTAATTTGATATATATCAAAAGTCAACACACATCTCACACACATTTTTTAAGATGTTTGCAGTCAATTAAAAGGCCTCACTTATACATGATTAGTTGTATGATTAATCATACAAGTGGCATGATTTAGGTGGAAATTGCACTATTTTGCACTCTTGAACATAAGACTGTGTTTAAGGTTGTATTCGTAGTAATATCTGAAGTGATAAAATGTCTTTTATCTATACACAATAATTAGTAATGCCGACAAAGGATTTCATTATTGCATAAAAACTGGACATGATGCAAAAATATGAAGTATATATTTATTGGGCCTAATCAAATATAAAATCATATACAAAAATTGGGATTAATACGTTAGACGGTTAATCGGATAATTAAATTTGTTTTAGGGTAAAGCTATGTTTAATGAAATCTCATTTGTCCATAGTCATTGTTATGGAGTCTAGTGTAACCACAGTGTCAGCGTGTTTAAAACAGCATGCAATGTTTGAAATTTTAATTGACATTCTTTTGTATAAGGCCCAGGTGCCATTTACTGGCGGATAGAAAAGACTAATTCTTGACTACAAATGACCAGAACATTCAAACAGACAGACATTTTCAGATACAAATCTCACCTCAGTCAGTGTGTCACCAAGCTGGGTATCTATCACACTAGATTTGACTGCAGCCATCTCAGACTTTGGGCTAGATTGAGGAGTACTCATTACTGCTGGGGTTGCTGATGAGGAGGTTGCTGAAGAAGATGGTGCTGCTACGTTCCCAAAGACTGGAAGTGAATTAGGTGATGTGCTAGATCCAAAGCCTGAACAGGAATGATATTAAGAAAATTATAACATGGATTGCAGATTAGGAAAGATAATAGATTACAAGAACGAAACTGACTTAACTAATCACTGAAATTTGTACATTTTTGTTACTTATACCAAATGATTTAATCTGTCTGAAATTGTTAGTATGAACAGTGACATTAAACATCCTCTTATGTATGTTGTCTAAACTGCTGTCCATGTCAAAAATGTTTTAGCTATTATTGACCTTTCCTGTCAAAAACCAAAAATTCAGGGACACCCCTGTTTATGTTAAAGCAACCCCCCCCCCAACACAAAATTTATGTTCAGTAAAAGTATAACTAACATGATTTATGTCACATTTTTATAATTCCCCCCCCCCCCTCAAATTCAAACAATTTAATTCATGTATTAAAAAAAAGGTACTATTAACATCAAATTTTGCAAACACCTCTTCCCCCGTTGCCAAATGTGAAACTTTTTATTTTAATACCCCTTCCTCACTAATTCTTGACATAATTTAGGACAGCCTTAGTGGTTGGTCATTGTGAAGTGGAAGGAATGAGAAAATATCACAGTTGATACAAACCTGCGGAAGTGGAAGGAGTTGTCCCAAAGCTGAACTTGCTTCCATCAGTTGGTGACTTGCCTCCATCAGTTGGTGACTTGCTTCCATCAGTTGGTGACTTGCCTCCAAAAACACTAGTAACTGGAGATGTTGAGGTAGCCGGAGCAGTCGGACTACCAAATATGCTGGTGGTTGTTGGTTTGTTACCTATTCAAAGGAAAAGAAATGATCTATTAGTGATAATTTTGATATTTGCTTCATTAAGTAATATTAGTAGTCACCTATAAATATGGCTATGGTACCAAATATGCTGGTGGTTGTTGGTTTGTTACCTATTCAAAGGAAAAGAAATGATCTATTAGTGATAATTTTGATATTTGCTTCATTAAGTAATATTAGTAGTCACCTATAAATATGGCTATGGTACTGTAAACAGTTCTCTCATACGGCTCGCCTATTAATATGGCTATGGTACCAAATATGTTGGTGGTTGTTGGTTTGTTACCTATTCAAAGGAAAGAAATGATCTATTGGTGATAACTTTGATAAGTAATAAGTACTTCATTAAGTAATATTAGTAGTTTGTTACTGTACTGCTCCAGGGGAAGGTGAAGCGAGAATGTGGTCATTATGATTTCTGACATTGATTCACTATCGGCACTAGTCCATCTCTAATATTCATTTGTTCTCAAACTCCTTCAGGTTAACAGGATGCAGTCTGGAGAATGGAATGTGTCATGTCATGGTTCAATGCTTTTAGGTCTGACATATTTGACTGTGGCATCACTTGTGAGATATGAACTGTGGGATTTGCATACAAAATATCTAAAGGCCTCAATAGTGAACCATCAGACTAATCAAATGCAAAATCAAGACCCTACTAGATGGCACGCCGTCATAGTGAGGCTTTCTTCTCATGGAAGCCTCACAGCACTTCATATATAGCACTTTATAATGAGGCTTTTCTCTCGTTGAAGTCTTACAGCACTTCATGTATACAGTTTTTGATTTCTTCTTAGAAGAGAACTTCATCTAACAAACAAACAAACAAAAATCGCATGCAGTTGAAAGTTGCAATCTTGGTATAAAATAAAGCCCTGGAGAAACCCCATACAACAAAAAAGATACAAGAGCTCAATTGCTCGTAATTACTAGGGATCAAAAGAAACATAATTATTTGTTGGGATAGGCAACTTTTTCCCTAAAAATCCTCAGTCACCTCTTGCAATATGTATGGCACTCCCTCCCTCCCGCAAGAAAAATTCATACACAACTCTGATGGAACTGATTGACTTTTTTCCTGAGTTAAACTGGGGTCATTCTTCTTCTTGTGTGACAAGTTTCCTATGTTCAACAGTCTATATACAAGTAAATGGGTTGTTCCATGTATTCACTCATCGATGATATCCTGGTGTATAGACAGGGCAGAAATCGAGAAGAGTGCGTCGTGGAACTACAGAAGGAGCTGGACAGACTGACAAATTGGTGTCGAGATACGGGAGCAGTGGTTAATCCGTCTAAGGCATTCGTGACGTGGTTTTCCTTGAACAATCACATGGTAAAGACACCCATGCCACAAGTTTCGTTGTCCGGGAAAAGTTTAGAAAGAACTAGCACAATGAGATATCTGGGTGTGTTTTTTTGACAGAAGCCTGAGTTTCAGGGAACATGTTGACCACATTATCATAAGGGCAGGCAAAGGCTTAGCAGCAATGAAGGTTATGGCTGCTGTGCAGTGTGAGCAGAGGTTGTTATTTCTTTTGTACCAGGGTTTGGCTGTGGTAGAATATGCACTGGCAATTCTGACTCTTAGCCAAACTCAGATCGAAAGACTGGATAGAGTCCAGAATGCAGCAATGCGTATCATTCTGGGATGCACAAGAGACACATCGACAAGAGCTATGCGATACCTACTTGACTGCCCAACAGCTGAGCATAGATTACAGTATTGCCGTGCATGGGCGTACCTTCAAATACATGCAGATAAGGAACACCCGTTGCATTCCGAAATACAGAAAGTTAAAGGC
This sequence comes from Meghimatium bilineatum, assembly GCA_034231615.1. Taxonomy (NCBI): domain Eukaryota; kingdom Metazoa; phylum Mollusca; class Gastropoda; order Stylommatophora; family Philomycidae; genus Meghimatium; species Meghimatium bilineatum. The sequence continues at coordinate 9,921,163 of CM067321.1, forward strand.
AGCAGACTCAAGAGAGGAAGGTCATGGATGGGACGTGCTGAGGATGTAATACAAAGCGTGTGCAGATTACAGGATGTGGCAGCTGGTGCGGAATGGATTGGTCTACCCACAGATGTCGAAACTTGTTTGAGAGTAGTAATATCACTTAGCAGGGAATGCAGAGAATGGTGTCCCACAGCTGTGGAGAAAGAAGTGCAGGCTTTAATCAGTGAGAATACCAAAGAGGGGGATGTGATTATATACACTGATGGATCTGTAATTAGGCATGTTCGCAGTGCTTGGGCCTTTACAGCTCAGTGCGCAGGTAAAACGATCAAGGAGGAAAGTGGTGCCTTTGCGGTCACTAAGAGTAGTATGACCATGGAGACTATGGCGGTGACCAAGGCATTTGAGTGGCTACGCACACAGAAAGTAACGCAGGTCTGCATCTTGAGTGACTCTATGAGTATGATTAAGAAGGTACAAGTGGGTCTCGTTCGCGAACAGTGGATTGAGGCCTTGAGAAATGCGAGTTTGAAAGCGGTTACATTTATTTTCGTGCCAGGACATGTGGGCGTTCGAGGCAATGAAAGAGCGGGTCAACTGGCATCGTGTGCGATTGTGGCAAAGGGTGATGGGGCAATGGATCGCGCTGACGTTTTGAACTCCTTAAGAGATATAACACGCGAGAGTGAGACTAATGTGGATGATGATTCCTTTTCAATGGCTAGGATTAAAGATCAGGGATTGAGATGCGGTGTTGCTAGAGGTGAACATTTTGGAGGGCGCAGAAGAATGATGGTCAACCAGCATAGGACCGGTACTGTCAGCAGAAGTGTGATGGTGGATACACTCAAGGAGAGATCGGAGCAACTATGGATGTGTCCAGTTTGCAGTGATGATGATCCGACGACTAACTAACTAACTCATCAGTAATAAGAGGTCCCTGAAGTTGCCCCACAACTTTTTGTGCGACAAGCTTCCTATTTGTCTATTGTCATTTTCACTTGTGTCGTTAAGTGTCGGGTGGGGAGAATTTAGAGTTTTTTGTCTTTGGCCATTTAAGTTGCATTGGCCCTGGTAAGCCAGTGTCTATTTAATGTTTCTTTGATTGTATCTGCCCATCTAGTTCTTGGTCTTCCTCGTGTCTTATAGACTTGTCTTCTATTGATGTATGCGTGAAGGGGTGGTTGCCCAGGTTCCATTCTCATGACAAAGATTGCAGACATATCATTAACAAACCATTTGGTCTGCTGCTTCTCGATGTAGTCTTGACTTTAGATAGTCTTTACTTCTTTCCTGATATCTTCATTTCTCCGACGTTCTATCCTCGTGATATTTATAGCTTTTGTCAAACATCTCATTTTGCAAACTCTGATCTTTTTTGCTAGTGTCTTTGTCACGGGACATGTTTGACATTGGTAACACAGAGTTGGTATAAAAATACTGTTTCCTATACTCAGCACTCTATAGTAAGTAAGTTGCTCCATGAATTCAGTCGCCAGTAGGAGGTCCCTGTAATTGCCCCAAAACTTCAGTCGCCAGTAGGAGGTCCCTGTAATTGTCCCAAAACTTCTTGTGCGAAAAGTTTCATATGCTAAACAGTCTATATACAACAAGTAAGTGGATTGCTCTATGAATTCAGTCCTCAGTAGGAGGTCCTCACAGTTTCCCCACAGCTTCACTTTCAAATCTGTCTCTTAGGGTCAGGTATTATTCCTCACGTCGTCAAAGAGTGAACATGTCTGTCGAATGTTTTCTGGAGTTTAGGGATCCTTTTGCTATGGATAATTGGGTCAGTTTGGACAACCTTTGTTTTGTGGAGATGTACTTGTAGTCTACAGTTTCCTGTGTGGAATCTAAGATTGTAATTTGCTGTGATCTTTTCATTTTTAAGATGAGATCTTGTGGATCTTCTACCTGTTCTCCGACTCCATGTTATGTTTGTATTTTCTTTTGAAGAGAGTTTTTCCTTCCATCAGTGATACTCTGTGATGGAATTGTTTTTTGTGTGCCCCATCAGGACACGGACTAGGTGTCAGACATCACCAACAAGGTTACCCCCTTCAGGGATTGAACATTGGGGAACAGTTAAGTGAAAATAATTTGCATATATATTTGAATTATATACACCATATATCACCAGTGTGCTGAAAGGGAAGCTAAGAATGGCAACACTGTTTCTTGCCATGAAAAGTATCTGTCATGAGGTGATTAAGGAGGCCTGTACAGAGAAACATGTAATTAAGTTAAGTCCAGCTCTACAGAATATCTCCTCATCCAGTGACTTTCTAGAGAAAGTTGAGAACCCACTTTCTTATCTAAGCGGCTCTCACTCGGTTGATGATGCAACCACCAACACAAACAGTGATTCTATCAGATTCAGAGTATGTTACGAAAAATAGATAAGTTCATGATAAGAAAGGAATCTTCTCAAAATAGATAAGTTCATGATAAGAAAGGAATGGGTGATTCTTCTCAAAATAGATAAGTTCATGATAAGAAAGGAATGGGTGAATCTTCTCAAAATAGATAAGTTCATGATAAGAAAGGAATGGGTGAATCTTCTCAGCAACATCTTATGTATCATATGGGTCTACTGCCCAGTCCTTGCAGAAGTCAAAAGCAATGATACACCTGATGCATTAGTAGGCAATGGTATAGAGGAGAGGTCAGTGATAAGACAAGGCAGAGCGGAGTTAGTTAGGTCAGTTATGGAAACACTACAAAGTAATGAAGAGGAGGCTGAAAGAGACAATATTCATGTTCAGAAAATGACAGAAATTGGAGTGACCAAAGAAGAGGGGAGAAAGTGCCTTCTTTCTGGAAAGATCACAACAATGCACAACCAATAACTGAGCTTATACACTTGTAAATTGCTTATGGACCGGCAAGCAGAGAATTTATGAGAATGTCCCCATTGTTGTGATTATTGTTTGGTTTGTTATGAAGATGTTACCTAGTAGTATTGCATGATATCATGGATGCTGGTGCTCCTCTCTGCATGGAATCTCTGACTTCAGCACCAGTGATTGCCTAAAGTCAGGGATGACCAATCTTAGTTTTCAGCCTCTGCTGGGTGAACTAAGCCTCATCTCTATTTCAAAAAGTTGGCCTTGATAGGGGCTGTGATGCTGATTCCCAACCAAGAATAAGTAAATATAAATTAAATAATGACCATGATGAACTTTGAGAAAGCCTCCTACTCAGAAAAGGTGACATTAAATTGATGGCAAGGAAAAGAGATACCACAGATGACACAAACCTGCTGAAGTGGAAGGAGTTGTCCCAAAGCTGAACTTGCTTCCATCAGTTGGTGACTTGCCTCCAAAAACACTAGTAACTGAGGGCGTCGAAGTAGCTGGTGCAGGTGCATTACCAAATAAGCTGGGAGTTGTTGGTTTGTTACCTGTTTTACATAAGAGAAATTATACTCAAAGAAGATGCAGCACAAAAAACATAAATAAGGTGTGTCAGACATATCATTAACAAAAATAGTGACCATGTGTCAGGCCTGCTTCCAGACCATCTGTAAAGACACAAACAAGGCTCTTATCATCAATTAACAACATAAAAAAATGATAAAGGAAATACAAAAACAAAAAGAATTATGTTAAGTAAAGTGTGTGCTAAGTAAAGATTACCTGCAACAGATATTTCCAATCCTGCAGCAGCCTGAGAGAAACTGAATGCATTGGCAGCACTGGAGATAGATGATGGAGACCCAGCTGCTGATGATGTAGGCGACTGTGAGGAGACTTCTGTATTGGCACTTGGTGCTGTGGAAATGTGGTAAGAGTTAGATCAGAGTGGCCAGAACACAACATGTTATTTTGTTGTTGTGTTCACTCCTATACAAGCACTTGATCTGAACATAGATATGTGCTATAGATTTATCTGTAACACTTGTTCTAACACAGCAGATTTTGATGTGCAATTGTTTTGTTAACCCCTTAGCTGTGCATAGTAAATAGGTCAAATCCTATCTGTAGTTCGGGAAAATTTCAAGGATTAAGTCTTGCAAAATGAAACATTATTTCAATCAAATAGACCTAATCATAATAACCTGTATTATTCAAAACGCAAAGCTTTTCCTATCAGTGATATGCTTGTCGGCATATTTATTTGTCACATCATAAATATGTTGTATAATAGTATCATACAGATAGAACTACATAAACTATTTATATGTTAAAAATTGATACGGAAAAACAACAAACTAAAAAATGGTCACAAATAAAGTCTCACCTGATGAAGTAAATGACACTTCTGCTAAGTTTCCTTGCTTAGAACTGTGCGACACCTTCTCAGTTAAATCACTGAAGCCAACAGCCTTTGATGGTGTACTCTGCGAACCAAACACTGACGCCTGCCCACTTGCTGTTGACTGTCCGGATTTATCACCAAACACTTGTCCACTGGATGAGAGCTGCTGTCCAGGCTTGTCACCAAATATAGCAGGTCCACCAAAGATGGGAGCTGAAATATTATATTGTGAAAACTTTAACAATCCTCAGATTTGTTCTTTATCTTATATTCTTCTTCTTCTTCAGTGTTCATTCTCAGACTCCCATTGGATCTCTCTTGTAGCAGGATCATGGTCCTATTAGATTTCCAGCAGGATGTAGTCCAGAGAATTGAAATGCGCTGTGTCACCATTTTTGTGCCAATGGCCCTACACATCCGTCTTCGGCAGACTTTATCTTATATAGTCCATGTCATTTGGTCTGTCCTGTATACTGACCAACATTTCTTATGCTCTATGCTGTGTGGAGTTGGTTATCATTTTGTTCACAGCTTACTATTATATACTGCCAATCATTTCCGATACTGACATACTCCCATGCCATGTTGTCCAGAATCTTCTTTCTTTGATATTCCCTTACCTCTCTTGCTCTTCAACTTGCCTGTTGTAATATTATGATTGACATTTTCTCTTCTTATTAATCAATAGAAAGTGGCATGTTTTTTTCTGATGTCTTTTTGAGTCAACTACTTTCCAAAAATTAGTGGCCATGTGTCTCGGAAATTTATGGTGATCAATCAATATCAATAAAACCCATAACCCTTCAGGGTCGTAGGGGTACCACATTGGATGCTTCAGCACACAGAGTCCTCCAGCGAATTCTATCCTCAGCGATGCGGATGAGTGTGGAAATATCTAGCCCTGTCCATTCCTTGATGTTGTCTGTCCATGTCTTTATTTGTCCTCCTCTGCTTCTTCCACCCTCGACAGTTCCCTGCAGTATTGTTTTTGACAAGGAATCGTGCCTGCATACATGTCCGAACCATGCTAGTTTTCGTCGTTTCACTATTGAAAGCAATGGCTCCTGGACACCTGCACACATCTCTAATTTATTTCTTACGTACACATTGGTCTTATGTTCCCTATAGGAAATTCGTAGAATTCTTCTGTAGCATTTATACTCGAAAGCCTGTAATCTTCTCTCCATGTCCGCAGTGAGTGTCCAACTCTCACAACCATACAACACAACGGAAAGCACCAGCGACCTATACAGTTTGATTTTCACTCCAACACTGATGTTGATAACCTTCATCCAACCTACAGAACATCAGAAAATATTCAACTTTAAACAGGATGCAACTGTCTGATTTCAATGCAGCCATAAATAACAACAATCAGCATCATCACACCTGCAATCCTTCATGGTTACAGCAGTGTCACTATGGAAATACTGCAATCCTTCATGATTGCAGCAGTGTCACTATGGAAATACTGCAATCCTTCATGGTTGCAGCAGTGTCACTATGGAAATACTGCAATCCTTCATGGTTGCAGCAGTGTCACTATGGAAATACTGCAATCCTTCATGGTTGCAGCAATGTCACTATGGAAAAATCACAATCCTTCATGATTGCAGCAGTGTCACTATGGAAACACAGCAATCCTTCATGGTTGCAGCAGTGTCACTATGGAAACACCACAATCCTTCATGATTGCAGCAGTGTCACTATGGAAACACCGCAATCCTTCATGGTTGCAGCAGTGTCACTATGGAAACATCAACAAAACATCTTGCTGTGCATCTTTATTCTTAACCTTTTGTGCAAGTGTGAACTTTAAACCTGATCAGCTCATTCATCCCTGCTTTTCTTTCCCCCCTCTTCTCTGACCATATTCAATTATTTTCTGTAAGATAGTCCTAGAAACTGAATCATGCCTCACTATGTGCCCAAATTACATAACTTTGTAATGTTTCACCACTAACAGGAGTTACTCTTGTTGACCTGCAAGTGCCAAACTCTCATATCCATACAAAAATAACATATACAATAAAAAAATATCAATGAATGAAATAACAATGCACAGTTAATGAAATGACAGTGCACATATTACAAAATAACAATGCACAAATAATAAAATTATACACAAATAATGAAACAACAATGCACAACTCATGAAATAACAATACACAACTAATGAACAAATAATGAAACAATAAAACACACCTAATGAAATATGAACAACTTGTGACTCACCAATTGTTGCTTTTGTCCCAAATAAATTTTTACCAGTCAACATTGAGGTAGTAACAAGGTTTGACTGAGTACTTCCTGCAACAGTGGATGCCTGAACTGTTGTCTTTAGAGGGGTGAATACTGGTGGATAACAAGCAGTTAGTCATGAAAGTTAAGCAGTCATGCACGCAAAGTTTGTCTGTTTACCATAACAACCATTCAAGCATTGTTTATACATTACCACAGCAACCATTGTATTGTTTCGCTGTTACCATAGAAACCATTTATATAGTTTGTCTACCATAACAAACATTCATATCTAGCTTATATCGTAATGATGACCCATGTTATCCCATAGCCTTTTTGACAAAAGCCCAGTTGAGTAATCATGGTGACAACCAAACTAGTATACAATTTCAACATTCCAAAGGTTGTCCTAAAGCTGTGGTTGTGCTAGGGAGTTTATAGTGCATGTTCGGTCCCTGAAGACAGGCATTCCAGTGCCGCAGTATCCTAGAATTGTCACACACTGCCAAAAGGTAGCATATACTTGTGGAACAACTAGTTCATGATTCTTCCAGCAACTTTGTTGACCCATCTGCAGTGATGCTACATCTGACATTCCCTGCACCAAGTAGTCTGTCACACAAGGACAAAGATATAATGTTCATTAAAATGAATCTCTTCATTACCGTCATCCAGGGGGGGGGGGGGAGAGATTATAATGTCCGTCATCCGGGGGGGGGGGGGGGAGATTATAATGTCCGTCATCCAGGGGGGGGGGGGGATTATAATGTCCGTCATCCAGGGGGAATTATAATGTCCGTCATCCAGGGGGGATTATAATGTCCGTCATCCAGGGGGATTATAATGTCTGTCATCCAGGGGGGATTATAATGTCTGTCATCCAGGGGGGATTATAATGTCAGTCATTCATAGGGATTATATGTCTGTCATCCATAGGGATTATATGTCTGTCATCAATGGGGATTATATGTCAGTCATCAATGGGGATTATAATGTCAGTCATACATGGGGATTATATGTCTATCATCCATGGGGTTTATATGTCTGTCATCCATGGGGTTTATATGTCTGTCATCCATGGGGATTATGTGATGGAAGACAAATGTAAGAAATTGTGATAAAACATGCATTTAATCCTGAGTAGGGACAGCAGCCAGACATACAACATGAAACATTTATAACTGTGGTCAGAAGGATTTTCACTGGAAGACAGCATCCCTATATAGTTATATCATCTGTTAGAAGTATACTGTACAATGTTGATAGGTCTGGTAGGCTACTGGTAAAACATGCAAGCCATCCTCATGCAGTTATGATACCATAGCAACTATTCTTCATATATAGTTTATCTTTTGGCCACCAACTAAGACACACAAATTCATGGGCAGTTTATTTTTGGATCACCAAGTAAAATGAAAGAAAAACTGCAGTAAAACCATAAATGGAAAAAACCCCACCAAAAACAGTTTCACAAATAAGACAAATACACAGGTTCAAATGCTTTGAACACAAGGCCTTTCTCAAGATAAGAACAGCCATAAAAACTGGAATTAGAAAAGAAAAAAATTACATCTAAGTGACTATAGAACATCAAAGGAAAGTAGAGAATAAAATATAAATATCATAAGCTACATACGTCGAGATAGGTATGCAGACAATAAAAATGTGGAAATAGGTAGGCAGAAGTAAGATTCACAAATATGCCTGAAAGTATAGTGGTTCTAAAATAGGTGGCAGCAAGGGCGCGTAATCACATGAGAAATATCAAGATAAGTGCTAGAGAAATGAATGAGCTATATTAATGTCACAGGGTTGAAGTTTGTCATGGTATGGATAAGGTGGTTTTCAGTGGTCAGGAATGGATAGCTGTTACCAAGATACACAATACCTGTGACAGTTGAAATAAGAGGCCATATGCGCCATTTCATCTACATGAATATCATAGATGTGCTGACAAAAATTGTCTCCAAGTATCAGATCAGTTTTCCCAATATATATAAGACGGCACTAGATTCATTATGAGAATGCATCACGAAAAGTTGCCCTTACAGGCATATAACCAAATGAGATCAGGGTACAAAGCCAGAGGAAGACCATGGAAAAGATGGATAGAAAATGTCAGGAACATCATGAACAAACACGGACACAGCCGAGGTCACACATCTGGCTTTAGAACGCAAGCTCGAGCTCCAATCACCCCTACACTTAACGGCAAGAGTGGATCACAAACCACCTTGAGAGAGACAATAGATAAATAGGCACTAGACTGTGTGTGAGATCTAACCAACATGTAAGAGGTGGCATTATTCCGTGTGTGAGATGTCATTAGACTGTGTGAGATGGCATTAGACTGTGAGAGATGGCACCAGTCTGTAAGAGATGGCATTAAACTGTGTGAGATATGGCATTAGACTGTGTGAGATGTCATGAGACTGTGTGAGGTGTCACCAGTCTAATGTGTGTGTGAGATGACACTACTATATGTGAGATATTTTACCTGGAGTATCAGCTTCGGATGCAATATTCTGCGGTAGCTTGAAAATACCTCCAGAACCTACTGAAGTAGAAACACCAGCACTACCACCACCACTAGTCAGGGAACCAAATGGTGAAGAGCCTTGGAGACCTGAGAACACAAATGAAAAAATGTTAGAAGATGGCAACATATACTACTCAGGAGATAGCCATTTCTATAGCACTTCAAAATTCTGATGTTTTCATTTCCATTGCAGATGTCATTGCACAAGTCTCACAACCATATGTTGTGAGCCGAAAAATCAAATTTCCGAATAGTTGTAAATTAACCTGTCACCTGTGAAAAAATCGTCACTGCATGTCTTGTTTGAACTTCTTATTTTTCTCTTCTGTCAAATGGCTCCCCCTATGTATGACAGAGATGCAGGCTAGGGAACATTGCATCTTTGTCCTTTTATGACAGACTCTTAGGTGGAAGTACGGAATTCTTCGTGTGCAATTATTGTGGAAGGATTAACAGATCTCATGGAAGAATGAACCCTTCAGAGACTAACCATCTATCCATAAACCCCATCCTCCTAATACAATCCTACCTTTGAGACAGCAAGTCTTATGCAAGTTTGGGTGGTTGCCTCAGTGACTCAACTCAGGAGGATCTGCGCTTCTATCAGAAAGGCTAACTGTATGAGATGTTACCAGTATGTAAGAGATGATACTTCCTGTCAAGAGCTACCTTCCAGTAAAATGGCACGGGATGATGGTTGTGTTATTTCTTATCATCACAAATGGAAGTGTAGTTCAATGTTTCAGGATTCTTCATCTGGAATAGGTGGACTCATTAATGTATGTGTTAATTAGAGATCACAGTGTAGCCAGGTGAGATGTTTGTGATACAACACTCAGAGTGTTCATAGTAAAATAGAGAGTTTTCTGACAAAGATTTAACCAGGGGACAGAGTTTACTTACCTTGGAAGCAATATAACAGCAGCAGGGAGGAGTAGTAAAGAAATACACATCCGATGCAGTCAAGCATATCAAGTGCTAGGACAGATGACACTAATCCTCAAAAACAACTATGTAGTTTTAAACACCAAAATGACATTGTTCAAGAAGATTATTGTAAAAACACTATGCTATCAATGTCAAATGTGGACAACGGCAGCTTAAGACAAAAGTAAACTTGTGACAACTGAAATAGCATGTTTGCGTAGAATCTTAGGAATATCACTAAGAGACAGAATAAAGAACGATGGTATTAGGAAAAAAGTTGATGCAATACCGATACTAGAATACATTAAGAGACAGCAGATAAAAGAGTTTTCACATGTCAGCAGACTACCAGCAGTTAGTGTTCCCTAACAAGTGATGCTACACAGATAAATGGGCATAGACCTAGGGGAAGGCCACGAAAGCGTTGGACCACTGAAATAAGGGAGGCAACAGGTACCTCGACACACACACACACATAATATATATAGCGTATGCGGAGGCTATTTCCAGAGAACTCTTCTACCCCTGATGCCGCAAGGCAAAAGGGGATAAGCGGAGATAGATAGAGCTACCTTCTCACAGACAAAAGGGATTACTTTATCATCATCATCTATTCAAGAGTAATTTGCTCATATATTTTCATAACTTGCTCATATATTTTCATAACTTGCTCATATATTTTCATAACTTGCTCATATATTTTCATAACTTGCTCATATATTTTCATAATTTGCTCATATATTTTCATAACTTGCTCATATATTTTCATAATTTGCTCATATATTTTCATAATTTGCTCATATATTTTCATAACTTGCTCATATATTTTCATAACTTGCTCATATATTTTCATAATTTGCTCATATATTTTCATAACTTACTCATATATTTTCATAATTTGCTCATATATTTTCATAATTTGCTCATATATTTTCATAACTTGCTCATATATTTTCATAATTTGCTCATATATGCAGGCAGTGGTCTTATCTGTGTTGGACTATGGTTTATGTTTTCTGACTGTCGCAAACACAGGTGGATAGATTGGAGAGAATTCAAAACGAGGCCATGAGCGCTGTCTTAGGATGCACAAGAGATACACCTATCGTGACTATGAGGTTTCTCCTAGACCTACCATGCATCAAATGAAGACAAAATAGTCCAGGTTAAAGAATACTTCAAGGTCGCCAATAATGATCATCACCTCTTACACCGATCTCTAGACAACACAAAAGGAAGGCGTATCAAGAGATGAAAGTCCTGGATGGCAGAAACAGAAGATACCCTACTCAGAGTTTGTGAGCTGGAGGAAGTGGGAAGAGGCTGTGAATGGGTGACATTTGGCAAAGAAAGAAAGTTATTGACAACAGTGGTGATACAGATGGGAAGAGAGTACCGCGACTGGGCTGCCAACAGAACAGTGGGAATGATCCAAGAACCCATACTGCAGCACTCGAAGCCACACGATACAATAATTTACACAGACGGCTCAGTGACACAAGAAACAAACAGATGTGGTTGGGGTTTCATGACCTACTGAAATGGCAAGAAATTAGGTGAAAAGTCAGCTGCGTAACCCACTACAACATCGAGTATGAGAATGGAAATAGTAGCGGTGACAGCAGCTCTCACTTGGATGATGACGCAACCAACAACAGACTCAGTTATTCTATCAGACTCTCAAAGTATGCTGCGCAAGATAGAAAAGTGTATGGTCAGTACTGAATGGGTCACTTTTCTCAACAACGTGCAAAGCATTACATGGATCTACTGTCCAGATCATGCTAGGGTCAGGGGAAACGAAAGAGCCGATGTGTTGGCTGGTAAAGCCTTGGTGAATGGATAAGAAGAGATAAGAAGAGACAGGATTGAATTGATTAGAGCTGTCATGGATACCCTACGACAAGACAAGTAGGAAGTCGAATGAGACAATGTACATATTCAGAGAATGGTAGAAATGGGAGTGACTAGAGGCAATGGGAGAAAGTGCTCCCTCTCCAGAAAGATCAGAAGAAAGCGTAATCAGCAGCTGACTGGGACACTGAGCGTATACACTTTTAGATGGCTGATGGAACGGCAAGCAGAGCATATATGGGAATGCCCCCAGTGCTGTGACGCTTGTTCCTAATCAAGAATTTGCTTACTTGGTTTCAAATCAAGTCTACTCAAAATGTCATCTAGTCCATGCTCACATATGAATTTTAGAAGTAACTTCATTTGCCAGGTTTTGAATTTCTTTCTTAAATTGATTAGCATGAAAAATTATAACACTGATATCTGGCTCACCTTTTGGTACCTTAAGACCCAACACCTGTGTAGTTAACTGTGGGATGGGTAGAGTCTGGCCGCCGGACTTGGAAAAATGTTGGTTATCACCTATGATTAAACAGAAATCCATAACTTTTAATTTTAGAAATGAATGATAATGTATATTTATCTATTTGTGGAGTTATTTGAAACACGTCCGTATGGTTGGAATGAGGGTCTGACATTTGTTATGCATCTTGTCAAAATCACAAATGGGTTTGGATTTGTATCTTTCGGGAGTAAAATTAAAAATTAATTTCATTCACATAGTAAAGTAACCCATAGCATTTATTAATGCCGTAGGGGTGTAAGATGTTAGCGATCTCACATTTCACAGGCTCTGCAAATGAGGGCGGCAGCCATCTCCTCTCCCTCGCAGTCTTTACTTCCCGGATTAATCCGGTACCCATTTAAGGCTGGGTCGACCTGGGAGCCGTTGCGATCTGAAAACATTTCCGCCTCAACTGGGGAATGAACCCAGGACCACTCATATGCGAAGCCAGTGCGCTAATCACTGCACTAACGCGGCTCATACACATACTTTATTTCAACAACCTACAAAATCTTCCCAGCACTCCTTAAAACATGCAGTAACAACAAAAGTTTTAATTATATTGTCCATTCCCAGGTGGATGCAGTACGTGTATACTACAAGCCTAAGAAAAAGTTGCAATTAAAACTATTCTCTTTTTTACGACAATCAATATAAGGTAAATCTAATTTTATTTTAAAAATTGTTTGCCAACATTTGAATTAGTTCACTGCTCAATTTTAATAAATTGGTAAATACACTATTCAAAAATGTTAGTAAAATAGTTTGCACGAATTAACCTTTAGTATGCTGTAGGTGGTCAATTTCCCTGCCAATATATTTTTAGTTACAGAAGGCCAGAAATTCTGCCTGCTTATTATGCACCTCCTTTAACAAGGAAAACATGATTGTGAATAACGTCACTCATCCGGGCAATAGAGAAAATGATAGTAGACATGGTTAACATTCTTTTCGGCTAATGTTCAGCTAAATAAAGTTATAGATAGGTAGTGACTGTGTTTTTATCTGCTGATGTAATCTGTTAAAATCATTTGAAATGGCAGCTATTTCTAGGAATATTTGTAAAATTCTTATTTCTATCTCTTTAGCTGATAAAGTTAATTACATTGACATGTTTCATTTGTTTTCACAGACAATATTATATGAATATATTAGTTTGGCTATGAAATGACATCAGAAATAGAATATGCCAGAAATATAACAGCATTTTATCCTGGATTTAATATATTGGACAATAATATGTGAGCCACTCTTTTGTTGCATTTTTCATGTACACCATTTTCTCATGTATCAAACACGTACACCAATAAAACGTATATCATTACATTTGGTAACCATTCCTTTATTTCCATTATAAAAATGATATAAAAATCTCCAAAAGCACACACACAAAATTATTGCATTTTCCAAATACCCAACATAAATAGCATACACTGTCAGAAAAGAATGCAGTGGCAGGGAGATAATTATGCATTTTTAAATGCTGAGTGATAATTCTCAAAACAGAAAAAATGTTCCAACTGGGTTACCATAAATGTAAATAACTTGAAGAATGCTCTTATTTGTTGACATCACTAAGTTTTTTTACTTCAACTACAGGACTGGTTTTTTTTACTTGAACTACAGGACTGGTTTTTTACTTCAACTACAGGACTGGTTTTTACTTCAATTACAGGACTGGATTTTACTTCAACTACCGGCCGTGTGTTGCAGAGGCCTGAAAGGCGAGCAAAGAATAGCAACACTGTTTACCTTCCATGCATGTAATAAAAGACAACTAAGGAGGTTATGGGATGGAGTTGCCTGTCCCATCCCATATAGGGTTAGTGACCCAAAGCCACGTTGAAGTCAGATATGTCAGGCCTAAAGCTGCAGATATTGCAGCAATACTGTAAACCATGACACAACGCATTCCGTTCTCCGGACTACATCTTGCTAATCTGCAGGAGTTTCAGAACAAACACAGAAGAAAAAGACTTCAACTACAGGACTGGATTTTACTTCAACTACAGGACTGGTACAAACAAGTTGATAAACATGAATTACAGCAAACTCCTACAACAATGCACAGTCTAACACACAAAACTATCAGTTAATCACTGTATTTCATCAACCCCCAAGGTGTAAGCATATACACAAACCATTGAGAGATGTTAGAAGTCTGTCAAGGAACCTAATCGCAGACAGAACAGACAACAGCATGTTAAAACTAGACACTTAAAAAGGTGTCAATACTATACTCTCACAGACATTGCGTGATGTAGGCTACCTATATATTTTATAGAGCAAATGACTTAAGATTTTTTTTTTAAACTGAACCTTGATTATAACATTATTTAGGCGGACTATTGAACCAGGTGTGTTCACTGTCACTGAATCATCTTGTAGCTCAAGTAAACAGGTTTTCTGTGCGGGACCAATTACATACCCAAAACAAAAAAAGATGTGATCTTATCAAGACTTTCAGCCTGTGTGACATTCAGCAGAGTCTGCGCACATACAAGGAAGATAAAGGGACATTGATTCTAATCAGATTTTCTACTTGCCATAAGAAATTCCTTCAAATCCAGACTCCTCCTCATCCTCTTCTTCTTCCTCTTCATCATCATATCCATTATCATCGTCATAGTCATCATCCTCTTCATCGGTCTCTGCAGGAGTTATGTTTTCATAATATTGTGACTGAAGGGGGGTGGAGAACATATGTATGTTCTGAGTAGAGGTGGTTCCTGTTAATGGGGAAACCATGCTGATCTGATGGACTGAGGTCACAACCAGATCTTGTTGATTAGGCTGAAAAGAAAGAGGTTGATACTATGGCAAGGAATATCCACAATGATTAAACACTCTCAAAAAAACTTAAAACACTGGTCAACATCAAATTTGCTGTCTATGGTTTTGTTTTTTTATAACAGATTTAGGATAATTTTATTGTGCTTAATTCAAAATCCCATTGGATGTGCTCAATCAGGTCAAGTTTTTTTTTTATCTAGCACCACATGATGTTTTTTTATAGGTGGGTCATATTCCATGTCAAATCAATCAGTAAAACGACGATTTTCACACATTTGATCAAAAGTGTGGTTTTTTTCCCTGTTTAAAAGGACAAATGATATAGAAAGCAAGTATTTTATTGTCACACGTATGGATATTTTCATGTCATATGTTGCAAAATTTCTTTATTTTGGAATATGCAAATTATGAAGATTCCACCATGTTTAAACTCACTAGTATTGCTAATTTAAATAAATTTTTTTTTTAAAGTTTCAAGTGATTCAAATAGCTTCAACTAGAAGATCTTGCAGAAATACATGCATCACTTTTTATCGCAACAGGCATCAAGAGTTCCTCCATTTTTTCTTTAAAGAGAAGGACTTGGTGTACTGTACAGATATTGTTCACCTTCTGCAGAAGCTTGGAGTGCAACATTATGAACCCAGACATTGGAGACTGTTCATTGACAGCTGCAAGAGATCACTAAAATGTGTTCTGCTTCACAATGACAATCAGTTTGCATCTGTACCCCTTGCTCACTCGACTACACTGAAGGAGAAGTATGAAGCGGTGAAGTATGTTTCTGGATAAAGTTTCTTATTATCAGCACGAGTGATATATTTGTGTTGACTTGAGGATGGTGAATTTCCTATTGGGACAACAGTCTGGCTTTACAAAGTATCCCTGCTTTCTGTGCATGTGGGATAGTAGGGACAAGTCTCAGCACTATAGCAATAAGGACTGGCCTTCACGAGAAGAACTGGTGCCGGGTAGATCAAAGAACATCGTCAAGAATCCTCTGGTAGACAGAAACAAAATACTATTCCCACCGCTGCATATCAAGAATAGCTTGATTAAATAGTTCACCAAAGCTCTGGACAAGGATGGTGGCTGCTTCACTTACTTATGCCACGCTTTTCCAGGATTAACCATTAAGAGGTTGAAAGGTGGCATTTTTGATGGTCCTCAAGTTCGTCAGCTCATCAGAGATCCTGAGCTTGAAAAATCAATAAACAAATTGGAATTGGAAGCACGGAAGGCCTCTGTTCTAGTTGTGAAGAATTTTATGGGCAACACCAAAGCCAGTAACTATGAGGAAGTTGTCAAAAATATGCTGACTGCTTTCAAAAACCTTGGATGCAACATGAGCATAAAAATGTATTATTTATTTTCACATATGGATTGGTTTCCCGAGAATCTTGGATCAATGATTGACGAGCAGGGAGAGAGGTTCCATCAGGACATAAAAGAGATGGAGACCAGGTATCAAGGACATTGGGATGCAGTAATGATGGCTGATTAATGCTGGACTCTGAAGAGAGATCCCTGCTGCTGAGCACTCGAGAAGTCGAAGAAATTCAAATTTATGTCTTGAATTTTGCTCAGTGATGACATAATTTACTTGTCCTAACCTTTCTCAATGTCTTCTTTTCATTTATATAATTCCATGTTTGTAACATTTAATAAATACATTCTGTTAAATACTTTTTATGTGAGAAATGTAACACATAAATCAACTACTAATATCACCAAAATGTAGTTATGAATAGAAGGCTATAGTCAGAGAATATAATTTTTTAAAATCAATTCAGAAAAAAAACCTGAACTGATTGAGAAAAATTGATGTCATTTTTGGCTTCAGTGGCACAAAATGCTCATAATTCAGTTACAAAATTAGAGACAACTTTCAACTTCATTTTTGTATTTGTAAACCAGTGTATAATCAGATATATCCAACTATTATATAATTGTATCATCATATTGCATGTCTCTGTAACATATTGTATGTCTGTAACATATTGTATGTCTGTAACATATTGTATGTCTGTAACATATTGTATGTCTGTAACATATTGTATGTCTGTAACATATTGTATGTCTCTGTAACATATTGTATGTCTCTGTAACATATTGTATGTCTCTGTAACATATTGTATGTCTGTAACATATTATATGTCTCTGTAACATATTGTATATCTGTAACATATTGTATATCTCTGTAACATATTGTATGTCTGTAACATATTGTATGTCTCTGTAACATATTGTATGTCTCTGTAACATATTGTATGGCTCTGTAACATATTGTATGTCTCTGTAACATATTGTATGTCTGTAACATATTGTATGTCTCTGTAACATATTGTATGTCTCTGTAACATATTGTATGTCTCTGTAACATATTGTATGTCTCTGTAACATATTGTATGTCTGTAACATATTGTATGTCTCTGTAACATATTGTATGTCTCTGTAACATATTATATGTCTCTGTAACATATTGTATGTCTGTAACATATTGCATGTCTCTGTAACATATTGTATGTCTCTGTAACATATTGTATGTCTGTAACATATTGTATGTCTCTGTAACATATTGTATGTCTCTGTAACATATTGTATGTCTCTGTAACATATTGTATGTCTCTGTAACATATTGTATGTCTGTAACATATTGCATGTCTGTAACATATTGTATGTCTGTAACATATTGCATGTCTGTAACATATTGCATGTCTGTAACATATTGTATGTCTGTAACATATTGTATGTCTGTAACATATTGTATGTCTCTGTAACATATTGTATGTCTCTGTAACATATTGTATGTCTCTGTAACATACTGCTTGTCTCTGTAACATACCGCTTGTCTCTTAACATATTGTATGTCTGTAACATATTGTATGTCTCTGTAACATATTGTATGTCTCTGTAACATACTGCTTGTCTCTGTAACATACTGCTTAACATATTGTATGTCTGTAATGTTGTATGTCTCTGTAACATATTGCATGTCTCTGTAACATACTGCATGTCTGTAACATATTGTATGTCTCTGTAACATACTGCTTGTCTCTGTAACATATTGTATGTCTGTAACATATTGTATGTCTCTGTAACATATTGCATGTCTCTGTAACATACTTTTTGTCCCTGTAACATATTGTATGTCTGTAACATATTGTATGTCTCTGTAACATATTGCATGTCTCTGTAACATAGGGGTAGGTGAGACAGTCAGATAGCATTCATCATTTTAAAGAGCCGTCTCCGCAACGAAGGTTTGGCAACAACAGACTTCCAGCATCCCCTGTCTCTTGTTTTGGTGGTCCAACCTGTCCATCTTATCATGATACTCTACCACTTGTATTCTCTGCCTAACGCTTGCTCGCTTCCCTTTGAGTTTAACCTTAAGTAAGGTCTTCAACAAGGTCTTTGAATGTGTCCAAAATATTTTATTTGCCTGATCTTTACTTCTCATATTCTTTCATTTAGTGTTGTTAGAACCTCTCTGTTTATTTTCTTCTCTTTCCATGATGTTCTCCCTATTCTTCTATATATCCACATCTCAAAGGCATTAATTTTGTCTTTTAATTGTTTGTTTAGTGTATGAGTCATACATTATTATAGAATAGATGTAGCATTTTATAATTCTCATTTTTAACTTGTTTAGATGTCAATATTTTCCTCATGTCATTAAAAGCACTTTTAGCCGTTCCTATTCTTCTTTTAACTTGTTTCACATCTGTCGCTATTAGTGATTAGTGTCCAACATATTGATAGTGTTCTACTTGTATTTTTTCTCAATGTATGTTTATGTTTAGTACCTGTTTGTCTGTGACTGTTGATTATCATTTTTGTTTTTTTGGATTGTTGTATCCAGACCATATTCTTTACTTGATTTATCAACTTGATCTATTAGTCTTTGTAGTTCATGTTCACTTTCTGCTAGGGGTGCAAAGGGAACGCATTGCTCTAGGCGGACCCAGGGTTAGCAGATAACCAAGATCCCAAATGTACCTCCAAGCGGTGCACCCTGGAAACAGAAATACAGCAGCTCGAGCTGATTCTGGCCAAATCATTTGGGGATCGTGTCCGAGAATGTGGAGGTAGCAGATGGAAAGAGATTTGACTGCACAAGAGACAGACAATATCTCTGACACCACCAGCATCACCACATATAGCGACGCTGTCTACATACAGTGAAGCTAGTCAGTCCAGTCCGAACATTGGAAGGGCGGCCAATGTAAAATGCACGTAAAGGTAGATGCATGGCGAGAGACAAAAAAGATTTCATACCAAGTACAATGAAACAATGAAAGGGCAGAACAGCGCTAGAGGGCAGTGCGAACTGCAAATAGAAAGTGAAAAGTCCCTAGGAAAGGGGAACTACAAGCTCCGTCAGCTCGAGACGAGCTTCTAGTTACCTGTGTTCCTTACAGACAGAGCCCCAGACCCATTCATTGGCGTTTGGTAAAGCAAGAAGACCTAATCCAACTCTAATGTCGAGCCTTCCTAAACCGGAAATATGCTCGCGCGGATATCCGTGATGGTTACAATGGAGCGAACGCAAAACAAACAAACAACAACTTTCTGCTAAAAGAAAAATGTCATCTGTATATCTCAGGTTGTTTATTATTCCTTTCCCATTGATCTTGAGTCCAGGCATTTCTTCTATACGTTTAAAGATATTCTCTGTGTAGATATTAAATAAACTGGGTGACAAAATGTGTGTGACATCTATGTATGGTGAGTAGCTGTTTTTACACATTGATGCAGCCTGTTCCAAATATATATTTGTAATCAGTCTCATGTCTATTTTCCATCTATGCCTATTTCTTGACGACATTTGATTAATTTTTCATGATGGACTCAAAATGAGTTGCTACAGTCTATGAAGCAAATATAGATAACTTTTTTGAATTATATATCTTTATCTATCAACAGTCGGATACTCTTCCAAGGTTCCTTGGTTTTTCCTAAAACCAAATTGCTCTTCACAGACCTCAGTGTCTATCTTGTTTTTAATTCTTTCATGTATTATCTTAAGTAGTATTTTAGTTATATGACTCATTAAACTTATTGTTCTATATTCTGTACAGTCCACAGCCCTGGGCTTCTTATGTAGTGGTATGAATGTTGATGATGTCAGGTCTTTAGGTATGTGATTTGTTTCATATGTCATTGCAAAGTTCCATGATAGTTTCCACACCAAATTTAATTAGTGTTTTTATTATGTCTACTGTTATGTTGTCGGAATCTGTGGTTTTTCCACATTTGATTTTATTGCGTTTTATATTTATGCTTCAATCAAGAAAAAATGGTCTTGGCTTCAAAAAGAAGTGTGGACTGTCATTTCATATATTTCTGGCAAGGTTACTCAAACATGAGTGATGCCTAAAAATATATAGACCTGCAATGTTGGCTCATTGATGGTACCAGTCCACATGAGAAGCACTGTTATGCTTACTGATGGCACTAGTCCATGTGAGAAGCACTGTTATGCTTACTGAAGGTACCACATGAGAAGCACTGTTATGCTTACTGATGGCACCAGTCCACATGAGAAGCACTGTTATGCTTACTGATGGCACCAGTCCATGTGAGAAGCACTGTTATGCTTACTGATGGCACCAGTCCATGTGAGAAGCAGTGTTATGCTTAATGATGGCACTAGTCCATGTGAGAAGCACAGCACTGTTATGCTTACTGATGGCATCAGTCTACATGAGAAGCACTGTTATGGAACAGTCCATAAATCACTGCAACATATTTTAAGACAATCCCCCCCCCTCTTTTCCTGTTTAAAAAAAATCCATTATTACCACCTCCCCCACCCCCCAACAATGTCAAAAAATGTTCAATCTAGCCCATTATATCTATGTTTTCCAGACCTTCCTGTCTCTTAATGTATCCAAAGAATAAACATTTGTCTATTTCTGATAGTATTATTTCTTTAGTAGAAATGTCTAAAATTATCAACTTAAAGAAATTTACAAACACACAAGGATACACAATTCACAAATGTGAAACATTCAAACAACATAACATTTACAAATTCTCACCACACTGCCCAACTTTGAACCTGGTGCAGAAATTAGAACTGGTCTAGTAGTAACAACAGTGGGCACTAATCCACCACCTGTTTTGTTGACAGTCGCAGGTGATGGAACAACACCTGTGAGATTATTAGGTCTATTGGTCAACACCCCCTCAGGTTTATAATGGGCTGCTCCTGCGAATGAAGATGGTGTTCCCATGAATGGAGGGGTCTGATTAGCTCCCAGCTGAGTTCTGTCCTGCTGCCTCTGGATACCTGCCTGTGGCTGGCCTGGAGAAGTTAATATATTAGATGTAAATAACCCTTAAATAATAAGGACAATAGTTTTGCAATAATTAGTGTACTAGAGGTTCTCAATTTGAAACTAACATGCTAGATGTCAGTTGTCTAGCTGTCAAATCTCTTGTGAATGTGACTTATCCATCTGTCAAATCTCTTGTGGATGTCAGTTATCTATCTGTCAAATCTCTTGTGGATGTCAGTTATCTATCTGTCAAATCTCTTGTGGATGTCAGTTATCTATCTGTCAAATCTCTTGTGGATGTCAGTTATCTATCTGTCAAATCTCTTGTGAATGTGACTTATCCATCTGTCAAATCTCTTGTGGATGTCAGTTATCTAGCTGTCAAATCTCTTGTGGATGTCAGTTATCTATCTGTCAAATCTCTTGTGGATGTCAGTTATCTATCTGTCAAATCTCTTGTGGATGTCAGTTATCTATCTGTCAAATCTCTTGTGGATGTCAGTTATCTATCTGTCAAATCTCTTGTGGATGTGACTTATCCATCTGTCAAATCTCTTGTGGATGTCAGTTATCTATCTGTCAAATCTCTTGTGGATGTCAGTTATCTAGCTGTCAAATCTCTTGTGGATGTCAGTTATCTATCTGTCAAATCTCTTGTGAATGTGACTTATCCATCTGTCAAATCTCTTGTGGATGTCAGTTATCTATCTGTCAAATCTCTTGTGGATGTCAGTTATCTATCTGTCAAATCTCTTGTGGATGTCAGTTATCTATCTGTCAAATCTCTTGTGGATGTCAGTTATCTAGCTGTCAAATCTCTTGTGGATGTCAGTTATCTAGCTGTCAAATCTCTTGTGGATGTCAGTTATCTATCTGTCAAATCTCTTGTGAATGTGACTTATCCATCTGTCAAATCTCTTGTGGATGTCAGTTATCTAGCTGTCAAATCTCTTGTGAATGTGACTTATCCATCTGTCAAATCTCTTGTGGATGTCAGTTATCTATCTGTCAAATCTCTTGTGGATGTCAGTTATCTATCTGTCAAATCTCTTGTGGATGTCAGTTATCTAGCTGTCAAATCTCTTGTGGATGTCAGTTATCTATCTGTCAAATCTCTTGTGGATGTCAGTTATCTATCTGTCAAATCTCTTGTGGATGTCAGTTATCTATCTGTCAAATCTCTTGTGGATGTCAGTTATCTATCTGTCAAATCTCTTGTGGATGTCAGTTATCTAGCTGTCAAATCTCTTGTGGATGTCAGTTATCTATCTGTCAAATCTCTTGTGGATGTCAGTTATCTATCTGTCAAATCTCTTGTGGATGTCAGTTATCCATCTGTCAAATCTCTTGTGGATGTCAGTTATCTAGCTGTCAAATCTCTTGTGGATGTCAGTTATCTATCTGTCAAATCTCTTGTGGATGTCAGTTATCTATCTGTCAAATCTCTTGTGGATGTCAGTTATCTAGCTGTCAAATCTCTTGTGGATGTCAGTTATCTATCTGTCAAATCTCTTGTGGATGTCAGTTATCTATCTGTCAAATCTCTTGTGGATGTCAGTTATCTAGCTGTCAAATCTCTTGTGAATGTGACTTATCCATCTGTCAAATCTCTTGTGGATGTCAGTTATCTATCTGTCAAATCTCTTGTGGATGTCAGTTATCTATCTGTCAAATCTCTTGTGGATGTCAGTTATCTATCTGTCAAATCTCTTGTGGATGTCAGTTATCTATCTGTCAAATCTCTTGTGGATGTCAGTTATCTATCTGTCAAATCTCTTGTGGATGTCAGTTATCTAGCTGTCAAATCTCTTGTGGATGTCAGTTATCTATCTGTCAAATCTCTTGTGGATGTCAGTTATCTATCTGTCAAATCTCTTGTGGATGTCAGTTATCTAGCTGTCAAATCTCTTGTGGATGTCAGTTATCTATCTGTCAAATCTCTTGTGGATGTCAGTTATCTAGCTGTCAAATCTCTTGTGAATGTGACTTATCCATCTGTCAAATCTCTTGTGGATGTCAGTTATCTATCTGTCAAATCTCTTGTGGATGTCAGTTATCTATCTGTCAAATCTCTTGTGGATGTCAGTTATCTATCTGTCAAATCTCTTGTGAATGTGACTTATCCATCTGTCAAATCTCTTGTGGATGTCAGTTATCTATCTGTCAAATCTATTGTGGATGTCAGTTATCTATCTGTCAAAACTCTTGTGGATGTCAGTTATCTATCTGTCAAATCTCTTGTGGATGTCAGTTATCTATCTGTCAAATCTCTTGTGGATGTCAGTTATCTAGCTGTCAAATCTCTTGTGGATGTGACGTATCCATCTGTCAAATCTCTTGTGGATGTCAGTTATCTATCTGTCAAATCTCTTGTGGATGTCAGTTATCTAGCTGTCAAATCTCTTGTGGATGTGACGTATCCATCTGTCAAATCTCTTGTGGATGTCAGTTATCTAGCTGTCAAATCTCTTGTGGATGTCAGTTATCTATCTGTCAAATCTCTTGTGGATGTCAGTTATCTAGCTGTCAAATCTCTTGTGGATGTCAGTTATCTAGCTGTCAAATCTCTTGTGGATGTGACGTATCCATCTGTCAAATCTCTTGTGGATGTCAGTTATCTAGCTGTCAAATCTCTTGTGGATGTCAGTTATCTAGCTGTCAAATCTCTTGTGGATGTCAGTTATCTAGCTGTCAAATCTCTTGTGGATGTCAGTTATCTATCTGTCAAATCTCTTGTGGATGTCAGTTATCTATCTGTCAAATCTCTTGTGGATGTCAGTTATCTAGCTGTCAAATCTCTTGTGGATGTCAGTTATCTATCTGTCAAATCTCTTGTGGATGTCAGTTATCTAGCTGTCAAATCTCTTGTGAATGTGACTTATCCATCTGTCAAATCTCTTGTGGATGTCAGTTATCTATCTGTCAAATCTCTTGTGGATGTCAGTTATCTATCTGTCAAATCTCTTGTGGATGTCAGTTATCTATCTGTCAAATCTCTTGTGGATGTCAGTTATCTATCTGTCAAATCTCTTGTGGATGTCAGTTATCTATCTGTCAAATCTCTTGTGGATGTCAGTTATCTATCTGTCAAATCTCTTGTGGATGTCAGTTATCTATCTGTCAAATCTCTTGTGGATGTCAGTTATCTATCTGTCAAATCTCTTGTGGATGTCAGTTATCTATCTGTCAAATCTCTTGTGGATGTCAGTTATCTAGCTGTCAAATCTCTTGTGGATGTCAGTTATCTATCTGTCAAATCTCTTGTGGATGTCAGTTATCTAGCTGTCAAATCTCTTGTGGATGTCAGTTATCTATCTGTCAAATCTCTTGTGGATGTCAGTTATCTATCTGTCAAATCTCTTGTGGATGTCAGTTATCTAGCTGTCAAATCTCTTGTGGATGTCAGTTATCTATCTGTCAAATCTCTTGTGGATGTCAGTTATCTAGCTGTCAAATCTCTTGTGAATGTGACTTATCCATCTGTCAAATCTCTTGTGGATGTCAGTTATCTATCTGTCAAATCTCTTGTGGATGTCAGTTATCTATCTGTCAAATCTCTTGTGGATGTCAGTTATCTATCTGTCAAATCTCTTGTGGATGTCAGTTATCTATCTGTCAAATCTCTTGTGGATGTCAGTTATCTAGCTGTCAAATCTCTTGTGAATGTGACTTATCCATCTGTCAAATCTCTTGTGGATGTCAGTTATCTATCTGTCAAATCTCTTGTGGATGTCAGTTATCTAGCTGTCAAATCTCTTGTGGATGTGACGTATCCATCTGTCAAATCTCTTGTGGATGTCAGTTATCTAGCTGTCAAATCTCTTGTGGATGTCAGTTATCTATCTGTCAAATCTCTTGTGGATGTCAGTTATCTATCTGTCAAATCTCTTGTGGATGTCAGTTATCTAGCTGTCAAATCTCTTGTGAATGTGACTTATCCATCTGTCAAATCTCTTGTGGATGTCAGTTATCTATCTGTCAAATCTATTGTGGATGTCAGTTATCTATCTGTCAAATCTCTTGTGGATGTCAGTTATCTATCTGTCAAATCTCTTGTGGATGTCAGTTATCTATCTGTCAAATCTCTTGTGGATGTCAGTTATCTATCTGTCAAATCTCTTGTGGATGTCAGTTATCTAGCTGTCAAATCTCTTGTGGATGTCAGTTATCTATCTGTCAAATCTCTTGTGGATGTCAGTTATCTATCTGTCAAATCTCTTGTGGATGTCAGTTATCTAGCTGTCAAATCTCTTGTGGATGTCAGTTATCTATCTGTCAAATCTCTTGTGGATGTCAGTTATCTAGCTGTCAAATCTCTTGTGAATGTGACTTATCCATCTGTCAAATCTCTTGTGGATGTCAGTTATCTATCTGTCAAATCTCTTGTGGATGTCAGTTATCTATCTGTCAAATCTCTTGTGGATGTCAGTTATCTATCTGTCAAATCTCTTGTGAATGTGACTTATCCATCTGTCAAATCTCTTGTGGATGTCAGTTATCTATCTGTCAAATCTCTTGTGGATGTCAGTTATCTATCTGTCAAATCTCTTGTGGATGTCAGTTATCTATCTGTCAAATCTCTTGTGGATGTCAGTTATCTGTCAAATCTCTTGTGGATGTCAGTTATCTAGCTGTCAAATCTCTTGTGAATGTGACTTATCCATCTGTCAAATCTCTTGTGGATGTCAGTTATCTATCTGTCAAATCTCTTGTGGATGTCAGTTATCTAGCTGTCAAATCTCTTGTGGATGTGACGTATCCATCTGTCAAATCTCTTGTGGATGTCAGTTATCTAGCTGTCAAATCTCTTGTGGATGTCAGTTATCTATCTGTCAAATCTCTTGTGGATGTCAGTTATCTATCTGTCAAATCTCTTGTGGATGTCAGTTATCTATCTGTCAAATCTCTTGTGGATGTCAGTTATCTAGCTGTCAAATCTCTTGTGGATGTCAGTTATCTATCTGTCAAATCTCTTGTGGATGTCAGTTATCTAGCTGTCAAATCTCTTGTGAATGTGACTTATCCATCTGTCAAATCTCTTGTGGATGTCAGTTATCTATCTGTCAAATCTCTTGTGGATGTCAGTTATCTATCTGTCAAATCTCTTGTGGATGTCAGTTATCTATCTGTCAAATCTCTTGTGGATGTCAGTTATCTATCTGTCAAATCTCTTGTGGATGTCAGTTATCTATCTGTCAAATCTCTTGTGGATGTCAGTTATCTATCTGTCAAATCTCTTGTGGATGTCAGTTATCTATCTGTCAAATCTCTTGTGGATGTCAGTTATCTATCTGTCAAATCTCTTGTGGATGTCAGTTATCTATCTGTCAAATCTCTTGTGGATGTCAGTTATCTATCTGTCAAATCTCTTGTGGATGTCAGTTATCTAGCTGTCAAATCTCTTGTGGATGTCAGTTATCTATCTGTCAAATCTCTTGTGGATGTCAGTTATCTATCTGTCAAATCTCTTGTGGATGTCAGTTATCTAGCTGTCAAATCTCTTGTGGATGTCAGTTATCTATCTGTCAAATCTCTTGTGGATGTCAGTTATCTAGCTGTCAAATCTCTTGTGAATGTGACTTATCCATCTGTCAAATCTCTTGTGGATGTCAGTTATCTATCTGTCAAATCTCTTGTGGATGTCAGTTATCTATCTGTCAAATCTCTTGTGGATGTCAGTTATCTATCTGTCAAATCTCTTGTGAATGTGACTTATCCATCTGTCAAATCTCTTGTGGATGTCAGTTATCTATCTGTCAAATCTCTTGTGGATGTCAGTTATCTATCTGTCAAATCTCTTGTGGATGTCAGTTATCTATCTGTCAAATCTCTTGTGGATGTCAGTTATCTATCTGTCAAATCTCTTGTGGATGTCAGTTATCTAGCTGTCAAATCTCTTGTGAATGTGACTTATCCATCTGTCAAATCTCTTGTGGATGTCAGTTATCTATCTGTCAAATCTCTTGTGGATGTCAGTTATCTATCTGTCAAATCTCTTGTGGATGTCAGTTATCTATCTGTCAAATCTCTTGTGAATGTGACTTATCCATCTGTCAAATCTCTTGTGGATGTCAGTTATCTATCTGTCAAATCTCTTGTGGATGTCAGTTATCTATCTGTCAAATCTCTTGTGGATGTCAGTTATCTATCTGTCAAATCTCTTGTGGATGTCAGTTATCTGTCAAATCTCTTGTGGATGTCAGTTATCTAGCTGTCAAATCTCTTGTGAATGTGACTTATCCATCTGTCAAATCTCTTGTGGATGTCAGTTATCTATCTGTCAAATCTCTTGTGGATGTCAGTTATCTAGCTGTCAAATCTCTTGTGGATGTGACGTATCCATCTGTCAAATCTCTTGTGGATGTCAGTTATCTAGCTGTCAAATCTCTTGTGGATGTCAGTTATCTATCTGTCAAATCTCTTGTGGATGTCAGTTATCTATCTGTCAAATCTCTTGTGGATGTCAGTTATCTAGCTGTCAAATCTCTTGTGGATGTGACGTATCCATCTGTCAAATCTCTTGTGGATGTCAGTTATCTATCTGTCAAATCTCTTGTGGATGTCAGTTATCTAGCTGTCAAATCTCTTGTGGATGTGACGTATCCATCTGTCAAATCTCTTGTGGATGTCAGTTATCTAGCTGTCAAATCTCTTGTGGATGTCAGTTATCTATCTGTCAAATCTCTTGTGGATGTCAGTTATCTAGCTGTCAAATCTCTTGTGGATGTCAGTTATCTAGCTGTCAAATCTCTTGTGGATGTGACGTATCCATCTGTCAAATCTCTTGTGGATGTCAGTTATCTAGCTGTCAAATATCTTGTGGATGTCAGTTATCTAGCTGTCAAATCTCTTGTGGATGTCAGTTATCTAGCTGTCAAATCTCTTGTGGATGTCAGTTATCTATCTGTCAAATCTCTTGTGGATGTCAGTTATCTATCTGTCAAATCTCTTGTGGATGTCAGTTATCTAGCTGTCAAATCTCTAGTGGATGTCAGTTATCTATCTGTCAAATCTCTTGTGGATGTCAGTTATCTAGCTGTCAAATCTCTTGTGAATGTGACTTATCCATCTGTCAAATCTCTTGTGGATGTCAGTTATCTATCTGTCAAATCTCTTGTGGATGTCAGTTATCTATCTGTCAAATCTCTTGTGGATGTCAGTTATCTATCTGTCAAATCTCTTGTGGATGTCAGTTATCTATCTGTCAAATCTCTTGTGGATGTCAGTTATCTATCTGTCAAATCTCTTGTGGATGTCAGTTATCTATCTGTCAAATCTCTTGTGGATGTCAGTTATCTATCTGTCAAATCTCTTGTGGATGTCAGTTATCTATCTGTCAAATCTCTTGTGGATGTCAGTTATCTGTCAAATCTCTTGTGGATGTCAGTTATCTATCTGTCAAATCTCTTGTGGATGTCAGTTATCTAGCTGTCAAATCTCTTGTGGATGTCAGTTATCTATCTGTCAAATCTCTTGTGGATGTCAGTTATCTATCTGTCAAATCTCTTGTGGATGTCAGTTATCTAGCTGTCAAATCTCTTGTGGATGTCAGTTATCTATCTGTCAAATCTCTTGTGGATGTCAGTTATCTAGCTGTCAAATCTCTTGTGAATGTGACTTATCCATCTGTCAAATCTCTTGTGGATGTCAGTTATCTATCTGTCAAATCTCTTGTGGATGTCAGTTATCTATCTGTCAAATCTCTTGTGGATGTCAGTTATCTATCTGTCAAATCTCTTGTGAATGTGACTTATCCATCTGTCAAATCTCTTGTGGATGTCAGTTATCTATCTGTCAAATCTCTTGTGGATGTCAGTTATCTATCTGTCAAATCTCTTGTGGATGTCAGTTATCTATCTGTCAAATCTCTTGTGGATGTCAGTTATCTATCTGTCAAATCTCTTGTGGATGTCAGTTATCTAGCTGTCAAATCTCTTGTGAATGTGACTTATCCATCTGTCAAATCTCTTGTGGATGTCAGTTATCTATCTGTCAAATCTCTTGTGGATGTCAGTTATCTAGCTGTCAAATCTCTTGTGGATGTGACGTATCCATCTGTCAAATCTCTTGTGGATGTCAGTTATCTATCTGTCAAATCTTTTGTGAATGTGACTTATCCATCTGTCAAATCTCTTGTGGATGTCAGTTATCTAGCTGTCAAATCTCTTGTGGATGTCAGTTATCTAGCTGTCAAATCTCTTGTGGATGTGACGTATCCATCTGTCAAATCTCTTGTGGATGTCAGTTATCTATCTGTCAAATCTCTTGTGGATGTCAGTTATCTAGCTGTCAAATCTCTTGTGGATGTGACGTATCCATCTGTCAAATCTCTTGTGGATGTCAGTTATCTAGCTGTCAAATCTCTTGTGGATGTCAGTTATCTATCTGTCAAATCTCTTGTGGATGTCAGTTATCTAGCTGTCAAATCTCTTGTGGATGTCAGTTATCTAGCTGTCAAATCTCTTGTGGATGTGACGTATCCATCTGTCAAATCTCTTGTGGATGTCAGTTATCTAGCTGTCAAATCTCTTGTGGATGTCAGTTATCTAGCTGTCAAATCTCTTGTGGATGTCAGTTATCTATCTGTCAAATCTCTTGTGGATGTCAGTTATCTATCTGTCAAATCTCTTGTGGATGTCAGTTATCTAGCTGTCAAATCTCTTGTGGATGTCAGTTATCTATCTGTCAAATCTCTTGTGGATGTCAGTTATCTATCTGTCAAATCTCTTGTGGATGTCAGTTATCTATCTGTCAAATCTCTTGTGGATGTCAGTTATCTATCTGTCAAATCTCTTGTGAATGTGACTTATCCATCTGTCAAATCTCTTGTGGATGTCAGTTATCTATCTGTCAAATCTCTTGTGGATGTCAGTTATCTATCTGTCAAATCTCTTGTGGATGTCAGTTATCTATCTGTCAAATCTCTTGTGGATGTCAGTTATCTAGCTGTCAAATCTCTTGTGAATGTGACTTATCCATCTGTCAAATCTCTTGTGGATGTCAGTTATCTATCTGTCAAATCTCTTGTGGATGTCAGTTATCTAGCTGTCAAATCTCTTGTGGATGTGACTTATCCATCTGTCAAATCTCTTGTGGATGTCAGTTATCTAGCTGTCAAATCTCTTGTGGATGTCAGTTATCTAGCTGTCAAATCTCTTGTGGATGTGACGTATCCATCTGTCAAATCTCTTGTGGATGTCAGTTATCTAGCTGTCAAATCTCTTGTGGATGTGACGTATCCATCTGTCAAATCTCTTGTGGATGTCAGTTATCCATCTGTCAAATCTCTTGTGGATGTCAGTTATCTATCTGTAAAATCTTTTGTGGATGTCAGTTATCTAGCTGTCAAATCTCTTGTGGATGTCAGTTATCTATCTGTCAAATCTCTTGTGGATGTCAGTTATCTAGCTGTCTTTTGTCATTTGTGGCAGATAATCCCAAACTTCGGATCAAAATTTCTTGCCTGACAGTCGACCCAGCTGTAAATGGGTACCTGACGCATAAGTTGAGGAAGGTAGACACAATAAGGAAGGGAACTGACCACTCCACCTAATAGTTTTTGTGGCTTAGTACACAAAGAGTTATCATCATCCTCAACGGCAAGCTGCTGCCATGGGACCTACCTTTACCTAGGTGGCAGGAAATGCTACAAGTGCCATCCATCTAAGCGAGTCAACAGATACAACAAAAGAATGATCTGTCTGGACATGATGATCCTGGGATATCGGTCACACTTGCATGCCTCCACTCTGGGGACTAAAGAAACATACACATCCCCACTCTGGGGACTAAACAAGCATACACAACCCCACTCTGGGGACTAAACAAGCATACATAACCCCACTCTGGGGTATAAACAAGCATCCATGATCCCACTCTGGGGTCTAAACAAGCATACATAAAAGCCACTCTGGGGTCTAAACAAGTACACATAAAAGCCACTCTGGGGTCTAAACAAGCACACATAACCCCACTCTGGGGTCTAAACAGGCATAGCATACATAATGCCACGCTGGGGTCTAAACAAGCATACATAACCCCCATGCTGGGGTCTAAACAAGTATACTCCCCACTCCCTTAACACAAGCATGCCTTTGAGACAGCATACATAATGTGTTTGAGTGTCACCAAGGTTACTCAACTGAGGAAAACCTATGCTTTTGTCAGAGAGGCTATGGGCTGTTATTAGCTACCTGCTCACAGCTAAAGGGATTTTTTCATTATCATCATCATCATCATTACCTATCATTTATGGTTGTATCTCACCAGTTACCTGTCAACTCACCTGCGGATGTGTCCTTTGGATGTACTATTGCTACTGTTTATCCTGTAACTCACCTGTGGGTGTGCTCACTTGAAGATTTTGAGGACTGGGCATAGCGCACCCTTGGTGAGGTAGCTGATGCTTCCTTTGTTGCTGTGGACGTGGAGGCACCTGTTGCTGTACCTGTGCCTGGGGAGACGATGTTGCTCCTGGGCTCTTTTTACTTGGCGTCAGGTGAACAATCCTAGACAATGACAGGTTGGCTAAACAGAGGCAACAAAAAAATATCATCAAATATAAATAATGTGTTTCCTGTCACTTCTAGTTATAACTAAAATAAATCAGAAAGCAGCAGATGGGATTTGAACATAGTCCATTCACCTGGCACCTATTTGCTTTCACAACTTGAGTTTACACTTGATTCTAATATGATCAAACCGCAACCCTAAAAAATGTAATATTAGTGAAGACCTGGTTCAAATCCTATTTGCTGCCCTCTGATTTTTCAAAAACTTCTCCATGTTTCTTAATTCTTATTCAGCGTTCATTCTCAAACTCCCACTGGATCTCTCTTCCAGCAGGACAATGGTCCTACTAGATTTCTAACAGGATGTAGTCCAGAGAATGGAAATGCATTGTGTCTCTGTTTTATTTGTGGCAATGACCAGACACATCCATCTTCAGCTGTTCTTTCTAATTAAATCACTAATTATAGCTATCAACATAACAAGACTGAAAAGATAGGAACCTCAGACAGCATGGCATATTCTTCAAGAATGCCCAGAATATTCAATTCTGAGACAAACACTGGCCCAGAGAAACAATGCGTTTTATTTCGCTTTTTTTATCATGCTTTTGACATATCTCCTCTTTCTTGTATTGTTTGTAATCTTCTTAATTTCCTGTTTTAAACCATTGTCTAAATGTTTATATCTTTTTTTTTGTGTTGCTTGTTTGATTTCCTCACTCCACAGATAGTTTTTTTGCTTCTTTTTATTTCCACAGAGAGTAATCAGGTTATTTATCATTGTAGTTTGGAAAAATTCACGTTCTCTCTGAATACTTCCAGTAGTGATGGGCAGTGATTCCTAAGCTTTAGTAACCTCTTGTTGTAGTTTTTCTTTGATGTTACTTGTTTAGGAACAAGCGTCATTGCACTGGGGATATTCCCACATATGCTCTGCTTGCCGTTAGGTCAGCCAACAAAACGTGTATAAGCTCAGTATCCCAGTCAGTGTTGTTCAATGAGAATCTGAGCTTATCGCTGACGGAACAGATGTCGACCACAGAGCACGTACTCAATCGTTCCAGCGACTGCTCCTTTTATCTTGAGTGGCCAATGGTGCTGTCAGCCAAATGTGAATTTAAACTACACGCTTGATTAAGTCTTACGATGATTTAATATAATTTATAATGAGCCATCGATCTGTTAACGGCTCATTGCATTAAATCTTTTCAAGCTTTAATCTGCACGCACACAACTATTAGCCATTTTGAATTCCGGCCAATGACCCATCATGCCATTGAGTGTGCTAATATGTACTTTCGTTTCACATCCTGCTAATTGACTGTATATACATGGATCCATGTTGTTCTCTTTTGTAATAATCTCCTAAGGAATTTAAGAAATCCGGGCTGTATGGATTTGATGTCTTTGGATGTATCACTTTCATGAACACAATAACACTGCTAACCCCCACCATTTTTAAATACCAATTAATAAAACTATACAATGTTTTTAAAAATATTCTCAAAAATATCAGATAATCTCAAAATTGATAAAATATTCTCAAAAATATCAGATAATCTCAAAATTGAGAAAATATTCTCAAAAATATCAGATAATCTCAAAATGGTGAAAATGTGGTTAGGATATATAAAAGATAGTGAGAAATGTACAGGATATGTCTTCATGGAGAGGGTGAAAATAGCACTATGATGTGGAAATTTACTTGGAGCTATGGATCGAACTCGAGGAACTTTTCTCTGGGACAAGATCTCTCTTAGCTTGACCACTTTCTCTGGAGTCATGCCGTTAGCCAACGATGAAGACAGGCTTATGTCTGCTTTCTGTCCAGCTTTTAAGGGTGACATCTCCTCTCTTATGTAAGAAAATAAAACCATTCTCTCATTATTAATGACACCAACTGATAAAAATATCCGTTACACAACATTTCAAATAAACATAGAAGTAAAATATGTCCACATGTGTTCAATCAACCAATCGTCACGCAGAGTGGTGCAGGTGATGTTTCTCCACAATTCTCTGTCTCGTGTTATTTGTAACACAAGATATGTCACTGAAACACAATTTTGGGTTTTTTAATATTTTTTTTGGGTCCGAAATCCGTATTAATATGGAAAATCCGTACTAGTTGACACTTATGCAACTGTTATATGTTCAGTTGGTGACATTCTCTCCTGTCACAGAGACAGTCCATCCAATAACTTCTCTTTCTTCACCCCTTGATCTTTCCAGTGGTTACTACATGTAACCACTGGAGTTTTGCTCTTCTCATCACACAGCCTAAACATCTTGACTGTTTCCAATTTTTGCTATAATTTGTCTTTTTTACTCCAGCATATCTGAGTACTGCAACATTATTATCTTGACTATTCATGGTATTTCCATCGTTCTTCTCAAAAACTACATCTCAGATGCCCCCAACTCACTTTGAGCTTCTTTTATTTACTGTACATTTATTAAACAGGAGAATATTTATATGTATGCAGATCAAATTGATTTATGGAACAGAAATACACCTTACAGTCCATGCCATGTGGTGTTGGTTATCATATCAGCCTACATTTAATATCTTGTGTGTCAGTCATATTTAGTACTGATAATTTCCCATGTCACTATTCCAGGCTAACCAGCATCATTTCTCTTGGTCGTTCTTTACCAATCTTGCTTTTCAAATGTCAACTATTTTTTTCATAAATCCGTATTTTTAACAATTTATTTTCATAATTCAATTTTAAATAGTCCTTATTTATCCCCCCCCCCCCTCAAAAAAAAACTCCACTAATTTAACCTTCACGGCGTTTTGGTTAAGTGTGATCGATAAAAATTTCAATGGCGGCTGTCTACTGTTGTCGGATGCATTCTGCACAATGATGTATCGTGCTAAATAGGTGTACCACAGCCTAATCACAGTCAGCACATAGTTCGGGGCATGCGCAATCGAAGCCGGTACATTCCCACGTCCGACATGATCATTGTAAAGATGTCTAGGTGTAAGGTACACGATTTATAGCAATTAATCTGACCACATCTGCACGACAGTACGATGCCATGATGGTGGATCGGATTTTATAGACCGTTCTAAAAAAAACAAACTTCAGTGGATACCATCATACTGTGGAATCATGGAAAATGAGAAAGAAGATGCTCTGTCAAAGGCAGGAAGTGAAATGGAGCAACACAGACACCCTCTGTCTTATGGAGAAGTAAAAACAATAATCCGCAACACATACTCAGCAAAGTGGAAGAAAGAAATGGAAGGGGAATACGAACATGATGCAATACATCTCCTCCAAAGATATCAACAGACCACAATATTTCGCCTTAGAACAGGCCACTGCAGATTGTTGAGTCACCTTTATCGATTAAGATCTCATACACAGATGAATGTCCATGTGGATCCGGAACCCAGACTCCAGAACACATACTTCAGGACTGCCCAACATACAAAGAGCAAAGACAGCAGACCTGGCAAGAGCATACAGACTTGAGGCAAAAGCTATGGGGCAGCCACTCTGACCTGGAGAAGACAGTGGACTTCGTCTTGATGACAGGTCTGACGGTATAGCATGACAACATGCTGAAAGCAGAAGAAGAATAGACCTTTCTTTCATTGTATTTAGAATAAAATAACATTGAATCGTGGCTTGAATCATGAATTATTTAGTTTCACAGCAGTGAATATACAGAATGCTGTGTTGGCTTGGGGACTTGTACATGTGTGATATCGAATATGTTGAAGTGGAACCAAAAATGACTCTAAGAACGATTTTACTGCAAATCTACATGTTTTATACAGTTCCGCCGGCAATATTTTGATAATTTCGCAATGAAATAACATAAATACAACAGATTTGCATGTGATTTAGTGTACAGTGTTGCCAAGCAATTCGATAAGTAAAGTATTTTTTTACTAATTTTTTCCCTCTTTATTTGTTATAAAATATATGTTTTTTTTGTGAAAAACGTCTTTACCACTTTCTCATAGGTCTGGTATCACACACACACGTACATAAATTACACCAATATATGCAGAATTCAATTCTTTATTTATATGTGCAATATTATTTAAATATCTCTAACAACCAAAAAATTATCACATTTTCAAAACAGTCACCATCAATAACGCAAATAATCAAAAAAAAAGAATCCGGTGGCAGGGAGACGTTTCATATTTTTTAATCTGGCTTGCTAAAGGTTAAAACAATACATTTTTTGTCCCCTCAATATGAGCGTGAGATAGAAATATCCACACTAGTAATAATTACTAGGAAATTTAACACCAAGTGACATAAATTTTTTTTAATTAAAAAAAATTTGGGGTATATTTTGGGGGTGGGGGTGGAAGGGGCTGTGGGCCAAGGAATCTGTATTAATACAGAAAATCCGTATTAGTTGACAGATATACAACTTGCTTGTTGCCATGATGTGCTCCATCTTTTCTCATGACACTTCCATAAATAGGGGACTGTCTTCTGATGCAAGTGAGTAGTTCTCTTTTTGAAATAACTTCTTTCAAGATATCTCCCCATCAAGGCCAGCTCCTTGTCGCAGAGATGCGGCTTAGTTCAGTCACAGATGTTAGAAACTAAGACTGGCCAGGACCTCCTACCAACATACCAGCTGGCTCCTCCAACCAACAGTAGACACCAGACCAACCACCATGCACGCAAAATTATATTTTTTGAATATGATATGACTGTATTGTCTATTCCCAGGTGGATGATGGTCAGAATATTCACACTTGCCATTAAGCATAGGGGTGGTGACTGGGAGCTTGTTGTCTCTCCAAGTCCAAATGTGTCACCTTGACTGCGTTTAACCTGTATTTGTTCAGGCTTGTTTTGATGTTATCCATCTTTTTCTAGGTCTTCCTCGGGCAACAGGATCTTCTATGTTATATGTTCTAGTCTGTAGTTGGTTATGACTCATTCTCATGTGTCCAAACAATTTTATTTGTTGTTTCTCGATGTATTCTGTGCATGGTCTTATACCAATTTTTATCATCAGTTCTATGATTTTTGGCCTAGTCTGCACACGTCTTGTATTGCTGTTTTGGTCCTCACTGTCGCCTCCCAGTACTTTTAATTATTTAGCAAAATATACAAAATGCTGACTTGCCAGGTCTGTCACAGTGGAGATGTTGTTTACTGACTGGATGTTGTGTCAAGATATATCTTCTCCTTATTGACAAATTAATTACATAAATCACATCTAGATAGAATCATACAATTATAATTTGTTCCGATTAGAAAACACTTCTGTCAATAAAACAATGCTTTTGTAATGTCAGAAAGTGTAACAATTCAGCGGCTACATGCCACCATACCTGGCCAGATTCTATGACTGCATAATAAGGTGTCCCCCCCCCCCAAGTAGAGGGCCATTCAACTTTTGGCATTGAACTCCGTCAAAGAAACTAGGTCCTGTGACCTGGACTGTCAAGATCTAATTGGTTTGATGCTGAATGTCAAAATGACACCCAGAAACTAGCTCGAGGAAGGTGAAACCTGAGATGAGAAACCATTTGATTCAGAATATGACGATCCTACATGCCTTTCCAAATTTGGTGAAACCAGCTGGAAGATGGTGAAAACCAGCTGGAGGATGGTGAAACCTGAGATGAGAAACCATTTGATTCAGAAAGGTGAAACCAGCTGGAGGATGGTGAAACCTGAGATGAGAAACCATTTGATTCAGAATGTGACGATCCTACATGCCTTTCCAAATTTGGCAGACATGGCACACATCTTGTATGCCCGGAAAACTGCAGATGGTAGGGAATGGAGAGTGATAGAGCACGCCTCAGATCCACTACTCATAGATGGGAGTCTGCAGCATCGTACAACTTGGAAAATGATGTTCATGGTCCAGGACCTACTTTGTTGGATCAGCCCTCTGGGTTTGAAAGCAAGCTACAGAAAAAAATAACCCCAACATGAAAGTAAACACATTATCCGCAACAATTATAAACAACAATGGATGGACTGCTGGGCCATTGGCTCAAAAGAAGAGTGCTATATGCAGGCATGTTCCAACCAAATCTGCACGACAGCATAAATAGACTACACCGCAAAGATCAAACCACAATATTTAGGCTATGAGCAACATATGTACAACTTAACAAACACCTACAAAGGATTACCACAGATCATACACCATACTGTAATAGACAAAAGGTGGAAACAGTAAAACACAAACTTATTGAATGCTCTGCAACACAAGACCTACGAAAACAAACTGTTACCACCCAAACTTCTCCATCACTAACACAACACAGCTGAAGAAGACATGCATCTACCACCACCTGGTACAGGGAAGAACGAGTGAAAGCTCGTAGCTCGACATTGGATAAGTAAGTTCAAGATATCTTCATTATGCGTTTATTTGTCCATGGTTTCTTAACATTATTCTGTACAACCATATCTCTACTGCCTTTACATAATTTCTTACTGTTCTACTAATTTTCCAAGATTCACTTCTATACACTAGAATTGGCTCATATATAGTTTATAAAGAGCTAAATTCCTTCCTTCTGGCTCAACCATTGAGTAGATTGAGAGAGCTAAGTTCCTTCCTTCAGACTTACCTATTGAGTACACTGAGAGAGTTCAAGTCCCCGCCTGAGATCTTGTTGTACAAAAGAAGACTCTTTAACTGTTCCTCCAACTTCTCCAAAAGCTGCCGCTGCGTGGATATCACAATGTGGTTGTTCCTAATTGACTTGTAAATGGTTTCACCTGCCGGGGTGTAGAACCTGTAGTAACAATATTTTTTAAAGTGATACTAGATATACTGGATTTGAACCCACAGTGAAAGTGAAGAGCGGAGAAGATTAGACAAGATAATTCAGAGCTTCTTGGCAGGAGCTCTAGAAAATGGCTCAACAACAGTGAAGATTGACAGCTGTAGTTATATGATTTTTATGAATTAGGAATGACTAGGTGTGAATATGTTAAATGAACTAACAGAGTGTCAGCATCACCACTTCTATTTCAATTGTCATGTTTGATACTGTAATGTTTTTGATGTGAAGACGTTATATAGTCATGTTGCGTGATACCATGGTTGCTGGTGCACCTCTCGGCCTAGTATCTCTGACTTCAGCACCAGCAATTGCTTGGGCAGGACTGTTATCTGCATGATGTCACGGTTGGCCCGACCAATCTTAATTTCCAGCCTCTGTTAGATGAACTCCCATCTCCATTTCAATGAGTTAGTCTCGATGGGGGATCCAGGTATGAGAGTCACTATCTTTATTTATTTTTATGACTTCTATTTTACTTTACCATTTGCTACGCCTACACGCTAGTCAGGTGATCCTTTTTCAAATCACCAATAACTGTAAACCTATCAACTATCAATCACTATGCTGAAGTTGGATGTCTCAGGCTGAAAGGTGCAGATATCACAACTAAGATCAAACTATAGCACAATCCATTCCTTTCTCCGGACTACATCCTTCCGATCTGCAGGAGTTTGAGAATGAATGCAAAAGGTCAATCACCAACTATAAGTAACTCTTCTACCAACCTGAGGAAATAGGTACTAGGTCTTCTGGGAAAGTAGATATGGCAGGCGGATCCCATCTCTTGGTATATCAGTGATCAATGAAAAATACGGGTCTAATACCATATTTCTCAATACATCTCAATGGTGTGAAAAAGAGAATCTTGATTTCTACTCAAATTCTATACTGCATTTTTTCTACATGTAGCTTTGCATATTTCCATCATATTCTTTCTCTTCTACATTTTCTTATTCCATGATTTGTCAGATTTTATTACATAACTCCTCCATACAATCTTCAGTCAACTTTATTGTTTAATTGTGTTTCCTGGTCCCTATCTTGATAAAGACATATTTGCTGGAAATGTTGATTCCGTATATTTCCTCTATATGATGTTGAGATAATCTCTGAAGCTGTGAGCAGGTAGTTGACAGTTGATAGCATAACAAAAACAGGTTCTCAGCTGTCTAACTGAGACAACACCCAGACTCATATAAGATCTCAAAGACACGGATGTGTAAGGTGGGTTTATGGATGAAGAGAAGCATTCCAGTGTGCTAGTATTCCAGGACCAAAGCAAACACTTCTGGGCCAAATATCTCATATTCTTCTGTCAGATTCGTTGACACATCGGCAGTGATAGTACATCTACCATTCTCCATCACCTTAGGAGGCTGCCACAAAAAGAAAAAAAAGGTGAAATGTCCGATATCTTCATCAACCATAGGGATTAATTGATACAAGACAAAAGTAATAAATTGAGACAAAATGTAACAACAATGATTTTTATCATAGGTGATGGCGCCCGTATGCTGCCAAGGCCTGAAAGGGGAGCAAAGAGTAGCAACATTGTTTACCTTCCATGCATGTCATAAAAGGTGACTAAGGAGGTTATGGGATGGAGTTGGCTGTCCCATCCCATATAGGGTCAGAGACCCAAAGCCATGCTGAAGTCGGATGTGTCAGGCCGAAAGGCGCAGATATCGCAGCAATGCTGTAAACCATGACACAACGCATTCCGTTCTCTGGACTACATTCCGCTAGTCTGCAGGAGTTTGAGAACGAACGCAGAAGAAGATCATAGGTGACAGGTTGTCAGGCTATCCCCCAACTTTCCTTAGCCACATCCTAATATTTATGACATGCATGGAAAGAATACAGTGGCCCCCAATCTTTGCACTTTGAGCAAGAAGTTCAGCACATGTAGCCACATAGGAGATTTCCTCTATATAAAACTATTTAATCAATATTATCCTTTTTTCTTATATTCTTTAAAATAAAGATCACCACAAAAACACAGACAGGAGACTTCAAACTGAAGAGTTAATCTGAAAACAAATTGGTAAGTTAATCTGAAAGCAAATTGGTGAGGTCATTAGAAAACCAATTGGTGAGTTAATCAGAAAACAAATAAAACAAACTGGTGACTTCATCAAAAAACAAATAAGCACAGAAAAGACTGTGCCAGAAATGTTCAAACTTATTTATAATTCCCTGGCCAAGTTGTTAAGATAACCACTGAAAACATTCTGCCAGAAAAGACTAACCTTTCTTCCTTCTTTTTCTTGGTCAAATGATCCTGCCACTGAGAATCTAGCGCACGATCCACTTCAATCATACTCTGCTCGACTGTTTGGGACATCTGCTGCAAAGATTTCAGTCTCTCTGCACTTGCTGGATCCAGTACTCGACCCTGATTAAAACACAATCTGCTTGTTAAACATAACTTCAAGTGGCTAAAAAGGTATCTGTAAACAACAAAGTAGCGTAAGTATTGTAATTAAGTAAATATGAATTACAAAAACTATTGTTAATAATAAAATATATTACATAAACAATTTTTAAAAAAAGGAAAAGGATCAAAACAGCTGATATTCTTAACTAGTTCACTGTCAGACTTCTAAATAATTCACTTTCAGACTTATACACTTCTAAATAATTCACTTTCAGACTTATACACTTCTAAATAATTCACTTTCAGACTTATACACTCCTAAATAATTCACTTTCAGACTTATACACTCCTAAATAATTCACTTTCAGACTTATACACTCCTAAATAATTCACTTTCAGACTTATACACTCCTAAATAATTCACTTTCAGACTTATACACTTCTAAATAATTCACTTTCAGACTTCTACATTTCAAAATTATTCACTTTCAGACTTCTACACTCCTAACTAATTCACCTGCATACATCCACATTCCTAACTAGTTTACTTTTAGCAGATAACAAACAATTTACTGGCAGCAACAATACTCTATGTTACTCTGCAGCTAAAAGGCAATTTACCAACAACAAGGAGTGATAGTGAGGATCAAGATCCCTCTTATGCCTGCTCTGACACTCCTCGGACATAGCCAGCAAGTTGAAGCACATGCCCTTCTGTTCTTGAGCTTCTAACAACTGCTCCTGTAATCAGAAAATATTTGGGTAACACATAAAACTTTAAACATTTGGTTGCGTATGATTAAAATATGTTGTTGGTCCATCACAAGTGAATTTCATCAAGAACATGTGAATGTCATAAAGAACATGTGAATGTTATTAATAACATGTGAATGTCATTAAGAACATGTGGATGTTATCAAGAATATGTGAATGTCATCAAGAATATGTGAATGTCATCAAGAATATGTGAATGCAATCAAGAATATGTTAATGTCATCAAGAATATGTGAATGCAATCAAGAACATGTGAATGCAATCAAGAACATGTGAATGCAATCAAGAACATGTGAATGTAATCAAGAATATGTTAATGTCATTAAGAACATGTGAATGTTATTAAGAACATGTGGATGTCATTAAAAATATGTTAATGTCATCAAGAATATGTGAATGCAATCAAGAATATGTCAACCTTTAGCAAGCCAGATTAAAAAATACGAAACGTCTCCCTGCCACCAGATTCTTTTTTGAAAATTTGCGTTATTGATGGTGACTGTTTTGAAAATGTGATAATTTTTTGGTTGTTAGAGATATTTAAATAATATTTGCACATATAAATAAAGAATTGAATTCTGCATATATTGGTGTAATTTATGTACGTGTGTGTGTGATACCAGACGTATGAGAAAGTGGTAAAGACATTTTTCACAAAAAAACATATATTTTATAACAAATAAAGAGGAAAAAAATAACTTACCTTGCTTATCGAATTGCTTGGTAACACTATACACTAAATCACACGTAGAACTGTTGTATTTATGTTCTTTCATTGCAAAATTATCAAAATATTGCTGGGAAAACTGTATAAAACATGATTTGCAGTAAAATTGCTCTTTAGCTTAGGCCAGGGGTGGGCAAACTTTTTGTGCAGAGGGCCGCATTGAAAATTGTAAAGCTATTGGAGGGCTGCATATAATATTATGTAAGTTTTTGTTTAAAATTATCGGTAAGTAATCAATTAAATATTTTTATTGTAAAGAAAGGTAGTTTTACATAATGTAGAAAACTTCTGAAATAAATTACATTTCTAACAGACTTACACTATAACAGTATATTTTCTAATATGGATAAAAGGTTTGGCAAATATTTTAACAATGTTCGTGTATTTAAAAATGTGTTTGAGGGCCGTAAAATATCCAATGGTCCGTAGCTTGCCCACCCCTGGCTTAGGCCTAGAGTCATTTTTGGTGCCACTTCAACATATTTGATATCAAACATCTACAAGTCCCCAAACCAACACGGCATTCTGTATATTCACTGCTGTGAAACTAAATAACCTAATAATTCAAGATTCAAGCCATGATTCAATGTTATTTCATTCAAAATACGATGAAAGAAAGGTCTACACAATCGATCCACCATAATGGCATCGTACCGGTGTGCAGATGTGGTCAGATTAATTGCTATTAAACGTGTACCTTTTAGCTAGCCATTTTCAACAATGATCATGTCGAATGTGTGGATGCACCGGCTTCGATTGTGCATGTCCCCAGCTATGTGCATGGGCTGTGGTATGTGTAAATCTCACGATGTCTTGTTGGATGGGGTGTGCCGCCAATGGTGTGCGCCACCATTCTTTGTGTGTCGACCGGTGTTAATAATGGCGCGGTGAAGGTTAATGTCATCAAGAATATGTGAATGTCATCAAGAATATGTGAATGCGATCAAGGATATGTTAATGTAATCAAGAACATGTGAATGCAATCAAGAACATGTGAATGTCATCAAGAACATGTGAATATCAAGAAAAAGTGAATGTCATCAAGAACAAGTGAATGATATAATAAAAACATTTCTCAGAGACAAGGACATCTTAGGACAATACAAGAACACACAAATGATAGAATAAATGTATTCCAGGTGCAAGCAAGAACATGTAAATGATAGATCAAAATAATTTCATAGAAATAACAAAAACATGTGAACAATATTTCATGGGCAAACCAAAGAACATATAAATACTAACAAGAACATGCCAAATAAAGCTGGTATAGACAAACCTTTGTTACTTTATTGATATCTGCAGAAAAATTAACCATCTTTTCTTTGTCCTGTCTCAAACTTTGCATTTCCTCCCTTGTTCCCACTGTTTTTACCTCCCTTCTGGAGCGAGCTCTTAGCTCAGCCAATTCCTTCTCAAAGTCTGTGATCTAAACAAGATAAAACTACCATATTATTCTATATATAATTATCGCTATTTTCATTAAAAATCAATTATTTTTTTTAAAAATATATGAAAATAACTTATTTTCATACCTGGACATGTGGGAGTTAGAGCAATTGGTAAGCTGAAACGCTGGCAAGCATGTCCACAGTGTTGAAAGGTACAATAATGGATTTGTCTAACACTCAAAGCACAGAGTGACCTTATCAATTCTGAAGATTTTCAGAAGTGTGGACATGGCCGACCTCAAGATTGTGGGAGATTATAGTTAAAAATGGAACTGCCTAGCATGCAGAAGGTCTAACTATTGGTCTATCAGACCAATCACTATACAACAGCAAACTCTCTGAAGATAGCATGCCAATATAGTGAGGTTTTCCTTTTGTGAAAACCGTACAGAATTACTCTCCGATGTTTATTGATCTTACCACTTCTTGATTTGTCTTTCTAGCTGTCCATGGTATATGTAAAATTCTTCTGTGGCATCTCATTTCAAAAGTAGCAATTCTCTTTGATATTGTTTTATTTAATGTCCATGGTTCACACCCATATATTGCCACTGGAAATACGCATGTTAATTTGCACATAGGCTTTTCTAATAGGGCCATGGAACCACACAGGCGAGTTTTTTTCTCTTACCAATCACTTTCTTACTGAAGAAGAATCCATCTATGCTCAAATGAATTTTCAA
Organism: Meghimatium bilineatum; assembly: GCA_034231615.1. NCBI lineage: Eukaryota > Metazoa > Mollusca > Gastropoda > Stylommatophora > Philomycidae > Meghimatium > Meghimatium bilineatum. The sequence goes on from CM067321.1 coordinate 9,965,882, forward strand.
GCTGCTGCTTTTTGGGTGATCAACTTCTCTTTGCTTTGGGTGATCAACTTCTCTTTGCTTCGGGTGATCAACTTCTCTTTGCTTCGGGTGATCAACTTCTCTTTGCTTCAGGTGATCAACTTCTCTTTGCTTCAGGTGATCAACTTCTCTTTGCTTCAGGTGATCAACTTCTCTTTGCTTCAGGTGATCAACTTCTCTTTGCTTCGGGTGATCAACTTCTCTTTGCTTCGGGTGATCAACTTCTCTTTGCTTCGGGTGATCAACTTCTCTTTGCTTCAGGTGATCAACTTCTCTTTGCTTCAGGTGATCAATTCTCTTTGCTTCAAGTGATCAACTTCTCTTTGCTTCTGGTGATCAATTTCTCTTTGCTTCAGGTGATCAATTTCTCTTTGCTTCAGGTGATCAACTTCTCTTTGCTTCGGGTGATCAATTCTCTTTGCATCAGGTGATCAACTTCTCTTTGCTTCGGGTGATCAATTCTCTTTGCTTCAGGTGATCAACTTCTCTTTGCTTCGGGTGATCAATTCTTTTTGCTTCAAGTGATCAACTTCTCTTTGCTTCGGGTGATCAATTTCTCTTTGCTTCGGGTGATCAATTCTCTTTGCTTCAAGTGATCAACTCCTCTTTGCTTCGGGTGATCAATTTCTCTTTGCTTCGGGTGATCAATTCTTTTTGCTTCAAGTGATCAACTTCTCTTTGCTTCTGGTGATCAATTTCTCTTTGCTTCAGGTGATCAATTTCTCTTTGCTTCAGGTGATCAACTTCTCTTTGCTTCGGGTGATCAATTCTCTTTGCATCAGGTGATCAACTTCTCTTTGCTTCGGGTGATCAATTCTTTTTGCTTCAAGTGATCAACTTCTCTTTGCTTCGGGTGATCAATTTCTCTTTGCTTCGGGTGATCAATTCTTTTTGCTTCAAGTGATCAACTCCTCTTCGCTTCAGGTGATCCTGGGAACCTTTGACACCAAAGATGCCAGATAATGTACAGATATTTTGGCAAGGTTTTAAGAATACGTACCTCTTCTAGAATATTCTGTGTGAAAGCATTGTCCACAGTTGCTTCTATGGATCTAGTGCTGTCAGATGAAGCAGATGTCACTGAGGAGTGAGAGACATAAATTACAAAAATGTTTTTGCTGATATAAAAAGTGGGTGTTGCTGACTGAAATTTCAAACGCTCCATTGACTATCACAAACTAATTTCGACAAATGCTATGTTTACATATAATTTTCGGCTTAACAAAAAGAGACACAATTATAAATTAAAACATCAGAATTGCTTCATTTAACTCTTAGCAGTGTGAAATGCTTTGGGAAGACTTCTACTCGGATGGATCAATATATGTGTTGAAGGCATGTTTCACCATTTTGTGACAACAATGAAGTCTCATATCAAGAAAAGAAGAAAGGTTTATAAACCATCAGAAGTAAACAACATAGACACCTACCAATATCTGAATCTGCAGGAGCAGGGTACAACAGACTGAATAAACACATGCACAGGATGCGACTGTGTGCCTCACCATAAAAAGAATGCATTTCTGTGCACTTGTGGAACAGGTAAACCCTGCAAGCAAAGATTTATGGAACCAAAAACATGTTCCAGACAATGGTGGAGTTCACCCATAATACTTGTCTGTCAGTGTAGACAACAAGTAGAAAACAAAAGAAAGAACCATTTTGTATTCAGATTTCCAACTGCATTAAGACCTGCAAACATGTTGACCACATAGCCTTCCACCGAAGATGGATGTGTCGGGCCATTGGCGCAAATAAAACGGCGACACAGCGCATTTCTATTCTCTGGACTATATCCTGCTGGAAATCTAATAGGGCCATTGTCCTACTGCAATAGAGATCCAGCAAGAGTTTGAGAATGAAGCTGAAGAAGAAGACCACATAGCCCAGATGTGACTTCAATACAACTAAAATATTGCGTGATTATCTCTAACATAATTCCAGTTCTGGATTACACCAGAAGACAACATATTAAATGGTTTGTATATATTATCTCCAAACTAGATTATATATCAAAAAATCAATGTTAAACAGACACAATGGAAGCAAAGAGAGAAAGAACTTGAAAAAGATTTATTAAAGAAATAAAAGAAGCAACAGAAACAAACAGGTACTTCCTGTTAAGCAAATTTTAATGAAACTTAAATACGATATAGCATCAAAAGTTTCTGGAATAGTTGATTTGAATGAAAGATGATGCTATAGAGATTATGTTTCGAAGTAATAACTTTGATGAAAGAACACAGTAGACATGGTCTTCACAAATACTCTCGAAGAGAAGATACAGATGTTTATTTGTGTGTTGTGCTAGTTACATTAACGGAGTTGAAAATGTCCTTGATTTAACAATGTATAAACATTAAATTTTGTGTTTTTCTTGAGAAGTCACCCATAGAGACACTAACATTGCTTAATAAAGCATATGGCGAAACCGCAATAAGGAAATAAAAAAATTATTATTGTGTGACACAAACATGCTAGTGTTATTGATGATGCACTGAAAGGACAGTGATTCAAGGATGCGGATTACATTATCACCATATGTTAACCTTTAGGGCCCTGAATTAAAAATTAAGAAACATTCCCTTGGGCATGAATTCTTTTTTGGAAAATGTGCGTTATTGATGGTGGGTGTTTTGAAAACGAAATAACTTTTTTGTTTAAAAAAATATCAAAATAATTTTTGGATATCTAAATAAAGGAGTGAATAGTGAATATAGTCATGTTTTTTTTGTTGTTGTATGTATGATATGACACATAGTTACAAATGATGGAAGATGTGAAACAGAAGTTAAAAGGAGAATAGGAATGGCTAAAAGTACCTTCAATGGCATGAGGAAATTATTAATATCTAAACAAATTACAAACAAGTTAAAAATGAGAATTATAAAATGCTACATCTATTCCATATTAATGTATGGCTCAGAAACATGGACACTAAATAAACAATTAGAAGACAAAATTGATGCCTTTGAGATGTGGGTATATAGAAGAATAGGGAGAACATCATGGAAAGAGAAGAAAACAAATAAAGAGGTACTAAAGACACTTAATATGAAGAAAGAACTACTAAGAGAAATAAAGATCAGGCAAATAAAATACTTTGGACACATTAAAAGACATGACACCCTATTGAAGACCTTACTTGAGGGTAAAGTCAAAGAGAAGCGAGCAAGAGGTAGGCAGAGATACAAGTGGGAGAGTAACATTACACGATGGAAAGGTTACAGTCTAGCAGAGTGCACCACCAAGACAAGAGAAGGAGATGTTGGAGATACGTTGCAGCCAAGCACTTGATGATGATGATGTATGATATGACAGTTGTGAGCAAGTTGTGAAGTTGAAAATTCGCAAAACGCCATTTTCTAATCGCACATATAACTTCTTGACGACCCTAATACTTGAGCAATGCGTGGAAACATTGATAAAATCCTCATAAATACCTATACTTATTGTATATATATTGTTTTATATCAAAACATATAATATGAACTAAGAAAACTAATAAAATGTGAAGAAATCACATATAACGTCCGTCCTGTAAACACTAGGTCTAGCCCGACACGCAGCATAATTATTGTCTATGCACACACGTGGCACCCCTGATACATATTATTTTTGTGTTTTTGAATGACTACACAAACATTCTTATCAAATAACAACATATTAAACACAAAAAACAACAATTAAAACATGTAGTCACGATCACTTAGCCATGTCACGCGGTACTCAATATGATAGTAAAATATGGCTAAAAATGGCCGTCGCTCTAGAAATTCGTTGACAAAATTAGTCGGCTTTCTCTCTTCTTGCAATCGTAATGAGTAAAGGAATTTGACCTTCACCACACCTATATCAACTCCGGCTGCCGAAAAACAAAATGGCGTCTAGCGCCGTTGGCGACATACCCCATCCAATGAGATAACGTTATAATAGACGCCACACAGACTGATTGGTTACTCGGGAACATGCGCTATTGAAGCTGGTTCATTCCCACGTCCGACAAGATCGTTGTAACAATAACTAGCCAGAAGATACAAATTTTATAGCAATTAATCTGACCACATCTGCACACCGGTACGATGCCATGATGGTGGATCGGTTGTATAGACATTTCTTTCATCGTATTTTGAATGAAATAACATTGAATCATGGCTTGAATCTTGAGTTATTTAGTTTCACAGCAGTGAATATAAAGAATGCTGCGTTGGTTTGGAGACATGTAGATGTTTGATATCGAATATGTTGAAGTGGACCAAAAATGACTAGACCTAAGCTCAAAGAAGGATTTTACTGCAAATCTACATGTTTTATACAGTTCCTCCGGCTATATTTTGATAATTTCGCAGTGAAAGAACATAAATACAACAGATTTGCGTGATTTAGTTTATAGTGTTGCCAAGGAATTCAATAAATAAGGTAAGTTATTTTTTTATTTATTTTTTTCCTCTTTATTTGTTATAAAATATATGTTTTTTTTGTGAAAAACGTCTTTACCACTTTCTCATATGTCTGGTATCATACACACACACGTACATAAATTACACCAATATATGCATAATTCAATTCTTTATTTATATGTGCAAATATTATTTAAATATCTCTAACAACCAAAAAATTATCACATTTTCAAAACAGTCACCATCAATAATGCAAAATTCTCAGAAAAGAATCCGGTGGCAGGGAGACGTTTTGTATTTTTTAATCTGGCTTGCTAAAGGTTAAACTGTGACGTATTCCTAGCTCCGTTTGGCGGGTTTTATACGTCACGGGATCATTACTTTGTGAAGTTCCGTACTCGGGAATTGGGCGATGTCCTATGTAGTGAGATTGCGCCCGCAGGCACAATGGAGCTGTGCTCATAGGCGCAATATTGCGATTGCAGAGTCGTAAAGGTTAAAACACATATTGTATGCTCACTGTAAACAGGATAGGAAATCTGAATTACCTGAACTGCAAGATCCAATATTTTTCTAAAGTTGAAAGATAACCAAACTGGACCAACGTCCACAGACAAAAGGACCGTCCCTTATCATTAGAGGTAATTGTTACTTAACCTTTATCACCTTACTGCGGCACATTTGGCCCAAATTTTTGAATCCTGAAGGCGAAATCCATTGCTCAGCGTGTGAATGTGATTCCAAAAAAAAACCAGATTTGTAATTTTTTTGAAAATTTAACATACATATTTAACGTCCTGTTTCTGTTATTACAACGGTGTCAGGAGATGTCTTGTGATTATGATATCCATACAATCTATCGCCCTCTGCATCGGAATCGGGTTTTGTATACTTTTATTTTATCGTATATTCATTGAAATCATTATTGATTATGATTCGGAAGTGGAAATCTTGAAAGGTAAGTTCTTCAAATAGATTAAATTAAATAAACCACGAGATTCCACAAGATTTTCATTATGTAAAATATATAATATTCAACAGATTTGGAGCGGCAAAAATACAATAGGTCTAGATATAGATATGTCTAAATCTGTCTTGATCACTTTCTCACATGTCTCGTATCACACACACAAACAAAATGTACATCAATATATGCAGAATTCAATTATTTATTTATATATGCAATATTAATATTATTTAAATATCAATATCTCTAACAACAAAAATAGTTATCACAATTTAAAAACAGCTACCAACGATTACATAACATTTTCAAAAACTAATTCCGCGACAGGAGAGAAGTTACATAATTGTAAACATAGGGTGCTAAAGGTTAATCAAAACTTAAGCATAGGGCAAGCTAAAGAGAATTTGTTCACTGTCTACACACTTATGAGAGCTTGAATGAAAATTTTACCTGTTGCTGGTACGGTGGTTGATTGAGACATGAAAGGTCTAGCTTGACCGATTTGTGAACTATTGAGCGCTGCAGGCTGTGAGTACGGGGGCACTGTAAAATAGAGGCATAAACATCAAAATAATGTACAATCCCAAATGTTTATTACTAGTCAGTTTAGATGTAGGCATAACTTCATAACATCAGTTCAGATAGAGATACAATAGTAGTACTGGTCAGTTCAAATGTATGCAATAGCAGCACTGGTCAGTTCAGATGCATACAATAGTAGTACTGGTCAGTTCAGATGTATACAATAAATTTGATGTCATTTTTATTTCACACAACAATGGCAACCATGAATGCCGTGAGCTGCACATACACAGTGAAAGAGGCTACAGCTTTACTTAAAGCTAGAGGAATACTTTCTTTCCCTGAAGTTTTGCAGCCTCAGTTATCCTATGAAGATCTACTACACAGGAGAAACAATTTGGTTGGTTGTTGATATAGCTGTCCATAGACTCGAGCCCTTTGACCCAATGCCATTGTGTGATATGCGCATGTGTTTGTTCCATATAATGTGTTCCATTTATCTGGTTGAGAAGATTTTCCAGTCATCATCAGGTGCTGGACGTTCAAAAACGTCGGAGTCAGCAGTTTCAAAGGGATGAGTGCATAGCCAGCACCCTGGAGTGTGTTAGTGGTTGCATTCTGTTCAGGTGATTATTCAGTACAACAATGTCATAGAATTTCGTAGAAGTACAATATGTGTACACTTCAACAGCAACTCTTAGTTGTAATATTGTTGCACAATATTTTATTTCTCACTACACTGTGTCATTAAAATTGTATGCCCACTAAATAGGAAAGTATTTTTTTTCTTTTAAAATAATAATAAATAAAATAAGAAATTAGTTCACAAACCTGGACTAGGGGTCCTGTTGACTAAGGTACTGGTAGTCAGCCCATTGCCTGACAGTAGTGATGTCTGTGGAGTCTGATTTTGACTCATTGATGCGGGCTTTGATGTAAAAGCTTGTGGCCGAGGCTGAGGTGTGATGGACTGCTGGGAACCTGATGCTGGGATGTGTGAACTGGGTTTAGATCCTGGCAGAGATGCAGGTTGTAATTATTAAATGTATTAGTAATTAACTATGAACATAGAAAGTAATATGAGTATACACAAAGCAGGTAGTCTAGGTTAGAATAAAGAAAGTAGTCTGTACATGAACAAAGCAATTAGCATGAATATGGACAACAAAACAAAAGATCTGAACAAAGCAATTAGTAATAGGTTCTTTCCTAGAAAGAGGGTTCAGGAAGTCACACTTTTGAATATACCGACTTTGTGTTTTTAATAATTTATAATCCGGTTTCTAGTTTTTAACGTACAGCTGCAGCAACATGTTCAGTTTTTCCTTCCAATTGTGCTAGGCATAAACCCTAGCTGTATGAAAATAAGTGCATGCAGTGAGAGCGTCAAAGCGTAAACATGAACAAATGATCAAACTGTAAACATGACTTGAAACACTGATTTCTCAAGCTGGTTTTGTTTTTAATGACTGACTGATGCACTGACTACTTGAATATGCTGCTACTGAAAAAAACTGTGTTCTTCTTCTTCTTCTGCGTTCGTCCCCAAATTCCTGCAGATTAGCAGGATGTAGTCCGGAGAACGGAATGCGTTGTGTCATGGTTTACAGCATTGTTGCGATATCAGCATTGCCTTTCGGCCTGACACATCCGAGTTCAGCATGAAAAAACTGTGTTGAAATGTTGCATTTTAGTTGTGTAGGACGCAACATATTTTAGTCAAAAACCTAGTGAAGTATATTAGACTAGTTTGTGGATTTCTCTTTCAGCGGTTGCATCTGCTATTCGTTTCATTTGTGTTCATCTATCGCAAAAAACATTCTCTGTATGATGTCTTTTCTCTGCTTTTGCTATCAGGCATTGCAGTATTCAATTACAATCCATTTTCAATGGCATGTTTCATCACTTGATATGCAGTAATACTGTGCCCTGTCAGAATTGTAATACTGTGCCGTGTCAGAATGTTGGTAACTCCTTCAATTCATTCTTTTTGGTCTTCCTCCGTATCTTACTGTTTCCATTTTCATGTTGTATTCTCCCAAAAGTGGTGATATGCAAATATGTTCAAATTATAGAATAACTGCCTTGATAAGCCAAGCTAATAAAATACTACTGCACATTATAATGAAAAGAATACATAACAAGATGGAGGATGAGATCCATGAAGCACAAGCAGGTTTCAGAACTGGCAGAGGCACAAGAGATCATATATTTAACATGAGGATGATCATAGAGAAATGTAGAGAGTGTAACATCGAACTGCACCCATGCTTCATAGACTACACCAAAGCATTCGACTGTGTCAATCACCATCAATTATGGAAAATAATGAACGACATCGGTTTCCCAAAACACATTACACGACAAATAGCAGAGCTGTATAAAGATCAAGAAGAAGCGGTAAACGTTGAAGGTGCAAGATCGGAGTGGTTCAGTGTACAGAAAGGGGAAAGACAAGACTGTACCTTATCTCCATAGTTGTCAACATCTATGCAGAAAATATAATGAGAAACGTGAGACAAGAGAGCCTGATTTCAGACCCATAAAATATGGAAGGGCTGCAGATACAAGAAATTAGATATGCAGATGACACAGTGCTATTAACAACAAACGAACATGACCTACTGAACATAATTAAGTCAACCCAAAAGTTCAGCGAACAGCAAAACTTGTTCTTAAATACGAAAAATAATGGCAACTGACAAAACTAAATCAAGACCCAAAATTAATATTGAGAACTGAAAGTCACACATTTTGATTATTTAGGAACTAATATAAACAATGCAGGTAACAGCGCAATTGAGATTAAGAGAAGAATAGCAATGGCGCTGCCAAAATTAAAGCAGCTAAAGAAAGTATAGCAGGGTACTAACATAAGAACCAAGTTGTGTTTACTACAAACACGTGTGTTTCCTGTGACGACATATGGATATGAAGCATTGACACTAAATAAAACAGTCGCCAAGAGAATAACATTTGAATTGAAGTGCAAAAAAAACAAATCAGGAGGTGGTATGAACAATTAACATCCAGGAAATCTGACTTCTGAACACCATACTAAAGATTAGTTTTGTTGGTCACATTAGGAGACACGACAGCATGGAGTGTTACTGGTGGAGATGATAGATGGCAAAAGCCGCCAAGACGCCGTTGGGCAAAAGACATTCAAGAATGCCTGCACGTCAAAAAAAGGGGCAGGACAACTACTTCAAAACCGCAGAGAATTCAAGAGATTCATAGGGAAGACTACGTACTGGAAAGAATATGTCACTTGATGATGATTCTGAACATGAACAAAGCAGGTATTTTGAAGATGAACAAAGAAAGTAGTCTACAAGAATAACAAAGTAGTCTGGACTAGATCAATGAAAGTTGTCTGAACATGAACAGAAAAAGTAGTCTGAATTAGAGCAATGACTACAGATAGCATAGTAAGCACACTGTTTACATACCTTCATCTTTAGAAGGAGAAGTCTGTGCTCCATGTCCAAAGATTGTGGGAGTCGCTGTTATTCCTGAACTCTGAGCTAGAGTAGGCAACCCTGATCCAAAACTTCCAGATGGCTGACTCTGGAATATACACATATGCAGATCAGTTTGTAAATAAGTTTAATTCTTGTATCACAGTGTGGCACTTTCTAGGCAAATATGGAACTATTTTCATTTGCAAATTCCTGATTCTTATAATAATACCTTTATACTTTCTAATAATATTCTTCATAGCTTCAACAGCAACTTCATCGCATCCACAGCTGGTATTTATCTCATAATGAGGCTAAGATCTTCATTGAGGCCAACTCCCTGAAGTGGAGATAGCGCTTAGTCCAGCCAACAGAGGATGGAAATGAATATAAATGACCACAGATGTCCCACCAATAGTTCGTGTGATCTTTTCATTCCTCACATGATCTTTTTTTTTGTTCTGCTTTTAACATACAATTCATTTAATAATATTATAGACCTCGGAGGTTGTGGTTCACCAAATCATAACCTGCATTATTTTTTTATGGTCAAAGAGTTATGATATAACCAAATTGGACTTGTGTCTGAGGTTGAAAGTAGTGTACCACATCAAAAGGTGTACAAAATAGCAACGCCCATTGAATTGTTCAGTATTCTTCAACCTTTGAGTCTTAAGTTCATAATTGACATAACCATGTTCTCAGCAGACTTCACTGACCTAGTAAATAACTCACCTGGGTGAAAGATTTTGCTGGGCCAGACGTTGCTGATGAGAATGATCCCACATTAGTGAAAGCAGAAGTGGAAGTTGCTGGAAATAGAAATGTCACAACATTGGCATTGACTATATGAACACTGCCCCTATTTTACATTATATGTATGTAACACAACATACAACTTCCAAAACCCATAATCTGATTCATGGTGAAGTTAACATATAACTTTTCAGGTGTGTGAAGTATAGGATATCTCACAACACTTGGTTGTTGATTTGGAAGTGAGTCTATCCTTACGGGCTCTATATGCGCCTATAGCCACCGACACCATTATGTAACTAGTCATGGTAGGTATCTTCATTCACGGTTGGTAAGAAGGGGAAAAGCCGGCTGATTTTGTCAACTAATTTCTGGAATGACTTTGTCCATTTTCTATGCTATTTTTTTTAACTATCAAATGTAGTACTGTGTGGCATGGTAAGTGAGTGATCATCATGAAAAGTAATATCTACATGTTTTATTGTTTTAGTTCTTGTTATATTATAAGAATATTCGTTTATTCATTAAAAAACACAAAAACCTATATGTATCAGGGGTGCTATGTGTTGTTATGGAATATTATTACATATTATATAGTTCTAGACCTAGTGTTGGACATACGGACATTAATGTTATTTCTTCCTGTTTTATTAGTTTGTTCAGTCTGTATTATATTAGTTTGGATATGAAATGAACAGGAATAGGTATTTAAGTGGATTTTATCAATGTTCTCCAATGTGTATTAATGGAGTTTCCTGCAGAGAGACAGGAAATATCTTCGAAACCTCTACACCCAACATATGCAAGGCATCTGTGCACTCTGACTTGGCCGGCTTAAAAAGCAGAAATATTGGAGGGCTGACCAATGTCCCTAACATATGATGATCTTATGAGTACACACCGAATCTAGAAAAGGTAACATGCTAGAGGGCAGCGTAGTGTATGTGAGTTGATTCAGTGGCAACGGAGCTACATTGGTCCAGAACAAGACCAACTGGCAGAATTGCTGTTCATGCTTGAGAACACACAAAAGCCCACATGTCCCACCACAATTGACCCCATTCAAAGTAGGAGTCATGACTCAGGTATTGGATATGCCAACTTGAACATGCACCCCTGGGTATGGAAGAAAGCTATGATTACACCCTCCCCCCCCTTGCACACATGTCGGGGAGGACATTGTTTAAATGTGACCGAAGCCGTGTTTTGCTTGGAATCTGGACACTGTGAGCAACATAGAGGGGAGCACAAGTTTCTAACACTGCAAACCAAGCCCAACTGTTGGTTGGCAGTTGTCCAACACAGCTCATACAGAGAAAATTGGGTTCAGTACCCAAGGGCCCACTGCAAAGCTCCTTGTCCAAGATTCATATTTTACCTACCTCTTTGGGTAATATACCCAATGGCGAAGAGTCAAAATACACAGACAGCACTTTGCGATGGATTGAAAGGCCATCTCAAGCAGACATGGTGAATATGTGAGAAATGCACAGGTCAAATCCCAGACCACCGATGTATTTGGCAAAGCAGCACCTTGTCTAGAAAAGTGTAATTGTAATTTTTAATTAGTAAAAAGTAATTTGATCGTCGCCATTACCCAACCCGGCTCATGCGGAAGAAACTCGGTCTGGGACCTAGGAACACAAAGGGTGGTAATGGAATGGTCTTCGTACACGAGAAACAGTCCTCTGGCTGCGAAGTGCTTTCTTTCATACCCAGGAGACTTCACCTTTTGATATGGTGCAATGCCTATTGTAGGAGCCTTCTACTCAGGAGGGGGGTACACATTAAAAGACAAGCTGAAAGTTTGCTTGGGTCACTCACTGTTTATCTTTGTTCACCAGGCCAAAAAGTGAGTCTCTTGGGTATGAAGGAAAGCTCAGAAACATCCCCATTGCATATATGAAGTGAGAGCTAATCGCCCGTAATTCCTGGGGTTCTCAAACAAAGAAACCAAACACTCACCATAAATAACGCAAATTTTCCCACAAAAATCCAGTCACAGGGAGAAAACTGTATAATTTTAATCCAGAGTCCTAAAGGTTATGGTCTCCCTCCTTGCCAAATTTCTGTATCTTTTACTTATTTAGAGAGATGCCTAATTACAGCTGGGTCTACTAACCTGTATTTTCTGAGAAGGCAATGAAAATTATCCTAACCTCTTTCAAATCCCACGCCCCTATAATCTTGTATCTATATTCTCCGCCGAAGACGGATGTGTCGGACCATTGGCGCAAATAAAACGGCGACGCAACGCATTTCCATTCTCTGGACTGCATCCTGCTGGAGATCTAGTAGTACTGCTACAGGAGAGATCCAACAGGAGTTTGAGAATGAACGCTGAAGAAGAAGTATCTATATTCCTAAACATCTATTTTCTTATATGCTTATATTCATGTATCTCTTTTCTTAAGTGTTCATTCTCAAACTTCTGCCAGCTCGCAGGATGCAGTTCACAGAATGGAATATAACGTGTCATTATGTATAGCTAGGCTTTGATATATGCAGTTTTCAGCCGTACACATTTGATGTACTCCCATAATTTTGTATTTTTATATCCCTGTGCACCAATAACCTTGTATCTCTATAGACATGTAACTCTTGTATGTATCTATATTAGCATGTAACTATGGAAGGATAAATCAGAAACTCAGATATTATAAACACACTGAATATTCCAGAGTGTTGGTTACTAAACACAATAACAAAAAGAAAACTACGCCTGTTTGGTCATATAAAGAGACAACTGTTTAGAAAGACAAATAATGGAGGGAAGAGTACCTGGGAAGAGGAGAAGGGGCAGACCAAGAAGACGATGGACTGACGACATTAAAGATAATATGAATACATCGCTAGAAAATGCAAGCCACATTGCCCAAGACAGAGAGAGGTTCAGTGAGTTCATTGGGAAGACAACGTTCTGGAAGGACATGACACAACTCTATAATCTTGCATATAACTCTATAATTTTGCATCTTTTATATCTCTATACCTTCATCTTCTATACCTGTAACTATATAGCAGTTTATGTAGAGCATGCAACAGTAAGCATCATCTAAATTCATGTAAATCTATAGTCTTGTATACTGAGCTGTTCATGTGTATAATCTTTAAGTCTCTGAAATCTTCAACAAGGTGTGAAATGAACCCACCTGCCTACTAGACATCTACATATTTTACCTGTTGGTGTAGTCCCAAATGAGTACATAGAAGACACAGGAGTTTGATTTCCAAAAGTAAATAAGGATGATCCTGATTGGGTGAAAGCTGATGTGACAGGAGTCTGAGTAAGTGATGGCTGCTTTTGATTGGCTGTGGCAGTAGTAGGTGTTCCCAGTTTTGACCCACCAAATGGGAATGCAGCGGTTGCTGAGTTAGATGATGGTGTAGTTAAAACGGAAAATGGGAGATGGGGTGCTGATGTTGCAGCAAGTGGAGCAGCTGCTATTATTACGGGTGATGGTAAAGTTGCTGTTGCTGGAAATGCTGGGACTGATGAAGATGAGGTTGTTATTGATGATGCTGCTGCTGCCGATTGCATAGTCAACCCTGTAGTTTGAGGAGTTTGTAAAAGCCCTCGTCCTGTTTGAGATGATCCGGCACCAATCAGATCAGGAACTAAAAAGAAAAATTAATTAATACAACCAATTACTACTCGAAAAACTTAATTTGTCTGCCTTGATCTTTGTTTTTTTCTCTGATAGTGCCATTGCTGCCAAAATGTAGAATTTGCATGTTTCTATTATTTAGACTTACATATTAATTGTTATTCCTTACATTATATTACAAATGGTGCTGATATCACCCATTTAATCTGTATTACTACAGCGCTAACACCACATGTTGAATTTTCTGGGTTTTTCTATGCATACTGGATAATAGAACAGTAAATGTTCCACTTACCTCCCTTTCTGGCCCCAGCAGCTGATAAAGGTAGTGCAGGTGTTGTGGTTGCTACAGCCTCTCTGTGTGAGTAGAATAGGTAGTACCCCACCAGTACTCCATCAGTAGACAAGAGAAACATGACTGGACATGGAGGCAGAGACTTGCTCTCACCTGTAATTGTATGCACAGACAAAAATTATCAAATCACAAGCTGACATAAAAACCAAGTAGATGACATGATAATGTAGTAGGTGAAACGATAATCTAGTAAGAGTTTTAAATCTTGTGGACGCCAACATTTAACACCCCCCAAGGTGTGCAACCCACATCACAGGTTGAAACAAAAGTACGTAAAGAATTACTAACTAATTGTGACGTTCTTGTGTGGAGAGTAGTCCACGACAAGGCCTATAGGAAACGAGTCACACTGCTGTGAAGTCAGAGGCAGCTCAGCACGGCTGCAGTCTTCTAGATTCCAGTGCTCCCAGCTTATCTGTGGACAAGGTATATAAAAAATTAGGCATGTTGTAGGGATAGAGAAAATAAAATACAAAAGACAACAAACACAACAAAAACAAATTATGACACTCATCAAACAGCTTCAATAGGCACGAACATGGTCAGGGTTTCAGAATCTGGTGTAGAGTGCTTCAGCCATTTCACTTCGTTCTGACAATGTCACTGAATTGTATAAATTGTCTCTAGAAATTCAAAACTGTTTGTAAAGCATTGCCCTGAACAGATGTTTCTATTTCTAAATCAGCTTGATGATTGAGTGACTAATACAGGTGTGTCAGCTTGACGGTTGAGTTACTAATACAGGGGTATCCAACCAATGGCATTCAATGGTGAATCACTTGATTATAAATGGTGCATTATAAATCAATGCTAATAATAATTTTTTAAAATGTCTAGTTGTATAAAACTTATTAACTATTAGCATGCTATGTTTACAATTATGTAATTTCTCTCCTGCAGCTGAATTAATTTTTGGAAATGTTACATAATCGTTGGTGGCTGTTTTGAAATCGTGATAACTTATTTGTTGTTAAGAGATATTTAAATAATATTTGCACATATAAATAAAGAATTTAATTCTGCATATATTGCCGTAGGTCTTTGTGTGTGTGATACGAGACATGTAAGACAGTTTCAAAGACAATTTTCCACAAAACCCCAGCAAATTTTGTCCTTTAAAACGATAATATATTTGTACGAAGTTTATTACATTATTTGTAAATATAAATATTCTGGAGTGGAAACACTTTTACATAGACCTAAATTGAGCACCATTCATAGAATAATTGTTATAATTACAAGGATTAAACCTACAGGTATGTCTTAAAATCCTTCAATAAACCTCGATCTAGTCTGTAAACGTATCGTTTGAACTTGGTTGATGTTTTAATATCAATTTAGATAAAGCAGTGTGATGTAACTAATTATCGAGTGTGGAAATCACTTATCTCTCCATAAATAATCATTTGAATCACAATCCATAACGATTTTAATGAAAATTCTATAAAATAAAAGTATATAAAACCAAATTCACCATCATGGCGATGTTTTTGTTTGAAATTATCAATATATTGCAAAAATATAGATATTTAAATAATATTTAACACTTGGTTGCCACTGTTGGTGAATAATGTTGCCACAAGCGTCCTAAAGGTAAATGTATCAGTCTCACAAACAGAACTATCAAACTTACTTGTGGCTTGTAAGCTGACCTTCCACACTGTACTAGTGATGTGACTGAATGTACTACTGATGTGGCTGAGTGTACTAGAGATGTGGCTGAATGTACTAGAGCTGACTAAAAATACCACACAACTGAACAGCAATGTCTTGTATGGTTATATTTAAATGATTTCTATATTTATTCTTCTATAGATCCATAATTCAAAACAACACGCAATCATGCATGCAACAAATAATGCAACCAACTAAAAATTAACATGAAATAAATCATACTCTTACCTTGTCATCCAAGTTTCTGCCAACAATGGTGGTTTCAGTAGCATTACTTGACGCCATTAGGATGACATCCCTGGAAATAGAAACATTACCCATTTGAGTGTCACACATTTATGAAAGACTAAATGCTGGTATGTCAACACACTATAGATCACATGTGTAATGGTATGTCAACACACTATAGATCATATGTGTAATGGTATGTCAACACACTATAGATCATATGTGTAATGGTATGTCAACACACTATAGATCACATGTGTAATGGTATGTCAACACACTATAGATCACATGTGTAATGGTATGTCAACACACTATAGATCATATGTGTAATGGTATGTCAACACACTATAGATCATATGTGTAATGGTATGTCAACACACTATAGATCATATGTGTAATGGTATGTCAACACACTATAGATCATATGTGTAATGGTATGTCAACACACTATAGATCACATGTGTAATGGTATGTCAACACACTATAGATCACATGTGTAATGGTATGTCAACACACTATAGATCATATGTGTAATGGTATGTCAACACACTATAGATCATATGTGTAATGGTATGTCAACACACTATAGATCATATGTGTAATGGTATGTCAACACACTATAGATCATATGTGTAATGGTATGTCAACACACTATAGATCATATGTGTAATGGTATGTCAACACACTATAGATCATATGTGTAATGGTACACCAGAACACATGTCTAAACATATTTCCCCCTCCCCTTCCATCTATGGGCTTGTTACTGAAGTCGAAGCTTTACAGTTCATAAAACAAACTGAACCAATGTTTCAACCAAACATCATGTATCAAGAAAAAAATACAAGACAAAATAAACAACTGAAAAGTTACAATATTAGATTTATTATGACAAAAATACTACAGCTTAAACTACAAGATATTTGTGAATAACTACTTAAGACAAAAACTAAACATTAGGTGGCAGGACATGATAGAAATGAAAATACATGGAGACAAAAACTAAACATTAGGTGGCAGGACAAGATAAGAAATGAAGATACATGGAGACAAAAACTAAACATTAGGTGGCAGGACAAGATAAGAAATGAAGCTACATGGAGACAAAAACTAAACATTAGGTGGCAGGACAAGACAAGACAAGAAATGAAGATACATGGAAACAAACAGACCAAGATTTGGTGGACACCAAAATTATGGAAAGAAAATGAAAGATTGGGCACATGCTCATAAAATATATAGCTAGAAGATCAGCGCCATGGAACACACAGAGGAAAAGGAAGACCTATAAACACACAGAGAAGAGATACCATAAGGAACGTGACAGAGATGGAATTCATGTGGAAACTCTAAGGAGATTAGAAAATTATAGTCTGTAGCCTATGCAAATGAAGATGTGCAATCACTCTGGATTCAAGGGTTTGATTAATAGATTATTGCTAATAAATAGACAGTTGACATTAAGAAGATGACAGAAGCAATGGCATTCTACGGTATTAACAAAACTAAGCAAGTGCGAATGAAACAATGAACAAAACTGGGCATCCAGAACTGGGAAAATATAGAATAATTTTACAAAAGTGTTTTTAGATATATGAATGAATTGTATGGAGAAAATAAAATAAATAAATGTCTACCTATTCAAATATTGATATAAAATTTACCATTTCTGAACAAAATGAAATAAGTATTGTGGCTTCCTCTCCTCGCCATTACCAAAGCAGATGTCCTCAAAGTTGACATGAGTTGTTTTGTTGTCTTTCTGTAGATCAATTTTGCTATAATTAGTGAAACAATGCTCTCGGTAAATAAAAAGATCAAACAATGCAGAAAAAATAAAATAGAGGTATCCAGAATTAAACTGTAAACTTGTGCTAGAGTTTGTGCACGGTTGTGAACTTTCCATATTACAGATTGTAGCATGGACCTCTGTGATAAAGTTGATAGCGACCAAGATACAAAAAAATGGTCATACAATGATGACTGTGACCATAATTCATATGAGTAATCAAATATGTTAGCATACTGTGTGAGAAATGCTTGTAAACAGATAAACATTACAATGCACTGACCTACTGCATGAATTCATCCACGATTCAATGAATTGGTAAAACACTGAACGCATAACATGACAATCAATAAGTGCTTGGAATCCAGTGAAAGTGTTTACTTATAGGCATCAACGGAAAACACAAAGTAATAAGTTTTACTCCAAGTAGGATGATCCCAGCAGTAAAAAAATTGCTTCTTTGATTGTTTCACAGTCTATCTTTAAATCTGTAGAATGAACACCTATGGATATTAGTTTTTAAATTTGTTTCCGTTGTAAATTCTATATAGATGCACCATTTCTTATTACAATGACACCCTACAATGAGTCATCGAAATATACTCTTGTCCAAGAGAGTTTACGGTAGCCCAATAGCCATTTTTGAGCGTCTTCAATACAATTTGTTTTATGGCACTTAGAGCTTGATCTGATTTTGCCTTTAAAATCTGTATAGCCTTTTATTCTTGATAAGAGTTGTTTTTTATATAATATGTTTTGATACAGTAACTGTAGTTTCCCTCTAAGTATGTGAGATGCATTCACAAAGCTTGTTCTTTTTATTTTATTTTTTTGGAAGGGATTGTTTACTCTGAAGTTTAGAGGGTGGTTTTCCAAAGACTGATATCGGGCAGATTGAGTTAAAATTTTGGCATTTATTCTTTCTTTCCCCCATGATCCACTACAATATTCCAAGGCACTCCTAACATAACTTGTGCAAGATTTTTTTCAGCACCAATGAGAGCATTCTAGTCTGTTCCAGCCAATTTTTCCATTAGGACCAAATGTTTTATGATTTTCTTTTTCTTTCTTCAATTTGCTTTTTCCAAGTTAGCCCAGGATCAATGGTGACTTCAAGATAAGACAGTGAGTCTTCTTTCACTAGTTGGGCTCCATCTATGAGAAAATGCAGTTTGGGGATTTGTTGATAGTGAAAATATGATGTATGTATTTTTGTAAGTATAAAAAAAATACCCAATTCTTTGAACCATTTGTTTAGGTTGTCCAGGCTATGCTGTAGGCACAATTGTGATGTCGCTACATACTTGCCTATCCATGCAACGTCATCAGCATATGTACTAGAGATGCACAAGAGTTTTCTTTAGAACATTGATGAAGAACAGAAATAAAATCAGGGATATATCCTTCTCTGTGGAACTCCACTTATCATTTCGATCAAATCACTTCTTTTACCCTGTAGTTGGACTAACACCTAACGCCAGGTACTATCCAGGATAGAATTCTGTGAAAAATGCTGATTTCTGTTGATGCCTGCATTGTATAACATAACACAACACACCTTAATTTTCAGTGCTATATCCTGCACTATTGGTAGATATGCAATAAAGGCCCCACTGTACAAACAGATCTGGTTGTGCTTTTTGAGCTGTTACCTAAAGCATAATGGGTAATTTTACAGAATGGATTATGAGATCAACATCCAGTCATGTCATCAATATGTGTGGCAGACATAAGTTGCACAGGTAATCACAGCACATATGCACAATAGCAACTGAGTTCCAAGAATGGTACAAAGAACGAACAGCACGCAATTATGTGCAAAATAACTTTCTACCAATGACATTCATAAGGAGATGGATTATGTTTAAGCTGTGAGCTGTTTATCGATAAAGAGGTGTATAACTGGTTAATTAATTTTCACAATGATGTGCTGCACTTGCTGATGAAGCCTGACCTGGTCGTTCTGTTAAAAATTGCAACAAAACAACTGCACAGAAAGTTTAATTAATGAAGATAATAATTGAAACTGACAGGAAAATAACGAGATAGTAGCAACCACGATAATCATCATCAAGTGCCGTCTCCGCAATGAAGATTGGCTGTTACGTATCTCCAACATCTCCTGTCTCTTGTCTTGGTGGTGCACTCTGCTAGACTGTAACCTGTCCATCGTGTAATGTTACTCTCCCACTTGTATCTCTGCCTACCTCTTGCTCGCTTCCCTTTGACTTTACCCTCAAGTAAGGTCTTCAATAGGGTGTCATGTCTTTTAATGTGTCCAAAGTATTTTATTTGCCTGATCTTTATTTCTCTTAGTAGTTCTTTCTTCATATTAAGTGTCTTTAGCACCCCTTTATTTGTTTTCTTCTCTTTCCATGATGTTCTCCCTATTCTTCTATATACCCACATCTCAAAGGCATCAATTTTGTCTTCTAATTGTTTTATATGGTGTTCAAATGGTTCAGTCTACAGAATAGTATCATGCATGGCCAATTAAAATTCTGGAAAGTGTGCTTCTGATGGTTACCTAGAGAGATTTTTTTTTAAATTTGCTTGTATTGTTGCACTGATGTATCAATTTAATAAGTGCATCAACGCTGGTGGAAATACAGGTACAATGTCAGTTTACAAATATATCCATGTTTGTATTTATTTATGTTTGTCTTGTATTATTTTCAGCAGTCTATGACTTAATTATTGACTTCTTATATCAGCAGTCACCATACTTACATTTCCAACACTCATTATGACAACAGGTTGATCTGAGGGCTGGGCTTGGACTGGCAGGTAGGCAGCCAGAAACATGTAGGTCGACTGCCAAACAACATCCACAACTAAAGAGGAAGATCATATAAAATAAAATCTTACATGATTAGATTTAGTATACATTTTTTATGTCCACTAAACATAGATATCCAAAACACATAAATATCTAAAAACCAAAAAAAATACAACAATCGTGTTTTCCAAATACCCACCAAAATAATGCAATTGTCAAAAAAGAATTCAGTTGTCCAACTAAAGAGTTGGTCTCCAATGCTACTACAGAATAGATAATTGATTGAGATCCTTGAGGTAGAATGAGTTTGTCATTATTATAATATATGCTGCAAGTCCCAGATGACTGTCTTACCTAACATGGTTCAATGTACAGGACTACATCAAGCTAGACATGGACAACTACCACCAATATGTCCATCTATTTACAATGCTTTATATGGTAGTCTATATCAACTTCAGAAAAAAATGAAGATGTTTTAGACTGGCATCTGCTATATAAGAGCGAAAAGCTGGTGAACAGAAAAAGTGCTTCAAAGATACGCTCAAGTCATCACGGAAATATCTTAAAATTTATGTAGGCACTTGGGAGAGCCTCGTTCAGGATAGAACAGCATGGCGTTACAACCTTAGAACGGGAGCACTAGCGGCGGAAGAGACCAGGCAAGATACTGCAAGACAGAAGTTGGTACGTAGAAAAGAACAAACATCTCAACGTTCCATAGATACCCTCTACAGATGTCCATTCTGTAGAAGAACATTTTGTGCGCGCATTGAACTTGTTAGTCATTTAAAAACGCACTATTAACTTTATTATTTTTGTTATTACTTATTTGTTATTATTATTATGGTTGAGTTTTTGATCATCTTCGATTATGACGGACGAACATCATCGTCATAAGAGCGAACACTTGCATTACTGGATAGCAGAAAAAAAAGATTCAATGTGGCAGTACAGTGAAATGAGCTAGGTAGATTCCTACCCCAAATGGGACTTTAGGTTTTTGCAATCTCAATAGTGCACAGACATGGTAGATTCTCTTCCTGCATGCATCAGTCTTGAGCAGGCTGTACAGCAGATCATAACGATCCATGCCTAAGTAGGATCATCGGCTTAAATAAAACAGCGTATTTCTGTTCTCTGGACTACATCCTATTGAAAATCTAATAGGGACACTGTCCTGCTATAAGAGAGATCTGGGAGTGCGAGAATGAATCAACTCCCCCCCCCCCCTACACACAAAAAAAATCACATAAAATAATATAACTATCCATGCTTTGCTAGCCTAACTAGTCTGTTACAGGAGTGCCCCAAGTAGAGAGAAAGCAAGATCCTGCTCAGAATAATTTCTGAAGCAGTAGTAGAGAAGAACTAATTGTGATAATTTCTGTACTCACAGACCAAAAGGTCAATGACCATGTATCACATAAAGAAAACAATTTAAATATGTACCTTTATGAGGCCCACCAAGAAGGTTAGGACAAGGCCAGACTTTCTTCTCTGCCAGTGCATGATCATACTGTGCCAGGGTTCCATCCTTCCTTCCTACCAGTAGTTGTTTTCCTTTGGGACTCCAGCAAACTGAAATCAAAATGAAACATATGTACAGCTCAGGCGCTAGATGATGGTAGAAGAGTGCTTCTCCTTTCAGGGTCAGATGAATTTAACAAAAGAGCACATCATATGTGCGTATCACAGCACCCAATATCGTTGGGCCAAAGGGAATGAGCCCACATGCCTGTGAATCAACAACCAGCTGTGATAAGCATATCAATGCTTTCTGATATACCTTATATCTCTTTCAGCATCTTCATCATTTTGTAGTGTTTCCATGACTGCTCTAATATGACCTGCATCCATGTGATGCTTTTGTCACTGTTGAAATGAGTAACCCACTCCTTTCTTATCTTTCACTGCATAGGCTGAGAGCCTCATAAAATTACTCTGAGTATTGGTGGTTGAGATGTCAGTCAAGTGATAGCCTCTGTCACTGCCTCTATTTCTAATCTTATGCTAAATGTTGTTGTGGAATAGGCAACAGATTTCTTCACTACATTCTTGCCATTTTCATAGGAGAAAAACCCCATCCACACCTGTTTGTTTCTTATTACTAGACCAGTAATTATCTGCTGAATGAGTTGTAGTATCATTCCCTCTTATCTTGGTTGAATCTTAATCACGAAACTCTCTTCCTAGCTCACCATAACATTTGTCAAGGAATTTCTATTTTTGTTTACTTCCAACCATGAACATCCTTGACATTCTTTTTCTAGTCCCAGATGATAGTTTTACTAAATGTGGCTATAGGGTACAATGCTACGAGCCAGACAAGGGTACTTTAAATAACTGTTTCTAATCATGAGGAAAATTGCTGATAAAATGATTGGTAACCTCTTAGCAATTCAAAGCAATATATTAGCAGTCCTCATAATCACACAGTCTGACATATATTTATAGTGACATTAAAATGGATACATTTAAAATCTTTGGCAAGGAACAAGTAAATTACATGTAATCAGAACAAGCATATTCTCAATAGCAACTTATGGCTGTGAAACATGGGCACTTAAAACTTCAGCGTCAAAGGAATTGTTTCGCTAGATTAGATGTTACACAATAATTTTGAGAATACCACGGACAGCCATAAAAGATGAATTAAGAAGTGTTACGAAAATTGAAAGTAGAAGAGGTTGTATTTTAGACAAAATCCCATCAAAGGAAACTAGGATGTTTTGGCTATATATAGAGATATATATTAGTATCAATGGAAAGGATTCAAAAGGTGTAAAGGATGGAATTCATTGTACTCAGGCTACCTCATGTGTACTCTGTCCCTTTCAACATAGTGGCTTTTTGCCTGCTAAGAGTACCACACATAGTACGTCACTCAGCACCTTCAGGCAATAATCCCCAGGGATCTAAAAAAAATCCACTCTATTGACAAAATGCCACACATGAATTTGAACCAGCAACCACATAAGCACAAAATGAATGGATTACCACTACACCAAGAGGATCTACAGCATATAAGCATGAAAAAAAATTAGTACGGAGATGTAGAAGGTGACACGGGAAAGATTTGACCAAAACAACGACGAATGAGACATTACTGAGCGTTTAAATTCTGACTCAGGCTATAACAGTAAACTTTAACAGACATCTATAACACTCAACGCTAATCAAAATATGTTACATCATAATTTAATAGAGGTATGTTACATTATAATTTAATAGAGGTATGTTACATTATAATTTAATAGAGGTATGTTACATTATAATTTAATAGAGGTATGTTACATCATAATTTAATAGAGGTATGTTACATCATACTTTAACAGAAGTATGTAGCATCTAACTCTAAATCCCAGTCTGTAACATCTAACAACCCCAACTTGTAACATCTAACTCTAAATCCCAGTCTGTAACATCTAACAACCCCAACTTGTAACATCTAACTCTAAATCCCAGTCTGTAACATCTAACAACCCCAACTTGTAACATCTAACTCTAAATCCCAGTCTGTAACATCTAACAACCCCAACTTGTAACATCTAACTCTAAATCCCAGTCTGTAACATCTAACAACCCCAACTTGTAACATCTAACTCTAAATCCCAGTCTGTAACATCTAACAACCCCAACTTGTAACATCTAACTCTAAATCCCAGTCTGTAACATCTAACAACCCCAACTTGTAACATCTAACTCTAAATCCCAGTCTGTAACATCTAACAACCCCAACTTGTAACATCTAACTCTAAATCCCAGTCTGTAACATCTAACAACCCCAACTTGTAACATCTAACTCTAAATCCCAGTCTGTAACATCTAACAACCCCAACTTGTAACATCTAACTCTTAATCCCAGTCTGTAACATCAAATTGTAGCCCCAATCTGTAACATCAAACTCCAGTCTGTAATATCTAACGCCTGTTTGCAACATATAACTAATACAACTAAATTTATCAAATCATGAGAAAACTATGAGACCAAAAGTTTCTCTCACAACATGTGGCGCCAGCTGCAGGAACCAAAACAGCAATGATCTTTGGTGCATCCGACACGTCTATCAGCTCGACGTTACCATCTGAAGTACAGACAGCTAACATTGTGGACACTGCAGGATTCCAGGACAGGTCACAGATGACAGCAGAAGATGAGGCATTCACTTGGCTTCTGGAAAATGGTGCATGACTTGTTCCCTTGTAACAAACAAAAAACAACAGTTAAATACAAATGTAACATTGTTCACTTGTTACAAGGAAAAACCACAGTTAAATACAAATGACTAGATCAGTCATGGATACACTACAAAGTGATGCTGAAAGAGACAACGGACACGTTCAGAGAATGAGAAATGGGAGTGACAAGTAGAGAGGGGAGGAAGTATGTCATATCTGGAGAGATCAGAAGAACCCACAAATGACTGGGACACTGAGCTTATATGTTCTTAAATAGGTGACAGATGACAAGCAGAGTACTTATGGGAATGCCTTTTGTGCAGTGATGATGGTTCCTAATTAAGAAACAATCAAGAATTCCCATATTAAAATTGGGTAAAAAACCTATAAAATGGTTAAAGTCAAGTATCTTGGCACCATTTTAGCATCAGATGGCAGTGCTACAATGAGATCAAGAACTGGATAGCAGAGTTCAATTCAATATTTCAACAACAAAAAATGAGAAACATTCTATGCAATGGAGTAATATCAATGCACACACAAGTTTGAGAGTTGAGATGTTATATTGAGCCAATCCTTTTATGGAACTGAAGCATGGGCAGTAAACAAAAGTGCACAAGATAAGCTGGAGGCAACTGAGATATGGTTTTTAAGAAGAATGATGCAAATTCCATGGACAGCCAAGAAAACTAATGTAGAAGTTTTCAGAGATGCGGAGGTAAAATGACAAATTATAGCGAAAATTAGAAATAAATTCTAGAATTTTTATAGCATGTGATGAGAAAAAGTAAAACTTGAACACCGGAAAGATCAAGGGAAGAAGAGACAGAGGAAGATAAAGAGAGAGATTTCTGGATGGGCTGTCACTAAGCCACAAAAAGAAGTTGCCAAATGAACATATTAACAACACAAGAGACAGAGCGTTGTGAAGCATCAATGTACCAAATAGCACACCAACCAAAAGAAATCTATTCTGCACACTATAAAAAAACCTCACTATGGGATATTTTCAGAAAAAAGGTCTACAGAGTAGGTAGAATCCAAATTTTCAACAGACACAAAACAAATCATCATACTACACAACCAACTCCACAATCACATATATACAAAGTTTCAGATTGCCAACATCAAGAGTGTTCTGAGCATGAAACGCTGAGGCAGACATATTGGCCAGAGGAAACAACACTGGAATGAAAGCTCTATGGGACACTTTATGAACTACAAAAGACAGTGAGTTTTATTAAGGAGACAGAATTACAGATATAGACATGTTTAATTTTTTGTTTATAATGAATGCCTGAGCATTTTTTGTTTATAATGAATGCACGCATTTTCACTTTTACTAGATGCGTTGCCATCCCTGCGCTATTATGGAGAAAGGGCGTGATGAAATATAGACATCTATTTTGTTTTTTATTTTGTCGTTATCTGTTGTTTGTCTCTTGAAAAAGGTTCAATTTGAGCCGATACGTGGAGAATTGTCCTGTTTAGTTTTATTGTATGTTTTTTTTAAATATATTTTTATTAATAGGCTAGGTAAGTGTTTTAGTAACCTGTTTACCTCATTTTGCGTTACTGCAGAGACTATACTGCAAGAATGTCCCAAATATGAAATTCTGAGGAAAGCGCACTGAAAGCAAAATGCTACAGAGCTCTGTATAGATTACAAAACTGTCAAGTTTATAGAAGAAACAACATGTGTTTAAAATCTGGTGTGGTAACGGTTAAACACTTGTTACACCACAAATACTTGTTGTTCAGTGGTTAGCATATCAGCTAACTCTGAAACTAACAGCAATCTGCTGACTCCAGCTGTATACAGTGATGCCATATCGAGAACATACATTTTCTTTTCCAATTCAGCACACAGTCACTTGCCCTGAGTAAATGTAATAAATATAAAAAGTATGCACAATGATGATTTCGATGTTTGCAACCCAAACGGTCAGATAACAGTAAAATATATGTTAGTGAAATAAAAGGGGCTAACCAAACATGTGGGGTCCAGTTTAAAAGGAATTATCTATGCCTACCTGGTCAGCAAATGAACGCAAATCATAGAAGAATATGCTCAGGTGTCCCAGATCTCGAACAGCAACAGCTAAATACTGACCATCACTGTTTACATCCATGAAGAGAACTGGGCTGCGAACACTGACACTTGCTAGTACAGGGATATCTTCAACTACAACTTTACTTCTCTCCTTCCCTTTAGCTTCATCAATAGCCCTTAAATCTCCTGTACGCACAATTGAAAAACCTGAAAGAAAAGATTTAGAAATAGCATCAATTAATCAAGACATAGGTTCCCTATAGTGTTTACACATCCTTGGGCACATAGGCCAGGGATAGGATTGTCCATAACATTGCAATGTTCTCAGCCTCATTCCATGGCTGTCAAATTATTCAAGGTCTCACTTCTCCATGTGCTTCTAACTGTCCCTTTTCTCTGTGGTTTCCATGTCATTGATCTTCTAGCTGCATCTTTCAATAAAGTTTTCTGAGCGTGTGTCCAAACCATTTACATTTTCTATCCATAAACTTTGTTCATCTCCATATCTTCTCCTCATTTCTGATCTTGCACTGCTACTTAATATTCAGTATTCTTCTTACTCAGTTATTCCCACATGTCTGGCAGCCGAGACGCTGTACTGCCACGCTTTCCACCACCGAGTCAGACTAGGAACGGAAATATACGGTACATATAACAGAAGCTGTAGACATGCAAGGGAGCATAAACTCGGCAATATAAAATAATTGCAACAGCATTATTGTTATCGGACAGGTGAAGTTTGAAAACATGGCACTGAAGTTTAGCAAATCACTGGAAACATGGCACTGAAGTTTAGCAAATCACTGCAAACATGGCACTGAAGTTTAGCAGATCACTGGAAACATGCTAGATCACACACAAATTTATGTTTAATCCAAAAGGCCTTTATCAAGAACACAACATAACACACAGTGAGCAAGAAACAGCACTGTCCACTATCACAACATAATACATGGCGGGCAAGAAACAGTACTGTCCACCATCACAACACACAGCGGGCAAGAAACAGCACTGTCCGCTATCACAACATAACACACAGCAAGCAAGAAACAGTACTGTCCACTATCACAATATAACACACAGCAATCAAGAAATAGCACTGTCCACTATCACAATATAACACACAGCGATCAAGAAACAGCACTGTCCACTATCACAACATAACAGCTATAAGGAATCAGTTGCAAGCCCTGTGTTTGTTGTGTTCTTGATAGAGGTCATTTAATTTAACTGATGATTGTTGTGTGTTATCCTGTGTGTTTCCAGTGTTAGTAAACTTCATTACCGCATTTCCAAGTTTCATCAAGTTGGCATGAAGAGTTTAATTGATGCAGAATCAACAAATTATAATTACTACCTAGAAAAAACTGCAGAAGTTGTTTTACTGACCTTGCTTTGTGGCATAAACCACAAGTCCATACTGTGAGGAGCATGCCAATAGTTTTCCTCTTTGCGCAGGTACTTCTTGATCTGAAGCAGACACTCTGAATTTACAGAGCTGGACAAATTCAAAGTCCTGCAGAACAAAATAATGCACAGTGCACAAATTAAACACAAGATAAATTGAAGTGAAATTAAAAACAATAAATACCAAACAAGACAAACACATTCACAACATCAGACAAAATATGTTCGAATTATCTAGAAAAACTACATAGAAACTACAATGGATACTACCTCACTTTGGTATTCTGGTAATTAAAATGCTCATTAATTGCACAAACATGAGGCAACCTCCCTTAGGCCAATGTTAACTCAAAGCTTCAGGGAAGTAAAGTCTCTGCTAAAACAATCTATGCGACTTCACTAGAGAGAGAGTCAAACATAAACTTTAGCCCAGAGCAAGACAACATTAACAAATTGAGCAGGTCACAATATTTTAACTGAGAATGGGACACTGCAATCTAAAAGCATACACCAAATCGGCACAGCGACTCAGAGGAACAGTAATACGGACACCAAAACGCACACTACAGAATTGTCCCAGTTTTGCAGAATAACAATCTGGCCAACAGGAGCTTCTCTTCAAAACAAGTTGTGGAAAACCCAAGATCATTTAAAACAAACCGTTCCATAGACGACCAATATTAGACTGGATGTTTAACAATTAATCACAGAAGGTATAAATTTAATAAACAAGGGGTCTAAGTATCTATGTTCCTTCAGTGCAGAATATGGTGCACTGGCAGAAACCAGTGTAATATACAGAGCCGTCTTTACACCATTTTGGGCCCCTGGGCAAAGAAATAGTGTTGAACTCCTGGGCAAAGAAAGAGTGCTGCCCCCCCCTCCACAGGAATAAAAAATAAATGGTTGATAATATTAAAAATAATGTATTATTTACTTTATTGTCACTATACTAATTTCAATATTCAACTAGACAGCAGCTACCTAATCCACAGATGCGCCCTCCGCTGTTGGGCTGCAGCTTTTAATTTTTCCTCTTTTCACAAGATGATGCGCTCTTTTTTTTACTGTAGAGAGCCATAGAGATCTATTTTGTGGATGTGAAAATGACTTAAACTGAGGATTTTGATTAAAGTGAGAAGTTGTGCAAAGCGTCGACCTCACTCTCTTATCAGACCTCATTCAGTATGATTCAGTAGCAAGACGAATTGAGATGACTGGAAGTGAAGTACAATGCAGTGGATGACCATGGTTTTCTACAATAGGCCAAGTATCAATTCATAGTATGACTTTAGTATGATTATTGATATAAATTGTATGATCAGATAAGACTGGCCTACTGGTCTTGTCTTACTAGAACAAACTTTACAAACTGTTAGTGTTACAAACTGAAACTGAAACCAGAAACTAAAGGATTAATTGATTAAAAATAAAATGAGTATATGTATATTATTATTATATATATGTATACATATTTCACTAAGATACTTCACTAAGATAGTAGATAGGCTAGGAAGCTATACATTCTTCAGAAAAATTTACTAAAACGTCAGTAACACTAACGGTGAGTCTCAGTATCGTGATTCATATATCTGTTATCTGTGTGTTAATCACGATGATGAGGACGTCGTTCGAGTTATAATTCAACAAAAAATAAGCACGCACATGCAATTAAATAAGTCTGTTAGTATGATAATGTATGAAAACGTATTGCTTAAACAAAAAAATAATTGCATACCCTGACATCTCTTTCCGGGGGACTACTACTTGACATATTTATGAATATCCTTTAAATGACGTGATTTTGTCTATAACCTACTCGCGTTTGAAGAAATTGAAGCAAGTCAAACACCGGAACAGTACTCTCTCGTAAAAGAAGTTCAAGAAAAATTCAATTTCTGTAACTCTTTTGTAAAGATAATATAATTTTAGACAACACAACAAGTAAACTTCCGGCCTGATTTCATGAGTTTGACATGTGGAGAATGACAACGAATGCAAAACAAGCGTTATCAATGGCAATTTTAGCGGAGTGTTCCACATCAAAAGCTCGTGCCAGCGCTATTACGTTATCACACGCTATAGTCAATACCCCGGTCTTCATGCCTGTAGGAACACAGGGAACACTCAAAGGGCTAGTTCCTGATCAGCTGAGAGATCTCGACTGCAAAATCATCCTAGGAAACACGTACCACTTAGGACATAGACCTGTAAGTGTAAGACACCAAGCAGCCTGAAATAGATGTTGCCAGACTCTTTCTCTCTTAATCTAACACTCATCATCACTATCTTTTCAACCTATCAGACTTTTACAGCCCTGGTAGTGAGGGCGAGAGAGATTCTTCGCCGAACAAGTTGTTCAACAACTATCAAAGTAGTAACTACAAGAAGAGTAAGATTCTAACTAAGAAGTGGGCGTGAGTGTTACTGGGTATGTGAATGTCCGTATAAGTCTCACCAACATACAAGAATTACACAGTAGCATCATATCACTCAAACTAGAGAGCTATGGTTTCTGCTTTATGCTCAAAATTAGACAGTGACGGAACCTAGTACGGGCAGCATTCTACAAAGGCCGCTCACATAAAAAAAGATGGGAAATAAAAATATGACAAATTTTCACAAGTAAAATATTTTGGTAAAAAAATGATAACACATTACTGTAAGGATATACAACAAGAGTCAAACAAAACACATGAGAATGAACAAACAATACACATCTTATGAGAATGAACCCAAACCAAATACCAATAAGAGCATATAACAAAAGAATACCCAGACATAAAGCCAAAGGTAGACCAAGAAAACAGTAGATAAAAACATCAAGATAACCTTGAACAAACATGGACTTAATGCTACCACAGCGACACATTTGGCCTTGGAACGACAACTGAAGTTCCCACCTCTTTGCTTAACAGCAAGTGTGGATAATATCAACTATCATTCACCTGACGATAGACATTAGACAAAACAAGAAACAGAAAGTGTTTGGGGATTCATTGCAGCCAACGTGAATTGATTGCAGACAGAAACAGCACCAGATGTAACATAAATGTTTAGTTTTCATTCTTCTTCCTAAGTCGCTGTAAGATAACCACATGCATTTTCATGTAATTTTCACCAAGAAGAGTGAAATATGTTATGCTTCAGTTTGGGTTGCACCATGTAGTTCTAGCACATTTGATTTTGTCATGGGTTTTCATTCTGCCCCTTAGCAAATCTGAACATGACTTTTAGTACTAGGAACCTAACCAAAATGTCAGTAAAAACCTCTCCCTGTGTGATTTTTCATTAAAAGATCTTCAAATTCCCCACCAAATAGTGTAATTTACACACGAAAACAGACATATGACTTTGTTTTAGGTAAAACTTTCAATTTCTGGGATTTGCTCAACATACTACTACCCTGAGATATCGATTTTTCGTTATTTTTACTTCGCAAAACAGTACCCCTTAATATTGTCTATTATCTTTCCTCAGGTGGTTTGTTGCCAACACTCTTGCCATTAAGTGTTGAAGCTTGGGCTTGTGTTCCAATGCCAGATGTGTCACCTTGGCTGTGCTATGACTTTGTTCAAGATGTCCCTGATGTTTTCTATCCATCTTTTTCGTGGTCTTCCTCTGGCTTTGTACCTCGATCTCATTTGGTTATATACCTGTATGGACAACTTGTCGTGATGTATTCTCATAATGTGGCCAAACCACTTGATATGCTGCCTTTCTATGTATTTTGTGCAAGGTGTTATACCTATTCTTTACCTGATGTCTTCATTTCATAATCTATCAAGCCTGATGACCATTGCATCTTTCCTCAAGCATTTTATCTCACATGTCACTATCTTTCTGTAATGTGAAGATGAGAGAGACCAGGTTTGGTACAGGTAACACAGTGTTGGTAGTAATATACTGTAAATCGTTTGTCTTTTAACTTCCATCTTGATCTTTGGATGAAGAAGTAGTGATGACAGTTGGTGTGTTACTGCATTTGCTTTTTGACATCTCATCTCTATCAAGGCTTACATTTTCTGTGAAAATACTACCCAGATATTAGAATTCCGTTACTTGTTTTACTCCTATGTTGTCTATTCGTATGTTTAGTGGGCTCGGTGTTCTGCATATTTTCATAGTTTCCGTCTTTTGCGTATTGATCTTCATGTTGTATTTTCTACATGTTGCAGATAGTGAGTTAGCATGATTTTGTAGTTGTTCTTCATTTTTGTATATGAGACTCTCGTCTCGAAAAGATAATTTAGTTCATTGTTTAGTTGCTCTGAGTTATCTTGTTCTGAGTCTGTGATGTTGCCCTCTGCACTGTTTGCCTCTTTTATTATTCCATCTCTGTATATATTGAAAGCAAGGGTGAGAGCACGCAACCCTGACGCACCCTTCAAAAATTATTAATAAAATGATTTACGCATGTCACAAGGAATACATTGAATTGTGGGATAGCCAGTCTATATAGTATGCAAAATGGTAACCTCATGTTGACACAATCTTGTCTTTAGATTTAGTTTGCGATTATTCCAAAAGTGATATGAAAAGTGCAAGTGAATACAGTAGCATTAGATCAATCATGGCAAAGGTAAAGGTATGTCCCATGGCAACAACCTGCCATCAGGGATGAAGATAACTCTTCATGTACTAAGCCACAATAACTGTTAGGTGGGGTGGCCAGTTCCCTTCCTTGCTGTCTTTTGCCTCATCTAACTCATGCGTTATGTACTCACAGCTGAATTGACTGGAGAAGTGGTTTGTGTCAAGTGATAAATTACAACCTGGATTTTTCTTGATAAATCATGACAATAGTAATAATGTTCTTGGTTCATCATTGAGTCAACTACATTCTTTGGAAGTGGAAAAGGTGTGCAGCCTACATACTTTATCAAATAATTTTAATTCAGGTTAATCTTCTGCTAATATCTTTGTACCCATGTGTACAGTAGACACAGCATTTGTTGAACAGATAGGTCTGAAGAATATTCCAGATCTATTTCTTCAGATAGTAATGCTATTGAATTTTTAGAATTTTGTGCAGTTATTGCACCACTTATCTGTGCCTAAAGGAAAGATATACAGGTTGGGAGGACTGGCACAAAAAGAAAGAGTACAGGAGATTGTAAGGTCACTCAATATTATATAACATAACATCATTTTACGTCTTACTTATTTTAAAATAACTAAGGTCTATTGGGGTTTTTTTGTGTGTATTTTTTGCTCAGGAGAATTAGGTTTTAAGGGCCAGGGTTCAAAGGGTTATGGTAATTAGATCTATGACCCTGAACTGATATGCATGCTAACAAATTTGAATTCAATCACTGGGTACATGATTTTCTTTTATCAATACCTAGAACAAATAGGCATATAAGCTTAAAAAGTTGATAAATACAACATTGAATATTTAACCTTATTCTAAATACAAGTACTATTAACAGGGTCCTGATTTGCTGCAAAAAGCTGGAGGCCTCCATAAATTTATGAACTGGGATAGAGCCCTTCTGACGGTTAGTATGTTTGATTGTCTGTTTTATTATTAGTTATAGCGTCCATAACTGTTTGTGGCTTCTATGTCATTCAAATATATCGGTTGATTAGTTTGTTCATTATTTAGTCTGATTTTAACATGGATTCAAGCCTTGAACAATAAATAAACAGCGGAGTGAAAAAATCCCATGCCATAGAAATGTAGCTCTTCAGAAGAATGTTGAAGGACCATGAACAGCAGCTAGAACACTAATGTGGGGGGGGGGGGTCACTGAAAGATTCAAATATGAAATGGGTGGTTACTTACTACTATTAGAGGAAGACAATATTTATTTTTGGCATTGTTATGATTTGGAATTTGGAGAAAAAAGTTACAATGTGGAAGATTGAGTGACAGTTGAGAAAATATCAGATAGTTGAACACTGTCACATGACAAATAGTGAACATATAAAATCCATAAGATAAGACAAAATATGTAAATATAGGTATGCAAGTAAAAGGTAGAGGATCTCTGGGAAATACAAGGTAATACTTCAGGGACACTGGGCGATTATGAACTGCCAAATAACGCCTCTAATTGAAACAACTTATCATATCTTATAGATTATATAGACACAATTGATGCATAACATATCATTTTCTCATGATCACAAGTCTCTTTCTAACTTCAATCGGTTCTTTCCTAGCAGCCGGGTCTACATTTCACACTTTTTAACAATTCTGCGCACAGAATTGTTCACAGTATTCCTAATGACGAAATAGCTTTTGTCGCTTCTATAGATAAGTTCATTATTACCTTAAAAAGGTGTGTTCCCAGATGCAAAGATACACATGGGGAATCTACTATTATATTGACCTACTACCTGCTGTAAGTATTTGCTAGTACTTTGCTGTTAAAAGTAGATTGAGTTGGTGGGTAAATACTAAACACCGGATTGTGTTTAGTTTATATTATGAAGGCATCAATAATATTCTTCCATTTATAGTATATTCTGCTATACTTTGTTCCACATTTCACATCATATGTAGGCCCCACTTCTAGTAAAGAACCCTTCAATCTCTCTTTTTCAAAATTTATTCCCACACTCCCACTAGATGTCACACGTAACAGAGACAATGGTTCTACTAGATTTATAGCAGGATGTAATCCAGAGAACGGTAATTACTTCAGTGCAATAACTAATACATTCAGTGTTTTTAACAGTTGCACTGACTGATGGACATCCTTAATCATATCGCTTGTAGGCCAGCTGTGTATTGCAATGAGCTTATAAATATTGCCCGCACCTCACGCTGGCCACTAATTAAATTAACAACTGTCAAATCTGCTTTACCTTTTGCCTCTGTTTCATTATCAACTTGATCACAGACACCCACTCATATATTTCTTTAATTACCACTGATATTTTTTATGAGATAATTCCCTTTTACTAACATAGTTGTGGTTATCTTGTTTCTTGGTAAAAAGCCCTTCAGCCACAACATGAAATTGTCCTTTATATAATTTATGTTGTTTTTAAACAAAACTACAAATTGGTTGCTTATCCTATAATTATTTATTAGATGCTTTATTAAAGGTAACACATTTCCATACTTATCTTTGTTGATGCCACTTTCTATTTGTGTTACTCTTACTGTAGTCATGTCCTGTTTTTCAGATATTCTTTAGCATCTTCATTATCAGAATGATGTGTTTTGTAGTTTCTAGATGCACCCAACAAGTCCAAGAAAGCTTATACAATGTATTTAGATAGAAAGGGAATGGTAAGAAAGTAACAGGTTCTCCATTTAAACAGCACCCATGTGCTAACTATCATATGGATCTACTATCCTGGAGATGCAGGAGTGAAAGACAACAGAGAGATGATGCTTTGGCAGAAAACACTATTATGAATGACACAGTGATGAGAATTCATTCATTCATTTTCCTTTATCGCTGAAGTTAGCGCATGGGGCAGAGGTCAGATCTCTCCAATTCTGTATGTTTAAAGCTATTCTGTGCAGCTCTTGAATAGTATGGATATTGTCTGTTTTAATTTCTCTAAGTATTGTTCTTCTAAGTGTTTCCTTTGGTCTACCCCTGGCTCTTCTGCCTGTTGGTATCCATGCAAGAGATTGGTGATGTATTCTGTCATTGTCTGAGCATAGGACATGTCCGATGTAGGACCAACGGCGTCTTCTAATAAAATTTGTGATGTAGTTTTGATGTGTCTCTTCTCTGATATTTTCATCCGATTTTAATCAGCTCCAGTGGGTGTTAGTTATCCTACGAAAGCATTTGTTTTAAATTTCTTTTCTGAAGATAAAGAACTTTTCCTGCTCCTAGATGAGAATAAACACATTCATCTAATTATAGCAGTCATGGACACTCTACTAAATGATGACGAGGGGGGGGGAGGGGCGCAGAAAGATACAATTTACATATAGAGAAGATGATAAAAATAGGGCATGACCAGGAGGTGGGAGAGAAAGTGCATGCTCTTGGAAGAAAATGCAACAACTGACCTGGACACTGAAAGTATATACCGGGTACTATTTGTTTGTTTGTGAAGGTCCCCAGGGAGTACGAGTGGTTATAGCAGATTTCACTAGCTATGCCCAACTTCAAGCTGATGTATCTCAGTAAACCATATAAAGCTTATAATTGAAATTTTGTGTGTGAATTTGAAATGGTATAGACCCTATGAATTACATTTTTCATTAAAATACAGTTGTTGGCTTCAATTTTTGTTTATATGCGATATAGATCAAAATTCTACTTGTCAACACACATATTTAAGATATTTTACAGTAAATTGTAAGATGTAATTTACACATGATTTGTTTATTGATCATACAATTGGCATGAAATTGCACTATTTTGTACTTTTGAACACAAGACATACAGTGTTTAGGGTTGTATTTTGTGTAATGTCTGAGGTTGTAAAATTTCTTCTCTCAATACACAATAATGAATATGCTGACAAAGATCAAAGGATTTCACTCGTTTAAAAAAACTGAACATGATACACACACATATTTTATATAATTATTGAACATAACCAAATATAACATCATATGCAAAATATGGCATTATTATGCTAGACGGTTAATCAGATAATTACATCTGTTTGAGGGCAAAGCTAGTGAAACATGCTATAGCTTCCTATATTTAAAGGGAGTATGTAATCTTATCAGTCATCTTGGCATAGAATTGATACACATACCCTTGCCTTTTTATTGAATGGATGGCTGTCGCAGACTGGTGAAGTCCACATGAATCAATGACATGCAGAGAACAGATATATTAGGCCCATATGGCACAAATTAAACTG
Organism: Meghimatium bilineatum; assembly: GCA_034231615.1. Classification (NCBI taxonomy): domain Eukaryota; kingdom Metazoa; phylum Mollusca; class Gastropoda; order Stylommatophora; family Philomycidae; genus Meghimatium; species Meghimatium bilineatum. Next base: position 10,002,877 of record CM067321.1, read on the forward strand.
TAGCACAATTTTTTTCAAGTTCCCCGTTTCAGATCACGCCAGAAGATGGGCTTGTTAATTGGAATGAACAAAAATAAACGACAACGGCTGGCTGATACACTAGCAACATGAACACAACAAGAATGAGCAGCGGGTGCAAGTTGTTGATTAATAAATGTTTATAAACTATAATAACAGTTTATTATATCGGATATTCTTTGTTATATACTACAGGATAGTGGTGGCTTCCAGATGGTGTCTCTGCTAAAGCTGTCAGAGGTCACAGAGGAAGGTGTCAAGTTCAGATCTCCACATGATGATTCTGAAATGCTGTTGACACCAGAAAAGTCTGTGGAAATTCAGAATGCCATTGGTAATGGGATTTCTTTTAATTCAGAATGCCATTGGTAATGGGATTTCTTTTAATTCAGAATGCCATTGGTAATGGGATTTCTTTTAATTCAGAATGCCATTGGTAATGGGATTTATTTTAATTCAGAATGCTATTGGTAATGGGACCTTCTTCTGCGTTCGTTCTCAAACTCCTGCAGATTAGCAGGATGTAGTCCGGAGAATGGAATGCGTTGTGTCATGGTTTACAACATTGCTGCGATATCTTTGCCTTTTGGCCTGACACATCCGACTTCAGCATGGCTTTGGGTCACTGACCCTATATGGTATGGGACACCAACTCCATCCCATAACCTCCTTAGTCGCCTTATACGACATGCGTAGAAGGTAAAGTGTTGCTATTCTTTGCTCCCCTTTCGGGCCCCTGGCAACACACAGGCGATAATGGGACCTATTTTAGTTCATAATGTGGTATACAAGCCTAAAATAAAATCTGATTTTGAACATTTGTGAACATGGATTTCCATAGTGCAAAGTATTGTTTCGTGATTAAATGTATTCATTCATTCATTTTCCATTAGCGCTGAAGAATGGCTATTGCTCTCATATAACAGGGCCACTGACATGTGAGGTCGCTAACATCTCACAACCCTTATGACATTAATATATGCTATTGGTTAACTTTTACACTTTCTGTATGAAGTGTTATGATGATTCGTTCTGCTCAGTCCCCCAACTTATTACATGTATTTTTTATATTCTTTCTATTGACAGTGTTATTAGTATTAGTTTTGTTGAGTGCTACAATTTATTAATTGCAATTCTTTTATATTAATAAATCCGGTGTTTCTTGAATAATTTGTATGCTACCATTTGCCTTCTCTGAAATTCCACAAAAAAATATTAAGTCATCTGCAATTTGCCAACAAATTATTCTATGGAAACCCATGTAGACATATTTTGAAAGTGGTCTTTTATGATAGCATATCCATAATGCTATTGTCAATGAGACTTGTTTTAGTTCAGTCTATATGACTGCATGGAATCAATAGGGCCAGTTAGTAAAAGGACACATTGGGTTATACTCATCTTGAAGGAGAGGTTCCTATGAAAGAGAAAAGATAAAGACACTTATTTGTATTTTTAATTATACTAGAAGTAAGTTTTATTGATTAGACACTAGCAACATGGAACACAGGAAATTCCCAAGAGTGATTCACTCTCCATTCCAGCATCCATCCAAGAGTATTCAGGCTCAAAGTCTCAGTCAGATGTTGATTATGTGATCTTCATAACTTTCCAGAGAGGATGTTTTTTCTCCTCTCACCCCTGGTCATATATGTCATTCTTTGTATGTGCACGTTATCACCTCAGATGTTTTCCACAGATTGGCCCATATACAACAATAAATACTCCCATCTCCTGTAATGTACCAATCAACATGTTTTATTTTCAGGAGCTGATATCATCATGCAACTTGATGATGTTGTCCATTCCTCAGTAAGTGGGTCACGGTTAGAAGAGGCAATGTACAGGTAATTGATCTATCAATCAATCAAAATTCTGATTAATGAATATTTGATTCAATCACATATCATGTGCCTACCTACTTTTTCGAAATGTGGATGAAGTTTAATATTATACACAGCTTCATTCCTAGTTTGTTATAGTGTACACGGTTTTTGTGTCATCAATTAAATTATTATTAAATGCACATCGGATGAGAATGGATATTCAGATGAATCGATCTGCATGCTACACACCGAGCCCCCCCCCCCCCTGGTCATTCACGAGATGCAGGGGCTTTCTTTGCATAGTGCAAAGATCGATGCATCCGGCAGAAGATTGATGAATATAGCGACAAAAAATGGGAGGGGGAATGTTAGGAGGGTTGTATGGGTGGGGACCAGCTGAGGTTATGGAGGTTATCATTCAGAATAATTCCTCGCAGCTGCATCAAGATTATTATATCCTTATCATTCAAAAGCCAGGTTCAGCATCAATGCAGTAGCCATTTTGTTAATAGAAATGAACAGGCAAAGTGACATCAGAAAACTACTAAAAATATCTCAGTCAACGATGACATTGCAAAGTACTAAAAAATTATGATCTGCGCAGATTACTTAAAAACTGTAAACTCAGTAAGCACATGATATGTGATTGAACCGAATATTATTGCCTTCAGCTGTTAAGAGGACAAGCTTCAAGTATTTCATTGTTGTATCATAGTTATATGCCAGCGTGGTGTTGAGGTTTGCACTAGCTTATTTCTAAGATTGTTTAACAAGCTACTGCTGCTGAACTCCACATTTTTTATACATTAATAAATAGGAAAAGTGTTGTTACACATTTTTAGTCTCCATTGAGATATATTGTTTATCAAGATTTGCATTAGTTAATAGTTTACATTGTTCATATATTAGATTCTTGTTTCGATCTCTTTGTTCAATCTACCAGAAGCTAAAAAGACGTTCCTAAGATATACTTGAACACTTATCTATTTTAAAAATCAATTTTAAAAATTTTATTTAAAAAAATATGTTTTTTTGGGTTTATCAGGAACAAAATAATACCAGCCTGTAATACACGTCAGAATCTGGGTGCATTAGTTTCCGTATAATTTCACATGATTTTTGTGTCTTTGAGTGGCAAGTTTATTAATATGAATTAACATGTATAATAAGTAATTAAAATAATTAACACAATGGCACATTTATATTACATTAGAGCTGATGCTAGCAGTTAGACACAGTTCATGATGTAGAGGTAACATTAGATTTAGAAGATATATTTATAATATGTAACAGAAAATTCACAGAAAATAATGATGCAATCATATTGAACAGACATATTTTCTTTCTCCAATATGAAATTAGAAGGCATTCTGCAGAAACCCGTGCACAAGTCTGACACATTTTGCAGGCTGGTATTATTTTGTTCATGTGCACATTTTCTAACAAGAACTACAAGCCCTGTTAGACATGGCAGTATGAGAAAGTGAAAGCAAATGTATGTTTAAACAAGAAGAAATTGGACACAGAAATTCTATGCAGACATAATGGGTACAAAGCCAGAGAGAGACCATGCAAAAGATGGATTAAAGAAATAAAAGAATCAATGAAACCAAACATATATGAAGCACACAAAAGAGCCATATCCAGAGAACTGTAAGTACCCCTGACGCTACAAGGCATAAAGGGGTATAACGTAAAAATAAAAAAGGAAATAATAGATGTTTCAAAGTAATATACACCACCAAGATTCAGTATTAAGATCAATAATGCAAAGTTAAATTAAGTAGACAAAGTAAAGTATCTTTGCACCATTTTAGCATCAGATGGCCAGTGCTCCATTTGGATAAAAAGCAGGCTAGCATAAGCCAAATCAACATATTAAAAAAATGGCAATAGTAATATCAATGCACGTGAATTTAAATGTTAGAATGTTATATCAAACCAATTCTTTTTTATGAATGTGAAGCATGAGCAATAAACAAAATTGCTTTAACCTTCACCTAGCCTATATCAATCGCAGCCGCCGAGAAACAAAATGGCAGTGCGCGCTTTTGGCGGTCCGGCCCACCCAACGATAATATCGTGAGATTTACACGTACCACAGTCCGTGCACATAGCTGGGGACATGCGCAATCGAAGCCGGTACATCCCCCACTTCCGACATGATCGTTTTTAAGAATGGCTAGCTATTCGTAAAAGTTTATGAGCAATTAATCTGACCACATCTGTACACCGGTACGATGCCATGATGATGGATCGGTTTTACAGACCTTTATTTCATCGTATTTCGAATAAAATAACATTGAATCGTGGCTTGAATCATGGATTATTAGGTTATTTAGTTTCACAGCAGTGAATATACAGAATGCCGTGCTGGTTTGGGGACTTGTACGTTTGATATCGAATATTTTGAAGTGGCAGAAAAAATAACTCTAGGCCTAAGCTCAAAGAACGATTTTACTGCAAATCTACATGTTTTATACAGTTCCCCCGGCTATATTTTGATAATTTCGCAGTGAAAGAACATAAATACAACAGATTTGCATGATTTAGTTGATAGTGTTGCCAAGGAATTCGATATGTAAGGTAAGTTATTTTTTTTTTCTTATTTTTTCCCTCTTTATTTGTTATAAAATATATGTTTTTTGTGAAAAACGTCTTTACCACTTTCTCATACGTCTGGTATCACACACACACGTACATAAATTACACCAATATATGCACAATTCAATTCTTTATTTATATGTGCAAATATTATTTAAATATCTCTAGCAACCAAAAAATTATCACATTTTCAAAACAGTCACCATCAATAACGCAAATTTTCAAAAAAGAATCCGGTGGCAGGGAGACGTTTTGTATTTTTTAATCTGGCTTGCTAAAGGTTAAGTGAGCTCCAGAATATTGATATGTGGTTTTTAGAAGAATAATGAAAATTCCATGGACAGCCAAGAAAACTAATGTAGAAGTTCTCATAAATGCTAAAGTAAAAAGACAAATTATAGAAAAAAAAGTCAATACTTTGGGCATGTGACTTGAGAAAAGCAAAACTTGAACATTTAGTAACCACCAGAAAGATAAAAGGGAGAAGAAACAAAAAAAGACACAGAGAGAATTAGTGAATGGATTGTCACTGTGGCATGCGAGAAAATCAATTGAACTTATTAACAACACAAGAGACAGAGAATTGTGGATAAACATTACCTGCTTCTCTTGGCAAGGGACGATTGATCAATTTATCGTTATGTTGATCATGCTGGAGTCTTTGGTTATAGACATGACTTCTTTTTTTTCAATATTGATCTTCATAATATTTTGTTTGAGGCAGCTTTTATTGAGTTGGTTTATGTGCTCCTATGGCTGTATTTATTTAGATGTGATGAAAGAGTCAAAGGCGAAACAGAGCTTAATCAATAATATAAGAAAAAGATAATCTTCATTTTTTGGTCACGTTATGAGACAATGAGGTTTGGAGAATATAGTCACAACAGGCAAGATTGAAGGCAACAGAGACAGAGGGTGACAATGTGAGAAAATATTGGACAGTTTAAAAACCTAGCATGACAGAGAAACAACAGCGATCTTGATACATAATACTGGAGATAGAGAGCTGTGGAGAGCCATGATTGCCTACAACAGCTGACATGGCACCTAATGAATGAATGAATGAATGAATAGCTGTTGACTTTGGAGTAGGTACTTATTATCAACAAAGAGTAGAATAGTAACGATATAGCAAAGGATGCATTTTTTAAATTTTACCTCCAAAGAAAAAATCCTTGTCCTTAACATGTTTGTTTGTTTGTTTGTTTGAGAACCCCAGGAATTACAAGTGATTAGCTCTTACTTCCTATGTGCAGTGGGGGAGTTTCTGATTTTTGCTTCATACCCAGGAGGCTTCACATTCGGCTTGGTGCAATTTTGGTGCTTATTGGAGGAGACTTCTACTCAGAGGGGGAATTGTTCTTAACCTAATGTGATTCAGTTGAAGATTGTGAAGATAGTGTTCTGACCATTCATTATCATCAAGTGACATATTCTTTCCAGAACGTAATCTTTCCTATGGATTTCTTGAATTCTCCGCGGTCTTGAGCAAGTTGCCCTGCATCTTCCAGTGACATGCGCTGGCATTCTTGAATGTCTTTTGTCCAACGGCGTCTTGGTCAGCCTTTGCCCCTGTTGCCTTCTATCATCCCCTCCATTAACACTCTCTCCATGCCGTCGTGTCTCTTAATATGACCGAAAAAATATAGCTTTTTCTTTAATATAGTGTTCAGAAGCCAGCCTTCCTGGACGTTAATTGTTCGTAACACCTCCTGTTTTGTTTTCTTCGCTGTCCATGGTATTCTCAAAACTCTTCTATAACACTTTAATTCAAATGATGTTATTCTCTTGGCCACTGTTTTATTTAGTGTCCATGCTTCACATCCATATGTCACCACAGGAAATACACATGTTCGTAGTAAAAACAATTTGGTTCTTATGTTAGTACCTTGCCATAGTTTCTTTATCTCCATAGAAAATTTCTTGGCACAATACTCCTGTAGTTTGCCGTTGCTTTCAGGAGGAACATCCGATTTAAACTGACACCGAGGAAAACACATACGTTCTCACTTGCCATTTTGACCATTCAGTTTTTCCAATATTGAGTTTGTTCTCTTTCTTGTAACAGAAATAGTTGTAGAAGTTAACTTAATTTTGCCTTGAACATATCTCACATTATTTTGTACAGAACTATCCGATGGTTGGATAGATGTATTAAAGCTCACAAAAGGCCAGAAGACCAATGTTTATTTCCCATAGTTCAAGGTGGATTGAATGCTGAGCTGAGGACAAGATGTGCTGAAGGTCAGTGATTCCTTGTTGATATCTCATTTTGTCTTCTTCTTCTTCTTCTTCTTCTTCTGTGTTCATTCTCAAACTCCTGCAAATTAGCAGGATGTAGTCCAGAGAATGAAATGCATTGTGCCATGGATTACAGCTTTGCATCAATATTTGCATCTTTTGACCTGACACATCCAGTCTCAGCATGGCTTCTGGTCAATTTGACCTGATATGGGATGGGACAGCCAACTCCACCCCATAACCTTTTTAGTCACCTCTTATGACATGCATGGAAGGTAAACAGTGTTGCTATTCATTGCTTCCCTTTCATGCCTGGCAACTCGCAGGCATCATTTACTCAAATCTATTCATCTGGACCATGTATTATCTGAACTTGGAAAGTAAAAAAAAAATATTAACATGCATGTTTAAGGAAGAGACTAAGTAGATTTGGCATGGCCTAACCCTACAATCTCGACTTGATGGCAAAGAAAATCTGTTAAAGACCCATGCTACTCTTGAAGAATTGAGCCTTTTTTCTTCAGAATGACTCAAGATGGAAATAAAATCACAGCAACATTCTTTCATGATGAGTGGAGTGCCCTGCTCAATTTTACACCGATATTGAGTATGATGGTAGTTATCTGTGAACAAGGACTGCAAAAGCTTAGAAAGTTTCCCATTAAATGTGTGTCAACCTGGGGCTAAAAGGTAACACTTCACCATCTGGCATGAGAAACAAGAGTGACAAACTCATACTCCCTCTGACCTTATTATTGTCATCTATCTTCCATTGTTAAGCATGGTTCATACGCAGAGAAAGTTATTTTATCTCTGAGTTTTCGTAAATGATGTGACTATGCAATAAATATGTATGGTGTTCTTTACTTCTGAAATACCAAGCTTGATATAGTATCATTATGAATTATAAAGATCTACATCAAGTTAGAGGATATGTCATTATGAATTATCAAATTATGATCTCCTACACAAAGTTTGAGATAATATTGTTATGAGTTTGAAAGATCTACACCAAGTTTAAGATTATGTTGTTATAAATTATTAACTTACCAAGATCTCATACACCAAGATTGAGGTAACAACATTATGAAGTGTCAAGATCTTCTACATACATTATTAAAATCTCCTGCACCAAGTTGTGATATAATATTGCTATGAAGTGTCAAGATCTTCTACATACATTATTAAAATCTCCTGCACCAAGTTGTGATATAATATTGCTATGAAGAATCAAGATCTCCTGCAGAAGGTTGAGATAATATCGCTATTGTTGAAAACAATAAATCTTAACCATTAGTCACAAACATTCTGTCTATATCAGTGATCTACGTTATATGATTTTTGTGCAGTGATATCATCTATAGGAACCCACCTGGGAGGAAAAAAATTTAATTTGTTGCTCTACAAATAGATTGTGCCTAAGTACCCATCCTTCAACATCTTGTTGAGGATAGGTCGTCAATGTAGTCACAAATAATCTTACACCATCTTTTCCTTTCATTATTTAGTTGTTGTGGTTCTTTCCATCTCTAACTCATTCTTCATACTTCTGTTTCTTTTACTTTTTTTCCAACTGTTTCTATTCTGCCTGTTTCCTTTATGGTTTTAGAACAATGCCTGTCTTACAATGCTATCTGCTGTTTTTTAACAGATTCCTTGTGTGTTATATCTATTCTTCTTCTCATTTGTAGCTGTTTAGTTGTGTCTACACAGAAAATCTGGTTCTCTTGATAAATGTTATATTTAAAAATTCTTAAGGCTCCCATATAGTTTTATATAGATGTGTGCCACTGTAGGCCAGTGATCAGTTTACTCAATAGAGATCTTGTATACACTTTAAACAAATGTATGATTTCATATGGGATGCTCATTATTTATTTGTGTCTATTTTGTGTATGTTTTATTCTAGTCACAAATATACCTGATTTATTCTGTTCACAAATATGCAATTTGTTTATATAATATATTTTACTGTTGACAGAGTTAGTCAAGAGAGAAGTTGGAGGTTATGCTATTGGAGGTTTAAGTGGAGGGGAGGAGAAATCAGAGTTTTGGAGAATGGTCAAAATCTCCACAGACTTGCTGCCTAGGGACAAGCCTCGTTACTTAATGGGTGTTGGGTGAGTATGTGTACCTGTAATGGAAATTTTGTGAAGTAACAGTTGATAGGACAGATTGTTCTTAAAGTGAAGGAAATTACTGCATGAATACAGTCTCTGGATTAAGGGTAGATATTTTGTCATGTGATTCCTAAATAAAATGATATCTGCCCATCTGTTGCCAGGGCACTGTCAAGACAACTATTTGAACTATCTTAATCAATCACTAGTAAGCATTACCTTGTTAACTATCTTAACAAAATTCTTTTATTTCAGATTTGCTGTGGACTTGGTTGTATGTGTGGCGCTGGGCTGTGACATGTTTGATTGTGTTTTTCCAACACGAACGGCTGTAAGTTGTTTATTTGTGTGTACTGTTGTCACATGAATCTTAAAATAAATGATAATGATTTAACCATGAAGGAATATGAGTTTTCCACTCTTGTTCCCTGTGCCAAACTTGAGTTTTACTTTCAGCTCTGGATAATTGTTTCATTTGAGAGAATAAATATTCTGAAAATGCATTTGTCCCAGATAACTGTTTAACTCTATGTAGGATGCAATGTCACGAGTTGTGCAGTCTTCTACTATGGAGGGGACTTTGCTATGACTTTCTTGTAATCCTGAAATATACTTTTCTTTTGCCACCTATACGTGTCATTCTTCATCTTTGTTCATTTTCAAATTCCCGCTGGTTGTAGGATGTAAAGAGAATGTAATGCATTATCTTGCACCTTTTGGCCTGATAGAGATAGGGCTGATCTAATTAGAGCAGTCATAGATTTGTTACAAAATTAGGAAGATAAAGCAGGAGATGACAATGTGTATGTAGAGAATGATAGACTCTCCACCTCTTTGACAGTGTGGTACACAGCGATTCTGTGTAGGCCAAGGTACTGTTGACTCTCCACCTCTGTGGCAGTGTGGTACAGAGCAAGTCTGTGTAGGCCAAGGTACTAAATTCAAATTCCACCACAGATAATTATGCACCCGGACTCCTCAGACAGCTATGGCAAACTACCAAACATATTTATATTGCTTATAAAATCACTACAGCCAAACAATGTTGGGTTGATAGCTACATCCTGAATAGGATATGCTACTTTTTTTCAATATTTGTTGTAAAATTATTTTTTAATTTGTTATGGTAGTTACCAGAAATGAAGGGAAGTTATTTTTACAAGCTTAATTTTTGTTTCAGAGATTTGGCAGTGCTCTTATAAAAACTGGCCAGCTGAACTTGAAAAATAAAATTTTTGCAAATGACTTCCAACCTATTGACAAGGACTGCTCATGCTCAACATGTCGGACGTACACGCGAGCATATATTCATACATTGGCCAACTCTGAGCCTGCAGCATGCAACATTATTACTGTACATAATGTTGAATACCAGGTTTGTGAAATGATGCTTCGTACATTGCTATTACCTACTCCATTAGAAATTAATAAACAATTGTGCATGAGCACCGTTTAGAAAGCATTGGAAACTCATCATCGGCAGGTGCAATGCAGACAGGCATAAGCGATCATGGCTATCCACAGCTCTCTTTCTCCAATATTATGTATCAAGATCATTGTTGTTTCTCTGTCATGCCGTTGTTAAACGGTCTAATATTTTCAGACGTTATCGCCCTCTGTGTCTGTTGCCTTCAATCTTGCCTGTTGTGACTATGTTCTCCAAAACTCATTGTCTCATAACATGGCCAAAAAATGAAGATTGTCTTTTTCCTATATTATTGATTAAGCTCCGTTTCGCATTTGACTCTTTCAACACCTCAACATTCTTTTTCTGGCAGTTCATGGTATTCTCAGCATTCTTCTGTAGAACCACATCTCTATTGCCTCTAATTTCCCACTTTCCAGTTTGTTTATTGTCCAAGACTCACATCCATATGTTAGTATAGGATTATATACCACTGAAGAACTCTCTTTCTCACCTCTAATGACAAGGTCATATTATACAATATAATTGACAACTACTAAACATATTTATATTGCCTAGAAAATTACTACAACCAAAAGATGCTGGGTTGATGAATATATTCTGAATAGAATATGCTACCTACTTATCTTTCTTGATGGTTACCTTTGTTAGTCACGCTATATTTATCTTCAGTTCTGTCACATGACAGGATACATCAATGGTGGAAAACCTACAGCATCCTAATGGCTCAGCACACTAAAAATATAACTCAATCATTATTTATAAATTACCAACAAGCTATAAGGTACATCTATAAGCGTCTTAGAAACATCAAAGATACTAGAAGAACAGAGACTCAAAATAGCAAATATAGTCTTCCTAAATGACTGATCTATATGACTGATCACAAATATCTACTCAACAAAAGTTGCCTCAATCACATAAAGAACAAGACAGAAAAAACACAAGTAATGTCTATAGGCAGAGTATCCAATACAATCAACCAATCAACGTAAAGATAAATGATCAATTACTGAAACAAGTATAGGAATTTAAATATCTTTGGAGCATTTATACAGACGATAGAAGAATGACAGAGAGTTCAAGACTAGAATTCCAAAAAGCCAACTACGTAAATTATGAACTAGTGTGGCACATGGCCGAGAGGTTATAACGCTAGTCTCATACGAGTGAGGTCTAGAGTTCGGTCCCCGGTAAAGACTGGGTTTTTTTCTGTTGGAGGGTAAATTTAAAAAACTCACCTTTACATGACGTAGCAACAGCAGGAGCATGCGACCTTTATCGCACAGCTATTCAATCCCCTCCCTGCACCGCCTGAACTGATTAAATGCAGTATTGACAGTGGTTTTTTTTTTTACACCAGTATAAAAGACAATAAATAGATATGACTCAATGTTGGTTCTCCAAGCTATCCAAAATTAGCATAAAGATCTTATAACAAAAAGAACCTTAAATTTTAAATCAACTTTCTACTAACAACAAAGTGGTGCTGCAGTTGTCAAATGGTCTATTGTATATTCTTTCCCCAGTTGTCAAATGGTCTATAGTATATTCTTTCCCCAGTTGTCAAATGGTCTATTGTATATTCTTTCCCCAGTTGTCAAATAGTCTATTGTATATTCTTTCCCCAGTTGTCAAATGGTCTATTGTATATTCTTTCCCCAGTTGTCAAATGGTCTATTGTATATTCTTTCCCCAGTTGTCAAATGGTCTATTGTATATTCTTTCCCCAGTTGTCAAATGGTCTATTGTATATTCTTTCCCCAGTTGTCAAATGAGTTGTTATTTATTAGTTAAATATTAATAAAATCTGTTTTGAACTGTTTCTAATTATATCATACTTTTTTTATCCATACAATTTTCGGATATCATCCTCAGCTGCAGCTTATGAGGTCAATGCATGAGAGCATCTTACAGGACAAGTTCCCAGATTTTGTGCAACAATTCTTCTTGACTATGTTTCCTGAGAAGAATTATCCAGATTGGTCAGTTGATGCATTGGCAAGCGTGAACGTTCATCTGTTATAAGATGGGAAAACAATTATGAATTATGTGTAGATATTCTTAATTATGAAGAGAAGAAAACAAATAAAGAGGTGCTAAAGACACTTAATATGAAGAAAGAACTACTAAGAGAAATAAAGATCAGGCAAATAAAATACTTTGGACACATTAAAAGACATGACACCCTATTGAAGACCTTACTTGAGGGTAAAGTCAAAGGGAAGCGAGTAAGAGGTAGGCAGAGATACAAGTGGGAGAGTAACATTACACGATGGACAGGTTACAGTCTAGCAGAGTGCACCACCAAGACAAGAGACAGGAGATGTAGGAGATACGTTGCAGCCAACCTTCGTTGCGGAGACGGCACTTGATGATGATGATGATTCTTAATTATGCTGGTCTATGTAGTAGAGGGTTGGGTCAAAGGGCATGAGCCCATGGACCACTGGATCAGTCTCAAAACCCATAGTAGATTGAGCCATTTCACATAGTTCTGACAAGGTTAGCAAATGTACTTATGTGGAACACAAGTTTTGTCTGAGTTTACGATGGCACACAGACTATCAGGTATTGTTATGAAAACATACAAATAACATTATACAAAACATTTTCAACGTTTCAATCTTAAAGTCTTTCTCAAGAAAATACAAAACAAACTGTGAACAAAAAATAAAAAAACAATAGCACTATCACAGAAGCACTAAATAGCAGACATTGGACAGCACAGACATCCAAAGTGACAATGCTTTTTCACTGTTTGTTTTGTATTTTCTTGAGAAAAACCTTAAGATTGAAACGTTGAAAATTTTTTGTATAATATTATTTGTATATTTTCATACCAATACCCCATAGTCTGTTAGTCATCGTAAAACTCTGGACAAAACGTCTACGTAAGTACTAATGTTATATAGTTTTACAGCAGCCTTGCCTATTCAGTAGCCGTTTCAATTGTGGAAGGTTAATGAAACGATTTGTTTCCTTGCAATTCAACAATAGTTGGAAAGCAATGTTCTGTATGGATATGTTTCAATTATTGCTATTATTTTAGCTGTACCTCACTTATGTGTTCATGTTATTTGTTTCATGTAATAAGCTTTCAATTCATTCATGTATGAATAGATGATATTTTATGAATGTTTGTATTAAAATATATAAATGTATGAATAAATTTGAATTTATAAATGTTTGACTGCATCTAAATTTATAAATGTATGACAGTTGGGAATGTATCAATAAATTGTAATGTTTATTGTTGAATTGCATAATTACTTGCAACCACTACTATTTATTACTAAAGTGTGTTCAAAAGTAATTGCACCAACTACTAATACATTATTTACTACAATTATAACTACAACTACTGCTTCTGCTAATACTTCAACTATTGCAATTGATGATGATGATGTTCCTCCTTCGCAAGCGAAGATGAGCATGGCATGAAAAACATTAAATACGATGGAAAAAAAATATATAATAATTAAAATTGGTAATTAACTAATTTGGTTTGTAAGTTCGTAGATGTCCGATTCGTGCACGGAAAGTTCTATTGCAGTGCATGCAGGAGTGCTGAAGGTTCGGGGTAGGAGAATTTACGGATTTGTCCTTCCGCTTCTTGCGCTTGTGGATTGCCCGCAGTGTTCTTTCTTTTTCAAATTTTGTGATGCGTGCAGTTATCTGGGTGTGCCAGGCTGAGCGATCAAGTGTTGTAGTCTCCCAGGAGCTAGGATCGATTGCAATTATTACCATCACTACTGCTACTACAAATGTAATAAGGCCAAATTTAATTTGGAAAAGCAACATCTATGATTGAGTGGAAATCAAACATTATAACTCACTATGCTTTCTATTGTGTTGTATGGTTGCGAGAGTTGGACACTCACTGCAGACATGGAGAGACTGTTATAGGCTTTCGAATACAAATACTGCAGTTTAATTCTAAATATCTCCTATAGAGTACATAAGACAAATGTATACATAAGAAATAAAATACAGATGTGTACAGGTTCACATTGCAGCTTACTGCTCAATTGACCTGAAACAAACTACAAACTGCTAAGTGCATGACCTGAAAAAAATTGCTCAATACATGACCTGATACAAACTGCTATGTGCATGACCTGAAAAAAATTGCTCAATACATGACCTGATACAAACTGCTATGTGCATGACCTGAAAAAAATTGCTCAATACATGACCTGATACAAACTGCTAAGTGCATGACCTGAAAAAAATTGCTCAATACATGACCTGATACAAACTGCTAAGTGCATGACCTGAAGCAAATTGCTCAATACATGACCTGATACAAACTGCTAAGTGCATGACCTGAAAAAAATTGCTCAATACATGACCTGATACAAACTGCTAAGTGCATGACCTGAAAAAAAATTGCTCAATACATGACCTGATACAAACTGCGAAGTGCATGACCTGAAACAAACTTCAAACTAAGTGCATGACCTGAAACAAATTGCTCAATACATGACCTGAAGCAAACTGCTCAGTTCATGACCTGAAATTCATGACCTGAAACAAACTGCTCAATGCATGACCAATATGGGAGTAGGTGCATAATAATTGATTTGGTTGCTGATCCAGCGGTCCATGGGCTCATGCCCTTTGACCCAAGTAATTTCTTTCAGAAGTGATCTTCTTCAACATTCATTCTCAAACTCCCACTGGATGTTTATTGTAGCAGGACAGTGGTCCTACTAGATTTCCTGAAGAATGTAGTCCAAAGAATGGAAATGCGTTGTGTCACTGTTTTATTTGCACCAATGGCTCAGTCACATTATTCTTTGTCCGGGCAGAAGTTTTCAAAAGAAATGGAGATAATAATTTAAAAGTCTTTTTATGAAATAAAAAGTTTTGTTCAATTCATATGGAAATACACACCTACCAATGACTTCATTAAGGAGGAGAAATGAAGTTTTTTAAGATGAGAAGTATTTTTTAAGCCAGTTGTTGGAAGCTGGTGATCTTTATTCCTATTGTAATGATGATAAAGAAATAATCCTTGTGAGTAGGTAGACCTTGACAGCCCATAGCCTTTCTGAGAAACGAACATGTCCTCCTCGATGTTCTCTCAAAAAGTATGGTTGTGTAAGGAGGGGGTGTATAGATGCATGATTAGTCCCCCAAATTTAGGTGCTCCTGGATGCCAAGGATTACCACATCCTGCCAAGAGTGAGCACACCGCATACTTCTAGATCAGCTGTCTTCTCATTCTTCTGTCAGATTTGTTGACTCATCCACAGTGATACACATCTAACATACCCTGTCACCTAGGAGTCTCACACAGTGATACACATCTAACATACCCCGTCACCTAGGAGTCTCACACAGTGATACACATCTAACATACCCCGTCACCTAGGAGTCTCACACAGTGATACACATCTAACATACCCCGTCACCTAGGAGTCTCACACAGTGATACACATCTAACATACCCCGTCACCTAGGAGTCTCACACAGTGATACACATCTAACATACCCCGTCTACAAGAAGTCTCACACAGTGATACATATCTAACATACCTGTCCCCTAGGAGTCTCACACAGTGATACACATCTAACATACCCCGTCACCTAGGAGTCTCACACAGTGATACACATCTAACATACCCCGTCTACAAGGAGTCTCACACAGTGATACACATCTAACATACCTTGTCAAAAAGGAGCCTCACACAGTGATACATATCTAACATACCTGTCCCCTAGGAGTCTCACACAGTGATACACATCTAACATACCCCGTCAACAAGGAGTCTCACACAGTGATACACATCTAACATACCACGTCTACAAGAAGTCTCACACAGTGATACACATCTAACATACCCCGTCTACAAGAAGTCTCACACAGTGATACACATCTAACATACCCCATCTACAAGAAGTCTCACACAGTGATACACATCTAACATACCCCGTCTACAAGAAGTCTCACACAGTGATACACATCTAACATACCCCGTCTACAAGAAGTCTCACACAGTGATACACATCTAACATACCCCGTCTACAAGAAGTCTCATACAGTGATACACATCTAACATACCCGTCACCTAGGAGTCTCACACAGTGATACATATCTAACATACCCCGTCTACAAGAAGTCTCACACAGTGATACACATCTAACATACCCGTCACCTAGGAGTCTCACAGTGATACATATCTAACATACCCCGTCTACAAGGAGTCTCACACAGTGATACACATCTAACATACCTTGTCAAAAAGGAGCCTCACACAGTGATACATATCTAACATACCTGTCCCCTAGGAGTCTCACACAGTGATACACATCTAACATACCCCGTCTACAAGAAGTCTCACACAGTGATACACATCTAACATACCCCGTCTACAAGAAGTCTCACACAGTGATACACATCTAACATACCCCGTCTACAAGAAGTCTCACACAGTGATACACATCTAACATACCCCGTCTACAAGAAGTCTCACACAGTGATACACATCTAACATACCCCGTCTACAAGGAGTTTCACACAGTGATACACATCTAACATACCTGTCCCCTAGGAGTATCACACAGTGATACACATCTAACATACCCGTCACCTAAGAGTCTCACACAGTGATACACATCTAACATACCCCGTCTACAAGAAGTCTCACACAGTGATACACATCTAACATACCCGTCACCTAGGAGTCTCACACAGTGATACACATCTAACATACCCCGTCTACAAGAAGTCTCACACAGTGATACACATCTAACATACCCCGTCTACAAGAAGTCTCACACAGTGATACACATCTAACATACCCCGTCTACAAGAAGTCTCACACAGTGATACACATCTAACATACCCCGTCTACAAGGAGTCTCACACAGTGATACACATCTAACATACCTTGTCAAAAAGGAGCCTCACACAGTGATACACATCTAACATACCCATCACCTAGGAGTCTCACACAGTGATACACATCTAACATACCCCATCTACAAGGAGTCTCACACAGTGATACACATCTAACATACCCCGTCTACAAGGAGTCTGCCACAAAAGGAAAAAAGTGCAATGGCTCCTGCCATGCATCTCTTCATCATCCATTTGGGAGGAGGGGGTGTTATTTGGGAGGAGGGGGTGTTATGTGGGAGGAGGGGTGGTGTTATTTGATAGACGACAAAAGTAATAAATTGAAAGAAGATGTGATGTTTATATTTCACAGTTGACATGTTGTCAGCCTATCCCCCAACTTTCTTTAATCACCTACTATGACATGTCTAGAAAGAATTAAGTGGTCCTATTCTTTGCAAATTCTTATTCCGGTTCAAGATGGAAGTAGTTGGGTTCTTCGTATTTGCTATGGTCGGTTGATCTGTGTCCTAATAACCGCAATCGTACAACATCCATTATTCCTGAAACAGAGATTTATTGATTATTTATGTGATAGAGGATCGTTTTAATCTTTTAGGCTGTAAACAGTGTTCAAACATTGGTTACTGGAACGTTCGAACTATGGCCCAGACCGGGAAGACCGCGCAAGTGTGTAGAGAAATGAATAATTACAAACTTGATATACTCGGAGTAAATGAATGCAGATTGCTAGACTCAGGTAGGAACTATTTTCCATATGAAAAAGTGGGTATCATTAATTCTGGGCGAACTGATAACATTCATAGTGAAGGAGTCGGTAGTACTATGTCCCAGAAAGTTTCAACATCGCTTATTAGTTGGAAAGCAATAAACTAAAGAATTATAACAGCACGTCTACAAATGAAACAGTTTAAACTAATTATAATTCAATGCTAAGCACCAACTGACGACAGGAAAGACAAGTTTTATAACACGATGCTCGCTGTGTTGAATGAAACACATAAACACCACATTGTTATAGTAATTGACGACTTCAATACTAAAATTGGATACGAAAACAAACGAACAGAATGATGCGTCGGCGTTCATGAACCAAAATGGCGAAAGACTCTTAGAACTGTGCGACTAAAATGGCGAAAGACTCTTAGAACTGTCAAACATGGTGATATCAACAAGCCCAAACAGATAGATGGGCAGAACATGCCCAAACAGATAGATGGGCAGAACATGCCCAGACAGATAGATGGGCAGAACATGCCCAGACAGATAGATGGGCAGAACATTTCAAAGAGCTATTAAATAGACACCTCCAACAAAATCGCCACATTTTGAAATGCAAGAAATCATGCCTTCATTAAATGCATCATGCGATAACATCTCATTAAATGAAATAAGCCATCAAGAAATTTTTTTTTTTAAAAACAAGGCCTGTTGAAATGATGAAATCTCTGGTGAAATGCTAACAACAGCAGACGACAATCCTTGGGTCACCAACTTGCTATCATCATCATCAAGTGCCGTCTCTGCAACGAAGGTTGGCTGCAACGTATCTCCAACATCTCCTGTCTCTTGTCTTTGTGGTACACTCTGCTAGACTGTAACCTGTCCAGCGTGTAATGTTACTCTCCCACTTGTATCTCTGCCTACCTCTTGCTCGCTTCCCTTTGACTTTACCCTCAAGTAAGGTCTTCAATAGGGTGTCATGTCTTTTAATGTGTCCAAAGTATTTTATTTGCCTGATCTTTATTTCTCTTAGTAGTTCTTTCTTGATATTAAGTGTCTTTAGCACCTCTTTATTTGTTTTCTTCTCTTTCCATGATGTTCTCCCTATTCTTCTATATACCCACATCTCAAAGGCATCAATTTTGTCTTCTAATTGTTTATTTAGTGTCCATGTTTCTGAGCCATACATTAATATGGAATAGATGTAGCATTTTATACTTCTCATTTTTAACTTGTTTGTAATTTGTTTAGATATTAATAATTTCCTCATGTCATTGAAGGTACTTTTAGCCATTCCTATTCTCCTTTTAACTTCTGTTTCACATCTGCCATCATTTGTGACTATGTGTCCAAGATATTGATACTGTTTTACTTGTTGTAGTTTCTCTCCCTGTATGTTTATGTTTACCTCCTGCTCTTCTGTGTCTTTGCTGATTATCATGGTTTTTGTTTTTTGAATGTTTATATCCAGTCCATATTCATTACTTGATTTATTGACTTGATCTATTAGTCTTTGTAGTTCATGTTCACTTTCTGCCAAAAGAACAGTGTCATCTGCATATCTAATTTGTTTATTATTTTCCCATTGATCTTGGGCCATGGTATTTCTTCTATATTTTTAAAGATATTCTCTGTGTAGATATTAAATAGGCTTGGTGATAAAATGCATCTTTGTCTTACCCCTCTTCTTATTTCTATGTATAGAGAGTAGCTGTTTTCACACCTTATTGGTGCAGTTTGTTCCCAATATATATTTCTAATCAGCCTGATGTCTTTTCCATCTATGCCTATTTCTTGAAGACATTTGATTAATTTTTCATGTTGGACTCTGTCAAATGCCTTGCTGTAGTCTTTGAAGCAAATATAGATACTTTTTTGGACTTCTATATATTTATCTATCACTAGCAGGATACCCAGTATAGCTTCTCTAGTTCCTTTGTTTTTCCTAAAACCGATTTTTCATTTGGAAAATAGTTCCTACCTGAGTCTAGCAATCTGCATTCATTTACTCCGAGTATATCAAGTTTGTAATTTTTCATTTCTCTACACACTTGCGCGGTCTTCCCGGTCTGGGCCATAGTTCGAACTTGCTATGATGAATGTTAATAATACTCACGTGAGAGACAGGTAATGGGGTTCTACTGGAAAACAACTAACACACTATCACTGACAGATGCTTACATGAATTAATATAGTATACACAACAAAACACAGAATATAATCATACAAATGACAATACACGGGACATAATCGACGTTTAACAGTACTACCTTTTATTGATTATAATGGATGTTGTATGGTAGACAGTCTCCTCGAAAAGACTGGAAAGATGATGTAATTTTCAAACTACCAATAAAAAATTTTTTTAAAAAAACAGGAGACCTGTTAGACTGCAACAACTGACGTGAAATTACTTTACTATTAATCTCAGGAAAACTGTTTTGTGGCAACATAATGGAAAGAATGAAAAAATGCTTAGAGAAGAACAAGCCGGCTTTAGACCTAGCCGTTCGTGTGTAGACCACATCTTCACTCTTAAAAATGTTGTAGAAAATGCATTTGAGTTTATAGACTTCCAAAAGGCATTCGACAGTATACATCGACCTGCGCTATGGGAAATCCTTAAGATCTATGGATTCCAGTTAAAATATATGAACATCATAAAAACCCTTTACTAAGAAGCAACCTGTTGCGTAAGAACAGAAACAGGAAATTGAAAATGGTTCAATGTCGACACAGAAGTGAAACAGGACTGTGTATTATTGCCAATGTTATTTGGAATAGCCATCGATTGGATCATGCGTAAAACCATTCAAGATGAAAAAGTGGACATTAAATGGCTCAAAAAGAACACTTTAACGGACCTTGTTTTTGCAGATGACATCGCAATCTTAAACTCTAATCATTAACAAACACAAGATATAACCAACAAACACAAGATATAACCAACAAACACAAGATATAACCAACAAACACAAGATATAACCAACAAACACAAGATATAACCAACAAACTATATACACTCGCAGATCAACTTGGCCTCCAGATCAACACATCCAAATTAAACTCATGGAACTTACTAGTTCCAAAAAAAAAATCTCAGTAAGCAACCAAATACTGGAAAAAGTCTTCAACTTTAGTTACCTGGGCAACCGAATATTTATTGATCGATACTCATTTAAAGAAATAATTACACGCATAGCAGTTGCAGCTAGCACATTCACTAAACTAACTAATATCTGTAAATCAAAAGATCTAGGTAGAAACACCAAGCTAAAGCTATTTATTTCCTGTATTGTCCCAGTATTAACGTATGGAAGTGAAAGATGGAAATCAACTCAAGCAACAGACCAAAAAAACCAACAAGTCCTTATGTAGACACCTGAGGGTAAAAGAAAACGAGGAAGACATAAAGTAACCCTAAAATCACCATACTTAAGGAAGAGGAAATAACAGGCTACAAAAGCTAAAACTGCAGGATGCGAACCGAAACACACGGAAAATCAAAACATCTGCCATCATTTTCAGACTACGAACTGGTCACAACAGACTGAGAAGTCACATGTTTCGAAAGCTGAAGATTGGTGAGACAGACCTGTGCAACTGTGGACTGAGCCCAGAGACTGCAGAACACATTCTTCATGCCTGTCAACTCTACCAAGAAGAGAGGGAGAAATTATGGCCTACTGAGACGGCACTGCTTCCAGACTTGAGGGGTTCCATGGATGACCTGAAGCGAATCACACAATTCATTGAAGCTATTGGTGCTGTAACCTGATATCTGACTGAAGAACGATGAAGAAGAAGATACTATATACTTAACTATTTTAAATATCCGGCTATATGTGTATTGGTAGTCTATCCTATTCAGGACGTAGCTATCAACCCAGCATTTGTTGGCTGTGGTGATTTTCTAGGCAATATAAATACGTTGAGAGTTTGCCATTGCTTTCTGAACAGTCTAGAGGCACAATTCACTGTGGCGGTGATCGAAGAGATATCGAGGACAGCAGTGTGATAAAATACTAAGAAATATCGAGGACAACAGTGTGATAACATACTAAGAGATATCGAGACAGCATTGTGATAACAAATGAAGAGATATGGAGGACAGCAGTGGGATAACATACGAAGAGAAATCGAGGACAGTAGTGTGATAACATACGAAGAGAATCGAGGACAGTACTGTGATAACATACGAAGAGAAATCGAGGACAGCAGTGTGATAACATACTAAGAGATATCGAGACAGCATTGTGATAACAAATGAAGAGATATGGAGGACAGCAGTGTGATAACATACTAAGTGATATCGAGGACAGCAGTGTGATAACATACGAAGAGAAATCGAGGACAGTAGTGTGATAACATACGAAGAGAAATCGAGGACAGTAGTGTGATAACATACGAAGAGAAATCGAGGACAGCAGTGAGATACTATATCAAATAGTGTCACATTGTGCCATGGCTGTCAACAGCAATTCTGATACTTTTTCTTCTTCTTCTTCTTCAGCGTTCATTCCCAAACTCCCGCTGGATCTCCCTTGTAGCAGGATCATGGTCCTACTAGACTTTCAGCAGGATTCAGTCTAGAGAATGGAAATGCATTCTGTCGTCGCTTTATTTGCACCAATGGCCCGACACATCCGTCTTCAGCAGAATTCTGATGCAAGATAATCGAAAAATTAAAAATAAAAAAATTGTGGAAATCTATGATGGACTATGTCAGCCAGCACAGCACTTGATGATGATGCTTACTAACTTATCTTATCCCGGGGTTGCTAGCTTTCACTCTTTCTTCCCTGTGCCTGGTGGTGGTAGGTGCATGTCTTCTTCAGCTGTGTCGTGTCTGTATAAGAAGGGGTGTTAGTAATGGAGGGACTTGATGGTAACAGTTGTTTACGTAGGTCTTGCAGGGCAGTGCATTCAGTAAGCTGATGTTTTCTTGATGATTCTGATATGCTAATGTTGGGGGTCATAATGGACAGGATGTAGCCGAGACCATCAGCAGTAAAGACATCTGTACAGAAAGTAAACAGGTTTTCATTCGTTACATTTTTTAAATATTGTCGTGATTTTTCTTGATCACTATTTATAAAAGGCCTACTTGGATTTGCATGGCAAAAAAAATCCAACGCCGACTAAGGAAATTCACGGATATAATATAAAATCAGCGTTTCAGGTCGTATTTACTTTCTGTATTCAGGTCTTTACTGGAGACTATTCATGTTGTAGCAGTCATCACTGCTTTTTGAAACTCCTATGGTGCTTCGGTGGAACACGTGTTTTTGATGTTTCACCTGAACACAACAGACGGACTATCACTAAGACTAAGGGGTTATGAGGTATAAACACGAAAACATACAAATGACAATGCACAAGAAATTTTACAAGTTTACAACCATTAGGTCTTTCGTAATGTAATATATAAAAGACACAGTCAAAACAATTAAAACAGTCAAAACAATTAAAACAGTCAAAACAATTAAAACAGTCAAAACAATTAAAACAGTCAAAACAATTAAAACAGTCAAAACAATTAAAACAGTCAAAACAATTAAAACAGTCAAAACAATTAAAACAGTCAAAACAATTAAAACAGTCAAAACAATTAAAACAGTCAAAACAATTAAAACAGTCAAAACAATTAAAACAGTCAAAACAATTAAAACAGTCAAAACAATTAAAACAGTCAAAACAATTAAAACAGTCAAAACAATTAAAACAGTCAAAACAATTAAAACAGTCAAAACAATTAAAACAGTCAAAACAATTAAAACAGTCAAAACAATTAAAACAGTCAAAACAATTAAAACAGTCAAAACAATTAAAACAGTCAAAACAATTAAAACAGTCAAAACAATTAAAACAGTCAAAACAATTAAAACAGTCAAAACAATTAAAACAGTCAAAACAATTAAAACAGTCAAAACAATTAAAACAGTCAAAACAATTAAAACAGTCAAAACAATTAAAACAGTCAAAACAATTAAAACAGTCAAAACAATTAAAACAGTCAAAACAATTAAAACAGTCAAAACAATTAAAACAGTCAAAACAATTAAAACAGTCAAAACAATTAAAACAGTCAAAACAATTAAAACAGTCAAAACAATTAAAACAGTCAAAACAATTAAAACAGTCAAAACAATTAAAACAGTCAAAACAATTAAAACAGTCAAAACAATTAAAACAGTCAAAACAATTAAAACAGTCAAAACAATTAAAACAGTCAAAACAATTAAAACAGTCAAAACAATTAAAACAGTCAAAACAATTAAAACAGTCAAAACAATTAAAACAGTCAAAACAATTAAAACAGTCAAAACAATTAAAACAGTCAAAACAATTAAAACAGTCAAAACAATTAAAACAGTCAAAACAATTAAAACAGTCAAAACAATTAAAACAGTCAAAACAATTAAAACAGTCAAAACAATTAAAACAGTCAAAACAATTAAAACAGTCAAAACAATTAAAACAGTCAAAACAATTAAAACAGTCAAAACAATTAAAACAGTCAAAACAATTAAAACAGTCAAAACAATTAAAACAGTCAAAACAATTAAAACAGTCAAAACAATTAAAACAGTCAAAACAATTAAAACAGTCAAAACAATTAAAACAGTCAAAACAATTAAAACAGTCAAAACAATTAAAACAGTCAAAACAATTAAAACAGTCAAAACAATATGACATGTAAACAATATGAAGTTCAAGGTGACAATGATGTATGTGGAAACAAGTAGTCATGGAAGCGGGTTTTGTTGAAAATTGGACGGGAAATGATAACAGATATAGGCCTAACAAATTATTACCCAATACAACAGATATCAATACAATAAGGACCACACCAACACAAATTTAAACACATAAGTGTTCGAGCTAAGTCAAAAAGGCTTGAGGATACTAACTCCTAGATCCTGCCAATCTTCATACTTCTTTGAAAATTATGTTCAGGTGGTCTTTGATAGCTTACATCCATCTTCATCTTGGCCTACTTCGTTTTCGTTGCCCTGACACCATTTCGTTGCCTTCATTATGGTTGTTATAGACCAGTGTTTTCGAACGTGTGGTCAATTTGAAAATTTTTTTTATTTAGTCTGTACTTTAGTTTTAATAGTGTATTATATGTTTTTAAAATTTACTTACTGTTTTTTTTCATAATCTTCTAATTATTCTTCCTAAAACCTAAGTCTTGTCTCCAGAACAAATTGTAATTAGGCTTCATTTAGGGAATAATTCACTTTTTCAATATAAATAATATATATATGTTACATGATTGGGGGGGGGGGGGTCAGAATTTTAGAATAAACTGAGACAGTTGGGCAGTGCTATATAACTCCTATGCCAATATATGGACCATAAACAAGCAGGGAAGTGGGTAATTAGAGGCAGTAGTGATGTGGTTTTAAAGAAGAATACTGATAATACCATGGGCTGCCAACTAATGCGGAGGTGTTGAAAGAGTCAAATGCTAACGGAATTGAATCAATAATATAAGAAAAAGACAATCTGTATTTTTTGCCATATGTGACATAGAACATAGTTACAACATGCAAAATTGAAGGCAACAGAGGCAGATGACGAGAACCTGATAAAATATTAGACAGTTTAACAGCCTGGCACGGCAGGGAAACAACAACGATCGTGATACATAATCCTGGAGATAGAGAACTTTGGAGAGTCATGATTGTCTAGACCAGCCGGCATGACACCTAATGATGACGAGGTCATGGTAAAAAAAATATTGCCAAACACTTGTATACACTGTCCTGTCGCTTGATATGTCCAAAATATAGTAAATTATTTGTAGATAGATCGTTGTTGCTTATCCAGTTTTCTTTTACCTTCAATTCTTAATGAATGTTCCTATTGGTAATTTAATGAGGTATGTCTTCATGTAATGTCATCTGTGAATAACTTCTTCATGGTCAAGAAGAAGAAGAAGACTGCATGTCTTGATTTCTTACTTTTATCTTCTAGTACATGGTCACCGTAATTGACGAAGAGGTGCAGACCATCACTTCTTTTACAGATCGTCCTTGGCTTATTTCTGGAACGTTAGTGGTAACACTGGCTGTCCGCGACACGCTTTGTACCACCCCTTACGCACCGTCGCTTAGACGGACACGTAGAATGCCTCGAGAGAAAAAATATATATATAAATTGTGGTAAACCTACACTAACTTGAAGAACTGTTGAACTATAAAAACTTAAAACTCCACACCTGAGACATGGGAGGGGGAGAAAAAACTGGGGAACCGAACCAAACAACCTGTACATCACGCTGTTTATACGCATTTCTCTCAATCGACAGAAACAGCAGGCATCACAAGGGGAAGTAATCCTTAGCAACCATGTCAATAAATATTGATAGAACATATAGCCTTCTGTGTTGATTTCAAACGCTTGTATGTTAAAATGATGGATATAGTCCGAAGAACGGCAAACACGCTGATTCGACGCGAAATCTGAGTCTTTTGACCAGACACTTCAAGTATGGAATTGTGGGTATGGTGTTCTATTATCTCTTAATTCGCTGTTGCTTCACAGAATTATACAAGTAAACTCAAGTAGGAAACATCAGGATAAATTGTTAGTGTTATCTAGTGTTAACAATAGAAGTTGGAGAAGGGTCTTGGCACCTAATGTTCGTCGACCATAATACTAGCAGTCAGCTATGAGACATTGGTCATTGCGGCCCATCTGTTATTCAGCATCTTGGTCTCCTACTCCTATATCTAAGATTCTCGCCTTCGTCTTGGCGGAGTCCAGAAGGAGAGTAGAGTAATACTCTAATCTGTCATGTATTCTGTAAGAGACAACTAAGAACAGTATGCCCTTTATTTGGCTATTTCTTTCTTTAAAAGAGTAAAGTGATATTTACCCTTTTACAAAATGTCATCTGTGAATAACCTCTTCATTGTCACTGTATGTCTTGATTTAATGGAATCTGTGAATAACCTCTTCATTGTCACTGTATGTCTTGATTTAATGGCATCTGTGAATAACCTCTTCATTGTCACTGCATGTCTTGATTTAATGTCATCTGTGAATAACTTCTTCATGGTCACTGCATGTCTTGATTTAATGTCATCTGTGAATAACTTCTTCATGGTCACTGCATGTCTTGATTTAATGTCATCTGTGAATAATCTCTTCATTGTCACTGTATGTCTTGATTTCTTACTTTTATCTTCTAGTACATGGTCACCGTAATTCACAAAGAGGTGTAGACCAGCTGATATTGCCCCTCTGTCTTTTTGAGGCAGGCTACTAGGTGACGGGAAATGCTGGATACGTCAACATTACAGATGATTCAACAAAACTGACAATAGAATGATGTTGACTTATAAGTGTATGCTGAGCTCCTTGCAGGAGAGGGTGGATCCTGAAATATTGCGGCACTGTAATGATTCCCTTCCGAGACCAAATATGCATCCATAGATCTCCCTAAACTATCCACGCTTTTGAGACAGCAAACATTGTATGAATATGATGGTCACCCCAGTTGCCCACCTGTATGAATCTGATGGTCACCTCAGTTGCCCAAAAATGTTGGTTGGTTGGTTTCTGATCCAGCGGTCCATGGGCTCATGGCCTTTGACCCAATGCCATTAAATGACATTATATTGCTGGGAAGTCTGTGGATTTTCGGCCCACCCCGGGACAGAGCCAGAGAATAACTATCACACCTCCAGGAAGGTAGGCTTCAACCTATGCACTGTTCCTAGCCACTGTAGCCAAGATAGGGTTCACTGTGCTCATTCCCCGCCACAAATTGACTACTGGTTATGCCGAACTTCTCTATTGCTCCAGGCATGCAATCAAATGTTCAAGTTAAAAGGATTGTCACATCCTGAGCCACTGTGCCTCTATGATGGATTTCAGTCATAGGAAAAAACAGTGCTGTCAGATTCCTCCTCCCCAGTGCTGCACAGTACATCTCTGGCTCCCTCCCAACCACAGGTGCATACGTATATATTCAGGTAAACATGAAACACATTTCAACAACAAAATAAAAGCATAATTGTATAGATGACATGCCACGAAGCTTCTATAACAAGATAACCTCAATATAACGGCATGTCATCCACTAAGGTTTTCTGTTGCATGCGTGGTATGTCTAGTGGGCCATTGGTGAGACCCACAGATACAACCACATGCGTACCCAAATAAGTAAGACATCTGCTTTTGCATAAAAAGGCTATATATGGGCTATCAAGAACTACCTGTTCACAGCTCAATAATCAAAGGGATTATCTCATCATTACCGCCATCATCTCCACCCATACAAGTGCTGGATTTACAGGTATGGATCAACATACTCGACTTTCATTCGTCGATAAATTTCTGTAAGTCTGAACTTCCATTATTATATTACGATGTTCATCTGCACCAAAATTGCACATGTAAGACACTCGTAAAATCTACACGAAGATTGCACATGTAAGACACTTGTAACATCTGTACCAAAATTGCACATGTAAGTCACTCGTAAAATCTACACGAAGATTGCACATGTAAGACACTTGTAACATCTGCACCAAGGTTGCACATGTAAGACACTCGTAAAATCTACACGAAGATTGCACATGTAAGACACTTGTAACATCTGCACCAAGTTTGCACATGTAAGACACTCGTAAAATCTACACGAAGATTGCACATGTAAGACACTCGTAAAATCTACACGAAGATTGCACATGTAAGACACTCATAACATCTACACGAAGATTTCACATGTAAGACACTCGTAACATCTACACGAAGATTGCACATGTAAGACACTCGTAACATCTACACGAAGATTGCACATGTAAGACACTCGTAACATCTACACGAAGACTGCACATGTAAGACACTCGTAACATCTGCACCAAGATTGCAACATGTAAGCCACTCGTAACATCATTAACAACAATTTTAGCAGGTAATAAGATAATGCCATGTTATTCAAATTCTTTTCAATCTTTTAATGTTTTCACTTGAAGCACCCTCGCACTTGTTTGTTTTTGTGTTCCCACAGGTTTTCGTGATAAGCTAAACTGATCTCTGATGTGTCAGATCTGGTCGTGTATCATTCATCAAGATGGACTCACATATACCAATATGGACTCACGCTCATTGTTGATAGAGATGGTAATACCACCACAAATAAGAGTTCACCCACTGTCAACCAACATCAAGGAATGATCCGAGCATGATTTGTTTACACATCCGAATAGCTAGAGACAGTGATGTTTGGTGGGTTTTGGTGCTAATGTCTCCAATGTGACATCCATACGACAATGACGTATAATGAGACTTATTATCGTTATTATGATTATTATTAAAATAAATATATTATCAATACAATTTTCGGGACAAGATCTTTAGAAGTGATTACAGCATCGGGGACAACTGCCTCGCTTTAGGCACGTCCAATTGTATGTCTGAGAATGCAGGAGGAAGAACAATAAAATAAACATTATGCAAGGCCATAGATGTGTCTTCGGTAAAGGTTGGGGGCCAGGAAAATTTATCAAAATACATTTTTAAATAAAGAATCTTTATTTGTTTTCTTTAGAATTTTGGTGACATTTTTTGGAAAACAATAGGTAGAAGTTATCCGCTATTTTGGCTTGATTGAATAAACCGAATACTAAATGTAATGTTGACTTTCAAAGAGGGAAAGGTGTAACATCTTTAAAAAAAATTGGTGGCGTATCATATTCAGGACGTAGCCATCATTTTGTGACTAGTAATTGTCTAGGCAATATAAATACTCTAGTAGTTTGCCATTGCTCCTAAAACTCCATAAACCTAATACTAAATGAAATGTTCTGTCTTCCCATGAGGGAAATGTGTAACTCCATAAATCTCTTCCCCCCGCCCCTATTGAAGTGCTTAAAATTAAGATATTATAATTAAGCCTGCATAATGTTACATTTCCTTTGAATAGAACCTTATATCATAGAATAGGGGACATTATATGAAGTTGCCGGTTACTGCAGCAATACAAGAGGTTAGATTAAACATCCTGGTCAAGCGATGATTATACGATCTTCAGGTCTTTGGTGAGATAAACTTCCTTCAATCTCGAATTCAGTCTAATTCAGTGGCGTAACTATGGGAGCGGAAAGGGCACCCGACACGGACGTTGCTTTTAGAGGCCTTGTTCATTATTATAAAGTGCCGTCTCGGCAGTGAAGTTTGGCTGCGGATTTACTGCGGCTTAGCTGCTAACATTATCTGTCTCTTGTCTTGGTGGTGCACTCTGCTAGACTGTAGCTTGTCCACCTCACGATGTGTCCCTTCGCTTGTATCTCTAGCTACCTCTTTGTCGCCTACCATCAACTCTACTGCCAAATAAGGTCTTCAACAAAGTGTTATGTCTTTTAATTTGTCCGAACTACTTATTTTGTTTGATCTTTATTCCCCTTAATAGTTTTTTTACGTACACATTATTGTCAGAACTTTTTTGTTTGTTTTCTTCTCTTCCCATGATGTTCTACCTATTCTGCTATGTCAATCAATGAATCAATCAATTAATCAATATATCTACATTTCAAAGACATCAATTATGTCTTCTAGTTGTTTGTTCATTAAAGGCCTACATGTTTCTGAGCTATATATTCATGTAGAATATATGTAGCATTTTAATATTATCATTTTAATTATTTTTTTCTGGCGTATTTAGATGTTAATATTTTCCTCGTGTCACTGAAAATACTTTGAACGATTCATATTCTTCATTTAGCGTCTGTTTCACATCTGCCATTATTTGTGATTATGTCCAAAATATTGGTAATAATCTAGTTTTATAATCTCTCCGTGTATTTTTATTAGCACCTGTTCCTATGTGTTTTTGCTGATTATCCAAGTTTTTCTTTTTGGAATGTTTATATCTTGTCCATATTCTTTACTTGATTTATCGACTTGATCTATTAGTCTTTGTAGTTCCTGTTGACTTTCTGTTAAGAGGACTGTATCGTCTGTATATCGCTGGTTGTTTATTATTTTCCCACTGATATTGAGTCCTGACATTTCTTCTATATGTTTATTTCTATATATCATGTTATTCTCCTCACATAACTGTAGAAGTCTGTCTCCTCTGTGTTCTTGTCCCTGTCCCATATTGTCCTACATGCTTTTGTTCTTGATCTCCATTTTCCAGCTGCTGCTTTCACGTCTCCCATGACTATTAGAATATATGTTGATTTTACTGGCTGGAGCAGGTATTGTTGTAGGTCTTTGTAGTAGTTTTCTGTGTCTTCTTCAGTGTGGTCTGTAGTCGGTTCATGTGTTTGAATAATGGCTACGTCAAAAGATTGTGTTTTGATCTTTAGCGTCGTCATTCTATCATTGCGCATGACCTTATTAGGGAACGACATAATAGTTGTAAGTCCTCAACCTAATGGGCCATCGTGGCCAAATTGTTAGTTTTGTCCTGTGTGTCATGTCACTGGTCCAATTCAGTTATATCAGAGATTTAAACATTTTAAAAAAACTGGTGGAGGGCGCAGATTTAGTAGTCCAATCACTACAGTCTCCAAAGATTAATCGTCATCATCATCAAGTACCGTCTCCGCACCGAAGATTGGCTGCAACGGATCTCCAACATCCCCTGTCTCTTGTCTTGGTGGTGCACTCTGCTAGACTGTAACCTGTCCATCGTGTGATGTTACTCTCCCATTTCTATCTCAGCCTAGCTCTTGCTCGCTTCCCTTTGACTTTACCGCCAAGCAAGGTCTTCAATAAGGTGTCATGTCTTTTAATGTGTCCAAAATATTTTATTTGCCCGATCTTTATTTCTCTTAGTAGTTCTTTCTTGATATTAATTGTTTTTAGTACTTCTTTATTTCTTTTCTTCTCTTTCCATGATGTTATCCCTATTCGCCTATATACCCACATCTCAATGCATCAATTCTGTCTTCTAATTGTTTATTTAGTGTCCATGTTTCTGATCCATACATTAATATAGAATAATTAAAGCATTTTATAATTCTCATTTTTAACTTGTTTGTAATTTGTTTAGATATTAATAATTTCCTCATGTCATTGAATGTACTTTTAGCCATTCCTATTCTCCTTTTAACTTCTGTTTCACATCTGCCATCATTTGTGACTCCATGTCCAAGATATTGATAATGTTTTACTTGTTGTAGTTTCTCTCCATGTATGCTAATGTTTATGTTGATTGATCGTATGTTTTTTTTTTAATTCTGAAAAACTCAAATTCAATTCTATGTGCTCATACAAATTTATCAGTTCGAACAATGTTACAATTCGCTTGGCAGTCAATGACAGTACTTTAATCGATTACGGTTGTGGATTGATCAATTCCATGCATTTAATCGATTAAACACTAGAGACGTATCACTTGACGCTATTTGAGGTTGGTCAATAATAATAATAATAATAAGAACCATAACTCGTTAATTTCGTATTGTGCCACAACTGGATACATCAGCAAAAAAAACCACTTTTCAAACAGCTTTTCTCAGCCATTCGGAGGAGTGTAGAAAAATCACGCCTAGACCATTCATTGATTTTATCGATCTAGGATTTTCTCCGTGTCCCTCTTCTCTTTCCACACTTGACTAAGTGAGTCTAGTCTCGTTACATGTCCAAACAAGTTTACATCGTTTCACCACTACCAACATTGTTTTTTGATAACCGACAAGCTTGTTTATTTGCTGCCAGACAAATATATTTGTCTTCTGTTCAATATAGTTAATTCTTAACAAATGTCTTTAGCACTTGTTTTAAAAAACATAAACCTTCTATCCATGTCTGCATTGAGTGTCCAATTTTCACATCCGTACAAAGCATATTTACACTAGCGATCTGAATAGATTGATCTTCACTGCAATACTGATCTTCATTTTCCATATCATATTCAACCTTGCCATGTCAGCAACAACCATCTCGTCTTAGATTAATCTCATTACCCGAGTGTTAGTTAGTTAGTTATCGGATCATCATCACTGCAAACTGGACACGTCCATAGTTTCTCCGATCTCTCCTTGAGTGTCTCCGCCATTACACGTCTGCTGACAGACCGTGCTGATCCTATGCTGGTTGACCATCATTCTTCTGCGCCCTCCAACGTTTTTACTTCTAGCAACACCGCATTTCAATCCCTGATCTTTAATCCTGGCCATTGAAAAGGAATCGTCATCCACATTAGTCTCACTCTCGCGTGTTATATCTCTTAATGAGTTGAAAACGTCAGATAGATCCATTGCCCCATCGCCCTGTGCCACAATCGCGCATGACACCAGTTGATCGGTTCTTTTATTGCCTCGAACACCCACATGTCCCGGTACGAAAATAAATGTAACCATTTTCAGCCTCGCCTTTCTCAATGCCTCAATCCACTGTTCGAAAACGAGACCCAATTAGACTTTCCTAATCATACTCATAGAGTCACTCAAGATGCAGACCTGCATTACCTTCTGTGTGCATACCCACTCAAATGCCCTGGTCACCGCCATAGTATTGACCGAGTGGCCATCGATTAATCTCATTACCCGAGTGGACATCATCACATATTTGGGACTCCAGAGATATTTGAAGGTGGTACATTTTTCAAGTTAGTGACCGTTTAACCGGCTACGTTTGGGGTTTTTCTTTGTTTCACTAGTCACCAATATCTTGCTTTATCAATGTTCTTTAAACTTATTGTTGGACTACCGTTTACTTGCTTGCCTTCAGCCAGTTCCCCGAATATTCCTTTTTTGTGTGTGGATGCGGCAGTTTGGATTCTGCGGACGTGACCCAAACAACACAATCTATTTTTATAAAGTGTTTCCATGGCAGATGGTAGATGAGTCTAGCGTAACACTTCCACGTTGGGAATTCTGGCTTTCCATTTCGTGTTCAAGATTTTGCGAAGATATATTAGATGAAATATGTTAAGTCTCCTCTCATGTTTGATGTAGGTAGTCCATGTTTCAGATCCATAGTATAGTGTACTAAGCACGCATGTTTGATAGATCTGTATCTTTGTTTTCAATTTTACCTTATGGTTTTTCCAAGCTCGCTTTGACAGTTCGCCAAAAATGGTAGCCTAACTTTACATGCATTTATTTCCTTATCTTGGGGAAAGTGTGGATGTAATTGTGGATTTCATTTTCTAGGGAAAGTGTGGATGTAATTGTGGATTTCATTTTCTAGGGAAAGTGTGGATGTAATTGTGGATTTCATTTTCTAGGGAAAGTGTGGATGTAATTGTGGATTTCATTTTCTAGGGAAAGTGTGGATGTAATTGTGGATTTCATTTTCTAGGGAAAGTGTGGATGTAATTGTGGATTTCATTTTCTAGGGAAAGTGTGGATGTAATTGTGGATTTCGTTTTCTAGGGAAAGTGTGGATGTAATTGTGGATTTCATTTTCTAGGGAAAGTGTGGATGTAATTGTGGATTTCATTTTCTAGGGAAAGTGTGGATGTAATTGTGGATTTCATTTTCTAGGGAAAGTGTGGATGTAATTGTGGATTTCATTTTCTAGGGAAAGTGTGGATGTAATTGTGGATTTCGTTTTCTAGGGAAAGTGTGGATGAAAATGTGAATCCCAGGTAACAAAAGTTGTCAACTTGCTTTACATGAACATTGTTTCAAGTAATCCTTTTTGGTACTGTAGATCCTTGATACATTGCCAGTTTTAGTAATGTTTATTGTCATGGAGAACAACTCGCAGACCGTGGCTATGTTATCAATTTGGGATTACAAGATGGACTCACTGTGTGCTACTAGTGCAGCTTCATCTGTGAAGAGAAGTTCTCTGATGAGTATTTCTGATGTTTTCGTCTTTGCTGTGAGGCGCGTTAAGTTAAATAGTGATCTATCGTAACGGGTGCGGATGAAATGTCACCTGCTGCATCTGCAAGAGCATGTTTCAGAAGCGCTGCGAATAATATTCCGAAGTGGGTGGGGGCTAGAACGCACCCCTACTTTATTCCAGTCTTTATCACAAAGCGATACCTTTACGCGCATGTATTCATGAAAGAAAGTAACCAAGTCAAGTAGTTTAGGTAAACAAACATTACATTTTAGAAAATTATATAGAACTGGTCTGCTAAGTGTCAAATGCCTTAAAGAGTGGCTTCCCTTGTTCACGACATTTTTCCTGTATCTGACGAAGGGTAAAGATAAATGTCGGTAGTGGATTTATTGGCTCTGAAACCGCACTGTGACTCGGTTGTGACTCTGTAAGTTCGGCAGGCAGTTGGAGTTGCTTTAGAAGGATATGTGCAAAAACCTTTCCTGTGATGTTGAGAAGAAAGATGCTTCTGTACTTATTGCAATGCCTCTGTAGTTATTGCAGTCACTTTTGTCACCCTTCTTTTTGTAGAGAGTTCTATCTTTGCGTCCCGCAGATCGTGGGGGATTTTGCTTTCCCTCCAGCACGTTATAAGTAGTTGGTACAGGTGGGAAACGATGACATCTCTGTTTTCCTTCAGGATTTCAGCGGGAATGGTGTCTGCTCCTGTTGCCTTGCCGCTTGCTAGCTTATTTAGCGCCTCAATGAGGTCAGCCTCTGTGGGTTCATCGTCCAGCTCTGTCATTTCAGGTTGACTCTCAAGTATGTGATCTAGTTGTGAGTCTGCAACTCAAGTATGTGATCTAGTTGTGAGTCTGCAACTCAAGTATGTGATCTAGTTGTGAGTCTGCAACTCAAGTAAGTGATCTAGTTGTGAGTCTGCAACTCAAGTATGTGATCTAGTTGTGAGTCTGCAACTGAAGTATGTGATCTAGTTGTAAGTCTGCAACTCAAGTATGTGATCTAGTTGTGAGTCTGCAACTCACGTATGTGATCTAGTTGTGAGTCTGCAACTCAAGTATGTGATCTAGTTGTAGGTCTGCAACTCAAGTATGTGATCTAGTTGTGAGTCTGCAACTCAAGTATGTGATCTAGTTGTGAGTCTGCAACTCAAGTAAGTGATCTAGTTGTGAGTCTGCAACTCAAGTAAGTGATCTAGTTGTGAGTCTGCAACTCAAGTATGTGATCTAGTTGTGAGTCTGCAACTCAAGTATGTGATCTAGTTGTGAGTCTGCAACTCAAGTATGTGATCTAGTTGTGAGTCTGCAACTCAAGTATGTGATCTAGTTGTGAGTCTGCAACTCAAGTATGTGATCTAGTTGTGAGTCTGCAATTGAAGTATGTGATCTAGTTGTGAGTCTGCAACACAAGTATGTGATATAGTTGTGAGTCTGCAACTCAAGTATGTGATCTAGTTGTGAGTCTGCAACTCAAGTATGTGATCTAATTGTGATTCTGCAATTGAAGTATGTGATCTAGTTGTAACTCTGTAACTCAAGTATGTGATCTAGTTATGAGTCTGCAACTTAAGTATGTGATCTAGTTGTGAGTCTGCAACTCAAGTATGTGATATAGTTGTGAGTCTGCAATTGAAGTATGTGATCTAGTTGTAACTCTGTAACTCAAGTATGTGATCTAGTTATGAGTCTGCAACTTAAGTATGTGATCTAGTTGTGAGTCTGCAACTCAAGTATGTGATCTAGTTATGAGTCTGCAACTCAAGTATGTGATCTAGTTGTGAGTCTGCAATTGAAGTATGTGATCTAGTTGTAACTCTGTAACTCAAGTATGTGATATAGTTGTGAGTCTGCAACTCAAGTATGTGATCTAGTTGTGAGTATGCAACTCAAGTATCTGATCTAGTTGTGAGTCTGCAACTCAAGTATGTGATCTAGTTGTGAGTATGCAACTCAAGTATGTGATCTAGTTGTGAGTCTGCAACTCACGTATGTGATCTAGTTGTGGGTCTGCAACTCAAGTATGTAATCTAGTTGTGAGTCTGCAACTCAAGTATGTGATCTAGTTGTGAGTCTGCAACTCAAGTATGTGATATAGTTGTGAGTCTGCAACTCAAGTATGTGATCTAGTTGTGGGTCTGCAACTCAAGTATGTGATATAGTTGTGAGTCTGCAACTCAAGTATGTGATATCGTTGTGGGTCGGCAAGCCTGAATTCAGAATATAGAGTTGAGTAGTGTTCAACCCATCTTTCAAGTTGTTTGGTTTTATCTATTAGAGGATTGCTTCTTTGGATTTTAGTGTGGAAATTTTTGAGTTCTTTGGCACTCAGTGCAGAATTTAAATATAAGTTACACAGATATAGCTTATGGCGCCCACTTTCCTGAGCAATTGTCATATATACTTAAATATATTGCAGCATTATGTGTTCCAATGCCGCACGTCTGGAGGTACTTTTTGAACATTAAGAATGTTTTCTTTTTCATTTTTATAATAGGGAGGAGTGTTAATCAATTTTCTTGAACCCAATCTTTGTTAGAGAATTTATGTGTGCCCCACGTTGATACGTCGCTGTCATATATGTGAGCTGTCACGTATTTCTATGTTCACCTCGGGCTCTGTTTACTTTTAGTTTTCTATATCTACCCGCGTTGTGAATTCTTTACAAAATAGTTCTTTCATTGTTGAGGTTTGTACCCGTGAGACGTTTATTTTGTGTCTTGCTGGTTGACGTGTTGCGTGGATTTCTTTGATTTTATATTTATTTTTGCTGATGACTAGTTTTTGGTCTGTATTGCAGTCTGCGCTATGTAGAGTTTGTAATTCTTACTGTCTTACTGAGTTCAGATCTTTCTTATGAGTGAGAATAAGGTCCAGCTGATTATATAATACAATACCCTGATCTGGGAAGACGCCATGAGACTTTGTGAATGGGCTTGGTGGCAAAGAAACTGTTTGTCACTCACAAGTGGTTTAAGGTGCAGAATTCGAATAGTCTCTGCTCGTTTTCGTGTATGTTACTAGTACCACGATGATAAAAGCAGGCCAGCCATGCGTGATTGTCAGTACTCACACTGGTGGTTAGATCGCCCAGTATAAACAATTGTTCTTTTACTGAAGCTGATGATCCACGATGTTCTGTAGTGAGTTATAAAATGTGTGTTACCTTCTGCATTATATATTGAAGATACATGTTAAAAAGTACTGGCAAAAGTATGCAACCCTGACGTACTCCTATATACACCTTGAAAAATTCAGTCATTATTTATAAAAACAGCAATAATTGCATTCTTTTACAGCGCTTCTATAACTTCTTGTTATGATGTTTGTGTCGAAGTTACATTGTCTCAGTATCTACTACATACATTGGTGCCTCACACGATCAAATGCCTCGTGAAAACATTGAAATTATGAGGCAGAATAAGTTGATGTTGTTAGTTATTTTCCAACAAAATTCTGAGGTTTAAAATCTGTTCTGTGGTACTTTTGTTTTCACTGAAACCATCTTGAACGTCTGCTAACAATTTCTCTGCTAACAATTCCTCTGCTAACAATTCCTCTGCTAACAATTCCTCTGCTAACAATTCCTCTGCTAACAATTCCACTGCTAACAATTCCTCTGCTAACAATTCCTCTGCTAACAATTCCTCTGTTAACAATTCCTCTGCTAACAATTCTTCTGCTAACAATTCTTCTGCTAACAATTCTTCTGCTAACAATTCTTCTGCTAACAATTCTTCTGCTAACAATTCCACTGCTAACAATTCCTCTGCTAACAATTCCTCTGCTAACAATTCCTCTGTTAACAATTCCTCTGCTAACAATTCTTCTGCTAACAATTCTTCTGCTAACAATTCTTCTGCTAACAATTCTTCTGCTAACAATTCTTCTGCTAACAATTCCTCTGCTAACAATTCATCTGCTAACAATTCTTCTGCTAACAATTCTTCTGCTAACAATTCTTCTGCTAACAATTCCTCTGCTAACAATTCCTCTGCTAACAATTCCTCTGCTAACAATTCCTCTGCTAACAATTCCTCTGCTAACAATTCTTCTGCTAACAATTCTTCTGCTAACAATTCTTCTGCTAACAATTCTTCTGCTAACAATTCTTCTGCTAACAATTCCTCTGCTAACAATTCATCTGCTAACAATTCTTCTGCTAACAATTCTTCTGCTAACAATTCTTCTGCTAACAATTCCTCTGCTAACAATTCATCTGCTAACAATTCTTCTGCTAACAATTCTTCTGCTAACAATTCATCTGCTAACAATTCCTCTGCTAACAATTCCTCTGCTAACAATTCCTCTGCTAACAATTCCTCTGCTAACAATTCCTCTGGTTTATCTTCTATTCTGTTAAGAATGATCTTTAGTATGACCTTGCTAGAATGTGCGAATAGACCAATAGGAATGTGATTCATGAACAGTTTCCGGTTGTCTTACTTAGGAAGCGGTATTACTAACGATTGTATCCTATTTTAGGCCATCTTTTTCTGGTTCATATTTTCTTGCTGATGGCTGCCATAACAGTGATCAATTACTCTATTGCATGTTTTATGAGTAATGACTGAATATTATCAACCCCTGGTGATTTATTTTCTTTCAATGATCTTAAAGCCGTTGACAGTTCCTCCCTCAATATGTCTGCACCACCCAATTCTCTGTTGTTATTAAACAAAATACTTTTGAATACCCGAGAATCTAGGGTAATTTCACATTATATAAATCTCTGCAATATTCCGTCCAATTTTTCATTGTCTTCTTTTTCGTCGAGCAACATTCTGTTGTTAGTTTCAATGACGGCTGTTCTTCGTCAGTGTGGTTGGGCTAACTTTTTCAACGCTGTTTTGTTGTTACCCTGCGTCACATCCTTATTGATGGACACACGCTGTTCAGAGATCCAGTTCTCTTTGACTTGTTTCATATTCTTTCTGATTTCTTTATTTAATTTGCTATTCTGCCATGCTGGGGGCTGCGCAGTGCAGTGGTTATCAGTGGTTCTGGTCCTATTTCCCATTTGAGGCGGAAATGTTTTTTCAGAGCGCAACGGATCCCTGGTCGACAGAGACTTAATTGGATACCAGATAATCCAGGAAGTAAAGACTGCGAGGGAGAGGAGATGGCTACCACCCAAATATAGGAGAGACACTAAACTGTGAGATCGCTAACATCTCACAACCCTGCGTTGTGACAACCCAGTTTTCTTTCTTTGCCTTCATGAGTTCTCTCGGGACATCCATAGATGCATCACATAAATATCACATTCATATTTCACTCGGACATGTTTGTTGTGGTGTAGTCATTTCTACTCGTCATGTTTTTATGTTATGTGCGTATCTTGATAAAGGCCTTTTGGTTCGAAGCGTCGATTATGTCCTGTGTATTGTTGTCTGTATTATTTCACGTTAGCATTAGACAGTGATAGTATGTTAGTCGTCATTCAGTAAAACTTCATTACCTGTTTCCCACGTGATTACTATTTTCATATAGTTTTGCTAGCAGTATTATGTTTTATCGAAAACAGCATGGTAAGATTAATAACTGAAGGCAGAGGAAAGGGCAACAGGGGAAGAGGGCGCCGAAGATGACTATCGTTCAGTGATATATCAGATTGTTTACATATGTCTCTAACTGCGACATGTCGCCCAGATTCACGGAGTTTTCAGAGAATCCATAAAGACGACCAGGTTCTTTAAAGAATGTCACAAGTTGAATGAATTACATACGCGTAAGAATCACCAAAAATTCTCATATAAGTTGTAAAATGGCTATTATAATTACCAATGACCGCACGCCTATCTGTTTTATCTTCTACTCCATATAGGGCCTACTTTACAATAGAGGAGATCACATAAGACAGGCGAGTCATGTAACAGCCGGTAAATATAGAAAGATTCTGATGTCAGTAGTATCATTAGTAAACGCAATGAAT
The DNA here is from genome assembly GCA_034231615.1 of Meghimatium bilineatum. Classification (NCBI taxonomy): domain Eukaryota; kingdom Metazoa; phylum Mollusca; class Gastropoda; order Stylommatophora; family Philomycidae; genus Meghimatium; species Meghimatium bilineatum. The sequence continues at coordinate 10,043,407 of CM067321.1, forward strand.
GTATATTTTTTATGCAAATTGACAGAGTAAAAATTGGTGATGTGACTTGTCAGTATTTTGTTTATATAATTTTTCCATCTTATTGATGCAGTTTCTTCCCAATATATATTTTTAATCAGTTCTGTCTTTTATATCTAATCATACTTCTTGGAGACATTCAATTAATTGTTCGTGTGCATATAAGGCAACAATTCCACCATTAACAGTAGATTAATCCATTATCCGCCGAAGACGGATGTGTCAGGAAATTGAGGAAAATAAAACGGCGAATCAACGCATTTACATTCTCTGGACTACATCCCCAACTGGAAACCATGTAGTACCATTGTCCTGTTACAAGAGAAATTCAAAGAGAGTTTAAGAATCAACGCTTGAGAAGAAGAAGATCCATTACTTGCAAACAGAACTCCCGACTACCCAAACTCACTTGCAAACAGAACTCCCGACTACCCAAACTCACTTGCAAACAGAACTCCCGACTACCCAAACTCACTTGCAAACAGAACTCCCGACTTTCCAAACTCACTTGCAAACAGAACTCCCGACTACCCAAACTCACTTGCAAACAGAACTCCCGACTTTCCAAACTCACTTACAAACAGAACTCCCGACTTTCCAAACTCACTTGCAAACAGAACTCCCGACTACCCAAACTCACTTGCAAACAGAACTCCCGACTTTCCAAACTCACTTGCAAACAGAACTCCCGACTACCCAAACTCACTTGCAAACATAACTCCCGACTACCCAAACTTACTTACAAACAAAGCTCCTGACTTCCCAAACTCACTTACAAACAAATCTCACGACTTCCCAAACTTACTTGCAAACCAAACTCCCTACTTCCCAAACTCATTACATGGTTCCAATACTCACGCTCTGGAGAAAATTAAGGTAACGTCCACTCAATAAACAATACTTTCAAACTTCGTCACGGCAAGAGACTAATCCGAGATTTATATTGGTTACAATTCTTATATACTTTGTGTCACCAGCCAAAAGAAAGCACGGGTGTAAACTCTCGCTTTGACACAGTTGGAAGGCTGCTATTTGAAAACGCGTTGATCGAAGAATTCCGCCATATCTATGGAGTACATACTGAAGAGTTCTTACTTCCAGTCGTCTCGACTTGTTTTGCCACTGGTTTCAAATGAAGTCCGACAAGAGAGTGAGGTCGACACTTTGCATATCTCCTCCTCACTTTTATCCAGATCCTCAGTGCAAATCATTTTCGCACACAAAAATTCACCCGAAGGGAAAAGGTTTTCCCAATGACTCTAGGAGCATGGAATGTACGCACACTTCTCAACAATTATTAATAGATTAACATACTTACATAGTCTTGTCTTGTCTTAGCCACGAAGTGTCGTTGGGAGCCTAAGTCTTCTTTCTAATGCTAAATACCTAGGTAATACGTTATCAAAAAATGCCAACGTTGATTATAAAGTTTATGCAATGATCGCCAAGTCAAGCAGCACTTTCGGTAGATTGTTTGCAAATGTATGGCATAGAAATGACATTAACCTACAGACTAAGCTGAACGTCTACAGAGCTTTGGTACTTCCAGTACTGTTATACGCTAGAGAAACATGGACTGTGTATAGACGTCATGTGAGGAAACTCAATCACTTTCACACAATATCAGATGGCAAGACAAGATTCCAGATACCGCTTCCTTGACAGATCTGGTATCCCTAGCATTGACACTATCCTGATGCAGACACGGATTCATTGGGCAGGTAATTTGTTACGTATGCTAGACCATCGCCTGTCAACGATACTTCTCTATTATGAACTGGACAAGGACTCGTTAAAGACCTCACTGAAAGCCGTTGAAATAGACCAAGACACATAGGAAGAACTTGCACAAAATAGAGATACATTGCGATCTACAGTCAAACAGGTGCATAATCTTGTGAAAAGACGAGAAATGCAGAAGCTCAACGGCGGAGAATAGCTATTCTAGAGAATAGCTAGAAAGTCACGGATAAAACAAAATTCTTCTACAGTGGTCATTCCATGCCCGAACTGTCCAAGAATATCTGCAGCTCGAATAGGGCTTATTAACCATATACGAACTATTAGGCATGGACATAATTATACCTGAATTTTCAAAAGTGGATATAACAAATAGTCATCATCACTTGAGATAGATGAACGAACACACACTAAAGGTTTCACTGGAAACCACCCGGGTGTTCTCGGGTCAACAACTGACTATGTGACCGAGCGCTTACGTGTAACACTGTGGTATATCGCAGACGCATATCTGAACTTACCATACACAATCTTGTAAAATAAACATAACGTGCTCAACGTGTTGCTGATTGCAATTTACAACCAAAAACATTTTGTCAGTACAAATTGATAACAGTCAAAACCTGATTCGTACAAGTAACTAAACGAATACTTGCATTTGAACATCCGCATTGTTATCTCGATGTATGAATTTTACTGATAAAATGGCAAGAAGTATTAGCATAAATAAATCGGATATAAATATTTATTGAATTTCAAATTAAAAAATAATGCAATGCCTAGTGAAGAAGCCTTATAATCGTAGGAGGCCTATGTTATGAGACGAGCTAGTATTTCCCTGGATCACCCACTGTGCATCTTTCCTCCGACGAGGCGTTTCGCAGCCGGCGAACTAATCGTCGTGTAGGAAGATCATTCCACTAAACCATTTGTGTCCATATGTCCGAGACTTCATGTCTTCTACACGAGTCATGTTGGGCAACGACATCCGTCGAATTAGACTTGGGGTCTGGGATTTGAAGTATGCATTTCTCACGCACTCGTCTCGTCTGGTTGTAATGGCCTTCCGATCTATCACAAAGAACAATCTATATTTTGACTATTAACTATTGCGTTTAATAGCCAATGCAATAACAATGGATGGCGTCTTCTACAAACATGTAATAAATATGGCCTCCTCATTACAAACATGTAACAAACATAAACTCCTCATTACAAATATGTGGCGAACATGAACTCTTCATTACAAACATGTGACGAACATAAACCTCTCATTACAAATATGTGGCGAACATGGCCTCCTCATTACAAACATGTGGCGAACATGACCTCCTCATTACAAACATGTGGCGAACATGACCTCCTCATTACAAACATGTGGCGAACATGGCCTCCTCATTACAAACATGTGGCGAACATGTGACGAACATAAAATTATCATTACATCATTACAAATACGTGGCGAACATAAACTACTCATTACAAATATGTGGCGAACATGGCTTTCTCATAACAAACATGTGACAAACATAAACTCCTCATTACAAATATGGGGCGAACATGAACCCCCTCATTACAAACATGTGACGAATATAAACCCCTCCTTACAAATATGTGGCGAACATAAACCCCTCTTTACAAATATGTGGCGAACATAAACCCATCATTACAAATATGTGGCGAATATGAACTCCTCATTACAAACATGTGGCGAAAATGGCCTCCTCATTACAAACACTATTTTTGATCTTGCAACCTGAAACCTGGCTTACTGGATACACCATTGATCAAGGCAATGACATCTTGTAGATTATGTAATTGTCAGAAGAAATGAATTTCAAGATGTTCGAGTGACAAAATCCATGTGCAGTGCAAAATTCTGGACTGACCATCGCTTTCTTTTGTCGAAACTCAAATTTCAGATCCAGCCTGTCGACATCCGCTGGCGACCAAAACGAAGATACGAATAGATGTCAAGAAATTATCAAAATCAACAGTTGCTAGCTTCTAGTCTAGATGAATGTCTGAAATATGCATTACTAGACGAGCAGGCTGTGTATGCAATTTGAGCTTGCAAATTTACGCCGCTGCTACGGAGAAACTAGGAAGGACATTATACCAGGAAACAGAATAACTGGTTTGATGAGAATAATAATTGAAATAAAGGAAATTTTTGCGAGCACATATCACCTTCATAGGGCATGTTAAGTGATTAAAGCATATCTCAATACGTGTCTGAAGATAGTGCCGTGTAAAATACAATAAATGTCTGCAATTATTGCCGTGTAAAGTAAAGTAAAGTAACCCATAGCATTTATTAATGCCGTAGGGGTGTGAGATGTTAGCGATCTCACATTTCACAGGCTCTGCAAATGAGGGCGGTAGCCATCTCCTCTCCCTCGCAGTCTTTACTTCCCGGATTAATCCGGTACCCATTTAAGGCTGGGTCGACCTGGGAGCCGTTGCGATCTGAAAACATTTCCGCCTCAGCTGGGGAATGAACCCAGGACCACTCATATGCGAAGCCAGTGCGCTAACCGCTGCGCTAACGCGGCTCCCATATTGCCGTGTAAAATACAATAAATGTCTGGAGATATTGCCGTGTAAAGTGCAATAAATATCATGTGATTAACAAATCAACATCTAAAAAAAATACGCATTCAACTATCTATCTATCTTTCCTACCTATTTTACCTTTTACGGGTGTCGAGGGAGATACAATGTTCTTGTTCTCGCTTTTCTGGCCGCTTCAGATAATGTCATTTGGTGTTCGTGTAATGTCTCTTTGATGTTGTCGATCCAGTGTACTCTAGGTCTACCCCTGGCTCTTCTTTCTGCTTCTCCTCTCTTCATATATGATTTATAAACTAATGAATCACACGGCATTGGGTCCAGATGACCAAACCATTGTATTTAAAGATTCTGTATGTATCGCATTCGAATGTACACACAAAATATTTACACTTTAATTTTCCATTTTATAAAGTAAAAATAGAGCACAATCACAGTGGAAGATACAATTCTTCAATCTCGGGTTAAATTCTTCAATTCTTCAATATAGATAATTAGGATAAAACACACACATAATTAGGATAAAACACAGAGAATTACGATAAAACACAGAGAATTGGGATAAAAGACAGAGAATTAGGATAAAATACATAGAGAATTGGGATAAAATACATAGATATTTAGGATAAATACATAGAGAAGTGGGATAAAATACATATAGAATTAGGATAAAAGATAGACAATTAGGATAAAAGACATAGACAATTAGGATAAAAGATTATTAACTGAAAGCTAATATGGTTTCAGAAAATAGCTTGGAACAACTGGTATCGCCTTTGTTGACAGACAACTTCAAGAAAAGTGTAAAGAACAACACTGTGACATGTACACAGCATTCATAGGCTTAATAAAAGCATTTGACACAGTATGTTGAGAGAGTGTGTTGAAGATCATGGCAAAATATGATTGCCCACAGAAATTTATCACAATGGTGCAGTAATTGCATCATGGAATGCAATCTAGAGTTCAGGATGAAGAAGAAGTATCTGCAACTTTTGTTGTCTTAAACTTAGTTAAACAAGAATGTGTATTAGCACTTTCACTGTTGAGCTATGATGGATGATGCATTTAGAGATTTTGACTTGGGAATAGACATCAGATATCGCATTTAAGGAAAATTATTTAACGTTCGGTGGCTTCGAGAAAATATCAAAGTTAAATCGCACATCATTAGGGATACTTTATTTACAGATGACTGTGATCGAAATGCTAACTCAGCGGATCTACAAATTTACAAAATGCTAACTCAGCGGATCTACAAATTTACTAAATGCTAACTCAGCGGATCTACAAATTTACTAAATGCTAACTCAGCGGATCTACAAATTTACTAAATGCTAACTCTGCCGCGGATCTACTAATCCTCATAGCGGATCTACAAATATACTAAATGCTAACTCTGACGTGGATCTAAAAATCTATTAAATGCTAACTCTGCCGCGGATCTACAAATCCTCACAGCAGATCTACAAATCCTCATAGCCGATCTACAAATGCTCACAGCGAATCTACAAATCCTCATAGTAGATCTACAAATCCTCACAGACACATTATCCACAGCATGTACCACTGTGGATGTACTATTAATACAAATGAGAAAAAAACAGACGTTACATTTCAACCAGCACCTGGTAAAAGATATCACGAACCCTGCATGAAGGTAAAAGGTTGTACCATAGAAAATGGTGAATAAATTCACATACCTTTGGTATGTCATCGTTGATTATGTAGTACATACAAGGATCTCTAAGGCAAGCAAAACTGTCGACAGACTATATGGCATAGAACGTATAGTTCATAGAAGTTTAGTTTGATGTGAATGAGTTTGTCTTGTTTTGTTTGTCGAATGGCGTACAAAACTGTTTTTGAATCAATGAAGGTTGCGATTTTGTAAGGTATAGACTCCTCGATTGTTGAGTTTTTGAACAGCTGTGAGTATGGCAGTCGTCTCCGCCCTGAAATGTGTTTATCTTATTTCTGTGGCAAGACATTTTCAATGAAGAGGTATCGTCTAAAATATTCTTATGTGGTGTCTGTCGTCTGGAAACATGATGTATATACCGCTGCCTCCATTTGTTGTGACGTTTGTTGCTGTTCCATCAGTGTAGACAATGCGTCGATATTTCTGAGGATATAAGGCTTTTAACATTTGATGTAATAAATGTTTCTAATTTATTTCTATGTCAGTGGTCTTGGAGTTCTTGTTGATATTTCTGAGAATATTTGTGTAGTTTGTCCATTTGTCAGGAGAATAGACCTCACACATGACGACATCAGATTTTCCCAGAAGAACAGACCTCACACATGACGACATCAGATTCTCCCAAGAGAATAGACCTCACACATGACAATATCAGATTCTCCCAAGACAATAGACATCACACATGACAATATCAGATTCTCCCAGGAGAATAGACCTCACACATGACGATATCAGATTCTCCCAAGAGAATAAATCTCACACATGCCGATATCAGATCCTCCCAAGAGAATAGACCTCACACATGACAATATCAGATTCTCCCAAGAGAATAGACCTCACACATGACAATATCAGATTCTCCCAAGACAATAGACCTCACACATGACGACATCAGATTCTCCCAGAAGAACAGACCTCACACATGACGACATCAGATTCTCCCAGGAGAACATACCTCACACATGACGATATCTGATTCTCTCAGGAGAATAAACCTCACACATAACGATATCAGATTCTCCCAAGAGAATAGACATCACACATGACAATATCAGATTCTCCCAAGAGAATAGACCTCACACATGACAATATCAGATTCTCCCAAGACAATAGACATCACACATGACAATATCAGATTCTCCCAGGAGAATAGACCTCACACATGACGATATCAGATTCTCCCAAGAGAATAAATCTCACACATGACGATATCAGATCCTCCCAAGAGAATAGACCTCACACATGACAATATCAGATTATCCCAAGAGAATAAATCTCACACATGACGATATCAGATTCTAGTTATTCACCATATTTGATGAATGATTTTCTTGCTAGGTGGCTCGGAGTTTTTATTAGAAGTCTGTTGTTAGTTATTTCTTGAAATGCTGTTTTAAATGTGTTCTTTCACTATATTGTATGTTCCATATTGTAAAAGACTATGTAAATGATGAGCTTACATCAATTTTGAAATACACTTCTCTACCCGATGGAAACCAAAATGCAAATAATAAATTCAATATTCATCCCAACAATTGTGTTATCAATGTCAGACATGGACACTAACTGCACAACACGAGAGAAAGATTACTATGTGAGAAATGAGATGTCTAAGAAAAGCAGCAAATAGAACAAGACGAGGCCATGAGAGAAATGAGGAGATTACAAGAAATGTTTGAACAACATCAGTGGACAAATGTATTGAAAAACGGAGACTGAAATGGTTCGCTCACATAATGAGAATCAACCCTTATTGGCCAGAGGCAAGAGTATACAATATGAAATTAATACAGCAAGATACAGATGAATACCAAGAAGAAGGTGGATTGAAGGAGTTACCAACATTCTGACACGCACAGTATTACTGCATATCAAGCGACCAGACGTGAAATAGCCTGAAACCGATTGTCATTCAATCCTGCGACACCTCACATCATAAGCAAACAAAAGACAATAGATAGATGGATATTGTAAGAGAGTTTTATCTTTTCTTAGCATTTCTAGCGGTCTGAAGTCCGCAGTTTCGATCATTTTTTTTGATGGGGCTGCTTTTCATTGCCCCGAGTATTCTTCGAATTCCCATATTTCGAATCGTAATCAAGACAAATCCATCAAAATAGATGCCAGAAAGATGATAACATAAACAAAATAGATGCCAGAAAGATGATAACCTAAACAAAATATATGCCAGAAAGATGATAACCTAAACAAAATATAGGCCAGAAAGATGATAACCTAAACAAAATATATGACAGAAAGATGATAACCTAATTAAAATAGATGCCAGAAAGATGATAACCTAAACAAAATAGAGGATAATAATATTAAATCAATAACATAAAAAAATCACAAGGTGCTGGTGGCATCACAAACTTTTAAATAATCTTGATCCATGTGGCATAACCATCTCCTCCACATTTTCAGTCAAAGCGGAAATAAAAGCTATATACCCTGAATCTTGAAAGGAAAAAAACTTCTGTACAACACTTACTGAAACCATGAGAAGCCAAAAGAAAAGATCCGGAACATTAAAGATATATCAATCTCCTCAGCTGCATAGGGAAAACTCACGGAGAAATTAATTAACAGAAGACTGATATTTCTTCTGGAAACTAACTCAACACTGACTCCAACTCAATCAGGGTACATATAAAACAGAAGCACAAAGGAACAATTAACACATCTCACACAAGAAATATATTTTTTTTCCTTCAAAATAAGCAATGACACAGCAATATTCTTTGATGTATCACACGCTTTCGATACATTGTCACGCTGGATTAATGATAAAATTCATCAAGCAGGACTTACACACAACACATTTTCGTGGATTAGAAATCTACTATATCAAAGAAAAGCAAAAGTATCACTAAAGAACAATCTCAGAGGAACGTTCTAAGAGAGGAGGCACACAGTGCAGTGTACTGGCGCGCTCTCTCTCTCTCTCTCTCTCTCTCTCTATCTCTCTCTCTCTCTCTCTCTCTCTCATAGCCTACATAAATGACATAACTGCGCGCTGCCATTACATCGTCTTGAATAGCCAGCAAGCAGATGACTTTAAAGTTTGAACTTTTAGTCTTTATCTCAGCAAATACCTTTCTCTAACAACAGACAGCCAGGAAAGTATGAAGTGGTACGAAAAAAACGGGTTAAAAAATATATCAATCACAAACTATGGCAACACGCAATAAACATATTTTAAAAACATGACCAACAGATACCCAAATTGGCTCACCAATATTCCTCTGGGTCCCATTAGACACCAGACTACTTGCAGTTGAAACATCGAGATAAATTCATACTAAAACCTTTCAAAACTGTTATGAAAAAACTAGCGTGTACATCCTGGGGCGCAAATTCACAAATACTAAAACAAGTTTTAGTTAGAATGATAACAGGTTATCATCAGCACACACAAGTCAAGTCCATATGTGGTCTGATTTCTGTCTCAATTTCTGCCCATAGACCGCTGGATCAGCAACCAAACAACCAGAGTGTAGGGCTTATAGTTCCAATTCCATGTTGATTTATCAGTCTTTTTGTACTCGTGTAACTATTTTACCAATATGCTGAATCAAAACAAGCCTTCAGACGTAATCACTGATTATTTATGTATTTTTGTTGATCATTGTCTAAATACTTTGTGCCGCCTCTCAGTGCTGACAAAAGAAATGCACGGAAATAAGTGAAAAAATGATGTGAAAAAGCTTGTTTTGATTCCATGCGTTGGTCTTCTATTGACGAGGGTTACGGATGGATAATATATACATTAAGAAAACAGAATGCATGGTAATGCGAGCCTTGTTTTGAAATCCACAAGAAAAAAAAAAGAGTGTAGATCAACAAGTGCAGGGAGGACATGGTTAGGTAGTGAAACCGAGGACCTATCGTCAATATAATACTTGTGTGGTCATTGAAAAACAGCCTTCTGAAATAATATGTGACTATTCCGATGATTTACGTTAACTGTCTACACAAATTTACTTCTTAGATCATACATTTTGCCAGTTGCAACTTACGGCAGTAAGACTTGGACAATAGAATAGCGGCAAAAATAATATCAGCTTGGGAACTGAAGTGTTATAGGGCAATATTAAGAATTTCCTGGGCAGAAAAGAGAAGGAATAGTGAGGTTTTGAATGTGCTGAATACAGAGGAAGGATGTCTGGTAAATACAATTTTACATAGAAAACTGAAATATTTCTGATATATAAAAAGACACAATGGCATGAAAAGCCGCATATTAGAGGACAGAACTCCGGGAAGTAGAAGAATAGGTAGACCTAGAAGGAGATGGACAGATGGCATTGAAGACTGTATAAAGTTATCATTGGAGGATGCAGGCAGATTGGCACATGATAGGTTCGGGTTCAGGACATCAATTGCAAAGAAAACGTTCTGGAAAGAATACGTCACGTGATGATTATGTTAACACAAATTATACACAGAGTAACTAACTGGAAATGAAACTAACTGGAAAATTCAAATGAGTACCCTTAGACAAGTGTTTCCCAACCTTTTTTGTACCATGCCCCATCTAAGTCTTTATACAATTCTGATGACCCCCCCCCCCCCCCCCATGTAACATTTACATTTTTTTAAAAATATTCAAACAATGAATTATTCCCTAATAAAGTCCAATTACAACTTGTTCGAATTGCCCCCCTGATCAATCATATTGCCCTTCTGTGGGAGCGTGGGCCCCAAGCTGGAAAACACTGCTTTAGACGGTTGTTTTTCAATAATCCAGCAGGTCTTATATCGACGACTGATCACGGTGATACGAAAAGGATAGGCTCGATATGGAAACAAAAAATACAAGCATTACCTAAAGATAGGATACGATTAAGATGTTTGTAGAGAAAGTATTCATTGTATGGAGCTGTAGTGTGAATATATATGTATGCTTTTACCTGTATGGAGTTTCAGTGTATATATATATATGTATGTTTTTGCATGTATTGAATACTATATTTCGAGCATAACAGCAATACAAACGTAAATTTATGCGTTCCACTCAAGGGTTTAGTGCCAGCAATTATACAAAACTGTCATTTGGAACATTGACTGTAACAGATAAGTTAGGTTCCGCGCAATCCCGTCTTGATATGTTATTGCTTACAATTTGGTTTCTGCTATAGAGCGATGCCATAACGCGCGTTTTGTTGTTCCACTTATAAATGCCCGTTTGTCGGTCGAATCAACGATTTGTATATATTTCTTTATGTCCGACTTCATTATTCTGTTTCCAATTTCTTCTATGCTATCGGGGTCAATCAAAATACATCAAATATACCCAAGAAAATTTCGCCTATTCATTCATCTCAAATGATGTTCGTTTATGCACAAATATTCGCCTGTTCGCCAATCTCAAATGATGTTCATTTATGCAAAAATATTCGCCTGTTCGCCAATCTCAAATGATGTTCATTTATGCACAAATATTCGCCTGTTCGCCCATCTCAAATGATGTTCATTTATGCACAAATATTCGCCCATCTAAAATGATGTTCATTTATGCACAAATATTCGCCTGTTCACCCATCTCAAATGATGTTAATTTGTGCACAAATTTTCGTCTGTTCACCCATCTCAATTGATGTTCATTTATGCACAAATATTCGCATGTTCACCCATCTCAAATGATGTTCATTTATGCACAAATATTCGCCTGTTCACCTATCTAAAATGATGTTCATTTATGCACAAATATTCGCCTGTTCGCCCATCTCAAATGATGTTCATTTATGCACAAATATTCGCCTGTTCACCTATCTAAAATGATGTTCATTTATGCACAAATATTCGCCTGTTCACCCATCTCAAATGATGTTCATTTATGCACAAATATTCGCATGTTCACCCATCTCAAATGATGTTCATTTATGCACAAATATTCGCCTGTTCACCTATCTAAAATGATGTTCATTTATGCACAAATATTCGCCTGTTCACCCATCTCAAATGATGTTCATTTATGCACAAATATTCGCCTGTTCACCCATCTCAAATGATCTTCCTTAATTTAGACAAATATATTCAACAGTTCATTTATCTCAAATTATCATGATACAAAAATATTAGGCTGTGCATTCATTTCAAACTATCTACCTTCTTTCTTTCAGAAGTATTCACAAGTTCATTCATCTCAAATAATTTACTTTGTTCATATAATCATATGTTTATTCTCCTCAAATAATCGTTCTTCATTTATACAAACAAAAATATTCGCCTGTTTATTCATCTTAAATAATCTTTCTTCATTTATACAAAAATCTTCGCCTCTTCATTCACATCTTCTTTTTCAGCGTTTATCTGGATGTGTGTTGTAGTGTGACGGGGACAAATATGAATACAGCCTGTGGTGGAGATTGCTTCACGCTGGCAACCCACAGGTTTCGTTATGAGAAGAAATTGAGTCTTCTTCTCACTTGTATGCTTTTCGACTTCTGTTTCGCCGTATCTCTTACACTTGTATTTACTATCGGAAAATACTATTAACTAAGCCTCACAGTTAGAATTCTAGACGTATTTCGAAGTTTATAAACTAAACCTCACACTTAAAGTTTGAAATGTTTTCTCTATGTCTCAAATCTAAATATTTGACTTTGGTAATTCGGCAGCTGTCTTACACACCACCTGACTGTCGACCTCCACAGTCGCCAGCCGAATCCCGACGAAATCCGACCGAGTCCAAAATCTCCTGAGCTGAATATATTCCCCCATTTATACTAGTTCCTACTCAAATCACGTGATTGCATTAAATTCCAGATGTTATACTTTTATACAGGTAAATTTACAATATTTTCATTTTCATACACGTCTGACATTCAACTCTCTACAACTCTAAATAATAACTACAATAAAATAGACTTCGAAGTAGTCAAACTGAAGGAAATGCAATAAAAATGGCATGTGCATTTGTGATGGCGACATAAGAGTAAATAATAATAAATGTCATTGGTCATTTCTTATGTACCCCAAATGGATCAACACATCGATGTAACAATCACTTGAGTAAGTGTGAGACAGTTTCTTCCGTCCCAACTCATTTTTGACACAAGTAACTTTACACAATGCAATCTCTTTCTATGGTCGATTATTTTCTCCCATTGGTCAATGGTATTGCGCTTTATGGCCATCTAGTTCAATATTCACGTCTATACGTTCGTCACCGCCTGACTCCAAAGAGATGGTTGCTAATTGTCTAGACACGTAAATCTCCTTGTTATTCTTCTGTCAGAACACTGACCGTCAGAATAATAGCTACCTGCACTACTTCTGTAGGTGTTATGTGCCTGCCAATGACAATGCCCATACACAAACACCGTACCGTATTTATTCATTTACACTCATGAGTGAGAGGTTAAAGGTTATATGTCATACCATAGAACATCAAACAAGGCTGGTCTATAGATTCCTCCCATTTATTCCCTGTTACAGAAGCAGGACAATTGTCTTATTAGATTTCCAGCAGGATGTAGTCAAGAGAATAGAAATCTGTTGTGTCGCAGTTTTTGTTATAGCTTATGGCCCAATACATCTTCGACTGTTTTCATTCAAATAATCTTCCTACATTTACACATACATATTCGCCTGTTCATTCAAATAATCTTCCTACATTTACACATACATATTCGCCTGTTCATTCATCTCAAATGACCGTCCTTCATTTATACCCAAAAAATGTCGTCTGCATATACATATCAAATGAGGGCACAGTATTTACAAATAAATATAGCGTGATCAACGATACGAATATCTGGAATCCATACACATTTTTGTTGCGTGTCACGTCAAGAATATAATTATAGATCGGTTGGTTGATTTTGAGTACCAGACATAAGAAACACATAACGGGAACACTTTCCTCTCCTACCCGAAAAAGGAGAGATTATTAGTAACGCATATCATAACATGTGTTCGTTTTAAAACTAGGACAAAAAACTAGTAATGGGTGAATTTATATATGGTCTTGGTTTCTTTAGTGGAATATCATTCGGGAATACACATATCTATACTGCGAACCTGGCAGAATGTAATAAAAACAACTTAATAGAAAGAGCTAATCGCACGGTAAGTGTTATCACTGGTAGCCGGTGTGTTAATCTTACTGTTTTATTTAAGGTTTGCTAACTTTATTTTATTGACAGTAATTTTGGTGTGTAGGATTTCATTATTCGTCTGTGTTCGTTCTCAAACTCCTGCAGATTACCAGGATGTAATCCGTTGTGTTGTGTCATGTTTACATATTGACTGCGATTCTGCGTTTTTCGGTATCAAATAACCAACTTCAGCATTATTTCTTGGTAGGATGTCCCGGTTTGACAGGCATTGTCCCTGTTTTCAATTGCTGTTTCGTTCTATTTTTATTCTGTCCCGGTTTCTGTCACAGTTCTTCCCCCCCCCCACCCTTTAAAAAAAATCATAGTGTGTCTCGTGTATCTGTTTATGATTAATCATCACGTATATTTGTTTATGTCCGGCTCTACACACACAAGCGCGCACACATATTGATGATGTAGTACGCAGGCCACAAATTCTGGTATGGGGACGTTAACTCTATTTATCTATAACTCTGTGATCGCAGCACACTTCCTGTAGACTTATTTCACCATTGTTTATATTTATCAGGGCTCCCAATGAATAAAATAATAATCCAACAAAGCTGTCTTGTGAGTTTTGACAAATTTAGGAATTTTTTTTAAAGTGCATTTCTTAGTAAATTTGCAATAATGAGAATGATAAAGTTATGGGTAACTGCATAAAATAATAAAATGATAAAACCTATAACCGGTTAGGGTTATAGGGGTACCACACTGGAGACACCAGCACAAAAAGTCATCTAAACACCTCTGTCCTTAGCCATTCGAACGAGCATAGAGAAAATCATGCCAAGACCACTCAGTGATGTTAATCCAGGTGTTTTTTCGCCACCTATTCTCCTTGCATACCCGACCTTTTCCTTGTAAAATATTTTTAGTAAGTCAGTCGTGTATACATGTCCAGACCAAATAAATGAAAAAAAAAAATAATTACAGTAAAAACGTATTTATTTTGACATAATTGTGACTGTTCCACTTGGCAATATTTTACACAATTTTTCAATCACGTAATGCATGTCTGCAATATCGCTTAGCTCATGAAACGGTGAACTTTTTCATCCATTACTCCAAATTATTTGCGTTTACATCGATATTGCACCCTTCGAGTTAAAAGGAAGGAAAAGACAAGCTGTTTACCTTGAATCTAACCGTTTAATACGTCACAGTCAGGCGCAAACGTGTTAGCGAAATAAAATGTTGCACTAAATAATCGATAATCCATTCTCAATTTGTATAAAAATAATATAATGTATGTAGTAGCTGTTTTCGAATTCATTGCCATCAAAATTTTCATATACTTCTTCTGCGTTCGCTCTCATTTAACTACAACGAATATATCGTGTGATTTCCACCGGGTCGCTTGGACCTGTATGACGGCTTCTTTTAATTCTTCACCCGTGTGGGAACCAGTGCCTGGACTTCTAGTTATGGCTGCAAAACATATGGCTGTTTCCAACCATAGAAGACGACTAAGAAAAATTGGGGATAATCTGACAACCTGTCTGCTTGTGAAAAATTAATGTTACTGCACGTCTTGGCTTGTCTTCTGTCACATTGTCCTCATGGATGTTCAAGTCAATGGACACAACACCTTTGTCCTTGTGTAGCATACTCGTGTGTGTCGGGGAATGCTAGGTGTGCTTTCACTAGAGATAGGTAAACAGATCTGAAAGAAAATGATGAGCTTGTTGGTAAAAAGGTGTATGTATGACAGTATTCTCGGTACTCAACGGACATCCTCTGGTCCTCGGTAACAACTGTCCTTCGACCATACATTAATTCCCTGAGCTATTCAACGACAGCTGTCAGATATAATATGCAAGGAAGATATTTATTACGTCATTGACTTCTCAGAATGAACAGGTAATGAGCAGGTATGCAATACAATACATCATCGATCATCTGGTCAACTTGCGGTAGTAATGAGCCTATAGACCGGTCAGCAATAACTCTTCTAATTTGTACGTTATTGTCTGGTTTTGCTTCTGACTGGTAGTGCTTTGAAGCGCCCACCTCGATGGAGTCACTCTACCACTGTTAAACAACCCATACGGTTCTCAGTGATATCTGTCCTCTAGCATATTTAATTTCTTTTCTAGTATATGATTCAAAGTGGCAAATACATCCAAAATGGCGACTAATACCAAGTTCTCACTCAATGAGCTCTGTTACGATGGTAATATCGGAACACATAGTTCCGTCCTTCGTTCTTATATTGTAGTCTCTTCGGTATCACTGCCTTCATCACTGCCTTACCCTAACTCAATGTGCTAAAACTTCCTTTTGTGCTTAAACTATCTATAATATCTAAAACTTTGGTCTATTTTCAAGTTCGGGTCTTGAAAATAACTCTACTTCCTTCCAAGGATGTGCCCAAAGACGCTGGTACACACAAACTCGTACCTACAATCCTGATCTCCAGACTCAATCCCCGAACTCTGCATTGAACCCTTGTTTTGTGTCTCATTTGCAAGTCTGTCTTCGTCTGCGTTCCAGAGCGAGGTGTGTTGCTATGCTTGAGACGTAGTCATGTTTATTCAGGATGATCTAGATGTCTATCCATCTCTGATTCCAAGTCTGCTCTTTACTCTATATTCTAATTCCATCTTGCTATAAGCTCTTACAGGAAGTTGATCGTGTATCCTCATAAGATGTCCAAACCATTTTATCTGTTGCTTCTCTCTATATATAATGCATGATGTAATATCTATTATCTTTCTAATGTTCTCATCGCACATTTTGTCGAGTCTGGTGACTCCAATAGCCTTGCTTAGACATTTCCTATCACAAGTTTCCATCTTTCTCTTATGTGTAGATGTCAGTTGCCAAGTTTGGCATTGGTAGTATAATGTTGGTATAAAGATGCTCTTAATAATTTATTTCTTTACTTCCATGTTGATTTTAGGGTGCAGTAGCAAAGATAGCTGGTATGTCACAGCATTTGCCTCCCCTGAGTAGAAGGCTCCTTCAATAAGCATTGCACCAAGCCGAAAGGTGAAGTCTCCTGGGTATGAAAGAAAACTCAGACACCCCCAATTCTACATAGGAAGTAAGAGCGAATCGCTCGTAATTCCTGAGGTTCACAAACAAACAGGTACTTGAACTCTTTGCCTATTATCGTTCCCCAGGTGGTTTGTTAGCCACTCTTGCCGTTAAGCGTAGGGGTGATTGGAGCTCTAGCTTTTGTTCCAAGGTCAGATGTGTCGCCTCGGCTCTGCTGCGACTGTGTTTGTTCAAGAAGTTCCTGACGTTTTCTATCCACCGTTTTCGTGGAATTTCTCTAGCTTTGTACCCTGATCTCATTTGGTTATATGTCTTTATATGCAATTTGTCGTGATGTATTCTCATAATGTGACCAAACCACCTGATCTGCTGCCTTTCTATGTTTTCTGTGCAAGGTGTTCCGAAATTTCGAAGTTTAGAATTCCGAAAACAAATATAACAACGGACTCGGGATACTATCAACAGGGCTAACAGAGACATACGATACAGGTCGTAAAATTAACCGCTTATATATAAAAGTTGCAGTATTGTCATTACAATCGCTACATAGATAATTAAACGTCCGATTGATTTGAATTTTAAGATTACAACAGACACGCAGATATAAACAGTATTATGCGACTCGCTCATAGACATATATATATACACGGCATTAGCAAAAGACAAGGAGAACTATTTAAGTGCATCAAATAGTATTTCTATATAAATGTTTTAATGTAGCACGGAATGTTTAATTATGTGACGTCGTAGCATATGCAGGTTATGGTCAAGAGAGTATGCTGTCACTGGGAGATTATTGCATCAATACTCGATCGATATGGATATCGGACTGTAATTATCAACTTTTAATATTTATCATACCGACTACTGAAACAGTGTCACCTACGGTAGGTCAGAATTCCCACCTCTTGGGAAATGTATCGTAATATGAGAGTAGAGAGTCTCACACATTCTTATGGGGATAATAGAGAAGTGGACAGACTGGGACACATTAGGACCACTGAAAGCAGAGGGTAGCAATTAACGGGGATTGATATCATATAATTAATCTTTGACCCGTCAGTCCAAAAATGTGAATGGAAACTTTAACACAAAGGGGCCGAACACGCCCAAATTGTACACCGCAGTCAGCACTGCCGGCGGTAACAGAACACAGAGAAATCGCCGGATTAGATTCAGACACTTTTAAGTACGTATCGGGATGGATAGGGTGATTGTGATGTGTATGAACGCAGAGATTGGTTGAAAGAGGAGAGCTGGGGGGAATGAGTTTTTAGTTAGTTGGGGGAGTTAGATCAGTTTTGGGGTTTGAAATCAGGAGGCAGTTGAGTTTTGGAGTTCGGAGCGCAGAGTTGTGCTCGGGACTAGGCAGTTGAATTTGGTAGTTCGGAGCGCACACTTGTGCTCGGGACTAGCAGTTGAATTTGGTAGTTCGGAGCGCACACTTGTGCTCGGGACTAGCAGTTGAATTTGGTAGTTCGGAGCGCACAGTTGTGCTCGGAACTAGGAAGTCTGAGCCAGCGCCGGACTGGTGCCCGAAGAAGGAGACTATATTTTCAGAATAGATCCATACTTTTGGATAAGCTTATTTGGTTGAAGATCCAGAATATTTGGATACACGTATCTTATTGAAAGATTCCAGCAAAATTGGATACACATATTTTGTTGACAGAGTCTAGGTTATTGGATACAAGTATTTGTAGAAATATTCCAGAATATTGGATACACCTATTGTTGATAGATTCCAGAATTATTGGACTGTCAGATCTTCATTGAGAATTGATATTATGCTTTTTCTTTATTTGACGAATGTGGTAAATAAAGTTCACTATATGGGAATTTGGAATTACAGAGTTGTAACGTTGTTTCATGTATGTTACCCTTGGATATGTTTGTTTGTTTGTTTTTCGTTCGCTCCATTGTAACCATCACGGATATCCGTGCGATTTCCGCCGAGAGCGTTATTACGTTGTGCCACTGTTATGCGCCTTGTAGGCCTAGCACATCCGATTTCGGCATGCCTTGACAATTCGGGTTGGCTACCCTTAGCCTGTGACAGCCTCTATATCTGTCTCCAGGCACGCGTAGTGGAGACTCTTCGCCCAGACGATTTTTTGCTCTCGTCTGACTCGAACGAGGTGTTCCACTGTCTATGAACTTGCCTCGTGTAATTGGACGTGCTGTGCCTGTGCCCATTGGGTACTGAACCGTTTCTCATCCGTGAGCCTGGTTCCTTAAGGGGAAGAACTCAACAGAGGAGTTGGACCCTGGCTCTTTCGCCCTCTTAGCCGAGGTGTCATTCACAGACATCGTGTACCCCTTGTCCAAGTTCGAGTCTCACACCACGCGTTTGAGAGCAAGGCGTTCTCGAGCTGAGCGTCCTTGTCCCAATAGCGCCTGAGCCTATCAGGTACTGAACCCTTTCTCTCTTCAAATGTATTTCCGGTGTAGGAAAACCTGACAGTAGAGTTGGGCCAGGGCTAAATCGTTGTCCCTTTTGTGCCTGAGCGAATCGAGTACGGAACCCTTTCTCTTCGCGAGCATATTTCCGGTTTAGGAAGGCTCGACATTAGAGTTGGATTAGGTCTTCTTGCTTTACCAAACGCCAATGAATGGGTCTGGGTCTCTGCCTGTAAGGAACACAGGTAACTAGAAGCTCGTCTCGAGCTGACGGAGCTTGTAGTTCCCCTTTCCTATTGACTTTTCACTTTCTATTTGCAGTTCGCGCTGCCCTCTAGCGCTGTTCTGCCCTTTCATTGTTTCATTGTACTCGGTATGAAATCTATGTTTCTCGCCATGCATCTACCTTTTCGTGCATTTTACATTGGCCGCCCCTCCACTGTTCGGACTGAACTGACTAGCTTCACTGTATGTCGACAGTTTCGCTATATGTGGTGATGCTGGTGGTGTCGGAGATATTGTCTGTCTCTTGTGCAGGCAAATCTCTTTCCATCTGCTACCTCCACATTCTCGGACACGATCCCCAAATGATTTGGCCAGAATCAGCTCCAGCTGCTGTATTTCTGTTTCCAGGGTGCACCGCGTGGAGGTACATTTGGGATCTTGGTTATCTGTTAACCCTGGGTCCGCCTAGAGCAATGCGTTCCCTTTGCACCCCACCCTTGGATATAACTATAAGGACCTTCTTATACGCTACCACACTACGACCTAGACTATGACCCAATGAGTCAACGTTCCAAACCACATCAGAATCGGTGAAGCCGTCGATATTTTTATAGTGGTCGACAAACATACATTACGGATTTAGCCATTTATGTACAGAGATTTGTAAAGAATTTAATATTGTGTGTGGTATACATTTATTTCGATTTATATGAAAAATATATAAAAATATTAACAAAATACTACATGTGAATGATCGGCTTTCATAGAATCTAGTGGCCACACAACACATATTACAAAACTCTAAGCCTCACATATTGAATGCATATTCACATTTGTTCTCAATGAGTAATAAACACGGTTATAATTCCAATAATGCTTTAATATACCCAAGCTGTTTCCCCCTACTTTGTGACAGGGTGTTTCTCGTGGAAAATCGGATCCCGGACATTCAGACTATTTATTAAGGATATATTTATTCATTTAAGCAAGTACAATAGAAAGATAGAATCACTATATCTATTGACCACATGTGTTCTTCTATGCAAGGATGGTAGGGTTATTCTTCTTCTTCTTCTTTCGTTCACTTGAAACATGTCTATATCTGTAATTCTGTCTCCTTAATATAACTCACTGTCTTTTGTAGTTCATACAGTGTCCCATAGAGTTTTGATTCCAGTGTTGTTTCCTCTGTCCAATATGTCTGCCTCAGCGTTTCATGCTCAGAACGCTCTTGAAGTATATGTTTGGCACTCTGTGCTCCCTGTCCACATGTACACATGGCTGTGTTGCCAATCTTGAACTTTGTGTACATGTGACTGCGGAGTCGGTTGTGTCCTGTTCTGAGACGTAGAATTTTAACTTGTTCTGGTCTGTTCATAATATGAGTCATCTTGTGTTGGTGTTTGTGGTTTTCCTATTGACTTGATCATCTGTTATTTCTGATGGTAGGTGATTGGTATATCTGCTTGGTCTTCGGCAACACCTTCCTTAGCCAGTTGGTCTGCTTTTTCATTTCCTTATATTCCACAGTGAGACGGTATCCACTGCATGGTTACCCTATACTGGTAAGACAATTCGCTAAGTAGTTTTTTTCAAGTCTGTTAGTTTTCCAGACTGGAGAGCTTGAAGCACTGACCTTGCATCTGTCAGGAATACCACAGGCTATAGGTCAGAGTTGGAGTTCAGCAGTTTTTTAGCTGCCACACTAATTGCCTGGATTTCTGCATCATAATTATTGCAGAATTTTCCCGTCGGTGTTCTGATTGTATCTCTAGGCTTGTGTGGATATTCTATATATACACCTGCACCTCCATTCCTCACAGCATTCTGTGCTGACCCATCTGTGTACACTCTGACCCATATATCTTGTGGATATTACTCATCCAGGAAACTGAGGGTGACTGTCCTTCGCTGCACACTGTTCTGTTCGTCCTCGCTTAGTATTCCTTTCACATGGGTCTGAATGTATATTGGCATTCCATGTCTTTCACTCCACGGGGTTTGTTCTGGTACAGGCCTTAAGGGGCTGTCAACTTCAGGTAGGTCTGTAAGTTGGTAGGGTTATGACTTTCGTAGCAAATTAAACACAGATGCGGCTGGATCGACACATGTCACCATCCTCAAATCATTCGCTTTTATATGAACAGAAATTAACTGAAAGGTTAAAACAATATTGGTGTCACTGTGTCTGTCGTATTTTGAAACTCATTGTATCCTATTTGGCACTCACCGTGAGATGCATTACCACGGTTGACATAATCTTCAGATAGACAATGCCAGACAGGAGGGGTTTTAGGAATCAACCAGTCGTAAAATGAAGTCTGTAAGTTCTCTGCATACAAAGTGGAGTGTTTAGGGAACCGATTTCTGTGTTAGGTCATCGTTTCAGTCATTTCAGTCAGATCTTGTTCATTAGTATTACATCAGTGTTAGGTCATAGATTCAGTCAGATCTTGTTCATTAGTATTACATCAGTGTTAGGTCATAGATTCAGTCAGATCTTGTTCATTAGTATTACATCAGTGTTAGGTCATAGATTCAGTCAGATCTTGTTCATTAGTATTACATCAGTATTAGGTCATAGATTCAGTCAGATCTTGTTCATTAGTATTACATCAGTGTTAGGTCATAGATTCAGTCAGATCTTGTTCATTAGTATTACATCAGTGTTAAGCAGTTCAATAATTTAAAAAAAAACTACAAATCATAAGTGCAGTAGAGTATGTGTTCTCACAGATTTATAGTTGTACGCGACATTCTTCTTGTGGATATTTACTGAAATCTATTTGAGCGTTTTAATTTAGTGGTCTAGATGATGTTCAAGTCATTCGTAAGTAATGAAAAATCGTCTGATTTCAGAATTGTTTATCCGTTTTTGTGATTGGTTAATCAACTCGATCTTTAAGTTCTTCTTCTTCTTCTTTCGTTCACTTGAAACATGCCTATATCTGTAATTCTGTCTCCTGAATAAAACTCACTGTCTTATGTAGTTCATACAGTGGCCCATAGAGTTTTGATTCCAGTGTTGTTTCCTCTGGCCAATATGTCTGCCTCAGCGTTTCATGCTCAGAACACTCTTGAAGTATATGTTTGGCACTCTGTGCTGCCTGTCCACATGTACACATGGCCGTGTTGCCAATCTTGAACTTTGTATACATGTCACTGCGGAGTCGGTTGTGTCCTGTTCTGAGACGTAGAATTATAACTTATTTTGATCTGTTCATATTGTGATAGTCATTTTGTGTTGGTGTTTGTGACTTTCGATCTTTAAGTGAAACATAATTAACGAGTTGCCAATAAGGATTAATACGAGCAGTGGAGAAATGTTGATAGTCTTGACCACGTTTTAGTAGGCGTCGCTACACTGTCACTACTACTTAAAAACCCAACGATCAATATGGCGACCAAACAACATATAACAAACACCATCTTTGTTCCATTGTTATGTTACCAGTGCCAGAAATGGCCCCTTACGAAAACAGTCATGTGAAAGATAACAACATGTGAGATGAAATGCATGAAGAAGGCTATACGCTTCATCAGAAGAGACCGAATGAGAAATGAAGTTATCAGAAAGATAGTAAAGATCATATCATACAAACAATATATAGAAAGATAGCAGATTAACTGGTTCGGACACCTTACACAAATGGAACCATCACAATCAGCCATCCAGGCATACAACAGCAGAAAGAACGGTTACAAAGAAAGAGGAAGCAAGAACAATATGGACAGATTCAATCCGAGAGATTGAAAAAAAAAACACGACCTAACCATGGCAAGCGAACAAAGATGGCCAAAGACAGAAAATTAACTTCTCACGACGCCTAGCATCATTTGTGGAAAATACAATAGGTAGATATATTGATAGACTGATAGGAGGGCGTGTTTAAAGCAAAGGAATGGACACTGAAACACTGTAGTTGAACCAAGGGTTGTTACAAGTACTGATTATCGAGGTGTAACATCGCAGAGTATACCCTCAAAAGCCCACGATATTCGCTCGATTTCCGCTAGCAGAATGTAAACATGAAAATGTATAGGTACAAGTGTTGCAGTTCCCTCAGCCTAGGAGTCTGATAGATAAAGAGTCAACCTAGGAGTCAGATAGAGAAAGAGTCAGCCTATGAGTCAGATAAAGAGTCAGCCTAGGAGTCAGATAGAGAAAGAGTGTGACTGATTGTAAGAGCATACTGTTGTTGGTGATGCATACATTCCTATAGAATAAAGGTCATTTCAAATGTGCTCTTCAAGGACTTGTTACCAATCTATATGTGTAGCCCACTATGGATCGCCTATGAGTGAATACGACGGGAAGGAATTTGGTACAATTACAGAATTCCTTGAAGACGCATGCCTTGTGCAATGTCGGGTTCTTTAAATCACAATACCGCTGAAGATTGCGTCCGTGTGATGGCAGATTTGAAAGGGGAGCAAAGAATAGCGACGAGGTGATCTACCATACTTGTTGATAGATGTTGTCATGTTCTATTATGCTTAGTGGGGGGGTTGATCCTTTATATACGGGTTTGCCCAGAAGCCATACTGAAGTCGGATGAGTCAAACCAATCTGTGACTCACGAGATAACACATTCTGGTCTCGGGACTACATACTGCTAATCTCATGAGAGTGGACGTGGAAAACGAATTGATCAATCTTGTAGTCAATGTTATCTCTTAACGTATTCGGCTCTGCGACGGCTTATGTACTGGGTTTGAATCCCACCACAGACGATTGTACATATGGACCGTTCAGAAATCCATGGCAAACTACTGAACATATTTATATTGCCTAGAAAAGCACTATAACACTATGCTTAATATCATTAAGTTACAGCACGCCAGGTTCGAAACCACGTCCGGACAAAAAAATCCGAGTCATGATATCTCGCATGACGCGACCACTTTCCGGTCGACCCAGCTATAAATGGGTAAATATCAAAATGAACAGAAACAGGTATTCGTGTTACCAAAATAAAACGATAAAGCAACCTAACAAAAAAGACACAGTGAAGGACAACATTTATATGGCTCAAATTATATGTTATTATTCTATATTAATGTATGGCCCAGAAACATGGACAACAAATAAGCAGTTAGAAGACAGAATTGATACCTTTGAGATGTGGATATATAGAAGAATAGTGATATCATGGAAAGAGAAGAAAACAAAGAGGTTCTAATAAAACTAAATATGAATAAAGATTAAATGAAATAAAGATCAAATAAATAAAGTATTTTGGACACATTAAAAGACATGACACCTTGTTGAAGACATGACTTGAGGGTAAAGTCAAAGGGAAGTGAGCAAGAGGTAGGCAGAGATACAAGCGAGAGAATAACATCACAAGATGGACAGGTTAGTTACAGGTCTAGCAGAGTGCACCACCAAGACAAGAAACAAGTGATGTTGGAGGTCTGTTGCAGCCATACTTCATTGCGGAGACGGCAGTTAATGATGTTATTGTCAAACTTTTCTGCACGCACAATTTAACTACAATAGCATATCTTACGGTTTGCTCTTTAGAAGCTAATACACTACAAATAACTACACTTTTTTCTAAATTTGTAATGGTTTTTTTTTGCATATTTATGATACGATCTTAATAATCACTAATGCAATATCTGTAGTTCATGCAAGGCCGTGCAGTGCTATGATGCAGAGAGGCGGCCGCATCAGGCGGAACTATTCAAAATATATTATCGGAGATGGGAATTTGGGATATACCATTTTATGAGACGGGGTACATTACCGGATCTCTAAATACGTGGATATGTTTCAGTGAATACGACGTCAAGACAAAGTTTAGTTATAAACACAAACATTGATGGGAGCTCCTTACTATATGTATATTTTATTTTCAGCTACGGTCAAATTACATTCTACTGCCAATATGGATGTGTCAGGCCATTTGTGGAAAAAAGGGCGACACTAACGCATTTCCATTCTTTTTACTAAATCCTGCAAGAAATCTAGTTTTCCTATTACAACAGAGATATAGCGGGAGTTTGAGAAGTAATGCTGAAGAAGAAGACAAAAACAAAATCCCATTCTAATTTGGTTCACACCGACGACATATAGGGTGTCCATTCAACCTATGCGGCCGCAGTGGGCCCCGCACTTCATAGGCCCATAAATTCATATTAGAATTTATTTTATTATCCTCTTCCCTACCCAGACTGGGCCCCGCGCAATACGTTTCGCATTGGGCCCCGCAATTGTTAGGGCCGGCCCTGTGTCCATTTAGCGACATGGGACTTATTTGAATTGGAATAACAGATGGAATAACAGACTGGGCTGCCAACAAAACAGAAGGAATTATGCAAGAACTCATACTGCAGCACTCGAAGCCACACGATACAATAATTTACACAGACGGCTCAGTAACACAAGAAACAAACATGTTTTGTTGGGGTTTCGTGTCCTACCAAAATGGCAAGAAATTAGCTGAGAGAGAAGTCAGCTGCGTACCCCACTACAACATGGGGTATGAGAATTCAAATAATAGCGGTGACAGCAGCTCTCACTTGGCTGGCGACGCAACTACCAACAGGCTCGGTGATTCTATAGGACTCTTAAAGTATGCTGCGCAAGATAGAAAAGTGTATGATCAAAACTGAATGTGTCACTCTTCTCAGCAACGCGCAGAGAATTACATGGATCTACTGTCCATGTCATGCTGGGGTCAGGGGAAATGAAAGAGCTGATGTGTTGGCTGGTACAGCCTTGGTGAACGGCACCGAGATAAGAAGAGACATGATTGAATTAATTAGAGCAATAATGGATACCCTACGAGAAGACGAGGAGGAAGTCTAACGAGACAATGCACATATTTAAAAAATGGTAGAAATAGGAGGTACTAGAGGCGATGGGAGAAAGTTCTCCCTCTCCAGAAAGATCAGAAGAACGCGTAATCAGCAATTGACTGGGATACTGAGCTTATACACTTTTAGATGGCTGATGGAACGGCAAACAGAGCTTATATGGGAATGCCCCCAGTGATGTGACGCTTGTTCCTAATCAAGAATTATTTGAATTAAAGTGTTTTTTTTAACTCGTAAAAGACCTCACTGAAACCATTTGAAATAGTTCAAGATACATGGGAAAAACGTGCCCAGAATAGTGTTTCAGGGTGCTCTACAGTCATAAAAGGGGCAGTATCTTGTGAAAGGAGAAATTAAGTACCGGTAGCTCAACTGCGGAGAATAGATAGAAAGTCACGGGTAGACCAAAAACCATCTACAGTGGTCATCCCATGCCCGAACTGTCCAATACAATTGTGGAAAGAATATGGTTTATTAGCCATCTACAAAATCATAATCTTCTTCTTCTTCTTCAGCGTTCATTCTCAAACTCCCGCTGGATCTCTCTCGTACAGAACCATGATCCATTCTTGATTTCCATCAGGATGTAGTCCAGAGAATGGAAATGCATTGTTTCGCCGTTTTATTTGCTTCAATGGCCCGACACATCCGTCTTCAGCGGGAAATAATAATTACT
The DNA here is from genome assembly GCA_034231615.1 of Meghimatium bilineatum. Taxonomy (NCBI): domain Eukaryota; kingdom Metazoa; phylum Mollusca; class Gastropoda; order Stylommatophora; family Philomycidae; genus Meghimatium; species Meghimatium bilineatum. The sequence goes on from CM067321.1 coordinate 10,070,672, forward strand.
AACATATCTCTAAACGAATTTCACAAGTATATGTAACAAATGATCATGATTATCTTGTTATAGACGAACAACAACTCATGGCAAGCAGCTGTCTCTTCCTTGACAGATATGGAGTACATATGGGGTAACCCGACTATAAAAAAAGTCAATCCTCTACGTCTTTTGAGTTCCTTTATACATGTATCTAGCGATCCGTGGCTAAGTTTATTCAATAGGCCGCATCAAAAACCATGAGTCTCATAACGAGAAGGGGAGGAGATGTGATTTAATGTTCTATTCCTCACAATACGCCTCATGAAGAACAATGCTGGTGTTTGTCCTGAAACAAGGCACTTATATTGATCTCTCCGTTGTATCGAGTTATCTTAATATAGAACATACGCATACAGGAACTACCATTCTTATTTGTCATATTCATCAAGTGCAGTAAATCCTAGAAGTTTTTGTCTTGAAAACCCCTTGCAGATTTTTGTCTTTTTCCTAGACCCTCTGCCTGCCTAATATTGAATTTTCCTAAATAATTTTGTGAATTGAAATATTCTTTTGATAGCTGACATAGTGCTACTTACCTTGATATGGTTTTTGTAGAGTGGATACTTGAAAAAAAAACCCCATGAATATTTGCATTTATACCTTTAATGAAAAGAATACATTTCGTGCACCCCCATATTTTTCTCTCGTGGACATGGAACCCATGCAAGTCGAAAGTGACCCTTAAGGTCCATATAGACCACTATGATCTAGCGTAATTCTAAACCTCAAACAATGAATGCGTGCAAATTTATTTTCATATGAAAATAGCGCCCAATATAAATTATGCATGCATTGTAAAACTGTAAAGATTTCAGGGGAGATACCCAAATTAAATTGCCTGCTTTGAAGACAAGTGCCAAAAATAGAAAATATTCTTAACCTTCAAATCACGTTCTTTCCATTTTTTTCCCCTCATATTCTCGTTATTATTTATGTGTGTTTCCATGTATGTGTGTTGTTTGCCTGAAGTATTTCGTCCTGATGAAGAATTCCTAGTCGAAATGTCGTCTGTCCTTGTATTTCTTTACAAAAAAGTCGTGCTCATAATAGGTAAATCATTTTGCTTATGTTGCCGTAGCTTACAAATTTCCAGCGTGTGTGGGTTTTTCCTGAAACTGAGAAACTGCCTCTCCAAAATTCATACTCAATTTTGTTTCACAATCATATTTTAAAAAAAGGATCGATTGTTTGTGTGTAGTGAAATCGATGATTGCTGCTGGAATTACATGACACAACTTGAATGTATGCAGTTCAACTAACTGTGGGTCAATTCAAGTGAATAAAGTACCGACTTATTATGAATTGAGCAGTATGTAAGATAGTTTTACTTCCGTTTTAGTCGGACTCATGTATCCATTATTTTTTATGGCCATAGCTCTGATATAATCAAATTAGACTAATATCCGCGGCTGTTGTTCTGAATTAATGTTATCTAATCGGGCTGCATGATAGCGTGGTTGCTGGTACATCTCTCGGCCTGATATTACCTGGTCGGACTGCGTGATACCGTAGTTACTGGTTCGTCTCTTGGCCTGATATTACCTGGTCGTGCTGCGTGATACCGTGGTTGCTGGTTCATCTCTCGGCCTAGTATTTACCACTTTAAGCGCAAGTAATTGTTTTCACATGGTTATGGCTCTGCTAGATGTCAGGGATAGCCCGATCAATCTTAGTTTTCAGCTTCTGTTTGTTGGACTAAGCCCCATCTCCATTCAAGGAGTTAGTCTCAATTGACGACCGTGGTTTAAATCGAGAGTTCAACATAGGAGGTACATTTTTTATTAACATTAACACTAAACTTTCGTACTCTCGGGTTGTGGTGCCAGGATTGCCTGAAATGTGACCTTATTTAGTTGTGATGGTCATACGCGCTGATATATAGCTGGACTCATCTCCGCGGTTGTAAAGAGCCTACCTCACTACGAGGGGTACTAAATAAATGACCAAGTAACCGTAACACAAAATTCAGTCCAGCTATCTCTTGACGCGAGAAACAAGATTGTGACATCTCATGATTCATAATGTTCGCGTTTTGATGCATCTAAGCAGAGATGAAATGACACCTAAAATAGTCATTGACAAAGACCAACTAGAAAATGTAAACAACTTTGAATATCTAGGATCAGCCATCAACAACAACAGGAGATTGCTCGACAGAAGTAAGAAATAGATTAGCAATAACACTACAAAAAGTGGCAAATCTATGGCAAGGAGCAACAGAAAAACAGTTATAACTACTAAAAAGATACATCTTTCCAGTGGCAACATACGGTTGTAAGACGTGGGCAATGACATCTGTAAAAGAAATTATCCGCAATAAAAATTAAATGCTTTAGAAAGATTCTAAGAATATCATGGACAGGAAAAAAAAAGAACTAACGCAGATGTCCGCAAAGATCTGAACATAGAAGAAGATTGGCTTCTCAAAACTATCACACACAAAAAACCGCAAACTGACATATTTCGGACATATAAAAAAGACACAATGGTTTGGAAAGATTAATCATGGAGAGGAAAGTTCCAGGAAAGAGAACAACAGGCAAAACAAGACTACGATGGGTACATGAGATTGAAGACTTTCTGAACATGACACTGGTAGAATCTGGGCAGCTCGCACACAACCGTGAAGCTTACATAGCAGTGAGGACACGGACAACGTTCTGATAAGGACACATCACATAGAGAGAGAGATAGAGAGAGTGAGATAGATAGAGTGAGAGAGAGAGAGAGAGAGTTCGGGTTCTGATTAGAGAGAAGCATAACTACCTTACTAGTTTAGGGGCTGTCCATAATTTTTGTGATGACAATTAGAGAGCGGGTCGGAAAAATGTGTGACAGCTGTTGCGTTTTCTTGTTCACAGCTTACACAGACTATACGCTACCCTTGGATTTATAGTACCTATTGCCTAAAGGGAAATCAAACCTAAAATGACAATTCCCTTGATTTTTATTGGCTAACACACAAAGTTTTACACACACACAAAAACCCACATATCTATCCCAATGAAAATCAAAAGACAAATCATACATTCAATCTTCATACCAACATTGTGTTATCAATGTCAGACATGGACACTAACTAAAGAGTTTCAGCAAGAGAGAAAGCTTGTGACATGAGATGTCTAAGAAAAACAGCAAACAGAACAAGACGAGAGCATGTGAGGAATGAAGAGATTATAGGAACTGTTAGAACAAGAAGAGAACATGTGAGGAATGAAGAGATTATAGGAACTGTTAGAACAAGACGAGAGCATGTGAGGAATGAAGAGATTATAGGAACTGTTAGAACAAGAAGAGAGCATGTGAGGAATGAAGAGATTATAGGAACTGTTAGAACAAGAAGAGAGCATGTGAGGAATGAAGAGATTATAGGAACTGTTAGAACAACATCTGTATCAATGGTCAAATGCATTGAAAAACAGAGGCTGGAACAGTACGGACATTTAATGAGAATTAACTCTTATCGGCCAGTAGCAAGAGCATACAAAATAAAAATGGAAACATCAAGATATAGAAGAAGACCAAGAACAAGCTGGATTGAAGGAGTTGCCAACATTCTGAGACGCCACAATATTACTACATATCAAGCGACTAAACTCACGTTTAATCAGAAAAACTCACAACATAGCCAGAGAACCGTTCTCCATTCAGTCCTGCGGAGAATTTCAGCAAAAGCAGAGAAAAGATAATAGAAGTCATACAAACAATTGACACATTAAAATCACGGTAATATTTAAACTAGTCATTAAGAAGGCATGATTTTTCATTAGCTAGCAGGTCTTACACTGTAGACAGTCATAGACTGTATGTGTGTAAGTATACTCTTGACCAGAACTGTCCGTATATACTTCTGTATTGCCTGTGTTAACGTGCTTTAACTATTGTATTTGAGCACATTTGTTATTCATTATCTACGATATGACACATCCTGTTTGCCTCCAGTGTGTTACCAGGGTGAGAAAGGTGACCACAACATATTAATACTAGCATACGCCATGCATGTTGTGAAATGCGACTAAGAAAGTTGGCGTTAGGCTGGCTACCCCACTCTATGATATGATATCCCTGTGATCAAATATACTCTAAATACTTGTATGGACTAATTCGAGCGAGTCACATTTTTTTTCTGCATGTAGAAGGTCTGAGTCTCACTATTGACCTATCAGAATAACAAATATGAAAGTCTAAACTCGCAGTAGATGACATGTCAATATAGTGAATCTTTCTTCTTGTGAAAGTCCTACTGCGTTTATTCTGTAGCGCTACGTTTCCCTTTGTGGTGTAACATTTAGAGAATCCAAGCATTGCACATCACACTGGGGACACTTCATGAGATTCAGTACTGATCATAGTTCTAGCTGCCAAAGTGTACATGGTATCCTCACTGTGATATGACATGGATGTGGTGCAAAGTAACTCGGTGCAGACCGTGACATCTCTATTAGAGAGCCAAGAATCAGGCATACACATTAGTCCTTCATAATTAAATATCCCTCTTAGATGACCAGGAATACATTACTGACTGCATCACCAAGTCCAGTGACAATGGCACAGAGCAGAGTTGTTATGGACACCTCTGGCAGAAGTTGATGCGTATCACGGAAACTGAAGTGAGGCTGACTTCTCCAACTCGGCCCGCTGTGGAATCGTAGAAAAGCAACAAACCCCGTACTTAAACCCTCTGAGGAAGTGTTTTCTCAAAGCATTGTACACCGCTGAGAGTTGAAGTCATGTGAATTAAATAAATCTATGTAGAAATCATCCCATTGCACATAGGAAGTAAGAGCTAATCGCTCGTAATTCCTGGTAATAGACAAGTATGATGTCTCGAGACTGCAAAATAAATATCGCAGCAAAGTCCTTTTCGAAAAAGGATTTCCACACGACATCACTCTCTCATTTTGGTATGTACATATTTAGTTAGTCTCCGCTTGACTTTATGGCTCCAATCCTGTTTTTATGTCGCGGTATTGATAAAGACCTTTTGGGTCGATACGTCGATTCTGTTTTCCACATACAACTGCTAACTAACCATTTTTATATATACTTTTTTTTCTATATTTACAAACCTAATTCTATTTTTGTGTTATTATATGCTACAGCTACATTGAATCATTCATCTCATCATCATTAAGTGCCGTCTCCGCAACAAAGATTGACTGCAACATATCTCCAACATCTCCAGTCTCTTGTCTTGGTGGTGCACTCTGCTAGACTGTAATCTGTCCATCGTGTGATGTTACTCTCCCACTTGTATCTCTGTCTACCTCTTGCTCGCTTCCCTTTGACTTTACCCTCAAGTAAGGTCTTCAATAAGGTGTCATGTCTTTTAATGTGTCCAAGGTATTTTATTTGCCTGATCTTTATTTCTCTTAGTAGTTCTTTCTTGATATTAAGTGTTTTTAGTACCTCTTTATTTGTTTTCTTCTCTTTCCATGATGTTCTTCCTATTCTTCTATATACCCACATCTCAAAGGCATCAATGTTGTCTTCTAATTGTTTATTTAGTGTTTCTGAATATGTTTCTGTTGGTAGAGCGATGGATCGAGCAGACGTTTTGAACTCCCTACGAGAAAACGCCCGAGAAAATGACTGTATAAGCGACGATGACAGCTTTTTCACATTTTATTGATTTTATTGCATATTCTACTTTTGATTTCAGTATTGCTGGTCCATCACTGTTGTGTATTGTTGGTTTTTTGTTCCGTTAGTCGTCAAACAGTTCTGTCACAGAATCTGCCATCTTGTAAGTACTTCTGGTTTATCATCCATCCATCTAGGATTTACTAAACATTTGGTAAACTTTCAAATTACAAAACATACTAGAGAAAAACCAACCTAGAGTTGAAAGTTAAACCCACACTACCTGGTACAGGGAGCAAGAGTGCACATTCGTTCTATATCAGCATTATTATAACATGCATCAAAGTCTGTAAATAAGTAAGTAAAGTACAGATTTTCCTTCTTTTGTTCGCTTGGAACGTGTTTATATCTAAAGTTTTGCCTCTTCTATAAACTTGGAACGTGCTTAAATCTGAAGTTTTGCATCTTCTATAAACTTGCAAAGTGTTTACATCTGAAGTTGTGGTTCTTCTATAAACTTGCAACGTGTTTATATCTAAAGGTATTGGATGTTGATTTTGGTGTTGTATTTTTCTTGTAAATATCTTTCTAGTAGACATTTTGTATCAATTTTTCTGTGGTAGATGGTCTTTTGGTGTTTTTTAAGTTGTTTTTTTTAGTTTAGCTATTGAGAGATTATGATCACTTCCACTATCTGCTCCTCTAAAAGCTTTTACATCCTGTACAGCAGAACCATATTTTTTATTAATACAAAAATGGTCTATCTGGTTTTTAGTGATTTTGTCAGGCGATTTCAAGTAATCTTGTGGATAATTTTATGAGGAAAGTATGTATTCGAAATGTCTAAATTTGCTATTTCAAAAAACTCAATTAATATTTCCTCATTTTGGTTTAGTTCATATATGCCATACTTTCCAACATGTTCTTCTGCTCCTCTGTTATCATCACCAATTTGTGCGTTAAAGTCACCCATCACAATGATGATATCGTGCTTGGGTAGTAAATTTAAAAAGTCAATTAGAGTGTTATACTTACATTTGACTTTCGTGAACCAAGAAAAGCTTTTTACAAAGTGGCTAGAGCACAATTATGGATAACATTACAGATATATGGAGTTCCACGACATCTGATGAGCCTATGTCAGAGCATATACGCCAATAGTCAATGCGCAGTAAGAACGAGCGCAGGCACATACGATATTTTCTAATCCACTCGGGAGACAGGAATGTGTACTATCCCTCCTAAAGTTTATAACATACCAAAGATCACATCTGCAAAGTAGCAAACACAACGGAAGAAAACAATCTGAAGGATAACTTAAACGAATTGCTATTGGCAGACGACCAACCACTAATAGCATCATCAGAAGAACAACTACAAAGACAAATAGAACAGATTACATCAAACATGCCAAACCTTTAACATGAAGATAAACATAGAAAAGACACCGAAGTAATGAAGATAGGAAGAACAGACAGAAACACCAATATATATATATATATATATATATATATATATATATATATATATATATATATATATATATATATATATATATATATATATATATATATATATATATATATATATATTGGAAACAATATACAAGTGACAGAATTCACATACCTAGGAAGCAATATAACAACATACGGCAAGAGCAGCAAAGAAATACACAAGCCCTAGGGCAAATGACACCAATCTTCAGAAACAAAAGTATAGATTTAAACACCAGAATAACATTATTCAAAACGATTATTATGCCAACGCAGTGCTACCAATGTCAAACATGGACAACAACAGCACAAGACAAACGTAAACGTGTGACAGCTGAAATGGCATGCTTGCGCAGAATCATAGGAATATATAGCTAAGAGACAGAGAAATGAAGATATTTTTGGAATATATTCAGAGCAAACAGATCAAATTGTTTGCACACATCAGCAAACTACCACCAGACAGCACACCACAGCAACTATGCTACACAGATACAAGGCAGACCTAGAGGCCGACAACGAAAATGATGGACCACCGAAATAAAAGAGGCAACAAATTCTCCAATATGTTCAGCACACACGAAGGTCATCTCCAGAGAACTCCAGAAAACCTGACGCTGAAGGGCAATAAAGGATTTAGCGAATAGATAGATATATAGAACTAGAGTGTTGTAGAATGTGTCTTTCGACAGGTCAGAAGCATCGTTTGTTGGTGTGTAGTATTGAATTATTTATATTGAAATATTGAGTTAGTTTGAAGGATCTCTGAAGTAATAATTGTTTCATATATTGACTTCCAGCTTAATAATGATTTTTCAGTCTGAGTTGTCATTATTATTGCAACCGCCATATAAGTGGAGATCAGGCCTACCTGAATAAATAATGTATTTGTTGTGGTATTGAAGGTATAATTTCCATGAACCAGTCCAGCGACTCTCAGTAATTCCCAGAATATTCAGGCCGTGGTTGGATATTTCCCAACACACTTGTGCTTGTTTACCTACCTGTTTGATATAGCGATCGTACATTCCAGTAACCTATTTTAAATAATTCTGTGGCATTTATCAAAATAATACTCACGTGTAAACAGGTAATGAAGTCCTACTGAATGATGACTAAAACACTACACACTAACACTAACGGATGTAAATATGGTACATATAACAAAACAATACACAGAATATAATCAACAGATAACAATACACAGGACAAAGTCGACGTTTCGGACCAATAGGCCTTTTTCAAGACACGGACACAACATACAAACATAAAAAAACCACAAGTAAAAATGAATGCGTATCCGAGTGAAATGTGGTACTAAGATAGATACCGGAAGCATACGAACAGGAAGTACACAAAGACGATAATACAGGTGGAACGAGAGGAACAAAACGATGACGTAACAAAGTCCAATACGACCGAGAACTAAGCGAAAGAGTGGTCGGAATTGAGTCCAAATGGCTTGATGGTACCCAACTCGAAAATGAGACGATTTTCGAGGGCGTACCTAGATCTATCATCGGTGGTGCAGGATCTGATGGCAGTGACCTGAATGTCAAGGACACCACGGTGGCCATTGCCGTTGAAGTGATTGGCCACAGGAGTGGGTGTTCTGTGTTTGATAGCATGCAAGTGGTTGCAGAAGCGGTCGCTCAGTCTAAGGCCAGTCTCACCGATATATTGCTTACCACAGCGTTTACATATGATCACGTAAATAACATTACGGGATTCACATGTAAAGGCCTCATCGATGGAGAAACTGGCCTTGGGGAATGAGATGGAGCGCATCTGAGCCGCATCAAACGCTCTAACATCACTCCTGACGAATCTCGCGCCTTGGCGAATCTTCGCCGCCGGGATGATATTGTCATCAAACCAGCTGATAAGGGTGGGGCCGTTGTTGTGTGGCGCAAGGACCTTTACCTCCAGGAGGGCCACCAACAACTCTCTAACCCCTCTTTCTACACTGCTCGCACATCAGACTCGACGGTATCTAACCAGAAGGTGGTCAACAACACTGTGAACACCCTCATCCAGGACAACCACCTTCCCACCACTGCCAAGGCTCTTTGCATCGATAAAAGCTGTTTAGGCAGACCTGTCTTCTATATGCTGCCCAAAATACACAAGGAATTGAATCCCGGCAGACCTATTGTCTCAGCTTGCTCTTGTCCTACAGAGCGCATCTCTGATTTCCTCGACAGTATTTTGCAGCCCTTAGTCGAGGCACTGCCCTCATTCTTGAAAGACACCAAGCATGCTCTCACTATTTTTTCTTCTGTGCATTTGTCTTCTGATCGCACCTATCGTCTGTTCTTGCTTGATGTTTGCTCTCTGTACACGTCTATACCACATGCCGATGGTCTTAGGGCGTTGCAGTTCTTTCTGGACAAGAGTCCGCATCCTTCTGTATCTACTCCAACCCTTATCCGCCTTGCTGAACTGGTGCTCACACTCAACTCTTTTGAATTCGATGGACATTTCTTCGATCAGATCAGTGGTGTGGCCATGGGCACTAAGATGGGGCCTAGCTATGCCTGTCTTTTCATGGGACATCTAGAACATCTAGTTTGGTCTACCTACGATGGCCCATTCCCATCTCTTTTCCACAGATACATTGATGATGGGATAGGCATTACTGACATGACAGAAGAAGAACTGTCTCGCTTCATCAACTTCATCAACAATTTCAACCCCGCTATTAAATTCACATTTACCATTTCCACCACCTCTGTCCATTTCCTGGACATCATTGTCACCATTCATCCCCTATACCTCAGCACATCAGTCTACTACAAACCCACTGATGCACATGGCTTTCTGCTCTACACTTCTTCTCATCCTCCCGCCTGTCGTAACTCTCTACCTTACTCACAGCTTCTTCGCCTTCGTCGCTTATGTAGCGATGACGACGATTTTCTCGACAAATCCTCTGAGATGATTGAGTTCTTTCGTAGACGCTCCTTCCCTGACAGCATTCTTTCATTGGCTTGGCTCCGTGTACGCCAGCTATCTCGCCTTGATACCTTGAATAATTCCCAGGGTTCTTCCTCCTCCTCTGATAGGGTTAAACTGGTTCTTACCTTCCATCCCCATAACTCGACTGTCCGTCGTATTCTACTTAAACATTATTCCCTTCTCCAGTCTGATTCTGACACCCGTGACGCTTTCCACAAATTACCTCTGGTGGCCTTTAGGCGCGACAAAAATCTGAAGGACATCTTGGTCCACAGCCACCTCAGGTCCTCTGCACCTGACCATTTTGATACCGTGCGGTGCTCACGCGGTCGTTGTTTCACATGTCCTTATGTGGTTCAGATGCGCTCCATCTCATTCCCCAAGGCCAGTTTCTCCATCGATGAGGCCTTTACATGTGAATCCCGTAATGTTATATACGTGATCATATGTAAACGCTGTGGTAAGCAATATATCGGTGAGACTGGCCTTAGACTGAGCGACCGCTTCTGCAACCACTTGCATGCTATCAAACACAGAACACCCACTCCTGTGGCCAATCACTTCAACGGCAATGGCCACCGTGGTGTCCTTGACATTCAGGTCACTGCCATCAGATCCTGCACCACCGATGATAGATCTAGGTACGCCCTCGAAAATCGTCTCATTTTCGAGTTGGGTACCATCAAGCCATTTGGACTCAATTCCGACCACTCTTTCGCTTAGTTCTCGGTCGTATTGGACTTTGTTACGTCATCGTTTTGTTCCTCTCGTTCCACCTGTATTATCGTCTTTGTGTACTTCCTGTTCGTATGCTTCCGGTATCTATCTTAGTACCACATTTCACTCGGATACGCATTCATTTTTACTTGTGGTTTTTTTATGTTTGTATGTTGTGTCCGTGTCTTGAAAAAGGCCTATTGGTCCGAAACGTCGACTTTGTCCTGTGTATTGTTATCTGTTGATTATATTCTGTGTATTGTGTTGTTATATGTACCATATTTACATCCGTTAGTGTTAGTGTGTAGTGTTTTAGTCATCATTCAGTAGGACTTCATTACCTGTTTACACGTGAGTATTATTATCCATTATGTTCTACTAGCAGTACCACCTTCTATTGATTGGCATTTATCAGCGTTGCTTGATTTTTACGTGATGGTGTAAACGTATTGTTTAACATTGTAAGGGATTTTTTTCAGATTTGAAATCAGTTGGTTTGTAAAATGTTGTTGCTGACTAGCTCTGATTGTACGTCTATCTCACGACGGTGATGAAGATAAATCACTGATACCCTAAATACCTATCACAATCATTGTAGTTCAAAATTTAACACAGATACTTCCATTTGAATGAAACGAATTGGCGTGAACTAACTTCTGTTATAGAAATCAGTCGAGACTTTACGCTGTTAGCTGATTAATCTAACGATCGACGAAATGACCCAGAACTCAATAGGGAAACATCCTCCATCGACGGAAGTCATTACCGTAAGTCATATATTGAGTCTTATATCATATATTGAGTCTTATATCATATATTGAGTCTTATATCATATATTGAGTCTTATATCATATATTGAGTCTTATATCATATATTGAGTCTTATATCATATATTGAGTCATATCATATATGGTGTCTTATATCATATATGGTGTCTTATATCATATATTGAGTCTTATATCAAATATTGAGTCTTATATCATATATTGAGTCTTATATCATATATTGTCTTATATCATATATGGTGTCTTATATCATATATTGAGTCTTATATCAAATATTGAGTCTTATATCATATATTGAGTCTTATATCATATATGGTGTCTTATATCAAATATTGAGTCTTATATCATATATTGAGTCTTATATCATATATGGTGTCTTATATCATATATGGTGTCTTATATCATATATGGTGTCTTATATCATATATTGAGTCTTATATCATATATTGAGTCTTATATCATATATGGTGTCTTATATCATATATGGTGTCTTATATCATATATTGAGTCTTATATCATATATTGAGTCTTATTTCAAATATTGAGTCTTATATCATATATGGTGTCTTATATCATATATGGTGTCTTATATCATATATTGAGTCTTATATCATATATTGAGTCTTATATCAAATATTGAGTCTTATATCATATATTGAGTCTTATATCATATATGGTGTCTTATATCATATATGGTATCTTATATCATATATTGAGTCTTATATCATATATGGTGTCTTATATCATATATTGAGTCTTATATCATATATGGTGTCTTATATCATATATTGAGTCTTATATCATATATTGTCTTATATCATATATGGTGTCTTATATCATATATTGAGTCTTATTTCAAAAATTGAGTCTTATATCATATATTGAGTCTTATATCATATATGGTGTCTTATATCATATATTGAGTCTTATATCATATATTGAGTCTTATTTCAAATATTGAGTCTTATATCATATATTGAATCTTATATCATATATTGAGTCATATCATATATTGAGTCTTATATCATATATGGTGTCTTATATCATATATTGAGTCTTATATCATATATGGTGTCTTATATCATATATTGAGTCTTATATCATATATTGAATCTTATATCATATATTGAGTCTTATATCATATATTGAGTCTTATATCATATATGGAGTCTTATTTCAAATATTGAGTCTTAAATCATATATTGAATCTTATATCATATATTGAGTCTTATATCATATATTGAGTCTTATATCATATATGGTGTCTTATATCATATATTGAGTCTTATATCATATATGGTGTCTTATATCATATATTGAGTCTTATATCATATATTGAATCTTATATCATATATTGAGTCTTATATCATATATTGAGTCTTATATCATATATGGTGTCTTATATCAAATATTGAGTCTTATATCATATATTGAGTCATATCATAGATGGGACCAACCGATATATCGGTTTTGGTTTCCATGAATAATTTCATCAGTTTATACTTCGTGGTTCGCTAATGCTGATTTTTATGATCTTGCTCTTTTCTGTATTGATTTCCATTCGGTACTGGCTGGTAACTTTTCTGTGTTGATTTCCATTCGGTACTGGCTGGTAACTTTTCAGTGTTGATTTCCATTCGGTACTGTCTGGTAACTTTTCTGTGTTGATTTCCATTCGGTACTGGCTGGTAACTTTTTCCACGTTAACTCTTTCTTACAGCTGATGGGAATTGAACCAGGCCCGTTCTAGCTGCACCGAACCGCTTTGCAACACAAGTAAGCAGTTTTTTTGTCCTTGGCCAACCACATCCCCAAAAAAATATGTGATCCCGTCAAGACATTCATCCTGTGTACTCAAGTCACTGAGATCGGACCAATCGAAACAAGGACTATTACACCATCAACCAACATCCCGTACAAGTATTTAAGCATCCTAAGGAACACAAACATAGAACATTCATATTTGAACTACAAGGAACTGAATGCCTTCTTATCCACATAAATAACACAGATACAGGTCAATATTAGAAATTGGTAAACATAAATAACATAGAGACAGAACAATGTTGTAAACATAAATAATGTAGAGACAGAACAATGTTGTAAACATAAATAATGTAGAGACAGAACAATGTTGCTTAAAATAATATCTTGATATTTAATTAAACTACACCACTGAGGACCTGGTTCAATTCCCGTCAGCTGTAAAAATTACTTTCATTTATCCTCATGCTTCGTACTTGAATTTACTTGTATAAGATATTATTTGAAGCAATATTGTTCTGTCTCTATGTTATTTATGTTTACAAGAAGGCCTTTAGTTCCTTGTAGTTCAAATAGGAATGTTCTATGTTTGTGTTCCTTATGATACTTAAATACTTGTACGGGATGTTCGTTGATGTTGTAATAGTCCTTGTTTCGATTGGTCCGATCTCAGTGACTTGAGTACAAGGTTGAATGTCTTGACGAGATCCCATTTGATGGGGGGGGGGGGGGAGTGGTTAGTCAAGTACGGAAGCCCTGTTTACTTGTGTTGTAAAGCGATTCAGTACTGCTAGAACGGACCTGGTTCAATTCCCGTCAGTTGTAAGAAACATTTTCATTTAGCCTCATGCTTCCTACTAGAATTTATCTGTTAACTCTTGTAATTCTTGTTCTGACCCAGCTATAAGAGAGCAATATCAACTGCGAAGCGCAAGTTGCTAATAGGGAGACTTCTGATCGATATACATCTGTTATAGTCATGTAGTGTCTGTTGTATGATGTGCTCTATGTATATGTTGTAAAGTACTAGAGACATTATGCATCCTTGTCGAACTCCCACATTTTTTTAAAGAACTCTCCAATTGTATTGTTTGATAAGACAGCACTATTTGCATTTTAATACAGCGTTTCAATAATATCTATGATTGTGGTGTCAAAATTGAATTGTCTCAGTATGTGCCAGAGACCATCTCGCCAAACATGATCAAAGGTCTTTGTAAAATCTATTAAATATTTTATAGATAAACAATGAATTTATAATTATAGTTGCAATTGATTCAATAATACAAATGATCGAATAAGCTTGTATTATGTTTAGATAATTTTGATGCTTTAAAACAACTTCTAAACAGCAACTATCAACATATTTAAACACCAAGGAGCAGTGATCATATAACTATTTCAGAAGTTAGAATATCAATTTCATTTCAAACTAGTGGAAGTGATACATCTGCAAGATGAGGTATTTTACCGAATAAATACAAATTACGTCAAGTTGGAGAAAGTAAACAAAGTTTGTAAATAATTAAATTGTGATGATGTATATTTTTATATTGTGTTTCTGCTTCTGGTGCCATTAAGAAAAATATTCATTATGTTAACGTTTGTTTGGACATGAATGCATTCAATAAATTGTGTATTGAATACAACTAAATTATCCGTTGATAAAATACCAGAAAACGTGATAAGAACACTTCAAGTCATTGAACATACTAGATCACTTGCAATATGTTTATTTAAACAAATTTGAAACTACTAATAATTCTTCAATTTTACAAATTGTCATTATATTTTTCAAATACAATTTGTCAACAATGTACTCATAGTTGATTTTCTGTAACCATTTTCCTTTCCAATGATATAGATTATGCACACAACATGTCAATGTTACAATCAATCAGCAAATATTTATTTAATGTGATGCCATTTTTCTACTATTGAAAATTATGGTCCAAACCTTTTAAAAATTCGCCCCAAAAGATTTCCCTCTCCCTCTTTTGGCAAATACGAATCAACAATCCTAAACTCGTAAAAGACGAGTATGAGGGTTGAAGGTACAGGTGCTACCCCCACACTATAAACTGTGCTGTTTTCATCTACAACATTCATGGAGATTGTAAAAAAGTCACGAAAGTACCCTACAGAGTAGGAGACTTCTAGCCATATTCAGCATCCTACAGCCACATTGAGTATGTTATTGTGAACTTAACAAAATCTGGAAAACTTTTACATCGAAAGAATGTTAGAAGAAATAGTAATTTTGTAATCAAGATAAAACTTGAAATATGGAACAAGAAATATGTAACAAGAAATATGTAACAAGACATATGTAACAAGACATATGTAACAAGACATATGTGTCAGAGACATATTTGGTGGTTGATATTTACATTAGACTTCAGAGGCGTGTCTTCCATGTTTTGAGGAACAGTGGGGAGATAGGAATTGTTTCAGATAGTAAACTTAGAAACAGACATTAAACATTGGAAAAGACTTATGAGTGACAAACTGTCAGAGGTGCGTCCTCAATGTTTGTAGGACAGTAGGGAGATATGAAATGTCACAACAATTATATTGGGAAAACCAACGGGATCAACTTTAACAACTACATGAGGGTAGAACGTAAATCTCTCACCAACGAAGTTTCCTCGTTTGTCTTTGACACCGACTACAACTGGAAGAATCGCATTTTGTGTACAAAACTGAAGATCTGGAACGCAACTTGTCTTCATTGTCATTTAAAAACCAGAAGACTGGCAGATAGCAAGATATAACAGACAATATTTTACGTTTACTAACTTTAACCTGAACGTACAAAGGCCTAATCTTTGGACTAGAAACAATGTACACATGTGTGTGAGCACATGTATTTATTCAAGGTGTTCACTAGCGACCAGCCTGTCCAAGAGGTTAATAAAGGTAACCTGTATCTTCATAGGTCAGTAATATATATATTACCATGTTTTGACAAGATGATTATCAATGCATTTATGTACGAACTAAATACTAAGGCCAATATATGCTCACTGTTGTTGTGAGAGTTGCAGATAATAAACGACAATTTGCCTGAAAAGTCAGGAATACGACTTTGTTCGTTGTGTAGTAACTGTATTGTTATTACTGGTTCCATTTAGAGTATCTGACAACACAGCCTTAATGTGAAGTACTTGTTCTGGGGATACGATCACGGGCCATTGATTTATTTGAGATATTTCCATGAGTTATTAATTCTTCTCTTTCTTATTAACGTTGATCCATTTACTTGGACTTCAGTTTGTCTTTCTTGACTCTTGGATATTCTTATATTTTCACTTTCTGTTTTCTGAACTTATATTCTCATGAGGAGATAGAAATGTAAGTTACATATGTAACAAGAAATAAGTAACAATAAATATGTAACAATAAATAAGTAACAAGAAATAAGTAACAATAAACATGTAACAAGACATATGTAACAAGACATATGTAACAAGAAATAAGTAACATTAAATATGTAAGAATAAATATGTAACAAGACATATGTAACAAGAAATAAGTAACAATAAATATGTAAGAATAAATATGTAACAAGACATATGTAACAAGACATATGTAACAAGACATATGTAACAAGACATATGTAACAAGACATATGTAACAAGACATATGTAACAAGAAATGTGTAAGAATAAATATGTAACAAGACATATGTAACAAGAAATATGTAACAAGACATATGTAACAAGACATATGTAACAAGACATATGTAACAAGACATATGTAACAATAAATGTGTAACAATTAATATGTAACAATAAATATGTAACAAGACATATGTAACAGGAAATGTGTAACAAGAAATATGGGAAAAGACTGATATTCGTGTATTCTATCGTGAACTATCATTTCCCTGTTTATTTCCTATTATTTACAATAAATCTTATCACACTTATTAATCTCTCATCAGTTGACTATCAACGTTTGAACTAATTATGGGGTGCAAAGGGAACGCATTGCTCTAGGCGGACCCAGGGTTAGCAGATAACCAAGATCTCAAATGTACCTCCTCGCGGTGCACCCTGGTAACAAAAACACAGCAGCTCTAGCTGATTCTGGTCAAATCATTTGGGGATCGTGTCCGAGAGAATATGGAGGTAACAGATGGAAAGAGATTTGACTGCAAAAGAGACAGACAATATCATCGGCACGATTTGCATCACCACATATAGCGACACTGTCGACATACAGTGACGCCAGCTAGTCCAGTCAGAACATTGGAGGGGTGGACAATGTAAAAGGCACGTAAAGGTTAATGCATGGCGAGAAACAAAAATATGTCATAATGAGTACAATGACACAATGAAAGGGCAGGACAGCGCCAGAGGGCAGCGCGGACTGCAAATTGAAAGTGAAAGGTTTCTAGGAAGGGGGAACTACAAGCTCTGTTAGCTCGTGACGAGCTTCTAGTTACCTGTATTCCTCATAGGCAGAGACCCAGACTCAACCACGGACTTTCGGAAAAGCAAGAAGACCTGACCCAACTTTAATATCAAGCCTTCCTAAACCGGAAATATGCTCGCGAAGAGAAAGAATGTCGCACCCGATAGGCTTAGGTAAAAAAGGGACAACGATGACAGTCCTGGCCCAACTCTACTGTCATGATTTCGTTTACCGGAAATACACTTGCAGAGAGAAAGGGTTCAGTACCTGATGGGCTCAGGCGCTATTGGGACAAGGTCGCTCAGCTCGAGAACGCCTTGCTCTCAAACGCGTCGTGTGAGACTTAAACTTGGACGAGGGGTTCACACTGTCGGTGAACGACGCCTTGGGTAGGAGGGCGAACGAGCCATGGTCCAACACTTCTGGCGAGTTCTTCCTCATACGGAACCAGGCTCGCGGATGAGAAACGGTTCAGTACCAGATGGGCTCAGGCACAGTTTGTCCAAATGCACGAGATGAGTTAATAGATGGTGGAACACCTCGTAACAGATAGACGCGCTCGACAAGCGTCTTGGCGAAGAGGCACTACACATCAGCGTGCCCGGCGACAGATAGAGGCTGTCACGGACTAGGGACCAAACCAGAAATAAAGGAATGACGAAAACGGATGTGCTGAACCTCGGACGTCGTAACCACAAGTGGCCAACCGGGGTGCAAATAATCACAGTCTTACTGTGGAACTTGCAGCACAACGTACTTCACGCTCCCCGGCGGAAATCACACGAAATATTCGTTGTAGTTATTTGAGAGCGAACGCAGAAGAAGAAGAACTAATTATGTTTTAAAATAAACTTATCACATTTATTAATCTCTCATCAGTCAACTAACGTCCTCTGAACTAATTATGTGTTGTTGTTTTTTGTAATTTAAATATTTACAGATAACTATTGATTAACTATGAGAATCAGCACTTGGCTCATCGCACCAGCAAAGAAGCTGTTTCTACTTCTAACATGTTTTGTCATAACATCACATATGTTCCTGTTCTACCTGGCACAGTGCACGCCATCAAAGCTGACATACGGTTACTGGGGCTGTATAAAAACCAACAGTTCAATGGTAACTGACTCGCAAAATCACTTAGTTATTTCCAGATTATTAAAAAAATCTCACGAGACAAATTTCCGGAATAATTCTGATAAACTAATCATGAAGTCATCACGTGACTGTAATTATGCAAAGGTCAACTTGACGACGTGCCCTGATTGTTTAAGTTCGGAAGTACGGAATATTCAAAGCTCATTACAAAAAATTACATTCCTAAACAATTTAATACCAGACACGCCTGCTGATTTTTTCAAAACGAAACTGGAAATAGTGCAGAATTTAGTGACAGACTATGTTATTGTTCCAAATATCAGCTGCCCTTATCTTATTGCATTACAGCTATCTCTGTTAGACAGACATTTTGAAAGGGATATAATTCGTGAAACATGGGGCAGCGTTGCTAAACACCAAACATGGCCGAAGCGGAAAATTAATGCAGATGTAAAAGTGGTTTTTGTTGTAGCTCGTCAAAACACAACAAATAACAATATAACAACTAACATTGTTAATAGCAGCATCAATAATACATTGAATCAAGAAACCGACATTTATTTAGAAGCAGCAACTCATGGAGATATTCTTTTTATCAATATGGACGATACTTATAGAAATTTAACACTAAAGATTCTGTCTGCATTTAAATGGGTAAAAGACAGCTGTTCGTGTGTTCAGTTTGTGCTTAAAGTGGATTTTGACACGTTCGTAAATGTTCCCCTCCTTTTGGATGCTCTTCTGTTTTCTGAGAATCGTTTGGAGTTTTCAATTCTTGGAATGGTATATACAGGAAAAAGTTATGTTTCGAGGGATGGTCCATGGGGAGTCAACAGTACTCTCTATCCTATGAATTCTTTCCCAGAGTATGCCTCAGGTATGTTCTGTACTTATATATATGTCAATGTTTTATTATGATTAGGTGATATATATGCCTACATAAGCGGCAAACTAGGGGGTAAACGACATTCAGAATGGATATATTAAGAAAGAAGCTATGGTATTTTGGACACTCAAAGAGACATGATGACATCGAAAGGCTGATTCTGGAGGGCGGAGTGACAAAGAAAAAGAAGAAAAGACCAGGTTGACGATGGACCACCGACATTGAAAAATGTATGAAGATGTCCCTGGCTAATGGGGACTGCTTGTCTAGGACATAGAGACGTTCAGAGTATCCACGACGAAGACAACGTTCTGGAAAGAATATGTCACTTGATATATATGCCTGCATATCGCTATTGTTATTAATGTTGTCATAACCAAAATATGAATGATGATGATGATGTGTATGGTAGTGGTGGTTGTGGCGATGATGACGATGATGATGTGTATGGTAGTAGTGGTTGGGCCATGTGATTTCACATGGTTCCACTGTGATTGTCGTCTTCTAATACAGTTAATAAGTTCTCTATTTGAGTTGACCAGTTATAGAATTATAGCATTACTCTTTTTAGCTGTTCATGATAATTCCAAAACTCTTCTATAAAACCACATCTCTGTGGCCTCCAGATGTTTTCTTGCAATATTGTCAATTGTCGATGTAGGGGGTAACTATACCCAAAAAAATTATTCTAGATTACATGGATGAGGAAATATTTTACATGGATGAGGAAATATTTTACATGGATGAGGAAATATTTTACATGGATGAGGAAATATTTTACATGGATGAGGAAATATTTTACATGGATGAGGAAATATTTTACATGGATGAGGAAATATTTTACATGGATGAGGAAATATTTCACATGGATGAGGAAATATTTCACATGGATGAGGAAATATTTTACATGGATGAGGAAATATTTCACATGGATGAGGAAATATTTTACATGGATGAGGAAATATTAACATTTGTTATTGGTGATGATGCCGCCAGACACATTGTACACACACACACACACATATACATATAATGTATATACATATAATATAATGTATTTGTTTACGTATACTTGTCTGCAGGATGTGGTTATGTCCTGACCTACAAGGCCCTGTCAAAGATGGTGGAGACAGTTCCATATTTTCCTATGTTTTCTGTGGAAGACGCTTTCGTTACCGGTGTGATGAGACGTGTTGCCAATATACACCTGTATTCATTGGGTTCCTGGTTTACTCATTATGGAGACAAGTTTTGGAACAGTTGTGTTATGATTCACGACAAGAAGGTACTCGGGACGAGTGATGCTGGGAAGAGGCACAGGGAATTGTGGGAAATGTTTGTTAAAAATAGTTGTTGAAATGATTGGGTGTGGATAGTTGTTTGATGTGACAGGTGCGATGTATATAAGGACAGGTGCGTTGTATGTAAGGACAGGTATGACATATGAGATGTTTGATATGGCAAGTGAATTGTTTGCATTGGCAGTTGAGTTGATGATATGACAGGTGACATGTTTGATACGACAGGTGAGTTGTGCCGTATGACATGTGAGATATTGGATATGACTGGAGTGTTGTGGGTTGCTTCCTACTTTTCATTGATTGCGACAAGTGAGTATCCCCTCGAAGTGACACACAACGGGGTATTGTTGTGACGTATTTCCGTTAATATGTCAACTATAGGAGAAAATGACCTCCAATGCAAGCATGTGTATGTTTAGTACCATCAGCTCCTCCTTTCCTATAGATCATTTTAGTTTGTTTTTGAAAGGTTTGATAGCCATACCAGTAAAAAATGTCGACATTATTTTACAATCAACCAATTTGACCAGTTCCCCCCCCCCCCCGTCTGAAGATGAAAAGTTTATATAAAAGTTATAGTATTATGAAATAACTTCCAGAATAATTATTTACAGCCAACTCTTACCGCGTTTTAGCAAATCCTTATCTCTAGTGATCCGTGATTTAGCCCACCCACCTCGTGATCCGGACCACAGACATCTAGATATACTGTTACACAAGGTCATGCTATGGCGTCACAAGAACAGTTGGTTGCTAACAGTCGTTGCGGGAGTTTCCCATCCTTGAACCAATTTTTTTATCAGTACAGCTATAAATGTCTGAGACTAGTGTATACCAAATCCTCATTCAAGAATAGTCATTCGTGATGATCTCACGCGGCGTTATCCATGATGTTTATAGAGTAGTGACGCAAAGTTTACGCAAATCGACCACGAATTTATGGTATCAGCCAAGATTAGTGACGCTATGTGGGATTAGTGACTATGTGGAATTAGCACTTTGTACTATTATGGAAAGGCCATTGGTATTTACTGTACGCGAAATCCCGGCACTGTTTGTTGACAGCCGAATGTTTTTGTGACGCCTCAGCATGTCTTTTTGTGTCTAGATATCCGTGATGTGACTAAAATTTCCGTTTAGAAACTTCTAGCACTGTTGTTACTGCACTCGTGTTACTCCCAGGAGGCTTGGAAGTTAGACCATGACGCAAGAGGTGACTTGTGAGTTAGACCATGACGCAAGAAGTGACTTGGGAGTTAGACCATGACGTAACAACTGACTTGGGAGTTAGACCATGACGTAACAACTGACTTGGGAGTTAGACCATGACGCAAGAACTCCCTAGCTTAGTGGTTAAACCGCTGGCGTTGTGATCAAGATGTCGAAGTTTGAATCCTACTCGTCAGGTCTTATTCACAAAGTTGATTTTTCAGATATCCTCGGGGATTTTCGCTTGAAGCTACGGACTTACATGATATTGCAGCCTGGCTGAAATAAAACAGGGATTATTAAAAGTTGGTTAAGGACAGGGACACACCAACGTTCACAACAACAGATGGATCAAACTGATGGGAGCAGACACAACAACAGATGGATCAAACTGATGGGAGCAGACACAACAACAGATGGATCAAACTGATGGGAGCAGACACAACAACAGATGGATCAAACTGATGGGAGCAGACACAACAACAGATGGATCAAACTGATGGGAGCAGACACAACAACAGATGGATCAAACTGATGGGAGCAGACACAACAACAGATGGATCAAACTGATGGGAGCAGACACAACAACAGATGGATCAAACTGATGGGAGCAGACACAACAACAGATGGATCAAACTGATGGGAGCAGACACAACAACAGATGGATCAAACTGATGGGAGCAGACACAACAACAGATGGATCAAACTGATGGGAGCAGACACAACAACAGATGGATCAAACTGATGGGAGCAGACACAACAACAGATGGATCAAACTGATGGGAGCAGACACAACAACAGATGGATCAAACTGATGGGAGCAGACACAACAACGAGATATTACTAGGGCGAATTGTATAGACTGAGTGAACGATTGGACTTTTTGACAAGAAACGTGAACGAATCATGGGTACACATATTTGAAGAGTGAATTATAGTTTGCTTGAGCTGGAAGCAAGCAAAGTAAACAGTCGAACATGTGACACTTTAATCAGACTTACCTTATCTGGGTTAATTTAAGGGTTAACTTACTAGTCTCGTGTATGACTTTACATGTACTGAACGAGAGAAGGATGTTTCAGTTTGTCTTCTCATACAACACAAGTTGTGTAGGAGAAGTAAGGAAATATATGTGTGGTCTATACGAGTTGTTGACTGTGAATTATAGAGTATAGATATTGGCAGATTGCATTTCCAATAATTATTTCTAGAAACATAGAAGGCAAGACTATCTCGTTATTAATCTAAGATGGGCTGTTGTGGACTTTGACTTTTTTTCAGAGCAGAGACAGTATTATATTCACAGATTGTGTTCAAAATAACTAGCACTTGCAAGTCAGAGAGAACTACATTTCGTATTCCAGTACATTACGGACAGATGTGTCCACATTTTTAAAGAAACAAACTATACATAATTTAACGAATTAAACTTTCGCTAAAGGCGCATACAAGGCAGCATCTATCTATCTGCGCGCAGCGCATTGAGAGGTCCCCTTCCTCCCCTCCTGGAAGGCCATTGGGCGGGCGGAGCCGTGACTATCGGCAGCTATATAGAAGACCTAACTGCTAAACATAAACAGGCCATCATTCGGTACGTTTTTGATTATTATCTGGTCATCCATTGCACACTAAAGTATTTATATAATTGGAGTCGCCCGCCAAAAATAACCAAAGCCGACCAGTTAAACTTACGGCAATAATCACAACCGGCCCTCTAGGTCATCAGTCCACAGGTCGTGACTTGAGCCCGGCCGTGGTGGAGCTCTCAGTGAAATGCGCGCAAATCAAACCATCGGTAGCATGCATGTGTGTTTTTATCCCCGCTTCACGGAAGCTGTATGAAATCAAGCCTAATATTAAAAAGTTGGAATGTGTGGACTCGTCTTCTTGTAATGAACCGATATTTAATTCTGTGGGTTACAGTTTAGTTAGACCAATGATTGAAGAAAAGAGACTTAAAATACACCCTACTATTTACAACGGAAGCCAAATCATCTAAATAAGAAGAACACCGTCAGTTACTGAGAAAATTTCTATGACCCTGATGTCCACTCACAATAGCTTTACATGCAGCCTGCCAGACCTGATGGGTGGAAGACACTAACTTAGCAGTAGGTATTATCACGAGTATCACTGTCCAGGAGAGGAGTACATTGTCTTAATTAATCAGATTAAAGTATTTGATGTGTTCATTTTTTTAATGTAATTAACCTAGATTTATAACATGTATGATGTTTTTGTTCAAGACTAGGTAATAGTAAACTGCTGAAGTGTGTATTTGGTTAAGGATTTCGGCTTTATATATTGCTAGATACGTGGTAAGAAAGAGAGAGAGAGAGAGACCTAGGAACGAATTAAAGAGAGATTGTCTATTCTTCTACATTCTAAATAGCTGTGACCAGGCAAACATATTCTTATCCCTCTCAGTTTTGGTGCATTCGTTAAACTGGTGCCTTTATTAAACTTGAGCCTTCATTAGACTGGTGCCTTTATTAGACTGGTGCCTTTATTAGACTGGTGCTTTCATTAGACAGGTGCCTTTATTAGACTGGTGCCTTTATTAGACTGGTGCTTTCATTAGACAGGTGCCTTTATTATTCTGGTGCCTTTATTATTCTGGTGCCTTTTTATTCTGGTGCCTTCATTAGACATGTGCCTTCATTAGACAGGTGCCTTCATTGTGATAGTATCTGGTTACGGAACCCTTCACAAATAGGGGGCTTCACAGTAAGAACCGAGAACCCTTCACAGATAGCGAGATATTGATGGCGTGAAATGCCACACATTGCATCTCTTGGGTAAATGTTGTCACCACGGACATCTCTGACACACATTGCGAAGGTGTGTTTATCTAAGAACGTGTCAAGCGACGATAAAACACAAACGTGTTTTTTTATAGGAACGTGTCAAGCTATGATCAAGTGCAACGTTTGTTTACCTAAGAACATGTCAGATAATAGACAGACGGGAATCATACCAGGTAGAAGCGTTCTGGTTGGGCTGAGGCAACGTGGGTTTATTGTAACCAGAAGGATCAATTTCTGATTGGCCAGAGGTTTTCCTCTGTGGAAATGAAAGCTTTTGATTGGTTGGAAGTTTCTGGAAGTTTGGAGAAACTTAGGAGTGGAGGAGGAAGAACCATTGCATTATCGACTGCCGAGCAGGGCGGTCGCATTTTCACTCCTGAGGAAGAGTCCCCAGAGAGTCAGTACTTGTCTCCCCGGAGAGACAAGTCCTAGTTAGTTTGGCAACAGTCACAGAGTCAGATAGTCGGTATACTCTCTAAGACTTAGCTTAGAACCCGAGTGAAGCAATTCCTGGATGTGTTAGCGTAATTTGTAATCTGAGGTGATTATATTATTGCCCAGTTGCAGATAATTTAGAATTAGTCTGCGGAGTTGAGGACGGACTAAATTGTAGCTTGTGCCTTGTGTTTATTTGCCGCTCTTATGAGTATGATGCTATAAATTGATGTATATCAACTTATGTAAATAAACCTCATATTCTTGTGAAGGAGTGCTTTGGTTAACTGATTGATGTCGAGCAGTATTTCACAGATTTATACCTGGTCACAGCACTAGTATTCCAGTAAGTCCTAAAAGGCATTTTCTTCCGTCGCAAATTATTGTAACGCTGCAGATCTTCTTTCTGTCACACTAGTCTGTCCAGGACAGACAGTCAACCATATGTTTTCAGTAACAAGTTCTTTCTGTCACACTAGTCTGTCCAGGACAGACAATCAACAATATGTTTTCAGTAACAAGTTGTTTCTGTCACACATAACTACAGAGACAATGTTACTGTTACATCATTAGACTAGTGCCTTCATTAGACTTGTTCCTTCATTAGACTTGTTCCTTCATTAGACTTGTTCCTTCATTAGACTTGTGCCTTCATTAGACAGGTGCCTTCATTAGACTGGTGCCTTCATTAGACATGTGCCTTCATTAGACTGGTGCCTTCATTAGACATGTGCCTTCATTAGACATGTGCCTTCATTAGACATGTGCCTTCATTAGACTGGTGCCTTCATTAGACAGGTGCCTTCATTAGACTGGTGCCTTCATTAGACTGGTGCCTTCATTAGACTTGTTCCTTCATTAGACAGGTGCCTTCATTAGACTTGTTCCTTCATTAGACAGGTGCCTTCATTAGACATGTGCCTTCATTAGACATGTGCCTTCATTAGACTGGTGCCTTCATTAGACAGGTGCCTTCATTAGACATGTGCCTTCATTAGACATGTGCCTTCATTAGACTGGTGCCTTCATTAGACAGGTGCCTTCATTAGACTGGTGCCTTCATTAGACATGTGCTTTCATTAGACATGTGCCTTCATTAGACATGTGCCTTCATTAGACAGGTGCCTTCATTAGACTGGTGCCTTCATTAGACATGTGCCTTCATTAGACATGTGCCTTCATTAGACATGTGCCTTCATTAGACATGTGCCTTCATTAGACTGGTGCCTTCATTAGACAGGTGCCTTCATTAGACTGGTGCCTTCATTAGACATGTGCCTTCATTAGACATGTGCCTTCATTAGACATGTGCCTTCATTAGACATGTGCCTTCATTAGACTGGTGCCTTCATTAGACAGGTGCCTTCATTAGACTGGTGCCTTCATTAGACATGTGCCTTCATTAGACATGTGCCTTCATTAGACATGTGCCTTCATTAGACATGTGCCTTCATTAGACATGTGCCTTCATTAGACATGTGCCTTCATTAGACATGTGCCTTCATTAGACAGGTGCCTTCATTAGACTGGTGCCTTCATTAGACATGTGCCTTCATTAGACTGGTGCCTTCATTAGACATGTGCCTTCATTAGACATGTGCCTTCATTAGACATGTGCCTTCATTAGACTGGTGCCTTCATTAGACAGGTGCCTTCATTAGACTGGTGCCTTCATTAGACTGGTGCCTTCATTAGACTTGTTCCTTCATTAGACAGGTGCCTTCATTAGACTTGTTCCTTCATTAGACAGGTGCCTTCATTAGACATGTGCCTTCATTAGACATGTGCCTTCATTAGACTGGTGCCTTCATTAGACAGGTGCCTTCATTAGACATGTGCCTTCATTAGACATGTGCCTTCATTAGACTGGTGCCTTCATTAGACAGGTGCCTTCATTAGACTGGTGCCTTCATTAGACATGTGCTTTCATTAGACATGTGCCTTCATTAGACATGTGCCTTCATTAGACAGGTGCCTTCATTAGACTGGTGCCTTCATTAGACATGTGCCTTCATTAGATATGTGCCTTCATTAGACATGTGCCTTCATTAGACATGTGCCTTCATTAGACATGTGCCTTCATTAGACAGGTGCCTTCATTAGACTGGTGCCTTCATTAGACATGTGCCTTCATTAGACATGTGCCTTCATTAGACATGTGCCTTCATTAGACATGTGCCTTCATTAGACTGGTGCCTTCATTAGACTGGTGCCTTCATTAGACATGTGCCTTCATTAGACATGTGCCTTCATTAGACATGTGCCTTCATTAGACATGTGCCTTCATTAGACTGGTGCCTTCATTAGACAGGTGCCTTCATTAGACATGTGCCTTCATTAGACTGGTGCCTTCATTAGACTGGTACCTTTAATAGACTGCTACAATCTAAATACTGCTACTTTTCTGGTGCTTTGACCACAGGAGTAACTTACCCTTGCACGTTATACCCTTCCATTTCGCCTAGAAACAAATATTCATAATACTTCTACACAGTCTTTCTCATGAGATAGAATATTATGATATATATATATATCTTCCTCATATGATAGCCTATTATGAAATGTATATATATATATATATTTCATAGGATATCCTATTACGATATATATCATTTTACAATATGTGTAATACTCTCGGCAAGCGACCTTTCGCTTTGTTTATAGGATCATTGCACATATGGGTTAACACGAGTACACTGAAGTCAATCCTCTATACCTTTTTAACTCTCTGAAATTTTAAACATATCTATAAATTATTAAAAACAATTTTGTATTGTTATAAAAGTAACGATGGTGACGGATAGGACTTACACTAAGAAGGCCAAGCGAAAGCATTGGAAGAATAGGACATACGCTAAGATTGTCTATAGAATGCATTGGAAGAATAGGACATACGCTAAGATTGTCTATAGAATGCATGGGAAGAATAGGACATACGCTAAGATTGTCTATAGAATACATTGGAAGAATAGGACACACGCTAAGATTGTCTATAGAATACATTGGAAGAATAGGACATACGCTAAGATTGTCTATAGAATGCATGGGAAGAATAGGACATACGCTAAGATTGTCTATAGAATACATTGGAAGAATAGGACACACGCTAAGATTGTCTATAGAATGCATGGGAAGAATAGGACATACGCTAAGATTGTCTATAGAATGCATTGGAAGAATAGGACATACGCTAAGATTGTCTATAGAATACATTGGAAGAATAGGACATACGCTAAGATTGTCTATAGAATACATTGGAAGAATAGGACACACGCTAAGATTGTCTATAGAATGCATTGGAAGAATAGGACATACGCTAAGATTGTCTATAGAATGCATTGGAAGAATAGGACATACGCTAAGATTGTCTATAGAATGCATTGGAAGAATAGGACATACGCTAAGATTGTCTATAGAATGCATTGGAAGAATAGGACATACGCTAAGATTGTCTATAGAATGCATTGGAAGAATAGGACATACGCTAAGATTGTCTATAGAATGCATTGGAAGAATAGGACATACGCTAAGAAAGCCAAGAGAAAGCGTTGAAAGAAACCATCATAGAAAGAAGATGACGACGACATACCTGGAAGTAAGAATTAGATACAGATACAGAAAATATGGGCGAGATGTGGAATTTGCTGGAAGAATCAGGTAAAGATAAGACAAAGTAGAAGTTGTTTGGTGGGGAGCTATCAGGGAGCGAAAGATGAATGAATGGTTATAAATACGTGTGTGTTCTTGTTTTTTTGCAAAGAGAAAGTCAAAGGAATATGGTTACAGAGGAAATTAAGTTTTCCAGTTATAACCGATGTGAATATGTAGCTGAAAGATGTACTGTAAGATTTGCGCTGAGATAAAATATACTGAGAGAGGAATTACTGCACACATAAGCAAAATATCACCATGTGTTGATAAGATGGGGAAAAAATTTTGGTCATCATTATCACTCTCTCCACAGCGTTCAACAAATAACAACCGAGGAGCGCTCACCACAGGATACGACTGGCAATATGGACAATTTTTGGCATAATCGCACGCACGGTTTTTCAAACTCCCCCAGGCATTAGTGTCACTCTTAAATTAAAAAAGCAATACCACCGGAAATAAACAGTTTAATACAACTAGCAACATAACATTCTTTTGCAATAATTGCGCGCACGGTTCTCAATTCGCCCAGACCATAGGTCACACTTAGATAAAAGACATCTTGGCCACAATTAAACATCAACTCCACCTAGCAATATAGATAATACATAGCAATAGCACGCACGGCTTTCCAAACACCCAGACCATTAGGTCACATTTAGATAAAAGCTAATACGGCCTGATATAACCAAAATAGACTTCTGTCTTAGGTTGAAAGGGTCGTGCCTCAGCTAAGAGGCTTAATCCCCCATTTAACAAACAAACAAATTACTGCACACGTCGAACACCTCGGAGAATAAAGATGAAGAAAGTTCTCGGTGATATTGATATTTTACATGGAATTATCAATAAATCAATCAACCGGCAAGAGCAGCAAAATAATACACAATAGATGTAGTAAAACATACTAAGCCCTATGGCAAAGACATCAATCTTCAGAAATAAAAATATAGATTTAAGCATCAAAATAACACTTTTCAAAACGATTATTATGCCACCGCTGTGCTACCAAAGCCAAACATGGACAACGACAGCACAGGACAAACGATTGATTGACATCTGAAATGGCATGCTTACGCAGAATCCTAGCAATATCATTAAGAGACAGAGTGAGAAATGAGGACATTAGACAGAGAACCGGCACCACCTCAATCTTGGAATATATTAAGAGCCAACAGATCAAATGGTTTGCATACATCAGCATACCACAGCAAGCTATGCTGCACAAATACAGTGAAAGCAGACCTAGAGGCCGACAACGAAAACGATGGACCACCGAAATAAAAGAGGCGACAAATTCCACAATATGCTCAGCACACACTAGGACCATCTCCAGAAAACTCTTCTACCCCTGACGCTTAAAGGTAACAAAGGGTTTAACGAATAGATCGATGGAAATATCTGAAAGGGAAAATTAAGATCTAAGGACAGAGTGGATTAGAGTATTATTTACTGGCATGCGTTCGTATGAGGACCTGTAGATTTATTTATTGATAGATATATTCGTCCGTCGTAATTGACGATGACCATTCAGCTCGACTGGGATTATGATTATGGTGTATCTGATATGTCCGGCAGTCACTAATGAGTAATATGTGTGTGTCATGTGACGTATGTGTGTGTCATGTGACGTATTCTTACCTGAACGTAGTCTTCCTTATGAATCCCCTGAAGTCCTCGCGGTCTTTGACAAGTTGTCCCGCTTCCTCTAGGGACATGTGCATGTAATCCTAAATATCTCTTGTCCAACGACGTATTGGTCGGCCTCTGCCACTACTGCCTTCTATCACCTCCTCCAACAACACTCTTTCAATGACATTGTGTCTCTTCACATGGCCGAAAAAACCAAACTTCCATCCTAATATGGTGCTTAAAATCCAGCTTTCTTGGACGTTGATTTTTCTAGTACGACTTGTTTGGTCTTCCTTGCTGTCCATGTTATTCTCAGAACTCTTCTATAGCACTTCATTTTGAAAGCCTCTATTCTCTTGGCTGCAGTTTTATTCACTGTCCATGGTACGCAGCCGTATGTCACCAATGAGAACACACATATACGCAACAAACATGCCTTAGTTTCCATGTTTACCCCGTGTCACAGTTTGTTCAGTTGTTTTAATGTGGACATCGCTATTACTGTTCTTCTTCTGATCTCGACTTCGTAGTCGCCTTCTCTATTTATGTTAGCTCTAGATATTCCATATTTGTTACTTTTTCTAAAATATTGTTATCATTACTTGATTCTAAGTATTCTTTTGTACTTTTTCGGTTTTTTATTATTGTTCTCTTTTTCCTATTTAGAATCAGGTCTTGTACGCTAAAGCCTTTTGTTGATTTTGTTATGTTCATATGAATCATATCAGTGCCTGGAATTGTTATCGCACTCTGAATATATGTGGGAGAAGTCTGTGGAACATTTAGCAGCTCTTGGCTTTCTTCTAACGCGCTTTGATGCGCAGCATGACGTCTGATGTTCTCTGCAGCTGCTGCACCACTCGTGATTCTGCAACGCCATTCAGATCTCTCTTGCGCAAGACTCCCATGAATTTATACGTATATTGATGTGAATCGGAGATGTTGTATGAGTGTCTTTAAAACGCTTCTTATTTCTACCGGCCTTGTTGAGTCGGTATTGAGTTATTGTATCCACCGGCCTTGTGTGAGTCGGCATTGAGTTCTCTATAACAACGTTTTGGGTAGACGATGATGTTTCGAGCAAGAACTCGTCCTTGATTGACCTCATTTGTTGTAAGAAAGACTGGAGAGAATACTCCATCACTGATAACAACGGTCATCGTGGAACTGTCGCATGATGTTGATACATTATGGGAAGGGGGCAGCCACCTGGGGCGAACACTTTCCACAGCGCATCTCCATTCATTGTGTCAAATGCCTTTGTGAGGTCTACAAATGTTGAGAAACGTTTCCTTTGGTGTTCTTGAACTTTTTCTTGGAGTTGACGGGCAGCAAAGAGCATGTCCCTTGCCCCGCGACCAGCACGAAATCCGCAGTTACATTCAGGCAGAAGATCATGGACATGTCTGCGGAAGTCAGTGTAGTATTACATGGGCTAATTTTTTTCAAGCTTTGGATGGTATAGAAATCCCTCTGTGTTTTTCACGGGACTGCTTATTTTCTTTGCCTTTATATAAGTGAACAATTGAGGCATATTTCAGGTTTTGAGGCAAGGTTCTTGAGCTCTATCAAGTGACAAAGATATTGGTAAGCTTCTCGACAATCGCCTCTTCTCTAATCTTGTAGATGTATGCTGGGTTGGCATTATACCGGGAGCTCTCCCTTGTGGCAATCTTTACTTCTTGATGTGTGCGTTTTATGTCTGTCCTTCTGTTACGTTGTGTGTTGTTGCATGTCAATTATTGTTTTTCCACGAAAAACTAATGGCTTATTTAAAATTTCTTCAAAATGTTGTGGCCACCGATTTCAATAGCTTGTTGTTGTTGTTTTTTTTTTTTTTTGTATTTCATGGATTGGTTTTTTTTTATTATGGATTTTATATTACCATTTCACCATCAGAAATTTTGTGACCATCGGTTCGTACCATCGGCTTCAATGATTTTTTTTCTGTAAACAAATCTGACCTATCTGAGTTAAGCAAGAGTGGTGGTCATGAACTAGAACCGTGAATTGTTCTCACACCTTCCTAGAATCGATTGTAGTCCCTACTGTCCGTCCTCGAAATTCTGAATTTCTGTTGCTTTTTGTTGCAATCAGACATACAGAAAGGTAGGCAGCCAGACATATAGAAAGATAGTTATTGACTGATTGATTGATTTATCGATTGATTGATTGATTGGTGGGTGGATGGATGGAAGGAAGGATGATTATATAATGAAGTATGAGTTTTGATAACTATATTATTAAAATGTATACCAACAACAAATGTATCCAACTACCAAAAATTAAATCAATAATCTATGCATATAATATTTATAACATTGATGTTCAACTGTTCTTAATGTATAAATCATTGATGTTCAACTGTTCTTAATGTATAAATCATTGGTGTTCAATTGTTCTTAATGTATAAATCATTGATGTTCAACTGTTCTTAATGTATAAATCATTGGTGTTCAATTGTTCTTAATGTATAGAATTTTAGTGTTCTACTGTTATTAATATTTGTAACATTGGTGTTTTACTGTTATTAATATTTATAACATTGGTTCTAAATTGTCGTCGTGAGCAATTTGTTCTTTTATATGAGAAATTTTCATATTTTTGGTGGTAAATAGTTCATGGAGGGGTTTAAGCCTCTTGTCGGCTAAATTCTTCCTGATACTAAAAGTTTCTGTGGTGCGATGAATGCGTGGGGTGGGATGAATGCGTAACAATGTTACACTTGTTGTCATGTTCTACTGCGTACAAACAGAAGAAATATTCTACTGCGTACAAACAGAAGAAATGTTCTACTGCGTCCAAACAGAAGAAATGTTCTACTGCGTACAAACTGAAGAAATGTTCTACTGCGTACAAACAGAAGAAATGTTCTACTGCGTACAAACAGAAGAAATGTTCTACTGCGTACAAACAGAAGAAATGTTCTACTGCGTACAAACAGAAGAAATGTTCTACTGCGTACAAACAGAAGAAATTTTCTACTGCGTACAAACAGAAGAAATTTTCTACTGCGTACAAACAGAAGAAATTTTCTACTGCGTACAAACAGAATAAATGTTCTACTGCATACAAACAGAAGAAGAGTCTACAGTGATATGTTCTACTAGCTAAATGGACTCTAAGAAAGCTCACAAGTACTTTACACATACTCTCTCTCTCAAAGCTGTGCACAATACACGAACTGTGTGTGTGTGTGAAGTATGGAAAGTGTATTATTGTCGATAAAACCACTTTTGAAGTGGCTCTAAGCGGAGACTTAATCAAACAAGATAAACGTAGAGATGTTAACGTTACTAATGTGTGCCAAAAACTCGCCCCATATATTTAACGATCTGATTTCCTGGACTGAAATCATAGACTGATATGGTACACTGTGCTGTTAAGCTGCACATATCTCCGTGACCTTTGCCAATATAAGACCTATCAACATAATTCAAACACTCCTTGTGTGTCGTGTTTTTTCTACATAATACCAACAAATGAAACATCTATGGTAAGGAGTAAACATAACAGCATAATGGCAACTATAAAAAAGATATATTTTTCCAGCGGCAACATATGGTTGTGGGATGTGGACAATGGCATCCCAATGGAAAAGAAAATATAGGCATTAGAAATGATATGTTATAGAAAGGTCTTCAGAAAATCATGCACAGAACGACGAACCAGCGCCGGTCCACGAAGACATGAACAGAACGACGAACCAGCGCCGGTCCACGAAGACATGAACAGAACGACGAACCAGTGCCGGTCCTCGAAGACAGGAAGAGAACGACGAACCAGCGCCGGTCCACAAAGACATGAAGAGAACGACGAACCAGCGCCGGTCCACAAAGACATGAAGAGAACGACGAACCAGCGCCGGTCCACAAAGACATGACCAGAACGACGAACCAGCGCCGGTCCACAAAGACATGAAGAGAACGACGAACCAGCGCCGGTCCACGGAGACATGAACAGAACGACGAACCAGCGCCGGTCCACGGAGACATGAACAGAACGACGAGCCAGCGTAGGTCCACGAAGACATGAACAGAAGGACGAACCAGTGCCGGTCCTCGAAGACAGGAACAGAACGACGAGCCAGCGTAGGTCCACGGAGACATGAACAGAACGACGAGCCAGCGTAGGTCCACGGAGACATGAACAGAACGACGAGCCAGCGTAGGTCCACGGAGACATGAACAGAACGACGAGCCAGCGTAGGTCCACGGAGACATGAACAGAACGACGAGCCAGCGTAGGTCCACGGAGACATGAACAGAACGACGAGCCATCGTAGGTCCACGGAGACATGAACAGAACGACGAGCCAGCGTAGGTCCACGGAGACATGAACAGAACGACGAGCCATCGTAGGTCCACGGAGACATGAACAGAACGACGAGCCATCGTAGGTCCACGGAGACATGAACAGAACGACGAGCCAGCGTAGGTCCACGGAGACATGAACAGAACGACGAGCCATCGTAGGTCCACGGAGACATGAACAGAAGGACGAACTAGCGCCGGTCCACGAAGACATGAACAGAACGACGAGCCAGCGTAGGTCCACGGAGACATGAACAGAACGACGAGCCAGCGTAGGTCCACGAAGACATGAACAGAACGACGAGCCATCGTAGGTCCACGGAGACATGAACAGAAGGACGAACTAGCGCAGGTCCACGAACACTTGACCAGAACGACGAACCAGCGCAAGTCCAACCAGACATGAACATAGAAGAAGACTGGGGGCTCCTCAAAGCTATCAAAACACTCAAGCTATAATATTTCGGATATAAAAAGACACAATGGTTTAGAAAGATTAATCATGGAGGGAAAAGTTAGATAATACAAGTGTTCGCTTGTTGTCTAGTACTAAATATCATATTTTGTCTTACTGTCTAGACCTAAATATCATGTTTTGTCTTACTGCCTAGCACTAAATAGCATGTTTTGTCTTACTGTCTAGTACTAAATATCATGTTTTGTCTTACTGCCTAGCACTAAATATCATGTTTTGTCTTACTGCCTAGCACTAAATAGCATGTTTTGTCTCACTGCCTAGCACTAAATATTATGTGTTGGCTTGTTGTCTAGTACTAAATATCATGTTTTGTCTTAATGCCTAGTACTAAATAGCATGTTTTGTCTTACTGTCTAGTACTAAATATTATGTGTTGACTTGTTGTCTAGTACTAAATATCATATTTTGTCTTACTGCCTAGTACTAAATATCATATTTTGAACACCCTTGACGGAAATTAGCAGATGCTGAAAATGTGATGGCTGGCGCAAAAGATAAACATCAAGGAGATAGTACATATCTAGTTGCTAGTATGTTTTTTTTTTAAAGGAGCCGCGTAGCGCAGGGGTTAGCACACTGGCTTCGCATATGAGTAATGTGATAAGGAAAAAGGAGACATGTGTAATAAATCTAATAGATAAGGGAGGGAGGGGAGGGGTTTGGATGTTTAACCACCCCACGCATTCATCGCACCCCCAGAAACATTTAGTATTAGGAAGAATTTAGCCGACAAGAGGCTTAAACCCCTCCATGAACTATTTACCACCAAAAATATGACATTTCTCATAAAAAAGAACAAATTGCTCACGACAACAAGAAAATTGCACAAGACAACAAGCATATTGCAGATGACAACAAGCAAATTGCAGATGACAGCAAGCAAATTGCACAAGACAACAAGCAAATTGCACACGGCAACAAGCAAATTGCATAAGACAACAAGCAATTTGCATAAACAACAAGCAAATTATCTTTGTATTTTCCTCTATGTTTAGGTAAAATCCCATCCTTACTGAAAACATGTATACAACCAAGGCTGCACCGTCGGCAGTATAGAAGACCTTCCAACATACTTAATTAGAACCCCATTCGTTATGTTGTTGTTGATTATTGTTGGACTTTCAGTTGATGACTATTTATATACTTGAAATCGCCTTGGCTACTTTTGACATGCGATTCTAAGTATGTAATACCAGAAAACCAAATAATAATCAAAGAGAGTCACGAATTGGGTCCTAATTAAGTCTGTTGGAAGGTCTTTAAGCGAAGACGGTCATGATACGATTATGTGCGCAATTTCCGCAGGCCGGCATTTCTTTTCACCTATTGTGATTATTTAATGGACGGCAAAAATGAGAAACTGAGATAAATTGCGACAATGATTTTTCACAAGTGATAAGTTGTCTAACTGTCCCCCAACTTTCCGAAGTTGCTTCCTACGATATTCCCGGAAAGAGGAGACTTATCATATTCTCTGCACCATCGACTATAATTCCAGGCCCCAGTTGAAACACGGGCAGTCTCCAGATACAAGTATATTCTTGGGCTACTGGAGTTGTCACTCACTATACGATAACAGTTGATTGTAAATAAGCATTACTGGGAGTTTGAAATATTATGACTTTTTTATCAGTTTGTAGATATACTGCTCGCCTCTTATCAATTTGTAGATATACTGCTCGCCTCTTATCAATTTGTAGATATACTGCTCGCCTCTTATCAATTTGTAGATATACTGTTGGCCTCTTATCAATTTGTAGATATACTGATAAAACATGGCAAAGTAGTTATAACATTTCGGTGTCGATTTTCAACAATACGAGAGCTGTTCACATAGTTCTGGAGACAATTTTTACCAGTACGAGAGCTGTTCACATAGTTCTGGAGACAATTTTTACCAGTACGAGAGCTGTTCATATAGTTCTGAAGACAATTTTTACTAGTACGAGAGCTGATCACATAGTTCTGGAGACAATTTTTACCAGTACGAGAGCTGTTCACATAGTTCTGGAGACAATTTTTACCAGTACGAGAGCTGTTCACATAGTTCTGGAGACAATTTTTACCAGTACGAGAGCTGTTCACATAGTTCTGGAGACAATTTTTACCAGTACGAGAGCTGTTCACATAGTCCCGGAGACAATTTTTACCAGTATGAGAGCTGTTCACACAGTCCCGGAGACAATTTTTACCAGTACGAGAGCTGTTCACATAATGCTGGAAACAATTTTACCAGTACGAGAATTATTCACATAGTTCTGGAGACAATTTTTACCAGTACGAGAACTGCTCACATAGTTCTGGAGACAATTTTTACCAGTACGAAAACTGTTCATGCATTTCCAGGTTAATTTACATCAGTATGCGAGTTTTTCACAAAGTTCCGGGTACATTTAA
This sequence comes from Meghimatium bilineatum, assembly GCA_034231615.1. Classification (NCBI taxonomy): domain Eukaryota; kingdom Metazoa; phylum Mollusca; class Gastropoda; order Stylommatophora; family Philomycidae; genus Meghimatium; species Meghimatium bilineatum. The sequence goes on from CM067321.1 coordinate 10,108,631, forward strand.
TTGGAGTGAGAAAAGTAAACTTATGGATTAGTTGGTCCTATCTCTTTCAAAGAGTTTATCTCATTATTGTATGCACTTATTTCAGTAGTAGTTATCAAATGTAAAGACTATGAACATAATCAAAACAAGCCTTCATTCTTTTGTTTTCGATAATTTCAGTGCATTCATTGCTCAGCGTTAGCAGCTGACACCAAGTATAAACATAATTACCAACGAAATACATGGAAATAATAAATGTCGTCATGTATGAAGGCTTGTTTTGATTATGTTCTTATGCATTTGCTGTCGAGAACTACGTTCATCATCATCAAGTGCGGTCTCCGCAACGAAGGTTGGCTGCAGCGTATCTCCAACATCCCCTGTCTCTTGTCTTGGTTGTGCACTCTGCTAGATCGTAACCTATCCATTGTGTAATGTTACTCTCCCACTTGTATCTCTGCCTACATCTTGCTCGCTTCCCTTTGACTTTACCCTCAAGTAAAGTCTTCAATAAGGTGTCATGACTTTTAATGTGTCCAAAATATTTTATTTGCCTGATCTTTATTTCTCTTAGTAGTTCTTTCTTCATATTAAGTGTCTTTAGCACCTCTTTATTTGTTTTCTTCTCTTTCCATGATGTTCTCCCTATTCTTCTATATACCCACATCTCAAAGGCATCAATTTTGTCTTCTAATTGTTTATTTAGTGTCCATGAGCCATACATTAATATGGAATAGATGTAGCATTTTATAATTCTCATTTTTAACTTGTTTGTAATTTGTTTAGATGTTAATAATTTCCTCATGTCATTGAAGGTGACATTGAAGGTGACATTGAAGGTGACATTGAAGGTGACATTGATGGAGAACTTCGTTACGGCACTTCTATAGTTAGGATATTTGTGTAATGTAAAGGAACACACTGATATCTTTGTTTACAACTGTTATCGTGACTTAGCACATCCCGTAACACATCCTTGCATCTAGAAACTCGTGGGTTAACTCGGCACATAGTATGCTTGACTATTATATAAGCAAGACTGTCGGAAGTAAAGACCCTGTACAGAAAGTAAGCAAGCCTTCAATCGTTACGTTTTTTATTATTGTCGTGGTTTTCGTTTGTCACTATTTATGTAAATAAACCAAAACAATGTCAGTATTGGAACACATCAAAAGACAACAGATCAAGTGGTTTTCACATACTTCCAGACTACCGACAGATAGCATGCCACAAATGGCCATGACACATAGACATAACGGTTATAAAGCCAGAGGCAGACCATGCAAAACATGAATCACAGAAATCAAAGAAGCCACAGGCACAAGCTTACAAACAACGCACAAGAAGGCCATCTCCAGAGAACTCTTCCACCCCCTGAGGCCGCAAGGCAGACAAGAGCCACAGCGTATAGATAGATAAATAGATAGACTATTTATATACTTGGAGTCGCAAGAACAAGAAAAAAACCCACAGTCGACCAACGAAATGTAGAAATAATTTTTTTTAAAACCATCCTTTCAGATTATGTTTACTCTCTGCCTTTACTAGCCTATAACTAGAACCTGGTCATGTGTAACAGCGCGATCTGAGTTTCGTGTTTGATAGTTCTATATTTGAAGAAACTTTGTACATGATAAACAAGACATAAAAGTAACCCATAGCATTTATTAATGTCAGGTGTGGGATAAGCCCCCCCCCCCCCCCTGGTGGAACGAAGAGGTGCAAAGGGCATTGAGCGAGAAACGGAAAGCAGTAGCACTATGGCAAAGGTCAAGGAAACGTGTGTCTCAGCCCATGGAGGTCGCACAATGGAAACGGAAGAAAGATATCTTAGTCCAAACATTCAAAGATATTGCAAAGTCAGCAAAGGCTTCAAAATGGGACGAATTTTGCCAGGAGATCACACGCGAAAAGTCACTAAAATTGCTCTGGCGTTTACACTAATCCATGAATGGTCTGACAAGACGCGTGACTATTGCCGATTTCCAAAGCGACGATACCGTCTGGCAGAAGACGGGCGATACAAAAGGTGCGGAGTTGCTGGCACACTACACCGCACAAATTAGTCAGAGAAATGTGGAGACATATCAAGAAATCAGGAAAACGTATACAGGCACGTGTAAGAACTTGAGCATGGAAAACCATATGCTAATCACAGTTTAAGAAATCAGGAAGGCGCTGAAAAGTACAAAAAACACAGCACCAGGGCCAGATGGCATTAGATACGATGTCATTAGTCGGAGAACGGATGAGGAGTTGGGAGAGTTGGCGGACATGTTTAATAATAGCCTTCTAAAGGGCACAGTGAAAGAATACTGGTTGCACAGCTATTTAGTTCCACTACCCAAACCTGGGAAGGACCACACCAGGATACAAGGCTACAGAATAATAACAATGCAGAATACGATAGACAAGCTTTTGGAAAAAAATTGTGGCCTGGAAGGTATCGTGTTATCTTGAAAGAAATAAGGGTTTACCAACATTTTTAGGAGGGTATCGCCCAGGAAAGAAGACATGGCAGAATGCAGCCATATTTGCGCAGGATGTTTTTGAGAGGTTCCATTCGCGCATGGAGACATGTGCGGTCGCAATAGACCTTGAGGATGCGTACAATAGGGTGTCCTTGGATATCTTGATGCACCAGTTGTTAAATCGCAGTACATTCTTTTTGTCGTGCGGTGGGTAGGCGCCGCCCTGATGCACAGGATAGTAATTCTTAAGTGTGGTAACTGGATATCTGCACCAACGGTTATTAGCCCTGGTCTGCCACAGGAATCACCTATACCTCCTGTACTTTTCAATGTATACACAGTACATATCGCTGGCAATAAAATTACAGGTGTTGGCAGAACGATGTCATATGCCGATGATATCCTGGTGTATAGACAGGGCAGAAATAGAGAAGAGTGCATCGTGGAACTACAGAAGGAGCTGGACAGACTGACAAATTGGTGTTGAGATACGGGAGCAGTGGTTAATCCCTCTAAGACATTCGTGACGTGGTTTTCCTTGAACAATCACATGGTAAAGACGCCCATGCCACAAGTTTCGTTGTCCGGGAAAAGTTTAGAATGAACTAGCACAATGAGATATCTGGGTGTGTTTTTTGACAGAAGCATGAGTTTCAGGGAACATGTTGACCACGTTATCATAAGGGCAGGCAAAGGCTTAGCATCAATGAAGGTTATGGCTGCTGCTCAGCGTGAGCAGAAGTTGTTATTTCTTTTGTACCAGGGTTTGGTTGTGGCTGTGGTGGAATATGCACTGGCAATTCTGACTCTTAGTGAAACTCAGATCAAAAGACTGGATAGAATCCAGAATGCAGCAATGCGTATCATACTAGGATACACAAGAGACACATCGACAAGAGCTATGCGATACCTACTTGACTGTTCAACAGTTGAGCATAGATTACAGTATTGCCGTGCACGGGCGTACCTTCAAATATATGCAGATAAGGAACACCCGTTGCATTCCGAAATAGAGAAAGTTAAAGGCAGCAGATTCAAGAGAAGCAGGTCGTGGATGGGACGTGCTGAGGATGTCATACAAAGCGTGTGCAGATTACAGGATATGGCAGCAGGTGCGAAATGGATAAGTCTACCCACAGATTTCGAAACTTGTTTGAGGGTAGTAATATCACTTAGCATGGAATGCAGAGAATGGTGTCCCACAGCTGTGGAGAAAGAAGTGCAGGCTTCGGTCAGTGAAAATACTAAAGAGGGGGATGTGATTATATACACTGATGGGTCTGTGATTAGACATGTTCGCAGTGCTTGCTTGGGCCTTCACAGCTCAGTGCGCAGGTAAAACGATCAAGGAGGAGAGCCGTGCCTTTGCGGTCACTACGAGCAGTATGACCATGGAGACTATGGCGGTGACCATGGCATTTGAGTGGGTATGTACACAAAAGATAACGCAGGTCTGCATCTTGAGTGACTCTATTAGTATGATTAAGAAGGTACAAATGAGTCTCGTTCGCGAACAGTGGATTGAGGCCTTCAGAAAGGCGAGCCTTAAAGTGGTTACATATATTTTCGTGCCGGGACATGTGGGCGTTTGAGACAATGAAAGAGCCGATCAACTGACATCTATGCGATTGTGGTACAGGGCGATGGGGCAATGGATCGCGCTGACGTTTTGAATTCCTCAAGAGATATAACACGCGAGAGTGAGACTAATGTGGATTATGATTCCTTTTCAATGGCTAGGATTAAAGATCAGAAATTGAAATGCGGTGTGCTAGAGGTGAACATTTTGGAGGGCGCAGAAGAATGATGGTCAACCAGCATAGGACCGGTACTGTTAGCAGAAGTGTAATGACGGATACACTCAAGGAGAGATCGGAGTAACTATGGACGTGTCCAGTTTGCAGTGATGATGATCCAACGACTAACTAACTAATGTCGTAGGGGTGTGAGATGTTACCCATCTCACATGTCAATGGCTCTGCAAATTCTGAATTCGTACAAGGGGAAGAAATTGAAATAATATTTGCAAAAATAATTATAACTAACTCTCAGCAGGGGAAGTAACTAAAATAATATTTGTGAGAATATGTAACTTAATTCGCAAAAGGATAAGAAACTGAAGTAATATTTTCGAGAATAAGTAATTGAATTTGTACAAGGGTAAACATTGAAATAATATGAGTGAGAATATGTAACTGAATTCGTAGAAGAGGAAAAACGTGAAATAATATGTCTGATAATTAGCAACTGAATTCGTACAAGTGGGAATAAATAAAATAATATGTGCGAGAATAAGTAAATGAATCCGTACAAGTGGACGAAAATGTAGAGAATAGGTGACAATCAATAAAAGGTAATACTACTGTAAAACTGTATGAAAATAGTACTTACGTAGAACATATGTAAAGTAGTCTTACTGGACGACAGCTAACTTTCACAGACTATCATTTTCGGGTGCTGACGTGAAAAATATACATTTTTTTTCACATTTCACTGGGACAAATAATTTGTGCCGTTCCTACTCGGCGTTATTTTTTTAATGTAAATGTTCATGTTATCTTGATGAAGGTCTTTTGGTCGAAACGTCAATCGTGTGCGGCTATTTGTCTGATTATGTCCTGTACACTGCGATATGTGTTGTTTTTTTCACCGAAAATGATAGTCTGTGAAAGTTAGCCTAGTTCAGTAAGACTACTTTACCTGTGTTTTACGTAAGTACTTGATAAGAGAAGGGGAACATTTTACCCAACCAACCACGGAATCATTGTCGATGTTTGGATCAAATGTGGGTTATGATGGTGGTGATGACGATGGTGACGATGATGCTTTTGATGATGATGATGACGATAACAATGATGATAGCTGTGATGGTGGTGGTGGTGATGTTGATGATAACAGAACCTTGAACGAGTACAAGTTTGTCACTCTTGTTCCCTCTGGAAGCTGGTGTTTTAGTTTAAGCAGTCTGTGTTTTTCTGGCATTTTTTGTGTAAACGTACTTCACTCGTGGAGACGATTTTCATAGCTTCTTCCATTGCAAGATTGAATATTTGACACATTGTAAATTTAGGGTATCATTTCAAGAGCTGGTCAGTCTCCTACTTTAGAGATAACTCTGTCGCAATTTTCCTAAAATCTCTAAGCGCATTGTTGATTTTGTAAAGCGTATATTCTCAAACTTCGGTTAGAACTTTCTTGCATCAGAACAAAGACGCCACTAGCTTTCCAGCAAGATAGACCCATCTATCTGTGTGAGGTATTCTTTGCAGAACGTTGTCCTCACTGTAAGCCCCTCAGTTCTCTGAAAATTCTGCCCATCCACTTCCAGTGTCTAATTCAGAAGGTCTTCAATATACAGTGTTGATCGTAGTCTTTGTAACTGACCATGGTCAATGTAACCCAAATGGCCAAAGACAGACTCCAACTCCCCCCCCCCCCCCACGACGCTTAAACGGCACAAGTGGAAATTACAATATAGATAGATCATAATCTGGGTATGTCTCTTGTTTTATATCCTTTAACTTTTACTCTTTATACGGGGAATACAGTCCAATGAACGAAAATTGTGTCTCAATTTTATTTCACATATGGTCCGACAAGTCCGACTTCGGAAGTATGCTGCAGATAAATGCTAATTCCCTTCTATGAATCCAGGCATAGCTCTTTATCACATGATGTTCGGTAATTTAACACTCAACCTCCGTAGTGATGGTTTATGATATGCATGATGTGTGTCAGTGTTGCTATTCTTTGCTCTCCTTGTCGGCCCTGTTCATACGCGAGCGATGAAATAAATACAACATCTATCAAAATAATGACTGCCATCATTGGTTACTTTATATTGTCCTGGGTTGGCAACTCCGGTACTAATCACAAAACATACGACTTATAGAGGAAACATTCAAACACAACACAATATAGTATTCATAATCACGGAAAAACAACCAGAATACACTAACATTGTGACAAAAATGTCTTTATCAAGTAGCATACACAAAGTATAAATCAAGCTGATCAAAACACCAGGCATAAAATATAACAGTTGGAAATTGATATGAAGTAGTGCAATAAAATAGTGTGAAACAAAAAGGAAATGAAGAATTGTGATGAAATGAAAACTGAACAAATGAACTCAACACGAGAAGAGTCTTAGAAAAATATTTGTAAGTGTAGGGATGGAGAGTATTAAAAGACCAATGGGTTGCAAGATTATGTATACATAAAATGATTTTTAAGGGGATATTGGCGCTTATTCGGTAGCTTCAAGGGAGATCTTGATAACAAAGCGCACGGCTTCATCAATGTGCCAGGGACATGCCTGATTATAAGGTTACGATCGTGTAAATGTAGGTAGAAACGACCACCTAGACTCTTGTTAGATGCATGCGTCTATGTATAAATGATCATCAAGCCTTTTGTTAAATGCACGCGTGTAGTTAAAAAATATCACCAAGCCTCTTGTCAGGATTTTTCTCTATTTGATGTGAAATTTAATGACATTTTTGTGAATCATTGTTAAGGGAGGGGTTTTATCCAACTTTTGGCAAAATTCGTCATATTGATAGCCATGTTATGTATTGCTAAGGAAAAGTGGTGATTGAACAACTCAGTCCCCTCCACCTCCCCCCCCCCCCAACCTTATCTACGGGCACGCTTCGAACATATATTGGTGATAGAACCTGGTGTATTAGATGTTGGGATTTCACACGAACATTTAAAAATATTAGCTCGGGTTCTGGTATGTTAGATGTCCGTGGATTGCTACGAAAACATTCGTCCCTTCAATTTGGAAAAGAAGTTCAATGTGCGAACCGCGTCACAATTTGGTGTTTGGCAATTAAAGCCTCCATTTTGTGAGAAATACCTATTTTTAATTTTGGACAGGAAATCCACTTTATTAAATCACGCCGTTTGACCATTAAAAAAACTATGGAAGTTGAAGTTCAGGTAAATCTGCCACAATCACCTCGGTATATACTGCAAACAACAGTACTCTACAAAGGATCACCTAGCATCTTGTTAGATGCACACATGCAGGTATAAACGATCACCAAGCCTCTTGCTACATGCACGCATGTAAGTATAAACGATCATCAGTCTTCTTGCTAGATGCACGCATGTAGGTATAAACGATCATCAGTCTTCTTGCTACATGCACAAATGTAGGTATAAACGATCATCAGTCTTCTTGCTAGATGCACGCATGTAGGTATAAACGATCATCAGTCTTCTTGCTACATGCACGCATGTAAGTATAAACGATCATCAGTCTTCTTGCTAGATGCACAAATGTAGGTATAAACGATCATCAGTCTTCTTGCTACATGCACAAATGTAGGTATAAACGATCATCAGTCTTCTTGCTACATGCACGCATGTAAGTATAAACGATCATCAGTCTTCTTGCTACATGCACGCATGTAAGTATAAACGATCATCAGTCTTCTTGCTAGATGCACGCATGTAGGTATAAACGATCGCCAAGCCTCTTGCTAGATGCACGCATGTAGGTATAAACGATCATCAATCCTCTTGCAATATGCATGCACGTATATATAAATGTTTTGTTGTTTTTCTACTTGTTCATCACGTTTATGGTTTTCAAGTCATGCTCATTTTCTCTTGCGAAGGAGGAACAACATCGTCATCATCACGCTACAAAACATTGGGTATTGTTGCATTGTTTCCCATCATGCATCATTCTTGTTTCTGTTAAAATACCGGATTGTCTTCATTATTTTTAGTTTTACTATGTAAAACTCGGTCATCTGATAAGTCTATATCAGAGTTCTGACCTGCCAGAATGTAAAACAGAAGCAGCAGGTAACAGATGGCAGTAAACACTACAAGGGAAACGGCGCACTGACGTAATCTCAGCATACGAGTGAACTTTGCCATCTGAGGAAAAAAAGTGGTAAAAGGTTAACTAAAACAACATGATACTAGTCAATTGGTGATGAAAGTCACCAAACATTTACTAAACAGTAAATAAACAATACTCAATAGATTAAGATTGCGAAAATATTTGTTCATAAGCCGAAATTTCGTACCTAGGATAACGCACTATTTTTACTGGTTCAACTAGGATAATATACTATTTTTACTGGTTCAACTAGGATAATGTACTATTTTTATTGGTTTAACTAGGATAATGTACTATTTTTATTGGTTTAACTAGGATAACGCACTATTTTTACTGGTTCAACTAGGATAATATACTATTTTTACTGGTTCAACTAGGATAATGTACTATTTTTATTGGTTTAACTAGGATAATGTACTATTTTTACTGGTTCAACTAGGATAATATACTATTTTTACTGGTTCAACTAGGATAATGTACTACGTGAATTAATATATACAACAATACACAGAACATAATCGACGTTTCGAACCAAAATACCTTTGTCAAGATACGAACATAACATAAAAACATAAAAATACGACGAGTAATGACTACACCACAACAAGCGTGTCCGAGTTAAATATGGTTGTGATATGCCGGAAGGATTAGGACAGGAAGTACTTCCCTTTTCATGAAACTAATAACATTTAAACTAAACATAACCACAGAAAATTAAGAATGGGTTATATTTCTACGCAAGTGAAACATGGCCAGGTCAAACTCAGTTATCAATTTTGTGTTTGTTTGGTCTCCTCGTAATATCATTATGTCTAATAATTATGACCTGTATAATTATTATGATTTCCTGTCCGTTTGTAACCTGATACTAATTATCCGGCCATTCCCCATCGAGGCCAGAACCTTGAAGTGGTGATGGGGCTTAGTTCAGCCATCAGAGGCTGGAAACTAAGACTGGTCGGGCACTCCCACTCGAGCAGGACCATAGTCCAGCCCAAGTAAGCAGAGTGCTGAAGACGGAGGCAACCAGCCAAAAGGCGCACAGATAATCAGGTTGCCACGCATAAAACACAATGGAAACATGTCTGCATCTAATAAACGTTATGGTGCCTGCCCTGTGGCGGACGTTCAGGCAGGGACGGTGCCGGGCCCTATACCTCGAAAGGGCCCAACCTCAGTTACTGGAAGTCCTTCTCAATTGCCCCGAGGAGCCAGGAGGCAAGGGAATAGAGCTACTGGCCAAACAAACAAACGACCAATAAAAATAATGCACTGGAATGCTGAGGGTGTCAACAGTAAAAGAGATGGATACAGCAAAAAATTGGAACTTGAAAATGTCCTCAGTGAAGAACAAGTAAATATATGCTGTATCCAAGAAACACACCTCAGCAGCGACATAGCCTTCAAAATCAGAGGCTACCAGTGCTACCGATCTGACCGAAAAGACAGGCGAAAGGGTGGAATTCTGACACTAGTTAAAAACAATATCAGCGCATGTCAGCTGGAAGTATACATGGACGGGGCAGAATACCAGATGCTCCACCTAAAAACAGACAGTGCAGAATTCCATCTCCTGAACTACTACTGCCCAAATGATAAACCATTGGCACTAGACACAATTCCAGACAAAGAAAGGCTTATGGTGTGTGGTGACTTCAACAGCCACTCTCAGAGCTGGGGCTACGATCATATCGACAAGAGAGGTGAGGAACTTGAGAGCTGGCAGGATGAAAATAATCTCATTCTTATTAACCAGCCAGCAGACTCACCAACCTTCTACTCGAGAGCATGGCACACCACCTCTACACCAGACCTGGCATTCTACTCACCAGGCCTGGAATGGAACATCACACGTGTCGTTGGAAAGCAGCTTGGGGGTAGTGACCACAGACCAGTATTTCTGGAAATTCACAATGAATATACCAAGGACAGCAGCACGCTCACTAGGTGGAACTATAAGAGGGCAGACTGGAAAATGTACCAGCATTTAACCAGTGTTCTAGCTAAGGACATGAACTTGGACAAAGACATCAATAGAGCAGTGAGTGAATTTAATAGATGTATACTACATGCTGCTAGTAAAACCATACCCAGGGGGGCACGCAAAAACTACAAACCCTACTGGAATGATGAACTGGAAAAGCTGCAAAATGAGATGGAAACATCTAGAAAGCAGGCTGAGAACAGACCTAGCCAAGAACATCACAACAAATATCAGCAAACAAAGGCTAAATTTCAAAGAGCCAAGTTACAAGCCAGACGGAGCAGCTGGAAAGAAAAAACAGAGTCGCTGAACCTAGAAAGAGATACTAGGAAATTATGGAAACTTGTAAAACAACTAAATGATGAAGGTACAGGGAGAAATACCAGGATCACACTTTATAAAGATAGAAACATTTTAACAGGTAAACATGCAGCTGATTACTTTGCAGATTCCTTTGCAGAAGACAATAACGTCAAAGTCAGCCCAGACAAACAACAGGAGGTTCGAGAGAACCAGCAAAACATTGGACAAGGTGAACCTATACTTGAAGTCATGGAGGCACCAATCACAATGAGAGAACTGGAGCATGCAATATCCAAATTGAAAATGAAAAAGTCCCCTGGAGCTGATGGAGTGTCCAATGAAATGATTAGAAACCTGGGAAGTGCAGCAAGAGCAAAGCTACTGCAGATCTTTAACACAAGCTGGTCCACAGGTAATGTACCACAGGCGTGGAGAGAAGCAATAATGATACCACTCCTCAAATCAGGAAAAGATGGCAACACAGTCTCCAACTACAGGCCCATCAGCCTCACAAGCTGTCTATGTAAAACAATGGAACGCATTATCAATCTTAGGATGCAGTGGTACCTTGAAAGTGAAAACCTTCTGGTATCACAGCAAGCAGGTTTCAGACAGTGCTACTCTACTGAAGATCAGGCAACCTACCTCTCCCAAGAGATTGAGGATGCCTTCCAAGAAAAAAAACTGGTACTAGCAGCATGGATAGACCTCAGGAAAGCATTTGATAAGGTCTGGAAAGAAGGGCTCCTAAAGAAATTGCGAAATTGCAGGGTTAGCTCAAGAATGTACAAATGGGTAAAAGCATACCTGCATAATAGAAGAGCCAGGGTACAATTAGATGGTCGCAAGAGCAAGAAAGTTCTACTGCGTCATGGAGTCCCCCAGGGAGGAGTCCTGTCACCCACACTTTTCTTGGTTTACATCAATGACCTAGTTGCTGAACTACCACATGGGATCAAAGTGGCAATGTATGCTGACGACCTGGTGATCTGGTGCACGGAAGAACATGCAACAGTGGCCACTAAACAAATACAAAGAGCTATCGATGCCCTAACCTTATGGGCTAATAGATGGTGCGTCAGCATTAACACAGATAAGTGCAGCACTACACTCTTTACCCTCTCACCAAAACAAAAAGCTGGTCATATCAAGATAGATGGACAGCTCTTGAAAGAAGACAAACAACCCACATACCTCGGAGTTACTTTTGATGATAAGCTGACATGGAAGCAGCACATAAACAAAGCAACAACAAAAGCCAGGAGGAAGTTAGCTATCCTGAGAAAACTAAGTGGAACCACATGGGGAGCCAGTGGAAATATACTCAGTAAAGTTTACCAGCAAGGCATAAGACCACACCTGGAATACGGTTCAGCTGCGTGGTGTCCTGCATCAAACACCACATTACAAGATCTAGATAAAGTGCAAAACCAGGCACTTAGAATAATATTGGGAGCAATGAAATCAACACCCATAGCAGAGATGCAGAAAATGGGAAGAATGCAAACACTTGGCGAACGCAGAGACACAAAAGTACTAATTCAAGCAGAAAAGTTTCAGTGTATGCCAAGTCATCCAATGAAGGAAAGATTCCAAAATCTAGCAATGGGACGACTGAAAAGGAGCAGCTTTATCCATCAAGCTAAACGACTCCGTAGACAACTTACAGACCTACCTGAAGTTGGCAACCCCTTAAGGTCTGTACCAGAGCAAACCCCGTGGAGTGAAAGCCATGGAATGCCAATATACATTCAGACCCATGTGAAAGGAATACTAAGAGAGGACGAACAGAACAGTGTGCAGCGAATGACAATCACCCTCAGTTTCCTGGATGAGGAATATCCACAAGATATATGGGTCAGAGTGTACACAGATGGGTCAGCACAGAATGCTGTGAGGAATGGAGGTGCAGGTGTATATATAGAATATCCACACAAGCCTAGAGATACAATCAGAACACCGACAGGAAAATTCTGCAATAATTATGATGCAGAAATCCAGGCAATTAGTGTGGCAGCTAAAAAACTGCTGAACTCCAACTCTGACCTACAGCCTGTGGTATTCCTGACAGATGCAAGGTCAGTGCTTCAAGCTCTCCAGTCTGGAAAACTAACAGACTTAAAAAAACTACTTAGCGAATTGTCTTACCAGTATAGGGTAACCATGCAGTGGATACCCTCTCACTGTGGAATACCAGGAAATGAAAAAGCAGACCAACTGGCTAAGGAAGGTGCTGCCGAAGACCAACCAGATATACCAATCACCTACCATCAGAAAAAACAGATGATAAAGTCAATAAGAAAGCCACAAACACCAACACAAGATGACTATCACAATATGAACAGATCAGAACAAGTTATAATTCTACGTCTCAGAACAGGACACAACCGACTCCGCAGTCACATGTATACAAAGTTCAAGATTGGCAACACGGCCATGTGTACATGTGGACAGGCAGCACAGAGTGCCAAACATATACTTCAAGAGTGTTCTGAGCATGAAACGCTGAGGCAGACATATTGGCCAGAGGAAACAACACTGGAATCAAAACTCTATGGGACACTGTATGAACTACAAAAGACAGTGAGTTTTATTAAGGAGACAGAATTACAGATATAGACATGTTTCAAGTGAACGAAAGAAGAAGAAGAAGAAGAAGATCCGGCCATTAGTGGGATTGTATCATAGTAAGACAGGGCATTGGTGGGATTGTATCATAGTAAGACAGGGCATTGATGGGATTGTATCCTAGTAAGACAGGGCATTGGTGGGATTGTATCCTAGTAAGACAGTTGATGGGATTATATCCTAGTAAGACAGGGCATTGGTGGGATTGTATCCTAGTAAGACATGACGTTCATGTGATTGTATCCTAGAAAGACAGGGCATTGGTGGGATTGTATCCTAGTAAGACAGTTGATGGGATTATATCCTAGTAAGACAGGGCATTGGTGGGATTTTATCCTAGTAAGACAAGGCATTAGTGGGATTGTATCCTAGTAAGACAGGGCATTGATGGGATTGTATCCTAGTAAGACAGGGCATTGATGGGATTGTATCCTAGTAAGACAGTTGATGGGATTATATCCTAGTAAGACATGACGTTCATGTGATTGTATCCTAGTAAGACAGTTGATGGGATTATATCCTAGTAAGACATAACGTTCATGTGATTGTATCCTAGTAAGACATGACGTTCATGTGATTGTATCCTAGTAAGACAGGGCAGTGGTGGGATTGTATCCTAGTAAGACAGTTGATGGGATTATATCCTAGTAAGACATGACGTTCATGTGATTGTATCCTAGAAAGACAGGGCATTGGTGGGATTGTATCCTAGTAAGACAGTTGATGGGATTATATCCTAGTAAGACAGGGCATTGGTGGGATTGTATCCTAGTAAGACAAGGCATTAGTGGGATTGTATCCTAGTAAGACAGGGCATTGATGGGATTGTATCCTAGTAAGACAGGGCATTGATGGGATTGTATCCTAGTAAGACAGTAGATGGGATTGTATCCTAGTAAGACAGGGCATTGGTGGGATTGTATCCTAGTAAGACAAGGCATTAGTGGGATTGTATCCTAGTAAGACAGGGCATTGATGGGATTGTATCCTAGTAAGACAGGGCATTGATGGGATTGTATCCTAGTAAGACAGTTGATGGGATTATATCCTAGTAAGACATGACGTTCATGTGATTGTATCCTAGTAAGACATGACGTTCATGTGATTGTATCCTAGTAAGACAGTTGATGGGATTATATCCCAGTAAGACATGACGTTCATGTGATTGTATCCTCGTAAGACAGTTGATGGGATTATATCCTAGTAAGACATGACGTTCATGTGATTGTATCCTAGTAAGACAGGGCAGTGGTGGGATTGTATCCTAGTAAGACAGTTGATGGGATTGTATCCTAGTAAGACATGACGTTCATGTGATTGTATCCTAGTAAGACATGGCATTGATGGGATTGTATCCTAGTAAGACAGGGCATTGATGGGATTATATCCTAGTAAGACAGTTGATGGGATTATATCCTAGTAAGACATGACATTCATGTGATTGTATCCTAGTAAGACAGGGCATTGATGGGATTGTATCCTAGTAAGACAGTTGATGGGATTGTATCCTAGTAAGACATGTCGTTCATGTGATTGTATCCTAGTAAGACAGGGCATTGGTGGGAGTGTATCCTAGTAAGACAGTTGATGGGATTGTATCCTAGTAAGACATGACGTTCATGTGATTGTATCCTAGTAAGACAGGGCATTGATGGGATTGTATCCTAGTAAGACAGTTGATGGGATTATATCCTAGTAAGACATGACGTTCATGTGATTGTATCCTAGTAAGACAGGGCATTGGTGGGAGTATATCCTAGTAAGACAGGACGTTGATGGGATTGTATCCTAGTAAGACAGTAGATGGGATTGTATCCTAGTAAGACAGTAGATGGGATTGTATCCTAGTAAGACAGTTGATGGGATTGTATACTAGTAAGACAGGGCCTTGGTGAGATTATATCCTAGTAAGACAGGACGTTGATGGGATTGTATCCTAGTAAGACATGATGTTGATGGGATTTTATCCTAGTAAGACAGGACGTTAATGGGATTGTATCCTAGTAAGACAGGACGTTGATGGGATTGTATCCTAGTAAGGCCGGATGCGAACATTTAGAAATTAGAAAAGCCACTCCGCTTTGACCTCCTTTTTTCGTTGCCTGAGAATATAAACCTGTCTCCCGTTTTTAGGTTGATGTTACCTTTTCCCCGACCATCTGTTTTCCGATATACTATTATGTGGATACCTAATCGGTTAATTTCTGTCAATATTATATGCATTTTTTCATGGTAGATGCTTCTCATTTTCCATGTTGATAACTTTATTTTCGATTTGTATTTAATCTATCCCTATATTATTGATGTTAAGATTGATATTTTAAGCAGTAGAAAGCAGTAAAATAATCACCATTTGAAGGATTAACACACAGTAATTTGAAAGATAAAATAATAGCCAATTAAACTATAAAAATACAATAATTTGAAAATTTAAAAAAAACTAGATATTTTTTTAAGAATAAAAAAGTCATTTCAATGATAAATAAAACACATTAATTTGAAGAATAAATAATAACAATTTGAAGGATAAAAACATAATAACTGGAATGAACAAAAATACAGGCATTTTAAAAGTAAACAAAATAACAAGAACTTGATGAAAACTAAATGCATAAAAAAACAGCAAGATTACAGTAAATATATAAACACTAAATTATAAAATATCACACAAATGTATAAATACTGAATTATACAATTCCGCCGAAGAAGGATGTGTCGGGTTTTTAGCGCAAATAAAACGGCGACACAACGCATTTCCATTATCTGGACTATATCCTGCTGAAAATCTAGTAGGACCATTGTCCTATTACAAGAGAGATCCAATGGGAGTTTGAGAATGAACACTGAAGAAGAAGAAGAATTATAAAATATCACACACATGTATAAACACTGAATTATAAAATAACACACAAATGTATAAACACTGAATTATAAAATAACACAAATGTATAAACACTGAATTATAAAATAACACAAATGTATAAACACTGAATTATAAAATAACACGCAAATGTATAAACACTGAATTATAAAATAACACGCAAATGTATAAAGACTGAATTATAAAATAACACGCAAATGTATAAACACTGAATTATAAAATAACACGCAAATGTATAAACACTGAATTATAAAATAACACGCAAATGTATAAACACTGAATTATAAAATAACACACAAATGTATAAACACTGAATTATAAAATAACACACAAATGTATAAACACTGAATTATAAAATAACACACAAATGTATAAACACTGAATTATAAAATAAAACACAAATGTATAAACACTGAATTATAAAATAACACACAAATGTATAAACACTGAATTATAAAATAACACACAAATGTATAACCACTGAATTATAAAATAACACACAAATGTATAAACACTGAATTATAAAATAACACAGAAATGTATAAACACTGAATTATAAAATAACACACAAATGTATAAACACTGAATTATAAAATAACACACAAATGTATAAACACTGAATTATAAAATAACACACAAATGTATAAACACTGAATTATAAAATAACACACAAATGTATAAACACTGAATTATAAAATAACACACAAATGTATAAACACTGAATTATAAAATAACACACAAATGTATAAACACTGAATTATAAAATAACACACAAATGTATAAACACTGAATTATAAAATAACACACAAATGTATAAACACTGAATTATAAAATAACACACAAATGTATAAACACTGAATTATAAAATAACACACAAATGTATAAACACTGAATTATAAAATAACACACATAGGAAAAGATACAAAAAAGCAAGTGACTGAAGTTTAAAATTTCGTTATCGAAGTGAAATTAGCTTCTTTGTCTTCTTCGTCTTCTGCGATTTTTCTCAAACTCCTGCATTTAACAGGGCCTAGTATGGAGAACGGAATACGTTGTGTAGTGCCCTGGTTTACAGCCTAGCTGCGATATAATCGCCTTTCGGCCTGACACATCCAACTTCAGCATGAATTCTGGGCAACTTTGTCCTTCTATGGAATGAGACAGCCAGATCCACCCCAAAACCTCCTTAGTCGCCTCGCACGACTATACGTGGTAGATAACAGTGTTGCTATTATTTTCTCCCTCTTCTGGGCCCTTCAACATACGGGCGAGTGAAATCAACAAAAGCATATTGATGATTAATTCATTCACTGCGTTAAACCGATCAGTTGACGCTACTATTATCATGAGCTCTCATTGAGCCAACTCATCGATATTTAGATTGTCTATAAGTAGACAACTCCGTCCAACGGTTCTGGGGTCGTTCATTATTGAATGTTTTCCTGTTAGGGTGTGCAGGGAGACTTTTTGTCTGTAGAAATAATGGCCGCTTAGTCATAGCTGTCGCCACGACATGTACAGGAACAATTTTTTATTGCACCTCCGAAAGACACAAATTATTGTTCGAACAATGGTTTGAACCAGGGACCTTAGGGTTCTGAGACCGGCGTTCTAGCCATAAGGCATACTGTTCTGGAGTAAATCAGTTTAAAAAAAAATTGAAGTGAACTTAATAAAGTCATACCTGGTTTGTTTGTTTGTTTTGTGTTCGCTCCATTGTAACCATCACGGGTGTCCGTGCGGTTTCCGCCGGGAGCGTGATTACGTTGTGCCACCGTTATACGCCTTGTAGGCCTAGCACATCCGATTTCGGCATGCCTTGACAATTCGGGTGGACTACCCTTAGCCTGTGACAGCCTCTATATCTGTCTCCAGGCACGCGTAGTGGCGACTCTTCGCCCAGACGATTTTTGCTCTCGTCTGACTCGCACGAGGTGTTCCACTGTCTATGAACTTGCCTCGTGTAATTGGACGTGCTGTGCCTGTGCCCATTGGGTACTGAACCGTTTCTCATCCGTGAGCCTGGTTCCTTAAGGGGAAGAACTCAACAGAGGAGTTGGGCCCTGGCTCTTTCGCCCTCTTAGCCGAGGTGTCATTCACCGACATCGTGTACCCCTTGTCCAAGTTCGAGTCTCACACCACGCGTTTGAGAGCAAGGCGTTCTCGCGCTGATCGTCCTTGTCCCAATAGCGCCTGAGCCCATCAGGTACTGAACCCTTTCTCTCTTCAAGTGTATTTCCGGTGTAGGAAAACCTGACAGTAGAGTTGGGCCAGGGCTAAATCGTTGTCCCTTTTGTGCCTGAGCCCATCGGGTACGGAACACTTTCTCTCTGCAAGTGTACTTCCGGTATAGGAAACCTTGACAGTAGAGTTGGACCAGGACTACCATCGTTGTCCCTTTCTTGCCTAAGCCCATCGGGTACAGAACCCTTTCTCTTCGCGAGCATATTTCCGGTTTAGGAAGGCTCGACATTAGAGTTGGATTAGGTCTTCTTGCTTTACCAGACGCCAATGAATGGGTCTGGGTCTCTGCCTGTTAGGAACTCAGGTAACTAGATGCTCGTCTCGAGCTGACGGAGCTTGTAGTTCCCCTTTCCTAGAGACTTTTCACTTTCTATTTGCAGTTCGGGCTGCCCTCTAGCGTTGTTCTGTCCTTTCATTGTTTCATTGTACTCGGTATGAAATCTATTTGTCTCTCGTCATGCATCTACCTTTACGTGCATTTTACATTGGCCGCCCCTCCAATGTTCGGACTGGACTGACTAGCTTCACTGTATGTCGACAGTGTCGCTATATGTGGTGATGCTGGTGTGTCGGTGATATTGTCTGTCTCTTGTGCAGTCAAATCTCTTTCCATCTGCTACCTCCACATTCTCGGACACGATCCCCAAAAGATTTCGCCAGAATCAGCTCGAGCTGCTTTATTTCTGTTTCCAGGGTGCACCATGTGGAGGTACATTTGGAATCTTTGTTATCTGCTAACCCTGGGTCCGCCTAGAGCAATGCGTTCCCTTTGCACCCCGTCATACCTGGTGACAGTCAACAGAAAGAGATTAAATCACACCCTGTTCATCTTGTTGTATACTTCTCACATGATTAAACGTAACTGGATTAATAATGTCCATGATTTGTGTCTATTATCAGATAGTTGGTCCTTACTGATTCACAGTTAATAGAAATTAGCTAAATCAGGTTTCTATTAAAACATGTCTCAAATACCGGTCAAATATATACAATACCAGTTTAGATATGTCCCAAGTACTAGATAACATATATCAAAGTACCAGATAACGTATATCAAAGTACTAGATAACATTTATCAAAGTACCAGATAACATTTATCAAAGTACCAGATAATACATATCAAAGTACCAGATAACATATATCAAAGTACCTAATATCATTTCTCAAAGTACCAGATAATATTTGTCAAAGTACCAGATAACGTATATCAAAGTACAAGATAACATTTATCAAAGTACCAGATAACATTTGTCAAAGTGCCAGATAACATATATCAAAGTACCAGATAACATATATCAAAGTTCTAGAAAACACCTATCAAACTTCTAGATAATACATATCAAAATTCTAGATAACATCTATGCAAGTTCTAGATAACATCTATGAAAGTTCTAGATAACATCTATGAAAGTTCTAGATAACATCTATGAAAGTTCTAGATAACATCTATGAAAGTTCTAGATAACATCTATGAAAGTTCTAGATAACATCTATGCAAGTTCTAGATAACATCTATGAAAGTTCTAGATAACATCTATGAAAGTTCTAGATAACATCTATGAAAGTTCTAGATAACATCTATGAAAGTTCTAGATAACATCTATGAAAGTTCTAGATAACATCTATGAAAGTTCTAGATAACATCTATGCAAGTTCTAGATAACATCTATGAAAGTTCTAGATAACATCTATGAAAGTTCTAGATAACATCTATTAAAGGTCTAGATAACATCTATGAAAGTTCTAGATAACATCTATGAAAGTTCTAGATAACATCTATGAAAGTTCTAGATAACATCTATGAAAGTTCTAGATAACATCTATGAAAGTTCTAGATAACATCTATGAAAGTTCTAGATAACATCTATTAAAGGTCTAGATAACATCTATGAAAGTTCTAGATAACATCTATGAAAGTTCTAGATAACATCTATGAAAGTTCTAGATAACATCTATGAAAGTTCTAGATAACATCAATACCAGAAAAAATATATGGATGCACGAAATAAATATATCAAATACTGATTGAGATATATCTCAAGTACAGGTTAAAATATATCCGTTACTGCTTGATATCTGAAGTACATGTTAAAATATATCCGTTACTGCTTGATATCTGAAGTACATGTTAAAATATATCCGTTACTGCTTGATATCTCAAGTACATGTTAAAATATATCCGTTACTGCTTGATATCTGAAGTACATGTTAAAATATATCCGTTACTGCTTGATATCTGAAGTACATGTTAAAATATATCCGTTACTGCTTGATATCTCAAGTACATGTTAAAATATATCCGTTACTGCTTGATATCTCAAGTACATGTTAAAATATATCCGTTACTGCTTGATATCTCAAGTACATGTTAAAATATATCCGTTACTGCTTGATATATCAAGTACATGTTAAAATATATCCGTTACTGCTTGATATCTCAAGTACATGTTAAAATATATCCGTTACTGCTTGATATCTCAAGTACATGTTAAAATATATCCGTTACTGCTTGATATCTCAAGTACATGTTAAAATATATCCGTTACTGCTTGATATCTCAAGTACATGTTAAAATATATCCGTTACTGCTTGATATCTCAAGTACATGTTAAAATATATCCGTTACTGCTTGATATCTCAAGTACATGTTAAAATATATCCGTTACTGCTTGATATCTCAAGTACAGGTTAAAATATATCCGTTACTGCTTGATATCTCAAGTACAGGTTAAAATATATCCGTTACTGCTTGATATCTCAAGTACAGGTTAAAATATATCCGTTACTGCTTGATATCTCAAGTACAGGTTAAAATATACCAAATACCTGTTCAATCTTCAACCTACATTTCAAGCCTGTGTTGTCTATGGCCTATTTTTCAAATCCTGTCCACTTTATAAATATACCATGAACGTTTTCACGTTCTATTTGACTTCGTTAGAAACATGTTGCTTACGGTTTCAAATATCGTGTTCACAATTCGAATACGGTATGTCTACATTTCCTTTCCATGCTATCTACGTTCTGATTTGAAATTGCATACGTCACCCTCAATATTTCATCTCTACACCAGAGGTTCTCACATTTGCTCATGTCATCGCCCCAAATTCCACTGTATAAATCCGTGATTCTCAAAGTGGGCCATAAATTACCACAGCTCTAAAGAAAAAAATCACTTTTTAAGGGAGATGTCGGGACATCTTGAATCTCCAGCACAAAATCAACTGCTTAACCACAGGCCGTGGCCGATCATTGCATGGGAGACATGTCTACTAAAACGTAAAGATGAACTAGTTTACGATTTGCGTGAAATCTGTTGGGTAGCCTTTGCTATTTTTGGCGTGCATCTCCAAGTATGTAAATAGCGACCTATCAAAAGCCCAACAATAATCAAAAACGTAACGAAAGGGATAGGGGGGGGGGGTTTCTTCATGGTATTAATTCAGTTAAAACTGTAGTACTGTCAATAGCCACGAATATGTGTATGCACGTTGCCTTGATAAAAGAATATAATCCATTGAAGAATTTTAAAAATACGATTATTTAAAGGATAAAACCATAATTTTTATAATAAAAATTGTCATTTTAATGATAAAAACACGATCATTTAAATGATAAAAACACGATCATTTGAATAATAAAAACACGATTATTTGAATGATAAAAACACGATCATTTCAATGATAAAAACATAATAATTACAGTAATGTTATGGGTCAAGAAAGAAATGGACAAGTGGTGGGGGTCACGAGCGTGTCGGGACGGGGGGGGTCTGTTTAAGTCTGCTGTGGCCAGTTCTACAAACTTCCCTCAATATATGTATTGTTTAAATTTGTTGTGGCCTTTTCTAAAAACTCCCCTCCATACAGGTGCTGTTTTAGTCTGTTGTAGCCTGTTCTACAACTTCCCTCCATACATGTGCTGTTTGAGTCTGTTGTAGCCTGTTCTACAAACTTCCCTCCATACCCACATGTGCTTTTTTGAGTCTGCTGTAGCCTGTTCTACAAACTGCCCTCCATACCCCCATGTGCTGTTTTAGTCTGTTGTGGCCTGTTCTAAAAACTTCCCTCCATACATGTGCTGTTTGAGTCTGTTGTAGTCTGTTCTACAAACTTCCCTTCATACATGTGCCGTTTGAGTCTGTTGTAGCCTGTTCTACAAACTTCCCTCCATACATGTGCCGTTTGAGTCTGTTGTAGCCTGTTCTACAAACTTCCCTCCATACCCCAATGTGCTGTTTGAGTCTGTTGTAGCCTAATCTATAAACTTCCCTCCATACCCCCATGTGCTGTTTGAGTCCGCTGTGGCTTGTTCTCAATCGAAAAATTATTGTTTCTTTCTTCCAAGTATGTAGATAGCAGCGTATTTTTGGCTACATGTATGATTTGAGTTTCATTCTGTTTAAATGTAACTTTTAGTGATAGACTTCATTTCTGGAAACGATTCTGAATCTTCTATATGTTGTTGACAGTTACAGTTTTTGTTAGTTGGTCTGGTCAGCTATCTAATTTCCCCTGATTTGTGACTGGCCTGAAATCCACTGGGGAACCACATCTTTTGCTTGGCTGCTTAGTTAAGAAAGCATTGGTTTTAAGTCATTCATATGGAATTTGTTTGGATTCTGGAGGGCCTGAATAGCAGCTTTGGCATTAATCAGAATCACTATCGTTTCTTCCTCCAAGTGTGGTGATCCTAGCAGCAAATTAGTTATTTCTTGATTGCGTGACACTCTGCCTTGAAATGTATAGATTGCTTGACACACTGCCTTGAAATGTATAGATTGCTTGACACACTGCCTTGAAATGTATAGATTGCTTGACACACTGCCTTGAAATGTATAGATTGCGTGACACTCTGCCTTGAAATGTATAGATTGCTTGACACACTGCCTTGAAATGTATAGATTGCTTGACACACTGCCTTGAAATATATAGATTGCTTGACACATTGCCTTGAAATGTATATATTGCTTGACACACTGCCTTGAAATATATAGATTGCTTGACACATTGCCTTGAAATGTATATATTGCTTGACACATTGCCTTGAAATGTATATATTGCTTGACACACTGCCTTGAAATATATAGAATAAACACTTGTGACTATTGATTTTTCAATTTTATTTCTGTTGAGCTTTCTATATCCATGCTTTCACCACTGCTTCCTTTTACTGCTTCCTTCTGTATCTACTTTTGTCCAAGTTAGTGTTCTGTAGTCATGTTGCAGCATTTTTAATATTTGTTTAGGGCATATTGGTCTTGATCAAATGTGGTATTTATTTTGTTCTTACATTCTGTATAGAGTATCATATTCTTGGTTAGAATTTCTGGGTCCAAGAAGAACGAGTTTATGAACAGGTTCAACCAGTCGAGCTGGTTATTTGTGTCTGTCACTGTATTGTGTGTTACAAGCCACGGATCAACCCAGAAGAGTGACAGTTCGAATGCCGTGTATCTATAGTCAGATGTGCCTGATTCGTCCTATCCCCTTCTCATCCCTATTGGGGATGAGGTGGCAATGTCTTCTTCTTTGATATTCTCTTCTCTACACTATATTTTAGTTGGATTAGCGCAGGTGTGTTTAAAATACGCGCATATCGTGGTTACGGGCATTTCTACACGATATTAGATGTCATTTTTTTGTACTTCTGAAGTGGGTGTTCCCATTTTATCGCCTGGTTAGTCTACAATATTTGTCAAATTTAATTCCCATTACCTCTAATATTAATTTCACTCTTTCACTAATCAGTGCATACAGATATTGAAAGATATAGCCATTCGCCATTTGCTTCTTTCAGTCGGTGAGAAGTATTTTAAAAATGCTTCATTTTAATACATACGACGACTAGCTGTTTAGAAGTTTTATTAAGTGTTTTCCCGTTCAATTATTACGCTTTGCTAAACGTCAATAAATTTGTATAAGTTATTCATATCTATACAGATTTGTGTATGACGAAAGTCATGTTTGTTCAAGTGAACTGAACCTTTGATTTCAGTAAATGTCATGCTGATGTTGTTATGTAGATCCCCAGGAATTACGAGCGAGTAGCTCTTATTTCATATGTGCAATCGTGCGCTTTCGCTAGAACTTTATTTTATACTCGGAAGAGACCAACTTTGAGCGGTGTAATATGCATTAAGAAGAAGTCTATTCTGAAATGGTCAATTCTAAAGGTTTTTTTTTAATTTTTCTACCCTTTTCGAAACATGCAGAATTGAAGTTGTGAAATCCAGCTTCATTACAATCATCATTTTATGTCAGAAGCGTCCATAACAACCCAGATCTAGTCATTGAGATGTGTGAAGTAGCCAGCTTTGCATTCATTGCTATCCAAGAAGGCTCTCCAAATATGCAGGGCTAACATGTTGCCTGATTCTGGGATCTTCCAGTTAATTGCCAAATTCTATACAGCTGCTTTTCAAAAAACTCCACTTGTCTATAGCTGGATCACCGCGTATTTCGTGGTAGCTAGGACAATGGTTTTGATTGAAGTTTGGTTTCTCCAGCGTGATGTGCAATGATGGACTCTCTGAAACACCACTGTTGCACTTCCACAGGGAAAAGTAATTGCACAGACGAAATTCTGTGATTTTCTACAAGAGGAAACTTGCACTTTATTGATATGTCATTTACTTGATAATAGTTGATCTGATAGGTCAATAGTT
This sequence comes from Meghimatium bilineatum, assembly GCA_034231615.1. NCBI lineage: Eukaryota > Metazoa > Mollusca > Gastropoda > Stylommatophora > Philomycidae > Meghimatium > Meghimatium bilineatum. The sequence goes on from CM067321.1 coordinate 10,133,651, forward strand.
AGACAAACATTCCTTTCGCATGCGTATTAAAAAAGATTGGTGGCAAATCATATTCAGGGCATAGCTATCAGCCTAGCATTTGTTAGTTGTGGTGATTTTCTATGTAATATAAATACGTTCAATTGTTTGCCATTGTTCTCTGAACGGTCCGGATGCACAATTGCCTGTGGCGGGGATCGAACTCGGTACCTTGGCCGTCACAGACGCGCTCTGTACCACTTCGCCACAGGCCATGTAAATGTGTACATCGTTTTCGTTCATGTGATCTGAACGTTCTCTTCTTATAAGACAATGTAAATGAGTAAATCTTGTGTTTCTTCAACTTTCATTCTCAAACTCCCACTGGCTCTCTCTTGTAACGGGACAATGATCCTATTAGATTTACAGCGGAGTGTAGTTCAGATTATGGAAACGCGTTGTCTCGCCGTTTTATGTGCGTCAATGGCTCGACACATCCGTCTTCGGTTGATTTTTGTGTTTGCCACTAAGGAATTACGAACAATGAAACTACAAATTCCTATGAGCAATTTGGTGCTAATAACATCAACCATACATTATACAAACAACTCACGAGAGAAATAAAAAGACAAATAAGAAAGGATGTCGCCGAAGACGGATGTGTCGGGTCATTGGCGCAAATAAAACGGCGACACAACGCATTTCAATTCTCTGGACTACATCCTTCTGGAAAATCTAATAGGATAATGGTCCTGCTACAAGAGATATCCAGTGGGAGTTTGAGAATGAACGCTGGAGAAGAAGAAGAAAGGATGGACAACAATTTATCAAGGACTCCTGCAATAACATAGAGGACTTGTACGAAGAAGGAAATTGAAACACACGCTTCTCGCATCAAATACTACAAAGAGCAAAACACATAAAACATATATGCGAGTCTTCAAAGACAAATCAGACAACACCCTTACAGAGCAATGTGATATTTAGAAAGGTAGAACGAATACTGTAAAGAAATGTACGCAGAGCCACCCCCAAATGACCTAGGGAACCAAATAAACACAGATAGAAATACACAAGAACCAGAATTTACAATAGAAGAAATTAGATCAGCAATTCACAGTTTGAAGAGAGGAAAAGCAGCAGGTTGTGATGACATAACAGCTGACATTATTCAAGCCAGGGGCGAAAACAGTGTTAATATCTTTTATCAGCTATACAATCAGATCTGGAGAACGGAAACTTGGCCACGGGACTGGAAACGTTCAGTATACATCATCATCATCAAGTGCCGTCTCCGCAACGAAGGTTGGCTGCAACGTATCTCCAACATCTCCTGTCTCTTGTCTTGGTGGTGCACTCTGCTAGACTGTAACCTGTCCATCGTGTAATGTTACTCTCCCACTTGTATCTCTGCCTACCTCTTGCTCGCTTCCCTTTGACTTTACCCTCAAGTAAGGTCTTCAATAGGGTGTCATGTCTTTTAATGTGTCCAAAGTATTTTATTTGCCTGATCTTTATTTCTCTTAGTAGTTCTTTCTTCATATTAAGTGTTTTTAGCACCTCTTTATTTGTTTTCTTCTCTTTCCATGATGTTCTCCCTATTCTTCTATATGCCCACATCTCAAAGGCATCAATTTTGTCTTCTAATTGTTTATTTAGTGTCCAAGTTTCTGAGCTATACATTAATATGGAATAGATGTAGCATTTTATAATTCTCATTTTTAACTTGTTTGTAATTTGTTTAGATATTAATAATTTCCTCATGTCATTGAAGGTACTTTTAGCCATTCCTATTCTCCTTTTAACTTCTGTTTCACATCTGCCATCATTTGTGACTATGTGTCCAAGATATTGATACTGTTTTACTTGTTGTAGTTTCTCTCCCTGTATGTTTATGTTTACCTCCTGTTCTTCTGTGTTTTTGCTGATTATCATTAATCATATTTTGCTGATTATTGGTATACATACCAATACCCAAAAACGGTGATATGCAAATATGTTCAAACTAGATTCGTTTGTATTCCGTAGACTCGTGAGGACGAAATTTTTTGGGTTGCTTGCTTACCCCGATATGCCTCACATTGCCAATGTGCTTGCCAACCTGGCACACTGTATGGGAACAAAAGTGAGTATGACATAATACAGTCCATAATGAATATTTTAGAAATGAATAAATGCGAATGTCGCTGAAAGAGTCTTCTCCATCCTTGTTGACGAAAACCATTGCAACCGTGTTAGGCTCATTAAGCGAGGTTGATCAGATTGGCGATCGCGCTTGGAGACCATGTTTATTATTGAAATTTCCAGTTTGAGCAGTATTCTGAATCTCTCTTGTTTCGATATCTGCCTGATACGACTTGTGTTGACGAAAAAAAATCGATAGATTTTATAAAGAATTTCTCTTTCGCATGTAACATCTTCTGCATCTGCTTGTCGAACGTCTGTTGTTTGAGTACTGTCCAAAACATACAACTGAGCGAACTGTGGAACTTTGTTGTATGGCAGTTGTATATGAGAAGTTCGATGATACGTTTATCCATGAACTTTTAAAACATATGGACCTCGACCTTGACAATCCGTAATTTTTGCTCCCATTGACGCGAAAGAAAGAGCGCTATTATAAGCTAATATTCTCGCGAAAATGTGTGTATTTTGGGTGTGTATTATCAGAGAACATCAACCGCAGGAACTAGGGATACTCCAGGTTATTATCGTGGATGTCTTGTGACTTTAGGGGCATGATCTTTCCCTTTCGACAGCAACTTGTAAACTTGTCATCGTTAGGACATCCGTCAAACACATGTTTAACACTACAAAATTGACATATATTAAAAATTCCACTGTTTTGTCCAGCAAAACGATCCTCTGCAATATTTTGCTGCTTTATTTGAAATTGCTTGACTTCGACACATTGACAATGAGTAAGCCTCGACATCTGCAGCTCGCCGTCTCTGCCTTTGTTCAACAGTTTCATGATGTCTGTGACGACGGTGTTATTTTCTATTCATAGCTTGTTGATTTTCTCTTTGAGCTGGTGATTCTAGCGTAGCTCGACTTCGATGCAAATCAGCATCCTTATGAAGACTTGTTTGTTTTTGTTGAAGGGTTTCTTGATCACTTCTTTGCATCTCTCTTTCAATTCTATGTCTTTGCTCTGCAGCATTTGCGGCACGAAGAATCCGAGCTAGTGACTCGACTTTGACGACTCAAACATCTAGCTTTCCGGTCTTTTTTTTACGCTTTTTTGCAATTGCAGCATCTCCATCCACCATTTAAAGCAAATTATATGTATATTTTAAATATAATGTATTTTAGATAACTTTAACCACAAGCCGATACAGAAGTTTACCTGTTAGTGCATCAATAATATTTGTATACAAAAATGTCGTCTGCTTGGAATGACGTTACGACACCAATCGTTTTGATTTAATGTTGCACGGAATTCCGTGACGCAAATGCGTTATTTATAGAGCGTTCCGGAAAGACTGACAGAACACGGCTTTTATATTATAGATTTATAGAACAATCGCCTTGATTAGTCAAACCAGTAAAATACTACTACACATTATAATGGATAGAATACATAACAAGATGGAGGATGAGATCCATGAAGCACAAGCAGGTTTCAGAACTGGCAGAGGCACGAGAGATCATATATTTAACATGAGGATGATCATAGAGAAATGTAGAGAGTATAACATAGAATTACATGCATGCTTCATAGACTACACCAAAGCTTTCGACTGTGTCAATCACCATCAATTATGCGAAATAATGAATGACATGGGTTTCCCAAAACACATTACACGACTAATAGCAGAGCTGTATAAAGACGAAAAATCAGCGGTAAAAGTGGAGGGTGCAAGATCGAAGTGGTTCAATGTACAGAAAGGAGTAAGACAAGGCTGTACCTTGTCTCCATACTTGTTCAACATCTATGCGGAAGAAAATATAATGAGAAACGTGAAACAAGAAACAATGAAGCCTGATTTCAGACCCGAAAATATAGGAGGGCTGCAGATACCAGAAATTAGATATGCAGACGACCAAAGTCCTACTAACAACAAACGAACACGACCTACTGAATATAATTAAGTCAACCCAAAAGTTCAGCAAACCCTGTTAAATATGAAAAAAAGAAATAATGTCAACTGACAAAACTAAATCAAGACCCAAAATTAATAGTGAGAACTACAATTGAGAAGAAGTGACACATTTTTATTATTTAAGAACTAATATAAATAATGCGGGCGATTGCGCAGTTGAGATTAACTGCGGAGATATCCTTAAGGATACAATGAATGGTTGCTTCCATTTTGCTGAGAATATCTTCTTCTTAGATGCCCAGGAAAACAATGCATCTGGATGCTTTATTATAAGCATCCAGATGGATTTTTCTCTGGGAAGCTAATAAGAAGGCGATCTCCGAAAATGGCGGTGACTTTTCATTGTATCCTTAAGGATACCTCTGCAACTAAGGGGTTCAGCGAACAGCAATGGCGCTGTCAAGAACAGCTAAAGAAACTATGGCAGGATACTAACATAAGAACCAAGTTGTGTTTACTACGAACATGTCTTTCCTGTGGCGACATATGGATGTAAAGAATGGACACTAAATAAAACAGTGGACAAGAGAATAACACCATTTGAATTAAAGTGCTATAGAAGAGTTCTGAGAATACCATGGATAGCAAGAAAAATAAACCAGGAAAAATATTAACAACAATTAACGCCCAGGAAGGCTGGCTTCTAAACACCATATTATAGAAATAGGTATTTTTAATCGGTCCCATTAAGAGACACGGCGGCATGGAGAGAGTGTTACTGGAGGTGATGATAGAAGGCAACAAGGGTAAAGGCCGTCCAAGACGCCGTTGGACAAAAGACATTCAAGAATGCCTGCGCTTGTCACTAAAAGAGGTGGGTAACTTGCTCAAGACCGCGGGGAATTCAAGAAATCCATAGGAAAGACTACGTTCTGGAAAGAATATGTCACCTGATGATGAATTTGGTGCGTGGTGTAGAGCTTCCAGAGATGTATTTCATACCAAGTAGACCACAATGGGTATGTTAAAGTTAGCAAGAGGTATTTCTTACTCTAGCGATTGTGTGAACAATATTTTAGCTTGGAAATCACGGCTTGTATGAAAAATGTGAGGTTTCAAGAACTGTTGTGATAACGTCTGTACCAAATATCTTGACATACTTACTCACATACGATCTCTGGTGAGCTACGAGTATAGCATGGTAAGTCAGTGATGAACGAATATGAAAATGACATGTATTCATTTTCAGTTTGTGTTCAGATATACTGAAAAGCAGAGATTAAAAAGGTGTGGCCACTTAATGAGAATGAAGTCATTTTTGTCAACAGCAAGAACATGAAATATGAGAACAGAAACGGCAAGAAAGAGAGAAAGACCAAGTATAAGGTGGATTAAAGGAGTACCAAAGTCCTAAGACGTCACAATATTCCTGCATATCAAGTGTCAGCCCTAAAACCGATCGTTATTCAATAATGCGGCTTAATAACAAAGGCAGAGAAACGACAATAGGTAGATAGAAAAAGTACCCGTATGTAACGATTATATTGGTCTCAAGCATCGAGCATTATTCTGGACAGATTTTTCTTTCTGAATTATTTTCCGGTGTTTTTGGAAACCTAAAATTTCCAATTTTTCGTTCTAATAATGTTCAGAATGATTCACCGATGTGAATATTTTTGTTTTAATTATATCCTTTTTTCTAACATGTAGTTATATGACAAAATGACACATTACTTCTCGCGTAACATATTCTTTCCAGAACGTGGTCTTCCTTATAGATTCTCTGAACACTCCGCGACTCTAGGAGAGTTGATCTGCCGCAGCTAGAGACATCATTAAACAATCTGATATATCACTGCACCATGGTTGTTTTGTCCACCCTCTTCTCCTGTTGTCTTTAACTCTGTCTTCAGCTTTTAATCTTTCCCTGCTGTTATGTCTCTATATAACCCCAAAAAAACACAGCTTCCTTGTTAAGATGTTGTAAAGGAGCCAGCCTTCTTTGACGTTTATTTATCTTAACACTTCTTGATTTGTCTTTTTAACTGTCCATGGTAAACGTAAAATTCTGTAGCATCTCATTTCGAAAGCACATATTCTTTTTGCTACTGTTTTATTTAATGTCCATGTCACACAACCGTATATTGCCACTGGAAATACTCATTTTCTGATCATACATAGTTTGCTATATTTGGAGATGGAACCTTGCCAGAGATTTTTAATTTGGCAAGTTTCAATGCCACCATTGCAGTTCTTCTCTTGATTTCGACAGCGCAGTTTCCTGAACTATTTATGTTTGTGCCCATATACTGGAAATGTATTACGTCCTCTATTTCGAGATTGTCAATTATTATCTTTGATTGTATTTTCACTTCATCCGTTGTCATCATTTTTGTTTTCTTCATATTTAAAAGCAGGCTTCAATGTGTTCTTTTGTTGATAGTAAAATTTGCTTTAGACTGTATCTGTAAGCCGTTGTTCACTTAATCGGAACAATAATTAGATAAATCAGAACCATAAGTTCTGTTGTCTGGTGCCATGACCAGGTTCCTATGACATTAGCTTTCTTCTCTCCTGTCGCTTGATGTAATCAGTAACTAATACTGACGTATAGGGACCAGAAAGCATCACTATCTGTAGCAGTTCCTAAACATCTGTGGTGTGTTCGTTTGTCCTCAACTGACAGTATTACATTCATTTGACATTATAAGAAGACATGATGACATGATAGAAGGTCCAACTCTGTATTCTAAGCACAACACAATAGTTTAATTACAAGTCACAATATTACGATGACAATACAATAATCTGCCCAGGCATCTCGTACATTATAAGTCACACATTGAAGACATCATATAACGGTATTCTGCTGTATATTATATCTAGATCTGGAAGCTATCCCACTTCGAACTTCTAACAGTTACGGAAACTGCGATTTCAGACTTCATCTAGGGACTCAGGCTATTTGCTAAGTCCTGCTCTGGACTTGGACTTCTGGCAGGTCCAATCCTTAAGTGCCTCAGTTCAACTCCGAGGGTAATAACAAGACTCTCCTGCTACGGGTCTCCTACCCAACTAACCCTAAGTCTCAAACGATGAGTCTCCGGCTCTATGGCAGATCACCGAGGTTCTACAAACTAGCTCTGGGCTCGCTAACTGGCCTACCCTACACGCCTGGATGACTGACTGCCGACTTTTGGCCTGACTGACTGCGTCCCGGGCCTGTGTCTGAAGTCCCCTCAATTGTTTGTTTGTTAGTTGGTGGATTTGTCTGTCTAGAGTCAGACACCCACCTTTCGACCGTCGAATGGTTTTCCTTTAGTTATATCAGGGCGTATATTGTGGCACAATGGCCTTGGTTGTCCTGTTAAGGACTGGTGATTTGACCTGGGGTCTGGTCTACGTGTCCTTATAAGGACAAAAAGAATATTGGGGGATTGGGATGTAGTCCTAAGAAGGACTTGTTTGTTTTACTTGGTGCCTTTGGTGTTAGGCTCATTGGTCTTGGTTCTCCTCCTAGAAATAGATGATTGTGGGTCTTTTGTTGGCGTCCAAAGGTTTGGATGGTCTTGTAGACTCTGTGGGTGAATTTTTAATTTTTTTAATTTTTTTAAATTCAATAAATGTAAATTTTTTTAAACAGACTTCAATGTTTATATACATATATAGTATTTTCCCATTAAGCAATGGGTTCTTACACACACATGGTCATACATATATACATGCGTCCATGTACTTCACATATGAAAGAATACACATGCATCCATAAACTTAACATATGAAAGAATACACATGCACCCATATACTTCACATATGAAAAAATACACCTGCACCCATATATACCTTACATATGAGAAAAATACACATTCACCCATATTCATTACATATCATGAATACCCATTCACCCATATACTTTACACATACACATCATAGATATTCATACACACTTGTGCTTCATATACTCATGTATCCACATATTTTACATATCATATACTCATGTATCCACATATTTTACATATCATATACTCATGTATCCACATATTTTACATAACATAAATATCCATGCACTCAGATGTTTTACATACTTATACAGTTGCGTATCTCGATAGTACGTCTCGGTATACTGGTATTATTGGCCTTTCATACTTCATTCTCACGATAATACCAGTATTTTGGACCTCCCCCCTCCCTTGTCTAAATTATACCTGAGGTTTTTTTTTTGGTTTTATTCAGTCTGTTGGTTGAGCTTTCTTCCCATTAATGATTGTTATCTGATGGTGTAATTTTTAATGTTATGGTGTGGTATGAGAACTCCTCGCTCTTGCACTCTTGTTTTTATTATATTATATATATGAACTAGATTATATGTCGTCTGTATTATGAGGGTTTAGGTGTTTTATTCGTGTCCTGTCTGTTGTCTTATGGGTATCTTTATGTTGTCATGTCTGGTTCTGGTCTTGTGGTTATGTATGTAGTGATTAGTGTGGTGGTGGATTGAAACTCATTTTGGTTGTAAGGTTGTGTTTTGTTGTTTGGATTGTGCATGTTTATTGATTGACTGGTCTGGTACTGTGAAACTCTGGTCGTGCACAATGTTTGGTTGTTTGTGAGGGGTTGGGGCTAGTTTTGCGTGAAATATGTTGTGCTGAAACTCAATAGCACTTGCATGGTGATGTTCGGTGTTTGGAGTGTGTATGTTTATTGGTTGACTGTTTGACGTTAAAACTCTGGCTATGCACAATCATGTGGTTGTTGGTGCGGGGTGGGTTTGTGTGACTTGTTGTTGAAACTCAATTGCACTACAATTTGGTTGCCCAACCATATTGTTAATAAGTGGGCGGGGTTTGTTTTGTTTGGGCTGTCGTGTAGAAACTATTTTTGCACAGCTCTGTAGTTGTTATTGGGGGGGGGGGGGGGGTTGGGAATGCTTGTAATTTGACGAAACTCATTTTTGCACAATCGTGAGGCTGTCATGGGGGATGTTATTGTGTCTAATAAATATTTTTTACTTGCAAGATTTTGTGGATGTAGGCTGTTGTGGGATTATTCTGTACTGTCATGTGTTTGTCAGTGTATGGTTCTTTATGTGTTCGGTGTCTGTGACTAATTGTTTGAGTAGGTATCTGTTGTCTGGTTTACGTAAGCCGTCAATCTAGGTGGCAGGTTTATTGTGGGAGTCTTTTGTCGTCTTGTTTGTTTTGTTGGTCGCTATTGTGCCCTCGCGAGGGGCTCTCGTGTGTTGTTTCTTTTTACTAGGTATCTATAGTGTTTTTGTTTGTTTGTGTCAGATTATCCTGTATCGCTATTTCCAGATAGTAGTTTTTATTTATCAATTTCGTTTCTTATTATATTAATTCTTTGGTTCGAGATATATATTGTTTGACTATTTTCTTTGAATCTACGTCCACTTTGTGGCCTAGTGTTTTTACTAGGTTGCACTCTATATTGTTGTTTTTGAAAAAATCTAGCATCGCCGTTCTTTGTTGTCGGTATTTGGCGCAGTCTAGGAGGTAGTGTTCTATCGAGTTTGCCTCGTAACACTCCTCACATATTGGTTCATTTATTTTGAACGCTGCAACTCTAGTCTGAGCTTTAGGTATTTCCTATTGTTATGAATTTTCAGCTCGTCCCGTATTTGAGTCTTTCTTGTAGGAGCTTTTAGGAAGGAGAAGGCATGTCTACCCTTGAAGCTGTTTGACCATTTAAGTGTCCATTCTTTGTTGATTTCCTTTCTAAGGAACGATTTTATTTCGGACATTGAATGTACTAGCTTTTCTGGTTGTGTTATTGCCCTTCCTGCTTTAGCCTCGATATCAGCCAACTCGTTCCCTGCTATACCCACATGCGCTGGAATCCACATAATTGTTAGGTGTTTTCCTTTATTGTGCCAGGATGTGTGTATGCGTAGAATGTCTTCTACCAGGTCGGGCCGTTCACTTTCTTTCTTAAGTTGAAGCGCTTGTACTGAAGATAGGGAGTCCGTTAGGATCGTGGTATGCTCCGGTGGGTTCTCTCCTATTAGCTCTAGTGCTTTCAGTATGGCTGTAAGCTCAGCAGAAAATATTGAAATGTTGTTAGGGAGTCTGTATGCCCTTTTAATTATTCTCTCTGGAATTACGACTCCTGCCCCCGTAGTACCATCATCCCTTTTTGAACCATCTGTGTATATTTTGAGATGGTTGTGCGTGTGTTCGTTAATGTGCTCGATTGTCCTATTCTGAACTTTATAATTTTCTAGATTTTTTGGAAGTGTTTCCGTTAATCGTGTATCGATTGTTGGTCGCACAAGTTCCCATGGAGGGCAATCCGCCTTGTGGTTTTGCCTAGTTGTTACCAGGTCCCAGATATCTGTATGTTGTAGTTTTTCCTGGTTTGTACGCCATCCAGCTGGGTATCTAGGCTTCATAAGCTTGTAATTACCCTCCTCTACATCTTCATAGAGAGATTTGTAGGCTGGGTGTGTGCTGTCACTTCCAATTTTAGCCCAGTAGTTCAGTCTTAGCTCCTTCCTTCTGAGCCCTAGGGGCAGAATACCTAGGGCAATTTGAAGTGCTTCTTCTGATGTGCTTGGTGGTACCCCGGCTATTGTGGTTAGAGCTTTATTTTGGATATTGTTCAGCTTTTTGGTATTTGATGGGGCGGACGATTCATATACAATGTTTGCATACTCCATTTTGCCTCTTATAAAGGAATTGTAGAATGTGAGCAGTGTTTGCGTGTCCGCTCCCCAACCACTTCCTTTTATATATCTTAGCATGTTTAAGCCCCCTCTGCTGTGGTCAACTATTTTGTTAATATGTTTGTCCCATCGCAGGCTCCTATCTAGGGTCATGCAAAGGAATCGTGTGGTTTTCTCAAATTTGATTGGCCGTCCGTTTATTTGAATATCTGGATTTCTATCCTTGAGGATGTTACCTCGGCTGAACAGCATTCCTATGGATTTGGATGCATTGATTTGAAATCCCCACCTGGTCATCCAGTTGGCTACCATGTTGAGCTGTCTCTGCATCGATTCCTTCAGATATTTAGTGTTTCTCCCGGTGGTCCAGATGGCTACGTCATCGGCAAACTGGGATATACTGTTCTTTACATCTTCCACCTCTTCCCCCAGGTCGTTGACCATTATGGAGAACAGAGTTGGGGATATAACAGAACCCTGTGGAATCCCGTTTTCTTGTTCATAGACATCGGATAGATCGTTGTTGGTCTGCACACGGAAGAAGCGTCCCTGTAGGAAATTTTTAATGTAGTTCAAGGTTTTCCCATGGATTCATTTTTTTTTGGATTTTTAGCAGGGCTCCCTCTCGTCAGCATTCATCGTATGCTCTGGCGACGTCATGGAATACAGCCAGAGTTTTGCTGTTTTGCATGAAGCCTTTTTTTTTACCTCATGTTCCAACTTTAATATTTGGTCGACAGTGCTTCTGCCCTATCTGAATCCTGCTTGTGTGGGACTGTATAGGTTATATTTTCCGAGGTGGAATGTTAACCTCGTGTTTACTACTGTTTCTAGTATTTTCCCTAAGTGCGACGTTAGGGATATGGGTCGGTAAGAACCAGTTACTTTTGGGTCTTTATCCTGTTTGAGGAGTGGTATTATAGTGGCTCTTTTCCACGACGTGGGTATTTTACCCTCCTCCCATTTCTTGTTGAATAGAGCTGTAATCATTTGAATGATGTTAGGGGGTACTTTCTTCAGTATAGTGTAGTTTAGTATGTCTGGACCTGCTGCTGTGTTTGATTTTCTGGCTATTGCCCTAGTAACTTCTTGTATTGTGATGTCTGCGTTGAGATATGTAGCTTCTGGATTTATATGTGTTGTTTCCATTTCTTGAATGAGTTTAGTTCGTCTGTTTAGTTCCTGGGGTGTTAAGTTGTTTTTGCTGCTGACTGTGTAGAATTGTCTGGCTAGCGCGTTTGCTTTTGCTTTGTCTGTTTTTGCTTGTGCGTTGTCTAATTTCATTTATTCTTGTTAGCTTTTTCCAGAAATCTAATGTTATGTTCCTGAAGCTAATGGTCTGGCAAAATGTTTTCCAGTGGTCTTGTTTGGCGTTATTGATTGTTCTATTAACTTCTTTGGAAATGTTTTTGTAGTTTATAATGTTTTCCTCTGTCCTGTTTTTCCGCATTTTTTTTAACGCTGCGTTTCGCTGTGCTATTTTGTTTGCACATATTTCTGTCCACCAGGGGACTGGATTATTATTTTTGATACTCTCCTTGTTTCAGGTGTTTGTTTATTTGTTAGTTCAGTTGGCATATTTCTGTGAGGGATATGTTGGGTAGCAGTCTTGAGTATTTCCTGTGTAAGGGTTTCTGCGAAGCTATCTACTGTTTCTGTATTAATTTCATCTATGCTTAGTTTGTTGAGTTCTAGGTAAAAGTCCTCCCATTGGGCTTTGTGAAAGTTGAAGGTTGGTTTTGTGTTCATGTAGTTGGTGGTTGGTCTTACTTTTATCCTGATTTCTATGGGCAGATGATCTGATCCAGATTCCTCCAGCAGGTTCCATCCTGATGCCTGTAGGTTGGGAGTCACTATAGTGAGGTCTATTGCAGTCTCGTCCTTTCACGTCCGGGTTTATCCTGGTAGGGGATCCATCGTTTAGAATTATCAAGTTGTTATTTTCGCACATTTCAACCACCATATTTCCAGATCTGTCATTGTCATGACATCCCCAGACCTGGTGGTGTGCGTTGAAATCCCCTTTTCTGGGGATACTCCTTTTCGATATTTTGGACGCGACTTCTGCAACGTCCTCACCCGTGATGTTCCCCCGGGGCAATAGATGTTGACTATTTTGAGGTTTTCTGGTCGGCTTTCTATCGTTAGTGATAGACCTTCCATATTATTGGTGTTCATGTTTTCCCAATGATTAATTTTGAAGGTCTCGTTGATGATGAACGCCACTCCACCTCCTCTGTTGTCCTTGTCATTCCGTATGACAATGTGACCAGGGAAGCTGAGTTTCTGCCCTCTGTTTAGTCGCGTTTCCTGGATGGCATAAATTATTTTTTCATCTTTATGTTTTGCCATAATTGTTGCCAGATTCTGTTTCGCACTCCGGTAATTCCATTGGATTATTTTACGTTTTGTATTATCCATTTTTATTCTCTTGTTGGTCATGGATAGTGTTTGTGACATTTAAGGTTCAGTTTACCTTTGCACCTTTGGTTTGTGCCCTGGTCACTCGACCTGATGGTTCGTTTTTGGTGTCGTAACTTTTTTGTTTACTGATCAGATTTGTCAGCAGTTGTTTTATTTCTGCCATTTCTTGCTTGACATTCAAAATCCAACTACCTATGACCTTCTTTCCTTCTTCCCATTTTTCTTTCCTTTGGTCTTCTATCTTTTTTCCTGTTGGTTTGATTCCATTTTCTTAAAGATGTCTTCCGTATCTTTTTTAATTTCGCATAGTTTTGCTATGTCATTTTCAATTTTTTTGGACATTTCTTGAAGTTGGTTTATTTCCTTTGTTTTGCTATTTTGGTTTGTCTTTTGCATGTTTTTAGTTGTTGTTCTGGTCAGCGTTTTGGAGATTTCTCCATGGTTTTTAATTGTTGTTATTATTTTAATTGGGCCTTTCAACTCATATCTGGCTTTGAGGTAGGCTGGACAACCCAAGTAGCGAGAGCTATGATTTCCAGTGCAATTTGCGCATTTTCTGTTTATGTTTTTTTCCTGATAATTGTTGTCCTTTTGGGCCAGCGGCATGATGCTAGGGTATGTGCTTCTGCGCAATATCTACATTTAATACTATTTCGGCATCCAACTATGGTATGTCCAAACTGTTGACATTTGGAGCATTGCCTAATTTCAGGTATATACATTTCTTGTTTTTTTTGTTGTGTTTAGGAATTTTAGCGTTTTAGCTATTTTTCCTGTACAGGAAACCACTACTGCTATTGTAGCACTGTTATTTTTTACTATCCTGCTTGCCTTGATACATTGGATATCGGGATTTTCTTTATTGAGTATCTCTTTTATCCTTTCATCAGAGATATCTTTCCTAATCCCTTTTATCACCATTTTGGTGGTTTCCCCTACCAGTTCTGTTTTTACTATTATCTGGTGAGGCAGGGATGTAGTCTCTTTATTTATTTGGATGTTACCTGCCACTTTTCTTCCTTCTATGTTGTTGGCGATTGTAACTATCATACATTCTTGGTATTTAAGTATACCACGGATAGTGGCCTTCCCTGTTATGGGGACGAGAAGTTCTTTTATAATTTTGAATGGAAGGGCCTTCAGTGACACTTCCTGTCCTCCTACTTGTGTTATTTTTATCTTAATATGGGCTTGATTTTGGTTAGTATCTTGTTCCCTTCTTCTGGTGTTATCTTTCGGCTTTGATACTGTCGTTGAATTAGCCGTTTGTGGTGCCTTTTTCGGAGATGGCTCTTTGATGGCATCAGCAAATGACTTATTTAAATTTTTTAACATTGTAAAATTTTAATGGTGTTTCTTACCCTTGGTTTTCTTTCCGGAACACGTGCTCTTGGGCCTTCGAATACACACACACACAACTATTCTATGTTAGAATTCTATCTCCTATTTCTATCTATCGAGATCTCTTGCCTGTTATTATTATTCACTAATATATACTAAATGATTACCTCTTATTACTACACTACCTGTTATCTACAACTTCGTTTCTACACTGTTATTATACTGCTATCACTTTAAATTGAACACAATTATACTAACACTTACTACTATATCTTGATTATACGTTTTTAAATAAAAGCTAGTACTTCTATCTAAATTTTATATTACTATTTTATATCTAATCCTGTTCTATAATTTTTAACACTTCTAATATATAAAAATTTGAATACTTATTCTACACTTGTGATCGTGTGACAGCAATTTCCAAATATTGTGGTTTCCTTCCTCAGTCACGTGCTCTATGTGTTATGAATGTACACAGTTCTAACTTATGGTCTATCAATTTTCTATCTCCTATACTATCTTATCTACCGTGTTGGCTCTTCTTATCTAATGTATTACTTCTAGTTTGTCTAACTATCTAACACTTTTGCTATCTTAATAACTTTATCTAATATTTCTATCTAATCTATATTATTTATATCACTTTAATCTATCACTGGTATTAATATTTTACTCGAACACTTATAATTGCTAATTATTTCTAGTATATACTGTTCTACTTGTATCACTTTAATCTATCGCTACCACTTCTACTTTACCCGACTTGGAATACACACGCTTGTTTCCTTGATTTTTCAAATAGTGTTGCCGAGAGACACGTCTTACCTGCTCCGCGGACTTGATAAGAATGTTGTTTGTAAGTTTGATTTGTCGAAGTCCCCTCAACTTTGTTTGTTGTTTGTTTGTTGAGTACTGGTTGAGTATTTTCTTGTCATTATGTGGTCATATAGAACTAATCCGCCCGTGTGTTGCCGGGGCACGAAAGGGGAACAAAGAATAGCAACACTGTTTACCTTCCATGCATGTCGTAAAAGGCGACTAAGGAGGTTATGGGATGGAGTTGGCTGTCCCATCCCATATAGGGTCAGTGACCCAACGCTATGCTGAAGTCGGATGTGTCTGGTCGAAAGGTGCAGATATCGCAGCAATGCTGTAAACCATGGCACAACTCATTCCATTCTCCGGACTACATCCTGCTAATCTGCAGGAGTTTGAGAACGAACGCAGAAGAAGAACTACTCAACCTTCATAGAACCAAAATTTCATGGAAAACCAATTATTCAATATAACTTTTCATGTATTGTCTGTTTTACACAACCCTCTGGCGCTGATTGCCAGTTTCATTGCCATGTCAATAGATAGTTGGCAGCTCGTACCTCGGACCATTCTTCTGGTTGTACAGTCCATGTTTACTTAAAATATTTGAAGAAATATTTCATGTTTGCTATGTCATCCTGATGGAAAGCTAACGCTTATATGTTCTTGTGCATTTTTATTCGATTTAAAGTCCTGTATTTTGTATCCTTGTATGAGAATACATACTTGAAGGCCTTTGTAAATATTATTTTATTATGCATTCTTTCCACGTTTCTAGAGAGTGCCAGGGTTTAGTCAGAAGAACAAAATGTGTTGTAGATTATCAGAGTTTAGTCAGTAGAACAGAATGTGTTCAGGGTTTTGTCAGAAGAACAGATTGTGTTGTAAAATATCAGGGTTTAGTCACAAGAACAGAATGTGTTGTAGAGTATCAGGAGTCAGAAGAACAGAATGTGTTGTAAAATATCAGGGTTTAGTCACAAAAACAGAATGTGTTGTAGAGTATCAGGGTTCAATCAGAACAGAATGTGTTGTAGAGTATCAGGGTGTAGTCAAAAGATTAAAATGTGTCTTCTCCACAATCTGAAAATTGTTTATTTTAGCATCGTTCACATCCACATTACGGGTTTTTATGTTTGTTTGAACGAAGATTTGGAAACGAACAAATAACGTCAGGGTGTCTCACTTTCTGAAAGAAAAAGCAAATAACCTCTAGTTGAAGAGAGTGCCTACATGCAATATGATTTTTGATTCTTCAATAGAAACCAGCATCATCATTGAACATGGGACATTACAATAAGTGTTTCACTTTCTGTTCCAGCAGCCATTCAAGAGTATGTAGATTCAAAGTCTCAGTCAGATGTTGATTATGTGATCTTCAGACTCAAAGTCTCAGTCACATGTTGATTATGTGATCTTCAGACTCAAAGTCCCAGTCAGATGTTGATTATGTGATCTTCAGACTCAAAGTCTCAGTCAGATGTTGATTATGTGATCTTCAGACTCAAAGTCTCAGTCAGATGTTGATTATGTGATCTTCAGACTCAAAGTCTCAGTCAGATGTTCATTATGTGATCTTCAGACTATAATTTTCCAGAGCACACACTATCTCCGCTCACCCCTGGTTATCCCCATTTCTGTCATTCGTTGTATGTGAACATTATCACTTCCCATATCATCTTCTTCACACTGTAGTAAATCAATGAATGCCCTTATTAGGCCAGCCCTATCTCTTTTCAATAATGTGTCATCAACCACAGCATTGTCCACCAATGAGTCTGCTCTTTCATTTTCTCTGCATGACCAGGCAGTAAATCCATGTAATACTTTGAGCAATTGAACTATTCAGTAATGTGACACAATATTTTCTTAACATAAACCGTTCTTCAATCTTTTTACAGCATTCTCTGGGAGAGGATCACAGTGTGAGTTGAAGGTAATATTTCAGTCACAAATCGCAAGCAGCAGTCATCATTTTTATTTTCAGTCTCATGCTCAATGTTGTATTGCAGAACTTGTACGGTTTTTCATGCACATTTTTTCATTCTTATTCCTTCTCTTGTCTTCCCATTAATTTTGTGTGGGGCACCCATTTGTCCCAACAAAGTATTGTCAAAGGCAGAGGATATAAATGGATGTGGAAAGCAAAGCAAAACTATCACATTATTTTCCCAAGAAGAAAGTCATGGCGACACAGAAATACACCTACAGTACTTAGTGTTAATATTGCAAGGTGCACCAAATCAAATATTTAGGTACAACGAATACATGTTCTACAGACATTTGTTAAAATTATTGGGGTGCAAAGGGAACGCATTGCTCTAGGCGGACCCAGGGTTAGCAGATAACCAAGATCCCAAATGTACCTCCACGCGGTGCACCCTGGAAACAGAAATACAGTAGGTCGTGCTGATTCTGGCAAAATCATTTGGGGATCGTGTCCGAGAATGTGGAGGTAGCAGATAGAAAGAGATTTGACTGCACAAGAGACAGACAATATCTCCGACACCACCAGCATCACCACATATAGCGACACTGTCGACATACAGTTAAGCTAGTCAGTCCAATCCGAACATTGGAGGGGCGGCCAATGTAAAATGCACGTAAAGGTAGATGCATGGCGAGACAAATAGATTTCATACCGAGTACAATGAAACAATGAAAGGGCAGAACAGCGCTAGAGGGCAATGCGAACTGCAAATAGAAAGTGAAAAGTCTCTAGGAAAGGTGAACTACAAGCTCCGTCAGCTCGAGACGAGCATCTAGTTGCCTGTGTTCCTTACAGACAGAGACCCAGACCCATCCATTGGTGGCTGGTAAAGCAAAAAGACCTAATCCAACTCTAATGTCGAGCCTTCCTAAACCGGAAATGTGCTCGCGAAGAGAAAGGGTTCTGTTCAAGATGGGCTTAGGCAAGAAAGGGACAACGATGGTAGTCCTGGTCCAACTCTACTGTCAAGGTTTCCTATACCGGAAGTACACTTGCAGAGAGAAAGGGATCCGTACCTGATGGGCTCAGGCACAAAAGGGACAACGATTTAGCCCTGGCCCAACTCTACTGTCAGGTTTTCCTACACCGGAAATACACTTGAAGAGATAAAGGGTTCAGTACCTGATGGGCTCAGGCGCTATTGGGACAAGGACGCTAAGCTCTAGAACGCCATGCTCTCAAACGCGTGGTGTGAGACTCGAACTCGGACAAGGGGTACACGATGTCAGTGAATGACACCTCGGCTAAGAGGGCGAAAGAGCCAGGGTCCAACTCCTCTGTTGAGTTCTTCCCCTTAAGGAACCAGGCTCACGGATGAGAAACGGTTCAGTACCCAATGGGCACAGGCACAGCACGTCCAATTACACGAGGCGAGTTCATAGACAGTGGAACACCTCGTGCGAGTCAGACGAGAGCAAAAAATCGTCTGGGCGAAGAGTTGCCACTACGCGTGCCTGGAAACAGATATAGAGGCTGTCACAGGCTAAGGGTAGCCCACCCGAATTGTCAAGGCATGCCGAAATCGGATGTGCTAGGCCTACAAGGCGCATAACGGTGGCACAACGTAATCACGCTCCCGGCGGAAATCGCACGGATATCCGTGATGGTTACAATGGAGCGAACACAAAACAAACAAACAAAATTATTTATATAAAACTGTATAATTAGTTATGAGTCTTTATTATTATTATTATGTCTTGTACATGTTGTATTGAATGATCAACTTATAAATATCTGTATCTGCAATGTAAGATTTATTTTCTGTTTATTTAAGGTTTTTCAGTCTGGCTATGTGATGTGGAGGTCCTGAGTGCACCCATGATGACCACCAAACACCACCACCAAAGAAACTCCAAACCAATAAAATCTGGATATATGACTACATCCTAAATAGAATACCACCAATTTTGGTATAACTGGGGTTTAATTTACTAAATATATGTTTCTCTAATGAGGTTGTATCTATATAGCGTGAGCTTATTGCCTTCTTTTATAAATCTTCATATAATGATACATTTTTCTTAACCACAAGATGTTTTCAAGTATATAATTTATTGGTTAACAAGTGTGACATCCCAGCATTTCTTACAAATCTACTGTGTTCTGTACAAAATAAACTCAACATAAAGTAACGGTACACATTAAAAAATATAACTAGTTGTTTTCATAGATCAACTCACATGTATAAGATCTCACCAGACCAATGATCAAGAAACACAAACCCATATTAGATGACATGCCTATATAGTGAGGCTTTTCTTGTGCAAGACTGACAGTAATTCGTCTTCATAATTACAATCTTTAAATTATTATCCGTTCCAACAGCCATCCAAGTGTATACAAGACTCAAAGTTCAAGTCAGATATTTATGTAATATACGCATCTTCCTAGAGAGAGAGGACACAATTTCTTTCCTCAAACCTACTTACTTACAATTCTGCTATTACGTGGCTCATAGGAGAGAACCTAAACAGGAAGTGATGATGAATGGGGCACACACTTTGAAAGCCCCTGGCCAGTATCTCTAGGCAACCCTTGACAAGAAGAGTGGGGCCACAGACTTTGAAAGCCCCTGGCCAGTATCTCTAGGCAACCCTTGACAAGAAGAGTGGGGTCACACATTATGAAAGCTCCTGACTAGTATCTCTAGTCAACCCTTGACAAGAAGAGTGGGGCCACACACTTTGAAAGCCCCTGGCCAGTATATCTAGGCAACCCTTGTCAAGAAGAGTGGGGGTCACACACTCCCCTGGCCAGTATCTTTAAGCAACCCTTGACAAGAAGAGTATGCAGGCCATGAAATACATTGCAAAGACACATATAGGCCACACACAAAATGATGTAAAAGGCTCAAAAGAATGACTTAATTGTACTCAAGGGCTTTAAGATAGAGAAAAGAATAGTAACATTAACATTTTCACCTACCGTGCCTGTCATCAGAGGAGCCTAAGGAGACAGGTTGGATGCCTATCCCATAGGCCAAAGTAGCCCAAAATACCAAAGTCAGCTTTTGGTCACTAACACTATATGGGATGGGACAGTCAACTCCATCCCATAACCTCCTTAGTCATCTCTTACGACATGCATGGAAGGTAAACAGTGTTGCTATTCTTTGCTCACCTTTCGGGCCCTTGTCAACACACGGGCAGCTGATCCTTTTGATCTGATGCAATATATACCTCCAAAAGCTTCAGCAGTCCACACTGTTTCACCTTAGCACAAGCCACTGCAGATTGCTGGTCACCTCTATTAATTATACACAAACGAAATGTCCAAGTGGATCCTTGAACTCTTCAATACATATTTCTTGAATGCCCAAAATAAAAACAGCAAAGACAGCTGATCTGGCCACAAGATATGAGACAAAAGCAATGGGGTAACTGTCCTGATGGCAGGATTTACAGTCTAGCATAAACACAGAACTGAATGCAGAATATCTTTTTTAGACAAGCTTCAGAATATGCTGGAAAACATTAACACATATAGCCTTTTTTCACATTACTTCATTAACCAATGAGGCACTTACGTAGAACATAAGGTAGTTAGTTTTATTGTTCACAAGCAGAAAATTAGACTAACGGAGGTGAACAATTATAGATGACAGCATACAAAACAGATTAAATCAAAGTTTCAACCATAGTCTTTCTCAAGATAACTCTATAATCCTGTAACCAGTCTGGGTCGTAGGGGGACCATATTGTATGCTTCAGCACACAGGGAACCATATTGTA
Source organism: Meghimatium bilineatum (assembly GCA_034231615.1). Taxonomy (NCBI): domain Eukaryota; kingdom Metazoa; phylum Mollusca; class Gastropoda; order Stylommatophora; family Philomycidae; genus Meghimatium; species Meghimatium bilineatum. Next base: position 10,154,639 of record CM067321.1, read on the forward strand.
TGCTTCAGCACACAGAGTCATCCAGCGATTTCTATCTTCAACGATGCAGATGAGTGAGGAAAAATCTTGTTCTGTCCAGTCCTTGATGTTGTCTATCCATGCTTTTATTTGTCTTCCTCTGTTTCTTCCACCTACGATGGTTCACTGCATTATTATTTTTTACAAGAAATTATGTCATCATACATGTCCAAACCATGCAAGTTTTCATTGTTTCACTATTGAAAGTAATGGCTCTTGTGGATCTGTATACATCTCTATTTTATTATTTCTTGCATACAAGATAAACATAGCCAGACAGAGAAAAGACGATAAACATAGATAGTTACTTTACAGGATGATGTGCCCACATCTCAACTTTTTAATTTTATGTGCAGAACAATTTCATCTTGAACTTGATGTTGATGATTGTTGTGCACCTTTTGCGTCATCACAGACATCTCACGTGACATGCAGGGGTAGCAAACTAGTCATCGCAAATACAATTGCAGATATCTGTTTACTGAGCTTGCCAGATACAGATAAAGATGCTATACTAATCTTACAGACTCGAGGACTGCTGCATCACGATAAGATGTGCGCACAGCGTCACCCAATGACCATATATTACTAAAATACTGGAAGGATTCAGTGGTCACCTGTGTACACTAAACATCAAACACCAACCCTAACTTCCCTCCCAAAAAATAAACATCAAACCTAACTCCCCTCCCACAAACTAAACATCAACCCTAACGCCCCCTCCTAGAAACTAAACAAACACCAACCCTAACCTCACCCCCCCCCTTTCCCAAACACTAAACATCAACCCTAAACTTCCCTCCCCGCCCCTCTCCCAAAAACTAAACATCCTTGTCTTTTTCATTAAGAAATATTTTCTTACTATGCACTAACAAAGGGACATAATAAATATAGTGTTTATGCTAACACTGTTTACTTACCCTTATTCAGTTCTGAAATATAAATAGGCTACGTGTTTTTAACGAGCTTATAGTTTGTTTCGTAAACAATGTGGACACATCATTCCATAATGAACCCATAAATATAACAGTAAAATCACAAAGACTAGACTACTGACATTTAGCAATAGAAAAATTCAACTGATGTACGTACACACATACCTAACATACTATCATAGAGATATATCAAGTGACATATTCTTTCCAGAATGTTGTCTTTGTCGTAGATACTTTGAACGCTTCTCTGTTCCAGGCAAGCAGGCCTGCATTGGCCAAAGACATGCATACATTCTTCAATGTTGATAGTCCATCGTCTTCTTGGTCTTCCTCTTCTTCTCTCACCTGGCACTCTGCCCTAGAATCAGCCTTTCGATACCATCATGCTGCTTTAAGAGTCCAAAATACTGTAGCTTCCTTCTTATGATGGTATTTAAAAGCCATCATAGAGATGCAAATTAGAAATATGAGAAAATAAAACAATGAAAAATAAAATAGAATGACAAAAACAACAGAATGACTACACACAGCGCCTCTCCTCTAACAAACACCCCAATCTAAATTAATAAATGATCAAAGACCAAATCGCTTAGCATTTTGCTGACCAGAAATTCAGAGCATACTTATACGTCTTTACCAAGGGTGTACACAACATCGATACATTTTGGATACATTGACATCACCGTCTTTAAATATCCGTATGAAATCAATCTTGTGCAAGAGAGCATTGAAACTTTCTATGTGTTATAATGAATGTTTGCATGAATTGAAATGCTCTAGAGCTATTTCCAGTACATAATCCTACTTATTATAATGATAAACCTAGATTTACATTACTTTCGATATATCATACATTCTGACCTTCGAAAACTCTGATATCTTCATGATTAAAACTCGTGAACCACATCTATTGAGCTATTTCTCACGGTTAGCGCAATTTTGTTTGGAACAACGTACTTCCCCAGCAAGCTATTTTTAGTTAATATTATTGCCGCATTTCTGATGTATTATAATGGTTTTTGTACGTACCATTCTGAACGTTAAGTGGAGTAACTTTAAATCTAACACTACTATAAGAGAGGAAAGCAAACAAACCTATATATCTTCCTTCATTAGACAAAGGCGTTGGACTTACATCGGCCATGTTCTCAGAATGAACAGCCTAAGAATTCCCCAGCAATCACTATATTGGGTGCCACCTGGAGTAAGAAGAAGAGGGAGACCTAGAGAAACTCTATGAAGAACCATTAATAGAGAAGGCATGTCAATGAACCTAAACAACATGCAACAATTGAAAGACCTGGCAATACAAAGACAGAAATGGAAGGCTATGGTTTCTGCCCTATGCGCTGCCTATGGCCCTGGAGGAACATAACATAACATAACATAATGGTTTTGACAATCGTCAACATTTATCACTAAGGTTCTGTGTCGAAATTAGTCTGGAAAGTGATATGGATAACAAACTGCTATATACAAGAAGTTTCATCTAACTTTGCTTTATATAGCAGTGTGGTATCCTTAAGCAATCTAGTCTTAAATATAAATCATTCATTCATTTAGATTGAGGTTGGTGTATGTGGAGAGCATTTTGTGTTTTCATTCATGTTGTTTTGTTATTCCATGTGTTTTCAGTTTTATTTTGTTCCCATTTCCTTATGTTTTTAAACCTGCATGCCGCCAAATACAAAGTGCATAACGTCCCCTTGCACACCTGATTCTTGTATGACAATTACATATTATAAAATGACTGACTCACGAAAATGGCATGTCCAAACACATGAAATGCTCTTCCAAAATGATGCTACATATTTTCATAACCAAATATCTTGTGAAAATAAATAAAACATGTTAATATCATCTGTTCAAATTAAATAAAACACTTAGATGTCACTTTCCCGATCCAATCTAGATTAAAGAAAATGTATCCGACACACAGTTTGTTTTCAAATTATAACCTTAGCAGTATGTCTAAAACCTAATGTGGCCGATGTCATTTAATAATAAAACTAACGTGTTCATAAATATCTTCTTTGAAAATAAATGTAATTCCTAACAATTTCTCATAATTAGAAAAACAACCCATAAGAACCTCACTAAAAATGGCTCCATTACATTGCGCTGATTGTAACATTTTGACTACAAATCTAAAGTTTTCTCAGATCCCCCATCTTCTTTGCACACGACCTTACGGAGAAAGGAAGCTAGATTTGCTAGTACTACTGCTAGTCTTTTTCCCCAGAAAATTGATACATTTTAATCGTAGTTACAAAATTTCCTAGTAACTGTCACAATTCTGCGATCATGGCATTCAGAAAAATGCACCTGTAAGTGTGTATTTATTTGCACCGACAGCACAGAGCAGGTTATTTGTATCTCTATGAGTATGTGAGGTATTTGTGTACTGTTGTATTTTTCTGTTGTTAAATGCAGTCTAGTATTTGTAATTTTACGGTTATATTTATATTTATTGTCTGTTCTCTGTATTTATCTTGAGAAAGACCTTATGATTTAAACATTGATTTTGGGTCAAAGGGCATGAGACCATGGACCGCTGGATCAGCAACCAACAAACCAAACATTGATTTAGTCTATTTTGTATACTGTCATCTATATTTCTTCATGTCCGTTAGTCTGTCTGTGAACGGCGAAGCTCACCCCCTTGTGCTCTGCGTAAGTACCTTATTGGTTACAGTTTTACTGCAGTTTCACTTATTATTCATTATTCAACATCAATGCAGTTAAGGTAGACCTATAGGTGCTCTTTATCATTGAAAAAATGGTGATGAGTATATATGCTCATAAAAGATTAATAACCAGGTCTCAGCGAGTCTCTTTTAACAGAATCTCTTTTCTGAAGAGCTTTCTTCTCCTGAGTAAATACAAACTCCTTTCGGACTGGACTAAACTTCAGCTCCAGTATATTGTTGACCTTAGCTACAATTTCAGAAGCGATGTTTTGATCAGCCTCAAAGTAGTGGTGCTTGTAATCATGACCATTCAGGTAAATCATTTGGAAAACAGCTCGACCTGAGAAAAAGAAACATTTTAACTATAGATCATTGAAATAATAAATATTATGAGAACAATACAGGCTGTATTCTATCAGTTTGAGAATCAACTTGACTTCTGATTGTACCAAGTTGGCAGTGCAAGCATAATTATGTGACTGTTAAAATAAGATCATTAGGATTTAAAAATTTAATCGACCATGCGGAACATGCATACAGACCCCTGAATACATACTCCAAGACTGTCCAAAATACACAGAACTGCAATGCAAGACATGGTCACAATGGACTGAACTGAGGTAAAAACTTTAGAGCAGCTGCTCTGACCTGGAGAAGACTGGGAGCTTCATACTGGCAACTGACCTGAAGAGCTGGCAAGACCAAAAGAATCCTCAATGCAGAAGAAGATAATCACCAATGTTCTGCTAGGAACTAAAAGTGGAGCAAATACTACCAACACTGTGACATGCCATGTATGTCCTAGAAGGCAACTAGGCAGCTCGGGGACATGGTCGTCTTTCAGGATTTTTACCATAGAATGGTAAATGCGACCCAAAGCCATGCTGAAGTTGGATGTATCAGCACAAAAGGCACATATATCACAGCCAAACTGTAAACCATAACACAATAAAGGAGGTAGTAGATAGTGGTGCAACCTACCGACCCCTGCAAGGCTCATCAACAGGTGGCAGCGGATTGTGGAACAACTTCCAGATGTGTGTAATCATTACAAAATAAGCTAGATACTAAGCAATTGTGAAACAAACGACAATGTTGTCCACCAGGTGGTGCTGTTATCTCCACGGAAATACTCCACAAGTCCTATGACAGTCACATCAAGCTAACATATAAGATGCTATCAGTGAGTCTACAATGAGAGGGATAGTGGTATATAGATGACTGACCCTCATACGGATATGGTGGGAAGAAATTCCTATCATTAGAAATAGAATGTTGGAAGAAAGTCCAACATATAGGACATACAGTCCAAGTATCACACACTCTGCACCAAGATCTGGAAACGTGAAGTTTGGCCCATGGAATGGACATGATCAGTCTACATACCGCTACTGAATAATGGAAATGTAACACTATGCACCAACTACAGAACCATTGTCTGATCAGTCATGCCAGCAAAATACTACTTGGTTTCATCATGGAAAGATTACAACATAAGCTGGAAGAAGAGTTAAATGAAGCACAGGCAGGTTTCAGAGAGGACAGGCAACAGAGACCATATTTTCAATACCCTGAACATCATAGAGAAATGCACAGAGTTTAACCTTTAGGCCCCTATGGTCGCAACATTGCGCCTTGCGTGTGCATCCCACATTGCCTGTGGTTGCAATCATACGCCATACGATATCGCTCCATTCCCGAGTACAGAACTTCACGAAGTTAAAGCTTATATGACATAGAATTCCTGCCACACGAAGCTAGGAATACGTCACAGTTTAAAGGTCAAATTCCTTCACTCATTACGATTGTAAGAGAGAGAAAGCCGGTTGAATTTATCAACACATTTCTAGACGCGGCTTCAGCCATTTTGGGCCGTATTTTACTATCAAATTGAGTACCGCGTGGCATGGGTAAGTGATCGTGACTACATGTTCTAATTGTTGTTTTTTGTGTTTAATATGTTGTTATTTGATAAGAATGTGTGTGTATCCATTCAAAAATCAAAAAATAATATGTATCAGGGGTGTCACGTGTGTGCATGGACAATAATTACGTTGCGTGTCGGGCTAGACCTAGTGTTGACCGGACGGCAGTTATATGCGATTTCTTCACGTTTTATTACTTTTTTTAGTCCATATTATATTAGTTTGGATATAAAACAATATATATACATTGAGTATAGGTATTTATGAGGATTTTATCAATGTTGCCACACATTGCTCATGTATTAGGGTCGTCACGAAGATATATTTGCGATTTTGAAAATGGCGTTTTGCGTATTTCTCCCGAATTTTCAACTTCACAACTTTCTCACAACTGTCATATTACACATACAACAAAAACACGATTATATTCACTATTCACGCGGGGTGCAAAGGGAACGCATTGCTCTTGGCGGACCCAGGGTTAGCAGATAACCAAGATCCCAAATGTACTTCAACGCAGTGCACCCTGGAAACAGAAATACAGCAGCTCGTGCTGACTCTGGCCAAATCATTTGGGGATCGTATCCGAGAATGTGGAGGTAGCAGATGGAAAGAGATTTGACTGCACACAAGACAGACAATATCTCCGACACCACCAGCAACACCACATATAGCGACACTGTCAACATACAGTGAAGCTAGTCAGTCCAGTCCGAACATTGGAGGGGCGGCCAATGTAAAATGCACGTAAAGGTAAATGCATGGCGAGAGACAAATATGTTTCATACAGAGTACAATGAAATAATGAAAGGGCAGAACAGCGCTAGAGGGCAGCGCGAACTGCAAATAGAAAGTGAAAAGTCCCTAGGAAAGGGGAACTACAAGCTCCGTCAGCTCGAGACGAGCTTCTAGTTACCAGAGTTCCTTACAGGCAGAGACCCAGACTCATCCATTGGCGTTTGGTAAAGCAAGAAGACCTAACCCAACTCTAATGTCGAGCCTTCCTAAACCGGAAATATGCTCGCGAAGAGAAAGGGTTCTGTACCCGATGGGCTTAGGCAAGAAAGGGACAACGATGGTAGTCCTGGCCCAACTCTACTGTCAAGGTTTCCTATACCGGAAGTACACTTGCAGAGAGAAAGGGTTCCGTACTCGATTCGCTCAGGCACAAAAGGGACAACGATTTAGCCCTGGCCCAACTCTACTGTCAGGTTTTCCTACACTGGAAATACACTTGAAGAGAGAAAGGGTTCAGTACCTGATGGGTTCAGGCGCTATTGGGACAAGGACGCTAAGCTCTAGAACGCCATGCTCTCAAAAGCGTGGTGTGAAACTCGAACTTGGACAAGGGGTACACGATGTCGGTGAATGACACCTCGGCTAAGAGGGCGAAAGAGCCAGGGTCCAACTCCTCTGTTGAGTTCTTCCCCTTAAGGAACCAGGCTCACGGATGAGAAACGGTTTGGTACCCAATGGGCACAGGCACAGCACGTCAAATTACACGAGGCAAGTTCATAGACAGTGGAACACCTCGTGCGAGTCAGACGAGAGCAAAAATCGTCTGGGCGAAGAGTCGCCACTACGCGTGCCTGGAGACAGATATAGAGGCTGTCACAGGCTAAGGGTAGCCCACCCGAATTGTCAAGGCATGCCGAAATCGGATGTGCTAGGCCTACAAGGCGCATAACGGTGGCACAACGTAATCACGCTCCCGGCGGAAATCGCACGGATATCCGTGATGGTTACAATGGAGCGAACGAAAAACAAACAAACTATTCACGCCTTTATTTAGATGTGCAAAAATTATTTTGATATCTTTTAAAATAAAAAAGTTATCACGTTTTCAAAACACCCACCATCAATAACGCAAATTTTCCAAAAAATAAGTGTGAGTGTCCTGGAATCCACTGGAGAACTACATTCTTTGCTTGTTCAGTTGAGATAACAGTAATTTGAAGTCATTCATGTGAAATGTTTAGATTCGGGAGATTTTGCATCTGTCATCTGAAATTACTATCCTCTCCTCCATCAGGTGGGATGATCCCAGCAGCAAAAGAGTTGCTTCTTTGATTGCTTTACACTCTGCATTAAAACTTGTAGAGTGAAAACCTGTGGCTATTGATTTCTCAAGTTTGCTTTCATTGGACCACTCTATACAGATGCCTCCACCACAGTTTCTCCCTGCCTCATCTGCTGAACCATCTTTATACAATCTAGTACCATTCAGTTCAAGGGAAAATATTTGTAAATCATCGGTTCCTAGGTCGACCCAGCCTAAGGAAATGGGTACCATATCTTGAAACGTAAATGTGGCAGGTGTGATGCTGACTACATCATCCCTACGTATGCATTTGGTCAATTAAAAATATGGACCCAATGCCGTATTCCCCCTACACCTCAATGGTATGGATAATGGAAACTTGACTTACCATTGTTTCTGGTTTCTGTAATATCACAGGCAGCAACACAGTCTGCATCATATGTCACAGCTTTCTGTCTAAACAACCGGGCGGTTCCTTTCATAGAAACAGGGTCTATTTCTATTTTGTCTCCACTGATGCCTGAGGAAGAGAAATGATATTGATGAATATGATGATATTATTAGTGAATGACATCATCAGTGTACACTACAAAATTTGTGTTGCGTGATACCATTGCTGCTGATGTGCCTCCCTGCCTGGTACCTTCAACTTCAGCAACTGTGCTTGCTTGAATAGAACTGTGGTTCTGCTCGATGTCAGGGATGGCCCGACCAATCTTAGTTTCCAGCCTCTGCTGGCTGGACTAAGCCTCCATCTTCACTTCAAGTAGTTGGCCTCGATGGGGAGTCCATGTTATAGTGATGAAGATAGAACCTCGAGGGTGTATGATTTTGTTGTAGAATAACATGTTTTTGGTTTTCTGCATGCCATCCCAGACAATTGTTGTCCATGACTACAGATGGCTATCTCAATGTAGACATTTCTCGACATTGGGTTTCTATTGCTAGATTACATTTGCCGACATGTGTAGACTTGGGATTTCTACAGGTTAAACAAGAAACTAATAACAGAGTGACATGATGGAATTTTTTGTGTTAATGTTTCCAGAGTGGCATCCCTACGATTCTGAAGGATTTAATGTAAAGTTGGGTCATGCTTTTTCAAAATTAATCTTTCTAATCCATTGCATCTTTTTTATATGCCAATAATATGTTCGCTCGTGTTTCATGATAGCTTTTTATATGCCCATATGTTCACGCGTGTTTCTTGATGGTTTTTTTTTATATGCCCAAAATATGTTCGTGCGTGTTTCTTGATGATTTTTTATATGCCCATGATATGCTTGTGTTTCTTGATGGTTTTTTTATATGCCCATAATATGTTTGTTTGTGTTTCTTGATGATTTTTAAGAAGTGAAACTCCCTAATGGTGATGATGAGAATGAAAGACCAGACCCTAGGGTTGCAACATGGGTGAATCTTCCTCAATGCTTAGATCTTTGTTCTCATCTGTGTTTGTTACTCTGTCCATGATATTCATTAGGACCTCTCTACAGCATTTTATTTCAATTGCTGATATTTTATTTTCCACTGTGGAGGTAATTGCCTAAGTGTTGCAACCAATGTTGCCACTGGGAAAATATTTGCTTAATAGTTGTAATCTAGAATCTAGTAGATGACCAAATCCAATATACTCTGTCCCTGAAAAATGACTACTTAATCATGTGATTTGATCACAGATAGTCTTTGATGTACAATGCCATGAGAATGAGCATTTAAAATGAGCTTGGAAAAACCAAAAGCTAAAATGGAAAGCAAAGCTACAGATTTAACAAATATTCATGCTGAGCACACTATACTACAGATCTGAAACATGAACTTTCTACACAAAACATGAGAGGAGACTAAACATTTTTCCTCTAAGATGTCTCCACAGAATCTTAAACATTAAATGACATGACAAAAACACCTACACGGAAGTGTTACACCACACTCGGCTACCATCTGCCATGGAAGCGCTTAATATTCTTCTTCTTCTTCAGCGTTCCTTCTCAAACTCCCATTAGATCTCTCTTGCAGCAGGACAATGGCCCTACTAGATTTCAAGCAGGAATGGAAATGCGTTGTGCCATTGTTTTATTTGCGTCAATGGCGCGTCTTCGGAGGAAAACGCTTGATATAAATAGATTGAATTGGCTGGGTCAGTTCTGCAGAATGCCAAACTGCCACATCTCAAAACAAGTACTATTGAGAGAACTGGCTGAAGGCCAGCAAGCCCACAGATGGTTGTCAATATTCCCTCTCAAACAAGAATGACTACTCGCACAACTTGCCTAACAAGACAGCCACATCAAACATACTTTACCTAACTGAACCTCTGTGTTAGTCCTGAGTTTATGCACCATACTAACAATGAAAGACTTGTAGTGATGACTCATCAAAGTCTCAGCCATTTTCTGATCTTCCTCATCATTAGACTCAATATCACCTCTAGAACCTGCAACACAGTGCAACTGTGACAGTCAGACGCAGATGTACGTCTGCAGAGCAGACATCTCAAACAATATTATTATTACTAACATATAAGTGAAGCATATTATATATAAAGCACATCTTTCATAATGTTTCTTTATCGAAGTCAGAGAATTATCAAAAGTCCCATAAACTGTTCAATAAGTTCCAGAACTGATTTGTGTTCAGGAAATACCATTATACTTGCAGACTAGTTAGTTATATCTCCTTCAAAGTGGTCAGCTTGTGATTGTATTCACTTATTCCAGCACTCCTGTTGCTGAATGGAGCAACGCTGGAAGACTCATTTCAGAATAGTCTTCATTCTTCTCATCCTGTTGTTTTGAATTTCATCAAAACAGTTACCGTTAAATGTTCTTTCAAGCAGCGGAAACAAACAAGTCAAACAGATAAAATCAGGTGAGTATGGATTTTTGGAACAATGGAATATTTTGTTTCATCAAAAATGTGTTCACAGTGACAGTCTTGTGTGCAGGGATATTTTTATGATTCACAATTGCATGAGCGTCACTTCTCAGGATCAGCTTGTCATATCTGCACACCGCTTCAGGACTATTTGTTAAATTCTGATTCTGAATTGATACTCTATCTTCTAGGGACATATTCATGATAAACCAGCCCATCAATGTCAAAATATGCAATCAATATGATCTTGACATTAGACTTAACACGTCGTCCCTTCTCCAATTGTGGAGATGATGTTTGCCACTGGGGGAATATTTGTTTGGTTTTTGTTTCTAGATCACACCTGTAAGCTCATCTTGTATCATCAGTGATTATCCAGGACATCAAGTTTACAGCTTTTTGTGCTCATCTATGAGGTCAGTGCACATTGGCAATTGATCATCCTTCTGGTCTTCAGTCGGGAAACGGGAAACAAGTGTTGCTGTCACCACTATCATGTGCACATCTTCAGTTACAGTTTTATGGCACATACCTATTGATACTCCAATAACTTCAGCAACTTCTATGACATCAGATGTCTGCCTGAGAATATGATAAGCAACTTCTCTGACATCAAATGTCTTATAATATGATTTCTTGCACATATGCTATGACTTCTTACACATATGCTATGATTTCTTGCACATATGCTATGATTTCTTGTACATATGCTATGATTTCTTGTACATATGCTATGATTTCTTGTACATACGCTATGATTTCTTGTACATATGCTATGATTTCTTGTACATATGCTATGATTTCTTGTACATATGATATGATTTCTTCTGTGTAGGGAATGAATTGATACTCTATTTTAATAGAATCATCTTCAAATGATCTATGTCTACTTTTGAGATAGGAATACCACTCAAATATTGTACATCTACTTAGACAGACTTGCCAAAACATCATTGCAGCTCTTCGAAAGTTTTTTCTTCAAGAGTATTCTTCCTTTATGTAATAACAAAACACAATATTTATCAGGGGTGCCACTGATCGGCATTTAATAAAATTATATTGTATATCAGGCTAAGCCTAGTCTTGAACAGACCAAAATCATATGTGATATCTTCATGTTTTATGTGTTTGTTCAGTCCATATTTTGTTACTTTGGTTATTAAAAAACATATATAAAACAGGAATAGATATCACGGAGAATTTTATCAGTGCTGCCACACATTACTCAAGTATAGTTGCAACATGAAATTATTTTTCAATCTTTTATTAGATTTTTAATGTGATTGTCCCCCAATTTTCAATTTCACATCTTTGATATACCCCATACAACAACAAAAAAGACAGCTATAGCATTATTCACATCTTTATTTACATGTACAAAAATTATTTTCAAATATATAAAAAAACAAAAAAAGTTATTGCATTTTCCAAACACTCACCAAAAATTAAGCAAATTGTCAACATGAAAGCCAGACCAGGGGGAAAATTGTATAATTTCGAACAAGAAGAAGAAAACTCTGTGATGTCTCATCTATTGTCATCTTGGGAGGCCCTTTTACCTGTTACCAGAAACCATGCCTTCCATTATAAATTTGTCCATGATGTTATGTTCCCTGTTACCAGCAACCATGCCTTCTATTATAAATTTGTCCATGATGTTATGTTCCCTGTTACCAGAAACCATGCCTTCTATTATAAATTTGTCCATGATGTTATGTTCCCTGTTACCAGAAACCATGCCTTCTATTATAAATTTTTCCATGATGTTATGTATTTTTTTAAATGACCAAAACCAACATTCGTTTTCTTATTAAAAAGTTTAGCCATCAACCCTCCTCCACTTCTAATATTGGTAAAATATCTTGATTAGTTTTTTTAATTGTCCATGATATTTACATTATTCAGATTTAGTTTTTCAGAAACCTGTGATATATGTAAACCTTATCTCCAAGGCAATGGAATGACCTTGATGGGGGATTTTTGAAGTTGAAAAATAATTATGTTCATATGATAAAATAATTATGTAATGATCAAGGACATGAGAAAAAAAATCAAATAAATAAATTTGTTGGAAAAGTAAGATACATACTGTTTTCTCTGACCAAGAAAAACTCCAAACAGTTCATTGAGCCAAGAGTTGTGTCAAGATCAATTGGTTTTCCTGCCTCTGACTTGCCAGCTTTTTCTAATGTATAGTTTAAACCTGGTGATGAAGATATAAAATTAGTTACTTTATCTGAAGAACAGAAGAAATTACAGTCATTACCAAGTGGCATGTCAACCTCTGATTCTCTTGTTTGTTGATTCTCAAACTATCATTTAGCAAGATGTAATACAGAGAGAAAAATGTACAGTTTACAACATAGCTGTGACTTTCAGCTTGACTCATCTGATTTCAGAATGGTATTTTTATCAATTTTACTGGATTAAATAGTCCATTGACAAACCTCCTTGGTTGCCTCTTACAGCATGGATGACAGGTAACAGTGTAAACTGACAGGTAATAGTGTAAACTGACAGGTAACTGTCAACTGACAGGTAACAGTGTCAACTGACAGCTAACAGTATAAACTGACAGGTAACAGTGTAAACTGACAAGGTAACAGTGTCAACTGACAGGTAACAGTGTTGACTGACAGGTAAGTGTCAACTGACAGGTAACAGTGTCATCTGACAGGTAACAGTGTCAAATGACAGGTAACAACTACAAAATTATATGATATGAGTGATACACTTTGCAGTCGTCGTACTATTCCGTTGAGAGGGACTAGTACATATGAGGAAACCTGAGTACAGGGATGTCAATCCTCCACACCCTTCTTATTCATTCAATCTTGCTATATCAGATCTCCTTCTTCAGCATTCCTTCTCAAACTCCCGCTGGATTTCTTTCTTGCAGTAGGACAATGGTCCTATAGCACGTTGCCCAACTTCAAAATTCTTCTTTCTTCTTCAGCATTCATTCTCAAACTCCCGCTGGATTTCTTTCTTGCAGTAGGACAATGGTCCTATAGCACGTTGCCCAACTTCAAAATTCTTCTTTCTTCTTCAGCATTCCTTCTCAAACTCCCGCTGGATTTCTTTCTTGCAGTAGGACAATGGTCCTATAGCACGTTGCCCAACTTCAAAATTCTTCTTTCTTCTTCAGCATTCATTCTCAAACTCCCGCTAGATTTCTTTCTTGCAGTAGGACAATGGTCCTATAGCACGTTGCCCAACTTCAAAATTCTTTCTTCTTCAGCATTCATTCTCAAACTCCCGCTAGATTTCTTTCTTGCAGTAGGACAATGGTCCTATAGCACGTTGCCCAACTTCAAAATGATGTATCCCATTCAACAAATATATAACTCATATAACTGAAATTTTTTTGTGTGAATTTGAAATGGTACAGACACTATGAATAAAATTTTTCATTAAAATGCAGCGATTGGTTTCAATATTTGTTTATATGCGCTATAGATTTTAAAAAAGTATACTTGTCAACACACTTCACAAACACAATTAAGAGATATTTAACGGTAAATTATAAGACATCATTTATACATGAATGGTTTACCATAATACGTGGTTTTGGTAATTTAGCACAACCCATAACTTCACAGCTCAAGTGATAAGAGCATCGCTCACAACTTGTAACTTCACAGCTCAAGTGATGAGAGCATCGCTCACAACTTGTAACTTCACAGCTCACGTGATGAGAGCATCGCTCACAACTTGTAACTTCACAGCTCAAGTGATGAGAGCATCGCTCACAACTTGTAACTTCACAGCTCAAGCTCTTAAGCTGTCTTTACTTAGGGATCTCATAAAACTTCATTGGTAAATACGACTGGGCTGCCAAATCTTAAACAATAACTTCGTGATTACAAGGTATAACCATTCTGCCACTGAATCCCACAAGCCATATTGACAATATCCTCCACATTTGATTGTACTTACCTTGTCGCATCTTTATCTTCCGTTTCTTAATGACCTTATCCATCAGCTCCCTCATAGACAAACCCATTGAATCTACCTGGAATTTGTTGAAACCTCGGTTCGGAACATTTCTGAAATGACAACAATATATCATTACCCCAAATTGTAACAGTAGAACAGTGATCAAAAATAGAGATACAATAGCGTTTAAATTATAATACTATTGAATTGACCTCATACAAATCTCGAAAGACTTTAAGTTGCTTCTATCTACCTACTCTAATGAAAGAGCTTGCAAACCCAGGGATCAGATAAGAGTAAGCAGGTAGTATCTACCTGCTGTCTTTTTTTCCTGCTTTTGCTGTTAAAAATCGTAGGATTGGATGAATATCAGTTTTCATGCTATGGCACAATTGATATCCAGTAATACTATAAGAAATTCCTTTACACCGCCTATTTCTTGGTCTTCCTATGCCGCTTGTTTCCATTCTCATGTATGATCTTACTAGATTCATTATCATTAATTGGCCAAACCATTTCAGTCTCTGTTTTTCAATATATTTGATCACATACATTATTCCAACAGTTCTTGTAATCTCTTCATTCCTCACATGATCTCTTCAACATCTTTTATGAAAGGAAATAAGAATATCATGGACAGAAATATGAACCAAAGCAGGCGTTTGTAAAGACATGAACATAGACTGAAGAAGAAGACTGACTTCTCAAAACCTTAAGAAAATGCAAGCTAACATATTTTTGACATATAAAATAAACCATGGGTCATAAATATTAGCAATGGAGAGAAAAAGATTCCAGAAATGTTGGGAAAAAAACAGCCCAAAATGCTGATGGACAGCAGATATTGAGGACCTTTTGAACATGACACAGGAGGAATCAGAACAGCTTCTGCAGAACTGAGAAACTTAAACAGTAGCAAGGAGGACAATGCTCTAGAAAGTTCACATCACATAGAAGCAGAAGAATCCCCAAAAAACAATACAGCTAATAGGATCAGCTAATAGGATCACACAATATTCTTTTATGTGAACATATACAAAAAAATAAAATTCATGGGACACCCATGTGTTGCCAAAGTCCGAAAGGGGAGCATAAAATATCAGCACTGTTACCTACCATGCATATCAAAAAAGATGACTAAGGAGACTTTGGGGATGACATTGGCTATCCTATCCCATGAGAGTCAAAGTGACTCAGAAGCCATGCAGAAATTGAATATCTTTATTTCTTTTCACTTTTAACTCCTTTATGCTTTGCAGTACCAGGGTTAGAAAAGTTCTCTGGAGACAGCCTTTATGCCTCATGTATGTTTGTTTCCATTAACTCTTTTATTTATGTAATCAATTTTTTGTATTGTGTGCCCTGGATTTGTATCTATCATGATTGTGTTTAGCAATGCTTTCAAAATTTAAATATGTCAGGCTGAAAAGTACAGATATTGCAGTCAAGATGTAAACTATCCTGTTAATATGCAGGAGTTTGAGAATTAACAAAGAAGAAAACAACTAATAGGATTACAAGATATTCTTCTTTGTCAGCTTCAAACAAACTAATGGAAAACAACAAAAAGTTTATTATAAAAAATGAAAATAACTTACATCGTGACAACAACTGACTTTGGCTGTACTGGTGCGTTGGCTACGAGAGCAAACTTTGTAAAGCCATATTTGGAAACAGGATCTGTTGGAACTATCGGAGGAAAGTCTGTATCAATCTCTCCGTCATCTTCTGCCATGTGTAACGAGAACTTGTTGAGGAAATCACTGCAAATATGACAACAACAGTAATGACATCTATCTCTCTCTGGAAGATTTGATAGAAATATTTATAACTTTGAGGTTGTGCACATACGAGGTCATAGTGACAGGATTACCAGAACTGCAACCTCTATTATTTTTTGATGGTTGTAAAGCTGTCATATAACCAAATTGGACTAACATTCGCGGGTGAAAGGAGCGTATGTCATCATAAGAGATTTATTTTACTTAACCAAATTTGAAATTGTGGTTGTTGCAGGCATATGTTCTTACCCACATTGGACTGTTAACCAAATTGGAGGTTGTGGGGTGGCAGGCATATGCTCTGATTCACACTGCACTGTTAACCAAATTAGAGGTTGTGGATCACACGCCCTGCATACGCTCTGGTCCAAATTGGACTGTTAACGGTTGAAAATAGCATTCATTACCATAAGAGGCACAAAGATTAGATGGCCATGATCCACGCTGATGCCGGATGTATAGGCTGAAAGGTGCAAATATCTCAGTCAAGCTGTAAAACATGATATAATGCATTCTGTTATCTGGTCTACATCCTGCTAATCTGTACAAGTTTGAGAACGAACACAGAAGAAGAAATGACCAAGATCTCTGGGAGGCCATTGTTATAGGGTTCAAAACATCCAATTTTAACACTGACTCAAATGAAATTGGTAGCTTATTCTATTCAGCATGTAGATATCAACAGAGAATTGCTTATATGTAGCTATTTTCTTGGCAGAATTTACATTCACTAGTTCACCATTGCTTTCTAAACAGTCCAGATTCACAACTGCCTGCGATAGAAATGAAATATTTGGCTGTCACAGCTGTACATCTCTGGCACAGAGCCAGATAGGAAGTTTCTATTTTAAATTTACACATTTGATCAACCACAATTTACATATCTAATCAAGTCATAAATGTGCACTCTAATCAAGTCAAAAACTTATATAACTAATCAAGTCAAAAACTTATATATATCTAACCAAGTCAAAAACTTATATATATCTAATCAAGTAGAAAACTTATATATCTAATCAAGTCAAAAACTTATATATCTAATCAAGTCAAAAAAAAGCAATATGTATATCACTATTTCTTAACAAATTATTTCTTCTGTTAATACTACAAAGGTTGTGGTGACTGAATTACGAGAACCCCAATCTCCACTATTATTTTATGGTTAAAAGCTCGGTTATAACCAAATTGGATTAATGTCTGCAGTTGAAAAGTGAGTACTTAACCATAAGAGGAACTTTTTACTTCAATAAAATCTAGACCAAACATAAACATTTATAACCCTCCTACTACCCCGCTGAATCCAGATGTCTCGGCCATTGACGCAAATAAAACGACAAATCAACGCATTTCCATTCTCTGGACTACATCCTTCTAGAAATCTAGTAGGACCATTGTCCTGCTACAAGAGAGATCGAGTGGGAGTTTAAGAATGAAAGATGAAGAAGAAGAAACCCCCATTTCTACTGCTTTTTATCATAAAAACACGCTCATCAAACATCTGCACAGTCAACCATATATTAACTTACTTTGGATCAATCTGTCCTGCCACAGACTGGAGATCTGGCTTTCTACCCTCTTGTGTATACTGCCAACACACTAGCCCAACCACCTCCTGAGCTTTAGCATTGGCTGTCACAATAATGGACATTGGATAAGCTCGTTGTTCAGGGGTAGCAAATGCCAAGAAAATATCCAGCTTACGAGTTGGAAGACCACCTGCTGTCTGCAACAATAAAATGTTCTGGTCAATCATTTCTGTTTGAAATAAAACGAGCTATGATTGACATTGCATTATAGATGTCCTCAAACCTGGTTATGATTGACACAATTACATTCTGGATGTCCCATAAATAGGCTGTGATTGACATCACTGCATTTTGGGTGCTGTCAAAACTAGTTATAATAACTGACCTAAATCATTTTGGGCACTCTCAAAACTAGTTATAATAACTGACCTGATGTCATTTTGGTGTTCTCAAACAATGGTCAGAACAAATTTTCTTCATTTTGATTACCCTCAAGATTTGTTACACCTAATATTACTGTACTCTGGGAGACTCCCACAGTCTACAAAGGAAGTTGATTCCAAGGCCCGTGCTCTGGCTGAGAAATGGTCATTACAATACTAAGAGCTGACAACTGCACTATTCAGTCAATTTCTGGCATGTTCACTCATCTTGGCTCTGGCATGTTTTCTGCATTCCCACTTATCTTGGTTCATGAGATGACATGACATAGTTTGCCAGGTAATATTGGTCTTGGTCTTTCACTGTTTATTTCCAATTTTAGGTTCTGTCCTAGGAGTCCCATAATCTGCTGTCAAGTCACTTGCCTACAGACCAGGTGACCAGGGCTTTTCTTTTTTCTTCATTGTTCATTCTCAAACCTACTGGATCTCTCTTGTAGAAAAACAATCAATCAATCAATCAATCAAGTGTCATGCCAAGTGGCATAGGCGATCATGCTTCTCCACATATCTCTGTCTCTTGAAGTTCAGTTGGTGACTTCTTTTTGTGCCACAGTGACAACCCATCAAGAAATTTCTCTTTGTCTTCCTCTGTCTCTTCTCCCCTTGATCTTTCTGGTGGTTACTAAATGTTCAAGTTTACATTTCTCATCACATGCCCTACAAATCTTGATTGTCTGTTTCTTATTTTCGCTAGAATTTCTCATTTTACAATGGTCCTACTAGATTTCCAGAAGAATGAGTCCAGAAATGAAAATGCACTGTGTCACCAACTTATTTGTGCAAATGGCCCACCACATTTACCTTCGGTTTTGCCAAGGTTCAAATGTACTCATAACTCATGGTGTATACTCAAAAAAATGCAGTAGACCCCGCCACTAGGAAAAAGGTATACAATGGATCAACACCTGGGAAGTTTGAGTAATGGCACCATTGCTTTGCAATATGTGCTGATGGGGACACTATGGCACAAGGAAGCAATAGGGCCCCCTTTAACAGATGTCATACACACACCATCCACATATAGTCAGTGTGTGTTGGGGATTGTCTACTAGTGGACTACAGCATGGATACAGGTATGAATGCTATCACTCTAGCCCTGTAATAAACAATCTGTCTATGGGAATATCACCCAAACAGAAAACAGTCCAAGTTCACCAAAATTGAAGTAGCACCAGCCCTTGGAGTAACTAGGTGCTCACACTTATCCTCCTAAACAGAAGAACATAGAAAGAAAGGTGGTTCTGGACAACTGCTAACTAGGCAGAAGAGCGCTTAGGGATAAAGCCATATGCTACGATGCTGTTTCATAACAAGACTATCTGGCTGTCATGGATCAGCATGCTTTTTAGTTTTAAAAAATTCTCCTGAACAGCCTCACAGATGAATGAAACTAAATCAAGTTTAGGATGATAAACAAGTACCAAACTGCATTGCCAAATTGACTATCTAACATTGAAATTGGTACCAGCTGTTTACACATTCTTATGAAAGAGTTGACTGCCAAATTTTTAAATGTCCAGCAGTGGAATATTTGAAAAATTCTCTCTTCAGGGCCAAATAAATAGAACACCATATATGGAACAAAACAATAGCTCACAACCATATGTATATATCCCATAATTGCACTGCATCAAAAGGCATGAGCCCATGAATCGCTAAATCAGCAACCAACCAACCAAACATCACTATCCTGTGCCAAGTGATTCCACTAATATCTCCTACATCACTACATAGTACAAATATGAATGTTCTGTGTTTGTGATCCTGGAGGATACTTCAATACTTGTACAGGATTTTCGTTGATGTTGTAATAGTCCTTGTCTCAATTGGTCCATTCTCAGTGACTTGAGTACACAGGTTGAATGTCTTGACAAAATCGCATCTTTTTTTTAGGGGCTGTGGTTGGTCAAGTACAGAAAAACTGTTTACTTTAGTTGAAAGGCGATTCGGTGCTGCTAGAACTGGTTTAGTGTATTGCAGTCTTGCAGGATATGTTCAGTGGTCTTTGCTGCCTGCCCATATG
Organism: Meghimatium bilineatum; assembly: GCA_034231615.1. Lineage (NCBI taxonomy): Eukaryota > Metazoa > Mollusca > Gastropoda > Stylommatophora > Philomycidae > Meghimatium > Meghimatium bilineatum. Next base: position 10,174,837 of record CM067321.1, read on the forward strand.
GACATGGACACAGAGGTGATGGAATGTCTTAGTTTATTTAAGTGGCTGTTTAGTCTGTTGTGTCCTATTCTGAGGCGGAGTCCACCCAACAGAGACCAGAAACTAAGATTGGATGGGCCAACCCAATATTGAGCAGGACCATAGTTCAGCCCAAGTAAGCACAGGTGCTGAAGTCAGAGATACCAGGCCGAGAGGCGCACCAGCAACCATGGCATCATGCAACCCGAATAGTTGACATGTCTGCATGTAAAAGAACATCAAATGAATGTTAATGACAATCAGGGCCACTCATTTTTTAACATGATGATGATGATATAGATCATGTGATTTACACAGATGAGTCGGTCATCTGCCACCAGTAGTGTGCATGGACGTTACTACCAGATCATGCAGAAAAACAGTATATGAAGCCAGGCTTTCACCTCAACAACTAGTAGTCTAATGATGGAAGTGTTTGTCCTAACATAGGCACTAAACTGGCTGGAATCGCAATGCTATTCCCACGTGTGCAAACTAAGTTATTCAATGAATATTATTTAAAAAGTCAAAACAGGTGATATGTGTATGTGATAGGTGGTGTCTTTAGAGAAAGCTACAGAAAAGTGGACCTCCCTGCTAAAAATCACTCTTATCTTTGTCCCCGGACACGAGCCAACAAAATAGCAAACCTCGCCACCATCAGCCTATGGACCAAGCAGACATACTCACTGCTTTTAATGAGCCCACACAATCAGAGGATTTTGAGATACAGAAGCATAAGTCAGTACCAAGAATGCGCAAATTGAGTTTTCATTACAAGTGAATGAAAGAATTACAATGACAGATCATTACCACTAACATCATCGTCAACGCCCAAAACCCACATCAACATTGCATCAACCATACAACAATCATCATTCACGCAGACACAACACACAATCTATCAAACTTACTCTGCCATCAAACTTGGCATATTTGAAAAAAGGATTGCTTCCATGAACTTCAATCTCTTTCAGTTGCTGAGCCAAGGTGGAGATTGGATTTTCCTTTTCGGACTCCACCCTCAACTCTACCTGTTCTGAAGGTCTGTCAACATCATCAAAAGTGGTATTGTCTGAATGAGTTAGTAACTCTTTGTTCTGAACAACTGGAAGTTCCTTTTTCTCAAAGAGATGTCCCTTTTCGGCAGCTGCAAAAATATAATACAAAACAAGTCAGAATCTAAAACAGATTATGTTTTGTAATGTAAGCATGATTTACCTCCCACTCTAATGAAACTTTTTTATTATTTTATTTGCAAATGTATGCATACTTTGGCTTGTGAAAGCATGGTACAGAGTTACAATCCTGCCACAGGCAACTGTGCATCTAACTGTTCAGAAATCAATGACAAACTACTGAATGTATTTATATTGCCTATAAAATTGCAATAGCCAAAAAATGCTGTGTTGATAGCTACATCCTGAATAGGATATGCTACCAATTTGTGCATGCATAATTGATTTACATCTTGGAGGAATTACAATTGGGTGGTAGATCTCAGGGCAGACCCCTACTTCAGTACAAAGATGTGTGCAATCGGGATATGCCAGATACAAGCATTGATATCATCAAAGCAGGATGCAATGGATCATGTTGCAAGGAGAGGAAAGATCATTAATCATAAATATAAAGGAGAAAGTAAAGACAATATGAGGTTATGAACCAATATCATAGAACTTCCTATAAATGATCAGACACCACATGATTACCACATATTCTCAGTGGCGATGGCACCATTGCAAGAGCAAGAGCCCTGGTACCTTACTTCCTGGTGGCTGGGTGAACAACTGGAGTATTTTTATTTCATACTATGAATAATGAGTGAATATAAAACCTGGGTTTGCTGGTTGTACATGTGGGCAAGCCAACCAAATTGCAGAGCATATCCTTCAAGAATATGCAAACTATAACACATTAACCTGTAGTAGCCCAGCTAAAAAAAGCGCATACTGCGTCTGACCATTTTTAAAAATTAATTATGGTTTTTCTGCACAGATTTGCTTTTTTTGGGAGTAATGTTTTTATTTATTGAGTTATTGATTTGAAATTTGAAGACAATAGAGATAAATGGATGCTGGATATGATTTGAAAGTGTTATTTGCTTGTGTCAGTGTTATGTTGTGTACAACCAAAATCAAGAATGTGGATAAATGCACACAAAGTACTTACAGTGTCATGGTCATGCGTAGGCCTAGCCAAAGAAAACACAGTTCCTCAAATTCCTCATCATAAATGACATTGATTACATGACTTTTCAATATTATAAATATCTCTCTTATTAACATCTCATCTATTATAAACACCATACATTGATCTATACTAACTGAAACACTAAAGCTCTAAAATTTGTCCTTTTCTAAATCATAATCCGTGAAGAAATAACGAATAATGGTGGTACCAATGCCAGGCCTATGCAGTTTAGCTTATAAACGAGAAAAGTTGAATAAATTACAACCGTATTTATATCGTATCGAAAAACAAAGAATCAATCTAGTACACAATCAATCTATTACACAATCACTCTAGTACACACTTACTATAAGGGCATGATGGCAAATAAACCTGAACGATTGTTGTCCATGACTACAAATGGCTACCTCAATGTAGATATTTGTCAACATCGGATGTCTATAGCTAGATGACATTTGTAGACTATGGATTGCTACAGGTTAAGATACATATAAGGGCCTATGAATATACGCCTATGAATGTTAAATTCTGGAACAAAAAATAAATGGAACACACTGTAAAGTTTATATAAGAAACAACACTGCAGATATAGACATTATTAGCCAACAATTTATACAAGAAACAACACTGCAGATATAGACATTATTAGTCAACAATTTATACAAGAAACAACACTGCAGATATAGACATTATTATTCAACAATTTATACAAGAAACAACACTGCAGATATAGACATTATTAGTCAACAATTTATACAAGAAACAACACTGCAGATATAGACATTATTAGTCAACAATTTATACAAGAAACAACACTGCAGATATAGACATTATTAGTCAACAATTTATACAAGAAACAATACTGCAGATATAGACATTATTAGTCAACAATTTATACAAGAAACAACACTGCAGATATAGACATTATTAGTCAACAATTTATACAAGAAACAATACTGCAGATATAGACATTATTAGTCAACAATTTATACAAGAAACAACACTGCAGATATAGACATTATTAGTCAACAATTTATACAAGAAACAACACTGCAGATATAGACATTATTAGTCAACAATTTATACAAGAAACAACACTGCAGATATAGACATTATTAGTCAACAATTTATACAAGAAACAATACTGCAGATATAGACATTATTAGCTAATGAAAGAAGAAGAAGGAACCAGCCATGAAGTCAATATTATCAGATAAAAGAAGTTACAACTTGGGAGAAATGAGTGACTCACGATTATATGCTTCCCGTGCATCTTTCCATTGTACTGTCTTCAGTTTTATTTGGTTTCTCTTTTCTTTCTTCAGTCTTTCTAGCCTCTGAGCTGTATTTGAACGTCGTCTGTGAGCTCCTGTATGATAAAACAGAACAAATACAACAATACCAAAATCAGAACAATTGAAAGTGGAACAAAAATAGGAAAACAATAAATTTAATAAATTTACACAATGCAACAATTTAAGTAATGGGGACATATCAGTCAGAGCACTGGTTTCCAAGCCCAGTGGTCTGTGATTCAATTCCCAGTTACAATGGAAATATTTGTATAACACAGATGATGCCCAAGTTGACACAGTCTCAAATGGGTACCAGAACAATTCTGAAAAGTAAAGGTTGCATGCAATTAAGTCACAGAAGAATAAAAATCTGCATCATACTACATTCTCAATGTCTCAATGGTATAACTATGGGACTTTACTCGCTCGTGTAGTGCCTGGGCCTGATAGGGGAACAAAGAATAGCAACAATAATGCTGTTAAGTGGGTGCTAAATTAGTTACCACAACCCATTATCTCTGGTGTGCAGAATCCTGCTGAAGATGCATGCCTGGACTTATAGGATGTGGAACTAACCTATCTTTATCTACAGCACACCTCGAGATACCGAGATTTCAAGAAAGTCAGGGTACAGACATCTCCAAGAGTAGAAGAATGCCCTTCTCATGACATTGCACAATAAGTAAAACAGTCAAAACTGGGACCTACATAAATGCTAGAAAAATTCCTAACCAAAAAAGGATCTTAGAGACACTAATCTTGAGCTGGAAGTATAATTTCACCTCCTGGCACAGGGAGGTAGCAAAATTGCAAAATTACTAGCAAAATTGCACTCTTTCTGTTCACCTCCTGGCACAGGGAATAAGACTGGCAAACTTGCACTCCTTCTGTTCACCTCCTGGCACAGGGAATAAGACTGGCAAACTTGCACTCCTTCTGTTCACCTCCTGGCACAGGGAATAAGACTGGCAAACTTGCACTCCTTCTGTTCACCTCCTGGCACAGGGAATAAGACTGGCAAACTTGCACTCCTTCTGTTCACCTCCTGGCACAGGGAATAAGACTAGCAAACTTGCACTCCTTCTTGGTTATATTATCAGCATCATCAAAGTCATATGTTAGTTTACAATGCTACTTTACAATTATTCTTGAGTAGAAACTAGAGTCATAGCACATGGGACCATAAGTGCTCTGCTCTCTATTCCAGTAGCCATTTGAGTGTATGTAGACTTAAAAGTCCCAATCAGGTGTTGATTAAGTGAAGTTCGGTTCTTTCCAAAAGAGTACATTTTCTTTCCTCTCCTCTAATCTCTTCTATTTCTGTCATTCTTTGTATATGCACATTTTCATTCTCATTGTTAACATCTTTATTTTGTAATGAATTTATCATTGCTTGAATTAAGTCAGCTTTATCTCTACTCAGTACTGTACTATCAATCGCAGCATTATCTGCTAATAAGTCAGCTTTTTCATTTCCTCTGACCCCAGCATGACCCAGGCAGTACATCCATGTAATGCTCTGTACAATTGAGTTGTTCAATAACCCATTCCTTTCTCACCATGTTATTTTCTATCTTGCGTAGCATGCTTTGAGAGTCTGTGAGTATTACCGCGAGTGTTGATGTATCAGTTATCAACCAATCTAAGTGAGGCGGTTGCTTCCTCTATCTCCATCCTCATGCTTGATGTGACAGTGGAGAATGCAAATGATCTCTCATCCACCTTCAAGCTGTTTCTGTAGGTAACAAAACCCCTAATGCTACACTACAGTCATATGTTAGTTTACAATTCTACTTTATAATTGTATGTTAGTTTACAATGCTACTTTACAGTCTTATGTTAGTTTACAATGCTACTTTACAGTCTTATGTTAGTTTACAATGCTACTTTACAGTCTTATGTTAGTTTACAATGCTACTTTACAGTCTTATATTAGTTTCACACTGCTACAAACCAAAGTCCATATCAGGGTGAATGTCCATAGATCCTTTAATCTCATTATCAGATGGACAGTCGCTGTTGCTGTCACTGCGGCTGTTGAAATTATTCCTATTGTGCCTGAAATGAGATTACCGGTATGCTATTTTGTTAACTCAACATTCAAACTCATCTATGGTAGGGGTGGGTAACCTTTTCTAGTATAACAAACTACATGAGCAGTGAACAAACAACATGAGCAGTGAACAGACTACATGAACAGTGAACAGACTACATGAACAGCGAACAGACTGCATGAACAGTGAACAGACTACATGAACAGTGAACAGACTACATGAACAGCGAACAGACTACATGAACAGTGAACAGACTACATGAACAGCGAACAGACTACATGAACAGTGAACAGACTACATGAACAGCGAACAGACTGCATGAACAGTGAACAGACTACATGAACAGTGAACAGACTACATGAACAGTGAACAGACTACATGAACAGTGAACAGACTACATGAACAGTGAACATACTGCATGAATAGTGAACAGACAACAGCGAATAGTGAAAATGATCTGGCTATTGGTTATTATTCATTCTCTGGATTCATACTGATTAGCAAGATGCAGCCCTGAGAATGGATATATTGTCATGGTTTACAGTTTGGCTGTGATATATGCACCTTCCAACCTGACACATCCACCTCAGCTTGTCTTTTGGGTCACTTTGACCCTCTATTGGATGCTACGGTTAACACCAACATAACCTCCTACTTCTGTTACCACATGCATGGCAGCTAACAGTGTCGCTATTCCATGCTCCCCTTTCAGGCAGTTAACAGTGTCGCTATTCCATGCTCCCCTTTCAGGCAGCTAACAGTGTCGCTATTCCATGCTCCCCTTTCAGGCAGCTAACAGTGTCGTTATTCCATGCTCCCCTTTCAGGCAGCTAACAGTGTCGTTATTCCATGCTCCCCTTTCAGGCAGCTAACAGTGTCGCTATTCCATGCTCCCCTTTCAGGCAGCTAACAGTGTCGCTATTCCATGCTCCCCTTTCAGGCAGCTAACAGTGTCGCTATTCCATGCTCCCCTTTCAGGCAGCTAACAGTGTCGCTATTCCATGCTCCCCTTTCAGGCAGCTAACAGTGTCGCTATTCCATGCTCCCCTTTCAGGCAGTTAACAGTGTCGCTATTCCATGCTCCCCTTTCAGGCAGTTAACAGTGTCGCTATTCCATGCTCCCCTTTCAGGCAGTTAACAGTGTCGCTATTCCATGCTCCGCTTTCAGGCAGTTAACAGTGTCGCTATTCCATGCTCCCCTTTCAGGCAGTTAACAGTCTCGCTATTCCATGCTCCCCTTTCAGGCAGTTAACAGTCTCGCTATTCCATGCTCCCCTTTCAGGTCGCAACAACATAAGACCAACTATCGGTTATGAATTGACACCACTGTGCTTTAGGCATGCCCATTGGTGCTCAGTCTCCCCTAGCTGATGTCGAAGGCTGTGCATAATAATGGTTTCCACAGTGGACCAGTTGAACATGTTTCTTATTCTGACACACAGGCATCCAGTTCTACTAGTGCCACATTGTGACACTCAGGCATCCAGTTCTACTAGTGCCACATTCTGACACACAGGCATCCAGTTCTACTAGTGCCACATTCTGACACACAGGCATCCAGTTCTACTAGTGCCACATTGTGACACTCAGGCATCCAGTTCTACTAGTGCCACATTTGGACACATAGGCATCCAGTTCTACTAGTGCCACATTCAATACAGAATTTATCAAATCTCATATAGATAAGGCATCAATCGCTGTATTCGCTTCTGGCAGGCACTCGTGAAATAACTTCAACACATACCCCTTACCCTTGTCAACATATTGTCTATCAATATTATGGGTGCAAGCACATCTGGTTTTTTAATAATCGTTAAAGTAACAGTGTGGAGGGTGGTTGAATGGCGCAAGTAAAGTATAGTTCTTCACTGTGACCTTTGTTCTAGTTTCGTGGTATTTCCTAACCATTGTTGTGTGATTTGTCAAGCGTACGGTTAATTGCTTAGAGTACGGTTAGAAATAATATTTATAATGTGTGTGCGCACCTCGCTCCGTGTGTAGCGGGCAGAAATACTGAACACTCAGTACAAATCACTGGAAATTTTTTTTAAATATGTGATTTGGAAAAGAAACAGATTTTGTATAAGTTCATCTGTGTCTAGAGTTGACTCAGTGATTGTCAGGATGTAACGTCCAGGCAGCCATTATTTTCATTGGCATTACACAGAAATCTGTGACGTTGGATAATTAAAATTGTCAATAGTGTGCTATTTATAGCACAGTGAAGAACTAATCTTTACTTTTATCTGGTTGAATAAATGTGTAATGGCTTCGTGGTTGAGCTGGCTAGAATAGCATTGTTGCTGATTATTATTTTAGCATGAGCTGCAAAATTACTCTGTTTTAATCCTCCTTTTCCCAGACTGTTCCAATGTTTGTGCATCCTATGAGTCTATTCCATTTCTCTGCGTGTTGTAAGACTGCTTTCTTGCCTTGTCTCCCATTGGCCAGACCATTCTAACAACTTTGCCACACCCTACCAACTAAATTAATTACCAAAATGTCAGTGAATTACAATGAACACACAATTAATTTAAAAACTATAACAAATATATTTATGGATTCATCTTACCTTTGGTTTCCTTCCTGTTTCAGCTCATTGTCATCTTGTATCCGACATTCTGTGATTACCCATTCTGACATACTAGTGTCATCACTTGTCACAAAAGAATTTCTAATGTGACTAATGAGAAATTCTACATTATCCATCATTGCCATGATTATTTTGTAATGTCCTGCTGTCAGTGCATGAAATTTGGAAAACTCATATTAACACTTCATGCCAATTTTGACCAACTTGCAGGCTGGTTCGTATTTTACTCTGAAGTTGAGATACAGTTATTCAGACTATTGTAGGTCTCATTCACAATTCAATGCGAAGCCAAGAGTGAGTGAATCTTTCAAAGGCCACCATGATAGTGTAAAACTGGTGGCAAATCTAAGTTTTGTAGGTCCCTAGATCTACTTAGTCTTTGGCTGAATCATTCAATGATTTATTGTTGTAATTATAAAAATAAAATCCTAAGCGTTAAAAAGTAAACAGTAAGCCCCTTTTCAGTTTTCACACCTGTTTTTGTTCCTGGCCCAAAGGCATACTACGAATTATTTCATCCGAGACTATAAATAAAATATAAAGATTTCTTATGAAGATCAAACTCATTATATCTAGTTTAATATTATAATATTCCATTAGACTAAGCATGACACTGACACATTCACATAGTGCCAACGACTGAACAAAAACACGGTAAACTTTAACGGTCTCCTATCAAACTTTAAACTAGTTTAGTTTTGCATTGACAATATCTCATTATCTTATCCTATGTGTTATTATTAACAGTAGGTCTCAACTATCGCAAGAAAAAAATAAATGAATAACTTCTCTGGGAAATACAAATTAAATTACAAAAACAAACTAAACTAGAGCGGGTCACTAACTTAACTATGATTATGAAAATGGAAAGTAGAAAAAAATAAGTCGGACTTACAAACTAAATTAATGTATCCTATCGCTATATCAAAAACTAATTATAACCACAAGGAAGAGACAAATAATTAACCCCATTTTTCTGTTATATTGGAATCATTTTGCCATAAATATCTGTAGAATTTACAATTTCTCGTAGTCGGAGATGATTTGATTTACTGTTAACAGTTAACTAAACGTTAGTCAACAAATCGCCTAGCATTTGTGCAATGGTTAGCGTCCCTTTAGTTACCTTTTTTCGATAGATAGTTGGTATTTAACTTCTGTACTATCATATGATTGCGAGTTTTTGACAATAAACACAACTGGAAAGTATGAAATTAAAAGCAGCAAGATGTGGTTCTATAGAAGAATACTGAAAATACCATGGACTGCCAGAAAAACGAATGTGGAAGTGTTGAAAGAGTCAAATGGGAAACGGACTTTAATCAATTCATTCATTCATTTTCCTTTTGCGCTGAAGTTAGCGCATAGGGCAGATCTTTCCAATTCTGTCTGTTCAAAGCTATTCTGTGCAGTTCGTGAATAGAATAATCAATAATATAAGAAAAAGACAATCTTCATTTTTTGGCCACTTCATGCGACAGGCATGTTTGGAGAACATAGTCACAACAGGCGAGATTGAATGCAACAAAGACAGAGGGCGACAACGTTAGAAAATATTAATTTGCCAACCTGGCACGGCAGAGAAACTAATGATCTTGATACATAATACTGTATACAGAGAGCCATGATCGCCTACGCCAGTCGGCATAGCACCTGATGATGATGATTAGTTGGTATCTAACCCGTAATATTTATCATCAGGATACTAATTGAAAATATATTCAGCACCGGGGTGCAAAGGGAACGCATTGCTCTAGGCGGACCCAGGGTTTGCAGATAACCAAGATCCCAAATGTACCTCCACGCGGTGCACCCTGGAAACAGAAATACAGCAGCTCGAGCTGATTCTGGCCAAATCATTTGGGGATCGTGTCCGAGAATGTGGAGGTAGCAGATGGAAAGAGATTTGACTGCACAAGAGACAGACAATATCTCCGACACCACCATCATCACCACATATAGCGACACTGTCGACATACAGTGAAGCTAGTCAGTCCAGTCCGAACATTGGAGGGGCGGCCAATGTAAAATGCACGTGAAGGTAGATGCATGGCGAGAGACAAATAGATTTCATACCGAGTACAATGAAACAATGAAAGGGCAGAACAGCGCTAGAGGGCAGCGAACTGCAAATATAAAGTGAAAAGTCCCTAGGAAAGGGGAACTACAAGCTCCGTCAGCTCGAGACGAGCTTCTAGTTACCTGTGTTCCTTACAGGCAGAGACCCAGACCCATCCATTGGTGTTTGGTAAAGCAAGAAGACCTAACCCAACTCTTATGTCGAGCCTTCCTAAACCGGAAATATGCTCGCGAAGAGAAAGGGTTCTGTACCCGATGGGCTTACCCGATGAAAGAAAGGGACAACGATGGTAGTTTGTGGCACATACTGAGACAATTTAATTTTGACACCACAATCATAGGAAATTTATCGCAAAGAAGAAGATGAATCATTTTACGAAAATGCAAGTATGGATGTCTTATTAACTTACCAAACAATATAAATGGAGAGTTCATTAAAACAAATATGAGAGTTTGACACGGATGCATAATGTATCAAGTACTTTTCAACATACACATAGAACACATCATACATGAGACACTAAATTATTACAACACGTCTATATCGATAGGAAGTCGCTCTATTTGCAACTTGTGTTTCGTTGATGATATTAATCTTAGGCTATAGCTGATCAGAACAAGAGCTAACAGCAAAGTTAGAAAAAGTTACCAGAAAGTATGGAATGGAAATTAACACAGAAAGGAGCAAGAACGTAGTTAACAGAAGAGACACAGGAAAAAAGACCAATAGTATGATGAATGGATATATAGCCTAAGCTTGAGGGGATGAATAGGCCTATGCCTACTTTCAAACATTTTAGATCTAGCATAGGGCTTATGCAGCGATTAAAAATGAAAAATGAAAAATGAATTAAAAATATGGTTGGAGATGGCTTTAGCGTCTACGTCAAGGCTAATGTTGATTTGGAAAAGCAACATCAGTCTCCATTCGCTAAACCCTTTAATGCCTTTCAGCGTCAGGGGTAGAAGAGTTCTCTGGAGATGGCCCTCTTGTGTGCTGAGTATATTGTGAAATTTGTCACCTATTTTATTTCGGTAGTCCATCGTTTTCGAGCTCGGCCACTAGGCCTGCCTTCACTCTTTCTGTGTAGCATAGCTTGTTGTGGTACGCTGTCTGGTGCAGGTCTGATGATGTGTGCAAATCATTTGATCTATTGGCTATTAATATACTCCAAGATTGGGGCGATGTCGGTTCTTTGTCTAATGTACTCATTTCTCACTTTGTCTCAGCGATATTCCTAGGATTCTGTATAAGCATGCCATTTCAGCTGTCACTAGTTTACGTTTGTCTTGTGCTGTCGTTGTCCATGTTTGACCTTGGTAGCACAGCGTTGCATAATAATCGTTTTGAATAGTGTTATTTTGGTGTTCAGATCTACATTTTTGTTTCTGAAGATTGGTGTCACTTGCCCTATGGCTTGGTATGCTTTACTACATCTATTGTGTATTTCTTTGCTGCTCTTTCCGTCTGTTGTTTATATATGAAATAGACCACGATACATGGGAAGAACTTGCACAAAATAGATCTACATGGCGTTCTAAAATAAAAAAGAGCGCATCATCTTGTGAAAAGAAGAGAAATGCAGCAGCTCAACAGCGGAGAGCAGCTAGAAAGTCACGGATAGACCAAGATCCGTCTACAGTCGTAATTCCATGTCCGAACTGTCCAAGGACATTTACAGCTCGAATAGGGCTCATTAGCCATCTACGAACTAATAATCAAGGACATAATAACTAAAATTGAATTTTCAAAAGTGGATGTAACAAATGGTCATCATTACTTGTGATGGACGAATAACACTAGTTCTTTCTGTTGTGCTGTGTGGTTGTGAGAGTTGGACACATAGGCCTATTGCTTTCATGAAAAAACAACTACAGGATTTCAAATACAAATGTTACAGGCGAATTCTACGAATTTCATATAGAGTATACAACAAATGTGTACCTAACAAATAAAATAGAGATGTATGCAGGTCTATAAGAACCATTGCTTTCAATAGTGAAACGACGAAAACTATGATGGCTTGGACATGTCTCTGACATGATTCCTTATAAAAAATAATACTGCAAAGAACCGTTGAAGGTGGAAGAAGCAAATGGGATCAAATAAAAATATGGACAGACAGCCTCAAGGAGTGGACAGGACAAGATAATCCTCACTCATCCGCATCGTTGAAGATAGAAATCGTTGGAGGACTCTGTGTGCTGAATCATCCAATGTGGTACCCTTACGACCCTGACCGGTTACATGTTTATAGATAGATCTAACCCGTCTAGTCTAGAACCATAAAACGTCGTCCTTCTGCAACTATAGTGAGTTGGCATACGTTTTTAAAGTGGATAGAATAAGCATTAAAAGGACTCGTTAAAGACCTCACTCGTGAACGCCTTTGAAATATACCTGCATACATGGGAACTTGCACAAAATAGATTTAATGGCGCTGTAAAGTAAAAAAAAAAATTGCAGCCTCTTGTGAAAAGAGGAGAAATGTAGCAACTCAACAGCGGAGCGTAGATAAAATGTTACGGGTAGACCAAAAACCATCTAAACCATCCTATGCTCGAGCTGTCCAAGGACATTTCCTGCTAGAATGTGGCTTTTTGGCCATTTACGAACTCAGTAAACTTTACTGTAAAGGACACGACGCTAATTGAATTTTAAAATTAGATGTAACATATCCGCCGAAGACGGATGTGTTGGGCCATTGGCGCAAATAAAACGGCAACACAACGCATTTCCATTCTCTGGACTACATCCGACTGGAAATCTTGTAGGATCATTGTCCTGTTACAAGAGAAATCCAGTGGGAATTTGAGAATGAACGCTGAAGAAGAAGAAGATGTAACATATGGCATTATCACTTGTGATGGACGAACAAAAACGAGTCCATGAACTAGAAACAAAAGTTGGGACATGTTTGTCAACTTTATTTATTGGAAGGACAATCTTTCCAGATAAAATCACACGAAAATGTACACGGTACTCGTCAGAAGGAATTCCGAAAATCACATTGATTGTTTCATAATCATCGGAATGGAAGAGATGATTACATGATGTCTGGGTGAGAAGAGAATAAGATCATTGCCTTCTCGCTGGTACTGTCCAAATAAAAATGAAGGCTGTTAAAAGCTCAAGCAGAAAGATATAGTTTAAAACACGCAAGACCTCACAAAAAATGACACAAAGGCAAATTAACTTTGCGTTTGAAAATAGGATTTTAGACGTTCGGCGAAATTTGGAAAAGGATAATGAATTACTTTTGCTAATCACTGGTAAGCGTTCAATTTCCCTTCCCCCCCCCCTTTCTATCAAATCAGAACATGACTTGTAGTCCTAAGAATGTTGCCAAAAGGCGGGTAAAACTCCTACCTTATTGACAATGGAGGTTTTGGCAGTAACCAAAGCTATGCAATGGGTCTGCTCACAGACTATCTGCGAGCATGCCTGCATACTCAGTGACTCGATGAGCATGATTGTGAAAGTTCAAGCGGGATACATTCGGGAACAGTGGCTGGATGGAGTGAAGAATTCAAGTTTGCGTAAAGTAACTTTCATTTTTGTGCCGGGACATAAGGGAGTCCGGGGTAATGAGAGAGCAGATAGGTTGGCTGCACACGCTGCTACTACGGCTGTTGGTGGAGCTATGGATCGAGCACACATTTTGAACGCCCTACGGGAAAACGCACGAGCAAATGACTGTACAAGTGACGATGACTCTTGTTCCATGACTAGAGGAATTTGGTTTGAAATGTGGTGTCGTTAGAAAGAAGCGGTTTCGTGGGCGAGAAAGAATGATGGTCAATCAATTGCGTACTGGAAGCATGACAGGTGAGAAAAACGTATGGGGAGAAGTTAGTAGTAAGTAGGGAGGAGAAAGTAGACGGACTTTGTTGCCATTATGCGTGTGCTCATTCACATGGGAGGACCATAGACTAGTCGCTGCATCAGTTAAGTTATTTTACTACTATTTTATTCTCATATATCACAATTATCTGCTCATATTCTCTTCCTGCTGTTTGCTCATTCTCTTCTGTTCCTGTCGTTTTTGGCCTCTTTATCTCTCCCACCTGATCCCTCGTACCATCTCATTTTGCTCTTCCCTTACATTATGATTGCTTGTCTGTAGCATTCATTCTCTGTTGCCACTTTTGAGGTGAGTATTTTGATTTTATTTTAATGTAATTTACTTGCTACCATATCTTTTCCTTTGTTCATCTCACATTCTTCAGTCTACTTTCTCCTCCCTACTTACTACTAACTTCTCCCCATACGTTTTTCTCACCTGTCATGCTTCCACATCTTTTCTTCCCTCATTACCTATCTGCTATTGTCCTCATTATAACCCTATTTGTCTCCATGTAAGACTTGTTTTATTGTGGTCATTTGTTTGTCCTGATGAAGGCTTTATAGTCGAAACGTCGTCTGTCTCTGTATCTCGTTGTTAAGTTGTTTTATGTTTCATTTTGGTAACACACCTACCTATTTTTGTATTTCTTGACATTTTGCCCTGTGTTACCCCAGCCACCTACTTCCTGTTTAGGGTTGTTACCCTACACTGGTTGATTTATCCAGAAGCGTACTGGACCCGTCAGTCAACGTGTAATGGCGGCTACACTCAAGGAGAGATCTGAACACCTATGGACTAGTCCGGAGTGCAGTGACGATGATCCAACTAACTAACCTACCTTAATGATTTTTCATAAAAAGATCATCATCATTCTCATCAAAGCGAGGGTATTATCACAGAAAACGGGCGGAAGATAAAACACCCTCCTTACTGAAAATATATCTGCTGCCCTGCTGGTAACACATATACTAATTAACAAATATCAACGTTTCTACCAAAATGCCTTCGTTGATGACACAACATAGCACACGACGAACAATGTAAGAAACAAATATCAATGAAGGCTTTAAGAGGCAAAGTAATACGATTTAGTTTCAAATACGACACGCAGGATCTCACAATGATGCACAGGAAAAATATATAGGCCTATGCCCCTTAATTTGAGTTTGAAAAACTCGTAGGCCTATGACATATCGTGATTTTGATAAAGGTCTTTTGCCTGAAACGTCAATATGTGTGTGTTAATATGTGTGTTACTAGTGATTATCAAAACCTCAATACCGTGTTTCACTTGTTTAATTACAGTTTCGATATATACATTTGAGACTTGGTGACAATACAGACACAATCATACAGAAACTCAAGACAAAAGTAGCAGATAGTATAAAGAATGGTTCACGGAAAACACTTCGAATTTAATTGAAAAAAAGGAAAAATATTTTTTTAAAACTACTACACCGAGCAACAGAGACACAAATAAACTCGAGCATTATACATCCATAATTCGCCAGTTGTAGTGGTGTCACACTTGAGACAGCGCAAAAAGCCACTCAAAAGCCCCTATCCTTAGCCATTCGGGTGAGTCCAGAATAATAATGACAAGACTATTCCTTGATGTTATCAATCCAGGTTTGTTTCTTTGCTGCCAGACAAATGTACCTGTCTTGTGTTAGACAAATACATATGGGGGACTTAACAAGAGTGAAAAGGGGAACTAGACTAAATATGACTAGACTAGTAAGACAATTACTTAGAGATGTTGACTAATGATGCAAAGAAATGAGACTTGGGAACATTATTTCTTCTTCTTCGTCTGCATTCTCTAACTGCTTCATCTGCATTCGCTAACATAATTTCGTGTGATTTCTGCCGGGGAGCTTGAAGCTAATTTACAATATAGCTGCGTTATTTGCATATCGTAAGGCCCTGCACATCCGTTTTTGGTATACCTTTAATTCGAGTGGGTTTCCCTAACCCGTGACAGCCTATCTGTTGCAAGATGATGGATGTGTGTTGACTCTACGGCGTGATGATTTCCACACACTGTGCCCTTGGACTTTACAGGCCAAAACATGTCACTAGGTGGCAGTCTACGAGGAGGCGGTAATCAGAGATTTAGACTTGGGCCGACTACGTCAATCTCACACGAGGTGTTTCGCTGCTAATGAACTCGTCTCGTGTATTTAGACATATTGTGCCTGTGCCCATCAGTTACTGGACCTTTTCTCTCCGCGAGCATGATTCCAGCGTAGGAAAATCATGACGGTAGAGTTGGGCCGGAGTTTGTTCACCCCACTTAGCTGAGGTGTCATTCACCGCAATTGTGAACTCCTCATCCAAGTCTGAGTATCTACACATATTTTGGTGCACTGGCGACTATAGCTTGTTCTGAAGCTGAACAAAGCTTCAGTTCCGATTTCCATGTAATGTTTTCCAGTTCTATTTACACATGTCGCCGTGCTGTCCTCTCATTGTTCTCATTATGTTATCCTTATGGAGACCAGCGCATGACAACTACCCATTTTAAGACATTTGCATTGGTCACCCCCGCAAACTCCAGCCGAACTGTCTTGCGCCACTGCATGTCTGGCGCAGAAGTCTCAGAGATATTGCTTGTCTTTCAGTCAATTCTCATTCCATCTACAGCCTTCACATCCCCCTTAAAGTGTTGATCAGAAATAGAGTATGAGCCGCTGTATTTCTGCTTTCAGGGTACACCATAAGGAGGCACTTTTTTAAATCTTGGTTATCTGTGAACCCTGGTTCCGAACTAGAGCAATGTGGCATCCTTTGCTACTTCCTATTACATGTTATGGTAATCACCAGCTGCCCTATTTACTGTATATTTTATGGAATTATTTTTCAGAACCATCTGGTTATTTTTAAAGCTTCAAAGACAACAGTGGTGCTCGCACATTCAGTATTACATGCTGGCAGTGCTCGGAATCTGAAAAGGTTGAGAACCCCTGTTGTAGGTATTCAGACAAGATACTGCAAGACAGAAGTGGACACGTAGAAAAGAAAAAACATCTCAACCTCACATAGATACCTTCATATAAATAACCAAATGGCCAGAGGGTGTCCGACAAAGTGGATGGTGCCGCAGTAACCTAATGAACAAATAGTAATGCAAAATGATGTAAAAAGGTTACTAAAACACTTACCTAGCCTATTAATAAAAATATATTTTTAAGAAAAAAAACAAAAAACATACAATAAAACTAAACAGGACAATTCTCAACGTATCGGCTCAAATTGAACCTTTTTCAAGAGACAAACAACAGAAAACGACAAAATAAAAAAATAAATAGATGTCTATATTTCATCAAGCCCTCGTCTCCATAATAGCGCAGGGATGGCAACGCATCTAGTCAAAGTGAAAATGCGTGCATTCATTATAAACAAACCGAAAGTGGGAAATTAGAGACACTATAGATGAGTGCAAGAATAATAAAAGAAAAAGATAAGAAAAATACCCCTTTTGTCACTCTATCAGACAGGCAGGTTTTAAGAACATAGTCACAACAGGCACGACTGAAGGGAACAGAGACAGATGGGGAAGTGAGAAAATATTCATGTGACAACCTAGCAAGGCTTGGAAACAACGATCCTGATAACAATACTGTGAACAGAGAACCATGGTCACCTACGCCAACAAGAATGGCATATGACAATGATAGATGAGTAATGATGAGGTTGTGTGGTGGTGGGGTGAGTGGGTTTGGGGAAGGAAGGATAGAAGAAGAATCAACATTTGAAAACGCATGGAATGAATGTGAAACCAAATATAGACATAAACATATATATAAAACCAAACCTAAACATACATAGAAATGTAAACACACACCAAGAGTCAAAAAATAAACACATAAGATGGACACAGATGTGTGAAGGATACCCACACAAAATGCACAGGCATGTAAATGTATCCACACACAGGAAAGGGCTCACACCAGAATAGGTATACACATTGACACAGAATGGAGATACGTGCATTAACATAAAAAAGCGCTCACATAAATATACATATATATATGTATACACAAATATGAACATTCATGCACATAAACACTTTCTCGTATAAATAATAACATGAACATTCATACACATAGAAACATATACATATATTAATGTAAATATAAACGTTCGTTCACATAAAGATAATGCTATAACAACTGCATATGTATACATACAAATGTGTGGCCCAAAGTAATTGTGTGGATACATAGAACCATGTAAAACGAAATGCATATACAAATAACTATATATGTGTGGGCACCCATCGAAGAGACAACTGCAATAAAAACGAGGAAATCAAAATCTAAATATGTAAATGATTTAACAATAACAAAATGGCAGAGTACAAAATAATCACATATTGACATACACAAACGAAAGAAGACATAAAGGAATTATATAGAAGAACGGCAAACACAAAAATAATAATTATTCACGAAAGTGTACAAAGACAAATAATTACAAGAATCAGTGCAATACGGGAGTAGAGGGTATAAAGAAAAGGTGGGTAACTCAAACAAAACGGTGATTAATGTTCATTCCGTTTGGTTGCAAGACTCCCATATGACAAATGAGACGATATTCCAAGGACTGACGTTGCCGGTCACCGGTATAACAACGTAACAAACCGGTTACAGAGACATCAGAGCTACCATGATGTGACGGGCTGTTAAAATGATTAGCCACTGGGGAGTCACGATGATTCGTGATATCTCTCAAATGTTCGGCGAATCTATCAGCTAAACGTCTACCAGTCTCACCAATATACTTCATATTGTTGTCAATTCTGTAAAAGAACATTTTGTGTGCGCATTGGACTTGCTAGTCATTTAAAAACGCACTATTAACTTTTATTATTTTAATTATTTATTGTTATTATTATTATGGTTGAGTTTTTGGTCATCGATCACGACGGACGAACATCATCATCATCATCAGGTCGTTCTCACTTTTGGCAATCTTAACCGTGCTATTTTCAAATCTCAAGCTATGTTACGTCCACACACTGCTATTCCAGGAATAGTATCCATTTCTTGAAATATGTTTTCGCTGTACATACTGGAAGAGATGAAGATGAACTGTAGTGGCAGAGATGAACAATACTGGAAGAGATGAACTGTACTGAAAGAGAAAAACTGTATTGGCAGAGGTGAACTGTACTGATAGAGATGAACAATACTGGAAGAGATAATGAACTGTAGTGTCAGAGATGAACAATACTGGAAGAGATAATGATGAACTGTAGTGTCAGAGATGAACAATACTGGAAGAGATAATGAACTGTAGTGTCAGAGATGAACAATACTGGAAGAGATAATGATGAACTGTAGTGTCAGAGATGAACAATACTGGAAGAGATAATGAACTGTAGTGTCAGAGATGAACAATACTGGAAGAGATAATGATGAACTGTAGTGTCAGAGATGAACAATACTGGAAGAGATGAAGATGAACTGTAGTGTCAGAGATGAACAATACTGGAAGAGATAATGAACTGTAGTGTCAGAGATGAACAATACTGGAAGAGATAATGAACTGTAGTGTCAGAGATGAACAATACTGGAAGAGATAATGAACTGTAGTGTCAGAGATGAACAATACTGGAAGAGATAATGAACTGTAGTGTCAGAGATGAACAATACTGGAAGAGATAATGAACTGTAGTGTCAGAGATGAACAATACTGGAAGAGATAATGAACTGTAGTGTTAGAGATGAACAATACTAGAAGAGATAATGAACTGTAGTGTCAGAGATGAACAATACTGGAAGAGATAATGAACTGTAGTGTCAGAGATGAACAATACTGGAAGAGATAATGAACTGTAGTGTCAGAGATGGAACAATACTGGAAGAGATAATGAACTGTAGTGTCAGAGATGAACAATACTGGAAGAGATAATGAACTGTAGTGTCAGAGATGAACAATACTGGAAGAGATAATGAACTGTAGTGTCAGAGATGAACAATACTGGAAGAGATAATGAACTGTAGTGTCAGAGATGAACAATACTGGAAGAGATAATGAACTGTTGTGTCAGAGATGAACAATACTGGAAGAGATAATGAACTGTTGTGTCAGAGATGAACAATACTGGAAGAGATAATGAACTGTTCTGTCACATGATGAACTGTACTGGTAGATGATGAAAATGAACTGATGATAGAGAATGCTAACTTAAAGGTCAACTGTGCTAGTAGAAAATATAACTTAAGAAATATAGACACAGTTGATGAGGTGAAAATATAGACACAGTTGACGAAGTGCACATATAGACACAATTGATGAGGTGCAAATATAGGCACAATTTATTGTCTATTGTCTTTCCCCAGGTGAATGATTGTTGATCGCATTCACACTTGCCGTTAAGTGTAGAGGTGGTAGCTTAAGCTGTCGTTTCAAGTCCAGATGTGTCGCCGAGGTTGCATTTAGTCCATGTTTGTTCAAGGCTATCTTGATGTTTTCTATTCACCTTTTTCTTGGTCTACCTTTGGTTTTACGCACGGATATTCTTGTATTATATGCTCTTATTGGTATTTGGTTTGGCTTCATTCTCATAAGGTGACCGAACCATTTTACTTGCTGTCACTCAATATGTTCGATACATGATATTATACCAACTCTTTTCCTAATTTTTCTTTGCTGCAAAGCTGTTAAAGACCATGTTTGACATTGGTATAACACAATTTATTAGGTGCAAATATAGACACAATTGACAATGTGTTAGCAGATAATCAAGATTCGAAAAGCATCTCCTCTGGGAACAGAATTGCTTCGAAGCTCATGCAAACCAATCTGGGTAATGCTTTTCAGGCAGTGCAGATCGAGGTGGAATATGAATTGACTGCATAAGACAAACAAGTTATCTGAACGTCCCAAAACCAAGATATTGTTGCAGCTCGCAGTGTAAGATAGTGACTGGCCTGGACTGTCATGTCCCACAGTTCACAACATCAAGAATGGTGAACAAATATATATTGATTACATTGTGAAGGAAGCACAACACTGGAGGGAAGCACCCTGTGCAAGTACAAGAAAATTAAATATTAATGGCAGAACTAAAGTCGTGTTGATGCTCACGAGTAAGCCTCTAGTTATCTTTCGGAAGCACATCCCATGGGAAAGCAAAAGGA
The DNA here is from genome assembly GCA_034231615.1 of Meghimatium bilineatum. Taxonomy (NCBI): domain Eukaryota; kingdom Metazoa; phylum Mollusca; class Gastropoda; order Stylommatophora; family Philomycidae; genus Meghimatium; species Meghimatium bilineatum. The sequence continues at coordinate 10,196,068 of CM067321.1, forward strand.
AGATATATAGTCCCAGGCCGCTGAAAATGTGTGTGGAGGCGCAAACTTGGATGAGGCATTCACAATGTCTGTGAATTAAACCTAGGCTACAAGGGCAAACAGACACTAGACCAACTCTACTGTAGAGAGTTTCTGTATAAGAGCAAACAATAGTAACTATGTTATTAGTCAAGCATGTTGCAGGAGGTGACTAGGGAGGTTTTGGAGTGGAGTTGGCTATCCCATCCCAGATAGGGTGACTCAGAGGCCATGCTGGAGTCGGATGTGTCAGGCTGAAATGCAAAGATATTGCAAATAAGCTCTAAACCATGACAATGCATTCTGTCCCCTGAACTACATCCTACTGACATGAAGAAATGTGAGAACTGAACTAAATCCTACTGACATGAAGAAGTGTGAGAACTGAACTAAATCCTACTGACATGAAGAAGTGTGAGAACTGAACTAAATCCTACTGACATGAAGAAGTGTGAGAACTGAACTAAATCCTACTGACATGAAGAAGTGTGAGAACTGAACTAAATCCTACTGACATGAAGAAGTGTGAGAACTGAACTAAATCCTACTGACATGAAGAAGTGTGAGAACTGAACTAAATCCTACTGACATGAAGAAGTGTGAGAACTGAACTAAATCCTACTGATATGAAGAAATGTGAGAACTGAACAAAGAAGAAAAGTATACTGAAAATTGATGCTCCAGGTCCTAGAGATATAACAATAAAATGAATAATTTGACAAAACTTCAAAGTTACACATCATTTCAATTCATATTTTATTTGTTCTATTAAAAATTATTTACCTACACTTTACACATTTTAATAAAAATCTATCAATTAAAAACAATTAGTATATTATCCATTCCAGGAAAGTGGTGTATCCACATGTCCACCTATCCTCCGAGCTAACCATAGATCCTTAGGTAGGATTGTTACTCGTTTGGCATGTATACAGCAAAGGTTGGCCATTTCAAACAGTCGCACCATGTATGCTTCAGTTGCCTACAATTAAACAATTATGAAATCTGTTATCTGGAAGAAGAGTTAAACATTTAAGGGTCATTTGTAAAGTGTGTCTCACCGAGACATCCGTTAAATATTGACGACACAGAAAGGCAAATTTTCTAAACAAGATGCCCAAGTAAAGCAAAACATTCCAGGAGAGAATTAAGTACTATTTGCTAAACTCTGTGATAAGCAACAGACCCACTTCTCAGATATAAATATCTTTGTTCAGTGGAATTTCTATACAACAACTTGGTCTGAATCAGCAAAATATTTCTGGAATTTCTATACAAGAACTTGATCTAAATATTTATGTATAATAACTAAAATTTGCTAAAATAGTAAGACCCATAATGCATCATGTCACAAGGGAGCTACACTGAAGAGACAGCACAAAAGTCCTTGAAATATGTTCTCAGCCAAACTGATAAGAAAAATTATGCCAAGACCATTCATTTCAATCAATTTTTTTTGGTCCGCCTCTTCTCTTTCTACCCTCAACCATTCTTTGCATAATAGTTTTAGAAAGTTAGTTATGTCCTGTTACAGGTAAGTAGGTAGTTATTAGTTTATCTCTCTTTTGGAAAGACATATACCCTTTCAAACAGTGGAGTCCAATTTGGCTATATCAGAACACACTACCAAAAAATAGAGATAACAAAGACCCCATAGTTGACGTAATTTACAATACTAAATATTGTGAATGAATAGCAAGTGTGTGGCCTGTGACATACCAAAACTAAACATGTTTATGTCTTTTCACCACTGCTAAAAGTGGTTCTGGATAACCTGAAAGTTTGTTTATATTCTGCTAGACAAATATATTTGTCTCGTTTTCTATATAGTTACTTTTTAACAAACTTATATAGTTGGATACCATTATTATAACGAATTGGTTGGGATTGACAGAATATGTACATAATAACCAAATTTCATTTATACAGTTATGAGTGGAGCACATGGCTGTGTGGTTAGAACGCCATTCTCAGACCCTTGGGGTCCCGGGTTCAATCCACCACGGTTGGGAGGTACAATCCTTTGTACAATCTTTTGGGGGTACAATCAAAATTCTTTCTGTATATGTCCCGGCGTCTGCTATGGCAAAGCGGCCTATTTTTCCACAGCCAATAGAAAGCCTTCCTGCACTCCTTCACAGGAAAATATGCTGTAACGAAAGTTTTGACTACTATTATGATAAATTATGTCCCTCTCAATGATTGTTATGTTTCATGTGAAATGTTTGAAGATATATACCACATGGAGGCATGGATACAGGTATATACCGATGGATCTGCAACCAGTGCAGTGATGAATGGAAGTGATGGAGTTTACACAAAATATATCCATAAACAGAAAATGAATCCACATGTTCAACTGGAATCTGCTCCAACTACTCTGCAGAAGTACAGGAAGTACTAAGCAGTGCTGCAGAAATAATTAACAACAAAACAAGCCAATGTCACTAGGTGATGTTTTTTACTGATGCAATGTCTGTCCTACAAGCCCTTGATAGCGATAAACTGCCAGACCTGAAGGAAGCCAGAAGTGAGTATCCAAAGTAGGGTAATACTACAGTGGATACCATCCCACTGTGACATACCAGGAAATGAGGAGGCAGATACACCGGCAAAAGATGGAGCAACACAGGAACAAAAAGACCAAGAAATCACTTACCAAGAAAATAGGACCCTCATCAAAGCTATCAGAAAAATTGATCACCCAAAAGACAACTATCATTATCTTGACAGAGCTGAGCAGGTTATTATCTTTCGCATCAGGACAAGGCACAACAGACTAAACAGTTACTTAAATAGACTAAAACTGGTTCCATAACCTCTGTGTTCATATGGGCAGGCAGCACAGACAGCAGAATATAGCCTTAAAGACTGCATTACACTAAACTGGTTAAGAGAGAAACACTGGTCCACAGAGATGGATATCCATAGAAAGCTGTATGGGAGCACCGAGCAGCTTTTTGAATACAGCAGCATTTATTAAGAAAATTGAACTTGTTGTATAGATATGTTAAAATCTATGAGATTACTTAGGAGAACAGATGCAATCATTGTCTTTGTAATTGGGATTCGTAAATTTAATTCTCTTCAACTGATAATTGTCACTTATAAATGTCGACATAATGTTAGGATTGTTTATAGAATTTTCAGGATTGTTTGTAGCGTACTTGGTAAAATATTGATTTTCCTGCATATTTCTGCTCATGATTTCAAGAAAGGAGAAGTAAAGAGAAAAGTTTTGTCCTAATCCCTCCAAAGCCTCCCTCCCTTTACTCGTATGTATGACCCCACTAACAAATACAAATATACAAATCTACTCACTTCCTGTAACGCCATAATGGCAGTGGCCTGCCACATAAATCCTACCTCATGGCTCTGTCGAATTTTCATACAGATTTCTCTTACCTGTAAAACATTATAAAATTATTTGTTTCACTTATCTGCCACACATTATGTCTTAGCAATAAATACTATATTAATTTAAATACTATATTAATTATATATTCCTTTTGCGGTCCCAGTGATTTGAAGAGGGCCCACTGATCAAATCAACAATTGCTACTTTTGCATGACTCCTCCAATCGGGAAAAGCATATAAAAAAAGAAATTATGGACTCTGCAATATCCAAACATTCCAGCTTCAATACGTCCGGTACCACATGGTGATGACCCTCCAGCTTTCAAAGTGCTAAAAACATTTTCAGCTGCTTTTACTAATGAAGAAGATGACATTGGTAGTCCTGAACCATCAACCTCACGAGACCCTGATTTTTAGCAAATTACATTCACTAAACCACATTTAATAACTCAAAGTGAAATAATGTTCTTGAAAGAGATCTGAATGTACCAAAGAACAAAGTAGAGCTTTTGGGCACAAGTTACTTAGCATCTCCTAGCACAAGTTACTTAGCATCTCCTAGCACACGTTACTTAGCATCTACTAGCACAAGTTACTTAGCATCTCCTAGCACAAGTTACTTAGCATCTCCTAGCACAAGTTACTTAGCATCTCCTAGCACCAGTTACTTAGCATCTACTAGCACAAGTTACTTAGCATCTCCTAGCACAAGTTACTTAGCATCTCCTAACACAAGTTACTTAGCATCTCCTAGCACAAGTTACTTAGCATCTCCTAGCACAAGTTACTTAGCATCTCCTAGCACAAGTTACAATTTCTGTGTATAAGAATTACCAGAAAGCTGCTTATTACATTCTTTTTCAAAGAGCGTGAATTTTGTGCGTGCACCAACATTCCTGGTTTAATGGCAGCCTTCAAAATGAATTACAAACCAGAAGAGTGGAGACTTTTCATTCATTCATCAAAGACTAGTCTTAAAGCTGCTTTGAATACTGGTAATGTGTTACCGTCAATACCAGTTGGTCATGCAGTTCATATGAAAGAATCTTATGAAAATATTAAGCAGCTTTTGAAGTGTTATAACTATGATCATCATTAATGGTCGCTTTGATGTGACTTAAAAGTGGTTGCTCATCAGCTTGGACTACAGGGTGGATGCACCAAGTATTGTTGCTTTCTCGGTGAGTGGTATGGCTGTGCACAAAATAACCATTACATCAGAAGACATTGGCTAATCAGGCAGTCATTGCAGCCTGGCAGTAGCAACATTAAGAATCCAGCACTTGTCAACAGCATAAATATTTTGTAGTCACCCTTGGACATTAACCCTCTCAATCCCACCTTAGCCGGGCCCACCACTATTGACTCATTCTTAAATCGGCTGAAAATGGCAGACATCAAAATAGTGATTTAAAATTATTATTCTTCACTGTTTGCGTGCAAACAGACATGCCAAATTTAGCCTTCATGTAATGGAGTAATGGAGGTTTAAATAGCAGTCTTCTGATCATTTCAAATAGCTTTAGTTTTTTAGCTCTATTGTTTATTTTGGCCTTTAATTTTCAGCAAAACTTGGTCAGAATGGAACCTACTTATGATTAAGATGGGATTAATAGGAAATTTTTTATGGAATTTTAGAAAATGAGAATGAATCAGTCATTAATGTGGAATTAGTTCAGGAATTGGAAGTTAAAAGTAGAGGGGATCATTAATCATAGGCCTAATTGACGTCGGTGCGCCCGACCCTAGACATGATAGAGAATAGTCGAAACAGTTGAGCTATGTCAGTATTGAGAAATTGCAACTATCTATAATTTCAACTATCTATGAATAGCGTACATCATGCATTTATGATCAGCGGAGATCGTACAACTATGACAGGCAGAAATCGTGCATCTATGGCCGGCAGTAATCATGCATATATGGCCGGCACAGATCGTGCAACTATGACTGGCATCGATCGTGTATCTATGACCGGCGGAGAATGTGCATCTATGAACGGCGGAGATCATGCATCTATGACCGGCGGAGATCATGCATCTATGACCGGCAGAGATCATGCATCTATGACCGGCGGAGATCATGCATCTATGACCGGTGGAGATCATGCATCTATGACCGGCAGAGATCGTGCAACTATGACCGGCGGAGATCATGCATCTATGACCGGCAGAGATCGGTGCAACTATGACCGGCGGAGAATGTCCATCTATGAACGGCGGAGAATGTGCATCTATGAACGGCGGAGATCATGCATCTATGACCGGCGGAGAGTGTGTTAAAAGCATTGTTACAGTGTGTAAAACCGATGTTTTCAGGGTTGCCATGTAGAAAAAATTTTAAAGTCATGAATTGTTTTGAAAACATTTTTGTAATTTGCTGTTATTCTGTTTTACAACCTTTTCACATCTTGTATCATATATACATAAACAAAACTTATACCTGCATATACAGTATTCAATTCTTCATTTAAATATGCAAAAATTATTTAAATATCTCTAATAACAAAAATGTTATTATGTTTTCCAAACAATCATCTGTGGTTGTTTTTGTTTTTTTGTGAAGAAACATCTTAATCACATGTTCACATGTCTGTTCACATGATACACACAGAAAAACAAATTACACACGTTTTCACTATGCAATTCTTTATTTATATGTGCTCAAAATTATTTTAATATCTCTAAAAACAAAAACATTACGTTTTCAAAACACCAAAAAAAACTAAAATTTTCAAAAAAGATTCCAGTGGCAAAGGATAGATAGTATAATTTTAATCATGGATGCTAAAGGTTAGTTATTCCTCTCGGGTCAAAGACAGCACATAGGGATGTCATAGATTTCCATGTCTCTAGTTTCATTGCAATTTGCTTTAGATCTTCATTGTTTCTGATAACAATGGTGAAACGTTCCCTTGTAATAGTTCTACGTAAAGTTTCTTTTGATCTTCCTTGTTTTCTCTTGCCTTTGGTGACCACATCAAAGCTTGACAGGGGAGTCTTTCAGTATCCATTTGCAGCGAGTGTCCGATGTAATTCCAGTGGTGCTTTCTAATACACATACCTTTTCAAATATAAATACCTTTTGAAAATTTGTTGACTAGTGTAATCAATTATTCGCAAGATGGACACAACATAAAGTATGACTAACCAGACGGGAGAAGGGCAGTTTCCGAAGCAAGAGATTTGTTGAATTTTGATACTTTCTAATTTCTCTTAAAGCTAACAAACCAGGCCGTCTTCTGTGTACCACTGTAGTTGCAATTCCTCTCCTACCTGAACCTGAAATGATATATTAATTGATGAAAAAAAATACATTATCACAATAAATACCTGTATTTTCTTTACACTTTAAGCCTGAAAATTATATGAAATGATGAACAACACACATTATTACAATAAATATCTGTCTTTCTCTGTACACTTTGCAGACAACAACCTCACTAGTGTGTTGCTGGGGGCCAATAGGAAAGCAATGAATAGTAACATTATAACCCACTAAGCATGTTGTAAGAGGAAACTAAGGAGCAGACCGACTTGCATCCCAAGTACCATTAGATGGGAAAATTAAACACAAAATTAAACCTGTACTTGAAGGACAAGTCAGGGCTTATACTGACCACAGATGAACAGAAAGGCATCACTTTCTTCAGCAGATACCTCCAATAATCAGATCAGAATAATATTGATGAGCGTAAGACTATTGTAGCACTGCTGATAACAAGCGATGTCGCTGATGAGGAACTGGTCTCATTGGAGAGGATGTAAAAGAGACCATAAAGAAATCAGATGGTGCACCAGGATCCGATGGGAGTACGCTACAGCCTCCTGAAAGATATTGCAGACGACCAGCTTAAAACAACTGTTGATGATTTCAACACAAGTCTGAAAACAGGACACATACCAGAAGAGTGGCTACACATCAAAGCAAGACATAAAATAGCTCAGGTTAAAGAATACTTCAAAGTCGCAAATAATAATCATCACCTCTTACACCAATCTCTAGACAACACAAAGGAAGACGCATCAAGAGAGGAAAGTCTTGGATGGCAGAAGCAGAAGATACCCTACTTAGAGTTTGTGAGCTGGAGGAAGCAAGAAGAGCCTGTGAATGGGTAACATTTGGTAAAGATAGAAAGTTATTGACAACAGTTGAGATATGGGAAGAGAGTGCAGCAACTAGGCTGCCAACAGAACAGAGAATGATCCAAAAACTCATACTGCAGCACTCGAAGCCACACGACAAAATAATTTACACAGACAGCTCAGTAACACAAGAAACAAACAGGTGTTGTTGGGGTTTTGTGACCTATCAAAATGGCAAGAAATTAGTTGAGCATTCATTCAGCTGAGTACCCCACTACAACATCGAGTATGAGAATGGAAATAGAGCAGTGACAGCAGCTCTCACTTGGCTGGCGACGCAACCACCAACAGACTCAGTGATTCTATCGGACTCTCAAAGTATGCAGCACAAGATAGAAAATGTATGATCAAAACTGAATGGGTTCTTCTCATCTCAACAATGTGTAGAGCATTACATTGATCTACTGTCCAGGTCATGCTGGGGTCAGGGGAAACGAAAGAGCCGTAGTGTTGACTGGTAAAGCCTTGGTGAACTGCAGAGATAAGAAGAGACAGGATTGAATTGATTAGAGCAGTCATGGATACTCTACGAGAAGACAAGGAGGAAGTCAAATAAGACAATGTACATATTCAGAGAATGGTAGAAATGGGAGGGACTAGAGACGATGGGAGAAAGTGCTGTTTCTCCGAAAAGATCAGAAGAACGCGTAATCAGCAACTGACTAGAACACTGAGCTTATACACTTTTAGATGGCTGACGGGACGGCAATCAGAGCATATATGGGAATGCCACCAGTATATATATATATATATATATATATATATATATATATATATATAACACTTGTTCCTAATCAAGAATCAAGCAATAAAATATCAGAAATGTTGAAATATTTAATTATTTTAGAAAGCAGAATATTACAATCATATGAAAATTTTTTAATTAATTAAACAAAAATGACTTTCTATGGCCTGCTTAAAGGCAATAAGTGTTTACATTACATCATCTGAACACCCAGTCTGCATCATGTAAATGTGTTCATTTTATCCCTGCATGTCAAAACATCTGACTGTGATACAGGTTGTGCTTGCAGCCCAAAATCATCTTCATCATCAGTGTCAGGGCTGGAATGGTCTGTTGGTTGAATTGCTGGCATACATGGTCCTATAATATCAGTGCTTGAAAGAGTGGTACTGGTTAAAATATCATTGTCAACATTCACAAACTTCTCTGGTTCAATTTTCAGCTCTTTATACAACTCAGCAAGGAATGGCTCACAGAAATATTAATAACTTTACTCTCATTGCTAGTTGATGATGCAGAACTCGGATTTACTGTGACATCATCTACTGCAGGTAAGCCAGCTTGTATAAAGCAGTTTGCAATAGTTGCAGGCAAAACTCTGTCCCATGAAGATATTAACATTAAAATAGCATCGAGGAGAGTTATCTGGAAATCATCAGAACTAAGGACAGCATCCATATGACCTACAAGTTTTGACAACATTCTACCTATCTATCTATATGCTGTGGCCCTTGTTTGCTTGGGCATCAGGGGTGGAAGAGTTCTTTGGAGATGGCCTTATTGTGTGCTGTTTGTATGCTTGTTCTTGTTGCTTCTTTGATTTCTGTGATCCATCTTTTACATGGTCTGTCTCTGGCTTTATAGCTGTTATATCCATGTGTCATCTTAGATTCCTGTGATCCATCTTTTACATGGTCTTCCTCTGGCTTTATAGCTGTTATGTCTATGTGTCATGGCCATTTGTGGCATGCTATCTGTTGGTAATCTGGAAGCGTGTGAAAACCACTTGATCTGTTGTCTTTTGATCTGTTCCAATATTGGTATTGTTTTGGTTATCTGTCTGATGTTATTATTTCTAATTCTATCTCTTAATGACACTCCGAGTATTCTTTGTAGACATGTCATTTCTGCTGTAACTACTTTTCTTTTATCTTGTGCTGTCATTTTCCAGGTTTGGCACTGGTAGCACAGTGATGGAATAATAATAGTCTTGTATAATGCAACTTTAGTGTCTATGTTTACATTTTTGTTCTTGAAAATATGTGTCATCATTGACAACATTGTAGATCTGTAATGAATTTTCAAGCTTTGAATGATATCCGGATCACAAGGCTGAAGTGTTGATTCATTGTTGAATCAAGTGTTCCGCCAAAGACGGATGTGTCGGGCCATTGGCACAAATAAAACGGCGACACAACGCATTTCCATTCTCTGGACTATATCCTGCTGGAAATCTAATAGGGCCATTGTCCTACTGCAATAGGGATCCGGCAGGAGTTTGAGAATGAACGCTGAAGAAGAATCAAGTGTTGAAGGCTGAAGTGTTGATTTATTGTTGAATCAAGTGTTGAAGGCTGAAGTGTTGATTCATTGTTGAATCACGTGTTGAAGGCTGAAGTGTTGATTTATTGTTGAATCAAGTGTTAAAGGCTGAAGTGTTGATTCATTGTTGAATAAAGTGTTGAAGGCTGAAGTGTTGATTTATTGTTGAATCAAGTGTTGAAGGCTGAAATATGAGGTGGCAGAAACAAAAGTACTATTGCTTTCAAATTGTTAATTCTTGTGTGGGCTGAACAACTGTCAACAATTAAGAGAACTTTTCTTTGTTTACACATCATTGAAGAATCAAATTCTTGTGGTCACTCACTGAAAAGTTCTGACATCATACACAACTTTCAGTTGGCACTGTAACTAATACACAAGTTCTTCAGGCCTGTGGAACAACAAGAATTTTTATTTTATTTTCCGATCACGAATAAAGGTAATTTTTCACTACCATCCATATTGCAACACACAACCACTGTTATCTTTTCTTTTGATCCCCCCCCCCCCAATGATACTTTTCATTCTTGAAAGAAAATGTTTTATCATATAATAGTCTCCAAAATAAGCCAGTTTCATCGGCATTAATTACATCAACAGGAATGTATTTAGCCAAAGCAAGTTTAAGCACCTCCTCTGAATGTATCGTCACTTCATCAACTGATCATTTCTCTCCACACACAATCTTGTATCTTATGCAATGTCTTTTTTTTAAACGCCCCAACCAGCTTGTACTAAATTTCCAGTTTGTCTAACCTCCAAGACATGCAAATTGCAATGCCATTTCAAAATCAAAAAATTAAAAACTCTTTCTTCATGACAAGAGGCTGACCTTGATGTGTACATTATAAATATAACACATGCCAGAATTTACAGAAAAATACCTTTAAATCTGTGTGTGACTTCCTTCTGGTGTGTGGAATCATTTCTTTGATTTGCTTTTTCTTTCCTAGAATCTGGCACAGATAGAGCAAAAACAAACAATTATGAATGGAAAAGTATCAGGCTATCTGCAACAAACAAGAAAACAAAATTAACTAAAGATAATCATTACTGTGGTAGTAGCACACTGTGTCGCTAAGGCCCAAAGGGGGTGCAAAAAATAGCAACACTGTTATATCCCATGCATATCATGCAAGATGACTAAGTAGGTTTGGGGGTGAAGTTGGCTGTCCCATCACATAGTTACCAAGAAGCTCTGCTAAAGTCAGTTGTGTCAGACCAAAAGGTGCTGATAATGCATCTAAGCTGTAAACCATGTTACAACATCCTGCAAATCTGCAGGAGTTTGAGAACAAAGGCAGAAAAAAAAGAAGGAAAGATTATGTGTGATGCATGTTATACAAGAAAACACAGCAATCATTGTCTGAACATGTCATTTAGTAAAGCAGGTGTACTGTTTTCCAACTTTGTTTTAAATTTTATGTTGACCAAACATTATGCGTTATTAAATCCCAAAAGGGAAGCTAAGAATAGTAACAAAAGGTTTGTAATAAGAGACAACTAAGGGGGGCTAAGAAGAGAGCTAACCATCTGACACCATTATCTGTCATGAAGTTTGCAAAAGATGCATGTGTGAACTGCTTGATGGAACTCAACCATTCTGTTAGTAGCATGTCACAGCCACAGAAATGTTTGTTTTCGTCGTCTTCTTTAATCTGCCATATCTTTTATCACATTGCTCCAAAACAATGTCACCCCCTCCCACGTACCGGTAGATTGTGTCTCCAGACAGCCCGAGTTTTGGCAGTGTTTTCCAGCTTTTGGGCTCTATGGAGAAATCTTTTATGAGAACATACAGGTGTCTTTGTACCTCAATATTGGTCTGCCCTCAGATAGTTCTCAAAATAGGTACCGGGGTACTTATTTTGGTATGTGGCAGTCTGTAGGCATGACTGTGCATCACAATCTATTTCTACTAAGTGCTTCCATGTCAGAAGGTACCTTGATGCGAAATACTTCTATATTGGTGAGTTTGTCGTGCCATTTAACGTTTAAGATTTTGTGGAGACATCATAGGTGAAGGGTGTTTACTCTCCTCTCATGATTTATGTAGGTAGTACATGTTTCGGATCCATAGTATAGTGTGCTCAGCATGCATCTTTGATAAATCTGTAGCTTTGTTTTCAATTTTAGCTTTTGATTTTGCCAAATGCATTTTGACAGTCCACCAAAAATGGTAGCCGTTCCTTAACCATTTTTCTTTACCTATGTGTGCGCTTATTTTGTTATCTAGGGAAAGATTGATTTAACTGTGGATCCTAGGTAACAAAATTTCAACTTATTTTATATGATCGCTGTTTAATGTGATGCATGTTGGTATTGTAGATCCTTGACAGTGTGCTGGTACTGTAGATCCTTGACACATTACCACGATTTCTGGGATGCTTATTGCAATAGAGAACTTCTTCTTCTTCAGCGTTCATTCTTAAACTCCCACTGGATATCTCTTGTAGCAGGACTATGGTCCTATTAGATTTCCAGAAGGATGTAGTCCAGAGAATGGAAATGCGTTGTGTCGCCGTTTTATTTGCGCCAATGTCCCGACACATCCGTCTTTGGTGGAGTCAGAGAACAACTCACAAACCTTAGCCATGTTGTCGATTTGGGACTGTATGATGAATTCTTTGTGCTGCATCAGTGCAGCATCTTCGGCAAAGAGAAGTTCTCCGATGATTATTTTTGTTGTTCTCGTCTTTGCTGGCATGCGCTAAATTGAAGAGTGATCCATCGTAGTGGGTGTGGATGAAGACATCACTAGCTACATCTTTTAGAAGAGCATCTTTTAGAAGTGCTGCGAAGAAGATTACTTTACTCCAGTCATTACTGCAAAACTTACTGATGTATTTCTCTCGAATGATATGTTTACGCGCATGTCTTCGTGAAAGGAAACGATCAAGTCCAGTAATTTCGGTGGACAACCAGTCGATTTTAGAATTTTATATACAACAGGTTAGCTAACAGTGTCCAGAGCCTTAACAAGATCCATAAAAGCCATAAAGAGTGGTTTCCTCTGGTTGCAACATTTTTCCTGTAGTTGACGAGGATAAAAATCATGGTAGTCAACCTGTTTGCTCTAAAACCGCACCTTGCCAATGATGTTGAGAACGGAGATGCCTTTGTATATTTTGCAGCTACCTTTGTTCTTGTAGAGAGTTACTATCTTTGCATCCCTTGTTGTGGAGGGATTTGCCTTTTCTCAAGCATGTTATAAGGTGTTGGTACAGGTGGGGGTATAAAACATGTCTGTTTTCCATTAAGATTTTAACAGGAATGTTGTCTCCTCTCGTTGCCTTGCGGTTAGTTTATTTATAACCTCAAGGAGATCAGCTTCTGTGAGTTCATCATCAAGTTCTGTTATTTCAAACTGCTGCTTAAGTATTTGTCTAATAATGGGTCAGAAAAGCCTGTCTTCAGAATACAGGGTTTAGTAATTTATGGGGAGTATGAATATTTTTTGTCATCACCGTTCATTCTCAAACTCCCACTTGATCTTTCTTGTAGCAGGACAATGGTCATAATAAATTTCCAGCAGGATGTAGTTCAGAGAATGGAAATGCACTGTGTCACAATTTTATTTACGCTAATGGCCCAACATATCCATCTTTGGCAGAATATAAATATTCAGGTTTCAATTAGAAATTATTGGGATTGTAGGGGCCACATAACGCAGTGGTTAGCGCACTGGCTTCACATAGAATTGATCCTGGATTTATTTCCCAGTTGAGGCAAAAATTGTTTTTCAGATCACAACAGCTACAGGATCGACCCAGCCTTAATTGGGCAGATTAATCCGGGAAGTAAAGACTGAGAAGGAGAGGAGATGGCTACCGCCTTCATATAGCAGAACCATTGAAATGTAAGATCGCTAACAGTTCACACTCCTACGGTATTCATAAATTCTTTGGGTTAACTAACTATTGAGATTGCAACCATAAGGAACCAATTGCTCTCTTGATAATTTTATTGTGAAGGTGCTTACTCTTTTAATTTTTATTTGCAGAATGTTTCAAAACTGAGATGTATTCATGGCTAAATTATGACAGTATACAAGTATCTCTCAGTTGTACTTAATAATATTTTCTTTGCATATCTAGACTGTCTCTGAAGATAATCTCATATTTGCAGAATGTTTTAATGGATTATTATTCTGCGCTACATTCTCTATGGCCATGTTATATCATGTGCTTTTTACTAAATAAACTGTTGAAATTACAAGTACAATTGGAAATAGTATTTGAATTTTGTTACGCTCATCTATTTTGTTTTTACAGATCTTACTTGTAATATATGATAAATATTAGGCCTACTTTAAATTACTTATTCTAAGGGCCTACCCATTATTTTACTACTCACATTAGTTTATAATATTTAGTTTATTTATTGATTTAGGTAGGCCTAGGCTACCTAGACTCTTTAGAGTGTAAGTCTGAAAGTATAAAATAAATGGCCTGCTATATATTTATTTTTCTATAGGCAGTATGTATAGCTATAGGATAGGGGCATAGGGCTACAAATTACGGTAAAATTACCTGTCAAGACAGTGACTCAATGAGTCAATGAATGTAGGTACTTGGACATCCGGATTTCGCGTGTACAGATAATTTTTCTTAAGTTATAAATTTCTTGTGACTAGGGTTTACATTTATTGATGTTGTCATTTTCATGTTTGCAACTAGATTTATTATGTTTCTTAACCATTTTTCTTTTTATATATGTAACTTTTAAGGATGCTGCACATTGCTGGAAACAGCAGTCAATTTTTTTAAAACATTCTTTTTTTAATTATGTAAATTGGCCGTCATTTTGAATATTAATGCGTCTTTACTTTGTTAATACAAAAATATATAGTTTCTGTGGTATTTTATTATGTTTAATCGGTATTTAATTTATTTTTATTATAATTATGCAAATTAGCAGCCATTTTGAATATCAACTAGTTCTGTGTCCATCAGAAAATTCCAGAAATGTGATCAACATAAGCGTCTTGTCTTCACAAACACAAAAATGTATAGTTTGTGTGTTGTATTATTGAAAATAACAAAGATAATTCAGGAATTATCAGCTCAGCTAGATTTTGTGATCACAAGTTTTCTTTATATTTTTCTATATGTTTCATGTAAATTATTTTGATGTAAAATTTGAAAAAAAATTGTAACTTGTTTCAGGGTAGACGTACAGACTTATTTGAGGTAGCGTTGGACTGCAGTTTTTAATGGCTATCTAACTATATTATTTGTAATTAGGCCCTATGTAGAACTATTTTGACAATTATGTCCAAGTACCTTAATGTCCAAGTAACTTAATGTAGTACTCCAGAGAATGGAATTGGATGCGTTGTTCGTTCCCTGGTTTTCAGTTTGAAAGCAATGGCTCCTGAACACATCTCTACTTTATTTCTTACGTACACATCGGTCTTATGTTCCCTATAGGAAATTCGTAGAATTCTTCTGTAGCATTTGTACTCGAAAGCCTGTAATCTTCTCTCCATGTCCGCAGTGAGTGTCCAACTCTCACAACCATACAAAACAGAAAGCACCAGCGACTTATACATTTTGATTTTCACTCCAACACTGATGTTGCTTTTCCAAATCACAGTTAGCCTTGACAAGGACTCTAAAGCCATCTCCAGCCTTATTTTTAGTTCTGCTTTGCATTTACCATCGCTGCATATACTGGATCCGAGGTATTTGAAGGTATTCACCTCCTCAAGCTTATGTCCATTCATCATGATATTAGTCTGGTTTTCTGTGTCTCTGCTGTTTACCAAGATTTTGCTCTTATCTGTATTGATTTCCATTCCGTACTTGCTGGTAACTTTTTCCAACTTTGATGTTAATTCTTTGTGTGAATATCCATTGTAGTATTTCAGGAGGACAAATAAAGACATGGACAGACAACATCAAGGAATGGACAGGGCAAGATATTTCCAAACTCATCCGCATCGCTGAGGATAGAATTCGCTGGAGGACTCTGTGTGCTGAAGCATCCAATGTGGTACCCCTACGACCCTGAAGGGTTACGGGTTTATTGATTGATTGCAGTTTGAGTTTAGCTGTGGTGATATCTGCGCCTTTCGAAATGACACGTCCAACTTCAGCATGTGACTATGTATGCATTAGTATTTATTTACAGCTTTTACGCTATAACTATAAGTAGGCATTAGGAAATCGTAAGGGGATGTGAAAGTGAATGTGGCTTAAATTACTTCCCTTGTTTTGGTAGCGTCCAAGAATCCATTTTTTGCATCACGTGAAACACTGACCACAGCAATTGTCTTTAGACAACGCGACACAACTTTATTGTTGATAAAAGACAACTGTTTAACTTTTCTTATTCATTTGTGCATCGAATTACGTAACTAGAAGTTGGAAGTACGCTGTGTACATTTTTCACCAAGCAATTAAATAAGCCTAGGTACGTGTTTTTTCTCTTTGCACACGTATATGCATTAATTTGAATAAAATAGGATGTTGTAACCATGTCTAACAAATGAAACAACCATTTTTCTCTTTATATACAAAATTTCACTATTTTTGGAAGTTGCCTGTAATTATTATCGAATTTTAAACAAACGCACTGCAGATCGGTCACGCATTCCTCAACCGCCATCTTGTTTACCGCTAATCTTTACTGCCGCGTCGATAATTCTGAAATGTCTCTTATTTAAAGAAATTGACGTTTAACAACTACAATTCCTGCCTCTTTTAATTTGTTTAATTCATTTTTAAATGACACTAGTAAAAAATCTAAGATTTATATGTAAAATAATTGAAATTATTGGTACAAGACCATGCAGAGTGCGCGTACTTATGTACTATCATGCGTCCGTCGCCATGACGACTGAAGTGTTTTCTTAGTCACATCGGTCTGTTTCATGGTGATAATTTTACAAGAAACACATTTCAAATTAAATATATATTATTTATATTGTTTATGAAGTCCAATTGCTTATAATTCTCTCATGAATATTTCGTAAAATTCACTTTTATGTGAGAGATGCTTTCTCCTTTCAATAGACCTAATAAATCAAATCAATGCAGACAACGTCAACTTCAGCATCTTCCAAACGTTCTCACTCTTTTTGGTATCTTTGTCTCTTGTTGTTTATTATCAAATTTGCTCAATTTTCTACATAAGCCTATCTACAGAATAATGTAATAAAGTATTTAATTATATAGGGCTAATTAGGTATCACTAAAATAGGAAAAACAAAAAGCAAATTTTGAAAATTTGGTGCACATACCTACCTGGTAATTTATTCATACCTTTGACATAGAATTGTTTATGTACATGTGTACCAAATGCCAATAATAATAATAATCAAATATTATATTTCAGATACAAAGAGGGCTGAGGTTACAGATTGCCAGCCACATGCATGTTGCCATAAATGGAAGCATAGAAGAGATTTTAATGATGCTAATTAGACACTATTATTAATTATTAATTGGCTCTGGTTGCATCGGAAAATTAACACAATGTAATAAACAGGTGCGTCTTGTCTTACCGAACAAGAAAATGTATAATTTGTTATATTTTTTTATCCTAAATAATTAATAAATGTGAAAAATGTATATGATACATTCAATTTCAATTATGCTAATTAGACGTCATTTTTAATTATTAATTAATTATGGCTGCGTCAGAAAATTAGCATAATGTATACAACAGGTGCGTCTTGTCTTCACAAACACAAAAATGTACAGTTTGCAATAATTTTTATCCTAAATAATTAAAACATTTTATAAATATATATTAAATATGACAATGTGATTATGCAAATTAGACGCCATTATTAATTATTTATTAACTCTGGCTGCATCAGAAACTTAGCAGAATGTAATCAACAGGTGTGTCTTGTCTTCACAAACACAAAAACATACAGTTTGCTATATATTTTATCCTAAATAATTAAAAAATGTGAAAAATGTATATGATACATTCAATTGCAATTATGCTAATTAGACGCAATTGTTAATTATTTATTAACTCTGCTGCGTCGGAAAATTAGCATAATGTAATCAAGAGGTGCATCTTGTCTTCCCGAACACGAAAATGTATAATTTGCCATATTTTTTTATACAAATAACTATGATATTCATAAATTAGTGGCTCGGTTCTAAGGCAGGGCCGCAACTTTTTGACAACCAACTGTCATTTTATATTTCCTTATATGTTCCATGTAATTATCTTGAGGCAAAAATTAATACGAAAAAAATTCGTAACTTTTTTCAGAATTGACGTAGAGACTTGGTTGAGGTATCGTTAGATTGCAATTTTCAAGGGCTATCTAACTGTGGTATTTAAAATGATGTACACCCATTTTGAAAATTTTGTCCTAATGCCTACTAACTTAAGTAAGTCTTATTAGTAGTAGGAATATATAATAAATTAAAACACGCAATGTTTCTATTATGTTATAAATAACCAAATGGTCAGAGGGTGTCCGACAAAGTGGATGGTGCCGCAGTAACCTAATGAACAAATAGTAACGCAAAATGAGGTAAACAGGTTACTAAAACTTACCTAGCCTATTAATAAAACATATTTTAAAAAAACATACAATAAAACTAAACAGGACAATTCTCAACGTATCGGCTCAAATTGAACCTTTTTCAAGAGACAAACAACAGAAAACGACAAAATAAAAAACAAAATAGATGTCTATATTTCATCAAGCCCCCGTCTCCATAATAGCGCAGGGATGGCAACAAAAGTTTTATTGTATGTTTTTTTTTAAAATATATTTTTATTAATAGGCTAGGTAAGTGTTTTAGTAACCTGTTTACCTCATTTTGCGTTTTCTATTATGTTGTAGTACTGTCAACACAAAAGCAAACTAATCTCAACACTTACGTGATTCATTCTTACGAGGACTTGACTTTCGCTTATTTGACCGAGGCATTACATGAATATACCAAGCGTTTGTCTAATTTTTGAAAATGGATTCATCTCAATTTTAAACTAACCGCCATATTGCTGTATTGTTGACAGCAAGTAACCATATAAAACCAAACGGAGCTATAACGGTTTTAAACAATTTCCGCAGAATGTGCCCGTTTGCTTGAACAGCTGTTTGGGGGTTAGTCTATATATTCATATATCATTGGGGGGGGGGGGGGAGAGATGTGTAGCGCAGTAGTTTGTGTCACATATAGTTAGTGTCACTGGCTTTGCATATAAGTGATTAACAAACTATATATTATGTATAGGGCTAATAATATATGCGAAATGAACAGCACTGGGGATGGGAGGTAACAAAAAGATAAAATACACAATGATACTGTCAGAAATATGTTGAAAACAATATTGTGCAAAGAATACATAGGCACACAAAAGATCATATAGTTTGGCCACGCAATCAGAATGGAACCAGATCGCATTTCATCGATATCTTTCAATAAATTATCATCTGAAAAGAGAAATAGAAGACCAAAACGAAGTTGGATAGGTGACATCAGAGAAATATTAGAACACCAAGGCTGCGCTATGGTAGCGGCATCACAGTTAGCTAAAGAAAGAAGACTTTGGCTCCCCATGACGCCTAGCGGCAAACATAAATAAGACAAGACGAGACTAATAATGCATAACTTAGGTCTATATCCAAAATGTGAAACACAGTGTCATAGACATGGTTGTTACGAATCACTGAAAGCATACAGAGAAACACAAAAATTGACTAGACGGTCTAACAAGAACAAAACGTATAGTCCATAATGATAACATAAGGGTAGTAGGGGTGCCATACTGGATACATCAGCACAAAAACATTGCAGACCGCATCTTGTATAAGGAGGGAAGGATGGAGGGTTACCTTTTTAAAAAAAAGCTTTTGCCTTGGAAGATCTTTTTGGGAAAGCCAATATATTTTCAGTAGTTGTTTTTTTCGCAAGGAGAGGGAAATTCAAGTCCACATATGTTTGATTGTTGTATATCCATCACAATTTCTTCTTCTTCATTGATCATTCTCAAACTCCCACTGGATCTCTCTAATAGCAGAACAATTATTTCCAGCAGAATGTAGTCCAGAAAATGGAAATGCGTTGTGTCGTAATTTTATTTGTGTCAAAGGCCCGAAACATCCTTCTTCGGCGGATCCATCACAAGTTGTAATAACACGTGTAAATTTACATGTGCAAATTACATCCACTTTTAAAATTGTGTAAGAGTTCTCTCATTGGCTATGAGTTTAGATGACCAATAAGTCCTATTCTGGCCACAAATGTCCTTGGACAGTTCGGGCATGGGATGACCACTGTATATGGTTTTTAGTCTAACCGTGACTTTCTAGCTACCGTCCGTTGTTAAGCTGGTGCATTTCTCTTCTTTTTACTAGATGCTGCACCTTTTTTAACTATAAAGTGCCATTATATCTATTTTTTACATGTTATTTTCATATATCTTGGTCTATTTCAAGGGCGTTCAGTGAGGTCTTTAACGAGTCTTTGTAACACTTCTTTTGGCCTCCTTAAGAGTTGTCCTTCTGCAGCTCACCATAGAGAAGAATCTTTGGCGCACGATAATCTGGCATGCGTACCACAAGATCTGCTTAACAAATCTGTGACTGAATAAAAATACTGGTCGTGTCAAAGTTAGGGATACCAGATCTGTAACTGGCAGTGGTATCCGGAGTCTTGTCTTGTCATCTGATGTTCATAACTTTTCTGAGTAAAGATGTAGAAAAATTATTGAGCTTTCTCACATGACGTCTATACACACTCCATGTTTTACCAGCATATAACATCACAGGAAGCACCACTGCTCTGTATACTTTCAGCTTAGTCTGTAGGTTAATGTTATTTCTATGTCACAAATTTGAGTACAATCTGCCGAAAGTACTGCTTGCTTTGGCGATCCTGGTATATACTTCATCATCAATGTTTGCATTTTGTGATAACGTACTAGGCATGTGAATCTATTCATAACTTTCAGTGCTACGCCATTTACCTTTATGCAGGGCTCGAGATTATGTTGACAGGTGCTGATTTTAACATAACTTCAGTTTTCTCCGTAATAATAGTAAGTTTAGGGTTAGTAAGGGCTTTGGAGAATCTGTCTATAATAATTGTTAGATAAACCTCAGAGTTTTCATTTAGGGCACAGTTATCAGTAAATAGGAGATCCCTGATTGTGTGTGATTTGACATTGGTTTTTTATTGAAACCCCCAAAGGTTGAAGACTTTTTCATCAATGATATCTACTCCCAAGTCCAGATCTCTGAAAGCATCATCCAGCATAGCAGAGAACATAATGCCAAACAGTGTAGGTACTAATATACATCCCTGTTTAAATCCATTTAAGATAGGAAAAGTAAGAAAAGTAACTCTCCACCATCCTGAACTCTAGCTTGCATTCCATCATGCAATTGTTGCAACACTGTGATAAATTTCGGTGGGCAACCATATTATATGACTCTATATGGGATAGCCAACTCCACCCCATAACCTCCTTAGTCACCTCTTACGACATGCATGGAAGGTAAACAATGTTGAATTTCTGTTCTCATCATTCAGGCCCCAGCAACACAGGGCTGTTTTATGTTCAAAGGCCTGGATCCTTTTTAGTTCTCAAACTCCTGAAGATTAACAGGATATTATCCAGAAAATGAAAAAGGTTGTGTCACAGTTTACAGCTTGCCTGCACTTTTCAGTCTGGTACACCAGTGCTTCTGTGTCTTTCTGACCCTCTATGGGATGGGACACCCGATTCCACATCTAAAAACCAGCTTAGTTGTCTCTTACTACAGTCATGGCAGGTAACAGTGTCTATATTCTTTATTCCCACTTCAAGTCTCAGCAATACAGGGCATAATTGAACCTTAATTAGAATAACTAATAGCAGGATATTATTACCAAATGGTCTTTGGTGAAAACCAACTTTTAATGGAGAGTTAAATATGAGTAGTATACAGCAGTTGTTCTCAACCAGTGGTCCGCCATGACCTCTCATTGGATTCATGTCACAATGAAAATGTTATGACTTTGTATATTCACAATAATAAATTATGCGACACATAAAACAGAAATACCACAGCAATGACAAATAATGTATACGCTAATGTAAACAATGAGTGCGGCTGGGTTTGAACATGACCCGGTTCTATAATAGAGATGTTTACAGATGACATAAAAAGTCGATTTTGATTATTTCTGCGCATTTAGTTGTTTGCTGTCCCCAGGAATTACGAACGATTTGCTCTTACTTTCTATGTGCATTGGGGTAGTTTCTCAGAGTTTTCTTTCATACCGCTAAAACGGACCAGTTAAATTCTCGTCGGCATTAAGAATTATTTTCATTTACCCTCATGCTTCCTACTTGAATTTTCTTTCATACCCAGGAACTTAAGCTTTTGATATATTGAGTGAGTCTTCTACTCAGAGGGGTACATGTCACGAGACGAACTGATAGTTTGCCTGTAGTTTGTACCTCGTTGTTAAGTTGTTTTGTTTTATTTTGGTAACACGCCTATTTTTGTATATCTTGACATTTTGCCCAGTGTTACCCCAGCCACCTACTTCCTGTTTAGGGTTGTTACCCTACACTGGTTGATTTATCCCTAGTTTGCCTGAGTCGCCCCCATTATGTGCCTTTCCTCCGACGAGGCGCTTCAAACCAGAGAGCTATTCCTCGTGTAGAAAGACAATTCCATTACCACCCTTCGTGTCTCTAGGTATCAGACCTAATTTCTTCTGTATGTGCCGTGTTGGGTAGCTGCGATAGTCGAAGGTGCTGCTTTGCTAAACTCGTCGTGGGTTTGAGATTTTGCCTGTAATTTCTTACGCACTCTCCTCGTCCATCTTTGATGACTTTCCAGTACACCGCCAGACATAGCCTGAGTTTTGCCCAAAGAAGTAGACAGATTGCTCCCATCCTGGACAAGGAGCTTCGCAGTGTGCAAACAAATCTCGTGTATGAAAAGCATCATTCCCCTCTATGCCCTTGGGTACTGAACCCAATTATCTCTGTATAAGCCGTGTTGGGCAAAGACGACAGTCGAGATTGACTAGGTTTTTAATGTCCTTGAAGATAAGGACTTGCTTCACGTCTACGTTGTTCACAGCTTCCATAGTCCGAGTCTCAATACTGCTTCGGGCAGAAGTTTTGAACAACTATTTTCCTGTGTGTTATTGGGAGGTATATTCAAAGCTTTTTTCCATATCTAGGAGTGCATGTTCAAGTTGGTGTATCCAATACCTCAGTCATGACTCTTACTTTATCCATATCCAGGTGCGCATGTACAAGTTGGTGTATCCAATACCTGAGTCACGACTCCTACTTTGAATGAGGTCGATTGTGGTGACAAATATTGGTTTCTGTGTATACTCGAACAGAGCATGAATCCGCCCGTCCCGTGCTTGACAATTGCAGCTTCGTTGACACTAAATCGTTTCACATGCACAACGCCGCCCTCCAGCGTGTTCCCTTTTCCATATTCAATGTGTACTTCTATGTTTAAATGCAGATGCCTTACGTCACCGTGCGCTGGCAGTGCGTGTTAGCGTAGAGGTCTCGGAGATATTGACTGTCTCTTCGCTGGGAATTTTCTTTCCATCTACAGTCTGCACATCCATGGACACCAACTTAAAAGTGTTGGCCAGGAAGATAGCAAGAGCACAGCTGTATTTGTTTCCAGGGTATATCACGAAGTGGTATTTTTAGGATCTTGGTATCTGCTAACCATGGGTCCGCACGAGAGTAATGCGAGACCCTTTGCACCCCACAGATATCGCAGCAATGATGTAAACCATGACACAGCGCATTCCGTTCTCCTGACTACATCCTGCTAATCTGCAGGAGTTTGAGAACGAACACAGAAGAAGAATAGATATCAGTTACACAGATAATTATTCCTTGAACATTTTCATCCACGGAATCACAGATCTGCAAAAGTAAGCAGATAAGGCCAAAGGTAAGATCCTTTAAATATGATCGAAGAGGAGTGGATGTTGTGAGCAGAATTTGACAAGACAAACGTAAGGCTCAAGTAGTGGGAAATCTGGTGTGGGATAGGCCCTCCTGGTGGAACGAAGAGGTTCAAAGAGCATGGAGCGAGAAACGGAAAGCAGTATCACTATGGCAAAGGGCACGGAAACGTGTTGCGGCTCAGCCCATGGAGGTCGCACAATGGAAACGGAAGAAAGATATCTTAGTCCAAACATTCAAAGATATTGCAAAGTCAGCAAAGGCGTCAAAATGGGACGAATTTTGCAAAGAGATAACACGCGAAAAGTCACTAAAATTGTTCTGGCGGTTACACAAATCCATGAATGGTCTCACAAGACGCGTGACTATTGCCGATTTCCAGAGCGACGATACCGTCTGGCAGAAGACGGACGAGACAAAAGGTGCGGCATTGCTGGCACACTACACCGCACAAATTGGTCAGAGAAATGTGGAGGCATATCAAGAAATCAGGAAAACGCTCACAGACACGTGTAGGAACTTGAGCATGGAAAACCATATGCTAATCACATTTGAAGAAATCAGGAAGGCACTGAAAAGTACAAAAAATACAGCACCAGGGCCAGATGGCATTAGATACGATGACATTAGTCGAAGAACGGATGAGGAGTTGGGAGAGTTGGCGGACATGTTCAATAATAGCCTTCTAAAGGGCACAGTGAAAGAAGACTGGTTGCACAGCTATTTAGTTCCACTACACAAACCTGGGAAGGACCACACCAGGATACATGGCTACAGAATAATAACTATGCAGAATACGATTGGCAAGCTTTTGGAAAAAATTGTGGCCCGGAAGGTATCGTGTTATCTTGAAAGAAATAAGTGTTTACCAACATTGTTAGGAGGATATCGTCCAGGAAAGAAGACATGGCAAAATGCAGCCATATTTGCGCAGGATGTTTTTGAGGGGTTCGATTCGCGCATGGAGACATGTGCGGTCGCAATAGACCTTGAGGATGCGTACAATAGGGTGTCCTTGGATATCTTGATGCACCAGCTGTTAAATCTTGCAGTTAATCCTTTTGTCGTGCGTTGGGTTGGCGCCGCCCTGATGCACAGGGTTGTAGTTCTTAAGTGTGGTAACTGGATATCTACACCAACGGTTATTAGCCCTGGCCTGCCACAGGGATCGCCTCTATCTCCTGTACTTTTCAATGTATACACAGTACATATCGCTGGCAATCAAATCACAGGTGTTGGCAGAACGATGTCATATGCCGATGATATCCTGGTGTATAGACAGGGCAGAAATCGAGAAGAGTGCGTCGTGGAACTACAGAAGGAGCTGGACAGACTGACAAATTGGTGTCGAGATACGGGAGCAGTGGTTAATCCGTCTAAGGCATTCGTGACGTGGTTTTCCTTGAACAATCACATGGTAAAGACACCCATGCCACAAGTTTCGTTGTCCGGGAAAAGTTTAGAAAGAACTAGCACAATGAGATATCTGGGTGTGTTTTTTGACAGAAGCCTGAGTTTCAGGGAACATGTTGACCACATTATCATAAGGGCAGGCAAAGGCTTAGCAGCAATGAAGGTTATGGCTGCTGCGCAATGTGAGCAAAGATTGTTATTTCTTTTGTACCAGGGTTTGGTAGTGGCTGTGGTGGAATATGCACTGGCAATTCTGACTCTTAGCCAAACTCAGATCGAAAGACTGGATAGAGTCCAGAATGCAGCAATGCGTATCATTCTGGGATGCACAAGAGACACATCGACAAGAGCTATGCGATACCTACTTGACTGCCCAACAGCTGAGCATAGATTACAGTATTGCCGTGCACGGGCGTACCTTCAAATACATGCAGATAAGGAACACCCGTTGCATTCCGAAATACAGAAAGTTAAAGGCAGCAGACTCAAGAGAGGAAGGTCGTGGATGGGACGTGCTGAAGATGTAATACAAAGCGTGTGCCGATTACAGGATGTGGCAGTTGGTGCGGAATGGATAGGTCTACCCACAGATTTCGAAACTTGTTTGAGAGTAGTAATATCACTTAGCAGGGAATGCAGAGAATGGTGTCCCACAGCTGTGGAGAAAGAAGTGCAGGCTTTAATCAGTGAGAATACCAAAGAGGGGGATGTGATTATATACACTGATGGATCTGTATCTAGGCATGTTCGCAGTGCTTGGGCCTTTACAGCTCAGTGCGCAGGTAAAACGATCAAGGAGGAAAGTGGTGCCTTTGCGGTCACTACGAGTAGTATGACCATGGAGACTATGGCGGTGACCAAGGCATTTGAGTGGCTACGCACACAGAAAGTAACGCAGGTCTGCATCTTGAGTGACTCTATGAGTATGATTAAGAAGGTACAAGTGGGTCTCGTTCGCGAACAGTGGATTGAGGCCTTGAGAAATGCGAGCTTGAAGGCGGTTACATTTATTTTCGTGCCGGGACATGTGGGCGTTCGAGGCAATGAAAGAGCGGATCAACTGGCATCGTGTGCGATTGTGGCAAAGGGCGATGGGGCAATGGATCGCGCTGACGTTTTGAACTCCTTAAGAGATATAACACGCGAGAGTGAGACGAATGTGGATGATGATTCCTTTTCAATGGCTAGGATTAAAGATCAGGGATTGAAATGCGGTGTTGCTAGAGGTGAACATTTTGGAGGGCGCAGAAGAATGATGGTCAACCAGCATAGGACCGGTACTGTCAGCAGAAGTGTGATGGCGGATACACTCAAGGAGAGATCGGAGCAACTATGGATGTGTCCAGTTTGCAGTGATGATGATCCGACGACTAACTAACTAACAGATCTGCAGGAGTCAGCGATGTCTTAAGAGTGTTTTTAAAACGATTCTTCTGTCCCCCAGGCTTACGGGTACCAGTCTGGAGTTCTTATAATAGCTATTTTGGTATACGATGTTCTTTTATGCGGACCATGAGTAGGGCCTATGCTTACAAACTTAGATTTGATCAGTACTTCACTGTCTGGTATTTTATCCCATCAATGGATGTGAAGTATCTTACGAATTTAGCTTAGGTGGAAATGTTTGAGTATTCTAGTGTGTCTGGTATATACTGTCCATATTTCACAGGCATAAAGGAATGATGATATTACTGCTGCTTAGTAAAATATGAGTTTGGTGATAGCTGTTATTCCCCTTTTGTCCTAAGTTTTTGTTTTCTCAGGCTTCTAAACGTGACATTAGCTTTTGCTATTCCGTTGTTTACCTCAATGTCGATGTTTACATCTTGTGGGAGAGTGTTGCCCGGGTAGGTGAGATTATGGACTCTTTGAAGCTCTTCTTCATTGATACTTATATGGGGATTTGGTGTGTTTGGTATGGGTTGAAACATGACCTCTGTTTTATTTGTGTTGTTGGTGAGGCCAAAGTTGTCACAGGCTTAAGCTAAATGATTTAGGGTGACCTGAATACTGTCTGCAGAATCAGAATACAGTGCGCAGTAATCTGCTTAAAGGATTTCCCCGACAATTGTGCATCAGCCACACTTGGAATATGGCTCTTATAGCGTCGAGTTCAGCATTTTAAAAAAACCACCTTACAGAACTTTGATAAAGTACAGAACCAAGCAATAGAATTGTTCTTGCAAACGTCGAATTTTAAAAAGTTTGCCATCTGTTCTGTATCATATTTGTATTCCTGTTACGTCAGTTGATCTAGATGCGTCTGTCAGCATAGCAGAAAACACCAGGCTGAACAGTGTTGGAGCAAGAATGCATCCTTGTTTGACCCATTTGTTACAGAAAAGAACAGTGATGACACTCCATCACTGATAACAACGACCACCACCGTCGCACGATGGTGATAAAATTTGGGGGGGGGGGGGAGAAGCAAAATTTGGAAAGCACATTCTACAGCTCATCACTGTTCATGGTCTTTAACAGCCTCACAGCAGAGAATAATTGTCACATGTGAAATGAAATGTGTGAGAAAAGCTGCATATGTTACCAAACTAGATAAAATAAGAAATGAAGAAATTAGGAAAAGAGTCGGTATAATATTATGTATTGAACATTTTGAAAGACAGTAAATAAAATGGGTCGGTCAGTTTATGAGAATGAACCCAAACCAAATACCAATAAGAGCATATAACAAAAGAATATCTGGGCGTAAGGCCAAAGGTAGACCAAGAAAACAGTGGATATAAAACATCAAGATAGCCTTAAACAAACATGGACTAAATGCAACCACGATGACACATCTGGCCTTGGAACGACAGCTTAAGCTCTCACCCATACGCTTAACAGCAAGTGTCAATGCGATCAACCATTATTCAACATCTGTGACAGACAGACAATCTCTGTTCATGGTGTCAAATACCTTTGCGAGGTCTATAAATATTGCATAAAGTTCCCCTTTGGTGTTCTTGGATTTTTTATTGGAGTTGACGGGCAGCAAAGAATGTACTTACACGTAAAAACGTTTTTTTTGTTTTGATAAAATGCTACTTGTCAACAGAATTGATTGCAAATCCTTGTTCTGTTTTGTACAATCTATTAGTGTGGGACACACTACACGAGAAGGTTGTACAACCTGTTAGTGCCCCACACTACATAAAAAGTTGTGTACAACCTGTTAATGCCCCAAACTACATGAAAAGTTTTGTACAACCTATTAGTGCCCCACACTAGATGAAAAGCTTTGTACAACCTGTTAGTGCCCGACACTACATGAAAAGCTTTGTACAACCTGTTAGTGCCCCAAACTACTTGAAAAGTTCTGTACAACCTTTTAGTGCCCCACACTACATGAAAAGTTTCTAGTGAGAATTCCATGGAAGGGAACAGGATTTAATACATTTATCAACTAACAAAGAACTGAAGCCATCAGTCATCATGTAATAGACGGACACTCCAAAGTACCTTTGGACATCTCTAGAGTGCAATGATGATGATCCGATGATTCACTCTTATTAAATTTGTATGCTTGCAAAACAGGAAAGTACCAAGTATATTTATTTGCTTTGTGAAGTTTCTTCTGTTTGTGTAAAGTTTTAAAAATGAATTTTAAATCTTCTATTCAGATTGTCATAAAAAATTTCAGATATGCATTTCTCTACCATTTTTTAACCAAAAGTAGAGTAAATTTCATAATGATAAAAAAAAATAACACAAAAAATAATCATATAATCAATCTAGTTAAATTTGTATTTACAAATAACAATATTTCAATATTTGGTGAGAATAAAATATACCGTACTTGAATAAAATATACTTGTATAAAAACATGAATGAAAATTTCACACACAAAATAAAATATATGAATATTACCAATACATGCATATTATATTACAAAAATCATTTTTTAAAGATAAAAATTGCCAACATGTTAGTTATTTAGTTCTCCGATCATGTCCCCATCAATACCAGCTCCTGGGTTAGGAGATGGCACTTAGTCCAGCCAGCAGAGGCTGGAAACTAAGACTGGCCAAGTCCTTCTACATTCGGGCAAGACCACAATCTTGCAGAGCAAGTTAAAGTGTTGACATCATATGGAAGGAAAAGACACAGGCACCATAGTCAAAGAGTTCAATAAATGTATTCATCAAGTTACCAAAGGAGCAATTTCAAGAGGAGCACGCAAACAATAACAGTGTATTTTTGACTGAAGTGAACAACTAGAACTACTGCAAGAAGAAGAATTAGAAAAAGCACAGATGGAAGTGGAAAATAACCCAAGCCAGGGACACTAATAAGTATCAACATGCAAAGGCTGAATTCCAAAGAGCCAGATAGAAGAAAGAGAAAATAGAATCTTTAAATTTTGAAAAAGATGGAAAAAAACTGAAAACTGGTGAAACAGCTAAATGATGAGGGAACAGGAAGAAGCACAAGCATAACACATACAGGATGGCAAAATTATTACAGGAAAACAAGCAATGGATAATTTTGCTAGAATATTCGTTCAAGACTGCAATATTGAAATTAGTCCAAAGAAACACTTAAAGTGTGGAATGAACTAGAAATTGAAATGTAACATGCTCAGACAAGAACAAGCACTGATGAAATTATGGATACATTGTTCACATATAGCAGATTATAATTAGCTGTCTCTAAATTTAAGCTAAATAAGTCTCCAGGTATTGATGAAATATCAAATGAAATTATTAAAATCTAGGAACAGCAAAGAGGAAACTATTAGACATCTTAAATATTAGCTGGATTACAGGGAAAATCCTACACATCTGGAGGGAATCAATTATGGTCCCTCTGCTTCAACCTGGAAAAGATGGAACAGCAGCCACTATCTACAGACCAATTACATATGCAGTTGCATTGGTGGGTTTCACCAATTGCCCACTAGACAAACCACCCATGCAGCAGAAAACCTTAGTAGATGACATGCTGTTATATTGAGGTTCTCTTATGGAAGCTTTGTAGCATGTTATCTATACAATTATAGACTCCTTCAAGAAGGATTCTTCAATTGGCATTGCATTAATCTGAAAGTTGAAGTCCTGGGTATGAAAGAAAGCTCAGAAAAACTACCCCACTGCTCATTGAAGTGCAATTCCTGGGGTTCTCAAACAAACAAACAACAGACTAAGTAGTCTTACAAGTTGCTTGTGCAAAACAATGGAGCGCATCATAAACTTAAGACCGAAATTTCACCTAGAAAGTAGAAAATTCCTGGT
Organism: Meghimatium bilineatum; assembly: GCA_034231615.1. Taxonomy (NCBI): domain Eukaryota; kingdom Metazoa; phylum Mollusca; class Gastropoda; order Stylommatophora; family Philomycidae; genus Meghimatium; species Meghimatium bilineatum. The sequence continues at coordinate 10,226,446 of CM067321.1, forward strand.
ACTACAGCAGGCTAGCTTCAGACAATGTTACTTCACAGAGGACCAAACCAAATACCTCTCACAGGAAATTGATGATGCTTTCCAAGACAAGAAATCAGTATTGGTGGCATTGATTGACTTACAGAATACCTTATAAGGCATGAAAATGACTGCTTCAAAAAATGAGAAAATACAAGATAAGTGGCAATACTTGTATGTATAGATGGACAAACATCTTGCTTTACACAATAGAAGAGCCAGAGTACAAGTCAATGGTAAGAAAAGCAAGAAGGTACTGCTGCTACACAATGAAGTGCATCAGGGAGGAGTTCTTTTACCCACTCATTTCCTCATCTTTATCAGTGATTTAATTGAAGAAGTACCTTGTCGAACTAGAGCGACACTATATGCAGACTTCTGTGGTGCACACATGAGAGCGCTGTGGTTGCCACAAAAATGCTTCAGATAGCCATGAACATTTTGACTAATTGGGTGAACAAATGGTGTGTATCAATATAGAGAAGTTAGTCACAACCCTTTTTACAATTTCAAAAACAAAGAGCAGGAAACATCTATATAAATAAAACAGTCTTAAAGGTGGACAAGTCACTTACCTATGTGTAACATTTGATGCCAAAATGACATGGAAGCATCATATAACCAAAGCAGAAATAACGACTAGAAGAAAAATAGCTATACTAAGAAAATTGAGTGGGACATCTCAGAGAGCTAATAAAAGATGTATATTAACAAGCTATTTGATCACACTTAGAATATAACACAGCATGGAGTTCATCATCAAACACCACACTACAAAATGTAGAGTACAAAACCAAGCACTTAGAATCATTACAGGAGCAATGAGATCCACATCAATCATAGAAATGCAGAATACAGAAGAGATGCAGTCATTGAAAGAGAACAGGGATACTAAAGATATGATCCATGGAAAAAAGTTCCTTTCCCACCATAGTCATCCAATGAAAAAAAAAAGATTCCAGAACTTGTCACAAGGACGGCTTAAAAGAAGTAGTTTTATACAGCAGGCCAAGCATCTAAGTTATCAGATCTTCCAGAGGTAAAAATGCCACTGCTGTCTCAGCCAGTATACATCCATGGAAAAAACAGATATACCTATGACCATCCAAACAATAACAGGGGTGCACGGGAATGAGCAGCAGAATAGTCTACAGAAAAGGGTGGCAACTCTTAGTTTCCTCGATGATGCTTACCCCAGTGATCTATGGATCAGAGAGTATACGGTTGTATCAGCGCAGAATGCAGTAAGACAAGGAGGAGTTGGTGTTTACATGGAATACTGAGATTACACTACTGATACCACATGTATACCAACAAGGAATTACTGCAACAACTATGACCCTGAAGTCAAAACTATTTGTGAGCTGTAGAGAAATTTGTAACATCTGAAAGTACCTCACAACCTTTTGTAATACTTACCAGGTAGATGCAAAATCAGTACTAGAAGCACTAAAATTCAATAAACTACCAGAGTTAAAAGAGGCATTGTCCATAGTGCAACATCAGTGTAGAATTATACTGCAATGGATTCCATCTCACTGTGGAATAGCAGAAAATGAGAGTGCTGATCAACAGGCCAAGAAGAGTTCTAACATGGCCTGATATACCAATCAGTTAGCACCAAAATAAATCTGTGATAAAGGCACAGCGAAAGCCTAACTTACTTTCACGAGACGACTACCATCTGTTTGACAGACAAGAACAGGTCATCATATTTCAATTAAGAACTGGACACAATAGACTAAACAGCCATATGTATACAAAAAATTGTTAATGGAACAATATCAAAGTGTACATGTAGGCAAGCCAATGAAACTTTAGAACATATCCTTCAAGAATGTGCAAACTATGACACATTAAGATGCACATACTGGCCTTCTGATACACCAATGAATGTTAAACTTTATGGTACAAAACAAGAAATGGAAACCACTGTTCAATTTCATACAAGAAACAATACTGCAGATATAGACATTCAATCAATCAATAAACCTGCAACCCTTCAAGGTCGTAGGAGTATTAAATTGGATGCATCAGTACACAGAATCCTCCAGAAATTTCCATCATCAGTGATGAGGATGAGTGAGGAAAAATCTTGTCCTCTCCATTCCTTGATGTTGTCTGTCCATGTCTTTATTTTCCCTCCTCTGCATTTCCCCCCTCGATGGTTCCCTTCAGTATTATTTTTGACAAGGAATCATGTCTGCATACATGTCCAAACCATGCTAGTAATATAAACATTATTAGCAAATGAAAGAAGAAGTCAGATAATGTCACTCCAATATTCTAACATTGTCAGCCAGTCATCACCATCAAGTGCCATCTCTGCACCAAAATTTGGCTACATTTGACATCCAACATATTCTGTTTCTTGCCTTGATGGTGCACTTGGATAAACTGCAATTTATCAATCTCATGATGTTTCTCTTACACTTGTATCTCTGTCTACCTCTTGCTCGACTCCCCACAACTCTATCTTCAAAAAAGGTCTTCAACAAGGTGTCATGTCTTTTAATATGTTAAAAAAAATTTATATTTGATTAATATTTCCTTTAACAGTTCTTTTTTCATATGTGGAATAGAACCTATTCATTTTATTCTTTTTTTCTAAGATTTTCTCCCTATTCTTCTATATACAGTATGATCCCTAGAGAACAAATTGGTCATGAACAACAAATATTTATGAAAAAAAAAACATTCACTACATACAATTATATACAATAAAGGATAAAAAATTGGGGATTTTGAAAAGATTATTACCACTAAAGATGGATGTGTTGGACCATTGGCACAAATAAAAAAGGCAACACAACACAATTTCATTCTCTGGACTACATTCAACTGGAAATCTTGTAGGATCATTGTTTTGTTACAAGAGAAATTCAGTATGAGAATAAATACTGAAGTAGAAGAAATGATTGTTAAATATGGAATTTTGTTATAAACATATATACTATAAAAGTATTCCTCTGTATCTACACTTGAAAGGCATCAATTCTGTCTTATAGTTGTTTGTTCTTATCCGTGTTTCTGAGCCGAATAGTCATGTAGAGCAGAGGTAGCATTTTATAGCTCTCACCTTTACTCACTAATCAAAAGACAACAGATCAAGTGATTTTCACACACTTCCTAACTATAAACAGACAGTATGCCACAGATGGCCATGACACACAGAAATTAAAGTGTCCATGGGAACAAGCTTACAAACAGCACACAAGAATGCCATCTCCAGAGAACTCTTCTACCTCTGATGCAAGGCAAACAAGGGTCACAGCGTATAGATAGATAGACCGCCCGTGTGTTGCCGGGCCTGAGAGGGGAGCAAAGAATAGCAACACTGTTTACCTTTCACGCATGTCGTAAAAGGCGACTAAGGAGGTTATGGGATGGAGTTGGCTGCCCCATCCCATATAGGGTCAGTGACCCAAAGCCATGCTGAAGTTGGATGTGTCAGGCCAAAAGGTGCAGATATCTTAGCAATGCTGTAAACCATGACACAACGCATTCCGTTCTCCGGACTACATCCTGCTGATCTGCAGGAGTTTGAGAACGAACACAGAAGAAGAAGAATATAGATAGATAGACCTGTAGTCAATCTGGAAAATGTAATGGTTTTGAAGTTGTCTGATCATTCCACATCATTGTCCCCTTTAGACTACATGTATTTGTTTGAAGAATGGTGTTAATTAATCTGATCCATTTCTTCTGTACAATTTTATAATCAGACTAGACTGTGTCCCAAGTCTGATATTGAAGTTGTCTATTCATGGAGACTCACTGCCCCCTGTTCTTATCAGCTCAGAGAATGGTTTCTAAGTCTTCTGATCATGACGCTCCACTGTCCCCATCAGACTGGTGTTGAAGTCATGTCATCATATCAATGTTCTCATCAGACTGGTCACTGTTGTTGAAGTCATCTGACCAAAGATAATAAGGATGGCAAGATGCCTGTGTTATTGGGGCATAAAAGGGGAGTAAAAAAAATAGCAAAGATGTGTCCTGCCATACATGTCATAAGAGGTGACTAAACAGGTTTGTGGCTGGAGTTGGCTGTCCTATCCCACATATTAAATTGACCCAAAAGTCATGCTCTAAGAAGATCTCTACTACAACAGAATATTGGTGGAATTGCAATGTGCATACACATCAACCAATAGTTTCAGTTGTAACAAAGGCTTCTAGCCCACAAAACTGATTATTAGTTGTCGTTTCAGGCCGATGGGCAAAAAAAAAGGAGGCAAGCCATAAATTATGACCACTATCCTGACTACATCCTGCTAAAAAGCAGAAATTTGAGAACTAATGAATTAAATTCCCTTGTTTTGCCGATCCGAAAGGGGACCAAAGAATATCAACACTGCTTACCTTCCATGCATGTCATAAGAGGCGACCAAGGAGGTTATAGATGGAGTTGGCTGTATATCCTAAAGTAACCCAAAGTTAGATGTCTCAGACCAAAAGATTACAGCTATCATAGCTCTACAGTAAACCATGACACGACATATTCTGTTGTCCAGACTACATTCTACCAACCATCAGAAGTTTGAGAACAAATCAACAAATTTTTTTTTTAAACATTGAAAAAGCAGAAAGTGACAACTGTAGACTCAAACTAAATCAAGAACAAAATAAGATAATTGTTAATGAATGTTGAAAGAGTAGCTATTAATTCAAACAATTGTGCTGAAAATGGGAATAATGGTGATGAAAATACATGCCATGGTGCTGGAAATTGATTGTCAATGCTATAACACAAGATGATACTGATGTACCAAGTATATTTATGATTTTGATGGCTGTAAAAATGAAATAAATATGATAATATTTTGCAAAATTTGTCACATTCGTTGCAAGTATAAGCCAATACATTAAGTACTAGATGCAGAATTAATTTGCCAGTTTCATTGCAAGTATAAGTCAATAAAGTAAGTTCTGGATAGAGAATTCATTTGCCAGTTTCATTGCAAGTATATGCCAATAAAGTACTAGATCTTGTGTACTACATCATTTTGTGAAAAGAGGAGAAATGCAGCAGCTCAACAGCAGAGAGTAGCTAGAAAGTCATGGATGGACCAAAATCCATATACAATGATAATTCCATGCCCGAAATGTTCAAAGTCATTTAAAGCTCAAATAGGGCTCATTAGCCATCTACAAACTATTAGACATGGTCATAATTCTAAATGAATTTTCAAAAGTGGATGTAATAAAAATGGTCATCATCACATGCGATGGACGAACACACATACACACACAAGTATTAGATGCAGAATTCATTTGCCAGATTTCGTTGCAACTATAAGCCAATACATTAAGTACTAGATGCAGAATTAATTTGCCAATTTCGTTGTAAGTAAAAACCAATAAATAAGTTCTGGATAAAGAATTCATTTGCTAGTTTCATTGCATGTATAAGGCAATAAAGTAAGTACTAGATAAAGAATTAATTTGCCAGTTTCATTGCAAGTATAAGCCAATAAAATAAATTCTGGATACAGAATTCATTTGCCAGTTTCGTTGCAAATGTAAGTCAATAAATTATATATTGGTTAGAGATACAAAATATACATATTCATTAAGTATTAATTTGCCAGTTTTGCTTAAGTACGCATTTGTCAATAAAGTGGACATTTGCAGAATTTGTTTGTCAGTTTCATTGCATGCATGTACTAATAAATAAAGTGAACACTAATGGAATATTTTCTTAGGAATTTGTTATCAGATACACTGTAAGTACATAGCAGTCAATAAAGTGAACACTTGAAGTAAAATCTGCAGAATTTCCTGGTCAATTTCTATACATTTATTCTCCGTTCACTCCCTGCGGATATATGCCCTCAACAAATCTCTCCCATCTTGTCCTATGTTTAACTATTGCTTCCATTTCTGTCCATGTTTTACCCATCTTATCTGTATCCAACTTGGTCAATTTCCTTGCAAATATATATTTGCCAATAGTTGATTGGATTTATATGTTGCGACTATCAACATTTGACCTGTACTCAATTAGCTATTTGTGCCCTGATCTATTTGTTAAACAAGATGATCTCAATGACAGAGCATGAATGCTGTAGCACCATCAAAGGTTGCTATAGTAATTTTTTGTTTTGGCGCTACTGCCATATTTCTGGTAAGCTAGGTCAGCGCACCTCAAATTTTTTTGTGAGACTGTGGCCCAGTAAAAAATTATTTTAATAAACTAGGGTCGGGCTAAACAAAATCAATATACTCATAAATAACTTTACAATGCAATTAGAAACTCTCGTCGCCCACCGGTAGACATATTGCCATTGGTCTGGCACCTGGCCACAGCCCGGCGGTTGAAAAGCACTGATCTAGGCAAGTAGCACTGTTGATAGACTTTATGCAAGCATATGACATAGAAATGGCATTAACTTACAGACACAGCGTAACTCTTTGAACCATAGCCAAATTTCCTTTAAAAGCTTGAGTTCCTGAACAAAAAATACACAAAAACAATACCCCAACAGATCTTATTTATTTTAACAGAAATAAGACATAAAATTATGTTCTGTTATATACCTAAAGATGTTCTGTCTAGTATTTTTGTGTTATATGCAAGTCCTCCTAGAATGTAGACCCTTCCTTTAGGCACAGAAAATTGGTCCAATAACTGCACCAACATTTTGTCTTCACTTTTTATTTTACTAATATTACATGCCATTATTTATAGACATACTGACGAACAATATTCTTTCCTATCACTCAGGTTATCAATCTGAGTCTATTTCCATATCATTTTCAGAATAATCACCATCTACATCTAAATTCATCCTCCTCTGAATCATCAAACACAAACTCAATAACTTTTTCAGCTGTTTTTGAACCAAAAAAATACATTATTTTAAATAAATCCCTTCGATGTATAATTACTAATCAAATCATCAACACATATATGCCATTTTGTGAAGGTGCTAACTCACAATGCAATGCATATGTTGTAACATAAGTAAAATGCATAAATCTATTTATTAATGATAATTAATATGAGGTACTGTTTTATTGGAAGATAAAATACCAAAAAATTGTTATCTTGGGGTAGCAATATTTTGTGTACATCCCAGATATTCAGGATTCCAGGTTCTAGGAGTTAAGCTTTACAGAATAGTGGTACTTCCAGTGCTTTTGTTCACCGGTGAAATATGGATCATATACAAACATCACACAGGAAACTTAATAACTTTCACACAATTTGTCTCAGAAAGGAGATGTCGTCTCATTGCTAGTATGTTTCATTTCTTCTTCTTCTGCAACTGTGGTCATGCTATATTGTCAGGCCCGTCGTCAAGATGAAGTCCGCCGTCTTCTCCAGGTCTAACCCTCTTTGATGTTGTTGAGGAGCTAACCTTCTTTGATGTTGTTAAGGAGTTAACCCTCTGCAACATTTAGTTTTCACTTCACTTCTTGGTTTATTGTGTTTTTGCTGTCTGTGGATTCTCAACATTCTTCTCACCTGTGTGTTCCCAGGGTGTGAAAGGGGAACAAAGAATAACAAGTTGCCATGCATGTTGTATGAGGCAACTAAGTAGGTTGGGGGTGAGTAGGCTGTCTCATCCCATAGAGGGTCAAAGTTACCCCGAAACTATACTGAAGTTGGATGTGTCAGACAGAAAGGTGAAATAAATCTGTAAACCATAATACAACACATTCTGTTCTCCAGACCATATCCTGCCAATCTGCAGGAGTATGAGAACAAATAAAGAAGAATATCTTTCTGTAGAATCTCATTTTGATTTGACATAATTCTCTTTGCCACTGTAACCAAAATAATTTGACAAAATAGTCAACAAATCATAACAAAGAACCTCTGATGAATATATAAAGTGTAAATAATGTAGAACTAAAATGCATCATTACATAATCTTATTTACAATTCATGCCGGTGTAGTAAGATACTGACGTAAAGCTGTCAGGATAAAAATATATATTCATTTTGGAAAATTGGCACAGGCAAAGCAAACAAAAAATACTAGAAAAATAGAAATGTTCTTCTTATGTGAATGTAGGGATAGGAATGTCGAATTCATTAAAGGCCAGAGAGTGAATTATGAATATTATATAATTTTTATTTAATCATTTTATATTATACAGTATTTTACATTTATCCTCAATGCATAGGCAGTCATAGACACAATTTGTCAGTGTTGTTAAAAGGTATGGCCCTCTAGCTTATGTTCAATTTATTTGGCAATGCATTAATGAAAACTTTCTTTTAATCTCATTAACTGAGGATTTACTCTAGTTTTTAGCTGTTGATGATAATAAGAAATTTAATTAACTATAAAGGAAACTGCAGGTAAACTAGATACCAATAGGCGAGTTAATGAAATTTATGGGAAACTTCCAGTGAAACTAGAAACAAATGTCACATTCCGCCGAAGACGGATGTGTCGGGCCATTGGCGCAAATAAAACGGCGGCACAACGCATTTCCATTCTCTGGACTACATCCTGCTAGAAATCTAGTAGGACAATGTTCTTGCTACAAGGGAGATCCAGCGGGAGTTTGAGAATGAACGATGAAGAAGAAATGTCACATGAGAAAATAAGGATTGGGACACATTTAGTTACTGTAAAAAAAAAAATCAATAGATTTTGATAGACATTGTCAGAATATACAGTGGAACCCTGTTATAACAACTTAGTCCAGACTGACAAAATATGTATGTAATAATACATTATACAGTAGGATCTATGCTATATACAGTACAAAAAATACAGAATAAATATAATTGGAGATTGGAAAAAGTGTTGTTATAATATGGGGAAATTTGTAATAAAATGATGCGCCATAGAGGGATTCCGCTATAGTTCTTCTAGAATATGCTTACGTAGAACTAGTAACTGACAATTGGCAACAATTTACAATTTCTAATTAGAGATTGTAACAAATTTTCAGTATTTGGGCACAAACTCAGTAGAAATCAAGAGAAGTAGCATCAGCTCAACACAGCAGTTTCCAATTTAAGAACTGTATTATTGTGTAAGTTTGGTGCATATAGTAATTTAAGAACTGTATTATTGTGTAAGTTTGGTGCATATAGTAATTTAAGAACTGTATTATTGTGTAAGTTCGGTGCATATAGTAATTTAAGAACTGTATTATTGTGTAAGTTCTGTGCATATAGTAATTTCAAATTTAACCTTTAGCACACAGTAAACAAAAAAAATGAAATTTCCTCCTGTTGTTGGTAATTTTTGGTAATGTTACGTCATAGGTGGTGACTGTTTTGAAAAAACTTTTTTATTGTTAGAGTTATATAATATTTGACATATTTAAAGAATTTAAGTCTGCATATATTGATGTAAGTTTTGTTTGTGTATGTGAGATATGAGACATGTAAGACAGTTGCAAAGATGTTTTTTCACAAAAACAAGCAAATTATAACCAAAAAAAAAGGAGAAAATAAAAATACGAAATTTGACTTTATTTTGCAAATGTTCTGGAGTGGTAACAGTATATTATAGGTCTAATTCTGCAGTATTTATGGTCAGATTGTTATAATTTCACAGAGGAAAAGGAATAAATTTACAGATATGTCATAAAATCCTTCTATAAATCTAGATCTAGTCCACAACTGTCTCGTTCCAACTTGGTTGATGTTTTAATATCAAATTAAATAAAGCAGCATGGTGTAACCGATTTTTGTGTGCGGAAATAACTTAGTCTCTATAAATAATCATCTGAATCACAATACATAATGATTTTAATGAAAATATGATAAATCAAAAGTCTATAAAACCCAATTCAATTCAATGTCATGGCACTGTTCTTGTTTGAAATTGTTAACATATTGCAAAAATTTCGATATTTCAATGACATTTGGCATATGGTTGCCACTAAAACTGCAGGAAAAGGTAGTCAATTGAATAAAATACCAGATTTATCTAATCTGGTCAACAAAATATTAAAAATTGAAGGTTTTTTTTAATGGATTACTAGAGACCTAGCAATGGGGTCTTTGTGGGGTTTGTACAGTAGACCATAGATATTTTAGATAGTGTAAACTGTTGTTGAACGCACTCTACGACCGCGCGCTAAAGGTTAAAAACTGGACAGTATTTTCTAAGCTCTGTGCATATAGCGATTTCAAATACTTTTTTAATGGCTCAGAAGAAATAGAGGACTGACTTCATTGTACAAGGTAACCCCACATTAACTCTGTACCTCTTAACGAAGCGGCATGCAGCTGGCCAAGAGTACCACTCATAGCATCTTCTTCAGCATTCATTCTCAAAATCCTGCTGGATTTCTGTTGTAGCAGGACCATGATCCATTCTAGATTTCCAGCAGGATGTAGTCCAGAGAAAAGAAATGCTTTGTGTCACCGTTTTATTTGCGCAAATGGCCCAACACATCCGTCTTCGGCAGAACTCATAGCATGTACTTCAAGTGATAATCCTCAGGGATACTCATTAAAAAAAATTCACTCTACATTTTACAAAATCTAATGAGTCAGATTTGATCCGATAACCTCTTGAGCACAAAGTGAATGGCTTAGCCACTACTCCAGGGAAATTATTGGGAGAGATATATTGCAACTTTAAAAATTTTCAAAATACTTCCAGGGTAAGCAGAACCTGACAAATGAGGGGACTCCTAAGGCGTGTGTGCAACAAGTGATCTATGGGAGCAACATGCAAAATCTTCAACATGTGATTAGAGAGGGTGAACATCTTATATTTTGTCCAGCGTGTGTCAACATTGATTTAGAAAGATAAAACTAGACACACAAAAACTGAGAAAATTAGAGATATAAAGATATATGGTGAGATACTCTGCAAGCTCTGTGTGAAACCTAACAGCATCGCAGGAGTGATGATGATGATTATTTGTGCTGTGCCCAGCCTAGTGACAGAAGAATGATGAAGACAATTTAGTTGTAAATCTATTTTATAGAATATTCATGAATGATTATGTGTGCTTGTACATAAACGTAGAAACTATAAACTGTATGCTTGTACATGAATGTTGTAACTACAATCTGTGCGCATGTACATAAACGTAGCAACTACATTCTTTGTGCGTGTACATGAACGTAACAACTACAATCTGTGTGCTTGTACATGAATGTAGCAACTACAATCTGTGTGCTTGCACATAAACGTAGCAACTACAATCTGTGTGCTTGCATATAAACGTAGCAACTACAATCAATTAAAATAAACTTATAACTGATATTATCTTCTGACTTTGAAACTTCCTGGAAATTGCTGAACTACAAGGTTACACACTTTAAGTGTGAACAAGTAATCATACGAAGCACACAGCGTAACCAAGTTAAAATCCCACAGAGTTCCACTGAGAAACCCAGGAAAGATATCCATGAGAAGCCGCAGGTTGATGTACAGCCCAACGAACATATCCTCAGACAAGTGGTACAGTGCTAAGATAAGCATGCTTATGATGTCATCACATGCGGAATGAAAGTCAGGTCCCATCATTCGGGAGATGTCGTTGTTTAAACCCTCAGTGGCTTTGCTGATGTATCGAACCTTATCTAAGATACTTGTGGCATCAAGGCATCTAGTTATAAGTTTCTTATAAGGGGAGAGTATACAATTCAAAACTTCTTCAACTCTCTCTGTGCTTGAAGGCATCTTCCATTTATCTGTGTCAATATTTATATCCTTTTCTAAGCTGAAGCCGGATATTTCCGCTGACGTCGATTCAAAGTTAATGTCATAAATTACGTCCTCAATTGAAACATCTGATGACTTCATAGAACCACTGCTTGGGGTATGATCAATTTCCTCATCACATTCTATGGAATCAAGGTTGAAATGTTTGCGAAGGTCATTTCCATCAGCATTTGCTAACGAGTACAATTCTTTGATGTTGCAGGATCGGACATCTAAACTAAGAGATGACAGCGTTCTTGCGATTGAGAATTTGTCTTCTGATACTTTGTCATGCAAAGGAACTGGATTGGACACAGCTTGACCATACATTTCCTTGTCTCCAAAGAAGAGATCCATAAACTTATCATCGCTAAGAATTTCATGCAAAGGTGTTTTCTGAAGTGTGGCATATGCTTTTTTGATAGCAGGAGTCAACCCTGCTACATAAAGCTCCATAAGTGGTCTGTACACTTTCTGTAGAAGAAAGAAAGACGATTATATGTGTAAGAAATAATATTGTGTATGCTTATTGAATGAAAAATGACAAACTAGCATTATAAAAATTCATTCGCCCATGGGCTGCAATGTCTGAAAAGAGAACATAGAATATCAACACTGCAATAAGTGGAATCCCGTTATAACTTGGTCTTGACCAACAAGATATGTAAGTAATAACAGAAATTCCCTATATACAGTACATGCAATAAAGAATAAATATAATTGGAGGTTTTGAAAGTGTTATTATATAGAGAAATGTTTAATAAAAGAATGCTTTATATAGGATTTCTCCTGTACCTACCAAGAGATTTTGGGCTGCAGTTGGCTGCAATATCCCAAATAAGGTATATACTATGGTATATATTATCCCAAATAAAAGTGACCTAGAAGCTATGCTGAAGCCAGGATGTTTCAAGCTAAAAGTGACCTAGAAGCTATGCTGAAGCCATGAGGTTTCAAGCTAAAAGGTGTAGATATCATAGCTAAGCTGTAAACCGTGAAATAACGCATTCCATTCTCCAGACTACATCCTGCTGATCTGCAGGAATTTGAGAATGAATGCAGAAGAATAATAAGAAATTAAGGAAATTAAGGAAAACTATAGAATACATCATCATTGCACTCTGGACATGTCCGTAGGCGCTCCGATCTCTACTTGAGTATATCCACTATTTCATGATGGCTGACAGTTCCAGTTCTGTATGTTGGTTGATCAACATTCTTTAAAGCCAACAGTAAGGCTCATTTCTGAAAATGCCACATTTCAAGTTCAGTTTGGGGTGCAAAGGGAACGCATTGCTCTAGGCGGACCCAGGGTTAGCAGATAACCAAGATCCCAAATGTACCTCCACGCGGTGCACCCTGGAAACAGAAATACAGCAGCTCGAGCTGATTCTGGCCAAATCATTTGAGGATCGTGTCCGAGAATGTGGAGGTAGCAGATGGAAAGAGATTTGACTGCACAAGAGACAGACAATATCTCCGACACCACCAGCATCACCACATATAGCGACACTGTCGACATACAGTGAAGCTAGTCAGTCCAGTCCGAACATTGGAGGGGCGGCCAATGTAAAATGCACGTAAAGGTAGATGCATGGCGAGAGACAAATAGATTTCATACCGAGAACAATGAAACAATGAAAGGGCAGAACAGCGCTAGAGGGCAGCGCGAACTGCAAATAGAAAGTGAAAAGTCTCTAGGAAAGGGGAACTACAAGCTCCGTCAGCTCAAGACTGTGTTCCTTACAGGCGGAGACCCAGACCCATCCATTGGCGTTTGGTAAAGCAAGAAGACCTAACCCAACTCTAATGTCGAGCCTTCCTAAACCGGAAATGTGCTCGCGAAGAGAAAGGGTTCTGTACCCGATGGGCTTAGGCAAGAAAGGGACAACGATGGTAGTCCTGGCCCAACTCTACTGTCAAGGTTTCCTATAACGGAAGTACACTTGCAGAGAGAAAGGGTTCCGTACCCGATGGGCTCAGGCACAAAAGGGACAACGAGTTAGCCCTGACCCAACTCTACTGTCAGGTTTTCCTACACCAGAAATACACTTGAAGAGAGAAAGGGTTCAGTACCTGATGGGCTCAGGCGCTATTGGGACAAGGACGCTCAGCTCGAGAACGCCTTGCTCTCAAACGTGTGGTGTGACTCGAACTTGGACAAGGGGTACACGATGTCGGTGAATGACACCTCGGCTAAGAGGGCGAAAGAGCCAGGGTCCAACTCCTCTGTTGAGTTCTTCCCCTTAAAGAACCAGGCTCACGGATGAGAAACAGTTCAGTACCCAATGGGCACAGGCACAGCACGTCCAATTACACGAGGCAAGTTTATAGACAGTGGAACACCTCGTGCGAGTCAGACGAGAGCAAAAATCGTCTGGGCGAAGAGTCGCCACTATGCGTGCCTGGAGACAGATATAGAGGCTGTCACAGGCTAAGGGTAGCCCACCCGAATTGTCACGGCATGCTGAAATCGGATGTGCTAGGCCTACAAGGCGCATAACGGTGGCACAACGTAATCACGCTCCCGGCGGAAATCGCACGGATATCCGTGATGGTTACAATGGAGCGAACGCAAAACAAACAAACAAACAAGTTCAGTTTCTGGATATGGAAAAGGAATCACCTATCTATCAATTATCTTTTTTTCTGCTTTTGCTGTAAGGTGTCGCAGGATTGAATGACAATTGTCTTTAGGCTATGGCACTCTTGGTCATTTGACATGCAGTAATATTGCGAGGTCTCAGAATGTTGGTAACGACTTCAATCCCCCTTTTTTCTAAGTCTTCCTCTGTATCTTGCTGTTTCCATTTTCATGTTGGAATAATATCCATCATTGATTACATTTGTCCTTGTAAAGAGCTGAAAATATCAGCTTGATCCATTGCAAGCCAACTGGTTCACTCTCACATTCTCTTAAACACCCACATGACCAGACACAAAAATTTACTTGACATATTCCAACTTTGACCTCTCACTACCTCAAACCACTGTTTACAAACACAAATCATTGAATACACTGCGCTCTGACGTAAGTTTTGCTATACAGATTATCTGCTAACCTTGGGAATCACGCAAAAGCAATGCAAAAACATTTACATCCCAGAAATAAACTCACAAAGAGAATTGGTTACTCGTATTATTTATATTTTGTGTTCGTTCACAAACTCCCACGCATGTCTCTTATAGAAGACTAATTGTCCTACTAGATTTCCAGAGATTGGAAATAGTATACATGTTGTATACAAAATCTGATGTGTCAGGCTGCTGGTGCAAATAGCGCAAATAAAAACAGAGACACATATCATTTCCAATGCACCAGCAGCCCGACACATCAGATTTTGGAATTACTCATATTACAAGAATGAGGTCCACTTTCTTTAAATATTTAATGCAGAAAGGAAAAGTAGACAACATGACTATTTAAGGGCAAGTGGAGATCTTCTTCTTCTTCTTCTTCTTTCGTTCACTTGAAACATGTCTATATCTGTAATTCTGTCTCCTTAATAAAACTCACTGTCTTTTGTAGTTCATACAGTGTCTCATAGAGTTTTGATTCCAGTGTTGTTTCCTCTGGCCAACATGTCTGCCTCAGCGTTTCATGCTCAGAACACTCTTGAAGTATATGTTTGGCACTCTGTGCTGCCTGTCCACATGTACACATGGCCGTGTTGCCAATCTTGAACTTTGTATACATGTGACTGCGGAGTCGGTTGTGTCCTGTTCTGGGACGTAGAATTATAACTTGTTCTGGTCTGTTCATAATATGATAGTCATCTTGTGTTGGTGTTTGTGGCTTTCTTATTGACTTGATCATCTGTTTTTTCTGATGGTAGGTGATTGGTATATCTGGTTGGTTTTCGGCAGCACCTTCCTTAGCCAGTTGGTCTGCTTTTTCATTTCCTGGTATTCCACAGTGAGAGGGTATCCACTGCATGGTTACCCTATACTGGTAAGACAATTCGCTAAGTAAAGTGGAGATCAATTTTGATGTTGTTGGACAACATGACTATTGGAAGGTAAGGAGAGGCATGGGTATCACAAATAGCTGACAATACATAAGACAGGAGGGCCTGGACAGACATGATCCAATAGCACATTGATGAATTAAATAAAAATTGGTAGCGTATCCTATTCAGGACTTAGCCATCAATCCAGAATTTTTTGGCTTATGTAATTTTTTAGGTAATATAAATATGTTCAGTAGTTTGCCATTGCTTTCTGAACAGTCCGTTCAGAAATTTATGGACTATATGATGAAATGTAATCATCATTTAACTCCTTAAACTACCAACACTTATGACAGCCAACAGAGACTGGAAACTAAGATCGGTCAGGCCATCCCTGACAGCAAGCAGGACCTCATACCTGTCCAAGCAAGCACTTGAAGTTGGAGATACCAGGCAGAGAGGAGCACCAGCAACCATGGTATCATGCAACACGACTAGATAACATGTCTTCACAACAAAATTTAAATTATCGTCATGGTGCTCACCCTGTGAAGTTCCCCCAGGCAGGTTAGTGCTGGATTCTGAACCTCAACAGAATCCACCCCCAGCTACTGGAGGTCCCTCTAGTCTACCTTGTGGAGCCAGGAGGCAGAAGAGGAACTGGTACTGGTCAACCAGTCAGTATGACAACCCCACTAAACATCATGCACTGAAATGCAAAGAAAGTTAACAACCAAAAAACAGAACTAAGAAAACACCTTGCACCAGAAAGAGATTATTATTTTCTGCATACAAGAATCAAACCTCAATTAAAAAATAACCTTCAAAATACGAGGGCACCAATGTTTTAGAGTTGACAGGAAAGATCTGGAAAAATCAGCATACTAACACTGGTCAAGAATAACATTTATGCTACAGAAACCAATACACATAAAAACCAATAAACACAAGGAAGGTGCTGAATACCAGATCATTCACGTAAAAGGCAACATCCTTGAACTCCACATAATAAACTTCTACTGTCCAAATGGCATCGCATTAATCATGACCAGTATTACAGTATTAACATCCCTAACAAACACTTCCTGGCAGTTGGAGACTTTTAACAGCCATGCACAAAGCTGGGGATATAACAATTTAGACAGAAGGGGAGAAGAGATAGAAAGTTGGAAAAATGATAACAGCCTAATCCTCCTGAATAATCCACAGGATGCAACAACTTTCTACTCAAGAAGTGGCATAGCACCTCCACCCAAGACCCAGCATTCTCCACCCAAGTACTGGCTGGAATAGTGGAAAGAACAATAGGTGAACAACTTGGTAGCAGTGACTTGGTATCATCACCCAAGTGAACCAAACAATAATTACAAGACCAACTACGCCAAGATGGAACTACAAGAAAGCAGACTGGCACATATATAAACACAGAGAAATCCTGCTCACAAAATACATACAAGTAACAGGTAGAGATAACAATTGTTGGGTAATTAATGAAGAATACTTCAGGCAGCTAAGGAAGCAATACCAAGAGGAGTGCAGAATAATTATCTCATTTTGTCATTTCTGCATATCTAAAGTTATTTATGTTGTATTCGTTGGTTGTGCACTGGCACTGTTGTGCTGGGAAGTCTATGGTTTTTCGACCAACCCAGTGCCAGAACCAGAAAATAACTTTCAAATCATCTGAAAGGTAGGTCTGTATTTATGCACTACTCCTAGCTATTGCAGACAAGATAGGATTTAGTGTACTAATAAACAACAGTGGAAGAAAAACTATATGAACCTGTACAAGTTACAAAACAGCCAAGTTGATATCAAACAGACAAAATTTCAGATGTACTCCGGTAAGCA
Organism: Meghimatium bilineatum; assembly: GCA_034231615.1. Classification (NCBI taxonomy): domain Eukaryota; kingdom Metazoa; phylum Mollusca; class Gastropoda; order Stylommatophora; family Philomycidae; genus Meghimatium; species Meghimatium bilineatum. The sequence goes on from CM067321.1 coordinate 10,243,907, forward strand.
AATAACAAGCCAATGAAAGAAGAACTGTGCTGTTGCCTACTGGTTATGCTGAACCTCTCTATAGCTCCAGGCATGTAACCACATCTTCAAGGCAAACGATCTGTCACACCATGGGTCATTGTGACTTTATTATAGTTCCCAGTCAAAAGAAAACAGTGCGGTTAATCTCTCCCATCCTAGTGCTGTCAATATCTCCCATCCCAGTGCTGTCGATCTCTCCCATCCCAGTGCTGTCGATCTCTCCCATCCCAGTGCTGTCAATATCTCCCATCCTAGTCCTGTCAATCGCTCCCATCCTAGTGCTGTCAATCTCTCCCATCCTAGTGCTGTCAATATCGCCCATCCTAGTGCTGTCAATCTCTCCCATCCTAGTGCTGTCAATCTCTCCCATCCTAGTCCTGTCAATCTCTCCCATCCTAGTGCTGTCAATCTCTCCCATCCTAGTGCTGTCAATATCTCCTATCCTAGTCCTGTCAATATCTCCCATCCTAGTCCTGTCAATCTCTCCCATCCCAATGCTGTCAATCTCTCCCATCCCAATGCTGTCAATCTCTCCCATCCTAATGCTGTCAATCTCTCCCATCCTAATGCTGTCAATCTCTCCCATCATAGTGCTGTCAATCTCTCCCATCCTAATGCTGTCAATCTCTCCCATCCTAATGCTGTCAATATCTCCCATCCTAGTGCAGTCAATATCTCCCATCCTAGTGCTGTCAATATCTCCCATCATAGTGCTGTCAATATCTCCCATCATAGTGCTGTCAATCTCTCCCATCCTAATGCTGTCAATCTCTCCCATCCCAATGCTGTCAATCTCGCCCATCCTAATGCTGTCAATATCTCCCATCCCAGTGCTGTCAATCTCTCCCATCCCAGTGATGTCAATCTCTCCCATCCTAGTGATGTCAATCTCTCCCATCCTAATGCTGTCAATCTCTCCCATCCTAGTGCTGTCAATCTCTCTCATCCTAGTGATGTCAATCTCTCCCATCCTAGTGCTGTCAATCTCTCCCATCCTAGTGCTGTCAATATCTCCCATCCTAGTGCTGTCAATCTCTCCCATCCTAGTGCTGTCAATCTCTCCCATCCTAATGATGTCAATCTCTCCCATCCTAATGCTGTCAATCTCTCCCATCCTAGTGCTGTCAATCTCTCCCATCCTAGTGCTGTCAATATCTCCCATCCTAATGATGTCAATCTCTCCCATCCCAGTGCTGTCAATCTCTCCCATCCCAGTGCTGTCAATCTCTCCCATCCTAGTGATGTCAATCTCTCCCATCCTAGTGCTGTCAATATCTCCCATCCTAGTGCTGTCAATCTCTCCCATCCTAATGCTGTCAATATCTCCCATCCTAGTGCAGTCAATATCTCCCATCCTAGTGCTGTCAATATCTCCCATCATAGTGCTGTCAATATCTCCCATCATAGTGCTGTCAATCTCTCCCATCCTAATGCTGTCAATCTCTCCCATCCCAATGCTGTCAATCTCGCCCATCCTAATGCTGTCAATATCTCCCATCCCAGTGCTGTCAATCTCTCCCATCCCAGTGATGTCAATCTCTCCCATCCTAGTGATGTCAATCTCTCCCATCCTAATGCTGTCAATCTCTCCCATCCTAGTGCTGTCAATCTCTCTCATCCTAGTGATGTCAATCTCTCCCATCCTAGTGCTGTCAATCTCTCCCATCCTAGTGCTGTCAATATCTCCCATCCTAGTGCTGTCAATCTCTCCCATCCTAGTGCTGTCAATCTCTCCCATCCTAATGATGTCAATCTCTCCCATCCTAATGCTGTCAATCTCTCCCATCCTAGTGCTGTCAATCTCTCCCATCCTAGTGCTGTCAATATCTCCCATCCTAATGATGTCAATCTCTCCCATCCTAATGCTGTCAATCTCTCCCATCCCAGTGCTGTCAATCTCTCCCATCCCAGTGCTGTCAATCTCTCCCATCCTAGTGATGTCAATCTCTCCCATCCTAGTGCTGTCAATATCTCCCATCCTAGTGCTGTCAATCTCTCCCATCCCAGTGCTGTCAATCTCTCCCATCCTAGTGATGTCAATCTCTCCCATCCTAGTGCTGTCAATCTCTCCCATCCCAGTGCTGTCAATCTCTCCCATCCTAGTGATGTCAATCTCTCCCATCCTAATGCTGTCAATCTCTCCCATCCTAGTGCTGTCAATCTCTCCGATCCCAGTGCTGTACACCTCATCTCTAACTCACACACTGAGAGTATGTACTGTGCATTCATACAAATAAAACACACAAAAACTGCATATTCTTCTTTTTCTGCGTTCGTTCTCAAACTCCTGTAGATTACCATGATGTAGTCTGGAGAATAGAATGTGTTGTATCATGGTTTACAGCACTGCTGTTATATCTGTGCCTTTAGGTCTGACGCATCTGACTTCAGCATGACTTTGGGTCACTGACCCTATATGGAATGGGACAACCAACTCCAAAACCTCCTTGGTTGCCTCTTACGACATGCATGGAAGGTAAACAGTGTTATTCTTTGCTCCCCTGTTGGGCCCGGAAACACACTGGCGAAAACTGCATATAAAGAGCATGAAAAATATAATTGCAAAGATGAAACACTATGAAAATTCATAGGAAAAAAATCCTCAATATATAAACATGTCAAACAACATAGTTTTATGTTGCATGGTAGTGTAGTCTGGTGTCCCATCGGCAAGACCTGATGGCACTTCATGTGTGTTTATATTGTGTACACACTGATATTTCTAGAACATTATCAATTGCTTGAAATATGCTTTCCCTTGTATACATGACAAAAACTTCTGCATTAATTCTAAAATTACTGCGGATTAGCAGGATTAATGCAGAGAATGGAATTTGATGAGTCATAAGTTTATCTTTGCTTTTCGGCCTGACACATTCCTACTTTAGCATGTCGTCTGGATCACTTTGACCCTGTGACAATAACAATACATATTAAGATAACAATGCAAATATTGCACACACAAAGACCACTTCACAAAACAAGCAAATATTTCACACACAAAAACCATTTCACAAAACAAGCAAATATTGCACACACAAAAACCACTTCACAAAACAAGCAAATATTGCACACACAAAGACCTCAAAAAAACAAGCATATATTGCACACACGAAAACTACTTCACAAAAATAATCCCATAGTGTTAAAATGACCCTGAAGTCAGATGTGATGATAAAGTCAGATGTGTCAGGTCGAATAGTGCATATATATATATATATATATATATATATATATATATATATATATATATATATATATATATATATATATATATATATATATATATATATATATATATATATATATATATATATATATCACAGCTAAGCTGTAAACCATGCACAACACATTTAATTCTCCTGACTCTATCCTACTAATCTATAGGAGTTTGAGACCAAGCGGAGAATAATAATAAGAAAACAGCAACTGTAAATCATATTACCTCACAAAAAAATCGTTCATAAGACTTCCATAAGAGTTCCTGCTGTTCCAGCTCTAAGACTTCATCCTGATCCTCTCTGCGTAGGTTTTGGCTAAGGCAGAGGATGATCTCTTGGAAGTGACTTCTGATCTGGACTTTCAAGCTATCTATACAACTCATCAGGGAACCAAGAGCTAACTGCTTCGTCATGATACGTCTCTGTCTTGCCACAGGATATTGGCCGACAATCTTCTCTTTGTTGACAGATGATAAACTGCTATCCGCTAGGATATCTTCTAAGGAAGACTCTGATGTGTGCCTCCGCAATCCCTGTTCACTCAAATCTGTGCTAAAATGATCATCAACAGGCATAATTTGGAGCCCTTGACGATTAAGACTAATATCATTGGTAGACAAAACTTTCCGTTCAAATAAATTATGACCTGCACTGATTTCATGGTTCATCTTAACTGTCTCAAATATCTGGTCATTTTGTAAGTCTGTAGAAAAATTTAGGTCAGATGCGATGCAAGATTCATTTTCTGTGTTAATAAGTATAGCTTCTCTTTTTGAACATTTAGAACCAACTGTCAAGTCTTGCATAGTTGTACTACTCAAATTAAAATTTCTTTCTCCTGCTGCCAGCTCATGATGATGATGAGCAATCGGATAGGTCTTTCTTGTTGTTAAATTGAACTCACTAAGGGCAAGGTTGATTTTTGAGATCAATCTTCGACAGCCATCATTGTGTATACTGTATGCCATTGACATGGTGTTTTCCAAAACCCTGGCAACTCTTTCCTGAAATGTAAGCCAAATATCAGACTTTACTATCTGATGATCTTCATTCCCTGAAAAATCTGCAAAGTCTTCTGGTTCAAATTTAGTGACCCTGTCTGAGTTTCGTTTATCGCTCACAATCTCCAAAATTGTGCAGACAACAGCTTCACGAGCAGCACAGATGTTTACCTTATCATTGCCAAGGTAATTCAAGATGCGTTCCTCCATCTCCAACCTTCGTACGACTTCAACAAAAACATTATGAAAACAACTATTTACAATTTCACACTTCTTGACTTTCTTCGTTGTCAAGTCCCGCCTGGATACTACATTTTTGATTGTTTCTCTTACTCTGATACATTTATCAACTTGATGAAATATTCTGTCTCTCGTATCCTGCAACTCAGTGAGTCTATGCATATCATCTGGATGTTCTTTGGCCCAATTTACTTTACCCTGCTGTGTTGACAGCTCTATATTTAAATCATGAATTTCAGATTCTATGGCTTTCAGAAAAGCTATCAAAAAATCCTTTTTACAAGTTCTCAAATACCTCTCACTGTCAAGATCTTCACGAAGGCATATATTGTTCTTCAAAGTGTTCAAACATCTTCGCAGGTTCTCTAAACTGTTGGCTTTATCTGCTATCTCATTTTCAGACTTATATAAGCGTGCCTCAATCAAACATTGAGCTCTTGTCAAACACATCATATCCTCCTCTGTAAATGTTATTGATGGCAGTATGTAGATGTGCAAAATTTTAGCTATAGTTTTATGAAATTCATCAATTGTCTGCGTTTTCTTGAACAATTTCCTTACTGCATCTGAGCACATCCTCATCATTTCCTTAAGTGAGGCATCAAAGTCATAAATCGTGTTATCCTTGAAGAGAGCCTTGGCTGTTTGAGGCATGAAATCTTCTGTGTTTGTTGAGGCTCTCACAGACCTCCGTAAAACGACATCTGTGGTCTCTGAATTACTGACTATTGGTGCCCAGTAGATCAATCTGAAATTTATAAAATGCAATAAGATGAGCATCTGCTTAAGCTACATGTAAAACATTAAGCTACACATGTAAAACATTAAGCTACACATGTAAAACAAGACATACTCCTCTTCCTTCTTTGTTCATATGACCACAATGGTCTCTCATAAAGGTGGCAGTCTATCTAAAACCTGTCGCATCACCAGTTTTCTTCAGGTTGGTTGGGAGGGTCACATTTCTGCCCTACTTCTTTCATGAAGACGGCAGTAGAGCACATGTTCTACTGTCTGCTTGACTTCTCTACATGGGGACATATATGTCTGACCAAGTTTCAGTATAAAATACAGACTTAAATAAATTTAATAAATTACTATTTGCAAGGGTGCCTCAAATTTAAAAAAGTATTATAGAAATTTGAACAACCTTTGTCTTCTCGTTAATATTATTGTTACGGATGTTGAGAGTGTCCTGCACATGCCATCTTGGTACAGACAAATATGTCATAATGGTAGTTTAAAGATGGCAAACTACAATTAAAAAAGCTCAAATATGGTCTTCAGTGAAGCCGTAAACTACAACAAGACGAGTTCCCTTCTCCAAACTGCATACTGCTAATCTGCAAGAGTTTGAGAATGAACGCAGAAACGACAACCTAAACATACAGACGAGACACTAATACCATGATCTAAGCAGAAAAATACAAGAACATATGAGCACAAACAATGGAGACCAGATTTGGAGATCTAAACAGTAGAAGACTGAAGAGAGACAGTTTTATTTACAATTTAAAAAAAAATAAAGGATAAAACTACCAGAAATAACACCCAAACAACTCCCAGTTCCATGGGAACAGTGCTAAAATCTCAGTATCAGAACAACCACAAACAATACCTACTTTGATGATTACTCTAAAATAAATATAAATGATATGCAACGATTGCTAAACAGCTCCAGAAATCACTCACAGATACAGACCAACAAAACCTAAAACCACTAAACACCTTTAACACATACCCAACATGGGACAGGAAAAACTTCCCAAGAATTATGGACAATATACCAAGCATTATTTCGAAAACAGAAACTACTATACAAGTACTAAAGGAGACAACTAAGAATCACATACAGAAAGCATACCCAAAGGATATATGGACACATGTATATACAAATGGATCAGCGAAAGAGACAGTATTAGATGGAGGATCAGGAATATATATAGTAACACCAGATGGAAAAGAAATAGAGAAATCCATACCCACAGGCAAACATTCCACAATTTTCAAAGCAGAAATGGAAGCCATAATAGAGGCAGCCAAAATGCTCATGAATTGCTTGCCGAGTCACAACAGACATGTAGTATTTCTAACTGATGCAAAATCAGTATTGCAGGCATTGAAAGATCCCAAGAACACGAGCATGAATGAACTTACGTCCTGCTTACTACACCTCAGCAGTACCACCAAAGAAACAGTACTGCAGTGCATCCAAGGTCACTGTGGCATACCTGGAAATGAAAAAGCTGATCTCCTGGCAAGGAAAGGGGGATCACTGGAACAAATAGAAAATGATAATATGTACTATGAAAGTAAGACCATGTTAAAAGCAGAATATAAGAAAAAGTGGAAGCAAATGCACTCAACTGCAGAACCAAATGACCCCTACCACCAAATGTCATGCAAGGAACAAACCATCATTTAGACTACGAACTGGTCACAACAGACTGAGAAGTCACATGTTCCGAAAGCTGAAGATTGGTGAGACAGACCTGTGCAACTGTGGACTGAGCCCAGAGACTGCAGAACACATTCTTCATGCCTGTCAACTCTACCAAGAAGAGGGAGAAAATATGGCCTACTGAGACGGCACTGTTTCCAGACTTGAGGGGTTCCATGGATGACCTGAAGCGAATCACACAATTCATTGAAGCTATTGGTGCTGTAACCTGATATCTGACTGAAGAACGATGAAGAAGAAGATATGCAACGATTGAAGAAATTTATCCCAGAAGAGCAAGCATCCAAGTATAAACTAATGAATCTGCAATCAAAGCTGTGAATAATGTAGGTGCTGGAGTGCATATTAAAATCCAGAAGAAGAAAATGGATCCAAATAGCTAGGCAAAATACAGGATGAGATGGAAGGGGTTTCTTGAGGACCTATGCTCTGGAGGGAGCAAAAGGTCAATAGATGTTTAAACCTAAACAATAGTTAGATTTGCACACATGGTGTCTACAAAGTCCATGTGCACTCATTAACATTGTTGGTGACATTACTTCATATGAAAAGTGAGTATTTAGTGGGGATCTGTGTGACATCAGTAATTTTATAGATACTATATAATATAATCTTTAGCAGTGGTTCTGGTACTATACAAGAATCAATTACAACAGTCCCAACATTTTAATGTTATGCGCAGACACAGTTTGCGCATCTTTCATCCACAGTCCAACTTTTTAATGTTATGCGGATACACCATGTGCGCATCTTTCATGTTGCCAACTCGCCAACAAAACAAAATGGCTAATGTAATCAATGTCTGTTTACTGAGCTTGCCAGCCACTAATAAAGACACTGTACACTTGTTACAAACTCCAGGAGTGCTACAACAGGACAAGACATGCAGGTCAAAGTCATCCAATGATCTTATTGTACCCCAATGGTGGATGGATACAGTGGGAAAGCAATTTAAGGTGACACCGTCAACGCATAAATGTAAAGGCTGGCATATGCTTGCAATGCACAAACATTTTGCTAGTAAAAATATGCCATTCCATTCATGGGTGGACTTTCGAAATGATATCTGCTGAATGGTGCATTTGTGAATTGCAGATTAGCAAGTCCACAGTTGTTGAATGGAACGCATTTATCCGTGAAATATGTGTCCACAATGTGACACAGCTGCCACAAATACGCATTGGAGGAGAAAAATGATCATCGAGGTAGATGAAAGTCTATTTACCAAAAGAATAGTAAACTCGGGAAGATGTTGCCTCAAAAATGGGTAACAACACAAGACACGTTCATCAGAGACGAGATTTTATAATTTTTTTCCTTTCCAATAATTTGTAATGCACGCTCATTATTTCTGCCAGAGACACACTGAGAGAGGGGCATGCGATTGATCAACTAAGATAAAAGTTGATTTAATTCTAAATACTATTTGTAGTTATCCTAACCTTAGTACACCCAAAGGGTCGAAAATACCTTGAAACTAGAGCAAAGGTCACAGTGAAGACTTATACTTTACTTGTGCCCTACTTACTAACATTAGACTTAGTAATAATATTTTGTCCAAGTACTTAGGCCTACTAATAATAAATACAAATAATAATAATTACTAGTTAATTTTGTCCCAAGTAGGGACCTAACTACAAATAGTAATATTAATAATAAAAAGTAGGTGGTAAAACTATGGATCAACTCTTCAATGTGCTATAAATAGCACACATTTACATTTTTACGAAGCTGATGTCACGAATTTCCCACTGCGCATGCCCAGTCAACTATCTATTAGCCAAGTGGCAACGAACTATCAAACTTAACAATTATATATAACTAATTTATTTATTATTTTATAACAAATCCTAATCCTTACCCCCCTCCCTAATCTAAATGCTAATGCCAAATCAATATTCCGTTTCAAATAACACACTTTAATTTTAATTACAATTTCTGCTATCACACTGCAAAGGTTAGGTAATACCTCGAAACTAGAACAAAGGTCACAGTGAAGAGTTGATCTGTAGTTGCGCCTAAGTAGGTTATAGTCATACTAATTTAGTATTAAATTAAATAGGAACCTAAGCCCTAATTACTAACTAATGAACTATAGATCTATGAAGTAGGCCCTATTTTGTATAGTTATTAATTAAAATAGATATATCATTATATGATGCCTATTTGAATTTGATATTTTGTCAAATTACCTAGGCCTATAATTATATATTTTAGTAATAGTTTGTCCAGTACTAAAATAATATTTAAATTATTAAATATTTAGCAAACTCACCTTCGATCACAGTCAATATATACAGCTTCCACTGCCAATGTTTTGAACCACAGGGCTGACTCTCGTACCAAGGGCGAATCGCATCCAACCGATGAGGACGGGTATGGATGCAACCCTGCCACAACTGGCAGACATTTGTCATCAACGCTAACATTTTCCACAGTTTCGATTCTGTTTGAGAACTTAAGCAAAACCTTCATTCTACATTACCGCATATAAAACTGTGGAAATTAATGTATTCTCCTGAAACAGTTCCAAAACAGACCCGAGACCACTCACAACTGATACATTCACTGATTCAGAAAGTGAGATAAGTGAAACAGATAAAGATAAAGTATAAGTAGTTACAAAATTATCATATCAAAATCACGACTAGGATGAGGAAGCGGGTTGTCAAAACATGCTGAATTGTGACATCACATAACAGTCACCGTCTACTTATCTATGTTAATTGTTATCTATACGTTTATCAAGTGTACGTTTATTGATCTTAGACGTACATTTTGGTGTTATTAAACTTCCTCCTAGTTTTCACCTACTTTTCTGCGCAATTCCCCGTTCATATTTTTAGACAAAAACGTGAACATCGCATTATAACCAAAATAAACATAATGATTTCAATTAAGCTGCTCGACACTCACTGTTACCACTCCTAGATTTTTCCCACCGAGACCTATGTGGGGTGTATCCAGGAATAGGGTACTAATTTTTACAGTCAATGCGTCATCTTTTTAATGATAATCTACGGTTTATTTTCCAAGTTTTACTAATATTCTGTGTTCGGTCTCAAATTCCTGCTAGTTAACAAGATGTGGTCCAAAGAATGAAATTCATTTATGATTTACAGCGTGGATACGATATAGAAATATATGCGCCTTTCGCAGTTTCTATCAGCAGTAAACAGTGTTACGAATACTCGGAATACTGCTAGTATTGAAAGCAGTCAATGACAACATTAATGCTCACCTCCAGTTACTGAATGGAATTTCAAGAAGTTGATCTTCTACGTACGTTCTAAAACTGTTGCAGATTCCCAGGATGTAGTCTGGAAAACGATATGCATTGTGTTGTGGTTTACAGTTTTGATGCGATATCTGCGATTTTTTGCCTGACATATCCGACGTCAACATGGCTTCTAGATAACTTTTTCCCTATGTAGGATGGGAAGTGAACGAATAAAGGGGATGAACGAATAGCAACTATTTGATCCACATATAGGCCTAGGCTATACCAAGTGACATTCTTTCCAACATGTTTTCTTCGTCGGGAATAGACCTACTCTGAACGACTCTGTTCTGGGAAAGCAAGCCGGCACTAGCCAGAGACATGTTCACACAGTCTTCGTTGTCGCTGGCCCATCGTCTTCTTTGTCTTCCTCTTCATCTCTTTTCTGGCACTCTGCCCTCCAGAATCAGCCTTTCGATGCCATCGTGTCTCTTTCAGTGTCCAAAATACTATAGCTTCCTTCTTATAGGCCTAAGTGTAGGCCTATTTAGAAGCCACACTTCATTTAGTTTCAATCTATTGTCTGCCCCCCAAGTGAACAATGGTTGATCATATTCACGCCGTTAAGCGTAGGGGTGGGAGCTTCAGCTGTCGCCCCAATGCCAGATAAGAAACCATGGTTGCCTTCAGTAAATGTTTGATCAATGTTATCCGCCGTTTTCTTGGTTAACTTTGGCCGTATGTTCGGATATTCTTTTGTTATATGCCCTTATCGGTATTTACCTTGGGTTCATTCTTATAAAGCGACCAAACCATTTTATTTATCTTTCAATATGTTTAATACATGATATTACACCAACTCTTTTCCTAATTTCTGCATTTCTTATTTTATCTAGTTTAGTAACCATTGCAGCTTTTCTCGGACATTTCATTTCACACGTAACGATTTTCCACTGCTGCGAGGTTGTTAAAGACTATGTTGGACATTGGTAGTAGAGTATTGGTATAAAAATTGCAAGTATTATCTGTCTTTCGATTTCCATCTTGATCTTTGGGTGAAGAAGTAATGGTGAAAGTTGTAGGTCACTGTGTTTGTTTTTTGGTACCTTGTTGCTAATTCATCTGTCTAGTTTTCCATTTGAGCAAAATTTTCTTCATCTTTGTATGCCTATATTAGACTTTCATCATCGACAAATAATAGTTCGTTGATTCCATTATTAAGGTCCTTATCAGGTTTATTTGCAATGTTGTTCTCTTTGTGAGCTTCTTTTATTATTCTGTTCATGTACATGTTGAAAAGTAGGGGTGAAAGTACGCAGCCTTGTCTTACTCCAGATCTTGTTTCGAAAGGTTCAGTCATTTCATTTGTTGTTCTTACTGAGATTTGGCATCTTTGATATATCCCTTTTATATTATCTAACAGCTGTCCTCAGATGTTATAAATTTCCAAAGTCTCCCAGATAATGTTTCTATCTACTCTTTCGAATGCCTTTTCCTGGTCTGCAAATTAGTTTCAGTAATTTCAAAATATATAGGGCCTATGTTCTTTTTTTCTCTCTGTCCATGATATTCGTAAGATCTTTAGGTAGTACTTTATTTCTAATAGTTTTATCTTTCAGAATATTGTCTTGTTTAAAGTCCAAGTCTCGCATCCGTATATGAGTGTTGCAATTGCGAGTCTTCCTTTGATCTCAACTGAACAATCTCCGGAACTGTTTAAATTTGTTTACACATTCTATTTCTATATTGTCAACGGATCAACAACATCTAAAGATTAGGAAACAACATATTAGAATAGGAGCATGGAATGTTAGAATAAAGAACTACTAATAGAAATAAAGATTAGGCAAATAAAATACTTTGGTCACATTAAAAGACATGACACATTATTGAAGACCTTACTTGAGGGTAAAGTCAAAGGGAAGCGAGCAAGAGGTAGGCAGAGATACAAGTGGGAGAGTTACATCACACGTTGGACAGGTTACAGTCTAGCAGAGTGCACCACCAAGACAAGAGATATTGGAGATAATTTGCAGCCAACCTTCGTTGCGGAGACGGTACTTAATGATGATGATTGTCTCTTTTTATTATTGTTTGATCTTTGTTTTATCTGTTGTCATAATTTTTGTTGTGATTCACATACGTGTTGGAAGAGATTACTAAGTGGATTGGGTATAGGTTTTGCTACACCATACATTAGAAACGGTTGTAAAGCCATAGACGATTGACTTTATTGTGCTCGGATTATACCATAATGTACTCCATCACTCTCAGGGAAGCGTCACTCCGTCATTAAGAGTAGTACCATTTGTATTACGTAACTTAAGCGTCAAGCGAGAATCCCCAGGAATCTCATAAAGTAAAAAAATCAATTTTGTTAACAAGAAGTCGCGCACGGTATTCGTACCCAAGATTGCTTGGGGCCCCCAAGATTGTGTGGGGTGTCTAAAAAAAGTTTAACAGTTATTGAAAATATGGGAAAGTTGTGTGACAGAGTTAAAAAGATAGGAAAGTCGTGTGACAATTGACGTCGACAATACTATTTTTATACCAATAAATTGTTTTAATTTGAAAAGTTTTACGAAACGTTTTTCATGCTATATTTGTCCTCTCGTAGCTTGGTGGACCCTTCCAGTTTTGATCTTTCTGTTCCCCGTGACATATTTCATAAAACGCTCTAATCTCTTCATCCTAATATCGTCATCCCATATGTGCTTTGTTACGGTTAGTATATTGCTTGTTTCGTTTGTTGTCTTTCGTCCTGATGAAGGCTTTTAGTTGAAACGTAGTCTGTCGCTGTGTCTAGTTGCTAGTATAGTTAATTTACAAATATTGTTAACATTTGTACCTATTTCCATTAATTTTTACATTTGTCTTTTGTTACCCCAACATTTTCAGTTTCGGGTTGTTTCCCGATAGTAGAGTTTTATCTCTTGATTATCTGTCCACGGAGGAAGACAAAGAGGGACGTTTCTGCACGACCGAGGTGTGTTTCAACATCAGTCTTATAAGTCATCCAAAATACCAAACAAGACACGCTCATTCACAACATCAGACAAAATACCAAATAAGACAAACTCATTCAAACATCAGACTTAATATCTCAGCATAATTGATAAATTCTACAGTATAATACATAATAATAAGACCCATAACCCGCCATGATCGTAGGAGTGCCACACTGAAAAAAATCAGCAAACTAGGTATTCGGATGAGTGTAGAAAAAAAAAATCCTGCTCAGACCATTCCCTTATGTTATGAATCTTAGACTTTTCGGCCTCTTGTCCTTCCATCCTCGACTTCTCCTTGCAAAATAGTAATAAAAAGTGAATCATGCCTTGGTACATGTCCAAACCAAACACGAGTATTTAGTTTTATCACTGACAGACGTGGTTTTGATAAGTGATAACATCAGTGCCGGATTTACCTATAAACTAAACAAGCTATAGCTTAGGGCCCCATCAAGTATAAATCCGACCCTGGATAACATCTATGATGACGTATTATTATCACTGATTACTAATGAAGCTAATAAATCGTAAAAATATCACATGTAAAGTAATATCATTGAGAAATAACACACACAACAACAACAAAGGAGCAACGACTTTTTCAACATTACGATCTAATAGGGTCATTTATAAAATTTAAAAAAACCAATCAGGAACTATAAATACGAGTAATCACAAACAATACAATCAGTAATAATAGGAAGTTAGTTCTTGATAACTGCAGCTGTGTTTACTTGCAGCAGGGTAAATAGATTTGTCTTGTGTTCTATACAATTTATTCTAGAAAAATGTCCGTATTGCCTGTATTCAAAATCCTGAGTCTTTCATTCTGTGTCTGCATCGAGTGTTAGTGTTCACATTAGAATAGACAGTCGATGACGGATTAGTCGGGTCACTTGTTCTAACTAGCTGAAACTCCTACAGCCCAGTTGTTTCAGAAAAGCACGTCAATCAATGTTGTCAAGAAATTTTCGCTTGATCAGCATTCCGCTCACTATAAATTCTGGAGAATATGAAACTATTGTCATTCAAAGTCTTTATTACCTCTAATATTTTATAGTAATGTGTCCTGATATAACCTAATTGGACTTTGCCCGCTGGTTGAAAGGGGCACGCCTCTTCAAAAGAGCGGCAAACTCATTAACTCATTACTAATGTCATTATAAACCAACTTGCGGGGAATAAACATCACTCGACTTCACCTCACCTACATTCTCAGGAAATTCAAGACCAGATCAGCTTCAACTATACTTCCAGAAGATGAGCAATATGCTTTAGTATATTCATACTATGTTCTAGCATATGCTTACACGTTCTTGCATGCTCTAACATATTTCTGCTATATTCTTAACATGTTCTAGTATGTTCTACCATATACTACAGGTAAATCCAGGACAGTCCAACGTTCGAGAAGTAACAACTGAACAGTCAGTTGCAGGCACTCTAGGACTTAGTTTCCAGATTGGAGTTTGAAGACTCGAATAAGACTAGAATAGTTCGACTTGTAACATTACACGATGGACAGGTTACAGTCTAGCAGAGTGCACCACCAAGACAAGAGACAGGAGATACGTTGCAGCCAACCTTCGTTGCGGAGACGGCACTTGATGATGATGATGAGTTCGACTTGTAAGCTACAAAGACAAAGGTGTTCTAATCGAACACGAGTGAGCTTAGTAATGTGAGTAGAGAGAGATGTTCTATAGTCGCACTAAATAGCTGATCAAGTGTTGTGAAATTATTCCTGGATGTGTTAACTTAGTCGAAGCCGCAAGTATTATATTATTTCATTGATGTATTCAAACATCGTGCACAAATAAACGTTGTATATTTATTAAACGAAACAGCTCATGGTTGATTGTGATTTTCCCTGATACGGGATAGCTTTTGGGTCTTATAGAAGTACACAGAGCGACTCAGGAGAAAACCTGGTCACAGCACTAGAGAGCCTTGCAGTCAACAGACCGTTCAACAACCCGTGGTGATTCGATCATCAACCGCTTACTTTACTGTCACACTACTGTGACGCGGCAGCTTTTGTTTCTCTTTTGCACTATCAAGATTCTTAACTGTCTCACTAATGAGCCCAAAAGACTCATTACTATTACACAAGATAGATCCAGCGGCAGGAGTTTGAGAATTAACGCTGAATTAGACACTCTTATACAATTATACTTAGTAATAGCGATCTGAATAGATTGATCTTGATTCTTGACTATGAACTGGCTTCACAGCACGTGGGGTATTCCCATAAGTGCTCCACCTTCAGTTCCAGCTGCCATCCCAGTGTATGTAGACTCAGAGTCCCGGTCAGGTGTTGATTGTGTGATCTTCGGGACTTTCCCCAAAAAAATTACTTTTCCTTCCCTCACCTCTAGATACTCCCATTTCTAACATTATCTGTATCTGTACGCTCTCAGCCTCATTGACATCATCTTCATTTTGAAATGAATGTATTACTGCCTTCATTAAGTCTGCTTTATCTCTTCTCGGCATTGTGCCGTCTATCGCCACATTGCCTGCCAACAAGTTTCCATTGACACCAGCATGGTCAGGGCAGTATATCCATGTAATGATCTGGACAATTGAGTTGTTAAATAAGTCCCAACATTATTTACTCAGCATGAACTTTTCTATCTTGCGAATCATGCTTTATGAGTCTGTAAGTATTACCGAGTGCGTTGATGTATCAGTTATCAACCTAATTAAGTGCTATGTAATTTCCCTCTATCTCCATCCTCATGCTCGATGTGACGGTGGAATATGCTGAAGATTCCTCAACCAACGTCACGCTATTTCTGTAGAAAACAAAACCCCAACCACTTTTATTTGTGTTTCTATTGAGGTCATGCACTGTAACCTGGGCCCCGACACCCGTCCACTTTCGACACGCTTTATTTAGTTGTATTATTACTTTAGTCAGTGATTTCTTCTAAGTGTATACCTTCATCCATTCACTGCCATTTCCTATCTCTTAAATATCACACACTCTTCGCAGTATATCATCAGTCTCCGCCACCCACGATCTGTTTCCCCCCGGACTCTTCAAGACGTTGGTGTAATGAGCGGTGGTTGTATTCTGACACTTTAAAGTACGACCTAACTTGTGCCACCTGATGTCGCACTTTAATGCTTGGGAGATCGAGCAGAAATCCTACAACAGAGATGGGTGTATCTCTAGTACACCTCAGTACCGTTCTTATTGCCTCATTTTGGACTTTTTCCAATCCATCGACTTGTGTCTGTGACAGTGTTAGTAGGCCGAGGCTATAATCTATGACTTAGACAGCACCATCACTTGTAGAAGCAGAAAAAGTATCCATTGCTGCATGTCGAAGGTCGCCATAACCTTGATAAAATTAATCCCTCGTTTAGCCTTCCGAATCATATGTGTGATGTGTTTGTTGAATGAGAGACTTTCTATCAAAGATTATCTCAAGATATTTAAGGTCCTGTTCTCTCTCAACGAATAGGCCCATGCAATTGATAATCAATAGAAGGTGGTACTGCTAGTAGAACATAATGGAAAATAATACTCACGTGTAAAACAGGTAATGAAGTCCTACTGAATGATGACTAAAACACTACACACTATCACTGACGGATGTAAATATGGTACATATAACAAAACAAAACGGACATAACATACAAACATTAAAAAACATTTTTTAATGTTTGTATGTTATGTCCGTATCTTGAAAAAGGCCTATTGGTCCGAAACGTCGACTTTGTCCTGTGTATTGTCATCTGTTGCTTATATTCTGTGTTTTGTTTTGTTATATGTACCATATTTACATCCGTCAGTGATAGTGTGTAGTGTTTTAGTCATCATTCAGTAGGACTTCATTACCTGTTTTACACGTGAGTATTATTTTCCGTGCAATTGACAGCATTTTGAAAGAAACGAGTTGGCAGCATTGACTGAAATGAGTTATTACATTTTGGCCTGATTGTATGAAAAACCTGGTAAGAGAAGACCACCCGTTTGTTCAGGGTAAGATCAGGTAAGAGAATGGCGCATGACTAATTTTAATTTTGGAATACAAAATTACATATTACTTCCACTTATATTTATATTACACGAATCGCTGAGTCATGTGAAATCATTATTCATAATAAATTCAGTGTCAAATGGTACCGGCGACCATTTCGTTTTAGATGCGACTCATGCCAACTCACACATCTTTACTTTCTTTGAATGAACTTTGAATGTTTGATTATTATTAAATTAAATACCACAGCTTAGATTAGGATAGCCCTTGAAAATTGAATTCAACGATTCTTCAACCAAGTCTGTACGTCAATTAAAAGTTATGAATGTTTTTCGAATTAATTTAGCTTCAAAATAATTATAACTTAACATGGCTAGTAGTAAGAAAATATCAGATGACGGTGGTCAAAAAGTTGCGGCCAAGAATTAGAATCGAGACAATAATTTATAAAAAAAATGTATTAGTTATTTTGATATCTATCCATATCATAATAACCAAACTATATATATATATATAATATATATATCGTTTTGTGTTGTTCTGGAAGACAAGACGAATCTGATGATTACAATGTCAACAATAGTGCTAATTTTCCAATGCAACCAGTGCTAATTAATGAAATGTATCTATAAGACATATATAAGAGTAGGTAGGAATATACTGCATATTTTATTATAGGTAAAAATGCTGTTCAAGTAGCTGGTGTGCTATAAATAGCACAATGTTTATATTCTGGACTACCCGACGTCATGGATTTTCGCGCACTGCCAATGAAATTAATGGATACCGTGACATCACAGTGCGGAAGAAAAAGGAGTATGGCAGATCCATCATTTCATTCGCTTTGCGTGGAATATGGCAAAATCACTAGTCGGCTAGTTCAAAATATAAACATTGTTAATTACATTAAATACGTACCTCATTCAGCTTGGCTTGGCGGATAAACCTAGCTTTATTTCACACAAGAACTCCAAGAAAAAATCTGCTTACTTCTGCCAAATCTGTTGTAACCATTGAATCCGTCAATTCTGCTATCAGTTTTGATAGCAAATTGTATATATTTGCCACCTGACTGGCACACATAATAGTTATATATCAAATCTTCACGAATTCAGCAATCCAAATATGCACTTATTACACCACTACGTAAATTTATGAAATATGTCAGATCGTTTGTCGTGCACTACAGTATTTTACTAATGAACGCGCGGGCTATTTTCTAAATGTCTCCCCTTTTTCGGAAGGAAAGCCCCATTTTTTTTTAAATTGAATGTCAAAGAAGTGAATTATTTGGTTAAATATAATATGGGGGGGGGGCTTTGCCCTTTTTTTTTCTTTCTTTTTTTCTTACCCTTTCTTTCTCAACCCAACTTTTGCCGCCCACCCTTTATTTAATTCCTTTTATTCATTTTTTAAAAAGAAATAGGCCATTTCCGCGCCAAAACCTGACATCACAACTACTCTCACATTCTCGATGCTTCCAACATTGCGCGAACTGTGACAAGACAAACCCTGCGCGAATGTCGGGTCATACTACCTAGGTCAGCAGACGATTGGGAAACACCGCCAAACTAGGTCAAACTAGACAGCAGCTACCTAATCCACAGATGCGCCGGAATATAAGTAATATAATATAAGTGGAAGAGTTCTCTAGAGAAGGCCTTCTTGTGTGCTATTTGTTTGTAAGCTTGTTCCTGTGGATTCTTTGATTTCTGTGATCCATCTTTTACATGGTCTGTTTATGACTTTATAGCTCTAAAGTGTAATGTCAATGTATCTAAATCATGCTAATTGAATATTTAAGATAGTAATATATTTATTAAATTATTTATGTTAAAATATGCTCTTGAAAGAAGACAAACAACCCACATACCTCGGAGTTACTTTTGATGATAAGCTGACATGGAAGCAGCACATAAACAAAGCAACAACAAAAGCCAGGAGGAAGCTAAGTGGAACCACATGGGGAGCCAGTGGAAATATACTCAGTAAAGTTTACCAGCAAGGCATAAGACCACACCTGGAATACGGTTCAGCTGCGTGGTGTCCTGCATCAAACACCACATTACAAGATCTAGATAAAGTGCAAAACCAGGCACTTAGAATAATGTTGGGAGCAATGAAATCAACACCCATAGCAGAGATGCAGAAAATGGGAAGAATGCAAACACTTGGCGAACGCAGAGACACAAAAGTACTAATTCAAGCAGAAAAGTTTCAGTGTATGCCAAGTCATCCAATGAAGGAAAGATTCCAAAATCTAGCAATGGGACGACTGAAAAGGAGCAGCTTTATCCATCAAGCTAAACGACTCCGTAGACAACTTACAGACCTACCTGAAGTTGACAGCCCCTTAAGGTCTGTACCAGAGCAAACCCCGTGGAGTGAAAGCCATGGAATGCCAATATACATTCAGACCCATGTGAAAGGAATACTAAGCGAGGACGAACAGAACAGTGTGCAGCGAATGACAGTCACCCTCAGTTTCCTGGATGAGGAATATCCACAAGATATATGGGTCAGAGTGTACACAGATGGGTCAGCACAGAATGCTGTGAGGAATGGAGGTGCAGGTGTATATATAGAATATCCACACAAGCCTAGAGATACAATCAGAACACCGACAGGAAAATTCTGCAATAATTATGATGCAGAAATCCAGGCAATTAGTGTGGCAGCTAAAAAACTGCTGAACTCCAACTCTGACCTACAGCCTGTGGTATTCCTGACAGATGCAAGGTCAGTGCTTCAAGCTCTCCAGTCTGGAAAACTAACAGACTTAAAAAAAACTACTTAGCGAATTGTGTTACCAGTATAGGGTAACCATGCAGTGGATACCCTCTCACTGTGGAATACCAGGAAATGAAAAAGCAGACCAACTGGCTAAGGAAGGTGCTGCCGAAGACCAACCAGATATACCAATCACCTACCATCAGAAAAAACAGATGATAAAGTCAATAAGAAAGCCACAAACACCAACACAAGATGACTATCACAATATGAACAGATCAGAACAAGTTATAATTCTACGTCTCAGAACAGGACACAACCGACTCCGCAGTCACATGTATACAAAGTTCAAGATTGGCAACACGGCCATGTGTACATGTGGACAGGAAGCACAGAGTGCCAAACATATACTTCAAGAGTGTTCTGAGCATGAAACGCTGAGGCAGACATATTGGCCAGAGGAAACAACACTGGAATCAAAGCTCTATGGGACACTGTATGAACTACAAAAGACAGTGAGTTTTATTAAGGAGACATAATTACAGATATAGACATGTTTCAAGTGAACGAAAGAAGAAGAAGAAAATGTTAAAATATTTGGCAAACTATAAATTTGTGTGTTTGGGAAGAAAAGACGCACTTGTTGATTACATCATGCTAATGACGTCTAATTTGCATACTTAAAATCTAAGTCTATAGCCTAACTACAGTATTGGCATAGGTTAAATAGGCCTATTATGTACTGTTATCTAAAGTGATGAATTTCTTCCAGATTATATATTGTAGCAGCCATATGGAAGGTTCAGTTGAAATTGCTTTTAAATCTAAATTGCGCTAAAAATAGCACACTTCACATTTTTAAGTAGCTGATGTTACAGATATAGACATGTTTCAAGTGAACGAAAGAAGAAGAAGAATTCTCAAACTCCTGCAGATTAGCAGGACATAGGGGTGCAAAGGGAACGCATTGCTCTAGGCGGATCCAGGGTTAGCAGATAACCAAGATCCCAAATGTACCTCCACGCGGTGCACCCTGGAAACAGAAATACAGCAGCTCGAGCTGGTTCTGGCCAAATCATTTGGGGATCGTGTCAGAATGTGGAGGTAGCAGATGGAAAGAGATTTTACTGCATAAGAGACAGACAACATCTCCGACACCATTTGCATCACCACATACAGTGACACTGTCGACATACAGTGATGCTGAACATTGGAGGGGCGGCCAATGTAAAAGGTACGTGGAGATTGATTGCATGCCGAGAGACTAATAGATGTCATACTGAGTACAATGACACAATGAAAGGCAGAACAGCGACAGAGGGCAGCGTGAACTACAAATAGAAAGGAAAAAGTTCCTAGGAAAGGGGAACTACAAGCTCTGTTAGCTTGAGACGAGTTTCTAGTTACCTGTGCTCCTTATAGGCAGAGACCCATACCAAATCATGGGCGTTCGGAAAAGCAAGAAGACCTAACCCAACTCTAACATCAAGTCTTCCTAAACCAGAAATAAGCTTGCGAAGAGAAAAAGATCCGTACCCGATGGGCTTAGGCAGAAAAGTGACAATGATGGCAGCCCTGGCCCAACTCTACTGTCAAGTTTTCCTAAACCAGAAATACACTTGCAGAGAGAAAGGGTTCAGTACCTGATCGGCTCAGGCACAAAAGGGGCAACGATATTAGCCCAACTCTACTGTCAAGCTTCCTATACCGGAAACACTTGCAGAGAGAAAATGTTCAGTACCCGATGGGCTTAGGCAGAAAAGTGACAATGATGGCAGCCCTGGCCCAACTCTACTGTCAAGTTTTCCTAAACCAGAAATACACTTGCAGAGAGAAAGGGTTCAGTACCTGATCGGCTCAGGCACAAAAGGGGCAACGATATTAGCCCAACTCTACTGTCAAGCTTCCTATACCGGAAACACTTGCAGAGAGAAAATGTTCAGTACCCGATGGGCACAGTTTGTCCAAATGCACGAGATGATCTCATAGATGGTGGAACACCTCGTACCAGGTAGACGCGCTCGACTAGTATCTTGGCGAAAAGGCACTACACACCAACGTGCCCGGCGACAGATAGACAGGCTGTCACAGACTAGGGACCAAACCCGAAATAAAGGAATGACGAAAATGGATGTGCTGGAACTCGGACATCCTGACCACAAGTGGCCAACCGGGGTGCAAATAATCACAGTTTTACTGTGGAACTTGCAGCACAACGTACTTCACGCTCCCTGGCGGAAATCACACGAAATATTTGTTGTGGTTATTTGAAAGCACACGCTGAAGAAGAAGCAGGACATAGTCCAGAGAACTGAATGCATTGTGTTATGGTTTACATATTGGCTGTGCTATGTGTGCCTTTCACCATGACACATCTTACTTCAGCATGGCTAGAGTACTTTGACCTTCCATAGGATGTGACAGCTAACTTTATCATCCACAAACTCCTTAGTCACCCGCATGGCAGGCCAGTGTTGCTATTCATTGCTCCACTTTATGGCAACTCGAATGTTGCTGGCTATCTGTCATCTCAGTCCTCTTTGTATCTGAAAGATGTTTGATTATTATTGGCATTTGGTATCACAGGCACACAAACAATTGTTGGTCAAATGTATGCTTGAAATACTAGGTAGGTGTGTGGACACAATTTTTTTAATGGTTTGACAGCATTGGAATGCCACAGTGGGGATACCCGAAGTGCACCGCAATATGGTTAGAAAATCACTAGTCATATATTTTCAATAGAATGAAAATGCTGGAAGTTAATAATAATGTATACAAGAATGACTTGAAAGATAGTAATGGTAGTGATCAGGGGTGAGGGTATAAAGTGATCCTTCATGGAAAAATCAGATCATCAGTAAACATTGACTGGGATCTTGAGTTTACCACCCTTGTATGGCTGATGTTGTTCTTCCATTACAAGTGATGATGACCATTTGTTACAGATGATTGGTTGAATGATGAGTGAAACACTTCTTGAAATTCAAACCCTCTGGTGGGAATGACAAACTCTTTGAGCTGTGATATGTAATCCAAACAGCAGAGCATATTCTTCAGGAATATGAATTGCTGAGGCAAATACACTGGCCCAGAGAAACAGCAGTGGAAAGAAAGCTCTACGGACCTCTGTACCAGTTACAAAACACAGTCAAGTTTATAGAAGAGACAAAACTTCAGATGTATGTGTTTCATGCCAATGATATAAAGGCAGGCTGCTTGTCCCTCAATTTCATTATGTACTCATCTATTGATACTGGATATCACCTGTGTGTTGCCGGACCTGAAAGGGAAGTAAACAATAGTAATACTGTTTACCATCATGCATGTCATAAGAGATGACTAAGGAGGTTTTGGGGTTAGCTATACTGTGACCAATCGGCAGTATAGAAGACCTGTTAACTGAATTAATTAGGACCCCATTCATGATGTTTTTGATTATTGTTTGGTTCTTGATTGAGCACTATTTATATACTTGGAATCGCATGTCAAAATAGCCAAGGCCGACCAATAGATAGCAAGGAAATGGGCCTCTAATTTAGGTTTTAGTTGAGATATCTTTATTAAAGAATTGGTGGCTATACCCTCCCATATAGGAGAGACCCAGAAATACCATCTAAAAGAGACCCAGAAGCCATGTTGAAGGGAATGTGTCCAGCCGAAAGGTGTATATATTACAGCCAAGCTGTAAATCATGACACAACACATTCCGGTCTGCATATTACATCCTGTACAATCTGTAGGATTTTGAGAGTGAATGCTTAAGAAGATAGCAGGTATTTTATTATTATGCCGTCATGTAACTGACATCTTATTTCGTAATGTCTTTCAGTGCTGATATTTTTGCCAGCAGTCAAGAATGAGCAGCTCCGAGGAAGTCTCATGGATTTCATGGTTTTGTGGTCTAAGAGGAAACGAGTTTTTTTGTGAAGTAAGTTCTGTGACGATGAGATTAGTTTTCCTCTAGTGTGTTGCCTGGGGCCCAAGAGGGGAGAAAAGAATAGCAATGCTGTTTACCGTACATGCATGTCGTAAGAGGCAACTAAGGTTATGATGTGGAATTGACTGACCTATCCCATATATGGTCAAAGTGATCCAAAGCCATGCTAAAGACAGATATGTCAAGCCAAAATGCGCAGCATTGCTGTAAACCGTGGCACAGCGCATACCGTTCTCCAGACTACATCTCCTGCAAGTTTGAAAACGAACACACAAGACAAAGATTGGCTCTCATAACTATCCTACATATAGATGTCCTGTCATATTCTGTCTTATCATTTCAGTTCCTGTATTATCATTTATCTCTTTCCAATCTTCTGCATTAGTTCTCAAATTCCTACATATCATCAGGATGTAATCCAGAGAGCAGAATGCGTTGTGCTTTTCAGCCTGACACATCTGACATGACTTATAGGTCATTTTGACTCTCCGGAATGGGCGAGCAACTCCACCCCAAAACCCTTACTAGTATAGTGGGCTAGCTGTACAGGAGAGCTGGTTCTTGTACTTACTGTCCCGCCGAAGACGGATGTGTCGGGCCATTGGCGCAAATAAAACTGCGACACAACGCATTTCCATTCTCTGGACTATATCCTGCTGGAAATCTAATAGGGCCATTGTCCTACTGCAATAGAGATCCGGCAGGAGTTTGAGAATGAACACTGAAGAAGAAGAAGTACTTACTGTAACTATATTACTAGTATAGTGTGGGCTGGTCGTGCAGGAGAGCTGGTTCTTGTACTTACACACTAACCATATTACTAGTATAGTGTGGGCTGGTTGTACAGGAGAGCTGGTTCTTGTACTTACACACTGTAACCATATTACTAGTATAGTGGGCTGGTCATACAGGAGAGCTGGTTCTTGTACTTAACACTGTAACCATATTACTAGTATAGTGGGCTGGCCGTAAAGGAGAGCTGGTTCTTGTACTTAACACTGTAACCATATTACTATTATAGTGGGCTGGCCGTACAGGAGAGATGCTCTTGTACTTACACACATGGTCACTAAGCTCAAAACTAACTACGGCCATGCATGTTTGAAATTTTTGCAGCTGTCTTGTATTGACATAGCCACAGATGCCTACTGATGGTCTCACCATTGACCAACCATTATTTAACAGTAAACACCCAGTAGATAACATGCCAATATAGTGAGGTTTTCCTCTTACGGAAGCATTTCATCTATACAGTTATGATTCCCTTTGTGGTGCAACATTCAGAGAAACCAGCAAACCCATTAGATTTGCGATCTGAAAGACATGGTTGTATTAGAGGATTTATGAATGCATGTTTAGTCCATGAAGGGAGTCTTTTCAGTATGGTAGTATCCCAGAATCATTACATCCTACCATGAGAGTTGCATGTACATATGGGCCATGTTCACCATTCTTCTGTCAGATCTGTAGACCCATACATATAATGGCACACCTAACATTCTACAATGCCTAGAAGTCTGTCACAAAAGGACAAAGGTGCAATGTTCGCTGGATTACATCTCCTCGCTATCCATGGGGATCATTTGACGGAAGATTAAAGTAAGACATGAAGACAAGACATGCAGTGATAATGTATTTTTCACAGGTGACAGGTTGTCAGCATACCCCCACCTTTCCGTAGTTGTCTTCTTTGACATGCCTGGAAAGAAGACAGTGGTCCTATTCTTTGCACCCTGAACTAGAAGTCCAATCCCCAGGTTGTCTCACAGATACTTTATGAGTATAACTAACCAAACTGTCAGAATGTCTGACAGTGTTGTGTTCCGCAGTAACAAAAAGAAAATGAACGATAAATACTATATTGTGGTAATAATGTTACTGGATATTCAAGCTGTCAAATAGTAAAACTAATGTAAAAAATAAATAACAAAGCAACAAGGATTTATTCTTCATTGCAGTCCAGCAGGGAAATTTTCCCAAATAATATTAAATACTGGGTACATTTTTTGGAATAATTAAATAAGCTATTGTTTCCAGTTTCTTGAAAAAATTCTTGAATTTTATCATTTCTTGAAAAAAGGTCCTTGTTGGACATCAATGTAGTTTTTTAAACATCAGTTTCACTATTTGTTTGTCACATATAATGTTTGTTTGTTTCTATCACAAGTAGTTACGAGTGATGCTCTTATTTTTCTATATTAGTTCTGGTTTGGAACCTGTGTCTCCCTGCTTATTTTAAGATTAATTAATTAAAGTATATCAATGATTAACTTAAATATTCATTTTTTGGGGTTAGGGTTAGTTATATTGTACAAACTTAGGGTTAGTTATGTTTTAACTAACCCTAAATAAATTTATATTTAAATTAATAAATGATAAACATAAACTGATAAACATAGCCAAGGGAAATAATTAAATTAGGGGACACTGGTCCTAAACAAGAGCCTCTACTTAATTAAATGGAAGGTTAACTGGTTAAGTAAAATGTACTTCTTATGGTGAGGTATGCTCAATTTATCCGCAGATGTTAGTCCAATTTGGTTATATCAGAGATTTACAACCATCAAAAGATAACGGAGGTCACTTTTCTGATAATCCATCCAGCACCTCTGCAATGTTGTATATACATGATTAAATGGGAGGTTTCTCCAGAGCTTTCTTTTATACACAGAAGACCCCCAACTCTCTGTAGTATGCAGTGCTTTGAGAAGACTATTTTCCTCTTACGGAAGCATTTCATCTATACAATTATGATTCCCTTTGTGGTGCAACATTCAGAGAACCCAGCAAACTCACATTAGATTTGCGATCTGAAAGACATGGTTGTATTAGAGGATTTATGAATGCATGTTTAGTCCCTGAAGGGAGTCTTTTCAGTATGGTAGTATAGAAGGGTTTGTGTGATTTCACCAGTGTGGCAACCTGGAATTCTAGTTCAGGATACAAAGATTAAAGCCACTGTCTTTCTAGAAGACTAAGGAAAGTTGGCAATATGTTGACAACCTGTCATCTGTGAAAAAGTCATTGTCATTGCATGTCTTACTTATGTCTTCTGTCAAATGGTTTCCATTGATGACAGAGAGAACAGAAATTGCATTTTTGTCATTTGTGGTGGGGAATACTGCGTGTACCGTAAGATGGGTCAACAGATCTGACAGAAGAATGATGAACTGGTTGCCACAGATATGCCAGTATATGCTGCACTCATAGCAGGATGGATTTGATGATTCTGGAATGCCCACCTAAACATGCATCAATTAACCCACATCCCTAACTCAACCAAGCCATTGAGGTAGCAAACCATATGCATTTTTGTGTCACCTGTTACTCAACTCAGCACCTATGCTTTTGTCAGAGAGGCAAGAATTGTTAAGGGCTACCTGCTCACATCTAAAGATATAATTTCATCATCATCATGTGTTTAAGTAGAAGGAATGTTCCACCATTCAGCATGCAGACATCAAATCATATGAAAGGTTGCAAACACATGTAGGTACTAATGTTTACCACACATCACATATGTATATACTAATGTTGGCCACACATCACATGTAGGTACTAATGTTCACCACACATCTCTATCTTTCTATCTATACGCTGTGGTCCTTATTTGCCTTGCAGTGTCAAGGGTGGAAAAGTTCTCTGGAGATGGCCTTCTTGTGTGCTGTTTGGAAACTTGTTCCTGTGGCTTCTTTGATTTCTGTGATCCATCTTTTACATGGTCTGCCTCTGGCTTTATAACCGTTATGTCTATGTGTCATGGCCATTTGTGGTACGCTATCTGTCAGTAGTCTGAAAGCATGTGAAAACCACTTGATCTGTTGTCTTTTGATGTGTTCCAATACTGGTATTGTTTTGGTTATCTGTCTGATGTTATCGTTTCTAATTCTATCTCTTAATGACACTGAGTATTCTTCGTAGACATGTCATTACTGTTGTCACTATTTTTCTTTTGTCTTGTGCTGTCGTTGTCCAGTTTTGGCACTGGTAACATAGTGATGGAATAATAATAGTCTTATATAATGCAACTTTAGTGTCTATGTTTACATTTTTGTTCTTGAAAATACGTGTCATGTAGGCCACACATCACATATGTAGATCCTAATGTTGGCCACACATGACTCAAATATAGCAAAATACTATAGAATAGCGCCTGGGTGGTGTCCTGCAGTTCCAAAATGGGAGCAGAAAATAGCAATATTGTGCTTCCATTCCTGCCTTAAGAAGGCAACTAAGCTGGTTTAGGGTGGAGTTTGTTGTGCCATCTTGTAGTTCAAAGTGACCCAAAAATAATGCAACAGTCTTGATATGTCAAGGCGCAGATATTGCAGCCAAGAAACACCATACTTCCGACGACACCATACTGACTTGCATTAGTTTAAAAATTAGAAGTTGTAACAAAAATCTAGCATGTTAAATCATGTGACAGGTTGATGAAGACTACATCCAGGACAAATTCAACTTGACTGGACTCAATGAGCAGGTGCCACACTACAGACAAGCTCTTGATATGATTCTTGACTTAGAACCAGGTCAGTGCATGCTTGTTTTAAATAACAAAAGTAATGTCACTCATCTTTCGAATTGTGGTTAGAATGTTGTGCTAAATGTTGAAGTCCAATAAAGAAATGTGATTCATCAAAATCTGAACATTAAATAATATGTTTATTTGTTATTTGATGGATCATGCAACATGTTTGGAATCCAAGTTACTCTAATGAAGCAAGATCTAGTTGATAGTATTTGTTTGTTTGTTTTTCGTTCGCTCCATTGTAACCATCACGGATATCCGTGCGATTTCCGCCGGGAGCGTGATTACGTTGTGCCACCATTATGCGCCTTGTAGGCCTAGCACATCCGATTTCGGCATGCATTGACAATTCGGGTGGGCTACCCTTAGCCTGCGACAGCCTCTATATCTGTCTCCAGGCACGCATAATGGCGACTCTTCGCCCAGACGATTTTTGCTCTCGTCTTAGTTGATAGTGAACTTGCTTACTATTACTGGGTTACAGCGTGCGAGGTTCAAAACCACGTCTGGATTAAAAAAATCACCCGGATCATGAGTTCTTGCTTGACACAACCGCTCCTCCAGTCGACCCAGCTGTAAATGGGTACATGACACAAGTTTTTATATCTCAGCGGCACCCTTTTGTAAACTGTGACAATTGATGAGAATATTGCTCGTGACATTCGAGAGCCTTTGACACATGGATCATGCGTGAAAAAGCCTCAGATTATGAGGTAGAAATGCAGTTAATTAAAGCCAGATTATACTAGGTGAAACATTCTAAAGGATGTTGAATCATATAGATTCCTTGAAAGATACAAAGAGGGAGGAACTTTGTAGCACAGACCCATAGCTATAGCGAGGGATTATTTGATAGGTTTCATAGCGCATAGGGCAGACAAACAGTTGATAAGATATTAGATATTGGACGGATTCTTCTTCTTGGTTGGTTGGTCCAGCTGTCCATGGGCTCATGCACTTTGACCTAATGCCATTAAATGGCATTATATTGCTGGGAAGTCTGTGGATTTTCGGCCTATCCCGGGACAGAGCCAGAGAATAACAATCACACCTCCAGGAAGGTAGGTTTCAACCTATGCACTGCTCCTAACCAAGATATGGTTCACTGTGCTCATTCCCCGCCACCAATTGACTACTGGGTATGTCAAACTTCTCTATTGCTCCAGGCATGCAACCAAATGTTCAAAGTCAAAAGAATTGTCACTGTACCTTTATGATGGGTTTCAGCCATAGGAAAAAACAGTTCTGTCAGTTTCCTCCTCCCCAATGTTGCACAGTACATCTCTGGCTCCCTCCAAACCACATATATATATTCAGGTAAACATGAAACACATTTCAACAACAAAATAAAAGCATAATTGTATAGATGGCGTGCCATGAATCTTCTCTAAGAAGATAACCTCAGTATAACGGCATGTCATCCACTAAGGTTTTCTGTTGCATGGGTGGTATGTCTAGTGGGCCATTGATGAGACCCACAGACCCAACCACATGCATATTCTTTTTCTTCAGCGTTCATTCTCAAACTCCCACTTGGTCTCTCTTTTAGCAGAACAATGGTTCTACTAGTTTTCCAGCAGAATGTGGTGCGGAGAATGGAGATACATTGTGTCGCCATTTTATTTTTCCCAATGGTCCGACACATCTGTCTTCAGAGGTGGACTAATTAAGTAATGTGGTAGGTAAATCCATAGACATTCCATAAAATTGGTTATTTGATAACCTGTGGTGAATTGGTTAAACCATTTGCCTTGTCTTCACAAAGTCAATGGTTTGATATCAGATGATAAAGTTTTGTCCCCAAGTGCATTTTTTCAGAGATTTGTGTGGATTATAGCTTGAAGCAGCATGATATAGCTTAATAACAGCTTGAAACTACTTTCAGCAGTCACATGCTGTTCTTTTGAAAGGAATATATTACATATGAGGAAACTTGAGCACAATTATATCAATCCTCTATGCATTTTGATTATTTGCCATCATAGCACTGCAAATAGACCCATAAGTACTCAGTCTTCACCACAGATAGAAGTTGGTTATAAAACAGCTTCAGCCTACATATTTTTTATTGACGTTTCCATCAGAAACGGAACAGCTACCATAACTCAGTGGCGAGGCAAGGTAGAAAAGGATCCAACAACAAGCTGAAAAAAATCAGAAGATTGACACACCATGTCTATGAATGTTGCTTCAGCTTTGAACACTGTTCTCAGGGCAGAAGCAAGTGCTCTTCAGTTTGAGCTATCTGATACTGTATGTGTAGTTCTTGTATGTCATTAATACCCATAGTCATACCCACTTTGATAGTTCTGCAAATAGTTTCTTTTGGTCACTATCTCCCTCTTTCATTTGGCATCTGGAACGCATTTTAATGCTTGTAGTGACAATCTATTTTCATTCATTCTAAATACATGTCCAATTAAGTCCACCCTTGTTCTTCTTATTATTGTAGGAACTTATTGCTGTTTTCTTATTATTGTATCATTTCTTATTTGCTTGTTTGACTTGAATTCTTTTGTCAAAATTTTAGAGTTTTCTAAGACATTTGAACTCCATGTTCAAGCGATTAAATCATAATGAGAAGAGCAGATTAATGTACAACAACATTGTGTAATCAACCAAATGTATATGGAAAGCAGATATAATAAATTTAATATAAACAATAACACCATTAAAGAATGGATAGTGCCTTGTTAATTGAGTGAGACTGGATAGTGCCAAGAGTGTCATATAGATTGGATGGTCTTGAGTGGTATAGACTGGATAGAATAGTGGTGGCATATATTTATTTTATGTTGTTCAGACAGGATGGATAGTGTTATATGTTTATTGTGTGTAGTTCAAACAGGATGGATAGTGTTATATGTTTATTGTGTGTGGTGAAATATACTGGTTAGTGGTGACATACATTGTATGTTCATTGTGTAATGTACAGACAGACTATATAGTTAGTTCTGTTGACATATCATCCTCATTGAACTATCATAGTCCATGAGAACTCAGATCTCCAGAAAATATCTCTCAGCATGTGACAATTGACCACTCCCACTTCATACTGACTACCAGTCTCCTCTGGTAAACTACATAACATTCTTGTTTAGCCACACCCCTCTTGACATGATGTTTGTACGTGTAGTCTGCTCATTGTTGCAGATTCACACAAACTATTAGTTACATCAATCATTTGTTCTATCGCCCTAAGGGCACTCGGTAATCAGCTCGATACTTTGTTTTTCCAGTCCCCATGATTGCCATACTAGTGAGCCTGTCCATGCATTCATTTCCTCATCTCAGAAACTGGATAGACATGGCAATTGTATTATGTAAAGAGCAGACAAATCTGGATTATTGTAACTTCTTTGTATATGTGTAGAGTAGACAGATTGGACAGCGGTGGAACCGTTAACCCCTTAGCTGCAGAGGTATTGTTAAGGATACGGTAAAGGTTGTTGCCATTTTGCTGAGCTCTTCGTCTTGTTTCCCAATGAAATGATTTGTCTGGATTCTTTATTATAAGAACCAGATGGATTTTTTTACTGGGAAGCTAAAAAGAGGATTGATCTCAGCAATATGGTACTGGCTTTTCATTGTATCCTTAAGAATACCTCACCAGGTGAGGGATTAATATGTGTAAGCAGACAGACTGGATAGTGGTGAAACTTTTAATATGTGTAGAGCAGACAGACTGGATAGTGGTGGCATATGTTTGATGTGTGTTGAGCTATGGATAGAGTTGTATGAATGCTTATCATATGTTGTGCAGAGTGGATATCATCATTTATTTGTGTGTGAACACTGATGGTGTCCCTAATCCCTGCACCAGAAGAAGATGAAGATAACATTGAGGGAGAAATGGTTGAGCAAGCAGCAGAAATGGTGTATGGCCTCATACATATGAGATTTATTCTCACCAACAATGGAATTATCAAAATGGTAAATTGTTGAATTGGCCTTTCATGGTTTCACGTTTTTTTAAAAGAATTCCCAAGTTAAATTCTGCGTTTGTTTGCTTTGAATGTTATTATTTTCATTAATTTTTGTTTAATTTGGGGGAAAAGTATCAGTTACAGGGATTCAATTTGTGTGATATACATTTTAAAAAGTGAATGACTTTCTGGTACAATGGTCGCAATTCAACCCCGTTGCATACCAAGAGAA
Source organism: Meghimatium bilineatum (assembly GCA_034231615.1). NCBI lineage: Eukaryota > Metazoa > Mollusca > Gastropoda > Stylommatophora > Philomycidae > Meghimatium > Meghimatium bilineatum. The sequence continues at coordinate 10,276,433 of CM067321.1, forward strand.
ACAAGTTTCAGGTTTGTTCTATGTTTTTTCCCCCATGTCCTTGAACGTAATTTCATGTCAAATTTCACATAAAACAAAATGTGATGTTATAGTGAAATGAAGATTATATGGAAAATGGTATGAAATTTATCAATCATTGAGTATTGCACACCGTCTCTGTTAGATACAGAGATGTTTCTGGAGGCCAGAACTTGGCAATCTGGAGCGCCAGATAACTCTGCAAAGTAACTTTTCAAATGGTGTCTAGCAATCCCACGATGTGTTCATTGAAGGTGTTTCCCGGTGCCCTGTGGTAAGCCAAGGATTCAATTTTTTTCCTTACAAATAAATGGTTGAACTGAGACCATTGTACTGATTTTCTTAATTACAAAAAAAAAGTTTGGAAGAAAAAACAATTTCTTAAAGCATCTTAGTCTATGAAAATATAAACACTGGAGAGATTGTAGAGTTGCCAGATCAGATTTGGTTGTCGCAAGCCATTCTGACAAGTCATTTGAATGTTCAAAGATAATTTTATTATACAGATGATGAACTCGAGGAGAACCCAAATCAGAGTGATCTTATTGAGCAGGCTGCAGAAATGTTGTATGGGCTGATTCATGCTCGATACATTATGACTAACAGGGGCATAGCACAGATGGTAAGGTGTTACCTGGACAGGTGACAGATATTTTAGCTAGTTTGTGGAAATAGTGGTCTCATCATAATTTAAAAAAAAAAAAACAGGTTTGGTGCAATGTTATATGTGTGAAAAATTCTGTGTGGGACTACATCTCTAGCTGGCCAATGAAAAATATGAGCGTAACACAGTATTTCTCTAACATGCCCCAATCTCATGACAAAGAAAGACTTCACGTATTACATAAATGGTCCAAGAAGCTATGCTAATGCAATAGTTAGCGTAATGACTTCTTAGCCTACTGAACAGGGATTTATTCCCAGTTTTGAAAGATAAACTTTGGGACATCTGTGAGGACTTCCTGCTTATGGCTGAATCATTGAAGGCAACTCATCAGCTTGTCTGGACATCTGGGCATAGGTAACTAATCACAGAGGGAAAAGATGATGATTCCGGCTGAGAAATTTTTTTAATGATTCACTGCTCCAAAGTCTGTACAGTCTGAGGTAAGGGGTGCAATAAAATATCTTGGACTAGAAGGTAAAAGTTGCTGGGGTGAAATATTCATACTAGAGATTTGCTAAATGTTCTATTGACTGGTGTTTTTCATGCCTTCTTGATCAGGTCTCAACTCTGTTGACTGGTCATGTAGTCTGCATGCCAAATTAGTTTTTTATCAAGACTTGTTTAGATGTGTGTAGGTAAGCATTTGAATGGGTGGCAGAAAAAACATTTCAAGGACTACTGGAAGATATCTCAAGCATTACAGCATTGACCCAAGCTCATAGCTATTGACTACCCAGCACGACATGGTCAGATCAATGCAGGTATTAAAGACTTTGAAAAGAGTAGAAAGCAACAGGTAATTTGAAAGAGACAAAGATGACAAGAGAGGTCCACCATTTTCCCCTCATCTCCAGAACTTCCTGCCTGTTCACACTGCAATCGGTTTTTCCGAATCAAGAGTATATCCCTCAATCATCAACAAACACTTAACAGACTTTTCCTCGCCACACGCAGCTTCGAGATGTACACAATGTGTATACACAAGATGTACTAAATGTGTTAGAAATTTCTATGACTGCGGGGAAAAGAACTTGCTTCAAGAAACTGTCCGATTTATCAATTCATGAGAGTTGTTATTTTCTTGTTATGTTTCCATGTTTATATTTCAATTGTATTATTGTTTGTTGCTCTTGAACCAAGCCTAAAATTAATTCAGGAAATATATTTTTTATGAATTTAAACTTTCATTAATGGTAGCTGTTACTCGAGGCTCATACATTTGCTAATGTAGTAATTATTTTGCTAATGTAGTACTAATTATATAGCTCAACACAACATGTGGACTATATGTTGAACACACGTAATGAGTTAATTTCATTTTGGAATTTGTAATGTCTTGAGAAAAGGGTAACACATCACCATTACCAAAATGCGAAACAATTCATCACTTCAACCACTCAGATGCACAGAGTCACTAATATATCCTCCATTTGTCATCATATTTGGTCTCAGAATCCTGCAGGATGTAGTTTGGATGTAGTCTTATGTAATTATTTCATCTTGGCTGTAATATAGCATGTCAGTCTGACACACCAAATGTCAGCATGGCTTTTGAGTCACGAAACACAGGATGACACAACCAACTCTACTTCCAACCTCCTTTGTTTTCTCTTATGATATGCATGGCAAGTAACATTGCTGCTATTATTTTTTTCGATCCCCTTTCAGATCCCATCAACAAGGGCTTTTTCTTCTAAATATGTTTGTACTATTCTGAAATAAAAGTTAACCATATCCCCCTTACAGTTGCTGTACGTCACTTCTACTGGTAGAAAACTAGTTGTCTCTGGTCGCTTTTTTTACTTGTTTCGATCGATATTACATTTTTAGTTTGCACAGGGTTAATACCTGGCCATAACCATTGCATACATCACAGTTCATGCTTTCTCTGCGTATTTACATAGTGGAAATATTATGTCCAACTGATTTTTGACATATTTTTCAAAATTTGTGTAGTTTTTAGACAATTTTTCACAAAGGAGGATATTGTTCATATGCACACTGATAATGACAGTTACAATGGAAATGTGAATGATGTACGTAATTTGCGTACCAGATATAACATGGAAAGTGACAGTGAATTTCCATGTTAATAAGACCTAATGTTTCTGGCAATGAGAAGACAATTCATGGTACTAATTGTGACATCACAAATTTCGTCAGATTAATATAATTTTTCGAGTAGAAGTTGTTGAGAATTCTGTAGAAAACATTGGGCCTGTACATAGCTTTGATGAGATTGCCACATGTTGTGATTATTTTAGTATCATTGTCAATGAGGAGTTTATCAATTTGAAGCTGATCGGACAAATGTGTAAATAACATAATGCTCAGAATAAACACGAAAATAAGGCATGTGCTGAAATAATATAACTTCCATTGAGATAAAATGTCTTTTTTTATATTTATATTATGATGGGCTTGTGTATTATGTTTGATTATGGCTTGTATTGGAGTGTTTATTTTCATCCTCATAATCCTTATTTATTTTATTATCATTGTCTTTTATTATTTTATTAGTAGTGGTAGGTATTTGTAACGCTTATATACCTATTCATCTTCTTCTGTGGGCATTCTTAAACTCCTGTAGATTAGCAGGATGTAGTCCGAGAATATCTATGTGATATCTGCGCCTTTCGGCCTGACACATCTGACCTCAGCATGGCTTTGGATCACTTTGACCCTATATGGAATGGGACAGTCAACTCACCCCATAACCGCCTTATGACATGCATGTAAGGTAAACAGTGTTGCTATTCTTTGCTCATCTCTATGGCCCTGTCAACATGCGGGTGACTTATTCATTATCACATATTTGTGGTCAATTTTTTTTTCAAATTTGAAAAATTTGTTAAAGGGAGTTAAACTTATTAATTATTTTCTTCTGCATTCGTCCTCTAACGTCTGTAGACTAGAACAGAATGTAGTCCAGTGAACAGAATACGCTGTGTCATGGTTTATATGACTGTAATATCTCTCCATTTGTCTGACACTTCTGACTTCAGCATGGTAGATGTAGATTCCTGAACTTGAATACCAGACAGTGACCGTCACTAGTATAACATAACAGGAACACACTTGTAGATTCCTGAACTTGAATACCAGACAGTGACCGTTACTAGTATAACATAACAGGAACACACTTGTAGATTCCTGAACTTGAATACCAGACAGTGACTGTCACTAGTATAACATAACAGGAACATACTTGTAGATTCCTGAACTTGAATACCAGACAGTGACCGTCACTAGTATAACATAACAGGAACACACTTGTAGATTCCTGAACTTGAATACCAGACAGTGACCGTCACTAGTATAACATAACAGGAACACACTTGTAGATTCCTGAACTTGAATACCAGACAGTGACCGTCACTAGTATAACATAACAGGAACACACTTGTAGATTCCTGAACTTGAATACCAGACAGTGACCGTCACTAGTATAACATAACAGGAACATACTTGTAGATTCCTGAACTTGAATACCAGACAGTGACCGTCACTAGTATAACATAACAGGAACACACTTGTAGATTCCTGAACTTGAATACCAGACAGTGACCGTCACTAGTATAACATAACAGGAACACACTTGTAGATTCCTGAACTTGAATACCAGACAGTGACTGTCACTAGTATAACATAACAGGAACATACTTGTAGATTCCTGAACTTGAATACCAGACAGTGACCGTCACTAGTATAACATAACAGGAACATACTTGTAGATTCCTGAACTTGAATACCAGACAGTGACCGTCACTAGTATAACATAACAGGAACACACTTGTAGATTCTTGAACTTGGCACTGATTGCTAAATCTCAGAAGTTGTAGATAATAAACAACCAATTATATATATTTTTTAAATGTAACAAATTTGTTTGCTGAGACATTTATTATAATTTTGCACAGATTGAGAAATGGCAACAAGGGGATTTTGGTTACTGCCCCAGGGTGTACTGTGAAAATCAGCCAATGTTGCCAATTGGTAAGTATGTTCACACTCATTAGCATAACCAGGCTGAGTGACATGGGCTATGACCCCGTTTGGGGGTCTGTGAGTGAATTTTCAATGCTTCTTCATTTGAAAACCAAAACAAGAAACATACATTAAATGTTGTGAATGACATAAGGTTGGTTGTCATTAACAAAAGTTTGAAACTTGTTAACGAACTACAATATAAATATATCATAAGTTAAAATGATATTGAATTATATACCCAAAAATCTATTTCCGATGTTTTTTTCTTTTACTGTGTCAAAAAACCTTTATTAACACTTTGCTGACCAATTTCAACGCTAGTCAAATCTCCATTACTGAACCCTGCGGACCAAGTTTGACGCTAGTCGAATGCGCTATGATAGATAAGAAAAATGGAAATACCCATTGCAATAATGTGCTAAAAATAGTGTTTCCGGAAAATTATGTTCTGTAAAAATGGTGGCATGTCGGGAATAACGATATAGACCTAGTAAGTGAGTTTTTAATCAAAAAATATTGGAGATTTCGAAGGAAATATTGTATGATATATAGAAATTAGTGTAAATGTAAGCCTATCATTATGATAAGTAGCATTTTTCACTTAAAATAACTCTGGAGCTTTCAAATTCATTCAGAAAGTGCAAACAGTCGTTACAACACATAGAAAGTTTCAAGGCTTTCTTGCGCTAGACCGATTTTATACAGATTTTTAAAGACAATGATGTCAATGTATAAAATTTGCGTGCACCCTCAGTAATGGCGGACAAGTACGCTCTGGGTTGCTGGTGAGCAAAGTGTTAAAATGTATGGGAATCACAATTCTTCTATTAAATGGGTGCCTCCAGAATGGAAACATGTAATATATAGTTTATTTTATATTTTACAACCATACCTTTAATTAAAATATTTTTGTCACAGGCCTGTCGGATGTACCAGGGGAAGCTATGGTGAAACTATATTGTCCAAAATGCCAGGATGCATATACACCTAAGTCGTCTCGTCACCATCACACAGACGGAGCCTATTTTGGTACTGGTTTTCCTCACATGTTGTTTATGGTGCATCCAGAGTATCGACCTAAGCGACCAGCCAATCAATTTGTTCCCAGGTTAGTTGAAGTGGCTGTTTGTTCCATTGTGAAATTGTCAAATGTTGATGTTTAGTTGTGTATATCTATTCATGTTGTGAGGATTAGTTACTTGTGTTGTTAACACTTTGCTGACCAACAATCTTGAGCATTTCTATCTCTAATTACCAAGGTTGTTTGTAAATATTAGAGAAATATTGAGTGTTGACTTTGAAAAATTCATTTTAACCTTTAGAGCCCTAACTTAAATTTTACGCAATAGCCCCTGGGGCCTAACAAATGTTTTGGAAAATTTTTGTTATTGATGGTGGGTGTTTTGAAAATGCAATAACTTTTTTGTTTAAAAGATATCAAAATAATTTTAGCACATCTAAATAAAGGAGTGAATATAATAATGTTTTTGTTGTTGTTGTATGTGTGATATGATAGTTTGAGAAAGTTGTGAAGTTGAAAATTTGGGGAAAATTGCAAAACGCCATTTTCAAAATCGCAATATGACGCCCCTAATATTTGATCAATATGTGGAAACATTGATAAAATCCTCATAAATGCCTATACTTGTTGTATATATATTGTTTCATATCCAAATTAATATAACATGGACTAAAAAAAAAACCTAATAAAACGAAGAAATTGCATATAACGTCCGTCCGGTCAACACTAGGTCTAGGCTGATACGCAACATAATTATTGTCCATGCACACAAGTGGCACCCCTGATACATATTATTTTTGTGTTTTTGAATGAATACACAAACATTCTTAACCAATAACAACTTATTAAACACACCAAAAAAACAATTAGAACATGCAGTCACGATCACTTACCCATGCCATGTGTTACTCAATTTGATAGTAAAATACGGCAGAAAATGGCCAACGTCGTTCTAGAAATGTGTTGACAAAATCTGCCAGCTTTCTCCTCCATACAATTATAATGTGTAAAGGAATTTGACCTTTAGACTGTGACGTATTCCTAGCTTCGTGTGGCGGGAATTTCTACGTCGTATAAGCTTTACTTCATGAAATTCTGTACTCGCGATTCGGGCACCATCTGTTAAGTTCTAGCAGCGCAATATTGCGCCAGTAGGCAAGATGGAGAGCACACTTTTGTCGCAATATTACGCCGATAGAGACCTAAAGGTTAAAATTGAAAACAAAATAAAATGTTCAGATGCCATAATGGATGTTGCCTATTCGTAATGAACAATTGTATGCAACTAGTTATCTGATCATTTGACCATCTTGAATGCCAAAGAGGGGGATGTGATTGTATACACTGATGGACCTGTGATTAGACATGTTTGCAGTACTTGGGCCTTCACAGCTTAGTGCGCAGGTAAAACGATCAGGGAGGAGAGTGGAGCCTTTGCTGTTACTACGAGTAGCATGACCATGGAGATTATGGCAGTGACCAGGGCATTTCAGTGGGTAGGCACACAGAAGGTAATGCAGGTCTACATCTTGAGTGACTCTATGAGTATGATTAGAAAGGTACAAGTGGGTATCGTTCATGAACAGTGGATTAAGGCCTTGAGAAAGGCGAGGCTGAAAGTGGTTACATTTATTTTCATGTCAGAACATGTGGGCGTTCGTGGCAATAAAAGAGCAGGTCAATTGGCATCATGCGCAATTGTGACACAGGGCATTCATGCAGTGGATCGAGCTGATATTTTGAACTCCGTGAGAGATATAGCATGCAAGAGTGAGACTAGTGTGGATGAGGATTCCTTTTCAATGGTCAGGATTAAAGATCAGGGTTTGAATGTGGTGTTACTAGAAGTTAACATTTTGGAGGGCGCAGAAGAATGATGGTCAACCAGCATATGACCTGTACTGTTAGCAGAAGTGGAATGTCTGGTTCACTTAGAGAGAAATCGGAACAACTATGGACATGTCCAGTTTGCAGTGATGATGATCCAACGACCTACTAACTGACTATCTTGAATTGACAATGCTATTTATAGATATTTGCAGAAGCTTTTCAAAATCAATTCTTTTTGACAAGAGACAAGAATTTTAGATGAATGTGCTCATAGTCATTGCAATAAAATGTTAAGAATATAGACAGTAATCAATCAAATGTGTATAATTGATATACAAATTCAACTAATAATTCTATATTTCATCATGAAAAAACAATAAAATTTAGTAATAAAATGATGCGTCATAGCAGTTACAATGATCATTGAAATTATTCACCAAGTTTCTATACTGGAAATGTGATGATCGTCGAAAATTGTTATCCAACTATTCATGTCCTTTTGTTGATCATAGTCAAGTTGTGACCAATAGCTAACACTGCCTATTACCGGAGAGGTACCTTCGAAAACAGACCCCATTCTATGAGACACAAGGTGCTACTATCACTGAACTATGATGGCACATGTTTTTGGTTGGAAGTCCATGACAGGGAGAAGAATTACAATGACATGTTTAAATGCTTCATTGCTCACTTGAATAGGGAATGGGAGCCATCAAGTGTAAAGTGTCCTAAAACTCCTAATCCTATTCTTTTATTCAGCCCTTGCTTGTGGATCATAACAGTTGTCAGCATGCAACAGTACATCTCCACTGCTCAGTGTGTGTGTGTATACAAACCTTTAACAGGAAGTCTACTGCTCAGTGTGTCTGTGTGTACATAGAAAGCATGTTCCACCACAATGTTTGTAGGCATGCAATCATGTCAGCCTGTAATGATTTGGATGCATTTATGTTGGCCTACTCTTGACCACACAGTCCATATGTATGCATGACTTCAGTGCAGCTAGAGGAGTGTGTGTAACCAGTGAGACATGGGAATCATCAGTATATACAGTTAAATCTGATTTTAATAGTCCAGACAGACAAAATATGTATGTAATATCAGAAATTGTTTTTAATAACACTAAATACAAATAATTGGGGGTTTTGGAAAGCATTTTTAAATAAGAATTTGTTATAAACGTATGCATTATAGAAGGATTCCATTCTATACCATTGAACATTTGCTTTGAGAGACTGAGCACCTGGGTTTGCCCAGAGCACAGTAATCGGTTCATAACCAATTAATTAATTAATTCACGGTTCTTTCCCATATCGCATGCCTATTGTATATTTTGCCTCTTTACAGAATGTGAACGAAGTTAGATATTATACACAGGTTTATTTCCAGTTTGCTATAGTGTGCACAATTGTCCTACCGTCAATGAAATTACATCATTAGCAGATGCAGGCTGTATCACCAGTAAAAAATAAAGTGAGTAATTTTAGCGGAGATTAAATAATGCAACAATTTAATGCCATGAATGTGCATCGGAGGAGGAGGGATGACCGTGGATGTTAGGGGTAGGGATTGCATTAGATCTAACACCCCTCCTCCCCTATACATCGCGGTCTCCCCCATATTAGAATAAAATATGTCTAATAAATGCAAGATATCAGTTGAAGGCAGTCATTTCACTAATAGAAATGAACCAGCAGAGTGACATCACAATCTACTCAAAAATAATGATGGGACAATTATTTAAAAACTATGAGCACTGGTAGGACACGCGATCTGGGAAAGTACATAATTCACTTGTTTTTTTTTTCTTCCTCTCAAGTGTTGGTCAAATGATTTTATTTTGTTTTTGCAGACTTTATGGCTTCAAGATCCATCCTCTAGCATACCAGTTACAGTACCAGGCAGCCTCTAACTTCAAGCTGCCTCTCAGAGGTGCAGGTCATGCCAACAGCAAACGATAAACGTTTCATATCCTGATTGGGATAGTCCAAAACTTGTAACTTGGTTCATTAAGTTAATATTTATGAACAATAAATGTCACTTTAAAATTAGATATTTGTTCCATTAAAATTGTCCCTGGCTAATATTTTGTTTATGTGAATGTGTCTTCTCTTTGAATTTGATTGTTAATTGAACTGATGTCATTCAAAAATCTCATAATATTATGGATGGACCCATAGGTGCGTAATGTGTGTCATATTTGTTATTGACTTTACCAGACACACATAAGTGTCTATTCTGCTAAGCAAATATAAATGGGTATGAATGTTTATAGTTCCTGTGGCTATAGTACGTGATTATGCGACTTTTCATAAAGTTCAGTCAAATTGAATACTTCATACATAACATTTAGGTGTGTTGCGGTCCGAAAGTAAAGCAAAGAGTAGCAACACTACTACCTGTCATGCACAAGTTGACTAAGGAGGATTTGGGGTGGAGTTGGCTGTCACATCTCATAGAGCATTAGTGATGTTGAAGTTGGATGTGTCACGTCAAAAGCCACAGATATTGCAGACAGCTTTAAACCATGACAAAGCAAATTCTGTTCTAATCTCATCTTGATAATCTGCAGTGGTTTGAGAATGAATACAGAAGAAATCTAGGCTGTGGTCATAAAAAAGGTCCTCAATTAACAGTTTTGGGCTGAAATAGTATATTACACACTAAGAAAAAATATGAGGAGGTAACCTTGCTGGTTGAACAGACTCATTGATACTCCTGGTGCCAATTTAACTTTCACTCAAAATTTCTTGAAGTATTAATCATTATGAAAACCGATGTAGAAGTTTTCAGAGATCCTGGAGTAAAGAAACAAATTTTAGCAAAAATTAGAAGAAAGCAATCAAGATTTTTAGGGCATATGATGAGGAAAGGAAAACATGAACATTTAGTAAAACCATAAAAATCAAAGAGAGAAGAGACAGAAGAAGACCAAGATAAATTTCTGGATGGGTTGTCACTGTGGCAGAAAAGAAGTTTCCAGTGAACTTATTAACAACACAAGAGACAAGAGTTGTGGAGAAACATGATCGCCTATGGCACTTGGTTGTTTGAAAAATCAGGAAAACATGACTTTTTTTATCAGCAGTTAAGGGGACAACATTCTGGAAGGGATATGTCTTCTGGTAAACTTTCATTACTGTATGTTTTCATGATAAGGAGTGCAAGGAAGTTTTTTTTTATTGGCTGTGGAAATAAGGACTGCTTTGCTATATCTGTTGTCGCGACATGTACAGGTATAATTTTTTATTGCGCCTTCGGCTTCTGAGACCGACATTCTAGCCATATGGCCATGCGCTCCACTGTGTCTTCTGATAGTAATGAGAAAATATGACTTCATTTTTTTTATCAGCAGTTAAATGGGCAACATTCTGGAAGAAATATATCTTTTGATCATAATGAGAAAGTATGACTTTTTCCCTATATTTTTCTGCATTTTTTCTCAAACTCCTTACTCGCAGAAGTCCGAAGTGTCAGACCATTGGAACAAATAAAACTATGATGCAGTGCAATTGCGTTCCATAGACTACATCCTGCTGGAAATCTAGTATGTTGATTGTTCTGCTACAAGAGAGATCCAGTGGGAGTTTGAGAACAATTTGCACCTTTTGATCCAACGTATCCAACTTTCAGCATGACAGAACCCTCGTTAGTCACCTCACAATATGTATTACAGATGACAATGATGGTACACACTTTTATTTGTACCAATCTGTGAAGTTTGACTTCCTTCTACAGATTAGAGGCTCTTCTAAAAACGTCTATCGCTGATGTTGGTTACTACAGCACTCTTCTTCTTTTGTGTCTAGCATCTGCCGTCATGTTATATTATCAGGGCAAGTCCACTTCTCCATTTCAGAGCGGTTGTCCCATAGCTTATGCCTCTAATCTATCCTCTGACCAGATCCACTTTCTCTGCTCTTTGTATGTTGTTCAGTCTTGAAGTATGTGTTCAGGAGTTTGGGTTCAGGATCCAATTGGACATCTGTGTATGAGATCCTCAGTTCCTAAAGATGACAAAAGTCTGCAGTGGCCCGTTCGAATGCAAAAATCTGTTGATATCTTTGGAAGTGATGTATAGCATCATGTTTGTCTTCCACTTTCATTTACACCAAGTTTTTAAATCCAAGATGCTAGCTGAAATCATCGAGGATGTAGGCAAAACTGTAGGTAGAGAAGGAGATGTGTTGGGGTGTTCAAAACTTCTTCCCCTTAAGAATTCAGAATGACTTTTTGTACTGGTAATTTCTCTTAAAGTTGAGTACACACCTCCAATTTTCCTTAAAAGGTCACCAAAATTTCATAAAAATGAAGGAATTTCATGCGAAAATTGGCAAATACCTTTTTTTAAAGGTAAAGCCCCAATCTTACTGAAGACCGACTATGGCCCTGAGGTTTAGAGTTAAAAGCCTTCTTCTTACTGTAGATGCATTGAAGCTCTTGAGGTTTAGTTATCAGTTTGTGGGAAAAAATGTCCATATTTCTTCTGCATTCATTCTTAAACTTCTAGTAGAATGTAGTGTGTTGTCATGGTTTACATCTTTTCTGTGCCTTTGGCCTGATACATCTGACTTCAGCATGGCTTCTGGTTCACCATATTCATACCAAAATGGGGTGGGACAGCCAACTATACCCCATAATTTCCGTACTCGCCTTTTACGACATGCATGGAATGTAAAAACTTGCTATTCTTTGCTTCCCCTTCAGGTGCCGGCAACATGCTGGTGAGACTGCATACAGGATTTTACCTGAATCTCTTGCAACCTTAAGACAAAATATAAATAACTGACACATATCTTGTACAGGACCTTACTTTTCACATATTAAATGTTTATACACTACTTATGTATTTCAGTAACATTGCCAGTATTACGTGTAATAGATTGCAGATTAGAAAAATTAGATATGCGGATGACACTACACTAACATAAAGAAGCCCCACAGATTTAGAACACACGATGTCAGTCAAACATCATAGCAAGGTACAAAATCTTTTCCCTTGATGCATACATACAACGAGACCTGCAATACATACAACTCACACCTGCAACCAGTTTTACTGTGGAACATGCAGCACAACGTACTTCACGCTCCCTGGTGGAAATCACATGAAATATTTGTTGTGGTTATTTGAGAGCGAACGCTGAAGAAGAAGACGACACCTGCAATAGTCATTGGTAAATAACTAGAAAATGTCAACAACTTTGAATATCTCAGGTCATCTATCAACACAAGAGATTGCTCTGCAGAGATCAGAAACAGATTAGCAATGATCCTACAAAAAAATCACAGGAAAAATCTATGGCAAAGGGCAAACAGAAAAACTAAGTTACAATTAATTAAGAAGCTATATTATTCCAGTGGTAACATATGGCTGTGATACGTAGACAATGACATTTGTAATGGAAAAGAAAATATTGGCATTAGAAATGAAATGCTATAGAAAGGATCTAAGAATATTATGGACAGAAAGAATTAACCAACACAAGACGTCTGCAAAAAATCTGAACATAGAGGAAGACTAGCTCCTCAAAACTATAAAAATGCAAGCTAACATGTTTCAGGAAAATAAAGACACACAATGGTTTAGAAAGATTAATCATGGAGGGACAAGTTCCAGGATAGAGAACATGAGACAGACCAAGACTACAATAGACACCCAACATTGAAGACCAAAATGACAGAAGCTGGGCAGTTTGCACAGAACCGAAAGGCTTACAGGGTGACAGTGAGGACAGCGTTCTGTAAAGGACACGTCACAATGATAGATAGAATGTCTTGTTGCTTCATTTAAACCAGGGGTCTGCAAACAATGGCATGCATGGCACACCAGGCAATTTCACATGGCACACAGACTCTTCACGTTTCCTGTATACAGTTGATTATAAATTGATTCGTGGGTTTTCCTCGCACATTTTGGAACTCGCCTACGCCTGAACATTCAGAAAATTGTGTCAATTTCAAAGTGACAAAGTATGTTGTCGATATTGAGTAACTGGCCAAGACAGCAAGGCTCCCATTAATAATAAAAAAATATTTTTTAAATCTTTCAAGAAACTGTTTCTTTTAATGTTGTTTACAACTTTACATATTATTGAATATCACTATATATTAATTAATTCAAATATAAAAGTAAAATAAGAATATTGGCCTCGACTTGTATAAAATGATATGTGATGTTGGCACTCTGAAATAATTTGAAACCTTAAATTGGCACACAGTTAGCAAAGGTTGCCGACCCCTGATTTAATCTATGACTAAGTCCATGCGAGTTGGGTCTGTTAGACCAAATAATAAATTACCCAAGTGTTTCTGGGACCAGAAATGCGAGTAAATAATAGTGATACTGTCACATGCATACAAATCATGTTGGGAGAAGGGGGGTGTGTCCCATCCCATAGAAGGATCAAGTGATCCAGAAGCCATGCTGAAGTTGGATATGTCGGGCAGAAAGGTGTAAATATTGCAGCGATGCTGTAAACCATGACAACACTTTCTGTTATCTGGACGGACCATATCCTGCAATCTGCAGGAGTTTGAGAACAAACACAGAAAAATCATTTTAATTATTGCCTGCGTCTAGCATTGTTTGTCAAATTATTGGTGAATTTGTAGGCATCACTCTATATGTCTCAGTAACCTTGCCACAGCCTCACAAACGGCACACCCTTCACTGGGCTCAAACCATGACCAAGTAGACTAACCCCTTTTCTGCAGAAGCCAAAAAAGGCTGTGAAAGGAACTTTATACAAGATCATATTCTAGAGATGTCATAACTCATGATGCAATGCACAACAAAATCTCCTAGATATAGAGGATTGATTTCATTGTACTTGTGTTTCCCTATATTCTTCTGCGTTCATTCTAAAACTCCTGCAGATTAGCAGGATGTAGTCCTGAGAACGGTTTGCGTTGTGTCATGGTTTACAACATTGCTGCTATATCTGCACCTTTCGGCCTGACACATCTGACTTCAGCATGTCTTTGGGTCACTGACCCTATATGGGATGGAACAGCCAACTCCATCCCATAACCTCCTTAGTCGCCTTTTACGACATGCGTAGAAGGTAAAGTGTTGCTATTCTTTGCTCGCCTTTCGGGCCCCGGCAACACACAGGCGGTTTCCCTATATGTACTTTGTCGATAGCAGCCTGTTGGACCAGGAGTATTATTGAGAGCACATAATTCCATAGCCCAATCGATAATCCATAGAAGCCTCCAAAAAATGGTCTTGTAAACATGATTTCGAACCCACAACTTCATAAATACAAGGCAAATTACTTGACAACAGAGGCATAACATGGTTACATGCAATTGAAACCTGGAATGACTTCTGGGTCACTCACCCTATAATCCACCCTAAAACGTCATAGTTTCCTCGTATGACATGCATGGAAAGTAAACAGTGTTGCTATTCTTTGCTCCCCTATTGGACACCAGCAACACACACACACGTGGAAAACATATGAAACAAATCAACAACTGATAAACACCTGCAGATATCACTACATGGCATCAGAGCAAAGCCTATGAGCCACTGGAACATTGACTAAGTAGTAAGATAATCTACCAACAATAACAATGTTCGATCAACTATCTGTTAGCAGACTAGATATAGGGAACATGGGCAGTTATATTTATTGTTAGGTGTTTGTTTCTCCACTCTGACTTTATGTTGTTTTTTCATTAAATACTACTGGCTATTGTTGGTCATTGTAACTACAAAAATCTGGCTTGCTTTGATCTTTTTATGAGAATAAAATGTGAATTATGTTTGTGTTTGGGAAGAATGATTTGTTAGTTCATGAGCAAAGATAAATCTAAATGCTTTTTGTTGATGTATGGGAGATACATTTGAGTTCAGTTTTTATATTTGGGATATTATTCTTCTGCATTCATTCTCAAACTCCTACAGATTAGCAGGATGCAGTCCAGAAATAAGAATGTAACATATCATGGTTTATAGATTCTAGTAAACAATTCTAGTAAACAGGTCTACCTTTTGTACAGAAATTGAAATAAATAACAACCGGTAGGCTAACCGACACTTTCAGGATAAAGACAGGGATGTGTTATTACCACTACTATTCAACATTTGTATGGACAGAATCACTAACGAAGCAAGTCAAGAGATATAAGAAGCTATCATTCAAATAAATGATACCATAACCAAAAACAACTCTGTAAATGAATTGCTATTTGCAGACGATCAAAGTTCAATGTAAGAGGATGAAACACAATTACATAAACACACTAAACTCAGCTTGCAAAAAATACAACATGAAAATGTACACATCAAAGACAGAAACTATGAAAATCAGTTGACTACCTGGCCCATTGAACATACATATTAACGAAAACAACCTCAGACAGGTACAGGAGTATAAATACCTGGTATGCATTTTCCATGAAATTGGCAAACTGGACAGAGAAATTGAAACATGATGCCAAAAAGCTGTCGCAGTCTCATACCAATTGACACAACTGCACAAACACACGTACCGGGTACATCAACTTGGCTATTAAACAGATATTGATGAACAGTATATTTATACCAACTTTGTGTTATCATGTCAAACATGGTCACTGTCCAAGACAGGAGAGAAAGATTGCAACCTGTGAGATGAGATGTCTAAGGAAGGTCATTGGGGTAAAAAGAACAGACCATATAAAAAATGATGACATCAGAAATTTTATAGGAACTGTACCCAAGCATCAAATATATAGAAAGACAACCGATCAAGTGACTCGATCACCTTATGAGAATGGAACCAAGTCGCCTTCCAGTTGTAGCCTATAACAATAATATCTTGGCACAGAGACATACTACACCATGATATTACAACAACAAATTAGGCATTAGAAAGAAGACTTGAGACTCCCCACGACATTTGTGGCTAAGACAATACATGTGCTTTGCCTTTGCTGATTATCATGATTTTGAATGTTTATATCCAGTCCATATTATTTACTTGAATTATCAATTTGATCTATTGGTCTTTGTAGTTAATGTTCACTTTCTGCTAAAAGAACACTGACAACTGCACTTTCTGCTAAAAGAACACTGACAACTGCACTTTCTGCTAAAAGAACACTGTCAACTGCACTTTCTGCTAAAAGAACACTGTCAACTGCACTTTCTGCTAAAAGAACACTGTCAACTGCACTTTCTGCTAAAAGAACACTGACAACTGCACTTTCTGCTAAAAGAACACTGACAACTGCACTTTCTGCTAAAAGAACACTGTCAACTGCACTTTCTGCTAAAAGAACACTGTCAACTGCACTTTCTGCTAAAAGAACACTGTCAACTGCACTTTCTGCTAAAAGAACACTGTCAACTGCACTTTCTGCTAAAAGAACACTGTCAACTGCACTTTCTGCTAAAAGAAGGCATTCCTTCTATGTTTAAAAATATTCTCTTTGTAGATATTAAATAGGCTGGGTGATAAAATACATCCTTGACTTACCCCTATCCTTATTTCTATGTATGGTGAGTAGCTGTTTTCACACCTTATTGATGCAGTCTGTTCCAAATATATACCAGGTATTTCTAATCAGTCTGTTTTTTAATCTATGCTTATTTCCTGAAGACATTCAATTAATATTTCATGTTGGACTCTGTCAAAGCTTGCTGTAGTCTATGATGCAAAAAAATTGATACCAGTACTTTTTGTTTGGACTTCTATGTATTTGTCTATCAATAGTCGGATATTAAGTATAGCGTATGTGGTTCCTTGGTTTTTCCTAAAACCGAGTTACTCTTCACCGACCTCAGTGCCTATCTTGTTTTTAATTCTTTCATGTATTATTTTGAGGAGTTTTTTGGTTATATAACTCATCAAGCTTCTTATTGTTCTATATTCTGTACAGTCCACAGCCCTGGGCTTCTTAGGACTAATAATAAACACAATGAATAATACAGAAAAAAAACCAATAAAGACAAAACAATACAATTACTTAAAACAACTTTTATTTTCCAAATGAGATTTTTGTTAATACAAATTAGTCATGTACCATTTATATTTGTACTTACGTAAAACCCAGGTTTATATAATCGTTTCACTCACACAAGACGGACTGATGTGCACACAAGAAAACATACAAATTACAATACACAAAACATATTTAACGTTTCAACCAAAAGATTTTTATCAAGGTCTTTTTTTTTGGTTGAAATGTATGAGTCCAAATGGCTTGAGTGTACCCAATTAAAAAATGTGATGATTTTCTAGAGTGTACCTAGATCTATCATAGGTGGTGCAGGATCTGATGGTGGTGACCTGAATATCAAGAGCACCATGATGACCATCGCCGTTGAAGTGTGTGGCCACAGGAGTGGGTGTTTTATGCTTGATGGAATGAAGATGGTTACAAAAGCGATCGCTCAATCTTAAGCCGGTTTCCCCGATGTACTGTTTGCCACAGCGTTTACATATGATCATGTAAATGACATTACGGGACTAACGTAAAGGTCTCATCGATGGAGAAAGTGGCCTTGGGAAATGAAATGGAGCGCATCTGAACCACGTAAGGACATGTATAGCAATGGCCACGTGAGCAACGAACAGTGCAAAAATGGTGGGGAACAAAAGACTTAAAGTGGCTATGGACCAAGATGTCCATATTTCTGTTGTGCCTATAAGCCACCAGAGGTAAGACTAGATCAGACTGGAGAAGAGAATAATGTTTAAGCATGATGCATCATCTGCGTCTGAACTGGTGCTTACACTCAACTCTTTTGAATTTGATAGGCACTTTTTCGATCAGATTAGCGGCGTTGCCATGGGAACCAATATGGGACCTAGCTATGTATGCCTGTTCATGGGACATATCTAGTTTGGTCTACCAATGATGGCCCGTTCCCATCTCTTTTCCACAGATATATTTACGATGGGATAGGGGTGCAAAGGGAACGCATTGCTCTAGGCGGACCCAGGGTTAGCAGATAACCAAGATCCCAAATGTACCTCCACGCGGTGCACCCTGGAAACAGAAATACAGCAGCTCGTGCTGATTCTGGCCACATCTTTTGTGGATCGTGTCCGAGAATGTGGAGGTAGCAGATGAAAAGAGATTTGACTGCACAAGAGACAGACAATATCTCCGACACCACCAGCTGCACCACATATAGCGACACTGTCAACATACAGTGAAGCTAGTCAGTCCAGTCCGAACATTGGAGGGGCGGCCAATGTAAAATGCACGTAAAGGTAAATGCATGGCGAGAGACAAATATGTTTCATACAGAGTACAATGAAACAATGAAAGGGCAGAACAGCGCTAGAGGGCAGCGCGAACTGCAAATAGAAAGTGAAAAGTCCCTAGGAAAGGGAACTACAAGCTCCGTCAGCTCGAGACGGGCTTCTAGTTACCAGAGTTCCTAACAGGCAGAGACCCAGACCCATCCATCGGCGTTTGGTAAAGCAAAAGACCTAACCCAACTCTAATGTCGAGCCTCCTAAACCGGAAATATGCTTGCAAAGAGAAAGGGTTCTGTACCCGATGGGTGTAGGCAAGAAAGGGACAACGATTGTAGTCGTGGCCCAACTCTACTGTCAAGGTTTCCTATACCGGAAGTACACTTGCAGAGAGAAAGGGTTCCGTACTCGATTCGCTCAGGCACAAAAGGGACAACGATTTAGCCCTGGCCCAACTCTGTCAGGTTTTCCTACACCGGAAATACACTTGAAGAGAGAAAGGGTTCAGTACCTGATGGGCTCAGGCGCTATTGGGACAAGGACGCTCAGCTCGAGAACGCCTTGCTCCCAAACGCGTGGTGTGAGACTCGAACTTGGACAAGGGGTACACGAGGTCGGTGAATGACACCTCGGCTAAGAGGGCGAAAGAGCCAGTGTCCAACTCCTCTGTTGAGTTCTTCCCCTTAAGGAACCAGGCTCACGGATGAGAAACGGTTCGGTACCCAATGGGCACAGGCACAGCACGTCCAATTACACGAAGCAAGTTCATAGACAGTGGAACACCTCGTTCGAGTTAGACGAGAGCAAAACATCGTCTGGGCGAAGAGTCTCCACTACGCGTGCCTGGAGACAGATATAGAGGCTGTCACAGGCTAAGGGTAGCCCACCCGAATTGTCAAGGCATGCCGAAATCGGATGTGCTAGGCCTACAAGGCGCATAACGGTGGCACAACGTAATCACGCTCCCGGCAGAAATCGCACGGATATCCGTGATGGTTACAATGGAGCGAACGAAAAACAAACAAACAAACGATGGGATAGGTATCACCAACGATTTTCTCAACGAAGTCCTCTGAGATGATTGTTTTTCCGTAGACGCTCGTTCCCTGACAGCATTCTTTCATCCACTTGGCTCCGTGTGCGCCAGTTGTCTCGCCTCGATGCCGTGAATAACTCTCAGAGTTCTTCCTCCTCCTCTGATAGGGTTAAACTTGTTCTTACCTTTCATCCCCATAACTCTTCTGTTCGACGCATCATGCTTAAACATTATTCTCTTCTCCAGTCTGATCCTGACACCCATGTCGCTTTCCACGACTTACCTCTGGTGGCTTATAGGCGCGACAGAAATCTGACATCTTTGGTCCATGTGGCCACCTCAAGTCTTCTGTTCCCAACCATTATGGCACTGTTCGTTGCTCACGTGGCCGTTGCTATACATGTCCTTACGTGGTTCAGATGCGCTCCATTTCATTTCCCAAGGCCACTTTCTCCATCATTTACGTGATCATATGTACATGCTGCAGCAAACAGTACATCGGGGAAACCGGCTTAAGATTGAGCAGTCGCTTTTGTAACCATCTTCATGCCATCAAGCATAGAACACCCATTCCTGTGGCCACACGTGATGGTCATCATGGTGCTCTTGATATTCAGGTCACCGTCATCAGATCCTGCACCACCGATGATAGATCTAGGTACGCTCTAGAAAATCGTCTCATTTTTGTATTGGGTACACTCAACCCTTTCCGACCACTCTTATGTCTAGTACTGGGTTGTGTGGTATTTGTCTTTATTCTTTTTGTTCCGTCATTTACTCATCTTTTTGTTCGTTGCATTTTCACATATATTTACGTTTTTATGTACTTCCTGACCTTCCGGCATCTCATTTCCATTTGTTTGCTGTGATAATTTTTCCATACGCGGTTTTTTTTTTTTGGTTGCTTTTATCTTGATAAAGACCTTTTGGTTGAAACGTTGAATATGATTTGTGTATTGTAATTTGTATGTTTTCTAGTGTGAACATTATTACCCACTAGTTTTAGTTATAGTCTGTCATGTCTGAGTGAAGCTATTATATAAACCTGTGTTTTACGTAAGTACAATTGTTACGTGTCACGCAGTTACCTTGTATTGATTGTTGTATTAAGGTTTTCCTCAGGTACCACTATGTGTTTTTCTATGTTTCTGCAGGCTGCTATTGGAAGTAAATCCTACAACACAAACATCACACTTATAAGGTTTTTCTCCTGTATGTATTCTTTTATGACTCTTTACGTTATTTTTATGAGTAAATCTGACACCACAAACATCACATTTGTAAGGTTTTTCTCCTGTATGTATTCTTTTATGGTTCTTTAGATTACCTTTTTGAGCAAATCCTAAACCACAAACATCACACTTGTACGGTTTATCTCCTGTATGTATTCTTTTATGTTTCTGCATACTGCAATTGACAGTAAATCCTACACCGCAAACATCACATTTGTAAGGTTTTTCTCCTGTATGTATTCTTTTATGACTCTTTAGGTTATTTTTTTGATTAAATCCTACACCACAAACATCACATTTATAAGGTTTTTCTCCTGTATGTGTTCTTCTATGTACCTGTAAATTGCTGTTGGAAGTAAATGCTAGACCACAAACATCACATTTATAAGGTTTCTCTCCTGTATGTATTCTTTTATGACTCTTTAAGTTATTTTTTTGATTAAATCCTACACCACAAACATCACATTTATACGGTTTCTCTCCTGTATGTATACTTTTATGATACATCAGGCTACCATTTTGAGTAAATCCAACACCACAAACATCACATTTATAAGGTTTTTCTCCTGTATGTGTTCTTTTATGTCTCTGCATACTGCTATTGACAGTAAATCCTACACCACAAATATCACATTTATAAGGTTTCTCTCCTGTATGTGTTCTTTTATGTTTCTGCAGACTGTTATTGGCAGTAAATCCTACACCACAAATATCACATTTATAAGGTTTCTCTCCAGTATTTAAACTTGTGTGTGTCCTCTGGTTATAAGAACAAGTAAATTCCAAGTTGGAAATATGACACTCGTTAGACTTCTCTCCTCCAAACTTCTGTCTGTACATGTTCAAACCAGCAAGTTTAGTCAAACCTACTCCTGAAACATCACATTTGTCCAGTTTCTCACAACCTACACTACACACAGTATGCCTACTATCTTTCTTATAATCGCATAATTCATTTTCTGACAGAACCATCACCTCATTCTGGGAAATCGTACCAGTAACATCTTCAACCTTGACTTGATGCTCCCTGACTGTGACTGACTCTCTTAAATCATTCAATCTCTGCTCTATTGATGTCAAACACAGATCTCCATTCTGGTTTTCTGCTTTCTTTACTGTGTTTCCTTTATGTTCATGAGTATTCTTCACAACATTTCTGATACTTTCTGTTAATCTTTCTAAACCTTCAGTCACATCTCTGGATCTCTCCTCAACATTTCTAACATGTTCTAGAAGATTCTCTGAGGAAACATCAGATCTTATAAGTTGTGAATGTTTAACACTGTATACACTTTCTATTTGTATTTTCTGAACATCATCCTGAGAGTTGGTGAAGTATTCCAATGTGTCATCACTGATCTCTGAAATATACAAAAAATGAACAATCACAATTCATGAAATGTATAAAATAATAAATATACAATGAGCAGTGAGAAATCATGAAATGTAGGGTAGGCTGGGGCAGTGAGTTTTTTTCAAGCATGAGTCTTTCTGGTTTCACACGTGACTAGATCAGGCGGCAACATTTCATTCCGTCACACAACACAAAGTTTGATAGGTCAAGGATGAGTCACGTTTCAACAATGCTGACACATTTTTTTCACTTTGTTTATCTATTTTTTTAAAACTTCTGGCCTGTTATTAATAACGTGGTTTTTAAAAAAAATGTAGAGACCTGGAGAGATAATGTAGCAAACTAAATCTAAAAAGAGAAGCGAACAAAGCCTGGAAACTCTTGCATAATCTCAAGGGAAAAACACAAAGACCAATCCAATACCCATAAATGATGGTTGTGACAATGAAATAACAGCACCCAGTAAGAAAGAAGATGCATTCAAGAACTTTGCAGCAAATGTTAAATACACAAACTGTTAAAAAGACAAAACTTTTAAAAAAGTGCAACACTTAACAAAGATGAAAACGACATTTCTGCTTTCAACGATCTATTCAGCATACATACACAAACTGAATATGATAATACGAGAACTGGTCAGAAACAGAGCTCCAAGACCAGATCAAATTAAAAATGCAATATGTAAGCCAGGACTAAAGGTAAAAGAAATACTCCTATGATTTATTAATAGAACATGGAATGAGAGGCATTCAATCAGCATGGCGTACAGCAACCATCAACCCCATTCTCAAGAAAGGAAAGCTGGTAGGAAGACCAAGACGTTATAGGCCCATGTCCCTCACCTCATGCATAGACAAGCTGGTAGAGAGAATGGTTATAGATTATACAATGACAACAGACTATACTGGCGGCTGGAAGATCACAACTGTCTAGATAACAACCAGGCAGACTTCAGCCGCAAATGTCACACGGACGATCCACTCTTCAGATTCACACAAAATGTGATGGTTTCCAAGAAGGAAAAAGCACATTAACAGTGTTCATTGACCTTGAGCAAGCCTATGATAAAGTCTGAAGAAAGGGACTTCTGCTGAAGATGAGCAGAATGGAAATAGGTGGGAAGATATTTAAATGGATACACGTCTTCCTGACAAACATAACCATATCCACCAGTTATTTTGGTACACTATGCCAGAAAAGAACACTAGAGGAGGGACTGCCTCAATACACTCCTCTAAGTTGCACACTTTTCCATATTGTCATTGATGATCTGAATGTGCTAAAAGTATTGTTTGCTGATGACCTTGTTATCTGGACCACTGATAAATATCCCATCCTGGCAAAAGCAAAGACCAACAGAGCTCTCCTTACAATCTCAGTATATTGTGAATTCTGGAAACTAAAATTCAATACACAGAAAACTGCTTACACTATTTTCTCACGAAGTCACAAACAGCCAAAAGATCTGTCAACATAAAATGAGTGAGGAAATATTAGCAAAGTAAGAGTCCCCTGTATATCTTGGAGTAAAACTAGACAGACAACTAACAGCTGATTAGAAATGGGAAAAAACCCTCTCACATTCTGCTGTATGGTCAGGGTTTAGAAAGAAGACAAATTGTTCAGGATCTACAAAGTGAAATGGATTGCATTGGCCAGTGGTGTAATACATCTGGAGCTCTGGTGAACCCAAGTAAAGCAGCCATGACATGGTTCTCTCTGAATAACCACATCATCCAACCCAAGTAAAGCAGCCATGACATGGTTCTCTCTGAATAACCACATCATCCATGTAGTGATGCCTCCTACCAATCTATGTGGGGAGATAGTAGAGATTATCAACTTTTCAAAAATAATTGTGTTTGACGATTGTGTATGACGATTGTGTTTGACAATTGTGTATGACAATTGTGTTTCAATGAGCATGTAAATTACACAATCCTCAGAGATCTCAAGAGGATGACAGAAACCAGGGCTGCTATTTTTGTGAACAGTTACTTCTTGCACTGCTATATCAAGGGCTAGTCCAGTTGGCAGTATGCCTTAGCTATCCTGATTCTTATTGTATCAAATGATGATGTCTCCATTACCAAATATCTACATAGATGGCTCAGAAACAAGAGAAACAAACAAGAACACATAGTGGTGAAGTCAACTTGTGTTTTGTTGTTAGAATCAGTTGTTTCAGACCTCCCTTGTTAGTTAAAACTAAGAATCTACAAATCTAACTTCTGGGATCTGATGTCCTCTGATGTTAAGAGAATGACACTCTGCATGGGTCTGTTCATCTCTTACATTTCTTGTTATGTTTTCTGTGCAGAACTAATCTGATGTTTTGCTGTTCACTTTTACTGCTACTTCTTGTTCAAGATACTGCATTGTAATCAGGTGTATGGGGTGTTTTGGGAATCCCATGCTTTCCATAATCGTGCACAGTTGATGGAATCATATAATAATCTATAATCATCTTCTTATAGTCCATGCTGTGTGGTGTTTGTTACTGTTTCTTTCCACAACTTCTGTTTTGTGTGTTGTAATCATTTCTTATACCGGTGTTCTCTCATGCCACAATGCTAAGTTGTCAAGCATATTCTCTCTTCGTCTTCTTCTACCCATTTTGCTCTTCAAGTAGCCTGTTGTCATGACTTGTTCCATCTTTCTTCATTTCAAGAGTCCAAAAAAGGTTTCTTTCTTATGTGGGTGAGCAGCTCTCTTTTAAAAAAATTAACTTCTTTAAAGATATATTCATTATGCTTTTTATCTGTCCGTAGTGTTCTTAACTCTATGTGACGTATCTTTGACAGAACATTGTTAACACTGCCACTTTGTAAGCCTTTCGGTTCTATGCAAGCTGCCCAGCTTCTTACAGTGTCATGTTCAGAAGGTTTTCAATGTCATTATGAGTTTCTTGGCATTGTGTATGTCTCAGTAGTTTGCTATTGCTTTCTGAACCGGCTCTGGTTGCTGATCAGTTACTGTCCTTGATACGCCTCAGCTCAATACGGAGTCTTTCAAACTCTCGCCCTCGTTATTAAGCTGTTATTAATTATAAGATCTTCTGCCTTTTTCACCAACAGTTTGTGTGTGTACAGTAGGGGACGACGTCCCCTTCACATAGTTCAGCCAACTAGACAAAATCGCTGCTGGGGGAGGGTGGCTATCCCTCTATTCCTTACACTCCTATTTTACACCCCACCCCCTTGTTCTTAATATTCTTTTATAAAACCACAGTTTCGCTGTCTCTATATAATTATGATGGCGAAGGTAAAAGGTTCAAATCCTGACATAGGTAGTTGTAGACCAAATTTTGTGTTTTCTCAGCATGCCTCAGGAGTACAAGAAAGCCACAACAAAGTCTTCTTGAAGTAGAAGAGTGCCCAGCTTGTGACAGCAACCTACAGTAGCATCCAGTGAGCAGTCATCTGAAAATCAGCTTGTGATATAGCAACCTACAGTAGCATCCAGTGAGCAGTCATCTGAAAATCAGCTTGTGATATAGCAACCTACAGTAGCATCCAGTGAGCAGTCATCTGAAAATCAGCTTATGATGTAGCAACCTACAGTAATATCGAATGAGCTGTCATATGAGACTTGGAAAAGCACTGGAAATCTTCCCAACCAAAATCTTTCACCAATTTTTTTGTCTAAATGTCTTTAGTTTTTGTATAACCATTTATTGTTAGTTTCCTTCTAGTATTTTTATGTTTTTATATTCTATGTAGTGCTCATAGGCAGTATAGTTTCTACCCATCTATTTCTTAATAAAGGCCTCTTATTTTATATATATAAATATATATTTATTGGGAAAGAAAGGTATTAGATTAGAGGTAGCACATATTAACCTTTATGACTGCCGTCGCAATAATGCGCCTATGAGCACAGCTACATTGTGCCTGCAGGCGCAATCCCGCTACATAGGATATCACCCGATTCCCGAGTACGGAACTTCACAAAGTAATGATCCCGTGACGTATAAAACACGCCAAACGAAGCTAGGAATACGTCGCAGTTTAAAGGTCAAATTCCTTTACTCATTATGACTGTAAGAAGAGAGAAAACCGGCTGGTTTTGTCAACGAATTTCTGGAACGACGTTGGCCATTTTTTAGCCATATTTTACTATCAAATTGAGTACCGCGTGGCATGGCTAAGTGATCGTGACTACATGTTTTAATTGTTGTTTTTTATGTTTAATATGTTGTTATTTGATAAGAATGTTTGTGTAGTCGTTCAAAAACACAAAAATAATATGTATCAGGGGTGCCACGTGTGTGCTTAGACAATAATTACGCTGCGTGTCGGGCTAGACCTAGTGTTTACCGGACGGACGTTATATGCAATTTCTTCACGTTTTATTAGTTTTTTTAGTTCATATTATATTAGTTTTGATATAAAACAATATATATACAATAAGTATAGGTATTTATGAGGATTTTATCAATGATTCCACGCATTGCTCAAGTATTAGGGTCGTCAAGAAGTTATATGTGCAATTTGAAAATGGCATTTTGCAATTTTTTTCCCGAATTTTCAACTTCACAACCTGCTCACAACTGTCATACCATACATACAACAACAAAAAAAACATGACTATATTCACTATTCACTCCTTTATTTAGATATGCAAAAATTATTTTGATATTTTTTTAAACAAAAAAGTTATCACGTTTTCAAAACACCCACCATCAAAAATGCAAATTTTCCAAAAAATTATTCAGGCCCAAGGGGATGTTTCTTAATTTTTAATTCAGGGCCCTAAAGGTTAAACTCTTGTCAATGTAATATTATAGTTAGCAACATCTTATGGGGGGAAATAAAACACAAGATAACTGGATAAACTTACATAGAGAATGTAATGTGTCCTATACAGAAGAATGTTAATATCTTCAAATATCTGGCTATGTGGTATTGAGCTAAAGAGCACATCTATGATGGCCAAGGTAAAAAGTTCAAATCCTGACATAGGTAGTTGTAGACCACATTTTGTGTTTTCTAGTAAACTTTTAGTTATTTGTAACATTTCAATACCGGTATGTTGTGCTTTTACTTCTCAAATGCCATGGGATTCTAATTTCTGAATTGTTTACTGGGTAAAAAATTGTTTATTTTTTTTATTCCATCAGAACATTGACCTTGTTACTTTGTGAAATTCTGAATTGCAACATGAAATTCTGCTTTTGGAAAGAGTGAAATTAATTGATTCTGAGTAATATTGATTATAGGAAATGTGAAACTTGGAAACAGGTAAATGAATTTTTGATGATTACAGAATCATCACAGAACATGCCAGAATAAGATCACACTAAATATCACAAATATGTCACAGAGAACATCACACATATGACATACTTACCATCTTTCAGAAGTCTACTCAGATCAGGCTGCTTGACCTGACAACCAGTCATTTTCCCATGAAAAATTTCATCTTGACTGGGCTCCATTTTGACATCTTCAAATTCGAACATCTCTTCTGAGATCTGAAATAATAACAAAAATATCTACTAGTTTTCTTCTGTATAAACCAACAATGCTATTCTTCCAGTTTAACAAATTACTGTTCATACACACTTCCTTTGCTGAAATATAAGATAGAGTGATCACATGAGATGGTCCAGTGAGTAGGGATCATTGAAAGGTAGCACAAGGGTTAGAAGAATATAGGAAGACATTCCTTAATTTGTTTGTATAAACAAAAAATTGATAGCATATTCTATTAATGATACAGCCACCAATTCAGCACTTTTAGACTTTAGTTATCTTCTTGGCAATGTTTTCTCAATGATCTGGCTGGTCCACAACTACCTATGGCAGGATTTGAATATAGTAACTTAGCCATCATAGATGCGCTCTTTATCTCAATACCACAGAGATATTTGAAGATATTAACATTTGTGTGTGTGCATACACGTGTATGTGTTTATTTGTTGATGGCTGTGCCCTAAATTATGGACTTCACCAATTCACCTAACGTAATTACTTTAAATGGGCAACAACTTGAAAAGTTACACAAAATCTCCTATCTAGGAAGCAAATTAACACTTATGGTGATGTCATGACAAAAATTACAACTGGCATTGCACAAGCATCAAGTGTCTTTAACAGACTGTCTAATATCTGGAGATCAAAGTCAATCAGCACACGCACGAAAATGCGCGTATTTAATTCCTGCGTTATTCCGGTGCTATCATATGGTTGTGAGAGCTGGAAAAGCTCTTTATCTTCAGAAAAGAAATTACTGAGTTTTGAGAACATATGTCTTCATAGGATAACTAACACCCATTGGAGTGAATTCAAATCAAATGATAAAATCAGAGAAGAGACATCAAAATTTCATCACAGATGTTATCAGAAAACGCAGTTGGTCCTACATCGGGCATGTCCTACACGCAGACATCAACAGAATAAACCACCAATCTCTTGAATGGATACCTATAGGCAAAAGAGCCAGGGGTAGACCAAAAGAAACACCATATGCACTAACTTCAGCGCAAAAGGAAAATGAATAAATGCCAACTCTGAGGCTGATTTATAAATCATCATGAACAGATTCTCCAAAGCCTGTACCAACTTTGGGTTGACAATTAAAACAAAGAAAACAAATCCTTTTACAACCAGTACCTGGCAAAATCTTCCAAGAGCCCTGCACAAAAGTAAATGGCATAGCACTGAAAACTGTGAATAGATTCACATACCTAGGTAGAATGCTATCATAAAATGCCACCATTAATGAGGAAATGTAAACCAAATACAGTGGAATCTCATTATAACAACTTGGTCCAGACCGACAAATTATGTATGTAATAACAGTAAATCGCTACATACAGTACAAACAACATAGAATAAGTATAAATGGGCATTTTGAAAAATGTTATATAGGAAAATTTGTTATAACAAAATGCGCTATAGATGGATTCCACTTAACAATTATCCTACAGACTAAGCTGAAAGTTTACAGAACAGTGGTCTTCCAGTGCTGTTATATGCTTGTGAAACGTGGACTGTATATAGACGACATGTGAGGAAGTTCAATCACTCTCACACAACTTGTCTCAGTTAACAAATAGCCATCATCACTTGTAATGGACAAACAAAACAAAAATGTGTATGTATGCGTGCCTCCATGCATGTAACAGACTAGACTGCAATAGACTGAACAAGAATCTCTCTGACATAGTGGTTACGCCATTCACTTTGTGCTCAAGAGGTAAAGTGTTTGAATCTGGCTCACGTCTTCTTGTTTAGAAAGTAGATTTTTTCTGAAATCCCCAGTATGGGATTATCGCTTAAAACTACGAGTGGTACTCTCAGTAAGTAGTGTGCAGCTGCATTGAGAGGAACAGATTACATATGGGGTAACCCGAGTACAATGAGATCAATCCTTTACACCTTTCGAGAACTTCAGAGATGGAGATTGTTGATGATGGCCTATGCACACCTGTGTGATAATAGTAGAATTAAATCAAAGCTATTTTATTGTGACATCAGAAATTAAACATAAAATTATTTTATTTATGAAATAACATCAAATATTACATTACCTGATTGAACTCTGTTTGTTCTTGTTTTATTTCTGTTCTGACTGAATAAATGTTCTCCATGGCACTTCAGTATAGCAAAGCACACAATTCTATTCACATCAACTTTCAGTAGTAAGTCTGACTTGTTTATGGCATCAGAAAATCAGTCTACTGTCATTAATAAGAAACAATTCATGTGTTTTTGTATGGCAAAGTGAACATAAGCTATTAATTTACTGTTTAACTTAAGCTTTTGACTGTGTGGAAAGATAGACTCCTTTCATTACAGCAATAGAAAGTGAGTGAGTGCATATACCACAGATAAAACATTACCTGTAAAACTGAAAGGCAGCAGTTATATCTGGAATGAAACACAGCAGAAAGAAACTCTTCAAGCATGGAATACCATAGGGAGGTGTTCTTCTTCGTTCGTTCTTAAACTCCTGTAGATTAACAGGATGTAGTCCGGAAAACGGAATGTGTCGAGTCATGACTTACAGCATAGCTGCGACATCTGCACCTTTCGGCCTGACACATCCGACTTCAGCATGGCTTTGGGTCACTGACCCTATATGGGATGGGACAGCCAACTCCATCCCATAACCTCCTTAGTCGCCTTTTACGACATGCATGGAAGGTAAACAGTGTTGCTATTCTTTGCTCCCCTTTCGGGTCCGGCAACACACGGTTTGGTGATTTTGATTGGAAAGATTTGCAGTGCTTTTCCAAGTCTCAGATGACAGCTCACTGGATGCTACTGTAGGGTGATATGTCACAAGCTGGGCACTATTCTACTTCAATGAGACTTTGCTGTGGCTTTCTTGAACTCTTGAGGTATGCTGAGATTATAAGTATGGTTGATCCTCTTCCAGCAGTTCAGGCAAGGCACTTCAGAAAATCTTTTACAACAGAGATTATGGGGTGATACACAATGCCCTCAGCTGAAGACAGATGTGTTGGGTCATTGACACAAATAAAAATAACAAAATAATGCATTTCTATTCTCTGGACTACATTCTGCTGAAAATAAAGTAGGATAACTTTACTACTACAAGAGAGATATAGCGGGTGTTTGATAATGAATGCTGAAGAAGACTACACAATGTCCAAGCTCTTCAGTTGCTTCAAATATGAAATGGTGACATTTCAGTGGAATCTCATTATAGCAACTTGGTCCGAATCGGACATACAAAATATGCATGTAATAACATTTATTCACAATATATGATACAGACAATATAGAATAAATATAATTGGAGATTTTGAAAATTGTTGTTATATACGGAAATGTTATAAAAGAATGCACTATAGAGGGATCCCACTGTACTTCCCTTTCTGACATCATACCAATAGAAAAGTATCTTCATTTTAATTGAAATACACTAGCACTAGAGTAGTAAGTAGGCTAATTTAAGACATGGTTGCAGGTGACAGGACTACCAAAACGATGAAAGTGTAAATATACTTGGCAGGTCAACTTGCCAAAAATCATGAGTTCTGGCAGTTCAGAGTATCTGATCGTCTATACGATGACTCATTTCTGGATATAATTAGGATAACACGAGGTTAAAGTGTCGGACATTAGGCAGGTACAATACAAGAATCAGTGGACAGATCACGTGACAACATAACTTTATAATTTCATTTGTTATTGCACTATCTCGGAAACTTAAAAAGTCATAACTTAAAATTCCGAACTAGCTATTTTCGTGCAATGAACTGGCCATCCACCTCCCACTCAGTGTGCAGCGCTGAGTGGTCAGGGGTTCTCATCGCGCAGCGTGTCGAATACTGGAAGCGTCGGTATATGTGTCTTTATAGCAATTTCGTTCCGTTTAATTATGTTAGCTATTTGTTCTGTAGAAACCTGTCCACTGATTCTTGTATTGTACCTAAGAATCTAAATAGCTTACAAAGCAATGATGATAAAATACAATTTTAATACAAATTCAATATGAAGGCAGTGAGAATGTCTAGGCCCTTAGCTAAGCTACCGTGAGTAGGCCTACTCAGCGAATGTTTGGTTCATATGAGGCACCCTTACGTAGAACACAGGTTTTGTATTTTTACTTGACAACGACTAACAGATATCACTATCGGACAATGGGGAGTTAATACGAAAAGTACAAATAACAATATACAACAGATTTTCAACATTTCATTTGTAAGGTCTTCTTCAAGAATTGTTCTTGAAGACTGACTCTGCAGGGCAAGTGAAGTGTTTAAAACCGCTATTAAGATATCAGTAAATTTAAGTAGGAAGCCAGAGGACAATATTTTTTAAAAATTCTTGAGACTAACGGGAATTGAACCAGTCCGTTCTACGGCACCAAATCGCCTAGCAACAATTGCACACGCATTTAAAGTGTTTGAATGGCTTGATGAAATTGCATCTTTTTTTGGAGATGCGGTTAGTCAAGTACTGAAAAACGCGTGTGCAATTGTTGCTAGGCGATTTGGTGCCGTAGAACGGACTGGTTCAATTCCCGTTAGTCTCAAGAATTTTTATTAAGATATCATGGACTCAAAACTAGACACAAATTTGTGGGAGAATCTGACACAAGACATCCTACTGGCATCACAGAATCAAGTGGTGCAACAGCTGTGCAACAAAAACATGCCATAAGAATGGCAAGAGCTGCTCAATGTCCCACAGACTCCTCCCACACATGTCCAGAGTGTGGTTGACAATTCCAAGCATGCACATGACACATAACTCATAGTTGAGCACACCAGTCAGTGACACAGACATCGTCATGTTCCCATAAATCATAGTTGAGCACACCAGTCAGTGACACAGACATCGTCATGTTCCCATAAATCATAGTTGAGCACACCAGTCAGTGACACAGACATCGTCATGTTCCCATAAATCATAGTTGAGCACACCAGTCGGTGACACAGACATCGTCATGTTCCCATAAATCATAGTTGAGCACACCAGTCAGTGACACAGACATCGTCATGTTCCCAATTGAGTTGAATGATCATCATCAACTTCTACGATCAGCTGATTTGCCCAATTTCTGTTTTTGCATGTTTCTAGACTATCAGACAGTGCTCCTAAAAAAAGCATTATCATACAGACACGATGGATAAAAACCAGGGGGGGGGGGGGACCTTTCAAACAAATAGTCAACGAAAACATATACTATTAGTTAGTTTGTTCCTTTCGTGCCGCAAGCGACACATAGGGCAAAGGTTTTGGTTCTCCATATGATGCGGTGCGCTGCCTTCAGCTTTAGTTCCTGGATGGTCTTACAGTTAATTAATTCCCCTTCTTTAAGAATGGTGTTTTTAAGGGTTGTTTTAGGTCTTCCTCTTTTTCTTTTACCCTCAGGTGACCACATAAGGGCTTGTTGGTTTATTCTGTTTACATCTAGTCGTAAAACGTGACCAAGGTATTTCCATTTTCGTTTTCTTATGATGTTTGAAACATACTCTTGGTGTGTTTTGTCTCTTAGATCACTATTTGTGACGAAGTCGCTTCATTTTATGTTCATCAGTTTGCATAGACATTTGTTTTTGAAGCTGTTTAGTTTGTTGTCTGTTGCTTGAGTTGATTTCCAGCTTTCACTACCATATGTTAACACTGAGACAATACATGAGTTAAATAGCTTTAGTTTGGTGTTTGTCCCTAGATCTTTTGATTTCCAGATATTAGTTAATTTAGCAAATGTGCTAGCTGCCACTGCTATACGTGTGTTTATTTCTTTCATTGAGTCTCCATCAACAAACATTCGGCTGCCCAGGTAGTTAAAGCTGGAGACTTTTTCCAGTATTTGGTTATTTACTAAGATGTTATTTGTTGAACTGTTAAGTTCCATGATATTTGATTTGGACGTGTTGATCTGAATGCCAATTGCTCTGCGAGTGCGTAGCATGGGCCAATGGCGCCCAGGGCGGAATCATAATTTTCCGCCCTTGTGACATTAAAAAAATATGTCAGTGATTGTGAAAGACTGGAAGAAAATAAATTTGCCGCCCTCCCGATGATGCCGCCCGGGGCGGCCCGCACCTCCGCCCCCCCACTCGCTACGCCACTGTGCGAGTGTGCATAGTTTGTTGGTTATATCTTGTGTCTGTTGATGAGTAGAGTTTAATAATGCGATGTCATCTGCAAAAACAAGGTCAGTTTAAGTGCTGTTTTTGAGCCATTGTATACCCGGTTTTTTCATCTTGAATATACTATTATATAATAATATTATACTATTATATAGCACACAAAAAAGCCATCTCTAGAGAACTCTTCCCATGACACTGTACTCAACTGTACTGTAACTGTAACTGTGAAGCCAAGCATAAAAGAAAAGGGGTATGAAGCGAAAAGACAGAAAGATTGCTCTACATTATAATGTTATTATACTAAGTAGTTAGTTATTAAGTTGTAATTGCACACTATAGCTAGGATACTAGGAACGACGTATGAATAGAATACTAGTAGTTAGGCTAGGATGACAGACCTAGGATTTGTTTCCACTTTCAAACTGTAGCAAAAAGGAAGTGACAGCACAACCTTAACCTTCCATTATGATTATATTTATCCGAAGTAGAAAAATAAATATTTTAAATTGTAATACATTATATTCACTTCTTATAAAAGCAAGTTAGTATGGAGTATATACAAATGTGCCAGTGTGCGCCCAAATGTGATACATTAATTTAATGAGGATTAAACATTTACTTATCTCTTTGTGCACAACTTTGTTTTTTAGTTATATTTTATGAGATAATGTATCACTACGCGGATGTTTACGTACCACGTGACTGCACCAATAATAGTAATAATAATAATATGCCGCCTCCGCTACGAAGGTTGGCTGCAACATACCTCCAACATTCACTTCCTCTTGTTTCGGTGGTGAACTCTGCTAGACTATAAAGGTTTAAATGTTCCGGTAGAGGGTAACAACCCTGAACAGGAAATGGGTAGCTTGAGTAGCACAGGGCAAATAACAAGATTAACAAAAATAGATGTTACCAAAATAAATCATAAAACAACCTAACGAGATACAGTGACGGAATAAGTTTCGACTAAAACGTCTTCATGAGGACACAAATAAACAACAGGCGCCGAATATTACAAAATCATAATGTGTAGAAAAGATAAGATAGAAAAATGAAGATGGTACGATGAGAACGACGGGAGAGAGAGAGAGAGAGAGATGGGACAAATACGACAAGAACAGGAGAAAGAAATGAAAAGTCACAGAGCAGGTATAATCAAACAATAGGAGGAAAATTTTAGGTAGTGGAGAGAGACGTGTCATATAGGCAAATGGATCCAAGATGCCAAGCACACCAGAGTGATTGGGACTAGTGACACATAGCTAGTAACTGCGCATCCGGGTCAGCGAACCAAAGCTGACCAAGACCCTAGGACACTTCCACACATTGGTCTGGAAACAGGAGTAATGTAGGCCAAGTTCCAGGGATCGAAGAGGGAAGGACAATCCATCCACAAAAATAACTGTGCAGAAGTCGGATATGTCGACCGGAAGGTGTAGTATCGCAGCAAAGCTGTAAACAGACATAACGCAACAAACGTCCTTTTCACGACGAACGACGAATAAGAAGAAGATATAGGCAAATAAGAAGAAAAAGACGATAAAAAATACGGTGGTGATACATGCAGGTAAGATGAGTATAATATTAGTCATAAAGAGGGAGGGTGTACTTAGCTCTGATCAGTCTTGTCTAACTACATACTTGAAGCAAATGTGAAAAACACGCTTGATTCAAGAATGGAACTAAACAGTGACAAGCGGTAGAAAGGTTATGTAATAAACCAGACGACGTTCCCACCACGCGTGAAGTGCGGGAAAACATCCTCGGGAAAATTGAAAAACATCCTCCAAACAATGACGACAGACCACAGCCGA
Organism: Meghimatium bilineatum; assembly: GCA_034231615.1. NCBI lineage: Eukaryota > Metazoa > Mollusca > Gastropoda > Stylommatophora > Philomycidae > Meghimatium > Meghimatium bilineatum. Next base: position 10,312,180 of record CM067321.1, read on the forward strand.
AAATACAAAAGAGGGTGAGAGAACGCGCGGCAGACAAGAATTGGGTAATAAGTTAGTGTAAGGAAGGGGGCGTAGAAGCAGAAGAAAGGAGGGAGAGAAGGTATTAGTATCCATGATTCAAACCAAATGGCCTATAGAAACAGATAGCAAGAAATGGTGAGGCTGATAAGAAAAAGGGATAAATGAAGATATGAGGATGAAGAAGTGAAGGTGATAGATCGACGTGGACTCCAGAACGGAGATACGTCACAGAAGGAAGGAAATGTGGAGGTGGGGGGCAGGGCCGGTCTTATGCCATTGCAACCTATGCGGTCGCATTGGGCCCCGCACTTCATAGGCCCATAAATTAATATTAGAATTTATTTTATTATCCTCTTCCCTACCCAGACTGGGCCCCGCGCAATCCGTTTCGCATTGGGCCCCTCAATTGTTAGGACCGGCCCTGGTGGGAGGGGCCCTAGGGGCGCAGGGAGGGCACAACTGGAGAAGGTGAGATAGCCATCAAGGAAAAGAGCGTCGTATGGAGGTATCATAGAGAGAGCTGATATGAGGAGACGTAAGAGGAAGGTGCGAAGGAAATGGCATCATGTAAAGGGGAGAGTGAAGGGACAGAAAACGAAAGCCGTGGTGGAAGGAGACAGACCCTGAACTGCAGCCAAAGCATGTGAAATAGGATAGCGCAAGGGAAATAAGGGTGTCGGACAGTATTTTCCCTCTTTCTCTCTCTCTCTCTCGTTCTCATCGTACCATCGTCATTTTTCTCTATTTTTTTTCTCACATGATTTTGTAATATCTTTGCCTGTTGTTCGTTTGTGTCCTGATGAAGGCTCTGCTAGACTGTAACCTGTTCATCTTGTGATGTTACTCTCCCACTTGTATCTCTGTCTACCTCTTGCTCGCCTCCCTTCGTCTTTACCCTCAAGTAAGGACTCCACTTAATCAAAATGAATTTGACTTCCGGTCAAAATGGTGGATAGCAACGCAAGTGTTTTTGTTTGTCACCAACAGTTTCACTTGAACAATGGATATATTCGTTGTTTCATTTAGGAGATTGTGTGGTGATGTGTTATTCTCTGACCAGGAGGTCCACTCATTAAGATCTTCGCCGGTGCTAACGGAGTGCGTGCATCTGAGCTGAAGTCTTCGTGAGTGTAATCGTTGTCACACTGTTTGAAAAATGGCAGCCAATATCAAGCGGCCTAAACGAGGTGGCTCAAAAAGGAAAAGTCACCGGGCGGGTGCTAGAAGAACGAGATCGAAAACAGCTAGGCTAGGAATTAAAAACGTGCGTGTGCTGTTTTGGAATGTGGCCAGTGTACACAAGCGTAGAACAGAGCTAGAAAAGATGTGTTATGAGGCTGACGTCATTGCATTGCAAGAAACACAGCTAGGTGAAAGTGGTAATATCAGGATAGCCGGATTTCAGTGTTTCTACAACAGGCGACATCTTGGACAGGCAATCTTAGTACGCGAGGGTTTTAGTGTATGCGAGGTTGATATGTCCAAGTGGGATAGTGACAATATCCAGTTACAGGCAGTGAGGGTCCAGAGGGTCCAGCACCAAATCATGATTGTAAATGTGTATGCCTGCAACACGAGCATTGATCTTCAGGGTTGGAAGATCCTAGGGGAGATAATGGAACAGGAAAAGCAGATCCTCTTTTGTGGTGACTTCAATGCGAAAGGTACATCATGGGGCAATAGTGCTTCGAACAAACAGAGAAGAGAACTTGAGGAGGCCCTGACAGATACGGACCTGGTGTGCCTTAACGATGGCCGTATAACAAGGATGGCAAGCAGGGATGGTGATGATGATAGCGCTATCGACCTGGCATTGGTGTCATCAGCTGCTGTGGCTATCTGCAAATGGGACGTGCTGGGGCATCATGGCAGTGACCACCTCCCATGTGTTGTTCTCTTAAAAAATGACAAAAGTAAGCAGATAAGGCCAAAGGTAAGATCCTTTAAATATGATCGAAGAGGGGTGGATGTTGTGAGCAAAATTCGACAAGACAAACGTAAGGCTCAAGTAGTGGGAAATCTGGTGTGGGATAGGCCCTCCTGGTGGAACGAAGAGGTTCAAAGAGCATGGAGCGAGAAACGGAAAGCAGTATCACTATGGCAAAAGGCACGGAAACGTGTTGCGGCTCAGCCCATGGAGGTCGCACAATGGAAACGGAAGAAATATATCTTAGTCCAAACATTCAAAGATATTGCAAAGTCAGCAAAGGCGTCAAAATGGGACGAATTTTGCAAAGAGATAACACGCGAAAAGTCACTAAAATTGTTCTGGCGGTTACACAAATCCATGAATGGTCTCACAAGACGCGTGACTATTGCCGATTTCCAGAGCGACGATACCGTCTGGCAGAAGACGGACGAGACAAAAGGTGCGGCATTGCTGGCACACTACACCGCACAAATTGGTCAGAGAAATGTGGAGGCATATCAAGAAATCAGGAAAACGCTCACAGACACGTGTAAGAACTTGAGCATGGAAAACCATATGCTAATCACAGTTGAAGAAATCAGGAAGGCACTGAAAAGTACAAAAAATACAGCACCAGGGCCAGATGGCATTAGATACGATGACATTAGTCGAAGAACGGATGAGGAGTTGGGAGAGTTGGCGGACATGTTCAATAATAGCCTTCTAAAGGGCACAGTGAAAGAAGACTGGTTGCATAGCTATTTAGTTCCACTACACAAACCTGGGAAGGACCACACCAGGATACATGGCTACAGAATAATAACTATGCAGAATACGATTGGCAAGCTTTTGGAAAAAATTGTGGCCTGGAAGGTATCGTGTTATCTTGAAAGAAATAAGTGTTTACCAACATTGTTAGGAGGATATCGTCGAGGAAAGAAGACATGGCAAAATGCAGCCATATTTGCGCAGGATGTTTTTGAGGGGTTCGATTCGCGCATGGAGACATGTGCGGTCGCAATAGACCTTGAGGATGCGTACAATAGGGTGTCCTTGGATATCTTGATGCACCAGCTGTTAAATCTTGCAGTTAATCCTTTTGTCGTGCGTTGGGTTGGCGCCGCCCTGATGCACAGGGTTGTAGTTCTTAAGTGTGGTAACTGGATATCTACACCAACGGTTATTAGCCCTGGCCTGCCACAGGGATCGCCTCTATCTCCTGTACTTTTCAATGTATACACAGTACATATCGCTGGCAATCAAATCACAGGTGTTGGCAGAACGATGTCATATGCCGATGATATCCTGGTGTATAGACAGGGCAGAAATCGAGAAGAGTGCGTCGTGGAACTACAGAAGGAGCTGGACAGACTGACAAATTGGTGTCGAGATACGGGAGCAGTGGTTAATCCGTCTAAGGCATTCGTGACGTGGTTTTCCTTGAACAATCACATGGTAAAGACACCCATGCCACAAGTTTCGTTGTCCGGGAAAAGTTTAGAAAGAACTAGCACAATGAGATATCTGGGTGTGTTTTTTGACAGAAGCCTGAGTTTCAGGGAACATGTTGACCACATTATCATAAGGGCAGGCAAAGGCTTAGCAGCAATGAAGGTTATGGCTGCTGCGCAATGTGAGCAAAGATTGTTATTTCTTTTGTACCAGGGTTTGGTAGTGGCTGTGGTGGAATATGCACTGGCAATTCTGACTCTTAGCCAAACTCAGATCGAAAGACTGGATAGAGTCCAGAATGCAGCAATGCGTATCATTCTGGGATGCACAAGAGACACATCGACAAGAGCTATGCGATACCTACTTGACTGCCCAACAGCTGAGCATAGATTACAGTATTGCCGTGCACGGGCGTACCTTCAAATACATGCAGATAAGGAACACCCGTTGCATTCCGAAATACAGAAAGTTAAAGGCAGCAGACTCAAGAGAGGAAGGTCGTGGATGGGACGTGCTGAAGATGTAATACAAAGCGTGTGCCGATTACAGGATGTGGCAGTTGGTGCGGAATGGATAGGTCTACCAACAGATTTCGAAACTTGTTTGAGAGTAGTAAAATCACTTAGCAGGGAATGCAGAGAATGGTGTCCCACAGCTGTGGAGAAAGAAGTGCAGGCTTTAATCAGTGAGAATACCAAAGAGGGGGATGTGATTATATACACTGATGGATCTGTAATTAGGCATGTTCGCAGTGCTTGGGCCTTTACAGCTCAGTGCGCAGGTAAAACGATCAAGGAGGAAAGTGGTGCCTTTGCGGTCACTACGAGTAGTATGACCATGGAGACTATGGCGGTGACCAAGGCATTTGAGTGGCTACGCACACAGAAAGTAACGCAGGTCTGCATCTTGAGTGACTCTATGAGTATGATTAAGAAGGTACAAGTGGGTCTCGTTCGCGAACAGTGGATTGAGGCCTTGAGAAATGCGAGCTTGAAGGCGGTTACATTTATTTTCGTGCCGGGACATGTGGGCGTTCGAGGCAATGAAAGAGCGGATCAACTGGCATCGTGTGCGATTGTGGCAAAGGGCGATGGGGCAATGGATCGCGCTGACGTTTTGAACTCCTTAAGAGATATAACACGCGAGAGTGGATGATGATTCCTTTTCAATGGCTAGGATTAAAGATCAGGGATTGAGATGCGGTGTTGCTAGAGGTGAACATTTTGGAGGCGCAGAAGAATGATGGTCAACCAGCATAGGACCGGTACTGTCAGAAGAAGTGTGATGGTGGATACACTCAAGGAGAGATCGGAGCAACTATGGATGTGTCCAGTTTGCAGTGATGATGATCCGACGACTAACTAACTAACTAACTAAAATGAATTTGCACGTGTACTGAAGCTTCACTTCTCTTTTTCAGTAGTCTCTCGGTAGGTGGTATCCCAGGTATTGTTGATTTGGACCAAATAAAAAAAAATGAACAGCGGTTTGGCATAGTATAACATTGTGTGTCTCTGAGGTTACATTGCCACAACTTACATAGATATGCTTGTATCACCACTAGAAGAGTGGTGCAATATAGGTTATAACTGCGTGGGAATGTCCTGTGGCAGATAATCCGTTCAAATAATTGCATTAATTCACCATTGCTTTCCTTGTGATTATTTGGTTATTTTTCTCATGTATCCTAAATATGGCCACGATCGTTTTCTGATAATGGATGAAACCAAATAACAATAAAACCATATAACAAAAGAATATCCGGGTGTAAGGCCAAAGGTAGACAAAGAAAACGGTGGATAGAAAACATCAAGATAGCCTTGAACAAACATGAACTAAACGCAACCTCGACGACACATCTGGCCTTGGAACGACAGATTAAGCTCCCACCCCTAAGCTTAACGGCAAGTGTGAATGCAATCAACAATCATTCACCTGGAGAAAGACAATAGATGAAACGATTAGTTGCAAGCACATTTGCCTGATAGTTCTGTATTAGTCATATACACTCACTTTTATATGGGGTGAAAATTGTACCACATTTCTCTCGGGCGGACTCAGGATTAGTAGATAACCAATAGCCTAAAAGTACCTCCTCGTGGTGCACACTGGAAACATAAATATAGCGACTCGTGCTGTGTTCATGGTCAACACTTTTAGGAATCATGTCTGCGAATGTGAATGCAGATAGAACGAGAATTGATTGCAAAAATATAAGCAATATAGTCAACACCCCTGCGCTAACCAGGGCCGTAGATATGAGTATCTTAAGGAGAGGGTTTTACCTACAAAAATTCGGCGGAGAAGAGTAGAAGATTCGTCCGTTTTCGTGTGTACATTTCACTAGGGGGAAGGGGGGAATTGTAAGACCGTTTTGTGAAAAATCGTTTAGAGAGGGGTTTTACCAACCTTTTGGATAGGTTCTTAGTATCATAATAATATTTGTTAGGGGGGATGGGGGAGTTGAACACTCCAAATTTACACAGACGGCTCAGTAGCTCAAGAAATAAACAGGTGTGGTTGGGGTTTTGTGGCCTACCAAAATGGCAAGAAACTAGCTGAGAATTCAGCTGCCTACCCGACTACAACATCGAGTATGAGAATGGAAATAGAAGCGGTGACAGCAGCTCTCACTTGGCTGGCGACGCAACCACCAACAGACTAAGTGATTCTATCGGACTCTCAAAGTATGATGCGCAAGATAGAAAAGTATATGATCAGAACTCAATGGATCAATATCTCAACAACACGTAGAGCAATACATGGATCTGCTGTCCAGGTCATACTGGGGTCAGGGGAAACAAAGAGCCGATGTGTTGGCTGGTAAAGCTTTGGTGAATGGCACCGAGACAATAAAGAGACAGGATTGAATTGATTAGAGCAATCATGGATACCCTACGAGAAGACGAGGAGGAAGTCGAACGTGACAATGTACATATTCAGAGAATGGTAGAAATAGGAGTGACTAGTGACGATGGGAGAAAGTGCTCCCTCTCCAGAAAGATCAGAAGAACGCACGATCAGCAATTGACTGGGACAATGATATTATACACATTTAGATGGCTGACAGAATGGCAAGCAGAGCTTATATGGTAATGCCTCCAGCGCTGTGACGCTTGTTCCTAATCAAGAATCAACCAGGGATATTGTGATGTACTTTACTTAGGCCTATAACCAGATAATTTGTGAGCTTCTCTACTTCTTTTCTTCTGCGTTCGTTCTCAAACTCCTGCAGATTAGCAGGATGCAGTCCGGAGAACGGAATGCGTTGTGTCATGGCTTACAGCATTGCTGCAATATCTGCACCTTTCGGCCTAACACATCCGACTTCAGTATGTCTTTGGGTCACTGACCCTATATGGGATGGGACAGCCAACTCCATCCCATAACCTCCTTAGTCGCCTTTTACGACATGCGTGGAAAGTAAACAGTGTTGCTATTCTTTGCTCCCCTTTCGGGCCACGGCAACACACGGGCGATGTTCTCTACTGATGCTGATAACCAGAACTTTTGGAGATGTTCCTTACAGATACGGACAACCAGATCCTTTAGGACGCCCTTTACCAGCTGATAGAAGTCTTTAGGTTCTTTACTGCTGTTGTATCTAGCTAGTTGATTTGCTGTGGAATAACCATATCGATTTTGGAGTTATCCATTAGAGCGGAACTATTTGACTGTTATTGGATACAATTATATTCGAAATTCAGTGTCCAGACTACTCAAGATAAGGGAAGGAATTACTTAGGTACCTGTTGTCTTGGATAGTTAATTAGTGATCTTATGGACACTTATGGTTTTGATTGCTGTGGTGTTAACGTTGATATATAGATCTCGAATTGTTGCGTAGAACTTAAATCTGATCTGAGTTGAATGTTTATATAGGCCTATGATTTTGGAGTTGATCATTTAAGTTATATCACACAGATACACAATCTCTCCCTGCGACTTCTTAACGGGAAAACTTCAGTATTTGACAGTTTTGAGATTTATAGAGTAAGGGCTAAATCATAGTTAGAGGATCCCAAATGACACAACAGCGAAGGATATGAAGATATTTTTATGAAGATACTTCTACATTCACACGTGTATCGAGTCGTGCGCAAGTCTCAGTAAGGATAACATATTGAGTACAATGAGGGAGCAACACAGTGAGGGCAGCGCCACGTGCAAATAGAAAGGGGAAAACGTTACATGAAAATCGTAACTGAAGTATTGTTCAGCTCGAGAGCAAGCTTCTAGTCCCTGATGCTCCTAAATATGACTAGAGAATTAGACTTGGACGAGGGGTTCACGATGTCAGTGAATGATACCTCGGATAAGAGAGCGAATGAACCCAGGCCCAACTCTACTGTTGAGTTTTTCCTATACAGGAATCATTCTCGCGGATGAGAAAAGGTTCAGTATTCGATGTGCACAGGAACAGTTACAGGAGACGAATTCACTATCAGCGGAACACCTCGTGCGAGATAAACGTAGCCGATCCAAGCATAAATCCCTGATTACCGCCACCCCTTCCCATTAAGACTGCCACCGTGGGACATGTTTTGGCCTGTTAAGTCCAAGGACACAGCGGGTGATAAACAGTCAAGGAGTAGAGTCGAAATACAATCAGTATCTAGCGACAGATAGGAAGGTTGTCACAGACTAGAGAACCGTACCCGAATTTAAGATATGCCAAAATCGGATGTGCTGGGCCTACATGGCAGAAATTGAACCGTAGCACACCGTACTTCACGCTCGTTGGCGGAAATCACATGCAATCATACAACTCTGGTGGTGATGGAAATACTTATAAGCGACCTGGCAACGACTTCAAAAGCGAGAGTGGGAAATTACCCGTATTGGGCTGGTGTAATAGTAATAAACGCTTTGATAATGATACCAATCTTGTAAATGATACCGTAACGCCGTGTAACAATAATAATCTTCTTGTAAATGATACCGTAACGCCGTGTAACAATTCACACCATATTTAATCATAAAATATTGCAGCCGCTCAATTTCTCAAACAATTTTGCATCAATAATTAGAAACTCCAGACAGATGAGAAATGCTAGAACTCCAATGCCTGTGCCATAGCCACATGCATTTGTCTCATTTGATATCATTGTTCATGATGCACTTATCATGCCATGACTGATGAGATGCAATCAAACACATCAATTGCAAAAATCAAACTAAGTAATCGTAGGATGACCTGTGGTTTCCTCAAATAACGAAGAGGATCAAAGGGTGACCCAGCTTTGCCATTCTCATCGTGCGTCAATATAACGGCCTTTCTTGTTTCTCGGCTGCCATCTTGCTCTCCTTTCTTGCCGTCCCCTTCTGACGTCGTTTCTGACGTCATCTTTCTGCGCACCATATCTATCTCCTCACAAACTCTCATACTACATATCTACGCAGTACGTTATCACAAAATGCCAATGTTGATGATGAAGTGTATACAAGGATCGCCAAAGCAAGCAGTACTTTAGGCAGATTGTACGCAAATGTTTGGCATAGAAATGGCATTAACCTACAGACTATGCTGAAAGTTTACAGAGCAGTAGTACTTCCAGTGCTGCTATACGCTAGTGAAACATGGACTGTGTATAGACGTCATGTGAAAAAACTCAATCATTTTCATACAAATTGTCTCAGAAAAGTTATGAACATCAGATGGCAAGACAAGATTCCAGATACCACTGTCCTTGATAGAGCTGGTATCCCAAGCATTGACACGATCCTGATGCAGACAAAGATTCGTTGGCCAGGTCATTTGGTAAGTATGCCAGACCATCGTCTGCCAAAGATACTTCTCTATGGTGAGCTAGAGAAGGGTATACGATCTCAAGGCGGCCAAAGGAAGCGCTACAAGGACTCGTTAAAGAACTCACTGAAAGCCTTTGAAATAGACCACGATACACGGGAAGAACTTGCACAAAATAGATCTACATGGCGTTCTAAAATAAAAAAGAGCGCATCATCTTGTGAAAAGAAAAGCAGCAGCTCAACAGCGGAGAGCAGCTAGAAAGTCACGGATAGACCAAGATCCGTCTACAGTCGTCTTCCATGTCCCAACTGTCCAAGGACATTTACAGCTCGAATAGGGCTCATTAGCCATCTACGAACTCATAATCAAGGACATAACTAAAATTGAATTTTCAAAAGTGGATGTAACAAATGGTCATCATCACTTTTGATGAACGAACAACATAACATTACATGCCTTTCTAAAAGCAGAACCAAGTACCACGACACTCTGGTACACTGAGAGCGGATCAAGGACGATAACTGGAAAGCTACCAGAACCAGATCAGAAGGCACGTAATGAAGATGCCTCCAGCTGAACTTATTAACAAGAGTTGTGGAGAAACATGATTGCCTACGTCACTAGGCATGACACTTGATTGATATGCTTCAGTGAGCTTGCTATAGTCTCACAAACGGAACAACCTTTGCTGGGCTCAAACAATGACCACATTTATGTAGACTAGGATTATTAGCCTAACCCCTTTTCCACATAAGTCATGAAGGGACTGAGGAATACTGCACATGGATTTATTTGATTCCCTCATCTGTTAAGGCATGGATCTCCTGTAATGCCAATCTCCTCATGTCAACCATTACAATGTTGTTCAAATAAGCCCTAATACGATATGCCTTTGACACTTACGAATGCCAAGTCTGGACACTAATATCAAACCATATAAGAAATCTGGTAACAGAAATATCATGTCTGTGTAGAATTGTTAAATATTTGAGCCAGGACAGAAGAGGCAATGAAAGGAACTTTATACAAGATCATATTCTAACAATGTCACCATTACCTGACATTGCAAGGCACAACAAAGCCAAAGAGGATTGATTTTATTGTACTTGGGTTTCCCTATATGTACTTTGTCTATAGCAGCCTGTTGGGTGCACCAGGAGTATTATTGAGAGCACATAATTCCATAGTTCAATCGATAATCCATAGAAGCCTAAAAAAATGGCATTGTAAACAATATTTCGAACGCACAACTTCATAAATAAAAGGCAAATTACTTAACACAAATCCCAGAGGCAGAACACGGTTACGGTTACGTGCAAATGAAATCTATGCATATTTCTTGAAGACATTTGATTAATTTTTCATGTTGGAATATGTTAAAGGCCTGCCTTGCTGTAGTCTATGATACAAATATAGATACTTTTTTGGACTTCTATGTATTTATCTATAAACAGTCGGATACTAAGTATAGCTTCTCTGGTTCCTTCGTTTTTTTCTAAAACCGGACTGCTCTTTGCTGACCTCAGTGTCTATCTTGTTTTTAATTCTTTCATGTATTATCTTGAGTAATATTTTGGTTATATAACTCATCACGCATTTCAGTGTTCTATGTTCTGCACAGTCTAAAGCCCCAGGCTTCTTAAGACCATTAATAAACAATGAATAAAACAGAAAAAAACCCAATAAAGACAAACAATAAGATTACTTAAAAGAATGTTTATTTTCCACATGAGATTTTTGTTACTACAAATTAGTCATGTACCATTTATAACACATTGACTTGGGCCAACCAAATATTTGTCATAGCCAGATCGTGCTATAGATAATATAAGCAATCAGGAATAAAAATAAATAGGGAATTTTTAAAGTGGTATTAAAGTAGGAAAGTTTGTTATAAATGAATGCACTATAACAGACTAAACTGTACATGAATAGTAGTACATACATCATAAAACACAAGGTTGAACACATGAGCACACACAGACTATGAGTACTCAAACAATAGATACTGGTACGAACAAATACAAATAACAGTATACAAAACAGATTCAACATTAAACCAATGAATCCTGGCCAACTTGCTCTTTAAATACCCAATCCCCTGGACTCCTGAGCAAAAAAAAATACACAAAAAGAACATCCCTACAGATCTTAGTTATTTTAGAAGAAATAAGACAAAATTATGTTCTGTTATATATTCTGTAAGACCATCCAGGAACTAAAGCTGCAAGCAGCGGACCGCATCATATTTAGTTAATTTAGAAGAAATAAGACGTAAAATTATGTTCTGTTATATGTATTGTAAGACCATCCAGGAACTAAAGCTGCAAGCAGCGGACCACATCATATCCTCTGTCAAACCAAAAGCCGAACCAATGACAAACAGTCCTACAACACAAATCTAGATACTTTTTTGGACTTCTATGTATTTATCTATAAACAGTCAGATACTAAGTATAGCCTCTCTGTTTCCTTCATTTTTTCTAAAACCGTCTCATTTTTGAATTGGGTACACGCAAGCCTTTTGGACTCAATTCCGACCACTCTTATGTCTAGTACTGGGTTGGTGTGGTCTTTGTCTTTATTCTTTTTGTTCCGTCATTTACTCATCTTTTTGTTCGTTGCGTTTCCACATATATTTACGTTTTTTATGTACTTATGTCCATTCGTCGTCTTTTGATGTTTTCTTTGTGTCTTGATAAAGACCTTTTGGTTTAAACGTTGAATATGAGTTGGCCGTCCCATCCCATAAGCTGCAGATATTGCAACAGTGCTGTAAACCATGACACAACACATTCCATTCCTAACTAACCTGCAGGAGTGTGAGAAGAAGATAAGGAGTAAATTGTACACTACAACCATGCCATTCATAAAATTTCTCTCCTGGAGCACATCACAAGCTTTAATTGCAAATTCTACATCACAAACATCACATTTCTAAGGGTTTTTCCCTGCATGTGTTCTACAGGCATCCATTTAAAGCAACTTCTAGTTCACAAACATCATACAAGTCGTACCATGAATATGCTGATCTAAGTGTCTCATTAGTATAATGAACTGAACAAAACTTTTGTTACAAACATCACATTTGTAAGGTTTTTCTCCTGTACCATTATGTTTTCTTCTATGTATATGCAGGTTGCTATTGGAAGTAAATCCTACACCACAAACATCACACTTATAAGGTCTTTTTCCTGTATGTATTCTTTTATGACTCTTTAGGTAATGTTTTCGAGCAACATTCACACCACAAACATCAGATTTGTACGGTTTTTCTCCTGTATGTATTCTTTTATGTTCCTTCAAGCCACCATTTCGAGTAAATCCTACACCACAAACATCACATTTGTAAGGTTTTTCTCCTGTATGTATTCTTTTATGTTCCTTCAAGCCACCATTTTGAGTAAATCCTACACCACAAACATCACATTTGTAAGGTTTTTCTCCTGTATGTATTTTTTTATGGTTCTTTAGATGACCTTTTTGAGTAAATCTTACACCACAAACATCACATATATAAGGTTTATCTCCTGTGTGTGTTCTTCTATGCACCTGCAAATTGCTATTGCAAGTAAATGCTAGACCACAAACATCACATTTGTAAGACTTTTCTCCTGTATGTATTCTTTTATGACTCCCTAGGCCACCTTTTCGAGTAAATCCTACACCACAAACATCACATTTGTAAGGTTTTTCTCCTGTATGTATTTTTTTATGGTTCTTTAGATGACTTTTTTGAGTAAATCTTACACCACAAACATCACATATATAAGGTTTATCTCCTGTGTGTGTTCTTCTATGCACCTGCAAATTGCTATTGCAAGTAAATGCTAGACCACAAACATCACATTTGTAAGACTTTTCTCCTGTATGTATTCTTTTATGACTCCCTAGGTCACCTTTTCGAGTAAATCCTACACCACAAACATCACATTTGTAAGGTTTTTCTCCTGTATGTATTATTTTATGGTTCTTTAGATGACCTTTTTGAGTAAATCTTACACCACAAACATCACATATATAAGGTTTATCTCCTGTGTGTGTTCTTCTATGCACCTGCAAATTGCTATTGCAAGTAAATGTTAGACTACAAACATCACATTTGTAAGACTTTTCTCCTGTATGTATTCTTTTATGACTCCCTAGGTCACCTTTTCGAGTAACTCTTACACCACAAACATCACATTTGTAAGGTTTTTCTCCTGTATGTATTCTTTTATGGTTCTTTAGATGACCTTTTTGAGTAAATCTTACACCACAAACATCACATTTATAAGGTTTATCTCCTGTGTGTGTTCTTCTATGCACCTGCAAATTGCTATTGCAAGTACATGCTAGACCACAAACATCACATTTGTAAGACTTTTCTCCTGTATGTACTCTTTTATGACTCCTTAGGTCACCTTTTCGAGTAACTCCTACACCACAAACATCACATTTGTAAGGTTTTTCTCCTGTATGTGTTCTTCTATGCATCTTCAAACTGCTATTGTAAGCAAATCCTACACCACAAACATCACATTTATAAGATTTTTCTCCTGTATGTACTCTTTTATGGTACTTCAGGTTACTACTTTGAGTAAATGCTAGACCACAAACATCACATTTGTAAGGTTTTCCTCCTGGCATTCTTCTATGCATCTGTTTTCTTCTATGCATCTGCAAATTGCAATTGGAAGTAAATGCTTCACCACAAACATCACATTTGTAAGGTTTCTCTTCTGTATGTGTTCTTTTATGGTTCTGCATACTGCTATTGTCAGTAAATTCTAGACCACAAACATCAAATTTGTAAGGTTTCTCTTCTGTATGTGTTCTTTTATGGTTCTGCATACTGCTATTGTCAGTAAATTCTAGACCACAAAAATCACATTTGTAAGGTTTCTCTCCTGTATTTAAACTTGTGTGTGTCCTCTGGTTATAAGAACAAGTAAATTCCAAGTTGGAAACATGACACTTGTTAGACTTCTCTCCTCCAAACTTCTGTCTGTACATGCTCAAGCCAGCAAGTTTAGTCAAACCTTCTCCTACAACATCACATTTATCCAATTTCTCACAACCTACACTACACACCGTACTATTACTACTACTACTATCTTTCTTAGAAACACAGAGTTCAATTTTTAACAGATTTCTACATACTCTATAATTGACAGCCATCTTGCCCTCATTCTGGAAAATCTTACCAGCAACATCTTCAACCTTGACCTGATGTTCCCTGACTGTGACTGACTCTCTTAAATCATTCAATCTCTGCTCTCTTGATGTCAAACACAGATCTCCATTCTGGTTTTCTGCTGTCCTTACTGTTTTCCCTTTATTTTCCTGAGTATTCTTTAAAACATTTCTGATACTTTCTGCTAACCTCTCTAAACCTTCAGTCACATCAGATCTTACAAGTTTTGATTGATTAACACTGTATACACTTTCTATTTGTATTTTATGAACATCATCCTGAGATTTTGTGATGTGTTCCAATGTGTCATCACTGATCTCTGAAATACACAAACAATGACAAGTCATGAAATGTATAAAATAATTAATATACAATGAGCAGTGACAAGTCATGAAATGTAGGGTAGCCGGAGATAAGATGGGACAGTGGTTTTTTTCCTGGAGCCTATGGGTCACATGTCACTTGGTCAGGTGACAACATTTCATTCCATTAGCGAAGTTTCATAGGTCAAGGACAAGTCAATTTTCAACAATGAGGACACATTTTCACTATATATGACATATTTTTTTCAGAACTGGCACTCTGCCTGCTGTTATCATTAATATCGTGATTTTTAAAATGTTTAAACTGAAATATATGTTGTGTTGTTAAATTCTTAAGCACATTATCTTGGAACATTATAAAGGAAAACAAACGGAAGACCTGGAGAGAAAATGTAGCAAACTAAATCTAAAAAGAGAAGGGAACAAAGCCTGGAAACTCTTGCATAATCTCAGGGGGAAAAATACAAAGACCAATCCAATACCCATAGTAGATAGTTGTGACAATCAAATAACAGCACCCAGTAAGAAAGAAGATACTTTCAAGAACTTATATGCAAATGTTAAATACACAAATTGTTAAATAGACAATATACTTGAAAAAAGTGCAACACCTAAAAAAGATCATAACAACATTGCTGCATTCAACAATCTATTCAGCATACATACAAGAACTGAATATGGCAATATGGAAACTGGTTAGAAACAGTACCAGATCAAATTAAAAATGAAATATGTAAGTTGGGACCAAAGGCAAAAGAAACACTCCTATGATTTATTAATAGAACATGGAATGATTTACAGCAACCACCAACGCATTCACATATAGGAAAATCATTAAAAACACCAGGAAGTTATAGGCCCATATCCCTCATCCCATGCACGGCACGGACAATCTGGTAGAGAGAATAGTTTAGGCTACATGTGTTGTCAGGCCTAAGCGGAGCAAAGAATAGCAGCCCTGTTTACCTTCCATGCATGTAGTAAGAGGTGACCAAGGAGGTTATGGATGGAGTTTGTTGTCCAATCCCATATAGGGCCAGTGACCAAAAACCATGTTGAAGTCGACTGTGTCAGGTCAAAAGGCGCATATATCACAGTAATGCTGCAACCCATGACACAATGCTTTCCTTCTCCAGACAACATCCTGCTAATCTGCAGGAATTTGAGAATGAACGCAGAAGAAGGACTCTCAATTGATAATATGAATATTACCAGTACCTTTGCAATGTGTGTTCCAAGAAGCAAAGACATACAAGGTGAACAAACTAAAATGTTTACCTACTACAAAACTGTAAGGACTTGACTGTTAAAAAGCATTTTTTGATGGTGGGTAAATAATAAATACCAGGTTGGTGTTTATATTTTAACGCCAGGGAAATAATCACAAACATAAATAAGATGAATAGAGCTGTCTTCCTGTTTGGGGATTCCCTTTTTTGAGAGCATTTAGTTTGTTTCACGCCAATTTTGTTTCATCTAATATTATTCTTCTTTTGCATTTGTTCTCAAATTCCTGCAGATTAGCAGTCTGGAGAACAGAATGTGTTGTGTCATGGTTTACTGCATTGCTGTGATATCTGCACCTTTCGACCTGATACATCTGAATTCAGCATGTCTTTGGATCATTAACCCTAGTCCTATATGAGATGGGACAGCCAACTCCATCCCATATCCTCCTTAGTTGCCTTTTACAACATGCATGGAAGCTAAACAGTGTTGCTATTCTTTGCTCCCTTCTCGAACCCCAGCAACACATAGGCAGTTTCATTTAATATGTAGGCCCGGCTCCTAGGATTGGACCTACCTTTCTATTGGTGTGATGTCCATGTGACATCAGCCTCAAAGGGACGTAATAACAATGTCGCCAATTCATGTATGTTGCGAGAGGTGACTAAAGAGCTTGGGCATTGTGTAGTCTTCTTCAACATTTATTCTCAAACTCCCGCTGGATCTCTCTTGTAGCAGTACAATGATCCTACTTGATTTTCACCAGAATGTAGTCCAGAGAATGGAAATGCATTGTGTCACTGTTTTATTTGCGCCAATGGCCCGATACATCCGCCTTTGGCAGAGGGCATTGTGAAGTGTATACCATCCCATGATCTCTGCTGTGATATTTTAAAAACTCCCTTGCCTGGACTGCTGGAAGAGAACCTTACTTATGTTCTCAGCATGTCTCAGGAGTTCTAGACAGCTACAGCAAAGTCCCATTGTAATAGAAGAGTGCCCAGCTTGTGACATAGCATGCACAGTTGCATCGAGTGAGCTGTCATATGAGACTTGGAAAAGTACTGTTTACTGTTTAGTTTCTACCCATCTATTTCTTACCAAAGGTATATTATTTTATCTATATATATAAATATATATTTATTGGGAAAGAAAGGTATAAGATAAAATAGCACATATTAAACTTTTGTCAATGTAATATTATAGTTAGCAACATCTAATGGGGGGAAAAAATAAAACAATAAAAACTCCATAAAAGTACAAAGAGAATGTAATGTGGTAATGTGTCCTACACAGAAGACGGTTAATATCTTCAAATATCTGGCTATGTGATATTGAGGTAAACATCTATGATGGCCAAGGTAAAAGGCTAAAATCCTGACATAGGTAGTGGTAGACCAAATTGTGTGTTTTCTAGTATGCTTATAGTTATTTGTAACATTTCATAACTGGTGCATTGTGTTTTTACTTTTCATCTTCCATAGAATTATAATTTCTGAATTGCTTACAGGAGTATTTATTATTCCATCAGAACATTGACCTTGTTGCTTTTTGAAATTCTGAATTGCAACATATAATTCTGCTTTTGGAAAGAGTGAAATTAATTGAGTCTGGGTAACATTGATTATAGGAAATGTGAAACTTAGAAACAGGGAAATGAATTTTTGATGATCACAGAATCATCACAGAACGTGCCAGAATAAGATTACATTAAATATCACAATTATGTCACAGACAACATCACACAAATGACATACTTACCATCTTTCAGAAGTCTACATAAACTGGGCTGCTTGACCTGACAACCAGTCATTTTCCCATGAAAACTTTCATCCTGACTGGACTCCATTTTGACATCCTCAAATTTGAACATTTCTGAGATCTGAAAGAATAACAAAAATATCTACTAGTTTTCTTCTGTATAAACCAACAATGATATTCTTCCAGTTTAACAAATTACAATTCACAAACACTTCCTTTGCTGAAATATAAGATGGAGTGGCCAAGTGAGTAGAGATCATTGAAAGGAAGCACAAGGGTTAGAAAAATATAGGAAGACATTCTTTAATTTGTATAAACAAAAAATTGATAGCATATCCTATTCACGATACAGCCACCAATTCAATACTTTTAGACTTTAGTTATCTTCTTGGCAATATTTTATATTCAGTAGTTAGTCATTAATTTCTGAAATATTTGATTGGTCCACAACTACCAATGGCAGGATTTGAATATTGTACCTTGGCCATCATAGATGCACTCTTTACCTCAATACCACAGAGCCAGACATTTGAAGATATTACGGCTTGTATGTGTTCATATGTATGCTTACCTGTCAACTGCCCGTAAATCGCAGTAATTTTTACGGTTTTTTCCAAGCTGTACGGCTTTACGGGCGTACACCAGCATTTATGGGGTTTTACGTGAATTTCTGCAGTTCTGTATGTTTTGGGTTTTTTAAATTAAATTTAGTGGTAGCACTGATATTTTTGTATATATTTTAGTGGCAACAGTGATTTGTACGGGCTTAATTCACAATAGTGTGCGATTTTTATTTGATCTGGTCTTGGGGCGAAGTATTGTTGGAAACAATGCTTTTAACATACTACCCAGTACTTTAATTATTCTCTGTGCTGGAGACGTTGTCTTTATACCGAACTTAGGGAATTATCTTAAACCAATATTTTATTGTCACGTTATGTTTCCTTTTAGGAATTACAAACGGAAAGTGATGCCGCTGACTGAAAATGAAGCCGTCGCTGCTATAGATGCACGATCCATTCCGATCACAGGTGCACAATCTCCACGAGTCATAGTTGTACGACCTCCGCCGATGCACAATCTCCGCTATTCATAGATGCACGTTCTCCGCTATTCATAGATGCACATTCTTCGCCGGTCATAAATGCTCGATCTCCGCCAGTCATAGATGTATCATTGCTGCCGGTCATAGTTGCACGATCTCTGCCCGTCATAGATGCACAATCTCTGCCGGTCATAGATGCACGATCGATGCCGGTCATAGATGTGCACGATCGATGCTGTTCATAAATGCACGATTTCCGCCGGTCATAGATACATGATCTCCGCCATTCATAGATACACTATCTCCGCCGTTCATAGATGCACATTCTCTGCCGGTCATAGACGCACAATCTCTCCCAGTCATAGATGCATAGATAATTTTCCCACGCTATGAGCTAATACTGTCTATGTTAAACAAAGGCAAACTACCCTTAAAAATGACTTTTTTTTTTGCTGTTCGCGGATGGAGCCCCCCTCACCATTGTGTATGATTTTACGGTTTTTCATAACTTTTTTATGGTTTTCAGTCTCAACAGGTTGACAGATATGTGTATGTATGTTTTTATTTGCCCTAAATACCAACTCTGAGGCTAATCTACGAATCATCATTAACAGATTCTTCAAAGGCTGTACCAACTTTGGGTTGACAATTAACACCGAGACAACAGAAATCCTGTTACAACCAGTACCTGGCAAAATCTATCAAGAGCCCTTTACAATGGTAAATGGCAGAGCACTGAAAGTTGTGAATAGATTCACATACCTAGGTAGTACTCTATCACAAAATGTCACCATTAATGAGGGAATATATACCAAACACAGTGGAATCTTGTTGTAATGACATAGTCCGGACAAACAAAACATGTATGTAATAACAGAAATTTGCTGTATATAGTACAAACAATACAGAATCAATATAATTGGGAATTTTGAAAAATGTTGTTATATAGGAAAATTTGTTATAGCAGAATGCGCTATAGAATGATTCTACTGAACAATCATCCTACAGAATGAACTGAAATTTTACAGAACAGTGGTACTTCCAGTGCTATTATATGCTGCTGAAACGTGGACTGTGTATAGAGGACATGTGAGGAAGTTCAATCACTCACAAAACTTGTCTCGGAAAAGCTATGAAAATCAGATATCAAGACAAGAATCCAGATACCAGATGTGGTATGTTTATGCCAGATCATCGTTTGCCAGAGATACTTTTCTATAGTGAGTTGCAGAATGGTATACATTAACAAGCTGGCCAAATGCACAACAAGGACTCATTAAAGGTCTCACTGAAAGCCTCTGAAATAAACTGAAATACTGAAGATATTGTATGAAATAGAGTTATATGGAGCTCTACATTGATAATAGGCACAACATCTGTGAAAAAAGAAGAGATGCAACAGCTCAACAGCGGAGAGTAGCTAGAAAGTCATGGGTATATTAAAAAAAATCTACTGTGGTCATCCTATGCCCAAAATGTCAAGGACATTTGCAGCCAAACTAGGACCATTTATCTGTGTTGCATGGTAGCCTAGTTGATAGTGAGCTTGATTACTGTCACTAGGTTATAGAGTGCAGGTTCGAAACCACATCAGGGCAAAAAACATCCACAGACCAATCAAGCTGGAAGCAGGTTATACAAGCAAGTATGGATACAACAGACTAGAAGAAGCATGTGAAATAAAAATCAAGCTGGAAGCATGTTAACCTATACAAGCAAATTTGTAAACTAAATAAAATAAATTGCAAAAGATGGTTAACACTAGATGAGAGAAAAAGAAAGCAAAAGCAACTTCTAACAATATTCCTAAATGAATGGTTGAAAGTTTTCAACCTTTCCTTCACATCACTGCAATATTTACACCTTTCTGCCTGACACATCCAACTTCAGCATGGCTTCTGGATCTAGTCCCTCTCATTTCTACCATTCTCTAAATATTTACATTGTCTCGCTCGACCTACCCGTCAGGTATCCATGACGGCTCTTATCAATTAAATTATGTCTCTTCTTCTTATCTCGGTTCACCAAGGCTTTACCGGTCCACACATTTTCTTTCATTTCCCCTGACCCCAGCATGACCTTGACAGTAGATCCATGTAATGCTCTCCGCATTGTTGAGAAGAATGACAGATTCAGTTCTGATCATACACTGTTCTATCTTGCGCAGCATACTTTCAACTTTGAGAGTCCGATAGAATCACTGAGTCTGTTGCTGGTTGCGTCGCTAGCCAAGTGAGAGCTGCTGTCACCACCTCTATTTCCATCTTCAAGACAGATATAATGCCAATCAAAAGTAGGTACAGAAAGAATAAAGAATGAGTTGACAGAACTTCATAGCCTTCTACAAATGCATAGTCAAGGACATAATACTAACTGAATTAAAGTGAATGTAACACATAGCTATACTGAGTATCCGACTAGTGATAGATAAATATGTAGAAATCCAATGAAGTATCTATATGTGCTTCATAGACTACAGCAAGGCCTTTGACAGAGTCCAACATGAAAAATTAATAAAATCTCTTCAACTAATAGGCATAGATGGAAAAGACAGACTGATTAGAAATACATATTGGGAACAAACTGCATCAATAAGGTGTGAAAACAGCTACTCACCATACATAGATATAAAAAGAGGAGTAAGACAAGGATGCATTTTATCCCCCAAGCCTATTTAATATCTACACAGATAATATTTTTTTAAATATAGAAGAAATGCTGGGACTCAAGATCAATGGGGGAAATGATAAACAACCTGAGATATGCAGATGACACTGTTTTTTTAAGCAGAAAGTGAACATTAACTACAAAGACTAATAGATGAAGTCAATAAATCAAGTAATGAATATGGACTGGATATAAATATCACAACAACAAAAACCATGATAATCAGCAAAGACACAGAAGAACAAGAGCTAAACATAAACATACAGGGAGAGAAAATACAACAAGTAAAACAGTATCAATATCTTGGACACATAGTCACAAATGATGGCAGATGTGAAATAGAAGTTAAAAGAAGAACAGGAATGTCTAAAAGTACCTTCAATGACATGAGGAAAATATTAACTTCTAAACAAATTACAAACAAGTTAAAAATGAGAATTATAAAATGCTATATCTATTATATATTAATGTATGGCTCTGAAACATGGGCACTAAATAAACAATTAGAAGACAGAATTGATACCTTTGAGATGTGGGTATATAGAAGAATAGGGAGAACATCATGGAAAGAGAAGAAAACCAATAAAGAGGTGCTAAAAACACTTAATATCAAGAAAGAATTATTAAGAGAAATCTTCTTCTTCTTTCTTCTTCGTCGTACGCCTTGCGGCGGACCCTTTGAAAGCATTCTGCGGACTGTTCTGAGAAGGATGTTTGAGGGTGATCTGCGCTGTGTCATGTTTTACAGCTAATTGCGTTAACTGTGTCTTTCGACCTGACACATCCGTCTTCAGCCAGCATTTTTTTGGGTCGGGTTGGCATTCTCGTGTCTTCGATCCCTAGTACTTGGCCAGGCTACAGCAGGGTTGCTGCACTCCAGACCACTGTGTGGAAGTGTACTGAGGGTCTTGGTCAGCTGTGGTTTGCTGACATTGATGCTCGACAAACTAGGGAGTGTTGGCCTGTGCACTCTGGTGTGCATGTCATCTCTGGGCCCTAAGAGAAATAAAGATCAGGCAAATAAAATATTTTGGACACATTAAAAGACATGGACATTATGGACACCTTATTTAAGACATTATTTGAGGGTAAAGTCAAAGGGAAGTGAGCAAGAGGTAGGCAGAGATACAAGTGGGAGAGTAACATCACATGATGGACAGGTTACAGTCTAGCAGAGTACACCACCAAGACAAGAAACAGGAGATGTTGGAGATACGTTGCAGCCAACCTTCGCTGCGGAGACGGCACTTGATGATGATGAACAAATAGTCATCATCAGTTGTAATGGATCAACAGAACAAAACTCTGTGTGTGTGTGTGTGTGTATGCGTGCCTCCATGCATGTATCTATGCAACAGACTAGACTGTAATAGACTGAACAAGGATCTCCTTGGCATAGTGGTTAAGCTATTCATTTTGTGCTCACAAGGTAAAGGGTTCGAATCTGGCTTGAGTCACCATGCTTATAGCGCAGATTTAACTAAAATCTCCAAGATGGGATTAGCGCTTAATACAAGTGGTACTCTTAGTAAGTGGCATGCCGCTTCATTGAGAGGAATAGAATACATATGGGTTAACCCAAGTACAATGAAGTCAATCCTTTACACCTTTGAGACTTCAGAGATGGAGATTGTTGATGGCCTATGCACAACTGTGTGATAATAGTAGAATTAGATAAAAACTTCTGCCAAAGACGGATGTGTCAGCAAGAATAAAAAATCAGTGGCACAAATAAAACGACGAAACAATGCATTTCCATTCTCTGGACTACATTCTGCTGGAAATCTAATAGAACCATGGTCCTGCTACAAAAGAGATCCAACAGGAGATTGAGAATGAACGGTGAAGAAGATGAAAACTATTTAATTGTGATATCACAAAGCAAACATACAATTATTTTATTTATGAAATAACTTCAAATATTACCTGATTTAACTCTGTTTGTTCTTGTTTTATTTCTGTTCTGACTGAATGAATGTTCTCCATGGCACTTCAGTATAGCAATGCCCACAATTCTATTCAAATCAACTTTCAGTAGTAAGTCTGACTTGCTGCATTCCAGGCCCACTGCGTGGAAGTCTACTGAGGGTCTTGGGGATCAGAAAATAAGTCTACTGTCATCAACAAGAAACAATGCATGTGTTTTTGCATGGCAAAGTGAGCATAAGCTATTAATTCACTATTTAACTTAAGCCTTAGACTGTGTGTGTGGAAAGATGTACTTATTTCATTACAGCAAAACAAAGTGAGTGGACGCATATAGCATGGATAAAACACTTCATGTACAACCGAAAGGCAGCAGTGATATTTGATGAAGCACAGCAGAAACTCTTCAAGCATGGAGTACCACAAGGAGGTGTTATATCCCCCATTTATTCCTTATATTCATGAATTTTTACCAAATCCTCTCACATAAAGTAAATGGTGCAACATATGCAGACGATCTGGCAATATGGTGCAGTGAAACGTGGACACAAAAATAAAGTTACAGGAAACTATGGACAATTTGGTCAATTACTTATCCGATCCCTGAGTTTGCAAGGTTCCAATCTTTCTTGTCTATGCCAGGTGGTGGTAGGTGCATGTCTTCTTTAGCTGTGCTGGAGTTGCTTTTTCTGGAGCTTGCATTAAAACCTGGAGGGCTTATTCAAAGTAGAGCCTGGTAACAGGAACACCATTTTCCAACTGGTACGATTCTGCTTTGTCTTGGCTCTCCCCAGGCTCCCATCTATGGGTAGTCGATCTGGGGTGTGCTTCATCACTCTCAATTCCCCGTCACCTAAAGTCTGCCAGCACTTAAGACGTGTGCCATGACTGCCAAACTTAGAAAGATATGTAGGATCATCAAGTTCTGAACCGGATAGTTTCACCTCAGATTTCCCTTTCCCCTAGTTGTTTTCTGGGTGTCAGTTCAACATACAGTATCAAACCGATGAGACCTTGACAGTCTGGGTCACAGGTCCTATGATGAAGTGCAATGCCACCAAGTTAGACAGCCCTATACTCCAGGAAAGGGGGCGGGGAACTGATCAACAACAGGACATTACAACATAAAAGCAAAGATAGAATGCTGGTGGGGTTTTCACACAAAAAGGCAAATCATAATAGTCATATCATCTAGAAATATAATGTAGCCTGGTGGTTGCCCCCAGACCTTCTGTATGCTCGTAAGAGCATAGTTCCAGCCTCTGGTGGTTGGACCAAGCCCCCATCTCCATAACAAGGAGCTGGCCTCGATGGGGGTTATACAGAATAAAACTAGTATATATTTTTATTATTTCAGATGTGCTTTTATGTATACATGTAAAAAATTGTATTTTGGCTAATAAGCCTTTATTGAGAAATAGATGAGTAGAAACTAATCCGACTATGAACACAATATAGAACATAAAAACAGAAGAATATAGGAAGACAACATAGAACATAAAAATATCGGAAGGAAAACGTTATAGTATACATTGTATACAAAAACGAAAGAAATGTAGACAAATCTATAAGTTTTGTCTGAGACAGTGCTCCTCAAAAACCATTGCTAGTATTCAGACACGACGGATATTCCGGATACAAAGCCAGGGGTAGACCTTACAAACGATGGATTACAGAAATAAGAAAGAAATATTGCCGAAATATTATTACTTAACTAAGTAATTAGCTATTAAGTTGTAATTGCACACTATAGTTAAGAATGACGTATGAATAGAATAGGTTAGGACGTCAGGCCCTGATTCTCACTTTTAAACTGGAAGCAAAAAGGAAGTGACCGTACAACTTTAACCTTCCAATACGATTAATATTCATCCGAAGCAGAAAAATAAATATTTGTAATTATGATATATTATATTCACTTCCTATAAAAGCAAATTAGTAGGAAGCGGTATACGAATTGTATACATTTATTGAACATTTGCTTATGTCTTTGTGAACAACTTTGTTCTTTGGTTATATTTTATTAGATAATGTATCACTGCGCGGTTGGCCTACGTACCACGTGACAACACCAATCATCGTCATGTAGTACCGCCTCCGCAACAAACATTGGCTGCATCAGACCTCCAACATTCCGTTTCTTGTTTTGGTGGTGCACTCTGCTAGATTGTAACATGTCAATCCTGTGATGTTACTCTCCCACTTGTATCCCTGTCTACCTTTTGCTTGCCTCACTTCGACTTTACCCTCAACCCTGGGTAATCCTCAAGTAGGCCTACACCTCAAGTGTTCTTGAGGATCATCATCAGGTGTCATGTCGGCTGGCATGGCTCTCCACGGCTCTCTGTCTCCAGTATTATGTATCAATATCGGTGTTGTTTCCCTGCCGTGCCAGGTTGTCAAACTGTCTAATACTTTCTCACGTTGTCGCCCTCTCTCTCTCTCTCTCTCTGTTGCCTTCAATCTTGCTTGCTGTCACTATGTTCTCCAAACCTCCCTGTCCCATGAAGATGCCCCAAAAAAATGAAGATTGTTTTTTCTAATATTATTGATTAAGGTCTGTTTCGCATTTGACTCTTTCAACATGTCCACATTAGTGTTTTTTTTTTTTTGGGGGGGGGGGGGGGTTTTAGCAATTCATGGATTTCGCAGCATACTTCGATAGAGCCACATTTCTATTGCCTCGAATTTCCCACTTTCCAGTTTGTTTATTGTCCAAGATTCGCATCCATATGATTGGCATCCATACCATATAAACCCTTTTTTGGCCTGTGGCAAAAGCATACAATATGAAAATGGAAACAGCAAGATACAGAGAAAGACCAAGAAGAAGGTGGATCAAATGAGTTACACACATTCTGAGACGTCACAATATTACAACATATTAAGTGAAAAAACCTGCCATAGCTCGAAAACCCTTTAATCCTGCGACTCATTTCGTCAAAAGCAGAGAAAATATGATAGACTTGAGTTTAAAGCGTTTAGCTTACTGCAATATTGAGTGGTATACGTTAAATATGAGGAAAAATTTAGTGCAATAAAGGCAATTCTCCAAGGCAACACCAGTTAACATAACCTTAACAGATAATGTTGAAATACAGTGTGGTATAGGTGTTAATGTAAAAATGGTTACAGTCGGTGATATCACAGCTTATCAGTGTATCATCAATATTTGTTTTGACTGTTTTATGTCAGCTCTGTAACATGATGGAGAAATCAATCTCGATAAATAACGAGGTCAGATTCATTGTAGACATGTGTT
Source organism: Meghimatium bilineatum (assembly GCA_034231615.1). NCBI lineage: Eukaryota > Metazoa > Mollusca > Gastropoda > Stylommatophora > Philomycidae > Meghimatium > Meghimatium bilineatum. The sequence continues at coordinate 10,338,701 of CM067321.1, forward strand.
AAAGTTAATTATTCGTTTTTTTCGTCATGCGTTCAACAAATATAAGATGGTGTCCATAAATTAGGTCAACAATTAGAGGAAGAAGGAGTGGACAAGTTTGACAAATTGTTGAAAAGTTCCAAAGAGGTGACTCGTTGACAAATGTTGACATCAACAGTACTATTTTTATATGAGTGGGGTGCACAGCCAAGAAGTTAGGGCGTTTGTCTCACACCCGTGAGGTCCAGTGTTCGGTCCCCGATAAGGACTGTGTTTTGTTTCTGTCAAAGTATAAATATTTTTAAACCCACCCTGAGCATGACGTAGCGGAAGCAAGGGCGGCCGGCCTTTATCACACAATCCACTCGAAACCTTCTTTCAACTCCGTACGGAAAAAATGCCGTAGATATGAGTACCTTAAGGAGAGGGTTTAACCTACAAAAATGCGGCGGAGAAGAGTAGAAGATTCATCCGTTTTCGTGTGTACATTTCACTAGGGGGAAGGGGGGAATTGTAAGACCGTTTTGTGAAAAATCGTTTAGAGAGGGGTTTTACCAACCTTTTGGATAGGTTCTTAGTATCATGATTATATTTGTTAGGGGGGATGGGGGAGTTGAACACTCCAAATTTACACAGACGGCTCAGTAGCTCAAGAAATAAACAGGTGTGGTTGGGGTTTTGTGGCCTACCAAAATGGCAAGAAACTAGCTGAGAATTCAGCTGCCTGCCCCACTACAACATCGAGTATGAGAATGGAAATAGAAGCAGTGACAGCAGCTCTCACTTGGCTGGCGACGCAACCACCAACAGACTCAGTGATTCTATCGGACTCTCAAAGTATGATGCGCAAGATAGAAAAGTATATGATCAGAACTGAATGGATCAATATCTCAACAACACGCAGAGCAATACATGGATCTGCTGTCCAGGTCATACTGGGGTCAGGGGAAACAAAGAGCCGATGTGTTGGCTGGTAAAGCTTTGGTGAATGGCACCGAGACAATAAAGAGACAGGATTTCTTCTTCGTCGTACGCCTTGCGGCGGACCCTCTGAAAGCATTCCGCTGACCGTCCTGAGAAGGACGTATGAGGGTGATCTGCGTTGTCTCATGTTTTACAGCAAGCTGCGTTATCTGCGCCTTTCGACCTGACACATCCGTCTTCAGCCAGCATTTTTTTGGGCCGGGTTGGCATTCCCGTATCTTCGATCCCTAGTACTTGGCCAGGCTACAGCAGGATTGCTGCACTCCTGTTTCCAGGCCCACTGCGTGGAAGTGTACTGAGGGTCTTGGCCAGCTGTGGTTCGCTGACCCTGATGCTCGACCAGCTATGTAGCGCCGGCCTGTGCACTCTGGTGTGCATGACATCTCTGGGCCCAGAGACAGGATTGAATTGATTAGAGCAGTCATGGATACCCTACGAGAAGACGAGGAGGAAGTCGAACGTGACAATGTACATATTCAGAGAATGGTAGAAATAGGAGTGACTAGTGACGATGGGAGAAAGTGCTCCCTCTCCAGAAAGATCAGAAGAACGCACGATCAGCAATTGACTGGGACAATGATATTATACACATTTAGATGGCTGACAGAATGGCAAGCAGAGCATATATGGTAATGCCTCCAGTGCTGTGACGCTTGTTCCTAATCAAGAATCAACCAGGGATATTGTGATGTACTTTACTTAGGCCTATAACCAGATAATTTGTGAGGTTCTCTACTTCTTTTCTTCTGCGTTCGTTCTCAAACTCCTGCAGATTAGCAGGATGCAGTCCGGAGAACGGAATGCGTTGTGTCATGGTTTACAGCATTGCTGCAATATCTGCACCTTTCGGCCTAACACATCCGACTTCAGTATGTCTTTGGGTCACTGACCCTATATGGGATGGGACAGCCAACTCCATCCCATAACCTCCTTAGTCGCCTTTTATGACATGCGTGGAAGGTAAACAGTGTTGCTATTCTTTGCTCCCCTTTCGGGCCACGGCAACACACGGGCGATGTTCTCTACTGATGCTGATAACCAGAACTTTTGGAGATGTTCCTTACAGATACGGACAACCAGATCCTTTAGGACGCCCTTTACCAGCTGATAGAAGTCTTTAGGTTCTTTACTGCTGTTGTATCTAGCTAGTTGATTTGCTGTGGAATAACCATATCAATTTTGGAGTTATCCATTAGAGCGGAACTATTTGACTGTTATTGGATACAATTATATTCGAAATTCAGTGTCCAGACTACTCAAGATAAGGGAAGGAATTACTTAGGTACCTGTTGTCTTGTATAGTTAATTAGTGATCTTATGGACACTTATGGTTTTGATTGCTGTGGTGTTAACGTTGATATATAGATCTCGAATTGTTGCGTAGAACTTAAATCTGATCTGAGTTGAATGTTTATATAGGCCTATGATTTTGGAGTTGATCATTTAAGTTATATCACACAGATACACAATCTCTCCCTGCGACTTCTTAACGGGAAAACTTCAGTATTTGACAGTTTTGAGATTTATAGAGTAAAGGCTAAATAAATCATAGAGGATCCCAAATGACACAACAGCGAAGGATATGAAGATATTTTTATGAAGATACTTCTACATTCACACGTGTATCGAGTCGTGCGCAAGTCTCAGTAAGGATAACATATTGAGTACAATGAGGGAGCAACACAGTGAGGGCAGCGCCACGTGCAAATAGAAAGGGGAAAACGTTACATGAAAATCGTAACTGAAGTATTGTTCAGCTCGAGAGCAAGCTTCTAGTCCCTGATGCTCCTAAATATGACTAGAGAATTAGACTTGGACGAGGGGTTCACGATGTCAGTGAATGATACCTCGGATAAGAGAGCGAATGAACCCAGGCCCAACTCTACTGTTGAGTTTTTCCTATACAGGAATCATGCTCGCGGATGAGAAAAGGTTCAGTATTCGATGTGCACAGGGACAATTACACGAGACGAATTCACTATCAGCGGAACACCTCGTGCGAGATAAACGTAGCCGATCCAAGCATAAATCCCTGATTACCGTCACCCCTCCCATTAAGACTGCCACATTGGGACATGTTTTGGCCTGTTAAGTCCAAGGACACAGCGGGTGATAAACAGTCAAGGAGTAGAGTCGAAATACAATCAGTATCTAGCGACAGATAGGAAGGTTTTCACAGACTAGAGAACCCCACATGAATTTAAGATATGCCAAAATCGGATGTGCTGGGCCTACATGGCAGAAATTTAACCGTAGCACACCGTACTTCACGCTCGTTGGCGGAAATCACATGCAATCATACAACTCTGGTGGTGATGGAAATACTTATAAGCGACAAGGCAACGACTTCAAAAGCGAGAGTGGAAAATTACCCGTATTGGGCTGGTGTAATAGTAATAAACGCTTTGATAATGATACCAATCTTGTAAATGATACCGTAACGCCGTGTAACAATAATAATCTTCTTGTAAATGATACCGTAACGCCGTGTAACAATTCACACCATATTTAATCATAAAATATTGCAGCCGCTCAATTTCTCAAACAATATTGCATCAATAATTAGAAACTCCAGACAGATGAGAAATGCTAGAACTCCAATGCCTGTGCCATAGCCACATGCATTTGTCTCATTTGATATCATTGTTCATGATGCACTTATCATGCCATGACTGATGAGATGCAATCAAACACATCAATTGCAAAAATCAAACTAAGTAATCGTAGGATGACCTGTGGTTTCCCCAAATAACGAAGAGGATCAAAGGGTGACCCAGCTTTGCCATTCTCATCGTGCGTCAATATAACGACCTTTCTTGTTTCTCGGCTGCCTTCTTGCTCTCCCTTCTTGCCGTCCCCTTCTGACGTCGTTTCTGACGTCATCTTTCTGCGCACCATATCTATCTCCTCACAAACTCTCATACTACATATCTACGCAGTACGTTATCACAAAATGCCAATGTTGATGATGAAGTGTATACAAGGATCGCCAAAGCAAGCAGTACTTTCGGCAGATTGTACGCAAATGTTTGGCATAGAAATGGCATTAACCTACAGACTAAGCTGAAAGTTTACAGAGCAGTGGTACTTCCAGTGCTGCTATACGCTAGTGAAACATGGACTGTGTATAGACATCATGTGAAAAAAACTCAATCATTTTCATACAAATTGTCTCAGAAAAGTTATGAACATCAGATGGCAAGACAAGATTCCAGATACCACTGTCCTTGATAGAGCTGGTATCCCAAGCATTGACACGATCCTGATGCAGACACAGATTCGTTGGCCAGGTCATTTGGTACGTATGCCAGATCATCGTCTGCCAAAGATACTTCTCTATGGTGAGCTAGAGTAGGGTATACGATCTCAAGGTGGCCAAAGGAAGCGCTACAAGCACTCGTTAAAGAACTCACTGAAAGCCTTTGAAATAGACCACGATACATGGGAAGAACTTGCACAAAATAGATCTACATGGCGTTCTAAAATAAAAAAGAGCGCATCATCTTGTGAAAAGAAAAGCAGCAGCTCAACAGCGGAGAGCAGCTAGAAAGTCACGGATAGACCAAGATCCGTCTACAGTCGTCATTCCATGTCCCAACTGTCCAAGGACATTTACAGCTCGAATAGGGCTCATTAGCCATCTACGAACTCATAATCAAGGACATAACTAAAATTGAATTTTCCAAAGTGGATGTAACAAATGGTCATCATCACTTGTGATGAACGAACAACATAACATAACATGCCTTTCGAAAAGCAGAACCAAGTACCAGGACACTCTGATACACTGAGAGCGGATCAAGGACGATAACTGGAAAGCTACCAGAACCAGATCAGAAGGCACTTAATGAAGATGCCTCCAGCTGAACTTATTAACAAGAGTTGTGGAGAAATATGATTGCCTACGTCACTCGGCATGACACTTGATTGATATACTTCAGTGAGCTTGCTATAGACTCACAAACGGCACAACCATTGCTGGGCTCAAACCATGACCACATTTATGTAAACTAGGATTATTAGCCTAACCCCTTTTCCACATAAGTCATGAAGGTACTGAGGAATACTGCGCATGGATTTATTTGATTCCCTCATCTGTTAATGCATGGATCTCCTGTAATGCCAATCTCCTCATGTCAACCATTACAATGTTGTTCAAATAATCCCTAATACGATATGCCTTTGACACTTACGAATGCCAAGTCTGGACACTAATATCAAACCATATAAGAAATCTGGTAACAGAAATATCATGTCTGTGTAGAATTGTTAAATATTTGAGCCAGGACAGAAGAGGCAATGAAAGGAACTTTATACAAGATCATATTCTAACAATGTCATCATTACCTGACATTGCAAGGCACAACAAAGCCAAAGAGGATTGATTTCATTGTATTTGGGTTTCCCTATATGTACTTTGTCTATAGCAGTCTGTTGGGTGCACCAGGAGTATTATTGAGAGCACATAATTCCATAGCTCAATCGATAATCCATAGAAGCCTAAACAAATGGCATTGTAAACAATATTTCGAACCCACAACTTCATAAATAAAAGGCAAATTACTTAACACAAATCCCAGAGGCACAACACGGTTACGTGCAAATGAAATCTATGCATATTTCTTGAAGACATTTGATTAATTTTTCATGTTGGAATATGTTAAAGGCCTGCCTTGCTGTAGTCTATGATGCAAATATAGATACTTTTTTGGACTTCTATGTATTTATCTATAAACAGTGGGATACTAAGTATAGCTTCTCTGGTTCCTTCGTTTTTTTTCTAAAACCGGACTGCTCTTCGCTGACCTCAGTGTCTATCTTGTTTTTAATTCTTTCATGTATTATCTTGAGTAATATTTTGGTTATATAACTCATCACGCATTTCAGTGTTCTATGTTCTGCACAGTCTATAGCCCCAGGCTTCTTAAGACCATTAATAAACAATGAATAAAACAGGAAAAAAACCAATAAAGACAAACAATAAGATTACTTAAAAGAATGTTTATTTTCCACATGAGATTTTTGTTACTACAAATTAGTCATGTACCATTTATAACACATTGACTTGGGCCAACCAAATATTTGTCATAGCCAAATAGTGCTATAGATAATATAAGCAATCAGGAATAAAAATAAATAGGTATTTTTAAAGTGGTATTAAAGTAGGAAAGTTTGTTATAAATGAATGCACTATAACAGACTCCACTGTACATGAATAGTAGTACATACATCATAAAACACAAGGTTGAACATATGAGCACACACAGACTATGAGTACTCAAACAATAGGTACTGGTATGAACAAATACAAAACATATTCAACATTAAACCAATGAATCCTGGCCAACTTGCTCTTTAAATACCCCATCCCTTGGACTCCTGAGCAAAAATATACACAAAAAGAACATCCATATAGATCTTAGTTATTTTAGAAGAAATAAGACGTAAAATTATGTTCTGTTATATGTTCTGTAAGACCATCCAGGAACTAAAGCTGCAAGCAGTGGACCACATCATATTTAGTTATTTTAGAAGAAATAAGACGTAAAATTATGTTCTGTTATATGTTCTGTAAGACCATCCAGGAACTAAAGCTGCAAGCAGCGGACCGCATCATATTTAGTTATTTTAGAAGAAATAAGACGTAAAATTATGTTCTGTTATATGTTCTGTAAGACCATCCAGGAACTAAAGCTGCAAGCAGCGGACCACATCATATCCTCTGTCAAACCAAAAGCCAAACCAATGACAAACAGTCCTACATCACAAATCTAGATACTTTTTTGGACTTCTATGTATTTATCTATAAACAGTCAGATACTAAGTATAGCTTCTCTGTTTCCTTCATTTTTTCTAAAACCGTCTCATTTTTGAATTGGGTACACTCAAGCCTTTTGGACTAAATTCCGACCACTCTTATGTCTAGTACTGGGTTGGTGTGGTCTTTGTCTTTATTCTTTTTGTTCCGTCATTTACTCATCTTTTTGTTCGTTTCGTTTCCACATATATTTATGTTTTTTTATGTACTTTCTGACCTTCCAGCATCTCATTTCCATATTTCCCTTGGATACGTTTGTTTGTTGTGATAATTTTTTCCATTCGTCGTCTTTTGATGTTTTCTTTGTGTCTTGATAAAGACCTTTTGGTTGAAACGTTGAATATGAGTTGGCCGTCCCATCCCATAAGCTGCAGATATTGCAAGTGCTGTAAACCATGACACAACACATTCCATTCCTAACTAACCTGCAGGAGTGTGAGAAGAAGATAAGGAGTAAATTGTACACTACAACCATGCCATTCATAAAATTTCTCTCCTGGAGCACATCACAAGCTTTAATTGCAAATTCTACATCACAAACATCACTTTTCTAAGGTTTTTTCCTGCATGTGTTCTGCAGGCATCCATTTAAAGCAACTTCTAGTTCACAAACATTATACAAGTCGTACCATGAATATGCTGATCTAAGTGTCTCATTAGTATAATGAACTGAACAAAACTTCTGTTACAAACATCACATTTGTAAGGTTTTTCTCCTGTACCATTATGTTTTCTTCTATGTATATGCAGGTTGCTATTGGAAGTAAATCCTACACCACAAACATCACACTTATAAGGTCTTTCTCCTGTATGTGTTCTTTTATGACTCTTTAGATAACTTTTTCGAGCAACATTCACACCACAAACATCAGATTTGTAAGGTTTTTCTCCTGTATGTATTCTTTTATGTTTCTTCAAGTTACCATTTCGAGTAAATCCTACACCACAAACATCACATTTGTAAGATTTTTCTCCTGTATGTGTTCTTTTATGACTCTTTAGATAACTTTTTCGAGCAACATTCACACCACAAACATCAGATTTGTAAGGTTTTTCTCCTGTATGTATTCTTTTATGTTTCTTCAAGTTACCATTTCGAGTAAATCCTACACCACAAACATCACATTTGTAAGATTTTTCTCCTGTATGTATTCTTTTATGACTCCTTAGGTTACCTTTTCGAGTAACTCCCACACCACAAACATCACATTTATAAGGTTTCTCTCCTGTATGTGTTCTTCTATGCATCTTCAAACTGCTATTGTAAGCAAATCTTACACCACAAACATCACATTTATAAGGTTTATCTCCTGTGTGTGTTCTTCTATGCACCTGCAAATTGTTATTGCAAGTAAATGCTAGACCACAAACATCACATTTGTAAGGTTTTTCTCCTGTATGTATTTTTTTATGGTTCTTTAGATGACCTTTTTGAGTAAATCTTACACCACAAACATCACATTTATAAGGTTTATCTCCTGTGTGTGTTCTTCTATGCACCTGCAAATTGTTATTGCAAGTAAATGCTAGACCACAAACATCACATGTGTAAGGTTTTTCTCCTGTATGTATTTTTTTATGGTTCTTTAGATTACCTTTTTGAGTAAATCTTACACCACAAACATCACATATATAAGGTTTATCTCCTGTGTGTGTTCTTCTATGCACCTGCAAATTGTTATTGCAAGTAAATGCTAGACCACAAGCATCACATTTGTAAGGTTTTCCTCCTGGCATTCTTCTATGCATCTGTTTTCTTCTATGCATCTGCAAATTGCCTTTGGAAGTAAATGCTTCACCACAAACATCACATTTGTAAGGTTTCTCTTCTGTATGTGTTCTTTTATGGTTCTGCATACTGCTATTGTCAGTAAATTCTAGACCACAAACATCACATTTGTAAGGTTTCTCTTCTGTATGTGTTCTTTTATGGTTCTGCATACTGCTATTGTCAGTAAATTCTAGACCACAAACATCACATTTGTAAGGTTTCTCTTCTGTATGTGTTCTTTTATGGTTCTGCATACTGCTATTGTCAGTAAATTCTAGACCACAAACATCACATTTGTAAGGTTTCTCTCCTGTATGTGTTCTTTTATGGTTCTGCATACTGCTATTGTCAGTAAATTCTAGACCACAAACATCACATTTGTAAGGTTTCTCTCCTGTATGTGTTCTTTTATGGTTCTGCATACTGCTATTGTCAGTAAATTCTAGACCACAAACATCACATTTGTAAGGTTTCTCTTCTGTATGTGTTCTTTTATGGTTCTGCATACTGCTATTGTCAGTAAATTCTAGACCACAAACATCACATTTGTAAGGTTTCTCTCCTGTATGTGTTCTTTTATGGTTCTGCATACTGCTATTGTCAGTAAATTCTAGACCACAAACATCACATTTGTAAGGTTTCTCTCCTGTATTTAAACTAGTGTATGTCCTCTGATTTTCAGAACAATTAGATTCAAAGTTGGAAACATGACACTTGTTAGACTTCTCTCCTCCAAACTTCTGTCTGTACATGTTCAAGCCAGCAAGTTTAGTCAAACCTTCTCCTACAACATCACATTTATCCAATTTCTCACAACCTACACTACACACCGTACTATTACTACTACTACTATCTTTCTTAGAAACACAGAATTCAATTTTTAACAGATTTCTACATACTCTATAATTGACAGCCATCTTGCCCTCATTCTGGAAAATCTTACCAGCAATATCTTCAACCTTGACATGATGTGCCCTGACGGTGACTGACTCTCTTAAATCATTCAATCTCTGCTCTCTTGATGTCAAACACAGATCTCCATTCTGGTTTTCTGCTGTCATTACTGTTTTCCCTTTATTTTCCTGAGTATTCTTTAAAACATTTCTGATACTTTCTGCTAACCTCTCTAAACCTTCAGTCACATCAGATCTTACAAGTTTTGATTGATTAACACTGTATACACTTTCTATTTGTATTTTATGAACATCATCCTGAGATTTTGTGATGTGTTCCAATGTGTCATCACTGATCTCTGAAATACACAAACAATGACAAGTCATGAAATGTATAAAATAATTAATATACAATGAGCAGTGACAAGTCATGAAATGAAGGGTAGCCGGAGATAAGATGGGACAGTGGTTTTTTTCCTGGAGCCTATGGGTCACACCATTTCATTCCATTAGCGAAGTTTCATAGGTCAAGGACAAGTCAAATTTCAACAATGAGGACACATTTTCACTATATATGACATATTTTTTTCAGAACTGGCACTCTGCCTGCTGTTATCATTAATATTGTGATTTTTTAAATGTTTAAACTGAAATATATGTTGTGTTGTTAAATTCTTAAGCACATTATCTTGGAACATTATAAAGGAAAACAAACGGAAGACCTGGAGAGAAAATGTAGCAAACTAAATCTAAAAAGAGAAGGGAACAAAGCCTGGAAACTCTTGCATAATCTCAGGGGGAAAAATACAAAGACCAATCCAATACCCATAGTAGATAGTTGTGACAATGAAATAAAAGCACCCAGTAAGAAAGAAGATACTTTCAAGAGCTTACCCGGTATATGCAAATGTTAAATACACAAATTGTTAAATAGACAATATACTTGAAAAAAGTGCAACACCTAAAAAAGATCATAACAACATTGCTGCATTCAACAATCTATTCAGCATACATACAAGAACTGAATATGGCAATATGGAAACTGGTTAGAAACAGAGTACCAGATCAAATTAAAAATGAAATATGTAAGTTGGGACCAAAGGCAAAAGAAACACTCCTATGATTTATTAATAGAACATGGAATGATCTACAGCAACCACCAACGCATTCACATATAGGAAAATCAATAAAAACACCAGGAAGTTATAGGCCCATATCCCTCATCCCATGCACGGACAATCTGGTAGAGAGAATAGTTTAGACTATATGTGTTGTCAGGCCTAAGGGGAGCAAAGAATAGCAGCCCTGTTTACCTTCCATGCATGTAGTAAGAGGTGACCAAGGAGGTTATGGGATGGAGTTTGTTGTCCAATCCCATATAGGGCCAGTGACCAAAAACCATGTTGAAGTCGACTGTGTCAGGTCAAAAGGCGCATATATCACAGTAATGCTGCAAACCATGACACAATGCTTTCCTTCTCCAGACAACATCCTGCTAATCTGCAGGAGTTTGAGAATGAACGCAGAAGAAGGACTCCCAATTGATAATATGAATATTACCAGTACCTTTGCAATGTGTGTTCCAAGAAGCAAAGACATACAAGGTGAACAAACTAAAATGTTTACCTACTACAAAACTGTAAGGACTTGACTGTTAAAAAGCATTTTTTGATGGTGGGTAAATAATAAACACCAGGTTGGTGTTTATATTTTAACGCCAGGGAAATATTCAAAAACATAAATAAGATGAACAGAGCTGTCTTCCTGTTTGGGGATTCCCTTTTTTGAGAGCATTTAGTTTGTTTCAAGCCAATTTTGTTTCATTTAATATTCTTCTTCTTTTGCATTTGTTCTCAAATTCCTGCAGATTAGCAGTCTGGAGAACAGAATGCGTTGTGTCATGGTTTACTGCATTGCTGTGATATCTGCACCTTTCGACCTGATACATCTGAATTCAGCATGTCTTTGGATCATTAACCCTAGTCCTATATGAGATGGGACAGCCAACTCCATCCCATATCCTCCTTAGTTGCCTTTTACAACATGCATGGAAGCTAAACAGTGTTGCTATTCTTTGCTCCCTTCTCGGACCCCAGCAACACATAGGCAGTTTCATTTAATATGTAGGCCCGGCTCCTAGGATTGAACCTACCTTTCTATTGGTGTGATGTCCATGTGACATCAGCCTCAAAGGGACGTAATAACAATGTCGCCAATTCATGTAAGTTGCGAGAGGTTGCTAAAGAGCTTGGGCAATGTGTAGTCTTCTTCAACATTTATTCTCAAACTCCCGCTGGATCTCTCTTGTAGCAGTACAATGATCCTACTTGATTTTCACCAGAATGTAGTCCAGAGAATGGAAATGCATTGTGTCACTGTTTTATTTGCGCCAATGGCCTGATACATCCGCCTTTGGCAGACGGCATTGTGAAGTGTATACCATCCCATGATCTCTGCTGTGATATTTTAAAACTGCCTTGCCTGGACTGCTGGAAGAGAACCTTACTTATGTTCTCAGCATGTCTCAGGAGTTCTAGACAGCTACAGCAAAGTCCCATTGTAATAGAAGAGTGCCCAGCTTGTGACATAGCATGCACAGTTGCATCGAGTGAGCTGTCATATGAGACTTGGAAAAGTACTGTTTACTGTTTAGTTTCTACCCATCTATTTCTTACCAAAGGCATATTATTTTATCTATATATATAAATATATATTTATTGGGAAAGAAAGGTATAAGATAAAATAGCACATATTAAACTTTTGTCAATGTAATATTATAGTTAGCAACATCTAATGGGGTAAAAAAATAAAACAATAAAAACTCCATAAAAGTACAAAGAGAATGTAATGTGGTAATGTGTCCTACACAGAAGACGGTTAATATCTTCAAATATCTGGCTATGTGATATTGAGGTAAACATCTATGATGGCCAAGGTAAAAGGCTCAAATCCTGACACAGGTAGTGGTAGACCAAATTATGTGTTTTCTAGTATGCTTTTAGTTATTTGTAACTTTTCATAACTGGTGCATTGTGTTTTTACTTTTCATCTTCCATAGAATTATAATTTCTGAATTGCTTACAGGAGTATTTCTTATTCCATCAGAACATTGACCTTGTTGCTTTTTTGAAATTCTGAATTGCAACATGAAATTCTGCTTTTGGAAAGAGTGAAATTAATTGAGTCTGGGTAACATTGATTATAGGAAATGTGAAACTTAGAAACAGGGAAATGAATTTTTGATGATCACAGAATCATCACAGAACATGCCAGAATAAGATTACATTAAATATCACAATTATGTCACAGACATCACACAAATGACATACTTACCATCTTTCAGAAGTCTATATAAACTGGGCTGCTTGACCTGACAACCAGTCATTTTCCCATGAAAACTTTCATCCTGACTGGACTCCATTTTGACATCCTCAAATTTGAACATCTCTTCTGAGATCTGAAAGAATAACAAAAATATCTACTAGTTTTCTTCTGTATAAACCAACAATGATATTCTTCCAGTTTAACAAATTACAATTCACAAACACTTCCTTTGCTGAAATATAAGATGGAGTGGCCAAGTGAGTAGAGATCATTGAAAGGAAGCACAAGGGTTAGAAAAATATAGGAAGACATTCTTTAATTTGTATAAACAAAAAATTGATAGCATATCCTATTCACGATACAGCCACCAATTCAATACTTTTAGACTTTAGTTATCTTCTTGGCAATATTTTATATTCAGTAGTTAGTCATTAATTTCTGAAATATTTGATTGGTCCACAACTACCAATGGCAGGATTTGAATATTGTACCTTGGCCATCATAGATGCACTCTTTACCTCAATACCACAGAGCCAGACATTTGAAGATATTACGGCTTGTATGTGTTCATATGTATGCTTACCTGTCAACTGCCTGTAAATCGCCGTAATTTTTACGGTTTTTTCCAAGCTGTACGGCTTTACGGGCGTACACCGGCATTTACGGGTTTTTACGTGAATTTCTGCAGTTCTGTACGTTTTGGGTTTTTTAAATTAAATTTAGTGGTAGCACTGATATTTTAGTATATATTTTAGTGGCAACAGTGATTTGTACGGGACAGAGCCACAACATAGTCCATACAAGGACTGCAGCTAGGAGGCCCTACAGCGAACCCGGCTAACAGAGCCACATCCTAGCAACAACCAGGCAGACAAGCCACAAAAACCACAGGTCCCCAACCGCCTCGATATAACCAATATGGACACCAGTCCTAGGTTGAAAGAGGAGGGCCTCGACCATATGAGGCATAAACCCCTACTTAACAAACAAGATTTGTACGGGTTTTATTCACAATAGTGTGCGATTTTTATTTGATCTGGTCTTGGGGTGAAGTATAGTTGGAAACAATGCTTTTAACACACTACCCAGTACTTTAATTATTCTCTGTACTGGAGACGTTGTCTTTATACTGAACTTAGGGAATTTTTGTCCACATGCATTGACAGTGTTACTCAGTGTATCTACAGTATACAAATACTAGTAACACATGTATTTTGTTTCTAGGCCTACTATAATATACATCGTTTAATTTATATTATGAGTTTTTGTTTGCCTCCTAGACCTAGGTAGTGTAGGTAGGCCTATAGTTAAATAATAGAATATGTTATTTGTTTATGTAGGCCTAAATCTGATCTTTAGACTTATCTTAAACCAATATTTTATTGTCACGTTATGTTTCCTTTTAGGAATTACAAACGGAAAATGATGCCGCTGACTGAAAATGAAGCCGTCGCTGCTATAGATGCACGATCCCTTCCGATCACAGATGCACAATCTCCACGATTCATAGTTGTACGACCTACGCCAATGCACAATCTCCGCTATTCATAGATGCACGTTCTCCGCCGGTCATAGGTGCACATTCTTCGCCGGTCATAAATGCTCGATCTCCGCCAGTCATAGATGTATCAAAGCTGCCGGTCATAGTTGCACGATCTCTGCCCGTCATAGATGCACAATCTCTGCCGGTCATAGATGCACGATCGATGCCGGTCATAGTTGCATGATCTCCGCTGTTCATAGATACATGATCTCCGCCGTTCATAGATGCACATTCTCCGCCGGTCATAGATGCACGATCGATGCCGGTCATGTTGAACGATTTCTGCCCGTCATAGATGCACAATCTCCGCCGGTCATAGATGCATGATCTCCGCTGTTCATAGATGCACATTCTCTGCCGGTCATAGATGCACGATCGATGCCCGCATGATCTCCGCCGGTCATAGAAGCACAATCTCCCCCAGTCATAGATGCACAGGTAGATAATTTTCCCACGCTATGAGCTATGACTGTCTATGTTAAACAAAGGCAAACTACCCTTAAAAATGACTTTTTTTTTGTTGCTGTTCGCGGATGGAGCCCCCCTCACCATTGTGTATGATTTTACAGTTTTTCATGCTCAATTACGGTTTTTCATAACTTTTTTATGGTTTTCAGTCTCAACAGGTTGACAGATATGTGTATGTATGTTTTTATTTGCCCTAAATACCAACTCTGAGGCTAATCTACGAATCATCATTAACAGATTCTTCAAAGGCTGTACCAACTTTGGGTTTACTATTAACACAGAGACAACAGAAATCCTGTTACAACCAGTACCTGGCAAAATCTATCACGAGCCCTGTACAATGGTAAATGGCCGAGCACTGAAAGTTGTGAATAGATTCACATACCTAGGTAGTACTCTATCACAAAATGCCACCATTAATGAGGGAATATATACCAAACACAGTGGAATCTTGTTGTAATGACATAGTCCGGACAAACAAAACATGTATGTAATAACAGAAATTTGCTGTATACAGTACAAACAATACAGAATCAATAGAATTGGGAATTTTGAAAAATGTTGTTATATAGGAAAATTTGTTATAGCAGAATGCGCTATAGAATGATTCTACTGAACAATCATCCTACAGAATGAACTGAAATTTTACAGAACCGTGGTACTTCCAGTGCTATTATATGCTGCTGAAACGTGGACTGTGTATAGACGACATGTGAGGAAGTTCAATCACTCACAAAACTTGTCTCGGAAAAGTTATGAAAATCAGATATCAAGACAAGAATCCAGATACCAGATGTGGTATGTTTATGCCAGATCATCGTTTGCCAGAGATACTTTTCTATAGTGAGTTGCAGAATGGTATACATTAACAAGCTGGCCAAATGCACTACAAGGACTCATTAAAGGTCTCACTGAAAGCCTCTGAACTAAACTAAAATACTGAAGATATTGTATGAAATAGAGTTATATGGAGCTCTACGTTGATAATAGGCACATCTGTGAAAAGAGAAGAAATGCAGCAGTTCAACAGCGGAGAGTAGCTAGAAAGTCATGGGTATATTAAAAAAACATCTACTGTGGTCATCCTATGCCCAAAATGTCAAGGACATTTGCAGCCAAACTAGGACCATTTATCTGTGTTGCTTGGTAGCCTAGTTGATAGTGAGCTTGATTACTGTCACTAGGTTATAGAGTGCAGGTTCGAAACCACATCAGGGCAAAAAACATCCACAGACCAATCAAGCTGGAAGCAGGTTATACAAGCAAGTATGGATACAACAGACTAGAAGAAGCATGTGAAAGAAAAATCAAGCTGGAAGCAGGTTATACAAGCAAGTATGGATACAACAGACTAGAAGAAGCATGTGAAAGAAAAATCAAGCTGGAAGCATGTTAACCTATACAAGCAAATTTGTAAACTAAATAAAATAAATTGCAAAAGATGGTTAACACTAGATGAGAGAAAAAGAAAGCAAAAGCAACTTCTAACAATATTCCTAAATGAATGGTTGAAAGTTTTCAACCTTTCCTTCACATCACTGCAATATTTACACCTTTCTGCCTGACACATCCAACTTCAGCATGGCTTCTGGATCTAGTCCCTCTCATTTCTACCATTCTCTAAATATTTACATTGTCTCGCTCGACCTACCCGTCAGGTATCCATGACGGCTCTTATCAATTCAATTATGTCTCTTCTTCTTATCTCGGTTCACCAAGGCTTTACCGGTCCACACATTTTCTTTCATTTCCCCTGACCCCAGCATGACCTTGACAGTAGATCCATGTAATGCTCTCCGCATTGTTGAGAAGAATGACCGATTCAGTTCTGATCATACACTTTTCTATCTTGCGCAGCATACTTTCAACTTTGAGAGCCCGATAGAATCACTGAGTCTGTTGCTGGTTGCGTCGCCAACCAAGTGAGAGCTGCTGTCACCACCTCTATTTCCATTCTTCAAGACAGATATAATGCCAATCAAAAGTAGGTACAGAAAGAATAAAGAATGAGTTGACAGAACTTGATAGCCTTCTACAAATGCATAGTCAAGGACATAATACTAACTGAATTAAAATCAATGTAACACATAGCTATACTGAGTATCCGACTAGTGATAGATAAATATGTAGAAATCCAATGAAGTATCTATATGTGCTTCATAGACTACAGCAAGGCCTTTGACAGAGTCCAACATGAAAAATTAATAAAATCTCTTCAACTAATAGGCATAGATGGAAAAGACAGACTGATTAGAAATACATATTGGGAACAAACTGCATCAATAAGGTGTGAAAACAGCTACTCACCATACATAGATATAAAAAGAGGAGTAAGACAAGGATGCATTTTATCCCCCAAGCCTATTTAATATCTACACAGATAATATTTTTAAAAATATAGAAGAAATGCTGGGACTCAAGATCAATGGGGGAAATTCTTCTTCTTCTTCGGCGATCATTACTCAGTCAGGTTGGGACTTCGGATTCTATGATATAGGCTGCTGTCTGTTTTAAAGTGTCCACTGTGCCATACAGTTTCTCTTCAACACTGATTGGGGTGGGCCATGTCTTGTTTCTCAGGTCTGCATACTGGGGACATTCTTGTAGGATATGTTCTGCTGTCATATTTGCAAGGCTGCAATGGCAGAGCCCAGTTGTCCCTATTTTGAATTTGGTGTACAAATGATGTCTCATTTTGTTGTGACCAGTTCTGAGGCGCAGCAGGATAACCTGGTCTCTTCTGGACAGTTGGTAATACCCGTCATCTGCATTATATTTGGGGTGGTCTTCTTTCCACTTTTTGTTATAGTTGCCTTTAATGATGGTCTTCACTTCTTCATAACTGACCAGATAGTCTTCTTGAGGTAACTTCCCTCCTTCTTTGGCCAGTCTATCTGCAACTTCATTCCCTTCAATGTTACAGTGTGCCGGTAACCACGGGATCACTACTCTTTGGAAATTATTGTACAACTGAACTAGCACTGCCCTCAATTCATTCAGTTCGGTGTTCTTGTGTAGCTTCAGTGCTGTTATGACAGAGAGTGCATCTGTTAGTAGTACAATATTCCTGTGCACTTGTTCTTTGTGTTGTAAGATAGTTTCTGCTGCTTTCTTGAGAGCTTCCATTTCTGCTTTAAAATTGGTTGAGAGCTTGCCTGTAGCTATGGCTAGAGTAACATCTTTCCCGTATTTTAGTCTGAGCGTCACTCCTCCACCTCCATTCTAATGGGGGAAATGATAAACAACCTGAGATATGCAGATTACACTGTTTTTTTAAGCAGAAAGTGAACATGAACTACAAAGACTAATAGATCAAGTCAATAAATCAAGTAATGAATATGGACTGGATATAAATATCAAAACAAAAAAAACCATGATAATCAGCAAAGACACAGAAGAACAAGAGCTAAACATAAACATACAGGGAGAGAAAATACAACAAGTAAAACAGTATCAATATCTTGGACACATAGTCACAAATGATGGCAGATGTGAAACAGAAGTTAAAAGAAGAACAGGAATGTCTAAAAGTACCTTCAATGACATGAGGAAAATATTAACTTCTAAACAAATTACAAACAAGTTAAAAATGAGAATTATAAAATGCTATATCTATTATATATTAATGTATGGCTCTGAAACATGGGCACTGAATAAACAATTAGAAGACAGAATTGATGCCTTTGAGATGTGGGTATATAGAAGAATAGGGAGAACATCATGGAAAGAGAAGAAAACCAATAAAGAGGTGCTAAAAACACTTCTTCTTCTTCTTTCGTTCACTTGAAACATGTCTATATCTGTAATTCTGTCTCCTTAATAAAACTCACTGTCTTTTGTAGTTCATACAGTGTCCCATAGAGTTTTGATTCCAGTGTTGTTTCCTCTGGCCAATATGTCTGCCTCAGCATTTCATGCTCAGAACACTCTTGAAGTATATGTTTGGCACTCTGTGCTGCCTGTCCACATGTACACATGGCCGTGTTGCCAATCTTGAACTTTGTATACATGTGACTGCGGAGTCGGTTGTGTCCTGTTCTGAGACGTAGAATTATAACTTGTTCTGGTCTGTTCATAATATGATAGTCATCTTGTGTTGGTGTTTGTGGCTTTCTTATTGACTTGATCATCTGTTTTTTCTGATGGTAGGTGATTGGTATATCTGGTTGGTCTTCGGCAGCACCTTCCTTAGCCAGTTGGTCTGCTTTTTCATTTCCTGGTATTCCACAGTGAAAGGGTATCCACTGCATGGTTACCCTATACTGGTAAGACAATTCGCTAAGTAGTTTTTTCAAGTCTGTTAGTTTTTCAGACTGGAGAGCTTGAAGCACTGACCTTGCATCTGTCAGGAATACCACAGGCTGTAGGTCAGAGTTGGAGTTCAGCAGTTTTTTAGCTGCCACACTAATTGCCTGGATTTCTGCATCATAATTATTGCAGAATTTTCCTGTCGGTGTTCTGATTGTATCTCTAGGCTTGTGTGGATATTCTATATATACACCTGCACCTCCATTCCTCACGGCATTCTGTGCTGATCCATCTGTGTATACTCTGACCCATATATCTTGTGGATATTCCTCATCCAGGAAACTGAGGGTGACTGTCCTTCGCTGCACACTGTTCTGTTCGTCCACGCTTAGTATTCCTTTCACATGGGTCTGAATGTATATTGGCATTCCATGTCTTTCACTCCACGGGGTTTGTTCTGGTACAGGCCTTAAGGGGCTGTCAACTTCAGGTAGGTCTGTAAGTTGTCTGCGGAGTCGTTTAGCTTGATGGATAAAGCTGCTTCTTTTCAGTCGTCCCATTGCTAGATTTTGGAATCTTTCCTTCATTGGATGACTTGTCATACACTGAAACTTTTCTGCCTGAATTAGTACTTTTAAAAACACTTAATATCAAGAAAGAATTATTAAGAGAAATCTTCTTCTTCTTTCTTCTTCGTCGTACGCCTTGCGGCAGACCCTTTGAAAGCATTCTGCTGACTGTTCTGAGAAGGATGTTTGAGGGTGATCTGCGCTGTGTCATGTTTTACAGCTAATTGCGTTAACTGTGTCTTTCGACCTGACACATCCGTCTTCAGCCAGCATTTTTTTGGGTCGGGTTGGCATTCTCGTGTCTTCAATCCCTAGTACTTGGCCAGGCTACAGCAGGGTTGCTGCACTCCAGACCACTGTGTGGAAGTGTACTGAGGGTCTTGGTCAGCTGTGGTTTGCTGACATTGATGCTCGACAAACTATGGAGTGTTGGCCTGTGCACTCTGGTGTGCATGTCATCTCTGGGCCCTAAGAGAAATAAAGATCAGGCAAATAAAATATTTTGGACACATTAAAAGACATGGACATTATGGACACCTTATTGAAGATATTACTTGAGGGTAAAGTCAAAGGGAAGTGAGAAAGAGGTAGGCAGAGATACAAGTGGGAGAGTAACATCACATGATGGACAGGTTACAGTCTAGCAGAGTACACCACCAAGACAAGAAACAGGAGATATGTTGCAGCCAACCTTCGCTGCGGAGACGGCACTTGATGATGATGAACAAATAGTCATCATCAGTTGTAATGGATCAACAAAACAAAACTCTGTGTGTGTGTGTGTATGCGTGCCTCCATGCATGTATCTATGCAACAGACTAGACTGTAATAGACTGAACAAGGATCTCCTTGGCATAGTGGTTAAGCTATTCATTATGTGCTCACAAGGTAAAGGGTTCGAATCTGGCTTGAGTCATCATGTTTATAGCGCAGATTTAACTAAAATCTCCAAGATGGGATTAGCACTTAATACAAGTGGTACTCTTAGTAAGTGGCATGCCGCTTCATTGAGAGGAATAGAATACATATGGGTTAACCCAAGTACAATGAAGTCAATCCTTTACACCTTTGAGACTTCAGAGATGGAGATTGTTGATGGCCTATGCACAACTGTGTGATAATAGTAGAATTAGATAAAAACTTCTGCCAAAGACGGATGTGTCAGCAAGAATAAAAAATCAGTGGCACAAATAAAATTGTGAAACAATGCATTTCCATTCTCTGGACTACATTCTGCTGGAAATCTAATAGAAACATGGTCCTGCTACAAAAGAGATCCAACAGGAGATTGAGAATGAACGGTGAAGAAGATGAAAACTATTTAATTGTGATATCACAAAGCAAACATACAATTATTTTATTTATGAAATAACTTCAAATATTACATTACCTGATTGAACTCTGTTTGTTCTTGTTTTATTTCTGTTCTGACTGAATGAATGTTCTCCATGGCACTTCAGTATAGCAATGCCCACAATTCTATTCAAATCAACCTTCAGTAGTAAGTCTGACTTGCTGCACTCCAGGCCCACTGCGTGGAAGTCTACTGAGGGTCTTGGGGATCAGAAAATAAGTCTACTGTCATCAACAAGAAACAATGCATGTGTTTTTGCATGGCAAAGTGAGCATAAGCTATTAATTCACTATTTAACTTAAGCCTTAGACTGTGTGTGTGGAAAGATGTACTTGTTTCATTACAGCAAAACAAAGTGAGTGGATGCATATAGCATGGATAAAACACTTCATGTACAACCGAAAGGCAGCAGTGATATTTGATGAAGCACAGCAGAAACTCTTCAAGCATGGAGTACCACAAGGAGGTGTTATATCCCCCATTTATTCCTTATATTCATGAATTTTTACCAAATCCCCTCACATAAAGTAAATGCTGCAACGTATGCAGACGATCTGGCAATATGGTGTAGTGAAACGTGGACACAAAAATAAAGTTATGGAAACTATGGACAATTTGGTCAATTACTTATCCGATCCCTGAGTTTGCAAGGTTCCAATCTTTCTTGTCTATGCCAGGTGGTGGTAGGTGCATGTCTTCTTTAGCTGTGCTGGAGTTGCTTTTTCTGGAGCTTGCATTAAAACCTGGAGGGCTTATTCAAAGTAGAGCCTGGTAACAGGAACACCATTTTCCAACTGGTACGATTCTGCTTTGTCTTGGCTCTCCCCAGGCTCCCATCTATGGCTAGTCGATCTGGGGTGTGCTTCATCACTCTCAATTCCCCGTCACCTACAGTCTGCCAGCACAAAAGACGTGTGCCATGACTGCCAAACTTAGAAAGATATGTAGGATCATCAAGTTCTGAACCGGATAGTTTCACCTCAGATTTCCCCTTCCTCTAGTTGTTTTCTGGGTGTCAGTTCAACAAACAGTATCAAACCAATGAGACCTTGACAGTCTGGGTCACAGGTCCTATGATGAAGTGCAATGCCACTAAGTTAGACAGCCCTATACTCCAGGAAAGGGAGCGGGGAACTGATCAACAACAGGACATTACAACATAAAAGCAAAGATAGAATGCTGGTGGGGTTTTCACACAAAAAGTCAAATCATAATAGTCATATCATCTAGAAATATAATGTAGCCTGGTGGTTGTCCCCAGACCTTCTGTATGCTCGTAAGAGCATAGTTCCAGCCTCTGGTGGTTGGACCAAGCCCCCATCTCCATAACAAGGAGCTAGCCTCGATGGGGGTTATACAGAATAAAACTAGTATATATTTTTGTTATTATTTCATGTGTGCTTTTATGTATACATGTATTTTGGCTAAGAAGCCTTTATTGAGAAATAGATGAGTAGAAACTAAACCGACTATGAACACAATATAGAACATAAAAACAGAAGAATATAGGAAGACAACATAGAACAAAAAAAACAGTAGAATATCGGAAGGAAAACAGGTTATAGTATACATTGTATACAAAAACGAAAGAAATGTAGACAAATCTATAAGTTTTGTCTGAGACAGTGCTCCTCAAAAACCATTGCTAGTATTCAGACACGACGGATATTCCGGATACAAAGCCAGGGGTAGACCTTACAAACGATGGATTACAGAAATATGAAAGAAAAATTGCCGAAATATTATTACTTAACTAAGTAATTAGCTATTAAGTTGTAATTGCACACTATAGTTAAGAATGACGTATGAATAGAATACTAGTAGGTTAGGACGTCAGGACCTGATTCTCACTTTTAAACTGGAAGCAAAAGGGAAGTGACCGTACAACTTTAAACTTCCAATACGATTAATATTCATCCGAAGCAGAAAAATAAATATTTGTAATTATGATATATTATATTCACTTCCTATAAAAGCAAATTAGTAGGAAGCGGTATACGAATTTTATACATTTATTGAACATTTGCTTATGTCTTTGTGAACAACTTTGTTCTTTGGTTATATTTTATTTGATAATGTATCACTGCGCGGTTGGCCTACGTACCACGTGACAACACCAATCATCGTCATGTAGTACCGCCTCCGCAACAAACATTGGCTGCAACATTCCGTTTCTTGTTTTGGTGGTGCACTCTGCTAGACTGTAACATGTCAATCCTGTGATGTTACTCTCCCACTTGTATCCCTGTCTACCTTTTGCTTGCCTCACTTCGACTTTACCCTCAACCCTGGGTAATCCTCAAGTAGGCCTACACCTCAAGTGTTCTTGAGGATCATCATCAGGTGTCATGTCGGCTGGCATGGCTCTCCACAGCTCTGTCTCCAGTATTATGTATCAATATCGGTGTTGTTTCCCTGCCGTGCCAGGTTGTCAAACTGTCTAATACTTTCTCAAGTTGTCGCCCTGTGTCTATCTCTCTCTCTCTCTCTCTCTCTCTGTTGCCTTCAATCTTGCTTGCTGTCACTATGTTCTCCAAACCTCCCTGTCCCATGAAGTGGCCCCAAAAAAATGAAGATTGTTTTTTCTAATATTATTGATTAAGGTCTGTTTCGCATTTGACTCTTTCAACATGTCCACATTAGTTTTTTTTGGTTTTTTTTTTAGCAATTCATGGAATTCGCAGCATACTTCGATAGAGCCACATTTCTATTGCCTCGAATTTCCCACTTTCCAGTTTGTTTATTGTCCAAGATTCGCATCCATATGATTGGCATCCATACCATATAAACCCTTTTTTGGCCTGTGGCAAAAGCATACAATATGAAAATGTAAACAGCAAGATACAGAGAAAGACCAAGAAGAAGGTGGATCAAATGAGTTACACGCATTCTGAGACGTCACAATATTACAACATATTAAGTGAACAAACCTGCCATAGCTCGAAAACCCTTCAATCCTGCGACTCATTTCGTCAAAAGCAGAGAAAATATGATAGACTTGAGTTTAAAGCGTTTAGCTTACTGCAATATTGAGTAGTATACGTTAAATATGAGGAAAAATTTAGTGCAATAAAGGCAATTCTCCAAGGCAACACCAGTTAACATAACCTTAACAGATAATGTTGAAATACAGTGTGGTATAGGTGTTAATGTAAAACTGGTTACAGTCGGTGATATCACAGCTTATCAGTGTATCATCAATATTTGTTTTGACTGTTTTATGTCAGCTCTGTAACATGGAGAAATCAATCTCGATAAATAACGAGGTCAGATTCATTGTAGACATGTGTTAAAGTTAATTATTCGTTTTTTCGTCATGCGTTCAACAAATATAAGAGGGTGTCCATAAATTAGGTCAACAATTAGAGGAAGAAGGAGTGGACAAGTTTGACAAATTGTTGAAAAGTTCCAAAGAGGTGACTCGTTGACAAATGTTGACATCAACAGTACTATTTTTATATGAGTGGGGTGCACAGCCAAGAAGTTTGGGCGTTTGTCTCACACCCGTGAGGTCCAGTGTTCGGTCCCCGATAAGGACTGTGTTTCTTTTCTGTCAAAGTAAAAATATTTTTAATACCACCCTGAGCATGACGTAGCGACAGCAAGGGCGGCCGGCCTTTATCACACAATCCACTCGAAACCTTCTTTCAACTCCGTACGGAAAAAAATGCAGTTTTGACAATAAATAATTACCTTTAAAATGTGAAATAAAATGTATTTTGTTCGTACTTTTTTCTGCTATAATATCAGTGAAATGGGGGTTCCTTAATTCTTGACAGTTGTTGCCAAATACGGGGAGGCATTGGGCGGGGATAAAAATGTGCCCACAAATGTTGACTTAATTTAGTAACAGCTTTTAATAGTTAACAAAATAATAAATGGTTAAATGACGAATACACATAGAGTAAATACAAGACAGAACAAATCCACGTTTCGACAAAAATTAAGGGTATTCATCAAGATAGGGAAAAACACACAGAATTGAGCAATATGTGAATAAATGGAATAATGGCATGAAAATTGTAGAAAAAACCCACCTCATCGAGGATGAGAGTAACGATAGATGTAATAACAGCTGTTCTGATTAGACTTACCACCAACACATACAGTGATTATGTCTCTAGTGAGTTGTAGGTTGTTGTTTCTTCTGGTCTTGCCAGTGAGGACGCACATTCTCCATTCTTCCCTGAACAATCTCATTTCTGCCACTCTCTGAGCATGTACATTATCCGTTTTAGCATAATTTTAATAATTGTGTAGTGCAGGGGTGGGCAAACTTTTTGTGCAGAGGGCCGCATTGAAAATTGTAACTCTATTGGAGGGTCGCATATAATATTATGTATGTTTTTGTTTAAAATTCTCGGTAAGTAATCAATTAAATATTTTTATTGAAAAGAAAGGTAGTTTTACATAATGTAGATAACTTCTGAAATAAATTACATTTCTAACAGACTTACACTATAACAGTATATCTTCTAATATGGATAAAAGGTTTTGCAAATATTTTAACAATGTTCGTGTATTAAAAAAATATGTGTTTGAGGGCCGCAAAATATCCAATGGCGGGCCGCATGCGGCCCGTAGTATGCCCACCCCTGGTGTAGTGTATTATAAATTGGTAGCATATCTTTTACAGGACTTAGCTATCAACCCAGCATTTGTTGGCTGTGGTGATTTTCTAGGCAATATAAATACGTTCAGTAGTTTGCCAGTGCTATATGAATGGTCCGGATTCACAATTGCCTGTGGCGGGATCGAACTCGGTACCTTGGCCGTCACAGACGCGCCCTGTACCACTTTGCTACAGAGCCGGACACTAATTAATTCAGCCTGGTCTCTTCTCAACCCTGTGCCATTCACTTTAACCAACCAACGTGTAAGCTCTTTCGTTACTCCTGACTCAGGGGTGACCAGGGCAGTAGATTCATGTTATGATCTGGACGTTTTTAAGTAGAGTGTCCCTTTATTGTCTTGTAAACATTTTCCTATCTTGTGCAGCATACCATGAGAGTCTGATAATAATCACTGTATGTGTTGGTGGTAAGTCTAATCAGAACAGCTGTTATTACATCTATCGTCACTCTCATCCTCGATGTGGTGGTTTTTTCCCACCAATTTCATGCCATTATTCCATTTATTCACATATTGCACAATTCTGTGTGTTTTTCCCTATCTTGATGAATACCCTTAATTTGTGTCGAAACGTGGATTTGTTCTGTCTTGTATTTGCTCTATGTATATTCTTCATTTAACCATTTATTATTTTGTTAAACTATTAAAAGCTGTTAATAAATTAAGTCAACATTTTTGGGCACATTTTATCCACGCCCAACGCCCCCTCGTCTTTGCCAACAACTGTCAAGAATTAAGGAACCCACATTTCCCTGATTTTATAGCAGAAAAAAGTACGAACAAAATACATTTTATTTCACATTTTTAAGAAAAATATTTAATTGTCAAAACTGCATTTTTCCCGTACGGAGTTGAAAGAAGGTTTCGGGTGGATTGTGTGATAAAGGCCGCCCGCCCTTGCTGTCGCTACGTCGTGCTCAGGGTGGGTTTAAACAAATTTATACTCTGACAGAAAAGAAACAGTCCTTATCCGGGACTGAACCCTGGACTTTACGGGTGTGAGACAAAAGCCTTAACTTCTTGGCCTTCCATGATAGCATTGTTGACGTCAACTTTTGTCAACCAAAGTCACCTCTTTCGAACTTTTCAACAATTTGTCAAACTTTTCCAGTTCCCCTTCCTCTCTAATTTATGGACACCCTCTTATATTTGTTGAACGCATGACGAAAAAATGAATAATTAACTTTAACACATGTCTACAATGAATCTGACCTCGTTATTTATCGAGATTGATTTCTCCATGTTACAGAGCTGACATAAAACAGTCAAAACAAATATTGATGATACACTGATAAGCTGTGATATCACCGACTGTAACCAGTTTTACATTAACATCTATAACACCCTGTATTTCAACATTATCTGTTAAGGTTATGTTAACTGGTGCTGCCTTGGAGAATTGCCTTTATTGTACTAAATTTTTCTCATATATAGCGTATACCACTCAATATTGCAGTAAGCTAAACGCTTTAAACTCAAGTATATCGTATTTTCTCTGCTTTTGCTGAAAGGCGTCGCAGGATTGAAGGGTTTTCGAGCTATGGCAGGTTTGTTCACTTAATATGTTGTAATATTGTGACGTCTCAGAATGTGTGTAACTCATTTGATCCACCTTCTTCGTGGTCTTTCTCGGTATCTTGCTGTTTCCATTTTCATGTTGTATGCTTTTGCCACTGGCTAAAAAAAGGGTTGACTCTCATTAATTAGGGAACCATTTCAGTCTTTTTTTCAAGTATATCTGACCACAGATGATGTTCCAGCACTTCTTGTAATCTCTTCATTCCTCACATGATATCTTCTTTTGTTTGCTGCTTTCTTTAACATCTTATGTCACACATAGCAAACTTCTCTCCAGTTTTTGTTGTTGTTTGTAATTCTTGTCTTGATCTCTCTGACCATTCGTCCATTCTCTGTAAAATCCACTTTCCTCTTCACTTTGATTTATCGACTCTCCTGGGATTTTCTAATTACCTGGGCATGAAGGTATGTGACCATATTCTATATATGAAACCTGGTTTCACTTTCATCTTCACTTAGATTTATGGACTCTCCTGATGTCTCAGTGGAAGGTGTGAATCCTATCTTCATCCCGCTCTGCTAAATGGGACACGTGTGAGAGAGATTGTGCCCATTGGTAGCATAATTGAAGGAAGTCGTGGTCGCATGTCCAACAGATAGTATTGGCTATAGCTGTTAACTGGATCTAAGCAATACTTAGTGATAGTGTTGTTTCACTTTCCGCAAAACACGTGCCTGGGAATAATTTTGAAACGTTATGAATTTTTTGTTTCGTTTTGGACGGAACTGAAGGCATGAGTGCGCTCAGCGACCAAACATTTTTGTCGGCGACTACTTATCTCCAACACCTTCTATTCGCCATATAGTTGCTAATGTATTGAGTTCCAGTACTTCTAAAATACTCCCCAAGATAATACATGGAAGCAATAAAAACAAGATAGACACGGAGATCGGTGAAGTACAATTCGGTTTTAGGGAAAAGAAAGGAACCAGAGAAGCTATACTTAGTACCCGACCCGCCCGTGTGTTGCCGGGGCCCGAAAGGGGAGCAAAGAATAGCAACACTGTTTACCTTCCACGCATGTCGTAAAAGGTGACTAAGGAGGTTATGGGATGGAGTTGGCTGTCCCATTCCATAGAGGGTCAGTGACCCAAAGCCATGTTGAAGTCGGATGTATCAGGCCTAAAGGCGTGGATATCGCAGCAATGCTGTAAACCATGACTCAACGCATTCCGTTCTCCGGACTACATCATGCTAATCTGCAGGAGTTTGAGAACGAACGCAGAAGACTATCAGAACCACCATAAACAATTACCACACTATGATAGAACTGAATCATATCCACACAAAAAACAATAGTGTATAACATGATTGAAGATATGTATTTCAGAGAAGCATGGATACAAGTAAATACCGACGGATCAACAACCAGAGCAGTGAATAATGGAGGTGCTGGCGTGTACATAAAATATCCAGAAAAAGAAAATGAATCCACATGTTCATCAACTGGAATATTCTTCTCCAACTACTCTGCAGAGGTACAGGCTTTAAACATGGCTGCAGAAATAATTAAAAACACAACAAACCAATGTCAACAGGTGGTATTTCTTACTGATGCTATGTTAGTCCTACAAGCCCTTGAGAGCGATAAACTGCCAGACCTGAAGGAAGCCATACAAAGAAGGGTAATACTACAGTGGACACCATCCCCCTGTGGCATACCAGGAAATAAAGAGGCAGATAGACTGGCAAAGGATGGTGCAACACAGGAACAAAAAGACCAGGAAATAACCTACCAAGAAAGAGGACCCTCATCAAAACTATCAGAAAAGTCGACCACTCAAAGACAATTACCATTATCTCGATAGAGCAGAGCAGGTTATTATCTTCCGCCTCAGAACAGGACACAACAGATTAAACAGCCACTTAAATAGACTAAGAATGGTCCCATCACATCAGTGCCCTTGTGGGCAGGTGTGACGGAAAACACATTGTGATGATCGTCAGTAATCAATCAGTACTCCGTAATCAGTAATTAGTAATGATGCATCATTACACTGACTTCTAGCAGGTCTAGTGATTTGCACGTAATGAACTGGCCACCCACTCAGTGTACAGCGCGCATGTCGAGTGATCAGGCGCTTTCATCGCGCAAAGTTTAGAATATTGGATGCGTCGGTATATGCGTCTTTATCGGAATTTCGTTCCGTTTAATTATGTTAGCCATTTGTTTCGTAGAAATCTGTCCACTGATTCTTGTATTGTACCGAAGTTACAGCGATTATTCTCCAACTCCTGCAGATTAGCAGGACGTAGTCCAGACAACGGAAAATAATCTATACAAAAAATCTATTTGGATAAAATAAAATTACATAGGAATTATAATTATGTAAGGATTTATCAGCATTTGCCGTGATGGGTAGAGTTGGCGGTCATCGTTCTCCCCAAGTGAAAAAGCGTGGAACTGGGTAATAAAGTTTTGCGAATTACTGGAAGGACACATGATAACACACAAATCGACGTTTCGAGAAAAATGTATCAAAACTACATTTAGTTCTGCATTTTTCACATTTAGCTGTGCCATGTGAACGACAATAGTGTTTTTCTTGCTCGTCGTTTGTGTGTGTTGTTGTTATGCATGTACACTTAACATCCCCACAGTGCAGCGCCAACTGCAAATAGAAAGTGAAAACGTTCCAAGGAAATCGGAACTACAAGCTCTGCTAGTTCGAGACAAGCTTCTAGTTACCTGTGCTCTGCGGAAATCACACGATGCATTGCTTTCTGACCTGTCCAAATGCACAATTGTATGCCGTGAGATTCGAACCCATACCTTGGCCGTCACCGACGAGCTCAGTACCACGCCGCCACAACCAATACGATATCATTATCAATTTACTTTCCTTTCCAGGATACGTTCATTTCCGGACATGTGTCAGTGGCTTTGCAAATAGTGCTTAATTGTAATATTGTTTATTTGAAGGTGTCTATTGAACTGCGGCAAACATGAGAGAGATCATTATTTACCATATTCTGTGGTATAATAAAAAAGAAAAAGAAAGTGCAGCTAACATCTAAACAAATTACAAACAAGTTAAAAATGAGAATTATAAAATGCTACATCTATTCTATATTAATGTATGGCTCAGAAACATGGACACTAAAAAAAAAACTATTAGAAGACAGAATTGATACCTTTGAGATATGGATATACAGAAGGATAAGAAGAACACAATGAAAGAGAAGAAAAACAAAGAGGTTCTGAAAACTTTAATATGAAGAAAGAATTTCTAAAAGAAATAAAGAACAGGCAAATAAAATATTTTGGACATATTGAAAGACCTTGAAGAAATGAAGTCAATCGTCAGTGTTATAAAACAACAATAGCGAAAAGAAAACAGTTTCATTTATGAACGCCCTACAATCTTTCCACCACAACAGTAGGGAAGGAAGGATAAGGGGGCTCTTACATAATTTATGTATACACTGTATTCTCGCCCCTGCCGAACGAAAATCCCCAAAATCAGTCACCAAAGAGGCTACAATTAGAGGACTAAGTAGTCCATTTGTAATTTTTCATGGAAAGGCGCAAAACGCCAGCTCTATTTACTTTTGAAGCTGCCGACAGCGATTGTTATCGTCTGAAGCCAGTTGTCTGTTTCATTCACAAAGGACAGAGAAAATGTACAACGTATGCCATTTGAAACTACAAACCTGAAATGGTTGAACGCACGGAAACCATAAAACTAACTAGTCCTATTCCTCACAGGTGGGCGTGGCTACTTTTATGAACCTCCCACTCAGAAAAATGGCGTATTATTTTATCCTAGTTATACGCTATTGAATTGTCAAAGGGCGTGATCCCGCTGATAGCTAGGTCAGCAACCTCATTATTGACATTCTCCTGATAAGTTACAATTACATTCTGTGATGACCAATGAGTTAAGTTTTTTTTTAATCTTTTGTCAAAGTCCGCCAATAAATTATGCAGCTGTCCAGGGCTGCGTAGATATGATTACTTTAATGAAGGGTTTTCATCATCATCATCAGGTGCCATGCCGGGTGGCGTAGGCGGTCATGGCTCTCCACAGCTCTCTGTCCACAGTATTATGTATCAAAGTCGTTGTTGTTTCTTTGCCGTGCCAGGTTGTCAAACTGTCTAATATTTTCTCACGTTGTCGCCCTCTGTCTCTGGTGCCTTCAATCTTGCCTGTTGTGATTATGTTCTCTAAACCTGCCTGTCTCATGAAGTGGCCAAAAAAAGAAGATTGCCTTTTTCTTATATTGTTGATTAAGGTCCGTTTCGCATTTAACTCTTTTAACACCTCTACATTAGTTTTTCTGGCAGTCCATGGTATTCTCAGCATTCTTCTGTAGAACCACATCTCCGTTGCCTCCAATCTCCCACTTTCCAGTTTGTTTATTGTCCAAGACTCGCACCCATATGTTAGTATAGGGGTTATATAGCACTGCAGAACTCTCTTTCTCACCTCTAATGACAAGGTCATATTACACAGTATATTTTTCATTTTTCTGAATGTTGTTTTTGCCTGTCCTATTCTGCATCTGATTTCTGTTGAACTTCTTCCATCTGCTGTTATAATTGTACCTAGATATTTGAATTGGTGGACCTGTTTTAATACTATATCATTCACTATGATCTTGCAAGGTGTGTTATTTTCTTTCTTTGAAATAGCCATTACTTCTGTTTTCTTGATATTTAGGAAGAGGCCTTTCTCTTTGCTTTCTGTGACTACTACTTTAGTTAATTTTTGAAGGTCTTCCTCACTTTTTGCAATCAGAACAGTGTCATCCGCATATCTCAAATTATTTATGTTATGTCCTCCCACTGATATTCCTGGGATATCTACTATTGCACGCAATATGTTTTCACTGTATAGAGAGAACAGGTCTGGTGAAAGCACGCATCCCTGTCTGACTCCTTGTTTTATTTGTTGAAAAGGGCCAAATTGCTTTCCTACTCTTATTGCTGCTGTTTGTTGCCAGTACATGTTCTTGATTATTCTTAAATCCTTACTGTCAATGTTCAGATTCTCTAGCATGTGTATAATTTCGCTATGTTTAACTTTGTCAAAAGCTTTAGTGTAGTCTATAAAACAGAGGTACAGATCTGTTTTTACCTCTATAGACCTCTCTATTAGTGTTCTCAATATATAAATCGCATTGTTGGTGCCTTTGCCTTCTACAAATCCACATTGTTCTGGACTTATTTCTGGTTTTATTTTGTTTCTCACTCTCTTCATGATGATTCTGAGCAGTATTTTGGTTATTTGGCTCATGAGGCTGATTGTACGGTGTTCTTCACATTCAGTGGTCCCTGGTTTCTTAGGTAATGCTATGAATATGGATCTCATTAAGTCATCGGGTATGTTTCCGCTGTTATATATGTCATTCAGCAATTTTGTGATTATTTCAACTCCAAAGTCATCTAAAGCTGCTAATTCTTCTAATGTGATATTGTCTGGACCTGGGGCTTTGCCATATTTCATGTGTCTTAGTGCCTCCCTTACTTCTGCTGTGAGTATTGATGGACCCTCGCCGTTATCTTGTATGTTTATTTCTGGTCTATTGTCCTCATAGGTTTTAATAAAATGGTACCTTTAAATAAAATTATAATTCGTCTGTTGTCGTGTGTAAATTTAACTGTCTATTGTCTTTCCCCAGGTGGTTTGAGATCCACTCTTGCCGTTAAGCGTAGGGGGTGATTGGAGCTCGAGCTTGCGTTCTAAAGCCAGGTGTGTGGCCTCGGATGTGCTATGACCGTGTCTGTTCATGATGTCCCTGACGTTTTCTATCCATCTTTTCCGTGATCTTCCTCTGGCTTTGTACCCTGATCTCATCTGGTTATATGCTTGTACGGGCAACTTTTCGTGATGCATTCTCATAATGTGACCAAACCACTTTATCTGTTCACTCTCTTTGTAATCTGTACAAGATATTCTTTTCCTGATATATTCATTTCGCAATCTATCGAGCCTGGTGACCCAGGCAGTTTTCCTCAAGCATTTCATCTCACATGTCACTATCTTTCTGTAATGTGAAAATAGAGAGACCAGGTTTGGCACTGGTAACACATTGTTGGTAGAATTTAACTGTATTGTTTTTTTTACTGTAAGAACTTTTTGTGAAACATCGCTATGGAGGTTTTTTTTTTTAAATCAAACTTTTTGTTATGTTCATAATAATAAAAGTCATTTTCAGATTTGTTAAGCATGATTTCAACACCCCAACCCCCCGCCGCCTTATTTACGATCATGTAGCTGTATAGAGCCATATATATTATTTCGTAAGAGCGGTGTTTAAATGCTTAAAAAAAAACTACTTGTTATTTGTAATTTTTTATGGAGTTGGCTGTCCCCCCCATTCCATATCGGGTCAAAATGAACAACTTTTCCTCACTTACTTAAAAATCCCCAGTGCACGTCATTTTTATGTCTACGAACATTTGTTTATTCGAAGTCCTACAAGGACTCGTTAAAGACCTCACTGAAAGCCTTTGAAATAAGCCAAGAATCGGAAGATTTTGCACAAAATAAAGATATATGGAGCTTTCGTCATTATGAGGTGTCATGCCGGCTGGCGTAGGTGATCATGGCTCTCCAAAGCTCTGTCTCCAGTATTATGTATCGGAATCGTTGTTTCCATGCCGTGCAAGGTTACTGCAGATTTTCATAATTACTGCATATCGAAAGTGCCACCAGCAGTTGGAGCATTTCTTCAGAAAGGGAAGTAATCTGGTATTCTGTTCTTCTTCTTCATCAGCGTTCATTCCCAAACTCTCACTAGATCTCCCTTGTAGCAGGGTCCTGCTAGATTTCCAGCAGGATATAGTTCAGAGAATAAAAATGCGTTGTGTCGCCGTTTTATTTGCGCCAATGTCCCGACACATCCGTCTTCTGTGGTATTCTGTTCTGATATTGAGTGCCTCATGAATGCTTTAAAAATAACTCATGACCTACAAGAATGGAAACTTCCAAGTACTAAAAGTCATGTTCTGAGTCGCTAAGGGATGGTTTTGAACACCACAATCCCCTTCCCTATCTTCTAGCCTGTGTGTTAATGGTAGTAATTAACAGTAATATGATAATATCTAGCAGTACCGGGTCTAATGAGCTCCTATTGTAATAGTATCGGTGGTGGCAGACGGTTTGTTTGTACTATACTGGATGGCAGACGGTTTGTTTGTACTAATACGTCTGGCAGACGGTTTGTTGTACTAATGCTGGCGTGGCAGACAGACAATATGGCTACGAGCAAAGAATTATTGTTTGCATAGAAAAATCTGACACAAGCTAGTACGCTTTAGGTAAGGCAAATATTAGTATCACAAGTCTGCATCTCCCTCGCTCAAATGAAAAGGAAGACGACACGAAATCTACATTGACGAAGCAGTCAAAAGAGTATTGGTCGCCACCGATGAATACATCCAGACTCGCTTGTGTTATTGACACGTCGATGACGCAGTACCCGATGGTCAGAAGGAATGAAGTGATGAAAGGATTTGTTGACACTCTGTTTTTCCGTGGGAACGAAATAAGTTTAGCATATGGCGCAAGTAATAAGTGGAAGGGCGGAGTTTGTATTCGACAGAAGTAGGGGCGTATTGCCCACGCAGAGAATGGACAACGTATGTTGTTGTATGACCAGAGGGATCAAGTCCTCATTGGTTAGAGGTTTTCCTCTGGGGGAAACGGAAGAGGTAGGCGGAGACAGAAAACCATAAGTTCTGATTGGCGGAAGTCTTTTGGGAGGAGAGGGATAAGTTAGAAAGACTTAGCTTGGAGAGTCAGTAGTCCCCAGGTCGGAAGTCTATTAGGCTTGTCTCAGACAGTCAGTGCTTGTCTCACAGGAGAGATAAGTCCTAGTTTAGTCTCACAGCTGAGATAGTCAGTCTTCGGTCTCCCAGGAGAGGCGAAGAGTCAGAGCCAGATAGTCAGTCGGTGTATAATCTCTAAGACTTAGCTTATAACCCGAGTGAAACAATTCCTGGATGTGCTAGCGTAATTTGAAATCGGCGATTATTATATTATTGCCCAGTTGCAGACATTTTAGGATTAGTCTGCAGAGTTGAGGACGGACTCGAATAAGACTAGATTGGGACTTGTGACTAGTGTTTATTTGCCTCTCTTATGAGTATGATGCTATTAATTGATGTATATCAACTTGTGTAAATAAACCTCATATTCTTGTGAAGGAGTGCTTTGGTTAACTGATTGATGTCGAGCAGTATTACACATATTTAGACCTGGTCACAGCACCAGTATTCCAGTAAGTCCTAAAAGGCATTTCTTCCGTCGCAAATTATTGTAACGCTGCAGATCTTCTTTCTGTCACACTAGTCTGTCCAGGACAGACAATCAACAATATGTTTTCAGTAACAAGTTTGTTTCTGTCACACCAAGCGCAGAGCTTGTTACTGTTACACTATTATTAAATATAGAAACGAAAACACAGGCAGAATTTTATACAGATGTATTCCATATTTGCGTGTGATACGGTTATGTAGATCGGTTCTCTGTGAAAAGTCAGATATCCAACATTGTCAAACTTCTATATCCAGTAATGCATTCTAGTTAAAAAGTTAAATGATAATGTATTTTTTTAATGTACCTAATATGTTTTCAAATAAATATTTTAGTTCAGTCTTTTACAATCACTGACTTAATTATTTTAATGTCACAAGGGCGGAAAATTATGATTCAGCCCCGGGCGCCTTTTACCCACGCTACACCACTGATCAGACGGATCTTGGTCTATCCGTGACTTTCTAGCTGCTCTCCGCTATTGAGCTGCTGCTTTTCTTTTCACAAGATGATGCGCTCTTTTTTATTCTAGAACTCCATGTAGATCTATTTTGTGCAAGTTCTTCCCATGTATCGTGATCTATTTCAAAGGCTTTCAGTGAGTTCTTTAACGAGTCCTTGTAGCGCTTCCTTTGGCCACCTTGAGATCGTATACCCTTCTCTAGCTCACCATAGAGAAGTATCTTTGGCAGACGATGGTCTGGCATGCGCACCAAATGACCTGCCCAACGAATCTGTGTCTGAATCAGGATCGTGTCAATGCTTGGGATACCAGCTCTATCAAGGACAGTGGTATCTGGAATCTTGTCTTGCCATCTGATGTTCATAACTTTTCTGAGACAGTTTGTATGAAAATGATTGAGTTTTTTTCACATGACGTCTATACACAGTCCATGTTTCACCAGCGTATAGCAGCACTGGTAGTACCACTGCTCTGTATACTTTCAGCTTAGTCTGTAGCATTTGCGTACAATCTGCCGAAAGTACTGCTTGCTTTGGCGATCCTTGTATACACTTCGTCATCAACGTTGGCATTTTGTGATAACGTACTGCCTAGATATGTGAATCTATTCACAACTTTCAGTGCTACACCATTTACCTTTATGCAGGGCTCGAGATAGCTTTTGCCAAGTGCTGGTTGTAACATGACTTCTGTTTTCTCTGTGTTAATGGTAAGCCCAAAGTTGGTACAGGCTTTGGAGAATATGTCTATAATACATTGTAGATCAGCCTCAGAGTTGGGATTTAGGGCACAGTCATCAGCAAATAGAAGATCCTTGATTGTGTGTGATTTAACTTTGGTTTTTGCTCGAAGTCGCCAAAAGTTGAACAATTTTCCGTCTATGCGATAGGTGATGTTTACTCCCAGGTCTAGATCTCTGAAAGCATCATCCAACATAGCAGAGAACATGATGCTAAATAGGGTAGGTGCTAATACACATCCTTGTTTTACTCCATTTGAGACAGGAAAGGTTTCAGATAACTCTCCATCATCCTGAACTCTAGCTGGCATTCCATTATGCAATTGCTGCACCATTGAGATAAATTTCTGTGGACATCCATACTTTGCCAGAATCTTCCACAGACCCTTTCTACTTACTGTGCCAACATGCTTTTGTCAAGTCTATGAATGCTGTGTACAGGTCACAGTGTTGTTCTTGACATTTTTCTTGAAGCTGTCTTTCAGCAAAGATCATATCAGTTGTTCCACGTTCTTTTCTGAAACCACATTGGCTTTCGGGTAGTAGTCCTTCATTTAGATGAGATGTAAGACGGTTCAAAAGGATTCTGGCAAATATCTTTCCAGCAATGGACAGTAGATAGATACCACGATGGTTGTTACAGGACTGGCGGTTCCCTTTACGTTTATAAAGGTGTATAATTGTAGCATCCTTAAAATTTTGTGGAATTTTTTCGCTTATCCATGACTGTTGGAAAATTATGTGAAGTTTCTCAATAAGATTTTTACCACCATATTTGTATATTTCGATTGGTATTGAGTCGGAGCCAGGTGCTTTTCCACTAGAAAGCTGATGAACTGCTTTAAGAGTTTCCTCCAAAGTAGGGATGTCACCTAGCATTTCATTGAGAGGAACCTGTGGTAGTTGGTTGATAGCCTCTTCATTTATTGATGATGGGTTATTCAAAATGTGCTCAAAGTGTTCTACCCAGCACTGCAGGATTTTATCTTTTTCTATGATTAGTTGTGTTTCATTTGCATTGAGAAGTGGAAAAGATCCTGATGAGGTTGGACCATATAACATTTTAAGCGCATCATAGAAGTTTCTTAAATCGTTTGTGTCTTCAAATCTTTGTATCTCATCTGCTTTCTTATTCACCCATGAGTCCCTCATATGGCGTAGTTTATTTTGAATTATTTTCCGTTTGCAATTGAGTGCTTCTTTTTTAGACATTGATTTTTGATCATTTAAGTATGCTTTGAAAGGGTGGTGTTTTTCGTCCAACATTTCTTTGATTTTATTATAATTCTCATCAAACCAGTCATTTTGTTTTTTGATAGAATGACCTAGTTCCTCAGTAGCAGTGTCGTAGATTTGCTTGCTCAGATATGTCCAGTTCGTATCTACATCTTGCTCTAGCTGCGCAGATTTCAGACATTCATCCAAAGTAGAGGCTAGGGACTGTTGTGTGTTTACATTTAATAACTTTCTGACGTCTATACGTTTCTTTGCTTTGCTTCCTTGTGGGCGTCTGGCAGGCTGTATGCGAATTCTTAGTTTTGACACAATAAGACGATGGTCAGTCCAGCAATCTGCACCGCACATGGATTTTGTCACTCGAACATCTTGGCGGTCCTTTCTTCTTACAATTACATAATCCATAAGATGCCAGTGTTTTGATCGAGGGTGCATCCAGGAGGTCCGGTTTCGGATTGGGAGTTGAAATATGGTGTTGGTAATGAGGAGGTCATGTTCGCCACAAGTTTGTAACAGACGAAGTCCATTGTTGTTGCACTGACCCACTCCATATTTTCCTATTACACCGTTCCAGGATATATTGTCTTTACCCACCCTTGCATTGAAGTCTCCAAGTAATATGAGCTTATCAGTTTTTGGAACTGCACTGACAGCTGCATGAAGTTCATCATATAACTTATCTTTAACTTCTGGATTTGCCAGTGTTGGTGCATACGCAATGATGATTGTTGCATATTTTTTACCAGAGAGCAGGGGGATTTTTACTGTCATGAGGCGGTCATTTATTGCCTTTGGTGGGCCTGCTAGTTTGCCAACGAGTGTTGTTTTAATGGCGAAGCCTACTCCTGCTTCACGTCTTTCCTTTATATCTCTTCCGCTCCAAAAGAATGTATATCCTGCAACTCCTTCACAGAGCTGACCGACTCCAGCAAGTCGTGTCTCACTCAGAGCTGCTATGTCGATATGATGGATGACCATGGTTTTCTACGTGTCCACACCACGTTGGACATGACTCACATGCACTGGATACACTCACTGTGGAATACCAAGAAATGAAAAAGCATACCAACTGGCTAAGGAAGGTGCTGCCGAAGACCAACCAAATGTACTAATCACCTACCATCAGAAAAAGCAGATGATAAATCAATAAGAAAGCCACAAACACCAACACAAGATGACTATCACATTATGAACAGATCAGAACAGGTTGCAATTCAACGCCTCATAACGGGATACAATCAACTCCGCCGTCACATGCACACAAAGTTCAAGGTTGGCAACACGGCCATGTCTACATGTGGACAAGCAGCACAGATTGCCAAACATATACTTCAAGAGTGTTCTGAGTATGAAACATATTGGCCAAAGGAAACAACACTGGAGTCAAATCTCTATGGACCACTGTATGAACTACAAAAGACAGTGAGTTTTATTCAGGAGACAGAATTACAGATGTAGACATGTTTCAAGTGAACGAAAGAAGAAGAAGAAAGCTTTTATTTTGAATATAAAATAGTTTTTTGTTTGCAAACAAGAATTCAAGCAATATGCAATTTGACAATGTTTTATGTTGCACATTAAGGTCAGCTTAAACCCTCTAAAAGAAATTGATTGCATATGCAGGAATCAGCACTTTCAATTGATACATAATGGGTTAAAATTTCAGGAAAACTACATTTTTGAGATAAAATGAACATATTTTTGGAAATTTCACTGAGAATGTGATGTTTTATGTGGCAAAATTGTGAACTCTATGTGCCTGTTATGTGGATGTCTGTGGCAATGGTGATAGTAATAAAAACAGCAGCAAAGGAGCGAACAATAATGACTGAAGAATATTCAGATTGGTGAAAGAGAACAGTGTGCAGTATGAGCAATGCTGGTAACAGAGCTCTACAAAGGACACGACTCAAGTTGTTAGGTCTATCAGAAATAAAGATATCTAAATAAAACACATGAAGTAAAACAAAGGGTAGAAAATATTTTGACAGGGTGCATTTATTTTTCGCATCATCATATGTATTTTTTCCAGCTTCTGTGGACATTGAATTTTTTTAAATGATATGTATAATTGTGTTACATATAAGTGATAGAATATTTCAACCAAACATGAGAGCTCAGAAAAGACTTCTTTATACATCGTTATAGTCGATGATGACCATTTGGGCTTAACTAGGATGATGACGACTGGTGTGTCTGACTGAGTCCTATGTTTGCCTTAAATTTCCTTCCACACATTGACCATGTGTAGAAAGAGTCTGTGGAGCATTGAGAAGCTCTTGTCTTTCTTCTAGCAAATTTTTGTTGATTCAGTTTGAAATTCATTCTTAAACTCCTGCAGATTAGCAGGATGTAGTCTAGAGCAAGGGTCGGCAACCTATGGCATGCGGGCCACACTTGGCACACCAAGCAATTTCAAAGGGCACGCAGACTTCACGTTTCCTGTATAAAGTTGATTATAAATCGATTAATGGGGTTTTAGCAACAGATTGATTTCAGAATTATGGACATTAAATTTGTTGAACTACAGAAGTCTCTGGAAAGTGAAAATCTAGAAAAGCCTGCAGATATTCTCAGCTGTTGGACATCCCTTCCAAATTATGACATCTGTTTGAAGAAAATTTCTTTTGCTCTTCTTTCAGCTTTTGGATCAACCTATTCCTGTGAGCAAATTTTCTCTTGCATGAAAGCAGTGATAAATCCACAGCGTAGTCGCCTAACACCTGAACATTCAGAAAATTGTGTCAAACTCAAAGTGACAAAGTATGTTGTGATATTGAGCAACTGGCCAGGACCATGCAAGGGCAAGGCTCCCATTAATAATAAAAATGTTTAAAAAAAAAATCTTTCAAGAAACTCTATTTCTTTTAATGTTGTTTACAACTTTACATATTATTGAATATATATTAATAATATATATATTATTTATATTAATTAATTAAAATATAAAAATAAAATATATGGTAAAATAAGAACATTGGCCTCGACTTGTATAAAATTATATGTGATGCTGGCACTCTGAATAATTTGAAACCTCAAGTTGGCACACAGTTAGCAAAAGTTTGCCGACCTCTGGTCTAGAGAATAGAACGTGTTGTGTCATGGTTTACAGCATTGCTGCATATATTTGCTCCGTTTTGCCTTACACCCGACTTCAGCATGACTTTGGGTCACTTTGACCATATATGGGATGAGATAGCCAACTCCACTCCATAACCTCCTTAGTTACCATCTATGACATTCATGGAAGGTAAACAGTGTTGCTGTTCTTTGCTTCCCTCTCAGACCCTGGCAACACACGAATGTTAAGCATGTCTTTAAAATGTTTTTCTGCCCTATGGCTGTGCAGAAGCAAATCTGGAGTTCTCCGTGCAACAGTTTTTTTTATAATATAAATGAGATTTTTCATGTTCAATTAAATGACAATGCTGAGAGTAAATGTGCCTTGTTCAATAATGTATGTATGCTTACAAATTTGTTTTTTTTATACACTTCTCACTATCAGGTATTTTATTCAACCAACAGATATGTTACGGAAATATCTTGGGCAGAAATAGTTAAGACTCTTAGCATGAATGGCATATACTGTCACCATTTCATAGGCATAAAGAAATTATGGTAATATTGCTGTTTGGTAAACTATGAGCTTAATAATAGCTGCTATTCCCCTTCAGTCACATACATTTGTGCTTAATATTCCAAATGTGGCAATAGCTTAATGTTCATTTTATCACCTGCATGTGTACAGAGTCAAAAAAGGGAGTAAAAAATAAGAACACTGTTTACCATCCATGCATGTCATAAGAGGTGAATAAGGAGGTTATTGGTGGAGGTAGCTATCCTTATAGGTAAGCCATGCTGAAGTTGGATGTATGATGCAGAAAAAGCAGATATTGCAGCAATGCTGTAAACCATAATATAACTCATTCCTTTCATCGGACATCCTGCTAACCTTCAGAAGTTTATGAATGAATGCAGAAGCTATTCTACGAGATTCGCATTTTGTTTCGTAAAATTCAAAGTAATTTCTAAAACATATTCATTATTTAATAGAAATGTGATCACAGCACCACAGACAAAAAAACATACCACTTTTAGTTCTTGAGTATTTTTGAACACTCAAAATCTCACAATGTAATGGGAGTATGATTCTGAGAGATTACAATTTATTGAGTTTATATTGATTTTTTTTATTGACTGTTACATTATGTGATTCTTGATAGCATGATTAGCGTACATATATTGTCTGGCTATGCTATATTCGTTATTAAGTAGCATTCATGACATCCAAACAGATGGTTATGCTTTGTCTATAAGTGAATGCTATAATGAAATATGGATCACGAAAGTTGATATACCTCAATAATTTTGCTTTTCATGTTAGAAAATATTTGCATTTAAATATTGTTCTGTTTGTATTTTGCAATATTGATTGTTGCTTTTACATTATTAATCATTTCATACATATTTTCATTTGTTTTTAAGCTTGATGTTACTTTCAATACAGCACTACACATTACCAGCATCTTGAGTTGGGTCATTGTACTAGTAATTATAAGAAAACACATTACTACACAGTGCCACTATCAGGATGTAGAGGTAATGTACTAGTAATTATGTTATAAACACAATGCCACTACCAGGATTTGGCCACTGTACAAGTAATTTATTTGCTTGACTTATAAGGAATATAGTTTGGTTATTTGAGAAAATCTGAAGGTTGCCTACATGTTCATATAAAGAGACACAACTGTTTAGAAAGACAAATAATGGCGGGCAGAGCACCTGGGCGGAGGAGGAAAGGCAGACCAAGAAAACGATGGAGTTAACATGAATACGTCGTTGGAAAATGTACGCTGCATCGCCCATAAGAGAACAGAGAAGGGTTCAGGGAGTTCATTGGGAAGACAACGTTCTGGAGAGAATACATCACATGATACACACATATGTCACATGATACACATATACGTCACATGATACACTAGTGATTTATTATTTGGAACATTATCCACATAATGTCATAAAATCATCATCTCTATGACTTCCTCAGCTCCTCCCACAAGTTCTCTTGACCCCTTCCTCAAGGTCTCCCACTCCCTTCTTCTAACCCTCCCCTTTCTTCTACTTCTCTGCCGTCGCCGCCCCCTTACCTATGTGCCTCACAACCCACCCCTTATTTTCCGTATTCCTCCTGACCTGTCTTTTTCCACTGGTGAACTTTCTGTCCTCAATAAGGGCCTTACATTCATTGCCTTTCCTGTGACCGCTACTCTCTACTACTGAACATTGCTAGGTTTCATCATTACCGCTACTCTCTACTACTGAACATTGATAGGTTTCATCATTACCCCTGTTAATGTTGTAGTCACAGAAAGTAAAGAGAAAGGTCTCTTCCTAAATATAAAGAAAACAGAAGTAATGGTTGTTTCAAAGAAACAAAATACCACACCTTGCAAGATCAAAGTGAATGATATAGTATTAAAACAGGTCCACCAATTCAAATAATTAGGTATAACGATTACAACAGATGGAAGAAGTTTAACAGAAATAATAACCAGAATATGGCAGGCAAAAACAACATTCAGAAAAATGAAAATATACTGTGCAATATGACCTTGTCATTAGAGGCGAGAAAGTTCTGCAGTGCTATATAACTCCTATACTAACATATGGATGCGAGTCTTGGACAATAAGAAACTGGAAAGTGGGAAATTAGAGGCTTCTTCTTCTTCTTCTTTCGTTCACTTGAAACATGTCTATATCTGTAATTCTGTCTCCTTAATAAAACTCACTGTCTTTTGTAGTTCATACAGTGTCCCATAGAGCTTTGATTCCAGTGTTGTTTCCTCTGGCCAACATGTCTGCCTCAGCGTTTCATGCTCAGAACACTCTTGAAGTATATGTTTGGCACTCTGTGCTGCCTGTCCACATGTACACAGGGCTGTGTTGCCAATCTTGAACTTTGTATACATGTGACTGCAGAGTCGGTTGTGTCCTGTTCTGAGACGTAGAATTATAACTTGTTCTGATCTGTTCATAATGTGATAGTCATCTTGTGTTGGTGTTTGTGGCTTTCTTATTGACTTGATCATCTGTTTTTTTCCGATGGTAGGTGATTGGTATATCTGGTTGGTCTTCGGCAGCACCTTCCTTAGCCAGTTGGTCTGCTTTTTCCTTTCCTGGTATTCCACAGTGAGAGGGTATCCACTTCATGGTTACCCTATACTGGTAAGACAATTCGCTAAGTAGTTTTTTTCAAGTCTGTTAGTTTTCCAGACTGGAGAGCTTGAAGCACTAACCTTGCATCTGTCAGGAATACCACAGGCTGTAGGCCAGAGCTGCCACACTAATTGCCTGGATTTCTGCATCATAATTATTGCAGAATTTTCCTGTCGGTGTTCTGATTGTATCTCTAGGCTTGTGTGGATGTTCTATATATACATCTGCACCTTCATTCCTCCAGTTAACCACTCTTACAGGGCCGACAGAACATATCCATTTAATTATGTTCCTTATTTATATATCGTTGTGATCTGAACTATTCTCTGTACTTTCCCCTGCAGATTAGCAGGATTTAGTCCAGAGAACCAAAATCGTTATGCGAGGATTGACAGCTTGTTTCGATTCAGCATGTTTTTGTTTATACTGATTCTGTAACAGACACGACAACCAATTCAATTCTTTAAAAATCTACTTAGTCTCCTCTTCCTACATGTAGATAAGGTTACATTGCGCATATTATTTACTCCCCTCTCGGCCCCGTCAACTAAGTAACGCACAACGAATAATAATAGGCCTATAGTTTTTTTTACCTGTGACATTTTTCTTTTGTGATTTTTTTTCCTGGGATTTTTATTTTTTTAAGCCAAGTCATATTTTTCAGTGGCAACATATAGTTGTGAGACTAGCAATGACATAGAAACTATCTGCAATTGAAATGAAATGTTATAGGTAGGTCGACGAACCAACTCAAACGTTCGCAAAGACCCGAACTGAGAAGACTCGCTCCTTCAAACTATA
The DNA here is from genome assembly GCA_034231615.1 of Meghimatium bilineatum. Taxonomy (NCBI): domain Eukaryota; kingdom Metazoa; phylum Mollusca; class Gastropoda; order Stylommatophora; family Philomycidae; genus Meghimatium; species Meghimatium bilineatum. The sequence goes on from CM067321.1 coordinate 10,383,585, forward strand.
TTATAAAGCCAACACTACTTTGGACAGATAAAAAGACACAATGGCGTAGAAAGATTAATCATGGAGGGAAAAGTTCAAGAGTCAGACCAAGACTACGATGGACACATGATATCGTTCTGAATATGACGCTGGTTGAAGAGACTGGGCAGCTAGCACAAAACAGAGCGAGAGGCATGCAGTGTGAACACGTTCTGTAGAGGACGTCACGTATACAGATGCCATTTTTCATTTTGTTTGCTGATTACGGGATTAAAGTCTTTATTGGCAGAACACGCCCTTTAAACCGAAGACCTGAGTCTATGTTATATCAGAACGCGTTGGCTTGTGAGACCTTATGGTCAAGAAGAAATTATTTTACAGTGCGTGTAATCACATGCATGTAAAGACATCCAATATTTGTGCCAGACAGATTGGTAAGCGTTCTTCAGTTCACGTTTCTCGGAACGAGTATAAACTATGAAAAGGACCGAAAGTCCAAAAAGGACTAATGGCTGTCATGGTGTTGCCCAATTGACTTGTAAGTGTTGGAAGCCCTGGGTAAAGTTGACAATCCTAAAAAGCACTGGTGGGAATCTTGGTGTTTTCTAGCTGACTAGAAAATGATTAGTGGAAGTCTTGAGATGGGGGAGATATTAAACTCCATGATAATTGTGTTGTCTCTGCCTGTTAATTGTATGTCTTTTGTAAGTAGGTTAGCTCTGTGTTTGTATATATGTGCCATTTTGCTTTCGTGTTGTTCCATCTTGGCTTGGTCTTGTTTGTTGATTTGTTCACTTGGATGATAACTGGATGATGATCACTGCCACCACGTTGTTCGCCTATTGTTCTTTCCATTATTCCAGCCAGTTCTGAGGTGCAGAATGCCAGGTCTGGGGTTGAGGTGCTATGCCATCTTCTTGAATAGAAAGTTGGTGGATCCTTTGGATTGTTCAGGAGAATTAGTTTGTCAACTTTCTATCACTTTTCCACTTCCATCTAAATTCTTATATCCCCAGCTTTTGGAGTGGCTGTTAAAGTCTCCCAATGCCAGGAAGTGTTTGTTCAGGATGGTAATACATGTTTTGTGAGATGTCATTTGGGTAGTAGAAGTTCAGTATGTGCAGTTCAAGGGAGTTGTTTTTGTGAATTATCTGATATTCAGCACCTTCCTCATGTGTTTTCATTTCTATGGCGCTGATGTTATCCTTGACCAGCATTAGTATGCCACTTTTCCTCTGATCTTTCCTGTCAACTCTAAAGCATTGGTACCATCGTATTTTGAAAGTTATTTTTTCGATGAGATGGGTTTCCTGTATGCAGCAAATATTAATCTCTTTCTGGTGCAAGGTGTTTTCTAGTTCAATTTTTAAAAATTTAACTCCCTCTGCATAATATTTAGAGGGTTGTGGTTCTGTCTGGCTGGTCTCTTTCCTCTTCTGCCTCCACAAGGTAGACTAGAGGGACCTCCAGTAGCTGGGGATGACGATTGTTAAAATGTTGTTGTGTAGACATATCAACTATTCAGGTTGCATGATACCATGGTTGCTGGTGCACCTCTCTGCCTTGTGTCTCTGACTTCAGCACCTGTGCCTGCTTGGGCAGGACTGTGGCCTTGCTCGATATTGGGTTGGATCGACCAATCTTAGTTTCCAGCCTCTGTTGGCTGGACTAAGTCCCATCTCCACGTCAAGTAGTCGGTCTCAATGGAGTTCGTTCAATGACACCAACAACTTTGGTGTTAATCATATTGGATGGTCAGCATTCACTATAAACAAATCAGAGTTTGATAAAGCCACATTTAAAACAATTCATGTTCTATTTTCAGTAGCATTTCCTTGCTCTTGTGATCAAACAATAATATAAGAACACTATAATACAACCCATAACCAGTTAGTATCATAGAAGAGCCACATTGGAGACATCAGTAGAAAAAGACCATCAAACATCTCTATCCTCCCCTGTTTAAGAGTACACATGTAAAAATCATGCCTTGACCATTCCTTGATGTTATCAAGCCAGATTTTCTTTTGCCCCTCTTTGACCATTAATCATCATCAAGTGCAGTATCCGCAATGAAGGTTGGCTGAAACAGATCTCCAACATCCTGTGTCTTTTGTTTTGGTGGTTCCCTCTGCTAGACTAACCTGTCCATCTTGCGATGTTATTCTCTCACCTGTATCACTGCATATCTCTTATTCGCCCTAACTCTTAAGTAAGGTCTTCAACAAGGTGTCATGTCTTTTAATGTGTCCAAAATATTTTATTTGCTTAATCTTTATTTCCTTTAAAAAATCTTTCATATTAATTATTGTTAGAATCTCTTTGTTTTCTTCTTTTTCCATGATGTTCACCATATTCTTCTATATATCCACATCTCAAAGGCATCAATTCTGTCTTCTAATTGTTTATTGTCAATGTTTCTGAGCCATATATTTATATAGAATAGATATAGCACTTTATAATTCTCATTTTTAGCTTGTGTGTAATTTGTTTAAATGTTAATATTTTCCTCCTGTCATTGAAAGTACTTTTAGCCATTCATATTCTCCTTTTAACTTTTGCTAAATAATCTGCCATTATTTGTGATTATGTGTCCAAGATATTGACAAAGTGGAATCCCGTTATAACAACTTGGTCCAGACAGACAAAATTAGTATGTAACAAGAATTCGCTATACGCATGGCAAAAAATATTGAAGAAATATAAACAGGGATTTTGAAAAGTGTTGTTATATAGGGAAATTTGTTATAAATGAATGAGCTGTAGAGGGATTCCACTGTACTGTTATACTTGTAGTTTCCATGTATTTTTATGTTCAGCACCTGCTCTTCTGTGACTAATAATGATAGTTTTTGTTTTTTGAATATTTATATCCAGTTCATATTCTGTAATGACAACTCAAAAAAGGCCCCACAAAACACACCGAAAAAATGAATGATCTGTAAAGACCAAATGGTATAAGGGCACCAAACTGCAATACATCCTTTTCAAGGGTGTACCTAACTCTATCGTCTGTGGTGCAAGATCCTATTGCAGTGACCTGAATATCACGATGACCAGCACCATTGAAATGCAGTGACAAAAAAAGGTGATCTGACATAAATGATGTTGTTACGGAATTTAAATGATTGTAACCACGCGATATAATTAGGAAAATTCCTCCCAGCAACAGTTCATTGCAATGACATAGATGAAATGGTTGAGAGGGTGGAAGACACACTGTGCAGCATAGTAAGAAAAACAGAATTTGCATTACAGTTGAAAGAATCAATATTACCTGGCACTGAATCTTGACATATATTATCTGTATAAAAGATGAATGTTTTGCACAAGAGATGTTATTCTCAAAGCAACTAGAAACAGATACTAAAGCAGAATCCATATCTTGTTGTGTAATGCAGTTTTTTAAAGACAAAGACATACCATTCATGAACATATGTGCTGGTACAACTGATTGAGCTTAATTAATAGCTGATCTTTATCAGGGTGGATGTGTTGCTTACTTGAAAAAATAAGTGTATAGTATCTTTGTCATTCACTGCACCATTCATCGACAACACCTCATTGCAAAAAAAAAATAAAAAAAAATCTGCTAATGCCTGCATTAACACTGTCATTAGTGCAATAAATTAAATTAAAACTAATTTCTTTTAATGACCAATTATTATGACATTTCTGTCTTAAAAATGATGCAGACTTTGGAATGTTTGTTACTTCATAGTGACATTCATTGGCTATCAAAAAAGCGACTGCTTGAGATATTTTTATGACATCTTTGAAACTGTTGTACACTTTTTTTTAAAGACAAGCTTCCTTCACTCAGTTCTGAATGTAAAGAGGTTAGGTATGATGTTGTCTGTTTATTAGATTTATTTTCTAAATTCAAAGAAAATGAATCTGCATCTGCAAGGTGATGAGGTCAATCTTATTAAGGTAAAATCTCTCATCTGTACACTTGTTCAAAATTAACTCTTTTCAAACACAATATAGGTTGTCACGAATTATACAGTGGAATCCCTCTATAGAGCATTCTTTTATAAAAAAGTATCTCTAAATAATACTTTTTAAAATCCCCAATTATTTTGATTCTATATTGTTTGTACTGTACATAGCAAATTTCTGTTCTTACATACATATTTAGTTGGTCTGGGCCAATTTGTTATAAATGGATTCCACTGTATCAGTTTCCAGGTCTGGCTGAGCTGGAACAGAAAAATGGGATACCGGATGATAATTATATAACCTGCAACTTTACTGTGACCATTTAGATATTCTGTATATAGATATGTCAGAATGATTTGATTTAATTATCTGATTTTGATGGACATCCCAGAATGGGGGATAAATCCATTTTCAGGAACTGTGGAATTTGTACATCAGGCATTTGAGGAGGAATGAAAAGAATTTTGAAAAATGACAATTGAGTTAAAACCTCCAAGTTTTACTAACAGTTTCATTTACAGAAAGAAAATTTCAATTGCCATTCACTATGCAGAATTGTTAAAAAGTTGCGTGTTACATTTCCAATAACATATTTAGTGGAACATGAGTCGAGTACCATGAATATACCGATATAAGTGTCTCATTAGTGTAAATAACGTCAAAGTCAGCCCAGACAAACAACAGGAGGTTCGAGAGAACCAGCAAAACATTGGACAAGGTGAACCTATACCTGAAGTCATGGAGGCACCAATCACAATGAGAGAACTGGATCATGCAATATCCAAATTAAAAATGAAAAAGTCCCCTGGAGCTGATGGAGTGTCCAATGAAATGATTAGAAACCTGGGAAGTGCAGCAAGAGCAAAGCTACTGCAGATCTTTAACACAAGCTGGTCCACAGGAAATGTACCACAGGCATGGAGAGAAGCAATAATGATACCACTCCTCAAATCAGGAAAAGATGGCAACACAGTCTCCAACTACAGGCCCATCAGCCTCACAAGCTGTCTATGTAAAACAATGGAACGCATTATCAATCTTAGGATGCAGTGGTACCTTGAAAGTGAAAACCTTCTGGTATCACAGCAAGCAGGTTTCAGACAGTGCTACTCTACTGAAGATCAGGCAACCTACCTCTCCCAAGAGATTGAGGATGCCTTCCAAGAAAAGAAACTGGTACTAGCAGCATGGATAGACCTCAGGAAAGCATTTGATAAGGTCTGGAAAGAAGGGCTCCTAAAGAAATTGCGAAATTGCAGGGTTAGCTCAAGAATGTACAAATGGGTAAAAGCATACCTGCATAATAGAAGAGCCAGGGTACAATTAGATGGTCGCAAGAGCAAGAAAGTTCTACTGCGTCATGGAGTCCCCCAGGGAGGAGTCCTGTCACCCACACTTTTCTTGGTTTACATCAATGACCTAGTTGCTGAACTACCACACGGGATCAAAGTGGCAATGTATGCTGACGACCTGGTGATCTGGTGCACGGAAGAACATGCAACAGTGGCCACTAAACAAATACAAAGAGCTATCGATGCCCTAACCTTATGGGCTAATAGATGGTGCGTCAGCATTAACACAGATAAGTGCAGCACTACACTCTTTACCCTCTCACCAAAACAAAAAGCTGGTCATATCAAGATAGATGGAGAGCTCTTGAAAGAAGACAAACAACCCACACACCTCGGAGTTACTTTTGATAATAAGCTGACATGGAAGCAGCACATAAACAAAGCAACAACAAAAGCCAGGAGGAAGCTAGCTATCCTGAGAAAACTAAGTGGAACCACATGGGGAGCCAGTGGAAATATACTCAGTAAAGTTTACCAGCAAGGCATAAGACCACACCTGGAATACGGTTCAGCTGCGTGGTGTCCTGCATCAAACACCACATTACAAGATCTAGATAAAGTGCAAAACCAGGCACTTAGAATAATGTTGGGAGCAATGAAATCAACACCCATAGCAGAGATGCAGAAAATGGGAAGAATGCAAACACGTGGCGAACGCAGAGACACAAAAGTACTAATTCAAGCAGAAAAGTTTCAGTGTATGCCAAGTCATCCAATGAAGGAAAGATTCCAAAATCTAGCAATGGGACGACTGAAAAGGAGCAGCTTTATCCATCAAGCTAAACGACTCCGTAGACAACTTACAGACCTACCTGAAGTTGACAGCCCCTTAAGGTCTGTACCAGAGCAAACCCCGTGGAGTGAAAGCCATGGAATGCCAATATACATTCAGACCCATGTGAAAGGAATACTAAGCGAGGACGAACAGAACAGTGTGCAGCGAATGACAGTCACCCGCAGTTTCCTGGATGAGGAATATCCACAAGATATATGGGTCAGAGTATACACAGATGGGTCAGCACAGAATGCTGTGAGGAATGGAGGTGCAGGTGTATATATAGAATATCCACACAAGCCTAGAGATACAATCAGAACACCGACAGGAAAATTCTGCAATAATTATGATGCAGAAATCCAGGCAATTAGTGTGGCAGCTAAAAAACTGCTGAACTCCAACTCTGACCTACAGCCTGTGGTATTCCTGACAGATGCAAGGTCAGTGCTTCAAGCTCTCCAGTCTGGAAAACTAACAGACTTAAAAAAACTACTTAGCGAATTGTCTTACCAGTATAGGGTAACCATGCAGTGGATACCCTCTCACTGTGGAATACCAGGAAATGAAAAAGCAGACCAACTGGCTAAGGAAGGTGCTGCCGAAGACCAACCAGATATACCAATCACCTACCATCAGAAAAAACAGATGATAAAGTCAATAAGAAAGCCACAAACACCAACACAAGATGACTATCACAATATGAACAGATCAGAACAAGTTATAATTCTACGTCTCAGAACAGGACACAACCGACTCCGCAGTCACATGTATACAAAGTTCAAGATTGGCAACACGGCCATGTGTACATGTGGACAGGCAGCACAGAGTGCCAAACATATACTTCAAGAGTGTTCTGAGCATGAAACGCTGAGGCAGACAATTGGCCAGAGGAAACAACACTGGAATCAAAGCTCTATGGGACACTGTATGAACTACAAAAGACAGTGAGTTTTATTAAGGAGACAGAATTACAGATATAGACATGTTTCAAGTGAACGAAAGAAGAAGAGGAAGAATTAGTGTAATAAACTGAACAAAACTTCTGTTACAAACATCACATTTGTACGGTTTTTCTCCTGTACCACTATGTGTTTTTCTATGTTTCTGCAGGTTGCAGGTAAAATAACCGAAATTTTCATTCATTCAAACAGCATAAAAAATAATAATACCTAAATAGGTAAAGAAACATCAAGAATTTATGTCAAGAGAAACTATGGAAAACATCATAAAAAGAAGGAAATTAAACAAGGAATACAGGAAAATATCAAAGCTAATAAAACAAAAAAATTAGGTACGAAAATCCTGCAGATGAAAGTAAATCCTACACCACAAATATCACATTTGTAAGGTTTTTCTCCTGTATGTATTATTTTATGACTCTTTAGGTTATTTAATTTAGTAAATCTTACACCACAATGCAGTCATCAGACTACTTTTTTCATAAAGAAAGGCAAGAACAAACAAGAGCCTGACAGCTATTGTCTTTCCCCAGGTGGTTTGTGATCCACTCTTGCCGTTAAGCGTAGGAGTGATTGGAGCTCGAGCTATTGTTCTATCATCAGATGTGATGGATGGGGGGGGGGGGGAAGGAGCGCCCGCAGTGGCAGTAATGAAGCAACTTTAACCCGCAGAAGTCATATGTCTTCAATTTTTGACGTTTATACTCTTTCCGTAGGTGCCTGATGTCGAAATATATCACCAATAAGATAGCCATTTGTAGTCATGGACAACAATCTCCCATGTTAATTTCCCATCATTCTGTTATTATAAATATTAAATAGAGTGATTTCTCATGGTTTTCCATGGCGATATATAAACCTAATGGTAACTTATTCAATCTTTTCACGTTTGCAAACCAAATGGTGTAGACCTAACTTCGAATTAGCCATTTTGTCAGGAAATCTTCATGGATGGTGATTTTTAAAGCTTTAGTGTTGCAGGTACTGTAGTTCAATGTATGGAGGGTTGAGGGAGATGATAATATTTAATAGTGATGTAAACAATCATTTACGATGAGGAATGTTTTCTACAGCAGATAACCTTGAGATAGTATGTTCTATGTGTATGTTTATCCACACTGTTCGTTGTCTACAACATAACACTAACACACAAACAAACAACACCTCCAAACCATATCCAGCATCCACGTATCTCTATTATCTATGAATTTTAAAACAATAACTCAATAAAAAAAAGGGTCATGCCAAAAACATAAAACGTGCAGAAAAATCAGAAGTAATAAAAAAATGGCCTTGTTCCAGAGCAAGTTGCATAATTTTTGTCTGGGTAGCTACAGGTTAAAGAAGGTATATACAGGTGCAATTAGACAAGTACTAGAATCACAAACAGTCCTACATCACAAATCCAGGGATTTTTATCCTGCATTCTAATATGAGTATGCAGACACCCATTTAAAGCAACTTCTGCTTCACAAATACATGGATGGTAAATATTGGACTGGATATATAATAGTTGATCGCAGAAGAAGAAGACATTTGTAAGACTCCTCTAATATTCTTTCAGATTACATCTATAAATAAATGCAATACTACAAACATTACAGTCATAAGGAGTTGTGTTGAAGGCGCTGATAAGCAAAGAATAGCAACAACGTTTACCTTCCTTTTATGTTGTAAGAGGTTATGCGATAAAGGAGGTTATGGTATGGAGTTGGCTGTCCCATCAAATATAGGGTTAGTGACCTAGTCATGCTGAAGTCAGATGTGTCATGCCAAGAGGCACAGATATCGCAGCAATGCTGTAAACCATGACATAACGCATTCTGTTCTCCGGACTACATCCTGCTAGTTTGAGAATGCACTCAGAAGAAGAAGATAAGGAATAAATCTTAACACTACAAACCTCACATTCATAGTTTCTTTTGTGTATATGTTCTTCTGTACTTTTTACCACATCAAAAGCATCCATTGCAAATCCTACATCACAAACATCACATTTCTAATGTTTTTTTCTCCTGCTTGTGTTCTACTATGGGTCTGCAGGCATCCATTTAAAGCAACTTCTGTTTCACAAACATCATACAAGCCGTACCATGAATATGCTGATTTACGTGTCTCATTAGTTTAATAAACTCAACAAAACTTCCGTTACAAACATCACATTTGTAAGATTTTTCTCCTGTACCACTATGCTTTTTTCTATGTACCTGCAGGTTGCTAATGAAAGTAAATCCTACACCACAAATATCACATTTGTAAGGTTTTTCTCCTGTATGTATTCTTTTATGACTCTTTAGGTTATATTTTTGAGTAAACCCTACACCACAAACATCACATGTGTAAGGTCTTTCTCCTGTATGTGTTCTTCTATGCGCCTGCATATTTCTATTGGAAGCAAATGCTACACTACAAACATCACATTTGTATGGTTTCTCTCCTGTATGTATTCTTTTATGGTCCTTCAAGCTACGATTATGAGAAAATCCTACACCACAAACATCACATTTATAAGGTTTCTCTCCTGTATGTTTTCTTTTATGACTCTTTAGGCCACGTTTTCGAGTAAATTCTACACCACAAACATCACATTTGTAAGGTTTCTCTCCTGTATGTATTCTTTTATGTTCCTTCAAACTACCATTATGAGTAAATTCTACACCACAAACATCACATTTATAAGGTTTCTCTCCTGTATGTATTCTTTTATGGTACTTCAAACTACCATTTTGAGTGAACCCTACACCACAAACATCACATTTATAAGGTTTCTCTCCTGTATGTATTCTTTTATGGTACTTCAAGCTTCCACTATGAGAAAATCCTACACCACAAACATCACATTTATAAGGTTTCTCTCCTGTATGTATTCTTTTATGACTCTTTAGGTCACTTTTTTGAGAAAATCCTACACCACAAACATCACATTTGTAAGGTTTCTCTCCTGTATGTATTCTTTTATGGTTCTTCAAGCTACCATTTCTAGTAAAACCTACACCACAAATATCACATTTATAAGGTTCCTTTTCTGTATGTATTCTTTTATGGCTCTTCAAGATTCCACTATGAGTAAATAGTACATCGCAAACATCACATTTATAAAGTTTTTCTCCTGTATCTATTCTTATATCCATCTGCACATTGCTACTGGAAGTAAATCCTAGACCACAAACTTTATAATGTTTCTCTCCTGTATGTGTTCTTTTATGGTTCTGCATACTGCTATTGTCAGTAAATTCTAGACCACAAACATCACATTTATAAGGTTTCTCTTCTGTATTTAAACTTATGTGCATCCTCTTATAAGAACAAGTAGATTCCAAGTTGGAAACATGACACTTGTTAGATTTCTCTCCTCCAAACTTCTGTCTGTACATGTTCAAGCCAGCAAGTTTAGTCAAACCTACTCCTGAAACAGTACATTTGTCCAGTTTCTCACAACCTACACTACACACAGTATTTTGATTCTGGGAAGTCTTATCAATGACAAATTCAACCTTGACTTGATGCTCCCTGACTGTGACTGACTCTCTTAAATCATTCAGTGTCTGCTCTCTTGATGTCAAACACAGATCTCCATTCTGGTTTTCTGCTTTCTTTACTGTGTTTCCTTTATGTTCATGAGTATTCTTCCCATTTCTGATACTTTCTGTTAATCTTTCTAAACCTTCAGTCACATCTCTGGATCTCTCCTCAACATTTCTAACATGTTCTAGAAGATTCTCTGAGGAAACATCAGATCTTATAAGTTGTGAATGTTTAACACTGTATACACTTTCTATTTGTATTTTCTGAACATCATCCTGAGAGTTGGTGAAGTGTTCCAATGTGTCATCACTGATCTCTGAAATATACAAACAATTAACAATCACAATTCATGAAGTGTATAAAATAATAAATATACAATGAGTAGTGACAACTCATGAAATGTAGGGTAGGCTGGGACAAGACAGCACAGTGGGTTTTTCCTGTAGCTAGGTCAGGCGGAAATATTCCATTCTGTCACTCAGTGAAGTGTGATAGGTCAAGGACGAGTTAATTTATAATAATAATAATATATAATCATCTTCTTATAGTCCATGCTGTGTGGTGTATGTTACTGTTTCTTTCCACAACTTCTGTTTTGTGTGTTGTAATAATTTCTTATACCGGTGTTCTCCCCCATGCCACAATGCTAAGTTATTCCCAAGCATATTCTCTCTTGGTCTTCCCTTACTTATCTTGCTCTTCAACTAGCCTGTTGTCATGATGTTCTTCTTCTTCTGTATCCATTCTCAAACTCCTGCAGATTAGAAGGATATAGTCCGGAGAACTGAATGTGTTGTGTCATGATTTACTGCATTGCTGTGATATCTGCGCCTTTCAGCCCGACACATCCAACTTCAGCATGGCTTTGGGTCACTAGGATGGAGCAGATAACTTCATACCATAACCTCCATAGTTGCCTGTTACGATATGCATGGAAGGTAAATAGTTTTGCTATTCTTTGCTACCCTCTCAGGCCCTGGCAACACAGGAGCGTGTCATGATGTGTTCTATCTTTCTTCATTTCATGGCAAGTCCAAAAAAGTCTCTTTCTGACGTGGATGAATTTAAAAAAAATCTTTTTAAATTAACTTCTTTCAAGTTATGTTCATTACACTTTTAATCTGTCCATAGTGTTCTTAACTCTCTCTATGCGACGTGTCTTTTACAGAATGTTGTTAACACTATTATACAGGAGTAATAGTTATTTCAATGAAACAAAATACCACATCTTGCAAGGTCAAAGTGAATGATATAGTATTAAAACAGGTTCACCAATTCAAATATTTAGCCACAACGGTTACAGCAGATGGAAGAAGTTCAACAGAAATAAGAAGCAGAATAGGGCATGCAAAAACAACATTCAGAAAAATATATTGTGTAATATGACCCTGTCATTAGAGGTGATAAAGAGAGTTATATCTGCAGTGCTAGATAACCCCTAAACTAAAATATGGGTGCTGGTCTTGGACAATAAACAAACTGGAAAGTGAGAGATTGGAGGCATCAGAGATGTGGTTCCATAGAAGAATGCTGAGAATATCATGGACTGCCAGAAAAACTAATGTAGAGGTGTTGAAAGAGTCAAATATGAAATGGACATTAATCAATAATATAAGAAAAATACAATCTTAATTTTTTGGCCACTTCATGAGACAAGGAGGTTTGGAGAACATAGTCACAACAGGCAACAGAGACAGAGGGCGACAACGTGAGAAAATATTAGTTTGACAACTTTGCACGCCAGGAAAACAACAGCAAGCTTGATTCATAATTCTGGAGACAGAGAGCTAGCTGTGGAGAGCCATGATCGTCTACGTCAGCAGGCATAGCACCTGATGATGATGTTAACACTGCCACTTTGTAAGCCTTTTGGTTCTGTGCAAGCTGCCAAGCTTCTTCCAGTGTCATGTTCAGGTTTTCAATGTCATTATGAGTTTCTTGGCATTGTATACATCTCAGTAGTTTGCTTTTGTTTTCTGGGCTGGTTCTGGTCATTTATCACTGATATTTGAATTGGATGGATTCACCTCAGTTACTGTCCTTGATACAAGCCCAATACAGGGTCTTTCAAACTCTCGCCTTCGAAGCCGTTGTTGATTATAAGATCTTCCACTTTTTCCAGTTTGTGTGTACAGTAGGGGAGGACATCCCCTTCATATAGTTCAGCCAACTAGTCAAGATCGTTGCCGGGGGAGGGTGACGCTGCACTATCCCTTACAAACTCCTGTTCTACACCCCACTCCCTTGTTCTTAACATTCTTCTATAAAACTACAGCTTTTCTGCCTCTATATATTTTATCCTCAAATATCTGGCTATAAGAGCACATCTATGATGGCCAAGGTAAAAGGCTAAAATCTTGACATAGGTAGTTGTAGACCAAATTGTGTGTTTTCTTTTATGTTTTTAGTTATTTGTAACATTTCATAACTGGTATATTGTGTTTTTACTGTTCATCTTCCATAGAATTATAATTTCTGAATTGCTTACAGGAGTAGTTCTTATTCCATCAGAACATTGACCTTGTTACTTTTTGAAATTTCGAATTGCAATATGCAATTCTGCTTTTGGAAAGAGTGAAATTAATTGAGTCTGGGTAATATTGATTATAGGAAATCTAAAACTTGGAAACAGGGTAAATGAATTTTTTATGATTACAGAATCATCACAGAACATGCCAGAATAATATCACACTAAATATCACAGACAACATCACACAATTGACATACTTACCATCTTTCAGAAGTCTACTCAGATCAGGCTGCTTGACCTGACAACCAGTCATTTTCCCATGAAAACTTTCATCTTGACTGGGCTCCATTTTGACATCTTCAAATTCGAACATCTCTTCTGAGATCTGAAATAATAACAAAAATATCTACTAGTTTTCTTCTGTATAAACCAACAATGCTATTCTTCCAGTTTAACAAATTACTGTTCATACACACTTCGTTTGCTGAAATATAAGATAGAGTGATCACATGAGATGGTCCAGTGAGTAGGGATCATTGAAAGGTAGCACAAGGGTTAGAAGAATATCGGAAGACATTCCTTAATTTGTTTGTATAAACAAAAAATTGATAGCATATTCTATTAATGATACAGCCACCAATTCAGCACTTTTAGACTTTAGTTATCTTCTTGGCAATATTTTATGTTGAGTAGTTTGCCATTGCTTTCTAAATCTGACTGGTCCACAACTACCTATAGCAGAATTTTAATATGTTACCTTGGCCATCATAGATCCGCTCGGTACCCCAATACCACAGAGCCAGACATTTGAAAATATTAACGCTTGTGTGTGTGTGCATATGTGTGTATGCATTTATTTGCTGTGACCTAAATGCCAACTCTGAGGCTGATCTACAAATCATAATAAACAGATTCTCCAAAGCCTGTGCCAACTTTGGATTTACTATATAGAAACACAGAGAAAACAGAAATTCTGATACAACCAGTACCTGGAAAAATCTATCACAAGTCCTGCACAAATGTAAATAGAGTAGAAGTGAAAGTTGTGAATAGATTCACATACCTAGGTAGTACGCTACCACAAAATGCCACCATTAATGATGAAGTGTATACCAAATAGCATTATCGTACAGGCTAAGCTGAAAGCTTACAGAGCAGTACTACTTCCAGTGCTGTTACATGCTTGTGAAATGTGGACTGTGTATAGACGACGTGAGGAAGCTCAATCACTTTCACAAAACTTGTCTCAGAAAAAGTTATGAACATCCGATATCAAGACAAGAATCTGGATACCATATGTGGTATGTTTACGCCAGGTCATAGCTTGTCAGAGATACAGTCATCCCTCAGTCATCATGGTTAATAGGGATCAGAACCGGCCACGATAAGTGAAAAACCGTGTAGTAGTGTCATCCTCTCATTTTTAACACACGTACATTTTTTGTGTATGTATAATATCAATAAGTGTATATGAAACCATATAAGTGCATATGTTATCATTAGAACATTAAAGAATAGTTTGCAAACATGTAAATAAAATAAATATGATACATGTGTGTGTAACATACGTAGATGTAACTAAAGTGTACATACTGTAAATATGTTTTTAGAAATTCGCGATGTACCGAGGCCGCGATAAATGAACCGTGAAGCAGCAAGGGATGACTGTACTTCTCTACAGTGAGTTGCGGAATGGCATACATTAACAAGGTGGCCGAAAGCACTACAAGGACTCGTTAAAGATTTCACTGAAAGCCTCTGAAATAAACTGAGATACTGTATGAAATAGTTATGGCGCTCTACACTGAAAATAGGTACAGCATCTTGTGAAAATAGAAGAAATGTAGCAGTTCAACAGCGGAGAGTAGCTAGAAAGTCATGGGTAGATCAAAAACTATCTTACAGTGGTCATTCTATGCCCTAAATGTCAAGGACATTTGTGGCAGAAATAGGACTTATTAGCTATCTGTGTAGCTTGGTGGCCTAGATGATAGTGAGCTTGATAACTGTCACCGGGTTATAGCATGCAGGTTTAAAACCACGTCAGCACAAAAAACATCCAAAGACAGATCAAGCTGGAAGCAGGTTATACAAGCAAGTATGGATACAACAGACTAGAAGAAGCATGTGGATGAAATATCTCACTGGAAGCAGGTAAGCCTATACAATCAAATTTTAAAATGAAATAAAATAAATTGCAAAAGATGGTAAACACTAGATGGGAGAAGAAGTAAGGTAAAGCAACTTCTAATAATGTTCCTAAATGAATGGTTGAAAGTTTTCAGCCTTTCAAGATAGACAGAATGCCAAACAAAAGTAGGTACAGAAAGAATAGAGAACAAGTTGACAGAATTTCATAGTCATCTATGAACGTATAGTCACGGACACCAACACTAACTGAATTTCAAGTGGATGTAACAAATGGCCATCATCACTTTTAATGGACGAACAAAACAAAAATGTGTGTGTGTATACATGTATTATGCAACAGACTGAACAAGGATCTCCCTGGCATAGTGGTTAATCAATTAACTTTGTGCTCAAGAGGGGTAAAGGGATTGAATCTGGCTTGCGTCATCTTGTTTATAAAGTAGATTTTTATCTGAAATCTCCAGGATGGGATTAGCGCTTAATAAAAGTGGTACTCTCAGTAAGTAGTGTGCCGCTTCATTGAGAGGAATAGATTACATATGGGGTAACCCAAGTACAATGAAGTCAATCCTTTACACCTTTTGAGAATTTCATAGATGGGCTTTGCTGATGGCATATGTACACCTGTATAATAATAGTAGAATTATAGAATTAGATAAAAGCTATTTTATTGCGACATCACAAACCAAATAGAAAATTGATTTATTGATGAAATAACTTCAAATATTACATTACCTGATTGAACTCTGTTTGTTCTTGTTTTATTTCTGTTCTGACTGAATGAATGTTCTCCATGACGATTCAGTATAGCAATGCTCACAATTCTATTCACATCAACTTTCAGTAGTAAGTCTGACTTGTTTATGGCATCAGAAAATGAGTCACACATCTACTGTCATTAACAAGAACATGTACAGTACAAGGATGCTGTACTGTATCCTTGTACTAATCCTAACCCTAAAATAAATTAATATTTAAATTATTAAATGATGAACATGAAATTTACAAACATAGACAAGGGAAATAACTCGACTATCTGGTTTTGTCTACTTGATTCAGCCAAGAATCAATGCATGTGTTTTTGCATGGCAAAGTGAACATAAGTTATTAATTCACAATTTAACTTCAGCCTTTGATTATGTGTGGAAAGATGGACTCGTTTAATTACAGCAAAACAAAGTGAGTGGGCGCATATACCATGGATAAAATACTACCTGTACAATCGAAAGGCAACAGTGATATTTGGAATGAACACACAGCAGAAACTCTTCAAGCATGGAGTACCACAGGGAGGTGTTTTATCCCCCAATTTATTCCTTATATTCATTAACGGCTTTGACCAAATCCTCTAACATAAATAAATGCTGCAATGTATGCAGACGATCTGGCAATATGGTGCAGTGAAGAGTGGACACAAAAGAAATAAGGTTGCAGGAAACTATGGACAATTTGATCAATTACTTATCCGATCTACACGTTTGCGAGGTTTCACTCTTTCTTCTCTGTGCCAGGTGCATGTCTTCTTTAGCAGCGTTGGGCTTATTTTTCTGGAACTTGCTTTCAAACCTGGAGGGCTGATGCAACGAAGTAGAGATTGAGACCAGGAATATCATTTTCCAACTGGCACAATGCTGCTTTGTCTTGGCTCTTCCCGGACTTCCATATATGGGTAGTGGATCTGACGCGTGCTTCATCACTCTACATTTCCTATCACCTACAGTCTGCGACACACAAGATGTGTGCCATGTCTGTCAAATTTGGAAAGACGTGTAGGATCATCATACCCTGAATTGGATGGTTTCACCTCAGGTTTCCCCTTCCTCCAATTGGTTTCTGGGTGTCAGCTAAACATACAGCATCAAACTGATAATATCTTGACAGTCTACGTCACATGTCCTAGGTTCTATGATGGAGTGCAATGCCACCAAGTTGGACAGCCCTATACTCCAAAGAGGAGACGATCAACAACAGGACATTACAACATAACTATAAAGATAGAATGCTGGTGGGGTTTTCACCCAAAAAATAACCTCATAAAATACAGTCATATCATTTTCTAGAAATATAATGTAGCATAGTGGTTGCCATCCAGCCTTCCGTATGCTCGTAAGAGCATAGTTTCCAACCTCTGGTGGCTGGACTAAGCCCCATCTCCACGATTAGGCGCTGACCTTGATGGGGAGCTTATACAAAATAAAACTAGTATATATATTTGTTATTATTTCAGATATGTGCTTCTATGTATATATGTACTTTGGCTGAGGTCTTTATTAAGAAATAGATAAGTAGAGACTACTAAACTGCCTATTAACACAACATAGAACATAAAAATATGAGAAGGAAATTAACAATAAATGGTTATATAAACATTAAAGAAATGGTAGACAAAATAAATTGTTGATAGATTTTGGTTGGGAAGATTTACAGTGCTTTTCCAAGTCTCAGATGACTGCTCACTGGATGTAACTGTAGGGTGATATATCACAAGCTGGGCACTCTTCTACTTCAATGGGACTTTTTCTGTGGCTATCTTGCACTCTTGAGGATTCTGAGAATATAAGTATGGCTTGATTCTCTTTCAGCAGTCCAGGCAAGGGACTTCAGAAAATATCATTACAGCAGAGATCATGGGGTGGTATACACTACACAATGCTCTCATCTGAAGATGGATGTGTCGGGTCATTGACACAAATAAAACAGTGACAGAATATATTTCCATTCTCCAGGCTACATTCTGCTGAAAATTAAGTAGGATCACTGTACTGCCACAAGAGAGATCCAGCGGGAGTTTGAGAATGAAAGATGAAGAAGACTACACAATGTCCAAGCTCTTCAGTTACCTCTCATAACATGCATGAAACGGGGACATTGTTATTACAGTGGAATATCATTATAACAACTTGGACCAGACCAACAAAATATGTATGTAATAACATAAATTCACTATATATGCTACAGACAATATAGAATAAATATAATTGGGGTTTTTGAAAAATATTGTTATATAGGGAAATATGTTAAAAAAAAGAATGCGCTACAGAGGGATTCCACTGTACTTCTCTTTCAGACTGATATCATACCAATAGAAATGTATCTTCAATATAATACACTAGTACTATAACAGTCGGTAGGCTAATGAAAGATGTGGTTGCAGGTGACAGGACTATCAAAACAATGATGAGAGTAAATAAATATCCGTGGCAGGTCAACTCGCCCAAATGAGTTCTGTCAGGAGTTCTGTCAGTTCAGAGTTTCTGATTGTCCATATGATGACTCATTTCTGGATATAATTAGGCTAACATCAGGTTAAAGTGTCTGACATTAGGCCTATAACTGTGAAGAATCTAATTAGCTTACAAAGCAATGATGATAATAAAATACAATTTCAATATGAAGGCAGTGAGAATGTTTAGGCCCTTAAGCTACCGTTAGTAGGCCTACTGAGTGAATGTTGGTATATAAGAGGGCCCCTTACATAGAACTGTGAAATGTAACAGATATAACTATTGGGAGTTAATATGAATAAATACAAATAACAGTTTTCAACCGTAAGGTCTTCTTCAAGAATTCTTCTTGAAGATTGGCTATGAAGGGAAGGAGAAGCATTTAAAGACGCTATTAAAACATCATGGACTCACTTCAAACTTTTAATAGACACAAAATTTACACAAGAGAATCGTACACAAGACATCCTACTAGTGTCACAGAATCAAGTGGTGCAGCAGCTGCAGAGAATTTCAGACATCAAGCTGTACAACAAAAACATGCTAGAAGAAAGACAAGAGCTGTACAATGTTATACAGACTTCTCCCACACATGCCCTGAGTGTTGTTGACAATTCCAAGCACGCACATGATGCATAAGTCAGTCTGACACACCGCAGACATCGCCATCTTCCCAAATGAGCTGAATGATCATCATTGACTTTGATGATCAGCTGATTTGCCCAATTTCTGTTTTCGCATGCTTCCAGACTACCATCAGCATTACTATACAGACACGATGGATACAAAGCCCGGGAGAGACCTTGTAAATGATGGATTACAGAAATAAAAGAGTCAACAAAAACATGAAGAAGCACACAAAAAAGCCTTCTCTACTCTTATACCCCTGACACTATAAGACATGAAGGGATATGAAACGAAAAGAAAGAAAGATTGCCATATATTATAATGCTATTATACTAAGTTCTTTTTTATGGATGTGAAACATGGACTGTAAGAAAGAAAATTCAAAAAGAACTGGAGGCTACAGAAATGTGGTTTCTGAGATGAATAATGAAAATACCATGGACAGCTTAGAAAACTAATGCAGATGTTCTAATTGATGCTGGAAAGATCAATCATATCAAGGTTTCTAGGACATGTGCTGAGAAGAACACATAATAACCCTGGAAAGATTGAGGGGAGAAGAGACTCAGACAGGGGACGACAAGTGAATATTAACAACACAAGAGACAGAGAGTCGTGGAGAACACGATCGCCTATGCCATTTATCATGATATGTCACTGATTATACTAAGTACTTAGTAATTAAGTTGTAATTGCACACTATAGCTAGGAACGATGTATAAATAGAATACTAGTAGTTAGGCTAGGAAGACAGACCGAGTTAGGTTCTGATTCTCACTTTCAAACTGGAAGCAAAAAGGAAGTGACAACACAACCTTAACATTCCATTGTGATTAATATTCATCAGAAGTAGAAAAATAAATATTTTAAATTATGTTATATTCACTTCTTATAAAAGCAAGTTAGTAGGAGGGGTATATGAATGTGATACAACATTTACTTATCTTTTTGTGCACAACTTTGTTCTTTGGTTATATTTTATGAGATAATGTATCACTGCGCGGATGTATACGTACCACGTGACATAGCCTCCGCTATGTAGGTTGGCTGCAACAGACCTCTAACATTCAGTCTCTTGTTGTGGTGGTGCACTCTGTTAGACTGTAGCCTGTACATCTTTTGATGTTATTCTCCCACTTTTATGTCTTGTATCACTTGTCTACCTCTTGCTCGTCTCCCTTCGACTTTACCCTCAAGTAAGTACTACACTTAATTAAAATGAATTTGCACGTGTACTGAAACTGCGCCTCTTTTTCAGCAGTCCCTCAGCTGGCAGTATTCCAGGTATTGTTGATTTGGACCAAATAAAATAATGAATGATGGTTTGGCATGGTATAGTTTTGTGTGTCTCTGATGTTATAATGGCACAACTAACACAGATATGCTTGTATCACCACTAGAAGAGTAATGCAATATAGGTTATATCTGCATGGGCATGTCCTGTGACAGATAATCCGTTCAATATTTAGTACTAGGAATGTATCCAAAAGGGACGAACCCTCTTTCAAACCCCCTCTATTTAGGTAAAAACCCTCTCCTTAAGGTACTCATATCTACTGCCCTGGTTAGTGCAGGGTTTGTCGGATATATTGCTTGTCTTTTTGCAATCAATTCCTCTTTCCATATGCAGCTTTCACATTCATGGACATGATTCCTAAGTGTTGCACAGGAACACAGCACGAGTTGTTGTTTCCAGGGTTTACAACAAGGAGGTACATTTAGGATATTGTTTATCTGCTAACCCTAGGTTTTCACAAGAGAAATCTGGTACACTTTGCACCCCATATAAAAATGAGTTTGATCATTTTATACGACTTATACAGAACTATAAGAAAAATGTGCATGCAACTAATAGTTTCATTAATTATCAGAAAACAATTGTGGCCATATTTAGCATAAATGAGAAAAACAAAGAATCGCAAGGAAAGTCACCAGACAGGAAACAACACCGAAATAAAAAAAGAATGACCCAGAAAGTCATTGGAAATAACAGAAGCTGAAATTTAGAAAATTGTCCATAACAGATATGACCGCCCAGATACATTGCGAAAGTGCTGTATGTAATATCTGATCGCAATGCTGCATGGTGAATGAATGCAATTATTTGATTATCTGCCACAGGACATGCCCACATCCCTTCCCCAAAAATTTATAACCTATATTTCATTACTCTTCTAGTGGTGAAACGAGTATATCCATGTCAGTTGTGGTAATGTAACTTCAGAGTCACTCAAGGCTATACCATGCCTACCGCTATTCATGATTTAATTTGATCCAAATCAGCAACACATGGGGTACCATCAACTAAGGGACAACTGAAAAAAGACACGCACAGTTTCAGTACACATGCAAATTCATTTTAAGTAAGTGTAGTCCTTACTTGAGTTACGTGGTCTTACCCTTACTTGGACATCTCAGAGGTAAAAGAAAACTAGCAAGGCCTAAAGCAACCATAAAAAGCACCATACTTAAAGGGGAAATAATAGGCTACAAGACCTTACAAGAACTAACACTGCAGTCAGTGGACAGCAACACATGGAGAATCAAAACCTCTGCCCTATGTGCCGCTTGCGCTACGAAAGAAAAACTAACTTTAATTGAGGGTAAAGTCGAAGAGGTAAAAAAAAAAGGTAATGGCAAGAAAGTAAAGTCAAAGAGAGGTGAGATAAAGGTAGACAGTGATACAAGTTGGAGATTAATATCACAAGATGGACAAGTTACAGTTTAATGGGTGCACCACCAAAACAAGAGACCGGGATGTTGGAGGTCTGTTGCAACCAACCTTCATAGGCGGCACTTGATGATGGTGTAGTCATGTGGTACATGGTAGGTACTTAGACAAAATTTTCAAAATAATGCTACAGCATTAAAAATACTATAGTTAGACCTAGATAGCCCTTGAAAATTGCAATTCAGCGATACATCAACAAAGTATGTACGTCAACCCTGAAAAAAGTTATTAATTTTTTTCAAATTAATTTGGCATCAAAATAATTTACATGAAACATATAGGAAAATATAAATAAAACTTGACCACAAAAATGTAACTGAGCTGACAATTTCTAAATTATCTTAGTTATTTTCAATAATACAACACACAAACTATGCATTTTTGTGTTCGTGAAGACAAGACATATCTGTTGACCACATTGCTGTAATTCTCAGAGGCATGTACATCTAATTAATATTTAAAATGACAGCCAAATTGCATAAATAAAACCAATGTTGATGTGTTTTTTTAAAAATTAACTGCCGTTTTCAGCATTCTGCTGCATCCTTAAAAGTTAGATATATAAAAAGAAAAAATGGTTAAAGAATATAATAAATCTGGTTGCAGGACACGAAAAACGGTGACATCACTAAATGCAAACATTAGTCCAAGAAATTTATAACCTAAGTTAGTAGGTACTTGGACATCTAGGATTAGCGTGTTTTGGAAATTTTGCTTAGGCTATAAATTTCTTGTGACAGGGTTTAAAATAGTGTTCGCATCATTTGATGTGTTTGAAACTAGATTTATTAAGTTCTGTAACCATTTTCCTTTTTATATATGTAACTTTTAAGAGGGTAAAACAAAGCGCAAACTAATTATAGCAGTTAATTATTTAAAACATCAACATTTGTTTAAATTATGCAAATTAGCGAACATTTTGAATATTAATTAGTTGTACATGCATCTGAGAATCACAGCACTGTGATCAACAGATGCGGTATGTCTTTGCGAATACAAAAATATATAGTTTCTGTGGTATTTTATTAGATACATAATAATTAATTTTAATTATGCAAATTAGCAGCCATTTTGAATATTAATTAGTTCTTTATTAGCTTGGCTACATTTTGTAGTCACAAGTTTTATTTATATTTTCCTATATGTTCCATGTAAATTATTTTGATGTCAAATTCATTAGAAAAAAATCATAACTTTTTTCACGATTGACGTACAGACTTGGTTGAGGTATCGTTGAATTGAAATTTTTAAGGGCTATCTAACTATATTATTTGTAATTATGTAGCACTATTTTGAAAATTTTGTCCAAGTACCTAGCAAAAGTAGGCTACCCAAAAGTTTTATTGATGATTGTATAATAATCACACATTCAACCCTTTCTACTAATTTACGTTTATAAGAAGTTAATATAATAATAATGTTATTAATCATAATGGAAGGTTTAAGGTTGCACTGCCACTTACTTGTTGCTTCTAGTTTGAAAGTGAGAATCATAGTTTAGGTCTGTCCATTCACTTTAAGAATGCAGTGGGTTAAAACACACACTCCACATTACTCCGCGACAATAGGTGATTTTTAAACAGTTGTTGACATGTAAAAGCAGTCAATATTTAAACAACATTTGTAAACGAAACTATTATTTATTTATTTATTATTAAATTATTCGACACCTAATTACCGATTTAAATAAATCTAGAGTTTAGTTTACATTAGTGTTACTACTATCCTAACTACCTATAGTGCGTTCGTCAATAATTGAACGCCGCTATTATTTCCGTAACTTCTGAGCACATCATATTTTGCAGTGTACAATGTAATGTACAGTGTACAAAGTATATTATTTCATAACCACGTTAAAGATTTATAATTAATTATTATCTAGATTGAACGAATTTATCACAGCAGTCGCTACAAATTTCGTTTTTAAGATAGAATTTTATTTTATGTGGAAAAAAAAGTCATGGGCGTATCGTTCATTTATTGTTACATTGGTAAAAATGAAGTATTTAGATATTTTCTATCATTATATTGAGATTGTATGCTGATGCATGAGATATAAAAAGTTAACAGTTAATCATTATCATCAGGTGCCATGCCGGCTGGCGTAGGCGGTCATGGCTCTCCATACCTCTCTGTCCACAGTATTATGTATCAAAGTCGTTGTTTCCTTGCCGTGCCAGGTTGTCAAACTGTCTAATATGTTCTTATGGTGTCACCCTCTGTCTCTGTTGCCTTCAATTCTGAGTTGCTTTTGATTCCTTTTTCTATCATCTAGTGTTAACCATCTTTTGCAGTTTATTTTTATTTAGTTTACAAATTTGCTTGTATAAGTTAACATGCTTCCAGCTTGATTTTTCTTTCACATGCTTCTTCTATTCTGTTGTATCCATACTTGCTTGTATAACCTGCTTCCAGCTTGATCTGTCTTTGGATGTTTTTGTCCAGATGTGGTTTTGAACTTGACATGCTGTAACCCGGTGAAGTAATCAAACTCACTATCATCTGGGCTACTGCGCAACACAGATAGCGAATAAATCCTATTTTGTCCGCAAATGTCCTTGATATTTTAGGCATAGAATGAACACTGTAGATGGTATTTGATCTATCCATGACTTTCTAGCTACTCTCCACTGTTGGGCTGCTGCATTTCTTCTATTTTCACAAGATGTTGTGCATATTTTAGTGTAGAGCGCCATATAACTATTCCATACAGCATCTTCAGTATCTCAGTTTATTTCAGAGGCTTTCAGTGAAATCTTTAACGAGTCCTTGTAGTGCATTTGGCCAGCTTGTTAATGTATACCATTCTGCAACTCACTATAGAAAAGTATCTATGGCAAGCAATGATCTGGCATAAACATACCACATTTGTATCTGGATTCTTGCCTTGATATCTGATATTCATAACTTTTCTTAGACTAGTTTTGTGAGTGATTGAGTTTCCTCACATGTCGTCTATATACAGTCCACATTTCACAAGCATGTAACAGCTCTGGAAGTACCTCTGCTCTGTAAACTTTCAGCTTAGCTTGTACGATAATGCTATTTGGTATACACTTCATCATTAATGGTGGCATTTTGTGATAGCGTACTACCTAGGTATGTGAATCTATTCACAACTTTCAGTGTTACACGATTTATGTTTGTGCAGGACTCGTGATAGTGTTTAGCCAGATACTGTTTTTAATAGGATTTCTGTTTTCTCTGTGTTAATAGTAAACCAAAAGTTGGTACAGGCTTTGGAGAACCAGTTTATGATGATTTGTAGATCAGCCCTAGAGTTGGCATTTATGGCACAGTCATCAGCAAATAAACGCGTACACAAGTATATTAACACACAATAATTAATATTTTCAAATGTCCGACTTTGTGGTATTGAAGTAAAGAGCACATCTATGATGGCCAAGGTACAATATTCAAATCCTGCCATAGCTAGTTGTGGACCTATCAGATCATTCAGAAAGCAATGACAAACTACTGAACATGAAATATTGCCAAGAAAATAACTAAAGTATAAAAGTGCTGAATTGTTGGCTGTATCGTAAATAGGATATGCTATAAATTTAAAAAAAATACAAAATAAGGCATATCTTCCTATATTCTTCTAACTCTTGTGCTTCCTTTAAATGATCCCTACTCACTGGACCATCTCATGTTCACTCTATCTTATATTTCAGCAAAGGAAGTGTGTATGAACAGTAATTTGTTAAACTGGAAGAATATCATTGTTGGTTTATACAGAAGAAAACTAGTAGATATTTTTGTTATTATTTCCGATCTCAGAAGAGATGTTCAAATTTGAAGATGTCAAAATGGAGCCCAGTCAAGATGAAAGTTTTCATGGGAAAATGACTGATTGTCAGGTGAAGCAGCCTGGTCTGTGTAGACTTCTGAAAGATGGTAAGTGTGTCAATTGTGTGATGTTCTCTGTGACATATTTGTGATATTTAGTGTGATCTTATTCTGGCATGTTCTGTGATGATTCTGTAATCATCAAATATTCATTTACCCTGTTTCCAAGTTTCACATTTCCTTTAATCAATATTACCAAGACTCAATTAATTTCACTCTTTTCAAAAGCAGAATTGCATGTTGCAATTTAGAATTTCAAAAAGTAACCAGGTCAATGTTCTGATGGAATAACAAATACCCATGTAAACAATTCAGAAATTAGAATCCCATGGCAGATCAAAAGTAAAAGCACAACATACCAGTTATGAAATGTTACAAATAACTAAAAGCTTACTAGAAAACACAGAATTTAGTCTACAACTACCGGTACTTATGTCAGGATTTGAGCCTTTTACCTTGTCCATCCTAGATCTGCTCTTTACCTGAATACCACATAGCAAGATATTTGAAGATATTAACATTCTTCTGTGTAGGGCACATTAATTCTCTTTGTACTTTTTTATCTTTTTTTTAGAGTTTTTATCTTGTGTTTTTTATTTCCCCCATTAAATGTTGCTAACTATAATATTACATTGACAAAAGTTCAATATATGCTGTCTCTGATCTATCTAATACCTTTCTTTCCCAATAAATATGTATTTATATATATATATATATATAAAATAAGAGGCCTTTATTAAGAAGTAGATTAGTAGAAACTATTAAACTGCCTATGAACACTACATAGAACATAAAAACAAAAGAATATCGGAAGGAAATTAAAATATAAATGGTTATACAAAAACTAAAGAAATGTAGACAAAACAAATTGGTGATAGATTTTGGTTGGGAAAATTTTCAGTGCTTCTTCAAGTTTCATATGACAGCTCACTTGATGCTACTGTAGGTTGCTATGTCACAAACTGGGCACTGGTATACAACAATGGTGTCTGCTTTGAGTCGTGCAGGTAGAAATTCCATATCGACACCAATCTTTTTATATGTCGTACATAATTCTGTGACGTAAATATGCTATTCATAGAGCATTCCAGAGAGAATGACAGAATATGGCTATTATATTATAGATTATATGATTACATCAGCTGTTGATGTTTATGAAAAGCATAGGATTCCCAAAACACCCCATACACCTGATTACAATGAAGTATCTTGAACAAGACGTCACCTGTCGTAAAAGGCAGCTAAGGAGGTTATGGGATGGAGTTGGCTGTCCCATCCCATATAGGGTCAGTGACCCAAAGCCGTGCTGAAGTCGGATGTGTCAGGCAGAAATACGCAGATATCGCAGCAATGCTGTAAACCATGACACAACGCATTCCGTTCTCCAGACTACATCCTGCTAATCTGCAGGAGTTTGAGAACGAATGCAGAAGAAGAAGAACAAGAAGTAGCAGTAAAAGTGAATAGCAAAACATGAGATTAGTTCTGCACAGAAAACATAACAAGAAATGTAAGAGATGAACAGACCCATGCAGAGTTTCATTCTCTTAACATCAGAGGACATCAGATCCCAGAAGTTAGATTTGTAGATTCTTAGTTTTAACTAACAAGGGAGGTCTGAAACAACTGATTCTAACAACAAAACACAAGTTGTCTCCACCACTTTCTTGCCATTTTGATGTGTGATGAAACCGTATGCATATGTGTTTGTTTCACTTCTTACTGCACCATCTGTGTAGAGGTTTGGTAGTGGAGACATCATCACTTAATACAATAAGGAGCAGGATAGCCGAGGCATACCACCAACTGAAGTAGCTCTTGATATAGCAGTGCAAGAAGTCATTCATAAAAATAGCAGCCCTCATTGCTGTCATCCTCTTGTGATGATTGTGTAATTTGATGATGATGTTCGTCCATCGTAATCGACGATGACCAAAAACTCAACCATAATAATAATAACAATAAGTAATAAAAAATAATAAAGTTAATAGTGTGTAATTTACATGCTCATTGAAACACAATCGTCAAACACAATCGTCAAACACAATTGTCAAACACAATTGTCAAAGACAATTATTTGTGATAAGTTTATAATCTCTACTATCTCCCCACATAGATTGGTAGGAGGCATCACTACATGGATGATGTGGTTATTCAGAGAGAACCATGTCATGGCTGCTTTACTTGGGTTGGATGATGTGGTTATTCAGAGAGAACCATGTCATGGCTGCTTTACTTGGGTTCACCAGAGCTCCAGATGTATTACACCACTAGCCAATGCAATCCATTTCACTTTGTAGATCCTGAACAATTTGTCTTCTTTCTAAACCCTGACCATACAGCAGAATGTGAGAGGGTTTTTTCCCATTTCTAATCAGCTGTTAGTTGTCTGTCTAGTTTTACTCCAAGATATACAGGGGACTCTTACTTTGCTAATACTTCCTCACTCATTTTATGTTGACAGATCTTTTGGCTGTTTGTGACTTCATGAGAAAATAGTGTTATCAGTTTTCTGTGTATTGAATTTTAGTTTCCAGAATTCACAATATACTGAGATTGTAAGGAGAGCTCTGTTGGTCTTTGCTTTTGCCAGACTTGGAATATTTATCAGTGGTCCAGATGACAAGGTCATCAGCAAACAATGCTTTCAGCACATTCAGATCATCAATGACAATATGGAAAAGTGTGCAACTTAGAGGAGTGTATTGAGGCAGTCCCTCCTCTAGTGTTCTTTTCTGGCATAGTGTACCAAAATAACTGGTGGATATGGTTATGTTTGTCAGGAAGACATGTATCCATTTAAATATCTTCCCACCTATTTCCATTCTGCTTATCTTCAGCAGAAGTCTCTTTCTTCAGACTTTATCATAGACTTGCTCAAGGTCAATGAACACTGCTAATGTGCTTTTTCCTTCTTGGAAACCATCCATCACATTTTGTGTGAATCTGAAGAGTGGATCGTCCGTGTGACATTTGCGGCTGAAGTCTGCCGGACAAACACCAAACTAAAGCTATTTAACTTATGTATTGTATCAGTGCTAACGTATGGTAGTGAAAGCTGGAAATCAACTCAAGCAACAGACAACAAACTAAACAGCTTCGAAAACAAATGTCTACGAAAACTGATGAACATAAAATGGATCTACTTCGTCACAAATAGTGATCTAAGAGACAAAATACACCAAGAGTATGTTTCAAACATCATAAGAAAACGAAGATGTAAATACCTTGGCCACGTTTTACGACTAGATGTAAACAGAATAAACCAGCAAGCCCTTATGTGGTCACCTGAGGGTAAAAGAAAAAGAAGAAGACCTAAAACAATCCTTAAAAACACCATTCTTAAAGAAGGGGAATTAATAGGCTGTAAGACCATCCAGGAACTAAAGCTGCAGGCAGCGAACCGCATCATATGGAGAACCAAAACCTCTGCCCTATGTGTCGCTTGCGGCACGAAAGGAACAAACTAACTAACCTGCCTGATTGTTATCTAGACAGTTTGTGATAATCAGCCATCAGTATAGTCTGTTGTCATTGTATAATCTATAACCATTCTCTCTACCAGCTTGTCTATGTATGAGGTGAGGGACATGGGCCTATAACTTCTTGGTGTTGCTACCTGTTTTTCTTTCTTGAGAATGACGTTGATGGTTTCTGTAAGCCATGCTGATGACAACTGCCCCTCATTCCATGTTCTATTAATAAATCATAAGAGTATTTCTTTTGCCTTTGGTCCCAGCTTACATATTTCATTTTTAATTTGATCTGGTCCTTGTACTCTGTTTCTGGCCAGTTTCTGTATTGCCATATTCAGTTCTTGTATGTATGCTGAATAGATTGTTGAATGCAGCAATGTTGTTATGATCTTTGTTGGGTGTTGCACTGTTTTTCAAGTATTTTGTCTATTTAACAATTTGTGTATTCAACATTTGAATATAAGCTTTTGAAAGTATCTTCTTTCTTACTGGGTGCTGTTATTTGATTGTCACAACTATCTACTATGGGTATTGGATTGGTCTTGTATTTTTCCCTCGAGATTATGCAAAAGTTTCCAGGCTTTGTTCCCTTCTCTTTTTAGATTTAGAAAGCTACATTTTCTACACAGGTCTTCTGTTTGTTTTCCTTTGTGATATTAATTACCTGACAAGATAATGTGCTTAAGAATTTAACAACACAACATATGTTTCAGTTTAAACATTTAAAAAAATGTTATTAATGATAACAGCAGGCAGAGTGCCAGAAGTTTTAAAAAAATTGATCATATATAGTGTAAACATTTGTCTGCTTGGTTGAAAATTGACTCATCCTTGACATATCACACTTCGTTGTGTTATGGAATGGAATGTTGCCACGTGTGCTACAGGAAAAACCCATATGCTTGAAAAAACTCACTGCGACATCTTGCCCCGACTACCTACATTTCATGACTTGTCACTGTTTATTTTTGTGTATATTAACTATTTTATTCATTTCATGACTTGTCACTGCTCATTGTATATTTATTATTTTATACATTTCATGAATTGTGACTGTTCATTGTTTGTGTATTTCAGAGATCAGTGATGACACATTGGAACACTTCACCAACTCTCAGGATGATGTTCAGAAAATACAAATAGAAAGTGTATACAGTGTTCAACATTCACAACTTGTAAGATCTGATGTTTCCTCAGAGAATCTTCTAGAACATGTTAGAAATGTTGAGGAGAGATCCAGAGATGTGACTGAAGGTTTAGAAAGATTAACAGAAAGTATCAGAAATTGGAAGAATACTCATGAACATAAAGGAAACACAGTAAAGAAAGCAGAAAACCAGAATGGAGATCTGTGTTTGACATCAAGAGTGAATGATTTAAGAGAGTCATTCACAGTCAGGGAGCATCAAGTCAAGGCTGAAGTTGTTACTGGTAAAATTTCCAAGAATGAAATTACTGTGTGTAGTGTAGGTTGTGAGAAACTGGACAAATGTGATGTTTCAGGAGTAGGTTTGACTATTGTTGCTAGCTTGAACATGTACAGACAGAAGTTTGGAGGAGAGAAGTCTAACAAGTGTCATGTTTCCAACTTGGAATCTACTTGTTCTGATAACCAGAGGACACACACAAGTTTAAATACAGCAGAGAAACTTTATAAATGTGATATTTGTGGTGTAAAATTTACTCAAAAAGAGAATCTAAAGAAACATAAAAGAACACATACAGGAGAGAAACCTTATAAATGTGATGTTTGTGGTGTAGGATTTACTCAAAAAAATAACCTAGAATGTCATAAAAGAATACATACAGGAGAGAAACCTTATAAATGTGATGTTTGTGGTGTAGGATTTACTCAAAAAAATAACCTAGAAGGTCATAAAAGAATACATACAGGAGACAAACCTTATAAATGTGATGTTTGTGGTGTAGGATTTATTCAAAAAAATTACCTAAAGGTTCATAAAAGAATACATACAGGAGAGAAACCTTATAAATGTGATATTTGTGTTGTAGAATTTACTTCCAATAGCAACCTGCAGAAACATAAAAGAACACATACAGGAGATAAACCTTATAAATGTGATGTTTGTGGTGTAGGATTTTCTCAAAACTATAATCTAAAGAACCATAAAAGAACACATACAGGAGAGAAACCTTATAAATGTGATATTTGTGGTGTAGAATTTACTCATAAAGGTAATATAAATAAACACAAAAGAATACATACAGGAGAAAAACCTTACAAATGTGATGTGTGTGGTGTAGGATTTACTCGAAAAGGTGACCTAACGAGTCATAAAAGAATACATACAGGAGAAAAACCTTACACATGTGATGTTTGTGGTGCAGGATTTATTCAAAAAGGTGGCCTAAGGTGTCATAAAAGAATACATACAGGAGAAAGACCTTACAAATGTGATGTGTGTGGTGTAGGATTTACTAGAAAAGGTGACCTAACGAATCATAAAAGAATACATACAGGAGAAAGACCTTACAAATGTCATGTGTGTGGTGTAGGATTTACTTTCAATAGCATCTTGCAAGTACATAGAAAAACACATAGTGGTACAGGAGAAAAACCTTATAAATGTGATGTTTGTAACAGAAGTTTTGTTCAGTTTATTATACTAATGAGACACTTAGATCAGCATATTCATGGTACGACTTGTATAATGTTTGGGAACCAGAAGTTGCTTTAAATGGATGCCCGTAGAACACACACAGGAGAGAAACCTGTTAAAAATGTTAGTTAGTTAGTTGTCTGTACATCATCACTGCAAACTGGACACGTCCATAGTTGCTCCGATCTCTCTTTGAGTGTATCTGCCATTACACTTCTGCTGACAGTATGGTCCTATGCTGGTTGACCATCATTCTTCTACGCCCTTCAAAATGTTCACTTCTAGCAACACTGCATTTCAATCCCTGATCTTTAATCGTAGCCATTGAAAAGGAATCATCATCCACATTGGTCTCACTTTCGCGTGCTATCTCTTAAGAAGTTCAAAACGTCAGCGCGATCCATTGCCCCGTGCCACAATTGCGCATGATGCCAGTTAATCTGCTCTTTCATTGCCTCGAACACCCACATGTCCCAGCACAAAAATAAATGTAACCACTTTCAGCGTCACCTTTCTCAAGTCTTCAATCCACTGTTCGCAAATGCGACCCACTTGTACCTTCTTAATCATACTCATAGAGTCACTCAAGATGCAGACTTGCGTTACCTTCCCGTGCACTGCAATACTGTAATCTGTGCTCAGCTGTTGGACAGTCAAGTAGGTATCGCATAGCTCTTGTATATGTATCTCTTGTGCATCCCAGTATGACATGCATTGCTGCACTCTGGATCCTTTCCAGTCCCTTAGAAATGTGATGTTTGTGATGTAGGATTTGCAATTAATGCTTTTGATGTAAAAGGCACAGAAGAACATACATGAGAGAAACTTTATGAATGTGATGTTTGTAAGATTTACTGCTTATCTTCTTCTTCTGCATGTATTCTCAAACTCCTGCAGATTAGCAGAATGTAGTCAGGAGAATAGAATGCATGTGTTGTGGTTTACAGCATTGCTGCGATATCTGCGCCTTTTGGCCTAAAACATCTGAGTTCAGCTTGGTTTTGGGTCACTGACCCTATATAAGATGGGACATTCAACTCCATCACATAACTTCCTTAGTAGCCTCTTATGACGTGTATGGAAAGTAAGCAGTGTTGCTATTCTTTACCCCCCTCTTGGGCCTGGAGACACACGGATGGTACTTTATGAATGTGATGTTTGTAGTATTGCATTTATTGATAATGTAATCTGAAGAAACACAGAAACATTAGAGAAGTCTTACACACATCTTCTTCTACAATCAAGTATTATACATCCAGTCCAATATTTACCATCCATGTATTTGTGAAGCAGAAGTTGCTTTAAATGTGTGTCTGCACACTCATATTAGAATGCAGGATAAAAAAACCTAGATTTGTGATGTAGGACTGTTTGTGGTCCTAGTACTTGTCTAATTGCACCTGTATATACCTTCTCTAACCTGTAGCTAGCCAGACAAAAATTATGCAACTTGCTCTGGAACCCGGCCATTTTTTAATGACTTCTGGTTTTTCTGTACGTGTTTGTATTTTTTACATAGGTAACTTTTTTTATTTACTGAATTATTGATTTCAAATTCAGAGATAATAGAGATAAGTGGATGCTGGATATGGTTTGGAGGTGTTTTTTGCTTGTGTGTGTCAGTGTTATGTTGTGGACAACACACACAAAGAACATTCTATCTTGAAGTTGTCTGTAGGCCTAGCTGTAGAAAACACGGTTCTGAAAATTTCTCGTCGTAAACGATTATTTCATCATCATTAAGTGCCGTCTCCGCAACGAAGGTTGGCTGCAACGTATCTCCAACATCTCCTATCTCTTGTCTTGGTGGTGCACTCTGCTAGACTGTAACCTGTCCATTGTGTAATGTTACTCTCCCACTTGTATCTCTGCCTACCTCTTGCTTGCTTCACTTTGACTTTACTCTCAAGTAAGGTCTTCAATAAGGTGTCATGTCTTTTAATGTGTCCAAAATATTTTATTTGCCTGATCTTTATTTCTCTTAGTATATATATATTTAGGTTATCTTCTTATAGAAGCTTCATGTCACATCATCTATACAATCCCGTAGTCGTAACCTTCGATAACAGTTACCATGTTGTTCCGACAGGCAGACGTTGTACTTGAACTAGTTACAGGCACGACGTGGGTGGGCGGAACAACAAAGAAATCTGTTGCAAGGGCCAGAGTTCTTGAGCTGCAACCTCTTTCTCATTTACAGTAATGGCCTAGTATATCAAAGGTGAAAAATCCCTCTATGTTGATGACCTAACAATATGACAGAGCCATTAGAATGTTGAAAGTTCTGGCATAAGACTAAATGGAGATTTAAGAAGACTGGCTGAGCACTGTTGAACATGGAAGCTAAAAATAAACTGTCTATACCATCTTTACCAAGAGTCATAAAGTAGCCAAGGAAAATATCAGTCTATATTTAGATACACAGAAATTGCCAAGAGAAGAATATCCCACATATCTTGGAGTCATGCTTAATTAGTAGCTCACCCTCAAGAAGTACATAGAAAATGTAAAAAATAAAGCACTGAAATGGTTACAGCTAATGAAAAGGCTCACTGGCACATCTTGGGTATCAGACAAGGATACCATCAGAGAACTATATCTTGATTACATACATCAGCTTTAGAATACAACAGTGCATTCCTGACAACATGTTCCAAGATAAATGTAAAATCTATAGACAAGAGTGCAGAACAATGCCCTACGTCTTATTAGTGGAGCAATGAGATCTACACAAACAGCTGCATGTGAAATACATATAAATGTAGAACCCCCCTTGGCATACGGAGAGATATGTCTGCAATGGAGGCTTATTAAAGAAGCAAAAGAATGAACAAACACCACCCAAATAAACAACTTGTAGAAAACTGGCAACTAAACCACAGAGTAAAACAGAAGTCAGTCCTCAGACATGTCAATAAAATAAAAGACAGCTATCGCCTCTGAAACAAGAACAGCAAAGAATAGAAAAATGTTTACCACCAGATAGGGCCTATATGTTTTAAATTGCCAGAAATCAAGAAACAATTATGAGATAATAGGATGAAAACTTCTGATCCAGTAAGTCTTATGAAAGCAACACAGAAAACAATAAACACCTACCCAGAACAATGGATTCATGTCTATACTGACGGGTATGTTTTCAAAGCCACCAGCAAAGCAGGTTATGGTGTCTTGTTTGTTTTGTTTGTTTATTTGTTGATGGATTTATCTTGCTGGAGCAAGACATGCCATTTTCAACCTTGGAATAGTTTTCCTGTGGCTATATCAGGGCATATATTGTGGCCGAATGGCTTGCGTTGTCCTGTTTGGGACCGGTGGTTTAACCTGGGATCTTGTCTGTGTGTCCTGGTAAGGACAATAAATATTATTGGGGGGGGGGGGGCTACATTAGCTACTTAGGACTACATTAGCTAGAATGTAGTCCTAAGAAGGATTTTTTTGATTGAAAAGAAATGGTGCTTGAAATCTTGAGCTGGTTCTTGATGTTGATTGTTTCCCTATTGGTCGGCTTGTTTTGTCTCCATCTGTTGATTAGTGTTCAGGAGTGGATGGTCTTGAAGTACCTGTGGAGGGAATGTTTTTTTTCCCTTTCTTCTTTTATTAATATATTTTTTATTAAAACAATATAAAAATATAGACAGTTAATATAAATATATATAATTTATTTTATACAATAGGCAGTAGGAACTTATTTCTTTTTATACAGTATCTGTGAGCCATATTTCTTTCATTCCTGATTTACTTTCTGTCCATTCTTTCAGCTTATGTGTTTTTCCGATTGGCTACATGATTGTGTGCATATTCTCTATCGTCTTTACTCGAATACATATATACATACACACACATGCATTCAAATATACATTAACACATATGCATTCACATACATACACATATATACATATACGCATACATACATACATACATATATATACTCCCATATAAACATGATTCCGGTAGTGACATCTGTTGATGGAGGGTGTTTCTCTAATCAAGTCTGGGTCACTCCGTCGATCGTTGGATTAATCAACTAACATCGTAAAGTCCAGATTGATTTGTGTAACAGAAGTCAGTTCATTCCAATTCTTTTTCATTCAGAAACACTCAGAAGAACAATACTTAGAGAAAGTAAAACAACCAATACTTCAGCGCAAAAGGAAAATGAATGAATATAAACATACACTCATGTAACATGTATATATATATATGTATATATGTATGTATATATAACTACCATATAAACATACACTCGCATATATACATATATAAAATAATCATTCTAGTCGTATCTATATATGATATGTTTCTATACATTTTCATTTTCTTGTTACACAACTCCATATACCTATCTATTCTTTAACTTACACTCACATATATAAATCTACACTCACATATATAAATCTGCCTACATATTAACACTTGTCTTATACGTTCCTGTCTATCTTCATTGTTACATGTTTTTATGCTCTTTCACACAGTTATGCTGGTATAAATGTTCAAATATATTACATACTTTAAATCATTACTTAAACTATGGTTAATACTTTACTGTACGTTCATTCTCCAAATTGTGTGCCGTCCGTGTGGTTACATTTCTTAATACTTATTCTTCATCTTCCCTACTCACATTCTATGTCTATATTCCTAACTGTATTCGTATCCATATCTATGTTTATTTCCATACATGTTACATTATATATCTTTCTACTTTTTAATTTACCTGACCATGAATAACTCTGTATACACATGTTATGGTGTCTATATATAATATCCAGACAAATCATCAGATGAGATGTTGCCTGTGGGGAAATATGTTCTAACTAGGACACACTTGCAACTTGTAGTTTAATGTATATAGTATAGTAGGCATGTCTGAACCAGATATATTTATTGTTCCCTTCATGGCAATTGCCTCCCCTTAGAATGTGATACTGTGGTTTACTGTAGGTCTACTAATTGATTTAAATCAGTTCTTATCTCCCTTGGAATTCCTTGTCTCCCTTTAATGAAGCTCCTGGCCTGTGAATGGTAACAAAATTGCCTGGTATGTGCAGTTGCCACACCTTCTGTCACTCCCATTTCTGGTTTATGGATACCCAGTTCAAAACTAAAAGATTAGAAAAATTCAAGTGTGATGAAGTTGAAATGACAGCACTAGAAGTTGCCTTGTACCACCTGAAGCTCATATTTGATGCCTTTTCACCAAAAGTCCAAAACATTGTGATTTTTACAGACTTTATGTCCACTTGTCAAGCACTAGAATGTGATGGACATTGTAATCCTGAGCTAGTTGAAATATATCATCATGCCAATCGGATGCTTACATCTTAAGAAGTTAGCATTGTTATGCAGTGGATTCCTAGCCACACAAACATATCTGGCAATGATAAAGAAGACAGACTAACAAAGAAGGGAGCACAACAAAAAGAGCCATAAAAACAAACTACCTTGCACACAGTTAAAATGATGTTGAAATCTGTGAACAAAGAGAATTAGATGAACAGATGGACCATGGGAAACACTGGGAGAAAAATCTATAAATATATGACCAGTCAAATCCTAAAGATAACATAAACCTCCTGGGAAGGAAAGACCAGAGCATCATTTTCCAACTTCATACACAACATGTACAGCTTAACAATCACCTGAACAAAATACAACCACAACACACTCCAGGGTGCCGGCTGTGCACTCATCCCTATGAAACTGTTGACCACCGCCTTTTTTAATGTCCAGCTACTGAATGACGTCAGGAAAATGCTTCTCCCTCCAGGGTCATACATATGGAACACATTATATAGAACAAACAATAGCTCACAAACACATGCATATATCACACAATAGCAATGGGGCAAAGGGTATGAGCCCATGGACCGCTGGATCAGCAACCAACCAGATCTTTATCACACACAGAGACTGACTAGAAGTTTATCACTTTAACAGTGAGCTCTGACAGCTTCAGAACTTGATCACACATAGAGATCTGCTAGATGTTCATCACTTTAACTAGTGACTTCTCACATCTTCAGAACTTGATCACACACAGATAATTGTTAGAAGTACATCACTTTAATTAGTGATTTCTCACATCTTCAGAACTTGATCACACACAGATAATTGTTAGAAGTACATCACATTAATTAGTGATTTCTCACATCTTCAGAACTTGATCACACACGGATACCAACTAGAAGTTTATATCTCTTTAACTAGTGACTTCTCACATCTTCAGAACATGATCACACACAGAGATCTTCTAGAAGTTCATCACTTTAACTAGTGACTTCTCACACAGCTTCAGAACTGCAACTCCCATGTTAAATGATCCAACAAGAATGCTGCAATATAAAACAGTACAAGGAAATGTAAAATATGAACAATGATAGATAATAAAATGTAATAAATATATGTACTGGTAACAATAAATAAATCAAGCCTCTGACCCTTATAAAAGCATATCTCATTAACAAATTATTTTTAATCTACCCTGTACTTAGGTAGATGCCTTTCAATGCGATGGCAGGATCATTGAGAACTTTTTATCTCTTTTCTAAGTTGTTCTCGCCCTTGTGGCAACAGGGCCTAGATTTCTGGTTCAGGATGCAAAGAATAGGACCACTATCTTCTTTCCAAACATGTCATAGGAGGCAACTAAGGAAAGTGGGGAGATAGGCTGATAGCCTGTTGCCTGTGAAAAAAAATCATCACTGTCATATCTTGTCTCAGTTTCATACTTTTTTCTTCTATCAAATAATCCCCATGGATAATGAAGAGACGCATGCCATTGGACTTTGTCATTTGTGACAGACTCCTAGGTGACATGAAATGCTAGATGTGCCATCACTGTGACAGACTCCTAGGTGGCATGAAATGCTAGATGTGCCATCACTGTGACAGACTCCTAGGTGGCATGAAATGCTAGATGTGCCATCACTGTGACAGACTCCTAGGGTGGCATGAAATGCTAGATGTGCCATCACTGTGACAGACTCCTAGGTGGCATGAAATGCTAGATGTGCCACCACTGTGACAGACTCCTAGGGTGGCATGAAATGCTAGATGTGCCATCACTGTGACAGACTCCTAGGTGGCATGAAATGATAGATGTGCCATCACTGTGACAGACTCCTAGGTGGCATGAAATGCTAGATGTGCCACCACTGTGATAGACTCCTAGGTGGCATGAAATGCTAGATGTGCCATCACTGTGATAGACTCCTAGGTGGCATGAAATGCTAGATGTGCCATCACTGCGGTTGGCACAACAAATCTGACTGAACAATTATGAGATAGTTGGCCCAGAAGTGTGTAGTCCTATCTGGCAGGATGTGGTAATCCTGGGATACTAGTACAATAGAATACCTCTTCAGGGACTATACATGCATCCTTCTTCTTCTTCAGTGTTCATTCTCAAACTCCCACTGGATCTCTGTGGTAGCACGACAATGAATGATCAAACTAGATTTCTAGCAAGATGTAATCTAGAGAATGAAAATGAGTTGTGTTGCTGTTTTATTTTTTCCAATTGTCAGTCACACCTGTCTTCGCTGGATACATGAGTCCATAAACCCCACTTTAATGACCACACCCTTAAGACTGTATATGAGTCCAGGTTTCACCTCAGTTACACAAATGAGAAGCACCTGTGCTTTTGTCAGAAAAACTGGGCTGTCAAGAGCTACCTGCTCACAGTTAAATGAATTATTTCATCATTATTGAAGTTGTTCTAAGGTAAAGGTAGGTCCCATGGCAGCAATCTACTGTCAGAGATGAAGATAACTCTTCATGTACTAAGCCGCAGCTAAGACAATATAGTTATGCAATCTTGAAAGTGTAC
This sequence comes from Meghimatium bilineatum, assembly GCA_034231615.1. Taxonomy (NCBI): domain Eukaryota; kingdom Metazoa; phylum Mollusca; class Gastropoda; order Stylommatophora; family Philomycidae; genus Meghimatium; species Meghimatium bilineatum. Next base: position 10,423,103 of record CM067321.1, read on the forward strand.
CCAATCCATCTCAATTTCCAAGACATGAGATTTGTATGCAAATACGATCTTGCTATGTAATCTGAGTCTTTTCATTTCTGACCTTATGTTGTCGTGTTGATTGCATGATATTTGAATTTTTCTGGAAAACTGTCAAAGAATCGAGCTGAGGAACTCATTATGAGCAGTCTTATGTATGGAGATAATACTTGTGACAGAGGCATTGTCATGGTTAGTGCTACATGACTATTCTTATGCATGCAAACTCAAGAAAATTCTCAGCGAAGTTGAAGCGGAAGTCACTTGTTATCAATGGATGGAGTTGTCGACACAATCTCTGACCAGAAATATTACTTTTATATTTGTGCCAGGACATGTGGGAGTTGAGGGAATTTATTGAGCCCATATACTGACATGAAGGCAATTAGTGAACAGATATACTGACACTTGAGGGCAATTAGTGAGCAGATATACTGACACTAGAAGGCAATTAGTGAGCAGATATGCTGACACTTGAAGGCAATTAGTGAGCCGATATGCTGACAATTGAGGGCAATTAGTGAGCAGATACACTGACATGAGGGCAATTAGTGAGCAGATATACTGACACTTGAAGGCAATTAGTGAGCAGATATACTGACACTTGAGGGCAATTAGTGAGCAGATATGCTGAACATTTGTCATGACCAAGTGTCAAAAGGTACATCACTGATCTGATCTGACATAGTTAATTCCCTGAGAGACCTTATCCAATCAGAATATTTTCAATAGTGTCAATTATGGTTGCTCTCCAAATTGAAGGAAATGTGTAAATATTGGAATAGCCATAAAGAGAAATGTAATAGATATATATGAGAGACTGATAAATCAACACAGAACTGAAACTATGAGCTACTACACTCTGATGGATGTACTAAGACAAGAATCAGAGCACCTATGGACTTGTCTGGTGTGCTCTGATGATAACTTGCACTCCAGGTTATCACTCCATTTTCTGCACATACACATTATCACCTCTAGCATTTCTCATTCTGTAACAAATCATTGACCTTCTTGATTTAAGTCTGCCATGTCTCATCTCAGTACTACGCCATTAACCACAGGATTTTCCACCATCACATCAACTCTTTCACTACCTTTAAACCTCGCATGGCTAGAGTAGTATATAGTAATATTTTTCTCAAACGGAGTGACCTATTACTTTCTTAACATGTATTGTCCTATCTTAATGTGCATTTATGGGAATGTCCCCAATGCTGTGATGCTGATTTCTAATCAAGAATAGGACATGTAGACCCAGTAATTTTCTGGATTGAAAAGTTTATCTTCTTAGATAGAAGGTGTAAAGTACCAGTATTGACTTAATTGTATTCCAGTTGGGGGCCATAAGTGGTTAGCACACTGGTTTCACATATGAGTGATCTTAGATTCATTCTCCAGTTGAGGCGGAAATGTTTTTTAGATCACAATGGCTCCTGGGTCGACCCAAACTTACATGAGTACCGGATTAATTCGGGAAGTAAAGACTGTGAGGGAGAGTGGCTACAGCTATGTGTGTGTGTGTTGGCACCTCCTGAGTCACCAACTGAGTGTAGTCATCACTGCCTCTCTCCATTCTCATGCCCAATGTGATAGTGGAGTAGTTGGATCATTACTCAAGCACTTTCCTGCCATTCTATGCCACAGTAGGTGACATAACCCTATTTGTGCCTGTTCATTCTCTTTTGGCTGAGCCATTTGTATATATAATTGTATCTTGGGGATGTCAGTATGACTAGTTAAGTATTTGCACTGTAACCTCTGTCCTTATACCAGCATATTCACTGAGTTTGTGGGAGGGTCCACTAAACATCTTCCTAAAACAATATTACTGAATGTTTCCATTTTATTTTGTCATTTGAGATTAATAACTGACTACAATTTAAGGACATCCAGCTGCAGAATAAGGCAGGTTTTTAAGAGCTAACATGAGAGTCATACTTACAACTTATCTTGACCAACAGCCAGTGATGTCAATGGACCTGACCCTTCAAACCTATATTCACATTCAGCAACTGTAAAAATGTCACATGATTAATTTAGTATTATTTTCATGAGATGTAAATTGTTAATTTTAATATGTATATACACTATATTTTTCATTTAACTGAATCCTACAATCACATGGCTAGCTGTAAAAATGTAACAGTATTACACTTCACTAGATACAAAATGTTACCAGGATAATTAAATTTAATATTACAATTGTCTATTGTCTTTCCCCAGGTGGTTTGTTATCCACTCTTGCTGTTAAACATAGGGGTGATTGGAGTTCAACTGTGCTATGACTGTGTTTGTTCAGTATGTCCCTGATGTTTTCTATCCATCTTTTTCATGGCCTTCCTCTGGCTTTGTACGCTGATCTCATTTGGTTATATGTCATTTAGCATATAACCAAATATTAAAATTTCATTTCATTTTCTTTTTGCGCTGAAGTTAGCGCATAGGGCAGAGGTCAGATCTCTCCAATTCTGTCTGTTCAAAGCTATTCTGTGCAGTTCTTTAATAGTATGGATATTGATTGTTTTACTTTCTCTAAGGATCGTTCTTCTGAGTGTTTCTTGTGGTCTACCCCTGGTTCTTTTGCCTGTAGGTATCCATTCAAGAGATTAGTGGTGTATTCTGTTGATGTCTGCGTGTAGCACATGCCCGATGTAGGACCAACAGCGTTTTCTGATAACATCTGTGATGAAATTTTGATGTGTCTCTTCTCTAATTTTATCATTCGATTTGAATTCACTCCAATGGGTGTTAGTTATCCTACGAAGACATTTGTTCTCGAAACTCAGTTATTTCTTTTCTGAAGATAAAGAGCTTTTCCAGCTCTCACATCCATATGATAGCACCAGAATAACGAAGGAATTATATAATGAAAATTTTCATGAGTGTGCTGACTGTCTTTGATCTCCTGATATTAGACATTCTGTTAAAGGTAATTTTTATGTATTTTTTCATGTTTACACTTCATAACCCCTTAGTAATAGTCTGTCAGTTGTCATGAAGTGAAAATTCTAAAACCTGTGTTATACATAAGTTCTATAGATGGTTGATGGACTGGTGAGCTGAACATTTATTGGAGTATCTCCCTCCCCCTTCAGTGTTTGTGGTGCTGGTTTCTAATCAGGAATCAATATTAGATCATGTAGAGCTAATAAGTAAAAAAAAAAGTAAAGTAACCCATAGCATTAATTAATGCCGTAGAGGTGTGAGATGTTAGCAATCTCACATTTCAGAGGCTCTGCAAATGACGGCGGTAGCCATCTCCTCTCCCTTGCAGTCTTTACTTCCCGGATTAATCCAGTACCCATTTACGGCTGGGTTGACCTGGGAGCTGTTGCTATCTGAAAAAAATTTCTGCCTCAATTGGGGAATGAACCCAGCACCACTCATATGCGAAGCCACTGCGCTACGCGACTCCCCTAATACAAAATGCTAAATCTACTCTGCATTGAAATGTATGTATCAGAAACACGGATAATTAATAAACAACTAGAAGACAGAATTTATGCTTTTGAGATGTGAATATATAGAAGAATAGAGAGAACTTCATGGAAGGAGAAGAAAACAAAGAAGTTCTGATAACACTATGTATGAAAAAAGAACTATTAAAAGAAACACAAATCAAACAAATAAAATATTTTGGTCGTAAAAGACATGATATGTTGCTGAAGACATTACTTGAAGGTACAGTTGAGGGGGAGGCGATCACTGATACAAATGAGAAGGAGTAAGCATGAGATGGACAGGATACAGTCTAGCAGAGTGCATCACTAAGGCGAAAGACAAAAGATATTTTAGGTCTGCGCAGCCAACCTTCAATGTGGAGATGAAACTTGATAATGAAAGATAATAATTTTCTGGACTGAAGAGTTAATCTTCTATGTGTTGATGGTTGGTTGGTTGCTGATCCAGCGGTCCATGGGCTCATGCCCTTCAACCCAATGCCTTTTTACTGGCATTATATTGCTGGGAAGAACCTATGTGTTGATAAACCACATTCTATGATAAAAAATTGCAGCCAACAATTTCTCAGATGCCAAAATTGATTGCCTGATAATTAGAATATATAACAGCAGAGGAGGCAAATAGAAGGGCAAAAGACCGTACACTCACTCTCCCCTCAACACCGAAAGGTACACGAGGACAGAAAGAAGAAGAAAGAAGAAGATAATTAGAATGAGGATGATGAAATATTCCATTAGCAGTGAGCAGGTAGTTCTTGACAGCCCACAGCAGTTCTGACAAAATCATGTGTTCTTTTCAGTTATTTAACTGAGACAACACCAAGATTCATATAATGTTGACTCAAAGACATGATTGTGTAAGGGGGGGGGGTTATTGATGCATGGTTAGTCCTTGAAGGGAGACACTCCAGTGTGCAAGGATTACCACCTCAGCCAAGAGAACATTACACACTTCTTGGCCAAGTATCTCATCATATTTCTGTTAGATTTATTGAACCATCTGTAATAATGTCACATCTAGCATTCCCCATCACCTTGGAGTCTGCCACAAAAGGACAAAGTTGTACTATCTACTGGCCTGCATCTCTTTGTCATCCATGGGATTATTTGATAGAAGACAAAAGTAAGAAATTGAGACAAGATGTAACAATGTTTTTTTTTCCACAGCTGACAGGTTGTCAGCCTATTATCAACTTTCCTTATTCGCCTCTTACAACATGCCTGGAAAGAAGACACAGTCTACTTATCCTTTGCATCCTGAGTTAGAAGTAAATGCCCAGATTGTCACACAGGCCGATCAGTGAACACATGATATAACCAACCTCCAGTCTGCTGGTTCCACACTTTTACACTGAGGTCTCGCGAAGCAGTAGCTAAAAGTGGGTTTGATCCCCAGCCATGTAGAAACAAGCAAGCCTCAACAGCTTCAGTGTGACCTCTGAACTCCTGCAGAAGTTTCCTGGATCGTAAGTCCCACAGCTGAAGAATGAAGCAAACATAAAACAAATGCAAGTCAAAGAATACAATGTATGAGCAGTTAACAGTATTGGTATTGTTGCTAATGAAACCGTCTTCTTCGCTTGCGTCTGTTAGCAGAACGTAGTCAGGAGAATAAAAAGTACTGTGTCATGATTTACAGTGTTTCTGTGAAATATGCTCCTTTAAGCCTGACACATCTGACATCAGCATGGATTTTTAATTATATTGACTTATCAAATGGGACAGTCTACTCCACCCTCAACACCTCCATAGTCACCTCTTACTACATGCATGGCACGTCATAGTGTTGCTATTCTTTGTTTCCCTTTCAGGCACCAGTGACGCACTGGTGGATATCACTTATTGATGTCTATTCTGCTGTTATTAATGGTGTTACTTTTTATGCCAATACCATTGATGCTATTATTGATTTTACTATTGTTACAACTGTTATCCATATTGCAACTGTTATTACTGATGGTGTTGTTACTGCTGTATATACTGATACTGCTGCTGTTGTTTATTCTATTGTAATTGCTGTGTGATGATGATGCTGCTGCTGTTACTGGTGTACAAAGGCAAGGGAAACAGTCCTGTAACAACCACCAAGGGATATCATTACTATCCATAGCTAGTAAAATATTAGCTTGTGTAAAGCTGAACTGACTTACAGGGACACTCACAGACAATCTTATTCCTGAAAGTCAGTGCGCATTTCATGAAGGTTGTGGGACAGTGAACATTATCTGTGCTGCCTATCAACTTCAAGAAAAAATCCAAGAAAACCAAAGGGAGCTATTCACAATATTTGTAGACATTTGACACAGCAAACAGAGATGGACTGTGGAAAGTGCTCGCCAAATTTTGCGCCCTCCAAAATTTATCAAGAGTGCAACAGTTTCATGATGGCATGATGGCCATTTTTCATCAGTTTTGGAGTGTCATTACCACCCTTTCCTGTAACAAATGGGGTCAAACAAGAATGCATTCTAGCTCCAACATTGTTCAACCTGATGTTGAACAAATGTGATGTTTCTGCCATGCTGACAAACACATCTAGATCAAGCGACGTAACAGGAATACAAATAAGATACAGAACAGATGGTAAACATTTAAGATGTGAGGCACAATTTTCAGGTAACTCCTTTATGCAGATTACTGGGCACTGTATGCTGATTCTTCAGACAGTATGCAGGTTACACTAAACCAATTTTCTGAAGCCTGCAACACAACATATCATTGCACAATAGAAAATTGCACAATAGAGTATTGCACAGCATATCACTACACAATATATCATTGCAAAATATAATATTGCACAGCATATCATTACACAATATTGCACAACATATCATTGCACATCATATCAATTCACAAAATATTGCAAAATATACATATCATTGCACAACAGAACATTGTAAAACATATCATTGCATTGCATATTACTGCACAGCATACCATTGCACAACAGAATATTTCACAACAGAACAATGCACAACATACCATTGCACAATAGATAATACAAAGCCAAAAACTCAGGATTGGGGCAGCTGCTGCAGAATCCTAATTTATTGCTGCAGAAAACTTCACAAGTTACTACTAAACAAAAATGAACTAAAAGAAATGAACTAAAAGAAATGAACTAAAAGAAAGGCAAGAGCTGCTTAATTTCTCACTGATTTCTTGTACACATGTTCAGAGTGAAAGGAAATTTAATGTATACGTAGTTTACTGAAGATGGATGTGTCTGGCTATTGACACAAATAAAAAGATAACACATTTCCAATCTCCGGACTACATCCTGCTTGAAATTTAGTAGGACCATTGTCCTGCTACAAGAGATCCACTGTTTGAGAATGAGTGCTTAAGAAGAAGAGAAATATGTGCATAGAACATATAATTTGGAGTCACCATAATCTCTATCACAGTTGAGCTTAAATGGTCTTCGTCTACTCCAATGGACAAACAGCATGACAACCAGGGTTTTAGATATGTCTTTAGTATGGGGGGAGGGGGTGTTGCCCATTTTTTGGCATGCTTCTTAGTGTTAAATATCAGGTTCAGATTTCCTAAAGGCGAAGGGTTTGAGCATCCTCCACCTCCTTATCTATGGTCTAGCCTGATGACAACAGACAATTTTACACACTTAGGTACATAAATTAGTCAAAGTCAACTTATAGTATATGCTTATACATACTGTGGCCTCACAACCACTTCCAGAAAAGCCGTTGCTTGAGCTGAGAATGAAGTTGCTGTCGGGACTGATGTCACAACACATCTGAATGTATTGCTTCTTCGGGAAACTGAAGACTGGCTGAAGTGTACGATGGTCAAACACTCTGTCATAAAAAGAGAGATGATTTTAACACACAAGAATTCACATGGGGCAATTTCATATCTGTTCTTATTACATGAAACTATATATTTAAAAAAAATGTGTTCTCAAACTCCCATCTGATATCTCTTGTAGCAGGACAATGGTCTTACAAAATTTAAAGCAGCATGTAGTCATTAGAACAGAAATGTGTTGTGTTTCTGTTTTATATGTGGCAATGGTCCAACACAGTTGGCTTCAGCATTATCAAACAATGTGAACGTGTAGTGTCTCTTGTGCTTTCTTTCATACCTTGAAGACTTCTCTCTCCATTTCTCTCTATGTGATGTGTAATGTGCAGTGGAGTAGTTTCTCTAGAGCTTATTTTTATACCTTGAAGACTTCTCTCTCTGTGATATGTAATGCAAAGAAGACACCTCTTCAGACAGCGTATAATAATCATCAAAATTTAGATGAATCCTTTACAGGACATTGATGTTCAACTATTGCTGAATATTGAGGTGCAACTAATACACCAAATCAACAGTTGAAGTTGGATGTGTTGGGTCATTCTGAAACTAAAATAGTTACTCAAAACATTTCCATTCTAGGAACTACAACCTGCTTGAAATCTAGCTAGACCAGTGATTTGAGAGAGATCCTGTGAGAGGACAATGTTCTGTAAAGGAATAATCACACAGAGAGATATCTACCATGATATTACCCAACTATACTATACTACCTACTGTATTATCTACCATGTTACTGTGTGACACACATATCTATCTACCATGTTACTGTGTGACACACATATCTAGCTACCATGTTACTGTGTGACACACACATCTATCTACCATGTTACTGTGTGATACACATCTATCTACCATGTTACTGTGTGATACACATATCTATCTACCATGTTACTGTGTGATACACATATCTATCTACCATGTTACTGTGTGACACATATCTATCTACCATGTTACTGTGTGACACACATATCTATCTACCATGTTACTGTGTGACACACATATCTATCTACCATGTTACTGTGTGACACATATCTATCTACCATGTTACTGTGTGACACACATCTAGCTACCATGTTACTGTGTGACACACATCTAGCTACCATGTTACTGTGTGACACACATCTAGCTACCATGTTACTGTGTGGCACACATATCTATCTACCATGTTACTGTGTGACACACATCTAGCTACCATGTTACTGTGTGACACACATATCTATCTACCATGTTACTGTGTGACACACACATCTAGCTACCATGTTACTGTGTGATACACATATCTATCTACCATGTTATTGTGTGATACACATATCTATCTACCATGTTACTGTGTGATACACATCTATCTACCATGTTACTGTGTGACACACATCTAGCTACCATGTTACTGTGTGACACACATATCTATCTACCATGTTACTGTGTGACACATATCTATCTACCATGTTACTGTGTGATACACATATCTATCTACCATGTTACTGTGTGACACATATCTATCTACCATGTTACTGTGTGACACACATATCTATCTACCATGTTACTGTGTGACACACATATCTATCTACCATGTTACTGTGTGACACATATCTATCTACCATGTTACTGTGTGACACACATCTAGCTACCATGTTACTGTGTGACACACATCTAGCTACCATGTTACTGTGTGGCACACATATCTATCTACCATGTTACTGTGTGACACACATCTAGCTACCATGTTACTGTGTGACACACATATCTATCTACCATGTTACTGTGTGACACACATATCTAACTACCATGTTACTGTGTGATACACATCTAGCTACCATGTTACTGTGTGACACACATATCTATCTACCATGTTACTGTGTGACACACATATCTATCTACCATGTTACTGTGTGACACACATATCTATCTACCATGTTACTGTGTGACACACATATCTATCTACCATGTTACTGTGTGACACACATCTAGCTACCATGTTACTGTGTGATACACATATCTATCTACCATGTTACTGTGTGATACACATCTATCTACCATGTTACTGTGTGATACACATATCTATCTACCATGTTACTGTGTGACACACATCTAGCTACCATGTTACTGTGTGACACACATATCTATCTACCATGTTACTGTGTGACACACATATCTATCTACCATGTTACTGTGTGACACACATCTATCTACCATGTTACTGTGTGACACACATCTAGCTACCATGTTACTGTGTGACACACATCTATCTACCATGTTACTGTGTGACACACATCTAGCTACCATGTTACTGTGTGACACACATCTAGCTACCATGTTACTGTGTGACACACATATCTATCTACCATGTTACTGTGTGACACACATCTAGCTACCATGTTACTGTGTGACACACATATCTATCTACCATGTTACTGTGTGACACACATCTAGCTACCATGTTACTGTGTGACACACATCTAGCTACCATGTTACTGTGTGACACACATATCTATCTACCATGTTACTGTGTGACACACATATCTATCTACCATGTTACTGTGTGACACACATATCTATCTACCATGTTACTGTGTGACACACATCTAGCTACCATGTTACTGTGTGATACACATATCTATCTACCATGTTACTGTGTGATACACATCTATCTACCATGTTACTGTGTGATACACATATCTATCTACCATGTTACTGTGTGATACACATCTATCTACCATGTTACTGTGTGACACACATATCTATCTACCATGTTACTGTGTGACACACATCTAGCTACCATGTTACTGTGTGACACACATATCTATCTACCATGTTACTGTGTGACACACATATCTATCTACCATGTTACTGTGTGACACACATATCTATCTACCATGTTACTGTGTGACACACATATCTATCTACCATGTTACTGTGTGACACACATATCTATCTACCATGTTACTGTGTGACACACATATCTATCTACCATGTTACTGTGTGACACACATATCTATCTACCATGTTACTGTGTGACACACATCTAGCTACCATGTTACTGTGTGATACACATATCTATCTACCATGTTACTGTGTGATACACATCTATCTACCATGTTACTGTGTGATACACATATCTATCTACCATGTTACTGTGTGATACACATCTATCTACCATGTTACTGTGTGACACACATATCTATCTACCATGTTACTGTGTGACACACATCTAGCTACCATGTTACTGTGTGACACACATATCTATCTACCATGTTACTGTGTGACACACATATCTATCTACCATGTTACTGTGTGACACACATCTATCTACCATGTTACTGTGTGACACACATCTAGCTACCATGTTACTGTGTGACACACATCTATCTACCATGTTACTGTGTGACACACATATCTATCTACCATGTTACTGTGTGATACACATATCTATCTACCATGTTACTGTGTGACACATATCTATCTACCATGTTACTGTGTGACACACATCTAGCTACCATGTTACTGTGTGACACACATATCTATCTACCATGTTACTGTGTGACACACATCTATCTACCATGTTACTGTGTGACACACATCTAGCTACCATGTTACTGTGTGACACACATATCTATCTACCATGTTACTGTGTGACACACATCTAGCTACCATGTTACTGTGTGACACACATCTAGCTACCATGTTACTGTGTGACACACATATCTATCTACCATGTTACTGTGTGACACACATCTATCTACCATGTTACTGTGTGACACACATATCTATCTACCATGTTACTGTGTGACACACATCTAGCTACCATGTTACTGTGTGACACACATCTATCTACCATGTTACTGTGTGACACACATATCTATCTACCATGTTACTGTGTGACACACATATCTATCTACCATGTTACTGTGTGACACACATCTAGCTACCATGTTACTGTGTGACACACATATCTATCTACCATGTTACTGTGTGACACACATCTAGCTACCATGTTACTGTGTGACACACATATCTATCTACCATGTTACTGTGTGATACACATCTAGCTACCATGTTACTGTGTGACACACATATCTATCTACCATGTTACTGTGTGACACACATATCTATCTACCATGTTACTGTGTGATACACATCTAGCTACCATGTTACTGTGTGACACACATATCTATCTACCATGTTACTGTGTGACACACATCTAGCTACCATGTTACTGTGTGACACACATATCTATCTACCATGTTACTGTGTGACACACATCTAGCTACCATGTTACTGTGTGACACACATATCTATCTACCATGTTACTGTGTGATACACATCTATCTACCATGTTACTGTGTGACACACATCTAGCTACCATGTTACTGTGTGACACACATCTAGCTACCATGTTACTGTGTGACACACATATCTATCTACCATGCTACTGTGTGACACACATATCTATCTACCATGTTACTGTGTGACACACATCTATCTACCATGTTACTGTGTGACACACATCTAGCTACCATGTTACTGTGTGACACACATCTAGCTACCATGTTACTGTGTGACACACATCTAGCTACCATGTTACTGTGTGATACACATCTATCTACCATGTTACTGTGTGACACACATCTAGCTACCATGTTACTGTGTGACACACATATCTATCTACCATGTTACTGTGTGATACACATCTATCTACCATGTTACTGTGTGACACACATCTATCTACCATGTTACTGTGTGACACACATCTAGCTACCATGTTACTGTGTGACACACATATCTATCTACCATGTTACTGTGTGATACACATCTAGCTACCATGTTACTGTGTGACACACATATCTATCTACCATGTTACTGTGTGACACACATATCTATCTACCATGTTACTGTGTGATACACATCTAGCTACCATGTTACTGTGTGACACACATATCTATCTACCATGTTACTGTGTGACACACATCTAGCTACCATGTTACTGTGTGACACACATATCTATCTACCATGTTACTGTGTGACACACATATCTATCTACCATGTTACTGTGTGACACACATCTAGCTACCATGTTACTGTGTGACACACATATCTATCTACCATGTTACTGTGTGACACACATCTAGCTACCATGTTACTGTGTGACACACATATCTATCTACCATGTTACTGTGTGACACACATATCTATCTACCATGTTACTGTGTGACACACATCTAGCTACCATGTTACTGTGTGACACACATATCTATCTACCATGTTACTGTGTGACACACATATCTATCTACCATGTTACTGTGTGACACACATCTAGCTACCATGTTACTGTGTGACACACATATCTATCTACCATGTTACTGTGTGATACACATATCTATCTACCATGTTACTGTGTGATACACATCTATCTACCATGTTACTGTGTGATACACATATCTATCTACCATGTTACTGTGTGATACACATCTATCTACCATGTTACTGTGTGACACACATATCTATCTACCATGTTACTGTGTGACACACATCTAGCTACCATGTTACTGTGTGACACACATATCTATCTACCATGTTACTGTGTGACACACATATCTATCTACCATGTTACTGTGTGACACACATCTAGCTACCATGTTACTGTGTGACACACATATCTATCTACCATGTTACTGTGTGACACACATATCTATCTACCATGTTAATGTGTGACACACATCTAGCTACCATGTTACTGTGTGACACACATATCTATCTACCATGTTACTGTGTGACACACATCTAGCTACCATGTTACTGTGTGATACACATCTAGCTACCATGTTACTGTGTGACACACATCTAGCTACCATGTTACTGTGTGATACACATATCTATCTACCATGTTACTGTGTGACACACATCTAGCTACCATGTTACTGTGTGATACACATCTAGCTACCATGTTACTGTGTGACACACATCTAGCTACCATGTTACTGTGTGATACACATCTAGCTACCATGTTACTGTGTGACACACATCTATCTACCATGTTACTGTGTGACACACATATCTATCTACCATGTTACTGTGTGACACACATCTAGCTACCATGTTACTGTGTGACACACATCTAGCTACCATGTTACTGTGTGATACACATCTAGCTACCATGTTACTGTGTGACACACATATCTATCTACCATGTTACTGTGTGACACACATATCTATCTACCATGTTACTGTGTGACACACATATCTATCTACCATGTTACTGTGTGACACACACATCTAGCTACCATGTTACTGTGTGACACACATATCTATCTACCATGTTACTGTGTGACACATATCTAGCTACCATGTTACTGTGTGATACACATCTAGCTACCATGTTACTGTGTGACACACATCTAGCTACCATGTTACTGTGTGACACACATCTAGCTACCATGTTACTGTGTGACACACATCTAGCTACCATGTTACTGTGTGACACACATATCTATCTACCATGTTACTGTGTGACACACATATCTATCTACCATGTTACTGTGTGACACACATATCTATCTACCATGTTACTGTGTGACACACATATCTATCTACCATGTTACTGTGTGACACACATCTAGCTACCATGTTACTGTGTGACACACATATCTAGCTACCATGTTACTGTGTGACACACATATCTATCTACCATGTTACTGTGTGACACACATCTATCTACCATGTTACTGTGTGACACACATATCTATCTACCATGTTACTGTGTGACACACATATCTATCTACCATGCTACTGTGTGACACACATATCTAACTTCTAAGGCTGAAGATGCAACTTTTTAATGGGAGGTAAATGTAAAGGTATGTCCCATGGCAACAAACCTGCCGTCGGGGATGAAGATAACTTTTCATGTACTAAGATGCAGCGACTATTAGGTGGGGTGGCCATTTACCTTCCATGCTGTCTTTACCTCCCATAACTCAGGCGTCAGGTACTCATTTACATCTGAGTCGACTGGGGGAGTGATCGAGGAGTGAAATGGGAGGATTATTCCTTAAAAAAGCTTCTCACCTCATTTGCAGGATCTTTTTTGGAAAACCATTATATTTTCAAATGGTATTAGTGTGGGTTTGTTGGAGAGTGTGGGGGTTGTTGCCATTTTCTCACCTGTCTTTGTGCTACTTGTGGTGTTATATCTGTTTTATTTTTCTAAAGAGAGGATGATGTTTGTACCCTTCAAAGCACCCTCCCCTTATTTATTACTATACTACCCACCTACTATACTAATCAACTATCTACTTACCATACTACCAACATAATTAACTACAAACCTGTCGAACTACTTACCTAACTTCTTTGTCTTCCCCTGTCTGCACAATGATGCTTGAACATGGCACAAACTTGATGTCCGTCACCTGGACAATGGGTTAGACAACACATTATTTTATTCTGAGCTCATTGAATACATTGTTAGACTAGATGCTCCAAGTTTATTTTCAGGGCCTGGAGAAGAACATTCCATGGACCATTTAATTTTAAAGTTGCTAAAATATAACATTATATTATTGGCTCCTGTTAGTTACAGCTAACAATTGAAACAATGGTTGGTTGGTTGCTGATCCGGTGGTCTATGGGCTCATGCCCTTTGACCCAATTCCTTTTTACTGGCATTATATTGCTGGGAAGACTGTGCATTTTCGGCCCACCCTGGGCCAAAGCCGGAAAATAACTATCATACAACCAGGAAGTTAGGTTTCAACCTATGCACTGCTCCAAGCCACTAAGCCAAGATAGGGTTCACTGCGCCCATTCCCCGCCACCAATTGACTACTGGTTATGCTGAACTTCTCTATTGCTCCAGGCATGCAACCAAATGTTCATGTCAAAAAGATTGTCACGTCCTGAGTCAGCATGCGTCTATGATGGGCTTCAGCCATAGGAAAAAACAGTGCTGTCTGTTTCCTCCTCCTCAGTGCTGTGCAGTACATCTCTGTCTCCGTCCCAACCACAGAGGGTGCATACATTATAAAAAAAATAAAGCATAAAAAACACTGCAACAATAAAATAAAAGCATAGCTGTATAGATGACATGCCATGAAGCTTCTATAAGAAGATAACCTCAATATAACGACATGTCATCTACTAAGGTTTTCTGTGGTGAGACCCACAGACGCAAACCATGAGGCAAATTAAAATAATCAATCTTGTGACAAGTCATGTCACAACTTGACAGTTGCTACTAACATTTAAAAACATCAACCTAATGAAAAGTCATTGGACAATTTGACAGTTAAAACTAACAATTAAAATAACCCAAATGTAGAAAATTTTATTACAACTTACCAAGTTCTGTGGAATGGTATTTGTTTTGATGCATGTTGCTGTCTCAACATCCCATAATTTCACAGTGTTGTCTCTTGACCCACTGCACAAGTATGTGTTATCTGAAATACATTACCACTCATTAAAACACACGCTTTTGTTTAATATGAAGTGTGTCCCACTCCAACTGAACTCACATTGTTCAAACTTGAAGCAAGTTAAAAACAGAGTTGAAAAATATATTGATTCATGTTTGCTTAAAGGGCGTATCATTCCAAATTTTTATAAAATTTGTGTTGATCCGAAATATTGTTAAATTTGGTGATGTCACAGACTGCTCAGTTCTAAATACAAAATGGCTACCGTAAGCTTTTTAAGCCAACCTGTGACCAATATGCTTGTTACAGGTGCAAGGACTACCGCCGGATACACATGTGCACACCACCCACTAAGAGCCTCTCCCCCATGTATGCAGTGCCCACTGAGAGCCCCCACAACTATAGGTTACATCCCTCCTAAATAAATATCTCCTTCACCTACTGATCAGTAATTATAACCAAGGGAAACAATTGCTGAAAAATACAAAGAATACTGATTTGCCTGCAGCTTTTAACTTAATTTTGTTTTTTGTAAACAAGGTAAGCAAATGTTTTAAGCAAACATGAACCAAAAAATCTTTAAAAGAGGAGTTTTTGTAGCATATTGAATAAGTTGTCTGCTTGTGTTCACGAGGCCGTGAGCGATATTGAACTATGGTGAGTTTTTTTACAAATATATTTTAAAGCTCTGGGACCAATTTAGTTTAAAAAAAATTAAAGCAACTACCCATTTGCAAACACTGCTCTCATCCCAATGAAACAGTGGAATACCTCCATATTGACTACCCTTACCTTTCAAATGCCAGGAAAAAACTTTTGCACACTTAACAGTCACTACCGGTAAGTTACCTAACTGTGTGTCTGAAAGTTTAATCCCTTTCAAAGAACTCTTCTTGGGGTTGCACTAACATTTCTTATTGATCTTTCCATTGTTGGAAAACCTCACTGAGAATTGAGTATAGTTGAATCATCATGTTCTACTTAATGTTCTCTTGTGATTCAAATTAGGTCCCTTTCATCGTTTTAATGAGCTTGTGAAATAACCAAAAGTCACAAGGAGCCATGTTGGGAGAATGTGGAGTCTGAAAATCAAGGGAATGTTGTGTTTGATCAAGAAAGTTTACATCTAATGTGAATAATGGGTGGATGCATTGTCATGATGAAGCTGCTAATTTTCAGTTGCCGGTAGATTCTGTCATTTTCATTGTACAGCATCATGAAGGTGGCAGATGATTTTCAGGTAGTATTCTTTTGTAACATTTGACCTTGTGATACGCGTTAATGAAGCACCCCAGGGGAGTCAAAGAATATGGCAATCATGACAGTGACTCTGCTGTGCACCAACCTTGCTTTCTTTTTGTCTTGGAACAATAAATGTCTCCACTGTGATGACAGAACTTTGGTTATCACCAAGTCTTTGGCAAAATCTGATGCAATACCTTACTCATATTATTCCACAATTCTATAAAAATTAAATATGATGGTTGGACACTACACACCATCTCTCTAATGCTAATGACTACACACCATCTCTCTAATGCTGATGACTACACACCATCTCTCTAATGCTGATGACTACACACCATCTCTCTAATGCTGATGACTACACACCATCTCTCTAATGCTGATGACTACACACCATCTCTCTAATGCTGATGACTACACACCATCTCTCTAATGCTGATGACTACACACCGTCTCTCTAATGCTGATGACTACACACCATCTCTCTAATGCTGATGACTACACACCATCTCTCTAATGCTAATGCCTACACACCATCTCTCTAATGCTGGTCACTGCACATCATCTCTCTAATGCTGGTCACTGCACATCATATCTGTAATGCTAATAGACAGCTACTAGTACTAACTATGAATTCCAAAAAATGTATGCATGTTCATTACCATCCATACTCAAGTAGAGTATGCACCTTTCCACAAGAAAATGCTAGCAAGTAGAGTATGCACCTTCCTACAAGAGATGCATGACTTTTTTATCCCCAAAAATAATGTTGGATTCTTTTTGGAAGTCTTTATATGAAAAAACAAACGTTCTGATTTAGAAAGTAATATTGGACCACAACCATCTGAAATATACCTGTATTAATATGTACTGCTGTGACCACCAGTGCATGTCCCAGATACTCTTTATGGCAGCTATTATTCCCAGTTTTCCACATTTTCACAGTTGTATCCCTTGATGCACTGAATACACCATGACACTTAGCACCATGGCATACCTGTAAACACATTAAAAAACACAAATTTGTTGCTCATTATGAATATGACTTGTTAAGGAAACTTAAACTGCTAAAAGTTAACTACTTAAACTTACTAAAACTGCTAATGAAAATTGTTAAGATTATCTTACTAAAACTGCTAATGAAAGTTTCTAAAATAGATTAACACACATGAAGAAACATAGTTATCAGTTCTCAAAACAGAATATATCAATTTGAACAACATTCCAATCTTTGAACAACAGTTGAACAACTGATATATTCACAAAGGTGAAACAAATATAAACAAATATTGATAGGTCTACTAAACAGTAGAAATTAATATTGCTTTCAATTGACATTTAACAAGTTTACTATTCTTTCTCCTTGCCTTTAGCTAGTGCAATGTATATATCTGTCTATGAGCAAACTGCATAATACTGTTTATATCTGGGTTTCTGTTGTATTCTTAAATTCAAATCAATCAGGTGTTGAATTATCCAAGCAGCGATTGTAATAAGAATAATGCATCGTTTATGTATAAAAGATCAATTTTATGACTTTTATCATATGTCTCAGTTAGCTCAGTTGATAGCAGCAACTGCCCATTGTGCACTATTTTTGTTTTCAGAGTTCGATCCCAGAGTCTGATGCCATTTTAATCTGTTTAATTCAATTTTTAGAACTGCAGGCCTTCACAGATGAAAGTCTTTGCTGCATTTTAATAATAATTTGCATGTATTCTTTTGTTTGTTTTTATTTTAAACATATTCCTTCAAATCACATTGGCCTACTGTAAGTAGGGGCTTTTGATACAACTTTTCTATTCTTAACCTATCATGCTGGAAAGCAAGGACAATGCTACTTTTTTTTCTTATTCTCACCCGGGCAACGTCAAGTATTGCTTTTAGTTATTATATAAAAAGTGATGAAGTCTGAGCTGAAGAGAGTTCCCTTAATTTTTGTATCTGGACTCATGTGGGTGTTAGAGAAAATGAAAGAGCAGACAGACTATTTACAGGGACAAGTAATAGTTGATAGACCATGCTGATATGTTGAACGAAATCAAGGAGTTAAATTAGTTGAAGGATAAAAGTGTATTTCTAAATAAACTCTAAAAAGAGTCCTTGGCCAGATTGCAGTCATCAACCAAAACAGAACTAGAACTAGTTGGTCACCATGTACTAAAGGACAAACTAAATTAGAGATCAGAGTACCTATGGTCCAATATGCCATTATAATAATCTGACAACTAACTAGCTATAGCTACATTCAGCTTCCTGGTCAAAACATAAACTGATGATGGATAATATAAATGTTCTGGAGCTGCCTAGATGGCAAACACTGCAATAGATGGCACATCTAGACTGCAAATGATAGAATTCTGAATTGAGTGTTTTTACAAGTAGGATTGACAACTTGCAGGGCAGTATGAGAAGTGTGTTCCACCAATGAGTAAATGTCACTATCAATGCAAAATGTCAATCTTCAACATCTTCTGGAGGAGACTGAACACCTGCGAGTTTGGCCTGAGTGTAATGCCATCAATTAAAAAACCAAAATTAATCTTTACAAACTGAAGTAACCTTAGTAACAGCACTTGAGTGGCCTGTCCATCTTTCCTCTAGTTTTCTTTGCTTGTAATCATAGAGTACAATGCTCTGTGAGAACACAACACAAGAAAGAAAGAAATTAAAATATAGTTTTATTCAAATAAATATATCATTAATAGAAGTGCAATATTCATTTAATCAAAGCGTTTGGCATGCAAAGGGTTTCACAATGCTCTCCTACAATTTCCAGGGTGAGCAGATAATCAATGTACTAAAGAGTATGTCCTTATGGTGCACCCATGAAACAGATATATCGTTGTTCGTGTGGTACTTTTCAGGATCGTATCTGGGGGCTGTGGAGGCTAAATATGGAATGAGATGTACTTGTAATCAAACACACATTATTTCTGATACCTCTGGGCCTACAATCAACAAGCTGTTGCCACACGATGACACAATGCATTCTGCTCAGATAGTTGAAATACAAGGATATTGGAAGGGGGGTAAATGTCAATATCCTGGATTAAGTGAATTATGTTACAGTATATTAGTGTCTAGAGTACACATTGAATGTCTCTGGAGAAAGTAACACATGCTAGAGGGCAGCATTGTGTAAGGGAGAAGCTAAAGTGGCAAAAAAAGTTTCAATTGTTCAGCATGAGCCCTGGCTGGCCAAAGTATTGTTCATGGTCAAGAACGCATTGTAGCCAGCAAAAAAAAATATGTCAATTAGCAATGTCTCACCACAACTGACTCCATTCAAAGTAGGAGCCATGCTTCAGGTATTGGATATGCCAAATTGAGCTAATACTTCTGGGTATGAAAGAAAACTTTGAATACTGCTCATCATTTCACAAGGGAAAAGTGTCAAACAAATGTTGGGGAGCACATGTTCAAACTCACTGACCAAAGCAGAGGTTCTAAGACTCTGACTCTGAACGTTGCGGACAACGTTGGTAGTGAGCAAGTCCTGAACTTTGAGGGAGAAGCAACTGAAGTATAAATTGAATGTCACCATTGCCAAACTCTGCTCAAACTGAAAAAAATTGGATTCAGAACACAAGGGCAAAATGGGCAATGATGTCATCTTTCTTGCACAAGATTTGTTCACCAACTGTTAAGTTACTCATCCGCACCGCTGAGGATAGAATTCGCTGGAGGACTCTGTGTGCTGAAGCATCCAATGTGGTACCCCTGCGACCCTGAAGGGTTATGGGTTTATTGATATTGATTGATTGAAGTTACTCATCAGAGAAATGCATAATCCTTCCACTTCTTTGGGTGATAAACACAATGGTGAAGAGTCAAAACATAGATCATGCTAGGCAATGAATTGTAATGCCATCAATGACCTGAGTGTGTAGGAAATGAAAAGACTCTGGATTTGTTTAGCAATGCTGGAGGTGAAAGGGATCTTTTAAAACTGACCAAGGATGAGGCTTTTTAAAACTGACCAAGTTTGTATATGTCAGCACTATTTGATTATCTCACTTGCCACTCAACCACACAGACAGTTTACTTGTATTATGTATTTTTACAGTAAATAAATCAGTAAAAATAAAGTGATTCAATTCTTATAGCCAGGCCCAGTGATGACATGCACACCAGAGGCGCTCTATAGCTGGTCGAGCAACAGGGTCAGTGAACCACGGCTAGCCAAGACCCTCAGTACACTTCCACGCAGTGGGCCTTGTAACAGGAGTGCAGCAACCCTGCTGTAGCCTGACAAGTACTAGGGATCGAAGATACGGGAATGCCAACCCGTCACCAAAAAATGCTGGCTGTAAAACATGACACAATGCAGATCATCTTCATACGTCCTTTCAGGACAGCCAGCGAAATGCTTTCAGAGGGTCCGCTGCAAGGTGTACGGCGAAGAAAAAGAATTCTTATAGACTGTTTCACCAATTTTTTGCTTATATTTATTTACTAAATGGTATACAGTTTTACTGGCTTCGCATATGAGTGGTCCTGGGTTCAAACTCCAATTGAGGCAGAAATATTTTTCACATTGCAATGGCTTCCAGATCAACCAAGCCTTAATTGAGTACTGGATCAGTCTGGGAAGTAAAGACTGCAAGGGAGAGGAGATGGCTACTGACTTCATATAGCATAGACTCTGAAACATGAGATAACTAATATCTTACACCCCTGTGGCAGTTAAATACTAAGGGTTACCGTTACATTTTTACTTTTATGCAGTATTACTGCAGTCTCCTTGTCATATCATTTACGTACTCAGTATCTTCTACGTACTAAACATCTTCTACGTACTAAACATCTTCTACGTACTAAACATCTTCTACGTACTAAACATCTTCTACGTACTAAACATCTTCTACGTACTAAACATCTTCTACGTACTAAACAAATAATGTTCTAATAACTGACTCTCTCCAGAAAAATAATTTAAATAGTGCTCTAATAACTGTCCCTTCCTTGAAAACATGTTTTAAGTGTTCCCAATAATTAGTTTTGACAAGAAAACAACATGCTGAAGTTAGATATTACTTCAAGACAAGTAAATATCACAGCAAACCATGACACAATGACTTCTATTCTCTGGAAAAGATCCTGCTAGTCCCTAGATCCTATTGAGAACAAATGCAGAAGAAGACAAATCATTCTAAATGGCTAATATTTATTTTCATGCATGATCATTTGGATGTTTGGGGCAATGACCTGTCTGATAAGTTCTGTCACCACAGTGAGCAGTCAAGCAATGTACCAGGCTCACATACTGAACAAGAAACAACACAGACAAAAACATTCATGAGGGTGATAATTCATTTTTCATGTACAGAATGAAGGAGCTGTGCTTGAAATGTAGTGCTGACAGTAATAATCAACAATCAACTTTCGGCTTACAAGAATGTTTGGCAGCCAATAAAGATATCCAACTATGTCATTCGTTATGTAACTGATAATATTTTCAAAGGGCTATTTCAAGGTGCTATAAGAGCAATTATTATTAATGTATCTAGAATACAATAACAATAATGATTTCACAATTAACTCTCACAAGAGAACAGAAAAAGTTCACAAATTGTTGTTGGTGTTATATCCTATTCAGGATAAAATCATCAACCAAGTATTAAAAGATAAATGTTTTGTTGTTGGTGGTATATCCTGTTCAGGATGTAGTGATAAACCATGTATCAAAAGGTAAATATTTAATTATTTACTTTATCCTTGCTCCCTGACAAACATAGAGATGGTTGTACAGAAGAAATACTGACAACAGCCTCACTGTGCTGAAGAACAGCACAATTAAAACAGGAAGGTTCAGACCATGCATCTCCTCCTCCACTAACCATCATTGCAGCAGATTGTGATCTTCTTGACCTTAATGGTTAAAACAAAAAAATGATAAAACTTAGATTTAAACTTATATTTGACTAGAATTATAAGCAATAACTGCAATAACAAAAACAGAGCATATGAACTCTTTCTCAGTCAAAACAACAGTAAACAGATAAGTTAGTAAGTTAGTCATTGGATCATCATCATCACTGCAAACTGGACACGTCCATAGTTGCTCCGATCTCTCCCTGAGTGTATCCGCCATTACACATCTGCTGACAGTACCATTCCTAAAACAGATAAGTGTTTAGTAACAACAGGATAATTCTTTCCTATTGCAATAAAAATTCATGATAATAGCATAGCTTAGCATAAGCTCAAAACCTGTTAGGGTTGAAGGAGTTGAGCATCATATTAGATACATCAACACAGAGTCATTCATGGATTTCCATCTTCAGCAATATGGACAAATGAGAAAAAATCTTGTCCAGTCCTTGATGGTATCTGTCCATTGTTTTCTTTGTCTCCTATGCATTGCATCTTCAACATTTGACTGTTAATTAACTGAAATAACTTTTTACCAGGGATCATGTTGACATACCAGTACATGTCCAAACCATGCAATTTTTCATTGTTTCACCATTGAAAAAAATGGTTCTCATGGACTTGTATACATCTCTATTTTATTTCTTATTTCATTTGTTTTATTTTCTCTATAGAAGATACATATAATTTGTCTGTATTCACTGTAACATTTGTATTTTGAAGGCCTGTAACCGTCTCTCCAATAAAAATAACATGAATGCATTGTTAGAAAATGCAAGCCGCATCGCCAAAGACAGAAGGGGGTTCAGAGAGTTCATTGGGAAGACAACGTTCTGGAAAGAATATGTCACATGACAATGACAACCGTCACTCCATGTCCACAGTGAGTGTCCAACTCTCACAACTATACAACACAATAGAAGCTCTAGTGAGTTATAAAGTTTGATTTTCACTCCAACACTGGTGTTGATTTTTCAAAATAAATTTAGCCTTGACATAGAAGATAAAGCCAACTGCAGCTTTATCTTAACTCTGATGTGCACTTTCCATCGCTACATATGCTAGATCTGAGATATTTGAAAATATTCACTTCCTCAAGCTTCTGCTCATTCATCATGATGTTGGTCTATACGACTGTGTCTATTGTTATCAAATATTTTACTACTCTAAGTGTTGATTTCCACTTTTGAATATCAATTATTTCTATGTCCATCTGAAAATTCCAGAAATGTGATCAACATAGACATAAGTGTTTTGTCTTCGTGAAAACATAAGTGTATATTTTGTGTAATGTATTATTGAAAATAACTAAGATAATTCAGAAATTATCAGCTCAGTACATTTTGTGGTCACAAATATAATTTATATTTTCCTAAATCTTTCATGTAAATTATTTGGATGTCAAATAATTTGAAAAAAATCATAACTTTTTTCAGGACGGACGTACAGACTTGGTTAAGGTATCGTTGAACTGCAATTTTTAATGGCTATCTAACTATAGTATTTTTAAATATTGTAGCACTATTTTGAAAATTGTGTCCACGTATTTATTAAATATATAAAACCGTTACTGTAAAGTATGAATTACAAAAGAAAACGACTAACCTGGTACTTTTCTTTCGTTTGCTTAATATTTTCCCCATTAGACTGCTACCAAGAGAGCTCATTGCATGTCAATGACCATATTAATACCTCACCATATTATATGGCATATAAATGATTCATATTACAACAGAGTAAATGAAATATAGTTCATTATCGTCATAATGTCGTGATAATTCGATGGTGGTATTAAGTTTTCTCACTAACCACTTTCAAACACAAAACAATTAACATTATTAATATGCAGAATTAGTAATTTATCTTAATATTTTTATATAAGTGATTGTTAGTATATGATAGATTATATATGGTTGTCAATGTAAATATATAATTTATTACATTTATTTCACTTCCGGGTTACAAAACTAAATATAAAAATATCGGAACAGGAAAAGAGCACACAGCCTCATATAACCGAAATAAGTGTACGTCAAAACCGGAGGTCGGTGTGACTGGATATTACCAGAACCGCAACTTAGCTATTGCTGTAGAGCTCTTATGTAATCAAGTTTGATTAATGTCTTGGTTGAAAAGTGTGTACCTCACCATAGTAAAAGGTACATTTAACAATCAGTTTTGTTTTTTTGTTGTTTGTTTTTTTGTTGTTTGTTTTTTAGGGGGGGGGGGGGGGAGGGAAGAATATTTATAAATTTTTTCTCAGCGGGAATATCATTTTATTTCATTTCTATGCATCAGTTTGTAACAGACACACACAAAAAAAAACCACGAAAGCTACGTGTTCATGAAAAAAATAGTCGTTGCAATGTCTACGCAGCAATTTGAAATAATAGCAGAACATTATCTTATACCGATGATATTCTAATGTACATTCTTGGAAAGAACTGACATGTGATTACAAGAGAAATATAAAAGGAACTAGGCCGCTTGACTTCCTGGTGTTCAAAATCTGGCGCCATGATCAACCGGAAGACGGCATGTGGTTATATACGATCGTATCACCAGCACAGAAACCCCATCAGTGGAATTTAATATGATCGACGTTTCTCGAATACCTGATTTGTGTTATCTGGGAGTGAGCTTTTATCGCAATCTGCTTCATAGACCATGTTGATTGTATCATAACCAAAGCCCGCAAAGGTCTTCCGGTATTGAGAGACAACTTGATTCTTGATTAGGAACAGGCGTCACATCACAGTGGGAGCATTCCCATATATTATGATCTACTTGTCGTTCCATCAGCCATCTAAATGTGTATAAGCTCAGTGTCCCAGTCAGTTATTACGCGTTCTTCTGATCTTTCCAGAGAGGGAGAACTTTCTCCCATCGCCTCTAGTCACTCCCATTTCTACCAGTCTCTGAATAATGACAGCTTGCGATATTAGATAACATCTACTAGCATTGCTATATCCATGTTGTTTCTAGTATATAATACGTCTGTGCCACATTTATGGTTAGCAATACACATATTGCCAGATTGGACACGATTCAGAACAATATATAATACCATGCGCATCATCTTGAGATGTACTAAGAATATGTCGTGTTTGGTGATGATAACATCATTTGGAAGATGTATTAAAGAGGTCAATTGTAGAATTTCACAAGTAAAGGCAATATTGCACATTCCTTTCTATGTAATATATCTTTATCAATTAAGTTGAGCTAGAGAACTATGAGTTATATAGAACCAAAGCTGATGAATGAATGAACTCATAACCCGTCAGGGATGTAGGGTACAACATTGGATGCTTCAGCATACTAATCCTCCACCGATTTCTATCTTCAACGATACGGAGGAGTGAGGAAAATTCTTGTCTTGTCCAGTTTTTTTTTAAATGTTGTCTATCCGTCTTTATTTTTCCTCTTCTGCTTCTCCCCCTTCGACGGTTCCCTTCAGTATATCCAAACCATGCTAGTTTTTGTTGTTTCATTATTTAAAGCAATAGTTCTTGAACACTTGCATACATCTCTATTTTATTTCTTACGTACACATTTGTCGTATGTTCCCTATAGGGAATTCGTAGAATTCGTCTGTAGCATTTGTACTCGAAAGCATGTAATCGTCTCTCCATGCCCTCAGTGAGTGTCCAACTCTCACAACCATACAACACAACAGAAAACACCAGCGACTTATACAATTTGACTTTCACTCAGACATTGATGTC
This sequence comes from Meghimatium bilineatum, assembly GCA_034231615.1. Taxonomy (NCBI): domain Eukaryota; kingdom Metazoa; phylum Mollusca; class Gastropoda; order Stylommatophora; family Philomycidae; genus Meghimatium; species Meghimatium bilineatum. The sequence goes on from CM067321.1 coordinate 10,449,671, forward strand.
GCTTTTCAAAATCACCATTAGCCTTGCCATAGACACTAAAGCCATCTCCAGCCTCATTTTAAAATCTGCTTTGCATTTTCCATTGCTGCATATCGTGGATCCAAGGTTTTTGAAGGTATTCACCTCCTCAAGCTTATGTCCATTCAAATAATGTTGTTCTGTTCTTCTGCTGTTAACCAAGATCTTGCTCTTTTTTGTATTGATTTCTATTCCATACTTGCTGTTCCAACGTTCCTGTTAGCTCTTGTAATTCTTGTTTTGACCCAGCTATAATAGCAATATTAACAGCGAAACGCAAGTTGCAAATAAGGCGACTTCCTATCTATATAGACGTGTTGTAATCATGTGGTGTCTCCTGTATGATGTTTTATAGGTATATGTTGAAAAGTACTGGAGACAAGCATTCTTGCCGAACTCCCATATTTGTTTTAAAGAACTCTCCAATTGTATTGTTTGATAAGACTATTTGCATTTTTATGCAGTGATTCAACACTGTATATGATTGTTGTGTCAAAATTAAATTGTCTCATTATGTGTCACAGACCATCATAACAAACGCGGTTAAATGCCTTTGCAAAATCAATGAAATTGTGGTATATATCACGTTGGTGCTGAATATGTTTTTCAATTACTGTTCGAATGTTAAATATTTGTTCATTATTGCTTCTGCTTGTTCTTCTGCAACTACTTCTTCCGACTTTTATTTTATTCTGTTCAGTAGTATTTTGAGCATCACTTTAGTTGGGTGCGTTACAAGGCTAATGGTTCTGTAATTCTGACACGCTTTCAAATTTCCTTTCTTGGGAATTGGTATTATTATTGATTGTGTCCATTCAGCGGGCCATTGTTTTGTGCTCCATATATTCTGGCAGATTTTGATCATAATATTTACCACATCAATTCCCCCGTATTTCGAGAGGTCTGCTGGAATATTGTCTATATCAGGTGACTTCCCTCCTTTCAATGTTCATATGACCTCTTTTATTTCATCTACTAGAATTTCGGCCTTTCCTATTTCTCTAATAAAGTGTAGTCAGGATTATACTTGAAACTATACAGCTCCTTGCAATACTCTGTCCATCTTTTGAACATATCTGTCCATATATCTGTTGCTTCATTGAGTATCTTTCCGTGTTTGTCTTGTATTGTAGATATCTTTGGTCTTTTTGGCTGTGTTATCTTTCATAGAGCGTTGTATGCTACCTTACTGTTTCGTGTTTAAATCCTGCAGTGATGATTTCACATTGTTCCGTTAGTCACATTTATTTTGCTTGTTTCATTTTCCTTCTGATGTTTTTGTTTATTTTGTTATATTGCCTTTCCATTTCAAGGGCCTCTTTCTCAATCTTTTTCATTTCTCTTCGTTCGTCGCACAATTTCGGGATGTCCCCTGTTACCCTAGGTTTTAGTGTTATTCTTCCTGTTCCTAATGTTTCTGTTGATGATTCTTATTACGCTTCTTTCATGAATTCTATGAGAGTGTTAACATCTTCATATACAAGGTGTAGATGAAGTAATGTTTGACTGACTGCAAATGAAATGTTTTAAAAGCAATGCTGATGTATGGAAGTGAATCTTGGATAATCAATAGAATAGGGAAACATTATATAAGGCATTATATGATGTGGTTTCATAGAAGAATGTTAAGACCACAATAGGCAAATAGCGTAATGAAGATACATTGAAAGAAGTTAACTTTAAAAAAAAATTAAGCTTTCTACTCACATTAGAAAGATAGCTCCAATTTTTGAACACATAACAAGAAGAAGAAAGGTGGAACACGTCGTAACATCAGACAAGTTGAAGAGCAAGAGCAGTAGGGGTAGACCAAGACAGAAGTGCTTGAGAACCTGGCATTATGACATAGGATAACATAGGGTATCGGAAATTATTGACATCACACGTAATAGAAGACCATGGAAATACATGGCAACCAACGCCACACGGCATAGGTCAGAAGAAGAATACAATAATTAGTCCACGAACCAAGATAAGAACCGTCTTTTTAGGCAAATACCTCTGTCCCTTCTTTAGCGAACTCATATCTATGGCGTTAAGCATTTGTTGCTGCGAGATGCTTCATTGACATTCCAAACATATCTCACAGACTCCGCATGTTTGGAGATATTGGATAGCCCTGAATAAGTGCACAGACTATGTACTGCATATCGAGACCAAAAGTGTGACAATGAGCAGGAAAATCGCGGAGGGTATTGTGAAGCAGATCTGAGCACCAGATGCAATTGATCCTGGTGAGGAATAAAAGCATGTTCTTTATATCCTAAATCCCGCCCGAGACGGATGTATCGGGCCAAGGCGCAAATAAAACGGCGACACAACGCATTGCCATTCTCTGGACTTCATTCTGCTGGAAATCTAGAATGGATCATGATCTGCTACAAGAGAGATCCAGCCGGAGTTTGAGAATCAACGCTGAAGAAGAAGAAGAATATCATAAATAATAAGTTTCAGTGTTATTGTATTTGATTGATGGTGCAGATGTAGCAGGGAGAAATGAGAGGAGTCGATAGAATAGCCTTGTTTGATGTTCGGTGGTATGACGAACAGCCTTTCCTTTAACCTTTCATTCATGCGTGAATAAATACGGTATAGTGCTTTTGTGTGGTCATTGTAATTGGCAGGCATTTAGCATCTACAGAAGTAGCGCTGTTTCTTGACTGACGAAAAACTAGGCGATTACCTGTCTAGACAAGTAGGAACCATCTCTTTGGAGTCCAGCGGTAACGATTCATCATCATTAAATGCCGTCTCCACAACGAAGGTTGGCTGCAACGGATCTCCACCATCCCCTGTCTCTTGTCTTGGTTGTGCATTCTGCTAGACTGTAACATGTCCATCGTGTGATGTTACTCTCCCACGTGGGGTGCAAAGGGAACGCATTGCTCTAGGCCGACCCAGGGTTAGCAGATAACCAAGATCCTAAATGTACCTCCACGCGGTGCACCCTGGAAACAGAAATACAGCAGCTCGAGCTGATTCTGGCCAAATCATTTGGGAATCGTGTCCGAGAATGTGGAGGTAGCAGATGGAAAGAGATTTGACTGCACAAGAGACAGACAATATCTCCGACACCACCAGCATCACCACATATAGCGACACTGTCGACATACAGTGAAGCTAGTCAGTCCAATCCGAACATTGGAGGGGCGGCCAATGTAAAATGCACGTAAAGGTAGATGCATGGCGAGAGACAAATAGATTTCATACCGAGTACAATGAAACAATGAAAGGGCAGAACAGCGCTAGAGGGCAGCGTGAACTGCAAATAGAAAGTGAAAAGTCTCTAGGAAAGGTGAACTACAAGCTCCGTCAGCTCGAGACGAGCATCTAGTTACCTGTGTTCCTTACAGACAGAGACCCAGACCCATCCATTGTCGGCTGGTAAAGCAAGAAGACCTAATCCAACTCTAATATCGAGCCTTCCTAAACCGGAAATATGCTCGCGAAGAGAAAGGGTTCTGTTCCTGATGGGCTTAGGCAAGAAAGGGACAACGATGGTAGTCCTGGTCCAACTCTACTGTCAAGGTTTCCTATACCGGAAGTACACTTGCAGAGAGAAAGGGTTCCGTACCCGATGGGCGCAGGCACAAAAGGGACAACGATTTAGCCCTGGCCCAACTCTACTGTCAGGTTTTCCTACACCGGAAATACACTTGAAGAGAGAAAGGGTTCAGTACCTGATGGGCTCAGGCGCTATTGGGACAAGGACGCTCAGCTCGAGAACGCCTTGCTCTCAAACGCGTGGTGTGAGACTCGAACTTGGACAAGGGGTACACGATGTCTGTGAATGACACCTCGGCTAAGAGGGCGAAAGAGCCAAGATCCAACTCCTCTGTTGAGTTCTTCCCCTTAAGGAACCAGGCTCACGGATGAGAAACGGTTCAGTACCTAATGGGCACAGGCACAGCACGTCCAATTACACGAGGCAAGTTCATAGACAGTGGAACACCTTGTGCGAGTCAGACGAGAGCAAAAATCGTCTGGGCGAAGAGTCGCCACTACGCGTGCCTGGAGACAGATATAGATGCTATCACAGGATAAGGGTAGCCCACCCGAATTGTCAAGACATGCCGAAATCGGATGTGCTAGGCCTACAAGACGCACAACGGTGGCACAACGTAATCACGCTCCAGGCGTAAATCGCACGGATATCTGTGATGGTTACAATGGAGCGAACGCAAAACAAACAAACAAACTCTCCCACGTTTATCTATGCCTACCTCTTGCTCGCCTCCCTTTAACTTTACTCTCAAGTAAGGTCTTCAATAAGGTGCCATGTCTTTTAATGTGTCCAAAATATTTTATTTGTCTGATCGTTATTTCTCTTAGTAGTTCTTTCTTCATATTAAGTGTCTTTAACACCTCTTTATTTGTTTTCTTCTCTTTCCATGATGTTCTCCATATTCTTCTATATACCCACATCTCAAAGGCATCAATTCTGTCTTCTAATTGTTTATTTAGTGTCCATGTTTCTGCGCCATACTTTAATATAGAATAGATATAGCATTTTATAAATTTTAAAAAAATTAAGAGCGCATTCCGATAGAAATTATACTGTAGGCTAGATACAGGTAACGATTGCATAGGCGTACATATTTATTTATGATCGTCAGAAAGCACGATGTGCTGACATTACCATTGACCGATAGGACACCGAAAATAATCACATAGAAAGACATTGCATTGTTTAAGTTTATCTGTGACGACTTTTTATTAGGTGTGAAATTAAGTTTGTACAGGGTACAAAATATAGACGGAAGAAATATTAACTCACACCTACTTATGTGATTGTTACATCGAGGTGTTGATCCATTGAAGTACCTTAAAAATGACCAGTGGCATTTATTCTTGTTTACTTTTATGTCGCCATCATCAATGCCAGTGCCATTTTATTGCATGTCCTTAGTTAGACTACTTCAATGGCAATGTTTTATTGTATATTATTTAGGGTTGGAGAAAGTTGAATGGCAGACGTGTCAAAGTATAGAAAGGAAAATATTGTGAATTGATTGTATAAAGTATGAAGTCGATAGTTAAATGTAATCACATACATTAGATAAGAACAAGTATAATGGGGGAACATATGCAGTTCAGGGGATTCAGCCGAGCATAGTCAGGACGGCAACTGTCCAGAGAGACAGTTTGCGGAGAGCTGCCAAATTAGAAAACTAAGTAACGTTACAACTTCGAGCAACCGTCTCGAATTCAAAGTGTGAAGACTTAGTTAATAGTGTATTCCGATATAAATTCTTCTGTAGGCTATATACAGGTAGACGGAGAAATAGCTGAGAAGGAACCGGACTGACCTGAGAACATAACCTGAGGGTTGTCAGCTAAGAGAACATGATTCTCCTTCACAAGCAGCGAAGATAGAGCCAGGGACGATTCTCTGCAACGTGATACGATCAACAACAGTTCGACAAAGTGAAACAACTACGGACAAGTTGTATAAGGATACGGCCAGACAGGGCCGGATTTAGACTTGATAGGGCTCTAAGCTATTTGAGATATGGGGCCCTAAGCTATTTGAGATATGGGGCCCTTTAACGATTAATAATATATAGATAGTGAAATATATAAAAATGGGTGGGGGGCGCAACAAAGTGGGGGCCCTAAGCTATAGCTTGTTTAGCTTATAGGGAAATCCGGCACTGCGGCCAGAGTAAAGTGAACGAATTCTAGAGTATTAATCAGTTGCGCATAGTTTTTAATAATTAGTAGTAAACCAGTTGATGCAGCAACATTGATACCTATTTGATGTACATAATCTATGCCTTATTGGTGCACTTGATTGCTGCATTGATGTTGTGAGTAGACGTTGTAACACAAAATAAACAGAAGTCTTCGAGACGAAGATGCTGGATGAGACGTTTCGTTCTCAAACACTTCATTTCACATGTAACGATTTTTCTCTGCTGCGAGGCTGTTAAAGACCATGTTTGACATTGGTAGTAGAGTGTTGGTGTAAAAATTGTAAATATTATCTGTCTTTTTGTTGTTATTTATTAATTTCTATCTTGATCTTTGGGTGAAGAAGTAATGGTGAAAGTTGGTAGGTCACAGTGTTTGCTCTCTGGCACCTTGTTTCTGTTTCTCTGTATAGTCTTCCATTTTCGGAAAAAAAATGCTGCCTAGATAGGTATATTTACAATTTTTTGGTTTGTTTCACTTTGGTGCTATCTATTGTTACTATATCAAGTACAGTGATATCCGGAATCTTGTCTTGCTATCTGATGTTCATAGCTTTTCTCAGAAAAGTTGTGTGAAAGTAATTTATTTAAAATGTGGCAAAAAATATTTTATCTGTGTTGTTCTTATTTCATTTTTCTCTCTTTTCAAAAGTCATTAGGACTGTACATCATTATTTGTTTCTCTTTCCATCGTCTTATATTTTTAGTTACTCCCACTTAACGTCTGCGTCCGTTGTCTATGCTGTATATAATTGAATAGATGTAATGCTAAGTTACTACAGGTATGTCAAGCGCTCACGATCCGCGCTATGTACAAGCTAGCCATACTGCCACTAGAAGAGATGACTTGGCGTAGCTCTCCACATTTTCATGTATCAATTAATAATCAGTAGGCTAAATGAAGTGCCCTACAACTTCTGCGGCTACTTCAACAGTGCGTGTTTTCGGTACGCGTACGGTACACTGTACACCGTAGGCTAGATAGATATCTACGCTACGCATTAAGATACTAGACACATTTAATAAATCCAGGTAATTTGTGGTTTACGGGTGTTTTGTCGACGATCTTCTTGTGAGTTTGTGTAATTTTATTTTGTCAGATAAACGTTGAGCCTGTTATAATTAGTCTACCTGTTCATTTCTTTAGAAATAATTGTAACTACAAAGTCTAAACTATATCGCGGGAGTGTGACTAATTTTTGGGAGGCCAGTGGCCTCTGGATCAGCAACCAATGTTCTAACAATAATATGTAGTGAATTATTGTTACAAGTAGGCCTATAATTTTTAAAATTAGACCTATATATCATCATCATCAAGTGCCGTCTCCGCAACGAAGGTTGGCTGCAACGTATCTCCAACATCTCCTGTCTCTTGTCTTGGTGGTGCACTCTGCTAGGCTGTAACCTGTCCATCGTGTAATGTTACTCTCCCACGTGTATCTCTGCCTACCTTTGCTCGCTTCCCTTTGACTTTACCCTCAAGTAAGGTCTTCAATAGGGTGTCATGTCTTTTAATCAATTTTAATGTGTCCAAAGTATTTTATTTGCCTGATCTTTATTTCTCTTAGTAGTTCTTTCTTCATATTAAGTGTCTTTAGCACCTCTTTATTTGTTTTCTTCTCTTTCCATGATGTTCTCCCTATTCTTCTATATACCCACATCTCAAAGGCATCAATTTTGTCTTCTAATTGTTTATTTAGTGTCCATGTTTCTGAGCCATACATTAATATGGAATAGATGTAGCATTTTATAATTCTCATTTTTAACTTGTTTATATAATATTGTATTATTTAGGTGACACATTATTTCCATAATGCGGTTTTCTTTAGGTATGTTCTGAACTTCTCACGACAGTGGCGAAGCGATGGTGGGAGCATCCATACCTAGGGGCTTCAAATTTCACCCCAGGGGCCATACAGATCCTGCACTAGCTACGCCAAAGCCTCACAGTTCTGGAAGAGTTGACCTGCTGCTGCCAAGGACATGTTTAAACAATCTGATATGTCTCTGATCCATCCTCGTCATGAGCTGCCTTTATCCCAGTTACCATCAACCATACCTTCCATTAGTAATTTTTCTATGTTATGTCTTTTTAAACCTAAGCTTTCTTGCTATAGTGTTGTTATGGAGCCAACACTCTTCAATGTTTAATGTTCATACTACCTTTTGATTAATTTTTTTCACTGCCTATGGTAGGCATATTCTTAAAATTCTTCTGTATTATCTCATTTTGAAGGTAACAATCCTCCTGGCCACTGATTTATCAAGTGTCAATGTTCCATAGCCATAAATTGCTACTTCTGGAAATATGCTTTCTATTTCTTAATTACCAAGCCTATATAATATCTACACAGAAAAATCTTTAAACATATAGAAGAAACGCCAGGACTCAAGATCAATGGGAAAATAATAAACAACCTCAAATATGCAGATGACACTGTTCTTTTAGCAGAATGTGAACATGAACTACAAAGAATAATAGATCAAGTCAATAAATCAAGTAAAGAATATGGATTGGATATAAATATCCAAAAAACAAAAACCATGATAATCAGCAAAGTCACAGAAGAACAGGCGCTAAACATAAACATACATGGAGAGAAACTACAAGTAGAACATTTATCAATATCTTGGACACATAATCACAAATGATGGCAGATGTGAAACAGAAGGGAGAATAGGAATGGCTAAAAGAACCTTCAATGACATGAGGAAATAATAACATTTAAAAATAAATTACAAAGATAAAATGAGAATTAGAAAATGCTACATCTATTCTATATTAATGTATGGCTCAGAAACATGGACACAAACAAACAATTAGAAGTTACAGGTATTACCCCCGTACCATAAAGGTGAGATACTAAGACCATGGTCCATGCAGAAAAGTATATGAGCATGCCAGCACATCCAATGAGAGCCAGATACGGTGACTTGTCATGTAGAAAAGTACAAGAGTGTGCCAGCACATCCAATGATGGCCAGATACTGTGACCTATCCAGTGCAAGACTGAAGAGGAGAAGTTTTATACACAGATCCAAAAAACTAAACAGAGAATAAAAGGAGGAACTACCAGACATAACAAGAGAGACAACACCAACACTTTTTTCAGTGCTGTGGGAACAATACCCAAATATCACTATCAGAACCACCATAAACAACCACTACACTATGATAGAACTGAATAATCTCCAAAGGAAAACAATAGTATGCAACATGATTGAAGATATGTACCCCAGAGAAGCATGGATACAGGTATACACTGACGGATCAGCAATCAGTGCAGTGAGGAATGGAGGTGCTGGCATGTACATAATATATCCAGAAAAAGAAAATGAATCCACATGTTCACCAACTGGAATATTCTGCTCCAACTACTCTGCAGAAGTAGAGGCTTTAAACATTGCTGCAGAAATATTTAAAAACACAACAATCCAATGTCAACTGGTGATATTTCTTACTGATGCTATGCCTGTCCTACAAGCCCTTGAGAGCGATAAACTGCCAGACCTGAAGAAAGCCATGCGAGAAGTGAGCATCCAAAGAAGGGTAATACTACAGTGGATACCATCCCACTGTGGCATACCAGGAAATGAAGAGGCAGATAGGCTGGCAAAGAATGGAGCAACACGGGAACAAAAAGACCAAGAAATCACCTACCAAGAAAAGAGAACTCTCATCAAAATAATCAGGAAAGTCGACCACCCAAAAGACAATTACCACTATCTTGATAGAGCAGAGCGGGTTATTATCTTCCGCCTCAGAACAGGACACAAAAGATTAAACAACCACTTAAATAGACTAGGACTGGTCCCATCACCTCTGTGCCCTTGTAGGCAGGCAGCACAGACCGCTGAACATATCCTGCAATACACTAAATTAGTTAAGGGAAGAACACTGGCCCACAGAGATGGATATCCACAGAAAGATGTATGGGAGCACTGAGGGGCTTTCAAATACAGCAGCATTTATTAAGAAAACAGGACTTGCTGTGTAGACATATCAAATTGCAAACAAGAAGAAGATAGAATGTATGCCTTTGAGATGTGGATATATTAAATAATAGGGAGAATATCATGGAAAGAGGGAAAAAAAACAGGTTCTAACAATACTTAATATAAATAAATAATTATTCAGAGAAATAAATATCAGGCAAACTTTACAATATAATATTTGGACACTTTAAAATCTTGATGCATTGTTGAAGACCTTACATGAGTGTAAAGTCAAAGAGAAGCGAGCAAAAGGTAGGCAGAGATGCAATTGGGAGAATAACATCACAAGATGGACAGGTTACATTATAGCAGAGTGCACAACCAAAATAAGAGACAAGGAATGTTGGAGGTCTGTTGCAGCCAGCCTTCATTGCAGAGACTGCACTTAATGATGATGATTAGATGTAATTTAAGTACTCCATTATATAGAGTATATATGAGCTATAGACTACCTGTGATTTTTAGAAACTTGTTTAGACTGCAAGCATGTGGAACACCCTATATTGAACTTGCTTAGACTGCACGCATATGGAACACCCTATATTGAACTTGTTTAGACTGAAAGCATGTGGAACACCCTATATTGAACTTCTTTAGACTGCAAGCATATGAAACACCCTAAATTGAACTTGTTTAAACTGCAAGCACATGGAACACCCCATATGGAATTTGTTTAGACTGCAAGCAAATGAAATACCCTATGTGGAACAAAACAACAGTTCAAAAGCACATGCATTTATCACAAATGGCATTGGGTCAAAGGACATCAGCCCATAGATTACTAGATCAGCAACTAACCAACCATTTTACAGTCACATATTTCAATAACAGTCAATAACTTTTATTGTTCTCCCTATTTCTGAAACATAAAACCACCAATTTAAAGATAATAATTTTATACTGAACTTTCTTCTTCTGCGTTCATTCTAAAACTCCTGCAGATTAAAAGGATGTAGTAGCAAATGAAATATGAAGGAGGATGTAGTGTTTCTGGGTCACGTGACCCTATATGGGTCGGACAGCATACTCCACCCCATAACTTCCTTAGTTACCTCTTACGATATGTATGGCAGGTAAACAGTCCAGAGAACAGAATGCATTGTGCTATGACTTACAGCATTGCTACAGTATCTGTGCCTTTCAGCCTGCTGGCTCATTTAATTTCAGTATTGCAAGTCTACTGAAATCATAAGTGGTGCATAAAAGTTCAATAATATTTCAAAAGAACTTTCAGTACATGTGGAACAAAATAATACATACAGGTGTTTCTGTAGAATTCATTGTCATTTCATGTTAGAAGTAAAATTTTGTACCTTGAATATGATAGGGTCGTTTTTTTCTGTGATATTTCTGCTGCATATTATATACTGCTGCATATATAAACACATTATGGTTACTAATTTTAAGGTTATCACTTTATCATGAACTGTGTCTAACTGCTAGCAACTGTTCCTACAAAAGATAAATAGATTTTTGGGTTTTTAAAGATTATTGTTAAACACATTCATTCACATGAATAAATCTGCCATTCTGTGTCATACAAAGAACACAACAACAAAAAAGAAGATAAACTATTACATAATCTGCACTTTCTCACTTATGAATTTTATGGAAACCATGCACACCAAATTCAGATGTATTTTACAGGCCAGTATTATTTTGTACCACATGAACTGCCATTTTTTATACAGGATATGCTTTAACTATATTTATTATTATTATAATTATGTACAGCTATTCATCTATTTTCACGTATCAGTACCTGATGTGCTTGTTTACTTTTTATCAACAGCAATTGCTTCCTCTTCATCATCAATCAGTATGGCAGCTTCACAGATGGCATCAGTAACTTCCTATAAAAACCCAAAGTTAATGTCAATTCCAGATGTGGAAATTGACAAAAGTGGCAAATTTAAATACATTCTTGTCAAAGTCCATGACCCAGATATTGACCGGGAATTCAAGCACATAGTCAGGGGTACATCTAAAGCAAGCTTTCATGGTAAGTAGTCTGCTTCTGTAGGTGAAAACTTTCCTCCGGTTAGCTGGATACTCTTATTAGATACAGACTCGCCAGTGTGTTACCGGGGTCTGAAGGGTGAGCAAAGTATAGCAACACTATTTATCTTTCATGTATGTCATTGGTGGGACAAAGTACCAGACTACGAGATCTTGGAAAAATCAACCTCAATAAGCATCCACACAATACTTATGAAGGCGCAGGCACGCTGGGCAGGCCATCTTGTGCGTATGGAGAACTCGCGATTGCCAAAACAAATATATTATGGAGAACTCAAGGCAGGATTTTGAAAAGCTGGTGGACAGAAAAAGCGTTTCAAAGACACGCTCAAGTCATCCTTGAAACATCTTAACATTGACGTAGGCGCTTGGGAGAGCCTCGCTCAGGATAGAACGGCTTGGCGTTACAGCATTAGAACTGGAGCACTAGCGGCAGAAGAATTCAGACAAGAAACTGCAAGACAGAAGCGGACACGTAGAAAAGAAAAAACATCTCAACCTCACACAGATACCTTCTATTGTTGTCAATTCTGTAAAAGAACATTTTGTGCGCGCATTGGACTTGCTAGTCATTTAAAAACGCACTATTAACTTTATTATTTTATTATTTATTGTTATTATTATTATGGTTGAGTTTTTGGTCATCGTCGATCACGACGGACGAACATCATCATCATCATCATCATGTCATAAGAGGTGACTAAGGAGGTTGTAGGGTGGATTTGGTTGCTCCATTCTATGTAGGGTCAAAGTGACCCAGAAGCCATGCTGCAGTCGGATGTGCCAGGCTGAAAGGCAGAGATATTACAGCTACATTGTAAATCATGACATATACCAAACACCTCCTCATTGACTCAGGAAAAAAACATTATACAGACACCTTAGCAGTCGTTAACTCACTGTGTTACTCAGCAGTAATTGTCTCTTGTCTTTCCCCAGGTGGATGATGGTTTATATTATCCACTTGTCGTTAAGCATTGGGTGGGAGTCTCAGTTTTTGTTTTAATGCCAGATGTGTACTTGATTGTGTTGTGTCCATGTTTGCTCAAGGTTATCTTGATGTTTTCCATCCACCATTTTAGTGGTCTATCTTTTAGCTTTGTGTCCGGATATTCTACAGTAGAAATCCAATTATCCAAATCCCAGTTAACTGAATCCCCAATTATCTGAATCAAATTTGGGTGAAATAACTTTAGAGCAAGAGGTTTATCGGATGCGGTAGAGAGGTCCCAGGGCAGTGCGCACATGCCGTTACTATGTAGTTTATTTGCAATACATAGTTGCTTACATATTACTGTACGTTTATCAATAAAATTCCATTCATTTCAATGTACGATTGTATGTATATGCACTGTTTTGCTTCATTCCTGAGCTATATCCAATTATCAGAATTTTTGATTATCTGAATCTGCCAGATCCCTAATTAATTCGGATAATCGGATTGCTACTGTACTTGCATTTCACTTGCTATCTTTCAACATGTTCAATGCATGATATTATACCAACTACTTTCTTAATTTCTTATTTTATCTAGTTCAGTAACCATTGCCGCTTTTCTTAGATACTTAATTTCATATATAATTGGATATCGTTAACAGCAACATTAGACACACAGTCTGCATTTGCAGTTTCCGTACTTACTTCAAGATGAAAGAGGTTTAGCACTTGTATAGATGCCATGCACGATGAAACTTGAATTTTTACCACTTTTCCAGGATATAAAACAGGTGGGGAAAAAATGGTCTGCAAGCCAAATTAGACTCACCAGGTTGATTAAAAGTTATTTTATGCACAGTATGAGTCCAGTAAATATAACATCACAATCTGTCTGAGCCACAAGTACTTCTACGTTTATTTGTTTGTGTGTTGGTGGCTAATTTGGCTAAAGCATATCCCTTTCAACATAGGAATACATTTCTTTTTGATTATATAAGAGTATCTGGGTGCCTTTGTTTCTTGTGGCGTGGTTTCCTGGTTGGGGATTAGAATTTTACTAGTTTAAATCCTTAAAAGAACTAAATTGTGGTATGTTATTGGTCCTGTAAAATATGACCTACTGAGAAAGCACTGCTTCCAGACTTGAGGGGTTCCATGGATGACCTGAAGCGAATCACACAATTCATTGAAGCTATTGGTGCTGTAACCTGATATCTGACTGAAGAACGATGAAGAAGAAGAATTGGTCCTGAGAGGGACTATGGTGTAGCCTGGTTGGGGTAGTCATCAGAAGGACTTTTGGGGTGTGGCTTATGATGTTTGTCTGGGAGCTGTCATGGAGGTTAGTGCAATTTGAAGGTCTCCTTACGGTATTTCTTGTGTATCAAGCTTGGTTTCTCAGTACTTTCTGTGTTTTCTGGTCATCCAGTTGGAGTTCAGGGATCTTCAAAGAATAAAAATAAAGCTTGTTGACCCCATCCACCCCTAGAAATGCACAATCTGGTTCACTGATGATAGAAGGTTGCCAACCTTTAATTTAAAGGGATAAAAATTATTGCATGCCTGTCAAAATTCAAGGTTTCAGCTACTGGGTTATCTTTACAACCAAATACGGTAATGTAACCATTACATCATTTCTGTAACCTTTTGTTTGTCATTCTGATGATGTATGTGAAATATAATTTCCACTAGTATTTTGTGAAGATTCATTCTATCTATCTATACACTGTGGTCCTTGTTTGCCGTGCGGAGTCAGGGGTAGAAGAGTTCTCTGGAGGTGGCTTTCTTGTGTGCTGTTTTTAAGCTTGCTCCTGTGGCTTCTTCGATTTCTGTGATCCATCTTTTATATGGTCTGCCTCTGGCTTTATAGCCGTGATGTCTATGTGTCATTGCCATCTGTGGGATGCTGTCTGTTGGTAGTCTGGAAGTTTGTGAGAACCACTTGTCTGTTGTCTTTTGATGTGTTCTAATACTGGTATTGTTTTGGTTATCTGTCTTATGTAATAATTTCTAATTCTATCTCTTAATGACACTTTGAGTATTCTTCGTAGACATTCTTTGAGAAGATTCTTTAAGAACAGGATTACCAGGTAGTTGCAACTATTTATAGTTATATTTTAGGTAAAAATTTACCTGAAAATGGTCAAGTGAACATTTGAAATTGTAAAGTTTTGCTAATCACTGCAACCATGCAGGGAAAAAACCCACACAAATCAGTGTTGTAACCATTAGACATATGTCAGTTTATGTGCTATCCTGTATGTTACTAGCATTTTAGCAAAACTTCTTGATTGTTTCCTATTTTCAACTGTCAGATTACAGGTCCGCTACAGTTGCAATTACTAAAAGTGGTCACTCCTAAATTGTGTACAAAAAACTATTAAAAATAATACATGTAAAAATCTTGATTTCATCGAAATACAATTAAGATCTCTAGCCCTAATAACTTGCATATAAGAGATGGAATAGAATTGCATTTATTGGTTGTTTATTAACAACAGTTATGAGATAAATATTTCTACCAAAAACAACATTACCTACAGGTGTGATCAGATTTTTCTTATTTTCATCAATTTAAACAGGAAAATACACACCAATGGATACACTTTCACATTGAAATAATATAAAAATTGCATTTTATGACCAGAGACATGATCAAATTTGGTCATATAATGTCCAACATGGCAACTATGTTTTAGATAAATGCAATCTTGAAGTTGAAGACAGTGAGCATAGAAAGTTTGAAACTGATTCCATTCACATATTTACAAGAATCTAATCTGTGGCTGGTGTCTGTAACATTTGGTAGTAAGGAGTCAGAAGTTGAGGCACCAATGCACACATCATCTATTATATACTATACTCTACTTTTATTATAGTTTTTTTTTTCCACTACACCTGTTCAGGGCTGTAAATATAATTGGTTCTTGTTTACAATGCATGCCCTTCCTGATATGATTATTTCCCTTATCAACGTTTGTCAGTTTATGTTTATACTTAATTAATTTTAATATAAATTTATTTTAGGTTAGGGTTAGTTATGTGAACAAAACCTCTCACAGCATAACCCTAATCCTAAAAACATAATAGTTAAATTAATAATTGATAAATATCAATTGACAAACATTGCCAAGGGAAATAATCAAATTAATAATGTCCAAAGGGGGGGGGTACACACTCCAAAGCAGAACCATATGCTTTCCTTATCAAGGGGGGGGGCAGGGGTTACTTGTTGGGAGAATTACATACCTTTTTATAAATAAATTGCCAAGGGAGAGGTTTTGCCATTTTTGTGTGTGTCAGTTCCTAATACTAAAAGTTATGCTCAGATTTGTTGGGGGGGGGTAACTGAACACTTTACCCCGTTCCCCCTTATCTACTGGTCTGATGTGGCTATATGAAACCTTGCAGTAATATAAGCAGTTTGGTTAGATGTAGTCTAACAATTCGGGCCTGTAATGGAAGCAAAGAACAGTGATACTGTTACCAGTCAAGCATGTCATAAGAGGAGGTTATGGGGGATAGAGTTGGCTGTCCCATCCCATAAAAGGTCAAAGTTTACAATAGACCATATTGAAGTCTGTTATGTCCAAAACATATCCAAGTGAACCATGCAGTACTGGATATTTTTGTTTGTTTTAATGACTGCACTGTTTCCATTTTCATGTTGTATGCTCTTGCTGCTGGCCAGTATGTGTTCATTTTCATTAAGCAGTCAAATCATTTCACTTTTACAATATATTTGACCACAGATGTTGTTCCAACAATTCTAGTAATCTACTTTTTCCTCACATGATCTCTTGTTTTGTTTGCTACTTGTCTTAGACATCTCATTTCACATGTAATTAGCTGGCAGTGGAATCTCATTTGTGGTCTCACAGACGAAACATGTAGGTCTATGTGATCACCAAAATTAGCTATAGGCCTATACAGTACAAACAATATAGGCCTATAATAAATATGAATGGGGATTTTGAAATGTGTTGTTATACAGGGAAAATTTGTTATAAAAGAATGCGCTATAGAGGAATTCCACTTCCATTGGCAATGAAAATACCCACATAGACCTCAATGGTGTGAGAAAATTGCCCCTTTCTGGGTGTTTTAAGTGTCTGCGAGCCATACAATAGAACAGTGTTAACATATGTATTGAAGAGCTTCTGTTTGCTGCCTACTTAGCCTGTATGCAGTGATGTTACATCTAGGGTTATTTCACTAGATCTGAGATATTTAGCCGTTGCCCGGAATGCTGGGGTTTTGTGTAAAGAAAATATGGAGTGATTTCATAACGTAATTGGTAACCTTGGTTATACTGTATGTCTTTCCATGTCCATTTGTCATTAATAAATGGCTTACATTTTATTGTCAATGTGACCTGATATAACAAATTCTTATTTGGTTGAAATTGCTGTGTTGCTTCAAGAAATTGATACTTTAACACACCACCCCCTTGTCCCTCGAACTCCAATTGAAACTTGAGAGAATTGCACGAGATTAACTTGGTGGAGTGACATATGTACATCTGAACAACCTCGTGGATAGGGGGTTCAACCCCTTGACCACAGGAAATCAGGACATGACTTTTAGCACTAGGAACTTAAAACTTTGTCAAAAGGTGGGTAACATTCGCCTAATTCTCTTTCTCTCTTCCCCCCCCCTCCCCACGGTTTTCTGCAAAAACAATTCACAAAAAGTCTAATGAAAAGAGGGAGGTGTCGAAAAAGGACGAATGACCTTTTAATATGTAACACTCCCCCCCCCCCCTTTCCACTGAAGTTATATCTTTGGCCTTGCCTCTGAGTAATTTAGGCAAAGGCAGACAGAAACTGTATGAGGGCGTAGCTGGAGATACGGTGAAGGCGCGGTCAGGAAATAAGGGCGGGCCTAGGCGAAGATAAAAGTAGGAGTGAAAAAGACATTAGTCGCAGGAATACAAATTTAGATCCACGGCATGTGTTTATGTTTTGGCTTCAAGTGATGCCAACATAAGTTACTTCTAGTGCGGGCCGAGAACATACGCGATTTAGGAAGACCATGCCTGGTTCTGTCCTACAAATATCATAATCTGTTGGACGCATCATATTTTGTAGATGTTTGCTGTTGGCGTTCATTGATGTTATTTTAGTCACTTTACTTATGGACTTGTTTTTCTAGTTCCGCGTATTCCCAGGTTTGTTGATGGCGCTCGAAAGGTGATCAGCCTATTAGGCCTACATGCCAGGCATGTCATAAAAGAAGACTAAGGAGGTTCGGGAGTTAAAAATGTCAAGATGATTGAGTTATAAATGTCATAGCACACGGTGTTTCCCCATTAGTGATCAGCTGCTTAGTGGGTAGTTTACTATAAATAGCTTGTACAGTTTCTCTTCGACGCTGATTTGGGGTGGAATAAGTCTGTCTTCTCATGTCTGTATATAAGTCTGTCTTCTCATGTCTGTATATAAGTCTGTCTTCTCATGTGTAGAACAGTGTTAACATATGTATTGAAGAGCTTCTGTTTGCTGCTTACTTAGCCTGTATGCAGTGATGTTACATCTAGGGTTATTTCACTAGATCTGAGATATTTAGCCGTTTCCCGGAATGCTGGGGTTTTGTGTAAAGAAAATATGGAGTGATTTCATAACGTAATTGGTAACCTTGGTTATACTGTATGTCTTTCCATACAGTATACTACAATGGATAATCACAATGATAATCACAATGATAATCACAATACTACAATGGATAATCACACACAGATACGACACTCTAAGAAAGATAACACAGCCAAATAGACCAACGATATCTACAATACAAGACAAACACGGAAAGATACTCAATGAAACAACAGATATAGTGAAAAGATGGACAGAGTATTGCAAGGAGCTGTATAACTGCAAGTGTAATCCTGACTACACGATATTACAGAATTCTGAACTTAACAACAGAGAAATAGGAAATGCAGAAATTCTAGTAGATGAAATAAAAGAGGCCATACGAACATTGAAAGGAGGGAAGTCACCTGGTATAGACAACATTCCAGCAGAATTGTTGAAATACGGGGGCATTAATGTGGTAAATATTATGACCAAAATATGCCAAAATATATGGAACACAAAACAATGGCCCACTGAGTGGACACAATCACTAATAATACCAATTCCCAAGAAAGGAAATTTGAAAGTGTATACAAATTACAGAACAATTAGCCTTATAACACACCCCAGTAAAGTGATGCTCAAAATACTACTTAACAGAATAAAACACAAGTCGGAAGAAATAATTGCAGAAGAACAAGCTGGCTTCAGAGCAAACAGAAGCACCGTTGAACAAATATTTAACATCCGAACACTAATCGAAAAACATATTCAACACCAACGTGATTTATACCACAACTTCATTGACTTTACAAAGGCCTTTGATCGTGTTTGGCATGATGGTCTGTGGCACATACTAAGGAAATTTAATTTTGACACCACAATTATAGACATTATTGAAGCTCTGTACGAAAATGCAAATAGTGCTGTCTTGTCACACAATACAATTGGAGAGTTCTTCAAAACAACTGTGGGAGTTCGACAGGGATGCATAATGTCCCCAGTACTTTTTAACATATACTTAGAGCACATCATACAAGAGACATTACATGACTACAACACGTCTATATCGATCGGAGGTCGCCCTATTTGCAACTTGCGATTCGCTGATGATATTGATCTTATAGCTGGGTCAGAACAATCATTGCAAGAATTAACATCAAAGTTAGAAAAAGTTACCAGCAAGTACGGAATGGAAATCAATTCAGATAAGAGCAAAATTTTGGTAAACAGCAGAGACACAAAAAACCAGACTAATATCATGATGAATGGACACAAGCTTGAAGAGGTGAATACCTTTAAATACCTCGGATCCAGTATATGCAGCGATGGTAAATGCAAAGCAGAACTAAAAATAAGGCTGGAGATGGCTTTAGCGTCATTGTCAAGGCTAACTGTGATTTGGAAAAGCAACATCAGTGTTGGAGTGAAAATCAAACTGTATAGGTCGCTGGTGCTTTCTGTTGTGTTGTATGGTTGTGAGAGTTGGACACTCACTGCGGACATGGAGAGAAGATTACAGGCTTTCGAGTATAAATGCTACAGAAGAATTCTACGAATTTCCTATAGGGAACATAAGACCAATGTGTACGTAAGAAATAAAGTAGAGATGTGTGCAGGTGTCCAGGAACCATTGCTTTCAATAGTGAAACGACGAAAACTAGCATGGTTCGGACATGTATGCAGGCACGATTCCTTGTCAAAAACAATACTGCAGGGAACTGTCGAGGGTGGAAGAAGCAGAGGAGGCCAAATAAAGACATGGACAGACAACATCAAGGAATGGACAGGGCTAGATATTTCCACACTCATCCGCATCGCTGACGATAGAATTCGCTGGAGGACTCTGTGTGCTGAAGCATCCAATGTGGTACCCCTACGACCCTGAAGGGTTATGGGTTTATTGATTGATTGATTGATGTCTTTCCATGTCCATTTGTAATTAATAAATGCGCTTACATTTTATTGTCAATGTGACCTGATATAATAAATTCTTATTTGGTTGAAATTGCTGTGTTGCTTCAAGAAATTGATACTTTAACACACCACCCCCCCCCCCCACCCCCTTGTCCCTCGAACTCCAATTGAAACTTGAGAGAATTGCAAATTTAGATCCACGGCATGTGTTTATGTTTTGGCTTCAAGTGATGCCAACATAAGTTACTTCTAGTGCGGGCCGAGAACATACGCGATTTAGGAAGACCATGCCTGGTTCTGTCCTACAAATATCATAATCTGTTGGACGCATCATATTTTGTAGATGTTTGCTGTTGGCGTTCATTGATGTTATTTTAGTCACTTTACTTATGGACTTGTTTTTCTAGTTCCGCGTATTCCCAGGTTTGTTGATGGCGCTCGAAAGGTGATCAGCCTATTAGGCCTACATGCCAGGCATGTCATAAAAGAAGACTAAGGAGGTTCGGGAGTTAAAAATGTCAAGATGATTGAGTTATAAATGAATGTCATAGCACACGGTGTTTCCCCATTAGTGATCAGCTGCTTAGTGGGTAGTTTACTATAAATAGCTTGTACAGTTTCTCTTCGACGCTGATTTGGGGTGGAATAAGTCTGTCTTCTCATGTCTGTATATAAGTCTGTCTTCTCATGTCTGTATATAAGTCTGTCTTCTCATGTCTGTATATACGTCTGTCTTCTCATGTCTGTATATAAGTCTGTCTTCTCATGTCTGTATATAAGTCTATTCTCATGTCTGTATATAAGTCTGTCTTCTCATGTCTGTATATAAGTCTGTCTTCTCATGTCTGTATATAAGTCTGTCTTCTCATGTCTGTATATACGTCTGTCTTCTCATGTCTGTATATAAGTCTGTCTTCTCATGTCTGTATATACGTCTGTCTTCTCATGTCTGTATATAAGTCTGTCTTCTCATGTCTGTTATACTGGGGACAGTCTTATAAGTTATGCTTGTCTGATAGGTTGTTCCACGTGTGTGGAGTAAACTTGAAATACAGTCCAGTTGGTGGCATGTGAGTGGATTAGCTACTACGTTGCCGAGGTTCCTAGTATTGTCACTATATGCTCTAGCTCAGGGCCGTAGACATGGCTTTAGTAAAGGTAGGGGCCTTATATAATTTCTTTATAAAAATTACTCACTTCGCTTATGTGAGAGTTTCTGATGATGTTTTAGGGGAAGCCAATTGTGATGTGTAACCTTCTTTTGTAAAATGTAACTTATAAAGTTTTATGCTCTACTCCACTTGAGGGTCTATCCCCGTCATGAAAAGGACTTGGTCTAGTCCCAGTCTTAAAATCACACACTCAATGAAATGAAGACTTTCTCCTTCATAAGTTTGACTAAAACATGTTTTCATTGAAATCCTCTCAGCATTTTATTATCACTGTCCATGGGTAGCTGTCTTTTATATACCACAACTCTGTGGTCTCCAGTCTTTCTCTCTGTCATGGGCAGCTGTCTTCTATAAAACAACACATCTGTTGTCTCCAATCTTTCTTGCTGTCCGTGAGAAGCTGTTTTCTACAAAACCACAACTCTGTGGTCTCCAGTCTTTCTCGCTCTCCATGGGCAGCTGTCTTCTATAAAATAACACCTCTGTTGTCTCCAGTCTTTCTTTCGTACCTGTTCTTCGTCGTTCTTCAGTCAGATTTCAGTTTAGAAGGCCACTATCTTAAAAGAACTGTGTAATTAGCTTCAGTTAATCCATGTGACGCATTGGGTCTGGAAGTAGTGCTATCTCAGTAGGCCATATTTCATCCCTCTATTTTTGGTAGTCGGCTTGCATGAAGAGATTATCTATTTACTGTCCGCGATTTACTTCCTTATGTCAGAAATGACCTCGTCACTACATCCCCTTGTTACGGAGACTTCAGTACGCAAACAGTGATGGAAAAATGAAGTCTTGTCTTGTTGAGTCACATCCAAACAAGAACACATTGTACTAAAAGTTAAGTCAAGTGCAAAATGAGATCACATTTATTTCACAGTTGTGATAATAGACAATATGTTAGATGAAATTGAACTGGGCAAGAAAAATTACACCATTCAACAAGTTACGTCGTTACAGTGTATACGGTGTGACACACGTCGTTACAGTGTATACGGTGTGACACACGTCGTTACAGTGTATACGGTGTGACACACGTCGTTACAGTGTATACGGTGTGACACACGTCGTTACAGTGTATACGGTGTGACACACGTCGTTACAGTGTATACGGTGTGACACACGTCGTTACAGTGTATACGGTGTGACACACGTCGTTACAGTGTATACGGTGTGACACACGTCGTTACAGTGTATACGGTGTGACACGACCATACAGAATGTAGCACATTATCAGAATCCATAAAACATCTTGCAGATAGTGTGCACCTATGACTAAGTGATATCTATGTAGTACACTGTGTCTGCCTTCATTAGCTTAAAACCTGGCATTTATGCATCCCTAGATAACCAAACGTCCAGCACGAGCAGGGGATCTAAATGCAGTTAAATCCCGTTATAACAACTTGGTCCGGACCGACGAAATATGTAAGCGATAACGGAAATTCGCTATATACAGTATAAACAGTAAATAATAAAGATAATTGTGGATTTTTAAAAAATTTGTTAAATAGGGAAATGTGTTATAAGAGGATGCGCAATAGAGGGATTCCACCTATAGCCTCTTTGAGATTAACAAATCACGACAACCAATCCGTATCTCATTCCATTTAAGCATATTATAAACAGTACAGCGTATCTTGTTTCAATGTATAGTATTACATCAAGCTAGACAAGAACTCTTCCAAACAAGTCCATCTATTCAAAACATTGTAACTTTGCCGCGGTCAGGTTCGCTAATAAGGTGTATATGCCGATATTATGGCCGCGGCACTTTTCCTGTAGTTTCATGCCAGTAAAAATCATATCAAATGTTCCTCTTTCTAATATGAACATCTGTTGTTATTAGTCGTTCAAGTCAATAGTATTTGTTTCATATGCTATGCTGTTCTGTACCAGTTGTATCTTGTTTTGTTATTGACAAAGGCCTTTTGATAGAAACGTCGATTGTGTATATTTTAGTGACCCATTAGACCATCGTAGTTGCCTTTTAAGGATATACATGGCCGGTTTAGTGTTGCTATTATTTGTCACCCCCCCCCCTCTTTTTCTGGTATGAGCAGCACGCTGATGGCAAGGGATTTATTATTCCGCTCAAAAACTATACATATATTCATGTGGACCTTAAAAATATGTGTCACCTACAAAGTGTGAAAAAGTCCAAAGTGATTTGCACATGCAGATCTGCAAACTGCCCACATAGTATTCTGATCTGCGCAAATATGAATTTGAAAGCACGTGTACCAGTAGGGTCACAAGCAAATATTGCTTGATTAAATTGAGAGAAAAAATAATACACGAAATTGATGAGATCTACGTCTCAGAACTGCCTGGCAGATTCTGCAATATTAAGAATTGTATGCGGATATATCTGAACGTCAATGGTGCACATTTCAAGTATCTCCCGCTTGGAACTACTACTACTCTCATTTGTAGTAAATGGTGTATTATGGTACCTGATTACTCTTAATTGCCGCCAAAACGTAAAGCTAAAGTGTCCGGAAACCACTGAAAATGGGAGAAGGTGTGAATGGGGGGGGGGGTGATAACACAAGGAAAAAAGTCAAACTGAACAGAAATAGGTACGCGTGTTACCAATATTAGTCAATAAAACAAA
This sequence comes from Meghimatium bilineatum, assembly GCA_034231615.1. NCBI lineage: Eukaryota > Metazoa > Mollusca > Gastropoda > Stylommatophora > Philomycidae > Meghimatium > Meghimatium bilineatum. The sequence goes on from CM067321.1 coordinate 10,473,609, forward strand.
CTAGTAATGAGACACAGCGACAGACAACGTTTCGACTAAAAATCCTTCATCAGGACGAAAGACAGCAAACGAAATAAACAAGATAGGGTCCTACTGAATATGAGAAAACAAATATGATGATGGTAGGAGGAAGAGATTAAAGAGTGGTGTGAAACAAGTCATAGGGAAGAGAAAGATCGGAGATGGAAGGGTCCAACAAAGTAGAAGTGAAGTCATACGTTGAAATCCTTTTCTGATAACTTTTTTGTCTGAATCACATATGTATTCCGCCCTTAACTTGAAAAGTGTTCGCAGGTAAAAAAAAAAACCACTAAAAAAATAAAAACTTGAAACAGAAAAGTGCACGCACGGACCAGACAGGAATCGCTTCAGATGTGAGCATCAAGAGGTCACAACTGCTAGAGCCTACACGTGCGTATCGCCTCACAGTGTGTCAAGAGCATCTGCGTGTTCTCTCACCTGTAATCTGCCACGTGCTAACTGAAGCAGATAAACAAGAAAACAGGTGTGCCCTGGGTAGCAACTGGATGACCTGTTTGTGAGAGAAGGGGGGGGGGGGTGGGAAGATATCCGGCAGCTCTCATACAATGTTTTTTTTTTTAAATCTCAGCATTCTCATCTATCATCATCACGTGCCATGTTTACTGCAGGAAGTGAACAAAGGGATATAGAATTTCCTGTCGTTGTTTACATTTCCTGTTGTTAACAGCTCTCTGGGATTTGAAGGAGAACTCTGCATGATCATATTGTATCGCTTACTCGTGCTTGTGTTTCCGGGACCTGCAATCGATGATAGGAATAATAAGATCGTGACCCGCCATGTATGTCGCTAGAGGCGATTAATGAAGGTTAGATGTGTGGTGTAGTTCGGTGTATATGCTGAAGTTGGATATGTCGGGTCCGAAGCCGCAGATACGACATATCTATTTAAAAATAGAATCGCTTCGTTTGTGTGGTAATTTTAATGGTCTTTGTTGGGGAGAGCAAATCGCGTAGATGAGAGGGTGGTGGAGATTGGTAGGAAATTAGAACAAGAATTTTAGTACTAGGTTCTTAGCTAAATATATAGAAGAATAGGGAGAACATCACGGAAAGAGAAGAAAACAAATATAGAGGTGCTAAATATATAGAAGAATAGGGAGAACATCACGGAAAGAGAAGAAAACAAATATAGAGGTGCTAAAACACTTAATATGAAGAAAGAACTACTAAGAGAAATAAATATCAAGCAAATAAAATATTTTTGGCACATTAAAAGACATGACAATTTATTGAAGACCTTTCTTGGGGGAAAAGTCAAAGGGAAGCGAGCAAGAGGTAGACAGAGATACAAGTGGGAGAGTAATATCACAAGATGAACAGGTTACAGTCTAGTAGAGTGCACCATCAAGACAAGAGACAGGGGATGTTGGAGATCCATTGCAGCCAATCTTTGTTGCGGAGACGACACTTGATGATGATCTTAGCTAAAAAAAAGTAGGACATGACTTTTAGTATTAGGTTCTTAGCAAAAATTATAACAGGGTTTTTAGCACTAAGTTCTTAGCAAAAATTAGATCATGACTTTTAGCACTAAGTTCTTAGCAAAAATTAGATCATGACTTTTAGCACTAATTTCTTAGCAAAAATTAGATCAGGACTTTTAGTACTAGATTCTTAGCAAAAATTAGAACATGACTTTTAGTACTAAGTATTAGCAAAAATTAGAACATGACTTTTAAGTACTAAGTTTTTAGCAAAATTTAGATCATGACTTTTAGTACTAGATTCTTAGCAAAAATTAGAACATGACTTTTAGTACTAAGTTCTTAGCAAAAATTAAATCATGACTTTTAGTACTAGGTTCTTAGCAAAAATTAGAACATGACTTTTAGTACTAAGTTCTTAGCAAAAATTAAATCATGACTTTTAGTATTAGGTTCTTAGCAAAAAATTAGAACAGGACTTTTAGTACTTGATTCTTAGCAAAAATTAGAACATGACTTTTAGTACTAGGTTCTTAGCAAAAATTATAATAGGAAGTACTAGGTACTTAGCAAAAATTAGAACATGATTTTTAGTACTAGGTTCTTAGCAGAAATTATAACAGAATTTTTATTACTAAGTTCTTAGCAAAAATTAGATCATGACTTTTAGTACTAGGTTCTTAGGTAAAAGTAGGGCATGAACGGCCTATATATGACCTTGATCGAATCTTCCGGTTGGCTAATTTACCTGAACTGCGACATCTAATAGTTTTTGATGATTGTAAAGCTCTAATTTAGCTAAATTCGACTAACCCACATGGTTGAAAAAAGTGTACATCACAATAAGAGGTACATTTTACTTAATAGCCAAAGAAAGGTGCATTCATGATGGATGAGAAGAAATGGGAAGTATCAACAATCTATGGTAGAGCTCACTCAACTCCCACAAATTAGCTTGAGGTTCAAGACCAAGAGATGCCCACGTGTTATCCAGACCCGAAAGGGGAACAAAGAATGGAACAACTATTTACCTTCCATGCATGTTGTAAGAGGCGACTACGGAGAAATTGGGGTGGAACTGGCTGTCCCGTCCCAAATAGTCAGCGTGACTTCTAGAAGATGTTTGTTATGATCTCCAAGGAATTAGGAGCAACGTTGCTCTTGTTTGTCATATGTAAATATGTTTGTTTGGTTTGGGGGAGGGTGTATTCTAGAGCATTCTTTCATTCTCAGAAGCAGGGCCGTAGATTCATAAAAATTAGGGTGGAAGGTGACAAAACAAATTAATCACCTCGTTTTAGTGGGGTTTTATTGATATATTGGGGGGGGGGTGTGGAGCGTAAAAGGGAGGGAAAGCGGCGGAGATATAGTGGCATTCTCAATTTTCTATGTTTCCCAGTACTAAATAGCATGTTCCTTTCTCCCTGAGGTAGGAGGATCCAGGGACGTAGGTACGTCTTGAACAAGGGGAAGGTGAGGGAGTTACCTTGAAAATAAATATTATTCGTTCGTTGTCGTGTGTAATTTTTTTCTCATGAAAATGTTGATGACCTTTTTGCAATAAAATCGTTATCAGGGGGAGGGGAGTGCTTATCTACCTTTTCGCTAAATTCTTTGTACTAAAAGTCATTTCCGGATATCTTAAGACGTGGGGGGGGGGGGGGGAGGTCGTCTCTCCTGCCACCATCCCTTATCTACGGGCTTCGTTTGAACATTGCAAACCCCTTACTTTCTCAAAAAACTCCAACTCTCGTAGGTATGCAATATTTTTAGAAGGCGTGTATGGAAGGCGTTCTCAACCATTTTGTATGCGTACATCTCATCACATGAACGTCTGCAACCATTTGGAAACCCTCATAGAAATGCAATATAAATATTGGCCACATTTCACCACAGAGTGTATTTGTCTGCATACCTTCAATATGTGTGGGCTTCATCTATGAACCCAATTCTTCTATCGGTCGATGCTCGACTTCCAGGAATTCCATTTGACCCAAAGCTGATGCTTTCGTCAAATTGTCATAGACTAGCTTCCTTTCACACCACGCAGTTGTATAAGGAATACAGTTTAAGATCCACATTTCTCAGTGACCATAGTCACGCTATGGCAAGCCTGTAGATGCGGAGGGGGGGGGGGAGATAAGTTGTGAGGTTCCAACAAGTCCTCCATTATATGATAATTTTGTGTGTGTACATTACGGTCTGTCTAATGTGTGCACACACATACATTTCAACGTTTTAATATTATTATTGATTGCATACGGCTTCCGTGACGCGGAGATAAAGAAAATACAGCGTCTGCTACCGATCATACGATCTGCGCGCAACGCACTGAGATGTCCCTCAACCAGGGGAGGGGAAAGGAGGCCTGGGCCTCTTAGTGCGTTGCGCGCAGATCTATAGATGCTGCGTTGTATGCGCCTTTAGCGAAAGTTCGTTTCGTTAAATAATATATGGTTTGTTTCGTTAAAAGCATGGACACATTATCCCGTAAAGTGGCTATTTTTTTTTCTAAACGACTCTGCTCCGTACGCAGTTTTTTTCCAAGCAGTACAATCATATGCCTGCGCTTCCGAATCTTTAGGTCTCTATAGAATATTTCATTGATCATGTTTGTACCTCAGAAGTAGTCTGTCAAGGATCCGTTGTCCTATAGAAGCAGAAGTAGTCTCTAAGGGACCTGTTGCCCTTTAGAAATAAAGTATTCTGTCAGGGACTCGTTGCCATTTAAAAACAGAATAATGTATGTCATTGACCCGTTGCCCTTTAGAAACAAGTAGTATGTCAGGAACCTATTGCATTTTAGAAACAAAAGTAGTCTGCCAGGGATCCGTTGTCCCGTTAGAAACAGAAGTGATAATGAGGATGTTCCTCTTTTGTAAGCGAAGATGAGCATGGAATTAAAAAACAATAAAATGCGATGAACAAGTAGGGAAAACAAGCATTTGTGATTATCTAATTTGATTTGGATTTGTGAGTTCGTAGATTTGTTCCAGGAAATTACAGGGTTCAGGGTAGGAGAGTTTTCGGATTTGTCCTTCCGCTTCCGTCGTTTGTAAATTGCATACAGTGTTGTCTCTTTTTCAAATTTAGTGATGCCAGCAGTGATCTGAATGTGCCAAGTTGAACGATCAAGGACTGTGTCTCCCATGAGCTAGGATCGATGCTGCAGTGCTTGAGAGAGTTCTTTAGGTGATCATTGAAGCACTTTTTTCTGCTCTCAGCTTGAACGTTTACCATCGCACAGCTCCCAATAAAATAATCTCTCAGTAAGGCGATTGTCTGGCATACGGACGATGTGGCCAGTCCAGTGGAGTTGGGACCTAGTCATGGATGCAGGCATGGGCATGGATGCTTTGCATACGGGACTTATGAAGAATTTCCGTGTCAGGTACTCGATCCTGTCTACGTACTCCCATGAGATTTCTTAGGCACCGAAGGTGAAAAGAGTTAAGCTGTCGATCGTGTCTTGCATAGACAGTCCAGGATGACGCAGCATAAAGCAGTGTTGGTAGAATCACTGCGCGGTACACATCAAACTTAGTTGTCAAACTGAGACCGCGCTTGATCCAGACGTTGGCACGAAGGTCCCCGAATGCTGCTCTTTGCGAGAAATACGCAGGGGAACATCCTCGTCAATTGTCGCAGTTTGTGATAGAGTGCGATAGATATACATACTTATTGGCAGTATTGAGTTTCTGTCCCTTTATGTGATTACTGGTTCAGTGTAGGGGATACCTGGTGCTGGTTGATAGATAATGTCATTGCGGTGCTGATGGTGAGACCGAACGCACCACAGGCCAAAGAAAAGAGGTTCATACGGTCCTTCACGTCTTTCAGACTGGTAGCGTTGAGTGCACAATCGTCTGCGAATCCTCTTGGTCTCAAACAATGTCCGTATAAGCTTTGGTCTTGACCTTCAATCTACTAAGATTGAATAACCCTCCATCAGCTCGATAGCGAAAGCAAATTCCTGCACTGTTATTCCGGAAGGCATCATTTAACATGGAAGAGAACTCCTTGCCGAAGAGCCTCGGAGCCAGTACGCAACCCTATTTAACACCGTTAGTTACTGGAAACGGGTTTGAGTGTGCGCTGGCATCTTGTACGCAGGCTGTCATACCATCATGGAACTAGCGAACCATGTTGGTGAATTTTTCGGGAAATCCAAATTTGGCCATGACCTTCTATAGTCCGTCGTTATTTACAGTGTCGAATGCCTTAGTTAGGTCGGCAAATATGGTGCAGAGACCAATGTTCTGTTCGCGACACGTTTTCTGCAGTTGTCCGTCAGTGAATATCATGTCAGCTGTACCTCTGTCCTGTCGGAAGCCACATTGACTCTCGGGGGAAGAGGGGTGGGGTTGCAATCTGTTTAACAGCAGAGACAGAAATAGTCTGTCAGGGACCCATTGCTCTTTAGAAACTGCAGTCTTTCAGGAACCCGTTGCCCCTTTATAAGCAGAAGTAGTCTGTCAGCGACCCGTTGCCCCTTTAGAAAGAGTAGAACATGCATATATTGAACATTTTTGTGTGGTTTTTGGTTATATTTTTTGGAATAATTAAAATTAAGTGGATGGTGGTTTTATCCTCTTTTTGGCTTTTGCTTTTTAAAGGGCATGTGATGAGAAAAATAAAACGTGAACATTTAGTAACCAACGGAAAGATGAAGGGGATGAAGACAAAGAGCGAAATTTCTGGATGGGTTGTCATCATCATTTTCCTCCTATGCCTAACTTGGCACATAGGGCAGATGCCATAGCTCTCCATGCTTGTAGATCATCGGCCAGTTGTTCCAGATCGTTCATTGTCATACCAGCTGTTGTGATTTCTTTTTCTATAGTTCTTTTCAGTGTTGGTTTTGCCAATTTTTCTCTTGCCACACGGTGACCATGTAAAGACTTGACGTGATATACCGTCTTCATTCATTCTGAGTGCGTGACCGATATATGCCCAACGCCTTTTTCTAATAACGTCTGTAATGTATTCTTGTATTGTCTCTTCTCTTAGTGTCTTGTGGGTTCTGTGGCACAAAAAGAAGACATCAACTGAACTTATTAACAGCACAAGAGACAGAGAGTTGTGGAGAAGCATGATCGCCTACACCACTCTGCATGGCACATGATTGATTGATTTGGCTTTCTTCGTACTAACCGTTGCCAAATTCTGACTTCCTAAAGGGAGAGGTTTGATTCCCTAAACCCCCATTTATATCCAGCTCCTCACTCTCTATCTACAGATTTAAGAAAATCATATTTCGCAGTAGGAAACAAGTAAACAACAATATAGCGGAAATAAATACCCCCTTTTTGCATTTCCCAAGTACCAAATCTCCTCCCCACCAGAGAAGTGGAAATATTTTTATTAGGAAACACTCCTCCCCCCCCCCCTTTTTTTCTTGAACAAAGTCTTATCTGCTGGGCTGCGCTTATGATATCAGATTTGTTATGGGTTCTGGTACCCATTTCTAAGCTGAATCGACATGGATGCCGTTTTTAGTGGAAAATTCCAGTTCAATTAGGAATCGTACCCAGAACAGGTAGTAGGAAACCAGTACACTGACCTTTTCACGTATTCTACCTACAGCAACCGCCATATCTAGCTCATAAAAGGTTTGAGGGATGGGGAAAGGGGAGAGACAAGAATTTGAAATGGCTGGCCAAGTTAGATTAGATGTGTGGGCAAAGGTAGCGCTTCCTACCAGAATGTTAATACTGTAAATATCTGACGATCTGAGTATCGACTTGAAGAGATGAACAGAAAAAACCTGAGGTGTTGGGTGTAACATCACGTAGTATCTGTGATTGTTATTCGTGGCCTGCTAGTCCTGGTTTTAAGTCCGAGTCAAACTCTGTAATATGATTCTCATGTTCGGGTGCACCCACACAGCTCTAACACCATGAGTATGGGGCTATGGTCATGCTACTGATCATACTACTACTACTTATTTGCTGCTGTTGTTTTACTGCTACTGCTACACCTACTGCCACTATTGCTTCTACTACTACTGCCACCACCTCTACTACTAATGCTACAACTGCTACTGTTATTACTACTGCTGCTTCTACAACTACTATTACAACTACTGCTGGCACTACCCTTACTACTAATACTGCATCAACATCTACTCTTGCTATTACGGTTACTACTACTGCTTCTACAATCACTGTTATTACTAATCCCATTACAGCTACCCCTACTGCTAATAATACATCAACATCTACCGACGCCACTACCTATACTACTAATGTAACATATACAAATACTGCTATCACTACTTCCACTACTATTACTACAACTACATCAACAACTACTGCAACTACCTCTACTATTAATACTACATCAATAACTACTGCTGTAACTACCCCTACAACTAATACAACATCAACAACTACTTTTTAATATTATGCGCAGTTGCATTCCAACTTTGTTATAGTATGTGTAGCTTCGTATTGTCACTGAAAGTACGTCACTGGCAGACCTTATTGTTAGAAAAACAAAATGAATACTTTACAAAATAACTAATTTAATTGGAGATTAAACAGTCGCGAGAGCTGCTGTCAGATACACCGATCTGCTTTCTATGTACTGAATCCCCCCCCCCCCCCCCCCCGATGACTCTCTGTGTGTGTAGCGCTCTGAGTGTAGCATGCAGATCGATGCATCCGGCAGCAGTCCTAGCGACTGTAAAATGTATCTTTATCAATATTTATTTTTTAAACTGCTTATCTGTCCCTATTTTGCTTTTCCTTACATTTCAATTTTTTAAATATTATTTTGTATTCTGCTAAATAATGTAGGCGTTTCTCCCTGTATTGTACCCTTATTTCTATATAGGGGCCTAATACACTAATTTCGGGAACTTTTTGAAGATACCTGGTACATTTCAATAATATCTGAAAGTTGTAGACACATTGTATATATGACTGCTTGAACACTACAATCCACCACTGGTGGATATATTATGATATTCATATTTGTTCATTGCAGCTGATATATACGACAGTGTGGTCGCATTGATAGAGCAGATGGGTCTAGACTGTGAGGTCCTGGGAGGTGGTAGAATTGAACATGAGCCATCGAAGAAGTCCATCAAAATTTATGGATACTCTCAGGTAATCTAATCTAATCTAGGTAATCTAGTCCATCCATTTGTGTATTTTTCACTATCTATATCAGCCATAGATCTATATGTGATAGTTCGCCCATCAATCTATCCAACTACCTATCTTGTTCACCTCCACTATCTACCTTCCTATCAAACTGAAGGTTTACTGTGCATTTGTTCTGCTGTCATTTTTCTATGCAGCTGAATTCTGGACTGTCTATGTTAGGGATGCAAGGCATCTTAATTCATTCACCCGAGAAAGCTCATTGTATGTGATGGCACTATCACATACCTGACACTGAGATTATCAAAGTCTACTTTACATATCTCTACTTCGTTGGACCTGGTCATGTTGTTCGTCATCAGACAATCGTCTTCAACAAAGACTTTTATTGTGCATTGAGCGTAAATAGGCTTTCAAGTCGATGCCAGAAAAAAAATGTTAGGGACTATTTGAAGACATCTTCCGCCAAAGAAAGATGTGTCAGGTCATTGATGCCAATAAAACAGCGACACAATGCATTTCTATTCTCTGAACTACTTTTCGTTGGAAATCTAGTAGGATCATTGTCTAGCTACAAGAGAGATCCAGTGGGAGCTTGAGAATGAAATATGGAGAAGTAGACAAAGACATTTCTCTCACCCAAGTGTTACTGGGGCCCACGAGAGGAGTAAATAATAGTGGAACTGCTACCTGTCATACATGCTGTAAGAGACGACTAAATAGGTTTTTGGCAGAAGGATTAGTTTACTGTTCCATCCTATTAGTGACCCAGCAACCATACTGAATTCTGGTATGTCAGGCCAAAGGCGCAGATATCGCAGGCAATTTGTACACCGTGATGCAACACATTCTGTTCTCTGGATGGCATCCTGCTAATCTGCAGGAGTTTGAGAATGAACGCAGAATAAGGCATCTCTATAGCACCACAGCTTTGACCTAAGCTGTTTGGAAACCACAACCTTTGACTACCCAGCCTGGCTTGGCCAGAAATTAGTTCGGGTATTAAAAACTTTTAAAGGAGTAGAACAAAAACACAGAAAGAAGTTAAAAAATGACACAAATAGAAGAAGCCAGACATCTTTTTCTTATCTCAAGACATTCTTTATTACTGTTCACCAGAGCTATAGATATGTTCTCCTTAATGGGAGTGTTACCTTTTAAAAAGAAAGTTTTTTCATGTATCAGATCCTCCTTGTGATGAAAAATTTGATGACTTTATGTGAATAAAGGGTTGGAGTCTTTTGGCCTTTGGCCCACATTTCGACCAAGTTCCTAGCATTAAAAGTCATATTCCTATTGATTCGCTAAGTCTCTTATTTACGAGCCTGCTATACCATAATGCAAGAAGGTTTCCTGAGCTGGAAATTAACTCATCAGCCATCTGAGGATTTACAAACACCAAACCATGCCATGCTCATGTTTGCCAAGTAGGTCCATCATCATCAATGACCTCCTACCTACTCCGCTACTTAGATATCCAATGTAAACTATTTTCATCATTATTTTTATTATAGCTGTTTTCATCATTATTTTTATTATAGCTGTTTTCATAATTATTTTTATTATAGCTGTTTTAATCATTATTTTTATTATAGCTGTTTTGATCATTATTTTCATTATAGCTGTTTTCATCATTGTTTTCATTATAGCTGTTTTCATCATTTTTATTATAGCTTTTTTCATCATTATTTTTATTATAGCTGTTTTCAACATTATTTTTATTAGTAGTGGTAGGTATTTGTAACTTATATTTACTTCGTTGATATAATTCATTTTTAAAAACCAGCTCAGTTATACTCTCATGTCTTGTTTTTTCAGCAATTTGGGCAAGCAGATCACTCCATTACACACTCACTTCTGTTGAGAAACTTCAAAGACTATGACCATATCACCTGGAGCAATGAAGGCTATTAACATCTTTCTCAGGGAGATCATTTTGCTGGAGTATTTCTTGTTTTTACAGTCTTCATTATTACTGTTTTCCTCAACGATCTAGCTACAATATTAGCAGCATATCTGAAGAGTGAGGAGTGTTACAGATGTTGAAGAATGCACGCGGGGAACCTCTCCTCCTTTTGTTACATTTATATCACTGGAAATTAATATTGATTCTACAGGGTGTATCTATCTATCTGTATCTATAAACACATAACCTGTTAGGGTTGTAAGGGTACCACATTGGATTGCATCAACACGCCGAGTTCTCCAGCGATTTCTATCTTCAACGATGCTGATTAATCAGGAAAAATCTTTGTCATGTCCAGTCCTTGATGTTGCCTGTCCTTTCTTTTATTTGTCATCTTCCTCTGCTTCTTCTGCAATCAACAGTTTTCCCTGCAATATTGTTTTTAACAAGGAATCAAAAAATGTGGGCATACAACAGAGTATATCATGGGGGAATAAATATCAGGATGGAAAATTACAGAGATATATACTGTTCAAGGACATTGTTGTGAAAAATATAAAATCTATTTTCTTCTTCTTCTCATTCATTTTTAACTTTTTGAGGACGGAGTTATTCCCAGGATTTCGACGAATTAATTTTAGGCTAAATTTTTTTACCACAACATGATTTAGGTGCACGTTTCCTGAAGCTTCCACTCCTCAAATCCCTTAGTAAATTAATATTTAAATTTATAAATAAGTTTCTGGTGTCTGATGAACATAGGCAAAAGAAATACCCGGTAATCAAATAAAGGTACACATATTTCCGTATTGTTACCTTATCAACTATCGTTCTTCTGACCAAGTTCCAGTCTGGTTTTAAATCTTCAGTCTTTCACTTACTGCACCCTTCTAGCCTGGGGCATAGAGGTCATTCATAGAAAATGTCACAAGGACATCAACGGTTTAACTTCTGTCCAAGTTCCATGTTAAGGGTTTAACTTATCAGCGGTTTAATTTCTTTCCAAGTTCCTTGTTAATGGTTTAACTTATCAATGGTTTAACTTCAGTCCAAGTTCCATGTTAATGGTTTAACTTATCAGCGGTTGAACTTCTGTCCATGTTCATGGTTTAACTTATCAATGGTTTAATTTATGTCCAAGTTCCATGATAATGGGTGCTGTACTGTCTTATGTGAATAAGTTCATGAGTTTTCTACTTAATGTGATTAGGTGAATCAGTTCTGTACTGTTTTGTGTTAATATAAGTGAATGGGTTTTGTACTTACGTGATTAAATTAATGAATGTAGTACTGTTTTATGTGGATAAGTTAAAGTGTTTTGTACTATTTTGAATAGCATAATAAATTTTGTACATGTGCTGTGTGATGTGAATATGTTAATGAGTTCGTATGTGTATTGTATTATGTGAATGTTAGTGATATTTGTACGGGCACTGTTTTGTGAATAAAGTAATGGGTTGTCTATTATGTGAATAAGTCATGACTTTTGTATTGTTTTATGTGAATTAGTAGTGAGTGAATTTATAAAAACTGGATTGTAAAAGAATGAGAGAGTGCCTAAAAGAAACTCTTCACAAAACAACTAGCAAAGAGTTGTTTATGGGAGTCTGAACGAAATGCATGAACATCTTACAGCAGTGGAGAGTACTGGTTTGTAGACTGAAAGAACATCTAAAAATATATTCTACTTTACTGAATTGAGCTGAAACCTAGACAGTGAGCTCAAATTTTGAAGACAAATTAAGTCATTGAATTTGGATATACAGAAGGATATACAGAAGAATAGATATAATTTAGTTGATAGAAGCTTGCATACTATCACAGGGTTACAGCGCGCCAGGTTCCAAACCATGCCCGGACAAATAGAAATTCAACTTGTGCTTTCTCACATGATATGACGGTTCCTCCAGTCGATCCAGCTGTAAATGGATACCTGGCGCATGGGTTGGGGCTGGTCACCACACCTAATAATTTCTGTGGCTTAGTAAATGAATTGTTATCTTCATTACCGGTAGGTTGCTGCTATGTGACCTAACTTTAACCGCTAGAATAGATCGTGTTTATAAATTAGTTAATTTCCACAAAAGAACCTGTTCCTCAATTTGTAACCAAATTTAAAGAAAATATGTAAAGTAGATATGTTTTTGAAAATGACACAAATCATAAAAATGTCAAAATGTGAGATATTTGGTCATAAAACAACCAATATGGGAGTCACGTAATGCAGTGGTTAGCGCACTGGCTTCACATAGGACCTATGAGTGGTCTGGGTTCATTCGCCAGTTGAGGTGGAAATGTTTTTCGGAACGGCTTCCGGGAAGTAAAGATTGTGAGGGAGAGGAGATGGCAACCGCCCTCGAATAGCAGAACCACTGAAATGAGAGATCGCTAAAATCTTACACCACTACGTCATTAATAAATGCTATGGGTTGACTTTACTTAACCAATATGGCAACCCTGAACTAAATGCTTTCAGATAACTTATATTTCGGTATTTAGAAATCTAGACAAACTGCTAAGAGAAGAACAAGGAGTTTTCGACAGAACAGACCACATAGCAAACCCACATACAGTATATAGGGCAAAGCTTATGGTGGAATTCATCACCATAGGCTTAGGCTATATAGGTTTTGTGCCACTGTGAAAGCTATTAAAGTGTTATGGACTTCTAATCAAGTTTGCAAACCTAATCGAAAAAAACCATAAGGAGTGAAATGTAATGAATAACTTATGGAGATAAGATCCTTTTTGAGATAAGAACTGTGGTATGACAAGGTTGTCTCTGTCACAATCTCCCCCCCCCCCCGCCATATATTATATTATGAAAACTACAATAGTGAATAATAATAAGATTCATAACACGTCCGTGTCGTAGGGGTGTCACACTGGATGCATAACCCGTCCGTGTCGTAGGGGTGTCACACTGGATGCATAACCCGTCAGTGTCGTAGGGGTGTCACACTGGATGAATAATCTGTTAGGGATGTAGGGGTGTCACACTTGATACATCAGCACAAAACGCTCTCCAAACAAATCTATCCGCAGCCAATCAGAGGAGTGTAGAAAAATCATGTTCAACCCATTCTCTGATGTTATCAATGCAAGATCTTCTCCTTCCAACCTCGACTGTTCGTTGAGTGAGTCGTTTCTCGTGGCATGTCCAAACCAGTTTACGCCGTGTCGCCACTGTAAAAAAAAAGTGACTCTTGTTAACCTGCAAGTTTGTTTATTTTCAGCAACGAATAACTTTTGGAATTCAATGGACCCTGATGGAAAAAAATAGAAGACTTAGATTTTGCGGTAGATTTAGTATTACTGTCCCAAAACTACACTCAGATGAAAGTAATGCATAAAAGATTAATATTTTAAATGACATGTCACAGCAAATAGGCTTGAATATACACGCTTGAGACTAATGGGAATTGAACCAGTCCGTTCAACGGCACAAAATCGTCTAGCAACTCTCGTACACGGGTTTTTCTGTACTTGACTAACTGCATCTCCAAAAAAGATGCGAGTTTGTCAAGACATTCAAACTGTGCACTCAAGTCACTGAGAACGAACTAGTCGAGACAAGGACTATTACACCAACAAACATCCCGTACAGTTATTGAAGTATCCTCATTAACAAACATGTAACATCCGTATTAGTCAAGTACGGAAAAACCCGTGTACGAGAGTTGCTAGGCGATTTGGAGTCGTTGAACGGACTTGTTCTTCTTCTTCTTCAGCGTTCATTCTCAAACTCCCATTGGACCCCTCTTGCAGAAGGACAATGCCCTATTAGATTTCCAGCAGGATATAGTCCAGAGAATGGAAATGCGTTGTGTCGCCGTTTTATTTGCGCCAATGACCCGAAACATCGGTCTTTGGCGGAGGACTGGTTCAATTCCCGTTAGTCTCAAGAATTTTTAATTTATCCTCTGGATTTCTTCTTGAATTTACACAGAGAAAACGCAAACATGAGAATAAATGCATCAAATTGAAATCAGACTACTCTAGATAAAGCATCACTAAAGGAGATAGATTCACAACCTGGCAGAAACATTTGAAAGAGAGGGAGGAACAAGGTGTCAGGATAAGATCACAGAAACCAAGAGAAAACTTTATTACATTCGAGAATATGCTATATGGAAATGAAAAGAAATTACATCAAATAGAGAACGAAGAATGGTTAACTTGCATGTTACATCAGTGCTATTGAATGGCTCAGAAACATGGAATACAACAAAATGGACAAGTCAGGCTCAGAAACATGGAATACAACAAAATGGACAAGTCAGGCTCAGAAACATGGAATACAACAAAATGGACAAGTCAGGCTCAGAAACATGGAATACAACATTAGAGATAAAAAAAAACTACAAACGCACACCAACGGATGTCCAAAATAGAAGGCTTGAAATGGTATGATAAGACACCAATGAGAAACTCATGCAAAGAACTAAACGAGATGTGTCTCTCGCGCAGCCATGAACGATATGCATTGCCTCACTCTTGATCTTATCCAACCTTTTAGGCTGACCTTGAAGCGATAACAACTATGATTATGTGTTATTGTTACTGCTAACTAATATAACTAAGAAATAGTAAAACTAATGTCAATGAGAAATACAAAAACAACGGAACAATGACATTTTCTCCACATTATGGTCAAATAGATGCCTTTATCAAGAAACAAAATGAACCAGAACTAAACACACATTTTTCATTTCTAATGCAGCGAGATGGAGCCGTGAGACCACAACACATTACTGTATTGAAAATATTACGTCAACAATTGGGACGGAATGGAGGGGGGGGGGTGGTCTGAAAGTGTTTGACAGTTGTTGATAAGGGTTAAGGGTAGGAAGCTGATGTGAACAATCATCATCATCATCAAGTGCCGTCTCCACAACGAAGGTTGGCTGCAACGTATCTCCAACATCTCCTGTCTCTTGTCTTGGTGGTGCACTCTGCTAGACTGTAACCTGTCCATCTTATTCTATTAAATGATGAAATGCTTTGAATGTCAAACATTCAAATAATGGAGGGAAGAGTACCTGGGAAGAGGAGAAAGGGCAGTCCAAGAAGACGATGGACTGACGGCATTAAAGATAACATATATACATCACTAGAAAATGCAAGCCACATCGCCCAAGACAGAGAGAGGTTCAGAGAGTTCATTGGGAAGACAACGTTCTGGAAGAAATACGTCACAAGACACTATGTGAAACATTCTCTAAAATTGGAAACAAATCATGTAGTTTTTTCGTACTTTTACTATATATCAAGTGACATATTATTTCCAGAACGTTGTCTTCGTCGACGATACTCTGAACGTCTCTCTGTCCCGGACAGGCAGGCATGAATTGGTCAGAGACAAGTGTATACATTCTTTGCTGGTCCATCGTCTTCTTGGTCTTTCTCTTCTTCTCTCACCTGGCACTCTCTCTTCTTGACTCATCCTTTTGATACATCGTGTCGCTTTAAGTGTCCAAAATACTGTAGCATCCATAATATTGTACTTTTACTGTTAAAGAAAAGTCAATCGAAAGGGGGAGGGACGTTTAAACTAATTGACATAATTAAGGTATGGGGGGGGGGGTTTGAATTCTTGAGAGTTGTTACCAAGAGAGAGAGAGAGAGAGAGAGAAAGAGAGAAAGAGAGAGAGGAGGGTGAAAAATTGTCAAAACATTGTTGACGCATTAATGAACAGCCACATAACGCTACTACACTAAATCATTGACAAAGGTACACCACTATCTATGTTCTGAGATAGGTGTCATGAAAAGTATCGTTAATTTTATTATATATGTCAATGTAATATCACATTAAAGAAGTTAAGTCAGAAAGAGACTGCGCATTTTTTTAGACACATCAAAAGAATAGAAAATATGAAACACGTTCTAACAACAAAGATAAAGAGGGGCAGAGGAAGACAAAGAGAGAGGATGCTTGATAACATAGCATTGTGACATGGGGAACAGCGGTATCGATATCGGAAAAGATTGACAGCACACGAAATAGAAGGCTGTGAAAAGACATGATAACCATCTTCACACAGCATGTACCATAGGAAGAATATCAGATGGTTACATTCTGGTGTGCCCATCTCCTGAAGGGAGGACACAATTTTCCCCTTTCCAATTGTAATTTTCCTCTCCATGGCCCACAGCAAAATGCTGAGGTCCGGAGGGGGGGGGGCGTATGGTCCACGTTGAGAACCACTGGGTTAGGACACCACGAACTGTGATCTCCATGGAGATTTTAACAATATGGCGGTTGCGTCGTAATTTTAAAAGGAACACATCTTTTATCTCGCAGTTAACTCTCCCTTCCCAATTACTTTATTAAAATATCAATATTTTTGAAATTATTGTGCATTACTTTATACTGTGACATAAATAATTAACAATAATAATCTCGTTCAACCTGTCAGCAATAAAAAAAACATTAGGCCTATGCAATCATCATGATTATTCTGAGTGATACACTAGTTCTGTTGTTTATTATTGATCATAACACCTACAGTGTTACTGTTACTGTTATGTTATTGTAAACTGACTTATATTATAAGTCAGTTTACAATAACATAACATATATTATTAGTTATAGGCCTATAGTATATTAAAATATTATAGTCATAGATAGCTAAATTAAATTACATTATATCACCGTATTAGCGTAGGCCTATATTGAATATTGTATATTATTGTATTATTTTTTAGCATTAATTTACTCATTTTACTGAGTCAGCAGAGTCAGGACTCACAGTGAATGTGAGTGACAGGCCTAGTGGTCTTCATTTCATTTAAGTAATTCCGTTATTTCTAATTCACCACATTCGAGTACGGAAGCGGCATGTGACAGTCACTATTTTAAGTATTTTTATTTTACCATCATACCAAGTAGATACTTTCGGAATAATTATAAAATAATAAACTAGTCATGACTTTGAGGTTAATTTCCCCCTCTATCATCTGAGAAGTAAAAACAATCGTTACTACAAACAATCAAATTCAACTTGCTTCAATTCAAGATTACGACGGCTACTAAAATACAATAATGTAGAGACTATCAATAGATGTACGCCGTATGGAATCTTTTAGATTTGTACTAATTGGCATTTGAATTTGTAGATAATTTTGAATGAAGATCAAAGAATGTCTACATCAGAATATAGACCCAAGTCAGGTTTGTAGGCCTATGTTTGTTTCTTTGTGAAAATATGAAAACATTTCGTTTTTTAAAATCACACACGAAGATGGTCACAGGTCAACAAAACGATTATTATATGTCTATATTATTAACATCATCAAAAATCCCATGAAAACGAACGAATTAATTTTTCCTTAAAAAAATTAACTCCTTCCCGTCTTACCAAAGACGTTTCTGTGACACTAGCAGCCTTTCAATTTCATATTTTGATATTTATCTAGTAACAACACATTTGAAAAGTGGATCCCACCGAAGACGGATGTGTTGGGCCACTAACGCAAATAAAACGGTGACACAACGCATTTCTATTCTCTGGACTACATCCTGCTGAAAATCTGGTAGGACCATGGTCCAGTTACAAGGGATATCCATTGGGAGTTTGAGAATGAACGCTAAAGGAGAAGAAGAAAATTTTGGATATTCAAAAGAATGTTGTGTTAGTCAGATATCAGATCTTGTTCATTGCACATACATGTGCTCCGATCTTCACTTGAGTATAGGACCTATCCACAATTACATACGACTGACAATTCCAGTTCTTTGTTGGTTGACAACCATTCTCATAAGCCCACAGTAGCGCTTATTTTTGTAAGCACTGCATTTGAAGTAAGTTCCTTTATTCCGGATATGTAAAAGGAATCATTAATTTCATTTGCCTGTGCTGTTTCTTGTAAGGAGTTCGATATGTCAGCCGAATCCATTGTTCTACAGCCAGACATAGTAACAGTGCAAACCAGCGGATCTCTTCTCTTGTGGCCTCGAACACCCACATGACCGAGCACAAAAATGAATGTGATACATTCCAACATTGACTTCTTGGCTGACTCAAGCCATTGTTCTTGAATACACCCTATTTCTGATCATGCTCATCAAGTCACAGAGGATGCAGACAAGAGTTGCCTTTTATGTACTCATCCATTCAAAAAAAGGACTTCTAAAAAATTTGTGAGGTAACTTCTACTTCTGACATTAATTCTGTTCTTTTCTGTATTTATCTTTATATTGTGATTAAGGCAGCTTACACTGAGTAAGTATCCCAGTATGTGATCTTGCAGCTCTTCACTTGAATTGTGGAATAGGCACTGATTGTCAGCTAAGAGTATGCCAGTTAGGTCATTCAGAGCATAAGTGCCTGGTGGTATTTTTACTGTTTTGGTAATATTATCTAAATAAATAATAAAAAATAAATGGTTATAAGATACACCCCTGTCTAACTCCTGATGTTACTGAAAACCACTTTGTAAGTGCTGCACTTGTTTTAACTGCACTTTGACTGTCTCTGTATATGGCTCTCACAGTCATACAATTTTTAATTTTCTTTAGATAGTAGTTTTCTTAATTTATAATGTATTTTGACAATTGATGCATCATTGTGAAGACACATGACAGTACTATTCTGGTCTGTCAATAGTTGACATTTTTGTCAGTCACTATTTTGTAAAATTATAGATAAAAAAATATGGGGAAAAAAAGTTTGCAACGTCAACTTACATACAAAATAAGAATTCCTAAGGCATAATATGACTTTATCTTGATGATATTCTGTTAGTATATCCAATTGTGAACAAATGAAGCATGAGATCATATGAATTGACACATTTTTATGATGCTAGGAACATATGAAACAATAGATACACCCTTTGACACAAAATTGTCATAGTGCATAAGTGTGAAAATAATTCATAATGCCTAATAATTTAAAATGTTCAATTCACAAAGCTCATTTATATTAAATCTATAAGGAGTTTGGTTAAAACACATTCCAACAATTATAATATGGTTCACTGCTGTAAAAGTAAAAAAAATATTAATATAAGAAGCTGATAGGGCTTAGTTAGTGTGTAATTTTTACAAATGGAACCATTTTATCCTGAATGGTATTGGAGTACTGAGGAATCTGTTTCTGTCCTTCAGAATGGGTTGGTGTGTAGTTTTTTTTATTCGTAAATTACATTTTTTAATACAAATGTTTTTGCAGATTTTTTTAAACATAATATAATACACTCTTTATAATACACTCTATTACAAAGTAAATCGTTATAAAATTATAATTTAATTTGTATTTATATTTATTTGGAATGTATTATACATGCAGTGCATTGCCAGTTCCAAGATATTTCACTTTAACCCCCAAAAAAATTATGCAGCAAAGAGAAACAATTCTAGCACAATATAATTCCTGTCCTTAAGAGTTACATCCCATCTCCTCAACTATTAAATGTCTATGATGTGCTAGTGGTTTTCTTAAAAAAAGGCTACACATTGACCAAGCACAAACCACTGCTGATGCACACAATGATAATCGCTTCTGTCCTTTGCTACATAGCACACGATCACACACCTTTCTAACAGATGTGATTTCATAGAAATGACCTTGACTGAAATGAAACCAAAGTAAGGAAAAATAAAATAGGTGGGTGTAAGTCATATACCTGCGTATACCCAGAAAAAAGCACTGAATCTATCTATGTTCCTACAGCACTGAATATGGTACATAGGACAGAAACAGAGCTCTCCAATTCAAATAATGTGATGCTACTGTGTGTAATTCTGGCATGTTATTCAGACCCATAGTCTTTGATGGTTGTTCTGCACAGTCTATCTTGGTCTTCCTCTTTTTCTTTTGTCATCTGGTACCCATTTTAATGCTTGTAGTGGCAGTTTTTTTTCATGTTAATGCATATTAGCACAGATACCAAAGTGATTATAGTGAATAAATAAATAGGCCCTATATGTTACAAATGCCTACCACCACTAATAAAAGATCATTAAAAACAATTAAAGTATAATAAAAGATGATTAAAAACAATTAAAGTATAATAAAAGATGATTAAAAATAATTACTGTAAAAAAAAAACTGTCAATACTGCATTTTACCAGTTCGGGTGTTGCAGGGAGGGGATTAAATAGTTGTGTGATAAAGGCCGTATGCTCTTGCTGTCGCCATGTCATGTACAGGGTGAGTTTTTTAATTTACCCTCCGACAGAAAAAAACCCAGTCCTTACCGGGGATCGAACTCTAGACCTCACTCGTGTGAGACTAGCGTTCTAACCTCTCGGCCATGCGCCACACAAAAATAATTACAGTATAATAAAATTATAATTGTTTTTAATCATCTTTTTATTAGTAGTGGTATGTATTTGTAACATATATTTATTTATTACCTATTTTCCTATAATCTTGATATGTAGAAGGATGCCATTTCATCATCCACATTAATTTGTTCGTTCCTGTAGTCTCTTGTATAGAGTTAAATATTTCTGCCTGGTCCATAGCTTTAGTTCTTGATTGTGTAGATATTGGCAGAATCTGCTGTCTCATTTCTTCAAACACCTGAATGACTAGACATGAAAATGAGCATGACTATTTCCAATTTCGGTCTCCCCACAGACTCAAGTCGCTGTTCATGAACACAGTCCTATTTAGTGTTTTTATTTTCCTCATTATACATTTTTTTTTAGATTTGAATGAGCAATTACTTGTGATTATTTTATTTTTAAGGAACCAAATCAATTTTTGAGAAGTACTATCATGATCCAGGAGAAGTTAATGTTCACCAATTTTACCCAATTTTGGAATTTACATTTGGCAAGCAGCTGGCCATCATTGAAAAAGAACCATTTCATGCCACAGCAGAGAAGAATTCTGAGACAGAGCACATTTTTTATAACTCTAAAGAGGTAATTTCTCAGGTAGTTTTATTTTGTAATTTAAAAAATTAATATAAAGTATTTTACAAAGTAAAGGTGAAAGTAAAAGAATAAATTGAGGATTCTGTGTCACAGAAAACAGTTTTACCCATAAGTATTGAATTGATTAACACATGGTTGACCAGAACCTTCCTGACTTCAGCATGAAGTTCATAACTCTAACATCTTTTCTTGACGTCTCCAGATCATGAATACTGATACTCAAGCACCAAAAACTGGAATATCTCATTCTAATTTCCTCCAGTATTCTTGTTATTACATAGTTGTATATTGACTGCTGCATATCATTATTTTCATTGTCTGCATCCACTTTGTTTTCCCTGTTTTGTACTTTGTATGTGTTTTTGTTGCCAGATATCATAGCGTGTTCAAATGAAAACGGGACTTGTTACACCACGCGTGATAGAGCGCACTGATATTGATGACATTTTGCACTAGTAATGAGTATCCAATAATTTACATACGGTCACGTGTTCATCTTCCCAGCATGCATATGTGCTGCAGAAGACTGTTAACAATATGGCGGGTGTGATTCCGAACCCGTCCAAAGTGAATCAGCGTGCTGTGATCCAGTTTCTTTCATTTGAAGGATGTCAAGCAGTAGACATTCATCGGAGAATGAAGGCAGCATATGGTGACAAATGTTTGTCGAGGACCAGAGTGATGGAGTGGTGCGTATGTTTAAAGACGGAGGTTTCTGCTGGGAAGGTTATGGTGACTGCATTTTTTGACCATGAAGGGCTTTTGTTGACTGATTTTAAGGAACCTGGTGTCAACATCAATGCCACCCATTATAAAGACACTTTAGACAAGCTGCATAAGGCCATCAAGGCTAAGCGACCAGGCAGACTTTCTCAAGGTGTGATTCTTCTCCACGACAACGCTCGTCCGCACGTCGCAAAAATTGTGCAGGAAACATTGGCAAAGAAGAATTGGGAAGTTCTTCATCACCCAGCCTATAGTCCCGATTTATCCCCGTGTGATTTCCATTTGTTCGGACCGTTGAAGAAAGCACTAAAGGGACAGCGATTCAACAGCGACGCAGACGTGAAGACAGCGGTGACCACATGGTTCAGAGAACAGCCACGCAACTTTTTCTCGGACGGCATTCGACGTCTACCTAAACAGTGGGATGCTTGCCTAAATGCATACGGAGATTTTTTCTGATGAACCCAGGTGCATTCTTATTCACAAGTGGTTGCTTTGTTCAATTCCGTTGAAAATATTAAATTGCGTATGATACTTTTTAAATAAATCCACAAGTCCCGTTTTCATTTGAACACGCCTCGTATTTCAAAACATATTTGTTGTTTGTTTCTGTCATTGTTTCCTGATAAAGGACAAAGTTTTTTGAAAATGTTTATTTCCTCAGGGGTCATAGTAGTTAGTTAGTTAGTCGTCGGATCATCATCACTGCAAACTGGACACATCCATAGTTGCTCCGATCTCTCCTTGAGTGTATCCGCCATCACACTTCTGCTGACAGTACCGGTCCTATGCTGGTTGACCATCATTCTTCTGCGCCCTCCAAAATGTTCACCTCTAGAAACAAAGGGGTCATAGTAGTGTACTATTAAGTCACTTGCTCACCAATCAGCAGGTTCAGGTTTTGAGTTCACTCATTATTTATAGTTTAAAATAAAAATTACTCCTGTGGTTTACTCAGCACAAGAATGTAGACTACCAGTACTCATGTTCCAGGGAGATCAAGGAATCTCCCCATTGATACGGGATCAAGTGTGGTAGATGATGCTAGTCAGGCAGTTTCTGGTCAGCCATCAATTAGTTGTTTTTCCATCTCATGTAATGCATCTCTTCATGTCCCTGTTATTATTATCCATATTCTGGTGGCTGGGTCAACCACTGGAGTTATTTTGCTAACCACAAGTGATACCAAACTAAAATCAGGATTGCCTTGTAAAAAGGGTGAGTGAATTAACTGCCACTGTACTGCCAAAGTGTTGAATTAGTGGTTAGTGAGCTCACCTCACAAATCCAACTTGGTCCAATTAAATGCTTTATGTTTTTCTTTTGCTGCATACACTGTCAAAATTTATTGCAGTTACGGTTAGTTTGTTAGACATCAAACTATTATCATGGCACTCTGAACATTATGTTGATGTGCATCTGAAAGAGGAGCAACGAATAGTAGTACGGGAGCCTGTCGTGCATGCTGTGAAGGTGATTAAGAAGGTGTGAGGCTGAAATTGATTATCCCATCTCATAAATGTGGCACAAAAGTAATGCTGAAATCGGATGTGTCAGATTGAAAGGTATATAAACTAATTGCAACTAAGCTGTAAACCATAACACAACACATAACATTCTCTGTACTATATTCTGCTTCCTGGTAGGAGTTTGGTAACAAATGCACAAGAAATATAAATGTAATTATATGAGTGATTGAAGAGGCACATTATTGCCAAACACCTGCAGTAAGAGAGGTTCATAGTAACCAGTGTGTCACACTTGACTTAGAACTGGCAACTCTAATAGTAACCAGTGTGTCACACTTGACTTAGAACTGGCAACTCTAATAGTAACCAGTGTGTCACACTTGACTTAGAACTGGCAACTCTAATAGTAACCAGTGTGTCACTCTTGACTTAGAACTGGCAACTCTAATAGTAACCAGTGTGTCACTCTTGACTTTGTACTGACAATTCTTCTTCTGTCAAGAGTTGTAAGTTTTAATTCTTGGGCAGCCTATTCCAGTTTGTAAAATCTGAATTTTTCTGTAGCTGGGATAGACTTCCACATAAAGTGTTTTGAGTAGATAGACATTTTGGGAATTGTTGTGCAATGTTTTCAATGGGGGAATGAAATTTCTCAGTTAGCTTGGCAAGTTGGGTTTATTTTCTTCAAATAGTAATTTAGAACAATGTGTACTGTTCTGGAAAATGTTGATTTTGTCTTTTCTTTGCAATGACATTATGTTGTCTATGCCATTTAATTTCAAAATAAAACTCAGAATGCAGAGATTACTATGGCTTAAAATTAGACTTTAGAGGTTATTGAGGCTTAAATTTAGAATGCAGAGGTTATTCTGGCATAAATTTAGAATGATGCTTCAGTAACTTTATAGACATCTTTATCTTGTGTTATTTTTTTGGAATTGGTGTTGAAATTTTGAACTGATTTTCAGACAGAGACAGCAGAAAGTAAGCAAGCCAATGATACAGATGCAAAGAAAACAGAAGAGGCGGAGATGATTAATGGCATGAAAGAAAAGTGTGAAGTGGTAGATGATTCACATACAGAGTCTGTAGGGACAGAAAATGATGCTGGAAGCAAAAGTATCCAGGTAATGTCTTGGGACTCCCTGTGTCAACCATTTGTTAATAGGAAACCTATAATATGTCAGGCAAAAATTGAAAACACAGGGTTATGAAATTTTGCTATTCACTAGAAAATAGGAAAACACATACACATTAATGTTTTGACCAAAAGGCCTTTATCAAGAATATAATAGAACACATGATGAGTAAAGGATGGCACAGCCAATTATAATATGGTTCTGAATAAGAAAATGAATGCCTGAAGTTCAGAAATGGATGAAAGATAAATTATAAGAAACAAAATAAAATAGTTGAAAATTGATAGATCAAAACAGGATATCTACACATTGGAATGAAGAGTGTTAAGACCCTATGGTACAAAATAGTTGAATGTGCCTGTTCTTAATGGGTATACTGAGTCTGGGAATCTAAAGAACATGATGTAATGGCAGTCACCTGAATGAACATCCAGGAAACACAGATGGTCTTTGCAAGCAGTCAGTGACAGGAATCCCAGACTGGTGGTTAAAATTGTGCAGATGTTGACAGAATCTGTCTCCAACGCCACTTGCAAAAATTAAGAATATTTTTCATGTGATATTTTGAGAAAAATTTAGTCACTTTTTCCTCATATACTAGTAATAGTCATCCATCACAGGCAATGATGACAACAGTTTCATACCTGTGTTGTTGCATCTCTCTGGTGTGTGCGGAGATTATGACAACAGTTTCAGACTTGTGTTGTTGCATCTCTCTGGTGTATGTGGAGATGACAACAGTTTCAGACTTGTGTTGTTGCATCTCTCTGGTGTGTGCGGAGATTATGACAACAGTTTCAGACTTGTGTTGTTGCATCTCTCTGGTGTATGTGGAGATGACAACAGTTTCAGACTTGTGTTGTTGCATCTCTCTGGTGTATGTGGAGATGACAACAGTTTCAGACTTGTGTTGTTGCATCTCTCTGGTTTGTGCGGAGATTATGACAACAGTTTCAGACTTGTGTTGTTGCATCTCTCTGGTGTGTGCGGAGATGACTAAAAAATCCAAATCTGGCATAGAATCCCCTGTCATATTTGGGACATGTTAGATCAAAGTTGAGTGTCTCTGTATTTGTTTTTTTTTTTTTTGGGCAGCATGTTTTCTCCATGCCTCTGAGATTTGATGCCTCTGAGGGGATGCAAGAGCCCTTGCTGGTGTTGCTATACAACACTGGACGATTCTGAGAGAGTACTACCAAGATAAGTGAATCTGTCGAATGATAAAAGATAATTGTTATTGATCTTAATAACTTGCTCATCATATTGTTCACAAGGAGAGGGTTGAAACATTACCTATTTTTTCTTGGTATTGATTATCAGTCCAAACATATCACAAGCTCAAACACTAGCTGTCATAGTGCATATTAAAGGTACAATTTTTGCTGGAATCTGTTCTCTACAAACTGTTATTTTCGTTTCAACATTGGCATACTACTGTCCCATTTTGACCAGTATACAGGCATCACTATTTAAAAGGTCATCCTTTATCTTATGCTAGTACAGTGGAATTACTCTATAGTGCATATATTAATAACAAATTTCCTTATGTTAGAATGGCAGAATTCCTTTATAGTGGATATATTAATAACAAATTTCCCTATGCTAGTACAGTAGAATTCCTTTATAGTGCATATATTATTAACAAATGCACTATAATTATGTTAGTACAGTGGAATTCTATATAGTGCATATATTAATAACAAATTTCTGTATTTAACAATATTTTTCAAATCTCCAATTATTATTTGTTAATAGTTTATACTGCATATAGCAATATTTGTTGGTTAAGACCAAGTTGTCATAA
The DNA here is from genome assembly GCA_034231615.1 of Meghimatium bilineatum. Lineage (NCBI taxonomy): Eukaryota > Metazoa > Mollusca > Gastropoda > Stylommatophora > Philomycidae > Meghimatium > Meghimatium bilineatum. Next base: position 10,500,125 of record CM067321.1, read on the forward strand.
TAGGATTTAACTAATAGTCACTGTTTTTAGCCTGTTTTTCCGACTGCTGTTACGGAAGAGTCCATTGAAGCTGCAAAACAAAGAAGCCAGAACATGTTCCCCCCAAATGACTGGAGGAGTGGTGGACATCAGAGAATGTCTGAATCTAAAAGAATTGTTACTCAAAAAGCAAATGAATAGTAAGTCTGATATTCTTTTTTCTGGTCAGGATGATTTAGCAAACTTTATTAGATGATATCAACGGTAACTGATAATTATCTGTTAATGTGGCAGAGGGGTTTAGGGAGTTAATCTTGCAATTCCAACTTGCCTGAATTAGCTCAAGATTCAAAGCAAAAATATGTTATCTATTTACATTGTTACAAAGCAAAAATATGTTGTTTATTTAAATTGTTGCAAAGTAAAAATATGTTTCCATTTACATTGGATACCAGCAATGAGATTGTGTATATAAGTTATGTCAAAAAAAAATAAATGATAGTTTATAAACAGTGTGTTTTTTCTCAAACTCCTTCAGATTATAGCAGAATGTAGTTTGAAGAACAGAAAATGTTATGTCATGGTTTACAGCTCTGTTGCGATATCTGCACCATTTGGACTGACACATTAGACTTCATTGTGGGTTCTAGATCACTTTCACCTTATATGGGATGGAACAACCAAATCCACCACATTACCCCATACTCACCTTTTATGACATGCATGGAAGTTAAATAGTGTTGCTATTCATTGCTCCCGTTTCAGGCCCAGGCAATAAACAATTTCTTATACAGGATACACTTCAATTATTATAGCTGGTAGGGCTACAAATGTTACACTAGGAATTCTCAAAATACTATGGACCAAAAACAAAATCACCAATAAGATCAGACTGAGAGAGATGAATGTAAGAAAACTCTCTCGTACCCTCTTCCTCCCTGCTATGCTGCTCCATCTTTGCTTCCTCCGCTATCTATTTGCTATCATAACCATGTTTGTCTCCATGTAAGATTTGTTGTACTGTTTTCTTTTGTTTGTCCTGATGAAGGCTTTTTAGTCAAAACATTGTCTGTTTCTGTATCTCGTTAGGTTGTTTTATGTTTTACTTAGTAACACATCTACCCATTTATGTTTATCTTGATATTTTCCCTGTGTTACTCCAGCCACTTACTTCCTGTTTAGGGTTATTACCCTACACTGGAACATTTATCCCTAAACAGCAAATTTCTCCATAGAAAAGTACATGGCAGCCTAAAAATATTATAGTGGTGTGGGGGGAGGGGAGATGGTTCTAGGTGAAAAGAATGAGGTAGACCAAGAAGGAGATAGACAAGGTATCAAAGATTTGAATATGATACTTAAAAATGGCAGGATAAAGATCAACAAGAGTTTTTAAAGGCTGTGATACTTGCTACATTCTGTCTTGGATATGCTACCTGATGATAATGATGGCAGTGCAGAGGATGATGATGTTGTATTCGCAGGATAATCTGTGCATTGTAGTGAAAAATCTAGTTGAAGTTTTCATAACTGGAAGAGTTTTGCTTTGCAATTATAAGATTATTTACATTCTTCTTCTTGTTTTAATCACTGTTACAAATGTCTGCACAAAAGTTCCATTATTTGAATTTATACTGTAGTGAAGCAATGTCATTGTATTTCTGAATGAAACATTAGTTGCATACCATATTCAGTACTTTGTTTTAGAGTTATAGAGCAGCCCTGCTTGAAGTGATCTAGTCCACTACCTCTCAGTTATAGAGCAGCCCTGCTTGAAGTGATCTAGTCCACTACCTCTCAGTTATAGAGCAGCCCTGCTTGAAGTGATCTAGTCCACTACCTCTCAGTTATAGAGCAGCTCTGCTTGAAGTGATCTAGTCTACTACCTCTCAGTTATAGAGCAGCCCTGCTTGAACTGATCTAGTCCACTACCTCTCAGTTATAGAGCAGCCCTGCTTGAACTGATCTAGTCCACTACCTCTCAGTTATAGAGCAGCTCTGCTTGAAGTGATCTAGTCTACTACCTCTCAGTTATAGAGCAGCTCTGCTTGAAGTGATCTAGTCTACTACCTCTCAGTTATAGAGCAGCTCTGCTTGAAGTGATCTAGTCCACTACCTCTCAGTTATAGAGCAGCTCTGCTTGAACTGATCTAGTCCACTACCTCTCAGTTATAGAGCAGCCCTGCTTGAACTGATCTAGTCCACTACCTCTCAGTTATAGAGCAGCTCTGCTTGAAGTGATCTAGTCTACTACCTCTCAGTTATAGAGCAGCTCTGCTTGAAGTGATCTAGTCCACTACCTCTCAGTTATAGAGCAGCTCTGCTTGAACTGATCTAGTCCACTACCTCTCAGTTATAGAGCAGCCCTGCTTGAAGTGATCTAGTCTACTACCTCTCAGTTATAGAGCAGCTCTGCTTGAAGTGATCTAGTCCACTACCTCTCAGTTATAGAGCAGCTCTGCTTGAACTGATCTAGTCCACTACCTCTCAGTTATAGAGCAGCCCTGCTTGAACTGATCTAGTCTACTACCTCTCAGTTATAGAGCAGCTCTGCTTGAACTGATCTAGTCCACTACCTCTCAGTTATAGAGCAGCCCTGCTTGAACTGATCTAGTCCACTACCTCTCAGTTATAGAGCAGCCCTGCTTGAACTGATCTAGTCCACTACCTCTCAGTTATAGAGCAGCCCTGCTTGAACTGATCTAGTCCACTACCTCTCAGTTATAGAGCAGCTCTGCTTGAAGTGATCTAGTCTACTACCTCTCAGTTATAGAGCAGCTCTGCGTGAAGTGATCTAGAAATGACTACTAAATAGCATTTCATAGCAGCAATAAAAAGCTCCAGCATCTTGCTGAGTTTCAAGCTGGGTAGTTTATATCCATCTACAATTTATAGATTCCGCCAAGAGCTTCCATACTGTTACAGTTACTCGTATTATTATTGTTGCTACTTTTCTTTTTAGTTTCACATTTAACATATAAGGAGGGGGGGGGGGGCGCTTAGGCCTGTAGTCTTTAGTTGACTTTGTTGTTCTATTCTGTATTTGTTTGCCACTATATTGATTAAGATCTGTGGTATTGCAGCAATCTATACTATAGGCCTATGTGGGTCTGCAACATCCTTTAGTATATATGAGTCTGCAGCAGTCTTTAGTATAGCCTATGTGAGTTGCAACATTCTGTAGTAGGCTTATATGCGGGTCTGCAACAGTCATTATTAGGCTTAGGCCTCTATATGTGGGTCTGCAACAGTCAGTATATATGTTTATATGTGGGTCTGCAACATTCTGTAGTAGATTTATATGTAGGTTTGCAACATTCTGTAGTATATTTATATGTGGGTCTGCAACATTCAGTAATGGGCTTATATGTGGGTCTGCAACATAATTTAGTAGGCCTATATGTGGGTTTCTCAACAGTCTGTAGTAGATTTATATGTGGGTCTGCAACATTCAGTAGTGGGCTTATATGTGGGTCTGCAACATTCTGTAGTATGTTTATATGTGGGTCTGCAACATTCTGTAGTATGTTTATATGTGGGTCTGCAACATTCAGTAGTGGGCTTATATGTGGGTCTGCAACATAATTTAGTAGGCCTATATGTGGGTTTCTCAACAGTCTGTAAAAAAGCCTAAAGGCCTTGTGAATTTCTCGCAATCTGTAGCAATATTCCATCTCATGTTATTCTCCCATAGGCAAATCTGAAGATGCCTGAGTGGTGAATGTTTCTGTGTGAAGATTTCTACTACCTAAAACAGAAACAACAAGGGTCATTTGCTTGTTATTTATACGCACTGGTGGTACACTTCATGAACAGTACTTTTAATTACATGTGTGGCCACTCACCTGCGCACGTAAGAGAGAATATTGGTTTGTAGTAATCTATGTGTGGAACTGAAGCAGGATTATTGGCCTATATAAGATTCTATTGTGAGAGGAATCCATAATATCATTTATTATTTATTTAGGCCTATGTATTGAATTAATAAAATGTTTTAGTTTGTTTGTTTGTTTTGCGTTCGCTCCATTGTAACCATCACGGATATCCGTGCGATTTCCGCCAGGAGCGTAAATGTTTTAGTTAATGTAAACCTTCTGTTTTGAAGGTTTATGTTTTTTCTTCAATTTTCTAAGGTTGTTTTTTATTTTATGCATCTTTTGTGCATGTTACAATATCATGTTGATTGATAAGTAAGACATTCAAATGTGCAGACTTATTGAATGATTGATAAGTAAGACATTCAAATGTGCAGACTTATTGAATGATTGATATGTAAGACATTCAAATGTGCAGACTTATTGAATGATTGATAAGTAAGACATTCAAATGTGCAGACTTATTGAATGATTGATAAGTAAGACATTCAAATGTGCAGACTTATTGAATGATTGATAAGTAAGACATTCAAATGTGCAGACTTATTGAATGATTGATATGTAAGACATTCAAATGTGCAGACTTATTGAATGATTGATAAGTAAGACATTCAAATGTGCAGACTTATTGAATGATTGATAAGTAAGACATTCAAATGTGCAGACTTATTGAATGATTGATAAGTAAGACATTCAAATGTGCAGACTTATTGAATGATTGATAAGTAAGACATTCAAATGTGCAGACTTATTGAATGATTGATAAGTAAGACATTCAAATGTGCAGACTTATTGAATGATTGATATGGAAGACATTCAAATGTGCAGACTTATTGAATGATTGACAAGACAGTACACAATATTTGTTCCATAAGTTTTCAGGCTGCTTTGAATATGAAAGAAAACCAGGATCTGGTAGCTGCAATCACTTGTTTGACTAAAGCAATCAACTTGATACCTGGTGAACCTAGATTCTACATTGAGAGGGGAGAGGCTTATCTATGCATTTGTGATTTCCAGGTTTGTGTGACTGTTTAGGTTGCTGATTGTGTTGTTTGTTTAGGTTGCTGTAGGGTAGGTGATGGCAAAGATCTGCATTGTTTACATTTTAGAGTATTCTAACACCTGGTCCTACTTACAATACAGCAAACTATCATCAGTGTATATCCATCTTACATTAGTGAGGGTATTGAAGACATAAGTCTTACCTGTAGACAATGAAATGAGAATTTATGAACTTGGGTAAATGTGGATCTCTGCCCCATTTTTATGGGGCAAAAATATTTATCTCGATATTGACTCATGCTCATTCATCTCAAAATCCTCTGATCATAAGGACTCACGAAGAGCAATGAGTATGTCTGCTTGGTCCATAGGCAGACCATCTCTTGTGGTGGCGAGGCTAGTTAATTGGTTGGCCTGTTCATTTCCTTCCATGACCACATGTTCAGGGACTTAGATAAGCATGAGTTTTTGTAGTGATGCCTGCATTTTAGCTCTATCTAATGTCTCCACCCATCCCCTATATACATCACCTGTTTTGACTTTCTGAATCATATTCATTGAGTCACTTAGCATGCACGCATGGCAATAGGCTTGTGATTCCAGTCAGTTACGAGCCAGTGTTGCAACAAATACTTCCATTGTTAGACTGCATGTTGTTGCTGTAAAGACTCCACTGGCTTTATGTAAATCAATAGAAGGTGGTACTGCTAGTAGAACATAATGGAAAATAATACTCACGTGTAAAACAGGTAATGAAGTCCTACTGAATGATAACTAAAACACTACACACTATCACTAACGGATGTAAATATGGTACATATAACAAAACAAAACACAGAATATAATCTACAGATGACAATACACAGGACAAAGTCGACGTTTCGGACCAATAGGCCTTTTTCAAGATACGGACATAACATACAAACATAAAAAAAACACAAGTAAAAATAAATGCGTATCCGAGTGAAATGTGGTGCTAAGATAGATACCGGAAGCATACGAACAGGAAGTACACAAAGACGATAATACAGGTGGAACAAGAGGAACAAAACGATGACGTAACAAAGACCAATACGACCGAGAACTAAGCGAAAGAGTGGTCGGAATTGAGTCCAAATGGCTTGATGGTACCCAACTCGAAAATGAGACGATTTTCGAGGGCGTACCTAGATCTATCATCGGTGGTGCAGGATCTGATGGCAGTGACCTGAATGTCAAGGACACCACGGTGGCCATCACCATTGAAGTGATTGGCCACAGGAGTGGGTGTTCTGTGTTTGATAGCATGCAAGTGGTTGCAGAAGCGGTCGCTCAGTCTAAGGACAGTCTCACCGATATATTGCTTACCACAGCGCTTACATATGATCACGTAAATAACATTACGGGATTCACATGTAAAGGCCTCATCGATGGAGAAACTGGCCTTGGGGAATGAGATGGAGCGCATCTGAACCACATAAGGACATGTGAAACAACGACCGCGTGAGCACCGCACGGTACCAAAATGGTCAGGTGCAGAGGACCTGAGGTGGCTGTGGACCAAGATGTCCTTCAGATTTTTGTCGCGCCTATAGGCCACCAGAGGTAATTTGTGGAAAGCGTCACGGGTGTCAGAATCAGACTGGAGAAGGGAATAATGTTTAAGTAGAATACGACGGACAGTCGAGTTATGGGGATGGAAGGTAAGAACCAGTTTAACCCTATCAGAGGAGGAGGAAGAACCCTGGGAATTATTCAAGGTATCAAGGCGAGATAGCTGGCGTACACGGAGCCAAGCCAATGAAAGAATGCTGTCAGGGAAGGAGCGTCTACGAAAGAACTCAATCATCTCAGAGGATTTGTCGAGAAAATCGTCGTCATCGCTACATAAGCGACGAAGGCGAAGAAGCTGTGAGTAAGGTAGAGAGTTACGACAGGCGGGAGGATGAGAAGAAGTGTAGAGCAGAAAGCCATGTGCATCAGTGGGTTTGTAGTAGACTGATGTGCTGAGGTATAGGGGATGAATGGTGACAATGATGTTCAGGAAATGGACAGAGGTGGTGGAAATGGTAAATGTGAATTTAATAGCGGGGTTAAAATTGTTGATGAAGTTGATGAAGCGAGACAGTTCTGCTTCTGTCATGTCAGTAATGCCTATCCCATCATCAATGTATCTGTGGAAAAGAGATGGGAATGGGCCATCGTAGGTAGACCAAACTAGATGTTCGAGATGTCCCATGAAAAGACAGGCATAGCTAGGCCCCATCTTAGTGCCCATGGCCACACCACTGATCTGATCGAAGAAATGTCCATCGAATTCAAAAGAGTTGAGTGTGAGCACCAGTTCAGCAAGGCAGATAAGGGTAGGAGTAGATACAGAAGGATCCGGACTCTTGTCCAGAAAGAACTGCAACGCCCTAAGACCATCGGCATGTGGTATAGACGTGTACAGAGAGCAAACATCAAGCAAGAACAGATGATAGGTGCGATCAGAAGACAAATGCATAGAAGAAAAAATAGTGAGAGCATGCTTGGTTCTTTCAAGAATGAGGGCAGTGCCCGACTTTATGCCTGGCTTTATGTACTGTTCTTCCTTTTGATCTGGCAGTAAAGGCCCATGCGCATCGGTGGTGACAGATGACTGACCCATCCATGTAAATCACATCATCTGTGTCATCGGCATGCTCACAGATGAGTGCCTTGACCTCAGCATCCACACTCAACAGGGCTGTGTTCACTGCACTCTCTATTGAGTGTAAATACGGCTTTGACTGCCCCTTGAAAGACCATAGGAATTAGGTATCCATTCCTCGCCAGGAGTCCATTTGCATAAGCACATCTAATCTATCAGAGCACCAAGTGAGTATTAGTTAACATAGCCCATCAGAGTACATAGTCCATCAGTGCAACAAGTTAATCAATATTAGAGCTCCTAATCTATCAGTGTCACTTGCTGCAACTTAGTCCACAATGAGTTATCTTTATCCCCAATGGCATGTTGCTACCATTGGACCTACCTTTACTTTTAATCCATCATTATAAAAGTACATTAATACATCAGTATCAGAGCAACTGATTAATTTAAACACCCAGCGGTGCATCAATGTCAGATCTCCTGGTTCATTAGTTTTCTAACATTGTTTATCAAAGCACCTTGTCCATTTTGTTTAACCCCTGATTTCTAATACAGATAAAATATACAATATAACTTCCAGCTGATTTGATTTCATTGACAAGACATTAAAAAATGTTGGTTTGAAGTACTTTTGAATATTTTAAATTAATTTTCTTGCAGTCTGCAATACTCAACTATAAAAAGGCATGTCTGCTGACTGACAATAGTCCAACCTGCTATGCAAGATTAGCTTTTCTTTATCATTTCCAAGGTCAGATCTTTTTTGATCAAAGACTATTTTCTGAGGCATTGAAGTCATTCTCCAAAGCTTCAGAGATGGTCCCAGAAAATGTTGGTTATCAAATGAGAAGGTGAGATTTGTAAATGTTTCTTGGGGTTTTTTTTGTTGCGTTTATTTGTATGGGTCATCATCATTATTGAACTATGGCAAATAGTGCCTTGTCAGCTCGATGGTATAAAGAGTAGTAGGCCGATATCAAAAACACAACCCATTCAAATTTGCTTGTCTTTAAGCTGACCATTTGCATTATACTGGCAATCTCATTGAAAGTATCAGTAGGACCTAACAGTTGCAATTTGATTGGAAGCATTAGTAGGACCTGCAAGTTGCAAGCTGATTCAAAGCATTAGTGGAACCTACAAGTTGCAAGCTGATTAGAATATTTGTTAGACATAACAAGGTGCATGTTGATTAGAAGGACTAGTCGGACCTACAAGTTGCAATCTAATTAGAAGTACTAGTGGGACCTACAAGTTGCAAGCTGATTAGAAGTACTAGTGGGACCTACAAGTTGCAAGCTGATTAGAATATTAGTTAGACATACAAGTTGCAAGCTGATTAGAACATTAGTAAGACATACAAGTTGCATGTTTATTAGAAGGACTAGTATTGTTAAACATGGTGATGCAGCTAATAAACATATTTAAGTGGCTGACTTAAACTTTTTGATGTAGCTGAAAGACCTGGTTATACAGCTGACAAATCTGGTGGTTGATCCTTGTGTCATAAACTGTCAGGCAGTTAATGGAGTTGTCTATTTATCTATTCAATCAAACTTTTGCATTTAACAGTATAGTATGCCTGGAAGCTCTACAACGTTATGATGAGTGCCTAGAATTTGTTGACAAAAGACTTCAGATAGACAGAAACAACCCAGACTTGTTTATTGTGAGAGCACGCCTAAATGGAATATTTGCAAACGTGAGTTCACTTTTTAATTTGCTATTTTGGTTTATTTTAACCCTAAGTTAACAATTAGGTACAGTCAAATCTCATTACAAAAACTTGGTCTGGACAGATAGTGAAATCTCATTACAAAAACTTGGTCTGGACAGATAGTCAAATTTCATTACAAAAACTTGGTCTGGACAGATAGTGAAATCTCATTACAAAAACTTGGTCTGGACAGATAGTCAAATCTCATTACAAAAACTTGGTCCGGACAGATAGTAAAATCTCATTACACAAATTTGGTCTGGACAGATGAAATATCTATGCAATAACAGAAATTCCTTGTATAGAGTTTACAGTCTAAATAACTAATAAATATAATTGGGGATTTTGAAGAGTGCTGTAAAATAGGAAGTTTTTTTAATAAAAGGATAAATCCTCAGTGTTAGGGAATAGTCAGTCAGTCAGTTCCTCTTTTGCCAAGTTTGGCACATAGGGTGGATGTCATAATTCTCCATGCCTGTCGTTCAGTTGCCAAGGATAGCAGGTCTTGTGCATTTATGCCTGTTGATTTTAGTTCATTCATAAAAGTTCTTCTGAGCGTTGTTTTTGGTCTTCCCTGTTTTCTTTTCCCATCTGGTGTCCACATGAAGGCTTGTCATGGAATTCTATCTTCCTTCATTCTAAGTACGTGGCCGATGTATGTCCAGCTGCGTTTTCTAATGATGTTCATCACTTATTCTTGTTTTGTCTCCTCTCTTAGTATGTTGTTTGATTTCAAGTCTTTCCAATTAGTATTTGTGATTTTTCCGAGACATCTATTCTCAAAGGTAACTAACTTCTTATCCATTATTGTGGTAGATTTCCAACTTTCACATTCATAAAAGCACTAGGGAACAGCTTTAGATAAAATTAGGGAACAACCTAATATAAAGTGTTAAGGAACAACCTAAGATAAAGTTAGGAACAACCTAAGATAAAGTTAGGGAACAACCTCAGATAAAGTTAGGAACAACATAAGATAAAGTGTTAAGGAACAACCTAAGATAAAGTTAGGGAACAGCCTAAGATAAAGTGTTAAGGAACAACCTAAGATAAAGTTAGGAAACAACCTAAGATAAAGTGTTAGGGAACAACCTAAGATAAAGTGTTAGGAAACAACCTAAGATAAAGTGTTAGAGAACAACCTAAGATAAAGTGTTAGGAAACAACCTAAGATAAAGTGTTAGGGAACAACCTAAGATAAAATGTCTCTACAAGTGTGGATGCTAAGATCAAGATACTCATATGCGAATATGCCGATGACACAGATGTAGTGATTTACAAGGATGGGTCAGTGATCCGCCACCAGCGGATACCTTTGCTGCCAGATCACAAGGAAGAACAGTACATGAATCCAGTGGAGCCTTTACTGCAACTAAAAGCAGTTTACTGATGGAATTATTTGTCATAATGAGGCACTAAACTGGCAGGATCGCAAGCTTATTCCCTTGAGTGCATGCTAAGTGACTCAATGAATATGATTCAAAATGTAGAAACAGGAGATGCATGTAGGGGATAACAAGACATTGGTTACTAACTGAAGATATAAGGGCTGATTCCCTATTGGTCATTAGTTAACTGAAGATATAAGGGCTGATTCCCTATTGGTTATTAGTTAACTGAAGATAAAAGGGTTTATTCCGTCCTAGCAAGCAAGACATTGGTTACTAACTGAAGATAAAAGGGGTGATTCCCTATTGGTCATTAGTTAACTGAAGTTAAAAGGGCTGTTTCCCTCCTAGCTAGAAAGAAATTGGTCATTAGTTAACTGAAGATAAAAGGGTTTATTCCGTCCTAGCAAGCAAGATATTGGTTACTAATTGAAGATAAAAGGGCTGATTCCCTATTGGTCATTAGTTAACTGAAGATAAAAGGGCTGATTCCCTATTGGTCATTAGTTAACTGAAGATAAAAGGGCTGATTCCCTCCTAGCTAGCAAGACATTGGTTACTAATTGAAAATATAAGGGTTGATTCCCTCTTAGCAGGCAAGACATTGGTCATTATTTAACTTACCAGTTAATTTTAGTCGAAATGAAATAAAGATTTTCCAGATGTGATTAAAAATTGTTGGACTGTTAGAAACAGTATATGTCCTTCTTGAATGTATAAGACTACATCAAGCTTGTCCTCCCACCATGTTCATCCATTTAAAGCACTTTGTGTGGTAGCCTATCACAAATACTAAAATCATACAGATATTACAAACTGGCATGAGCTACCAGAGAATGAAAACTGGAAGTTTTGGATAGAAGAAGAAATCCTGGTCTGCTGTCTTCCACAAATCATCATTGAACTATTTATATTTGCTCTTAAATAGACCTACATTCAAAATTTGGGACATCTTCCAGTTCTCTGTTATATATTTTTATCTGAATTTTTGCTTTATCTTTTGTCATGATTTTTGTTTCCTAAGTACAAGTTCTGAGCATCACTGTGTGTTCATATCCATTCGAAATATTTGGTTATTTCCTCTACAGACAAGTCAGAGCTATCATGATGTGAAAGATGCCCTGGCTCTTGATCCATGCCACCCAGAAGGGTTGACCATGATGGAAGAGATTATTAGAACAGCAAACTCTCACAAACTCCTGGCCATGCAGCTAAGCATCCTGGGTAAAGATAAAGAGGCCATGCAGAAGATGACACTAGCTATTCAAACAAACCCATCTGTTGCAGACTATCATGTTTTTAGGTAAATTTTAATGAAACAGATTTGTGGTTTATTTTTATTGTTTCCAAGTTATTGATCATGGACATTCTAAAACAATGAGAAAACAGTAGCTGGGCTAAAAGTGAATATCAAGAAAATAAATGTAACAAAATTAAGAATTGAATACCACACCTATTAAGATAGAAGAGTATCTGGCAGAAACTAAGGTCACATCGGCCACCTATTAGGTGGGATCCCCCCACTACCCTTAAGAAAATAGGACATGATAATTCACTCTAAGAAACTAGTCAGTCATAAAACACCCCTTAGCTGTTATAGTTAACCTAACTGTTATAGTTAACTTAGCTGTTATAGTTAACTTAGCTGTTATAGTTAACTTAGCTGTTATAGTTAACATAGCTGTTATAGTTAACTTAGCTGTTATAGTTAACTTAGCTGTTATAGTTACCATAGCTGTTATAGTTAACTTAGCTGTTATAGTTACCATAGCTGTTATAGTCAACTTAGCTGTTATAGTTAACTAAAAAATTACTATTAGAATTCCACACTCAAACTCAATGATTCTCTGTTTTTTATGGGAAACATTTCCCCTTTACCAGAGTTTTTAGTCTTGCGGCAGTCTTGCGGCCTTTTACAGTCTTGCGGCAACAAATAAGTTTATTTACCTGTACAGTTTTATAACAACTGAGGGTGGAACAAGAGAGTACATGCCCCCTATCAGTAGTAGAATCAATGAGCGAGAACAATATTTGCCATCCTAAGTAACATTAGATGAAACAGGAGAGTATATCAGTGGTATAATCAGCGGAGTGTGAACAACATTTGCCGATCTAGGTAACATCTAGAAATCAGCACAGTATTTCTTTTATTTTTGGTTGTCTATAGACATAGACATGTGACTTTTGCTGTCCAATGATTTCTCTGTTGTGATGTCTTCTCCATCTGTGCTCACAAAGTCCCAATTGATTTTATCTCTTCCCCAATTATTTTCTAGATGTTCTTTGATTTTCCAACTCCCCTATTTTCCAGTGGGTTATAGGGAATTAATAAGAAATGGCTATATACAGCCAAGAGACTGTCAAGTTGTCAGATTCTTCCTGAGGGTGTTATCCATCCATCTCCACTTTTTACTTCTTATCTCTACCTCCACTGGTCACTGGTATGTTCTCTTCCACAACTCATCATATGATATCAAATCTGGCCATCTAATCTGAATTAAATGTTGGAGACATCCATTGATGAATATCTGCAACTTTAATTCTCTTGATTATATGCCATGTTTCAGCACCATAAAATAATACAGACTTGATTATATGCCATGTTTCAGCACCATAAAGTTATACAGACTTGATTATATGCCATGTTTTAGCACCATAAAGTAATACAGACTTGATTATATGCCATGTTTTAGCACCATAAAGTAATACAGACTTGATTATATGCCATGTTTCAGTACCATAAAGTAATACAGACTTGATTATATGCCATGTTTCAGCACCATAAAGTTATACAGACTTGATTATATGCCATGTTTCAGCACCATAAAGTTATACAGACTTGATTATATGCCATGTTTTAGCACCATAAAGTTATACAGACTTGATTATATGCCATGTTTTAGCACCATAAAGTAATACAGACTTGATTATATGCCATGTTTCAGTGCCATAAAGTAATACAGACTTTGTTTATATGCCATGTTTCAGTGCCATAAAGTAATACAGACTTGACATTTGTATTATATAAACTAACCTTGTTTCTCTTAAACAGTGCTGATGAATCCCACACTCTGTGAAGAATATTGCAAAAAATATAAATTTCAGCATAGAAGTGTCATGAATTGCAGTGCCCATCTACAGTAGGCACTTTGGAAACAGTTACAGTTTCATTATAGATCCTCTTATTTGTTATCAACTCCCTGTCTAGCAATCGTTATCAACTCCCTGTCTAGCAAACGTTATCAACTCCCTGTCTAGCAATGCTATGACCGTATGCCAGTCTGCTCTCATTACTGTGAATGACTACATGTGCCAGGCAGTAGATCAGCAACTATACCTTGGAAATTGGACCTCAACTATCGACACACATAACATTTACCATTTTAAATCTTCAAGACCATGGAATGAGAGTCTGATACACAAAAAAACTACTTGAATGTGTGGAATCTCAGAGAGTCATTTGAAAGCAGCAGTAACAGCATCACCTACAGTTTAATGATGATTTCATTCCCATCTATTACCAGAGTTAACTGAATATTGTTCTATTTTTCTTAGTAAACTTTTGATATTGTTCATTTGCCATATTCTATTAACATTCTGTCTTAAACAGAGGTGCCCTGCAGAGGCAACTCAAAGACTTCAATGCAGCCGTGGATGACTTCTTACTGGCCTTAGACAAGTGTGGCCACAATCAATTAGAGCCTGTATATAAAAATTCTCAGAGACAGTTACTGCTGACTTTCAATGATTTTGCTGTGGAATGCTTTAACAAAGGTCGATTCCAGGAGGCAATCACACTTCTGAGCAAGGCCTTGACTGAGGAGAAGAATGAGAAATCTCTGTATGTTAATAGGGGAGGTAAGAGATGCTTTAAAAAGTCCATAAGAATCTAATATCTACACTATTTCATCTGTGGTACATCACATGCAGACAGATTGAATGTCTCACCAGTTGCTGATCAGGCCACCCTCTGTACAACAGAAAAACCCTAGTAGACATGCCTATATAGTGAAGTTTTCCTTTAGTTGTGTAGCGAGGGAGGTATCTGCCCAGTGTGCAGCATATGGGACTTAATAGGATTGGCAAACTTGTAGAAATTCCTCCCTTTGTGGTGCAGAGGGCGGTCAATAGTTAGTTTTGCCCTGGGCAGCCATATGCACTAGCTACGCTACTGCTTTCCTTTTCTGTTCTGGGATATACTGCTATCATTCTATAGGGTTGGGGGGGGGGGGGGTTTGGAGTGTGTAAAGGATAATACCTCACTGTGAGATGCAGTCACTTTCTCCTCTGAGGATGGCCTGGATCCTATTTGGTTTCTCCCCCTTCCTATTCATGCAGAGCCACCCCCCCCCCCACTGGCAATAGCCTTGACTGGCTGGCTAAACTGCATAGAGCATCTCTTAAGGAGCATCTTAACCCTCCCCCCCCCCTCTATTAGTGGCACAGAGTTGCTGGTGGAGAAGGCAGAGGGTAAAATTGTTCGACAATGAAAGGCACTGTATCGGGGCAAGGGCGCACCAGGGACAAGTTGGTAAGCGGTCAGAACCAATCAGAAAGCAATGGCAAGCTAGTGAATGTAACTGCCAAGAAATCATGACAGGCTACATCAAAGAAACTCAAAAATCTGATGATCCCCAGGCCAGGCATATCAAACACGCGAACTGGAGAAGAGGAGGGTGGCAGAACCAGTATGAGTATACATCATGATGGTGAAAAGCCTGACTGTGTTACTGTAGACAAAAGCCTGACTGTGTTACTGTAGACAAAAGCCTGACTGTGTTACTGTAGACAAAAACCTGACTGTTACTGTAGACAAAAGCCTGACTGTGTTACTGTAGACAAAAACCTGACTGTGTTACTGTAGACAAAAGCCTGACTGTGTTACTGTAGACAAAAACCTGACTGTGTTACTGTAGACAAAAGCCTGACTGTGTTACTGTAGACAAAAGCCTGACTGTTTTACTGTAGACAAAAGCCTGACTGTGTTACTGTAGACAAAAATCTGACTGTGTTACTGTAGACAAAAGCCTGACTGTGTTACTGTAGACAAAAGCCTGACTGTGTTACTGTAGACAAAAGCCTGACTGTGTTACTGTAGAAAGTCCTGTAATCCACCTTAAGAAAAAATTTAGAATTGCTACATTTCACATCAGCAGAATGTATCAGGGAAAACAGCATACTGTAGAAATTGAAATGAGACAATTAGACATAGACATTCTAGGGATATGTGAACATAGATGAGATGGCCAAGGACACTTTACAACAAAACTGGTGGATTGTTCATATATTCAGGCAAAGTGAAATGTGGACTCATCGGAGTCAGTATATTACTGTCAAAAGATATCGCCAGAACATTTTTGGGATACACCACAATCAACGATCGCATAATGATAATAAGACTAAACAGAAGATTCAAAAACATCACCATCTTCCAAACATATGCACCAACATCAGCAGCAGAAGACGAAGAAATAGACAGATTTTATGATGATCTATAAGAGATAGTAATAAGGTATATAAATGTAAAGGTTGGACCACGAAGCGCATGGGAGGAAAGACATGCAGTAGGGCCTTTCGCTATCGGCCAAAGGAACGGGAGAGGAGAACGACTAGTAGATTTTTGCATAAACAACAACAGAAAGTATAATAACGACACAGTGGATTTTCATTCTCTGAACTACATCCTCATGGAAATTTAGTAGGACCATAGTCTCTGCAACTTGAGAAATCAAGCTGGGTTTTGATAATTATTTTCTTCAGCATTCATTCTTAAACTCCTGCTGGCTCTTTCTTATAGCAGAACAATGGTCCTATAAGATTTCCAGCAGGATGTAGTCCAGAGAATGGAATGCGTTGTTTCACCGTTTTATTTGTGCCAATGGCCGAATACATCCATCTTCGACGGGGACTGTGAGAATACATTTAAAAAAAATTTGTGTCAGATTTTTTCCAAATAGATTGACAGAATGAACAAGAGAATAAAAATTAACTACTTCGTTATTTTATTTGTGCCAACATTCCAGAACATCCAACTTCAGCAGCAGACATTATTGTAAATAAGGTGTGTATTAGCCATTTTCTTCTTCAGCAATTTGTTCTCAATCTCCTGCCTGTTAGCAGGATATAGGCCTACTCTAGAGAATGGAATGCACCAAGATATTTTTTTGGAGAAAAAATATCTGTCTGATTTTTCTTTTCAAATAGATTGTTTCTTCAAAGAGGGAGAACTGACCTTTGCTCTAGAGGACTACCAGCAGGCTCTAGAGTTGGACCTGCAGGACCAGGATATCAAGACAAGGGTGGCTCTCATCTACAATGAGTTTGGAGTTGATCTGTTTGAGAACAAAGATTATACAGTAAGTCATGTTGTTGCGGCGGTGGTAGCTGTGAGAACAAAGATTATACAGTAAGTCATGTTGTTGCGGTGGTGGTAGCTGTGATAATGTTGCTTCAGTCATCATCATCAGATGCCAGCTTTTTTGGCTTACAATAGACCTCCAATATCTTCTATCTATTGCCTTGGTGCTGCAATCTGCAAGACTGTAACCTGTCCATCTCATAATGTTTCCCTCTCACCAATTTTCTACCTACCTCTTGATCATAGCTTCTCAACTCCACCATTAATTAATGTCTTCAACAATGTCTTTTAATATGTCATATATTTTATTTATTTTATTTGTGTTTCACTTAAATAGTTGTTTTTTTATACACAGTGTTGTCAGAACTTCTTTTTTTTCTTCTCTTTACATGAAATTCTGTCTATTCTTATATATATCCACATCTCAAAGGCATGTTGTAATATAGTGTGTTCTTCATTTCTGTAATTGCAATACAACTTGTTGAGTTCCTGTTGGATGCATTCATTCACTCCTGATGTGCCAATGGTAAAATGTCATTTAAAATGACAACAATGTTCACGTTCTCAGGTAAGTTAGCACTACCACAGAAGATTACTCAGAAGAAAGTGATTAACAATTGCCCTACAAAAAAATAGCCCTCGCAGATGAAAAATCTATGAGTCTTGGGCTATGACATCAGCAATGAAAAAAAATATCAGCATTTGAAATGAAATGCTATAGAAATGTCGGAAGAATATCATGGGCAGAAAGATGAAACAATGCAGACATCCATAAAGTTCTGAACATAGAAGAAGACTGACTCCTCAAATCTGAACATAGAAGAAGATTGACTCCTCAAATATGAACATAGAAGAAGATTGACTCCTCAAATCTGAACATAGAAGAAGATTGACTCCTCAAAAAAATATAAAAAATGCAAGCCAACATATTTTCAACATAAAACAGACACCATGGTTTAGAAAGATTAATTGTGGAGGGAGCGGTTCCAGGAAAGAGAACAAGAGGCAGACCAAGACTATGATGGATACAGGATATCAAAGACCTGAATATGAAACTGGAAGAGAATGGACAGCTTGCACAGCACTGTTCAACTTACAAAGTGATAGCGAGGACAACATTCTGTAAACACACGTCACACACAAAAATAGAATATATTTTCAAAAAGTCTTCCCGTGGTTTTGTTACTATATTTAAAAATAGGAACGGACTATACCTGTAACTGCTAGATATTATCATATACTCCCATGAGCGCAACATTGTGGTGTCTGCATGACCTTCTGTCATGTTTCTATATTAATCCTTCAGGCAACTTCTTTTCTCATTATTTCATTGTTGTTTATAGAATATTTATAGAAAATTTCATGCATTTCTGTGATCTTGAAACAGACCATACAGTGAATCCTTGACTTACACAAGTCAGAGATTGTTAGCAAACTTTCCATTAGAATATCTGAAAAACTATAAAATATCCCTCAGTTAAACTGGACACAATGACATATCTGCCCTTGTTATTTGATAATATTACGGTTTTTAGTGCACATTGCATTTGTATGTTAGCATCAACATGTTTTCCTTGCTACGTAAAACCATATAAACCAGCACAATTTCTTCACATAATGTTGCGTCATTAGTTATGTAATTTACTGGAAATCCACAGGGAGATAACTGGATAAACACAAAATTTACGCAGTGTAGTATATAAAAGTTTTATGTGGACTATGAAACCAAAGTCTCTCTCATGCCTCATTTTATTGATTGTTGATCAGACTGATTGTCTCTTTCATCTCATTTTATTGATTGTTGATCAGACTGATTGTCTCTCTTGCCTCATTTTATTGATTCTTGATCAGACTGATTGTCTCTCTTGCCTCATTTTATTGATTGTTGATCCGACTGATTGTCTCTCTCATGTCTCATTTTATTGATTGTTGATCAGACTGATTGTCTCTCTCATGTCTCATTTTATTGATTGTTGATAAGACTGATTGTCTCTATCATCTCATTTTATTGATTGTTGATCCGACTGATTGTCTCTCTCATGTCTCATTTTATTGATTGTTGATAAGACTGATTGTCTCTATCATCTCATTTTATTGATTGTTGATAAGACTGATTGTCTCTATCATCTCATTTTATTGATTGTTGATCCGACTGATTGTCTCTCTCATGTCTCATTTTATTGATTGTTGATCAGAAGGTGTGATGCCTGTGTGTTGCTAGGTTCCAAAAGGGGGAGCAAAGAATAGAAATTACTGTTCAAGTATATTATACGAGGTTGTGGGGTGGAGTTGGCTGTCCCATCCCATACAGGGTCAAAGTCAAGCTGAATGTGTGCTGAAAGGTGCAGATGTCGCAACTAAGCTGTAAACCATCACACAGCACATTCTGTTCTCTGGACTGCATCCTGTTAATTCGCAAGAGTTTGAGAATGAACACAGAAGAATAGGATGTGAGAGATGTATATGAAAATGTGTATTAGTCTGTGCTGTGTGTACTCTTTGTGCTACCTGAGGAATTTACATACCTGTACAATTCAGGTCTTGTTGTGTGTCTGTGTTTTGATTGAAAATGTCTGTGTCTGTGTTATATAGTTTAGGGATCTTCGTAGCATAGTGCTTAAGCTGTTTGCCTTGTACTCAAGACTTCGCAGGTTTGAATCTAGCTGATGCTTTATTTACAAAGTGGATTTTTTTTCTGAGATCCCTGGGGATTAACTGCTGAAGCCATGGAGTTACGTGCTATGGGTGATACTCTTTGTAACCATCACCACTTCTTTGATAGATACGGAATACATATGTAGAAATCCAAGTACAATGAAATAAATCCTCTAAACCTTTTGGTTCTTTTTTGTCTGTGCCACAGTCATAGTAGAAGACATTTCCAAATGACTTTTGTCAGATTCTTTCATTGGAAATGCCATTGATCTGAGTTAGTAAATGTATCGTATTTTTTTTGTTCGCAGGATACTGTTTTAATCCACTTTGCCATCTTCTTCAGTAATACAATTTGTTGCAATACCAATACTACCAACCATTTTTAGACAGACTAGGGTCTTGATCTGTGTGATGACTTTGTCACAATAATTCTTAGGCTTTGAGTTGTTCTTATATATGTGTAAACAAAGGAGGATTTAGTTGGATGGTTGCTAATCCTGCAGTCCATGCCCTTTGACTCAATGCTATTGTGTGTCTTATGCATATGTTTGTGAACTGCTGTTATGCTCCATATAGAATGTTCCATTTATCTGACATTGGGATGAGATGCATATGTTTCTAATATCATCCAGCTCTGGACATCAAAAAGGTGATGGTTGACAGTTTTGTAGGGATGAGTGCACACCCAGCACCATAGAGTGTGTTGAGTGCACACCCAGCACCATAGAGTGTGTTGAGTGCACACCTAGCACCATAGAGTGTGGTGATTGCACAGTCAGCACTGTATAATGTGGTGTATGATTGTATTCTATTCAGGTTATTGTTAAGCTGTGCATGTTGTATGCGAGGTCAGGAGATGGTAGTCTGGTCTTTCCTGCCCAGGAGGTTGATGTCGAAAATAATGAGAATTTCAACCTTCCCAGGAAATTGATGTTGAAAAAAAAATGAGAATTTCAATGCTAATTTTTTTCTGAATGGGGAAGGGAGATATGTACAGTTAATGAAAATATGTGTCAGATAAGTCCGTTTGTTACTGGTTTATTTTAAAGATGTTTTTTGTCCCATGTTGTCCCACAGGGTGCTGAGGCAAAGTTCACCCAGGCTTTAGAGTATGGTTCTCATGTTGGTCTGTTATACATAGCTCGTTCAAGGGCTCGTTACATGTTGGAGGTAGGAATACTTTGTTACATGTTGAAGGTAGAAATATCTGTAACATTTTGAAGGTAGGAATAATTGTTACATGTTGAAGGTTTGTTTGTTTTGCGTTCGCTCCATTGTAAACAGCACAGATATCACGCAATTTCCGCCGGGAGCGTGATTACGTTGTGCCACCGTTGTGCGCCTTGTAGGCCTAGCACATCCGATTTCAGCATGCCTTGACAATTCGGGTGGGCTACCCTAGCCTGTGACAGCCTCTCTATGTGTCGCCAGGCACGCGCGCGTGTGTGGTGACTCTTCGCCCAGACGATTTTTGCTCACGTCTGTCTCGCACGAGGTGTTCCACTGTCTATGAACTTGCCTCATGTAATTGGACGTACTGTGCCTGTGCCCATCGGGTACTGAACCGTTTCTCATTCGTGAGCCTAGTTCCTTAAGAGGAAGAACTCAACAGAAGAGTTGTACCCTGGCTCTTTCGCCCTTTTAGCTGAGGTGTCATTCACCGACATCGTGAACCCCTCGCCCTTTAGTGCTAAAGTTTGCCCTTTAGTGCTGTTCTGCCCTTTCATTTTTTCCATTGTACTCAGTATGAAATCTGTCTGACTTTCGCCATGCATCCACCTTTTCATGCATTTTTCATTGGCCGCCCCTCCAATGTTCGGACTGGACTAACTAGCTTCAATGTATGTCGACAGTGTCGCTGTATGTGGTGTTGCTAGTGGTGTCAGAGATATTGTGTGTCTCTTTTGCAGTAAAATCTCTTTCCATCTGCTACCTCCACATTCTCGGACACGATCCCCAAATGATTTGACCAGAATCAGCTCGAGCTGTTGTTTTTCTGTTACCAGGGTGCACCCCGAGGAGATACATTTGGGATCTTGGTTATCTGCTAACCCTGGGTCCGCCTAGAGCAATGCGTTCCCTTTGCACCCCATGTTGAAGGTAAGAATAATTGTTACATATTGAAGGTAGGAATAATTGTTACATGCTAGAGGTAGGAATAATTGTAAAATGTTGGAGGCAAGGATAGGGCTTATGTGTTGCATACAGTGAAGTCCGTCTATAGCGCATCCTGTTAAACTTGTTATTAAACTTTCTCCATATAACAGCACTTTTCAAAATTCCCAATTATATTTATTCTGTATTGTTTTACACTGTATGTTGCAAATATTGATTATTACATACATATTTTGTTGATCCGTATTAAGTTGTTATAATGCAATTTGACTGTATCATAGCCAGGAATATTTGTTACATACAGAACTACACTGGAATCCCATTATAACAACTTTGTCCAAACCAAAAAAATTATGTATGTAATAACAGAAATTTGCTTTATACAAACAATAAAGAATAAATATAATTGAGGAATTTGAAAAAGTGTTGTTATATAGGAACATTTGTTATAAAAGGATGCACTATAGAGGAATTCCACCGTATATGATGAAGGTGGAACGATGCCTTACACTTGTATTCTATACACGTGACAGAATCTGACTGGTGCAAGAGAAGATTTCCTCCATGGCTTACTCCTGTCTCCAAACAATGAAGGCATCATGTCCATCTGTTCTAGACTCTTCCCTGGGAAATCTGTTGCAGATGTCATCAACAGTCCTGCAGCTAGTGATGCACGAAAGAAGCTCAACCTCTTGCTTCCAACAAATTATTTTGATAAAAATGTTCAAAGCAATCACAGGTAACAAATTTGTTGAAAAAAATGAACAGTTTATAGATATCTTTTTGAGTTAAAAGTTTTCACTCTTTGGTTATTATTGATATAATCCTTTTAGCTGTGAGCAGATAGGTCTTGACAACCCACAGCCTTTCTAATAAAAGCACAGGTTCTTCTCAGTTGTGTAACTGACATGCCACATGGATCATATAAATCATAATAGGCATTGATGTGTAAATGGAGTTTTTGGATGCCTGTTAAGTCCCAGAAGTAAGGAATTTCAGTGTGCCAGTATCCCAGGATTACCCTATCCTGCTAGCAGTATGCCAGGATTACCATGTCCTGTCAGCAATATCCCAGGATTACCATGTCCTGTCAGCAGTATCCCAGGATTACTATGTTCTGTCAACAGTATCCCAGGATTACTATGTCCTGTCAGCAATATCACAGGATTACCATGTCCTGTCAGCAATATCCCAGGATTACCATGTCCTGTCAGCAATATCCCAGGATTACCATGTCCTATCAGCAGTATCCCAGGATTACCATGTCCTGTCAGCAGTATCCGAGGAATACCATGTCCTGCTTTTTGCACAGCCTTCTGTGCCAACTATCTCATCATTCTTCTGACAGATTTGTTGGCCCATCAGAAGTGTCATCACATCTAGCATTCCTCTTCACTCTAGGAGTCTGCCACAAAAGGACAAAGGTACAATATCCACTGGCCTCCATCTCTTCATCATCCATGGGAATGATTTGATGGAAGATAAAAGTCAGAAATTGAGACAAGATGTGACAATGATTTTTTACCCAGATGACAGGTTGTCAACCTTAGCCCCAACTTCCTTGTCAGCTTCTATGACATTCCCCAACTTTCGTATCAGTTCCTATGATATGCCCCAACTTTCTTGTCTACTCCTATGACATTCCCTCAACTTTCTTGTCGACTCCTATAACATTCCCCAATTTTAATCTCAGCTCCTATGACATTCCCCAACTTTCTTGTTGGCTCCTATGACATTCCCCAATTTTCTTGTTGGCTCCTATGACATTCCCCAATTTTCTTGTAGGCTCCTATGACATTCCCCATCTTTCTTGTTGGCTCCTATGACATTCCCCAATTTTCTTGTTGGCTCCTATGACATCCCCCCCCAAACAGTGACCTTATTCTTTGCACACTGAATTAGAATTCCAGTCTCTGTTTAACTTATGGGCAACAACTTTGGGTTCTCTTGTTTAATTTTCTTTTGTTGTGAAGTATCCTTTTGTTATATAAACCCTACTACAACTTTTGTTATATAAACCCTACTACAACTTTTGTTATATAAACCCTACTACAACTTTTGTTATATAAACCCTACTACAACTTCTGTTATATAAACCCTACTACAACTTTTGTTATATAAACCCTATTACAACTTTTGTTATATAAACCCTACTACAACTTTTGTTATATAAACCCTACTACAACATTTGTTATATAAACCCTACTACAACTTTTGTTATATAAATCCTATTAAAACTTTTGTTATATAAACCCAACTACAACTTTTGTTATATAAACCCTACAACTTTTGTTATATAAACCCTATTACAACTTTTGTTATATAAACCATATTACAACTATTGTTATATAAACCCTATTAAAACTTTTGTTATATAAACTCTACTATAACTTTTGTTATATAAACCCTACTACTTCTTCTTCTTCTTTCGTTCGCTAATAATGTCTATATCTGCAGTGTTGTTTCTTGTATAAATTGGACAGTGTTTTCCATTTCTTGTTTTGTACCATAAAGTTTAACATTCATTGGTGTATCAGAAGGCCAGTATGTGCATCTTAATGTGTCATAGTTTGCACATTCTTGAAGGATATGTTCTGAAGTCTGGTTGACTTGTCCACAATTACACTTTGCTGTTGTGCCAATTTTAAATTTTGTATACATATGGCTGTTTAGTCTATTGTGTCCAGTTCTCAGTTGAAATATGATGACCTGTTCTTGTCTGCTAAGTAGGTGGTAGTCATCCCGTGGAGGTAAGTTAGGTTTTCGTTGTGCCTTTATCATGGATTTCTTTTGGTGATAGCTGATTGGTACATCCGGTTGCTGCATGTTAGCACCTTCCTTGGCGAGTTGATCAGCTCTCTCATTTCCTGCTATTCCACAGTGTGATGGAATCCATTGCAGTATAACTCTACACCTATTTTGTACTATGGACAGTACCTCTTTTAACTCTGGAAGTTTATTGGATTGTAATGCCTCTAGTACTGACCTTGCATCTGTAAGTATTACAATAGGCTGTGAGGTCCTGTCCAATGTTAACAGTTTCTCTGCAGCTGTATAAATAGCTTTGACTTCAGAGTCATAGTTGTTGCAGTAATTCCCTGTTGGTATACAAGTAGTATCAGTGGTGCCATCTGGGTATTCTACATATACACCACTTCCTCCATTTTTTACTGCATTCTGTGCTGATCCATCTGTATATACTCTGGTCCATAGATCACTTGGGTAAACATCATCAAGGAAACTGAGAGCTGCTACTCTTTTCTGCAGATTATTTTGATGTTCATCCCCATGCACACCTGCTACTGTTGTTTGGATGGTCACTGGTAGGCATGTCCGTTTTTCCCATGGGGTGTGTTCTGGTTGAGATGTCAGTGGTATTGTTACCTCTGGTAGATCCGATACCTGTCTACGTAGACGCTTGGCCTGGTGTATGAAGCTGCTTCTTTTAAGCCGTCCTTGTGATAGATTCTGGAATCTTTCCTTCATTGGGTGACTATGGTGGGAAAGAAACTTTTCTCCATGAATTATAATTTTAGTATCTCTACGCTCTTTCAATGACTGCATCCCTTCGATATTCTGCATTTCTATGATTGGTGTGGATCTCATTGCGCCTGTAATGATTCTAAGTGCTTGGTTCTGTACTCTATCTAGGTTTTGTAGTGTAGTGTTTGATGATGAACTCCATGCTGTAGAACCATATTCCAAGTGTGGTCGAATGGCTTGTTGGTATACATTTTTTAGAATTCTTTCATTAGCTCCCCAAGTTGTCCCACTCAGTTTTCTTAGTATAGCTATCTTCCTTCTAGCCTTTGTTTCTGCTTTGCTGATATGATGTTTCCATGTCATTTTGGCATCAAATGTTACACCAAGATATGTGGGTTGGTCATCTACCTTTAAGATAGTTTTATTTACATAGATGTTTCCTGCTCTTTGTTTTGGTGAAAGTGTAAAAAGGGTTGTTGCCGACTTCTCTATATTGATACTTACACACCATTTGTCAGCCCAATTAGTCAAAATGTCCATGGCTCTCTGAAGCATTTTTGTGGTAACCATGGCGCTCTCATGTGTGCACCATAGAACCAAGTCATCTGCATACAGTGCTGCCTTAGTTCCACAGGGTATTTCTTCAATTAGATCATTGATAAATATGAGAAAAAGAGTGGGTGATAGAACTCCTCCTTGAGGCACTCCATGGCGTAGTAATACTTTCCTACTTTTTTTGCCATTTACTTGTACTCTGGCTCTTCTATTGTGAAGAAAGGCTTTCGTCCATCTGTACATATTTCCACATATCTTGTAGTTTCTCATTTTTTGAAGCAATCTTTCTTTCCATACTTTATCAAAGGCCTTCTGTAAATCAATCCATGCCACTAAAACTGATTTTTTGTCTTGGAAAGCATCCTCAATTTCCTGTGAGAGGTATGTGGTTTGATCCTCTGTGGAGTAGCATTGCCTTAAACCTGCCTGCTGTGGTGCAAGGAATTTTCTACTTTCCAGGTGAAATTTTAGTCTTAGGTTTATGATGCGCTCCATTGTTTTGCACAGGCAACTTGTAAGACTAATTGGTCTGTAGCTAGTTGGTGTTGTTCCATCTTTTCCAGGTTTAAGCAAAGGGATCATAATTGATTCTCTCCAGATTTGTGGTATTTTCCCAGTAGTCCAGCTAATATTTAGGATGTCCAATAGTTTCCTTCTGGCTGTTGTTCCTAGATTCTTTATCATTTCATTTGATATTTCATCAATTCCTGGGGACTTATTTAGCTTTAGTTTAGAGACTGCTAATTCCAATTCACTATATGTGAACAATGTATCCATAATTTCATCTGCGCTGTTTTCATCACTGATTCTAGTCTGAGCATGTTCCAATTTACTTTTTTGGTCGCTCTGCACTGTATGCTGTTTCTCTGGACTAATTTCAATATTGCAGTCTTGAGCAAATATCCTAGCGAAATTATCTACTGCTTGCTTTCCTGTAATCATTTTGCCATTCTGTACGAGTGTTATGTTTGTGCTTCTTCCTGTTCCCTCATCATTTAGTTGTTTGACCAATTTCCACAGTTTTCTTCCATCCTTTTCAAAATTTAAGGACTCTGTTTTCTCTTTCCAGCTCTTTCTTCTAGCTTCTAGTTTGGCTCTTTGGAATTTAGCTTTTGCGTGTTGATGTTTGTTGTGATGTTCCTGGCTTGGGTTATTTTCCACTTCCGTCCGTGCTTTTTCTAATTCCTCTTGCAGTAGTTCTAGTTGTTCACTCCAGTATGGCTTGTATTGTTTGCGTGCTCCTCTTGGTATTGCTTCCTTGGCAGCTTGATGAATACATTTATTGAACTCTTTGACTATGGCGTTTATGTCTTTTCCTTCCATATCTATTTGTCCAGCTAAAACACTACTGCGGTGTTTAAATAGTCCCCAATGTGCTTTTTTATAATTCCATCTTGGAAGGCTACATGCATTTCCTGTGAGTTCATTTTTACTACTAAGGAGGACTGGTCGATGGTCGCTACCTCCAAGTTGCTTTCCCACTGTTCTATTGATTTCCCAGTTTAGGTCTGTTGAGTACAATGCCAAGTCTGGCGTGGAAGTGGTTTGCCATGCTCTTGAGTAGTATGTTGGAGGATCTTTTGGCATATTAAGCAATAGAAGACATTTATCGTCTTGCCAGCTTTCAAGTTCTTCTCCTCTTTTATCCATGTGGTCATAACCCCAGCTTTGTGAGTGACTATTAAAATCTCCACATACTATCAGTCTTCCTCTGTATGGTATTGTGTCCAGGGAAAGGGACTGGTCATTTGGACAATAATAATTTAGTAGGTTGAAGTCTGTGTTCTTGGTCTTTAGTTGAAGGACCTGATATTCTGCTCCTTCCATGTTTAGCTTAGTTTGATGTGCGCTGATATTATTTTTGACTAGGGTTAGTATACCTCCTTTGCTTCTGTCTATTCGATCAGCTCTAAAGCACTGATAACCTGCAATTTTAAAGGCTACATCTTTGCTGAGGTGTGTCTCTTGTATGCAACAAATGCTGACCTGTTCCTTAAGAAGGGTGTTTTCTAATTCTAATTTCTTGCTAAAGCCATCTTTTTTGCTATTTACACCCTCAGCATTCCAGTGCATTATTGTAAGTGATGTCTCATTGGTTGGTAATATTTGTTGGTCAGTGATATTACTCTTGTGCCTCCTGGCTCCACAAGGCAATCGAAGAGGACCTCCAGTCGTATGGGGTGGGTCCTTTCGAGGTATAGGGCCCGGTGCTACTCCTGCCTGGTGAGTCGTCACAGGGTTAGCACCATAACGGGGTAATGCAGATATAGACATTCATGTGCGATAATGCATGACATTCTGATTGTTGCGGTGCGCCTTCTGGCCAAATGTCGCTGACTTCAGCACCTTTACTTGCTAGGCAAGACTGTGGTCCTGCCCGAATGTGGGAGGGCCCAGCCAGTCTTAGTTTCCAGCCTCTGCTGGCTGGACTAAGCCCCATCTCCACGCCAAGGAGCTGGCCTCGATGGGGAAACCCTACTACAACTTTGAAGCAGAGTTGCAACCTTCTGATTCTTCATTCAAACATATGATCAAAATAATTTGAAATGAAAATTATGAGCAGACCAGAACAAGTTGTCATTCAATACTTCAGAATTATACAACTGATTATGCGTCAACGTGTATCTAAATTTCAAGGTTTGCAACATGACCATGTATACATGTGGACAGGAAACATATTTTCCTGGAATACCCGGAATATGAAATACTGAGGCAAATACACTTGCTAGAGAAAAAATAATAGAAGAACAACTCTACAGACCTATGTATGACTTACAAAACATAGTCATGTTTATAGAAGAGACAATACTTCAGATATCTATCTATAAATCCAGAATCTGTCACGGTCATAGGGTTACCACATTGGATGAATCAACACACAGAGCCCTCCATCAATTTCTCTCTTCAACAATGCGGACGAGTAAGAAAAAAGTTCAGATATATGCCCATTCCAAGAAAATTAAAGATGTCTATACAGACTATCCTTGAACAACTTTTCCTTCCTTCATGTACTAGAGATGTGTCAGTCATCTAAGATGATGCTGACTCAAGATGGAGTGCTTCTTTTGTTCAATTTTGTTCAAGAGGAAAATTTGTTCACAGCATGATCACAAAGTCTATGCAGATCTATACCAAGTCTATACCACATGTAGATCTATACCAAGTCTATACCACATGCAGATCTATACCAAGTCTATACCACATGTAGATCTATACCACATGTAGATCTATACCAAGTCTATACCACATGTAGATCTATACCAAGTCTATACCACATGCAGATCTATACCACATGTAGATCTATACCAAGTCTATACCACATGTAGATCTATACCAAGTCTATACCACATGCAGATCTATACCAAGTCTATACCACATGCAGATCTAAATATCTCAACAGTGGTGGATCAGACTAATCGCAACACAACTGCAAGACTCTAGTAGATAAATGTGATTATATAGTGAGACTTTCCTCTTGTTAAAGCCATACAGCACTTCATCCATACAATTATATTTATACAGTGAAATCCCTCTATAGCGCATTCTTTTATAACATATTCCCTATACAACAATAATTTTCAAAACCACCGCTTATATTGATTCTATATTGTTTGTACTATTTATAGTGAATTTCTGTTATTTTTAAACAAACAAACAATTCCTTACATTAAAAATGATGAGAACGCAGGCATAATGTGATGTGACAAAATAAAACTATATATTTTGTACAGTGAAAAGAACTTTAAGTGTTTGTGATATGTATTGCAGTGACTCCACCAACACTGATGGTCTTAGAGGCAAAGAACAGATTGCTGTTCATGGAGATAATTCAACTATAGTTCAGTCTGAGACATCATGGCAGCCATCACAGTCCAGCCTTGGTTTTGTTATGAGTGTGGAGGACAGAGAATTTTATGCCAAGCAGGTCCAAGATAAAAGAGAGGTAATGAGTAATAGAAATCGTACTGTAGTCAAGTTTTTAGAGTATTATCTTTGCAATGAAAATTGTTGGGGATTGCTTCTAAATATAGACATTTTTCTGACAATCATTCATCTTGTTGAGTAGTGTAGATGGTCATGTTTCTCCACAACTCCATGTTTCTTGTGATGTTAACCTTTAGCAAGCCAGATTAAAAAATACGAAACGTCTCCCTGCCACCGGATTCTTTTTTGAAAATTTGCGTTATTGATGGTGACTGTTTTGAAAATGTGATAATTTTTTAGTTGTTAGAGATATTTAAATAATATTTGCACTTATAAATAAAGAATTGAATTATGCATATATTGGTGTAATTTATGTACGTGTGTGTGTGATACCAGATGTATGAGAAAGTGGTAAAGATGTTTTTCACAAAAAACATATATTTTATAACAAATAAAGAGGAAAAAAATTAATAAAAAAATAACTTACCTTAGTTATCGAATTCCTTGGCAGCACTGTAAACTAAATCACACAAATCTGTTGTATTTATGTTCTTTCACTGCAAAATTATCAAAATATAGCCGGGAGAACTGTATAAAACATGTAGATTTGCGGTAAAATCGTTCTTTGAGATTAGGTCTAGAGCCATTTTTTGTGCTACTTCCACATATTTGATATCAAACGTCTACAAGTCTCCAAACCAACACGGCATTCTGTATATTCACTGCTGTGAAACTAAATAACTCAATAATTCATGATTCAAGCCACGATTCAATGTTATTTTATTCAAAATACGATGAAAGAAAGGTCTATAAAATCGGTCGACCATCATGGCATCATACCAGTGTGCCGATGTGGTAAGATTTATTGCTATAAAGTTTGTATCTTCTGGCTAGCCATTGTTACAACGATCATGTCGGACGTAGGAATGAACCGGCTTCAATAGCGCATGTTCCTGAGTAACCAATCAGGCTGTGGGGCGTCTATTATAACGATATCTCATTGGATGGGGTATGTCGCCAACGGCGTTAGCCGCCATTTTATTTTTCGGCGGCTGGACTTGATATAGGCTCGGTGAAGGTTAATGTGTTCAGTTGGTGGCATCCTACAATTCCTTGATGACAACTCATCCAGAAACTTCTCTTATAAAGATTTGTTACTGAGATTTAACAAAGGATAACATGTGTTACCGACATTGAGTAACAGATAACATTTATTACTGACATGTAATAACAGATAACATTTATTACTGACATGGAATAACAGATAACATTTGTTACATTGAATAACTACTGGCATTGAATAACATTACTATTACTGACATTGAATAACATTACTATTACTGACATTGAATAACAAATTACATTTGTTACTGAGTGTTTAATGTTTGGATTTTCTTCTTTTATGTTAAAGGTTGAGTATAAGGTGAAGGATGCCTTATTGAACCGCAGATCTCTTCGTTACGATAGACCCAACATCCTGCCCCTTCCATCAGTATCTGAGTTGCCTAATCAAACACTCCAAGCTCAAAGACAATGCCTTGCTGTTTCTGGAGAAAATACATCCTTAAAACAAAATAAATCCAACTGGAGAGATTTTGGTCAGATTATCAGAGGAATTAAAAATGTCACTTAGAATTGATAAATACACTGTATGAAATATTATCTGTTTAGATTTCTTTGCATCACAGCAGGTATCATGCAATTAATAAACATATTCAGTCATAATTCCTACACTGTTGTCAGATGCCACTCAGGTCTCATAGAGTATCTTGCCATACATTGTTTTGTAGTACCACCACACACGTCATATAGGATTTATAGTGTATTTTCATTGTAGGCCATTACACATCACATGGGGCTCATAGTGTATCTTCATTGTTAATTTTTAAAGTATTTTAGAAACTAACATCATTGCACTCCGGGAAGCCCCAAAGGTATTCAGTCTCTTTTAACAGATGGCCAAGAGCATGTATGCTTATTGTTCTCATTGCGTACAGATTTTTCATGCACCTAATTTATCTCCTCATGTCCTTCTCTGCTTGAACCCAAATTTCTTCAGTCTTTGTAATACTGATTCATCCAGTGAATTTTAATTCTCCACTAGGCGATCCATTATTACTTTCAAGATCTCACCTTTGTCCATATTTTAAGTGCCCACCTCAGGTACTCTTGTAGCTAGCATGTCAGCTTACACACTCCAGCATGGCCTCAATAGTAGATACATACGAGTTCCTGAAGGGCATAGGTATCTATGTATGGTGCCCATTCACGGTGCCACCATCCGCTTCAGGCCTTGCAAAACATGGACTGGGAGTCAGATAAAATAACAGCCCCATTCAGCGTGGTTTCAGAGAGTCAATGTAAGGCTGCTGTAACTGCCCCCACCTCCATTATCATATAGGAGGTTGTTGTGACAAACTTCACTCTGTTTGGCTACGATACTTCCTCTTATTCTACCAGAGATCTGATCCTGATTTCTCTCAAAGTTGAGAGTATTTTTGGGAGGTCATCATTACCCTTGGTAGAGGATACGGAGAACGGGATAATGGGAAGGCAGACTTTGAGATAAAGCAACTAATAGAGCAAAATGCAGCGAAAGTGAGGATGCAGTCATATACTCTGACTCCCTCGGGATAGCTAGCATTCAATCAGTTTTATCCGCTAAAGCCAATGATTAGAGGTCTTCGGAAAAATCATTTATTTGTATGCCTATAGTCATTAAAACAGATTGATAATTCTTGATAAGTGCAGGTCACGTTTTGATGTGTTTATGAACTGTTCAACATATTGTGTGTTTATGAACTGTTCAACATATTGTGTGTTTATGAACTGTTCAACATATTGTGTGTTTATGAACTGTTCAACATATTGTGTGTTTATGAACTGTTCAACATATTGTGTGTTTATGAACTGTTCAACATATTGTGTGTTTATGAACTGTTCAACATATTGTGTGTTTATGAACTGTTCAACATATTGTGTGTTTATGAACTGTTCAACATATTGTGTGTTTATGAACTGTTCAACATATTGTGTGTTTATGAACTGTTCAACATATTGTGTGTTTATGAACTGTTCAACATATTGTGTGTTTATGAACTGTTCAACATATTGTGTGTTTATTTTACTCCCCAGGAATTATAAGCTATGAAAATCCTGTTTCTAATTGAGGGGTGGGGATGTTCCTCCAGAGCTTTCTTTCATACCCACAAGACTCCCAACTCCTATCAGTATGCAACGCTTTAGAATAATCACCTACTCAGAAAGGGGGGGGGGTCTTGTTCTGCCATTTTGTTTATAAACATCAAATGACATCAAAGTCTGCAAACATAAGAATATATCTTTTTTGACGGATCTCTGTGATGTGGTTAATTCAGTGATCTCTGTGATGTGGTTAATTCAGTGTTATGCAATCTTTTTTCAGTCCCCTCTCTGAGGCCAAATTGTATCTATATCCACCCTCCCCAAAAAATACTAAAAAAACATAACATTGGTTCCTCTGCTTATTATGGTTTTTCTTTACTTGTTTTGTCTTGTTCTTTCTACCTTTTGGTTTTCATTGGGGTTGATATTTCCAGAATGGGATAACTGGATAATTCTTGAATCCATGTAGGACATGTGCCTGTTACGAAACATGGAGTTAATGATGTTATGGGTTCGATTGCTGCAATTTTTGGAGATCCCTGTTGATTATGGCTAGAGACCATGGAGTTTCATATTCAGAATGGTACCCTCGACATGTAGAGTGCTATTTCATTTGAAGGGGGAGTATATTATATATATATATATATATATATATATATATATATATATATATATATATATATATATATATATATATAAAACTTAGTGCAGTAAGTCACTCCTCCACATCTTTAGAGCCTAATGTTGGCCTACTTATGACCTACACAGATCGTGACTATGACACAGCTGAAGTTAACAAAGTAAAGTGCCAGTGACTTCTGTCTTTTAATTTACCGTGACAGGATGCCATTGTAGTAGACACTGGGGCCTGAACTTCTAGTTCAGGGTGAAAAAATAAGTCCACAGTCTCCTTTCTAGGCATGTCGTAGGAGGTGGCTAAGGAAAGCTGGGGTATAGACTGGCAACCTGTCACTTATGGAAAATTGTTGTTACATTTTGTCTCAATATCTAACTTTTGTCTTCTATCAAATATTCCACATGGATGACAAGAGAAGCAGGTCAGTGGACATTGCACTTCTGTGTCAGACTCCTAGGTGACAGGGAATCCTAGATGTGCCATAACTGCAGATGGGTCAATGAATCTGACAGAAGAATGATGAGATAGTTGGTCTTTATGCATGTGCTGTACCTCTGACAGGATGTTGTAATCCTGAGATACAGGCCAACTGGTATGCCTCCATTCAGGGACTAAACATGCATACATAAACACCCCCCTCCCCTACACATGCATGCTTTTTAAAACTTAAATGAGTCCGGGTGTCACTCAGTTACACAAATAAGGAGGACCGGTTGTGTGTCAGAAAGTCTATGGGCTGTCATGAGCTACCTCCTTACAGTTAAAGGGATTATTTTATCATCATCATTATCACAAGCGCATAAACTCTGCTACACGGCCGGGAACCTATTCTGTTATTGTCTCACTAATAAACAAGCCATACAGCCCCTCAGCACAGGTAAACACCTTGAGCTTTGAAAACTCAGCACAGGTAAACACCTTGAGCTTTGAAAACTCAGCACAGGTAAACACCTTGAGCTTTGAAAACTCAGCACAGGTAAACACCTTGAGTTTTGAAAACTCCTGATTAGAAACTAGCTTCTCAGCACATGGAGCACTCCCATAAGTGATACTCCCTCAGTTATAGCAGCCATCCCAGTGTATCTAGACAGTCCCAGTCAGGTGTTGATTGCGTGATCTTTGGGGCCTTCCACACAAAAAAATACTTTTCCTTCCCTCCCCTCTAGATACTCCCATTTCTGACATTCTCTGTATGTATACATTATCAGCCTCATTGATATCATCATCTTGAAATGAATTTATTACTGCATTGATCAAATCTGCTTGATCTCTTCTCAGCAATGTTCATTCTATTGCCAAATTACCTGCCAATAGGTCTGCTCTCTCATTTCCTCTGACCCCAGCATGACCAGGGCAGTATATCCATGTAATGCTCTGAACAATTGAGTTATTAAATAAGTCCCACCATTCTTTTCTCAGCATGTACTTTTCTATCTTGCGCATCATGCTTTGAGTCTGTGACTACTACCGAGTGTGTTGATGTATCAGTTATCAAACAATTAAGTAACTCCATCCTCATGCTCAATGTGACAGTGGAGCATGCTAAAGATTTCTCAACCAACTTCACAATGTTTCTGTAGGAAACAAACCGCAACCACTTTTATAAACACCTTGAGCTTTGAAAACAACACAATTCTGCATCTGTTATCTTCATCATGTCACAAATAAGGTGTCATGAATAATGATAGCTCTCAAGATTGTGGGAGATTGAAGTAAAGGTTGGAATAGTATGGAAAAGGAAACATAATAGATATACAAATAGGGAATCTTCCTCTAATATCAGTTAAGTTTTTGTTCGTTTTGTGATCAAGAGGTTGTGTGTTCAGATCCCGCTTGTGATATCTTGTTTACAAAGTGGCCTTTTTTCAGAGATCCCTCGAGATTATTGCTTAGAGCTACGGAGTTACGTGCTATGAGTGGTACTCTCGGCAGGTGATGTGCTACTTCGTTGAGAGGAATAGAGTACATATGGAGTAATTTAAGTGCAATAAAGCCAATCCTCTACACTGCTTCAACTTTTTCTCAGATATGCTTCATTGAGGTCAGCTCCATTAAGTGGAGATGAGGCTGATATACCCCATCAAGGTCAGCTCCCTGAAGATGAAGCTTATTCATCCAGCCAACAGAGGCTGAAAACTAAGACTGATCTGACCATCCTATAAATTGAGCAGAACTAGTCCTGCCCAAGCAAGCACAGGTACTAAATACGGAGATACCAGACCAAGGGGTGCACCAGCAACCATGTTACCATGCAACCCGCTTAGCTAACCCTCTGTGTCCATGTAGGTAGGCAGCACAAACCACAGAGCATATCCTGCAAGACTGCATTACACTAAACCAGTTGAGGGAGGATCACTATCCCACAGGGAGACATCCACAGAAAGCTGTATTTGTCGCACTGAGAAGCCTTCAAATATAGCAGCATTTATTTTTAAAAACCAACTTGCTCTGTAGACATGTTAAACTGGGAACAAGAAATACAAAGAGACTGATAAATCAACACTGAATGGCAACTGTGAGTTGCTACACTGTAATAGATTTAGAGATGAAACATCTGATCATCTATGGATGTGTCTGGTATGTGCTGATCATAGCCTGCATTCATAATTGAAAGATCAATAATAGGTAATACTACTTTAACACTGTATAACAATAGCATTTATGTAAAATACAAGCTTAGTCGCATATTTACGTAGAATACTATTATTTTATCTTGAGTGACTCTATGAGTATGATTAAGAAGGTACAAGTGGGTCTCGTTCGCGAACAGTGGATTGAGGCCTTGAGAAATGCGAGCTTGAAAGCGGTTACATTTATTTTCGTGCCGGGACATGTGGGCGTTCGAGGCAATGAAAGAGCGGATCAACTGGCATCGTGTGCGATTGTGGCAAAGGGCGATGGGGCAATGGATCGCGCTGACGTTTTGAACTCCTTAAGAGATATAACACGCGAGAGTGAGACTAATGTGGATGATGATTCCTTTTCAATGGCTAGGATTAAAGATCAGGGATTGAGATGCGGTGTTGCTAGAGGTGAACATTTTGGAGGGCGCAGAAGAATGATGGTCAACCAGCATAGGACCGGTACTGTCAGCAGAAGTGTGATGGCGGATACACTCAAGGAGAGATCGGAGCAACTATGGATGTGTCCAGTTTGCAGTGATGATGATCCGACGACTAACTAACTAACTAACTAACTAACTATTTTACTGTTTTTTTCCACTGTTTTGAAAAAAGATCTTGAGGTTGATACGTCTTGTATATTGTTATTTATATGTTTCTGTACCTACATCGCATAGTCTGTTAGTTATCGTAAAACTATGACAAGACTTGTGTTCTATGTAAGTACTATTGTCATAATTGAGGAATGAAAACATACTGTAGAAAATGTATGACACAAATTCTATGATGACAGTCAATTGAATCCAGTTTTATTACCAATGGGATAAAACACTACAGGAAAAAAAAAAGTTAATTGCAAGATTACAAAATAACACTAAGCAAGACCAGAGATTCTCAAACTTTTAGGGCAATAGTGCCCTTTACACACATACAACAAATATTATGCCAGCAATATATTGTGTCAACAGTCTATTTCTATATGACACAAGTGTCATGCCTGATTTTCTTTTGCAGGGTGTGTATTTGTGGCATCTGGAAGATATCTTGTTGAGAAAATACATTTGGAGAATCCTCTCAACTAAACAATATGGAAAAAACATATGTTTGATCTTGTTCTA
Organism: Meghimatium bilineatum; assembly: GCA_034231615.1. Taxonomy (NCBI): domain Eukaryota; kingdom Metazoa; phylum Mollusca; class Gastropoda; order Stylommatophora; family Philomycidae; genus Meghimatium; species Meghimatium bilineatum. Next base: position 10,537,313 of record CM067321.1, read on the forward strand.
TTTATGATGTAGTAAGTCAACCCAGACTTTTTATGGTGGTAGTGATTTTCTCATATTCAGTAGTTTGCTATTGCTTTATGAATGGTCTAGATATAGAACTGACTGTACAAGAAATTTAATACGCTATCTCGGACATCCAAGACACTCATGTTATCTCTGAAGACTAGAAGACTTACTAATATGTGCATCAGATAGTGGAATATTTAAAAATAAATTAATTTCTGTTATATACTACTTCTATTACATATATACTTCTTGTTACTTACTTCTATTACATATATATACTTCTATTACATATATACTTCTATTACATATATACTTCTTGTTACTTACTTCTATTACATATATATACTTCTATTACATATATAATTCTATTACATTTATATACTTCTATTACATATATACTTCTTGTTACTTACTTCTATTACATATATACTTCTTGTTACTTACTTCTATTACATATATACTTCTATTACATATATACTTTTATTACATATATACTTCTTGTTACTTACTTCTATTACATATATACTTCTTGTTACTTACTTCTATTACATATATACTTCTTGTTACTTACTTCTATTACATATATACTTCTTGTTACTTACTTCTATTACATATATATACTTCTATTACATATATACTTCTATTACATATATACTTCTTGTTACTTACTTCTATTACATATATATACTTCTATTACATATATAATTCTATTACATTTATATACTTCTATTACATATATACTTCTGTTACATACTTCTATTACATATATACTTCTTGTTACTTACTTCTATTACATATATACTTCTGTTACATACTTCTATTACATATATACTTCTGTTACATACTTCTATTACATATATACTTCTGTTACATACTTCTATTACATATATACTTCTTGTTACTTACTTCTATTACATATATACTTCTGTTACATACTTCTATTACATATATACTTCTGTTACATACTTCTATTACATATATACTTCTGTTACATACTTCTATTACATATATACTTCTATTACATATATACTTCTGTTACATACTTCTATTACATATATACTTCTGTTACATACTTCTATTACATATATACTTCTGTTACATACTTCTATTACATATATACTTCTATTATATATTTCTATTACATATATACTTCTGTTACATACTTCTATTACATACTTCTGTTGCACACATCTTCTGTTATATACTTCTTACATACCTCTATTATATATATATACTTCTGTTACATATAGGCGTATACTTCTTGTTACATATATGCCTCTTTGTTACATATATACTTGTTACATATATACTTCTTTGTTACATACTGGGTATATACTTCTGTTACATATATACTTCAGTGACATACATACTTCTATTATACACTTCTTCAATTACATAAATACTTCTGTTATGTACTTCTTTTGTTACATACATATTTCTGTTATGTACTTCTTCTGTTAATGTACTTGTGCTGTCTTATGGTCTACTTGTCTTAGATTTCAATATTGATTTGCTGTGATAAAACTTTTGATTCATTGGAAATCATCTTTTGTATCCCAGAGACTGTTTTCTAGTTTGACTCCCTTGCTGGTAGGGGGTCACTGTAGCTTCTTAATAGAGTGGTCAGGTTGGAAGGATGTAAAGCTTCTGGAAGCTTCTTCCACATATACAATAATAGGTTGAGTCAATACAAGTGTACTATGATTCAACAGTGCCCTGCTAAACAGATAGTTGTCTCTTCATGGCACAAGTGGTATGCAGTTTTGGTGTGACTTAAGTTGGTTGAGTCACTGTTCCCTATACTGATGTATGACTTATGTTGGTTGAGTCACTGTTCCCTATACTGATGTATGACTTAAGCTGGTAGAGTCACTGTTCCATATACTGATGTATGACTTAAGCTGGTAGAGTCACTGTTCCCTATACTGATGTATGACTTAAGTTGGTTGAGTCACTGTTCCCTATACTGATGTATGACTTAAGCTGGTAGAGTCACTGTTCCCTATACTGATGTATGACTTAAGTTGGTTGAGTCACTGTTCCCTATACTGATGTATGACTTAAGCTGGTAGAGTCACTGTTCCCTATACTGATGTATGACTTAAGTTGGTTGTGTCACTGTTCCCTATACTGATGTATGACTTAAGCTGGTAGAGTCACTGTTCCCTATACTGATGTATGACTTAAGTTGGTTGAGTCACTGTTCCCTATACTGATGTATGACTTAAGCTGGTAGAGTCACTGTTCCCTATACTGATGTATGACTTAAGTTGGTTGTGTCACTGTTCCCTATACTGATGTATGACTTAAGCTGGTAGAGTCACTGTTCCCTATACTGATGTATGACTTAAGCTGGTAGAGTCACTGTTCCCTATACTGATGTATGACTTAAGTTGGTTGAGTCACTGTTCCCTATACTGATGTATGACTTAAGCTGGTAGAGTCACTGTTCCCTATACTGATGTATGACTTAAGTTGGTTGTGTCACTGTTCCCTATACTGATGTATGACTTAAGCTGGTAGAGTCACTGTTCCCTATACTGATGTATGACATAAGCTGGTAGAGTCACTGTTCCCTATACTGATGTATGACTTAAGTTGGTTGAGTCACTGTTCCCTATACTGATGTATGACTAAAGTTGGTTGAGTCACTGTTCCCTATACTGATGTATGACTTAAGTTGGTTGTGTCACTGTTCCCTATACTGATGTATGACTTAAGTTGGTTGTGTCACTGTTCCCTATACTGATGTATGACTTAAGCTGGTTGAGTCACTGTTCCCTATACTGATGTATGACTTAAGCTGGTTGTGTCACTGTTCCCTATACTGATGTATGACTAAAGTTGGTTGAGTCACTGTTCCCTATACTGATGTATGACTTAAGCTGGTTGAGTCACTGTTCCCTATACTGATGTATGACTAAAGTTGGTTGAGTCACTGTTCCCTATACTGATGTATGACTTAAGCTGGTAGAGTCACTGTTCCCTATACTGATGTATGACTTAAGTTGGTTGAGTCACTGTTCCCTATACTGATGTATGACTTAAGCTGGTTGAGTCACTGTTCCCTATACCAAAATTTTAATATTGATTTAGCTTAACTATGCCAGGTAAGATATTTTTGTTGAGCTTGTTTGCTACCAGATTTTTCCATTATTTGGAAGGATCAATGAATTATTGAAGAAATCCAAACATGGAAGAGGATTGTTCGGCAACATGAAAGGGAATAGGAACAGGGAGAATTTACCGATAGGAGTGTTCATCAGAATATCATGGAAGAGATTTTACAAACATAATTTATCAGAGGATTTATCAAAGAGATGTTCTCAAAATGACAGGAGATAATGAAGTAGTGTTATAGAAGAGGATAGGTAAATGTCTCTTTGTGTGCAACCTTTGTAGCCCAGACATAATTTCATAGACAGGCATTTCTCAGCTAAACAATGGGAAAGATAGAATGAAATGTTCCCAGTGCTACAATTGTGAGTTGAGGAGATGACCGGGGTAACTGCTACATGGCTACAATTGTGAGTTGAGGGAATGACTGGGGTACTGCTACATGGCTACAATTGTGAGTTGAGGGAATGACTGGGGTGCTGCTACAGGGTTACATTTGTGAGTTAAGGGATTGACTAGTGTAACTTGCACAGGGTAACAATTGTGAGTTGAGGGGGTCATTGGGGTAACTGCTACATGGTTACAATTGTGAGTTGAGGAATTCACTAGGGTAACTGCTACATGGTTACAATTGAGTTGAGGGGATAACTGCTACAGGGCTACAATTGTGAGTTGAGGAATTCACTAGGGTAACTGCTACATGGTTACAATTGTGAGTTGAGGAGATAACTGCTACAGGGCTACAATTGTGAGTTGAGGAATTCACTAGGGTAACTGCTACATGGTTACAATTGTGAGTTGAGGAGATAACTGCTACAGGGCTACAATTGTGAGTTGAGGAATTCACTAGGGTAACTGCTACATGGTTACAATTGTGAGTTGAGGAGATAACTGCTACAGGGCTACAATTGTGAGTTGAGGAGATAACTGCTACAGGGCTACAATTGTGAGTTGAGGAGATAACTGCTACAGGGCTACAATTGTGAGTTGAGGAGATAACTGCTACAGGGCTACAATTGTGAGTTGAGGAGATAACTGCTACAGGGCTACAATTGTGAGTTGAGGAGATAACTGCTACAGGGCTACAATTGTGAGTTGAGGAGATAACTGCTACAGGGCTACAATTGTGAGTTGAGGAGATAACTGCTACAGGGCTACAATTGTGAGTTGAGAGGATGACTACTGTAACTTCCATAGGGCTATAATTGTTAGTTGAGGGATTGACTAGGGCAACTGCTACATGGTTACAATTGGCTACATGGCCCCGTAGCTTGGGAAAAATTAACTTCTCTGAAGCCCAAGTAAAGTGTTTGAAAACAACTGCAGGCAGTTGGGCAGCTATAGCAAACTACTGAACATAACTACACTGTATTCTCTAGAAAATAACTATAGTAAAAAAAAATGGATGGGATTGATTGCACATTGTTAATAGGATATGAAACAGACTTTTGACACAAATCCTCTTCCGTGTTCAATCCCCTTAAGTGTTAGTCTTTCACCATCTTCCGTGTTCAATCCCCTTCAGTGTTAGCCTTTCACCATCTACCAAATCTTCCGTGTTCAATCCCCTTCAGTGTTAGCCTTTCACCATCTTCCAAATCTTCTGTGTTCAATCCCCTTCAGTATTAGCCTTTCACCATCTTCCAAATCACCACTATCTCCCAGTCCCCTGTTTATTTTTGGCCACAGTTAATCTGACACACATATAACAGCCACATAGATTATATCACATTAATCATGAATATAGCCATATACATATATATATACTGTACATATACACATATATCATTATGTTGCAATTATTACCAGATTAAATAGCAAATAATAATCCTAATTTAAAAAAAACTGCAATGTAATAATCCATAAAGTTTTGAGCAATCCGTGTAACAAAAATAATAATGAATCCATGGATGTCACCGGATTATGCATGAATGAAATAGCACTTTTGATTTTCTGGCCTGAGACAAAAATGAGGATGAAGAATGTGTCTACGAAGATTATAGTTGTGATAAATGATTACACATAATGAATAGTATTGCACTTATTGTCATCCCCTAACCTTAACCTTAACGAGTCACTAAGTAGGTCAACTGTGTTGCAGAGCTAGAGTACAGACATCTAGATACATGGACTAAACATGGTCATTACAGAAAGGGTAAATGTTACCAAAAATAGCCAGGATTTCATGTACATATATTAATAAGTTGTTCTCAAGAATAGCCCTGTCTACTGATCTCACACATCACTCATCTTGGCTGATCTCACACATCACTCATCTTGGCTGATCTCACACATCACTCATCTTGGCTGATCTCACACATCACTCATCTTGGCTGATCTCACACATCACTCATCTTGGCTGATCTCACACATCACTCATCTTGGCTGAAGCGAAAGATCATTAGTTGCTTTGTATTGCTAGTCAATGAAAAGGACAGAACAAGTTGGATAACCAAGATAAATGATATACCAAGATAAATGATATACCAAGATAAATGATATACCAAGATAAATGATATACCAAATGACCCATGAGATCAACAGACAACTATCCTGGAGAAATAATTGATTTTTAATTACACCAGTGAGAAAATTTGGTTAAAAACTGGAAATTTTGCCAAAGACGGATGTGTCGAACCATTGCTGCAAATAAAACGGCAACACACTGCATTACCATTCTCCGGACAACATACTGCTGGGAATCTAGTAGGACCATTGTTCTGCTACAAGAAATATTCAGCAAGAGTTTCAGAATAAACTCTGGAGAAGAAGAAACTGGAAATCACAAAGGGAAAAAAAACTCCTTAAGTGTGATACATACATAGTACTTGTATCTACATTTCTGTGATTATAGTCAAGTTACTGGGTCTGCAATAAAATGTAGGTCAAATGTGCTACACAGTTACACTAAATCTTACTAGGTCAAGCTTGAAATGTAGGTCAAATGTGCTACAAAGCTACACTAAATTTTACTGGGTAAAGATTAAAATGTAGGTCAACTGTACACACAGATACACTAAATTTTACTGAGTCAAGAATTAAATTTAGGTCAACTGTGCTGCACAGCTAAAAGCAAATTTGACTGAGTCAAGAATTAAATTTAGGTCAACTGTGCTGCACAGCTAAAAGCAAATTTGACTGAGTCAAGAATTAAATTTAGGTCAACTGTGCTGCACAGCTAAACGCAAATTTTACTGCAAAGGATCTAGATCAAAGACAACCAACTATCTAAACAACCTATGCTGTATTGAAATCAGATGTTTTCTTATGCCTTCATTCTAGAACTTCTGTTGTTTAAGCAGGTTGTAGACCAGTGTGTGCTGCATTGTTGTTTACAGCATGTATGCGATATATTGGCTCTGCACATCCAACGTCAACATCAATAGCTCACTTTGACCTTATACAAGAGAAATACCATTCTTCTTAAGCATTCATTCTCAAACTCAGCTCGATCTCTCTTGTAGCAGAACTACTAGATTTCCAGCAGGATGTAGTCCAGAGAATGGAATGCGCTGTGTTGCAGTTTTATTTGCGCCAACAGCCCGACACATCCGTCTTCGGCAGAAATACCATTCTATAGTAGGCTAAACTATGCTGTATCAGCTTCATTAAAAAAAAAACAGCAACTACCAACATAAACAACTTATGGCATAATCGGTTGCTGATAGTATCAGCAGTTTCAATAGCTCAAAATACTAGATTCTAAGTAGCCAGAAGTTATAAGTACATTCTAAACAACTAAACATTTATGAAAATACAACATTCTAAATATCAGAAATTAAACAAAAATAAAGAAGCACTTTTGTAACTGTAGCACTCTCCACTTTGTTGGACATTCTCTGACAGTTTGGCTATTTAAACACAAACAATCTAGATTGAGAAAAATATAAGAGTTATACATCTAAGTATATGGAAATTAATGTATATATATATATATATATATATATATATATATTCCTTGTTCTTCTTCAGTCATCAAATGGGATCTCGGTCCACTGCCAAGTAGTGATATCTGCAGGTGTTTGTCAGTTGTTGCTTTGTTTCAATATATTGTGTTCTATTTTTCTGGTCTATATATTATTAACTATTTATCTCCTTATGGGTTTCCTGCCTCACTTTTTTCTTTGTTAAATGAGGAACTTTAAGCCTCTTGCAGAGATACAACCTAAAACAAAGTCTATGTCAGTTATATCGGACTGTGTCAGGTTTTTATCTATGTATGATATTATGGTCTGGGATAATTAAACAACCATGCAAGCAATTAATTATTGCCAAAGAAAAACCATAATGACAGGCGTCTTCTGTGGTGTGCTTTTCTCTGTTCAAGCAGCTGGAAGAGAAGTCATGTAAAATAGTAGATGTTCTAAGGACTAATAAAAGTCTTGAGAAAGACTATAAGTTCTGAGAAGAACTGAAAACCCTGAGAAGGAATAATAAAAGTCTTGAGAAGGACTAGAAGTCCTGAGAAGGACTGGAAGTCCTGAGAAGAACTGAAAGTCCTGAGAAGAACTAAAAGTAATGAGAAGAACTGAAAGTCTTGAAAAGAATGGGTGGGATTCTTGACATTGGCTAGAGTAGTATCAGCTTTAGCATAGTCTAGGTGACTTGAGGCCATGGGACGGAACAGTGTTGTACCTCTAGGTGACGAGGCCATGGGAAGGAATAGTGTTGAACCTCTAGGTGACTTGAGGCCATGGGACGGAACAGTGTTGTACCTCTAGGTGACGAGGCCATGGGAAGGAATAGTGTTGAACCTCTAGGTGACTTGAGGCCATGGGAAGGAATAGTGTTGAACCTCTAGGTGACTTGAGGCCATGGGACGGAACAGTGTTGTACCTCTAGGTGACGAGGCCATGGGAAGGAATAGTGTTGAACCTCTAGGTGACTTGAGGCCATGGGAAGGAATAGTGTTGAACCTAAAAGGACTTGAGACTCAGAATGGTTTAGAGAAGAGATAAATAGAAATAAATACAAACATATATTTAGATATATTTAAAAATTTTGAGTGCCTGGCGAGAGAAGAAGAGGAAGAAGACGATGAACCTGCAACATCGAAAAAATGTTTGTGCATGTCTCTGGCCAAAGTAGGCCTGCTTGCCTTGGACAGAGAAGTGTTCTGAGTATCCACAATGAAGACAACGTTCTGGAATGTATATGTAACGTGATATAAGCACAAACAAGATGAACATTTAAGATTTTCAGTGAACAAGATTTTCTCATTTGGCTGGCAAATGAGCCAAACTATAAAGGTGCCAATGTCTGCCATGTCTGTCTGCTTATTGTTTTTGAGGAGCCTATAGATAACACCAAAAGTACAGAGCTACGGAAATACACATTTATATAAATAGATATATTTTAAAATTCTAAATATCTTTCTTTTTTAAAACATTCTAGTGGAAATCTGTAACTATGTGGATAGTGATTCCTACAGCGGTGAAAAGGACAAGCATGCTTGACTGTGGTTAACTTTCTGATTGGTGTCCAGTTGACGGTATTGAAATCATTCTCTGGTACAGCTACAGCTGGTCTATTAGCGATATGGTTACAGACATCCACCCGTTCAGTGAAAGTGGTAAAGCACTGAATGTATTAGCTAACACGCATAAGTCAAATGTACCAGGTCACTGATGCAAATAAAACTGCAATAAAATTCATTACCTCTATCTTGACTACATCCTGCTGGAAGAAGCATGGACTGAGAACCAGACACTATTAACTGTCCTAGTAGAATGAGTCTCAGAGAGCTATTGGAGAACTGTAGTATCAGCCTCAATCTCCATCCTCATATTGGAAGTGGTTGTCTTATATGCCCTGTTATACTTGGTAATAATGTTACCACTTGCACTAGCTATAAACTCCTGACAGATTTTTCACCACGACAGACACATCCATAATACAAATCCACAAATACATGAGTGAAAACTATCATCATCTCCTGATTTATCTGACATCAGTTGATTCATTTCAAGGTCTGCTATTTTACTCAAAGGCTAACTATGACCGTACAAAAGTTTGTTATTGTTCCATCAGTCCTACACCATTCTTCTCCTTTTGGGTAAGGCAGAGACTGCCATAAGAGACTGCTGTCTATTGCATTTTCTGCCTGTGCCATCCATGCCATGCTTTATTATTGAGCCCTTATGATCACTAGTATTCTTATGAAGTGAGTGTCTCTGATCTATAGTGAAATACATATAGCTCTGACTTTGGTGAGAGAATGACAAGCACATACTGACAGAAATCCAAGCATATACCTTTTTCATAATGGGAATACCCATAGTGCATCCAAGAATTATACACACTCCCTCATTCTGGATATGTTCAAACTGGGAATGTGAAAGTGTGAGAATGCTCTAATCAATAATTAACAACAAAGAGAACCAAGTGATGAAGAAGTAGGACAAGCAGTTGCTCCTCAAGTCTCACAGCCACAATAGATTTAATTGCTGCAAGGCCTCGCTTGTAGATTTGTATTGTTTGCTCAAAATGATATTGGTAGGACAGGCTGCAATCAACAGTTATTCCAAGATAAAGTAATTTGATAAAGCAGTTGAATGTTTTACCCATCAAAATTGACTATTGGTAGGTCAGCCTTCACTCTAGAGCACCACAAGAAATATGCTTTCTCAGGATTTACCTGAGATCTTGATTTCTTACACCTGCCTGATACAGTATTTAATGTACCTTGAATGCTATGGAGCTTTTTATTGCCTGTCCAATCAAGTCCTATAAGTTAGAATGTCGTCTGAATAAAGTTAATGTTCAAAATATTAATGCTTAAAACACGGTATTACTTTATCTGTAGTGGTCTATCAAAGCAGTGCTTAACTCTCTATGTCCACCAAGCCGCTGATATCTACATTTTGGAGACACACTATGCCGAAAAGCCGCTCAAATCTACATTTTAATATGAATTTACTATCGTGTTCGGTATAGCAGGAAAACCGTATGGAGACAAAGAGTTAAAACACGGTATTACTTTATCTGTAGTGGTCTATCAAAGCAGTGCTTAAAACACAGTTGTACTCACAGTGAGAGTATACATCCCAGAATCAATATGGAAGTTAAATGACAAATGATAAAAAGCATTTTACTAACAACGCTGTTTAAGCAGTGCTAGACCTGGTCTCTTGGTTAAAATACCTTTTTCTTTTCTACCACCACAAAATACCACCAGAACAAAAACATTACTTGTAAATTGCATGCTAGATAAAAGCTGTGATATGGTAACAGACAAAATATGAAATTAAATTAATTTGTTGCTGGTGACATAAAGGGGGGTGGGGGTTAAAAAATAGTAACACTGTTCCTGTCAGTCATGGATATTGTAAGAGTACTGGGGGTAGAATTGGCCATCCCCTCCCATGGGAAATCAAAGTAGTCCAGAAGCCATGCTGAAGTTGGATGTGTCAGGCTGAAAGGTGCAGATATAGTCAATAATCTGTAAACCATGGCACGATACATAGTGTTATCTGGACTACATCCTGCTAGCCAGCAGGAGTTTGAGAACATACACAGAAGAAGATCAGAAATATAATAAATATAACATCATGTAATGAATTAATCAAGAAACACATTCAGTAATCTATGCATCTATTGAGAACAAATTCTACCTACACAAATTATGTGTCTGTAACAGAAGATCTGGATATAGAGCAAGAGTGTCCATATAGCAACCTGGGCCTGGACTTCTAAATCAGGGTGCAAAGAACAGAACCACTGTCTTCATTTCAGGTATGTCGTAGGAGGCAACTAAGGGATAGGTTGATAACCTGTTACCTATGAAAAAAATCATCATTGTCCCAACCTGTCTCAACTTTTGTCTTGTATTAAATACTGCCCATGGATAACCAAGAGATACAGGGCAGTGGACAATGCATCTTTGTCCTTTTGTTGCAGACTTCCAGGTCATGGGGATTGCTAGATGTGCAATCATTGAAGATGGGTCAACAAATCTGACGAAAGAATGGTGAAATAGTTGGCCCAGATGTATGCGTTGTACCTCTGGCAGGATGTGGTAATCCTGAGATACCGGCAAACTGGAATGTCTCCCTTCAGAGACTAAACATGCACCAATATACCTCCCTTACACATCCATGTCTTTGAGAGCTTATATGAGTCTGGGTGTCGCCTCTGTTACTGAACTGAGAAGAACTTGTGTTTTTGTCAGAAAGGCTATTGGTTGTCAAGAGCTACCTGCTCACAGTTAAAGAGTTTATTTCATCCTCATCATGTGACAAGAGGTACCTGATCACAGCTAAAGGGATTATTTCATCATTATAATAGAGCTAAAGAAAGAAAAGAACAGACACAATCAATGACACACTGCATAAATATTTGATACAATTGAACCAAGGCAAATCACCAATGTAAACTGTTCGCTGTGCTTAATGGCGAATTTGGAACATCCACCTGGAAATAAATAATTTGGGGAATGCAATGCGTTTTGTCTTTGTTTACAGCTTAGTTGCAATAATAATGAAAGTTAAAAGCCCTGCAATAAAGATTAAAATAAAAATCTTTCCAAACAGTGGAAAATAAACCAAAAAATATTATGAATGGCTAAAAATATGTTCAACAGAAAACACAGTTAGCTGAAAATAAACATTTTTCCAAACAGTTCAAAAATAATATTTTAAACCCATTATGAACAGCTCAAAATATATGTTTAACAAAAACATAAATACTTAAAAAGTGACAATAGTTAAAATATAAAAACATCCTAAATTTCTGAAAATATCAATGTATTCTTAACAGCTGATACTATCAGCACATACACAATGGCTGTAAATGTACAAACATTCATGACATTTCTGAAAATGTACAAACACTCATGACATTTCTGAAAATGTACAAAAATGCATCTACCGTTTGTAGCACAGAAAAGTAAATAAATATGTGGATGGGCCCAGAGTCTACTGTCAGACATAGAACCTGTGGGCTGTACCAGAGTCTACTTCAGACATAGAACTCATGGGCTGTACCATGTGCCCAGAGTCTACTTCAGATATAGAACTCATGGGCTGTACCATGTGCCCAGAGTCTACTTCAGACATAGAACTCATGGGCTGTACCATGTGCCCAGAGTCTACTTCAGGCATAGAACTCATGGGCTGTACCATGTGCCCAGAGTCTACTTCAGGCATAGAACTCATGGGCTGTACCATTGACCAGAGTCTACTTCAGATATAGAACCCGTGGGCTGTACCATTGACCAGAGTCTATTTCAGACATAGAGCTTGCCGGCTGTACCATGGGCCAGAGTCTACTTCAGACAGAACCTGTGGGCTGTACCATGGGCTAAAGTCTACTTCAGACATAGAACCTGTGGGCTGTACCATGTGCTCAGTGTCTACCTCAGACATAAAACCTGTGGGCCGTGCCATTAACCTTGTCTGATCTAACCTATCAGGGGGATATTCTGGTATTGTAGTTAAACTCTTCGTTCTGTGCTCAAGAGATCACTGATTCCAATCCCGCTCGCAATGTCTTATTTCTTAAATGGATTTTTTTAGAAGATCCCAGGAATATCGCTTGAAGCTACGGCTTTACATGCTGTGAGTGGTACTCTAAGCAGGCAGCATGCTGCTTCGCTGTAAGAGACGGAATACGTATGATGTGACCCGAGTACAGTGAAGTAAATCCCCTAAACCTTGTGAGCTCTTGTGATCTGGCTTATTGTCAATGACTGGCAACAGGAAATATACACAGAATGACCAATACAAAGAAAGAATCAGTCAAAACAAATGATGCTGTCCGCAGGCATTATAATCTAAAGTAAGTTGTGGTGAGCTGCATATAAAAATCATTCATAAACATAAATGCTAGGTACAACAATACCAATAAGCTAACTACACTGCTTGAGTTGTTGTATAAATATGACTACGACAACAGAGGTTTCATGCATACTGGACAACAATACACACATATAGAATAGAACAATGATACAAGAAGTAATATGATAGTTGAAACCAGGGAATCATAATTTGTTCTCTAGAGGGGTCAGTCTTTCTGTATAATAGCTGTCCAGACACTCAAACTTCTACTTCTCCTTGTCATGTTATAGTTTCAGATTTTTAACACTTTATTCACCAAGTTCTATTGTTGTTGAATTTATGTTATGCATCCTTGATGACCAACTTTGGTGATCATTATGATGCTTCAGAAATACGACAACTATACCTATAGTATTACTAAGAATAGTTTATCACTAAAGTAAATAAATCTAAAATAGTTTCCTCCACGAAATAGACTCTAAACGTGGGTTATGAATGTAATTCTTGAAAAATCTGAAATTCAATGGAAGGTGAGTTTTTGTGGTACATAGAAGAAAGTAATATCAATCCATACCCAGTTTTATAATAAGTAGGATTTAATTCTTGACATTACTCTGGGATTTTCAAATTCATTCAGAAAGCACATTCATTATTACATACACAATTCAAAGATCTGTAACAACTTTGATTTTACACAGATTTTTAAAGACAGCACCGTTGATGTCTCAAAAATTTGTCAACACTCTTGGTAAGGGGAGATAAAAAAACAGTGGATTGCTGGTCAATAAAGTGTTTATCTGAGGAAACCAGAGTACAATCATGTCTATCCTCTATGTATTTTGAGCACTTTTCCCTTCTTATTGCAATGAATCTACATTCCATAAACATAACTCCTCATATTTACCATCGGAAACATTTTTACATTCCGTAAGACTAGACACCTTGTGTTTATCACTGCAATAAATCACCATCCTTCAGACTATGCTGAACCTGTGCAGTTCTGTTCCTACAGTTGAAGACAGTTTATCCTCATGCTATGGTTTGATCCCTGGATCATTACTTATCATCTATGTTAAAATCCTTGAGTAGAAAAACTACAGATTTGATACAAACCTCACAACGATATGAATTTACACAAGACTACGTCAATACTAGATATTTGCACACACAAAACTTCAAAATATACTTTAAGCATACAAGATCCAGTTTTTACACACTCAAATTATGACAATAAAGAGTTTATACAAATTAAAGTTGTAACAATAGAGTCTGTACAAACAAAAATTGTGACAATAGTCTGCACAAACATAAAATTGTCAAAGTAGAGTTTATAGTGAATAAATTTCACAGTTAAGAGTTTGTACAGACAAATAATGTGACATGGCGTTTGAGTAAATTTATCATAATAATGAGTAAAATTGTTATAATAGAGAATTTATACAGACAATAATTGTACCAATTTATAGTTTGGACAAGATTTTTAAAATCAAGACCCAGACAGGCTAACAATGATTACTAGAGTCAGTCAGCCAAAATCTAGCTATAAAAAATATAAGCATACAGCTTGGCAAAACTACAAGTCAAGTCTGTAACATGGCAGATTGACTTGATCATTTAATAACAAGAACAGTCAGTGCTCCAAGTAAGGACATGTTGTGTTCCATAGAAAAGGCAAATATGTTTCATAGCAAGGGCAGGTATGTTCTAGAGTAAGAACAGGTGTGCTCCAGAGGAAGAGCATGTGAGATTCAGAGACATGGTAGGTATCCTCCTGATTAAGGTCAGGTGTGCTCCAGAGTAAGGGCACGCTTGTTCCAGAGTAAGGGCAGATGAGGTTCAGAGTACAGGCAGGTGTCTTCAAAAGTAAGAGTATTTTTGCTCCAGAGTAATGGTAGGTGTGCTCCAGAGTAAGGTCAGGTGTGCTCCAGAGCAAAGACAGGTGTGCTCCAGAGCAAGGCCAGGTGTGCTCCAGAGCAAGGTCAGGTGTGCTCCAGAGCAAGGTCAGGTGTGCTCCAGAGCAAAGACAGGTGTGCTCCAGAGAAAGGTCAGGTGTGCTCCAGAGCAAGGCCAGGTGTGCTCCAGAGCAAGGTCAGGTGTGCTCCTGAGCAAGTTCAGGTATGCTCCAGAGCAAGGCCAGGTGTGCTCCAGAGCAAAGACAGGTGTGCTCCAGAGCAAGGTCAGGTGTGCTCCAGAGCAAGTTCAGGTATGCTCCAGAGCAAAGACAGGTGTGCTCCAGAGCAAGGGCAGGATGTGCTCAAGAGTAAGGGCAGGATATGCTCAGAGCAAGGACAGGTGTGCTCCAGAGCAAGGGCAGGATGTGCCCAAGAGCAAGGGCAGGATATGCTCAGAGCAAGGACAGGTGTGCTCCAGAAAAAGACCATGTGTGCTTCAGAGCAAGGCATGATGTGTTCTAGAGCAAGGGCAGGTGTGCTTCAGATCAAGGGCAGATGTGCTCCAGAGCAAAGGCAAGATGGGATCTAACTAAACTGTTCCAAATCTTGGTCTACTACACTTATTGGTTACTTAAATGGCCTCATATCATTCCATATGTGCGCAGTATCCTCCAGCAGATGTCAAAGTGTATGAATGCTTATAGTGGACACTTAATCAAGCTATGATACAATGATTCCTTCCACCGTACACATCACCAAATACACAACCACACACATACACAACTCACTCATCAATAAAAACACAGCGTCATACACAATTTAGCTGACCTATATGAGCGACCTACTAAGAAATACAATTAGGCTGAAATGTCTACATCTCCAGGCTCGGCAAAGAGACTTCTAACCTCCAGAGAAGTGGCCAGATCAAGAACCAGTTTATAAAGTGCAGGATGTTCCAGGATTTCATCTGTCGGCAGAGCTGGGTGAGATGCTGGGTAATAACTCGGACCCTGAAAGAAAATAGACTTAGAAAATATATGTATTTTTAAATTACTATACTTAATAGAAATGAGCTGACATAACTGCACAACCATAGACACTCAGTCTCCTCGGAGATATTAATATCTATACTGATGGATCTGTAGTTCATCACAATACAGAGAGAAGTATATTAGGGAAGAAAGTGGTGCTTTCTGTACAGCCACTAGTATGATGATGGAGGTGATGGTGGTGACAAGGAAAATGATATAGCTGGAGTCTCAGAGTGCTACATGTCTCTGTTTTCTGACTAATTCTAAGAGTATGCTTCAACAGATTCAGTCAGTAAACAGTTATCAACAAACCGGAAAAGTCAGTCACCAAATACCGAAGGACATATTTATATGACAGCACCCATGGGCTTGTCTGGAGTGCCATGATGATGTGATGATGATGTGATGGCTAACTAACTTAAAAACTTCTCCAGCACATGTAGAAGGATACACTTGCTGATATCTCACTGGTTAAACTTAAACTTCTCCAGCACATGTAGAAGGATACACTTGCTGATATCTCACTGGTTAAACTTAAACTTCTGCAGCACATGTAGAAGGATACACTTGCTGATATCTCACTGGTTAAACTTAAACTTCTCCAGCACATGTAGAAGGATACACTTGCTGATATCTCACTGGTTAAACTTAAACTTCTCCAGCACATGTAGAAGGATACACTTGCTGATATCTCACTGGTTAAACTTAAACTTCTCCAGCACATGTAGAAGGATACACTTGCTGATATCTCACTGGTTAAACTTAAACTTCTCCAGCACATGTAGAAGGATACACTTGCTGATATCTCACTGGTTAAACTTAAACTTCTCCAGCACATGTAGAAGGATACACATGCTGATATCTCACTGGTTAAACTTAAACTTCTCCAGCACATGTAGAAGGATACACATGCTGATATCTCACTGGTTAAACTTAAACTTCTCCAGCACATGTAGAAGGATACACTTGCTGATATCTCACTGGTTAAACTTAAACTTCTCCAGCACATGTAGAAGGATACACTTGCTGATATCTAACTGGTTAAACTTAAACTTCTCCAGCACATGTAGAAGGATACACTTGCTGATATCTAACTGGTTAAACTTAAACTTCTCCAGCACATGTAGAAGGATACACTTGCTGATATCTAACTGGTTAAACTTAAACTTCTCCAGCACATGTAGAAGGATACACTTGCTGATATCTAACTGGTTAAACTTAAACTTCTCCAGCACATGTAGAAGGATACACTTGCTGATATCTCACTGGTTAAACTTAAACTTCTCCAGCACATGTAGAAGGATACACTTGCTGATATCTCACTGGTTAAACTTAAACTTCTCCAGCACATGTAGAAGGATACACTTGCTGATATCTCACTGGTTAAACTTAAACTTCTCCAGCACATGTAGAAGGATACACTTGCTGATATCTCACTGGTTAAACTTAAACTTCTCCAGCACATGTAGAAGGATACACTTGCTGATATCTCACTGGTTAAACTTAAACTTCTCCAGCACATGTAGAAGGATACACTTGCTGATATCTCACTGGTTAAACTTAAACTTCTCCAGCACATGTAGAAGGATACACTTGCTGATATCTCACTGGTTAAACTTAAACTTCTCCAGCACATGTAGAAGGATACACTTGCTGATATCTCACTGGTTAAACTTAAACTTCTCCAGCACATGTAGAAGGATACACTTGCTGATATCTCACTGGTTAAACTTAAACTTCTCCAGCACATGTAGAAGGATACACATGCTGATATCTCACTGGTTAAAAGCAGTCTTCACTCTCTACCTGAGACATGTCCAGTCCTACTCATGTAAAACACAAAGCTGATCACCTGTACAACAAACATGCACAGACTAACAGACTATACAAATAATGGTATACATGAAAATATAGTCTGATTGTGCATTCATTGTAAATGTGATCAACCTTGAGTTTTACATAAGTATAATTATTATTATTATACACTTTTACCGCAGTCTTATTATCAATTGTCAGACTCATGCCACATATAACACAAAATGTTCTCAATTACAGTCAAGATGTCTGACTAATAGTGATATCTACAATCAGCGTGTTCTTGCTGCACAACTTCAGAATGTCACCGTTATCTCTGTATGAGTTTATGAGTCACACAAAACACAATCAGGTTTATAAAAGAGATCAAACTTCAGATTTAAGCACATTGCAAGCAAGTGAAAGAAATCACCCTTATTCATATTCGACTCATCAATTATGGATGCATTAGAGGATAGACTCTGTCCTCTCATTACTGTGAATTTCATCATGTCATGGGCAGTTTATCCAAGGCAGTGGGAAGTAACTATCTTATGTCATTATATTGACACAGGTAGCAGATTACATTTCTTTTTCTTCTAATATCTTTATGGTTCTTCTTCTTCTTCATATAATCACAACGAATATATCGTTTCATTTCCGCCGGGGAGAGTGAAGTACGTTGTGCTGCAGGTTCCACAGTAAATCTGTGTTCTTTGCACCTTGGTTAGCCACTCTGTGGTCTGGACATCCGAGGTCCAGCACATCCGTTTTTGTCATGCCTTGATTTGGGTGGGCTTCCCTAGTCCGTGACAGCCTGTCTATCTGTCGCTGGACAAGCGGGTGTGTAGTGACTCTTCGCCGAGACATTCCAAATTCAACCAATTTGAAATTCTGCATCATTTTTAAAAAAATGCTATTTCAACTCTAATGTGTGTATTCTCAATGGGCATGGAACAGTCAATATAGACATAGACAATAACAACACACAAATTTAAGTTATATAAATTCCTCAAGGAACACAAACATTTAAACAAAAATTTTAACCACGTCAAAAATTAGCATTCATACTGCGCGAACCATTAGGCCTTATTGCTGTATTTATTTATGGATAGGGATTCCTCGAATTAGGAAAATGTGTTAACTCAAGTTGTGAGGCGAATAGGTGTCAGCTAAATAGATCTGGTTGCAAGAAAACCTGCCTGTATACTCATCTCCTTGGACACAAGCATGTACTGGTATGTAGTACAGAAGTGCACAGGTGAAGAAAGCTGAGAAAGTAAAGGTATCCTACAAGAAGCTGACCACATCACTCCTATAGTGTAAATTCATCTCTTTATTTCTTAGGTCAAAATCCATTAAAACAGACTGTCAATGTCATGATTGCTTGTTAGCCTGAAGACCTACCTCACAATTTACTTACTAAATAAACATGCCTCCCCACATACCGCAAGTTCAAGTTAATGAAAAATATAGTCACACCAAGCAAATCAGAAGATGAGGGATAGGCCTACCTTAAATCCTTTGTGTAATATCAACACAATATAGCAGAAAACAAATCGCAGAAGTAGCAGGCGCAGGAAATCATCGCCCAGGAACTGAACGTATGCATGATCTGTGCAACAACATTAAACCATCAAATAAATTGACATATCCTATGTTTATATCAAATATGAACAATGTGAATCAAATGTTGATGTCAGAGATATAAATGTGAATCAAATGTTGATGTCAGAGATATAAATGTGACATATATAAATGTGAATCAAATGTTGATGTCAGAGATATAAATGTGACATATATAAATGTGAATCAAATGTTGATGTCAGAGATATAAATGTGACATATATAAATGTGAATCAAATGTAGATGTCAGAGATATAAATGTCACAAATGTTTTTATATTATAAATATAAATTTGAATAACATGTAGATGTTTCAGACATAAATCTGACAAATATAAATGTGAGATCAAATATGACATGCAAAACAGTGATATATATATCTTCTTCATCGTTCATTTTCAAACTCCCGCTGGATCTCCCTTGTAGCAAGACCATTGTCCTACTAGATTTCTAGCATGATGTAGTCCAGAGAATGGAAATGCGTTGTTTCGCAGTTTTATTTGCACCCATGGCCGGACACATCCGTCTTCAGTGGGTATATATATATATATATATATATATAAATGTGAAACAAAGGAGACTGCTGTCAAAGAAAACCATAACCATGACATTGTCTTGTAAGCTGTCAATATTGTTAAAGATATCAAGAATGTTCCACATGTGTCATCTTAGTGCACACAATCATGGCATCTTAGTGCACACAATCATGACATCTTAGTGGTTGTTTAATACTTTCACTGCCACTGATGACATAAATCTGTGATGTCTTCTTCGTCTGCATTCATTCTCAAACTCCTGCAACGTAACCGGATGTAATCAGGAAAATAGAATGTGCTGCATCATGGTTTAAAGCTTTTCTGCGATATCTGCAAATTTTAGCCTGACACATCCAACTTCAGCATACTGTCTGCTAAATTCTTGTATATATCCACCTCTGAAGATGGGTGTGTTGGGCCATTAGCGCAAATAAAACAACACAACGCATATCCATATTCTGGACTACATCCTGCAGGAAATTTAGTGGGACCATTTTCGTGCTACAAGAGAGATCCAGCGTGAGTTTTAGAATAAACGTTGAAGAAGATGAAGAATATTTACCCAGATCTCAAAAGCCATTTTCTAAACTCTTTTATATATCCAGATCTGAAAATCTGTCCTCTCCAGGTTTCAGCTGCACAATTACATAAAATATATGTAATACTTGATGATTCTCAGTTTAAACATGACTGATGCAAGTCCTTCTCCAGAATATGCTTGTTAGTCTTACACAGCTTCACTGATTGTGGCTGAAGTGACTGATGATTGATCACTTTGTATATATTTCAATATTGTATATATTGAAACGACGAAAACTAGCATGGTTCAGACATGTATGCAGGCACGATTCCTTGTCAAAAACAATACTGCAGGGAACTGTCGAGCGTGGAAGAAGCAGTGGAGGACAAATATAGACATGGACAGACATCAAGGAATGGACAGGGCAAGGTATTTCCACACTCATCCGCATCGCTGAGGATAGAATTCACTGGAAGACTCTGTGTGCTGAAGCATCCAATGTGGTACCCCTATGACCCTGAAGGGTAACAGGTTTATTGATTGATTGATATATTTTTGTCAGCAGCCAATTAAGTCAGATCAGCTAAGATAAGGTGACCTGCATCAGGGCCTGTACCTGTAAAAAAAGGCCTTCTATGATGAATATCCACAGCACAACACTAGCTACCAATAATACTCAGATTCACAGAATATAACATCTACGCTGAGTAACAGAAACAAAATCCTACCTAGCTTCCTTGCTCGACTGAATAACTTGGAGGCATCTGCCACAAATTTGTCCACCTGAGACTGGCACTTGTCCCAGAGTGTTATTGGTACATCCCCGATGTTACATACACAACATATAGCCATCAGTGGACAGTGTAGGAACAAAGTGAACAAGTTCCCCTTGAGTTGCTGATCTGTAAATATTCATGTTCACAAACATATCAGATTAAAAGTTAAAAGATTATTTTGTCTTATCTATCTCTCCTTGAGTTGCTGATCTATCTATCTATTTGTTGAACTTTTTGTTGCCTGTCAGCGTCAGGAGAAGAACAGTTTTCTGAAGATGGCCCTCATGTGTCCTGAGTATATTGTGGAATTTATCGCCTCTTTTATTTCGGTTGTCCATCATTTTCATGTTCAGCCTCTAAGTCTGCCTTCACTGTATCTGTGTAGCATAGCTTGCTGGTATGCTGTCTGATAATAGTCTACTGATGTGTGCAAACCATTTTATCTGTTGTCTCTTAATATATACCAAAATTGGGGTAGTGTCAGTTTTTTCTCAAATGTCCTCATTCTGTTTCTTATCAATATTCCTACAGCACAAATGTAACATTAGACTACAGCACAAATATAACAGTAAACTACAGCACAAATATAACAGTAAACTACAGCACAAATATAACAGTAAACTACAGCACAAATATAACAGTAAACTACAGCACAAATATAACAGTAAACTACAGCACAAATATAACAGTAAACTACAGCACAAATATAACAGTAAACTACAGCACAAATAACCAAATACAAGTGTACAAAGATACAGAAAACATGACTAGACACAACCTGTAGAAACTAATCATTATTTATATATTAAACTCTTGGAAAATTGGAAGAAACAATATGTCATTTTGTTAGCTTTTATTAACTGTTATGGTGTTGTATTAAATTAACACTGCCATTCTCCATGTGTTAGATTATTGACTACTTACCCTGCATGGTGGCTGGGATCTGTTCAGGTGACAGTAAACACACCAGAGGCTGGTCAAACAAGTTTGGAAAACTCTGCAACAAACAAATGAAAACTAAAACACAATGATGATTTAAAAGAAATAACTCATAGCTTTGTGACAGCATGTGCTTGGAGCTATACATTTTTTACTACACACACCAGGATCTCTGCAAGTACTAAATCCGTGAGCAATAAATCTATGACTATATGAACCTGGAGTACTAAATCTATGAATATATATGCCCATGGAGCATTAAATCTATGAGCATTAAATCTGTGAGCAATAAATCTATGACTATATGAACCTGGAGCACTAAATCTATGAATATATATGCCCATGGAGCATTAAATCTATGAGCACTAAATATAAGAATATATATGCATGCCCCTGGAGAACTAAATCTATTAATATATATACAAATGGAGCACTAAATATGTGAGCATTAAATTCATGAGCCCTAAATCTATGAATATATATGCACCTAGAACACTAAACTTATGAATATATATCTGACTAAATCTGTGACTACATGCACCTATAGCCATATAAGCACTAAATCTGTGACTACATGCACCTGCAGCTATATAAGCACTAACTCTGTGACTACATGCAGCTGCAGCTATATAAGCACTAAATCTGTGACTACATGCAGCTAAAGCTATATAAGCACTAAACCTGTGACTACATGCACCTGCAGCTATATAAGCACTAAATCTGTGACTACATACAGCTATATAAGCACCAAATCTGTGACTACATGCAGCTATATAAGCACTAAATCTGTGACTACATGCAGCTATATAAGCACTAAACCTGTGACTACATGCACCTGCAGCTATATAAGCACTAAACCTGTGACTACATGCACCTGCAGCTATATAAGCACTAAACCTGTGACTACATGCAGCTATATAAGCACTAAATCTGTGACTACATGCAGCTATATAAGCACTAAATTTATACCTATATGCATCTGGATATCCATAAGTACTAAAGTTGTGACTATATATGCATCTTGAATTATATAAACAATATATCTATTACTATAAACACCGGCAGCTATGTGAACACAAAATCTATGATTATGCACCCAGAGCTATGTGAACACAAAATCTATGATTATGCACCCAGAGCTATGTGAACACAAAATCTATGATTATGCACCCAGAGCTATGTAAATATAAAATCTATGATTATGCACCCAGAGCTATGTGAACACAAAATCTATGATTATGCACCCAGAGCTATGTGAACACAAAATCTATGATTATGCACCCAGAGGTATGTGAACACAAAATCTATGATTATGCACCCAGAGCTATGTGAACACAAAATCTATGATTATGCACCCAGAGCTATGTGAACACAAAATCTATGATTATGCACCCAGAGCTATGTGAACACAAAATCTATGATTATGCACCCAGAGCTATGTGAACACAAAATCTATGATTATGCACCCAGAGCTATGTGAACACAAAATCTATGATTATGCACCTGGATCTATGTAAATATAAAATCTATCGCTATGTGAACTTATAGCTCAATGGGCACTAAATTAATGATCAATAGCACTCAGAAAACAAAATCTACAAGCATCAAATACAGATAGGAAATGAGACACAAAGATAAAGATTAAATAAGCAAAGAATAATTATCACAATACCTGGAATGCTGAGCTGTTGCTGCTGTCTATAATAAGGAAGAGTGGTTTTCTGGTGTAAGGGTAGAGGTCACCAGGGTGGAGGCTGAAAGAGGATAAATCATACAAATTATATAAAGAATAAAATACCTTTACTCATAAAACTAATATTATAATTACTCGCAGAACTAACAAATTACTAATTCAAAGAACTAAAACTGTCATCATTCACAGAACTAACAAATTAGTCATTCACAGAACTAATACTGTCATCATTCACAGAACTAACAAATTAGTTATTCACAGAACTAACACTGTTATCATTCACAGAGCTAATAAATTACTCATTCACAGAACTAACACTGTCATCATTCACAAAACTAAATCCATTGTCCTGATACAAGAGAGAACCAGTGGGAGTTTGAGAATGAATGCTGAGGATGAGGAGTAAAGCTGAACTAGGGTTTGTTTGCCCTTCATTCACTACAACAAAACTAACTACATCAGCATTCAACACTATCATCTGAAAACTAAAAAAAAACAGTGATAATCTCTGAACAGGTGTTTCAACAATGAGACAAGGTAACTAACCAATGCATTTCCTTGTACAGTTCTGTCTTTTTCCCCTTGGAGGGTTCTTCTCCCTCACGTCTGCTGTTAGTGATTACTCCACCGAGATCATAAGCAGCTGTGAAAATAGTTATCAGTTACTAGAATTTCTTGATAAGTTTAGTAGAAATTGAACAGGTCACCTCAGTGAATGGATAGTGAGCCAGTTTCACAAACTCAAATCTCTTGAAATAGCTCATGGTTTAAAAGCCATAAGTTCACATTTTAATGGTCATATAATTGCATGTATTAGTCTATTCTATATCTTTTGATCGTCTTTTCTCTGATTTTGCTGTGCGGCATCGCAGGATTGAATATGAAATTTTTTTGTGTTATGGCATGTTTGGTTGCTTGATATGTAGTAATATTGTGACGTCTCCGAACGTTGGCAACTCCTTCAATCAATCTTTTTCCTCTGCATCTTGCTGTTTCCATTTTCATGTTGTATGCTCCTGCAGCTGGCCAATAAGGGTGCATTCTCATTAAATGGTCGAACCATTTAAATCTTTGTTTTTCAATATATTTGATCACTGATGTTGTTCTAACAGTTCTTGTAATCTCATTTTTTACATGATCTTTTCTTGCTCTGTTTGCTGTTTTTCTTAGACATTTCATTTCACACAAAGTAGGCTTTTTCTCTTGTTGTTTACTTAGTGTCCATGCTAGTGTTAGTGATGTCTAAAAAAATATACAGCAATACTTGAACAACAATATCCTATACAGGATATTCTATATTTATTATTACTTTATTCTTTTAACAGCCAGTGAGCCACGGGAACCATCAGCATGCATATTCTTCGTCATCTGTCTGACCACTGACAGAAGACTGAGCACCTATGGGTATGCCTGCAGTGCAATGATATCAGAGTATAACCAACAACACAACCGATTCTTTAACAATTATTTGTCTGCTTGATCTATCCTTTTCAAGAAGATTTTTAGTGTTTGTTTTGATATTGGCTTCTCACATCGAAAGTAGCAAGTTATTTTCATCTGTCCGTCAATTCAAGAAAAAAATGAAATTACTCCTGACCACAGGTAAGTGCATCAAGTCTAGTTATGAAGTTACTACTAACCGAGAAGTTACTACTGACCACAGGTAAGTGCATCAAGTCTAGTTATGAAGTTACTACTAACCGAGAAGTTACTACTGACCACAGGTAAGTGCATCAAGCCTTGTTATATAATAAAAAAGGTGACTCCTTACTACTGAGTCTGCTCTTTGTCGTCACAGAGAGAGTATAGACACCAATGGCTGAAAACTAAAACTAGTCAGGTTCTCTTATATTTAAGCAAGACATAGTCTGCACAAGCTAGTAAATGTGCTGAAGACAGATGCAACCAGCCAGTAAGAGTATTCAAAAAATCAGGATGCCAGGCATATACAAACACAAAGCAAACAAAATTAGAAGAATTGACTTGTGATATCCTCAGATGTTCCATCTTGTTGGTTTTATATAGGTTTCTTTACTGACAGTAGATCTATTATTCAATGTCTACATTCACCTGAAGATTAACTAGAAAACAAAGATATAAATCTTTCGTGCACCTTATCACCATAAAAGAAAGTTGTGATTCAGTGGATACCATCACACTAACATTGTAAGTAATGAAAGTTGTGATTCAGTGGATACCATGACTAATGTTGCAAGTAATGAGAAAGATACCAGTCCTGCAAAATCTGAACAATCATCAAGAACATTCAACCTCATATCATGAAGTTGAATAACTAATAATGCATGGAAGCAGTAGTTCAAAAAACATAACTTGAATCTGATCCACACAAACAACACTCACATTTGATCCACACAAACAACAAACATAACTCACATTTGATCCACACAAACAACAAACATAACTCACATTTGATCCACACAAACAACAAACAACACTCACATTTGATCCACACAAACAACAAACATAACTCACATTTGATCCACACAAACAACACTCACATTTGATCCACACAAACAACAAACATAACTCACATTTGATCCACACAAACAACAAACAACACTCACATTTGATCCACACAAACAACAAACAACACTCACATTTGATCCACACAAACAACAAACATAACTCACATTTGATCCACACAAACAACAAACATAACTCACATTTGATCCACACAAACAACAAACAACACTCACATTTGATCCACACAAACAACAAACATAACTCACATTTGATCCACACAAACAACACTCACATTTGATCCACACAAACAACAAACATAACTCACATTTGATCCACACAAACAACAAACAACACTCACATTTGATCCACACAAACAACAAACATAACTCACATTTGATCCACACAAACAACAAACAACACTCACATTTGATCCACACAAACAACAAACATAACTCACATTTGATCCACACAAACAACAAACATAACTCACATTTGATCCACACAAACAACAAACATAACTCACATTTGATCCACACAAACAACAAACAACACTCACATTTGATCCACACAAACAACAAACATAACTCACATTTGATCCACACAAACAACACTCACATTTGATCCACACAAACAACAAACAACACTCACATTTGATCCACACAAACAACAAACAACACTCACATTTGATCCACACAAACAACAAACATAACTCACATTTGATCCACACAAACAACAAACATAACTCACATTTGATCCACACAAACAACAAACAACACTCACATTTGATCCACACAAACAACAAACATAACTCACATTTGATCCACACAAACAACAAACAACACTCACATTTGATCCACACAAACAACAAACAACACTCACATTTGATCCACACAAACAACAAACATAACTCACATTTGATCCACACAAACAACAAACATAACTCACATTTGATCCACACAAACAACAAACAACACTCACATTTGATCCACACAAACAACAAACATAACTCACATTTGATCCACACAAACAACAAACATAACTCACATTTGATCCACACAAACAACACTCACATTTGATCCACACAAACAACAAACATAACTCACATTTGATCCACACAAACAACACTCACATTTGATCCACACAAACAACAAACATAACTCACATCTGATCCATACAAACAACAAACATAACTCACATTTGACCCACACAAACAACAAACATAACTCATATTTGATCCACACAAACAACAAACATAACTCACATTTGATCCACACAAACAACAAACATAACTCACATTTGATCCACACAAACAACAAACATAACTCACATTTGATCCACACAGACAACAAACATAACTCACATTTGACCCACACAAACAACAAACATAACTCACATTTGATCCACACAAACAACAAACATAACTCACATTTGATCCACACAGACAACAAACATAACTCACATTTGACCCACACAAACAACAAACATAACTCACATTTGATCCACACAAACAACAAACATAACTCACATTTGATCCACACAGACAACAAACATAACTCACATTTGATCCACACAAACAACAAACATAACTCACATTTGATCCACACAAACAACAAACATAACTCACATTTGATCCACACAAACAACAAACATAACTCACATTATTCTCATACATACATATATATATAAATACACACACACACAGGGATATCTTATCCACACAAACACATACAAATAACCCCCAAAACAATGACTTTCAAAATATTTTAAAATTTTAATTGCTAGAGTATCCTAATCAGGATGTAGCTATCAACCCAGCATTTTTTGGCTGTCATGATTTTCTAGACAATACAAATATGTTCAGTAGTTTGCCACTGCTTTCTGAAGTCTGGATGCACAATTTCCGGTGGTGAGATTCGAACCCAGATTGCTTGGCCATCACAGACTCGTACCACACTATGGTACTGTACCACACCGCCACAGAGCAAGATATTTAACATATACTAACACATACAGTGACATTTTACATATACTAACATCATATAAAGGTACATATTACACATACTAACAATAAATATAGCAATATTTTACACATATAACACATATAGCAATATTTTACACATACTAACATCATATAAAGGTACATATTACACATACTAACAACACATATAGCAATACTTTACACATATAGCAATATTTTACACATACTAACATCACATATAGCAATATTTTACACATACTAACATCACATATAGCAATACTTTACACATATAACACATATAGCAATATTTTACACATATAACACATATAGCAATATTTTACACATATAACACATATAGCAATATTTTACACATATAACACATATAGCAATACTTTACACATATAACACATATAGCAATATTTTACACATATAACACATATAGCAATATTTTACACATACTAACAACACATATAGCAATATTTTACACATACTAACAACACATATAGCAATATTTTACACATATAACACATATAGCAATATTTTACACATATAGCAATATTTTACACATATAGCAATATTTTACACATACTAACAACACATATGGCAATATATTACACATACAGCAATATGTTACACATACTAACAATAAATATAGCAATATTTTACAACACATATATCAATATTTTACACATACTAACAACACATATAGCAATATTTACTCATTAAAAACACATATAGCAATGTTTTACCCATACTAACAACACATATAGCAATATTTACTCATTAAAAACACATATAGCAATGTTTTACCCATACTGACAACACATATAAAGATATTTCGCCCATACAAACACAATAATATTTTACCCATACAAACAACACATATAGCAATATTTACTCATATTAAAAACACATATAGCAATATTTAACCCTCACTAACTTGCAAGCAGAAGACCTGACGGTTTCACTATTGGCCAATCAGACTAACCATTATGCAACGGTAAACTCTCAATAGATGACATAACTCTCATGGAAGCCCCGCAGCCTTTCAGCTGTACAGTTATGTTTCCCTATGCGGTGCAACAGTCAGAGCCCAGCATTGTTCACCTGTGAGAGTTGGAGTCTTCTGAGTATGAAATAAAGCTATGGAGAACACACCCCATTGCACATAGGAGATAAGAGCTAGTTGCTTGTAATTTTTGGGGAATTATACAACAATGCATACTAATAAACTATACAGTGACGTCTTACCCACACAAACAATACTAATAAACTATATAGTGACATCTTACCCACACAAACAATACTAATAAACTATATAGTGACGTCTTACCCACACAAACAATACTAATAAACTATATAGTGACATCTTACCCACACAAACAATACTAATAAACTATATAGTGACATCTTACCCACACAAACAATACTAATAAACTATATAGTGACATCTTACCCACACAAACAATACTAATAAACTATACAGTGACATCTTACCCACACAAACAATACTTTCAGCAGATATAGCCTTACCATCATCTGTATGCTTCTGGTTACCAAGGCAACCGTCTGCAGAGATATAAAGAAGCATAGCACCATTTGGAGGAAGTTCCTTGAAGGCAGATGCCAGGAACGTATTCAGCTGTCCATATGTTGGTTTATACAGAAGATATTTGTGGGGATTGTCACGCTTGCTGTTTCGGTCTCCATTTTCCTGTCGATTGATAAAGACTATTTGGTTAAATCAGTTTCACTACACATAAGAGTGTCACCTACAAAACTACCTCAGAACTGTGTCGAAAGAAATGAACATCCATGCAAGTGGGTGTTTCAGTACAAGGCAGACACTCTTTGTCCATTAAGTTCGGAGTTTCAACATAAGACAGACACTCTTGCCCATCAGGTTGAGGGTTTCAGTATAGCATAAACACTCTTGTCTATCAGGTTGATGGTTTCAGATTAAGGGCATCCTTGATTTCAAATAAATGTATCCTTCTGAATACTGTCTTGTTTAAAATCCAAGTCTTGCATCCGTATGTTGCCACTGGGAAAACACACAATCTTAAAGTATTGCATCCGTATGTTGCCACTGGGAAAACACATGACCTTAAAAGGGTTATTTTAGTGTCATTATTACTACTTTCCCACAGCTTTTTAAGTAATTAATTTTAGCGTTGCAATTATGTGTCATATTTCGATCTCAACTGAAACAGTACACTACTCCTGAGAAATGATCATCTTCAGAATTTATTATAAAACTTCTGCACGTTAGCAGGATGTATTTCAGAGCAGTGGTTCTTAATGTGGGTCATATGGCTCCTCCCTTGTAGGTCATTGTTTAACTGGGAAGGCCATAAATAAAAATGTATAAATTAGAGGGTTATGGATCCACCTATGGAGATCACAGAAAGTTAACTACTTGAGTAATATTTAATCAGATAAACAATAGGTCTTGATGAAAGTTAACAAGCATTTTTACTAGGGGTTCATGGAAGTTAACAAGTATTTTTACTAGGGGTTCATGGAAGTTAACAAGTATTTTTACTAGGGGTTCATGGAAGTTAACAAGTATTTTTACTAGGGGTTCATGGAAGTTAACAAGTATTTTTTACTAGGGGTTCATGGAAGTTAACAAGTATTTTTACTAGGGGTTCATGGAAGTTAACAAGTATTTTTACTAGGGGTTCATGGAAGTTAACAAGTATTTTTACTAGGGGTTCATGGAAGTTAACAAGTATTTTTACTAGGGGTTCATGGAAGTTAACAAGTATTTTTACTAGGGGTTCATGGAAGTTAACAAGTATTTTTACTAGGGGTTCATGGAAGTTAACAAGTATTTTTTACTAGGGGTTCATGGAAGTTAACAAGTATTTTTACTAGGGGTTCATGAAAGTTAACAAGTATTTTTACTAGGGGTTCATGGAAGTTAACAAGTATTTTTACTAGGGGTTCATGGAAGTTAACAAGTATTTTTACTAGGGGTTCATGGAAGTTAACAAGTATTTTTACTAGGGGTTCATGGAAGTTAACAAGTATTTTTTACTAGGGGTTCATGGAAGTTAACAAGTATTTTTACTAGGGGTTCATGGAAGTTAACAAGTATTTTTACTAGGGGTTCATGGAAGTTAACAAGCATTTTTACTAGGGGTTCATGGAAGTTAACAAGTATTTTTTACTAGGGGCTCATGGAAGTTAACAAGTATTTTTTTTACTAGGGGTTGATAGAAGAAATTTGTCAGATAAGGGGGTCATAGGGAAAAACAGGATGAGAAAACCTAATCTAGAAAATGGAATTCGCTGTGTCCTGGTTTACAGATTGGCTTTGATAACTGCGTTTGTTAGCCTGATACATCTAACTTCTGTTTGGTATTTCCGGATCACTTGGACTTTCTATGAGATGGGGTTGTCTACCTCAAACCCAACGTTTTTTTAATCACCCCTTATTTAGTCTTGAATAAAGTTAACGTTTTAGCATATTCCATTAAAATTATACAATTGTCCCTCTGCCACTGGATTATTTTTTGACAATCTGCATTATTTTTGGTGGTGTTTGGAAAACACACATATTTTTTTGTTTCTCCCAATTTTTAAATAATATTTTGAAATGTAAATAAAGAATTGAATATTAAATCTATTGGTTAAGTTTTGTTTGTGTGTGTGTGATACAAGAGGTGTAAGTGGTGAAGATCCAAAATTGGGAAAAAAATATTTTTTTAAAAATCACCTATACTTGTCTGATGTGTGGTATCCCTGATAAAATTCTTGCACATACCTAGGTATATTGTATTTGTTATTTCATAATAAAACTAATGTTCTCATAATGATATTGTATCTGAAAACAAATAAGACATGTAGAGGCCAATAACTTTGTCCATCCATTCTACACTAGGTCTAGAAGTTAGTAGTCTATATCAATATATCCAATATACTAGACCTATTCTTTTCTAGTTCATTTCATAACAAAACTAATGTGGTGATATCATCTGCTGTAATCACACAAAATCTATCTACCTCGCTAATGCTATCAACATGGACCAACAGTTCAGTAACTTCAGAAAAGTTGTGAAGCCAGACTTGACTATAACCTGAAGGTCCACGATCGCTAATGAAAGCATTTTCTTCCTCAGTAATGTCAGACTAGACAGACAAAGAGTTAGTGTTTCTATGATTTGTCATATCTCCTAATGGAACAAGATCTACATCTTAATTTCCAAGAATTCCACCTCATCAGAATCAGAATCAATAAAAAATTTCATTAAAAAATGGCATCTATCTCAAGAGATTTCTTTCGATTGGAAAAGATGACTACAAATTGACACAGTCACCCTGTTTTACAACTTACTTGGAAAAGAATTGAGTGGGAAGACATGATGTAATCATAGCTTAGAGGGCGCTAAGTTCTGGTCATGTAACTAGTAAACATCTTGTAGTTCCTCGTCGATAAATGAGAGCATAGCAATGGGTGACTGGCATTGCCGACCATTGTATACGGAAAGACATCCGTCGTGGATTACAGTCAATGGTGGGTCACTAATGTAACTAGTCTTCTCTCTCTTGCCAGGGACCAGTAAAGTACTAGCAAGTTTAGGAGAGTTGTTATTTATACATTTACTTGCCTGTGCAAGAGGTTTATGAGAGTTGCTCCATAAAAAAACAACTCCCCTAAACAGCATTGGTTGTGCATGTCTAAAAAAGGTGATCAGTACTTACAAATGGTGTCTTGCCAGGAGCAGGAGAGTTGTCGTAGATCTGGTTGGATAGGTCATCTTGTGGCTCCCTCTCTAGCGTCTGAAGCATTCTAAACATGTCTAGAGTTAGCTCACTAAACTTGACCTGATCAAAAAGATTATATCAAGTCATTTTGTATAAATCTGCCAGAATTTTTCAATTTTAAAAACAAAACAAATTTTGGTAGCTCTGTATGCCTAAATAAATTATTGATAAAACACAAAGAATCTGCAGTACCTGGGAGAATAGATGATAACACAGGTTCTTCCTGAATGATAGAAAACGTTTGCATTAAAAAAGTGTTGAATATTAAGGATTGATAAAATATATGGTCTTATTCATCTTGACAGATGGTCTGAAGTAAGCTTGCATCAGTTGGAGTTGAGGTGATATGAGCAGGACTTCTCATGACTAAATCTGATGATCCATGAGTAATTTGCTCTACCACATAAGACACATGGGAGTACATTGTCGCTGAGTTTTTGCTCCTTATAATTCCATCTTCATCTTCCCCTCTGCTCATTATTGAATTCTCTCAACAGTCCTAGCACCATTATGTAGGCTAGTTCTCCGTGCATGGCATTTCCTGTAGTCGTAACCTTCGATAACAGTTACCATGTTGTTCCGACAGGTCGACGTTGTGCTTGAACTAGGATGGGCAGAACAACAAAGAAACCTGTCGCAAGGGCCAGAGTTGTGCCCTGATGCCGACGTCTGTTTCGGCGACATTAGACTCGAAACACCATCGAGTCGGATGGCTGCTGTAACAGAGGGCAGAGCACTTATGGGAATGCCCCATGTGCTGTGAGGCCAGTTTCTAATCAAGAGAATTTCAAGAGAATTTCTCCATGCATGGTGATCTTCCACCAGGTTTTCCCAGTTTTCAGGCATGGTGATAAAGGCATTCATAGATTTATGTAGACGTTGTTGTATCGCAGCTTTGGTCTTCCTCATTTTCCTGCACCATGTGAGAGCTCCCCATATAGCAGTTGTTATAAGATGTGGCTGTGTTCATCCACTGAATGTGGCCCAGCTACTTGAGTCTTCATGACCAAGCGTGGATATTATTGTCTGAATTTTGCCATTTGGATGCCCTTGGTGTTGGTAATTTTGTCTTGTCACCTGATGTTTATAATTTTATGGAGAAAATGTAAGTGGAAACTATTCAGCCTTTGTTCTTGCCTTGAGCAAGGTGTATGTGTTTCTTCTTTTTCTTCAGCGTTCATTCTCAAACTACCGCTGGATCTTTTTTGTAGTAGCACAATGGTCCTACTAGATTTCCAGAGAATGGTGGGTACATGTTTCAGGTCCATAGAGAAGAACACTGGGGATGCATATTTGGTATATCAGAGCTTTGTTGCTGTTGTCAAATTTGTATTGCTCCATGCTATTTTTTTTTACAATTTGCTGAATTTGGAACGTGGTGGCTGCAATTCCTATTCCTGCACTTATTTCTTTGCTGTAGGAACTTATTTCTTCATTGAGTGATAGTGTTTCTGCGAATTTGGAACCCAGATAGTTAAAGTTCTGTACTGATTCAAGATGCACATTGTTCATTGTGATGATTGATAAAATAGGTCCTTTCTAAATAAAAAGAAATTGCTGAACACACTCCGAGCAGTACTTGATAATGGGGAGTACGATTTGATACTGGGGAGTAAGGGTTGATCCTGGAGAGTAAGAGAAGGCAACATCCCTGGGAGTAGCTGTTGCTACTGGGAAGTAAGATTTGATAAGAAAACACCCTTGATGGTATATGGATTTTATTATTCACTGCTGTACTTTTGTGATCTCTTAATTTTTAACTTAGGTGTTGAGAAACCAGAAATGGAAGGGCCAGGAGTTGTTGACACTTTCATACACCAGGTAATTTTATTACCATTCATGGGTCAGGAGCTCAATTCAAGGCAGATCAGAAATTTCATGGGAGACGAGAACTGATTCATAAACTAGTAGGCTTACAGCATTCTATAACATTATTTATAACAATTCACATACATTTTTTAATTATTCAAACACTCCATAAAATATCTTTCATTTTCAAACTGAACCCATTGATTGAAGAATATTTTAATTTATTATTCTATTTTTTAAAAAAATGAAATTTCTATTATATTGTCATTTCATATGCATGCTACAAAAAATTAATTCGCTAACGATCCAAATATTGCAAATGTATAATTTCGATCATATAACAAGAAACATTATATTTATCAATCAAAGCAAGTTTTATTATTGTTAATGGTGTGTTAATAGTTTATTTTGAAAATTTATTTCGCAAAATACGCTAACAAGTTTGACACTGCAGGAAGTAATTGAAAGGAGCTTCACTGCATCCCACGACATAGGTAATTAAACCATCAGCTGAGCAATGAATATGTCAGGTTCATTCATGCCTACCAAGACAAACCACAGAATCCCATTATAAGGGAAGAATTGCTGTTAGTTGGGCAATAAATGTTAGGTTCAGTCACACCTACGAAAAAGTCTAAGCGGTTAAAATTCTAGCTACAAGTTTCAACCATGTATTATGCTCTGGCAACATGTAGGCCTTTATTAATGCTTATGGCACCTTTGCCAATAGTCTGCTGAATCTTCCTAATGGTTTTCACTTGAATATTGTTAAGCTTTGATTTTATTCAATTTTGTTGGTCAAAATCATTCTGTCCTTTAGCAGCATATTAAAAAAATGATCGGCTGTTACTACCCTATCAGACTAAAGGTCTGAATACAACTAACTGACATAATTACAAGCAAGTACAAAATACACACAATCACCACCTAACATCCCAATATGAGGACACTGCCAGTACTTCCTTTGGTTTTGAAAGAAGAAAATTTTGTACTTTTTCAGATGACCTTTTCTTTCTTTCTCTTGTTCACTACTTGATGTCTACACCACCAGACAAGTTTATGAATTAACTTTACCACTGTTTAGAGTTCTTTGGTTCCAAGATTGAGCCAGTAACAGACCTCATACTAACTATATGTGCAATGATGCATACCCAAATGTCTGAATGCATTATTTCTGAAATTATGATGGTCTATTTTTCTATGTGTTTCATGACCTCTAGCCTCAGATTTCAATATCCATTTCATGTATAAAATGCACTGTCCATTGAAGATATTGTTTTGTTCCCAGAATTTGTTTCCTAGTATCATAGTATCATTCAGTACCTTGCCAGATTCAGTGTTGACTTTCTACTCGAGTGGGCAATTTTGAAGAATATGCCTTGGAGTCTGGTACCATGTTCCACATAAAGTATACTATACATATATTTCTTCTTGTTCACATACATGTAAATAGGCGGGTTACATGATGACATGGTTCCTAGTACGTCTATCTGTCTGGTATCTCCGACTTCAGCACCTGTGCTTGCTTGGGCAGGACTGTGATCCTGCTCGACATAGACTTTATGACCCCAACCAATCTTAGTTTCCAGCCTCTGTTGGCTGGATTAAGTCCCATCTCCACTTCAAGAAGTTGGACTCGATGGGGTAACTACTGTGAAGACAATGACGATGTAGAGGGAAATGCCATGAGCTGGATTGCCCTTTACTCCAGAAAGGATTTTTCTGTGATTTTCTTGTTATTTCAGGATATGCAGCAGAAATATAAATTGAGTTCTTCCCAGCAATCTAGGCATTGGTCTTCAGCAGGTTTCATTACAGTGAAGATTATAGGGTAAGATAGTTAACCCACAGCCAATCTCCTTAGTCTCCACCAACAACATGCATGGAATGCGGTAGTTGTACTATTCTTCACTCTCCTCTGGTCTCCAGCAACAAATGAGTGAGGCATACAATCAACACAGAAATGACAACAATACAAAGGATGACATACCTGATCATGGCAGTTACCAACTATGAGCACTTCCTGGAGAGTCAGGTACACAGATGTGCCTTTCTCCAACAGAGGTGTATTGAGAGGTGTAAGGCGGTGTGACAAAACGATGGAGGAGGAATCAACATCTACAACATTAATCATGTTGTCAGCCTGGAAAAAAAGCATATATATATATACAACAACCAGGTATAGGATTTAGTAACACAAATACAAAAGTAGTTACAGTGAACAAGTAAATATATGTTACAAATACCTACCACTACTAATAAAAAGATGATTAAAAAAACAATATTATAAAATAATGAAAAGGAAGAAAATTGGTTGACGTTTTGATCTAAGATCATCGTTGGAACAAACATATAATAATAAGAAACAATGAATAAAATAGAAACAAATTATTTAAAAACATCTTTCAAAATAGTCCATGAATGTTCATACACAAGTTCCGCCAAAGACGGATGTGTCGGGTCATTGGCGCAAATAAAACGGCGACACAATGCATTTCCATTCTCTGGACTACATCCTGCTGGAAATCTAATAAGACCATGATCCTGCTAATAGATAGATCCAGCGGGAGTTTGATAATGAATGCTGAAGAAGAAGAAACCACAAGCAAGTCTACCATTGATGCAGATTAACTGGCTCCAGAGAACAAATGGTATTGTGTCAAAAGTTTACATCTTAGTCATGATATCTGCATGTTTTTGGCCTGATACATCTGATATCAGCATGGTTTTTGGTCACTTTGAACCATGGGATGTGACAGCCAACTCCACCACGAAACCTCCTTAGTTGTTTCCTACAGCACGCATGACAGGTCACAGTATTGCAAGTCTCTGCTCCCCTTTCAGGCTCTTCAACGCACAGGTATACTTACTTCTATAAAAGCTTTGATTTCTCCTAAAACAAGGTTCCATTCCACCTGATCCTCTGGCTGGTATGTCCCAGTGTAGTCATCAATTTGTTTCGCCAGCTCCTAGAATTGAAGGACAATTTTGAAACACTCTTCTATTTCAGAAACAAACAAAAAACAAAACTTTAAAAGATTAATTTTTGTATCATTCAGGATATTGATCTAATAAAAGGTAAAACAGGCTGATAAGAAAATAATACCCCATCATTCATCATTTTTGTGTGCACATGTAGTCTTGATAAAGGCCTTTAGGTTGAAATGTTAATTTGTGTGTTTCCAGTTATTAGCACAACTTTATTATCCTGTACCAAGCTTTGCCTGTTGGATTTCAGTTTTGCGAAGTGAGTTAAATATTAATGAAAATAATACAGAATTTGTCACAGGACTAATCTCATGCATGCATACTAAGTGACTCAACAACATGCTTCGTAAAGTTGGAGTCATCCACCATCAATGGGTGGAGTTTTTAATGCAATCTGCGACTAGAAAGATCACTTTCATTTTCACACAGAGACATGAGGGTGCTGAGAGAAATAAGCTGGAGAATATGGTCATAGTATCAAAAATTATATCAATGGATTATTCTGACAGTCAATGAACTGAGGCATCTTGACTCTGAAGATTTTCAGAAGTGTAAACCATGGTTATTCTCACGACTGCAGAAGATTGGAGTACAAATTCCAACAGTCCAGAAAGATAAACACTTGATGTTGTTTATTATCCAGATTCACTGCATCTACACTCTTTGGCAGCCAATGCCAAGTGAAGGAATCTCCAAGTGTTTAGTAACTTGTGCTGCAGTATGTTAGTGAGTGTTGGAGGGTCTAGGTACAAACATAACAGATATACACAGACTGATAAATCAACATTAACTCTTTCCGGACCAATCACCACTATACTGGCTTTATACAAACTCAACAAACTCACAAACCAAATTAGACAATCACAAATGTTTGTGTTTTTTCTACTTGTTCACCACATTTGATTGTTTTTTTCATGCCATGCTCATCTTCACTTGTGAAGGAAGAACATCATCATCATCACCGAATCTGCCATCATGCACTAGCAAACCTTTAATTTATGCCATGTCTATATGGTGATGCAGGCTTTACTCTTGTGGAATGTCTTCTGTCCAATTATGTTTGCCTCTTGTGAAAGTTGGAGACTTCTGAGCATGGAATAAAGATCTGAAAAAAACATACCCATTGCAGAAAAAGATACAAGAGCTCTATTTTTCTGAGAACTGAAACAAAGAAATTGGAATGACATGCTGCAGGTGAAAGAATGTACATCATTTCTGCTATTTGGTTAGACTGACAAGTTTCAATCTGCTGATGACCTCGATGGTGGAATTCTGAGTCTGTAGGTCAATGTTCAGTTTAGAGTACTGCAGTCTGCATGACCATGGAGATTATGGCGGTGACCAGGGCATTTGAATGGGTAGGCACAAAGAAGGTACACAAGTCTACATCTTGAGTGACTCCACAAGTATAATTAGGAAGGTACAAGTGGATCTCATTCGCGAACAGTGGATTGAGACTTTGAGAAAGGCGAGGTTGAAAGTAGTTTTCTTTTCTTGGTAGATGATTGCTTCTTTTTGTTCCTGTGTTGCTACATCATTTGCTAGAATATCTGTTTTTTTTAAATTTCCTAGTAAGCAACAGTGGGTGAGTATTCACTGTAGCACTACACTTCTTTGAATGCTCACTTCTCACAGGAATTATCATCTCTCTTTGTTTAGTCTGTTTTCCTGCCTGTGGGGTTAGTTTTATTAATCTGTTGCACAACAAAGAATATTTAACTTGCACGTTAAATCAGCATTGTTGTATGGCTTAGAAACATGGAGTACAATAAAAGGGACAATCCGAAAACTACAAACATTCATCAATGAATTAAAAAATTGAAAAGGCGTAGAGGATTGATTGAATTGTACTAGGGTTACCCCATATGTACTCTGTCCCTCTCAATGAAACGGCATGCCACCTACTGATAGTATCACTCATAGCACATAACTACTTAGCTTCAAGCGATAATCTCTAGGAATCTTAAAAAAATATACTTTATAAACAAGATGTCGTGAGTGGGATTCGAGCCTCTTCATCAAAGAATGCCTGTGTAGAATAGATGATTCGAAATGGTATGACTACCAATGGAAAAACTCAAACAAAGAACTAACAAACTTCAGTAGAGGAAGAACTAAGGAAGGGGTGCTGAAGTTGGATAGGACATACATAAAGAAGACTAGCCAAAAATATTATAACAGACATTGTTCTGGAGCTTGCGGGGAAAGAGGAAAACAAGAAATACCTGGAGAAAATAACTAGATGCAGAGACACGAAAGCTTGGTAGAGCACGAAAGAGCAAAAATAAATAGCTAGATATGGCAAGATGGAGAAAGTTTCTTGAAGATCTATGATTCGCAGAGAACTTATAGGTATATAGATAGTTGTACAACTGAAACAACCTATCTGGAAGTAGACATGGAACTACAAACACGTTCTGCATAACTTACCCGCACCAAGTCTCGTACCAGTTTCATCTTCTTCAGCAGCAGACAAACCACAATGAAACGGGCATAGTACCGCAACTTTTTTACCATCAGGTCTGGTCTAGAAGACAGATATAGTTCATTTACCAATGCAGGATTTCTCTCCCACAAAAATCTCTCTAGTAATACAAAGTATTAGAAAGTTCAAAAATTACCTGAGACTCTAGCACACAAATTTAGTTAATTACTTGTAGGTCTGAAACACTAAATTTAGCTACTAACCTTTACATCTGAAACTCTAAATTTAGTTAGTCGTTGGATCATCGTCATTGCACTCCGGACAAGTCCATAGGTGCTCCGATCTCTCCTTGAGTGCATCTGCTATTACACGTTGACAGAAAGTCCCAGTACGTCGTTGATTGACCATCATTCTTTCTCACCCATGAAACCACTCCTTTCTAGCGACACATTTCAAACCAAGCTCCCCTGTTCTAATCATGGAACAAGAGTCATCGTCACTTATACAGTCATTTGTTCGTGCGTTTTCCTGTAGCGAGTTCAAAATGTCTGCTCGATTCATCGCTCAACCAACAGCCATAGTAGCAGCATGTGTGGCCAATTCATCTGCTCTCTCATTACACCAGACTCCGGCAAAAAAATAAAAGTCACTTTAAGCACACAGAATTTTTCACTGCATCCAGCCACTGTTCCTGAATGTACCCCGCCTGAACCTTCACTATCATGCTCATCGAGTCGCTGAGTATACAGGCATGTTCGTAGACAGTCTGTGAGCACACCCATTTCAAAGCTTTGGTTACTGTCAAAATCTCCATTGTTATGCTGGATTTATGGTCATGCTAAATATAGTTACTAGCCTGTACATTTGAAACTCTAAATTTAGTTACTAGCCTGTAGGTATGAAACTCTAAATTTAGTTACTAGCCTGTAGGTATGAAACTCTAAATTTAGTTACTAGCCTGTATGTCTGAAACTCTAAATTTAGTTACTAGCCTGTATGTCTGAAACTCTAAATTTAGTTACTAGCCTGTACGTCTGAAACTCTAAATTTAGTTACTAGCCTGTAGGTCTGAAACTCTAAATTTAGTTACTAGCCTGTAGGTCTGAAACTCTAAATTTAGTTACTAGCCTGTA
The DNA here is from genome assembly GCA_034231615.1 of Meghimatium bilineatum. NCBI lineage: Eukaryota > Metazoa > Mollusca > Gastropoda > Stylommatophora > Philomycidae > Meghimatium > Meghimatium bilineatum. The sequence continues at coordinate 10,578,608 of CM067321.1, forward strand.
TGTCTGAAACTCTAAATTTAGTTACTAGCCTGCACGTCTGAAACTCTAAATTTAGTTACTAGCCTGCACGTCTGAAACTCTAAATTTAGTTACTAGCCTGTATGTCTGAAACTCTAAATTTAGTTACTAGCCTGTACGTCTGAAACTCTAAATTTAGTTATTATCCTGTAGGTCTGGAACTCTAAATTTAGTTACTAGCCTGTATATCTGAAACTCTAAATTTAGTTACTAGCCTGTACGTCTGAAACTAAATTTAGTTACTAGCCTGTAGGTCTGAAACTCTAAATTTAGTTAATAGCCTGTATGTCTGAAACTCTAAATTTAGTTACTATCCTGTAGGTCTGAAACTCTAAATTTAGTTAATAGCCTGTAGATCTGAAACGCTAATGCCCTTCTAAGTACTCTCCTTCAAACTATACACATTTCTTCGAGCAAACCTTCTATTGTTGGAAGTAGCTAGAATTTAACCAAATGAGTTAATTACCATTTTTAATTATTATTTATTTATTTTTTTCCCATCGCATTTAATATTTTTCATGCCATGCTCATCTTTGCTTGCAAAGGAGGAACATCATCATCACCTGAACAGTACACCACTGTGATTCTGAAATGTTGGATGTATTGAGTAGAAAATCATTGATATCACAATGAAGCTGTAACTATGTAGCTTCAAGCGATAATCCCTACGGATCTTTAAAAAAATATACTTTATACACATTTTGAGTAGGATTCGATCCCGTTCATCAAAGAATGCCTGTGTAAAATAGAAGGTTTGAAATGGTATAAGAGTATGACAAAACCATGACAAATTATTTCTTTGAACTATACCCCATCAGCCAACAGGGATTTGAGAATGGGTGTCCCAGAAAGCGCAAGAGGACATCCCAAAAGACTACACAGATTTACTTATGTAAAAACAGGACACTTTCAGACAAAATGTAACAAAGATCACTCATAAGTTATGAGGCCCAAATGGGAGGCAAAAAATAGAATCACTGTGATCCGTAATGCATGTTGAAAGAGGCAACTAAGGAGATTTCGGGATGGGTTTTATCTCCCATCCCACAGAAGGTCAAACAAGTATAAAGTCATGCTGAATATCTAAGATATGTCTAGCCAAAAGGAGCAGATATCCCAGCAAAGCTGTAAACCTGAAACAATGCACACTGTTCTCCAGATGTAATCCTACTAACCATAAGCAGTTTGAGAACAAACTCAGAAGATATCACAGCAAAGCTGTAAACCTGAAACAATGCACACTGTTCTCCAGACTTAATCCTACTAACCAGAAGCAGTTTGAGAACAAACTCAGAAGAAAAATTGAACACTCTGAGCTGTATCTTGTCTTCTTCTTCAGCGTTCATTCTCAGACTCCCGCTGGTTCTCTCTTGTAACAGGACAATGTAACATTCTCAGACTCCCGCTGGTTCTCTCTTGTAACAGGACAATGTAACATTCTCAGACTCCCGCTGGTTCTCTCTTGTAACAGGACAATGTAACATTCTCAGACTCCCGCTGGTTCTCTCTTGTAACAGGACAATGTAACATTCTCAGACTCCCGCTGGTTCTCTCTTGTAACAGGACAATGTAACATTCTCAGACTCCCGCTGGTTCTCTCTTGTAACAGGACAATGTAACATTCTCAGACTCCCGCTGGTTCTCTCTTGTAACAGGACAATGTAACATTCTCAGACTCCCGCTGGTTCTCTCTTGTAACAGGACAATGTAACATTCTCAGGCTCCCGCTGGTTCTCTCTTGTAACAGGACAATGTAACATTCTCAGACTCCCGCTGGTTCTCTCTTGTAACAGGACAATGTAACATTCTCAGACTCCCGCTGGTTCTCTCTTGTAACAGGACAATGTAACATTCTCAGACTCCCGCTGGTTCTCTCTTGTAACAGGACAATGTAACATTCTCAGACTCCTGCTGGTTCTCTCTTGTAACAGGACAATGTAACATTCTCAGACTCCTGCTGGTTCTCTCTTGTAACAGGACAATGTAACATTCTCAAACTCTCGCTGGTTCTCTCTTGTAACAGGACAATGTAACATTCTCAGACTCCTGCTGGTTCTCTTTTGTAACAGGAAAATGTAACATTCTCAAACTCCCGCTGGTTCTCTCTTGTAACAGGACAATGTAACATTCTCAAACTCCCGCTGGTTCTCTCTTGTAACAGGACAATGTAACATTCTCAGACTCCCGCTGGTTCTCTCTTGTAACAGGACAATGTAACATTCTCAGACTCCTGCTGGTTCTCTCTTGTAACAGGACAATGTAACATTCTCAGAATCCTGCTGGTTCTCTCTTGTAACAGGACAATGTAACATTCTCAGACTCCTGCTGGTTCTCTTTTGTAACAGGAAAATGTAACATTCTCAAACTCCCGCTGGTTCTCTCTTGTAACAGGACAATGTAACATTCTCAGACTCCTGCTGGTTCTCTCTTGTAACAGGACAATGTAAAATTCTCAGACTCCTGCTGATTCTCTCTTGTAACAGGACAATGTAACATTCTCAGACTCCTGCTGGTTCTCTTTTGTAACAGGAAAATGTAACATTCTCAAACTCCCGCTAGATCTCTCTTGTAACAGGACAATGGTCCTACTAGATTTCTAGCAGGATGTAGTCCAGAGAATGGAAATGCACTGTGCCGCCGTTTTATTTACGTCAATGGTCCAACACATCTGTATTCGCTGTGGACAGTATCTATTACACAATGATATTGACATACCTCTCCTCCTTGCTTGCTTTTGAATAGTATGCCCTCATTCGTATAGCTGAATAAAATGAGAATGACTCATTCAGGTAGTTGGTCTCGCTAGTTCTTAAGCTGAAATAAGTAAAATTGAAATAAAATACTTGAATAATTCAGAGAAATTGAAATACACTTCAACAAGGCACTTACAGAAAACACAAGAGAATGAGTTTTATCATTCACAAAAACACTATCAGACTAATGGACGTCTATCTAAAAAAAACCAGAATAAATAATAAATATAATAAAAAAATACAGTTCAAACTTCTGCTCATTAGCAATATGTAGTCTGGAGAATGGAATGTGTTGTGTCTAGGTTTACAGCTTGGTTAGATATATGAGCCTTTCTGCTGGACAAATCACACATTATAGGCAGAGTAATGCATAAAATGTGTCTTATTAATCAGCAGTACGCCCGCCGAAGACGGATATGTCGGGCCACTGGCGCAAATAAAACGGCAACACAACGCATTTCCATTCTCTGGACTATATCCTGTTGGAAAATCTAGTAGGACCATGGTCCTGCTACAAAGGAGATCCAGCGGGAGTTTGAGAATGAACGTTGAAGTAGAAGAATCAGCAGTACAATTTAATATTGTACAAATATAGACATATTTATTATAAACAGTAAACTGTGAAACATATAAGTATGATTTTACTTATACACTTATATGTACACGGATTGTAATATTAGCCAATTGTAATATGGTGGAAATGTGTCAGTTACTTTCAATTTCTGCATAATCTAGTTCAAATTACTCTTTATGTATATAGGGCACTAGTATAAAGGGCTCATGGTCGAAATATTGATTGTTTTTTATCTTTGAATGACATCACCTTTTATATTTTATTATTTCAGCCTTGGTAGAACCTGTCAGGAGCACAACACATACTGGGATAGCTCAAGGAATCATCAAACTATAGGAGCAAAACACACACTGGGATAGCTCAAGGAATCATCAGACTATAGGAGCAAAACACACACTGGGATAGCTCAAGGAATCATCAAACTATAGGAGCAAAACACACACTGGGATAGCTCAAGGAATCATCAAACTATAGGAGCAAAACACACACTGGGATAGCTCAAGGAATCATCAAACTATAGGAGCAAAACACACTGGAATAGCTCAAGGAATCATCAAACTATAGGAGCAAAACACACACTGGGTTAGCTCAAGGAATCATCAAACTATAGGAGCACAACACATACTGAGTTAGCTCAAGGAATCATCAAACTATAAGAGCAAAACACACACTGGGTTAGCTCAAGGAATCATCAAACTATAGGAGCACAACACACACTGGGATAGCTCAAGGAATCATCAAACTATAGGAGCAAAACACACACTGGGATAGCTCAAGGAATCATCAAACTATAGGAGCACAACACATACTGGGATAGCTCAAGGAATGATCAAACTATAGGAGCAAAACACACACTGGGATAGCTCAAGGAATCATCAAACTATAGGAGCAAAACACACACTGGAATAGCTCAAGGAATCATCAAACTATAGGAGCAAAACACACACTGGGTTAGCTCAAGGAATCATCAAACTATAGGAGCAAAACACACGCTGGGATAGCTCAAGGAATCATCAAACTACAGAAACAGTCACACCCTCAACACAGTAAAGACACTAGTATCTTTTTCAGAATTGATTCTCAAACTTTCACTGGATCTCTCTTATAGCAGGAGAATGGTTTTACTAGATTTCCAGCAATATGTAGTCCAGAGAAAGGAAATGCATTATCAGCATTTTTTTTGCGTCAGTGGCCAAAAAAACATCTGTCATCGGTTGTACTAGTATTTAAAATTGCCCATCAGATATTGAAGGATATTTTTCTTTTTCTTCATTTGTGATCCGTTCCCTATCTCATAAGCCTATACAGGAAGGTGGGCTGCCTCCATGAATTCAGTCATCAGCAGGAGGTCCTCATGGCTGCACCTCCAGATCTCTCTCGGGACCATATTTTAGTCCTCAAGCCGCCAAAGAGTGGACATGTCTGCAGAATGTCTTCTGGAGTGTGGAGACCCATTTGATATGGACATTGGTAAGTTTGGATAGTCTTTATTTTGTGGAGATGTGCTTGTAGTCTACAGTATTCTGTGTGAAGCCTACAAATTTTAGTTTGCTGCAATTTGTTCAGCTTTAGGATTTGGTCCTATGGAAAGTTGCTGTCTATTCTCTGACTCTATGTATGTTTGTTTCTTTTGATGAGAGTTTTTTTTTGCTTCAGTCAGTGATATTCTGTGGACAAATATACAAGCTGATGGTTCCTGTGGTATGTTGGTTGAGCATACTCCTCGTTTTAACCTTACCACTTCAGAGGACAACATTTGCTACTTCAGTTGTTCACAGATACCATATCTTTTCCAATAAATTTCTATTTTCATACAATAATATTATGAAGAGCTTTCTTGAGATTAATGTTAATGAGAAGTGAACAAGAGGTCGTCAAAGATAAATTTAGGAGGGAAACGAGGTGATAAAAATACAGTCTATTAAAGTGCACCAAGAAGGCAAGAGAGGCACTGTTGGAAATCCGTTGCAGCCAACACTTGATACTGAAATGGTACTTGATGATGATAATTCCTTCATCTCTACTCCAAGTTTGATCTAAGAACAAATGGTACGGTGTTTTGGCTAACTGCATGTGACAAATGATAATGATATTAGTTGTTTTCTCATGTGTCTAACGGGATAAAATATTCAACAGAAACAGGAAAAAAATCCATCGTCTTACCAAGTTAGATTTGATTCTTGAAGAAGGTTAGACTGTTGGTCAGTCTAATGTTAAAGAGTTAATGAAAATCTGAACATGCTCATAATATAACAATACAAAAATAGCACTGTCGACTTACTAGTAATGGTAGTACAACTGCCCAATTTTTGATGCAATCTCTCCAATTTGCCATCTCTTCAGACCATATTTGGTGTCCAGGATTGCTCTGGAAACAAATTGTTTTTAAATACATTATTAAATTTTGCACAAATCATGAATTCAATCTTCATACCAACATTGTGTTATCAATGTCAGACATAGACAGTAACACAAGAACAAGAGAGAAAGCTTACTACGTATAAAATGAGATGTCTAAGAAAAGCAGTAAACAGAACAAGAAGAGATCACGTGAGGAATGTAGAGATGACAAGAACTGTTGGAACAACATCTGTGGTTAATTATATTTAAAAACAGAAACTGAAATGGTTTGGCCACTTAATGCGAATGAACCCTTATTGGCCAAAGGCAAGAGTATACAGCATGAAAATGGAAACAGCAAGATACAGAGGAAAACTAAGAAGGTGGATTGCAGTAGTTACCAACATTCTGATACGTCACAATATTAATGCATATCAAGCAACAAAACATGCCATAGCCCAAAAACCGATTGTCATTCAATCCTGCGACGCCTTACAGCAAAAGCTGAGAAAATACAATAGATATATTAAAATGTACCTATTTTCTTCTTCTTCTGTGTTTGTTCTCAAACTCCTGCTGGTTAATAGGATGTATTCCATAGAATAGAATATGAAGTATCATAGTTTACAGTTTGGCTGGTCATCCATGTGTTCCGAGGTTCAAAAAAAGGAGTGAGGAACAGTAACATTGTCGCCTGTCATGCTACAAAATAACCAGAAGGCATGCTACAAAATAACCAGACGGCATGCTACAAAATAACCAGAAGGCATGTTGAAATGAAGTCAGATTTGTCAGGCTGAAAGATACAGATATCATAGCAAAGCCGCAAATCGTGACACAATGCAATCCATTCTCTAGATTCCATCATACTAATCTGCAGGAGTTTGAGAACAAATACATAATAGGAACATCTTGGCTGCAATATCTGTGCCTTTCAGCCCGACACATAAAACATCAGCATAGCATTTTCAGTCACTTTGACCTATGTGATGAGATATTCAAACCTTCTTAGTCACATCATACAGCACGTATCAGTGCTGATGTTTTTTGTTCCTCTTTTGGGTCCCTTGCAACATATGAATGCTCACATTTAATTATATTCTATCTCTGTATCAAAAGTCTGTGAATGTTATCCAATAGCATTTGTGACTCATCTTGCTGGTTCCTTCCTGACAATATACTGCTTGGTAAGAGGCAGAAAAAAAAGTACCATATATTACCAATTGAAGATGTCTCAGCAAAATCTCAAACACTAAATGGCATGACAAAATCACCAATTTGGAAGTTTAATGCCGCACTCAGCTACCATTTGACATGGAAACACTTAATAGACATAGATTGCATTGGCTAGGTCACATCCGCAGAATGAAAAACTGCTGCACCCAAAACAAGTGCTGTTCGGAGAATTGGCTGAATGCCAACAAGCCCATGGAATTAAACAGCAGAAACACTTGCAAAAGAGGAGCCTCAAAACAACAAAAGCACAGACATTATATTATGGGAACAGTCAAACAGATACTAAAAAACAACACTAGGGAAATCTAGCCGAAGAGATGGGCCGATTGGTCAAAATGTATTTAGTGAAATGACATTGTCAAAAGACAATGACAACATAAACAAATTCTGCAGGAGAAATCAATCCGTTATCTTTCAGTTTTGAACAGAACATGCAAGGATCAATAACCATTTAAACTGTATCAGACCCCAGCACCTACCCATTTCTAGATACTGCTCCCATCCCAACAAACAGTGGAACAGCTCCTTATTGACTGCCCTTTCCTTTCAACTGTCAGAAAGACACATTTACAGACACCCTTAACAGTCACTAATTTACTGTATGGATTACTAAGTCAACTTCAAAAGACCTGCTCTTTTTTAAGAATGGCATTCAGCTGCCAAGAGTAGAACAACTCAGCAACAATTGAATATTGACAACCAACAATGACAAGACAATGGAAGTTTAAACAATTTCTGAACAGGAGTATCTCTACAAATCACGTTGTGGAGACTTATAACGATCTAAAATAAACAGCTCTATCTATCATCATCATCATCAGGTGCCATGCCGGGTGGCGTAGACGGTCATGGCTCTCCACAGCTCTCTGTCCACAGTATTATGTATCAAAGTCATTGTTGTTTCTTTGCCGTGCCAGGTTGTCAAACTGTCTAATATTTTCTCATGTTGTCGCCCTCTGTCTCTGGTGCCTTCAATCTTGCCTGTTGTGATAATGTTCTCTAAACCTGCCTGTCTCATGAAGTGGCAAAAAAAAAGAAGATTGCCTTTTTCTTATATTCTTGATTAAGGTCCGTTTCGCATTTAACTCTTTTAACACCTCTAAATTAGTTTTTCTGGCAGTCCATGGTATTCTCAGCATTCTTCTGTAGAACCACATCTCTGTTGCCTCCAATCTCCCACTTTCCAGTTTGTTTATTGTCCAAGACTCGCACCCATATGTTAGTATAGGGGTTATATAGCACTGCAGAACTCTCTCACCTCTAATGACAAGGTCATATTACACAGTATATTTTTCATTTTTCTGAATGTTGTTTTTGCCTGTCCTATTCTGCATCTTATTTCTGTTGAACTTCTTCCATCTGCTGTAATAATTGTACCTAGATATTTGAATTGGTGGACCTGTTTTAATACTATATCATTCACTATGATCTTGCAAGGTGTGTTATTTTCTTTCTTTGAAATAACCATTACTTGTTTTCTTGATATTTAAGATATATCTATACATACATAGGCTCTATATACATATCTATACATATACATAGGCTCTATTTATACAAGATCAATATTGGACTAGATGCATAGCCATTTATCATAGATGATCTTATACTCAGTTTTATGACAAAAGATAGTCATCAATCAACAATTATTACAATGAACAAACCTACAATTTCCACAGTAGTACATTTTACCTGTGTTGTTGTTGGTATTTCCAAAGCTTCGTGTATACATCAAATGTCCGGCCAAAATATGATTGCCACTGCTTGTGTCCATACTGAGGTAAGTCTCTGGATATAAACCAGAAAACATATACAGAATTTAGTTATAGCCTCCAAAACTCCTGAAATAAATAGATAATGGGCCAGTGTGTTGCCTGGGACCAAATGAGGAGCAAAGATATAAATTTCCTTGATAAAAATCAAGGAATGGTTACTGAATGTATTGATATACATTTTGTTGGTGTATGCATGATTTATCTTATGTGAGAATATGCTGAAAATGAAAAAAAAACCAGAAGGCAAAATATATCAGGAAAAAAACCTGTGACTCACATATTCTTGTCTGATATATTCAGAATATCTTTTAAGAATATGAATTCTTTGTGTACCATTCATGCAACAAACTTCTGTGTCATCAGTAATTTATCAATCGCTGTTGGAAAATATTCATTCCAAAATATAAACTATTTCTGTGTGATGAAAAACAACTGAGCATGTATCTGTAGATAGGTCTATTGTTATATCTTCTGATATGACAAGAATTGTACACAAACCATATCTAGATTGTGTAAGAATATGAATTCTTTATGAATTCATGCAATGAACTTCTGTGTCATCTATAATTTATCAATCGTGATTGGAAACTAATCATCATCAAGTACCATCCCTATAGCCGTTAGAATAGGTTTTCTGCATGCATGCTACACATAAACAGAACAGCAATTATTTGTTACTATCTAATATGTATATGTTATATGTTTCTGTTGTGAAAATGTTGCAGAGATGGCATTTGATGATGTCTTCTTCTTCTTCTTCAGCGTTCGCTCTCATATAACCACAACAAATATTCCGTGTGATTTCCGCCGGGGAGCGTGAAGTACGTTGTGCTGCAAGTTCCACAGTAGAACTGTGATTATTTGCACCCCGGTTGGCCACTTGTGGTCAGGACGTCCGAGGTCCAGCACATCCGTTTTTGTCATTCCTTTATTTCGGGTTTTTCCCTAGTCCGTGACAGCATCTATCTGTCGACGGGCACACTAGTGTGTAGTGCCTCTTCGACAAGACGCCTGTCGAACGTGTCTATCTGGCACGAGGTGTTCCACCGTCTATGAACCCATCTCGTGCAATTGGATGTACTCTGCCTGTGTCCATCGGGTACTGAACTATTTCTCATCCGCGAGCCTGGTTCCGTATGAGAAAGAACTCGCCAGAAGAGTTGGACCCTGGCTCGTTCGCCCTCCTACCTGAGGCATCGTTTACAGACATCGTGAACCCCTCGTCCAAGTTCGAGTCTCACACCACGCGTTTGAGAGCAAGGCGTTCTCGAGCTGAGCGACCTTGTCCCAATAGCGCCTGAGCCCATCAGGTACTGAACCCTTTCTCTCTGCAAGTGTATTTCCAGTATAGGAAAGCTTGACAGTAGAGTTGGGCCAGGGCTAAATTTGTTGTCCCTTTCTTGCCTAAGCCCATCGGGTACGGAACCCTTTCTCTCTGCGAGCATATTTCCGGTTTAGGAAGGCTCGACATTAGAGTTGGTTTAGGTCTTCTTGCTTTTCCGAACGCCCACGATTGGGTCTGGGTCTCTGCCTATAAGGAGCACAGGTAACTAGAAGCTTGTCTCGAGTTAATAGAGCTTGTAGTTCCCCTTTCCTAGGAACTTTTCACTTTCTATTTGCAGTTTGCGCTTCCCTCTGGAGCTGTTCTGCCCTTCCATTGTGTCATTGTACTCATTATGACATATATTTGTTTCTTGCCATGCATCGACCTTTACGTGCCTTTTACATTGGCCGCCCCTCTAATGTTCTGACTGGACTAACTGACGTCACTGTGTGTCAACAGTGTCGCTGTATGTGGTGATGCAAATGGTGTCGGAGATATTGTCAGTCTCTTCTGCAGTCAAATCTCTTTCCATCTGCTACCTCCACATTCTCGGACACGATCCCCAAATGATTTGGCCAGAATCAGCTCGAGCTGCTGTTTTCTGTTACTGGGGTGCACCGTGAGGAGGTACATTTGGGATCTTGGTTATCTGCTAACCCTGGGTCCGCCTAGAGCAATGCGTTCCCTTTGCACCCTTGATGATGTCTAGCTGGGAAGTTTCTGGTTTGTGTCCCCTGATTGCAATTGAAAGGTCTCTCTTATCTCCCTTGAACTGCTCTAATTGCAATTGAAATGACAGTGGGCATACCTAGTACTAGTTTATTGAGATCTCCTAGAAAACTAAACGTTTGCCCAGTTTCAGGTGCGTTTTTTCCATTTTGAAACTATAAATTCTTTAACCATTTCTTTTTATATATGTAACTTTTAAGAGTGCTAGATGCTGAAATCAGCAATTGTCAATTATGTTTTTAAAACATCAAAATTTGTTTAAATTATGCAAATTAGCCAACATTTTGAATATTAATTAGTTGTACGTGCATCTGAGAATCACAGTAATGTGATCAACGGATGCGTCTTGTCTTTGTGAATATAGAAATATATAGTTTCTGTGGTATTCTATTATATTTAACTTTTAGCACCCTACTGCGGCACATTTAGCCCGAATTTCTGAATGCTGAAGGCGAAATCCATTGCCCCCGTGTGGAACATGTTTTTTTTTTAAAAGCCAGAATTGTAATTTTTTTTTAGAAAATGTTATGTCAACTCAAGGGAGATATATTATTTAACTTCCTGTTTGTTATTACAATGGCGTCAGGGGATATGTAATTATGATTTTAAAATCCGAACAAACTATAGCCATCTGTATAGAAATGAAGCGACATGACAGTGAATCTGATTTTTTATACTTTTATTTTATTGTATATTCAGTGAAATCATTATTGATTCTGATTCGAAAGTGGAAATATTGAGAGGTAAGTTCTTCAAATAGATTAAATAAAATAGACCACGAGGTTCCACAAGGTTTTAATTATGTAAAATATATAATATTCAACAGATTTGGAGCGACCAAAAATACAATAGGTCTAAATATAGATATGTCTAAATCTGTCTTTATCACTTTCTCACACATCTTGAATGACACACACAAACAAAACTTACACCAACATATGCAGAATTCAATTCTTTATTTTTAAGTGCAAATATTATTTAAGAATATTATCTAACAACAAAAACGTTATAATAATTTCAAAACAGCCACCAATTATTACGTAACATTTCTCAAAAACTAATTCTGTGGCAGTCAGCAGCAGGAGAGAAGTTACGTAATTGTAAACATAGGGTGCTAAAGGTTAATAGATATATAATTTATTTTCATTATAATTATGCTAATTAGGTGCCATTTTGAATATTAATTAGTTCTGTGCCCATCTGAAAATTCCAGAAATGTGATCAACATAAGCGTTGTGTCTCCAGAAACACAAAAATGTATAGTTTGTATGTTGTATTATTGAAAATAACTAAGATAATTCAGAAATTATCAGCATGGGACGCATCTGCTGTTTAGGTAGCTGTTGTGACCTTTGGCCTAGTTTTGTGGTGTTTCCTAACCTTCAAAGGTTAGGAATGACCTGATGTTTGTGCGGACGTTTATGCGGGTTTGTGTTGTCACAATTCGTGCGATGTTGGAAGTCTGTCATAGGAATGTGATCCCAAGGTGAAGTGAAATGTGGGCTGGTAGATGTCAGAGCTGAAGATGCAGGTTGGTGTACGGGATAAAAAAGAAAAAGGGTGGGGGGGGGTGAAACCCCCTTATATTATATTTTTGAAATATCAATTTACTAAATTACAATTAAGTCTAAAAAAAAGGGAGCCTCCTGGAAAAAAGGGGGGAACTATGATCCACGCGCTAATTCTTGAAATACTGTAGTGGACATAGGACAGTCAAAATGACCTGCTCTGTACGATACAATTTGAGCTATTTCTTAAATTTAAATTTACGTAGTAGTGAAATAAGTGCGTATTTGGATTGGTGTATTTGTGAAGGTTTGATATGTAACTATTATGTGTGCCCATCGTGTGGCAAATATATGAAATTGATAGAAATTAGTAGCAGAATTGATGGATTCAATAGTTACAAAGGATAAAATGGATTCAATTGGCAGAAGTCAGCAGATATTTTCCAGGAGTTCTTGTGTAGAATAAAGCATGGGTTTATCCGCCAAGCCAAGATGAATGAGGTACGTATTTAATCTAATTAACAATGTTTATATTTGGAAGTAGCTGACTATGGATTTCGAGCAAAGCAAATTAAATGGATGGATCTGCCATTCACAAAGCCACGTCGTGCGCAAAAACCCTCCTTTTTGCTTCTGCAGTGTGACGTCACGGCATCCATTAATTTCATTGGCAGTGTGCGGAAATCCATGACGTCGGATAGTTTGAAATGTAAACATTGTGCTATTTATAGCACAGCAGCTACTCGAACAGCATTTCTACCCAGCTTGGCTACATTTTGTGGTCACAAGTTTTATTTATATTTTCCTATATGTTTCATGTAAATTATTTTGATGTCAAATTAATTCGAATAAAATTCATAATTTTTCTCAGGGTTGACATACAGACTTGTTTGAGATATCACTGAATTGCAATTTTTAAGGGATATCTAACTATATTATTTGTAATTATGTATCACTATTTCGAAAATGGTGTCCAAGTAACCTAACTATTTGCATCTCATCGCTCGAACTGGAGAGCTCTGGTTTCTGCCCTATGCACCGTGTTCGGCGCTGAAGGAACATACTTACATAGATAGATGAATATACTATAAAGAGATATAGTGTATAAACCTACTTAAAGTACCTATAGTCTATTATCATCTATATGCCTAAGTAACAATTATTTCAATTAATAATATGATTATGACAAGGCCTACACTCGGCTACTGATTGCGGCTAAAGTAAAATTTCACTAATCGTCCATTGTCACAATTTAACTAATTCTACATGGAATAGGTGAAGAGCAGATGCATATTAAGATGAAATTACAAAACAGATATACCTTAGTCCGTTAAACAACTGTTTAGATTTTTCTAGATAGTGACAAAATTCATTGATAATTTTCTTCTCATTTTCATCCAAATTTTGCACCTCCGTCGCCATGATTGTTTTAGTTACAAGTTGTTACTCTCTAATTTAAAATATTCTTCTAAATTTTCTTTCTTTCGTTAATTAATCTGAAAATATTTGAGGCTAGAATATATTAAAAACAGAAAATATATACGTATGTCTTTTTTCTATAGGTCAAACTTGCATATTTAACTAGTAACAAATGTATAATATGTTTAATTAGCTCAGAGGCTATATAAATAATTAAGTGCTATTCTTCTCTTTGACTGGCGTAGGCGAAAAGGAATTTTCATAACTTCATGGTGCTAATGGCATTTTCTTTATTTCTACCTGGCGTTTAAATAACCTCTTGGCATGATAGGCCTATATAATTGTTTGCTGTCTTTTCCATGTGATGTGTCCCCTTATACTAAAATTTCGACGCGTTATATGCCTAAGCATAGGGGCCTATATACAATCAATCGATAAAAATAAGCCCTATTCCCGTTTATATAAGAGGTTGGTAAATAGTTTATTGCATGTAAAAATTGCAAGCTTACACCCCCAAAAGAACAATTTTTTTCTTACTTATGTAATAAGCTTCTTTTATGCATTTTGCATAAAACAAATTTTAGGGCCTATGCAAATTAATTCACTATATTGATCTTCTTGCTTGTTGTAGAAGAATAAAAGTAATGGCCACACTATATCACATGCAGTTCCTCCGCCACCTTTCCAATAAGAATGGATTTATTTATTTTTTGAAATATAGAATATTGCTGTTACCTGGACATCATATTAACAACAAGAAAATAGGTTCAACATTCTTTTACGATAGCATCGAAAAACTTATTGTGGAAAAAAAGCATTTGTGATTATCTAATTTGGTTTGTGAGTTCGTAGATGCATGATGAGTGCGATTCGTGCCCGGAAAATTCTTTCGTAGTGCAGGAGTGCAGAGGGTTCGCGGTAGTAGAGTTTTCTGATTTGTCCTTCCGTTTTCGTCGCTTGCAAATTCCCCGCAGTGTTCTTTCTTTTTCAAATTTAGTGATACCAGCAGTGATCTGGGTGTGCCAAGCTGAGCGAGCAATGGCTGTAGTTTCCCAGGAGCTAGGATCGACGAAGTGCTTGAGAGCGTTTTGTAGGTGATCCTTGAAGCACTTTTTTTGCCCTCCGCTTGAACGTTTACCATCGAACAGCTCCCCATAGAATAATCTCTTTGGAAGACGTTTGTCTGGCATACGAATGATGTGGCCAGTCCTACGGAGCTGGGACCTATTCTGTCATGCATGGATACTTTGCATACGGAACATTTGAAGAATTTCTGTGTCTGGTACTCGATCCTGCCAACGTACTCCCATGAGATTTCTTAGGCACCGAAGGTAAAAAGCTTAAGCTGTCGAGCGTGTTTCGCATAGACAGTCCAGGATGACGCATCATAAAGCAGTGTTGGTAGAACCACTGAGCGGTACACGTCCAACTTAGTTGTCAAACTGAGACCACGCCTGGTCCAGACATTTGCACAAATGCTCCCAAATGCCGCACTGGCACGAGCAATACGCAGGGCAACATACTCGTCAATTGTCGCAGTTTGCGATAAGGTGCTGTCGAGATATACAAACTTATTGGCAATATTGAGTTTTTGTCCCTTTACTGTGATTACTGGTTCTGTGTAAGGGACACCTGATGCTGGTTGATACATTACTAATATATTTACGGTGCTGATGGTGAGACCGAACGCATCACAGGCCAAAGAAAATAGGTCCTGTATGTCTTTCAGACTGGTAGCGTTTAGTGCACAATCGTTGGCGAACAATGTTCGGCTTAGTTTTGTTTTACTTAAGGTTTACTTAGCCTAACTAAAGGCGGTGGGTGTAATAATGATCGCGTGATTCTTTTGGTATTGCCGTTGGTCAATGAAAAAAAAACTGACACCTTATTTCCTTATACGTCTCAGGCGTGAATGAGGGTAGTATTACTTATTTTTTTATATGTAGCCTTATAGATGTCTAATATATATCTGTCTATGATCCTTTAGCTCCGAATACGATGTAGGATAATAGAGTAGAAACCAATGATCTCCAGTTTTAGAGATCTGATGTCGATGTGTGTAGTTATTGCACGTTGTTGAGACATGAAATCGAGCTCTCTTTGAGAGTTGTGATGCCGTTATCTGTAGTTCTTACATGTTGAGACCAGTAGTCGTTCCTTCTTTGAGGATTGTGATGTTGCTGTGTGTAGTTCTTACATGTTGTTGAGACCTGTAGTCATGCCCTCTTTGAGAATGCTATGCGACGGGTTTTTCTTTGTCTTTCTCTCTTTCTTTTGTCATCTGTTACTCATGTTAGTGCTTGAAATTGTAATCTATTTTCATTCACTATAATTGAATCTACACGCACAATATAATTCCACCGTGTTCTTCGTATTGCTGTAGAGACATATTGATCTTTGGTATCTTCTGTTGTTTGATTGAATTATTCCTAGCGAATATTTAAGAACTTTCAAATGAAATTAATTCCTTCGCTCCCTTTCCAGTTTTCGAAACCATATGGTTTATGTTAATTTAGATTATATCTTTGATAAACAAAAGTACAGTACCAGATGATATTAGGAATGATGATTTAAACAGAAGAAAGGATGGAGAAATTCAGGAGCTATCAAACATGTTTTAACAATCGTTTGCTGAACTGTAATATCGAAGCTGGTAGTATGCACAACTAATTTATTCCATTACCTAAACACAATACAGATCACATGAACTTGCAAGGACACCAGATGATAACCATATATCTATCTATCTATCCATCCATCCATCCATCCATCCATCCATCCATCCATCCATCCATCCATCCATCTATCTAATCTCTCTCTCACTCTCTCTCTCTCTCTCTGTCTGGCTGTCGTCTGTCTGTCTATCTATTGTCTTATCTCTGGTTTTTTTTGTAAGGTATCGTAGGATTGAACGACGATCGGTTTTCGAGTTATGCCACGTTTGGTCACTTGATATGCATTAATATTGCGATGTCTCAGAATGTTGGTAACTCCTTCAAGTCGCTCTTCTTGTTCTTCATCTGTATCTTGCAATTTCCATTTTCATGTTGTATGCTCTTGCCGCTGGTTAATAAGGGTTCATTCTCATTGAGTGGCCAAACACTTTCAGTAGCTGTTTTTCATTATATTTGACCACAGATGATGTTCCTACAGTTCTTGTAATCTCTTCATTTATCACATGATTTCTTCTTGTTCTGTTTGCTTCTTTTCTCGGACACCTTATTACTCTTTCTCTCTTGTTCTTTTGTTAGTGTCCATGTCTATCTTTGATAACACAATGTTAACATGAAGATTGAATTTATGATTTGCCTTTTGGTTTCAATCGGGATAGATTTGTGCTTCAAAATTGGCGTATGCTCATAATTTATGTAGTTGAATTATTGAATTATCCCTCTCGAATTCTCTGTCCATTATTACATGTAAAAATTCTCCCAAAATATTTAAATCCCTGCACTTGTTTCAGTAATTAATAATTTATCTTTTTGTTAATTGTATTGGGTTCTCTGCTTAGCGTGTAGGGAAGCCACCCGGTTGAAGACCATAGTCACTACCATACTTTTCATTGTCATTGAAAGATATTAGTCTATAGGGAGCTGTGTGAAAGTAAACGTTCAAGTGGAGGGCAGAAAAAGCGCTTCAAGGATCACCTAAAAAATTCTCAAGCACTGCAGAATCGATCCCAGCTCCTGGGAGACAGCAGCACATGACCACTCAGCCTGGCATACTCATATCTCTGTTGGCATCACGAAATATGAAAAGGAAAAAAAAAACTGCGGGCAATCCACAAGCGCAAGAAGCGGAAGGACAGATCCGAAGGTTCTCCTACTCCTAGATTTCAGCACTTCTGCAATAGAACTTTCCGCGCACGAATCGGACATCTACAAACTCACAAGCCAAAATTAAACAATTGCCAGTTTATTGTTATTTTGTTTTCCATCGCATTCATTTGTTTGTCATACCATGCTCATCTTCGCTTGCGAAGGAGGAACAGCATCATCATTGTCATGCTACTTGTAGTTGCAGGGAAAGCTTTACTTCTATGGAGTACAAGTAGCATGGCAATGGAAATATGAAAGTGAGCAGGGTCTTCTTCTTCTTCAGCGTTCACTCTCAAACTCCTTGGATCTCTCTTGTAGCAGGGCAATGGTTCTACTAGATTTACAGCCGAATGTAGTCCAGAGAATGGAAATGCGTTTTGTAGCCGTTCTATTTGTGCAAATGGCCGGCACATCTGTATTCGGTGGTGACCAGGATCTTGGAATAGATGGCAACACATAATGCAACTCATGTCTCCATTCTCAGCGACTCAATGAGCACGATCATTAAAATACAAGCGGGCTGTATTCGTGAACAGTGGCATGATGCTGCGGGGAGGTCAAAGTTGGAGGGTGTCACATTCATTTTTCTGCCTGGCCTTTTGGGTGTTCAAATCAATGAAATCAGTGGCATGTTCTATCACTGTTTCGAATGGCAGCGCAGTGGGTCGCCCCGAAATATTGAACAGTTTGAGAGAAACTGCATGATCCAACAAAATTAACGAAGATGATGATTCTTTTTCAGTGTCCAGAATAAAAGAGCTGTGCGTGAAATGTTACATGGCAAGAAATGAACATTATTTTAGTCGATAAAGAATTTTTGTTTAGCAACAAAGAGCTAGAACTGTCAGTCCTCGTGAAATTGCGGATATAGACATAGGGCATACTTATGGTGAGATCGGGAACCTATGGATGTGTCCTGTGAACATGATCTCTCGACTAACATCTCTAACATGGGATAATGTAAAAGTCCTGGATAGAGAACCAGAAATTCTGGACAATATGGTTCATAGCATGAAAAAGGTTCAGTAGTAGAAATAGAAATAACAGCAAATACAGGTGTCAGGGAGTTTTGGAGCTCAATGCCCAAGCCAACTGGCACGCCACGATGACAGTAAAGAGTTCTCTTATTTAGGATATTCTGTAACTCTTCTAATAGAGAGCTTCAATTGTTTACAAGCTGTATCAGACCAATGTCTTCAGTAGCCTACTTTTAGGAAACAAAATTGGGTCTTTTGTCTTATTATAAATAATTCAATCGAAATTAAATAAATTCGATGGGAATAATGTCGAAGAACAATCGTCTTCCCGAACGACCAAAACCACCATCATGGACAGACGTAAGCGACGATATTGCAAGTGCTCCGAATAATGACGTAGTATTTGTGTTGGGACAGGATTATCTTGCAACTACTAATAACGCAGGCAAGAAGAAGTTATTTTAGTTATTATAACCACTGACAAATGTAAAAACAAAAACGCACGCTATCAATGCTTTATTTCTCTTTAAATTCATAAATAATGGTTCATGCTTATCAAGTGTCCGAATCATTTCAGTCTCTCGTCTCAATAATATATTTGACCACATATATTATATAATATATATATTATATATAATAATAATAAAATAATGTTCTTCCAATGCAACAGACGAGACAGTTCTCAATGCAATATTCCATTACTCAATACATGATTTTTTGTTATGTTTGTTGCTTTTCTTAGACATCTCATTTTGCATGTAGTAAGCTTTTCTCGTGTTATTTTGTTAGTGTCCATGTTTGACATTGGTAACACAATGTTACCCTTCTGCCCCCGAAAGGCAATGAAGGGTTTAGCAAAAAGATAGAAAGAACACAATGTTGGTATGCAAATTTAATTTATGACTTGCCTTTTGGTTTCAATCAGGATAGATTTGCGTTTCAAAATTGGTGTAAGATCATAATTTATGTAGTTTATGCTTTTTTATAATTTATGCTTTTTGAATTTTTGTCTCAAGTTCTCTGTACATTATTCCCTGTAAAAATGCCCCCAAGATATTTAAATTCCTGCACTTGTTTCAGTAATTGATCATTTATCTGTATGTTAATTGTATTGGGTTCTCTGCCTATATATATAATTTTATTTTTACATCAACAAATTTTAAATAAACATCTTTCAAAACTAGAATTAGTGTCTGAATACCATCACCAATTGCACAGTTCATTTTTGTCACCAGATAAATATCGTCATCCTCCACATGAGCGCTAACATCGTCATCACAAAATTCCTCAAAGATTACATTGTCATGCTTTCGTCCATTGCATTATTTATATGGCACTTTTTAAAAGATAGGACAATAATTTCTGTAGGATTGGTCCGGCCGTGATAAAGAATCAATATAATTGGAGATTTTGAAAAGTGTTGTTAAAGAGGGAAATTTGTTATAGTGATGGCTATAGAAGGACTCCACTGTATTATTTTGACTTCTGCATGTCATAAGATATTACTAGGGAGAATTACATGTAGAACTTTTACTCCATCCTATGTAAGACCAAAGTGACTCTAAAATGCTTTTCTGTAGTTGGATGTGTTGGGGCTGAAGACAATCACAGCAGCAGATCTGTAAATCAGTGGTTTTCAACCTGCCCCCCCCCCGCCTCAATGACCTTATTTTGAACAATTGTTATTCTGTCACCCCCTCTTAAAAAATAAAGGACATTGACTTATTCTGTCTTCATTCTCAAACTACTGCATATCAGCAGGGTGTAGTCCAGAGTGAGTTGTGATGTTTTACAGATTTCTGTGATATCTTTCAGCCTGACACATCCATCTTCAGCATGGCTTCTGGATCACTGACATTTTATCGGACACCCAACGTCACCCCCAAACCTCCTTAGTTGCTATTTTATGACATGGCAGGTAGCTATTTTTTTGCTCCCTTATTGGGCTCTTCAACACACTGGCAGATCATTGACAATCTTTGATGACCATCTTTGATGGGGGATCTCCTTGGCAATGTGGTTAAGTTGTTCGCCTTGTGTTCAAGAGGTCACGGGTTCGAATCCGTCTTGTGTCGTCTTGTTTATAAGGTGGATTTTTTCGGAGATCCCTGTGGATTATCACTTGAAGCTACGGAGTTACGTGATATGAGTGGTACTCTCGGCAGGAGGTGTGCCGCTTCGTTGAGAGGGACGGAGTACATATGAGAAACCGAGTTCAGTGAAGTCAATCTTCTACAGCATTTAAATCGTTTAAATGATCAAGACTTTTCTGTTCTGTCACCCAAATTCAAAATTTTTCTGTGTGCCATCTCTGCAAATATTTGAGGGCCATATGGCACATAGAACCTCTGCTGTAAACCATGATGTGACACAATACATTCTGTGGATTATATCCAGCTAACTGAAATTTGAGAAGGGATGCAGCAGAATAATGAAGTAATTTAATAAAGTGACATGTTTTCTAATGCTACCATGTACGAGGCGTGTTCAAATGAAAACGGGACTTGTGGATTTATTTAAAAAGTATCATACGCAATTTAATATTTTCAACGGAATTGAACAAAGCAACCACTTGTGAATAAGAATGCACCTGGGTTCATCAGAAAAAATCTCCGTATGCATTTAGGCAAGCATCCCACTGTTTAGGTAGACGTCGAATGCCGTCCGAGAAAAAGTTGCGTGGCTGTTCTCTGAACCATGTGGTCACCGCTGTCTTCACGTCTGCGTCGCTGTTGAAACTCCACCCCATGTGGTTCAAACTCCACCCCATCCGTTCTTCCTTATGGTGGTCAGTCAACATCCGTGGGACCCACTGTGAACACACCTTCCGATAGTTCAATTTCTTCCGAACAACCATGTGGGCTGTCCCAATTGACATATGGAATTCTTCTGCAAGCGAACGAATGCTCCGACGACGGTCAGTCAGTACTGCTTTATCAAGCACGGCTATGGCTTCTTCTGTTGCAACAATATGCGCCTGACCTGGCCGTGCAAGATCTGCCGTTAACTCACGTCCGTCTTTAAACATACGCACCCACTCCATCACTCTGGTCCTCGACAAACATTTGTCACCATATGCTGCCTTCATTCTCCGATGAATGTCTACTGCTTGACATCCTTCAAATGAAAGAAACTGGATCACAGCACGCTGATTCACTTTGGACGGGTTCGGAATCACACCCGCCATATTGTTAACAGTCTTCTGCAGCACATATGCATGCTGGGAAGATGAACACGTGACCGTATGTAAATTATTGGATACTCATTACTAGTGCAAAATGTCATCAATATCAGTGCGCTCTATCACGCGTGGTGTAACAAGTCCCGGTTTCATTTGAACATGCCTCGTATTTTAGCTGTTTGTTAACCCAATGTTTTTCTGTATACCTTCACAGAATCCTCACTATCATCAGTTCTGGAGAAGGCATGCAACTCCAACGACTCTGAAGCTGAAAACTCCATTCAGGACACAGTTGAAATTGATGCTGCAAAAGTGAAAGCTTCCAAAACAAATATCTTGAAACTCATAGACTTGTACACAGAACTGACTAATTCAGTAGGAAGTCTACAAGACCAACAGGAGCACTTGAAAGTGATTAAAGAGAACCTGTCACAATCTTCATCACAGCTGAAAGCATTAGCTACGAACATGACAGTGAATGAGGAAGATAAAATTATTAATCCAGTTGGGGATAAAGGTTCAGGAAGAGGAAAATCGAAGCAGAAAAAAAGAAAATAATTAAAATGTTATTAAACAAACTATTTCAAATTTGTCTGTTGTGTAATTTTTATCTAATAATAATAGTCAAATTCAATGATAACAAATATTTTGACCAATGAAATATGTAGCCTAGGTAATAACAGATATTTGCTATAGATAATACAAATAATAAAGAGTAAATATAACTGGGGATTTTTTAAAGTGTTGTTAAATAGGAGCGCAGTAGCTTAGTTGATAGTGAGCTTGCTATCACTGGGTTACAGCATGCCAGGTTTGAAACCAAGACCGGACAAAAATAAAATCAGGGATGTGATTTCTCGCTTGACACGACCACTCCTCCAGTCAACTCAGCTGTAAACGAGTACCTGACACGAGTTAGGGGAGGTAAATACAGCAAGGAAGGGAGCTGGCCAACCCACGTAATAATTTCTGCGGCTTAGTATATGAAGAGCTATCTTCATCCCTGACGGCAGGTTGATGCCATATCTTTACCTTAAATAGGAAAATTTGTTATAAAAGGATGCTTTATAGAGGGGTTTTATATATATATATATATATATATATATATATATATATATATATATATATATATATATATATATATATAATAGCTGCTATTGCATAAATATTTAGTTGGTCCAAATCACTTTGTTATAATGGGATATCAGTTCATTGTATGTGATGATGAATGCCTCAGACTTGTACTGTGTGGTTGCATCTCTTTGTGGAGATAACACATTCTGGCATAGAATCCCCTGCAACAGATATAGTCCAGAGGGTATATGCACAAGGTATAGTCAAAGTTGGATATCAGGGTGTTTGCTTTTCTGTCCTTTATGGCAATAAGTTTTCTTTTCTGAAGTCAGATGTGTCAGGCCAAAAAAACTGCAGATATCACAGCCAAACTGTGAATAATGACAGCATATTTAATTCTTTTTTTATTTATTAAAAAAAAGAACCAATTATTTTTTATGGATAGGAAGCATGGACTGTAAACAAAAAATGTCATAACGAACTGGAGGCTACAGAGATGTGGTTTCTTAGAAGAATGATGAAAATACCATGGACAACTAATGCAGATGTTCTCATTGATGCTGGCGTAAAAAGATCAATCATATCAAACATTAGGGGCAGACAGTCAAGGTTTTTAGGGCATGTGCTGTTAAGAACACAGCTAAACACTTAATAACCACTGGAAAGATCAAGGGAAGAAGAGATAGGGGATGACAAAGAGAGAAGTTGCTGGATATGCTAATATTATGGCATGGGAGAAGGTCACCAACTGAGTTTATTGACCACACTAGAGACAGAGAGTTGTGGAGAAACATGATTACCTACGCCATTTGGTATGACACTTGATTGATATTCCATTTTATGAACTTCATTCAGTTAACCAGTAGGTGTTTCTTCTTCTTCTTCAGTGTTCATTCTCAAATTCCCACTGGATTTCTCTTGTAACAGGACAATGGTCCTACAAGATTTCCAGTTGGATGTAGTCCAGAGAATGGAAATACTTTGTGTCGCCGTTTTATTTGCGCCAATGGCCCGACACATCCAACTTCGGCGGGACACGAGTTCACATAAGCACTAAATGTTCATACTGCAATTTCTTGTTTTATGGTTGGTTGGTTGCTGATGCAGTGGTCCATGGACTTATGGCCTTTGATCTTATGTCATTGTGTGATATATGTAAATGTTTATGAGCTGTTGTTTTGTTCCATATAAGGTGTTCCATTTATCTGGCCTCAGAGGAAGCATTTTCCTGACGTCATCCAGTACTGGACATTCAAAAAGGTGGTGGTTAACAATTTTGTAGGGATGAGTGCACATCCGGCACCCTGAAGTGTGTTGTTTATATTCTGTTCAGGTGACTGTTAAGCTACACGTGTGTGAAATCAGAAGATACTTTAGGATGGTCATATATTTATAGATTTCCCTGCCATTGTTTCCGATAACCCATCTGTTCAGCCAAGTTTCTTTGTTCAGATTTCAACATCATTTAAACTTATGCATGTCTTGACAAGTGAATCATTACTCTACATACAATTCTTTTCAACTTTGATGGAAACCTGTCCTTGTATTGCTGAGGCCCAATAGTGAAACAAATAATAATAACACTGACATGCATGCAGTAAGAGATGTCTAAGTACAGTTTGGCTATCCAATTTGTAGGTCGGAGTGCCCCAAAATTTTACCCGTTTTTCAAATGTGTCTAGCCTAAATGCATGGAATATAAAAGTGAAGCTGTAAATCAAAATACAACATATTCTATTCTCTAGATGACATCCCACTTTCAGGAGCATGAGAATTAATGTAGAAAAAAGGATAACTTGAAATCACAATCTCAAAAAAATTGTCTTTAATAACAAAAATTTCTTTGTGTATTACTTAAACAGTCATAACAAGCAGCACAATAGAACATGATTTGAAGCAAATGCAACTTGGCATTGTGATCAAAATGAATGAGGTATATTTAAAATATCACACAAATCAATATTGGCTATAGAATGTAAACACAAATTCTGAAATAAATCTAATCCTGAAACAGTTTGTATGTAGAAGGTATCACCATTACCATATTAGATCAACCACCACACTCAGCATATTCCACTGTTACATCGAGGATGGAGATGAAGTTACAGCAGCACTTAATTGGTTGATAACTGATACATCAACACACTCGGTAATACTCACAGACTCTCAAAGCATGCTGTGCAAGATAGAAAAATACATGCTGAGAAAATAATGGTGGGACTTAATGAACAACTCAATTATCCAGAGCATTACATGGATATACTGTCCTGGTCATGCTGGGGTTAGAGGAAACGAGAGAGCTGACTTATTGGCAGGCACTTCGGTGATAGATGGCACAATGCTGAGAAGAGATAAAGTAGACTTGATCAAGGAAGTAATAAATTCATTTCAAGATGAAGATGATGTCAATGAGGCTGAGAATGTACACATACAGAGAATATTAGAAATTGGAGTATCTAGAGGGGAGGGGAAAAAAAGTAATTTTTTCTGGAAGGCCCTGAAGATCACGCAATCAACACCTGACAGGGATTCTGAGTCTACACACACTGGGATGGCTGCTGGAATGGAGCACTTATGGGAACGCTCCATGTGCTGTGAAGCTAGTTTCTAATCAAGAATCAACCACCAAATAACAGTAACTCTTTGGTAGATGAATCCTCTACTGGTTTGACTCATCATCAGGTGAAACATTCTTTCCAGAATGCAGTCTTCCCAATGGATTTCTTGAATTCTCTGTGGTCTTGAGCAAGCTGTCTTTCCTCTATTAGTGACATGCGCAGGCATTGGTGACCGTTGCCCCTGTTGCCTTCTATCATCCCCTCTAGTAACACTCTTCATACTGGTCATGTCTCTTAATTTGACCAAAAAACAACTAGATTTTTCTTTAATATGGTGTTCAGAAGCCATCCTACCTGGACATTAATGGTTACAAAAGCGATAGCTCAATCTTAAGCTGGTTTCCCTGATGTACTGTTTGCCGCAGCGTTACCATCTTCATGCCATCAAGCACAAAACACCACTCCTGTGGCCACACACTTAAATGAGATGGTCATCATGGTGCTTGTGATATTCAGGTCACCGCCATCAGATCCTGCACCACTGATGATAGATCTAGGTACACTCTTTTGTATGTTTTCTTGTGTGCACATCATTTCCCACTAGTTTTAGTCTGTCATGTCTGATTGAAGTGATTATATAAACCTGTGTTTTACTTAAGTACAATTCTTCTAAACTACAGTTCTCAATATTCATTTTGCATTTAGTTATGTCAGCTACCATTAACTGGTCTAACTTGTATTTAGTTATGTCTCCAATTGTTTCCAATTTATAACTTCCATCTCTGCCAATGGATTGAATGGGATATTCTTATAATTGTATATGTCATCAAACTTTGGTTGTGTTATCTGTACTAACAGTACATATACTCTGGAACTAGCATATAATTAATTTAAATATGTACTGTCATTATGTGCAGCTTTATACTTATGTAGTTATCACCATCTGCATATAAACTGTCTAAAAGACAAAAAGGGTCACAAGACAAACAGTAATTGACATAGCTAAAGATAAGGCTGGAGATGGCTTTAGCTGCTATGTCAAGACTAAACTTAATTTGGAAAAGCAATATCAGTGTTAGAGTGACAATCAAACATTATAATTCTTCTTCTTTGAGTTCATTCTCAAACTCCCACTGGATCTCTCTTGTAGCAGGACAATGGTCCTACTAGATTTCCAGCAGGATGTAGTCCAGAGAATGGAAATGCATTGTCGGCGTTTTATTTGCATCAATGCCCGACACATCCGCCTTCGGCTGACTTTTATAATTCAATAATGCCTTTTATTGCGTTGTATGGTTGTGAGAGTTTGACACTCATTACAGATCTGGATACAGGCATTTCAAATTCCGCGCATCCCCTATAGAGAACATAAGACAAGTGTGTACGTAAGAAGTAGAATAAATGTACAGTGGAATCCCATTGTAATAACTAGGTTCAGACTGACAAAATATGCATGTAATAACAGAAATTAGCTAGGTATATACAGTACAAACAATATAGAATAAATATACTTGGGCATTTTGAGGTGTTGTTATATAGGAAAATTTGTTATAAAAGAATGTGCTATTGAGGGATTCTACTATATATAGGTTAACAGGAACCATTACTTTAAATAATAAAATGATGGAAACTTGAATTTGGACATGTATCCTGACTTGATTTCTCATCAAAAAATGATACGAGGAACAGTAGGTGAAGGGAGCAGAGAACCAAGAAAATCATGGACAGACAATATCAAGGACTGGACAGGATTTTCCCATACTTACACACATTGATGAAGGTAGAAATCAATGGAGGACACGTGTTGATGCACACTATGTGGTACCCCTATGACCCTGACAAGTTACATGCTTAGGGAATTGACATAGAATGAGAGCTCTAAATTTGAAGATTTTATAGAAAACAAAATTGCTGGAATTCTTTGTGGCAACTGAATTCACAATAAAATCTTTTACAATTGTGCGACAAGTGCAGGTGGTGCTTAAAATAATTTCCAATTAAAGAGTTATCAGGAATGTTTAAGGGTGCATACAAAATGTGCCCATAGTTAATTTCTATGGCAAAGAATGATGGTCAAAATGAAACAAATTAAAAGACGAATAGGAATGGTTAAAAGTACTTTCAGTGAAATGAGGAAACTACTAACATAAAAAACAAAAACCACAGCCGAAGACGGATGTGTCAGGTAATTGGTGCAAATAAAACAGCGACAACGCATTTCCATTCTCTGGACTACGTCTTACTGGAAATCTAGTAGGACCATTGTCCTGCTACAAGAGAGATCCAGCGGGAGTTTGAGAATGAATGCAGAAGAAGAAGAATCCCAAATTAAAAATGATAATTATAAAATGCTAGATTTACTCTGTCCAGCTTGGTGGGGGCGTGGTACAGTACACGTCTGTGACAGCCAAGGTACCAGGTTCAAATCCTGTTGCAGACAATTGTGTATCCAGAAAACAATGGCAAACCACTGAATGTATTTATACTGCCTAGAAAAATCACTACATCCAAAAATGCAAGGTTCATGGCTACATCTTGAATAGGATAAGCTACCAATAGATTTACTCTACATTGATGTATGATTCAGATACACTGATAATGAACAAACAACTAGAAGACACTGATCAAAGTTATTAATCAGTGACAATAGCATTAAATGTCCATGTGAACATAACTGAAATCTGCAGACAATGATAACACCTCCATATATCAAAGTTATTAATCAGTGACAATAGCATTAAATGTCCATGTGAACATAACTGAAATCTGCAGACAATGATAACACCTCCATATATCAAAGTTATTAATCAGTGACAATAGCATTAAATGTCCATGTGAACATAACTGCAATCTGCAGACAATGATAACACCTCCATATATCAAAGTTATTAATCAGTGACAATAGCATTAAATGTCCATGTGAACATAACTGAAATCTGCAGACAATGATAACACCCCTGCCTAAAAACGTATTTGGCAGTGACAATACCATTAAATTATGTGAATAAAGTCTAGAAGAAAACAAAATCACATTGCGTAGGAGACAATGTGCATTAATTCTCAAACTTGATGTAGTTGACTTTACGAAGACAACGCACATTTATTCGGCAGTGAACGACGTCATCTAGGAAACCCATTTGGGATAAAAAAAAATTTTTTGCTTCGAGGATACATGCTAAGTACTGAAACCGCATCAGTCAAATCTCCTTATAACAACTTAGTCCAGACAGACTTAATATTAATGTAATAACTGAAATTTGTGGTATGTATTCCTAAAATAACACCAGCAAGTGAAATGTGTATACATGGGTTTCCATAGAATAAATTATTTGCATAGTGCAGATATGTCACATTTTTTGTGTGTGTTTAAAACATAAATTGTAGAATGCAAAGTATTCATGGAACACCGGGTTTATTAATACGAGGGAATGCATTTATACTGTTCAAGAAAAGAAACACAACATTATTGCGGTGCTAATGGATACCATATTTCAAATGTGTACCAAAATTTTATTTGCGGAATTAAAGTTTCAACCATGGCATGAAGAACCTTTCAGACTTTAACAATGAAACGGTGTTCATTGAATTAGGTTTGGACTTTTATTCTTTGCAAATGAGGCCTCCATATTTGTTTGTTGAAATCAGCTCCAAAGGCGACCAATGGTGCTTCTAACCACATTAAATTGTCTGGCAACTACACTTTGTAATTGTGAAGTCTGTAAGCATCCAATGAAGATGTACCATTATTCTGTAGTAAGATAAACCATACCTGTGCATTGAATTTTCAACTGAATTTATTTGAGGACCATCAATCTTCTACAGGCATTCAATAATATGGCCAGAGAGTTTTGTTTTCATTAAATTTTTCATATACCTGTCAAGAGTTATTGCCAAAAATGTTGTTTTGACCTTGTTCTCTTTCTCATGACCTCACGAATTTTGAGGTGAGTACAATTCAGTTAACCACAAGAAGTTATTGACCAGGTGGACATAGTCAATAGGTTGAATGATGTCCAATCAGTGAATATCATTTATAAAATAACTCCAAGAAAGCTGCAATTCTATTTTTTGAACAATACTAAACAAGAGATAATCACTGTAACATCATCAATGCATTTCATAAACCACAGAAAAAACATTCTAATCATCGCAGCACCATCAATAGATAGAATATAAGAATATATTTTACAAAACAAATTACAGTTCAAAGTTATAAACAAAACTTAACATCATAATACATCTGTTGCCATTTTTAATACAGGAAAATGGAGTCGATAAAACCATCTCTCTATGTTTTAATTTGATTTTATGTGTTTATTTCGTTTGTATTTCTTTCTTGAAAAAGCTCACAGCTGGACCGTAATATGGAAGAAGTCCTTGTTCCTTGCTATCTATTTTCTGAAACCCTTTGTTGCCTTTCGGCGTCAGGGGTAGAAGAGTTTTCTGGAGACGGCCCTCTTGTGTGCTGAGTATATTGTGGAATTTGTCGTCTCTTTTATTTCAGTGGTCCATCGTTGTCGTGATCTGCCTCTAGGCCTGGCTTTGCTGTATCTGTGTAGCATAGCTTGCTGTCTGATGGTAGTCTGTTGATATGTGCAAACCATTTGATCTGCTGTCTCATAATGTATTCTAAGATTGGAGTCGTGCCGGTTTTTTGTCCTCATTCCTCACCCTGTCTCTTAGTGATGTTCCTAGGATTCTGCGTAAGCATGCCATTTCAGCTGTCACAAGTTTATGTTTGCCTTGTGCCATCGTTGTCCATGTTTGGCATTTGTAGCACAGCATTTGCATAATAATCGTTTTGAATAGTGTTATTTTGGTGTTTAAATCTACGTTTTTGTTTCTGAAGATTGGTTTCATTTTCCATAGGGCTTGATATGCTTTACTACATCTATTGTGTATTTCTTTGCTGCTCTTGCCGTCTGTTGTTATATTACTTCCTAGGTGTGTGAATTCTGTCACTTGGTTAAATCTTAGGATTAGACTGTAAATGCAGACTGTTTAGTTATTTGCATAATACATACTGTTGTTTTCTGACACATTATCAATACATAAATTCACACATGTAAGAATTTAAAATGTGTCACACACAGTCTCTGATTCTTTTGTTGACTTCCAGCAGATTTCAATGATTTTATGGGCACCTGCATCAGTGTCTACAAAATGTTCTGAATGATTAACTATTAAATATGTCAAACTTGGCAGTGTCACTATATTATTATATGTATTTAAAAAAACTTTTTGGACAGCGTTAAACAGGGTTGCGTCCTGGCTCCTACGCTCTTCAGCATGGTGTTCTCTGCCATGTTAAATAATGCCTTTCGGAACAACAGTGCAGTAATTTGCTTTCGCTATCGAGCTGATGTAGGACTTTTCAATCTTAGTTAGATTGAAGGCCAAGAACAAAACTAAGAAGGACATTGTTCGCGACCTCTTGTTCGCTGATGATTGTTCAATAAACGCTACCAGTCTGAAAGACATGCAGGACAGCAGGGACCTTTTTCTTTTTCCTGTGATGCTTTCAGTCTTACTATCAGCACCGTGAATACATTAGTAATGTATCAACCAGCGCCAGGTTTCCCCAACACAGAACTAGTAATCACAGTAAAAGGACAAAAACTCAATACTGCCAATAGGTTTGTATATCTCGACAGCACCCTATCGTAAACTGCGACAATTGATGAGCATATTGTCCTGCGTATTGCTCGTGCTATTGCTGCATTCAGGAGCCTTCGTGCTAATGTTTGGATCAGGCATGGTCTCAGTTTGACAATTAAGTTGGACGTGTACTGCGCAGTGGTAATACCAACACTGCTGTATGCTGTGTCATCCTGGACTGTCTATGTGAGACAGCGTAACTCTTTCCATCTTTGGTACCTAAGAAACCTCATATGAGTACGTTGGCAGGATCAAATACCAGACATGGAAATCCTTCAAACGTCCCATATGCACAACATTCATCTCCTGCTGACTAGATCCCAACACTGTTGGACTGGCCACATCGTCCGTATGCCATTGTGTTCTCACTAGAAGGTAGTACTGCTAGTAGAACATAATTGAAAATAATATTCATGTGGAAGACAGGTAATGGAGTTCTACTTGATGATGACTAACACACTATCACTGACGGATGTCTACGTGAATAAATATGGTATACACAACACAACAAAACACAGAATATAATCATACAAATGACAATACACAGGACATAATCGACGTTTCGGACCAATAGGCCTTTTTCAAGGTACGCACATAACATAAAAATACCACAAGTAGAAATGAATGCACTACAACAAGCGTGTCTGTGTGAAATATGGTAGTGAGATACCGAAAGGATACGAACACTAAGTACACAAAGACAATAATATAGGTGGAATGAGAGGAACAAAACGATGACGTAAATGGCGGCACCAAATGAATAAAGACAAAGACCAATATAACCGAGAACTAAGCAAAAGAGTGGTCGGAATTGAGTCCAAATGGCTTGATGGTACACAACTAAAAAATGAGACGATTTTCTAGGGCTTACCTAGATCTATCATCGGTGGTGCAGATCTGATGGCAGTGACCTGAATGTCAAGGACACCATGGTGGCCATCACCGTTGAAGTGATTAGCCACAGGAGTGGGTGTTCTGTGTTTAATGGCATGCAGGTGGTTACAGAAGCGGTCGCTCAGTCTAAAGCCAGTCTCACCGATATATTGCTTACCACAACGTTTACATATGATCATGTAAATAACATTATGGGATTCACATGTAAAGGCCTCATCGATGGAGAAATTGGCCTTGGGAAATGAGATGGAGCGCATCTAAACCACACAAGAACATGTGTAGCAGCAGCATGAGCAACGAACTGTACCAAAATAGTCAGGTGCAGAGGACTTCTGTGGACCAAGATGTCCTTCAGATTTTTGTTGCGCCTATAGGCCACCAGAGGTAAGGTGTGGAAAGCAGCATGGGTGTCAGAATCAGACTGGAGAAGGGAATAATGTTTAAGCAGGATGCGACGGACAGTCGAGTTATGGAGATGGAAGGTAAGAACAAGTTTAACCCTATCAGAGGAGGAGGAAGAACCTTGGGAATTGTTCAAGGTATCAAGGCGAGATAGCTGGCGTACACAGAGCCAAGCCAATGAAAGAATGCTGTCTGGGAAGGAACATCTATGGAAGAACTTTATCATCTCAGAGGATTTGTCGAGAAAGTCATCGTCATCGCTACATAAGCGACGAAGGCAAAGAAGGTGTGAGTAGGGTAGAGAGTTGTGACAGGCAGGAGGATGAGAAGAAGTGTAGAGCAGAAAGCCATGTGCATCAGTAGGTTTATAGTAGACAGATGTTCTGAGGTAAGGGGGATGAATAGTGACAATGATGTCCAGGAAATGGACAGAGGTGGTGGAAATGTTAGATGTGAATTTAATAGCTGGGTTGAAATTATTGATGAAGTTGATGAAGCGAGACAGTTCTGTTTCTGTCATGTCAGTAATACTTATCCCATCATCAATGTATCTGTGGAAAAGAGATGGGAATGGGCCACCGTAGGTCGACCAAACTAGATGTTCAAGATGTCCTATGAAAAGACAGGCATAGCTAGGTCCCATCTTGGTGCCCATGGCAACACCACTGATCTGATTGAAAAAATTTCCATCGAATTCAAAAGAGTTGAGTGTGAGCACCAGTTCAGCAAGGCGGATAAGACCCGGGAGTATATACAGAAGGATGTGGACCCTTGTCCAGAAAGAACTGAAACGCCATCGGCATGTGGTATAGAAGTGTACAGAGAGCAAACATCAAGCAAGAACAGACGATAGGTACGGTCAGAAGAAAAATGCACAGAAGAAAAAATGGTCAGGGCATGCTTGGTGTCTTTCAAGAATGAAGGCAATTCTTTGACTAAGGGCTGCAAAATGCTGTCGAGGAAATCAGAGGTGCACTCAGTCAGACTAGAGCAAGCTGAGACATAGGTCTGCCGGGATTCAATTTCTTGTGGATTTTGGGCAGCATATAGAAGCCGGGTCTGCCTAAACAGCTTTTATCGATGCAAAGAGCCTTGGCAGTGGTGGGAATGAGGGTGTTCACAGTGTTGTTGACCACCTTCTGGTTAGATACTGTCAAGTCTGATGTGCGAGCAGTGTAGAAAGAAGGGTTGGAGAGTTGTTGGTGGCCCTTGCGCCACACAACAATGGCCCCCACCCTTATTTGCTGGTTTGATGACAATATCATCCTGGCAGCAAAAATTCACCAAGGCGCGAGATTCGTCAGGGGTGATGTTGAACGTTTGATGCGGTTGTGGTGAAGTGAATGGATGTCATGGAGGGTGTTTTTGATGATCATGAGCCTCGGATGCACCAGGTTTAGGAGTCCACGAATATTTCTTCTGTTCATATCGAGAGAACAAATCATCAGTGGCAGATGACTCTTTGCCAAAGAAATGATAATGCAGACAAAGACGACGATGGTAGCGGTGGATATCCTGAAGAAGCGAGTATTGGTCATATGCAGGACGGAGGGACGAACTTGAGTCCCTTGTTAAGGACAGAAATTTCACTGTCAGAGAGACTCAGGTCAGGAGGAATGCAGACCACCCGGGTATTAGTGGTATTAAGGCAAGGCAAATTAGCTGCAGCAGTATGACTAGAACGGGGGAAAACAATGTGAGATGTGGAGTGGATGGAATTAAGTTTATTGTGGTGATTATTGCACATAAAATGGTATAACTGTCCATTGAGAATGTGGATAATACCCCGAATGAGGGAGTAGAGTAGAATTTTGTGGTTAGTAAGGGACTGTAAACGCTTAAGAGTAATACTTTAGAAGTTTCTAAGTCAGATAAGAGATGAGTGTGGTTGGAAGATATAATGCGCATGTGTTGAAACACGCATTTATCGTCAAGGCGTTGGAGTAACAACTGCTCTCGCTGATATAAGAAACCCGCAGACGGGTGAAAGTGAGAGGTAAAGCCTTTGGGTATAACATGATGACGACCACGCGTGACAAGAAAATGGCTGTGACAAAAGAATTTGGTTTTCTTGAACGTAACAAAGGCGAGGTCAGTGGCTGTATGGCGGATGTCATGCGGTAGAAGGCTGAAGCAAACAATGGCGTAGTGCCTAATACTGTTAAAGTAGTGCTGCAGTGAATGCATGATAGTGGAAGATATAGATGAAAATGAAGCTAAACTAAATACTAAAACATAAAAATACGTACTAGACGAGTGGTTGCGGTGGATATAAAATGATAATCAATAAAAGGTAGTACTGCTAGTAGAACATAATTGAAAAAAATACTCACGTGGAAGACAGGTAATGGAGTTCTACTTGATGACGACTAACACACTATCACTGATGGATGTCTACATGAATAAATAAGGTATACACAACAAAACACAGAATATAATCATACAAATGACAATACACAGGACATAATCGACGTTTCGGACCAATAGGCCTTTTTCAAGGTACGCACATAACATACAAACATAAAAATACCACAAGTAGAAATGATTGCACTACAACA
Organism: Meghimatium bilineatum; assembly: GCA_034231615.1. Lineage (NCBI taxonomy): Eukaryota > Metazoa > Mollusca > Gastropoda > Stylommatophora > Philomycidae > Meghimatium > Meghimatium bilineatum. Next base: position 10,613,401 of record CM067321.1, read on the forward strand.
AGCGTGTCCGAGTGAAATATGGTAGTTAGATACCGGAAGGATACGAACAGGAAGTACAAAGACGATAATATTGGTGGAACGAGAGGAACAAAACGATGACGTAAATGGCGGCACCAAATGAATAAAGACAAAGACCAATATAACCGAGAACTAAGCAAAAGAGTGGTCGGAATTAAGTCCAAATGGCTTGATGGTACCCAACTAAAAAATGAGAAGATTTTCTAGGGCGTACCTAGATCTATCATCGGTGGTGCAGATCTGATGGCAGTGACCTGAATGTCAAGGACACCACGGTGGCCATCGCCCTTGAAGTGATTAGCCACAGGAGTGGGTGTTCTGTGTTTAATGGCATGCAGGTGGTTACAGAAGCGGTCGCTCAGTCTAAGGCCAGTCTCACCGATATATTGCTTACCACAGCGTTTACATATGATCATGTAAATAACATTACGGGATTCACATGTAAAGGCCTCATCGATGGAGAAATTGGCCTTGGGAAATGAGATGGAGCGCATCTGAACCACATAAGGACGTGTAGCAACGAACAATACCAAAATAGTCAGGTGCAGAGGACTTGAGGTGGCTGTGGACCAAGATGTCCTTCAGATTTTTGTTGCGCCTAAAGGCCACCAGAGGTAAGTTGTGGAAATCAGCACAGGTGTCAGAATGTATGTGTTCTCACTGTCAGTTTGCTAATCCTGTCTCAGTGTTGTATCAGGAAATTCACATGGCTACACTGTGATCTCTAACTAACACATACAGAAAGAAAACCACATATTTCATGCGATTAGTCCTGAAACATTACATTGGATTTTCATGTGTGGTCACAAGAAATAACAGCTGTCACTTGGCATCATTTTACAGGAAGGTTCTAGCAGTTCATTGTAATTCGTGATGATAAGATATGATTAGAATTAGTAAATGTGTTTACAACCTGTGCCATAAATAACAAGAGAAGTTTCCTGCTTACAAAAGTTAAAATGTAATTGCATAGATGAAGTGCTATGAGACTTCCACAAGAGGAAAGTCTTACAAAATATGTATGTCATTACTAATGGCGTACTGCTGCATGGTGGTTGGTCTGATAGTGCAAGGGACAGGACCTTCCGTATGTGGAAACATATTGATAGAATAAGTAAAATCTGGCCTCAACTTCTACATCCTCCAGAAACAAAACAAATCTCTAATCAAAATGGCAATTAGCAGTATCACTTCTAGACCTTACTGTGGTCGAGATATGGTATTCACTGTTGGATCTGCAAATGTCATTCCTGACATGTCCGTAGCAACTGATCCTATATTCAACCCACCCAACATGGAACCCAAGTCATTGAACTGTTGCATCTGATTTGTTTGCTGCAGATGCTGAAGTGACTGAAGTTGCTGCTGTAATAGATGCTGCTGTTGTATTCCTCTATGTTGCTGCAGCAACTGGCTTCCTTGAGTAGGCCACTGATTGTGCAACAAAACATTTGGATCTAACAGAAAACAAACCCAAATATAATTAGCAATTGTAGGAAATCATTATAAATATGAACTGAATAAGTGTTATGTACACAAAAATGAACAGATAAACAGTGTGCTTTACATAAATATGAACTGAAGAACAGTGTGCTGTACATAAATATGAAATGAAGAATAGTGTGCTGCAAATAAATATGAACTGAAGAATATATAAGATCTATGTAAAGCTTGACATGGACAGTTTTTACGGACTTGAAGTTTTGCCCAGTTTTTTCAGACCCTCTTTCGATCCATTTCTTACATTTCAAATGGAAAGATTTAGAACAAAGTAGGGTCGGAGTACTTAAATATGAACTGAAGGGAGGTTTGAGATATTCTTCTTATGGTATGTTCCTTCTCAAACTCCTGCAGATTAGCAGAATGTAGTCTGGAGAATGGAAAGCATTGTGTCATAATTTATAGCATTGCTGCACCGTTTGCCAGACACATCAGACTTCAGGATCATCTGGGTTACTTTGATCCTATATGGGTTGGAACTACCAACTTCACCCCCATCTCTTAGTCACATTTACGGCATGCATGATGATGAAATAATCCTTTTAACTGTGACCAGGTAGCTCTTGACACAGGATGATGATGAAATAATCCTTTTAACTGTGACCAGGTAGCTCTTGACACAGGATGATGATGACATAATCCTTGTAACTGTGAGCAGGTAAATCTTGACACAGGATGATGATGAAAATTCTGAAACTCGTGCCACTTTCCAGGACTTTCCTTTAGATGCACAAAGACATTACAAAAATCTTAATGAAATCTTGGTCCACAGTCACCTCAGGTCTTATGCTTCTGCTCACTTTTGCACTATTCATTGCAAATGCGGTCTCTCAACTGATCAATCTGTATATATAATCATATATATAACCTTCCCTGGAATTCTCACTGATTAGAGCGAGCATCTCCGACTCCACCACTGTTGAAGGCATGTGTATGATAAAAATAATGTGTTGAAGGCATGTGTATGATATAAATAATGTGTTGAAGGCATGTGTATGATATAAATTGAAGGCAGGTTATTAAAATATAAATGTGAATTGAAGGCAGCAACAAGTCTAGCACTATCTCAGATGATAATGTTTCCAAATACTTACAAGTCCCCAGTGATAAGAAAGAATTTGTCAAATCTGCCATGGTGCTGTGAGGTTGCTGCTGTCCTAGCACGGTCTAGAAATGGAGTAGAATTGGTATAAAATGTTCTTGAACTCTAGTTGTTATTGAATTAGTGTTAGCTCACAGTACTAAAGACAAAAATACACGGAATGTAGATCTCAAGACAAATTCACGGGAAATGTAGAAGATAGTGCATTCTCATAATTCCTGCAGTTCTCTGGTTAAATGGTTCTTAAAAACAAGTTCTCAGACAAACTTATGACTAATTTACTAAAATCACAGTTTTGACGTCTGAAATCTAACATGAATTGTGTCAATATGAGTAAATGACATCTATAGTGAATTGCTATTTGTTGATGATCAATGCCTTATATATGAAGAGGAACAGCAGTTACAAAATTATATTAACGTGCAGCCACCTGCTGGCAGCATATGTCTCATATTTCCTTTCTCGATAGAAACCCAAAGGCGGGGTATGTCACATTCCAATTAGCCATTTGTTGTCATGGTAAACAGTCCCAGGAGCAGAATCAGTATAACACCATGCACAGAATACATAAAAAAACAACAAATAAAATGGTTTGGACACCTAATGAGAATGAACCATAAACAACTACAACAAGGACATAAAATAAAATATCTGCATGCAAGGCCAGAGGAAGACTTAGAAAAAGATGGATAGATAACATCAAGACCTGAACAAATATAGATTCAATGTAGCCAAGGCAACATATCTGGCCTTGGATAGACAACTCAAGCTCCCAGTCACCATCCCTACACTTAATGGCAAGTGTGGATATTCTGACCATCATCCGCCTGGAGATAAACAATAGACATCTATAGCTGCTTCCAATTAGTTCCTTTTTTATAACATGTCACTGCATTCTGGGGAAAACCTATAGGTGCTTAGTCACCCTGAGCAGATGTAGAAGGATATGCACGCTGATAGTTTCCATGACTATCTGGTTATCTTTCTTCCTATTGTTCTACTGCTTGATTTTTATAGATCAACTTTACTGCTGTCTGGGGTTCTTATGTCTCATATATCTTTGGTTGAAATGTTGAGCCATTGGATCAATGATTCTCTCATTGTTCACATACTGGGGACAATTCTGCAGAATATGTTCAGAGATCTAATCTCTGGTTTTTTAACACATTTTTCTCTGTCACGCGAGATTTCTATTTCTACTCCCACCAAATTCTTCAAAGTGAAGTCTAGATTTATTATCTATTGCAATGTCTGTATCCAACAGGCATTGAACAAGCTGCATTCAAACTCTTAGGTATATCATGGATCTATGCCCTTGGATATAATAGTGCCAGTGCTAGAGAAAGCAGAATTGTAACCAATTGTTTATAATTTGTGAATTACGATAGATAAGAGGGACTGGCTTTGAGTACATACTGGATGTGGATATAGTGATGGATGATGCACCCAGGCTGTGACTGAGGGAATTCAGCATTAAATGTGGCCCAAATAGGACTAGGATCCTGCAAGGAAGAATGAATGTTTAAGCAGCTAATCATGGAACCATCAGCAAGTTCACATTTCCCCTTATGTACTTTGTTTCTCACAATAGAGATGCATGGCTGTTAAAAGTATCACCCAGAGCACATAACTCCATAACGCAAGAAATAATTTTCAGGGACCTCTGACAACATACACATGTAAAAAAAATATGTCACTACGCATGTTAGAACATGCAATCTCAAGAGAGCATGGATAATAGCTTAGCCACTACGTCAATATGTCACCACAGTTGTGAGGCATGGACATTAAATAAAACAGTAGCAAAGCAAATCGTTGCTTTCAAAATTAAATGCTACAGAAAAATTTAATTAGACTTACATTAAACCCAGGTTTATATATCATTTCAATGGGACACGACAGACTATATCTAAAACTAGTGGGTAATGATGGGCAATGATGAGCACACAAGAAATCATAAAAATTACAATACACAAATCACATTCAACGTTTCAACCAAAAGGTCTTTATCAAAACACAAACAAAACATCAAAAGACGAGGAATGTAAAATTATCACAGCATCCAACAGTTATTAGTTAAAAATTGTGATAATTTTTCCATTCCTCATGTTTTGATGTTTTGATAAAGACCTTTTGGTTGAAACGTTGAATGTGATTTGTGTATTGTAATTTTTATGATTTCTTGTGTGCTCATCATTGCCCATCATTACCCACTAGTTTTAGATATAGTCTGTCGTGTCCCATTGAAACGATATATAAACCTGTGTTTTACGTAAGTCTAATTGTTGTTACGTTTCACGCAGTTACCTTGTATTGATTGTCATAGAAAAATTTAAGTATACCATAGACAGCTAACTAGACAAATCAAGGAGTGGTAGCATCAATAAATGTCGAAGAGGTTACTCAAAGTAAAACACAAAGTTCATTAGCTTTACAATGAAGGCACAGACTATAAGATTATAAGGTATGGGTAGGACAAAATTACAAATAACATCATACAAGACTTCCAATGTTTCAACCTTAAGATCTTTTTTCAAAAAAATACAAGACAAACTGAACAAACAGTAAATGATAGTTTATTGTAAAGCTGATCGACCATGTGTTTTACTAAGTACTGTTGTACAGTTTTACAGCAGTCTCACTTATCATTGCTTAAAGTATATAACATTTTCTAGCTATATTGGTCAAAATTGGACGAAATACTCAGTTTGACAATTTTTCATCAATAAGTCAACAACAAAAAATGTACAGAAAACTAATAGTACGGCAAAGAAAATGTCAAATATGTTTACACCTGTTTCACTGATATGGCACATCCTGCATATGTATAAAGACATGCTTTAATCTCTCAATTTTAATGAACATTTTTAACAGAACATAGAAGAATAGAACGAAATAATCTACAGGAATGGAGAGTTATTACAAACCTTCTCTGCATGTCCCAGCCTCTCAAGCAAAATCCTGTTAACCAAAATTTGCTCTTGTAGGAGGAGAGATTTCACATCTGGAGTTGTCTGAAATAGCGTATTCAACGTAGGAGCAGGTGGTTTTTGTGTCAGTGGTGATGTTTGAATTATTGGTGCAACTTTTTGTGTAGACTTGACAGGAGAAGGTGTCACTGAGGGAATTAGTTCACGTCTGCTGGCCTGGATTTCAAATAGCAAACATCTTATTAAAACAAAAATTGGTTCAATCTTTAATTTATCACATGAATATAAAATAATAAAAAACATGAATAAACTATACAAGAATCTACCAAGGGAAAAAGAAGAGTAAAATAACTGAAAAAAGTGAAAAAAATATTTAAAAAAATTAAAAGACACGAAAAAATGCTGAGAAAAAACCCACAGTTAAAATAGATAAAAACAAAAAAACAGTGAAAACATATCTGAAAAACAAATGTTAAAAAAAGCCACACCAACAGGGTAGAGTCCAACGTTTATTCATTTATAACTGGTGAAGCCATTAGACCTTCCATACGTGGAGACCTTAGATGGGGTAGTTTATGGTCTAAAATATCCAGTCTAAATGAGAATTGTAGCAAGGACTAGGAAACTAGTGGATTATCCAAGTTTTGTTTAGTATATGTGGGTTGCAACTAAAGCTGTTTCGCGGACATTTTTACTCATTTGTTATCTTATTCCTACCGGATCTCTCTTACAGCAGGACAATGATTCTACTATATTTCCAGCAGGATGTAGTCCAAAGAACGGAAATGCATTATCATTTTATTTGCGATAATGGCTAGACACATCAGACTTCAACTGTGGTAACTATTATGTGCAGTGTTTTTACCATGTCCACTGAACTGCGGATATCTGTAACCATGTCGCTAGTATAGTAGGCCAGCAGTACCAGACAACTGTTCTTGTACTTAAATACTGAATACCAAGGTCAAATAGACATGGTTACTAATGCTGTAAATTGTTGCGGCTTTTATCTTTTTAATGACATAGTCACAGATGTCTATAAATTACATCAACTTTTTTAAAGCCCATCATGTGGGAGTCCCATCCCCTCAATTAATTATGTCCATCAATTAAAAAAGATTTAACCCTCAAATTAATTTTATCCGAAAAAGTGGAGAAAAATTTTAATTTTTCAGATTTTTATAATTTTTGTTTAAATTCCAACAATTTAATTGGTATATAAAAACAAAAACCAACTTTTTTACCTTTAAAAGGAATTTTAAATGCAGAAATATACAGCTGGTCGCAGGCCGAATGAAAAAACCAAACTAATAGGAAAACTGAATTACCCATGTTAATGTTACTAAACATTCATTTTAACGTGTTTAAACGTATGACATTTACATATGTATATTTAGATGCAGGCAAATTTATACACTTTATTCATGTGGTCCTAGACCAAGATCGAATTAAGCATTAATTTTATTAGGAGCACAGCAAGTTATGGTTTTTGTTTAAGGTCTGACAGGCTAGGTAATTTTTCGGGTCTGACTCGCAGAGTTGTCCTCTGCTGCATTTTCCCCCTGCCATAGAGAGCCAAAGTGACTTAGATGCCATGCTGAAATCAGATATGTCAGTCTGAAAGGCATGCTGTAAACCACGACACAGCACATTCCATTCTCTTTTACTACACACTGCTAATCTGCAGGAGTTTGAGAATGAACACAGAAGAAGAATATACAGTGACAGTGACTCTTGCCTAATCTTAGAAGTAAACAAAATTAATCCAATCTAATAACCAAACAAACCTGATCTAAAACTGTGTCACTTCGGAAGCCACTTTTCTGAGAATCTTTTAATTGTTCTAGATTCTTTTCTGTCAACAACCAAAAATACATTGAATAAATATACAGAAATACACATATATAAAAATAGTTAAGTTTCTTAAATTCATGTCTGAGAAGTATAGGGTAATGATGATCATGATGAAATAATCCATTTTGCTGTGAGCAGGTAGCTCTTGACAGTCCATAGACTTCCTGACAAAGGCACAGGTTCCCTCAATTGAGCAACAGATGTGACACTCAGGCTCGTATAAGGTTTCAAAGAGGGTGTGTAAGGGTTTATGGATGCATGTTTAGTCCCAGAAGGGAGACATTCCAGTGTACCAGTATCCCAGGATTACCATGTTCTGCTAGGAGCACAGCATCCACTTCTGGGTCAACTATCTTATCATTCTTATGTCAGATTTGTTGATCCATCTGCAGTTATGGCATATCTAGCATGCATCTTCACCTAGGAGTCTGCCAAAAAAGGACAAAAGTGCAATGTTTGCTGGAATCCAGCTCTTTGTTATCTATGGGGATTATCTGATAAAAGACAAAAGTAAGAAATACAAACAAGATGTGATGATTTCTTCACAGCTGACAGGTTGTAAGCCTATCCCCAACTCTCCTTTTACGACATGCCTAGAAAGAAGACAGTGGTCCTATTCTTTGCACCCTGAACTAGAAATCCAGGCCCCACTTGCTACATGGGCAGCATAGAGTAATATGATGTTAGGTCCAATTTTTCATTGACCAATGATTGATATGGTCACCATAACTCCTGCTGCTTTTACTTTCCCAGAAGATCTAACTAATACCCTCTTTAGGCTGGGTTGACATAGAAGTCAGTGGTTTAAAAAAAAATTTTCAGTTCAACTGGGAATTGAACTTTGGATAACTCAGCTAGGAAGCCTGTGAACTAACTACTGAACTATCAAGGCCTCAAATACAGACTACACATATGCATGCACATGTATTTACTCAACAAGCACCGAACATATCTCATCATTGTTATGTCCTAGTTTTCACAGATGGATATGTCCAAAGTTTTAAAAAAAAATGGGCTGGAGTTTGATAGCTAGTGCAAGTGATAAAATTCTTACCGATAACGGAGAATATAGGACAATATAGGACAACTACTACCAGTGAGAGTATGGAGGATGTTACTGCAGCTCTCCAAGGACTCTCAGACTAATTCTACTAAGATGACAGTTAGTGTTTGATTCTCAGTCCATGCCTTGAAAGATTCAAAATGGTAGGTGTCTGTCTAAGTGGATGGACTCTATAGAATGTTTCATCCTTCTGGGTGTAACATGGATTTACTACCAGGACACTGATGGAGTTAACAGAAATGAGAGAGCAGAAAGGCTTGTACCAAAATGTACCTATAGTCTATGAATTGACAATGGAAAAGGAAGACATTTTGCAGTTGTCTGACAAACATCTGGTGAATGTGGACAGTTGTCTGACAAACATCTGGTGAATGTGGACCTTACTATAGATGATGCATCTAGGATATGATTGGGAGAATTTGGTATTCAGTGTGGCATGAGTAAGACTAGACTTCTAAGAGGCAGAATGAGGAATATGTTCAACCAGCGAGCCATGGGAACCATCAGTATGCATACAACTTAATATGGACTTGTGGAGACTGAGCACCTATGGATTTGCTTAGAACACAGTGATGTCAGCTCATAATCAATAACTACGTTTTAAGCACTGCTTGAAGAGACCACTACAGATAGAATAAATGCATGTTTTAAGCATTGAAAGAATTTAGTATGCATAAAACAGGGATGGCAATTGTAGAATAATTTAGCAACTACACAAAACAGGGATGGCAATTGTAGAATAATGTAGCAACCTACACAAAACAAGGATGGCAATTGTAGAATAATGTAGCAACCTACACAAAACAAGAATTATGAATTTATGACTAACTTGTTTTTGTGGCCTCCAGATTTGTTATATTCTGCTCAATGTTGTTGAGTTCATCAACCCTCTCTGCTGTCCAGATGCCGTCTGCCATCATCCTGTCTAGGATACTTTTTCTGAAATTTTTCAAATTTAGTAAACTTTAAAAATTCCTAGAAATAAGATATCATCACACAAACAACATTTGGCTAATATGCTGACTTCATAATAGAGTGAGGCAAGATTCAAAATATCATATACGAAGACATATAATCTTACCAACATCAAATATAGAAACCCACCTCCCACCAATTTCAGATACAAAGATACATTTCCCTTCTAATATCAAATACGAAGACACATCATCCCACCAATGTAAAATACAGTAACACACCTCCCCACAAATATCAAATACAAAGACCCACTTTCCTTCCAACATCAAATACAAAGAACCATCACACTACCAACATCCACTAGAGACCCATCTCTTCAGCAACATCAAATACAGAAACCCATCTGCCCAACAATACCAAATAAAGAGACTCATCTTCACACCAACATCAAGAAGGAATCAATCTCTCCAGCAAAATCAATATGAATAAAGACTTTCAAACATCAAATCCTGCAACAACATTAGAGAGGTCATCCTCTTCTCCAAACAGAGTTCATCAAGATTATACCAACAAAAATAGACAGTCCAAGCAAATCACAAAGATTGACAGTCCAACCAACACTCATGACAAAGATAGACCAGCACAGTCCAACCAACATAACAAAGACACAGTCCAACCATCAGTCACAAAGACAGACAGTCCAACCATCTGTCACAGACAAAAAACAGATAGTTCAACCTTCAGTCACAAATAAAGACACAGTCCAACCATCAGTCACAAATAAAGACACAGTCCAACCATCAGTCACAAATAAAGACAGACAGTCCAACCATCAGAGATAAAACACAGATGAGTCCCACCAACAATTTATTATTCACCAACCTTTTGTTTCTCAATGTCTCAAGCATCTGCACGAGATCAACTTCTACCCCAGGAACATCTACAGGCCTACTAAGTGAACTCTGTGCATCTCCTGTATTCAAAGGCAACTGATCAACTTCCTTCAAAGAGAAAAAGTGATATTGTTTGAAAGATGCGCTAGAACCACCAATTTGGCAATAGTCTCTTGTAAGGGAGCCATTGCCTAGGTCTTCATGGTTGATTTTTTATAGTTGTGTTGTCTTGGTTTTTTTTTCTTGATAAAGGTCCCAATAAGACTGACACGTCGACAATTGTCTTTGTTCTATGTTTTGTTGTTATTTCTGATTATTTTATATTGATAGTTATCTTTAGTAACCTGGGTACTTAACTTCATATTTACCTCTTATTTGTTTGGCTACTGCGGCACTTTCCATTTTGTCGGGACATCCTCCGATATTTTGGTTATTTATATTTAACATTTCCACATAAACACATATATATGAAACATATAATCACACCTTTCATTCATTAATTGGTACCATGACTTCCGGCATAGGTGATCATGTCTCTCCATGGTCCTCTGTTTGTTATACATTTAAATATAGCTTCTGATGATTCTGCATCATGCCAGGCTTTCAAGCCATCCAACATTTTCTCACATTATCTTCCTCTGTCTCTCTTCTCCTCAATATTTCCAATTTTTATGATGTTCTCCAGCCCACCTCTTCTCATGACATGACCCAGAAACTGTGATTCTGTGATTGTCGTCTTCTAATACAGTTAATAAGTTCTCTATTTGAGTTGACCAGTTGTAGAATTATAACATTACTCTTTACTGTCTCGTAAACTATCATTTTTAAGCTTTCATGAATTAATAATTATCTTTTTATTTGCAGCATTGTCAAACTATTAATAAAACATATTTATCAATGCCTTCCATCAATTCAAAAGCCATAATTTTCCCCACCAATCTCCATCAATTTATAAGCCATAATTTTTCCCACCAATCTCCATCAATTTATGTCATAATTTCCCCACACCAACCATCATCAATTCATAAGCCATACATTTTTTCATAAACATTAACAAATTCATGAAACATTTTTTCCTCTTCTCCTCATATCTACTCAACTATTAATGAATTTGTATGCAAGACTAATGCATACAATCTAATGCCAAGTACAATTGTGGATAAATGGCTTTTGAACAATCAGCTAATATGACAGAATTAGATTTGTCAGGCGGGAACACTATCCACTCTACCACTGAGCTGACAATCAACTTCTATCATCGCATAAATTATCTTTTCTTCATTATCACATCAAACATTTTAACTATTTTTCATCAGGTCATAAATAACAATTTTTTAAAATCATTTTTCATATCAACTTCATTTATATATCATCTTCCACCACACACATCAACTGGTATAATCTTTCATAACTCACAAACTAACAATTTTATCATGTTTCATCAACACACAAAACATTAACTTTTATATCACATTTCATCAACACACAAAACATTAACTTTTATCACATTTCCTCAACATACAAAACATTAACTTTTATCACATTTCCTCAACATACAAAACATTAACTTTTATCACATTTCATCAACACACATAATATCAGCAATATCATGTTTCATCAACAAACAGAACATCAGCTTTTATCATGCTTTATCTAAACATAAGACATCAACTCCCATCAACACGCAAAGTATCAACTTTATCATATTTCATGACACACAGAATACAAACTTTGATCTGGTTTCATCAAACACACAAAATATCAACATTAATCATGTTTCATCAACACACAAAGCATCACTTTGATATTGTTTCATCAACACAAAAAGTGTCAACATTAATCATGTTTCATCAACACACAAAGTATCAACATTAATCATGTTTCATCAACACACAAAGCATCACTTTGATATTGTTTCATCAACACACAAAGTATCAACATTAATCATGTTTCATCAACACACAAAGCATCAACTTTGATATTGTTTCATCAACACAAAAAGTGTCAACATTAATCATGTTTCATCAACACACAAAGTATCAACATTAATCATGTTTCATCAACACACAAAGTACCAGCATTAATCATGTTTCATCAACACACAAAATATCAACATTAATCATGTTTCATCAACACACAAAGTACCAGCATTAATCATGTTTCATCAACACACAAAATATCAACATTAATCATGTTTCATCAACACACAAAGTACCAGCATTAATCATGTTTCATCAACACACAAAGTACCAGCATTAATCATGTTTCATCAACACACAAAGTACCAGCATTAATCATGTTTCATCAACACACAAAGTACCAGCATTAATCATGTTTCATCAACACACAAAGTACCAGCATTAATCATGTTTCATCAACACACAAAGTACCAGCATTAATCATGTTTCATCAACACACAAAATATCAACATTAATCATGTTTCATCAACACACAAAGTACCAGCATTAATCATGTATCATCAACACACAAAATATCAACATTAATAATGTTTCATCAACACACAAAGTACCAGCATTAATCATGTTTCATCAACACACAAAGTATCAACATTAATCATATTTCATCAACACACAAAGTATCAACATTAATCATGTTTCATCAACACACAAAGTATCAACATTAATCATGTTTCATCAACACACAAAGTATCAACATTAATCATGTTTCATCAACACACAAAGTATCAACATTAATCATGTTTCATCAACACACAAAGTATCAACATTAATCATGTTTCATCAACACACAAAATATCAACATTAATCATGTTTCATCAACACACAAAGTATCAACATTAATCATGTTTCATCAACACACAAAGTATCAACATTAATCATGTTTCATCAACACACAAAGTATCAACATTAATCATGTTTCATCAACACACAAAGTATCAACATTAATCATGTTTCATCAACACACAAAGTATCAACATTAATCATGTTTCATCAACACACAAAGTATCAACATTAATCATGTTTCATCAACACACAAAGTATCAACATTAATCATGTTTCATCAACACACAAAATATAAACATTAATCATGTTTCATCAACACACAAAGTATCAACATTAATCATGTTTCATCAACACACAAAGCATCAACTTTGATATTGTTTCATCAACACAAAAAGTGTCAACATTAATCATGTTTCATCAACACACAAAGTATCAACATTAATCATGTTTCATCAACACACAAAGTACCAGCATTAATCATGTTTCATCAACACACAAAATATCAACATTAATCATGTTTCATCAACACACAAAGTACCAGCATTAATCATGTTTCATCAACACACAAAATATCAACATTAATCATGTTTCATCAACACACAAAGTACCAGCATTAATCATGTTTCATCAACACACAAAGTACCAGCATTAATCATGTTTCATCAACACACAAAGTACCAGCATTAATCATGTTTCATCAACACACAAAGTACCAGCATTAATCATGTTTCATCAACACACAAAGTACCAGCATTAATCATGTTTCATCAACACACAAAGTACCAGCATTAATCATGTTTCATCAACACACAAAATATCAACATTAATCATGTTTCATCAACACACAAAGTACCAGCATTAATCATGTATCATCAACACACAAAATATCAACATTAATAATGTTTCATCAACACACAAAGTACCAGCATTAATCATGTTTCATCAACACACAAAGTATCAACATTAATCATATTTCATCAACACACAAAGTATCAACATTAATCATGTTTCATCAACACACAAAGTATCAACATTAATCATGTTTCATCAACACACAAAGTATCAACATTAATCATGTTTCATCAACACACAAAGTATCAACATTAATCATGTTTCATCAACACACAAAGTATCAACATTAATCATGTTTCATCAACACACAAAATATCAACATTAATCATGTTTCATCAACACACAAAGTATCAACATTAATCATGTTTCATCAACACACAAAGTATCAACATTAATCATGTTTCATCAACACACAAAGTATCAACATTAATCATGTTTCATCAACACACAAAGTATCAACATTAATCATGTTTCATCAACACACAAAGTATCAACATTAATCATGTTTCATCAACACACAAAGTATCAACATTAATCATGTTTCATCAACACACAAAGTATCAACATTAATCATGTTTCATCAACACACAAAATATAAACATTAATCATGTTTCATCAACACACAAAGTATCAACATTAATCATGTTTCATCAACACACAAAGCATCAACTTTGATATTGTTTCATCAACACAAAAAGTGTCAACATTAATCATGTTTCATCAACACACAAAGTATCAACATTAATCATGTTTCATCAACACACAAAGTACCAGCATTAATCATGTTTCATCAACACACAAAATATCAACATTAATCATGTTTCATCAACACACAAAGTACCAGCATTAATCATGTTTCATCAACACACAAAATATCAACATTAATCATGTTTCATCAACACACAAAGTACCAGCATTAATCATGTTTCATCAACACACAAAGTACCAGCATTAATCATGTTTCATCAACACACAAAGTACCAGCATTAATCATGTTTCATCAACACACAAAGTACCAGCATTAATCATGTTTCATCAACACACAAAGTACCAGCATTAATCATGTTTCATCAACACACAAAGTACCAGCATTAATCATGTTTCATCAACACACAAAATATCAACATTAATCATGTTTCATCAACACACAAAGTACCAGCATTAATCATGTATCATCAACACACAAAATATCAACATTAATAATGTTTCATCAACACACAAAGTACCAGCATTAATCATGTTTCATCAACACACAAAGTATCAACATTAATCATATTTCATCAACACACAAAGTATCAACATTAATCATGTTTCATCAACACACAAAGTATCAACATTAATCATGTTTCATCAACACACAAAGTATCAACATTAATCATGTTTCATCAACACACAAAGTATCAACATTAATCATGTTTCATCAACACACAAAGTATCAACATTAATCATGTTTCATCAACACACAAAATATCAACATTAATCATGTTTCATCAACACACAAAGTATCAACATTAATCATGTTTCATCAACACACAAAGTATCAACATTAATCATGTTTCATCAACACACAAAGTATCAACATTAATCATGTTTCATCAACACACAAAGTATCAACATTAATCATGTTTCATCAACACACAAAGTATCAACATTAATCATGTTTCATCAACACACAAAGTATCAACATTAATCATGTTTCATCAACACACAAAGTATCAACATTAATCATGTTTCATCAACACACAAAATATAAACATTAATCATGTTTCATCAACACACAAAGTATCAACATTAATCATGTTTCATCAACACACAAAGTATCAACATTAATCATGTTTCATCAACACAAAAAGTATCAACATTAATCATGTTTCATCAACACACAAAGTATCAACATTAATCATGTTTTATCAACACACAAAGTATCAACATTAATCATGTTTCATCAACACAAAAAGTATCAACATTAATCATGTTTCATCAACACACAAAGTATCAACATTAATCATGTTTCATCAACACACAAAATATCAACATTAATCATGTTTCATCAACACACAAAGTATCAACATTAATCATGTTTCATCAACACACAAAGTATCAACATTAATCATGTTTCATCAACACAAAAAGTATCAACATTAATCATGTTTCATCAACACACAAAGTATCAACATTAATCATGTTTCATCAACACACAAAGTATCAACATTAATCATGTTTCCTCAACACAAAAAGTATCAACATTAATCATGTTTCATCAACACACAAAGTATCAGCATTAATCATGTTTCATCAACACACAAAGTATCAACATTAATCATGTTTCACCAACACACAAAATATCAACATTAATCATGTTTCATCAACACACAAAGCATCAACATTAATCATGTTTCATCAACACACAAAATATCAACATTAATCATGTTTCATCAACACACAAAATATCAACATTAATCATGTTTCATCAACACACAAAGTATCAGCATTAATCATGTTTCATCAACACAAAAAGTATCAACATTAATCATGTTTCATCAACACACAAAATATCAACATTAATCATGTTTCATCAACACACAAAGTATCAACATTAATCATGTTTCATCAACACAAAAAGTATCAACATTAATCATGTTTCATCAACACACAAAGTATCAACATTAATCATGTTTCATCAACACACAAAGTATCAACATTAATCATGTTTCCTCAACACAAAAAGTATCAACATTAATCATGTTTCATCAACACACAAAGTATCAGCATTAATCATGTTTCATCAACACACAAAGTATCAACATTAATCATGTTTCACCAACACACAAAATATCAACATTAATCATGTTTCATCAACACACAAAGCATCAACTTTGATATTGTTTCATCAACACACAAAATATCAACATTAATCATGTTTCATCAACACACAAAATATCAACATTAATCATGTTTCATCAACACACAAAGTATCAGCATTAATCATGTTTCATCAACACACAAAGTATCAACATTAATCATGTTTCATCAACACACAAAATATCAACATTAATCATGTTTCATCAACACACAAAGTATCAACATTAATCATGTTTCATCAACACACAAAGTATCAACATTAATCATGTTTCATCAACACACAAAATATCAACATTAATCATGTTTCATCAACACACAAAGTATCAACATTAATCATGTTTCATCAACACACAAAGCATCAACATTTATTACCTTCCAGTATGGATCATTAGGATCAAAATACTTCTGGATCTCAGTTGCTGTTTCCACCACCTTATCCAAGTCACCGTGCTTATCATACATCTTTATAATTAAAGGAAGTCTGGGAACATTATCTCAAAATGTTAGTTATGTGCTTCGGTAGAATTAGTTATCACATTTTTATGATTACAGGCAAGTAGACTTGATTAATTTTTGATACAAGAAGATTAGGATTTAAAGTAATCATCAAGTATTTAACCTTTTAGCTGCTACAATCTTCTCTTCTTCCATGTTCAGGATTCTCTTGGTCTTGCTAGATCTTCAAGCCAGTCACCAGGACAAAGCTACCAGTCTTCTCCAGGTCAGTGCAGCTACCCAAGTTTTGTCTCAGTTCAGTCCAGTGTGGTTCTGTCTTGCCTCGCAGTTCTTTTTAATCTGGACAGTCTTGGAGTATGTGTTCAGGAGTCTGTATGCTTGTTCTGCATGGACATTCACTTGTGTGGGCCACCCTGATCCGGTACAGATAGTCCTGTTGCTTGCAGTGGCCAATTTTAAATCGAAAGATGATGGTCTGTTGTTGCCTATGAAACATTTCTTTACAATAACTAATCCCAGCTATGCTAAATACTTTCACCAATGATTTTTTCGCTTTGCTGAATTCTTCTCTTGTTCTACAAAAATAAGAGAACTGTCATGGTGCTGGCATTTTATTGACACCAGAAAATATATACGGTATGGATGGAATGTTTCATGAGTACTGATACTTGGTTATTTCAGAATAAAATCATTTTTACCAATTAGGGCATAGAAAAAAAACAAAACAAGTTAACTCATCAATAGCAGATAAAGTGGTGAGACATGACATGAACACACTCTGGATTCACCCATAAGTGTTCCATCTCTTTCAGCAGATACAGTATTTTGGACACTAATGGCGATATGATGGTATCGAAAGTCTGATTCTAGAGGGAAGTATGCCTGGCGTGAGAAGAAGAAAAAGACCAAGAAGACGATGGACCAGAGACATCGAAGAATGTATGCACATGTCTCTGTCCAATGCAGGCCTGCTTGCCCGGAACAGAGAGGCGTTCACAGTATCCACCTCGAAGACAACTTTAAGGAAAGAATATGTCACATGATTGATTGAATACATAAAGTAAATGTTTCTACCAAAAATTCTTTATCAAGACAGCAACTAACTAGCACGGAATGGAAGCACAAAATCAAATGGAAAAAGCTATCTTTTGTTATTGATCTTGCCATTTGATGTTGTGGTTCCACTCTTTGTTTGTCCATATCTTGATAAAGACCTTCTAGTCGAAACTGCAATACTGTGTATTGTTCTATAATTGTTCTGAGTATTGACATGTGTAACTGAGATTTCATCTCTTAATACTTTTTAAATATTCACTTTTATAAGTCGGAACATTTTGGTCTGATATTGTATATCCATCTTGCTTATGACATCATTCTCCATTTCATCCCTCTTCTACTTTGTACGCTCTCTGATAACCAACTCAAAAACCTCGTATGATTTTAGTAGAGGAGAGGAATGTGAAGTATGTTGTGCTGTTGAGTTCACAGTGGTGCTGTGCTATTTTGTCTCTTCCAACTTAGCACATCTGCTGTTGGCATGTTCTGGTTTCATTGATTATTTAAGTGTATTTGCTTATTTGATGTTGTGTTTGAGGTTGAGCTAAGTTCTCCCAGCATTAGCTAACTCATAAGAGGATATAAATAGGCTGGATGTATTGCAGTCTTATGGGCTGTGCTCAAAAGTAGACCAAAATTAATGCTTCCTAATGACTGCAGGCTTTAATGTCTGCAAACACAATAACAGAATGTATTGTCATGGTTTACAGCTTGGCTGTGATTTCAACTTTTTCAACACAACACACAAGACTATGGCATTTTGGGTTCCTTTTTGGCCTAGGGCAGATGTTCTCAACCCGTTGCCCATGGACACTTGGTTTTTCTTGTAATGACACGTGGTGCTCACTCCAGATGAGTTAAAATGTGCTTCCGAGCACTAATGATTATGAGTTACCTTTACAATTCAAACTTTGTTGTACAAACCAAAATAAGTAGTGTTACTATCCATGATTATAGGGGAATGGAATGGGGGACTGGGAGTATACACATCATATTATATAATATGGTGCTCGCACACTCAGAATTATATGTGAGAGATGTTCGCCATCTCAAGATATTGAGAACCCATGGTCTAGGGAATGGGGTAGCCAACCTTTCTTAGTCACATCTTACAACATTACTTGGTGGAACACTGTGCT
This sequence comes from Meghimatium bilineatum, assembly GCA_034231615.1. Taxonomy (NCBI): domain Eukaryota; kingdom Metazoa; phylum Mollusca; class Gastropoda; order Stylommatophora; family Philomycidae; genus Meghimatium; species Meghimatium bilineatum. The sequence goes on from CM067321.1 coordinate 10,632,803, forward strand.
ATTATACAACATTACTTGCTGTAACACTATTATATTATTCTTTCTCTAGCAATACACAGGTATGATTGTTCTAATTTGGTCTTCTAACTCTCTGAGGTACACATGTACATATGTGTAGAGCAGTCTATCTGTAATAGAGAATCACCCAAGTCTCTGATTATAATGATTAAATATTTATATTGTGTATCTTGTAGCCTTTTTTTCCCTTAACATACTACATTTACAAATTTACAAGCTTCACATATACCACTATGGTTTTTAATAGTACATTATCCCATTTATTGCTTCTTTATTTTGTGCTGTACTCTCCACCTTGTTAAATATCCTTTGAAAGTTTAATTATTTAGCGATGCACTGTGACAGTACTCCATATGTGTTATTGGTGTGAAAAAAGGACCCTAATAACTTTATAATCAACACAATGGCTGAAGATGCTGCTGTGCAATTCTGTCTTTCATTGGCACAAACACATGCCTATCCAGGACAGAAAATAGACTAGTGTTCAGTCATAGACAGACGAGTGTCCAGTTATAAACAGACTAGCGTTCAGTCATAGGCAGACTAGCGTTCAGTCATAGACAGACTAGTGTTCAGTCATAGAGAGGCTAGCGTTCAGTCATAGACAGACTAGTGTTCAGTCATAGAGAGGCTAGCGTTCAGTCATAGACAGACTAGTGTTCAGTCATAGACAGACTAGCGTTCAGTCATAGACAGACTAGTGTTCAGTCATAGACAGACTAGTGTTCAGTCATAGACAGACTACTGTTTAGTCATCGAGAGACTAATGTTCAGTCATAAACAGACTAGTGTTCAGAAACAATAACTTACGATGATAATTGAAAAAGGCTCAGCATATTGGTAGCATCAGTAACATTTTTGGCACCGCACCTGAAAATAAATGTAACCCACATTTAGCTTTGTATTGTAGAACACTTAGGCTTTCTTTCATCTAATATTTTTGCTTGTGTGGAAGAGAGTCTTTCATCAATTTTTGCTCGTGTGGCAAAGACAGTCTTTCATCAGTTTTTGCTCATATGGCAAAGTCTTTCATCAATTTTTGATCATGTGGCAAAGACAGTCTTTCATCAGTTTTTGATCATGTGGGAAAGACAGTCTTTCATCAGTTTCTGATCATATGGCCAAGACAGTCTTTCATCAGTTTTTGCAAGTAAATTTTAAGTAGGAAGCCAGAGGATAATATTTTAAAAATTCTTGAGACTAACGGGAATTGAACCAGTCCGTTCTACGGCACCAAATCGCCTAGCAACAATTGCACACGCGTTTTTCAGTACTTGACTAACCGCATCTCCATAAAAAGATGCGATTTCATCAAGCCATTCAAATCGTGCACACAAAGTCACCCGAACGGACCAATCGAGTAGAACGAACGGCCGTAGAACGGACTGGTTCAATTCCCGTTAGTCTCAAGAATTTTTAAAATATTATCCTCTGGCTTCCTACTTAAAATTTACTTGTATAAACAATTATTTGAAGCAAAATTGTATTGTCTATATATGTTATCCATGTTTACAAGAAGACCTATCGGCCCTTGTATAACTAATACGGATATTATGTTATGTGTTTGTTGTTACTGAGGATATTTCAATACCTGTACGGGATGTTTGTTGTTGTTGTAATAGTCCTTGTCTCGATTGGTCCGTTCGGGTGACTTTGTGTGAAAAATTTCATCAGTTTTTGATCATGTGGCAAAGACAGTCTTTCATCAGTTTTTGATCGTATGGCAAAGACAGTCTTTCATCAGTTTTTGATCATGTGGCAAAGACAGTCTTTCATCAGTTTTTGATCATGTGGCAAAGACAGTCTTTCATCAGTTTTTGATCATGTGGCAAAGACAGTCTTTCATCAGTTTTTGATCATATGGCAGACAGTTTTCATCAGTTTTTGATCATGTGGCAAAGACAGTCTTTCATCATCTACTCATAATGACATGTTCAGTGTTTCAAAATCATGTGGAGAGTATACTACAGTTTAGATGGGATAACACAGGTGATTAGTTAGTTCTAGTTAGTTCATTCAAGCCATCAAAACCATAATAAATTGTTTGGATTTCCTGGGAAAGATATAGAAGTTTTGTATAATAATGAGGTATATAATCTCTAGAGCCTCATTTCATACCCATAAGACTCCAACTCTCCGCACTGTGCAATGCTTTATAAAGAAACTACTTATTCAGAAGGTGAAAATGTTATTGTAAAGATACAAGTGTTATGTGGCTTCCACAAGAAGTCTCACTATATAGGCAGGTTATCTACTAGGATCTTATGTGGCTTCCACAAGAACAGTATCACAACATTGGCTGGTCATCTACTAAAATTTTACTGATGTATGGTGATTGGTCTGTTAATACTTTAAGACCTTCCACATATTAATCTCAATAAATTTAAAACACCAACAACAGCAGTTAATGGATGACATATAACTTACGTTGCCAGTTCCTTGAAGAGCACAGAGTGATCTGTCTTAGCCACCACGAGTTTTGTAAAATCTGCGTTGTCCCTGGCCAACTGGAAATACAATTGAAAAGATTATATATATCAGGAGACGGTGACAAGACTTATGTTGTATTTCTGATGTGTGCACAAATGACACATCTCAGACTTATTTTGTATCTCTGATGTGTGCACGGATGACTTAAAAAGTCAAATTCTGGCACAAAATCCCCTGCCACATTTGGAACACGTATAGTAAAGAGTTCGACACCTGTGTATTTGCTTTTCAGTTCTTTTAGGCAGCATGTTCTCTCTGTAATTTGATGCTTCTCAAAGATACAAGCACAATTGCTGGTGTCACTGCACTTTTATTGATGACTATAAGCAACAAATTCTCAGGACGTCATATTGATATTGAAGAGGTACTTTGAGAGAGCCCTTGAAGTGTTCTATATATCAACTAGCCAATGTTTTGCCCATAAGGAGCTCACTACACATCTGCTGTTTTGGGAAGTGTTTGCCAAGAATTTGCACATCTGGCTCATCTTTTATGGAGGATAAATTAAAAAATCTCACCCTATACATATCTGACAACAGCAAGGGAATATTACCTATATCACCCAGTCACAAATGTCCCACACCCAATGGGAAAACATTCAGTAGTGACAGTTACAGGTAGCGTAACTCACTCAGGAGACAGTAATCAACTTTGTAAATTTTGGCAGTAGTGGTTTTCTCAGGTAAACATTGTATCTGAGTTTGATTTTACCCACAAGCAATGACAAACCACAAGCCCAAGGGTATCTGGATTGTTTCTAAAGCAATGACAACCTACTAAATATAAATATTGCCTAGGAACTGATAATTTCCACATTAAAAATGTAACAATCTCACCAGGGCACTGGTGTCCTCACCAAAAGATCTAACATTTTCACCTGGGCACTGATAATATCCTCACCAAAAGATTTAACATTCTCACCTGGGCACTGATAATATCCTCAGTAAAGAAAAGACCTGATATCTCTGAAGACAGAACATAGAGTTCTCCTTCGAGGTTGATTAAATTCATTGAAATCTCATCTGACATCCAGAATCTATATGTAAATAGATTGAAAAAGCAAAATAAAACCTGTTATACAAAGTATTTGGTTACAGGTAATGTTCAGTTACAATTAACATTTGGCTACAAGTAATGTTGAGTTAATGTCCAGCTACCTGAAGTAGTTCAGTTACAGGTGAACTAAAATGACCATAGTGGTGCTGATGACTGATTAATATGTGTACAAAGCAAGATGCAACCAGAGTCACAATGGCTAGGAAGATGTTACTTGCCAAGATCATGCTCCCATCCTCTTGCATATCCATTCTAACAATCCTGCCAATTAGCAGTCCACAGAAATATGTTGCACAATGACATCATAGCTATATCTTCACCATTCAGCCAGATACATTCACCTTCAGCATGGTATCACTTTGGCTTTCTATACGATAGGTCAATAAACCACACATCAATTTCTTCTTAGTTTTTTCTTACATCACACAGAGAAGGTTAAGTATTACCATCCTTTGTTTCTTTCCAGTTCACTAATACACAAAAGATTGTATCAATTTAAAAGGAGATTAGTGTTTGGGGAACTACATAAAGCATGTAATATGTCTTGACGCACATCAATTCCCTCTAAAGCTGGAAGCTCCTCAACACGTTGCTCATCTATCAGATTTCTGGGTATGAGAAAGAGGGATACGGCAGGGATAGTCAAAATTATAGATTAACCTTATTCAAAAAATGACTGTTTCTGCACACAAACAATATTCCAATAAAAGAAATTAATGTGCCTTTGTTACAACCTTTCACATTTTATAAGATTTCTTGCAGAACCAATTTTTTTATTTTGGGGGGGGGGGGGGGTGTCCCTCTCTTTTGACGATGAATGTTAAATATTTTTGGCATATTTAATTCTAAGAGTGATGAATTGTTTGTCTTTAAGCTTCTATGTGGTATGAAGGTGTAACTTTTCTGATTTACTCTGTCACAAGTTACAAACTCTGTTGCACAGACAGGAACCCATTCCCTACAATCAATTGACCAATCAGCAGTTATACAGCTCTAAGAAAGGGAAAGCACCTTGAGCTTTGATAGCGATACAATTAAGCAACCATCATCTTGATGAACTGCCAGATTTGTTCTATTGCAGATCTTATTACAGCTGACCATTAATTCCAAGAAGCGATTTCATTAGATAATCATATTAAAATGAAAAGAAACAAAGGATGGTAATACTCAACCTACTCTGTGTGATGTAAGATATTGATGTGTTGTTTACTGACCTATCCTATAGAAAGCCAAAGTGATAGCATGCTGAAGATGGATGTATCTGGCTAAGTGGTGAAAATATAAATGGACAGCGAATTGGGAGTGAGGATGGAAGTGGCCCATAGAGAACCCCTGACAAATATTTCAAAAAGAGCAGCGAACCTACATAGAACCGGAACCATCAGCCGTTATTCCCTGGGAGATTTACTGAATCAGAGATCTGAGCAGCTATGGACGTGTTCGGTGTGTGAAGAGGATAATCAACATACTTAATACCTAATTAAAAATGTACATGTTTTATTTATTAAGAACTCAGAGAGTGAAAAGTAGAAACAATCTTACTGTCTGACATGTCGACTAGAAGTCTGAAAGTTGTAAGTCACTGGCTCATCAACAACCTGTTCTGTCATAACCTTCCTCTCTCCAAACAAAACTTTCATATCTGGCGCCTGCATATATAGTAATAAAGTTTCAAGTAATTACACTTTATAATTAATAGCATAGGTAGAATTGCAGTAAAACTGTATATCAATAAGATTAAAAACAGAAGACATGGATTAATTTACTTTCCCATTTCAAAATCAAGACTAAATCATATAAAATACATTTTTTTGTTTGTATGAACTGTGAAACTTTATTGTTTTGTGTTTTGCCATCATTTTATAAGCTAAATTACTTCAAGAAGTAGGAATATACAACACGTTTATGCAATGATAGAAACAGGAGTTAGGAGAGAGGGAAGAAAGTGTGTCCTTTGAGAAAAGTTGAAAAGTACCTATAACCAATAACTGATTGGGACACTATATATATATATATATATATATATATATATATATATATATATATATATATATATATATATATATACATACTCTGAGATGACTAATGGGCAGATGAGCTGCGTACTTAAGAGAACTCTACATGTGAATGGTTCACAATCAACATACTCTATCTGTGAATGGTTTACAATCAACATACTCTGTGAATGGTTCACAATCAACAAACTCTACCTGTGAATGTTTCACAATCTCCACAAGTGCATTATCAGGAACAAATATGGCAGAACCCTCATCCACAAATATGTCATTGATGTGAATGTCATCTTGATGTGATGTATCAGTCAAGCACAAGGACACAACTCCTTCCTGAAAATAAGGCAATAGGCAAGAGCTTTATTAATGAAACGAACAAAACCAGGAAGTGACGGTAATCGGCAAAGGTAAAAAAGACATGAATTAACCATATCCTCCTTAGTCGCCATGCCTCGCTTCATTAGGAAGGAACAAGTGGCACAGCACTGAGTGCATTCCCATAATGCTCTGCTTTCCGTTCCGTCAGCCATCTAAAAGTGTATAAGTTCAGTGTCCCAGTCAGTTGCTGATTACGAGTTCTTCTGATCCTTCTAGAGTGGGAGCACTTTCTCCCATCGCTTCTACTCGTGGCCAACTACAGTTGCCACTGGGCACTTGTTTCGTTGTGGCTGATATTACATTTTCCGATTATGCTTGGTTAATACCCGGCCGTGACCTTTTCTTAGGTCACAGTTCACTCTTCCTCTGCGTATTTATAATGTAAAAATATTATGTTGACAGATTTTTGACAAATTTTTGAAAATCTGGTGAGTTTTTGCAAATTTTTTTCGCACTGGAGGATATTGTTCGTATGTACACTGATAATGACAGCCGCAGTTATGATGGAAACATGCATGATGTAAGTAATTTGCATACCAAATATAATGTGGAAAGTGGCAGTGATGTTCCTTGTTAGATAGACCTAATATTTCCGACAACGAAATTCGTGGTACTAATTGTGACATCGCAAATTTGTCCAGAGTGATGTAGTTTTTAGAGTAGAAGTTGAGAATTTTGTAGAAAACATTGGACTTGTAAATAATCTTGATGAGATTGCCACACGTTATGAATACTTTATCATCATTGTCAACAAGGAGTTTATCAATTTGCAACCGATCGGACAAATTTGTATGTAACATAATGCACAGAACAAACAAGGAAAGAAGACACGTGCTGGATATCTGCAACTGCCATTGAAATAAAACATCTATTTTTAATATTTATGTTATGACGGACCTGTGTATTCTGCTAGAGTATGGCATATGTTGGAGTACTAATGACTGGTTACACGTTTTGGACATATCAACCTGTTTGGGAAAAAGGAGATTTGAGAATATATCTCAATATTTTCGTCTCAATATGACTCCAGTGCTCAGCACCCCCAAGATAGGACAAACATTTCCCCCACATTATGTTGAGTTGGACAGTTTATTTTTTTAAATATATATGTATTAAATTACCTTTGATATAAGTTCCTGCAAGACTATTAATTTTTCTGTTGATCTGCCAAGTCTGAGTGAGATATGATGAATAGTTTGAAAGAAAATTGCATTTTTAACATCATGATATCGAAAATTTGGAGGAGTTGTGCCCCTTATCCTAGTGATGGGGGATTGACAATAGGGAAATCTCATGGTGAAAGGGTTAATGTTATTTATAAAAAGATTCTGTCTTCATCCACAAATCTATGATGGCCAGATGCAAGAACAAACTGCAGATTAACCTTAGTAAATAGCTGTTAAATTGGCACAAGAAGTCTTTGTACTAGTTAAGTAGAAGCCAGAGATGATGACTTCTTTTACGTTCATTCTCACACTCCTTCTGGTCAGCAGGATGTAGTCCGGAGAAAAGAATGTGTTTGTTATGTTTTACAGCTTGACTGATATTTGCATTTTTTGGCCTGACACATTTGACTTCAACATGGTTTTTGGATACTATTGACCTAGAGAGGTCAACACTATCCTCAAAACTTCCTTAGTTTGCATCATGCATGGCAGATTAGTTTTGCTATTCTTTGCTCCACATTCAGGCCTCAGCACACACCTGAGATTTCTATATATAAGGTTAGACATTTAGTAACAGTCTGAGCCAGACAATTATTGATCGCCTGAGGGCAATCCCTTTACTGTTATCACAGTTGATCTGTAGCAGGAGTTACTGAACCGACATATTTATTTATTACCCAGCAGTCAATTTAATTACCTGAATAGTCAAGCAAAATGAATTAAACAAGTTACTAAAACACTTACCTTGCCTATGAATAAAAATATATAAAAAAGTATATATAAAAAAACATACAATAAAACTAAACAGGACAATTCTCCACGTATCGGCTTAAATTGAACCTTTTTCAAGAGACAAACAACAGAAAACAACAAAATAAAAAACAAAATAAGATACGTGGGGAATTGTCCTGTTTAGTTTTATTGTATGTTTTTTTATATATTTTTATTAATAGGCAAGGTAAGTGTTTTAGTAACCTGTTTAATTCATTTTGCCTGACTATTTGTTCATTAGGTTACTGCAGCACCATCTACTTTGTCTGACACCCTCTGACCATTTGGTTATTTATATTTAATTACCTGAAGTTGCGGCTAGGAGAATTACGATCTGGACATTGGTGAAGTGAAACGACTAAAAATTCTTCTACATATTACAGACAGGCGCAATTATTAAAATTTTCAATTAACTATATTAATCTTGGCAGTTTTTTAAACAAAAAAAACCTGCTAAATTCATTTTGGATTGTTGCGCACATTTAATATTTATAAAAGTACGTCAATATCGTTATTATTCATGTTAATTCAGTAGGTCTAGTCTCACTACTTTACAGTGTAAAATTTGTTAGCATAGTTGACAAAATAAATATGCAATATAAACTATTATCTCACAATTTACAATAATGTAGCAATCATCTATAGATAGATGTAATTTTATTTGTTCTAATGTGATCAGTAGCAAAGTAAAACTGTGTATGATAAAAACTTGCGTATTCTGTGACAATATACAGCTATTTTTTTAATATTAAATAAAAATAATAAAGTAAAATATACAATCAATGTGTTCAGTTTGAAAATGAAAGATATTTGGATGATGGAGTGCATGGCTAATGAGAAAAATGAAAGATATTTGGATGATGGAGTGCATGGCTAATGAGAAAAATGAAAAGATATTTGGATGATGGAGTGCATGACTAATGGACTAATAAATAAGACTAATTGTAAATAGACATCGTGAATTATGTAACATAGTAATCAGTAACAACGACCAGCTGTTTTTTTTGTTTACATTGTTGTAAGGTGTACTTTCATGATAGAGTACATTCTATGTTATTTTATGCATTGTACACAAGTACGTCTATATTTTTTATATTAGACATATTATTTTATAAATGATTTAGGCCTAGTCAATATTTGTTTTTCTATCATGTTCTGTATTCTGCAGGCCTAGACTATTATATTCCACCTCTGATTGGTGATTGTTTACATTATTTTACATATGTTTATTGTTGTTCATACTAATTTTTTATTACAATAATTATTAATTAGGTTAGAACTATTCCATATTATTAATACTTTGCTGCATAAACAGTCATAATCATATATAGGAATATTGAATCTTAATAACATGCCCTACCACAAATTTCAGCAATCAGATATATATATATATGCACACATGTATACAAAACACTAAGTGGACTCACCTGAACATTTGTCACAAGACCAACCAAAGGTCTTTCCTTAGTCAAAGCCAGGAGCCGTTGACATGACTTCGGCTTCCACACCTGGTAGCAATACAACAACGGACAGCTATATCAGTGGGTAAGCATAACAACTAGACTTTATTCCTTTTTTAAAGTTTCAATATTAAGAGAGGTTTCACTATTAATGTAGTGAAAAAGCTACTAATATCTAAACAAGTGGTAGACAAAATTCAGCCAGCCAAATCATATTTTCTAGCTGGTCTGGCTATCTAAAAGAACTAAATGCTCTCAAAGAGATCAGAAAACAATACTTGGAGATATAAAGGACTAAAAACAATACATGGAAAAAGCTCAATCTGACCCACCAATCCACAAAGGTTTCCAACCTTTGATCTAAAAAAAGGGTGCAAAGTGTACCGCACTGCTCTCGTGCAGAACCAGGGTTAGCAGATAACCAAGATCCCAAAAGTACCTTATCATGGTGCACCCTGGAAACAGAAATACAGCTGCTTGTGCTGATTCTGGCTAAAAATTTTGGGAATTGTGTCTATGAATGTGCAGACAGTAGATGGAAAGAGAATTGACTGCAATAGAGACAGTCAATATATCTGACGACACCATATGCAGTGGCATCGTCGACATACAGTGACGCTAGTCAGTCCAGTCCGAGCATTGAAGGGGCGGCCAATAAAATGACACGAAAAGGTAGAAGCATGGCGAGAGATGAAAAGACAACATAGTACAATGAAAGGGTCACACAGCACCAGAGGGTAGCGTCGAGTGCAAATAGAAAGGGAAAACGTTCCAAGGAAATTGGAACTACAAGCTCTGTTAGCTTGAGACAAGCTTCTAGTTACCGGTGCTCCTTACTGGCAGAGACCCAGACCCAATATTGGGCACCCGGCAAAGAAAGAAGCCCTGGCCCAACTCTAATGTCAAGCTCTCCTATACTGGAAACATGTTCGCAGAGAGAAAGGGTTCAGTAGACGATGGGCTCAGGCACAAACAGGACAACAAAAGTAACCCTGGCCCAAATCTACTGTTAAGCTTTCCAATACTGGAAACATGCTTGCAGAGAAAAAGGTTCAGTACATGATGGGCTCAGGCACAAATGGGACATGGTCATTCAGCTCAAGAACACACCTTGCTCCCAAATGCATGGTGAGTCGGATTTGGATGAGGCTAAGAAAATGAAAAGCCAGGTTCAACTCTTCTGTCGAGTTCCTTAACCAGAACGAGGCTCACGGATGAGAAAAGATCCAGTACCCAATGGGCACAGGCACAGAACATCTAATTACACGAGGCAAGTTCACTGACTATGGAACACCTCGTACGAGATAGATGTGAACGACAATTGTCTTGGCGGAGAGTCATTACATACCCGCATGCCCATTGACAGATAAGCAGGCTGTCACGGACTAGGGAAGCCTACTACCTGAATTAAAGGCATGACGAAAACTAATGTGCTGGGTCTCTGGCGTCCAGACCACAAAGTGAGCCAACCGAAGTGCAAATAACAGTTTTACTGTGGAACTTGCAGTACGACATACTTCACTCCCCTGCGGAAATCACACGATATATTCGTTGTGGTTATACTAGAGCGAACAAAGAACTTTCTTTAATACCCATGAGACTTCAACTGTCAGATTAGTGCAATGCCTATTACAGGAGCCTTCTACTTAGAGGGGGTAATAATTGTATAGATGACATACTACAAAGCTTCCATAAGAGAGCCTTAATATAACAGCATGTCATCTACTAAGGATTTCTGTTGTATGGGCAGTTTTTGTCTAGTGGGTCATTGGTGAGACCTACAGACGCAACCTCGTGCGTAATACTTGCTGAAGATATTTCAATCCTCAGGAATTAAGGTCGATTAGCTCTTATTTCCTATATACAATGAGGTGGTTTCTTCAGTTTTATTTCATATCCAGAAAACTCTCAGTGTGCAATGTTGTGAGAAGCAGTCTCTTACTTACTGGGGGTAAACTCTAGGAGTTTTGTTGCTCTTCTAAATTTTTTTTCAACATGCAGAGCTAGAGTCTTGAGATTCAGCTCCCCTGACAAGCATCATTTTCTGCTACAAGTGTCCTTAGCATCTAAGCTCTAGAATAGGCTCCCAAACTTTTTCAGGCCACTGCCCACTTTGCAAGACATAAATGTTGTAACGTCACACACACACACACACCCCCCCCCCCAATTATAAGATTCCCTGCGCTCAAGCCGTTTGATATTTTCGGCGTAAGCAGCAACAAATGATATATTATTACTGCTTATGCCATTAAATTATTGAAAAAGTAGTGGTCAACATGTGCTTCATCTTGAACACAGTTATTGCTATACCGATGTTGATGAAACATAGCCCATATGTAAACTATGTAAAAATTGTAAAGTGTATGCTCAAATAACATTATGCAGTTTCATACAATGGTTTAAATAAGAAAATTTTGAAAATTCGGAATACATATTAGGAGATTACATTACAGTAATAAGAATTTTATTATAATAATTAAAATACAAATAAAATATATTACAAACTATATTGAAAAATCACGAAAATAATTTTTTAACATAACATATTAATTTCTTCTATCAATCAATCAATAAACCCATAACCCTTCAGGGTCGTAGGGGTACCACATTGGATGCTTCAGCACACAGAGTCCTCCAGCGAATTCTACCCTCAGCGATGCGGATGAGTGTGGAAATATCTTGCCCTGTCCATTCCTTGATGTTGTCTGTCCATGTCTTTATTTGTCCTCCTCTGCTTCTTCCACCCTCGACAGTTCCCTGCAGTATTGTTTTTGACAAGGAATCGTGCCTGCATACATGTCCGAACCATGCTAGTTTTTGTCGTTTCACTATTGAAAGCAATGGCTCCTGAACACCTGCACACATCTCTACTTTATTTCTTACGTACAAATTGGTCTTATGTTCCCTATAGGAAATTCGTAGAATTCTTCTGTAGCATTTGTACTCGAAAGCCTGTAATCTTCTCTCCATGTCCGCAGTGAGTGTCCAACTCTCACAATCATACAACACAACAGAAAACACAAGCGACTTATATAGTTTGATTTTCACTCCAACATTGATGTTGCTTTTCCAAATCACAGTTAGCCTTGACAAGGACGATAAAGCTTTCTTCTATAAGGAACAACGCCCCCCCCCCCCCATAGGCTACCTTGGGAGATAATGGACTTGCACGGAGGCAGAACCACCAAACTTTGGGAACCTATGTGAAGATAATATTTTTTTCTTTGAACCAAGAATAATTCAGAAGCAAAGTTTTAAAAAAAAAAACCCCCAAAAAAACTTACTCCATCTGCTGGTTTGATGTTGCTAAGTCTGGCTTGAATGGCTTGGGCAGGCAGTTTCAGAAATTTGGTTCTGTTTAAAAAAATAAAAAATTAAAAGAAATTACTTCCAACTTCCCAATGGTATTGTTCTTGCTAATCATGTTGGCCCTCACTAGAGGTAGCTTATAAATAGCACTGAATTATATCCTGTATAGACATACTACAATTACTGATAAGTAGTGATTTGTTGAGAGAAAAGAAGTCTAAATGAAAACAATAATAGAGAATAAAATGTAATATAAATAACTTAAACAGGAACAACTTATACGTTACGACCAATGGGGTCTTAATCAAGAAACATAGACACAACACAAACAGAAATATAAAAAAAAATATATGATAAATAAGCTAGGATGACTACACCAAACGTCTAGCATTAATGGGAGCAAGTAGATATGACCTGTGTAGAACATTGTTTATTTTAATATTGAGAGAAAATAGATAGGACCTGTGTAGAACATTGTTTATTTTAATATTGAGAGAAAATAGATAGGACCTGTGTAGAACATTGTTGTTTATATCTTTGAGGACGGAATTATTACTGGGGATTGGACGTAATTAATTTTCGGCTAAATTTTTGGACTGAAACATGATTTAGGTGCAAGCTTCCTGAAGACAAAGTATTAGCTATGGAAGGTCATATAAGGTATTAAAAGAAAGATAAATGATTGTGGAATCCATCATATATAATATAAAAATATACAAATTGTAACAACAAAATGCACAAATTACACCACAAACAGGGATGTTAGATGAACAGACATTATTTGGATATGCATTTTGTTCTACTCACCCTCAATTTTACTTGTCTTGAAGTGTTGATATCTAATCTGACTAAAGTAGATATCTGGACTGTCTATTTACTGATCATAATCAGTTTATTTGAAGTAAATCTACCAAATGCCTAGTGTTTTATGCCGACTTGTTGAAAATCGGAAAAGAAATAGGCCTAGACCTAATAGGTAAAAAATTATAAAACTGTTCCCGCTGCTATTGCTATTGCTTCTGAAGAATCAGATAAATCTAGTGACAGCAATGATAATCTTGCACTACGTTATACAGAAAATAGAGATAGACCTAATTATAATATTGAGTGGAATAAAGTTCAACATTGGAAATCCAATATTTGGAGAATATTTCCTAAATTTTCGCAATATTTAGTTCGGTTCTGAAATTGGACATGGCACACAATACATGAATTTACTTGAATATATGAATGGATGGCAGATATGATGATAGAATCCAGGAGTACAATTTTGTGTACTCTTATTCCCCATCAGATGGTAAGTCCAGCCAAAGATGGATGTGTCGAGCCAATGGTTCAAATAAAAATGCATCTCATGCATTTTCATTCTCTGGACTACATCTTGCTGGAAATTTTGTAGGACCATTGTCCTGCTATAAGACGGATCCAGCGGGAGTTTGAGAATGAACGCTGAAGAAGAAATGGTAGTTTTACTTTCAACTCTAAATTAGTGTTCCATTAGCATTCTATTTTATAGGGAGTTTTTTTCCCCAAGTCCCAGATGACTGGTTTTATTCAATGTGGCTGTAGGATGTAAAACCGAGCAATCTTCAGCTCAGGTGGAGACTTTGCCATTTAATGTAAGCAGACTAATGATTCATGGAGAAGAAAGAGGATTTTGTCCTGGCAATAGGATTGATCATAAAATGTAACTACAGATCTGAAGACGAAAGACAATTGTTGTGACTTGGAGAACACAATGATAAAACATAACCACATATCTGAAGGCAAAAGACAATAGACTTCAGACTGGTGACAGGATTGATGATATAACATAACCACAGATCTGAAAACAAAAAGACAACAGTTATGAAACTAACTAGCAAGTAATTTTACTACTAAGTCTCTATAGTGGATATCACATCACATATACTTACTTGAGTAGTCTTATTTGTGTGATGCTGACATAGCACATATTTCCGTAGTCAATATAAAACACCTGCACACAAAAAAAAGTCGGATATGCGAGATTTGTAACTTCAAGAACAAAAATTATAAGAGACCCACCATTCTTACAGCTCTTCATATTTTTCATCCCTTCCATTTTCCAAGCCTTAGTATATCTACAGCAGACATTTATTCTGCAAACATCTTTTTCAGACTAGGACTCCAGATTCTCTGATATAGTCTGTCGTCTGTTTCAGTTCTCCCATACATCTCTCTTGTAAACTGGTACATGTGGGTCACATTTTTCTCCATGTCCGCATATTGGGGATAGTTCTGTAAGATATGTTTCACTGTCATTTTTATGCTGAAATTGGATGTGCTAGGCCTACAAGGCGCATAACGGTGGCACAACGCAATCACACTCCCGGCGGAAATCGCATGGATATCAATGCTGGTTACAATGGAGCGAACGCAAAACAAACTTTCATTTTTACCAGGTTGCAGTGGCAAAGGTCATAATGCCTTCCCTGGACCCGAAAGGAGAGTAAATACTACCAACACTGCCATGCATGTCATAAATGTTGACTAAGATGGTTTTGGGGTGGAGTATCCCATCCCATACAGGGTCAAAATGACTAGGAAGCCATGCTCAAGTCGGATGTGTCAGGCCAAGTGACACGGATATCCCAGCTAAGTTGTAAACCATGGCACAATACATTTTCCAAACTACATCTACTAATCTGAAGGAGTTTGAGAAAGGACGATATACTAATGAGCAAGTGAGGTAAACGATGCTAGTCAGGCAGTTTCTGGTCAACTATTGACTAGGCAGCTGAGCACTTATTAAAAAACCCTGCGAAATAATGCAGGTTCATAACTTAGTTTACCTTTACCGTACTTGTCCCTCGCTGGAGTAGACTCTTCCAGGAATGACATCTGCCTTGATAAACAAATCTGTCCTTCTCAGGCTTATCAAAGTTTATATTCCTTTTAGGTGGAATGGCAGCCAGGGTGTTAGGGTGTTCCATCTACATTTGTTCCTCTTTACCACAACAACCGTCTGCTATTCAATTATGCGGAGGTATCTATATTTAGATCTGCCATGTGAACGTCAATAATGCCATTATAATAGTATTATGTTGTGAATGTTCTCTTGATAAAGGCCTTTTGGTCAAAATGTCGATTTGTGTATATTATGTGTTACCAGTGATTAGCAAAATGTCATTACCCTGTTACACGTTTCTCATGTTGGGATTTCAGTTTTTCTGCAGTGTGTACATATTATCACTATTCAATAATGCCCAGTTCACAGCCTCCATTCCTCTGTCCCACTGGTAGGCAATCTTTGTCACCAGCTGTAGATTGTGCAACAGTTGTTGAATGGTCCCTAATGTTTCCTTGTCAGTGGGATCGCGACAAGTAGCTACATCCCAACTTTTTAATATTATGCGCATTTGTATTCCAACTCTGTCATAGTATGTACAGTTTTTATGATGTCACTGTAATCACGTCACTAGAAAATGTTGTAAAAATAGTTAATTTGATTGGAGACTAAAAAGCCGTTATGACTTTTGTTTATGAATTTATCTGTTATGTTACCGGATAAATTGATCTGTGTGGTACTCTGTATCCTGCAGAAGATTGATCATCTAACGACTGTAAAATGCATCTTTATCGATCTTTTTATTTTTTGAATAATGTCGGATCAGCTCTATTCAAGTTTAAGATTTGTTTCATTAAAAAGCTACTCATACTTTATTAGGAACGAAACAAACGAACCTGAAACCATTGGCCCTTGATGCTAGTAATTATTGCACGGTACCAGTGGCCATCTTCTGGGAACAAGGCAGCACAAAGTAAATTTTCCTGAGCTATACTTGGTGTCACGTGGTATGCATCTTGCAGTTGCTTGGACATGCTGTGAAGTTTACAAAAAAGTGCTGATAATTAATTATGAAATGTGAAGTGAAAACATTATTATATCTACTATTTATTTCTTACCAAGGCAAAGTAATTGAGTTATGACTCAGTGTCATAGCTCATGGTTTTCCCATTAGTGCCCGGAACAAAGGGCATTAGCCCATGGACTGCTGGAAAAACAACCAACCCATAAGTGCTTAACCGGCGGTTGACCAGAAACTATGATTAGTGTCATCTTCAGCACTTAGTAAAAATAGTGACAATTGACATTCACAAAGTATGAGTTCTGGTGCTCATTTCCAGTCACATGATTATTATGAATGTAGTCCATGGAAATTATTTTATTTCAACTATGGGTGACCTCAAAATCCAGGTTACCTGGTTGGCAGATAAGTGAGTTAGTATTTCACCAAGTCCACGTTACCTGATTGGTAGATGAGTGAGTTAACCTTTACGACTCTGCGGTTGTAATATTGTGCCTATGAGTACGGCTCCATTGTGCCTGTGGGCACAATCCCGCTACATACGACATCGCCAAATTCCAGAGTACGGAACTTCACGAAGTAATGATCCTGTGACGTTTATAAAACCCGTCAAACGAAGCTAGGAATACATCACAGTTTAAAGGTCAAATTCCTTTACTCATTACGATTGCAAGAATAGAGAAAGCCGGCTGGTTTTGTCAACTAATTTCTAGAGCGACGTTGGCCATTTTGTAGCCATATTTTACTATAAAATTGTGTACCGCTCTGCATGGCTAAGTAATCGTGACATATTTTAATTGTTGTTTTTTGTGTTTAATATGTTGTTATTTGATAAGAATGTGTGTGTATTCATTCAAAAACACAAAAATAATATGTATCAGGGGTGCCACATGTGTGCATGGACAATAATTACGTTGCGCGTCGGCATAGACCTAGTGTTTACCGGACGGACGTTATATGCGATTTCATGTTTTATTAGTTTTTTTAATTCATATTATATTAGTTTGGATATAAAACAATACATATACAATAAGTATAGGTATTTATGAGGATTTTATCAATGTTGCCACACATTGTTCATGTATTAGGGTCATCAAGAAGATATATATGCGATTTTGAAAATGGCGTTTTGCGATTTTCCCCCGAATTTTCAACTTCACAACTTGCTCACAACTGTCATATCACACATACAACAACAAAAACATGATTATATTCACTATTCACTTCTTTATTTAGATATGCAAAAATTATTTTGATATCTTTTAAAACAAAAAAATTATGACGTTTTCAAAACACCCACCATCAATAACGCAAATTTTCCAAAAAAGAATTCAGGCCCAAGGGGATGTTTCTTAATTTTTAATTCAGGGCTCTAAAGGTTAATATTCCACCGTCCACGTTACCTGATAGGTAGATGAGTTAGCATTCCACTAAGTGCAGTTTGATATTTGCCCTTTGTTTAGCTATGTCTTTCCTGAGGTGGATGATGGCCAGAATATCCACACTTGCCATTAAGCGTAGAGGTGGTGACTGGGAGCTTTGGTTGTTTATCCAAGGTCAGATGTGTTGCCTTAGCTGCGTTAAATCTGCATTTATTCAGGGTTGTCTTGATATTATCTATCTTTTTCTAGGTCTTCTTCTGGTCTTATATACAATTTTCTATGTTATATGTTCTTGTCTGTAGTTGGTTATTCATAATGTGTCCAAACAATTTTACTTGTTGTTTCTTGATGTATTCTGTGTATGGTCTTATACCGATTTTTCTCTTTATTTCATTATTATTTTGTCTAGTTTGGTCACTTGTGGCTTTTCTCAGGCCTTTCATCTCACATGTTGTAAGTTTCTCTGCTGGGCTGTCAGCACCTACATCTGGCATTGATAAGAGAGTGGAATAAAAATATTGTTTATCATCTGTCTCCTGACTTCCATCTTGATCTTTGGGTTGAGCAGAAATGGTGATAGCTGGTATGTCACTATGTTTGCTTTCTGGCATCTTGTCTCAATCTCTCTAATTTTCTGTTGTCTGTGATTATACTTCTCAGGTATTTAAATTCAGAGATTTGTTTCACTTTAGTTTTGTTTATTGTTATTTTCACTGGATTTGGTGACTTGCTGATTTTCATTACTTCTGTTTTCTGTGTATTTATTTTCATGTTTTACTTTCATAACTGTCAACATATTTTTACATAAATTTGTATTTTTAACAAATTATTTATGTATCTCAATAAAAACGTCAGTATTTAGCACCATTTAAAAAAAATTTAATAATTTAAAAAACATTTTTTTAAACAAAATTTAGTTCCATCAATACATATATGTGAGATAAAAAAAAAACATTTGCATTAGTAATAATTACTAGGAAATGTAACACCAAATGACCTTATATTAAGGGTGGGGGCGGGATCTCTGAAATCCGTATCAATAAGGAAAATGCATACTAGTTGAAACCTATGTACTTGGTGCATGTTGTCATGAGTGCATTAATATGATTTTATAACTGTTGTTCCTCTTCATAGATACAGGAATTGATCTCCAGAAATAATTCATTGATTGTATTATTTAATTCCTTTTCAGATTCTTCTCTTATTACTTGATTAGCTACAAATTGTTGTTGGAGCTTATGTTCTTGCAGTCTTTCAAAGATAAGAGACAAAAGCTTAGGCACTTTAACAAAAGAGAAAAAACAGATTTCAATATACAAGAACCCATACATCACAGTCAATGTATAGATAATATTTATATTTAACATTCAACAGAATTCAAGCTTCATAATCTTTCAAAGTCAAAAGAAGGATTCATATTTCAAAGTCAACTCATGACTTCTAATTTAATAATTAAGACAAGACTACTATATAGCAGACAACAAATGACTAAATATTTTAAAGTTAATTCTCATGACTTAATATTTAAAATACAACTTACTACACAGCCTCCATGTCATCCATCAAATCTTCAAGGGCAAGAGTTGTCTGTCGACCTCTGAGCTGGATCCAGAAGACGTCTGGGCTGATAACATTGGACACGTAGAGTTCTATATACTTTGGCTCATCCCCAAAATATGGAAGTTCTTGCTGCTGATAGAAGCATCCAGGACCCACTGCATCACTGGGGAAATGGAGATGAAGCTTTTCAACCTGCACAGATGTTTCAGACATATTTTCTGTTATTACGGCAATGGGAAACAAAAATTGTGCAATGAGTATCAACAAACTTTCCGCTCAGGGGCTGCCCATAAATTATGTCAGCAACTTAATTTTTTGAAAAATGTTTTGGCTGAAAAAGTGTGTACAAAAATACATTTTTTTTCAACATTTTAAAATTTCTCTTCTTTTCATTCACATAGTTTAATTGGTGTATTTTTTGTATAAAGTTTTGTTAACATCAATTTTTTTGTCCAATACATCCTTGTCAATGTGTGAAGAAGATACATCCTTGTTTGACTCTTTTTAAATCTCAAACCAGTCAGATGTTTCATAAATACATACGTACACGTAACATTATTTTTTCCTTTTGGCCCTGGTAATTTTCCTGTAATATCTATCAGTCACTTCTGCGTTCATTCTCAAACTCCTGTAGATTAGCAGGATGCAGTCTGGAGAAAGGAATGCATTGTGTCATGGTTTACAGCACTGCTGTGATATCTGCGCCTTTCAGCCGGACACATCTGACTTCACCACGGCTTTGGGTCACTGACCCTATATGGACAGCCAACTCCATCCCATAACTTCCTTAGTCGCCTCTTACTACATGTATGGAAGGTAAACAGTGTTGCTATTCTTTGATCCCCTCTTAGGCCCTCGCAATATACGGGTGGATATCAGTTACTCATTATACAAAGGAGTTTGTGAATTGTTTGTGCTATAAAAATCTAGCAGATTGAGAAAGGCAGTGTACATGCAGAAATAGTGGTGGATTAGAGAAGTAGACACAAGTGGCAAGGTTTAGGATATAGCTAGTCCACTCAAGGAACCTAGGATGATGATAATCCAAAAACCTGTATCCTCAAATTATTCGCCATTACTGACAGATTTTACATCACTATTATTATTATAGACATTTCCATTATTATACCTTGATCTACGGTAGCTAACACAATGAAGCCTTCAAAATCTCCTTCGATCGAATCAGCATCCAAAAAGAATAAGCCTACACAAACAATGGCTTTTCAAAGTGATATAAACAATGTGCCTTCCTAATGTTAATAACGTTAAAGACCAAAAATTATTGATGATGACTGTGAACCCCAGGAATTGGGAGCAATTAGCTCTTACTGCCTATGTGCAGTGGGGTGGTTTTTCTGAGCTTTTTTTTTATATCCAGGAGACTTCAATTTTCGGCTTAGTGAAATGAATATTGAAGGAACTTTCTACTTAAGGGCGTATAAAATTGTATAGATGACATGCTACAGACTTCCATAAGAGAGCTTCTATATAACGGCATGTCCTCTACTAAGGTTTTCTGTTGCATGGGTGGTTTGTCTAGTGGGCCATTGGTAAGACCCAGAGGTGTAACCGCATGCATATAGACCAAATATAATGTACGGGTCTTTCAAATACTGCTGAAAAATTCAGGTAAAATCACTCTAGCAAATATTTATTACTAAATCATGATAGGAAAAGATCATGTGAGACTATTTACTGTGCCAACAAATGGTTAATTGGAATGTCACATATGCCGCCATTGGGTTGCTATCAGGACAGGAAATATATGACACGTCGCCTGCAGGTTGAAGTGCAAACAACAAAGAAGCCATTTCTCATAAACTGCTTATGATTTTAGAGTTATGATATGTCCATTAGAGTTATGTCCATGCCTATGAGTTTTTAGATGGCTAATAAGCCCTATTCTGGCCTCAAATGTTTTTGGACAGTCCGGGAATGGAATGACCACTATAGACGGTTTTTGGTCAACCTGTGACTTACTAGCTGCTCTCCGCTGTTGCATTTCCAAAAACTAAAACACAGCAGAATGTCAAAATACAATAACAAGGTTTCAAATGTTACTTCATTCCCTGTAGTTCAGATGGAAAAAGAAAGACTAAATAGCTGAAAAGGAGTAGAGAAATGACTGTCTTTTACTCTGGTTCTCTAATATGCACTTCATCTATCTCAATGGAGTAAGATATCATCTTCCAAGCATACCACTCATAGGTTCAAGGGATAATCCTTAGGACCCTGAAAAACAATACACTATGTGGCAAAAAATGTGGCAGCCTGGTATCACACCCATGATCTCTTAAACACAAAGAATTGGCGTATCCCCTATACCAGAGATCCTCCAAAGGGACATGCTAATGGACCATCAAATCAATTCAACATATGGTCTTTTTACATCTAGCCTTGATACTAGATTTTTAGAACTTAATCTTTGTAAAATGAAAAAGATGGCCCTACTGGATTTCCAGCATGTAGTTCAGAAAACTGACCCAACACATCTGACTTTGGTGGTATTTGTCTTATTCTCTTCCATAAGCATGTATTTCTTATACTGGAACAGTTTAGCACATACATTTACTTCTTACTTTGTCTGCTGGTAAAACCATTGGTCTGTACTGAGGTTGCAATTTGTGAAATCTTCGGGGGATGTCCGGAAATTTCAAACACACAACTGGTTTGTCTGTTGGATATAAAATAGAATAGAGTTCTATTGAAGTGTTACCCTTAATAGACAGATATTTACATAGTATTTGAAGTGAATGTGGTAACCTTGGCATGGACTTCTAGTTCAGGATGCAAAGTATATGGCCACTGTCTTCTTCTTTCCAGGTATGCCGCATGAGGCAACTTAGGAAAGTTGGGGGATAGGCTGAACATGTCACCTGTGGAAAAAATTATTGCTTTATCTTGTCTCAATTTCTTACTTATGTCTTCTATCAAATAAATCCCAATGGATGAAAACATGCAGGTTAGTGGACATTGCACTTTTGTGGCAGACTCCTAGGCGAAGGGAAAGGCTAGATGTGTCCTCACTTTGGTAAAAGAATGTCCCATGGCATCAACCTGCCGTCGGGGATGAAGATATGTACTCTTCATGTACTAAGCCGCAGCAACTATTAGATGGGGTGGCCTTCCTTGTTGTCTTTACCTCCCCTAACTCATGTGTCAGGTAGTCATTTACAGCTGAGTCGACTGGAGGAGTGTTGTGTTTCAAGCGAGATGTCACAACCCGGATTTTTTTCTGTCCAGATGTGGTTTCAAACCTGGCACGATGCAACTTGGTGATAGCAGGCAAGCTCACTATCAACTGGACTACCCTGCCCCTCACTTTGGACTGGTCAACAAATCTGACAGAAGAATGATGAGTTAGTTGATCCAGATGTTTGTGCTATACTCCTGGCAGGACGTAGTACACTGGAATGTCTCCCTTCGGGGATTAAGCATGCATACATAAACTCCCTTACACAACCGTGCCTTTAAGTCAACCTTATATGAATCTGGGTGTCACCTCAGTTACACAGCTGAAAACAACCTGTGCTTCTGTCAGAAAGACTATGAAGCTATTATCAAGAGCTATATGCTCATAGCTAAAGCTATTTTATATTGTCATCATGGTATTCGGACAGTGCTTCATGACACACTCCATTCAAAAAGCAAGGTGCAGTAGGAAGCAATAACTCCTAGCTAAAAGTGAAAGATAAAGTAAGGCACAGTAAAAAGCAATAACTATCCTAGCTAGCAGTGGAAGATGAAGCAGGGTGTAGTAAGAAGTAATAACTATCCTAGCTAACAGCATTAAATGGAAAGAACTAAAAAATTATCCTACCTTCCGGATCCAACAATATCGAAATTATATCTTGCATACTACGTAGGAACCGTTTAAGGTCATCTGCACCAAACTTTGAGACATCAAGTTCATGACCTATAAATTTCTGTAAAGACAAATTTCATAGATGAGAGATATTATTGTTTCTTTCATGAATCATAATTACGCTGAAATAAGATATATTTATCTGGAAATATATACATATCCTTTACAGGTGCAGTTTCCTTCAGCATGTGGGAGGGATCATAAATGAATGACACAAGTGCTCCAATGATGTATGTGATAAGAAAATAAGGTGTGCTTGCAATGAATTCCTGGTAGAGTGATTTGCTGACCAAATTTGACATACCTGAACCTAATGCAAAGGGAATTGTTAAAAAATCCATAAATGGCTACTAAATCTATCTAGAATTAGAAAGATGTTACCAGAACAAATCTAAATCTCCCCCTCCCCCCATTTTTATGTATTTATTCTAACATGTTATCCAGCACAGTTTTGTATCACTGGTAACACTACATATTAGCTGTCCATGTTCACATTACTTATGTGATCTGTGTTACTGTATCTCCCCTCCAACATTGACAATATTAAGGAATGGTACCGATGTTTAATTCTATCACAAATGTGTCCCCTATGACCCTGTGGTTTTTTGGATTGTATTATTATTAAAATGTACGCGGAGTTATGAAGCAGCATTAAATCACATGGTTTCCCTAAGTGCTTAGCTCCCCGGTCAGTGGTCGACCAGAAACCACTTGAATAGCACTGACTGTGGACTCGTTCAATAGCAATAGCATTTCTTGTTCTTCCCACTGGAGTAATTTTATTTCACATCATTAATAAAGGGTTGTCTGGAAACCCGTGCCTGCTGGTTGATGAGTGCATGACTAAACAGTACACTACCACGGATCCTAGTTTAGTGTATTGGTCTGTATATGGTAGTTGGTATCCATGATTAATCTGACTTTAGATACAATTGCAAGACCTTACCGTAAACTCCTTCTGAAAGTTTTCCAGAGGTATCTCATCATTATGCATGCTCAACACCTGGATAACTTCCTCCCTTGTCGATTCATCCACATGAATATCAAAAGCTTTAATCTTAGCATCCACATGTTTATCCACGCTATTGGGTTTCTCTATAATTCAGGTTAGAGAAAGAAAAATTGTACAAATTTAAAGCTAAAGGACACATGCCAAAAAAATAAGATCAACAATTTTTAGCATTGCTAGTGTTACAGGGATCAAGAGAGGGAACACAGAGAAACAAAACAGTGACCTGTCATAAGATGAGACTAAAGAAGTTAAATGCCAGGTTGGCTACCCCAATCCATAATCTCTCATGTGGGATCAACCTTATTTAAAACATTCCCCAGCATGTTGAAGGTCTCATCTGTGACCCACCAGACCAACTTGTTCTGCAACAGCAAATCAGCAGGCTCTGGCCGCTTATCAGTTACCAGTCTTGATGCTCCCTCAGCCAAATACGGGGTCTTTCCAACTCCCGCCTTCAATACTGTTGTCAATTATAAGATCTTCCGCCTTTTCCATCAGATAGGGATGGAATGTCCCCTTGCTGAGTAGCATCACGTAGTGCAGCCGACTAGTTAAAGTCATTGCCGGGGATGGGCGGTGGAGATGCATGACACTGCTTGCACACAAGCAGACACTTCATCTCGACAATTACATTTCTATGCTGAGTGCTTGTTTTTAAAGCAAAACTAGGAAACAAGGTGATGAAGTTTTGCTAATCACTGGAAACCCATGTGATTATTATACACAAATATTAGCATTCCGGCCAAAAAGGTAGGAATAGACTCACTGCATAATATGACAAGTTAGAATGACACTATCCACATGTCTGAGCTAAATATCAATGTTGAAGATCATTTAGCTTTGCCATGTGAATGGCAGAAAACTTATCTATTAAATAAAAGAGTGCTCTAACATTTAATTATTTATCAAGTATATCTGATCTCATTAATGAAGTAAACAAATGAAGACCTGCTGCGGGAGGTAAAAGTAGGTCCTATGGCAGCAACCTGCCATCGGGAATGAAGCTAATCCTTCATGTACTAAGCCACAGGCAGCTATTAGGAGGGATGGCTAGTTCTTTTGCGTGTTGTTTTTATCATCCCCCAACTCATGCATCACGTACCCATTTACAGCTGTGCCAACAGGAGGAAAGGTTTAACCAGCAAAAAATCATGACCCAGTTTTTATGTGTCCAGACGTGGTTTCAAACTTGGCATCAAACTCACAATCAACTAAGCTACCACGCTTCTCAATAGCAGGAGATGAATGCCAAAAGGAGGTTCAAATTGGTATCATATCCTATTCTGGATGTAGAACATGGAAAGAACTGGAAGAATGCGTAATCAGCAACTGACTGGGACACTAAGCATATACACTTTTAAATAGCTGACAGAACGGCAAGCAGAGCATTTATGGGATTGCCCCCAGTGCTGTGACACTTGTTCCTAATCAAGAATCAAGTTCGGCAGGGGTTAAGATCAGGCTAGGGCTTCTGTATCATTCTAAGAGGTAGAATTATTGCTGAAAGGTGTAGAGCACAATATACAGAAATCTCCAGTATTGAGAATGGAGATAGATGCAGTTAAGGAAACTGTAAAATGGGTATCTGAAACTGTCGTGGACAAGAACTTGTGCAGGATTATCAATCCATGATCCACAAGATTCAGAATGGATGACTGTAACGTGCATGAGTGAATTGGGTATATTTGGATTTGACATCTGCAGGGACTTAGTGAATATTTTACTCTTGTCATGCTAGGGTAATGGGAGAGTTGGCAAACTGGCTTCAAAAGCACAGGTGTCAAATGGGGACAATTTTGAAGTCTATATATGAGTCATTTAGATAAGAGCACCACGAGGGATGAGACTTATCAAGAAGATCAAAGAATTTTGAATTACTTGGGAAGAAAGTAGAGGAGGACCAGTGAGGAGTAGAATGAAAAAAATTTACAATCAGTAGGTTACAGTAACTATCAGCATGGGAATATCCAGAGGGTTCTGCCATTGCACAGCAAATCACTAATTACCTAAACCTTGAAGGAGAACCAGAAATTTTAGATGCTTATGAATCTGAGAGTTGGTGTATTGCCTGACCAAACTAACCTTCAGTTTGGACTCCAGCAGGAAAGAGATACCAGTCTCCATGCGGATCAGGTCTCTCAATCCGGATAAGGTGAGGCAAGTCAGTAGCAAACTCAATCACACTGTTATATCCATAGGTTGTGAATAGCAGTTCCTGTTTGAACAGGTCCTGAAAAGAGGTCAGAGAAATATTTTAAAATCATTTCAGGGAAGAAGAAAAAAAACTAATTCAACATATATATTTAGTACTGATTGCTTGCCCATGTGGCAGGCCTGGAATTCTAGTTCAGGGTACAAAGTATATGGCCACTGTCTTCTTTTCAGGCATGTTGTAGGAGATGACTAATCAAAATTGAGACATAGGCTGACAATCTGTCACCTGTGAAAAAAACATCATTGTCACATCTTGTCTTCTATCAAATAATTCCCACGGATAACAAAAAGACGCAGGCCAGTGGACATTGCACCTATGTCCTTTTGTGTCAGACTTCCAGGTGACATGAATGAACGATGTGCGATAGCCGAGGGTCAACAAATCCGACAGAAGGACGATGAGATAATTGACCCGGATGTGATCCTGGCAGACTGTGGTAATCTGGGGATACCTGTGCACTGGAATGCTTCCCTTCAAGAACTAAACATGCATCCATAAACCTCTCTTACACAACCATGCCTCTGAGACAACCTTACATGGGCCCAGGTGTCACCTCAGTTACACAGCTGAAATGAACTTGTGCTCTTAACTGAAAGGCTATGGGCTGTTAAGAGCTCCTTGCTAGAGATTATTTCACCATCCTCATATTTAAATTTGTTAAAATTTATTGAAGTGTTTGTTCTCAAACCCTCGTTGGATCTCTTTTGTAGCATGACAATGGTCCTATATTTCCATTAGGATGTAGCACGATGTGTTGTGATGCTCTTTTATTTGTGCAGATAGCCAGACACATGTTACTGCAGCAATAAATCTGTAATTAAATGTGGTAATAGTACGAGGGATGGTCAAAAAGTAATGACTTCTTATTTATCTCCTAGTTTATCTAAGTAAATATTGTATCGGTGTGAAATTTGTTAATTTTTTGAGAATTCCCAAACACTCTTCTGCATTGTACAGCATAGCCAACCTGTTTCATTAATAGATTGCAACACAGTAACCGTTTAAAAATGGCTGCCAAAGAAGTGCTGTTAAAACAACGATATGCCATAGATATTGATATGTCATATCAATGCTGAAGGCGAAATCCCAATTCGCATGTTTGAAGAATGTTTATGGAGATTCAACGGTGGATGTTTGCACTGTCCAATGTTGGGTACATCGTTGTATACAAGAAAGAAGTTCAAAAGTTCATCATCTGTAGCGAAAGTTATGGTCTCCGTATTTTGGAATGAAAAGGGTGTGATTCTTCTTGATTTCTTGGAACAAAGGAATAGACTTATATTGAAACTTTCAAGACGCTTAGAGGCCATCTCCTGTGAGTTTGCCCATTAAAAGTTCAGACAACTGCACTACTATTGCATAATAATGCCACGCCACCACACAGAAAAACACACCATTGATGCGATTGGATAATTTGGCTGGAGAGTATTACCAAATCTCTGTTAGTCCCGATCTTGCACCTTCCGACTTTCATGTTTGGACCACTATACGATCTACGTGAACATCACTTTAAGGACACCAACAACCTTAACCTTTAACGCACCATGGGTGGAAATAATCAGCAAAAACCATCCCCTTCATTTAGCTCTATGGGTAAATTTATCCACCGACAGGCACTGCCATTTTTGACAAAGTTAAAGTCATATGTATGGTAATGTCATGTGACAGAAATCTGCAAATCATTGTAATAGTAGTTGTGAACTACTGTTTACCAGCAAGATACGAGACATTATGGACCTTTATTATAGAAAAAAATTATCAAAATCTGGAAATATTCAGCGCGGAATCCATCAGCGGGTTTCAATGGCAGGCCGCCAATATTGTTGTTATATTTAGTTCTCTATTGATATTACGTTTTTTTCCCCAGGAAACTACACAAATACAATAGATTTAGGCGTGTTACAGTGTGTAAAACTGACATTGTCAGGGTTGCCATGCTTGGATTAGCATGCCATGCTAAGGTTGGTATTCATTGTTGGTTTGATTTAAGAGCAGCTTTGATAACTGTAATAGCAACATTTGTCCGGTCTATGGTGGCATGGTTCAGAGTACATCTGCACGGCCAAGATACCTGGTTTAAATCTCACCAAAGGCAAATGTGTATCTGGATCATTCAGAAAGCAATGGCAAACTACTGAACTTATTTATATTGCCTAGAAAATCACCAGCCAAAACATGTTGGGTACATCCTGAAAAGGATATGCTACCATTTTTTTTATAGCCACTTTATATATATTTCACTACACATTAATACACAAATTGCTTAATTCACACAAAAATCCAGTATAGCTGTGTACCTTATATTCAAATGACAGACGACTTGCATATAATCCTTTTGAACGTTTTGACATAATCTGAAAAAAATCAAAACATCACATTAGAGATGACCAGAAAACCACCTACAAAGAATTACCACAAACAATACACCATATTGCAACAGACAAGAGGAGGAAACACCACCGTACTCCTCCATTATTAATACCTTCTGATACAGTACAAGTAGATGCCGCCACATGTTTAATTATTTCCCTTGTCCATGTTTGTAAATTTCATGTTTATCATTTAAGAATTGAAATATTTATTTATTTAGAGTTGGGGCTAGTTATGTAAAACACAACTATCTTAACCCTAACCCAAACCCTAAAATAAATTAATATTTATATTATTAAATGATGAACATGAAATTTACAAACATAGACAAGGGAAATAGCTTGACTATGTGGTGATGTCTTCTTGTACTGTACCTACTTTCTATACAGAGACAACACAGGTGAAGACGACATGTCTCCTACTACCACCATCTTGTAAAGGAAAGAAAGAATGAAAGTTTGCAATTCTGGGAGGATAAGTAAGATCACCAGAAAATGGATACCCAGATTACTGATGGAAAAAAATATGAATCAGCACAGAAGCTATTGTAGCAGAGCTTCATTCAACCATTTGCTCTCCACAAGGATGTGACTTAATAATGTGTGGAGAGACCTGCGAGATCTGATAATCTCGTGATTTAGAATTATTGGATTGTATGCTGCTGCTGCCAGGATTACACAGGTTAGACAAGTCACCTGGGAAGGGTCAGACTAAAAGTGGCCTCCAGATCCTATAGGGGTTCAGTTTTTAGCAGTCAATTTTCATATTGCTAAGGACCAGCGTGGTATAGTGAGTGTCTGCAACGGCTAAGGTACTGGGTTCATATCTCGCCACAGGCAATTGTGCATCCGGACCATTCTGAAAGCAATGGCAAATGACTGAACATATTTACATTGCCTAGAAAATCACTACAGTCAAAAGCTGCTAGGTTGATGGTTATCTCCTGAAAAGGATACATTATCACATTTTTTTGAGGCAACACTGTTGAACAACAGAACAACACTGTTCTTATGCTTTCAAGATTCTGTTTTTGGACCCTACCACATGGTTTCCACTGTGATGAAGCATGCTGAAGACCCATGCCAGAACTGCTGGAAAGGAATCAAACCTATTATCTACAGCATGTCTTTGAGATTGTAAGAAATTCAAGGCAAAGCCCCTTCCAAAGTAGAAGACTGTTCAGTTCATGGCCAACATACTTGTAAAAAGAGGCGCCAATAACCTAAACAGAATACAACTACAACACACTCCAGGGTGCTGGCTGTGCACTTATCCCTATGAAACTGTCAACTATTACCTGTTTTTAATGTGCAGAGCTGAGTGATGTCAGGAAGATGCTCCTCCCTCTAAGGCTAGATAAATGGAACACCTTATATGGAACAAAACAACTGCTCACAAACACATGCATATCACATAATGGCATTGGATCAAAGGGCACGAACTGCTGGATCAGCAACTAACCAATCATTAAGGACATCATATACAAAGAATATCCATGCGGATTTGGAATTAAAATCCCTGAGCACACCTCAGGACTGCCCAACATACAACAAGCAAAGACTGTGGATATGTCCAGAGAATACAGAAGAATATAGAGCAGTTGTAAAAGCTATGAGGTAGCCGCTTTAGAAGAGAGAAGACAGTGGACTTCAACCTTGTGGAAAGATTGAGAATCTAGCATGACCACAGACCAGAAAGCAGCAGTCTTCCACATCAAAAAGAATTATAGAGAAAGGTCAATCTAAATCAGAAAGTAAAACTCTACATCCAAGTATAAGTACCAAGAATTTCAAACTGGTACCACCTCTGGTTTTTATCCCTGCCACCATGTCAAGTTCAGTAGAGGACAGTGGAACTATTCCTGCATTAAAAAATAATATGAAAATACAGTGGAACAATACAAACACATGCTTACATTTCTGATACGATCTTGTACAAGTAATGGTATGCTGGTTGTATTGTCCAGGTTGGAAGTTACAAAATTAAAACTACAAGAATCATTTGTCTCTTCCTGTGGATGATCTGGAATTAGAATAGGTATTACATGAATTTAACACATAAAATGCAGGAGTGTTGTATACAGGTATGTATAAAAGACAGGAGAAATCAGAGACAAATAGGATTGTGTGAGTGAAACATAGAAGAGTTGTGTGTGAGAAGATAGAAATGTATGAGAAGGTAGAAGTATTTTCCCGACACTGGAGCTTTATATCTTGACAACACAAAAAAGTTGCCTTCCAATGCCTTAGAACAATGTTTTCCAGACACTGGAGCTTTATATCTTGACAACCCAAAAAAGTTGCCTTCCAATGCCTTAGAACAATGTTTTCCAGACACTTGAGCTTTACATCTTGACAACCCAAAAAAGTTGCCTTCCAATGCCTTAGAACAATGTTTTCCAGACACTGGAGCTTTACATCTTGACAACACAAAAAATTGTGATTCAAATGATTATTTATGGAGAGATAAGTTATTTCCCCACTCGAAAATCAGTTACACCACGTTGCTTTATCTAAATTGATATTAAAACATTAACCAAGTTCAAACAATACATTTACAAACTAGATCTAGGTTTATAGAATGATTTTAAGATATACCTGTAGGTTTAATCCTTGAAATTATAATGATTATTCCGTGAATGGTGTGTTAATTAGGTCTATGTAAAACTGTTTCCACTCTAAAATATTTACAAATAATGTAATAAACTTCATACAATTATATTATCGTTTTAAAAGTCAAAATTTTCTGGGGTTTTGTGGAAAATCGTCTTTGAGACCGTCTCACATGTCTCGTATCACACACGCACACACACATAAACAACACTACACCAATATATGCAGAATTCAATTCTTTATTTATATGTGCAAAAATTATTTAAATATCTCTAACAAAAAAAAAGTTATAATGATTTCAAAACAGCCACCAACTATTACGCAACATTTCCAAAAATTAATTCAGTGGCAGGAGAGAAATTACGTAATTGTAAATACAGAGTGCTAAAGGTTAAACTTGTCCTTACTTTTTATCCCAATAACTCTAAAGTCTGTCAAATCTTTTTTCAGCATTATTCCCTTCTCCAGTCTGATTCTGAAACTCATGCCACTTTCCTGGACTTTCCTTTGGTTGCCTATAGACATTACAAAAATCTTAATGACATCTTAGTCCAGTCACCTCAGGTCTTATGTTCCTCTCACTTTGGCACTATTTGTTGCAAACACGGTCATTTCTACACTTGTCCTTATGTAGTTTAGATCCGCTCTGTTTCATTTCCTAAGGCCACTTTCACTATCGATGAGGCCTTTACGTGTGAATCCTGTAATGTCATCTACGTTATTATACGTAAACATTGTGACAAATATATGGTGAAACGGACTTACGATTAAGTGACTGCTTCTGTAGGCAACTTCATGCCATAAAACACAAAGAACAGACTCCTGTCGCCATTCATCATGGTGTCCTCAACATCCAAGTCACTGCACCACAGATGACAGATCTAGGTATACTCTTGAAAATCAATTTTTGTAGTTTTTTGAGTTTGGTACCCTCAAACCTTTTGGACATAACTCTGAAATTCATTTATTCAAATTGTGTTGGTGTGGTCTTTATTGTATTGCTGTCCCCGTAAATAACCAAAATATCAGAGGATGTCCGACAAAATGGAGAGTGCAGCATCAACCAAGCGAATAAGTAGGAAATAGTGAATAAGGTAGAAAGGTTACTATAAAATACCTAGTGTTGCAGGGGCCCAAATGGGGAGCAAAGAATAGCACCACTGTTTACCTTCCATGCATGTTGTAAAAGGTGACTAAGGAGGTTATGGGATGGAGTTGGCTGTCCCATCCCATATAGGGTCAATGACCCAGTCATGCTGAAGTAGGATGTGTCAGGCCGAAAGGCGCAGATATCGCAGCACTGCTGTAAACCATGACACAGTGCATTCCGTTCTCCAGACTATATCCTGCTAATCTGCAGGAGTTTGAGAATGAGCGCAGAAGAAGAAGAAATACCTAACTAACAATAGTAAAACATAAAAAACTAACAATAAAAATAGAACAAGGACAATTTTCTACGTTGAGGTCCAGCCGGGACTTTTTTCAAGAAACAACAATAAAAAACACAAAACCATAAGAATATTGACAAATAGAATGACGTGAAACCTGTTTCTCTCACCAAGAAACAAGGTCAAGTGTAATTACGTCATTTCGAATAAATGAAAAATTGAGTGAGTTCAATAATTGAGTATAAATATGTGCACTATTGGAAGACAGGGATAGACAAAGATCAAGAGACAACAGCCATGGGTGATAAATTAGTAAGTAATATATCAAGTGTACACCAACATGCAAGGTGTAATAGCAGAGTTGGGGACCAACAATGAGTAATGTCAAGACGGAGGTAAGACAATATGAAAGAAAAGATAAATTATTCACTTGGGGGAGGGGGGCGCTATCAATAGATGCAAAGACCATAGAAATGTCTAGGGAAGATCAGCAGTCGACAACCTCTGGAATAGATATGAATATACACACATCAACATATAATGACACAAACACACACACATATATATATCTATATACATACATACAGTCAGAATATTTAAACATCAACATCTATACATAAGTGCATACATATATACAAACATATAAATAATATATATATAAGTAAATATGAGTATGGATGCATACATGCACATACATATCTATATATATCTTGGTAAGTTTGCTTTATTGACCTAAACTGGTAACACTTATATCTATTTCAGTTCATTTTGATATCTCATCACTTTTCTGTTAGATTTGTTAACTCATCTACTGTGATGGGCACATCTAGCATTCCCCATCACCTACAACTCTGCCACAAAAGAACGAAGGTTTACTGGGCTGCATCTCTTAGTTATCCATGAGGATCATTTGACAGAAGAAAAAAGTAAGAATTTCAGACAGCACATGCAGTGACGATAATGATTTTTTTTCACAAGTTACAGGTTGTCAACCAATATGTGCACCTTAAAATAGACGTTCAGGCCCTGGTTTCACACATATGAAAAAAAAATAATTAAAATAGACTCAACATTATCTTTCAGGTTACAACTTACCTGTTTGTGATACTGACTTTGGTGGAGTCTTCAATCTACCTGTCTCTGACTTTAGTGGAGTCTTCAATATATCTGTTTGTGAGATTGGTGGAGTCTTCACTATACCTGTCTGTTTGTTCTCATTTGTTGCATGTGTGTTACTACTAGCAGGGCTGTTATGAGAGCATTCTTTACTAAATGAGTTATGTTCTTTCATAGCCTGCGCAGCTTTGTCACTTCTGGAAGTAACATTTAAACAGTGTCCCTTGTTAAAATGCTGACGTTCCTCCACAGCTTGTGCTGCTGCTAACGATAAAACCCAGGTCTCCCCAGCAGACAACTGTTTCACAACCACCACGTCCGAAAGACTTAGAAGTAGGTCGTAAATATTTGAAAATCCAAAAGTAACAGGACACAGAGTAAAACCAAAATGCTTGCAAAATATTGTACAAAAATGAGTCAAAGGCACGCCATCTGCATAAATTTTAACAAGTTTGTGGACCATATCACGAACATATGATGTTACAGATGGTAGACCTGCCTTTCCATGATCAACTTGTGGGTGTTCTAGTTTCCTGTATGGTCTTCCCTCCACATGGTTGGAATAACCACCCCTTTTTGAAAAATTTGCACAATAGGGAGAACTACTTCCTCTTTCTTGCATTCGATTCCTCTGTCCTAATCTTGGATTAAACCTATGGGATGATGCATGATTTCCTAAGGTGCTCCATTTTTTATGAGTATCCAGCTTTTGATTGGACACAAGTTTCTGGATGTGCTTGGTGGAAGCATCGGAAATACCATTCAGTACAAGAGAACCATTCCTATGTGTTATCTGTGCACAAAAGAAAAAATGTATAGAAATTAAACACAAGGAACAGAGGTTTCTTGGAAGAAAAGAAAAGGGATGAAAAGGAGTAGAGGATTGACTTCACTGTATTTTGGTTTCTCCATATGTACAAAATCCTGCTTAATGAAGCCTGTCAAGAGTACCACTTATAGCAGGTAACTCCATATCTTCGAGTGATAATTTCCAGGCCTCTCAGGGAAAAAATACTTTGTAAAACATGACACATGGTCAGCAGATTCGAACCCGCAACTTCTTGAGCATATTTCAAATGGCTTAACCACTACACCTTGGAGATCCATGTTTGTCAGAATAGACATGAACAGGTATGAAACAGAGCACACTGGCTAACATGAATATGATAATCAGCTCAAGAAAAACATGAGATATAACTTCTGACTTATAAAACAGAATTATATACCTATCCACTTCAGCCTCAGATTTCATGGCTAAGCTGTTTGTTTTGTGCTTAAGAGTTTGTGGGTTTGAATCCAGCTCATGACGTTCTGTATAAAAGCTGAATTTTTTTGGAGACCATGGAAATTTTTGCTTGAATCTATGGAGTTACATGCTACGGGTAGTACTCTTGGTATGTGACGTTCAGTTTAGTTGGATTGAGTACATGTGGGTAAACACAAGTGCACTGAAGTTAATGTTCTGCCTCTTCAATCTTTTGAGACTTAATTGAAAACTTTAATTCAGGTATTTCTTAGTCTTCCGTTTTTTTGCACATAAAGGATAAACGACTGACTTTTTGGAGATCGGGTGCTGTGTGTAGTCAATTTCTTCACACAGAAGTATTCACTACTCAAACATCTTCAGATTTTCTCACAGAAGATGACAATTAGAGGGAGTATTGTGCTTAATAGATAGACTGATAGCCTATTAACTGGTAAGAACGTTAGTGATGTTGGGATTTTCAACCAAAACTCAATAATTTTGAGAATAAATGTCTAAGAAAAATCCTGAACATAGATTGTAAAAACTTTGTTACAAATGAATCAATAAGAGACATACCCAAATAAGAATATGTGTCAACTATTATTAGTAGACATTCACAGTATTTGTGTCACGTGCTTAGATCAGACGAGAACAGACTTATCCACCAAGCTGTAATGGTACATAACAGGAAAACGAAAATGTGGAAGACCCAGGACAACACTATGAAGAACAATAAGAATGAGACAATGGGTATTAACACCATCCAACAACTACAGCTTGCAGCGAACTGCAAGTCATGGAGAAACATAACTTCTGCCCCATGTGTCGCTGTTGGCACCAATGGGGTAAAATAAATAAATAATAATATTTATTATTTTTTTTATATACTGTTATTTTTATTTTTTCATACTCCTACCCAATAGCCTGTGGGTTCACTGTTCTATTTGACCGACCTTATGTTTTACATTTTCACTAATAGAAGGAAAGAGATAAAATAAATTATTTTATTGTTTGAAAGTATGAACTTGTTATTGATGAATTATCCAATAAACCATGTGTAGTTGGGACCTCAAAGAGAATAAAGAAAAGCAACAATGTGGCCTTTGTATGTTGTAAGAGGTGACAAAGGAGGTTTGGGGGTAGGTAACTGTCCACTCACATGAATCACAGGTTTTCAACCTATTTTGAGTTACTACTACATATTATAAAAGAACAAAGTGACCTTTATTAATTTATTAAAAAGCTTCCATTGGGAGAAATAAAACACATTGCAATAATTTTTCAGCACATAGAATGAAATATATTTATAACGTATGCCATATTTAGGGCAATGACTGAAGT
The DNA here is from genome assembly GCA_034231615.1 of Meghimatium bilineatum. Taxonomy (NCBI): domain Eukaryota; kingdom Metazoa; phylum Mollusca; class Gastropoda; order Stylommatophora; family Philomycidae; genus Meghimatium; species Meghimatium bilineatum. The sequence continues at coordinate 10,669,400 of CM067321.1, forward strand.
TATAACTCATTAACAAGCTTCAAAACTTCAGTGGGGTTTTTATTAATATCAATCTAATGTCTTGAAGATCTTGACTACACAGATGATCTGGCCCTTTTGAGCGCAAACCACACAGATGCTCGATCTAAGCGTGACAATTTCCAACACTACTCAAATCAGATAGACCTGAAAATCAACACATCAAAAACTCATATACTAGATTTTACGAGATCCAACGACAACATAAAAATTCATAATGTTCCATTACTAAAAGTCACCAATTTTACATATTTAGGCACCATTCTAGCACTGGATGGAGACTCATCAAAAGAAATTTTACACTGTATTGCCCTTGCAGCTGGTGCTTTCAATAAACTGCGTAACATCTGGACCTCAAACACACTAAGAAACACCACAAAACTCAGGTTGTTTAACTCCAATACCATCCCTATTCTATCATATGGATGCGAAAGTTGGAAAGCCACAAATAAGACTAGACTCCTTTGAAAACAAATGCCTACGTACCATTCTGAATGTTAATTGGAGTGACTTTAAATCTAACACTACTATAAGAGAGGAAAGCAAACAAACCTATATATCTTCCTTCATTAGACAAAGGCATTGGACTTACATTGGCTATGTTCTTAGAATTAACAGCCTAAGAATTTCCCATCAGTCATCATATTGGGTGCTACCCGGAGTAAGAAGAAGAGGGAGACCTAGAGAAACTCTAGGAAGAACCATTAATAGAGAAGGCATGTCAATGAATCTAAACAACACGCAAGAATTGAAAGACCTGGCAACACAAATACAGAAATGGAAAGCTATGGTTTCTGCCCTATGCGTCACCTATAGCCCTGGAGGAACATAACATAACATAACAATCTAATGTCACTCTCAACGTTTAATCTATTTCACTATCATCATTCAATGTGATACACATTTTATGACACTGATTAGAAATTATATGTACCGTCGGCAGTACACTCTAAGCACCCCCATAGTCTCAGCAGATGGCGAAAGGTATATATGCTTGTAGATCCTGTGGTGTGTTGATTATATATTTTTCTAGTAGTCCTACCACCTCTACTATCTTCTTGAGCAATTCTAAACTCCCTCAATCTCTTAACAAGTCTGGTCCACGATGGTGTCCTTGTCTAACAGATGTGTATACAAAATCTACAATGTCCCGTCCCTGCCTGCCCAATTGTCATCTGTCCTGACACATGCTTTTGATGCTAGTCTGTCAACTTTCTCAGTACCTTAACTCCAGCACGACCAGTGCAAAATATCCACACAAGCCCCTGGATGTGTGAAACCTGATTATATTCCATTCACTCATGATGCAGCCACCCATTGAGTCAGACACAATAAAGGTCATGAGTGTCACTGTTTATGAGATCAATTTTAGGGTCACTTTAACTGGTAAAATATAGATCATATGATTTCTGGATTATTTCACAGAATCCAGAGTTCATCTCCTTGAGAGATTTTCAACAAATATGAAGAATGGTGCCAACAGATGAAATGATGGAATATCATCAGGAAAATGTAAGGATTATAAAATAACAAATCATTGATATTTTACAAATAAATGTCAAAGAGAAACTGTGGCATATTTACCTCTACAGTATCAGGAAGATCTTGCAAGAACTCTTCAGTGTTTGCGTAACCCAATTCCTTGCTCGGAAGTGTGCTCCCAATGAACATAAAATAATCATTCTCCAACTCAGGCAAGGTCAGTCCAACCGGTGCTGATATAAGCAACGATCGAATCACTTTTTTAACTTCCTCTTTTTTCTTTGTACGTTCCGTCATGATATGTCTGACAAAGAAATGTAACAGATATCTGGTCAATTCAAATATTAATTAAAACAAGCAATACAATTAAGCATTACCAAGGATGACCAGATACAAATGAATGAACCCACAACTTCTGTTTTCATTCTTAAACTCTTGCAGATTAGCAAGATTTAGTTCAGAGAATGGAATGCATTATGTTATAGTTTTACAGCTTTGTTGAATATCTGCACCTTTCAGCTAGACACATCTGGCTTAAATGGCATTTAACTCATTTTTTGGGAAGGGACAACCTACTTCCCCAAATATCCTTAGCCACCTCTTATGACTTGCATGACAGATCACAGTACTGGGTTCTCGTTCCCCTATTTGATTATTTCCCTTGGCTGTATTAGTTTTATCATTTATTAATTTAAATATAAATTTATTTAGGATTAGGGTCTAGCTATGTAAAACATAACTAACCCTAATCCCTAAAAATGAATATTTAAATTAATTTTTGATATAATATTTAGACTAATTAATCCTACAATAATTTAGATTAATTAATCATACAATAAGCAAGGAGACACAAGTTCCAAACAAGAACCCAGTATTGCTATACTTTGATTCTCTTTTTTGGTCTAATGGGAGTTTGAGATAAATGAGCATAACTCAATATCGAGAATGTGCATATTGGGAGTGAGAATAGGCATGGCCCGTAGAGAATACCTAACAAAGATTTCAAAAAAAAGCAGTGAACGAACATAGAGCCTGAAGCATCAACGGCTGATGCTTCAGGCTCTATGTTCGTTCACTGCTTTTTTGAAATCTTTGCCCTGTGAGATTTACTGAATAATTTGAATATTAATTAGTCGTATATACATCTGAGAATCACAGCAATGTGATTGATATTACATTTTAAGTTTGCACTGTTAATATCTGGTCATGACCTTTGCGTAGGTCATGATTTCTCTGGGTATATACATCACGGTTTTATTATGTTCAAATGATTTTTTGAAAAATTGTTTCCAAATTTGTGGTGTTTTGACACATTTTTTTCCGAATTGGTGGATATTATTTTTATGTACACTGATGATAGCCATAATTACAATGGAAATATGCACAATGTAGGTAATTTGTGTGCCAAATATAACGTGGAATGTGACGTTCCTTATTAGACCTAATGTTTCTGACAACGAGAAGGAAATTCGTGGTGCTAATTGTAAACACCAAAATAACATTATTCAAAATGATTATTATGCCAATGCTGTGCTACCAATGCCAAACATGGACAACAACAGTACAAGACAACGTAAACTTGTGACAGCTGAAATGGTATGCCTACGCAGAATCCTAGGAATATCGTTCAGAGACAGAGTGAGGAACGAGGACATTAGACAAAGAACCGGCACCACCCCAATATATTAAGAGACAATAGATAAAATGGTTTGCACACATCAGCAGACTACCATCAGATAGCATACCACAGCAAGCCATGCTACAAAGATACAGTGAAGGCAGACCAAGAAAACAATGGACCACCTAAATAAAAGAGGCGGCAAATTCTACAATATACTCAGCACACATGAGGGCCATCTCAAGAAAACTTTTCTACCCCTGACACTGAAAGGCAACAAAGGATTTAGCGAATAGATAGATAGATAGAATTGTGACATAGCAAATTTTGCAGGAGTGATGTAGTTTTTCGAGTAGAAGTTGAGAATTTTGTAGAAAACATTGGACCTGCACATAATCTTGATGTGATTGCCCCACATTATGAATACTTTAGCGTCATTGTCAACAAGGAGTTTATCAATTTGCAGCCAATTGGACAAATTTGTATGTAACAACACGCAAGGTAAGAACAAGCAAGGAAAGAAGACATGTCCAGGACATCTGTAACTGCCATTGAAATAAAATGTCTTTTTTATATTTATATTTTTATGGGCCTGTGTATTCTGCTTGAGTATGTCATGTATTGGAGTACAGATGACGTGTTCAACGTTTCGGGCATATCAACCTGTTTGGGAAAAAGGTTATTTGAGAATAATCTCAATATTTTCGCCTTAATACGACTCCACAACTCAGCACCCCAAAGGCACACAAAAAAATGTTCACCATATTATGTAGAGTTTGACAGGTTTTAAAAAAAAACATATGTATTAAATTATCTTTGATATATGTTCATGCAAGACTATTCATTTTTGCTGTTGATTTGCCAAGTCTGAGTGTGATATGACGAATAGTTTGAAAGAAAATGCATTTTTAACATCATATCGATAATTTGGAGCTCTGCCACTTGTCTTAGTAATGGGGTCTTGACAATAGGGAAATCACATATAGTGGTGAAATGGTTAATAGATATATAATTTATTTTCATTATAATTACTCTAATTAGTTCTGTGTCCATCTGAAAATTCAAGAAACATAAGCGTCTGTCTTCGTGAACACAAAAATGTATAGTTTGTGTATTGTATTATTGAAAATAACTAATACAATTCAGAAATAATCAGTGCTGCTACATTTTGTGGGCACAATATATAAACTTGTGACAGCTAAAATGGCATGCTTACACAGAATCTTAAGAATATCGCTAAGAGACAGGGAGAGGAATGAGGACCTTAGACAAAAAAACTGGCATTGCCCCAACCTTGGAATATATTAAAAGACAATAGATCAAATGGTTTGCACACATCAGCAGACTACCATCAGACAGCATACCACAGAAAGCTATGTTACACAGATACAATGAAGGCAGATCTAGAGGCTGACCAAGAAAACGATGGACCTCTAAAATAAAAGAGGCGACAAATTTCACAATATACTCAGCACACAAGAGGGCCGTAGCCAAAAAACTCTTCCATCCCTGACGCTGAAAGTCAACAAAGCGTTTAGCGAATAGATAGATGTCAAATTAATTCGAATCAAATTCATAAATTTTTCCAGGATGAATGTACAGACTCGGTTGAAGTATTGTTGAATTGCAATTTTCAAAGACTATCTAACTATAAAATAGGCTAGTATTTTTAATGGAGTAGCATTATTTTAAAATAATTGCCACCTAACTAAAGGATTGAGTTGATAAATCTAAACAATCACAACGACAATTGGTATGCGGGCTGAAACAGCACACCTACAAACGAAACACTTTAAACTAACCATAATTCAATGCTACGCTTCTACAAATGACAGCACTGATGACAGGAAAGACAAGTTTTATGCCATGCTGCTCGATGTATTGAATTAAACACATAAACATGACATTGTTATAGTAATGGGCGATTTCAATGCTAAAATTGGGAATGAAAACAAAGGAATAGAACAATGCGTCTGCGTTCACAGTTGGGGCACCATGAACCAAAATAGCGAAAGACTCTTCTAACTGTGTGAGCTGTCAAATATGGTGATATCTAACACCTTTTTTCCACATAAAAATATTCATAAAATTACATGGAACTCACTTGATATATGCACAAAAAATTCAGATTGATCACATAGCTGTCAACTTCCCGTAAATAGCCATATTTTAAAGATTTTTTCCAAGATTTATGGCCGTATGCGCATACATCGGCATTTATGGGTTTTTACTTGAATTTCTGCAGTTCTGTACGTTTTGGGTTTTTTTTAACTAAAATTAGTGGCGACACTTTTTTCATATATTTTAGTGATTTGTGCGGGTTTTTATTTCTTATTTTTGGAAATAGTAGCTTTTGCGGGGTGCTAGTCTTGGGGGTGTAGTGTTGGCGGCAGCACTGCTTTCAACGCATTTCCAGTACTTTAATTATTCTCTGTGCTGGGGAATTGTCTTTATACCGAGCTTGGGAAATTTGTGCCCACGTGCATTGAGTGTATCTACAGTACACATGTATTTTGTATCTAGGCCTATACATCGTTCAATTTATATTGTAAGTTTTTGTTTGCCTCTTAGGTAATGTAGGTAGGCTTAAGTTAAATAATAGAATATGTAGGACTAAAGCTAAATAATAGAATATGTAGGCCTAAATCTGATCTTTAGATTTATCTTTGCATAATTCTTTTATGATATTTGTATGACAAAGTTGTAAATCTGCTGCTGGAAAATACAGAACAACAAATACAATGTATATATTATATATAGGCCTAAGTCATTGTGTGCTTGTTCTGTCACATATGATACTGGTAATAAAGCATTACGCTTTATTTACGACATATAGAAATATAATATTTTGTATATATTAGATCTGTAATAAACTATATATTTTCCTTTATTAAATAATATTAGGTCTGGCTCTGTGACAGCGTGGTACAGATCGTGTCTGTGACAACTGAGATACTGAGTTCGATTCCAGCAACAGGCAGGCTGTAGCAAACTATTGGAACGTATTTAGAATTGTCTAGAACATAATCATCATCATCAAGTGCCGCCTCCGCAACGAAGGTTGGCTGCAACATTCCCTGTCTCTTGTTTTGGTGGTGCACTCTGATTCTTCTTCTTCTTTCGTTCACTTGAAACATGTCTATATCTGTAATTCTGTCTCCTTAATAAAACTCACTGTCTTTTGTAGTTCATATAGTGTCCCATAGAGCTTTGATTCCAGTGTTGTTTCCTCTGGCCAATATGTCTGCCTCAGCGTTTCATGCTCAGAACACTCTTGAAGTATATGTTTGGCACTCTGTACTGCCTGTCCACATATACACATGGCTGTGTTGCCAATCTTGAACTTTGCATACATTTGACTGCGGAGTTGGTTGTGTCCTGTTCTGAGACGTAGAATTATAACTTGTTCTGATCTGTTCATAATGTGATAATCATCTTGTGTTGGTGTTTGTGGCTTTCTTATTGACTTGATCATCTGTTTTTTCTGATGGTAAGTGATTAGTATATCTGGTTGGTCTTCGGAAGCACCTTCCTTAGCCAGTTGGTCTAGCTTGATGGATAAAGCTGCTCCTTTTCAGTCGCCCCATTGCTAGATTTTGGAATCTTTCCTTCATTGGATGACTTGGCATACACTGATACTTTTCTGCTTGAATTAGTACTTTTGTGTCTCTGCGTTCGCCAAGTGTTTGCATTCTTCCCATTTTCTGCATCTCTGCTATGGGTGTTGATTTCATTGCTCCCAACATGATTCTAAGTGCCTGGTTTTGTACTTTATCTAGATCTTGTAATGTGGTGTTTGATGCAGGACACCACGCAGCTGAACCATATTCCAGGTGTGGTCTTATGCCTTGCTGGTAAACTTTACTGAGTATATTTCCACTGGCTCCCCATGTGGTTCCACTTAGTTTTCTCAGGATAGCTAGCTTCCTCCTGGCTTTTGTTGTTGCTTTGTTTATGTGCTGCTTTCATGTCAGCTTATCATGAAAAATAACTCTGAGGTATGTGGGTTGTTTGTCTTCTTTCAAGAGCTCTCCATCTATCTTGATATGACCAGCTTTTTGTTTTGGTGAGAGGGTAAAGAGTGTAGTGCTGCACTTATCTGTGTTAATGCTGACGCACCATCTATTTGCCCATAAGGTTAGGGCATCGATAGCTCTTTGTATTTGTTTAGTGGCCACTGTTGCATGTTCTTCCGTGCACCAGATCACCAGGTCGTCAGCATACATTGCCACTTTGATCCTGTGTGGTAGTTCAGCAACTAGGTCATTGATGTAAACCAAGAAAAGTGTGGGTGACAGAGGACTCCTCCCTGGGGGACTCCATGACGCAGGACTTTCTTGCTTTTGCGACCATCTAATTGTACCCTGGCTCTTCTATTATGCAGGTATGCTTTTACCCATTTGTACATTCTTGAGCTAACCCTACAATTTTGCAATTTCTTTAGGAGCCCTTCTTTCCAGACCTTATCAAATGCTTTCCTGAGGTCTATCCATGCTGCTAGTACTAGTTTCTTATCTTGGAAGGCATCCTCAATCTCTTGGGAGAGGTAGGTTGCCTGATCTTCAGTAGAGTAGCACTGTCTGAAACCTGCTTGCTGTGATACCAGAAGGTTTTCACTTTCAAGGTACCAATGCATCCTAAGATTGATAATGCGTTCCATTGTTTTGCATAGACAGCTTGTGAGTTGGAGACTGTGTTGCCATCTTTTCCTGATTTGAGGAGAGGTATCATTATTGCTTCTCTCCACGCCTGTGGTACATTACCTGTGGACCAGCTTGTGTTAAAGATCTGCATCAGCTTTGCTCTTGCTGCAATTCCCAGGTTTCTAATGATTTCATTGGACACTCCATCAGCTCCAGGGGACATTTTCATTTTCAATTTGGATATTGCATGCTCCAGTTCTCTCATTGTGATTGGTGCCTCCATGACTTCAGGTATAGGTTCGTCTTTTCCAATGTTTTGCTGGTTTGCTCGAACCTCCTGTTGTTTGTCTGGGCTGACTTTGACATTATTGTCTTCTGCAAAGGAATCTGCAAAGTAATCAGCTGCATGTTTACCTGTTAAAATGTTTTTATCTTTATAAAGTGTGATCCTGGTATTTCTCCCTGTACCTTCATCATTTAGTTGTTTTACAAGTTTCCATAATTTCCTAGTATCTCTTTCTAGGTTCAGCGACTCTGTTTTTTCTTTCCAGCTGTTCCGTCTGGCTTGTAACTTGGCTCTTTGAAATTTAGCCTTTGTTTGCTGATATTTGTTGTGATGTTCTTGGCTAGGTCTGTTCTCAGCCTGCTGTCTAGATGTTTCCATCTCATTTTGCAGTTCATTATTCCAGTAGGGTTTGTAGTTTTTGCGTGCCCCCCCCGGGTATGGTTTTACTAGCAGCATGTAGTATACATCTATTAAATTCACTCACTGCTCTATTGATGTCTTTGTCCAAGTTCATGTCCTTAGCTAGAACACTGGTTAAATGCTGGTACATTTTCCAGTCTGCCCTCTTATAGTTCCACCTAGTGAGTGTGCTGTTGTCCTTGGTATATTAATTGTGAATTTCCAGAAATACTGGTCTGTGGTCACTACCCCCAAGCTGCTTTCCAACGACACGTGTGATGTTCCATTCCAGGCCTGGTGAGTGGAATGCCAGGTCTGGTGTAGAGGTGGTGTGCCATGCTCTCGAGTAGAAGGTTGGTGAGTCTGCTGGCTGGTTAATAAGGATGAGATTATTTTTATCCTGCCAGCTCTCAAGTTCCTCACCTCTCTTGTCGATATGATCGTAGCCCCAGCTCTGAGAGTGGCTGTTGAAGTCACCACACACCATAAGCCTTTCTTTGTCTGGAATTGTGTCTAGTGCCAATGGTTTATCATTTCAGCAGTAGTAGTTCAGGAGATGGGATTCTGCAATGTCTGTTTTTAGGTGGAGCATCTGGTATTCTACCCTGTCTATGTATACTTCCAGCTGACATGCGCTGATATTGTTTTTTAACTAGTGTCAGAATTCCACCCTTTCGCCTGTTCTTTCGGTCAGATCGGTAGCACTGGTAAACTCTGATTTTGAAGGCTATGTCGCTGCTGAGGTGTGTTTCTTGGATACAGCATATATTAACTTGTTCTTCACTGAGGACATTTTCAAGTTCCAATTTTTTGCTGTATCCATCTCTTTTACTGTTGACACCCTCAGCATTCCAGTGCATTATTTTTATTGGTTGTTTGTTTGTTTGGCCAGTAGCTCTATTCCCTTGCCTCCTGGCTCCTCGGGGCAATTGAGAAGGACTTCCAGTAACTGAGGTTGGGCCCTTTCGAGGTATAGGGCCCGGCACCGTCCCTGCCTGAACGTCCGCCACAGGGCAGGCACCATAACTGTTTCTAGATGCAGACATGTTTCCATTGTGTTTTATGCGTAGCAACCTGTTTATCTGTGCGCCTTTTGGCTGGTTGCCTCCGTCTTCAGCACTCTGCTTACGTGGGCCGGACTATGGTCCTGCTCGAGTGGGAGTGCCCGACCAGTCTTAGTTTCCAGCCTCTGATGGCTGAACTAAGCCCTATCACCACGTCACGGTTCTGGCCTTGATGGGGGTGCACTCTGATAGACTGTAACATGTCAATCTTGTGATGTTACTCTCCCACTTGTATCTCTACCTAATGCTGTAAACCATGACACAACGCATTCTGTTCTCTGGACTACATCCTGCTAATCTGCAGGAGTTTGAGAGCGAACACAGAAGAAGTATCTCTGCCTACCTCTTGCCAATCTTGTTCGCTTCCCGTTGACTTTACCTTCAAGTAATGTCTTCAATAAGGTGTCATGTCTTTTAATGTGTCCAAAATATTTTATTTGCCTGATCTTTATTTCTCTTAGTAATTCTTTCTTATATTAAGTGTTTTTAGAACCTCTTTGTTTTCTTCTCTTTCCATTATATTCTCCCTATTCTTCTATATATCCACATGTCAAAGACATCAATTCTGTCTTCCAAATGTTTATTTGGTGTCCTGTTGCTGAGCCATACATTAATATAGAATAGATATAGCATTTTATACTTCTCATTTTTAACTTGTTTGCAATTTGTTTAGATGTTACAACTTTCCTCATGTCATTGAAGATACTTTTAGCCATTCCTATTCTCCTTTTAACTTCTGTTTCACATCTGCCGTCATTTGTGGCTATGTGTTTTTTTTGTAAAAGGTATGGTGGACGGCCAATGTAAATCATGAAATTTACACTTAAATTTAACTCATAATGAAATAACACTTTAACTTACCCTGCACAAACAACTAAACTTCCACAAACAAGTGTGGATAATTGTACATTATGTAATAAAAGGGTTTTAAAAATAATAAACTGCTTATTACGTCGAGCAACACGCCCTGACGGCAAGGTCGTAGGTAGGAGGGGGATGTTCACACACCCTTCCAGCAAAACAGAATATATATGTGGACACATTACTGTTTATAAACACTGCCAAATTCGGTGGCACTAAATCAAAGGACCTTTTTTTTTGGTGTGTGCGGAGGCCACCTCGGCGTCGTATATGGTTATTCATGTTCAGTTATGGTTTTTCTGAACTTTTCGCATGGTTTTTAGTCCCAACTGGTTCACACCTATGTGATCACTTTTGCATAAACGCAAGAACCTACAGAGATGCGGATATTGGCAGCGACCACAGCCGCTGCATAGCCAAAATAAGAATAAAACTCAAAAAAAAAACACACATCCCAGCAAGAACACAGAAAATAGACTAACATCGCCTACTACAAAGTGAACATCTAAACAAATACAACATTGCCACCCAAAACAACTATGCCACCATACCAAATGATAAAAAATTCAGAACCAGCAAATACAGACAAGGATTGGAACTTCTCTAAATACTCATTTAAAAATGGAGCAATTGAAACAGTGGGTTACTCAAGAAAAGACAAAAAGAGATGGCTAAGCAATAAAACATGGCATAAAATTCAAGAAAGAAATGTATCCAAACTCAAAACACTATCAACTAGAAAAGAATTAGCAATGCAAGCATACACGAAGCTAGATAAAGAAGTAAAAACAAGTGCACGCAAGGACAAACGTGACCTCATACAAAAGTTATCTTCAGAAGCAGAAATAGCAGCTAATACTGGAAACAGTAAAACAGTGTTCCATTTTGTTAAACAACTTACGAACCATCCTCCAACTACAAACGTTCCGGTGAAAAACAAAAAATCATGAAATTATACTCTCTCAACAAGCCCAGACAGATAGATGGGCAGAACATGCCCAGACAGATAGATGTGCAGAACATTTCAAAGAGCTATTAAATAGACTACCCCTAACAAAATCGTCAAAATTTGAAATGGAAGAAATCATGCATCCAGTAAATGTATCATGCGACATCTCATTAAATGAAATAAGCCATCAAGAAATTTAAAAACAACAAGGCCTGTGGAAATGATGAAATCTTGGGTGAAATGCTAAAAGCAGCAGACAACTCCTTGGGCCACCTGCTGGCTATATTGAATGATGTGTGGCAGACAGAATCCCCTCCAAAAGACTCAAGACTGAGTGACCCTGTCAGACTGCAACAACTGGCGTGGAATTACTTTATTATCAATCCCAGGAAAACTGTTTTGTATTATCATAATGGAAAGAATGAAAAAAGCTGTTGATCAATGACTTAGAGAAGAACAAGCCGGCTTTAGACCTAACCGTTCGTGTGTAGACCACATCTTCACTCTTAGAAATGTTATAGAAAATGCAATTGAGTTTCAAACTCCTTTTGTAATTAACATTATAGACTTCCAAAAAGCATTTGACAGTATACATCGACCTGCACTATGGGAAATCCGTAAGATCTATGAATTCCAAAAAAAATATATAAACATCATAAAAGCCCTTTACCAACAAGCAACCTGTTGCATAAGAACAGAAACAGGAAATTCAGAATGGTTCAATGTCGACACAGGAGTGAAACAGGACTGAATTATCACTAATGCTATTTGGAATAGCTATCGATTGGATCATATGTAAAACCATTCAAGATGAAAAAGTGAGCATCCAATGGATAAAAAACAACACTTTAACTGACCTTGTTTTTACAGATGACATTGCAATCTTAAACTTTACTCATCAACAAACACAAGATATAACCAACAAACTATGCACACTCACAGATCAACTTAGCTTCCAGATCAACACATCCAAATAAAAATCATGGAACTTACCAGCTCAACAAACAACATCTCATAAAAAACTAAATACTGGAAAAAGTCTCCAACTGTAATTATTTGGACAGCCGAATGTTTGTTGATGGAGACTCAATGAAAGAAATAAATACATGCATAGCAGTTGCATCTATCACATTCACTAAACTAATATCTGGAAATAAAAAGATCTAGGAAGAAATACCAAGCTAACATGTATTGTCTCAGTTAACGTATGGAAGTGAAAGCTGGAAATCAACTCAAGCAACAGACCAAAAATTAAACAGCTTCGAAAACAAATGTCTCAGCAAACTGATGAACATAAAATGGAGCGATTTCTTCACAAATAGTGATTTAAGAAACAAAACACACCAAGAATATCTTTCACTTTCAAAAATGTGACGCAACTACAGTTTAAGTCTCCACTGTGACATTTGTTTTAGTTTCGAGGTGTTACCTAACCTTTGCAGTGTGATTAGTAAAATTTTTTATTTAAAATTAAGGTATATTAATTGAAAAGGCATATTAATTTGGAATTAGTATTTAGATTGGCGATTGGGGTTAGGAATTAGGGTTAGAATCAGTTATAAATTTAAAAATAAATTACTTATAAAATTAATATTTATTCTGTAGTAACTGGACATGTGCAGTCCGAGGAAATCCATATGTTCCTTAGTTAAAAATATAAACAGTGTGCTATTTATAGCACAGTGAAGACTTAAACCGCAGTTTTATCGAAAACGCAGAAAAATACCTGGGTCATGTTTTAAGACTAGATGAAAACATAATAAACCAACAAGCCTTTGTGGAACCTGAAGGTAAAAGAAAACGAGGAAGGTTTAAAGCAACCCTAAAAAACACCATACTTAAAGAAGGGGAAATACTAGGCTGCAAGACCATACAAGAACAAAAACTGCCGGCAGCTGACCGCAACACACATGGCGATGGAAAATCAAAACATCTGCTGAGCTCTATGTGCTGCCTGATGCACGAAGGGAACAAACTATCTTAAGTTAGTAAACATGATTTTGTTGACCCAAGTTGCGAGACAAATTCTAGGACTAATTAGGAGACTAGACTCTACCTACCACGCTACAGTGTGATGTGACTAACTACGAAGTTAAGACCAAGTGGCAAGTTACTAGTCTACCAGCTTCCTGATTTTTTTCTGAGACTCAAAATGTGAGTAAGATGGGTTCTACCGAGAAAGACCATATGGTGACTTGATGACCAATAATCACGCGCGCCAAGAAGACCAGCTTCTTTTTAATACACACATGTTTACTTGTATACTTAGATGCAATGCAATTGATTTGAATCACATAAACAAACTTGCATTAATAAACAAATGACAGTTGAAAATCTTAGCCGATCACGTCGAGCAGACGATTCGAACTTTTAAATTGCGCCACGCAAAATTAAAAGTTGTGGTATCTTTTATCGAAACAATTCATTTATATGGTTGACCGATGGAACGATGTCACATCTGGTTTTTTTTTCTCCCAATAGATCTAGTAGGCCGTAGTCTGGGGAAAGGGGAGGAGGTGAGTTTTTTGGCGGGGGGGGAGGGGAGAGCAAAACTACATTAATCTGGATTTTAAAAAAACCATAAACAATTACAAGACAGAAGTGGGCATGCCCTATATTAATATTGTGTCATCATCGTGTGACATATTCTTTCTAAAACGCCGTCTTCTTTATGTACCTTTTGAACACCTCGAGATCTTGGACAGGTTGACCTGCTTCATCCAAAGACAGTCAGACATATCATTTGTCCATCGCCGTTGTGGGCGGCCTCTTCTTCTGGCATTTACTCTGCATTCTGCTATTAGTCGTTCCATACTGTTATGTCTCTTTAGATTACCAAAAAAAAGTTCATCTTTCTTGTTATGATGTTATTTAGGAGCCAGTCCTCTTCGACGTTTACTGATTGTAGTACTTCTTTATTTTGTCTTTTTTGCTGCCCATGGTATAGGCTATGTAAGATTTTTCTGTAGCATCTCAATTCGAAGGCGGCAATTTTATTTGTAACAGTTTTATTTAGAGTCTAAGCATCACAACTGTATATTGCCAAAAGGAATACGAATATTTTTATCATACACAGTTTTACTTTGCTACTGATACATTGTCAGACATTTTTCATTTGGATAAGTTGTGAAAACGACATTGCAATCATTCTCTTAATTTCTACTGCGCAGTTCCCTGAACTATTGTGTGCAACAGTATAATTAAATATAAATTGGCAGCATATCTTATTCATGACGTAGCCCATCAAATCAGCAATTTATTGGGTGCACTGTTTTTCTAATCAATATATATATATATATATATATATATATATATATATATATATATATATATATATATATATATATATATATATATATATATATATATATATATATATATATATATATATATATATATATACGTTCAGTATTTTGACATTGCTTCCTGAACGGTCCGGATTTAACAAATGCCTTCAAATACGGGATTTAAACGGTACCGTGGCCCGTCACAAACGCGATCTGTGCTACGCCACCACGGAACCGAGCATCATTAAATAAACGTATAAATAATTTGAAATTTTGAGATTTAACATAATTCAAATAAATGACTAATTAAAGACAAATTTATAATCATCATGTTTTATTTTACTTAAACATAATTTTGTTGTAAACCACAACATTGGCGATCTCTTGACTTGTTAAGGACTTGTCCATACACTACAACAACAATTGGTACCCCTTCCCTCCTTTGCGCCACCCCCAACCACACACACACACAAAATTAGCAAAAATAAATTGGTGCGACAATCATACTTTATTTCATATTCTTAAACGAATTTCTCGAATTCTTACACAAAATCAAATATTTGTCCGCACCTCCGCCCCCAGCGCTACGTCACTGATCTGACACATCCTACTTCGGCGGTGGTAGCTAATACATTCAGTGTTTTTACCACTGAGCGATGGAGGTCTGTAACCACATCAATAGTATAGTTGGCCAACCATACAGGAGAACTGGTTCCTGTACCTACCTGCTGGTTCCAACTTTTAAAGCAAACAACGGTCACGGATGCTTGACCGTATATCGCTATTTTTCGACTATATCGTCACATCCACAAATTCCTACAAGGAACAATCTAACCAAGTGGCAGAGATCGAAAGGTGTCGGTAACTATATTCCCACAAAAGGCGACTGTAGACATGCAACAATGGTCACTTTTTCTGCTGCTGCAAACACTAGTGTTATCTGGCATTGATTATGCTCACACTGTCATACACATAAGTGAATAGATTTGAAATACTCCAAAATAAGGTTATGAGGGCAGTGCTAGGATGTACTAAAAATACAACCATCACGGCCATTAGATTCTTGTTATATTTACCCAGCATTAAGAGACGGTATGAAGTTGCCCAAGTAAGTGTATACCTTAGTGTAGGCAAAAACGACCACAATTCCTTGCGACAAAATCTAGATGAGATAATGGGACAACAAATAAAACACCGAAAGTCATGGCTAGCAAAAGCAGAGGACACGTTGCTGCAAGATTTAGGTGGCCACCGAGAAAAACGTCTTTGACAAATGTATTAATACAACTGGGGAAAGTGTTTATGGAAGGACTTTTGTTAGAACAGAGGAGACGATACAAGAATGTGTCCAGATGCATTCACAATCGCAGAACAATCACACGAGTATATGCAGATGACTCAGTCGACAGAGAAACGAGTAAGTGCGGATTGCGTTTTATTGTCTACATGAATGTAAAAAGAGTGCTTGAAAAATCGTCTCCCTACTCCCCTACAGCATCGAGATTGCAATTACATGCGTATACTGTCCTGGTCATGAGGGGGTCAGAGGTAACGACCTCATTGCATCACACTACAGTGGAACATTCTGGTCACGCAGAATGATATAGAATTTCGGTAACTATGTACCCACAAATGGAACATCCATGCAAACCTACATCTTCCAATTCCCACACCCTGAACAACGTGTCCTCCTGCTTCTGCCACCTATGACGTTCCGCGTTTTATTCGTTGTCCCGTTGCCTCATATAGATTTTGATGTAAAGGGTAGTGGCTATTTTTAGCTACATTAAAGTAAGTTCTTATTTGCACCATTTGATGACACCTTCGATATGCGTGACAAGTAATAGTGTTGATATTACTTGCACCATTTGATGACACCTTCGATATGCGTGACAAGTAATAGTGTTGATATTACTTGCACCATTTGATGACACCTTCGATATGCGTGACAAGTAATAGTGTTGATATTCTTCACTCCCATTTCGAGCCTGGCAAGCTATCCGAAAGCGTGTATGTATCATTTTGAATTTCTTGGAGTGTGAAAGGATATACCTTACTCTCGTGCAATCCCGGGGTTTGAATATAGCTAAGATATAAAAGCACTTCAGCATGGTGTACCCCAGAACCAGATTGTTTCAAAGCTCGTGCGAAGTAATTTTGCTAAAGCTTTACGGATTGTTTCTGGACAACGCAGACTGAGGTGGAATGAGATCTGTTTGTACCAGACAAACAACATCTCTGAATAGACCATCGGCCCCTACTGACACAGCACAGTTACATACAATGTCTGAAGTGTCAGAAATTTCGCCATGTGCAAGAATAAGTGAGAGTATCGTCACAGAAAGCCATGTTCATGCTCTAGAAAAAAATTTCAGCTGTCTCACGAGAGCAAGTTGTGTCGAAAGTATAAACAGGATGCCATATCAACGCGGCACGAAGAAAATGTGAGTAGAAGCTCGAACATCGTCTTCTGATTTGGTTCTCATACTCCTGCAAATTAGCAGGACGCAGTTGGAGAACGGGACTCGCTGTGTAACAAATTACAGCTTTGCTGCGGTAGGCTATCTGCGTCTTTTGAACCACATATCCGACAGCATGGCTGGGTGGGTGTACGTTTTGTAAAATCCTTGCAAGTTCATAATTTACATAGTCGACATTTTGAATTCTTATCCAGTTCATCCGGACCATCATTCTGTCGTTTGTAAATATGCTCTAATTTTTTTAAATTCCTGCATTTTTTCCCCAGCAGTTATCTTTATGTTGATTGCATTTGGTTCTCTGTCTATAAACATTTCTTTAAAAAAAAAATATTTGTCTTCTTGTTGTGATTGGGGCAGCTTTTGTTGTGTAAGTTTACGTGATCTTGCAGCTCTCCCCTCGCACAGTTCTAAGAGTCTTTCGCCATGTGGAGTATGCGGTAATCATCGGCAATTAGTAATTCAATCAAATTCAGTTTAGCGTCTAGTATGACTGCTTTGGTAATATTATCCATATAAATACTGAACAATAATGGTAATGATTTATTGATAACATAAAAATCAGGAATAGATTTATTATATAACTTTCGAGTGTGTTTTATCACTGTTGAGTTTTATTAGGCTGTTAATTATTATTGTTGTCTTCTGATCACGTGTCATAGGATGGTATTAGAGAAACACATCTTATTTAGATTTCTTTCCATTGGATTGCAGAAGTTGCTAGATCTTTAGGGTAATGTAAGTTTGTACAAGGAGTTAGTTAATGTCGGTTCATTGTTCTAATATTCACAAATGGCTGTCATCTTTTTATTCTTCTGGGTTCGCTCTTACTCATATTGAAGGTAGTAACAGAATGTAGTAACAGAATGTAGTAACAGAATGTAGTAACAGAATGTAGTAACAGAATGTAGTAACAGAATGTAGTAACAGAATGTAGTAACATAAGCTAGTAACAGACGGTAGTAACAGAATGTAGTAACAGAATGTAGTAACAGAAGGTAGTAACAGAATGTAGTAACAGAATGTAGTAACAGAAGGTAGTAACAGAAGGTAGTAACAGAATGTAGTAACAGAATGTAGTAACAGAAGGTAGTAACAGAATGTAGTAACAGAATGTAGTAACAGAATGTAGTAACAGAAGGTAGTAACAGAATGTAGTACCAGAATGTAGTAACAGAATGTAGTAACATAATGTAGTAACAGAATGTAGTAACAGAATGTAGTAACAGAAGGTAGTAACAGAATGTAGTAACAGAATGTAGTAACAGAAGGTAGTAACAGAAGGTAGTACCAGAATGTAGTAACATAATGTAGTAACAGAATGTAGTAACAGAATGTAGTTACAGAAGGTAGTAACAGAATGTAGTAACAGAAGGTAGTAACAGAATGTAGTAACAGAATGTAGTAACAGAAGCTAGTAACAGAAGGTAGTAACAGAAGGTAGTAACAGAATGTAGTAACAGAATGTAGTAACAGAATGTAGTAACAGAATGTAGTAACAGAAGGTAGTAACAGAATGTAGTACCAGAATGTAGTAACAGAAGCTAGTAACAGAATGTAGTAACAGAAGGTAGTAACAGAACGTAGTAACAGAAGCTAGTAACAGAAGGTAGTAACAGAATGTAGTAACAGAATGTGTAACAGAATGTAGTTACAGAACGTAGTAACAGAAGCTAGTAACAGAAGGTAGTAACAGAATGTAGTAACAGAATGTAGTAACAGAATGTAGTAACAGAATGTAGTAACAGAATGTAGTAACAGAAGGTAGTAACAGAATGTAGTAACAGAACGTAGTAACAGAAGCTAGTAACAGAACGTAGTAACAGAAGGTAGTAACAGAATGTAGTAACAGAATGTAGTAACAGAATGTAGTAACAGAATGTAGTTACAGAACGTAGTAACAGAAGCTAGTAACAGAAGGTAGTAACAGAATGTAGTAACAGAATGTAGTAACAGAATGTAGTAACAGAATGTAGTTACAGAACGTAGTAACAGAAGCTAGTAACAGAAGCTAGTAACAGAATGTAGTAACAGAATGTAGTAACAGAAGGTAGTAACAGAATGTAGTAACAGAACGTAGTAACAGAAGCTAGTAACAGAACGTAGTAACAGAAGGTAGTAACAGAATGTAGTAACAGAATGTAGTAACAGAATGTAGTAACAGAATGTAGTTACAGAACGTAGTAACAGAAGCTAGTAACAGAAGGTAGTAACAGAATGTAGTAACAGAATGTGTAACAGAATGTAGTTACAGAACGTAGTAACATAAGCTAGTAACAGAAGGTAGTAACAGAAGGTAGTAACAGAATGTAGTTACAGAATGTAGTAACAGAATGTAGTAACGGAATATAGTAACAGAAGGTAGTAACAGAATGTAGTAACAGAAGGTAGTAACAGAATGTGTAACAGAATGTAGTTACAGAACGTAGTAACAGAAGCTAGTAACAGAAGGTAGTAACAGAAGGTAGTAACAGAATGTAGTTACAGAATGTAGTAACAGAAGGTAGTAACAGAATGTAGTAACAGAAGGTAGTAACAGAATGTAGTAACAGAAGGTAGTAACAGAATGTAGTAACATAATGTAGTAACAGAATGTAGTAACAGAAGATAGTAACAGAAGGTAGTAACAGAATGTAGTAACATAATGTAGTAACAGAATGTAGTAACAGAAGATAGTAACAGAAGGTAGTAACAGAATGTAGTAGCATAAGGTAGCAGCAGAAAGTAGTAACATAATGTAGTAACAGAATGTAGTTACAGAATGTAGTAGCAGAAGTTAGTAACAGAAGGTAGTAACGGAATGTAGTAACATAAGGTAGCAACAGAATGTAGTAACATTAGGTAGCAACAGAATGTAGTAACATAAGGTAGCAACAGAATGTAGTAACATTAGGTAGCAACAGAATGTAGTAACATAAGGTAGCAGCAGAAAGTAGTAGCAGAATGTAGTAACATAAGGTAGCAACAGAATGTAGTAACATTAGGTAGCAACAGAATGTAGTAACATTAGGTAGCAACAGAATGTAGTAACATAAGGTAGTAACAGAATTTTGTAACAGCAGGTAGTAACAGAATGTAGTAACATAATTTAATAACAGAAGGTAGTAACAGAATGTAGTAACATAATTTAGTAACAGAATGTAGTAATGGAAGGCAGTAACAGAATGTAATAACAGAAGATAGTAACAGAATGTAGTAACAGAAAGTAATAACAGAAAGTAGTAACATAATGTAGTAACAGAGTGTAGTAACAGAAGGTAGTAACAGAAGATAGTAACATCAGGTAGCGAGCGGAATTTGAACCACATTCGTTCAGCAGACACCGATTCGATTTGCAACATTGAGTGGTGACTCGTTTTCTGAATTGAACCAATCCGCGATCGCCATGACGCAGAGTTCTCTGGGAATTATTGCATGAAGATACGGGGTTGCGTGCGGCGAGTGATACTCTAGACATGCCGCTTCGTTAAGAGGGACGGAGTACATATTGGGCAAACTGAGTGTAGTGACGGCAATCCTCCACGCTTTTTCAACTCCTACTGAATATCATATATTAGTCAAGAAAATAACGTGCATCGAGGGATATAGTGTGATTGACGGATATGAGTCCTTACCTGTCGAACCACCTTGGATTTTATTTGCGAACCAAAAAAAAATTATGCTAATCACATTTGATGTTAACATAGGTCTAGAAGTCTCGAGATAATCTTCTTACTTGTTTTCATAGACAGTGTCCATAGATTTGACATCACTATAAAAAGTTAAATTTCAGACACATTTGTGACTTCACAGATGACGAAGACTTACATGATAGGAATGACCAACAATCTTCTTCTACAAACGTTACTGCTGTACATCATATTTTGCTGTGTGAATTCCGAAAAACCATGGGTAAGTCAAACATCTTTAGATTCAAGAAGATAATACAGGATTTGCCAGGTCATGAGAGAAGTCTGTTCCAAACAAATATTATTGGGAAACCTTTTAAAGTATAGGCATTTTCTAGATATGGGGTTGAACCGCGACCGTCGGAGACCTGTATTGTCGAGAGGCGGAAGGGGAGGGGGGGAATAGAAGGGGATGTCTAGAAAAAGTGCGTGACAGTTGTTGGCAACGGAGAGGGGGAGCTTGACAAATGTTGCTGCCAGGAAAACTTTAAAACAAAATACCCCAATTAAGAACAGGCCTAATTCATCGAAGAAATATATTTACTAGTTCACAAAACAGACTGAATTGACGTTTCGAGCAAAAGGTGTTTATCTTAATGTTTGTTTTAATATTTTTGCCTAAATATTGATTCAGTCTGTTTTGCAAAATGTAAAACCTAATACTTCAGAATACTTTGTAACTTTTACGCCTGTTTTCAAAATGTATATCCTCCTTACTTATTCAAGATGTTTTACAGGGTACTTGCGGTGCGTCTAGACCTTGCAAACGAAAATTCGTGGTACAGAAAATGAACATGCAGACTACACTTGTGGACGAGAGAATTATCTGCTCATGCCCTTATCCAAGCGTCTGCCCTGATGGCTGGTCACTCCAAGACTTTGTCATTTCTGCAATTGCCAAATACAAAAGTAAGAGGCAACACGCTTCTATTACATTATTTGTATTATACCTTTGTTCAACTCTTTATTATCATAAGGGTTTACCTACCCTGTCCTAATGTATTTAAAATTAACTATAAAAATGGAAGAATTTACGGCTTACAGACAGATGGGGGGTCTGCTTAACTGGCAATTTTAGCGCTTTATGAGTGATGGAGTTAAGCGGTCTTAGTAATTGTTAAGATTTATAAGAATTCACTTCAATTAGATTCGTTTTTAATATACTGTCTACGATCTTTCCCCAAGTGAATAATGATTCTTCTTCTTCTTCAGTGTTCATTCTCAAACTCCCGCTGGATCTCCATTGTAGCAGGACCATGGTCCTGTAGATTTCCAGCAGGATGTAGTCCAGAGAATGGAAACGCGTTGTGTCGCCGTTCTATTTGCGCCAATGGCTCGACACATCCGTCTTCTGCGGCGAATGATGGTTGATAGTATCAACACTTGCCGATAAACGTAGGCATCAGTTGTCGTTCCAAAGTCAGATGTGCCACCATGGTAGCATTAAGTACATGTTTATCCATAGTTATCTGGATGTTTTTTACCCACCGTTTTGTTTGTCTACCGGATATTATTTTGTTATATGCTCTTATTGGTATTTGGTTTGTGTTCATTCTCATAAGGTTATCGAACCATTTTTCTTGCTGGCTTTTGATATGCTGAATACTTGATATTGTACTTTATATTTTCCTAATTTCTTACGTTATCTTATTTTTTATCAATGATAATTAAACGAGTGAGTATTCAAAATGGCCTCAAAACTATCGACGTGTATATTTATAAATGAATTATGAATCGACATCATTACACCCGGGCAGATCCTTAGGTGCTCAGTCACCCCATCAATTGTCGCAGGATGTGCATGCCTATAGAAAGCTGGTCGACCGCGCTCTTAATTCTACAATGCCAGCATCCAGTTTTACTAGTTTTATGTTTAGTACCAAATTCTGCGAATCTCAGTCTCGCTGTGTAATAAATCGCAGTGTCCGCGTCCAGCATGGTCATATGAAATAGTTTTGTCCATTGCCCAATATCTCAACTTTCCATCTATTGATGCCGTGGATGCAAACCGGTCTGCTTTCTAATTAGTACACACGCCTGTATGTCCCGGTCAGTAAATCCATGTGATGCCACGTAGTTTGGATGCATTTATAATTGCCAGTTATTCAAATCGATAGTGACGAGTTTGTACCGTATGAAACATGAATTGGCAGTATGACAACACTTTGTATCGTATGAAACTTGAATTGGCAGTATGACAACACTTTGTATCGTATGAAACTTGAATTGGCAGTATGACAACACTTTGTATCGTATGAAACTTGAATTGGCAGTATGACAACACTTTGTATCGTATGAAACATGAATTGGCAGTATGACAACACTTTGTATCGTATGAAACATGAATTGGCAGTATGACAACACATTGTACCGTATGAAACATGAATTGGCAGTATCACACAACACTTTGTATCGTATGAAACATGAATTGGCAGTATGACAACACTTTGTACCGTATGAAACATGAATTGGCAGTATCACACAACACTTTGTATCGTATGAAACATGAATTAGCAGTATAACAGAACTGCTTTAATAAATAAAGTTCCAGAGAAGTATTTGAGGGCGAAGGTAACTGCATGAGCATTCATCCATATGTTGGATATGATGACCCTGTAAGATTCAGCGATGACTCTCACATTAGCAGTAAAACCTCTAGCCACTTTTCTCTTTATAACGCACAGAACCATCAGTAAACACAATGATATAATCACATCCGATCAGTAATTCATTGCCCCAATGTCAACATTCCCTGCAAAGAGTAAATTATTACGTCATGAAATCCTAGTAGATTCATCAACCAACCGCCATTCTTCTTTCATTACTGCATGTTTTCCTGTGAAGGAGTGCGTGGAGGTTTTCTATGAGCTGTGGAAATAAAGACAAATTTGCCTTAGCAGACGCCGCGACATGTACATGCAGGATTTTGATTGTACATCCGAAAGAAAAGAATCCTGTCCCAGATGTGGATTGAAGGGTCTGAGAACGGCTTTCTAACCACACGGCCATGCGCCATTCTTCTTATGTAGTTAAACGTGCTACTGTGGTCATATCTTCCTTTATTTTCAGCTTGTGTTATTCATATCATACATAATTTGATTCTTGGCCCTTTAGATCAAGAGCATTATGTTCAATGGTTATCGCTCGTTCGTCATTATAAATATGTATGATTCAAAGTTATAAATCATGGCCACTCTCAAGACTGCGTAATGTTGGTGTAAAGATCGGATGCAGCATAAGATCTTTGCATAAAATGTGAATAAGACAAGATTATAGACAGACAATAGCTGGGTAAAATGTGAATAAGACAAGATTCTAGACGGGCAATAGCTGGTTAAAGTTGTACAAAGAGAAACATAATAGATATACGAAGACACAGATGTATCAACGTCAAACTGAAACTGTCGGACACTACACTGAAGGATTTATTGAGACGGGGATCTGAGAACCTATAGACATGTCCGGAGAGCATTGATGATCGTAGAACACTGATGATAACCTGAAAAAGAAAATCATGCATAAAACCGGATTTGAACCAGTTCCTCTCAGATGGCAGACACTGTTTGATTTACGGTTTACTACAGTAAAAAGTAAAGTAAAGTAACCCATATAATTTATTAATGCCGTAGGGGTGTGAGATGTTAGCGATCTCACATTTCACAGGCTCTGCAAATGAGGGCGGTAGCCATCTCCTCTCCCTCGCAGTCTTTACTTCCCGGATTAATACGGTACCCATTTAAGGCTGGGTCGACCTGGGAGCCGTTGCGATCTGAGAAACATTTCCGCCTCAACTGGGGAATGAACCCAGGACCACTCATATGCGAAGCCAATGCGCTAACCACTGCGCTAACGCGGCTTACTACAGTGAGAGGGGTGCAAAGGGAACGCATTGCTCTAGGCGGACCCAGGGTTAGCAGATAACCAAGATCCCAAATGTACCTCCTCGCGGTGCACTCTGGAAACAGAAATACAGTAGCTCGAGCTGATTCTGGCCAAATGATTTCGGGATCATGTCCGAGAATGTGGAGGTAGCAGATGAAAAGATATTTGACTGCATAAAAGACAGACAATATCTCCGACATCACCAGCATCACCACATATAGCGACACTGTCGACATACAGTGAAGCTAGTCAGTCCAGTCCGAACATTGGAGGGGCGGCCAATGCTCCTTACAGACAGAGACCCAGACTCAATCTTTGGCGCTCGGAAAAACAAGAAGACCTAACCCAACTCTAATGTCGAGCCTTCCTAAAACGGAAATGTGCTCGCGAAGAGAAAGGGTTCCGTACCCGATGGTCCTAGGCAAGAAAGGGACAACGATTTTAGCCCTGGCCCAACTCTACTGTCAGGTTTTCCTATACCGGAAATACACTTGCGGAGAGAAAGGGTTCAGTACCTGATGGGCTCAGGCGCTATTGGGACAAGGTCGCTCAGTTCGAGAACGCCTTGCTCTCAAACGCGTGGTGTGAGACTCGAACTTGGACAAGGGGTACACGATGTCAGTGAATGACACCTCGGCTAAGAGGGCGAAAGAACCAGGGTCCAACTCCTCTTTTGAGTTCTTCCCCTTAAGGAACTAGGCTCACGGATGAGAAACGGTTCAGTACCCGATGGGCACAGGCACAGTACGCCCAATTACACGAAGCAAGTTCATAGACAGTGGAACACCTCGTGCGAGTCAGACGAGAGCAAAAATCGTCTGGGCGAAGAGTCGCCACTACGCGTGCCTGGAGACATATATGGAGGCTGTCACAGGCTAGGGTAGCCCACCCGAATTGTCAAGGCATGCCGAAATCGGATGTGCTAGGCCTACAAGGCGCATAACGGTGGCACAACGTAATCACACTCCCGGCGGAAATCGCACGGATATCCGTGCTGGTTACAATGGAGCGAACGCAAAACAAACAAACAAACTACAGTGAATACCTATTTAAAATAAAGAACAAAAAAATAAATTTGCCTCCCCCTCCAATATTGAAAAAAAAATAATTTAATGACCCCCACCCTATGCCCAGTTGTATTTACACTGAATATTCCAGAGTGTTGGTTACTAAACACAATAACAAAAAGAAAACTACGCCTGTTTGGTCATATAAAGAGACATAACTGTTTAGAAAGACAAATAATGGAGGAAAGAGTACCCGGGGAGAGGAGAAGGGGCAGACCAAGAAGACGATGGACTGACGACATTAAAGATAACATGAATACATCGCTAGAAAATGCAAGCCACATCGCCCAAGACAGAGAGAGGTTCAGAGAGTTCATTGGGAAGACAACGTTCTGGAAGGAATACGTCACATGACACCCACCCTATGCCCACAGCAATTGTTTCCCCACATCAACACATTGCGTATACCTGAACAGGGCTATAAATATGACTACCTTAAGGTGATAATTACAAATAAAATAGTTTGGACACATACAAATAATTTACACCTTGTTGAAGACCTTACTTGAGGGTAAAGTCGAAGGGAAGCGAGCTAGAGGTAGGCAGAGATACAATTGGGAGAATAACGTCACAAGATGGACAGGCTACAGTCTAGCAGAATGCACCACCAAAACAAGAGACGGGATGTTGGAGTTCTGTTGCAGCCAACCTTCGTTGCGGAGACGGCACTTCATGATGATGATGATGATGATGATGATGAAGGAGAGGTTTTTTTCCTGAAAAGAAAAGTAAAGGACATTTGTCCGTTGTCATGTTAAAATTTCACTATTTTATGGAAAATTTAAAGACCTTTTTTGTGAAAAATTGCTAAGGGAGTGGTGTTTACCAATCTTTTCGTTAAGTTCATAGTACTAGAAGTACATGAAACTAAAAGTACATAGTTCCTATTGTTCTCATTTGCTAAGAGAGGGGAGGGGTTAAACACCCCAATCCCTCCCTTATCTAGGAGCCTGACTGAGAGTTATAGCCAGTACACTATATCACAGCGATAAATTCAACACTATAGTAATAATTCATTGTCTTTGTTTTGTTTCGTTTGTTAGCTGCTGTTCCAGAATTCCAGATAACACGTTATTTTATGTTTTGTAAGTCCATCAACAATTTACCACTATGCGGATCAGCCCAAGACCCGGTAAGATTTTATTGTGTGACTCTTCTACGTTCATTTTCAAACTCGTGAAAATTAGAGGACGGTGAAATTACCGACAGTGTTTTTGAGGTTCCGCTTCGGAATCCGTGTCTAATTGCTTCTTTTAGGATTAATTATTATTATTTAAATTAATAAATGATAAACATAAACTGATAAACATAGCCAAGGGAAATAATCAATTAGGGAACACGGGTTCCAAATTAGAACTGTATTTGATGATGGTAGTCGCCCCTGTGTTGCAGGAATCCGTGAAGAAGCATAGTGACACGTTGGGCTGACGTGCAAGTCGTAGTGGTAGGTGACCTAGGAATGTTTTTGTGGTAAGCATGGCTGTCTCGGCCTATATAGGATCATAGTGACATGTGAAGCTACTCGTAAATGGCATGCATGTGTTGTAAAGAAGTGTATATATTTGAACAAATCTACAAAGAATGTCACAGCACATTCCGCTCTATGGACAACATCCTGATAGCAGAAGTTTCAGAGATACAAGATCTTAACCAACATAGATTCCGGTCTTAGGTTTAAAGTCTCGTGACTCGGGTAGAGGCTTTAAATCCCCCTCTCCCATAAGCCAAATGAGAAGATGATGTAGACATGTGTTAATGAGACACTTGATGACTGAAATTGATGAAATGTAGATATTTAATGGCGAAAGATTTCATCATCATCAGGTGACATATTATTTCCAGAACGTATGGATCTCTTGAATTATCCGCGGTTTTGAGAAAGTTTTCCCGCCTCTTTTAGAAACACGAGCAGGTATTCTTGAATGTCTTTTGTCCAACGGTGTCTTGAGCGGACTTTTGCTCATGTTGCCTTCTATCACCCCCCCCTCCTCAGTAACACTCTCTCCATGTCGTCGTGTCTCGTAATGTGACCAAAAAAACTAATTTTCTCTTTAATATGGTGTTCAGAAGCCAGCGTTCCTGGACGTTAATTAATCTTAGCACCTCCTGGTTTGTTTTCATTGCTGTCCATGATATTCTTAGAGCTCTTCTATATCACTCTAATTCAAAAGATGTTATTCTAATTGAAATAACACTCGCTAATTCCAATACGAATTATTCACCATGTCCATAGAAAATTTCTTAGTGCTATACTTCTGTAGTTTGCCGTTTCTTTCAGGACGAATATCCCATTTAAACTGACACCGAGGAAAACACAGACATTCTCACTCGCCATTTTGACCGAAGTGAGAGATTTAATGGTGGCAATATCCACTGATAGTGGATTTGGATTAATGTGGTATTAAAATAGTCGAATTTATTGACGACGAATTTGATTATTAAGATGTTTTTGATGATGGTTATTGATGAAGATGCAGATGATGATGGTAGATCTTATTGTGATAGATTTGATGATGTGTAGGTGATATACTCGTAAGTGTACATGCTCGTTCTTGGTGCGTATATGTGTGAGTATATGTGTGAGTATATGTGTGTATATATGTGTGAGTATATGTGTGAGTATATATGTGTTTGAGTATATATGTGTGAGTATATATGTGTGAGTATATGTGTGAGTATATGTGTGTATATATGTGTGAGTATATGTCTGTATATATGTGTGAGTATATGTGTGTGTATATGTGTGAGTATATGTGTGAGTATATATGTGTGTGAGTATATATGTGTGAGTATATATGTGTGAGTATATGTGTGAGTATATGTCTGTATATATGTGTGAGTATATGTGTGTATATATGTGTGAGTATATGTGTGAGTATATATGTGTGTGAGTATATATGTGTGAGTATATATGTGTGAGTATATGTGTGAGTATATGTGTGAGTATATGTGTGAGTATATGTGAGTAATTGGACAACGACAGCACAAGGCAAACGTAAACTTGTGACAGCTGAAATGGCATGCTTACGCAGAATCCTAGAAATATCGCTAAGCGACTGGGTGAGGAAAGAGGACATCCGACAAAAAACCGTCACCACCCCAATCTTAGAATACATCAAGAGACAACAGATCAAATGGTTTGCACACATCAACAGACTACCATCAGACAGCATACCAGAGCAAGCTATGCTACACAGATACAGTGAAGGCAGAACTAGAGGTCGACCACGAAAACGATGGACCACCGAAATAAAAGAGACGACAAATTCCACAATATACTGAGCACACACGAGGGCCATCTCCAGAAAACTCTTCTACCCCTGACTTCGAAAGGCAACAAAGGGTTTAGCGAATAGATAGATGTTTATATCAGTGTATATGTGAGTGTGTTTATGTGTAGGCGAGTGTAGGCCTATGTGTGGCCAAATGTATGTTTGGGCAAGTGTATGTTTAGGCGTGTGTACGTGAGAGGGAAATGCATGTGTGAATAAGTGTATGCGTGTGAATAGTGGGTGAGTGGATAATCGGGAGCAGGTATGTGGGCAGTTTGTTAAATTGAGTGTATTTTCCTGCCTAAATACAAGGACATAAAAGTGTACAGTTGTGAGTGTACAAGGACATACATGTTTGCAGCTGTAAGCTTACAAGGACATACAGGTGTGCAGTTGTATGCTTTATTAGTTATAAAGAATACTTGAACATGTCAGGTGTGCGAGAACGATAATCAAAATACCTTCACCCGAAGCTTTACAACGATCGCAGCCTCGTGGTAACAATGGCTCTCAATGAACATATTAAGTAACACGTAATAACCGACAGAAAAATATTGAATATGAATATTGAGATGGTTGATGTTTCTATGACAGGCACTACGATTGTCTGTGATTGGGCCTCAGCTCTCTTCATGGATGCACATGTGTCGTTGCTCAGATTCTACTCCACTAGTCTTGCATGCATCCTACCTTTTCGATGATACTCGTGTGGAATATTACATCTGTGATGGATTCATGGTAAGCTGTTTCCGTAAGCTGTTTACATTGCTAAGTTGTTTTCTGAGAGTGTGTACTCCTCACATTCTATCTGCAATATCCCGCTGTATTTGCTGCTATTATGCTCATTTATGCAAGTTTAGGCAATGTATCGAGGATCATTTATACAGGTCGAGGTCAATATTCTTATTTTACCATATATTTTATTTTTATATTTTAATTAATTAATATATAGTGATATTCAATAATATGTAAAGTTGTAAACATTATTTAAAAAAAATAGAGTTTCATGAAAGATTTAAAAAAAAAACTTTTTTATTATTAATTATAGCCTTGCCCTTGCATGGTCTTGGCCAGTTGCTCAATATCGACAACATACTTTGCCACTTTGAGTTTGACACAATTTTCTGAATGTTCAGGCGTTATGCGACTACGCTGTGGATTTAGCACTGCTTTCATGTGAGAGAAAATTTGCTCACAGGAATATGTTGATCCAATAGCTGAAAGAAGAGCAAGAGCAATTTTCTTCAAACAGATGTAATAATTTGGAATGGGTGTCCAACAGCTGAGAATATCTTCAGGATTTTCTAGATTTTCACTTTCCAGAGACTTCCGTAGTTCAACAAATTTTGATGTCCATAATTCTTAAGATCTGAAGTCAATCTGTCGCTAAAGCCCCGCTAATCAATTTATAATCAACTTTATACAGGAAACGTGAAGAGTCTGCGTGCCATTTGAAAGTGCTTGGCATGCCAGGTGTGGCACGCGTGCCAGTGATTTCCGATCCCTATTAGGACACCATTCTAGACAGATGATTAAGAAAATTTTCTAGATATATCATTAAGACAACATTCTAGACAGTTGATTAAGAAATTCTAGACATTTGCTTAAGACAACATTCTAGACAGATGATTAAGACAACATTCTAGACAGATGATTAAGACAACATTGTAGACAGATGATTAAGAAAAAATATAGAGAGATGATTAAAACAACTTTCAAAATAGATGATTTAGACACACTTTTACTATGTCCTGATCGACTTTAAATTAAATAAGACCTGTGGGCCAATAGATGACAGTATCACAACTCTCTGTGGACCAATAGATGACAGTATCACAACTCTCTGTGGACCAATAGATGACAGTACCACAACTCTCAGTGGGCCAATAGATGACAGTATCAGAACACTTTGCTTATTTGATCAATCCACTTTTTTCATTTGTAACTTTTATAACCAGCCAACAACAACAAAATAATACAGATGTCAGACCAGCTAAGTGACTTGATCATGGATTAACACACATGCCTTATTTAATATCAAGTTGGTAATGACATCAATATATAGGATGAAATGGACATTAATGCATCGATTTTCTTTCCATCAGCCCATGTGTTCACCTGACAACCACTGTGTTATGATTGCCGGAACATACTCTAGTTACAATTGTAAATGTGTGCCGCCCTTGACCTGCCGACGCCGACCTTCACCTATTACTGAGGACAAGGAGTATATATACTGTGAAAACATTTAAAGTTTCGATACACTGGCACTGTCCTTACTCAGATAATGTCGTACATGCTGGTCACACACAGTGTCAATCATCTTGGCTAACCCAACTTGTCATTTGCTAGTGTAATATATGCAAACTGTCATCATTATTCTGTCATATATGCAAACTGTCCAATGAAAGCACAGATCAGCTAAGATGATTGACGTTGGGTGTAATTATACTCTGTTCATTCTAAGATTGAAGTGGGTCAAAACACACCCGCATATTACTTGGCGACAACAGGTGATGTTTATGCAGCTGATGACATTTAAAAACAATAACATAATTAATTATTCAGAACTTTTTACATTCTGTAAGGATCTATAATGGTTGCCCCCCCCCTAACATCTTTGTGCCTGCGCAACGATATAACAGCAGGAATAGTAATTTATCTTGATTTTCGATTAGAAACTGGCCTCACAGCACGTGGGGCATTCCCATAAGTGATCCGCCCTCTGTTTCAGCAGCCATTCGACTCGATGGTGTTACCAGCGTCTTGGCTACATTTGTAGTAAGTGATATTCTGATTTCTTAAGGGAGGTGGGGAGGGGAGGGATTTGAACACTGTACCCTCATCTACAGGCAGAATCATAATTCTTCAGAGCAGCAGTAGCTGTGCCACTTTAGAAACATTAACACACACAAATTGCCATGCCTCTTTATTAGTCATTAGCAGTGAGTTGTTTGAATGTGCGAAAACTGAATCTTGTTCAGTCTTTGATACGATCAATCCATACTCTTTCCTTTGACCACTTCTTCTCCTTACCGTGACTGTCCCCTACAAGACATTCTTTATCATTTAGAACGTGAGCAAAATTTAATGCATTTTTAAATTTTATTTCTCTCTATTTGGAATTTCATGATTTAGATCCCCAGGTCGTCAGTTTTAATCTATCTATTGTCATTTCCACTTGTGCCGTTAAGGGTCGTGGGGGTGAATTCGACGTTTTTTTGTCTTTGGTAATTTGAGTTGCATTGGCCATGATAAGCCCATGTCTATTTAATGTTTCTTTGATTGTCTCTGCCCATCTAGTTCTTGGTCTTCCTCGAGCACGTGTAACTTGGTATTCTGCTGATGTATGCACGAAGGGCTGGTTGGGCAGGTTCCATTCTCATGACGTGACCAAACCATCTGGTTTGCTGCCTCTCGATGTAGTCTTGACTTGAGATAGTCTTTACTTCTTTTCTGATATTTTCATTTCTCCGGCGGTCTCTTCTCGTGACATTTATAGCTTTCCTCAAACATCTCATGTCGCAAACTGTGATCTTTTTCGCTAGTGTCTTTGTCAAGGGCCATGTTTGACATTGGTAACACAGAATTGGTAGAAAAATACTGTTTATCAATTGTCGTTTTTTAGCCATGCAGATTGATGGGTGTTTAAGTATTGATGATATCTAGTAAGTCACAACATTTATCATTTGACACATTGTTTCAATCTCTTTGTTGAGTTTGCCATCCTCCGTAAAAATGTTTCATAGGTATTTAAACTCTGGGACTTAATTTAGTTTCGTACCATTGACAGATACATTTAATTGGCACTGTGTTCTGTTTATCTTCATAGTTTCTGGTTTAGATGTGTTTAGTTTCTTGTTGTGTTGTTTGCGGGTTGTATGGAGCAAGTGTGTGTGCTGCTGTAATTTGTTTTTTTTTAGATTCTTATATTAAACATTGATAATCTGCAGATCGTTTCTTCTTCTTCTTTCGTTCACTTGAAACATGTCTATATCTGTAATTCTGTCTCCTTAATAAAACTCACTGTCTTTTGTAGTTCATACAGTGTCCCATAGAGTTTTGATTCCAGTGTTGTTTCCTCTGGCCAATATGTCTGCCTCAGCGTTTCATGCTCAGAACACTCTTGAAGTATATGTTTGGCACTCTGTGCTGCCTGTCCACATGTACACATGGCCATGTTGCCAATCTTGAACTTTGTATACATGTGACTGTGGATTCGGTTGTGTCCTGTTCTGAGACGTAGAATTATAACTTGTTCTGGTCTGTTCATAATATGATAGTCATCTTGTGTTGGTGTTTGTGGCTTTCTTATTCACTTGATCATCTGTTTTTTTCTGATGGTAGGTGATTGGTATATCTGGTTGGTCTTCGGCAGCACCTTCCTTAGCCAGTTGGTCTGCTTTTTCATTTCCTGGTATTCCACAGTGAGAGGTTATCCACTGCATGGTAACCCTATACTGGTAAGACAATTCGCTAAGTAGTTTTTTTCAAGTCTGTTAGTTTTCCAGACTGGAGAGTTTGAAGCACTGACCTTGCATCTGTCAGGAATACCACAGGCTGTAGGTCAGAGTTGGAGTTGAGCAGTTTTTTTTAGCTGCCACACTAATTTCCTGAGCAGATCGTTGAGTGAGCTGTGATCTTCATTTGAGGCTTATGCAGGGGTGAGTTTGTTTATTGTGCCTGCTTCTTTAGTTATCCTGTCCATGTTTGTTACGAACAGAAGTGGTGATAGTACGCAGCCTGGTCTAATGGCTGTTTTTTAAATTTCAAATGGATCTGTTGTGCCCTCAGTAGTTCTGATTACGCTCTGGCATTTTTGTATAAAGCTCTTATATTATCCATGTACTCCATAGTCCTCCAATATTAGCCACAGTTTTCTCTGTCAAATGCCTTTTTCTTGGTTGATGAAGACGATGTTTAGATCGTAGACCTATTCAAGCCTCTCTTCGCTCAGTTGTCGTATCGCAAAAATAGCATCTGTGCATCCCATACCTTTCCGAAAACCAAATTGTGTCTTATTTAGCTGATGTTCTATTATCGGTCTTACTCTCTGTTCTATTATTTTTGCGTGTATCTTTCATAAGTGGCGGAGCAGAGATATGCATCTGTACGTCTCACACCCTTTTGTTGTCCTTATTTTTCCACATGGGCACAGTTATTGCGTTCTGCCAGTATTCTGGTACTTGTTTTTCTGACTAATATTCTGTTAATATTCTCTTTAACGAGCTCACACCGACGTTCTTGCACACTATGATGGCTTCAGTTGTTATACCATCCATGACAGGTGATTTGTTTCTTGGGCTGTTCTACGCTCCTCTATTACACGGACTAGTATTTCTGGTTCTGTATTAATGCACTGTATAAAACTTGCTATCTATTAGAGATCACATTCAGTGGTACATAATTTGTTTTCTAGCGTTTCTCCCTGTGGTCAGACTTGAAATTTTGGAGTCACTCTGACCATCTATGGAAGGATGTCACCAGTTCCGTGAGGCTGGTTGCTAATCAAGAATCAAGAGATAGGGTAGCCAACCCTACATTCTTAGTTCTCTGTATTTCCTTTTACAACATGCACAGCAGATTACAGTTACTATTTTTGCTCCCTTTGTGTTTCTTCACTTTAAAAGTGAAAATCTGAATTAACAAAAAAATGCCATGTTGAGGTGGAAAAACATAAACCTTATGGCATAAAATAAAGTCAAGAACAGTGATAAATAACACAAATATGTTTTTTTTAGTTTGGAAAACATAAACCTCATGACATGGAAGACATCCAAGAACAGTGATTGATAATAATTTAGGTTTAGGGGGGGGGGGTGGAAATAAACATAAACCTAATGTCATAGAAGAAAGCCAAAAACAGAAATGACTAGCAAAAAAGGCGTTGTAAGGGGGAAAATACAAACCTCATGGCACAGAAGAAAAACAAGAAGAGAAATGAATAGCAAAAGAGTGAGAGAATTGTAGAAACATGATTTAGCTACACTGTTTTCGTTTTGACACTAAATTTTTCAAACAAAATACAAATGTCAATTTCAATAAATTTACTTTTGAATGCACAAAAGATACCAATGTCAGCACATCACATATGGATACAACATGTCTGTAACTGGGTAACTGATATCAATTAGCATAGGGCTGTTGCATTAAAGTGTTCAGTCTCTTTCAACTTGCTCTAAGTGTCAGCAGCCAAGCGCTTACACAATATCTATGTAACAACATTGAATTGTATTTTCATAAATGAGAAAGCTGTTAACATTTTCAGCTGGGTGGACTAGGGATTTTACTGCACCGGGAAGTGAACTCTATATGTTGATGATTGAATTGAGAACATGAAGCACAATTTTAAACTGATTCAAGATATAAGAAATACAGTTACCTTTAATAAGTCAAACGTAATCCATTCCATTAGGGAGTTTGAGATTAAAGTTTAACTTCCCGCCAAAAAATAACGTTAGCAGTAGTTAAATAAATGTGATACATGCAAAGAAAAAAAAAAGTTATGTGTTCATACAATACAAACATGGTGTAGCAAGTGGCCGAATGGATAGAGCTTTGGTCTCAGAACCGTGAGGTCTCAAGGGATTGGGTTCAGACCACTGGTTAGGACAGGATTTTATTTTTTGGAGGTACAATAAAAATAATTCCTGAATGTATCGTGGTGACACAGCAGTCTTTATTTTCATTGCCCATAAACAGCCTCCATGCACGGCGGTACAGGAGCACACATAGTAGCATATCCTATCCAGGACGTAGCTATCAACCCAGCATTTGTTGGCTGTGGTGATTTTCTAGGCAATATAAATACGTTCAGTAGGTTGCCATTGCTTTCTGAACGGTCCGGATGCACAATTGCCTGTGGTGAGGATCGAACTCGGTACCTTTGCCGTCACAGACGCGCGCTGTACCACTTCGCCACATAGCCGGACGCACACATAGTACAGGAATATAAACAACAGGTAATACCACAGTATTTTCTATACTACTTCTACTTCTTCTGCGTTCGTTCTCAAACTCCTGCAGATTAGCAGGATGTAGTCCGCAGAACGGAATGAGTTGTGTCATGGTTTACAGATGCGCTGCGATATCTGCGCCTTTCGACCTGACACATTTGACTTCAGCATGGCTTCAGATCACTGACCCTATATGGGATGGGACAGCCAACTCCATCCCATAACCTCCTTAGTCGCCTCATACGACATGCATGGAAGGTAAACAGTGTTGCTATTCTTTGCTCCCCTTTCGGGCCCCGACAACACATGGGCATTCTATACTCAATCTGTGTAGAGTCAGATGACTGGGACATACTAGGGAAGACGAATGAAGTCAGAATACTGAAGAATCTCTGTTATGGGGAATTACAATCTGGGAAACGATCCCGGGGTCAACCTCTGCTTCGGTACAAAAACATATCCAAATACAATATGCATGATACAGGCATTGGTATGATTCATTGGAACATATTGCCATGGATCGTGTGGCATGATACAGGCATTGATATGAATCATGGGAACAGGATGCCTTGGATCGTGTTGCATGAAAGGGAATGGTATTTAGACAAAGGATAAAGTAATAGCTGTTAGTTCAAGCCCTGCACATCTAAAAAGATACAACAGCGCATAATGGTATAAGTGTACATGTAATTCCTTGTACATACTGTGTTAGAGACAGATTGTTGCTCAGATCGGTTCTGTGGCCTATGTTCATCGTCATGGATAGTAGATTATATTCCGTATAGTTTTCTCACATCGCTTACTATATTCCGCAAAGTTTTCTCAAAATCACTTACTATATTCCGTATAGTTTTCCCACATCGCTAAATTACTATATTCCGTATAATTTTCCAACATAGCGTACTATATTCTGCACTTTTTACCAAAAATTATGTACATATTCTATATAAATAGTACTTTAAAAAAAAAACCAAAAGGCACAGAGATTTGATTTCATTGCACATGGGTTCCCCATATGTACTCAGGCTATCTCAACGACGCAGCATACCTCATGATCACATAAGCTGCACATATAAGTAGACACAACAGCACATGATGGTACAAGTGGGTATGTGAGTCCTTGTATGAAAGACTGTTGCCCAGATTAGTCTTGTGACTGATGTTCTTCATTGTAGATTACAACCGTATAGTTTTCTATTTTCTACAACACTGAGGTGTAATAGGGAGTACTATGCTGGCCCATGTTTTTATAACCAATGAATGATGTTGTTAGCATCAAGCCTGCCACCTTTACTTTTCCAGAAGATCTGGTACCTATTTTTCTTAAGCTGGGTCAACCTTGGAACTGTTGGTGATTTAAAATAATATTTCCAGTTGAACTGGAAATTGAACCTTGGGACACTCGAACAGGAATCCAGTTCACTAAGCACAACAATACTACTATCATGTGGAAAGACGGAAAGGTGCTAGTACAGTACAGAACATACTCAGGTTTCATTGAACAAATCCAAACTTACCTTTAGTCATTAGGGCAGTACTCTAGTAATGAAGTACTCAATTAATGAAGTACTCTATTAGTGAAGTACTCTATTAGTGAAGTACTCTATTAGTGAAGTACTATTTATACAGAACAGGGATGCAATTTTAGCTTGAAATACACAATATTTAAAAGTTATTTTGGATGGAATAGATCAAAACGATCATTTTGAGAATTGAATAGGTATGCGACCATCAAAGCTTATCCACTAAAAAAAATTAATTAAAAGGTTTAAAAAAAATAGAGGTTAGAGAAGTGGAACAGGGCAGGAAAAGGCAGTTTTTCAATACATAGTGTGATGTGTAATATGTTTCTGTCATTAGAAGTGAGGAAGAGATAAAGCCCATTCTAACATGAATGCAATTCATGGACAATAAATAAACAGAAGAGTGGAAGATTAGAGGTCAAAGAGATGTGGTTCTATAGAAGAATGCTGAGGATACCATAGAACAAAAACCATCTAATGATGAGGTACTGAAAGTCAAATGCTCAACGAGGGGTATTTATAATAATAATAATAATAGTAATAATAATAATAATAATAATACCTGTAATATGTCAAGGTCATAGAGGTGCCACACTGGAGACAAGCACAAGAAACTCTCCAAATATCACCGTCTCCAGCAATTCGAACGACTGTAGACAAATCATGCCCAAACAATTCCTTGATTATGGTAATCCAGGAATTTCTCTTGTCGTCTCATCTCCATTCACCTCAATTGTTACATGCAAAATGGATTTAGAAAGTGAGTTGTCTCATTACATGTCCACACCAAACTCGTTTACCATATTTCCCCACCGCCAAAAGTGGTTCTTGATAGTCTGCAAGCTTGTTTATTTGTAGGTTAATTACTAATGTCAGAAAGTGACAATAGTGATTGAGATTTTGGCTTTTACCTTTTTTTGAAGAACAGAGTTATAACTGGCAAGGTTGAGGCACGGAACAAAGATAACATCATGAGAAAATATGAAATAGCTTAACAACATGGTATGGCAATGAGCCAACAACAATACTTATACTAGATGCAAGAGAGATATGAAGACGCATACGTATTTGTTTTCAATACTAATTCCATAATATCACCAATCGAGGCCATCTCCTTGAAGTTGAGATGATCCTTTGTCCAGTCAACAGTTCTGGAAACTAAGATTGGTCGGGTCATCATTGACATTGATCAGAATCACAATTCTGCCCAAGGAAGCACTGGAGCTGAAGTCGGAGATATCAGGCTGAGCGACGCACCAACATCTAAGGTATCATGCAACATGACTACATAACATGTCTTCACAACATGACTAGATAACATGTCTTCAAACATGACTAGATAACATGTCTTCACAACCACACAAAAATCAATGCTTACTTAATTATACTGATATATTATATAAAATATACATTAACAGTATAGATGTAGTCAAATATATTGAAAAACAGAGACTGAAATGGTTGAGCCACTTAATGAGAATGAAACCTTATTGGGCATGAGCACACGGTGAGTTTCTAGTATAGGTCTTCACTGCTATAAACAGTGCACTGTTTAAATGAACGTCATGGATTTCCCTTCACAAACCAATCATATTGATAGACGCAGTGACATCACATCTCACGCCTCAACGAGAATTCTTAGATAATTAATTAATAATTCTAAATACTAATTCTAATCCTTTTACCCTCCCCCCAAAAAAAATAATAATTAATTAATAAGTAAACTATTTCTAATCCTTTTAACTCCCCTTTCCCAAATTTATAACCTTACGCAACTTACTTAACAATGTAAAGGTTAGACAATACCTCGAAACTAGAACAAAGGTCACAGTGGAGACCTATACTAGAAATTGGCATAAGCCGAGCACACAACATGAAAATGGAAATAGCAAGATACAGAGGAAGACCAAAAAAAGAAGGTGGATTGAAGGAGTTACCAAAATATATTTAGATGCTACAATATTACAATATTACTGCATATAAAACAACCAAACGTGTTATATCATGGCAAGAATGATCATCATTCAATCCTGCGACGCTGGACAGCAAAAATAGACAAGTAGATAGATTCATATATAGAACGGTATAGAAAATTGTTCATTATGACGCCCATGAGTTACAAGACCCGAAAGGAGACTGCAGAATAGTACCACTGTTTACCTTCCACGCATGTGATAATGGGCGACTAAGACGGTTATGGGGTGGAGTTAGCTGTCCCATCCTATTTAGAATAAAAATGATCCTGAAGTCATGCTGAAGTTGGATGTGTCAGGACACAAGGCACAGATATTGCATCTAAGCTGTAAACCATGACACAGTGCATTATGTTCTCCTGGGTATATCCTGCTAATCTGCAAGAGTTTGAGAATGAACGAAGAAGTTTATAATGACAGCTCGTAAAATATTCAAGAAATCCTCTTTCAACGCCATGAAGGTGTGTTAGGGAATATGGACTTTGACAAATATTTTTCATTGACAACAGCATACTAAGGGATGTTGTGGTCAGTACTACTGCTAACTTTACTTTTCTGGATCTGAATGTATAAGATTAGAATACATTATAGTTGCTCATCGGATCAACTAGCATGCAATAGTAAACCTGTAGTAGATGACAAGTATATATTGTAAGGTTTTCTCTCGTAGAAGCTTCAGAGCACTTCATCAATATAATTATGTTTGGTTAATTTTTGCTTTTTGCTACTACAAAATAAATTACAAGGAGCAGGTAAATCTGCGTTCGTTATTTTTTTCATTATTTCCCTTGGTTATAATTACCATTGGGGGTCGAGCCTCTCAGTGGGTGGCATCCACATCTTAGCACCCGACAGCAGTCGTAGCAACTGTAACAAACTTACGGTAGCCATTTTGTATCTAAAACGCTTTGTATGTCACAAAATTTCGGTTCAGTGTAAATTTTATAAAAAGTTGGAATGGGAAGCAAACATGAACCTTATATTTTTACCTCCTTGTGAGTAAGAGACTCATTCTCATATCATTGGATCCTTCTGGGTACATAATGGAGAGTTAAACATCACTAAGATTTGGATCCTTCTGGGTACATAATGGAGGGTTGAACATCACTAAGATTTGGATCTTTCTGGGTACATAATGGAGGGTTGAACATCACTAAGATTTTGATCCTTCTGGGTACATAATGGAGGGTGTAACATTGCTGAGATTTGGATCATTCCCGGTACATAATGAAGGGTCGAACAGTGCTGATATTTGGATCCTTCTGGGTACATAATGGAGGGTTACACATCAATAAGATTTGAATCCTTCTGATACGTAATGGAGGGTGCAAATCGCTGAGATTTGGATCCTTCGGGGTACATAATAGATAATAGTTATTTTTGTGAATCCCCAAGACTCTGCTTTATTTATTACGTACACATTTGTCATATGATTTCTATAGGAAATGCTGAAAATTCATATATAACACTTGTATTCGAAAGTCTGTATCCAGGACTCCATGTCTGCTGTCTGTTCAATTCTCATAACTATACAACACAATAGACAGCTCTAGTGAGTTATAAATTATAATCTTTACTTTATCTCTGATGTTGCTTTTCCATACTGAATTTAATCTTGACATATATTGTCCTGTTATAAGAGAGAGATAGAGAGAGAGAGAGAGAAAACAAGAGAGAGAGAAAGAGAGAGAGAGAGAGAAAGAAATCTAGTAGAATCCTTGTCCTGTTACAAGAGTAAGAGTTCCATATAATAAGCTCAATTTTTAGACTTTTTTGGGTTTTTCTCAAAGAATGGAAATGGTCTTAGCTGCAAGGTCCTACTAGATTTCTCTCTCTCGTGTAACAGGAAAATGGTCCTACCAGATTTCTCTCTCTCGTAGCAGGAAAATGGTTATACTAAATTTCTCTCTCTCTCT
The DNA here is from genome assembly GCA_034231615.1 of Meghimatium bilineatum. Classification (NCBI taxonomy): domain Eukaryota; kingdom Metazoa; phylum Mollusca; class Gastropoda; order Stylommatophora; family Philomycidae; genus Meghimatium; species Meghimatium bilineatum. The sequence continues at coordinate 10,710,741 of CM067321.1, forward strand.
TGTAGCAGGACAATAGTCAAACTAGATTACTCTCTCTTGTAACAGGAAAATGGTCATACTAGATTTCTCTCTCTTGTAGCAGGAAAATGATCACACTAGATGGTCAGCAGGATGGAGTCCAGGGAACAGAATTGCATTGTGCTGCCGTTATATTTGCGCAACATATCCGACTTTGACATGGTAACTAACATGTTCAGCATTTTACCACTTTCAATGAGTAGTGGACATCAGTAGCCATACCGCTGGTAGGCCAGCCATGTGATGAAACTGGTTCCCATACCATACATTGGACACAAACCTGAAAGCTAATTAGTAAAGCATGCTTGACATTTTCACAGCCGCAGGCATCGCTATCGACATAGCCACAAACACCAAGTCTTATTTTTAATTAATTTTCCGATTTTCCATCACTGAATATGCATGATTCTATTATATTTGAAAGTATACACTTCGTAAAGATTATATCTATTCATCATGATGTTGGTCTGTGCCTGTGTTTCTGCTGTTAACCAAAATCTTGCACTGTTCGGTGTTGATTTCCATTCTATACTTGTGTAACTTTATCCAAATTTACTGTTAAATCTTGTTCTGAGCCAGCAATAAAATAATCGTTAATGTCTTTATTATAGACTTGACAAACATGTATGTAGAGCATGCCTTAAAATACATTTATATTGACAAGAAAGGTTATGTAAAATGTAACATCAATGTAATATAGTTGACAAGGTCAAATATAACATCAATGTTGTATAGTTGACACGGTCAAATATACAGTGTACTGTTTGACAGATATGATTGTATATGTTTTATTGCTATTTATTATTTTATTGTCTTATCTGTCAATTTCCATTACCTAATTTTATGCAGTTTTCTGGCTATTTTGTTGTTCCAATTTATGTTATTTGCCCCAATCTTGATAAAGATATTTTGGTTGAAATGTTGACCTCTATGTAATTGTTAAACATAAAACCGCAACTTGACCACTTTTATGGTTTTTTTTTTTGTTGCTTATACTTATTTTACCATAAGGCACAATGGATAAAAACAAAAGTAAAATCTCTGAAGTTATTATAAACAAATGTACAAAACAAATCATATACAAATATTAAGAAACTATATACAAATTATTAGAACATCAAAACGATATGAAATATTTTGTAATAACTTAAGTTCTCTTATGCTGTCCATTTTTTCCATGTTTTGCTCGCTTCTGACTCCGGTTCATCTCTGCTGCAGAACTATCACTGCATTTCCTTCTCTCCAGTCTTTTCATTGTCCGTCTTAAGTTCTTAGCAATGTCTTTTCTGGTACCGCTTAAACCTTTCAGCTTTAGAATTTCAAGGACAAAAACTTTTTTGTCCATGAGATAAACATACCTGGAAGAAATATAGAGCACATTATGAAATTTTTAGCAAACTGAAATATCAGTTGGGAAGAATTCAAGTCCAACAAGCAAATACGAGAAGACACCAAACAGTAAACAACAATGTGTCTACAACAATAAACCCAACAAGCAAATACGAGAAGACACCAAACAGTAAATAGCAATGTTTGTCTACAACAATAAACCCAACAAGAAAATACGAGAAGACACCAAACAGTAAACATTGCTAGATGCCTACAACAATAAGAAGAAAATGGTGGACTTATATCGGACATGTATTTAGAATGAATGAAAATAGACGGCTACTATCTATCAATGTTCATTCAGCGCCGAATATACAATACATAGAGCAGAAACTGGAGCTCTCCAGTTCGAGCAATGTGATGCTACTGAGTTTAATTCTTGCATGTTGTTGAGACCTATAGTCATACCTTCTTTGATGGTTGTTCTGCGAAGAGTCTCTATGTCTTCCTCTATTTATTTTACCCCGGCTGCTACTACATGCATTGAAATTGGTACCAGATGACAAAAGAAAGAGAAGATCTATGCAGATCAACCATTAAAAAGTTTAAGACTTTGGATCTTAACAAGAACTATACATAACAGCACGACATTGTTCAAACTGGAGATTATGTGTTTATGCAACATGTCCATTATTTGCTGAGAAGGAGCAGATAGATAAAATACAAATGGCAGGAATCTACAAGGATAAGGGTTAGTTTGGTAACTAGAGCACATGCATATTGTGTAAAAGTGTAGGGTTCATATCCTGAGTTGGTCAACCTCTGATGAACCATCTGTATAAAAGGTACAGGAAGACGGGGAAGGCAATGATGCTGTTCCTCCCCCGCAAGAAACGATGAGCATGATGTAGAAAAAAGAAAGAAAGTCTATTAGGTTTGATGTTTGTCAGTCTGTAAATGGCTAAGAAGTCCACATTGTGATTGGAAAAACTTGCTTTAGTGTGAACATGAGTGAATAAGTTCTTGAGACATGGGAAATTTGTATGACTTCACACCTTTTTTTTTAATTTCAAATTGCCTGCAGTGTTATACTCTGTTCAAAGTTTGTACATTGATATGACCATGCCAGGTTGAATGATCAAAGGCTATAATTTTTAAAGAGTTTGGTCAATGCTGCAATTTTGAGAGAAGTTTTAATGTGTAGTCATTAAATTCCTATTCTTACCTCCACTTGTGTACGAAGGTAAACAATTGAGAATGGGCACTATGCTTTTCCACTCGCACAGGAAGGTAAACATAATCAAGGATGAGCACTGCCCCCTTACACTTCAGTAGAAAGGTAAACGTAATTGAAGATGAGCACTGTTCCCTCCCCATAAAGAAAACTAAGGCGTAGTACTATAATGTACAGTTTAGCTTCTGGACCTTACAGCAACATAATCCATGAATAAATTATCCTTAGTTTATCAAGTTTTTAAGCCAGCAGTGTGAAACATACAGCAAGCGGGTCAATTGCGGCATGCCAACTATTGACAACCGGGACTCTAGTTTACGTGCACTGGGATGGCCGCTGGAACGGAGGGCGGAGCACTTATTGAAATGTCCCACATGCTGTGAAGCTAGTTTCTAATCAAGAATCTCGAAAATTAACTTTCAAACAGGTAAATTGTGTGAAAGAAGAAGAAGAAGGTAAATTGTGTGAACTTTTGGTAGAACTTACACTTGGTTCCCATCAGAGTCCTTGAACCTTTTAGGATCAGTGAGCATCATAAAGTAGGTTTGACCAAGTGACACTCTAGGACAGTAGCAAGAGGATCTCTTCAATAAGATCACCTTGTCTCCTTCTCTGATGACATGGTGTCCTCCTGCAGGTGACATTTTGTCGTAGAGAAAATCATATTTAATATAAAATTTGGTAGATATGATAAGGTTTGATAAACATCAGATAGTGTGCATGGTAGAAGGGATGAGATTTGATATGATAAGGTTTGGCAAACATCATATAGTGTGCATGGTAGAAGGGATGAGATTTGATATGATAAGGTTTGGCAAACATCATATAGTGTGCATGGTAGAAGGGATGAGATTTGATATGATAAGGTTTGGCAAACATCATATAGTGTGCATGGTAGAAGGAATGAGATTTGATATGATAAGATTTTTTAGACATGTTGTTATTGATATCCAAATGCTGATGAATAATGCTACTCTTGTCAGCACAATGCCATTCTTTAAAAAGTGCAGGTCTTCTGAAGTTGACTTAAAGATCCATCATTTACCTGGCAGTTGAAAGGTAAGGGTGGTCAATAAGGAAGTGTTCCACTGTTTCATTTGGATGAGAGAAGTGTCTACAAGTGGGTAATTGTTGGGGTTTGATATGGTTTAAATAGCAATTGATCCTTGTCTGTCCTGTTCGAAACTGAAAGATTAGGGATTGATTTATGTCGCAGAGTTTGTTTATGTTGTCAATGTCCTTTGACCATGTCATTTTACTAAATACATTTCGACCAGTCAGCCCATTTGCCCATCTGTAAACCCAGATTTCCCTTGTGTTGTTTCTGATAATCATTTTCACTGTTCTCATGCTACAATCTCTGTCCACTACTTCGTTTTCTGCAAAATCTTTATGTCCAGGGATCCACTGCATGGTCACACTGATTGGATATGCGGAGCTAAGACTGTGCCCTGTTCTTGCATGTGGAGAATGTCTTGATTTTGATATGGGGTATGTTTAAGTGCTTCCAAAACTGACAGAGTCTGTAAAAATGACTATATGTGATGGTTTATGTTGCATGAAATCAAACTTTTGGTGTATTAACTCAACGTGTCTTGATGGTCTCAACATCTGCTTCATAATTTGACCAATTTTCACCACAAGGGTCACAAAACACGTAGGCAGATCCATCAGGGTATCGTATATGGATGCCATATCCAGCAAAACTGAAAGCCGATTCATCAATGTAGGCCTTATTGCTGATGATAGGCAGCTGGTTATGGTTTCTAGGGCGCATGTCCTCAAGATTGAAATTATTGTTCCCTTATTGGCTATTTTATCTAGTAATTTTGTTTGGAAAGTTGGTTGGTGCAATTTCTCCCAAGGGGGTTGTCCGAGGTATTTGTTTTCTAGTTCTCTCTCTTGCAGTAAATAGTGTTTGTTATCTTCCTCTCTGGATATATCCAGTAGAGACAGTTGTTTTAGTCTTTTGTTTTGTTTCATGTGTCAATAAGTATTTGATTAGGATGGTCAATCTTCTGTCTCTTGCACCTTTCTACCGCTTCCATAGTGCTCTTTTTCGTCGGATATCCAGTGGCTCCAGTAGTAGTATTGCTGACAACGGTCTAGAGAGGAAGGCTGCAACCCACTACTGATTTCACATAACAAAGATACAGTTTACAGAGTCTGTTTATCTGCCCCCCCCCCCCCCCCAGTTTGTACTAGCTAGTCTCCCAAATCTCCGAAATTGAGTTTTAATCATTTACTAGCTTTTCCTATATGGTCTTATAGTGTCTTTCCTATATGGTCTTATAGTGTCTTTCCTATATGGTCTTATAGTGTCTTTCCTATATGGTCTTATAGTGTCTTTCCTCTATGGTCTTATAGTGTCTTTACTATATATGCTGTTTTTACCATTTGAGATTTTCTATGTGTCTTTTAGTGTTAGTTGTATGTCTAGTTTTACTCCAAGATATACAGTGGACTCTTCCTTTGTTAATATTTCCCCACTCATTTTGATGTTGACAGATCTTTTGGTTATTTTGTGATTTCCTGAGAAAAAAGTGTAAACAGGTGTTTGAGTATAGATTTTTAGCCTCCCAAATTCATAGTATACTGAGATTGTAAGAAGAACTCTGTCGATCTTTGTTTTTTTCCAGGCTTGGATATTTATCAGTGGTCCAGATGGCAAGGTCATCAGCAAACAATGTTTTTGACACATTGAGATGTCATGCCCAGACCCTACATGTTCCGTCCATCACATGGTAGACATAATATAGTGTGTCTGGTACAAGAGATGAGATTTTATATCATATAGGTTTGGCAGATAAGATTAGATTTGGTAAATAGAGGTTTGTTAGACAGGTAGGAAATGGTAGCCATGATACAGTTATGGAGACAGGACAACAATTGGTAGACATGATACATTTTGGTAGACAGAATTAAGATTTGGTAGACATGATGAGATTTGGTAGACAGAATTAAGATTTGGTAGACATGATGAGATTTGGTAGACAGAATTAAGATTTGGTAGACAGAATTAAGATTTGGTAGACAGAATTAAGATTTGGTAGACATGATGAGACTTGGTAGACATGATGAGATTTGGTAGACATAATTAAGATTTGGTAGACAGGATGAGATTTGGTAGACAGAATTAAGATTTAGTAGACATGATGAGATTTTGTAGACAGGGTAAGATTTGGTAGAAAGAATTAAGATTTGGTAGACAGGATGAGATTTGGTATACAGAATTAAGATTTGGTAGATGATGAGATTTTGTAGACAGGATATGATTTGGTAGACATGATGAGATTTGGTAGACAGAATGCGATTTGGTAGAAGGGATGCGATTTGGTGAAGGGATGCAATTTGGTAGACAGGATTAAGATTTGGTAGACAGGATGTAATTTAGTAGACATGATGACATTTGATATACATTTGGCAGATATGATCAGATTTGGTAAATAGAGAGAGGTTTGTTAGATCAAGATTTTTAGGGCATGTGATTAGAAAAGCAAAACTTGACCATTTATTAACCACCGGAACGATCATGTGGAGTAGAGACAGAGGAAGACAAGTGAGACATTTCTGGATTGATTGTCACTGTGGTACAAAAATAAGTCATCAACTGAACGTATTAACAACCGTATAGTTGTAGAAAAACATGATAGTCTATGCATCTAGGTATGACATTTGATCGATTGATTGTTAGACAGATAGGATTTGGTAGACACGGTGAGATGTTGTAGACAGGTAAGGTTTAGTAGATAGGAAGGATAAGGTTGAATTTTTATATACGGTTTTGTAGACAGGATAAAATTTGATTTAAGGTTTGGTAGACACGATAAAGTTTTTTGTAAACGTAAAGTAACCCATAGCATTTATTAATGCCGTAGGGGTGTGAGATGTTAGCGATCTCACATTTCACAGGCTCTGCAAATGAGGGCGGTAGCCATCTCCTCTCCCTCGCAGTCTTTACTTCCCGGATTAATCCGGTACCCATTTAAGGCTGGGTCGACCTGGGAGCCGTTGAGATCTGAAAACATTTCCGCCTCAGCTGGGGAATGAACCCAGGACCACTCATATGCGAAGCCAGTGCGCTAACCACTGCGCTAACGCGGCTACCGTTGTAAACATGATAAGATTTCGAAAACAAGATAATGTTTGTTAGAAAGGATAAGATTTTGTAGATAGAATAGGGTATGGTAGGATAGTTTGGTACACAGGATAAAGTCTGATGAGGAGAACACGGTTGGCAGACTTGATTTGATAAACAGGATACGACAGGATGAGATGTAATAAACATGACAAACTTTGATATACTAGATGAGATTTGTGCAAGAAAAGGCTATACGTACAAGATATGTGAAGTTATCAAAGCAGACATTAGAGGGGTAATTACTTTGACTTACGCTGTGTACTGACACTAACAACCTGTCCCAGAATTCTCTCAAAGCCTGCTTTCTCCTGGTCCCGATCTAAAGCTTTCACTTCTAGGACTGAAAAATATATAACATAGATTACTGCAGAGAGATACAGGTTAAGGGGTAATAAGAGTTTAGCTGAGGAGCAGTTGAAAGTTGAGTAACAGTCAAGAGTTTAGCTGAGGAGAGGTTGCGAGTTTAGAGTTGAGTAGCAGTGACGAGTGTAGGTGAGGGGAGGTTGAGAGTTATCCTTGTTTAGTAAAGAAAGCATAGAGGATTGACTTACTTTATACCTGAGTTCTCCATATTTATTCCAACCATCCCAATGAAAAGAGTGGGACTTAGCATGGCAAGATTATTATGAATAGCAGCAAAACTCTGTAGCTTCAAGCAATAATCCTCTGGGAATCATGCAAAATTCACTTGCAAACAAGATATCATGGCATGGTATCGAACCAGCAACCTCTTGAACACAAGAAAAATCGCGTAATCATTGTATCACAGATACCCAAATTTGGTTGTTGCATCCTGTTGTTTATTAAGTACCCATGTTTATTACACTGTTTATTATCCTTGTTTATTAAGTTATTTGTTTATTAAGTCCCTTGTTTATTAAATTATTAATTAATTAATTTCCCTTGTTTATTAAGTTCCCTTGTTTATTAAGTTATTTGTTTATTAAGTTCCTTGTTTATTAAGTTCCCTTGTTTTTTATGTCCCTTGTTTATTAAATTATTTGTTTATTAATTTCCCTTGTTTATTATGCTGCCTTGTTTATTAAGTCCCTTGTTCACTAAGTTATTTGTTTATTAAGTCCCTTGTTTATTAAGATGGTAAAAGTAATTGATTAGTGGAAGATGGAGAGGGATTATGAAAAACTTTTTCAAGGTTGTCCCATTGACCGACTAGGTCTCCGATTTGATGATAAACTCATATTACATCAACCTTGGCACACAATGATGATGAATATGATGATGGTACTAAAATAATGGACAATCCCAGATACATACCATGTGTAGCATTTGAACAGGCAAACTTAATCATATCCATCCAGGTCAAACCCTGCCAGCTCTCCTCACAGTAGCCACATCGACCTTAACAAACCAAATGGAGTTAGGTGTACAGTAAAGTTAGGTGTACAGTAAAGTTAGGTACAGTAACTACAAAAGCTGTTCAAGATAATATTGGCAATGTAAGTACAGTAAAACCTTGGATTATGATCATAATCCATTCCGAAAATGTGTCAGGAATCCAAAGCACTCATATTTCCTCATAGGAAATTGTGGAAACTCAGACTCGTTTCACAACCCACAAATATTAATACAAAAATGGACCCCCAGTTGCACCAGAATGGCGATACAGACACAAATATTTTGGCATTATAAAATTAATTCAAATTCAATAAAAATAAAGCAAATATTGAGTTATGGGAAACCACAATGACCACAAAAAACCTGATCTTTACATGACTAATATTGCACTAGATATCTATATCTATAAAACCCGTAACCATCAGGGTTGTAAGGGTTCCACATTGGATGCTTCAGCACACAGAGTCCTACAGCAATTTCTACCTTCAACGATGCGGATGTGTGAGGAAAAATCTTGTCCTGTCCATTCCCTGATGTTGTCTGTCCGTCTTTATTTGCCCTCCTCTGATCCTCACCCCCCTTTCGACGGTTTCCTGCAGTATTTTTTTGGACAAGGAATCATGTCTGCATACATGTCCAAACCATGCTAGTTTTCGTCGTTTCACTATTGATAGCAATTGTTCTTGTACACCTACATACATCTCCTTCTTATTTCCTACATACAAATTTGTATTATGCTCTCTCTCTCCCTATATTCAATTCGTAGAATATATCTGCAGCATTTGTACTCTTCTTCTTCTTCTTCAGCGTTCATTCTCAAACTCCCGCTGGATCTCTTTTGTAGCAGGACCATGATCCTACTACATTTCCAGCAGAATGTAATCCAGAGAATGGAAGTGAGTTGTGTCGCCGTGTTATTTGCGACAATGGTCCGACACATCCGTCTTCGGCGAAGCATTTGTACTCGGAAGCCTGTAATCGTTTCTGCATTTCTGTAGTGAGTTTCAAATCTCACAATCATACATCACAACAGAAAGCACCAGTGATTTACACAGTTTGAGTTTCCACTCTAACACTGATGTAGCTGTTCCAAATCACAGTTAGCCTTAACATACACACTAACGATAACTCCAGCTTTATATTTAGTTCTGTTTTGCATTTTACATCGCTGAATATGCTAGATCCGAGGTATTTGAAAGTATTCACCTCCGCGAGCTTAAATCCATTCATTATGATGTTGGTCTGTTCTCCTGTGTCTCTGCTGTTAACCAAGATCTTGCTATTTTCTGTGGTGAGTTCCATTCCGTACTTGCTGGTAACTTTTTCCAACTTTGCTGTTAAGGTAGTGGATATATATATAGAAGCAAATGATTGTAGAAGAAGAAGGTTAGGCTTTAATACAAAATCATGGTGTCTTGACTAACAGAAAAACACACTGACCACAGTATCAGTCTAGTTTCCATTATACAACTGCTAGACACTAATCATCAACTGGATCCGTAGCATCTTAGTGATTTCTTGTTCACGTGAAACATTTGAAAAATGAGTACCAGATCTTCTGTGAAAGTAAAGACAACAAGCGTGATTCTGATATTGTCTTCACAATCAATCTCCAAACCCTCATAAATTATTGGTCACAGACAAATTCTCCTCTCCAATGTACCCAGTTTTTAGATGTTCTCTTCAGTTTTTACCATGTGATGCTGATATTAACAATTTTCGTTTCTCTTCTTCAAACAATTCTAAGACTTCCATAACTTCTCTTTAGACCACGTGACAAACATGGCGGTGGACGATAGTGAATATATTTTCACCCGTTAACTTGCGAATGTTTATGCAATAAAATAACAAGTGTACTATGGCACTCAGTCGCATCTTGTGCATGTGTTCATTCACTCTGTTGTGTCATGTCCTCAGGCGAAGTATGATGGTGATCCCTCCCTGTCGATTTAGATAGTAGTACCAGTCATTTATGACACTATGTTCACTTCTGATGGTTTGTTGTATAGCTCTCTTTTCTTGATATATGACTACATTGTCTTCTTGCATACACTCTCCTCCCTCTTTGGCCAACTCATGGGTCTTCTCATTTCCCAGGACACCACAGTGTGATGGTAGCACTGAAGTGCAGTTCTACTCTGTTTACTTGCAGTACTGTTTAGTTTATTGCTTAAGTATGTAGTGTACCACCCTTGAGAGCTCGCAGAACAGATAGTGTATCTGTGAAGAAGATGACTTGTTGACATTCAGAGATGGTATCAAGCATCATTCTTGTTTTATTGCTTCCATTTAGTGTGATACTATTTTTGCGGGTGCACCAGTTGGCCCAGCATCATCGACTTTAGCATCTATGCTTGCTTGGGCAGGACTGTGGACTTGCTCAATATTGGGGAATCGCTGACTGATCTTTGTTTCCAGCCCCATACTGTTTTCCCATTTGTAATAAATATCTCTATACATGCTGTTGGTTGATGATAAATAAGGGTCCAAATAATATTCCTCAATATTCCTCAATATTCCTCAATATTCCTCAATATTCCTCAATATTCCTCAATATTCCTCAATATGCATCAATGGCATGGACAGGTACGAATAAATACTTAACTTTTTTTCTAATCATCAAATACCAACAATCAGATTTCAATCACAAAATATTCATCACAACCAAACACAAACCATCAACTTCCAACCACTTTCTGCGAACGCTATCAAACATGTGATAGTGGTCACTGAATTGATTGACCACTCACTTTCTAAACATTGACAGATTTGTTTTTGGTTATCACAGAAGTTGACCAGCTGACCACTGTTGTTGTTTGGCTTGTAGAAGATTGTGCAGCGTTCATCTGTCAGTGAGAACATAAAACAAATGATGATTGATTATAAAGCATATGCTCTTCATCTTGTTGATGTGTCACATATATAAATATAGATGGTGGTAGGACATTTATCTAGTTGGTGTATCACATATATAAATATAGATGTGGTAGGACATTTATCTAGTTGGTGTATCACATATATAAATATAGATGGTGGTAGGACATTTATCTTGTTGGTGTATCACATATATAAATATAGATGGTGGTAGGACATTTATCTTGTTGGTGTATCACATATATAAATATAGATGTGGTAGGACATTTATCTAGTTGGTGTATCACATATATAAATATAGATGGTGGTAGGACATTTATCTTGTTGGTGTATCACATATATAAATATAGATGGTGGTAGGACATTTATCTTGTTGGTGTATCACATATATAACTATAGATGGTGGTAGGACATTTATCTAGTTGGTGTATCACATATATAAATATAGATGGTGGTAGGACATTTATCTAGTTGGTGTATCACATATATAAATATAGATGGTGGTAGGACATTTATCTAGTTGGTGTATCACATATATAAATATAGATGGTGGTAGGACATTTATCTTGTTGGTGTATCACATATATAAATATAGATGGTGGTAGGACATTTATCTAGTTGGTGTATCACATATATAAATATAGATGGTGGTAGGACATTTATCTTGTTGGTGTATCACATATATAAATATAGATGGTGGTAGGACATTTATCTAGTTGGTGTATCACATATATAAATATAGATGGTGGTAGGACATTTATCTTGTTGGTGTATCACATATATAAATATAGATGGTGGTAGGACAATTATCTAGTTGGTGTATCACATATATAAATATAGATGGTGGTAGGACATTTATCTTGTTGGTGTATCACATATATAACTATAGATGGTGGTAGGACATTTATCTAGTTGGTGTATCACATATATAAATATAGATGGTGGTAGGACATTTATCTAGTTGGTGTATCACATATATAAATATAGATGGTGGTAGGACATTTATCTTGTTGGTGTATCACATATATAACTATAGATGGTGGTAGGACATTTATCTTGTTGGTGTATCACATATATAAATATAGATGGTGGTAGGACATTTATCTTGTTGGTGTATCACATATATAAATATAGATGGTGGTAGGACATTTATCTTGTTGGTGTATCACATATATAAATATAGATGGTGGTAGGACATTTATCTTGTTGGTGTATCACATATATAAATATAGATGGTGGTAGGACATTTATCTTGTTGGTGTATCACATATATAAATATAGATGGTGGTAGGACATTTATCTAGTTGGTGTATCACATATATAAATATAGATGGTGGTAGGACATTTATCTTGTTGGTGTATCACATATATAACTATAGATGGTGGTAGGACATTTATCTTGTTGGTGTATCACATATATAACAATAGATGGTGGTAGGACATTTATCTTGTTGGTGTATCACATATATAACTATAGATGGTGGTAGGACATTTATCTTGTTGGTGTATCACATATATAAATATAGATGGTGGTAGGACATTTATCTTGTTGGTGTATCACATATATAAATATAGATGGTGGTAGGACATTTATCTTGTTGGTGTATCACATATATAACTATAGATGGTGGTAGGACATTTATCTTGTTGGTGTATCACATATATAAATATAGATTGTGGTAGGACATTTATCTTGTTGGTGTATCACAAATATAACTATAGATGGTGGTAGGACATTTATCTTGTTGGTGTATCACATATATAACTATAGATGGTGGTAGGACATTTATCTTGTTGGTGTTTCAGAAAAAAAAATAGCAAGTGGTTATAGGACATTTATCTTGTTGGTATATCATAGACATAACAATAAATGGTGGTAGGACATTTATCTTATTGGTATATCATAGACATAACAATGGATGGTTGTAGGACAGTGATATTCTTGATGTATCACAGATGGTTGTAGGACATTTATGAGTATCATGACATAACAATGTATACGTGAGAGGATGCTGAATATATATTGCATCGAACTTCTAATTTATAGATTTTAATTGATCTGAAATGATAATAGGCAAGATACAGGCACTATCAGCATGCACGCCCTCCATTGTCTACTGTAATTGCGAGTGAGCACTTATGAATCTTCTTGACATACACTGTAGACAGTATAATCGACCAACTACATTGTAGCAACTGCATTTAAAAAATCCTTTTTTACTTTTCTTCTTAAATTAATGGAATCACTGTACTCTGATTTGTTAATATGAACTCTAACTCTTTCAATATGGAAAGAGAGTTGTTTATTCATCACTCTAATGTTGATGAACTTTTGTTACATCCACTTTGTGAAATTCAGTTCGAGCTATGACATTGTCTATGAGTTTGTCGGTAGCTGATAAGCCCTATTGTTCTTCTTGATTCTTGATTAGAAACTGGCCTCACAGCACATGGGACATTCCCATAAGTGATACGCCCTCTGTTCCAGCAGCCATCCGACTCGATGGTGTTTCGAGTCTAATGCCACCGAAACAGACGTCGACATCAGGGCACAACTCTGGCCCTTGCGACAGGTTTATTTGTTGTTCCGTCCACATACACCATGCCCGTAACTAGTTCAAGCACAACGCCGGCCTACCGGAACAACATGGTAAATGTTATCGAAGGTTATGACTACGATGTTGTATAGATGACGTACCATGAAGCTTCTATAAGAAGATAACCTTAATATAAAGGCATGTCATCTACTAAGGTTTTCTGTTGCGTGGGTGGTTTGTCTAGTGAGCCATTGGTGGCATTGTCTTGAGACAAAGCCCTATTGTGGCAAGAGATAATCCTTTTTGACGGTGTTTAATCTGCTTTTAACTTTCTAGCTAGTCTCAACTGCTGTTTAGATGCTGGAATTATCCTTTTTTTCACACAATGTTACACCCCCCTTTTTTTTAATTGCGTAACGCCATGCAGCTGTTTTGTTCAGCACCTTCCCAGGTATCCTGATTTAGATCAAAGACATTCAGTGAGATTCGCACAAGAGTAACACTCACAGCATTTTCAAATGTGACAATCACCAGGAATTTCTGAAACATGCACTTGTAAACAAGTCGTAGCGGTTCTGTACTTAACCTGCAATTTGGTGAACCGAAGGTAAATAACAACCATTATTCTATAGAGTTAGTTAGTCGTCGGATCATCATCACTGCAAACTGGACACATCCATAGTTGCTCCGATCTCTCCTTGAGTGTATCCGCCATCACACTTCTGCTGACAGTACCGGTCCTATGCTGGTTGACCATCATTCTTCTGCGCCCTCCAAAATGTTCACCTCTAGCAACACCGCATTTCAATCCCTGATCTTTAATCCTAGCCATTGAAAAGGAATCATCATCCACATTAGTCTCACTCTCGCGTGTTATATCTCTTAAGGAGTTCAAAACGTCAGCGCGATCCATTGCCCCCATCGCCCTGTGCCACAATCGCACACGATGCCAGTTGTTCCGCTCTTTCATTGCCTCGAATGCCCACATGTCCCGGCACGAAAATAAATGTAACCGCTTTCAATCTCGCATTTCTCAAGGCCTCAATCCACTGTTCGCGAACGAGACCCACTTGTACCTTCTTAATCATACTCATAGAGTCACTCAAGATGCAGACCTGCGTTAACTTCTGTGTGCGTAGCCACTCAAATGCCTTGGTCACCGCCATAGTCTCAATCTATAGAGATTCCCAATGAACAACTAACAATCGGTAGCGAAATTCCTTATGGACACTTTATTTATGTCTGCATCTAGTTTCTTATTCATCTTTTTGTGGAGAGATATGAAAATCATTGTCAGACTGTATTTTTCCCGTTAGGGAGATACAGGGAGTATTCGAGTGTTGCTTGTGTGATAAAATTAGGGAGTTACAGTGAGTATTCGAGTGTTGCTTGTGTGATAAAGTTAGGGAGTTACAGGGAGTATTCGAGTGTTGCTTGTGTGATAAAGTTAGGGAGATACAGGGAGTATTCGAGTGTTGCTTGTGTGATAAAATTAGGGAGTTACAGTGAGTATTCGAGTGTTGCTTGTGTTATAAAGTTAGGGAGTTACAGTGAGTATTCGAGTGTTGCTTGTGTTATAAAGTTAGGGAGTTGCAGGGAGCATTCGAGTGACTTGTGTGATAAAGTTTGTTATAGGTAGTATTTGAGTGACTTGTGTGATAAAGTTAGGGAGTTGCAGGGAGTATTCGAGTGACTTGTGTGATAATGTTGCATGCCCTTGCTTTCTCTACGTCATGTTCAGGGTGAGTTTTTTTAAATTTACACTCCGACATAAAAAAACCCAGTCCTTACCGAGGATCGAACTCTGGACTTCATGGGTGTGATATCAACACTCTATCCTCTCGGCCATGCTAGAAAATCACTACAGTTAACAATTCTTGGTTGATGTCTTCATCCTGAATATGATATACTACCACTTTTTTCTAGTTCCTTTGCACATAAGATAGCCTACTACCTACAGCAGTGAGACCAGCACATTTAACCAAAAACTCAACTAACCTGGGTTATAATAGTCGTAAACTTGAATACTGGCAGGTTGAATATTTTCAGCTGAGTGGACCTGTTTGGCCCGGAACTTTAGACAAGTTGTATCTTTATTTGAGATCTGAAAAGTTTGAATTTCTTTATTGCACTTTTAAGTTAAAGTTGGCAGCAATGTCTGACCACTTCTTGTTCTGTGGTCATTTTATATAATCAATCTTATCTCTAAGATGCTGTTCAATCCTCTGGTTAGGGAAACGTCCCACAACTTTGGCCTCAGTTCTGCACTCGGAACAAATATGCCATTTTTGTCAGGCAATCATGACATATGCAGGATTATATAATTGTTTATCAGAATTCTGGCGCTACATGTTCACACATATCAATCAACAGAACAAATACGACCAGAATCAAGATGATTAAGGAAGATTTCAATGAATCACTTAATGGAACAAAGCAAATATTAATCATGATGATGAAGGAGAGATTGATCAATGGAACAAAGAAAAAATGAATCCTATAACTAAGAAATGAATCATGTAACTATGAATAAATGAATCATGTAACTATGAATAAATGAATCATGTAACTATGAATAAATGAATCATGTAACTATGAATAAATGAATCATGTAACTATGAATAAATGAATCATGTAACTATGAATAAATGAATCATGTAACTATGAATAAATGAATCATGTAACTATGAATAAATGAATCATGTAACTATGAATAAATGAATCAAATCACTATGAAGACATAAATTCTATAACTAAGAAGAAATGAACCCTATAACTAAGAAGAAATGAACCCTATAACTAAGAAGAAATGAACGCTATAACTAAGAAGAAATGAACCCTATAACTAAGAAATGAACCCTATAACTAAGAAATGAACCCTATAACTAAGAAGAAATGAACGGTATAACTAAGAAGAAATGAATCCTATAACTAAGAAGAAATGAACGCTATAACTAAGAAATGAACCCTATAACTAAGAAATGAACCCTATAACTAAGAAGAAATGAACGCTATAACTAAGAAGAAATGAACCCTATAACTAAGAAGAAATGAACGCTATAACTAAGAAATGAACCCTATAACTAAGAAGAAATGAACGCTATAACTAAGAAGAAATGAACCCTATAACTAAGAAGAAATGAACGCTATAACTAAGAAATGAACCCTATAACTAAGAAGAAATGAACGCTATAACTAAGAAGAAATGAATCCTATAACTAAGAAGAAATGAACCCTATAACTAAGAAATGAACCCTATAACTAAGAAATGAACCCTATAACTAAGAAGAAATGAACGCTATAACTAAGAAATGAACCCTATAACTAAGAAATGAACGCTATAACTAAGAAATGAACGCTATAACTAAGAAATGAACGCTATAACTAAGAAGAAATGAACCCTATAACTAAGAAGAAATGAACCCTATAACTAAGAAGAAATGAACGCTATAACTAAGAAATGAACGCTATAACTAAGAAATGAACGCTATAACTAAGAAATGAACCCTATAACTAAGAAGAAATGAACGCTATAACTAAGAAATGAACCCTATAACTAAGAAATGAACGCTATAACTAAGAAATGAACGCTATAACTAAGAAATGAACGCTATAACTAAGAAGAAATGAACCCTATAACTAAGAAGAAATGAACCCTATAACTAAGAAGAAATGAACGCTATAACTAAGAAATGAACGCTATAACTAAGAAATGAACGCTATAACTAAGAAATGAACCCTATAACTAAGAAGAAATGAACGCTATAACTAAGAAATGAACGCTATAACTAAGAAATGAACGCTATAACTAAGAAATGAACCCTATAACTAAGAAGAAATGAACGCTATAACTAAGAAATGAACCCTATAACTAAGAAATGAACCCTATAACTAAGAAATGAACCCTATAACTAAGAAATGAACCCTATAACTAAGAAATGAACGCTATAACTAAGAAATGAACCCTATAACTAAGAAATGAACCCTATAACTAAGAAGAAATGAACGCTATAACTAAGAAGAAATGAATCCTATAACTAAGAAGAAATGAACCATATAACTAAGAAGAAATGAACGCTATAACTAAGAAGAAATGAACCCTATAACTAAGAAATGAACCCTATAACTAAGAAATGAACCCTATAACTAAGAAGAAATGAACGCTATAACTAAGAAGAAATGAATCCTATAACTAAGAAGAAATGAACGCTATAACTAAGAAATGAACCCTATAACTAAGAAATGAACCCTATAACTAAGAAGAAATGAACGCTATAACTAAGAAGAAATGAACCCTATAACTAAGAAGAAATGAACGCTATAACTAAGAAATGAACCCTATAACTAAGAAGAAATGAACGCTATAACTAAGAAGAAATGAATCCTATAACTAAGAAGAAATGAACCCTATAACTAAGAAATGAACCCTATAACTAAGAAATGAACGCTATAACTAAGAAATGAACCCTATAACTAAGAAGAAATGAACGCTATAACTAAGAAATGAACCCTATAACTAAGAAATGAACGCTATAACTAAGAAATGAACGCTATAACTAAGAAATGAACGCTATAACTAAGAAGAAATGAACCCTATAACTAAGAAGAAATGAACCCTATAACTAAGAAGAAATGAACGCTATAACTAAGAAATGAACGCTATAACTAAGAAATGAACGCTATAACTAAGAAATGAACCCTATAACTAAGAAGAAATGAACGCTATAACTAAGAAATGAACGCTATAACTAAGAAATGAACGCTATAACTAAGAAATGAACCCTATAACTAAGAAGAAATGAACGCTATAACTAAGAAATGAACCCTATAACTAAGAAATGAACCCTATAACTAAGAAATGAACCCTATAACTAAGAAATGAACCCTATAACTAAGAAATGAACGCTATAACTAAGAAATGAACGCTATAACTAAGAAATGAACCCTATAACTAAGAAGAAATGAACGCTATAACTAAGAAGAAATGAATCCTATAACTAAGAAGAAATGAACGCTATAACTAAGAAATGAACCCTATAACTAAGAAGAAATGAACGCTATAACTAAGAAGAAATGAACCCTATAACTAAGAAGAAATGAACGCTATAACTAAGAAATGAACCCTATAACTAAGAAATGAACCCTATAACTAAGAAGAAATGAACGCTATAACTAAGAAGAAATGAACCCTATAACTAAGAAATGAACCCTATAACTAAGAAATGAACCCTATAACTAAGAAGAAATGAATCCTATAACTAAGAATTGAACGCTATAACTAAGAAATGAACGCTATAACTAAGAAATGAACGCTATAACTAAGAAGAAATGAACGCTATAACTAAGAAATGAACGCTATAACTAAGAAATGAACGCTATAACTAAGAAATGAACCCTATAACTAAGAAGAAATGAACGCTATAACTAAGAAGAAATGAACGCTATAACTAAGAAATGAACGCTATAACTAAGAAATGAACGCTATAACTAAGAAATGAACGCTATAACTAAGAAATGAACCCTATAACTAAGAAGAAATGAACGCTATAACTAAGAAGAAATGAACCCTATAACTAAGAAGAAATGAACGCTATAACTAAGAAATGAACGCTATAACTAAGAAGAAATGAACGCTATAACTAAGAAGAAATGAACGCTATAACTAAGAAATGAACCCTATAACTAAGAAATGAACCCTATAACTAAGAAGAAATGAACGCTATAACTAAGAAGAAATGAACCCTATAACTAAGAAATGAACCCTATAACTAAGAACAAATGAACGCTATAACTAAGAAGAAATGAACCCTATAACTAAGAAGAAATGAACGCTATAACTAAGAAATGAACCCTATAACTAAGAAGAAATGAACGCTATAACTAAGAAGAAATGAACGCTATAACTAAGAAATGAACCCTATAACTAAGAAGAAATGAACCCTATAACTAAGAAGAAATGAACGCTATAACTAAGAAATGAACGCTATAACTAAGAAATGAACGCTATAACTAAGAAATGAACCCTATAACTAAGAAGAAATGAACGCTATAACTAAGAAATGAACGCTATAACTAAGAAATGAACGCTATAACTAAGAAATGAACCCTATAACTAAGAAGAAATGAACGCTATAACTAAGAAATGAACCCTATAACTAAGAAATGAACCCTATAACTAAGAAATGAACCCTATAACTAAGAAATGAACCCTATAACTAAGAAATGAACGCTATAACTAAGAAATGAACGCTATAACTAAGAAATGAACCCTATAACTAAGAAGAAATGAACGCTATAACTAAGAAATGAACCCTATAACTAAGAAGAATTGAACGCTATAACTAAGAAGAAATGAACCCTATAACTAAGAAGAAATGAACGCTATAACTAAGAAATGAACCCTATAACTAAGAAATGAACCCTATAACTAAGAAGAAATGAACGCTATAACTAAGAAGAAATGAACCCTATAACTAAGAAGAAATGAACGCTATAACTAAGAAATGAACCCTATAACTAAGAAGAAATGAACGCTATAACTAAGAAGAAATGAATCCTATAACTAAGAAATGAACCCTATAACTAAGAAGAAATGAACGCTATAACTAAGAAGAAATGAACCCTATAACTAAGAAATGAACCCTATAACTAAGAAATGAACCCTATAACTAAGAAATGAACCATATAACTAAGAAATGAACCCTATAACTAAGAAGAAATGAACCCTATAACTAAGAAGAAATGAACCCTATAACTAAAAAGAAATTAATCATATCGCTATGAAAAAATGAATCACATCACTATGAAAAAAAATAAATCTTATAACTAAGAAGAAATGAATCACATAACTTCAATCAATAAAGTGCCATGCTGAATGGCGTAGGCGATCATGTTTCTCCACGACCCTCTGTCTCTTGTGCTATCAATAAGCTCGGTTGGTGAACTTCTACCATGCCATAATACTAGTCTATCTAGCAACGTTTCTCTTTGTCGTCCCCTATCTCTTCTCCCCTTGATCTTTCCAATGGTTTTAAGTGTTATTCTTCTTCTTCTTCAGCGTTGATTCTCAAACTCCCACTAAATCTCTCTTATAGCAGGACACTGGTCCAACTAGATTTCCAGCAGGATGTAATCCAGAAAATGGAAATGCGTCGTGTCGCCATTTATTTGCACCATTGACCTGACACATCCGTCTTTGGTGGATATTAAGTGTTCAATATTTATATGTTGTATATTTCAATACAAAGTGGTTATTATGTTTCATCACATAACTTAAGAAAAAACTAACAATATAACTAAGAAGAAATGAATCAGATAACTTGAGAAAAAATTAACCATATAACTAAGTAGAAATGAATCACATAACTTGAGAAAAAATTAACCATATAACTAAGTAGAAATGAATCACATAACTTGAGAAAAAATTAATCATATAACTAAGTAGAAATGAATCACATAACTTGAGAAAAAATTAAGCATATAACTAAGTAGAAATGAATCACATAACTTGAGAAAAAATTAACCATATAACTAAGTAGAAATGAATCACATAGCTTAAGAGAAAATGAACCATATAACTAAGAATAAATGAATCTAATAGCTAAGAAGAAATGAATAACATTACATAAGAAAATATTAACCATATAACTAAGTAGAAATGAATAACATAACTTAAGAATGAACTAAGAGAACAAATAAATAAATCCACACACAGAACAAGGAGGATGCTGCTGTAATCTCTTTAGCTGTGTGGTAGCTCTTTACATCCCATATTATTTCTGGCAAAAGCAAAAGTTCTCTCCAGTTAAGTAACCGAAACAATAACTGAGGTCATGTAAAACTTGTTTTCTCAAAGATACGGCTGTGTTATGCGTTTATCGATACATGTTTTGGTCCATGAAGTAGTAACCTAGGATGGTCACATCTTGCAAGAAGTGTAGCATATACTTCTATGTCATAATTATTCTCGAATTTGTTGACTCATCTGCATTGATTGTAGATCTGGCCTTTCCTGCCAACTCGAAGTCTGCCACAAAAAGGAACAAAAATATTTCTTAAAGTAATGCAAACCATTGAAAGTTGGAGTATTCCCTGTTTGAAAGCTGAGTAATTCTGTGTATGAAAGAAAGTTCTAGAAAGCCCACCTCTACACACAGGAAATAAGAGCTTAATCGATTGTGATCCCTGATGATTGAAACAAACGCATAGATGTGTGTATAAATATATTTATATATATATATATATATATATATATATATATATATATATATATATATATATATACACATATATATAATCCTCGTCCTGGAGGACCAGTGGGTATATTATATTCTGACCCCTGATATGCACATACCTGTCCGGTTTTGTATGTTTAAATTCTCAGAAATTAATGGTGAGAAATTTAGTTTCATATGTGCAATCTGTGTAGCGGGGTGTTTCTTTGGTGGCATAAATATTGGCTACTTTTGACTACATAGTCTACATCACATCAATACAGCCAGATTCAGCATGATGGAATCTACTAGAAAGAAAGCTTCTTGTGGCATAACTATGAAGGTGGTTAGGGCACTCATAATCCAAAGCTATCAACAAAATAAAGTACAAGTGATGTACTCACATGGTCAAGGTACAGGACAACAGATCTCTGTGACTTCTCATAATGGTCAATCTTGCCCCGGAGCTTCAACTTAGATAACAAAACAATTACATAATGGGTAAGTTTGTCACAATAATAGTTACAAAATGGTACAGGTAAATTATAATTTACAGTAATATAGTAAATAATTATTTACTATAAATAATTATTTATAGTAATACACAATTACACTCGCTCATAGGAAACAATGAAGAGTTCTCAGGAGACACGAGGGTCAGCTCCAGAGAACTCTTCTATCACTGACGCTGAAAGGCAATAACGGGTTTAGCGAATAGATAGATAGATACAAAATAGTACAGCTAAATTTATTAGAATAATATAGGGTTACCATACGTCCGGGTGTCCCCGGACACGTCCCGATTTTATGCCCCTGTCCGGGCGGCTTTCCAGAAAAATGGCTTTTGTCCGGGATTTCTCCGTCCCTGACCGTCCGTCCGTCCCCGATCGATCGATACTTTCTTACTTACTTTTCTGTGCTATATACTTTAATCTATTATGTTTAGTGTAATAAACACGCGCCAGCTATATTTAGCTCAATATTAACATTAGCCATCAGAACGTCTGGTTCCGTTAGCCATTTTCAATTTTTCGTAAACATAACGCATTTCGCATAGCAGACGGTAACGCGAGTTCGTTAGTGATAATTATTAATTAATACGTTTTTTGAATTGAAGATTAAACTTAAATTTAAAAAAAATAAGATTTAAAAAATGCCGAAACTCAGTTAACACTCAGTTAATACAATTTTATAATTAAATAAGAACACTATTTTATTTAATTTAATTGTATTTGTGCAACACTTAATATTGGCCATATTTCATGAAAATTTTGCATATCCTCTTTTTCCATCTGACAATTATGGTAACCCTACAATAAGCGTGCACTGGATTTAAAGGCGCACGTCGAAACGTCCTCTTTTTCCATCTGATAATGATAGTAACCCTAGAATAATACATAGTTACAAAATAATACTGTTCAATTTCTTAGAATAATACATAGTTACAAAATAATACTGTTCAATTTCTTAGAATAATACATAGTTACAGAATAGTACAGTTAAATTTATTACAATAATAGGCCCATCTTAGTTACAAAATAGTATAGCTACATTTGTTAAAATAATACAGTTACAAACTACGGTAGTACATGTACATTTATTAGAATAATACATAGTTACAGAACATACAGGCAAATTAGTTGAATAGGACCAATACAGTTACAGAATAAAGTAGGAAAAGTAATTATAGTAAAAAGTATTTTTCTTATACTGAAAGAAATGAATGTAAAGCAGAGTTGGTTATACAAACATGTCAACGTAGTAGAAACATTAAGGCTTGGGCAATACATAGCAATATGAGATTAATCTCTAGTGTCAGGGAACAAGCCAATATAGTAGACGAGCTAAGGCTTGGGCAATACAGAGCAATATAAGAAGAAAATGAAAATAGGTAAGGAGTGTTGCACATATTTATGTACAACATACTAACAACACCCACAAAAACAAATGTTTTGACTAAAAAGTTTTCATCAGGATAAGACACGAATAGGTTAAAAAAAATACTACACAAATGAAATAATGACATAAATCAATAAAACCATAACCCTTCAGGTCGTAGGGGTACCACATTGGATGCTTCAGCACACAGAGTCCTCCAGCGAATTCTATCCTCAGCGATGTGGATGAGTGTGGAAATATCTTGCCCTGTCCATTCCTTGATGTTGTCTGTCCATGTCTTTATTTGTCCTCTGCTTCTTCCACCCTCGACAGTTCCCTGCAGTATTGTTTTTGACAAGGAATCGTGCCTGCATACATGTCCGAAACATGCTAGTTTTCGTCGTTTCACTATTGAAAGCAATGGCTCCTGAACACCTGCATACATCTCTACTTTATTTCTTACGTACACATTGGTCTTATGTTCTCTATAAGAAATTCGTAGAATTCTTCTGTAGCATTTGTACTCGAAAGCCTGTAATCTTCTCTCCATGTCCGCAGTGAGTGTCCAACTCTCACAACCATTCAACACAACAGAATGCACCAGCGACTTATACAGTTTGATTTTCACTCCAACACTGATGTTGCTTTTCCAAATCACAGTTAGCCTTGACAAGGACGCTAAAGCGATCTCCTTCCTTATTTTTAGTTCTGCTTTGTATTTACCATCGCTGCATATACTGGATCCGAGGCATTTGAAGATATTCACCTCCTCAAACTTATGTCCATTCATCATGATATTAGTCTGGTTTTCTGTGTCTCTGCTGTTTACCAAGATTTTGCTCTTATCTGTATTGATTTCCATTCCGTACTTGCTAGTAACTTTTTCCAACTTTGATGTTAATTCTTGCAATGATTGTTCTGATCCAGCTATAAGATCAATATCATCAGCGAAACGCAAGTTGCAAATAGGGCGACCTCCGATCGATATAGACGTGTTGTAATCATGTAATGTCTCTTGTATGATGTGCGTTAAGTATATGTTAAAAAGTACTGGGGATATTATGCATCCCTGTCGAACTCCCACAGTTGTTTTGAAGAACTCTCCAATTGTATTGTTTGACAAGACAGCACTATTTGCATTTTGTTCTGTATTCTCTGTGTGTGATTATCCATTGTAGTATTTCAGTGGGCAAAAGGTTTAGCTAGTGGTGCCCATCTCCTCTCCAACTGTCCTTATGATGTGGTTATATGGATGTGTTTTCTCTCTCAATCTCCATTGCACTTTTCTGATGTTGACACCACATCACATTTGAACTTCGCGCTGAGCGCATCGCTACCATTTCACTAGGTCACAACCTTACTTCGTACGCAACCACATTAAGACTTCTAAACTTGATAATACCTTCACTATGTTGTTATCTTTTAATCCATTAACGAAGTAACCTTCAAGATATTATCTCGACACATTGACATACTTTCCACTGCACATTAATTCACTGAATATAATACATAACATAGATCACTGCTTCACAGAGTGAAAACAAAATGCCATATTGTTGTACGAAATAAAGGAATTACTGTAATTTGTTTTTGTTAAAGATAATCCCCCTCCCCTGTAATATATCAAGTGACATATTCTTTACAGAACGTTGTCTTCGTCGTGGATACTCTGAACGCCTCTCTGTTCAGAGCAAGCAGGTTGCATTGGCCAAAGACATGTGCATATATTCTTTGATGTCGCTGGTCCATCGTCTTCTTGGTCTTCCTCTTCTTATCTTTCCCGGCACTCTGCCCTCTAGAATCAGCCTTTCGATGCCATCATGCCGCTTTAAGTATCAAAAATACTCTAGCCTCCTTCTTATGATGGTATCTAGAAGCCACCCTTCGCTTAGCTTCAGTAATTTCAAAACTTCAATGTTCTTCTTTTTCTCTGTACATGATATTCGTAGGATCTTTCTGTAGCACTTCATTTCAAATGAATGTATTCTTTTGGATATTGTTTTGTTTATAGAGTCCAAGTCTCGCATCCACATGTTGCCACTGGGAAAATACATGATCTTACAATGGTTAATTTAATGTCATTATTACTATTTTGCCATAGCTTTATCATTTGTGTTAATTTGAGTGTTGCAATTGCGAGTCTTCTTCTAATTTCGACTAAACAATCTCCAGAACTGTTTATATTTGCTCCCAGATATTAAATTTATTTTACACATTCTAGTTCTATGTTGTCTATGTTGATTATTGGTTTGATCTTTGTTTTGTCTGTTGTCATAATTTCTGTTTTCTGTGAATTTAGATATAGATTTTGGATCTCGCTGTATTTCTTTGTTGTTGTGATAAGCTGTTTTAGTCCCTCAGGATGTGTAGTAAGGAGGACTGTGTCATCTGCATATTTTATTTCTGGAATCTTGTACCCACCGACATTTATTGGATGAAACTCATTTTCCTCAAGTTATTCTCTTACATTTCGCATTATATTCTCTGCATAGATGTTAAAAAGATAAGGGGATTGAGTGCACCCCTGTCTCACTCCACTTTGAACAGCGAACCATTCAGATGTTTCTCCCTCCACTCTTACTGCTGCTTGTTGTTCGTGATATAGTGTTTCAATCAGATGTATTAGATGTTTGGGTAACTCCCCTGTATTACTGAAGATTTATCTCAGACCCTGGGGCATAGATATAACTTTTCTAAATGGGAGAATGGGTCTTTATTAGATAACTAATACATTTCCAGTAGTTATATTGTAAGCAAAAGGAGGGACCTAGTTATACCGTTAGTTTTTAGTCCTATATCAATCAATCAAGTGCCATGCCAAGTGGCGCAAGTGATCATGTTTGTTCACAACTCTGTCTCTTGTTTTGTTAATAAGTTCTGATGGTGACAACTTTTTGTGCCACAGTGATAACACTTTCAGAAATGTGTCTGTTTCACTTCCTATATATATCATTTTATTTTCTCTTTCTCTTCCTATATATATAACATTTTATTTTCTCTTTCTCGTCCTATATGTATCATGTTATTTTCTCTTTCTCTTCTTATATGTATCATTTTATTTTCTCTTTCTCTTCTTATATGTAGCATTTTATTTTACTGAGGTGGTATGGTCTTGAGAACCTTACCCCCCTCCTCCACTAATCTACAGGCATGATAAGAAAATACCGTTTCCAGATCCTCATTGACAGGCTCATATCCTGTGAAGAGTCCAGCATCAATCACTGACATTCCTGTACTTGATTCACCAGTGTATCTGCAATGGTATTTGTGAATAGACTGCCATGATAATGAACTTCTGTATTTTCAAATATTATTTTGTAGTTGAAGTAAGTGTAAAAAGTAGCAATGTTAAAATTTAGAGGTCTCTAACAATGGTATCACTTGTCACTATGAAGGAAGGACATGCGAGTTTCAAGGACCCTAAGAACTTTGTTGGCAGTAACTTTTCTATGAGAAGGTGAAAGGATAGAAAACAGACCAAGTTAAACCTTTCCCTCCTCTTCAGAAGGCATAGGCAGTACACATCAGTATTTTTATTTATAGTTGGGATAAACTTTCTTGTTTGTCTTAAATTTTTTTGAAAAAGACCTTAAGGTTGAAACTGTTCTTGTATATTGTTATTTGTATATTTTCTCATACCCATTACCTATATATGCTCATTGTAAAGCTTATCAACCTTGTGTTCTTCTTCTATGGGAGTGATCATGAAGTTGGCACTGATGCCAGGCAGTGAAGTTTTACTTTCATGAATTTGGCACTCATGCTAGGCGGCAGTGGAGTTTTACTTTCATGAATTTGGCACTCATGCCAGGCAGTGGAGTTTTACTTTCATGAATTTGGCACTCATGCCAGGCAGTGGAGTTTTACTTTCAGCTCTAGATTAGTGTTTCTCTGGTAATATTTTTCATTGGGTCAGCTATCCCAAACTTGTGAATGTTCCACCACTGAAGACAGATGTGTTGGGCCATTGGTGCAAATAAAACAGTGACACAACACATTTCCATTCTGTGGACTGGAAATCTAGTAGGATCATTTTCCCACTACAAGAGAGATACAGGGGGAGTTTGAGAATAAAAGCTGAAGAAAAATGTTCTAAATGTTTTGAAAGTCTCAGATCTTACTCCCAACATTTGACTCAATGTGGCTGTAGGGTTCAATCTCGTGAGCTGGCAGTCTTCTATTCCAGAGGGGACCTTGCTGTGAATTACAATCTCGACGTATGCTGCAGATAAAATGGTTGACTTCCTCCCAGCAAATCAGTTATAGGAGGCTTCATCACTGAGGAGATTATGGGGTGAAGTAGCCCACCCAACGAGTCTCCTTACTTACCTCTGTTTTCCAGAACTTTATTTCATATTAATAATATGTACTCACTGCAGAAAAACTGAAATCCAACATGCAAAGCTTGGAACAGGGTAATGAGGTTTTGCTAATCAACCGAAAACACATAATAATAAATTGATGTTTCGACCAAAATGCCTTTACATTTAGCATGCGATGTGAATGTCACTAGTGCCACTCTTGCTCGTCGTTTTTTAAATTTCGTGCATGTAGTCTTGATAAAGACCTTTTGGTAAAAATATCGATTTGTGTGTGTTATCATGTGTGTTTCCAGTGATTAGCAGAACTTAATTAACCTGTTCCAAGCTGTGCATGTTTTATCTCATACTAAGACTTCGACTCTCTGTGGTATGCAATGGTCTCAGAAGAAGTCTTGTAATCAGAGGGGATCTTCTTCTTCTGCAAACAGTTCTCTATGCTCATAAGTCTAAACAGGCAGAAGGGCAGCCACTATGAATTCAGTTGTCAGCAGGAGATTCCCACAGTTGCCCCACAGCTAAATTTCCAGTTCTGTTTATTGGAACTAGATTTTAGCCATCAAGTCGTCAAGTAGTTGATATATCTCCAGAATGTTTTCTGAAGTCCGAGGACTCTTTTGATACAGAAATTAGCAATTTTGGGCAACATTTATTTTGTAGAAATGTGCTTGTTTGTTCTACAGTTTCCTTGATGAGCTTAAAGATGGAAGTTTGCTGTGATCTGTTCAGTTTGAGTATGGGAATTTGCAGAAAGTGGGTGTCAGTTCTTTAACCCCATATATGTTTGTATTTTATTAGGATGAGAGTTAAAGGGATATGTGTATTTGTGTATGTGGAAGCCATGTTCCAGTATTTTGTATACAGATGTTCAATAACACTAATTCCTGCAACCATATGGTGGTATGAATATCCAATCTCATGAATTCTTGCAACCATATGGTGGTATCAATATCAAATCACATGAATGCCTGCAACCATATGGTGGTATCAATATCAAATCACATGAATGCCTGCAACCATATGGTGGTATCAATATCAAATCACATGAATTCTTGCAACCATATGGTAGTATCAATATCAAATCACATGAATGCCTGCAACCATATGGTGGTATCAATATCCATTCACATGAATGCCTGCAACCATATGGTGGTATCAATATCCAATCACATGAATCCTTGTAACCATATGGTGGTATCAATATTGGCCACAATTAATTGTTTTTCGTTCGTCCATCACAAGTGATGATGACCATATTTTACATCCACTTTTGAAAATTCAGTTAGGATTACGACCATGCATAATAGTTCGTAGATGGCTAATGAGCCCTATTCGAGCTGTAAATGTTCTTGGACAATTCGGACTTGAAACTATCACTGTAGGCGGATTGTGGTCTATCCGTGACTTTCTAGCTACTCTCCACTGTTGGTCTGCAACATTTATCCTCTCTTCACAAGATGATGCACTCTTTTTTACTGTAGAGCGGCATGAAGATCTATTTTGTGCAAGTTCTTCCCATGTGTCATGGTCTATTTAAAACGCTTTCAGTGAGGTCGTTAACGAGTCCTTGTAGCGCTTTGTTTGGCCACCTTGAGATGGTGTGCCCTTCTCAAGCTCACTATAGAGAAGTATCTTTGGCAGGCGATGGTCTGGCATACGTACGAAATGACATACCCAACGAATCTGTGTCTGCATCAGAATATTGTGAATGCTGGGGATACCAGATTTGTAAATTAATTACACAGCCCATAAAGAAGGCATCGCTACAGTATGGTCAAGATAGATAGATATATAGATGGATGAATGGATATGTACTTCTTAGCAGCCACACCAGATATAGAATACCTAGTCAAAACACACGAAATCAGGGCACCAATTGCACAGGTATGTTATGTAAATTCCTAAGATAAAACAAGGACCAAGTCAGCACACAAAATTAGGTACTGATGTTGATTTTTAAATAATAATGCGCTTTAAAAAAAAATAGCATCAATATAAAATAGAGGCATTCATCAACATCACTACCAAACCCATAATCCTTCAGGTTTATAAGTGTGCACATTTGGGAAACATCAACATAAAAATCCTATCATGTCTCTATATACTCAACACTGTTGGAACTATGTTTATAATGTTTTCTATTCTTCTCCACTGGTCAGTCCCATTTCTATCACTCTCTTGTACAAAATTAAGAGATGGACAAATTACAGTTACTTACGAGGGGTAAGTAGAAGGGTTCTTCTCAAGACATAACAAAGTGCGGAGAGCTGATGTCTTCTGGGTATGAAAGAATGCTCTAGAGAAAATCCATTGCACATTAGTTTGTTCCTTTCGTGCCGCAAGCGACACATAGGGCAGAGGTTTTGGTTCATATGATGCGGTCCGCTGCCTGCAGCTTTAGTTCCTGGATGGTCTTACAGCCTATTAATTCCCCTTCTTTAAGAATAGTGTTTTTAAGGGTTGTTTTAGGTCTTCCTCTTTTTCTTTTACCCTCAGGTGACCACATAAGGGCTTGCTGGTTTATTCTGTTTACATCTAGTTGTAAAACGTGGCCAAGGTATATCCATCTTCGTTTTCTTATGATGTTTGAAACATACTCTTGGTGTGTTTTGTCTCTTAGATCACTATTTGTGATGAAGTCGCTCCATTTTATGTTCATCAGTTTGCGTAGACATTTGTTTTCGAAGCTGTTTAGTTTGTTGTCTGTTGCTTGAGTTGATTTCCAGCTTTCACTACCATACGTTAGCACTGATACAATACATGAGTTAAATAGCTTTAGTTTGGTGTTTGTCCCTAGATCTTTTGATTTCCAGATATTAGTTAATTTAGCAAATGTCCTAGCTGCCATTGCTATACGTGTGTTTATTTCTTTCATTGAGTCTCCGTCAACAAACATTCAGCTGCCCAATTAATTAAAGCTGGAGACTTTTTCCAGTATTTGGTTATTTACTAAGATGTTATTTGTTGAGCTGTTAAGTTCCATGATATTTGATTTGGACGTGTTGATCTGAAGGCCAATTTGCTATGCGAGTGTGCATAGTTTGTATGTTATAACTTGTGTCTGTTGATGAGTAGAGTTTAATAATGCGATGTCATCTGCAAAAACAAGGTCAGTTAAAGTGATGTTTTTGAGCCATTGTATTCCCGCTTTTTCATCATGAATGGTTTTACGCATGATCCAGTCGATGGCTATTCCAAATAGCATTGGTGATAATACGCAGCCCTGTTTCACTCCTGTATTGACATTGAACCATTCTGAATTTCCTGTATCTGTTCTTTCGCAACAGGTTGCTTCATGGTAAAGGGCTTTTTATGATGTTTATATATTTTAACTTGAATCCATTGCACGTTAACAAAAGAAAAATAAGAGCTTCATTGGTCGTAATGGGGTGGAATACAAATAGGAAAACCATAGTAAAATAAAATAAATCCTCATAATTTGAGATTCCTATTAAATATAATTAAGATACTGTCTTAGAGTACAGGTACAAACTGAAACAAGAGAATGACTGACCTGATGCACATCTCCAGACATATGACCGACATACTGTAAGCTTTGACAGATCGTTTTGGTCTTCCAATCCTTGAGCCGAATAAAACACCTTTAACATCTGAGCTGTATCCGTCGTGAATGGTGAAGTGCAAAACAATATATAAATGGCAATATACATTGTGTAACATTATTTATAACCATCAAAACGTAGAGTCTACACATTTTCTGCATTATGTATAGAAAATATGCAGGTTTCATTGAGTTTGTCTGTTCTCATTATTCTCTACAGAAAATATGCAGGTTTTATTGAGTTTGTCTGTTCTCATTATTCTCTACAGAAAATATGCAGGTTTTATTGAGTTTGTCTGTTCTCATTATTCTCTACAGAAAATATGCAGGTTTTATTAAGTTTGTCTGTTCTCATTATTCTCTACAGAAAATATGCAGGTTTTATTAAGCTTGTCTGTTCTCATTATTCTCTACAGAAAATATGCAAGTTTTATTAAGCTTGTCTGTTCTCATTATTCTCTACAGAAAATATGCAGGTTTTATTAAGTTTGTCTGTTCTCATTATTCTCTACAGAAAATATGCAGGTTTTATTAAGTTTGTCTGTTCTGACTATTAATAAAGTAATCTTTATACAGATTTTGAGATTAAAATACAGACATTTTGATTTACCTAGGACTGAAATATTGAATGAATCTGTGAAAACTGAAACGTATGTGTATTAAAATATGAAATCATGGTATTTTTAAAAACAGATGATAACAATAATATAATACAACAATGTCAGATAGTGACCAATAACTATGGGCTATAAGGTTATACAAATAAAAAAATTGATATATCAATGTTTAGACGAAAAGGTCTTGCTCAATAAAAAGATGTAAGATACTTAAGATATGGTTATATTCTTCTTCTATTCAGTGTTCAAAGTTTCCACTTTTAGGTATCATATGCCAGTACAAATCAGTTATGAGTTATAAGTTAGGACCGCAGATTATTATCTGCGAATTCCGGACAGCTCCACACGATCCCCATTTCAATAAATCCATCAGAGTGTAGCGTTCGACAGTTCTGGTTTGATGTTGATTTATCAGACTCTTATATCTATTATGTTTCTCTTTGCGGGCGGTTTCAATATTTGCACCAATCTCTCGCAGTTTTTAGAATAACAATGATTCACATTTTTACAAATCTGAGCGGACAAGGTTCCTCAATACATTAACTATGTCAGATCAATCCATTGATGTATCTATTGACACCGTGGTCATGCTCGCCAGTGTGTCGGCCCGCTCATTATCCTTAACACCCGCATGTCCTGTCATGAATATAAAAGCAATACTTCTGGTCATATATTGTGATGATATTTGATCCACCCATTGATGGTGGATAACTCCCGCTTCAATTTTGTGTATCATCTTCATTGAGGGACTAAATATGCATGGGTGAGAATAGTCCTGTGATATCAGTCATCGTAATACTGCTTGTGGCTGTAGTAATCCGCTGTATTCTTTGACAGTTTTCCCTCTTAGATCGTGTAGAAAAAGCCCAAGCACATCGTTGCTGACGAATGACTGACCCATCAGTGTAGATTATTGTATCATCCTCTGTAGTGTTACCATCAGTGTAGATTATTGTATCATTCTCTGTAGTGTTACCATCAGTGTAGATTATTGTATCCTTCTCTGTAGTGTTACCATCAGTGTAGATTATTGTATCATCCTCTGTAGTGTTACCATCAGTGTAGATTATTGTATCCTTCTCTGTAGTGTTACCATCAGTGTAGATTATTGTATCATTCTCTGTAATGCTATTGTCAATGAGCGCCCCGACTTCTGCATTTATCGCCACCTAATTTTTGTCGCTGGAACTTCAATCATGTATAATGGCCACAGAGAAACAATATAACTCAGAAAAAATACTTCTTAAAGTAATACAGTACAAATCCGTATTTGTATCTATAGTTGGGATAGACTTGCATAAAGTGTTTTGTAAAGATGGACACGTTGAGAAAAATGTTCGTCTAACTTGAAGTAGTCCTAGAGTTGACGAAAATGAAGTAGGCAGAATCTCATGGAAAGAGAAACAAACAAACAAGTCTTGTGATTGTGTTATATCCCTTCATGACGTATCATTCATGAATGGAATTAATTGTATATCTTATCTGGACCTTTCGGTCTGTATATTTAGATCTGACACATCCGACTTCAGCATGACTTCTGTATCACTGACTTTGACCATCTATCCCTATATGATATGAGATCCCAAACTTCACTTAAGAAAACTTCTGAAGACCGTATTTGTCCCCTCCTACTACATGCATGGCACGTAAAAGTATTGTTATTCTGTTCTCCCCGTTTGGACCCAGATGATATAAATAATCATAAAACAGTCTAAATTCACATGTGACACAGGTAGGCCTACCTAGATTCGTTATCTTCTACATCTTCCTTGTGGTGGCTAACATTGCCCAATGTCCACCCTCCATGAATTTCCTTCAGTAGTGTTTGAATTCTTGGGTTGATGCTTGGGAAAGTAAAATTTTCAACATCGCTATCATCTTCATCCTCATCATAGTCATCCTCGTCACATTCCACAGAGCATGGCTCACACCTAGACCTGACGAAAAAACAATGCAACTGATTATAGACATATTTGTATTGAGCCATTTAGCAAACTATTTAATTAAAAAGTAGGATCCAGGATGTCTGAAAATGTACACTTCAAAAACTATAACAACTATGACAATGTTATTACTGATTACTGATATAACTAATAAATAGAAAAATTATAGAAAACAATCAGCGACAATAGTAGGTTCTATCACATATCGCGTGACTACCTGATTTTTTCCAGACTGTGGACGAAGTTTGATAGTAAGCACATTTTCACACGTTCATTTTGCGTTCGCTTTGTGCGCGCAGTTTTCGTGTCATAAATGAATTTGTCACTAGCAGATTGTGTTGCTAGAAAAAGACAAAATGGCTAATATTTGCGGAGTTTAAATTATGCCACGATTTAATGCCACGAATGCGCATCAGAGACGAAAGGATGATCGTGGACGTTATGGACTGCTGCAGAATGCACCGATCTGCGCGCTGCGCACTGAGAGGCCCACCGCCCCAGGGTCATGCAAGACAGGCGGGAGGGGAAAGAGAAATTGCGCGCAGATTGATGCATCTTTCGCTACAAAAAATGAACTGGCAGAATGACTTCACAAACTACTAAACAATTGCATGGGGCGATGCCATTACAAACTACTATAAAAAAAACCAAATATAGAACGATTAATAAAAACTGTGAGCGTGGTAAGCACGTGATATATAATATACTACAATAATACATTATCATAGATATTATTGCTTCTTAGTTTTGTTGCTGCTGCACTCTCCACTTTATCGGATATCCTTTGACAGTTTAGCTATTATTGATAATTCAAAAACTGCCAAGAATTGAGACGGAACAAAGTAGTACGATTAAAAGTAAAAAGAAAATGTAATAGTAATAACAATAATGCTTTGGTGTTATTTCTCAAACTCCCATCGGATTTTTCTTGTTCCTGTTACATTTCCATCTGCACATAGTCCAGCATATAGACTTGCGCTATGTCATGTTTCTTTTACGCAAATGACCAGAAACATTCGAATTCGACGGTGGTAATTAATGTTCAGTGGTTTTTCGGCATCCACTGTATGGTGGACATCTGTAACCATATCGCTAGTACAACAGCCCAGCCATACGAGAGAAATTGTTCTCGTACTTACACGCTGGTCACCAAGCTCAAAGCTAACCATGGTCAAATATGTTTCACATTTTGGCTGCTGTCTGTATCTGGATGTGGCCACAGACGCCGACATAATAATAATAATAATAATAATAATAATAATAATAATAATAATAATAAGACTAGGGTCTTAAGAGTAGCACATTGGGGATAACACGTCATAAGCCCTCCAAGGTCGTAGATACGTGTCCAGAGGGGTTTTTTCACATTTAAAAAAAACTGTCATCTGTGTGTTAAATTTGTTCGTGTGCATATTCCGCTTTTTAATTTTGTTATTATTGTGAAGACATGTTATGTAGTCGTTTTTGTTGCGTGATACCATGGTTGCTGATGCGCCTCTTGGCCTGGAATATCTGACTTCAGCACCAGTGATTGATTCTGCAGGACTATGGTCTTGCTCGATGCAGGGATGTTCCGACCAACCTTAGTTTTCAGCTTTCGTTGACTGGACTAAGACCCATCTCAACTTCAAGTGGTTGGACTCAATGAGACAGTTTTTGATGAAAAATTTGATAATTTTTTGTGTGAAAAATCACTTCCCCTTTTGGCTAAGTTCCTAGTACTAGAAGTCATGTTCTGATTGGGGGAGAGGGGGAGGGGTTTGGACACCCTACGGGCTTGTCTACAGGCGTGCCTTCAATTACTTCTGTCCCGTAATTCGTATGAGTGTAGAAAATATAATGCCAGGACCATTCATTAATGTCAATCCAGGATTTTCTTTATTCATCGCTTATCTTTCTTGACTTAACCATTATTGAAAAATAGTTCTAGCAAGTGAATTGTGTCTCATGTCCAAATCAAACCATCAAAACATTATTCCACTATCAACAAAGTTATGCTTGATAACCTGCAAGTTTGTCTATTTGTTGTTTAACGAATATGTCTGTATGTTATAGATACTATTAAGGACTGATCAGGATTAAGATTCTCCATACTAATACAAAAGGTTGGGAGAAGACATCGTAGGTATTGTGTGTATTAATGTTTTCCAAACAAATTCTATAATATACACAGCATACACGGGGGCCATCTCCAGAAAACTTCTACTACTGAGGCAACAAATGGTTTAGCGAATAGATAGATAGATAGATAGATAGATAGATACATAGATAGATAGATAGATAGATAGATATATAGATAGATAGATAGATAGATAGATAGATAGATAGATAGATAGATAGAATGTTTCCAAAATGATACCCCTATGACCATGGGGAGTTATGAATTTTAATTATACTAACTTGTGGAAACATTGGCTATCACAAAATCTGTCCATTATAATTACTAACACTCTCATTACAGATACAACAAAATGAACTAAGATATGTACCAATGCTACATCTGAATTTACATACATGGAGAGAAACTACAACAAGTAAAACATTATCAATATCTTGGACACATAATCACAAATGATGGCAGATGTGGAACAGAAGTTAAAAGGAGAATAGGAATGGCTAAAAGTACCTTCAATGACATGAGGAAAATAGTAACATCTAAACAAATTACAAACAAGTTAAAAATTAGAATTATAAAATGCTACATCTATTCTATATTAATGTATGGCTTAGAAACATGGACACTGAAAAATTAGAAGACAGAAGTGATGCCTTTGAGATGTGGGTATAAAGGAGAATAGGGAGAACATCATGGAAAGAGAAGAAAACAAATAAAGAGGTTCTAAAAACACTTAATATGAAGAAAGAATTACTAAGAGAAGTTGGTTGGTTGGTTGGTTGCTGATCCAGCGGTCCATGGGCTCATGCCCTTTGACCCAGCTAAGAGAAGTAAAGATCACGCAAATAAAATATTTTGGACACATTAAAAGACCTTATTGAAGGCCTTACTTGAAGGAAAAGTCAAAGGGAAGCGAGCAAAAGGTAGACGGAGATACAAGTGGGAGAGTAACATCACAAGATGGACAGGTTACAGTCTAGCAGAGTGCACCACAAAAACAAGAGACAGGGGATGTTGGAGATCTGTTGCAGCCAACCTTCGTTGCGGAGAAGGCACTTGATGATGATAATACATCTGATGTAACATTGTTTTTGTGTATGTATTATTTATGTTTACATAAATAACAATTTATGTTTACATAAATAACACACACGTGGTAGCACTACCTGCCACAGGGAACAATTGAAAGTTTACAACACACGCTGATCGGATTAATATAATCAACTACCACAAAAAATTAGACTAACACCACCATTTTGTCATCACATAAAAAAAAAATGAAATGAGACTAGCGTTAATGTTTCACTATCTTTCAAAGTGAAATGAGACCATGAGACCAGCACACATGTCACACTTGTTTTCAAAGTGAAATGAGAGTGGTGACAATATCACACTTATTTTCAAAGTGAAATGAGAGTGGTGACAATGTCATACTGTTGTAAAGTGAAATGAGAGTGGTGACAATGTCATACTGTTGTAAAGTGAAATGAGAGTGGTGACAATGTCAAACTGTTGCAAAGTGAAATGAGACTCGTGACGGCGCAAGTTGCTTTTAATTCTTCATTGTAATCTTTGCTCTAGTTTCGAGATATTACCTAACCTTTGCAGTGTGATTGGGCAAGCGTGTGATTAAAGTAAGGTTAGGGTTAGAATTAGGATTAGAATTTAGAATTAAGACAAATTTTATGTTAATTGGTCAATTGGGGGCATCTCTCTGTGTGTTGCTCACAGAAATGGGGGCCTCTCTTTGTGTGTAGCTCGCGGAATCATTGGGAACAGAAAATAAAATTGTAACATCTCATCTCTGATGTGTATTGTGTAACTGCGCATGTGCATTAAGGAACATCCATGACGTCGGCTAGCTAAAAATGTAAACAGTGTGCTATTTAAAGCGCAGTGAAGAATTAAAAGCAACGTTGACCACTGGCGAAAATGTAATACTGTTTGAAAGTGAAATGAGAGTGGTGACAATTTCACACATTTTTAAAAGTGAACGGAAACTGCTGACAAAGTAACACTGTTATCAAAGTAAAAGAAGACTGTGTGTGTTCGTCCATCATAAATGATGATGACCATTTTTTTAAAAGTAAAAGGATACTCTTTTTTATACTCAGGAGTATTGTACTAAAAGTAAGGAGAATTGGACTCCAAACTAAAAGTAGAACTAAAGTGACACTGTCGTACCTTTTGCCATCCCAGAAAAAGCTCTGTAGAAGTGAGTTATGTTGGTGGTTTGAGATCTTGACATCAAACCGACACTCGCTGGAATCTTCAGGAATGTTAAATCTGACCTCGACTTGCAACATACCAACACCGGTACCCTCAGCTTCAAAGTGCAGCTTCCCGCCTGTCGGTACCTGATAAAATTATAATTAGACCAGAAAGAAACAAAACAAATAACGTAATAATTCATTTCCGTATTGTACATATTTAAAAACTAATGTGGCACATTGATAACGTTCAAGCCTGTAAATACGTGGATAGTGGGGGTGTTTTTGAGTTCAATCCCCCTCCCCTTCCCTCCCTCCTACAGAAAATGTATTTACTGCCGTGATAACATCAAATGAAGATGTCTTGAAAAAAAAATCAAATGTAGAATTGCACACAAACAGATAGCATTTCACAAGGTGAAGAATATCATACATCACTATCAAGTGACGTGAGAAAGTTCTTAGAAGTTTTATACAACCAATTCTGATGTATGAGAGCTTTTCTTCTACAGCGTTCATTCTCAAACTCCCACTGGATCTTTCTTCTAGAAAGACAATGGTCTTACTAGATTTCCAGTAGGATGTAGTCCAGAACATTGAAATGAGCTGTGTCTCCGTTTAATTTGCGCCAATGACCCAACACATCCGTCTTCAGCGAAGTATGGAAGAAAATCGTAGATATGCTGTAGAATTATAGGTTCTTGTGGAACAAAATAATACCGACTTGTAAAATGCGTCTGAATTTTGCTTGCAGGAGTTTACATGGAATGCATTAGCAGAAATTGCAGATGAAGTAATAACTACCCATTATGTTTTTTAAAATTATTTTCTGTGTAGTACACAGAACGGCAGGTTTATTTATTTGAATTCAACATCCATATCTTGGATAAAACGTACCTCTTAGAGATCCTGCTGTGTGCACAAGAGTTTTCCCCCCAGTACAGTTCTTTGCAATCAGAGTAGATGCCTTGTCTTCTGATGACGTACGTATGTTTTAAGAACATGCTCAGGGATCATTGGAGTGTGTCTCACATAAACAATCTGGGAGGTGTAACAGGTTATTGAATACCGGTGTGCTCGAAAGGCGGCCATGTTATGTGCTCAGTCTAAGGCATCAGTATTTTTATAATGCAGAATAGTAGTTTTAGGGTTGATTATTTCTGAAAATAATAGTGCTGATTCATGACGATTGTATCATCATTATCACCACTACTATTACCACCACCACTACTACCACCACCGCCATCATCATCCTCATGACTACTATTTCTATTACCCTAGTTTTACTGCAATCAACATCATCGTGACCTCCACAACAAAAATGACCACTATTAATCCTAATATTGTATATATATATCTACCTTTGGAACTGACTTCAGAACCATGGCGTCTTTTGGTGTCAGAGATATTGACTTCCGGAACCGGTCATCGACCTCTGACCTTATGTGACAGGTCATGTCAAGAATGGCGGAATATGACTTAATGCTGTACTCTGACAAGGCCTGAAGCCCAACAACTGTGTCCTGCAGATGAATTACAAAAAAGGGTATGAGAATGAGGGTATATTCTCTAAAGACTTGGATAGTTTTAGAAATGTATGTGCATAATTGGAACTTTCTACAATAGAAGGCGCCCAATGCATGTATGCGGAGAACACAGTTCTAATGGTATATAACAGTTCTATATAGCATTTACGTATGTCAAGAACCAAAGATATAATATACAAGTGGAAACTTACTCGACTCTACTGCTTGTACGTAACCTATATTTGAGAACTTACCAAGGTTGAGGTATATCTACATGTGGTAGAGTCGAAACGTTGTCTATGCATGTACTTTGTTTTTAGTGTACTGTTTATCCATCTGGTACAACATTTTACTAATTTTCGCTAATTCCAATTTTGCCCAGCATTACGTCAAGCCTCCATTTTACCAGTATGTTGGGATACCCCTGACTTTCCAAGGACTTGGTCTCTAGATATTAACTCACAGTGTCAAAATTAAAGCCCCACACCCTTGACGTTTTTGAGGACTTGGGTCTCCAGGTAACTCACCTGTGTCGAAATTAAAGCCTAATACCCAGTAACTCCGAGGACTTGGTCTCCAGGTATTAACTCACCTGTGTCGAAATGAAAGCCACGTACCCCTGACTTTCCGAGGACTTGGTCTCCAGGTATTAACTCACCTGTGTCGAAATGAAAGCCCCATGAGAGTTCCTTTGCTGTAGTAGCCATCCAACAATGTTGGTACTGTTAGTGACATCTCCTCGAGCTAGGAATGTCAACAGAGCGTATGCAGTGATCTCTACTGCCAGTGCCCCAGGTTTCTTTGCGTACCAGTATGGTTTTTCGTAGGACCCAAAGTCTGACTCACTGCCAGGTGACCAAAACGTGAAACCTGAAGAAGTAATATTAGATGTTTCATCCTGTAAATTGACACAAACATTTATTACAGAAAGAAAGATAGTTATTGATGAATTTTGGTTAAAACAAACGGATATTTCACAATGAAGTAGACTTACATACATACATTGACTCAAACAAATAAAGATTACAGAATGAAAGAGATGAATGAACGTGAAATGAAAAATACAATTATACAGTGAAAGAGACTATACACTGCTTACATTACTACTTCTATGTGACGTGCGCTGTACAGAACGTTGTCCACACTATCATCATGTAAGCCTCTCAGTTCTATGTTATTGAGTGTGTCCTCAATGTCACCACGTGTTTGGCGTTCTAGGTCTGTTTCTCTTTCATGGAATACGTCGTGCTAAGGTTAGTCCTTCCAATTCATTGTGTGTTTTTTATGTGATAAATATGTTAACTTGAGTTTATTTGCTTGTTTTTCAGAAGACTGTCTTCCTATAATACATTTGGAACGTATACGATTTTATCATTTTCCTGCCCATGATATTCTTAGGGCGTTTTCATAGTGACATTCTAGCACACAGGTGTATCTCTGCAAACCAAGCTAATGGGAAAACATATAAATGACTAATTTAACTATTTCGGTGATTTTCGTTGGTTACCATGATTATACTTTGTGTGGCAGCCAATGAAAATCAAGGGAATAGTCAGCATTTTAGACATTTTGTTTTTTCCATTACTCAACAGCCAAGGGTCATGATACAAGTCATTCTCCCGACTAGTTCTGAGCGCAGAACAGTATCACTTTTCGTGAATGATCCGACTATTTCCATGATTTTCATTGGCTGGTGATTCAAAGTATGCAAAAAGTGAACAACCATCAGTAGTATCTGTAAAGTGAACAACCATCAGTAGTATCTGTAAAGTGAACAACCATCAGTAGTATCTGTAAAGTGAACAACCATCAGTAGTATCTGTAAAGATAAGTGACGCTGATTGGGATCTATGCGCAGGATTATTCGTAAGAAGGTATATATACATATATATATATATATATATATATATATATATATATATATATATATATATATATATATATATATATATATATATATATATATATATATAGGTATATAGAAGGTATATATACTTGGTATATAGGCCTATAACGCACGTATGGTTTTAGTACTTACGTAGAACACAGGTTTTAGAATGTTCACTGATGAAAACTAACAGACTATTACTTAGGGGCTATGGGGTAAGTAAACACGACAAAATACAAATTGCAATATTTAAGACATTTTTCAACGTTTCGATACGTTAGGTATTTATGTAATAATATACAAAACAGACAGTGAAAAAACAAAACCAGTAAGAACAATGTTACCACCACAGAGGAACATGAACGCAGATATGTAAACAATGCAAAGTTCAAGGTGACAAAGACGTACGTGTAAACATGTAGTCATAGAAGCTAGTTTTGTTGAAAAAGGAAACGGGATATGAGAACAGAAAGAAACAATTATTACCAAAACAACATGGACGGCAATACAACAAGAACCACACCACTACAAATTTAAACAAATGAATGTTCGGAATTAAGTCCAAAAGGCTTGAGAGTACCAAACTAAAAATAAAGCAATTTTAAAGAGTGTACCTCAATCTATCATTTCTTTTTGAGCTTGGTACCCTCAAACCTTTTGGACTTAATTCCGAACATTCATTTGTTTAAATTTGTACTGGTGTGGTCATTCATTCTATTCATCCCTTTTCGCCTTGCCACGTTAGAAGAAGAAAGGTGCGCTTGATTTGGTTATGTTATGTGCTTCATATTTCTGTGATTGCCTTTATTCCTGTAATTCATAGTTTGCAAGGTAAGCTTCTGTATCCATTGCGTCGGAGCAGCATTGCTGTTGAGTAGAGATGTCTGGTGCAATCTGGAGGAGTGCTCGAACCAGTTAATCTGTTGTCTTCCGATGTAATCTAAACTAGGGTTGTGTTAGTAAGTCTTCTAAAGTTTCTGTTTCCGATTTTGTCTCCTATTACTACGCCGAGTATTCTGCGTAGGCATCCAATTTTTACCAAAACAAGTTAACTTTTTCAGTCAGTGTTCGCATTGTCAGCACAGTGATGGTATGATACTAATTTTGTTTTATCTTAGTTTAGTTTACAATTTTGTTTTGGAGTAAAGGGGGATAACTGTCATATAACATGGCAGGATGATTTGTCCCTGCTTTATAAGAAAGAAAACACTTCTAAAACAGTAACATCGCAGTAAGTTAATCAAACTTAGAAGACAAGCAAAACATTATAACCTTCTGGTGAAGACTTGGCCATGGAAACCAATCGCTTGACCGACGTGTCGCTATGCTGACTTCCAGATAAAGTCAGAGCGTAGGCACTGATCGCAACCGCTAGGGGTCGCTCAGTTTGCGATTGCTTAGACTCGATGTAGCTTCGCGCTTTCTCCATGATCTGTCTTTGGTTCTGAAGAACACAAATAATCAATGTAACTGAAGAAAAAGAGTAATGTAGTGTTTATAATTAATAAAGTATACATGTTTCCCAATATCGGGTATTAGGTATGTTGATTATCCTCTTCCCACACCGGACATGTCCATAGGTGCTCAGATCTCCCCTTCAGTAAATCTCTCAGGGTATAACGGATGATGGTTCTGGTTCTATGTTGGTTCACTGCTCTTTTGGAAATCTTTGCACAGTGTTCTCTACTGCCCACGCCCATCTTCACTCCCGATTCACACATTTTCGATATTGACATGAGAATTCATCTAAAAATCCTCTGATCGTGAGGACTCATGAAGAGCAATGAGTATGTATGTTCGGTATTGTGATATCGAGTGTTGATATGTATAAGGTAAATATCTACTAGGTTCGTAAGTTCATGGATCAATGCCTCAACTAGGGATGATGTATCAAGTACAAGTCCGTCATAGAACAATGGCTCACTAGGGATGATATGGCAAGTGCAAGTCCGTCATAGAACAATGGCTAAACTAGGGATGTTGTGGCAAGCACAGACCCGTCATAGAACAATGGCTCAACTAGAGATGATGTGGCAAATACAAGTCCGTCATAGATCAATGGCTCAACTAGTTGCGGCAAGCACAGACCCGTCATAGAACAATGGCTCAATTAGGGATGATGTGGCAAGTACGATTCCATCATAGAACAATGGCTCAACTACTGATGATGTGGCAAATACAAGTCTGTCATAGAGCAATGGCTCAACTAGGGATGATGTGACAAGTGCAAGTCCATAGATAAATAGAGGGGAGCACAAAACTGAAAAAATGTTTCCTTGCTTCTCATTGGTTGACACTTTAAGTGATACCTTTATCAGTTCAGATAATTGACGCTGTGTGTAATATTTTCGTAAGTTTACCCGGAAAGGCTTGGCTCTATGAAACATTGGAGATCAAACAATTTTTACCAGTTGAATTGGTTCAAACCTTGACCAGCTTTCAAAGAAGCCAGCGTACTAACCACTGATTTACCCTGGTTCTCAAATATAGTGTTTGCATTTAACTCATATAAATTGATACATGAACACACTCGGTAATACAGACTCTCAAAGCATGCTGCGCAAGATTGGAAGGTAATGAGGCGATAGACGACACAATGCTGGGAAAAGATAAAGCAGACTTGATCAAAGCAGTAATAAATACATTTGAAGATGAAGATGATGTCAATGAGGCTGAGAACGTACACATACAGAGATTGCTAGAAATGGGAGTATCTAGAGGGAAGAAAACGATTAAAAATTTCGTATAAACGAATTTCATTTCTTCTGTTTCCTTCTCATAATTCTTCCGGTTAGCAGGATGTAGTTCAGAGAGCAGATTACACAGCGGCATGGTTTATACCTTGACTGTGATAGATTCGTATTTTGGGTTGATGCATCCGATTTTGACATGGCTTGTGAGTCACCATGGACAGCCAACTTCATCTCCAAACTTACGTAATTTGGGAATCTCACTAGAGTAGT
This sequence comes from Meghimatium bilineatum, assembly GCA_034231615.1. Taxonomy (NCBI): domain Eukaryota; kingdom Metazoa; phylum Mollusca; class Gastropoda; order Stylommatophora; family Philomycidae; genus Meghimatium; species Meghimatium bilineatum. The sequence continues at coordinate 10,755,465 of CM067321.1, forward strand.
GATTAAGATGTTCACTTGTGCTAAAGATCTAATGAGTTCGAATCCGACTCGTTTCGTCTTGTTTACAAGGTAAATTTTTCGGAGATCCCTGTCGGTTATCACTTGAAGCTACAGAGTTACGTGCTATGAGTGGTACTCTCGGTAGGCGGTGAACCGATGAGTTGAGATTGACGGTATACAAATGGGAAACCGAATACAGTGAAGTCAATCCTCTTTAATTTTTGATTTTTTTTAAACATACGTAATGCATTATTCAAGATAACGGTGCTGTTTGTTGATCTTTCTCTTCCTCACGATATGTTTCATCCCACGCTTTAAACCTCATACCATAAAAATCGTTCAAAAGTCGTAGAAGATCGACTTTACTGTATTCGGTTTCCCATATAGACTCCGTCACTCTCAACGAAGCTGCACTCCCCCTGTCGAGAGAACCACTAATAGCACGTAACTCCGTATATTCAAACGATAATTCAAAGGGTCTCATAAAATATCCACATTGTAAGCAAGACGACACGAGCCGGATTCGAACCGCTTAACCACTACGCTAGGCAGATCCACATACTTCTACCATCCGTCACACTATGTGTGCTTTCTTATGTTTAGTATATTGCTTAATTTGTTTGTTGTCTTTCATCTGATGAAAGCTTTTAGTTGAAACGACGCCTGTTATTGTGTCTCATTGCAAATATGTTTTATTTACACAAAATTTAAAAACCGTTTTATATATTTCCGTTAACTGTTAAATATGCATTGTGTTACCACAGCCATTGAATTTCCAGTATCGGGTTGTTTCCCGACACCGGAGTTTTATTTCCCCTTCCGGGCTTGGTCATATAAAGTGGGCTTTTCAGCGCAACTTTCTTTATATTATATCAGAAGTAGGCTGCGATTCTTACTTCATTTCGGCGGAGATATTTTGAGAAATGGAGAAGATTCTGGATAGTTTGACATCATGGCATGCTATAGATTTAGAAGTGGGGCTGAGACATATTATTGCAATATAATTCTGTGGTCATCATTGGCCATCTACACCAGCTAGCATGTCATATAATGAAGATAATACTGGACATATTTGTAAAATATTACTTCAAAATCCAGTCAGGAGCATGGACGAATGGTTAAACCTTTGTTGAAACAGTACTTCAGTGGATCACTGGTCACTGTGGCATACTTGCATACTTGAAAATGAAAAAGCTGATCTCCTGGCTAGGAAAAGGGCATCACTAGTTCACATAGAAAGTGATAATACGTAATACTACGTGTTAAATTACCAAAGAAAGGAAATCTGTCTGACTGCAACAATTGGCGAGGTATCACACTACTATCCATCCCTGGTAAAGTTGGTATATTACTACAAAGACTAAGAAATTCCATCGGTGAGGCTCTCAGAGAAGGACAAGCGGGCTTCAGACATAACCGCTCAATAACACATCACATCTACACCTTAAGAACAATAATAGAAGAAGCCGCAGAAAGACAATCAAAACTCATGATCAATTTTGTAGATTTCCAGAAGACTTTCAATAATCTTCACAGACCATCTCCCTGGAAAATTCTTAAACTCTACGGCATCCCGATGAAATACATCAATATCATAAAAGCTTTTTACTCCGATACGGCTTGTTGTGTAACAACAGAAAGTGGTTTTTCCAGCTGGTTCCCAGTAACAACTGGAGTAAAACAATGATGTGTTTTGTCCCCAGTACTGTTTTGCAACGCGATTGACTGCGTGATGAGAAAATGCACAGACCAAAAACAGCTAGAAATCACATGGGTAAACGACAAGACCCTGAAAGATTAACCTTTGCAGATGATTTTGTTCTCATGAGTTCAACTCACATATCTCCAAGATCTCCAAGATCTCCAAGATCTCCAAGATCTCCAAGAAAAAACAGAAAGACTCAAATTTTTTGCACAACAGATAGGCCTTCAAATAAACAAACATAAAACGAAAGTCATGAACTTTACCGTTCTGACAGAATCAATTAAACTAGATGATAATATACTAGACAACGTTTCAAATTTTGTATATTTGGGAAGCAAGATAACAGCAGACGGGAATACCAATTCAGAAATCAAGACACGAATCGCTCTCGCCTCAACGCCTTTAACAAACTCTCAAACATCTAAAGATCAAAGATCTCAAGTAAACACATCAAACTGTGGCTATTCAGTGCAAGTGTAATTCCATCATTGACATATGGATGTGAAAGTTGGAAATCTACCGCAATAATGGATAAGAAGTTAGTTCTCATATATATGCCTATTATAGTTCTTATGTAGTTCTTATACTTCTAGAATAAATGCCTCAGAATAATCACAAATACTAATTGGAAAGATTTCAAATCAAACGACATACTAAGAGAGGAGACAAAACATAAATACGTGACGAACATCATCAGAAAACGCCGCTGGACATACATCGGCCACGTACTTAGAATGAAGGAAGACAGAATTCCACGACAAGTCTTCATGTGGACACCAAACGGGCGAAGAAAGCAGGGAAGATAAAAAACAACGCTCAGAAGAACATTTATGAATGAATTAAAATTAACAGGCATAAATGCACAAGATCTGCAATCCCTAGCAACTGACCGACAGGCATGGAAAACTATGACATCCGCCCTATTTGCCAAACTTGACAAAAGAGGAACTGACTGAATACGTAATATGAATGTAAGACCATGTTAAAAGCAGAATATAAGAAAAAGTGGAAGGAGATGTACCCAACTGCAGAACCAAATGACCACTACCATCAAATGTCAGACAAGGAACAAACCATCATCTTCAGACTGCGAACTGACCACAACAGACTGAGAAGTCACATGTTCTGAAAGCTGAATATTGGTGAGACAGACCTGTGCAATTGTGGACTGAGCCCAGAGACTGCAGAACACATTCTTCATGCCTGTCAACTCTAGCAATAAGAGAGGGAGAAAATATATCATACTGAGACGGCACTGCTTCCAGACTTGAGGGGTTCCATGGGTGACCTGAAGTGAATCATACACTGCATTGAAGATATTGCCGCTGTAATCTGATATCTAACTGAAGAACGATGAAGAAGAAGAACTTTGTTCTCATACCCATAATATTCAGGGTGTGTTCACCGATAAGGACTGGGGTTTTTTCTGTCGGAGTATAAATTAAAAAACACACCCTGAAAATGATGACAGAAAGGGCCTGCAGCTTTTATCACACAATCTACTCGAAACGTCCCTGCAACTCTTTAACCAGAAAATGCAATTATTGACATACGGACATTAGGCCCTTTTCGTTTAGTGCAGTAACAAATGCACACCTTTCGCCTAGTGCAGTAACAAATGCACACCTTTCGTTTAGTGCAGTAACAAATGCACACCATTCCTTATTGTTTGTGGCTGTTCTTTTTTGACTGCTCCTGTTGTAGTACATGTCTTTCAATTCGTGCTACTCTGTTGTTTTGGATCCTGCACGTTTTCACCTACAAGTATACATCTTCAAAAGCAGTTCTGGCCATGGAAATAATGTTACTGCACAACACATGATCGATCTAAAGTCATAGTCCTCATATTGTGATGGTATTCATACCGACCTGTTAAAAAATAGATAAATGATAAGAATGTGTACTTCATGTATCAGATATACCAAATAAATTACCACTTGGGGGCAGTCACACTCCAGAAGAGCTGTCAGGATGTAGGCAGCATGCGATACATCGCCATTGACACCTCCCTGTGAACGATATATGAGACACTTATGATGTAGCTTAGTATATTTTGTTCACAATCGTGTTTCCAATGAAAACCAGCCTGACAGGGATCAAATAACAGCTCAATGTATGACCTACCAACAACTACACACACAGTCTACTGATGACCTAACAACAACTACACACACAGTCTACTGATGACCTAACAACTGCACACACAGTCTACTGATGACCTAACAACTGCACACACAGTCTACTGATGACCTAACAACTGCACACACAGTCTACTGATAGTTCCCACCATTACCTATGGACTATCTATGACATATTAACAGTACCATGCCCATATGCGACCTACCAATAATTCATCCCTGACATATCAATAGTCCCATGTACGACCTACCAATAATCCATCATGAAATATCAACAGTCCCATGTACGACCTACCAATAATCCATCATGAAATATCAACAGTCCCATGTACGACCTACCAATAATCCATCATGAAATATCAACAGTCCCATGTACGACCTACCAATAATCCATCATGAAATATCAACAGTCCCATGTACGACCTACCAATAATCCATCATGAAATATCAACAGTCCCATGTACGACCTACAACAACTCCATCTATGTCTATATACCAGGAGTTACATAATACTATTTCAAATATTCCAACATAACATTAATTCCATCAATGAATTGCTATTCTCATCACAACCTAATATGCAACTGAAGTCAAGACCTACACAAATGTTCATAATACGACTTACCAACATCTCCCGATGTGTGACCCAAGTCTCCTCCTTGAAGCTTCCATCTGTATTCTGCTGTTGAGCAATCCAAGCTAGAGATTCGCAAGTCTGGTTATGATCAATTGTCACATAATGTTCCGCCTGGCACAGTGTCTTCATTGCAAACGCAGTCAACCTATTTAATAAAAAGTACAATGTGTCTTAAAAAGTACCTTGCTATCTATCTATAGCAACAGGCAAAAAACCCCAACAAAGTTGCAATTACCCCAAACAAATTTTTCTTTTCAACAGCAACAAATGGATGTAAGACGTGGATAATGACACGCTAGGGCAAGCTAACATATTTTGGACATATAAAAAGACACACAGTTTTAGAGAGATTAACAATTGGCTGAATGGTTCCAGTAGAGAATAAGAGGCAGACCAAGACTACGATGATAATGAAAAAAAAAACAGACATTTGAATTCCGACATTTTTTAATATGTTTCGATTCCTATGAATTACATGTGATGAAGCTCTTGTTTCCGATGCGTAATTGGCGGGGGTTTCTCCAGATCTTTCGTGAAATACAAAAAAAAATGTTTAACTCTTTAACTCTTAGATTCCAGGAGCCGATGACAGTGAAAGAACATATTCACTGCTGTGGTTGATGGCACAGTAAAAGCCGTCCATTGGAAGCGATGGTGACAAAGCTTCAATTTGTATTATTGCTTCTCTATTTTTGTTTGCGGATTCCGATTGAAAAGTCCGATTCTTTCAAAACATCCAGTGCTACATTTGGATCACGTACTATCAGAATTGGGCATGTGTGTGTTTCTTGTTCTGTCCTTTTTTCAGGTGGCATATTTTCTCTGTGCTTCCGAGATTTAATGCCTCTCGGTGATGCAAGCATCTTTGCTTGTTGTTGTACGTTATACTGGGTGTTTCTAAGCGACAGACTATGAGGTTGTGGTGTCGATGTTGAAACTCTACTAATGTAAGCCTGGATGTGTAGTCAATTGTCGTTTCTGCATAGAGCAGACACTTGTGATGATATTTCAGAACGTCATCCACAAGAATTTTCAACTCCCGGTCTATTGATGAATAAGATGTCAGGCATATCTGATCTCTCATTACCGCGAATCCCTACATGTCACTGACAGTAAATCTATGTAATTCCAAAAAGGTTGGAAGTAGATGCATATGCCATCCACCAATATCGATACCCTACATCGATTCATATCGATACCTTCAATCCACTCATATCGATACCTTCCATCCACTCATATCGATACCTTTCATCCACTCATATCGATACCTTTCATCCACTCATATCGATACCTTCCATCCACTAATATCGATACCTTCCATCCACTCATATCGATACCTTCCATCCACTCATATCGATACCTTCCATCCACTCATATCGATACCTTTCATCCATTCATATCGATACCTTCCATCCACTCATATCGGTACCTTCCATCCACTCATATCGGTACCTTCCATCCACTCATATCGGTACCTTCCATCCACTCATATCGATACCTTCCATCCACTCATATCGATACCTTTCATTTTGGATATTTTAAAGGATTGAGGGACTGATTAAGCAACTGGTTGCATTGCAATGATGATGATGGTTGGATGTTATCGTGCTCGCTTACTGATTTTGGCAGGGCTCACACTTACAGGCTGAGAATGCATGTTGGCAGGGCTCACACTCACAGGTTGAGAATGCATATTGACGGGGCTCACACTTACAGGTTGAGAATGCATGTAAACGGGGCTCACACTAACAGGCTGAAAATGCATGTTAACGGGGCTCACACTCACATGTTGAGAATGCATGTTGACAGGGCTCATACTCACAGGTTGAGAATGCATGTTGTAAACTATAGATGCTTAAGTTGTGGTATCATTATTACTCCTACGCAGCATCATCACTCACATCCACCAGGGATAAAAATAGACAACAACTTCAAATATATTTACCATGTGCTTGAGTCAGCATGTGGCCATGTTGCATAGGATGCATCCGGTTTTCTAAAGGTCATCTGTCGTGCCACGCCTGAAAACGGTGAAAGTCAAGGTCGTATGATACTTTCATAAAATAACTTTCTTTTAACAAAAAATATGTAAAGTAAAGTGACGACTAAAAACGGACCTGACAAGATATGTACCGTTGTCTGCAGGACGTATTTAGAAAGTAACTTGTATTTTATGGACTTCATCACTCATCGTGTATGATGTGAGATGTCATCGTGTATGATGTGAGATGTCATCGTGAATGATGTGAGATGTCATCGTGTATGATGTGAGATGTCATCGTGTATGATGTGAGTTTTCTGAGTTATTTTCATTAGTAACATAGTTTATACCATCTCCCCCCCCCCCCAGTCAATGGCAATCACAGATCAGTCAGAGGTCAGCCAACTTGTGTGACAAATCCACAGACGTTGTATCTGGAGAAGTGCTTGATCAGGCCCGCATACACGAGTAGGATTGGGGAGATTGAACGATTCAAACCCACATTAGAGTGCAGAAAAATATGCACTGTTTTCGTGAAATTTGACAAGTTCCTAAAGCAGCTCCTCGTGGTGCACCCTGTTTAAACAGATTGCTTCGAACCTTGTGCGAAAGCAATTTGACTATCACTTTATAGATCTTGTCTGGGAAATGCAGAATGAAATGAAATTATAAGTGTTTGCACAAGACACATATCTATGAACAGAACATCTCAGCCTCCACAACCCAAAACACATTCACAGCATAGTGCAAGACTACGACCGGCCTGGATTGCCGGATGTCAGGTCCAAAAGCTCACAAAAGAGATTGCAGTGAGAAAGTCCGTGGAGAACAAAGACAAGCTGCAGTGAGAAAGTCCGTGGAGAACAAAGACAAGTCTATAAATACATGCGAAAATAACAAAGTGCTTGAGGGCAGCGCTATGTGCAAGAATACGTGAGAAAGTTGAAATATAATGAAAGCAAAACACGCTGGAGAATAAGTTTTAAATGATCTTCTTGAATCAGATTTTGTGGAAAGGTAAAGGCAAGATACAATTTCTTCCTGGTACGAAGAAAGTGTGGGTAGAAATTCATACTTGGACGATGCATTCATGATGTCTGCGAACGATACCTCGACTAAGAGGCCGAGTCAAACATAGTCCTGTTAACTTAGAGCAATTTCATATACCGGAACCAAGCTGACAGTCAAGATAAGGGTCAGTACCCGAGCACACAGGAGAAATGTAATCTAATTACACGAGGTTAGTTTACCGGCAGAGGAACATATCATACGAGATAGACGTAGTTGATCCAGAGGGACACGTTCTGGCTTACAAAGTGCAAGGGAATAGTGGGTGATAAACCTTACGGAATTGGGCTTAAACTCACTTTCCTGGTGATAGATTAGAAGTCTATCAAAGGTTCTGTGGCGCAGTGGTTAAACCGTTCGATTTATGCTCAAGACATCGCGAGTTCCAATCCCGCTCGCGACGTCTTACTTATTAAGTGGAATTTATCGGAGATCCATGGGAATTATCACTTGAAGCTACGGAGTTACGTGCTATGAGTGATACTCTCAGCCGGCGGCATGTCGGTTCGTTGAGATGTACAGAGTGCATATGGAGTAATCCGAGTAAAATGATGTTAACCCTCTACGCTTTGTCTGCCTGTCAACCTTTCAGCCTTGGTAAGCTCATTTAAAATAACAGCACGCTGAAATCAAATGTGCTTGTTAGGAAAATAACACAGCAATCTAGTAACATTAACAGCACGACGTACTTCACACTCCCGGGCAGAAATCTCCTACAACTTAATGTTGGTTATCAAAGACAGAACACAGAACAAAACAAGAGTCCCATCCTTTAGGAAGATAAAGTGCTATATTTACACTAAATTACGGATAAAACTGCAACACATCTGCAACAAAATGTGTGTGTTCAACCCGCTTATAGCAAATAGAACTGCAACACATCTGCAACAAAATGTGTGTGTTCAACCCGCTTATAGCAAATAGAACTGCAACACATCTGCAACAAAATGTGTGTGTTCAACCCGCTTATAGCAAATAGAACTGCAAGACATCTGCAACAAAATGTATGTTAAACCCCCTTATGATAAATCAAAAGATAAAAGTAGTCAGGTAACAACACTAAACAGGAAATGGATGGCTGAGAATTAGAAATTTTTTTCCCCCAATATTTCATACCGGTATACCTTTATTTGTTGGTGTAAGTTCTGGACTGTGCCAGGTATTGATATGAGTGGGAGGTGCACATGGCAACTTTTAATAGATTTGTATCATATTTTGAATTATCACCATCGACTTGCCTTTCTAGTATGTGCAGACGTCAGAGATAAAAAAGGAATGTGATCAACTAACGAACTTGCACTCTTAGAATGTATATCATTCAACATCTCCAACAAGTATCTGAGGACCTATGGGTCAGCCGAGAGTACATTAGTGTTTTCTTTACAAAAACAACACTTTTCTAATAAGACCATTAGAAAATCAAGTCGTATATGGAATTTCCTTTGGTCTATGAAAGGTAAATAACACTAAAGAAATCCTACAACAATGTAATCTTGAATACCCAATGTGATACTTCTGGAATGATGATGAAGATGGAGACCCAAGGGACTACGAGTTTGGCACTCTTGTTTCCCTTATCACACAAGCCACTCGAATACTTCCTGTAACTTTCTAACGGGAATAATACAATACGACGGTTGTTTTTACATTTTAAATCTTTTTAATCGATGTTGCCGTTGAGAGCAATGCCATATACTGAGCAGTCTTCAACAAAGCATTGTACTTTGCAATGACTAGTGTAATCTAGAGGTAAGGAGAGCAGGTTACCATCAGCGCACGCCGGACATGTCCATAGGATCTCCGAACCTCATCTCAATATGTCCCTCCGAGTATGGCGGCCGATAGTTCTAGTTCGATATTGATTTATCAGTCTCTTGTTTCTATGTTTCTAATTACAATTCGTTTTAATATCTGCAATATTTTCTATTTTATTTCAATCTTGAGAACGCCCATGATTCAAACTTTGAAAATCTTTTAAGTGTACATAGTGTAACAGTGTATTGATCTTGTCAGATTAATCCATTGAAAGACCTTTTGACCCGTGGTCTTGCCAATCTATCAACTCATAGCCTTCAAAATCCGCGTGTCCGGGTATGAATAATCTCGAGCTATGCTGCAGATAAAAGGGTTGATTATCTCCAACAGTACAGGAAACCGTCTTTAGCAAGCGTCATTGCAGCGGAGAACATTGTTGGGTGGTAGCCAATACCATGCTCAACTCTCTTAGCAGCCCCTTACGATATGCATAACAGGAAACAGTATCACTGTTCTTTGCTCTCAATTCGGAAGCGGTAGAAGTGGGAGAAAATAGCAAATGCAAATATTAACCTTGCCGAATGAGAATGGTTGCCTTTTTTTCAATAGTTGAAGACAGCCGCCTGGTTGCGCGCAGATAGCGAGTGACGTAAACATTTGGGGCGAGATAAATCAAGTTCTGTTCGCCACATCCTGCGGGCATGCGAAGTAGCTGATCGACACCTTCTATCGTGACTTGCAAGGTCGGGGCTAGGAGATCACCTGAAGAAACAAAAATGAAATATTTATTACGGAAGAGAAAAGAGAACTTAACAAACAAACAAACAATGAAAATTGAACAAAATTAGTCAGAATATTAGTAGAAGGTATTTGAAAAAATTGAGTCAAATACATCAATGACAGAGTTTGATTTGACATATGACGACATAAAGACCATAATAACAACCACCTCACAAGAAAAACATCGACCTTAAAGCATTCGATATTTCCAAATGAACATCATCAGTTCTCGTCACCATATAATGATGATGTTAATGATAATCCCTTTAGCTGTGAGCAGGTAGCTCTTGACAGACCATATACTTTCTGTGAGGCAACACACGGACTCATATGAGGTCTCAAAGGGATGGATGTGTAATGGTGGTTTATAGAAGCATGTTTAGTTCCCGAAGGGAGGCATTCCAGTAGACCAGTATTCTGGATTACTACATCATGCTAAGAGCACAGCACACACGTCTATGCCAACGATCTCATAATTCTTCTGTCAGATGTGGTAATCTATCAGCAGTGATAACACATCTCGCATTACCCGTCACCTAGGCGTCTGCCACTAGAAGACTAAGGTACAAATCCGCTAGCCTGCATTTCTGTATCATTCATGGGGATTATTTGATAGATGACTAACATAAGAAAGTGAGACAAAATGTGACAATAATGATTTTTTCACATGTGCCAGGTTGTCAGCATACCCCCTAACTTTCCTCTGTCGCCGCCTAGGACATGTCTAGAAAGAATACAATGATCCTTTTCTTTGCACTCTGAACTAGAAGTCTTGATCTTGGTTTCCACATGGGCGTTCTCACAACGTAGAAATCACCATCATCACCGGCCTCTAGACTTGAAAATCAACATTATCAGCTCCTTCATGAGACGGAAGTCAACGTCATCAAAACCCTCAAAATTTCGAAATTAATCATCAGCGCCATCTATTGTCTGTTGTATTTTCCCAAGTGATTTATTATCCACTCTTGCCGTTAACCTTAGTGGTGATTGGAGCTCGAGCTAAAGCCAGATGTGCGTCCTCGGATGTGCTATGACCGTGTCTGTTCATGATGTCCCTGACGTTTCCTATCCATCTTTTCTGTGGTCTTCCTCTGGCTTTGTACCCTGATCGCAATTGGTTATATGCCTGTATGGACAACTTGTCGTGATGCATTCTCATAATGTGGCCAAAACACTTGATCTGCTGGTTTTCTATATCTGCTTGTTATCAGCACGATCAGGACATGAAAATCAAATTGACGTACAAAATAACAATGCTTGCACATTCTGAAATAAATACAATTAAATATTTTACCGATATAACTTATATATACTATTTGTTTTTCCAGCTATGGATGCATTACGATATTTGGTTCAAGTATACTGAAAAATGTATAAACTGAAGAAATGTTTCAGCAGGTTCTCCATAGAAAACATAGATGGACCGATTAAACATGTATAAAAAATATAATATATGTCTTTTAAAACATGCAATATTTGTTATATCGAATGTTATGTCCGAAGTTATTAATTACGTGAGTTCCCAACACTGGAATATATCTTCTAGTATTGTATTACATGTCTAACATTGAACATGTTGCTGCAACATAATTCAGACGCAAGTGTAACATATGTCAATATGTACCGCAATGTTGAGGGTTGAGTTCCTTCGCAGAACTAACATCTTTCGATGGACTGTGTACTTGCTCCATTCTCCCAATTCAGGAAGTGCAATAACCGAATTAAAGAAATACCAGGCATGAATTTTTACTTCTAATATGCTCTTATAATATATTGGCGATCATATTTAAAACATTTATAGGCATAAGCATCTGACGAAACACAGTACTCAAGCGCAGCGTCAAGACCATTTCATTTGTCTACACTCAATGTAAGGAAGTCTTGATCACACGTTTGGTAATTTTTAAGTTTATATTAACCAGATTTATTTCGCAGGGGGGGGGGTTGTTTAGGGTATGTGTGGGTAATTATTCCGACATGCCCCCCAAAACTCGTCAATTAATTTGTAATGACTAGGCACATGACCTTACCCATAGCATGTACGGTGCAACTGTCCGTGTCCGGAATTACTTCCTGTGGTAGGTCAAGATCAAGTTCAACACTTTGCCTTTTCTCATCGACCTTCACCTCATCTGTAGAAGATATTTGTTTAATTATTGCATTGCAAATGTAGATAATGATATTTCAATTATGGTGATCAAATGTGTGATGATGATGATGCTAATGATAGTTATAAAGTGTTAATGATTATTCTTCGGCTTGTGTTCTCAAACTACTCTTGATTAGCAGGGTGTTTAGTCTGTTCATTGTAAGAATGAAGTGGTTCAGTGCTTGTGATTGGTTGTTGGACGCAGAAAGCATTAATCGATTGTTAAGTGCGCAATAATATTGTTTCAAAATTTCGTTTTTAAATGTTTGTTAAAATGTTTAAATATTCTTTTTAAAATTGTTTTTAAATGTTTTAAATAATATTGTTTTTAAATGCCATCAGCTGTTTACAAATCACCTGTTGTCGCGGAGTAATGTGAGGGTGTATTTTGACTAACTTCATTCAGTGAACAGCGTATAATCCAGAGTCTATGCGTCGTTTCACAACTTTGTACAACTTTGCTGCGATATCTGTGACTGTAGGCCTGACATACTTCAGCATGGTTTTTATGTCACAAGCTAATTTTTAGGAAGGCACAACCAACATAAACCACAAACCTATTTAGTCTTCATTTATGACAAACATGGGTGTTTCACATTGTTCAGTATGACTATTTAGTATTTACTTAGGACAGACATGGCTGTTTCACAGTATTCGTTGTTGCTATTTAGTCTTCATTTAGGACAACCATTGGCGTTTCACATTTGTTTGTTGTTGCTATTTGCTCCTCTCCTCTCGGGTCCAGTTATTAGTAACGATAAACTGTTGCGATACTAGGCGACCGCCATGGCTGACTGCGCCAAAGCATTCCAAGTGCGTCTCAATCGAAATTAATTTACGAGTATGTAAGTAAGCGTTGGAGTCAGAACATGTCAATTTATTCTAATGCCTAGTTTCGAATATGACGATATACATTATGTGTTCTGTCTCACACTTCTGCACACTAGCAGGGTATAAATCATACACTCAACTTTAAAAAAAAACAAACAACCAAAAAATAAAAAAACCATGATGTTGCAGACGACGTTAAATATTACATGTTAATGGCGGATGCTGATTCAATTCTGACTTATGACTGCATATTAACATCAGCGCACACCGGGTAAGTTCAATAGATGTTCCAATCCCCGTCTCAATAAAACCATCAGAGTTTAGAGATTGATAGTTTTAGTTGGATGATTATTTATTAGCCTTTTCGTTTATCTATTTTTTTTTTTGTATGAGCAATTTCGGATCTTTACAGCAATTTGGCAGAGTCTTGAGAGGGACCATACTTTACAGCAATTTGGCTGAGTTTTGAGAGGGACCATGCTTTTCACTTTTAAAACTCTTCTGAGTTGATGATATATCTTGATGCATTAAATATGTCAGATCGATCTAATGATGTACCGATTGATACTGTGGCCATGCTCGCCAGTGTATGGGATAGCTCTTTGCCTTCGATCCTCGCATGTGCTGGCGCGAATATAAAGGTAATATTTCTGGTCATAGATTGTGTGAATAGATTGTGTGAATAGATTGTGTGAATAGATTGTGTGAATCGCTGCACCCATTGACGGAGTACGACTGCCGATTGAACTTTGCTGATAGTGTTCATTGAGTCACTAAGTATGCATTCATGATAATAGTTATGTGACATTAATGATAATAGTTATGTGACATTAATGATAATAGTTATGTGACATTAATGATAATAGTTATGTGGCACATATCGTGACAGTGCACTCCGTCACAGCCTTTATCTCCATCATAAGATTGCTCATGGTTGCAATTAAGGCACCGCTGGATTATTTGACAGTTTCTCCCCTGACCGTGCATAAAATATCCAACAAAAGCCTTGATGATGAATGATTGACCCATCAGTGTAGTTTATGACATCATGTATTGCAATGATAATGAGGGACATGACCTCTGCATAAACCGCCAGCGGATTTTTACCCCCAAATTTTCTGTTGAGTGTCGATGCTAATACATTTATCGATACTAAGTTTGATAATAATGTTGCAGACGTTGATAGTAGAGTTGGTTATTCTGTTCCACAAGCCAAAGTGACACAGAAGTCATGCTGAAGTCGGATGTAAATATCTTGCTGAAATACACTATCATCGTAACCAATCTATAGAAAAAATTATGATGTATTAGGTGTTGATAATGGTCATCATACAATTATCAATAATAAATGTTGATCATGATTTTGCTGACGATGATTAATTTGATGATGTGTTGATGACGATGATAAAATTATCGTTAATGATGTTCATCATATTGTCGTAGACCGTGTTTGATTTAAAATGATGAAGATGACGTTACCACGGCGACACATCTGGTCTTGGAACGAGAGCTTAAGCTCCCACCCTTACGCTTAACGGCAAGTGTGAACCATCATTCACCTGGGGATAGGCAATAGAAGAGGACGTTATTAAGAGTCACACAGGAGCATAAAACAATCAAGCACAGAACAATCGAACACACAACTACTTGAACTAACTTTTGAGAGAAAAAGAATGATTCGATAAACGATTTCCTAGAAATCGCTTTCCACTAGGATCAAGCATCACGGATACAGTGTGGACTTTTTCCAGACCTTCACCCTGTGAACAAACCAACAACAGATATCAGTCAAACATTATTGCTGTCCTAATCTATTGTATTACAAATTCAGGAAGAACTAAAAACTCCACAGGAAGCATGGGTCATGCGCAGGGATCTTTAACTCTCCAGGAAGCATAGGTAATCAGGAAAAATCTTAAACTCTCCAGGAAGCATATACCACCAACACGCATCTTTAACTCTCCTAGTAGCATAGATAATCATCAAACATCTTTAACTCTCCAGGAAGCCATATGTCATCAACAAACATCTTTAAATCTCCTGGAAGCATAGGTGACCAGCAAGCATCATTAACATCATCATCTATAAGTTTGCATTCTTCTAGTTTTGTGCATTAGCAGGATGTAGGCTGTATAACAGATTCAGTCGTGTCGTGGTTTATAGAGTGATTACGATAACTGGTTTTTATGCCTGGAAAATCCGACTTCAGCATGGATTCTGGGAAATTCATGACATATGGAATAGAACAATCAACTCCACGTGACAAACTTCATAAGTCGCATTTTAGGAAATAAATTGCAGATCACAAGTTTTGCTGACCGTTCTCTACTCCCATTTCGCGTTCTGTTTGATGCAACATGGGAATACAATTTTTGCTGTCTGTATTTAGCGAGTCAGTGTATCACGGGATTTATCATACAAGAGCTCAGCTGATTATCCTGAAACGTTCGCCAATAGAATACTTGCGAACATAAATCAATCAATCCATTGTGACACCTAATGATTAGCAACTGGAACATACCTTCTAGAGCGTCAGACTGGATAGAAACATAGTTCACCCGGTAGGTGAGCGAGTGACTTAGACACTATTAAAGTGGCAATCTGGGGATCTCTCTAGCGTATTGGTTAAGCTGTTCGCCTTGTGTTCAAGAGGTCGTGGGTTCAAATCCGACTCGTGTCGTCTTGTGTACAAGGTGAAGTTTTGCGGAGATCACTGTAGATTATCACTTGCAGCTACGGAGTTACGTTCTATGAGTGGTACTCTCGGCAGAGAGCGTGCCACTTCGTGGAGTGACGGAGTACATATGGGAAACCGAATACATTGAAGTCAATCGTCTACATATTTTGAACTCTTTATTAAGTCGCTCTCTACTTTTCCATTCTTTTATTCTAGTATATAACTCCTTTCTCTTGGTGTTTTATTTTTCTTTTCATTTGTTTGGTATTGCGGATTCCAGAACAAACCCTTCTTTCAGCGGATTTTCTTAATTTGTGTCATACCAGGTGCTGTGACTTGAATTTCTTTCTCTACTCTTGTCTAGGTATAATCTTGTTCTCTATTCGTCTCTTGATAGAATTTCTTTCTCTATCTCTATCTTGGCAGAATTTCTTTCTCTTTCCGTGTCTTGGTAGAATTTTGTTCTCTACCCGTGCCTTGGTAGAATTTTGTTTTCTATCCGTACCTTGGTATAATTTTATTTTTCTACTCGTGTTTTGGTAGAATTTCTTTCTTTACTCGTGTTTTTGAAGCACATCCCATCCAGAACGCTGAAATCAACCTATCATTTGATTTTACTGTTGTGGTATTACGGGAAATATTGACGTACAGTAGATTACTATTACTTGAAAAGTTGAATATACAAATAATGCGGCAATATTGAATCTCGTACCTTGACCATACATGGCGCTTTCCAAAGCAGAGTGGAACATATTCTAAACAATATGTTGGTATTGCATGCGGACTGGTAGGCAAACATACATGAATGGCATTTGTATATACGTACATATATCAATTGTCAGTGGGGGACTGGTGGGCAAACATACATGAATGACATTTTTATATACGTACATATATCAACTGTCAGTGGAGGACTGGTGGGCAAACATACATGAATGACATTTTTATATACGTACATATATCAACTGTCAGTGGGGGACTGGTGGGCAAACATACATGAATGACATTTGTATATACGTACATAAATCGATTGTCTGATGGATTGATAAGAGACTGATGGGCAAGAAAGTAAAATATTCAGGTCACATTACTTGATATACTAACCTGGACTCTCAATGTTTTCTCAACAGCATCCCTCCCCCATGAAGAAACGGCCAGCACCCTAATTGGGAATTCTCCGATTTCCAAAGGTACTATAGGGAAGTAAGCAGAAGCGGCATCATGCGGTTCTATCTCCAGTCTGACCGCTTCCGTTTTTTGACCCGGTTGCCCAGAGTAACAAACACCATCTGTGCTCTGGAGGACAACGCTGACCTGTATGTAATGAATTTGTTAATTTGAGTCTCTAATAACACTTTTACGTTGTAATAACTTGGATTAATATTTCTAGTCTTGTCTTAGCTGAATAATGCTTAATTCGGATATGTCAGGACGAAAGGCGCAGATATTGCAGCAAAGCTGTAAGGCATGATACAACGCATTCCGTTTTCAAGACTACATCGTGCTAATATGCAGGCGTTTGAGAATGAAGGGAAAAGTGGAAAAAGAAGAAGCCGTGGCTGAAAATAATCCCTAGATATTTGAGCTCCAAACACGTTTGATCTTGATGTGATCTATTTCTCAAATAGTCTGCATGAAAAATCATCGTCTACCAAAAAGTTGTTATATGGAGAACTCCAAACTCTGGCTTGAGAAAACGTTTTTCATAAACAATCATATGACATAACTAACTCACTTCAATGTAAACACAAATTCATTTGAGAGTCATGCACAAGACAGATCCGACTGGCGTAGCAAAATCAAGAGTATGTTCAACAGCTGCAGTGAACCTCAGACATGATTCATCGCAAAAAAATCGCCCTATACGAAAAGCATGCACTCAATTTCCCATAAATTCCTCACGATTAGAATGCTGTAGACTATTCCAGACACACAAATGACTCAGTCACTACTGGGCACACCACTGACGCCGTCATCTTTATCAGCATCCCAGTTAAGCTGAATTTTCATCGTCGCCTACGACAAGCGAATAACTTTGTATATTTTATGCGGTTTGTCTTTTTAATATTTTCATAAGGAATTTCATAGGCGTGATGTGTATGCATTGTACATGGAATTGATGGTGATGATGTTGGAAATGGATGGTGTATGAAACATTGACTGTGATGTGCTGGGACGCATGTGTCTTTTATGTATTGTTGACAGTAATGTAGTGGGACGCATGTGTCTTTTATGTATTGTTGACAGTAATGTAGTGGGACGCATGTGTCTTTTATGTATTGTTGACTGTGATGTAGTGGGACGCATGTGTCTTTTATGTATTGTTGACTGTGATGTAGTGGGACGCATTTGTCTTATATGTATTGTTGGCTGTGATATAGTGGGACGCATGTGTCTTTTATGTATTGTTGGCTGGGATGTAGTGGGACGCATGTGTCTTTTATGTATTGTTGGCTGTGATGTAGTGGGACTCATGTGTCTTTTATGTATTGTTGGCTGGGATGTAGTGGGACGCATGCGTCTTTTATGTATTGTTGGCTGTAATGTAGTGGACGCATGTGTCTTTTATGTATTGTTGGCTGTGATGTAGTGGGACGCATGTGTCTTTTATGTATTGTTGGCTGTGATGTAGTGGGACGCATGTGTCTTTTATGTATTGTTGGATGTGATGTAGTGGGACGCATGTGTCTTTTATGTATTGTTGGCTGTGTTGGAGCGGAACACATGTGTCTTTTATGTATTGTTGGCTGTGATGTAGTGGGACGCATGTGTCTTTTATGTATTGTTGGCTATGATGTAGTTTGACGCATGTGTCTTTTATGTATTGTTAGCTGTGATGTAGTGGGACGCATGTGTCTTTTATGTGTTGTTGGCTGGGATGTAGTGGGACGCATGTGTCTTTTATGTGTTGTTGGCTGGGATGGAGTGGGACAAATATGTCTTTATTGTTAGCTGTAATGTAGTGGGACGCATATGTCTTTTATGTATTGTTGGCTGGGATGTAGTGGGACGCATGTATCTTTTATGTATTGTTGACTGTGATGTAGTGGGACGCATGTGTCTTTTATGTATTGTTAGCTGGGATGTAGTGGGACGCATGTGTCTTTTATGTGTTGTTGGCTGGGATGGAGTGGGACAAATATGTCTTTATTGTTAGCTGTAATGTAGTGGGACGCATATGTCTTTTATGTATTGTTGGCTGGGATGTAGTGGGACGCATGCGTCTTTTATGTATCGTTGGCTGTGATGGAGTGGAACACATGTGTCTTTTATGTATTGTTGGGTGTAATGTAGTGGAACGCAGGTGTCTGTTATGAATTGTTGGCTGTAATGTAGAGGGCCGCATGTGTTTTTTATGAATTGTTGGCTGTAATGGACTGGGGAGAAGCAGATGTCTTTTATGTATTGTTGGCTGTAATGAAGTGAAAAAGAATCTTAGCAAACATTTTACCAACATGAATAAGAAGGGAGATACATCTGTATGTACCACAATATTGCTTACTTCCTTTCTTTAAATATTGTTACTATGACAGCTCTTTGCCAAGCTATTGGGACAGCTATTTCTTTCCAAACCTTTCTGAAGATATTAAGTAGCCAAGTTACTCCAGTCTCTCCACAGCCCTGTACTGCTTTAGTTGTTATTCCATCAATTCTCCCCGATGTATTCTTTTTGCTGTTCTTGATAGCTTCTCTGACTTCTTGTTTCAGGATTTCATGGTCTTCTTCATTTTCATATCTTGGTTTAAATGGAGATATATGTCTCTCTTCTGGTATATTTAAGGCGTTAAAATTTTCTTCCCACCCTTCACTAATTTGATCTTCCTCATATATGGAGGTGACCTGCCTGTCATTTCTATATTCTGTAGATTTAAAAAAGTTGTTCTCGTGTTCACATTTTTATTATTGCTTGATAAAACTGTCTACTAAACTGTAGTCTGTTGTTTACTCCATACATGATCCCAGATTTTGTTTGTTTGATTAATCTTACAGCATCTCGTCTAGTTAATATATTTTATATAATCGTATTCTGTTCGTGGTCTCAGTCAGGTCTTGTACTGTTTCTTTCTAGTTGTCACAGATTCTTTAAGTTAATTATTCCACCTGACTTTTCTTTTCTTAGGTATAACTAATACCATAGTGTTTTGTTAAGCATTCTAGAATGATGTTTTTAAATTGTTTACAATACCGTTTCTGTGATATTTTCTGGTATGTCGATCTCTGTTATAGCTGTCGTCATATCTCTTATATATTATACAATAACCACAAAAACACCACGGCAATTATTACATCATCTACGCAACACCCACTAATACATTCTATGGAAACCCGTGCATGATCTATTCGGACGCATTTTACAGGTCGTTATTATTTTGATCCACATGAACAGTTTTATTTCTAGGCAAACCACCCCTTTCTTCCATCTTGCAGATGTCGTATCTACAATAACATCTCACCCCATCACGCATAATAGGTATGTATCATTGACACCTTACCCGTAATCTTCTGTTCAGGTAGTTATAGACTGTGGCTCTGACCTCCAACTGCTCCAGTCGTACCACACTGTATGGCAAATCCAAGTGGACAAAAAAGGAACTGAAAGTAGTAATCTCCAGGGGTGGAGCCACACATAGCCCCGCCTGCTGTGACATTCCAATCGCTTGAACGGACCAGATAGTGATGGAGTCGGGCAAAACAAAATCCACATCAGCCTTTCCTTCGGGCCTAGGATATACAACACGAATTACACATATAATATACAACAATTACTGAGTCTATACAACAATTACCGTACCTTGATATATAACAATTACTGGTTCTATATAATGCAACATTTTTTGGATCTATGATATACAACAATTATTTTGTAGCTTATGTAGTGATACTGGCAACTTTTTGGATATAGGCTATTAAGATCTTTTTCCCCACATACTTTAACAGTGCCTTTCCCTCGTCTTTGCATCGTTTTCGTACATTTTCTTGCTAGAGTAGTGTTATATACTCTATATAGACAAACAGCAATTCATAAATTACTCCTGTAAAAATATAGAGGGCTTGTACGAATTATAAAAGACATGTTCCGAGCAGTAAACATCACACAGAAGCAATACTCGTATACAAAACAAGTACAAGAGTCATCAAAGACAAGGCTGGAAACAGTGTGAACCATCATCAATTATTTTCATTTTCAATAAACCCGTAACCCTTCAGGGTCGTAGGGGTACACATTGGATACCTCAGCACACAGAGTCCTCCAGCGAATTTTATCCTCAGCGATGCGGATGAGTGTGGAAATATCTTGTCCTGTCCATTCCTTGATATTGTCTGTCCATGCCTTTATTTTCCCTCCTCTGCTTCTTCCACCCTCGACAGTTCCCTGCAGTATTGTTTTTGACAAGGAATAGTGCCTGTATACATGCCCGAACCATGCTAGTTATGGGGAATAATGAACAGCATGGGTTCCACAGATCACAGTATACGGCTAATTGTAGAGATGTCAACAAATCAAGAAGTCGCTGTAAAATTGCATGGGGTAACATCGGAGTGGTTTAAAGTATAAAAAGGAGTAAGACAAGGGTGTACATTGTCGCCATACTAGTTTAACGTATATGCAGAGAACATAATGAGAAATGTGAAACACGAAACACTGCAGCAAGAATTCACCCCCATAAACATCGGAGGTCTACTTATTCTAGAAATTAGATTCACAGACAACACAGTTCTATTCAAATGAGAAAGACATAATGAATATAATACAATCAACAAAAGCCTTAGGAAACAACAAAACCTTTTACTAAATATGAAACAGACAAAAGTAATGACAGCCGACAAAGTGAAAACAAGACCTAGAATTAATATTGATAAGTGTTTAAGAAGAAGTGACACATTTCGAATATTTAGGAGCTAACAAAAACAGTGCACGAGACGTTGAAGTGGAGATCCGGAGGAGAACAGCAATAACGATGTCTAAATTAAAAAAGTTGGGGAAAAACCAGTGGCACGGTGCAAACACGAGAATTAAGGTATAATTTGTTACGTACATGTTTGTGTTCCCAATGGCGAACACATTATATTAAGAAGGAAGCCAGGTTTTCTCGGCCATATGAAGCGACATGATGACATAGAAAGAGTGTTGTTGGAGAGGACGATAGAAAGCAGAAGAGTTAGAGATCGACCATGGCGTCGCTGGACAAGAGAAATTCAGGAATGCATGCACATGTCCCTAGAAGAGGCGGGACAACTTGCCAGAGACCGAGGGGATTTCAGGAGATTCATAAGGAAGACTACGTTCTAGAAAGAAAACATCACATGACAACAGTATTGTTTCAGCATTTCCCTGATCCACCCTGATCATAAAATTCGCGCCGCTTTCTAACACTTCCATCTGGTTACCTATATCTATTTTTCTATGTTCTTCCAGCTTCGAGTAGGGGAGCACCATTTCTCTTAAGTTCGAGCACTTTGACGATACTGTTTGTGATTCTTACATGTTGCTGAGACCCATACGTCATACCCTCTTTGATGGTCGAACTGCGAAAAGTTTCTTTTCATCTTCCTCTGTATTTCTTTTGTCATATGGTGCCCATTTTTAATGCTTGTAGTGACAGTCTGTTTTGTTTTTCATTCTAGGTACGTGGCCCATGTAAATCCGTCGTTTTCCTCTTATAGCGGTAGAAACATATGGCTATTTGGTGTCTTCTCTTACTTGTCTGCTTGATTTGGTGTCTTCTTTTACTTGTCTGCTTGATTTGGTGTCTTCTCTTACTTGTCTGCTTGATTTGGTATCTTCTCTCACTTGTCTGCTTGATTTCAATTCTTCTCAAGTAATATTTAAGAGTTTTCGAAGACATTTATTTATATATAGGCACAATAAAAAATCTTAGGAACATTTTTGTTATTTTGGAGTACTCATTTCATAATACCAATTTCAGAGCACTCATTTCATAATACCAATTTCAGAGCACTCATTTCATAATACCAATTTCAGAGCACTCATTTCATAATATCAATTTCAGAGCACTCATTTTATAATACCAATTTCAGAGCACTAATTTCATAATATCAATTTCAGAGCACTTATTTCATAATACCAATTTCAGAACACTCATTTCATAATACCAATTTCAGAGCACTCATTTCATAATATCAATTTCAGAGCACTCATTTCATAATACCAATTTCAGAGCACTCATTTTGTAATATCAATTCCATAGCACTAATTTCATAATACAAATTTCAGAGCACTCATTTCATAATACAAATTTCAGAGCACTTATTTCATAATACAAATTTCAGAGCACTCATTTCATAATACCAATTTCAGAGCACTAATTTCATAATACCAATTTCAGAGCACTCATTTCATAATACCTATACTGATAATAATCATTTGAGGAATTCCATCATATGACATCGCAATTCAACTGTTGAATTTTTAGACAAAACTAATACATCTTAAACCCATTGCAAGTACAAAAAAGAAATGTCAAAGCTAAAACGAAAATCCCCAGGGATCTGAAGCATTTTAGCTTTTCAACCATTGTGCTACTGACTTCAGAATAATTTAAAGCTGGGGTGTAAATTATACAATCACACTGACCCTAAATTGTACTCTTCGAACCACCAGGCTTCCGGAAAGTTGGTTCTGATTGGAACACTTGCCATATCAATGACCTCTTCTGCAAAGCTTAATTCTAGCTCCTCAGAAACTTTGTCATCATGAGATTTTAGTCCTTAAGGTGAGGAAAGAATACATGCTCAACATAGATAAAGTGAAGTACATACATTAGATAAAGTGAAGTACATACATTAGATAAAGTGAAGTACATACATTAGATAAAGTGATTAGTGTACATTAGATAAAGTGAAGTACATACATTAGATAAAGTGATTAGTGTACATTAGATAAAGTGAAGTACATACATTAGATAAAGTGAAGTACATACATTAGATAAAGTGAAGTACATACATTAGATAAAGGGAAGTACATACATTAGATAAAGTGAAGTACATACATTAGATAAAGTGAAGTACATACATTAGATAAAGTGAAGTACATACATTAGATAAAGTGATGAGTGTACATTAGATAAAGTGATGAGTGTACATTAGATAAAGTGATGAGTGTACATTAGATAAAGTGATGAGTGTACATTAGATAAAGTGATGAGCTTACATTTAAAAAAATGGTTGAGTGTACATTAAATAAAGGTCAAAACATAATAAATAAGGGAGATTAAATAAAGATAATAAATTAGACGAAGTCAAGAGAAGAGAATACATTAGAAGTCAAGAGAAGAGAATACATTAGAAGTCAAGAGAAGAGAATACATTAGAAGTCAAGAGAAGAGAATACATTAGAAGTCAAGAGACGAGAATACATTAGAAGTCAAGAGAAGAGAATACATTAGAAGTCAAGAGAAGAGAATACATTAGAAGCCAAGAGAAGAGAATACATTAGAATTCAAGAGAAGAGAATACATTAGAAGTCAAGAGAAGAGAATACATTAGAAGTCAAGAGAAGAGAATGCCCTAGAAGAAGCCAAGATAAGAGAATGCATTAGAAGTCAAGAGAAGAGAATGCCCTAGAAGAAGTCAAGAGAAGAGAATATATTGAAGTCAAGAGAAGAGAATACATTAGAAGTCAAGAGAAGAGAATACATTAGAAGTCAAGAGAAGAGAATACATTAGAAGTCAAGAGAAGAGAATACATTAGAAGTCAAGAGAAGAGAATACATTAGAAGTCAAGAGAAGAGAATACATTAGAAGTCAAGAGAAGAGAATGCCCTAGAAGAAGTCAAGAGAAGAGAACACATTAGAGTGTTTAGTCTATTTGAACAGTTGGTGAACATTATGCATACTTAACGCTCTCTTCGTGCACTGATTTTTATTATTAGCCTCGTCCCATCACTACTCGTCCCATCACTACTCGTCCCATGCTTGATCACAAATTCCTGCAGTCACAGGGCCAATGCTTCAGCCAGTACAGTATTATTATCCAATTAGCGATCCCATATTGATTTCGAAATTTCACCGCCGAAGGCGAATGTGTCAGTACATTACCGCAAATAAAACAGCAACACATGCAATTTCTTTCTCTGAACCACAACCAGCTACAAATCTATAGTGCGTTAATCTATAGTTTTTCACCGATATTATCTCCGTAATTACCGTATCTGCTTCATGTTTTGCATGAGTGTATTATTTCATAACCACGTTAAAGATATATGATTAATTAGTATCTATATTAAACGACTTTATAGCAATAGTCTCTAGAAATGTTTTTTAAGGTAGTAATGATTTTATTTGATGCGGAAAAGAGAATTTTACAGTAATTGTTAGTATAGAAGTATCGTTCATTTGTTGTAACATAGGTAAAAAAGAAGTATTTAGAATGTAATATGTTTCTTCTGTTGTATTGAGATTGTATGCAACTAGATATAAAGTTAACAGTTAAACTTTTATGAAACTGTAGTATTATTTACATTCTTGTTAATTTAAAATAAATGTATACTTACCATAGTCATCACCATCTTCGTCCTAATATGAACATTGTAAGTACTAGTGTTGACATTCTGAAATCTTCGACCCAAATATTTTCTGAGGTCATATTAGAATATGAAGAAATTAAAAAAATGTCCAGCTTTTAACATTATCAGTCCAGACCTTATGTCTAGAAGTACCTCTTCTCCTTACATTTTCGACTTTGCTCCGTGTTATTGTTTTAGAGATAACTTAATTTCTCAGCAAATGACTAAAGCTTACTACGTTTAACAATTGTCAATATGGTCTTGTTGTTCAGCAAGGGTATATATTATTTATCTCATATGTCTTTACAATGATAGATGAGTCACTCCCGCTGTGTTGTTTTCATATATTCACTATTATATTGATGTTATCTAGATCAGGGGTCGGCAACCTAAGGTACGCGTGCCACAAGCAATTGCAAATGGCACGCAGACGACTCTTTACGTTTCCTGTATATAGTTGATTATAAATCGCTCATTTCGGCACTCGCCTACCGCCTGAACATTCAGAAAATTGTGTCAAACTCAAATTGACAAAGCATGTTGTCGATATTGAGCAACTGGCCAAGACCATGCAAGGACAAGGCTCCCATAAATAATAACAATTAAAAATTTTTTTTCTAGAAACTCTATTTCTTTTAATGTTGTTTACAACTTTACATATTTTTGAAATCACTATTTATTAATTAATTAAAATATAAAAATAAAATCTATGGTAAAATAAGAATATTGGCCTCGACTTGTATAAAATGGTATGTGATGTTGGCACTCTGAAATAATTTGAAACCTTAAGTTGGCACACAGTTAGCAAAAGGTTGCCGACCCCTGAGCTAGATCATTTTTCTTCACGGTCTTCCCCTGATCTTGTTTCTAATTCTTCTTATTTTTCTATTCATAATCCGATAAATCGAATAGATAGATAATCGTAGGTGGTTGAATGAAGCCTAACCCATCTTTCTTCTTCCACTTTCAATATATGGTCTTCATATTTTATCCAGAATTCTTTGTCAATGGTGGGGAGAATAGTATATGCAATTTTTAGAGCATCATTAAGTTTGAAGGTTTAATTTTTTTCTTTGCCACTGCTCACTGAATTTTAGCTCAAATAAATTCCATTGGATTTACATTTGAATGGTAGCTGTGGAAATCTTAAATATTTATGGCCATGTCCCTCTATAATTCTATTAATGTGGATATTCTTTGCTCTGTGTGCATTCTTTACCAACATCAGTAACTCTTGCACATTTCAGTAAATGAAATATGCTCTTCTTTAAGCTATATTTGTATCTCTTCCTTAGTAGTTAGGATGTAGGGATTTTATCTTCAGTGTTACAACATTATGGTAGGAAACATTGTCCATAACCAGACGGGAGGGTCTATCTAATGATGGAAGTACAGTTTTCTCTATCCACTCTCTAAATATATGATCATTCATCTCAGCAAGGTAGTCTCGATTATCGTTAGATTTGGAAATGACACCATCAAAAACATGTCGAATATTTGATCTATCAATCAATAAATCCGTAACCTGTCAGGGTCGTCGGGATATTAAATTTGATGCTTCAGCATACATTCCTTCAGCGATTTCTATCTTCAACGATTCGGACGAGTGAAGGTAAATTGTGTCCTATGCATTTCTTTATGTTGTCTATCCTTGTCTTTATTTGCTCTCCTCTGCTTCTTCCTTCTTCGACAGTTTCCTGCAGTATTGTTTTTGACAAATAATCATGCCTGCATACATGTCCAAAATATGAGATACACCTTTGAGGATATTGCAGTTTAGCTATTATTTTAAGATATAAAAATGAAATCTTAAAAAAAAAAACGCTTACTAAATGTTGCACTCATGAAACAGTTAATTTCCGTTCCAAGATTGTGGTATTTGGTAGCACAATGAGCTGTTCACAGCAATATAATTGTATCACCGATGACCTCTTCTTATTATATCGTGCTTTTAATTGGCAAGTATATTTATAATTTGCCTAATAGCCAATGAAGAGTTGGAGAAAAGAAAAACCAGTAAACAAATAAGACGCATTTTCCCTCATTAACAATATATGATAATTTGTACCGTAAATTCATCCACTTTTTCTACAAAGTATTGTACAAATTCATCTACAAAGTATTTCTACCTTAAAAACGACATTCGTAGCGACTGCTGCGATAAATCCGTTCAGTCTAGATAATATTTAATCGTAAATCTTCAATGCGGTTATGAAATAATACACTCATGCAAAATATGAAACCCATACAGCGACAACTGTGTCTCCCAGTTTCTCACAGTTGTCGATGCGTCTCCCAGTTTCTCACAGTTGTCGAT
Organism: Meghimatium bilineatum; assembly: GCA_034231615.1. Taxonomy (NCBI): domain Eukaryota; kingdom Metazoa; phylum Mollusca; class Gastropoda; order Stylommatophora; family Philomycidae; genus Meghimatium; species Meghimatium bilineatum. Next base: position 10,783,033 of record CM067321.1, read on the forward strand.
GCGTCTCCCAGTTTCTCACAGTTGTCGATGCGTCTCCCAGTTTCTCACAGTTGTTGCTACGTCTCCAAGTTTTTGACAGTTGTCGCTGTGTCTCACAGTTTCTGGCAGTTGTCGCAGCTTGTCCCAGTTTCTCACAGTTGTCGCTGTGTCTCACAGTTTCTGGCAGTTGTCGCAGCTTGTCCCAGTTTCTCACAGTTGTCGCAGCTTGTCCCAGTTTCTCACAGTTGTCGCAGCTTGTCCCAGTTTCTCACAGTTGTCGCAGCTTGTCCCAGTTTCTCACAGTTGTCGCAGCTTGTCCCAGTTTCTCACAGTTGTTGCTACGTCTCCCAGTTTTTGACAGTTGTCGCTGGTTGTCCCAGTTTCTCACAGTTGTCGCAGCTTGTCCCAGTTTCTCACAGTTGTCGCTGGTTGTCCCAGTTTCTCACAGTTGTCGATGCGTCTCCCAGTTTCTCACAGTTGTCGCAGCTTGTCCCAGTTTCTCACAGTTGTCGCTGGTTGTCCCAGTTTCTCACAGTTGTCGATGCGTCTCCCAGTTTCTCACAGTTGTCGCAGCTTGTCCCAGTTTCTCACAGTTGTCGATGCGTCTCCCAGTTTCTCACAGTTGTCGCTGCGTCTCCCAGTTTCTCACAGTTGTCGCAGCTTGTCCCAGTTTCTCACAGTTGTCGATGCGTCTCCCAGTTTCTCACAGTTGTCGATGCGTCTCCCAGTTTCTCACAGTTGTCGCAGCTTGTCCCAGTTTCTCACAGTTGTCGCTGTGTCTCACAGTTTCTGGCAGTTGTCGCAGCTTGTCCCAGTTTCTCACAGTTGTCGCAGCTTGTCCCAGTTTCTCACAGTTGTCGCAGCTTGTCCAAGTTTCTCACAGTTGTTGCTACGTCTCCCAGTTTTTGACAGTTGTCGCTGGTTGTCCCAGTTTCTCACAGTTGTCGCAGCTTGTCCCAGTTTCTCACAGTTGTCGCTGGTTGTCCCAGTTTCTCACAGTTGTCGATGCGTCTCCCAGTTTCTCACAGTTGTCGCTGCGTCTCCCAGTTTCTCACAGTTGTCGCTGCGTCTCCCAGTTTCTCACAGTTGTCGCTGCGTCTCCCAGTTTCTCACAGTTGTTGCTGCGTCTCCCAGTTTCTCACAGTTGTCGCTGCGTCTCACAGTTTCTCCCAGTTTCTGACAGTTGTTGATGCGTCTCCCAGTTTCTCACAGTTGTCACAGCTTGTCCCAGTTTCTGACAGTTGTCAATGCTTGTCCCAGTTTCTCACAGTTGCTACAGCTTGTCCCAGTTTCTCACAGTTGTCGCTGCGTCTCCCAGTTTCTCACAGTTGTCGCTGCGTCTCACAGTTTCTCCCAGTTTCTCACAGTTGTCGCTGCGTCTCCCAGTTTCTCACAGTTGTCGCTGCGTCTCACAGTTTCTCCCAGTTTCTCACAGTTGTCGCTGCGTCTCCCAGTTTCTCACAGTTGTCGCTGCGTCTCACAGTTTCTCCCAGTTTCTGACAGTTGTCGCTGCGTCTCCCAGTTTCTGACAGTTGTCGCTACGTCTCCCAGTTTCTGACAGTTGTCGCTACGTCTCCCAGTTTCTCACAGTTGTCGCTGAGTCTCCCAGTTTCTCCCAGTTTCTCACAGTTGTCGCTACGTTTCCCAGTTTCTCCCAGTTTCTCACAGTTGTTGCTACGTCTCCCAGTTTCTCCCAGTTGTCGCAGCATGTCCCAGTTTCTCCCAATTTCTCCCAGTTTCTGACAGTTGTCGTTGTTAGTTTTATTTGATTTACTGATTATCTGTAATACGAGTACTTATACATATTTCGTTCATTTTAAAATTCGCATTTTGTCATCCCCCTCCCCATGTCCAGTTTAGGTAGTTTTCCCGACACCGGAGCTTAATCTATTCTTTTTTGACAATCAATGTTTTTCTTTACATTAGAGGTAAAAGTTGCCAGATTTAGAATAATAACAGTATGAGAAGAGTACAATGAAAACAAATGTATTAAAAAGTAAAGATAGTAGTTGATTGTTCTTACAGATTTAATAAACTTTACACAAACATTTCACTCAATCACAACCAAATAACTTACTGCCGGAAGCTTCCAGTGACATGTTGCCCTTGACAACGCCTCGACAACAGCGGAAGAACTCACGAGCGCAAAGGTCAGATTTCAAAACTTTCTTCAGCTCCTGTGAAATCTGGTAGCACAAAGTCAGTGTGGCATTACGAAGTTTTAACCCTTCAAGACAGCACAAGTCTTGTATACGACTGTCTGAGGGGAATGTAGTAAAGCAGTAGTGTAGTAATGTGTTAATGTAAGGATGTATTAATTAGTGATGTAGTAATGTGGTAATGTAAGGATGTAGTAATTAGTGATGTAGTAATGCGATAATATAATGATGTATTAATTAGTGATGTAGTAATGCGATAATATAATGATGTATTAATTAGTGATGTAGTAATGCGATAATATAATAATATATTAATTAGTGATGTAGTAGTGTGGTGATGTAATGATGTATTAGTGACGTAGTAATGTGGAAATGTAGGGATGTATTAATTATTGACGTAATAATGTAATGATGTATTAATCAGTGATGTAGTAATGTGGTAATGTAAGAATATATTAATTAGTGATGTAGTAATGTGATGATGTATTAATCAGTGATGTGGTAATGTAAGGATGTATTAATTAGTGATGTAGTAATGTAATGAGGTATTAATCAGTGATGTAGTAATGTAATGATGTATTAATTCGTGATGTATTAATGTGATGATGAATTAATTAGTGCTGCAGTAATGTGGTAATTATAATGATGTATTAATTAGTGATGTAGTAATGTGGTGATGTATCATTTAGTGATGTAGTAATGCGGTGATGTAATGATGTATGAAATAGTAATTCCCTCCAGGGTCAGATAAATGGAACACATTATATGGAACAAAACAACAGCTCGTAAATACATGCATATATCACACAATGGCATCGGGTCAAAGGACATGAGCACATGAACCACTGGATCAGCAACCAGCCATCAGATAGTGATGTAGTAATGCAATGATGTATTAAACAATGATATAGAAATGTAATGATGTATTAAGTAGTGATGTAGTAATGTGATCATGTAATGATGTATTAGTTAGTAGTATATTGTTGTGATAATGTATTAATTAGTGATGTAGTAATGCAATAATGTATTAATTGGTGATGTAGTAATGTGATGTTGCAATGTGGTAATGTAACGATGCATTAATTTGTGTTGCAGTACTGGGTAATGTAATGACATGCTAATTAATGGTGTAATAATGTGGTGATATAATGATATATTATATAGTGATGTAGTAATGTTGTATTAATTAGTGATGTCGCAGGGTAATGAATTAGTGAATAAGTGATGTCGTAAAGATGTCATGTATTGGAGACATTAAGAGCAAGTGAAATATGGAGGCAATGAGCGACAGGGAGATATGGGGATAATGAGAGACAAGGAGATGTAAAGGCAATGATAGACAGTAATATTTTGAGGCAATGAGAGACAGGGAGATATGGGGATAGTGAGAGACAAGAAAATATGGAGGCATATGAGATATAGAGGCATAAGGAGATATATAGACAATGAGAGATAGGGAGATATAGAAAAAATCTGGTGAGAAAGAGCTGATAATGAAATAATCAATATATATGTGAACATGTTGCTCTTGACAGCCTTTAATCTTTCAGGCAAAAGAATAGGTTTTTTTCAGTTGTTTATTGAGGTGACACCCGGACTTATGTACTTTTTTCCAGTTGTTTATTTAGGTGACACCCGGACTTATGTACTTTTTTCAGTTGTTTATTGAGGTGAAACCCGCACGTTTGTAATGTTTTTTTCAGTTGTTTATTGAGGTGACACCCGCACGTATGTAAGATTTTTTCAGTTGCTTTGCTTATTGAGGTGACACCCGGACTTATGTAAGGTTTTTCAGTTGTTTATTGAGGTGAGAGCCGGACTTATGTAAGGTTTTTCAGTTGTTTATTGAGGTGAGAGCCGGACTTATGTAAGGTTTTTCAGTTGTTTATTGAGGTGAGAGCCGGACTTATGTAAGGTTTTTCAAAGATATGGTTGTAGTGGGCTTTTATGGTTGCATATTTAATCCCTCGAGATGTAAGATGTGGATTTTAAGAAGAATGCTGAAAATTCAATGGATACAAAAAAAACACAAAAAAACAAAAACACAAAAAAAAACAACTTATGTAGAAGTTCTCAGAGATGCTGAAGTAAAACAATACTTTATAGTAAAAATTAGAAGCAGACAAATGTTTTTATAGCGTGTGAGGAGAAAAGTAAAACTTGAACATTTAGTAACCACTGGAAATACACAGGGAGAAGAGACAGGAAGACAAAGAGAGCAATTTCTGTGGGTTGTCATTGTGGCATAAAAAAAGGCACAAACTCAACGTGTTAAAAATACAAGAGACAAAGAGTTATAGAGAAGCATGATCACATATTATCACGTCATACCAGGAACACAGCACAGACTGTGTTCACAAGCTAACCCATCTCGACGTTTGTATTTTTCCAAACCGGTACAATGTTTACAGACGAAAAAAGGTTCATTACTCGAGGCAACAGGAACTATGTGTCTAATTATGCGCGACAAGTTCACTGGCAGCGGAACACCTCGTGCGAGATAGACGTAATCAACCGAAGCCTAAATCCCTGATTGCCGACACCAAGGGACATATAAGCATAAATACCTGATTGCCGACACCAAGAGACATGTTTTGGATTGTATAGTCAGAGGACACAGAGTGGGTGATAAACCGTCATGGCGTAGAGTCAATACACATCCGTCACCTAACGACAGATAGGAATGCTGTCACATGATGGGGAAGATAACGGGAATTAAAAGCATGCCGAAATCGGATGTGTTAGGCTTATATGGCGCAAATTTGATGGTAGAACATGTACCACCCCACGCTCCCTGGCGGTAATCACAAGAATGTCGTGATGGTTATTAGAGAGCGAACGTAGAAGAAGAATTATATGATAATTCTGTCAGATTTATTGACTCATCCGCAGTGACGGTACATCTAACATTCCCTGTCACCTAGAAGCCTCTAAAAAAGGACACATGTGTAATGTTTGTTGGCCTGCATCACTTCGCTATTCATGGAAATTATTTGATGGAAAACACAAGTAAGAAATTGAGACAAGATGGAACAATGATAATTTTGTTCACAGGTGACAGGTTTTCAGCATATTCCTAATTGTTCTAAGTCGCCTCCTACTACATACATAGAAAGAAGCCAGTGGTCGTGTTCTTGACACCATGGACTAGACAGAAGTCCAGGCTCCGGCTGTGACGTCTTCGTTGAAATAGAGGTAGATAAAGAAGCAGAGAGAATGCAAGATTGCTGTAGAGACTGTGTGCTGCCATGTTTTAGAGGGGAGTAAAGAATAACAACACTGTGATAGCAATTCATGTCGTAAGATGCGACTAAAGACGTTTTGATGTTATTGGTTGTCCCTTAACATAGAGACAGATTTACCAAACTTTTATGGTTGGCAGGTTCGACTGAGCTGTGTGGTATGTGGGCCAAACAGGTTTCTTAGTCCTATGGATCTCCAAGTAGTGATATCTGAACTTTGGGACCAGCCTATATACTATTTATAGACCAGCCCGGCGGGCCAGAAAAAGACTTTGTGGGCCTAAGTTTTCTCGTGGACTTTAGTTTTTCAACCACTAATATAGAAAATCATACCCAGAGGTCACCTTTAAGTCAAGTGTGCCCGGCTGAAATGCGGATATATCTCACCAAAGCCATAAACCATGACAACCACATTCCGTTCACCGTACTACGCCAAGATAGTATCTGCAAGCATTTGAGAACAAACACGAAAGAAGAACATAAAGTGACTTAGAAGGAGAGAGATGATAGAGATAGAGTGAAATATAGCAATGAAAATATCACTTACTTGATTCCACAGATCGTTTCTTTTTCACAGTTTTGTTAAGACATCCTTCCGCCAGTTTTGGTGGTATTTCTAGATCTGCATTTGTTAAGACAGTTAGTCCAGCGTTCTGAAAGTTGTCAGTAAGAACAAAACAATAACCAGGTTTTATGTTGCATACTACAAAGAAATCTTCACCAAAATTAGTTATTGTTTTCTTTATTACTTTTATTTTAGCCCAGAGTGTAGAATTGATTGAGTTATCGTCTATTCCTTAATCCTTCCATTACGTAGTCTATACCATGAGTATGAACACCAAAATTGCACTACATAAAACCATCATCATACCATTACTATTCTACCAAAGTCAAACGTGGACACTAACAACGAAACCAAACGTGTTACAACAGAAATGGCTTGTTTAAGTAGAAGTCTTGGAGTAACAATAAGAGACAGAATCATAAATAAAAACATCAGAAGACTAACAAACACAATGGATTACAATCCAGTCCAATTCTGGATTACCCCAGAAGACAATAGATTAAGTGGTTTTCACAGGCTTCCAGATTATCATCAGATAGTGTCTCTCAAAAGCCATTACTACACAGACACGGTAGATACAAAGCCAGGGGCACACCACGCAAAATATGGAGCATAGAAATAAAAGTCCACGAAAACAGACATATGAAACACACAAAAAGGCCCTCTACAAATAACTCCTCTAACCCTATCGCTGAAAGGCACACAGGGGTATACAGCGAAAAGAAAGAAAAAGAATTCTACCATGAATGGGTAATCAAATAGAAATATATCAACAGATCAAACAAGGAGTCAGGAAGGGTTGCATTCTATCCGGTGATATTATCTACCTATTTAGTGAAGTGATAATGAAATCGGTAAACATCATTCCTAGAATACTTGTAGGTAGGGACAACATAAACAACCTGAGACATGGTGACACCGCCCTGGTTGACGAAAGCGAAGAAAATCTGCAATACCTCTTGAACACAGTGGTATCAGAAAGTAAAAATAAATGACACCGGGTAAATCCCAAAAGGAGAGAAATGATGGCAACTCGTACAACAGTGTAATTAAATGTTGCTAATCGTCAGTAACACACACAAATCGATGTTTTGACTAAAATGCCTTTATTAAGAACACGTTCATAACTGCATCCGTAGATGCACCCCCCCCCGTAGTTTGTAGTTTGGGGGTTATTCCCTTCCTCCAGGAAACAAAAACGACTTTTAATGCTGGAAACAGCCAACAAAAGTGGATAACTCTCTCTCCCCCCCCCCCAACGACAAGAAAGGTCATCAGATTTCTAACCAAAAAAAACCCCAAGGAATTGCACACGGAAAAAGATTGACCTTTTTTAGTACCCCCCCTCCCCCTCCAACTACCTTACTTAAGATGTATAGACGACACTGTTCATAAGATAATGTGAGGACTAAGAATCGTCCACGTTCAGATGACAATGACAGAGGTAAATATAGATAGATGCACACAGGAGGAGTAACAACTATAAAGTTGGATGTGAAACAACACAAATAGAACATTGATAGAACACAGCTACATGTCGATGAAATAAATCAAATAGAAAAATGACACAACAACATGATATCTTCAGGTAGTGTTGCCCAATGGGAGATATGGTTCCAAACTGATAAGATGTTTGATATTAGAGTTCCAGAAGGATGTGGTCAAGAGAACGGAGATGTGTTGTATTTCTTGCCAATGACTCGTCCCATACGACTTCAGGGACAACAGTTGAAAAGCAATTACTATAAAGGATATACTTCAATTATATTTATATTTTCTTCTTCATCTGACTTCAGCCTAGAATAGATAATTAGAAGACTAAAAATGCATATCGGAAACGAGGACAAGAACCTATAAATGCGAACAGTAACCATGATTCAAGGTTCATAAATCATAAGTGCATATGTTCTATCAAATTATGAGTGCATATGTTCTATGAAACTATGAGTGCATATGTTCTATCAAACTATGAGTGCATTCTATCTATCTATTTGCTAAACCTTTTGTGGCCTTTCAGAGTCAGGAGTAGAAGAGTTCTCTGGAGATGGCCCTCGTGTGTGCTGAGTACATTCTGGAATTTGTCGTCTCTCTTATTTCAGTGGTCCATCGTTTTCGTGGTCGGCCTCTAGGTTTGTCTTCACTGTATCTGTGTAGCATAGCTTGCTGTGGTATGCTGTCTGGTGGTAATCTGCTGATGTGTGCAAAACATTTGATCTATTGGCTCTTAATGTATTCCACGATTGAGGCGGTGCCGGTTCTTTTTCTAATGTCTTCATTTCGCAGTCTCTTGCATTTCTTCTATCAAACTATGAGTGCATATGTTCTACTCGTATGAAACTATATGATTACGTGTACAAACCTCAAAAACGTTGCTGGTGTCCCTGCCACTACCACAACCACATCCACGGTCATGGTCTTTGATTTGTTGGAAGACCTGAAATAATGTTGGTTGGGAATCTACTTTATGAAATATGCATCTATTGAAGTATGAATATATTATATATTGTATATTATAGGAATGCCCGAAATAATGATGGATAGGAATAATGAATTATGATATTGTAAATCTTTTCAAATTGATACGTCTTTGATAAGGGGTTGGAGTTTAGTGCTTCGTTAACAGTCTGGAGTTCACCGTATAACAACTTGTGTGGTAGAGGATGATATTTCATGCGGACCATGTGTTCTACCCAGAATGTCTGTGTTTTCATCAACATTATGTGTGTATGCTTACAGATTTGGATTTAATCAGTACTTCAGTGTCTGGTATTTTATCCCGCCATTGGATGTTTGGTATCTTACGAAGGCAGCTTAGGTGGAAATTGTTAAGTCTTCTAGCATATCTGGCATACACTGTCCATGTTTGACAGGCATAAAAGGAGTGATACTATTACCGCTGCTTGATAAACTATGAGTTTCGTGCTAGTTGTTATTCCACTTCTGTCTCACACATTTTTACACAGTTTTCCAAAAGTAGCATTAGCTTTCGTTACTATGCTGTTTACCTCAGTGTCGATGTTTATAAATTGTTTATAATGCTGCCTAGGTAGGTGCAAACTGATATATTGTCATAGTAAACTCGTGCACACTGATATATTGTCATAGTAAACTCGTGCAAACTGATATATTGTCATAGTAAACTCGTGCACACTGATATATTGTCATAGTAAACTCATGCACACTGATATATTATCGCTATTATTGCCTCAGTGTGTACCTAATGAAATCATCCGTACATTATATATATAGCCAGATTCAATATTGTTTGGGGGGGGGGGGGGGGGGGTAGGGAGAATGTAAAGGTATAGGTAATAGGCATATGAACCAGCGTCATAGCGCACTGTTTCCCATAAGTTCTCAGCTGCCAAGTCAGTAGTTGACACCAGAAACCGCCTGACTCCTACAGCAAATTCTCAGTAACGATGGTGAATTTTGCGATCTTCTCAAAGCATACGTCTCGGTAAACTACTTGCTGGTCGCTGAGTGAACGACGGGATTAATGTTTATTTCAAACTATGAATAACTAGGGGATTAGAAACCCTGGTTTGCTGGTCATCAGGCTAATGACATAGCATTACATTACAACGTCTCCGAAGTTTGAGAAATGCCATCATTGCTACGACGTAGGTACTAGGGTAAGGAATGTTTATCCTAATCTTAAACACATTCTTGAGGGTGCAAACAATAAATATAACTGTTAACATTGATAACTTAAACAAAGTATTGAGGGTGCTAAAATCACATATAACTGTTAACATTGATAACTTAAACAAATTCTTGAGGGTGCAAACATCACATATAACTGTTAACACTGAACTCTATTATCTTTTGGTGATACCTTTATACATCTGTGTATCTTTATATTGTTAGAGATGAAAGAGTACACAGTGATCAGTGGATGTGTCTGGTATTGGAGATTTAAAATATCAACAAGGAACATGTGATGTATATTTGGATGTGAAACATTTGTCATGGAACACGTGATGTTGGACAGTGCCGAAAAAATGGACAGTGCTGAAGTTAAAAAAATATGACTGTTTTTAATTTTTTCCTAATTTTCTCTGCTAATATTTTGGGGGAAGGGGTGAATTTTGAGGCAAACAAATGGGAAAAGACCCCATAATTCTTGACAGTTGGTAAAAAAGGGGCAAAGAGTGGTAGGGCGGGGGAGTAAAATTAATAAAAAACTTTTGGTGTAATTTATAGACAGTCCATCACCGATTGTTACGTCTCATGTAACACTCATCGATTGTGAAGTCTCATGTAACACTCATCGATTGTGAAGTCTACTGGTCGACTCATCGATTGTGAAGTCTCATGTAACACTCATCGATTGTGAAGTCTCATGTAACACTCATCGATTGTGAAGTCTCATGTAACACTCATCGATTGTTACGTCTTATGTAACACTCATCGATTGTTACGTCTCATGTAACACTCATCGATTGTGAAGTCTACTGTAAGACTCATCGACTGCCACGCTTAATGCATCAGTTATCGACTGCCACGAATATTACACAACACACCGACATGAAGAACTCGTCGACTTTAACGCCTGACGATGTTCGTCCGTCGTAATCGACGATGACCAAAAACTCAACCATAAAAATAATAATAACAATAAGTAATAAAATTAAGAAAGTTAATAATGCGTTTTTAAATGACTAACAAGTCCAATCCGCGCACAAAATGTTCTTCTACAGAATTGACAACTGTCGAGGGTGTCTATAGGACGTTAAGATGTTTTTTTCTTTTCTACGTGCTCGCTTCTGTCTTGCCGTATCTTGCCTGGTCTCTTCCGTCGTTAGTGCTCCCACTGCAAGGCTGTAATGTCATGCTGTTCTATCCTGAGCGAGGCTCTTCCAAGAGCCTACGTTAATTTTAAGATGTTTCAGTGATGATTTGAGTGTGTCTTTGAAGCGCTTTTTCTGTCCACCAGCATTTCAAATTCTTGCCTTGAGTGCTCCATAATATACTTGTTTTGAAAAGACGCGAGTCCTCCATATACACAAGACGACCTGTCTAGCGTGCTTGCGCCTTCAAAAGTAATATGTAGATGCTTATTGAGGTTGATTTTTCCAAGACCTCGTAGTCTGGTACCTTATCCCACCAATGGATGTTTAGTTATTTACTAAGGCAGGTAAAATGGAAATGATTTAATTTTCTTGGATGTCTAGCATACACTGTCCACGTTTCACAAGCGTATAGTAGGGTTTAACGCCTAATGCACCACTTACCGACTGTCTTGTTAGCGAACTGTTCTTCATTAGATATACTGCATTGTCAACGGCAACAACTCCAACGAAAGTGTGTGGTAATCCTGACAGAGTTATCGTTCCAATATCTCCTGGTCGGAATACCTTCTTACGGTCATCCTCATGGTGGATGGACAACTGTAACAGATGTTTTTTATTAAGTCACACAACATCAACATTTGTTATTAGTTATATTATTGGAACATGGGAACTAAAGTCGTGTTAGGGGAAGAATTGTTAAGACGAATCTAGGTTTGATGGAAGAGGTGAACAGTTTACTTGACCAAACCAATGAAAAATAATAATGGGCAAAATTAAAATAAAATAATGTTTTACGAAGTAAAAGAATGATGTAAATATGCTTAACTACGTATGGCAATTATTTTCATATGGAACATATCCACACACGCACACAAATATATATATATATATATATATATATATATATATATATATATATATATATATATATATATATATATATATACATACATATATATAAATATATATTAACTGTGAATGTAGAAGAGTGAGGACGAAAGAAAAAGCAAAAATGTTTCCATAATTTTGTACATCCTATATTTCGAGAGGGCCTCGTGCGCAGTAGTTAGCGCACTGGCTTCATATAAGTGATCCTGGGCTCCTTCCCCAGCTGATGCGGAAATGTTTTTCAGATCGCAACGGCTCCTTGTTTGATCCATCCCTAAATGGGTACCGTATTAATCCGGAAAGTAAAGACTGCGAGGGAGAGGAGGTAGCTACCGCCTTCATTAAGCAGAGTCAATGAAATGTGAGATCGCTAACATCACACACATCTACGGCATTAATACATGCTATGGGGGTAACTTTACTTTACTTCCTGCATTTATTATTACACTTCTCATCACAAATATTTACGAATGCTAAAACATCTCATTACATAGTGCCCACTACACATTTCAAATATAAATTGGTTTTGTAAATATTTCATTATTGCAAATAAAGATTTAAAAAAAATATTCCGCAATCCGCTAAAACGGACAGTTAAACAGACACCTTCTGCCTGTAAGCAACTAAAACCTCAACTGTTATTACACTTCTAAATACAATACGGCAGTGTAGGAAAATCTGTACGCAGAGTAAGAGTAAAAGAAAACAAATATTGATAAAGTAAACAAAAAAATGATACAAATATGCTAAATGTACACAAATGTGTTCTCTCACTGGAAACTAAAATGGCTGATTCTGATTTGACCATAGACTTACTTCTCCATCACACTGAGCGACAACATCAATCCACACTGAGTCGGATACGACCTCTGATCCATGTTCGTCCCGTAGAACTGAGAAGGCTAGAATTCTAGCGCCTGGGGACATTTCCTGGGTCAGTTTGAAATGAAAATTTGTAACATTTCCTTGAATATTTCTGGTAGTTACTTGCCAGACGACTCGACCTCGGGCGATTATCTACAAGAATACAAACAATATTATGTTTCAGAAGTCACATTGACAGTATTACCTAAACTTCAGAAGTCACATTGACAGTATTACCTAAACTTCATAAATCAAAATGACAGTATTACCTAAACTTCATAAATCAAAATGACAGTATTACCTAAACTTCATAAATCAAAATGGCAGTATTACCTAAACTTCAGAAGTCACAATGACGGAATTACCTAAACTTCAGAAGTCACAATGACAGTATTACCTAAACTTTAGACTCACAATGACAGTATTACCTAAACTTCATAAATCAAAATGGCAGTATTACCTAACCTTCAGAAGTCACAATGACGGTATTACCTAAACTTCAGAAGTCACAATGACAGTATTACCTAAACTTTAGACTCACAATGACAGTATTACCTCAACATCAGAAGTCACAATGACAGTATTACCTAAACTTCAGAAGTCACAGTGACAATATTACCTAAACTTCGAATTCATTATTCAAGATTGTGTATCCATGATAAAATCAAACTAGATTTACCTTTGCAGTTTTGACTATTCATAATATTATCACTACTACTATACTACCATTACAATAACTACTACTATACTACTAATACTATTAATGATATTTACTACTACTACTGCTACTACTACTACTACTACTACTACTACTACTACTGCTACTACTACTGCTAACGTTTTCTGCTGTTGTTACTGTTGACATTTCAACAACTTCAACCGCCACTACTAGCTTATTACTACAATTACTCAGTCTACAGCTCACAAACGAATGTTGCTATCACCAATACTACAATTACTCAGTCTATAACTCACAAACGACCATTGCTATCACCAATACTACAATTACTCTGTCTACAGCTCACAAACGACCATTGCTATCACCAATACTACAATTACTCAGTCTACAGCTCACAAACGACTGTTGCTATCACCAATACTACAATTACTCAGTCTACAACTCACAAACGGCTATTGCTATTTCCAATACTACAATTACTCAGTCTACAGCTCACAAACGACTGTTGCTATCACCAATACTACAATTACTCAGTCTACAACTCACAAACGGCTATTGCTATTTCCAATACTACAATTACTCAGTCTACAACTCACAAACGGCTATTGCTATTTCCAATACTACAATTACTCAGTCTACAGCTCACAAACGACTGTTGCTATCACCAATACTACAATTACTCAGTCTACAACTCACAAACGGCTATTGCTATTTCCAATACTACAATTACTCAGTCTACAACTCACAAACGACTGTTGATATCACCAATACTACAACTATTATTACTATCATCAGTGCTCCAAATCGTAATAGAAAAACAAAAAATGGCTTCAAACCAAAACAAGCCAACAGAAATAGCAAAGACCTTACCACAAGATTAACAGTCCGGATGTCATCAGCAGATGTGTATCGTGTAGTTACTGTCATCTGGTCACCAACCTTTGGCATATCTCCTCGTCTGTCCTGTGGGGTGGGGACCAGAATAGACAGAATTACTGACACATCAAGTGTATCTCAGTGATGGTGTTATTGTATTACTGACACAGCGAGTGTATCTAAATGATGGTATTAATGTATTAGTGACACAGCAAGTTTATCTAAATGATGGTATTATTGACACAGCAAGTTTATCTAAATGATGGTATTATTGACACAGCAAGTTTATCTAAATGATGGTATTATTGACACAGCAAGTTTATCTAAATGAAGGTATTAATGTATTATTGACAAAGCGAGTGTATCTAAGTGGTTGTGTTATTGTATTACTGGAATAGCGAGTGTATCTATGTGGTGGGTGTATCAGATTATCGTAGACGAAGATGTGATATCAAACAATGAGTGGCCATATCCAGCTCATATACACTGAAGGGATAAATTTCAAAAGAACAGAGACATTGAAATATTTTGAATTTATTAATGAATAGCTAAAATGTTCATGTCGATATTCTGACGGTCTAGAGAGTGGTCCATCAGAGCAACGACAATGCAGTATCACACATCTAGTAAATGACACGCCTATATAGTGAGGCTTTGCTCTTGTAAAAGTCATACATCACATCATCTGTACAATTATAATTTATAATCCACTGAGCTCCAGTGTAGTGCAGCGGGGACCTGAACATCTAGTTCAGTGTTCAAAGAATAGTTCCACTATTTTCTCTACAGGCATGTCGTAGGAGACGACTAAGAAAAGATAAGGAATGGGCTCACAACCTGTCACATGTGAAAAAAATCAGTCATTGTATGTCTTGCCTAAATTTCTTACTGCTGTCTTCTGTCGTATGGTCCTCATGGATGATAGAATGATCAGCCAGTGAGCATTGCACATTTGTGATTTTATGGTAGACCAATTGTTGGCTGGGAGTGATATGTGTGCACCAATGTAAATAGGTGAACATATCTGACGTAAGAATGATGAACTAGTTGGTCTAGACATACATGCTGCACTCCAGGGAGGATGTGAAGATCCAGGGATATTGCCAAACTGAAAGGCCTTCCATCAAGGACTAAACATGCATCCATAACCACTCCAACACAACAATACCTTTTTGACAGCAAACCATATGCATTTTAAGTGTTATTTCGGCTATTCAACTGAGAATCTAAACCTTTCTCAGAAAGACTACGGACTGTAAAGACTACGGACTAAGACTACGGACTGTAAAGACCTACTATCTAATAGTTAAGGGATTACTTAATCATCATCATCATTACCCATTCATACACTCACCCATCAATCCATAAATCCATCGAACCATCCATTCATCCAGCATCATCATCATCCATCATCGATCCATTCATCCATCCATCCATCAGCAACCGCCACCACCACGCTCCGCCCGCCACCGTCACCATACCACCACCACCACCGCCATCATCATGATCATTACCAACATCATCATGATCACGAATCATACTCTGAAGAAGGATTACTCTTAAAACAATACACAATATTGAGAGTATGAAAGAAAACTCTTGTTGTACTCCTCATTGCTCATAAGAAATACGAGCTTGACCGAGAGTAATTCACGAGGATGGAAATAAAGTAGAGTTTACTTACCACATCTGTCAGGTCTGCATGAATTTGTAAGTAGACGGAAGATGGTGAAAAAAATGGATTTGCACTGAAGAAGTAGTCAGAGCTGCTGGATTGATGGCCGGTAGCGAAAGATGGGGTCACCTGAGGAATGAGTTTTACTAGAATTAAGTGTCATCAGTTGTGGGATGGTGGTGTCATTTGTTGTGGGAGTATGGTGTAATTCGTTGTGCTAAAAAAAATTATGTCATTTGTTGTGGGAGCATTGTGTAATTCGTTGTGCGAACATTGTCATTTGTTTTGAGAGCATGGTGTCATTTGTTGTGGAGAATAATGTCATTTGATGTGGGAGAATGATGTCATTTGTTGTGGGAGAACTGTGTAATCTGATAGTGCAGGCCGAGTTCCCTTTCAATTATATAGCCCTGTGTACACATATTTAAAAAGTGACGCTGCATAGCTTTACTGTGATATTCATTGGCTGTCAAAACAAAGTATATACAAAATGAACAATGAAAATCAATGAAACATTCAAATAGTGTCACTTTTGAAGGATGAGATCGATGAATCCACATGACTGTATCATTTAAGAGAGAGTCGATGCAGACTAAGTGGTAGAGGATATTGCAGTAATATTGTAGAATTTGGGTCTTTGGCAATAGATGTAGTAAAGCATACCAAAACCTAGGGCAAATGACACCAATCTCCAGAAACAAAAATGTAGATTTAAACACCACATAACACTATTTAAAACGATTATTATGTCAACGCCGTGCTACCAATGCTAAACATAGACAACGACAGCACAAGACAAACGTAAACTTGTGTCAGCTGAAATGGCATACTTACACAGAATCCTAGCAATATCGTTAAGAGACAGTGAGAAATGAGGACATCTGACAAATTCCACAATATACTCAACACACACGAGGGCCATCTCCAGAAAACTCTTCTACCCTTGACGCCTAAAGGCAACAAATGGTTAGCGAATAGACAAATAGATTAAGACTTCTTCATGGTCAGACAGGCGTCATTAAACGATGGCTGTCGAGTTCATCTTGGATACAACAAATATTATGGCCATTATAAAATTTGACAGGCACCTTGTAGACACATCAAAGGTGAACTAGTCTATCCACAGGTGGTGGTGTTGTCGTAGCCTCCACACTTGCTGTTTAACGTAGGGGTTTGTGAAGGAGATGTAGTCTGCGTTCCAGAGCCAGGAGTGTTGCTCTGGTTGAGGTATAGTCATGTTTGTCCAGGATGGTCTTGATGGTGTCTATCCATATTTTCCTAGGTCTGCCCGTGGCTCTGTATTCTGATTCCATCTTGTTATAAGCTCTTATGGGAAGTTGATCGTTCATTCTCATAAGATGTCCAAACCATTTTATATGTAGTTTCTCTATATATTCGATGCATGATTAATACTTTTTATCTTTCTGATGTTCTCACTGCACATTTTGTCGAGTCTGGTGACTCCATTAGCCTTCATAAGAAAGTTAATTTAATAAGTTTCGATCATTCTCTTATATGTAGATGTCAATTGCCAAGTCTGGCATTCGTAGCATAGTGTTGATGTACAGATGCTCTTAATCATTTGTGTCTTTACTTCCATGTTGATTTCTGGGTGCAATAGCAAAAGTGAGTCAAATGCGAGACGGAGCTTAGTCTATAATATAAGGGGAAAAAAACAATCTTCATTTTTTGGCTACGTTATGAGACAAGGAGGTTTGGAGAACGTAGTCACAACAGGCAAAATTGAGGGAAACAGAGACAGAGAATATTAGACAGTTTAACAACCTGGCACTGCAGGGAAACAAAAGCAATACTGGAAAGAGATATCTGTGGAGAGCCATGATTGCCTACGTCAGCCGGCATGGCACCTTATGATGACGAGCAAAGTGACAGCTGGTATGTCACAGCATTTGCCTTTTGACATCTTGTTTCTATCTCTCTATCGAGTCGTCCGTCTTCTGTGAAGATACTTCCTAGGTACTTTAGTTCTTTGACTGATTTTATTATGTGATTATATACACTGACGGATCTGTGGTATGTTCGCAGTGTTTAGGCCTTCATAGCTCAATGCGCATGTAAAGCGATCAAGGAGGAGAATGGGGCCTTTGTTGTGACTACGAGTAGCATGAAAATAAAGAATATGGCGGCGACCAGGGCATTTGAGTGGGTGGGCACACAGAAGGAAACACAGATCTACATCGTTGGTGACTGAGTATGTTTAGGAAGGTACATGTGGGTATCGTTTGCGAACAGTGGTTGAGGCCTTGGGAAAGGCGAGGTTGAAAGTAGTTACATTTATTTTCGCGCCGGGACATGCGGGTGTTCGAGGTAATGAAAGAGCAGATCAATTGCGGCATGCGCTATTGTGGCACAGGGCGATGGGGCAATGAATTGAGCGGACGTTTTGAATTCCATAAGAGGTATAGTACGCGAGAGTGAGACTACTGTGGATGATAATTCTTACAGATGACGGGAATTGAACCATGTCAGTTCTAGCATCACCGAATCTCTTCGCAACACAAGTTGACAGTTTTTCCGTACTTGACCAACCACATCCCCCCAAAAAGATGTAATCTCGTCAAGACATTCAACCTGTGTACTCAAGTAACTGAGAACGGACCAATCGAGACAAGGACTATTACGACAACATATAACATACCGTACAAGTATTGAAGTATTCTCAGAAACACAAACGTAGAACAGCTATATACAAGGGCCAATAGGTCTTATTGTAAACACAAAGATGGATCTTGGTTAATAGATCTTGTAAAAACATAGAGACAGAAGAATGTTGCTTCAAATAATAGCTTATAATGCAGCCTTGATGTTTTAGTATTTCTCTGATGTCATCTATCCATCTTGGCGTGGATCTTCCCCTGTTTCCTTTTTCAAATGATCTTTTATTGAAGAATATCGATAGAATGCGATCTGGTTCCATTCTGATTAGGTGGCAGAATCATTTGATCTTTTGTGTGTCCATGTATTCTTTGTACGATATTATTTCACCAGATTTATTACAGTGTCATTGCTTATTCTCTCTTTTTTATTACCCTCAGTGCTGTTCTCAGACACTTCATTTCGCATATAGCAAGTTTTGTGTGTAGCTATTTTTTGTATATTCCTTGTCCGGTGCCGTTTCACCTCTAACCTAGATACAACTCTTCCGGTCAATTTCCACATTACAGTTAACTTGACAATGTGCACGTCTATAATTCTTACTGTTCGTTTTCTGTTGTGCATGTTGAATTTTTGTCTCGATAAAGGCCTTTTTGGTAGAAACGCCGATTTGTGTGCGTTATTATGTGAATGTTGGTAGAAGAGGTGTGGCGGTGTTAAAGGTGGTTGGATGTTGGTAAAAGTGGTTTGACAATTACGGAGTGGAGAGAGTTAGTAGACTTGGTTGTATGTTGGTTGGTGAAGTGATGGGATGTTGTGCGAAGTGGTTAGACGTTGGTAGAAGCGGTTTGACGTCGCTACAAATGATTTGATGTTAATGGAAGTAGTTTGACTTCGATGGAAGTGAGTGAGCAGTAATGGAATCAACTGTTGTTCGTTAGTGGAAGGGGCTGGTCGTGATTGAGTGTTAATGGAAGGGGCTTGTCGTGGTTGAGTGTTAGTGGAAGTGGCTTGTTGTGGTTGAGTGATAGTGGAAGGGGCCTGTTTGGTTGAGTGATAGTGAAAGGAGCTGTTTTTAATTGAGTGTTAGTGGAAGGGGCCTGCTTGGTTGAGTGATAGTGGAAGGGGCCTGTTGTGGTTGCGTGTTAGGTGCAAGATAACTAACGTTAAGGAATTGCTCGCAGCAGGATGTAAATTGCTGGCAGGAGCATGTAAAGTGCTAGCAAGAGCATGTAAAGTGCTTACAGGAGAATGTAAAGTATATGCAGGAGGAGCATGTAAAGTGCTTGCAGGAGCATATAAAATGCTTGCAGGAGCATGTGAAATGCTTGCAGGAACATGTGAAATGCTCGCAGGAGCATGTTAAGTGCTTGTAAGAGCATGCAAAGTGCTTGCAGGAGCATGCAAAGTGCTTGCAGGAGCATGTGAACTGCTGCATTGTGTTTGAACATATTTTGTAGTTGTGTGAAAATATATGGAGGTCTTATTCCTTGCCACCTCATTATATATTGACATATGTGTATTCACGCTTCTTCTCGTGGAAGAATCACACATCACTTCACTTTACTAACATTTTACGATCTCTGAGTAGAAAGCTTATTATGAAAACATTACGCATCCTTGAGAGTTTGAGTAATCTATGCATGTAATCAAGCTTTGAAGGTGCGTGTAAGAAATCGGAGACGATTACATATAATTGAAGGTGCGTGCAAGTGCTTGAACGTGTGTGAAAGTGTATAGAAGTGAATGTGAGTGTACAGAGTAGCACTACAGTTTTTGGTAATGTATGCGTGTGTGAGAGTGTGAGCGTGTGTATGTGTGAGCGCGTGTGTGCGTGTGAGTGAGCGTGTTCTATTTACTGCAATGTGACAATACTGGTAACATAAAAATCGTGTCTAGGAATGTTTATTTGTAACATTTAAAAACTCGTGTGTTTATTTATAGTTTTTTCCCAGACTGGTTGTATACAACACAGAACTATCTTAATTATACATATAAATACGTATTGCAAATGTCAAGGTTAGCTCTTCCTTAGACCTCAAGTGATCCTAATTCAATAGATTAAGACTTCTTTTAAATATCAGACCAGTCTTATGTAGCACACACGAGCTGAAGATATTTTACTTTATCAGACAAATTATATAGACTGGTGCAGTATTAAGGAACACACATATTTGTATTAACACATGTTGTATGATTGGTACCAATAAAAGTATGTAACAAAAGTATATCTGGGCATAAGGCCGAAGGTAGACCAAGACAATGGTGGATAGAAACCATCAAGATAGCGTTGAACAAACATGGATTTAATGCAACCAAACGACACATATAACATTGAAATGACAACTTAAACTCCTACAACTACGATTAATGTCAAGTATGGATACTATCAACCATCCCATAATTTACCTGGGGATAGACAATAGACAAGTGGCACGATTGATTGATCGGTTGCTGATCCAGCTGTTCATTGGTTCATACTTGAACATGCTTCTATTATGTAAGACTGGCTGCAGTATTGGGGAACAAACGTATTTATATTATATAGACTGGCTGCTGTATTGGGGAACAAACGTATTTATATTATATAGACTGGCTGCTGTATTGGGGAACAAACGTATTTATATTATATTGACTGGCTGCTGTATTGGGGAACAAACTTATTTATATTATATAGACTGGCTGCGGTATTGGGGAACAAACGTATTTATATTATATAGACTGGCTGCGGTATTGGGGAACAAACGTATTTATATTATATAGACTGGCTGCGGTATTGGGGAACAAACGTATTTATATTATATAGACTGGCTGCGGTATTGGGGAACAAACGTATTTATATTATATAGACTGGCTGCGGTATTGGGGAACAAACGTATTTATATTATATAGACTGGCTGCGGTATTGGGGAACAAACGTATTTATATTATATAGACTGGCTGCGGTATTGGGACAACGTATGTTGTATATATCACGGCTGGCTACAGGTAGTACCGAAAGACGTCACTACGCTTCTAAACAATTTGTTCAAATGTCAACAATGGCTACATGTAGCACTGAAGCGTTCTCCTATTTATGAGCAGGTTTTTCAAATCTAAAGACTGGCTCTATGTAGCAATTGACTACTTCTATAAACAAATTGTTCAAGTATCAACTATGACCACAGGTAGCACTGGGAACTCTACGAATTCTATTCTCTATTGTCTGTCCCCAGGTTAATGATCGTTCAATGTATTCACACTTGCCGTTAAGGGTAGGGATGAAGCTTAAGTTGTCGTTTCAATGCCAGAAGTGTTGCCTTAGTTGCATTAAGTCCATGTTTGCTCAAGGCTATTTGGATGTTTTCTATCCACAGTTTTCTTGGCCTACATTTGGCCTTATGTCCGAGTATTATTTTATTATAAGCTCTTATTGGTATTTGGTTTGGGTTCAGTCTCATAAGGTGACCGAACCATTTTACTTGCTGTCTTTCAATATGTTCTAAATTATTTTTATTAATACATATTATACCAACTCTTTTCCTCCTTTCGTCATTCCTTTTTTTATTTAGTCTAGTAACCATTGCAGCTTTTCTCAGACTCTTCGTTTCACATCTAACGAGATTCCTCTGCTAAGAGGATACTAATTATATAAACATTTAATTTGCAAATATTAACACTGACTACATGTAGCGCCGAAGCACTCTACTACTACTATAAATATTTTGTTGAAAATGTTAACGCTGGCTCCACGTATAATTTCTACCGAAATAAAATCTTCACCTTGAATGTAAGGCTCTTCACAGACTGTGGTATTAAATATTGCACAGTAAGCCTTCCTCTGACGTCGGTTCTGAGTTGTGGACTGAAATGTGTTGGTGGAAGAATGGCTTGTACTTCAGTCTTACATTCAACGGTTAACGGAAGGTTGGTACCCTGTTCACCATTAGCTCTGTATACATCAATCTGATGAGACAAAAGACATGGAAGGAATACTTTCATTAAGTGTTGCCAAAATAAATATTTCATGGACAAATTTGACGATTTTGATTATTTTTACATTTCATTGACCATAAAACGAATATGTTAGCAATGCAAAAAGAAATTGTTAATCAATTTTAAAATCTATTTTCCTGTTTAAAATTGTTAATCGATTTTAAAATCTATTTTCTTGTTTAAAATTGTTATTCGATTTAAAAATATATCTTCCTGTTTAAAATTGATGAGACATGATCAAAACAGCTTATAATGTTTTTGGTAGAATTGTTTCTTTCAGAAATGCTTCCATACTTCAACCAAGAAACATATCTAAACTTAATCTTCTAGATATTTCTACAATTAGACATTTTAATCGAATTTTACTGAACTCAATATGCATTTACTATGCTTTCAGTAGTCATATTGAACTATTATTTTCTCTCACTTTTTGACAATGTTTATTTAATATTTGCCCAGAAAATGTTTCATCTTGATTCTTGATTAGGAACAAGCGTCACATCATTGGGGACATTCCCATATATGCTCTGCTTTCCGTGCCTTCAGCCATCTAAAAGTATATAAGCTCAGTGTCCCAGTCAGTTGGTGTTTTATCTATCTGGTACCACTGCTTCATTCCACGATGTGTTACCCCTGCCGCTCATTTCCTAATTAGGGTTATTACCCGAACCTGGAACTTTTATCCCTTCATTCCACGATGGCAGAAAAGATAACTAATATATAGAAACGAGCGTAGATATCTGGAAGCATGCATGCTACAGACGATCATGATATTTAATAAAGGTTATCAGGATAAGATACGGTCCGGGTTATTTTTATACAGATGAAACATATGTGAGCATTCGTATCTGATAAGGATAAATTCAAGATGGGGGGGGGGGGGACATTATTTCTAGAATGTTGTCGGCTTTATGATGAACTCACTGAACTCATCTAACTTCAGTCTAACTCACGGAACTCATCTAACTTCAGTCTAACTCACTGAACTCATCTAACTTCAGTCTAACTCACTGAACTCATCTAACTTCAGTCTAACTCACTGAACTCATCTAACTTCAGTCTAACTCACGGAACTCATCTAACTTCAGTCTAACTCACTGAACTCATCTAACTTCAGTCTAACTCACGGAACTCATCTAACTTCAGTCTAACTCACTGAACTCATCTAACTTCAGTCTAACTCACGGAACTCATCTAACTTCAGTCTAACTCACGGAACTCATCTAACTTCAGTCTAACTCACGGAACTCATCTAACTTCAGTCTAACTCACTGAACTCATCTAACTTCAGTCTAACTCACGGAACTCATCTAACTTCAGTCTAACTCACGGAACTCATCTAACTTCAGTCTAACTCACGGAACTCATCTAACTTCAGTCTAACTCACGGAACTCATCTAACTTCAGTCTAACTCACGGAACTCATCTAACTTCAGTCTAACTCACTGAACTCATCTAACTTCAGTCTAACTCACGGAACTCATCTAACTTCAGTCTAACTCACGGAACTCATCTAACTTCAGTCTAACTCACTGAACTCATCTAACGTCAGTCTAACTCACGGAACTCATCTAACTTCAGTCTAACTCACGGAACTCATCTAACTTCAGTCTAACTCACTGAACTCATCTAACTTCAGTCTAACTCACGGAACTCATCTAACTTCAGTCTAACTCACGGAACTCATCTAACTTCAGTCTAACTCACGGAACTCATCTAACTTCAGTCTAACTCACGGAACTCATCTAACTTCAGTCTAACTCACTGAACTCATCTAACTTCAGTCTAACTCACTGAACTCATCTAACTTCAGTCTAACTCACGGAACTCATCTAACTTCAGTCTAACTCACGGAACTCATCTAACTTCAGTCTAACTCACTGAACTCATCTAACTTCAGTCTAACTCACGGAACTCATCTAACTTCAGTCTAACTCACGGAACTCATCTAACTTCAGTCTAACTCACGGAACTCATCTAACTTCAGTCTAACTCACGGAACTCATCTAACTTCAGTCTAACTCACTGAACTCATCTAACTTCAGTCTAACTCACGGAACTCATCTAACTTCAGTCTAACTCACGGAACTCATCTAACTTCAGTCTAACTCACGGAACTCATCTAACTTCAGTCTAACTCACGGAACTCATCTAACTTCAGTCTAACTCACTGAACTCATCTAACTTCAGTCTAACTCACTGAACTCATCTAACTTCAGTCTAACTCACGGAACTCATCTAACTTCAGTCTAACTCACGGAACTCATCTAACTTCAGTCTAACTCACGGAACTCATCTAACTTCAGTCTAACTCACTGAACTCATCTAACTTCAGTCTAACTCACGGAACTCATCTAACTTCAGTCTAACTCACTGAACTCATCACGATTCTGGGTGAGGTGACATGCTGTAACCATAAACATGTTTCAATACTATGAAATGTTTATTGTCTACTGTCGTTTTGGGGTATCCTTTTCCTTGGTACAATAAATTGTGTCTTTCGTTGCTGGGGTGCAGTGGTTAAGCCGTTTCTGGAGCGCAGTGGATAAGCTGTTGCTGGGGCGCATTGGTTAAGCCGTATCTTCCGTTGCTGGGGCGCAGTGGTTAAACCGTTGTTGTGTCGCACTGGTTAAGCCGTTGCTGTGGCGCAGTGATTAAGCCGTTGCTGGGGCGCAGTGGTTATGCTGTTCGTTTTGTGCTAAAGCGGTCGTTCCAATCCCGCTTGCTATATCTTGTTTATAAAGTGGATATGTTCGGAGAGCCCTTGAGATTATCGCTTGAAGTTACCGAGTTACTCTCTATGAGTGCTATTACTCTAAGCAGATGATCTGCCGCGCCTGTGATAGGGCGGAGTACATATGGAGTGACCCGAATACAATGAAGTAAATCCTCTACAAAGGTGGGAGAAATGCCTTTCATTACTAGGTGCTTTCTGCTGTTAAATTATTATTTTTTTTAGCGTTCATTCTCAAATTCCCGCTGGATCTCTCTTGTAGCAGCACAATTGTCCTACTAGATTTCTAGCAGGATGTAGTCCAGAGAATGGAAATCCGTTGTATCGCCGTTTTAATTGCGTCACTGGACCGACACACCCGTCTTCGACGGAAAGAATATTACATTTTTTATTTTTAAATAAACATTCCCAGTTTTCTTGTTATAACGTTATTTATAAACCAAAGCTTATCAACATTTCCTGTTCTACGCACTTCCTGTATAGATCAAAGCTTTTCAACATTTAATATTCTATGCACTTCCTGATTCGACTTTTATCGATATATATTGTATTCTCAATATCTGTTTGAAACATCTAATTTCGAAGGAAACAATTCTCGTCGCCGCTAAACATCCATGTTTAGTAGCCATAAACTGCAACTGGAAATAATTTCACGTATCATATTTCCATATGCTTCTTCTGTTGAGATGCAATTTAGGCTTTACTTCTATTGTCTTGCCAACGCTTTTTCCCCATGTGTAATATAATGAATTTATAACTATCATTCCTGATCTATACCTATGTTTTCATATGACATATCCTTTCCAGAACGTAGCTTTCCATATGAAATTCCTGAAATCTCCGGTCTTTGGCAAGTTGTCCTGTCTCCTCTAGCGACATGTGCATGAATTCGTGAATATCTCTTGTCCAAAGACGTCTTAATCTGTCTCTGCCTCTACTGTCTTATATCACCCCCCCCCAAACAACACTATTTCCATGCCATCATGACTTTTCACATGGCCAAAAAAACTCAACTTCTTTCTTAATCTGATGTGTAAAAGCCAGCCTTTTTGAATGTTGGTTTTCTTAGCACATATTGGTTGCTGTTCATGGTATTCTCAGGAATAACATAACTGTCCTTTGTGATATATAATTATCTGTCTATTTGTCTCTCTGTCTATCAGTCTCTCAGTCTGCCTGTCTGTTTGTCTCTCTGTCTATCAGTCTTCCTGTCTGTTTGTCTCTCTGTCTATCGTCTGCATGTCTGTTTGTCCCTCTGTCTATCGTCTGCCTGTCTATTTGTCTTCTGTATCGTCTGCCTGTCTGTTTGTCTCTCTGTCTATCAGTCTGCCTGTCTGTCTGTCTCTCTGTCTATCGTCTGCCTGTATGTTTGTCTCTCTGTCTATCGTCTGTCTGTCTGTTTGTCTCTCTGTCTATCGTATGCCTGTATGTTTGTCTCTCTGTCTATCAGTCTGCCTGTCTGTTTGTCTCTCTGTCTATCAGTCTGCCTGTCTGTTTGTCTCTCTGTCTATCAGTCTGCCTGTCTGTTTGTCTCTCTGTCTATCAGTCTGCCTGTCTGTTTGTCTCTCTGTCTATCAGTCTGCCTGTCTGTTTGTCTCTCTGTCTATCAGTCTGCCTGTATGTTTGTCTCTCTGTCTATCGTCTGCCTGTCTGTTTGTCTCTCTATCAGTCTGCCTGTCTGTTTGTCTCTCTGTCTATCAGTCTGCCTGTCTGTTTGTCTCTCTGTCTATCGTCTGCATGTCTGTTTGTCTCTCTGTCTATCGTCTGCCTGTATGTTTGTCTCTCTGTCTATCGTCTGCCTGTCTGTTTATCTCTCTGTCTATCGTCTGCCTCTTTGTCTGTCTATAGTATTTTCTCAACTCGCGCTGAAAGGCTTCAATGAATTGAATGAAGATCGGTTTTCCGAACATGGCACGATGGTCGCTTGATATGCAGTAATATTATGAGTTCTCAGAATGCTGGTAACTCGTTTAACGTTTGGATACATAACATGAACTAACATTTATAATAAATAATTCACATCTGTTATATACAATTATCATTTGGGATACAAGGAACGTATAATTATACCAACAATGAAAAACGATATTTGAATAATCTCTTTCTCGCTCGCTCGCTCGCACGCAAGCACAAACACAAATACAGATAGTATCCACATAAATATGGAAAAAAGGAAGAAATCATCGCCTTGTTTCACATGAAATATAAAACTAATTGCATTGTTTCACATGAAATATAAAAATAATTGCATTGTTTCACATTAAAGATTGAGATCATTGATTTGTTTCACATGAAAGATATAAATCATTGCATTGTTCCATCATCATTAAGTGCCGTCTCCGCAACGAATATTGGCTGCAAAAGGCCTTCAATATTCTCTGTAGCTTGTCTTGGTGGTACACTCTGCTAGACTGAATCCTTTCCATCTCACGATATTACTATCCCACCTGTATCTCTGCTTCCCCCTTGCTCGTCTCCCCCTACAACAAGGTGTCATGTCTTTTAATAAGTCCACAATATTGTTTTTTCTTGATCTATATTTCCTTTAATAATTATTTCTTCATGTGAAGTGCTGTTAGAACCTCTTTGTTTTCTTCTTTTTCCATGATGTTCTCTCTATTTTTCTATATACCCATATCTGAAAGGCATCAATTCTCTAATTGTTTGCTTATTGTCCATCTTTCTGAGCCATAGATTAATATAATATAGATGCAGCATTTTAATAATTCCCATTTTAGCTTGTTTGTAGTTTTTTTAGTTGTTAATAATTTTTTCATGTCATTGGAAGTACTTTTAGCCATTAATATTCTCATTTTCAGTTCTGTTTCACATCTGCTATAATTTGTAATTATGTGTCCAAGATATTGATTTTCTTCTTCTTCTTTCGTTCACTTGAAACATGTCTATATCTGTAATTCTGTCTCCTTAATAAAACTCACTGTCTTTTGTAGTTCATACAGTCTCCCATAGAGCTTTGATTCCAGTGGTGTTTCCTCTGGCCAATATGTCTGCCTCAGCGTTTCATGCTCAGAACACTCTTGAAGTATAAAAAGATATTGATATTGCTTGATTCTTGATTAGAAACTGGCCTCACAGCACGTGGGGCATTCCCATAAGTGCTCCGCCCTCGGTTCCAGCAGCCATGCGACTCGATGGTGTTTCGAGTCTAATGCCACCGAAACAGACGTCACCATCAGGGCACAACTCTGGCCCTTGCGACAGGTTTATTTGTTGCTCTGCCCACCCACGCCGTGCCCGTAACTAGTTCAAGCACAACGTCGGCCTGTCGGAATAACATGGTAACTGTTATCGAAGGTTACGACTACGGGATTGTATAGATGACGTGCCATGAAGCTTCTATAAGAAAATAACCTTAATATAAAGACATGTCATCTACTAAAGTTTTCTGTTGCATGGTTGGTTTGTCTAGTGAGCCATTGGTAAGACCCACAGACGCAACCACATGTACATTGATATTGCTCTACTTGTTATATGAAACTTGTTCCATTGTTTCATATGAAAGATACAAATCATTGCAAGCGTTCCACATTAAACATGAAAAGAGATATTTGATAATCTCAGGAAAAACAGTAGAAGCAATGCATAGAACTCAAGTTTATAGAAACCAGAAGATGTAGATAGAACACATACGAGGATAGACTCCCAAAAGCATATAGAACTTTGAATAATAGAATCTGCCGAAGAAGGATGTGTCGGATTATTGGCGCAAATAAAACGGCGACACAACGCATTTCCATTCTCTGGACTACATCCGGCTGGAAATCTAGTAGGGCCATCGTTCTGCTACAAGGGAGATCCAGTGGGAGAATGACTGCTGAATAATAATAATAATAGTAGTAGTAATAATAATAATAATAATTATATATATATATATATATATATATATATATATACATACAAGAAGATGTAAATAGACTCCAGCATAGGGAGATAGAACACAAAAGAAGTAGTTAGAGCCCAGAACATTTAGATAGAACCCAAAAGATTGAGATGAAACCCATAAGACGCAGATAGAGCCAGAAATAATAGAAAATAGAACCCATGAGATGTAGGAATAACCCAGAAGTAGATACAACTTAGATGATGTAGATATATCCAAGAAGAAGTAGGTAGAATCCACATTAAATAGATATAACACAAAGAAGGAAGTAGATAGAACTATGAAATAAAGGCAGCAGAAAGAACCAAGAAACAATACTGCACAGAAGAACAAGTAGATAGCACATACAAGAAATAGACATATAGATCTCAGGAAAAGTAAATAGAATCTACAAAAAGTAGATTCATTGAACAGAATAGAAGA
Organism: Meghimatium bilineatum; assembly: GCA_034231615.1. Lineage (NCBI taxonomy): Eukaryota > Metazoa > Mollusca > Gastropoda > Stylommatophora > Philomycidae > Meghimatium > Meghimatium bilineatum. Next base: position 10,812,405 of record CM067321.1, read on the forward strand.
AGTATATTATATATAATCCAGACGTAGTAGAAGTAGATAAAACACATAAGTAGTAGAAATTGTAGATATAACATGAAAGAAGAAGTAATATAGAGAACACATAGTAGTAGAAATAGAGATAACTCAGAAGATGTAGTTGATAGAAACCAACAGAAGAAGAAGTGGATAGAACCAAGAAATAGTATAATTATATAGAAATCATTGAATGTGTAGATAGAATATGAATATATGAGATGAAAAAGTAGGTAAACTCATAAGAAGAAATGGATAAAACCATGAAAAAATAGAATCTTACCTGTAAAACATATGGTAATCCAGGCTTGAAATACCTGGAGGACCGTGTAAATTTGATGACATACAGGTGATCCGAGAACACGACACTGACATCTTCACCAGTCTCCACACGACCCGAAGCAGCTTCGGTAACTGAAGCTTGCATGTGCAGTTTTCCGCCGTTTGGAAACCAGACGCTTTGAACTGGTAGTTTTAGTTCTTCAGAGGTTATACTGCAGTCGGTTTGTCCTGTTGAGTTCAACTGTTCAACCACGTGGATTAAATTAAAAGCATAATCAAACATGACAGATATTGTCAAAAGTGGTGGCAAAACATGAACATAAACTCATTCACAACGGTTATTAAGAAGGAACAGACAATAGTGTTCCAAAGGTGGTCAAACATTGAACGATAATATTGGGTAAACAGGACACATATGGACAAGTGGGTTCTGGTTAAAAGGAGGTCAAACATGGGCAGATATACTATGGTGAACAGGAGGTCAAACATGGGCAGATAGACTGTGGTGAACAGGAGGTCAAACATGGGCAGATAGACTGTGGTGAACAGGAGGTCAAACATGGGCAGATAGACTGTGGTGAACAGGAGGTCAAACATGGGCAGATAGACTGTGGTGAACAGGAGGTCAAACATGGGCAGATAGACTGTGGTGAACAGGAGGTCAAACATGGGCAGATAGACTGTGGTGAACAGGAGGTCAAACATGGGCAGATAGACTGTGGTGAACAGGAGGTCAAACATGGGCAGATAGACTGTGGTGAACAGGAGGTCAAACATGGGCAGATAGACTGTGGTGAACAGGAGGTCAAACATGGGCAGATAGACTGTGGTGAACAGGAGGTCAAACATGGGCAGATAGACTGTGGTGAACAGGAGGTCAAACATGGGCAGATAGACTGTAGTGAACAGGAGGTCAAACATGGGCAGATAGACTGTGGTGAACAGGAGGTCAAACATGGGCAGATAGACTGTGGTGAACAGGAGGTCAAACATGGGCAGATAGACTATGGTGAACAGGAGGTCAAACATGGGCAGATAGACTGTGGTGAACAGGAGGTCAAACATGGGCAGATAGACTGTGGTGAACAGGAGGTCAAACATGGGCAGATAGACTGTGGTGAACAGGAGGTCAAACATGGGCAGATAGACTGGTGAACAGGAGGTCAAACATGGGCAGATAGACTGTGGTGAACAAGAGGTCAAACATGGGCAGATAGACTGTGGTGAACAGGAGGTCAAACATGGGCAGATAGACTGTGGTGAACAGGAGGTCAAACATGGATAAATAGGTAAACATTTCTTACTTTCTCATGCACAATGCTACTTATACTTATGCTACTCACACAATCCTTTATTGGAAGCCAGATTGGAGTTAAGATTGGAGTCAAGATTGGAGTCAAGATAGGAGTCAAAATTGGAGACAATATTGAAGTCAAGATTGGAGTCAAGATTGGAGTCAAGATAGGAGTCAAAATTGGAGTCAATATTGAAGCCAGGATAGGAGGCAAGATAAGGAAATGTTTGTGATGTAGTAATGTCATAGAGTTATATCCAAGGATGTACTGGTTTCCTGGAAAAATTACTGTAGGCAGCCAAGGACAATTCTATATTTATCAGATGACATATTCTTTCCAGAATGTAGTCTTTCCTATGGATCTCTTGAATTCTCCGCGGTCTTGAGCAAGTTATCCTGCCTCTGTCAGTAACATGTGCAGCCATTGCTGAATGTCTTTTGTCCAACGGCGTCTTAGGCGGCCTTTGTCCATGTTGCCTTCTATAATCCCCTACAGTAACACTCTCTCTATGCCGTCGTGTCTATTAATGTGGACGAAAATTACTAGGTTTTTCTTTAATATGGTGTTCAGAAGCCAGCCTTCCTGGACGTTAATTGTTTTTAATACCTAATGGTTTGTTTTCCTTGCTGTCCATGGTATTCTCAGAACTCTTCTATAGCACTTTAATTCAAATGATGTTATTTTCTTGACCACTGTTTTATTTAGTGTTCATACTCCACATCCATATGTCGACACAGGAAACACAATTTGGTTCTTATGTTAGTACCCTGCCGTAGTTTATTTAGCTGTTTTAATTTTGCCAGCGCCATTGAAGTTCTCCTCTTGATCTCAACTGCGCAGTCTCCTGCATTGTATACATGTGTTCCTAAATAATTAAAAGAATCAACATTCTATATTACAACAATAAATTCGACTTTCAGACCATTTATATTTTTTCGCGCCACCCGAGACTCGTTGGTCACGTTCTTTCAGACCATCATTTCCTTGATATTCCTCTACTATTTTCCATTGTCACGCTGTAAGCTTGGAGTGCTAGAAACATCCTCATGAGATCACCAAACTATTTCATTGTCTGCTTTTCTAGAAGTTTCAGAACTAATATCGTCCCCTCGGAACTCTTGATATCTTCACTTCTTTATCAATGGTTCTTAATGTGGTCTATATTGCTTCTTGGGGTGGCAATCATTTGACCCGTTTAGGTAGTCCTCAGATAATAACAATTTGGGAGTAAATTGTGCAAGACATTAAATATACATTAATAAATTTCTAGCAAACTAGACAATACAGTGGAATGCCTCTATAGCACATTCTTTTATAACATTTTCCTATATAACATCAATTTTAAAAATCTCCAATTATATTTATTCTTTATTGTTTGTGCTGATAATTGCGAATTTCTGTTATTACATAAAAATTTCGTCGGTCCGGACGAAGTTGGTATAACGGAATTCTACTTTATTAATTTTAGTTCACAGAGTGGCCAAGTGTGAACATTTGTTACATGTACAAAGAGGTGAAAAAACGAAATATGCAATTTCCTCTTATTGTTATTTACTGCGTTTTTTAGGTTTCTCATTTCAAGCAAAACATTTCCCTAAGTAAAACAGCGGCAAAGAAGATCAACGCCTTCGAGCTGAAATGCTACAGGAAGATACTTAGAATATCATGGAAGGATAAAGTCAGAAACTCAGATATTATAAAAACATTGAAGATTCCAGAGTGTTGGTTACTAAACACAATAACAAAAAGAAAACTACGCCTGTTTGGTCATATAAAGAGACATAACTGTTTAGAAAGACAAATAATTAAGGGAAGAGTACCTGGGGAGAGGAGAAAGGGCAGACCATGAAGACGATGGTCTGACGACATTAAAGATAACATGAATACATCGCTAGAAAATGCAAGCGACATTGCCCAAGACAGAGAGAGGTTAAGAGAGTTCAGTGGGAAGACAACGTTCTGGAAGGAATACGTCACATGACCTGACCATTACAAGCGTACCAAGATTTCTGGCATGTTTCTTACCACACGTAACTACACAATATTTCTACAATCATAACCTAATATATTACTCATTTAGTCATGTATTTAAAATAAATTCAATTTCTCTGTGCGTTTTATCATCCTTGCGTGTAATATCATTAGCGTTGCTTCAATAAATGCCGTGTAATATCATTAGCGTTGCTTCAACAAATGCCGTGTAATATCATTAGCGTTGCTTCAACAAATGCCGTGTAATATCATTAGCGTTGCTTCAACAAATGCCGTGTAATATCATTAGTGTAATATCGTGTCAGAAATTCTCGGATAGACTGGTATTACAGAGATAAACACCATCATGCCAGTTTATGATCCAGTAGAACATATTAGATCTGTAATAACAAAAAGTCGTTCAAGTTCGCTCCGTTTTAACAGAAAACCTTCCATATTCGCGAACTCTAACACATTTCTAAATTTGTAGTGCTAAAGGTCGTGTTCTGATTTTCTATGCAGGGGATTTGAACTCCTCCCCTCTTATCTACGGGCTTATGCGTTTGGGTGTATATATATATATATATAGACTATGTTCAGCTACAATATGAAGCCAACTCAATTTACGGTCGCTAGGTTTAATAATCGCATTCGTTTTCAGTTATAATAATGTTGATGTTTTCAGTTATAATAATGTTGATGTTTTCAGTTATAATAATGTTGATGTTTTCAGTTATAATAATGTTGATGTTTTCAGTTATAATAATGTTGATGTTTTCAGTTATAATAATGTTGATGTTTTCTGTTATAATAATGTTGATGTTTTCAGTTATAATAATGTTGATGTTTTCAGTTATAATAATGTTGATGTTTTCAGTTATAATAATGTTGATGTTTTCAGTTATAATAATGTTGATGTTTTCAGTTATAATAATGTTGATGTTTTCAGTTATAATAATGTTGATGTTTTCAGTTATAATAATGTTGATATTTTCAGTTATAATAATGATGATGTTTTCAGTTATAATAATGTTGATGTTTTCAGTTATAATACTGTTGACGAAACTTGTGTGCGCGCACATGTGGATGTGCACGTGTGTGTGAGCGTTTGTATGGGGGGGGGGGTTTAGTTATTCTATCACATATTTTCCTGTTGACATTGATTTTATGTGCACATTTTCTCTACACTCGAGTAGGATGCTTCTTCCTTGAAGTATTGCACACATATTAGAGTCTAAATATTCTGGTTATTAAATAAAGCTATAAATGAAAAATTCCCATTTCACAGCAGGAATCAAGCACTCTATCGCTCCTAATTTCTAGGAAACTAAACAAATAAAACAAACCTGCAGATTTCGTCGTTTACCGACAGTGAACACGTGACCATGCCAAAGGAGACCAAAGGTTACTGTTACATGACCTCTGACTGGTTTCCCATATGTATATCTGGTAGATACAAAAATGATAATGAGTCCTACGTACGTAGCACTGTGAAACAGGGTCATGTAGTGAGTGGGTGGTTTCACATTACTTATGTAATCACTTCAACAACGCGTAGGCATAAGTTGGTAAGTTTAAAATGGCACCTGCCATAGAATTAACTTTAGGCAATTTCATTTATTATTGTTGTCCATTTTGAAAGTTTGCATCTATTTAAAAAAACAACACAATCTTGCCCTTCTTTTCTTTTTACGTTTTTTTTCTTGTTCACACCTGTATGCCCCTTTAAGTCACTTTATGCATGATCAGGAATAGAAGAGTTCTCAGAAGACGGCCTTTTTGTGTTCTTCATATATGTTTGTTTTCGTGGACTTATTTGTTCCGTAGTTCATCTTTTGCATTGTCTGTCCCTGGCTTTGTACCCATCGCGTCTGTATGGCAATGATTTTTAGTATCGGGCACTGTCTGACAGTAGTCTGGATACTTGTGAAAACTACTGAATAGATTGTCTTCTGATGTAATCCATGATTGGCATTGTGTTTGTTAGTCCTCTGATGTTTACATTCTATCTCTTATTGTTATTCTGATAATTATATATAGACAAGTCCTTGCTGTTGTAACAAGTTGTCTTTTTGCTTCTGTTCCTATTGTTGTTCACGTTTGACATTGGTAGTATGGTGATGCCATGAGGAAAATATTAACATTTAAACAAATTACAAACAAGCTAAAAATGAGTATTATAAAATGCTACATCTATTCTATATTAATGTGTGACTCAGAAACATGGACAATAAACAAACAATTAGAAGGTTGAATTGATACCTTTGAGATGTGGATATATAGAAGAATAGGGAGAACATCATGGAAAGAGAAGAAAACAGTCAGAGGTTCTAATAAAACTGATTAGACTTACGTAAAACACAGGTTTATATATCGTCTCAATGGGACACCATAGACTATATCAAAAACTAGTGGGTAATGATGGGCAATGATGAGCACACAAGAAATCATAAAAATTACAATACATAAATCATATTCAACGTTTCAATCAAAAGGTCTTTATGAAGACACAAACAAAACATTAAAAGACGACGAATAGAAAAATTATCACAACGTCCAACGGAAATATGGAAATGATATGCCGGAAGGTCAGAAAGTACATACAAACCTGTGTTTTACGTAAGTCTAATTGTTGTTACGTTTCACGCAGTTACCTTGTATTGATTGTCATAATAAAACTGAATATGGAGAAAGAATTATTAAAGGAAATAAAGAACGAGCAAATAAAATATAGTCTGGACACAATAAAAGACATGCTACCTTATTGAAGACCTTACTTAAAGGTAAAGTCGAAGCGAGGTGAGCAATAGGTAGACAGAGATACACGTGGTAGAGTATAATCACAAGATGGACATGTTACAGTCTAGCTGAGTGCACCACCAAGACAAGAGATGTGCTATATGGAGGTCTGTTTAAGCCAACCTTCCTTGCGCAGATGGAACAATGATGATGGTATGATGATCGTTTATATTGTGCAGTTTTAGTATTCATGTTAACATATTTGTTTTGTTAAAATAGGAGACATCTACTCTAAGATCTGCAGACTACAGCCCTTGATCGCTCAGTCTGACACACCCAGATCATTGCTGGTATCACTGCATTTGAAAAAGAGAGAACACTGCGTGCAATTTACAAGCGACTGAAGCAGAAGGACAAATCCGAAAACCCTCTTACTCGGGACCTACTCAAATGTTATCAGATAAGATATCATCACATAAAATATTATCACATCAAATGTCATCATATAAGATGCCATCACATCACATGTTATCACATCAAATGTTATCACATCAAATGTTATCACATCACATGTTATCACATCAACTGTTATCACATCAACTGTTATCACATCAAATGTTATCACATCACATGTTATCACATCAAATGTTATCATATCACATGTGATGCCCGTGTGTTGTAGGGGCCTGAAAGGGGAACAAAGAATAGCAACACTGTTTACCTTCCATGCATTTCGTACGAGGCGACTAAGGAGGTTATGAGATGGAGTTGGCTGTCCCATCCCATATAGGGTCAGTGACCCACAGCCATGCTGAAGATGGATGTATCAGGCAGAAAGGCGCAGATATCGCAGCAATGCTGTAAACTATGACACAACGCATTCCGTTCTCCGGACTACATCCTGCTGATCTGCAGGAGTTTGAGAACGAACGCAGTAGAAGAAGAAGAAATGTTATCACATCAAATGTTATCACATCAAATGTCTCCACATCAAATGTTATCACATCAAATGTTATCACATCAAATGTTATCACATCAAATGTTATCACATCAAATGTTATCACATCAAATGTTATCACATCACATACAATTACTTTAGGTGGTATGCATACATTACTTCAATAATTCCTTGCTAGTTTGTTACCTTTCCTCTCCCGTTCGTCAGCAACTGTCAATAATTCAACCTCCCCACCCCCATAGGTAATTATGTAAAATGTGTATAATGAAATCACCTAATAATTTACAAATCATGTGTGCGGAAAATTAAAAAAAAAATTAAAATAAACAATACGAGATTTGTTTGACATTTGTAAGTTTTTTTTTTCAAATTCAAACATTTCCATTCGTGTATAAAGTAGTATTGTTGACGTCAACCTTTGTCAATATTCCGTACTTCCCTTTGTCAATAACTTTAAACTTTTTCAAACCCACCACCTCCTTGTATTGTTGACAAATTTATGGACAATTTCTGTTAATGAGCAATATTAACATAGTAATTATATCCTTTATTAATAGATATCATTATTAATATTGGATGAGATTAATGTTGGACTGGATAATGAGAATCGATTCTGACTTACTTTGCTCCCACCGCCATATTGAAACTGGTATCATTTGGTAATATGACCTTTCTATCGTCTGGAATGTGAAATGTTACGGAGAATGTCGGAAGAACTGAAATACGTAAACGTGAATGAATAAATACGTGAAATAAATGGACACAATTCATGAAATATTCGTTTCTAAGAAAACATCCTATAAAATCAGTAATAAGCAAACAGCAACAACTTCAAATCTGGACTAATACTAGCATACCTTGCATCATATGATTGGAGGTGATGGGAAGAACATGATGACTGAACATGGTAAGAAACGATGGGAAGTGCAAAATGAATGGGGGCTGTATCATACCGCGGAAAATGCAAGAAAAACAAGTGATAATATTTAGGTAGATATTTTTAACATTTTAATTCTTAATTCATTTGTCTACTGAATCTACAATCTATCTCCTGTACCTATAATCTTGTTTCCCATATCTGTACTCTTATACCCTGTATTTATAATTTTATCTCCTGTACCTATAATCTTGTTTCCCATATCTGTACTCTTATACCCTGTATTTATAATTTTATCTCCTGTACCTATAATCTCGTTTCCCATATCTGTAATCATATACCCTGTATCTACAATCTTGTCTCATGTATCTACAATATTGTCTCCTGTATCTACAATCTTATCTCCTGTATCTACAATCTTGTCTCCTGTATCTACAATCTTGTCTCCTGTATCTACAATCTTGTCTCCTGTATCTACAATCTTGTCTACTGTATCTACAATCTTGTCTCCTGTATCTACAATCTTGTCTCCTGTATCTACAATCTTGTCTCCTGTATGAACAATTTTGTCTACTGTATCTACAATCTTGTCTCCTGTATCTACAATCTTGTCTACTGTATCTACAATCTTGTCTACTGTATCTACAATCTTGTCTCCTGTATCTACAATCTTGCCTCCTGTATCTACAATCTTGTCTACTGTATCTACAATCTTGTCTCCTGTATCTACAATCTTATCTCCTCTATCTACAATCTTGTCTCCTGTATCTACAATCTTGTCTCCCATATCTGTAATCTTATACCCTGTATTTATAATTTTATCTCCTGTACCTATAATCTCGTTTCCCATATCTGTAATCATATACCCTGTATCTACAATCTTGTCTCCTGTATCTCCAATATTGTCTCCTGTATCTACAATCTTATCTCCTGTATCTACAATCTTATCTCCTGTATCTACAATCTTGTCTCCTGTATCTACAATCTTGTCTCCTGTATCTACAATCTTGTCTACTGTATCTACAATCTTGTCTCCTGTATCTACAATCTTGTCTCCTGTATCTACAATCTTGTCTCCTGTATCAACAATTTTGTCTACTGTATCTAAAATCTTGTCTCCTGTATCTACAATCTTGTCTACTGTATCTACAATCTTGTCTCCTGTATCTACAATCTTGCCTCCTGTATCTACAATCTTGTCTACTGTATCTACAATCTTGTCTCCTGTATCTACAATCTTATCTCCTCTATCTACAATCTTGTCTCCTGTATCTACAATCTTGTCTCCTGTATCTACAATCTTGTCTCCTGTATCTACAATCTTGTCTACCGTATCTACAATCTTGTCTCCTGTATCTACAATCTTGTCTCCTGTATCTAAAATCTTGTCTCCTGTATCTACAATCTTGTCTCCTGTATCTACAATCTTGTCTCCTGTATCTACAATCTTGTCTCCTGTATCTAAAATCTTGTCTCCTGTATCTACAATCTTGTCTCCTGTATCTACAATCTTGTCTCCTGTATCTACAATCTTGTCTACTGTATCTACAATCTTGTCTCCTGTATCTACAATCTTGTCTACCGTATCTACAATCTTGTCTCCTGTATCTACAATATTTTCTACTGTATCTACAATCTTGTCTACTGTATCTACAATCTTGTCTCCTGTATCTACAATCTTGTCTCCTGTATCTACAATCTTGTCTACTGTATCTACAATCTTGTCTCCTGTATCTACAATCTTGTCTCCTGTATCTACAATCTTGTCTACTGTATCTACAATCTTGTCTTCTGTATCTACAATCTTGTCTACTGTATCTACAATCTTGTCTTCTGTATCTACAATCTTGCCTCCTGTATCTACAATCTTGTCTACTGTATCTACAATCTTGCCTCCTGTATCTACAATCTTGTCTCCTGTATCTACAATCTTGCCTCCTGTATCTACAATCTTGTCTACTGTATCTACAATCTTGTCTCCTGTATCTACAATCTTGTCTCCTGTATCTACAATCGTGTATCCTGTATCTACAATCTTGTCTCCTGTATCTACAATCTTGTCTCCTGTATCTACAATCTTGTCTACTGTATCTACAATCTTGTCTACTGTATCTACAATCTTGTCTCCTGTATCTACAATCTTGTCTCCTGTATCTACAATCTTGTCTCCTGTATCTTATTCCTCTCTGCTACTTTTTACAGACATTGTTTTTGTCAGGATGTTGTCAGGATGTTGCCAGGATGTTGTCAGGATGTTGCCAGGATGTTGTCAAGAAAATATGATGCGTTGTGTTATCGTTTAAACATTGTTTTCAACATCTGAACATTTCAGTCGTACACAGTGGATTTCAGCATGCGTTATGTTTGGATCCCGTTTAACAATGGATAGCCATCTCTACCATTCCAAGTCTTAAATTGTAACTGTACGACATGTATATCAGGTCACTGTACCACATGTATGGTAGGTCACTGTACCACATGTATGGTAGGTCACTGTACCACATGTATGGTAGGTCACTGTACCACATGTATGGTAGGTCACTGTACCACATGTATGGTAGGTCACTGTACCACATGTATGGCAGGTTACTGTACCACATGTATGGTAGGTCACTGTACCACATGTATGGTAGGTCACTGTACCACATGTATGGTAGGTAACTGTACCACATGTATGGTAGGTCACTGTCTTTAATCGTTGCTGACCTCTTTGAACCCATCATCGGCACTGTATAATTATGTATAAAGTAGAGGATTGTTTGTAATTTCGCTGTTTGTACATAACTAGAAAACAGACAGGATTAAGGGCAGAAGAGACAGAGGACGACAGAGAATTTGCTGGATGGTTTGTCATCATTGCATGGGAGAAATGGCATGAATTGATATTATTAACAAAGCAAGAGACAGAGTTGTGCAGAAACATGATCTCCTACCTCATTTAGCATGGCACGTGATTCATGAATTTTGTACCACCGAGTCTAATATTTATTGCTGTTTTTGAAGACCAGTATGTGCTTGTTAATAATGTTTTATTTTCCACGTTCTGGAAAGGTACTTTCTACATTTTGATTCGCTTGACCACACATGGTAATCCGATGAGTTACCTTCTTTTTGACTTGTTCTTTACCCTAATTCCGACAACACTATGGATTTCATGAATACTGCGGTCACCAGCCCTGAGACAAAATGGATTTCATAAATACTGCGGTCACCAGCCCTGAGACAATATGGATTTCATAAATACTGCGGTCACCAGCCCTGAGACAATATGGATTTCATAAATACTGCGGTCACCAGCCCTGAGACAATATGGATTTCATAAATACTGCGGTCACCAGCCCTGAGACAATATGGATTTCATAAATACTGCGGTCACCAGCCCTAAGACAATATGGATTTCATAAATACTGCGGTCACCAGCCCTGAGACAATATGGATTTCATGAATACTGCGGTCACCAGCTCTGAGACAATATGGATTTCATAAATACTGCGGTCACCAGCCCTGAGACAATATGGATTTCATAAATACTGCGGTCACCAGCCCTGAGACAATATGGATTTCATAAATACTGCGGTCACCAGCCCTGAGACAATATGGATTTCATAAATACTGAGACAGGGCATGTGAGCGTGCTCGTCGGAGATGTTTCAGATGATCATTGTTTTCATTTTGTGGTCTGGTGGTACAGTTTTCTTCTTGTGGTCTGGTGGTACAGTGAACAGTTTTCTTCTTGTGGTCTGGTTGTACAGTGAACAGTTTTCTTCTTGTGGTCTGGTGGTACAGTTTTCTTCTTGTGGTCTGGTGGTACAGTTTTCTTCTTGTGGTCTGGTGGTACAGTTTTCTTCTTGTGGTCTGGTGGTACAGTTTTCTTCTTGTGGTCTGGTGGTACAGTTTTCTTCTTGTGGTCTGGTGGCACAGTTTTCTTCTTGTGGTCTGGGGTACAGTTTTCTTCTTGTGGTCTGGTGGTACAGTTTTCTTCTTGTGGTCTGGTGGTACATTTTTCTTCTTGTGGTCTGGTGGTACAGTTTTCTTCTTGTGGTCTGGTGGTACAGTTTTCTTCTTGTGGTCTGGTTGTACAGTGAAAAGTTTTCTTCTTGTGGTCTGGTGGTACAGTTTTCTTCTTGTGGTCTGGTGGTACAGTTTTCTTCTTGTGGTCTGGTTGTACAGTGAACAGTTTTCTTCTTGTGGTCTGGTAGTAGAGTGTACAATTTACTTCTTGTGGTCTGGTGATACAGTGTACAGTTTTCTTCTTGTGGTCTGGTGGTACAGTGAACAGTTTTCTTCTTGTGGTCTGGTGGTACAGTGAACAGTTTTCTTCTTGTGGTCTGGTGGTACAGTGAACAATTTTCTTCTTGTGGTCTGGTGGTAAAGTGTACAGTTTTCTTCTTGTGATCTGGTGATACAGTTTTCTTCTTGTGGTCTGGTGGTACAGTGAACAGTTTTCTTCTTGTGGTCTGGTGGTAAAGTGAACAGTTTTCGAAAATATGTTCTGTGTTTTATGAAGATTGCCCACGGTGCATATATTAGTGTCGCCAACTCCAAACATCACGTACATCTCTTGTCTGAGTCTGTTGTTACTTAGTGTTGGTGTCCAGTTCTGAGTCTAAATTTGATTAGTTCTATCCATTTTTTCTTGTTTAGCAGATAGTAGTTATCCAGTGAAGATTACCGTATTATTAACAAATTACCTCACGCTCTCAAAATGAAATGCGCAAAATCACTTAATATTTAAACACGTATAAATATAAATCAAATATAAGCATGCAAGGTATTAGACACAGAGGGTACCACATAATTCATCGTCAGTTTTGAAATTCGTTGCATATTTTGCAAATATCTAAATCATTTGATGGATTATGTTCATTATTTACATATAGTTTTTTTTAAAAAGGGACGTTATAACGACGTGTTAATAATGATGTAGTAGAAACTCATAATTGTTGATTTGTATAATATTGCCATATGCTAAACAAATAATCGATGTCTGTATAAAGTATTTTTACAGTATTTAAATTAATTTGTTTTCAGTGTAGCCAAGTGTTTTATCCATAAATAAAAATTGCATCGTGTCAAAAAATTTTTTTAAAAGGAGATATACAATTTTTTATTAAATATTTTTTTACAAAATAGTTCATTATAATTCACTAGCATACGCTAATGTAATAACTAATGTTATTCTAAATGTGCAAAATCTAAGTCATAAAATTCAGCATCATGTTATGCCGCTATTTCGTGCTATATATGTTCTGTGATGTCAAAAAAGATAATGGAGCACACTTTAATATGCGTCGCATGATCTCTAGTGCTTCACTTATCCTTGGGAAATTTACAATCACGGCAGTATTTTCCATATCTTTAGCTGCATCGCCAATAATTTTCCATATCTTTAGCTGCATCGCCAATAATTTTCCATATCTTTAGCTGCATCGCCAATAATTTTCCATATCTTTAGCTACATCGCCAATAATTTTCCATATCTTTAGCTGCATCGCCAATAATTTTCCATATCTTTAGCTGCATCAATTACATTTTCGATAACTTTAGCTACATCGCCAAACATTTTCTGTTTATAATATCAGAAATAGACAATCTTTAATTTTTGGTCACGTTATGAGACAAGAAGGTAGCAGACAACATAGTTACAACAGGCAAGATAGAAGGAAAAAGAGACTGAAGACGACAGCGTGAGAATATATTAAATAGCCTGACATCGTGGCATGACAGAGAGTCAATATCAATGCTGATAAAAGATACTTGAAATAACGAGCTGTGAACATCTATGATCGCTTACGCCAGTAGGCACATAATGATGATGATGATCAATAGGATGAAGGGAGGTGGCATATTAAACATAGTCTCAATATCTACATTTCATTTAGTCCCAGTATCTACATTTCATTTAGTCTCAGTATCTACATTTTATTTAGTCTCAGTATCTACATTTTATTTAGTCTCAGTATCTACATGTTATTTAGTCTCAGTATCTACATTTTATTTAGTCTCAGTATCTACATTTTATTTAGTCTCAGTATCTACATTTTATTTAGTCTCAGTATCTACATTTTATTTAGTCTCAGTATCTACAAATCATTTAGTCTCAGTATCTACATTTTATTTAGTCTCACTATCTACATTTTATTTAGTCTCAGTATCTACATTTTATTTAGTCTCAGTATCTACAATTCATTTAGTCCCAGTATCTACAATTTATTTAGTCTCAGTATCTACAATTCATTTAGTCGCAGTATCTACAATTCATTTAGTCCCAGTATCTACAATTCATGACGTAACTGTATGTACAATTCATTTAGTCCCAGTATCTACAATTCATGACGTAACTGTATGTACAATTCATTTAGTCCCAGTATCTACAATTCATTTAGTCACAGTATCTACAATTTACTTAGTCACAGTATCTACAATTTACTTAGTCATAGTATGTACATTTCATAAAAATTGATACATGGGAAGATGGTATCATATTCTGTTTAGAACGTAACAATCAATGGAACAGTTTTTGACTGCAGTGATTTTATTTCTATGTTATGTGTCCTTTGTAAAATGTTGTCCATGCCATCCTTTCAGCCTTTCGATTCTGCAATAGCTGTCCAGCCTCTTCCACTGTCATGTTCAGAAAGTCTTTGATGTCGTATATCCATCATGGTCTTGGTCTGCCCTCTTTTCTCTTTTCTGGAATTGTTTCCTCCATGATTAATTTTTGTCAGAAATTGTGTCTTTTTTATGTCCAAAATCTATAAACTTCGTTTTTTTATAGTTTTGCGGAGCCAGACACCTTCTATGTTTAACTCTTTACTAGACAATGTAAGTATATTCAGTAGGTTGCCATTACTCCCTGAACGGTCCGGATGCACAGTTTATTTCTGCAGGGTGTGAATCTGGTACTTTGATCGCACAAGACGTCCTCTATGCCACTCTGCCTCAGAAGTTGATCATGGGAGAAACAGAAAATATGTGGACAGTTTTGTAGAATGAATGACATGACCGAAAGGATGCCATCAATAGAACTGATAATGCATGTTGGCTTTATAGAATTGGGGAGATTTATGATATCCTGCTACAACCGCCGTGACTTGCTGATGATCGGTGTGAAGACTCTGTGTGTTATCGGCGTCACAAAGTGGAGCAAACAATAGCAACATTGTGACTTGACATGAATATCGTAAGACGAGATTAAGGAAGCTTTGGGGTTGGAGTGATTGTTCCATCCCATAGAGGGCTAAAGTGATCCTATGTGTCAGGCCGAAATGTGCAAATATCACAGCCATGCTGTAAACTATGACACAACCCATTCCGTTCTCCCAACTATATATACAGTAAATATGTAGAAGTTTGAGAATAAAAATGGACGAATAAAAAGTGTAAAAAAAAGAAATATGACTAAATTACTTACCGTATTCTGTTACTTCAAAGCGGACAGAACCAGACGTCTTGAGCTGAAAAACAAATATAATAAATAAAGTCAACACATACGCAACACTTGTTTTCATGAATTTGGAAGCGTGTGTTGATGGCAAGAAGCTGTCCATTACATCAACACCGTACATAGTATATGTTTTAATGAATTTAGAAGCTTGTCTTGATGGCAAGATACTGTCCATTAAAGTCAACAATAGCTTGACAATTTATTTACCCAGTTCCTCCAACTAGGTCAACAAATGTGTGGAATTCAAGCCACCCCCTTTTTTTCTTCTTAATTGTGTCAATATTTTGTCAATGAACATTACCCTGTCCTTGGACATTGACCCAGAAGACATTGTTTAGCAGAGCAAAAAAAAAAAAACTTGATTTTTGTGTGATTTTATAATAATGTTTGAAATTTTTGTGGGATATAATAACAGTATTTTATGGTGGTAGATCTGGTATGTCACTGGTAGGTCATATCATCTACTAGAGGTATACTGTTAGTTACATGGTGGTAGGTCTGTCCTGTCACATAACTTGAAGACTTCTATGTAGGCACCGCACGTGTAAACATTTTAGTAGCCTCTCTTGAGCATATATATTGTTCATTTTTCACTGCCGTAGAGGATAGTGGTGAGACCGTAAGCCTGGTAAATCAAGAGTTTCGTTTTAAGTGTTAATTTTATGTTCCCTTAGACTCTTTTGTGATATTTGATCGGTATAAATGAAATATAAGTTAGACATGTTCCCGTTCATAAAGAAATGGAATAGATTATAAACTAGACACGTGATACTTAATGAATACATTGAGTGAACAATAAACTAGACACGTGATACTTAATGAATACATTGAGTGAACAATAAACTAGACACGTGATACTTAATGAATACATTGAGTGAACAATAAACTAGACACGTGATACTTAATGAATACATTGAGTGAACAATAAACTAGACACGTGATACTTAATGAATACATTGAGTGAACAATAAACTAGACACGTGATACTTAATGAATACATTGAGTGAACAATAAACTAGACACGTGATACTTAATGAATACATTGAGTGAACAATAAACTAGACACGTGATACTTAATGAATACATTGAGTGAACAATAAACTAGACACGTGATACTTAATGAATACATTGAGTGAACAATAAACTAGACACGTGATACTTAATGAATACATTGAGTGAACAATAAACTAGACACGTGATACTTAATGAATACATTGAGTGAACAATAAACTAGACACGTGATACTTAATGAATACATTGAGTGAACAATAAACTAGACACGTGATACTTAATGAATACATTGAGTGAACAATAAACTAGACACGTGATACTTAATGAATACATTGAGTGAACAATAAACTAGACACGTGATACTTAATGAATACATTGAGTGAACAATAAACTAGATTCACGATAACATGTGTTGTTGTTGTATCGATTTCAAGGAATTCCTAGAAAGTAGCTCTTACTTCTTATGTGCAATGGCTTGGTTTCTCCCAAGCTTTATTTCATACCCAGAAGACTAACTCTCAGCAACATACAATGCTTTGAGAAGATGCCTCTTACTCAGAGTGAGCACAATCTAAAGGTGGTGTGGCTTTTTTTTACCGTTCTGCATCATGCAGGGTTGGAGTTGTGGCTTCAGCTCTTCTACTGAACATCACTTCCTGTCAGGTGTATATAGCAACTCAGCTCTGGACTATGGTCACTGATATGGGTAGAACAACCAGATATGCATTCCCACCAACACATAAATGGGGGTGGGTGACTGTTGAATTATGCAGGACTAACACGTTTGCTTGAATCTAATAAATCGTCATGTCATGCAGAGTTGCTTTTCACCACAGCCATATGCCACCTATTCATAACGGGGGAACTATGTACACATTAACAGTTAGGGCAATATTTAGGATTATAACTGATTTGGCTTCACTAGCATGATGTCAAGTGCTGGATTAAAAAAGAATTATGCACTAACAAAAAAAAAGGAAAAGAAGATGTGTGAGAAAAATGTATATAAATTATAAACTGAAAACAGTTAACATGATACGGTTACTGAAAAAAAGTCAAATCAATCATAAACTTGTTAATTAAAACCATGAATCAATCATAAATTAGACACGTGACACTATAAAATATAACCAATTATAAATTAGATACATGAAACGATGTGTGAAAAAACGTTAACCAATCACAAACTAGTAATACTTTAGTTATTGGCGATATTTAACCAATAGTAAAGGTTATGCTGTTGTGAAAAAATGAAGAAATCATGAACGAAAATATGACCCAAGCTTAGTTGAACATAATGAATCAATCGAATTGTAAATGTATTTATCAAGTCCCTCGTCAAAACTGTGGACTCATCGAGGTCATCTTTCTGAAGTGAACTTTCCCTTTTATTTTTACTGATTACTTTGTGTATAATTAGTGTCAACAGGCAATGAAAATCATGGTAAAAATTAAAAAGCGTCACTTTAGAAGGATGATTCCCAATGAGATCATAGGACTGTAATGAAGAGGAGCTATTGTCACAAAAGAACATACACAACCAATCAAATACCAACCCCGTTCGTAAATTTTGCTGACACTGTCCAATTGCCATAGACTGGATTCTCAGGGATTTTCATGACGTCAGTTGCAAACATATTTGTCGTGTCTATGACTTTCCGGCTGATGGTCATTCCATCGGGATTCTGTCAACAAGAACAGGTAGCGGTTTATTAGGTTAACAGTTTTACAGGGTTAATAACAGTGTGTAGTGTCACAGCGTTTACAATGCTTCTATGTGAATCCCGTAACGCCATTTACGTTATCATTGGTAAAGGTTGTGAGAGGAAATATATAGGTGAAACTGTAACAGACTGTCGGGTTTGCCGGGAGATTTGGAGAGAAGCCTCAAGGAACATCACGATGGATAATAATAAAATCAGCTGTCCTTTATTTTTCTAATATAGTTCTTTTAAAAATTAAAGAAGAAAAAATAGACATATAAAATAGACAAATAAAACCGTAAAAAAATAACAGTTAGTGTTGACGAAGCAGAGTTATTGACAGAGTTAGTTAGCGTGGATATTCAACCAGCCGTGACGGAAGCACAAGAATGGTAGGGAAGAATAAAATATTGGCAGAAACTGTTAGTTTAAGAAGGAATGAGTATATAATATTCTGGAAGAGATTGTTGACAAACTAGGTTAGTAGGAAAACATTTACGGAGAAAAGCCTGAATAAATATGAGTTATCAATAGGATTGAGATCCAAAAATAAGTCCAAAAACGTGAACATAATGGATCGTAATCAATCTTGAGTGGTCAGTCATTCATTCGCCAACAACTAAGTAACAGCTCAGCCATGTAGCGAAGGATTAATAGGTGAACTGTCCATGAAGCAGGACATGGTTCCTCATAACATTATAGTTTTTGTGAAGAGGGTTGTAGGAGTGCAAGCTGTATAACGTAATGTTGGGAGAATTCGTCGCATGTTGGATTTGTTAGGAGCTCCTATGTTATTGTAAAGTGTGAGAGTGAATATTGCGAATTCTAGTGTTATAGATTAGAATAATAGAATTAGGAGTGAGTAGGCTTTGGTTTTATATATATATATATATATATATATATATATATATATATATATATATATATATATATATATATATATATATATATATATATATATATATATATATATATATATATATAACGCTATATATGTTAGAGGTATATATGTTAGAAGTAAAATAGCAGTAGACAGGTTATTAATGTGTTTATAGAAATTGAATAAAATAGTCAGGTATTTCTGTAGGTCGTCGAGAAAGTCACCATATGTATAGTTCACCTTTAATGAAATTACTTCTGAAACAATATAATTATCACAGAATATGAACTATTCTGATGGTTTGGCCAGAGAGTAAAAAGGGTCAAAACAGAGTTATGAAATTCGAGAGAATCAGACCAAAAACATCTAGAAATCAAATGGGTAAACAACAAGACCCTGGAAGATCTAACCTTCGCAGATCATATTGCTCTCATGAGTTCAACTCACCAAGATCTCCAAGAAAAAAACAGAAAGACTCAAATATTTTGCACAACAGATAGACCTTCAAATAAACACACATAAAACGAAAATGATGAACATTACCGGCAGGACAGAATCAATTAAACTAGATGATAATATACTAGACAACGTTTCAAATTTCGTATATGTGGGAAACAAGATAACATCAGACGGGGATACCAACTCAGAAATCATGACTCGAATCGCTCTCGCATCCAACGTATTTAACAAACTCTCAAACATCTTGAGATTTAAGATCGCAAGTAAACAAATCAAACTGCGACTTTTCAATGCAAGTGTGATTCCATCATTGACATATGGATGTGATATGATATAAAACCGCAATAACGGATAAGAAGTTAGTTGCCTTCGAGAATTGATTCCTCTGAAAATCACAAATACTAATTGGAAAGACTTCAAATCAAACGACATACTAAGAGAGGAGACAAAACAAGAATACGTGACGAACATCAGAATAATACGCCACTGGACATACATCGGCTACATACATAGAATGAAGGAATTCCATGACAAGTCTTCATGTGGACACCAGAAGGGAAAGAAAACAGGGAAGACCAAAAACAACGCTCAGAAGAACATTTATGAGTGAATTAAAATCAACAGGCATAAATGCACAATACCTGAAATCCCTAGCAACTGACCGACAGGCATGGAGAACTATGACATCCGCCCTATGTGCCAAACTTGGCAAAAGAGGAACTGACTGACTGTTTGTTCACTGTTTATCTAGTATTTACTTGAAAAAAGAAATAAGGTGTGAAACTATTAACCTGTCCTGTATACTATTATTTGTACAGTTTTCACATCAATACCCTATAGTCTGTGCACTAAACTGTAAAGTAGACGGAACGTGTAAATTATGTAAGTAATAACATTTTACTTGGAAAATGATAATGACATTTTGTTTATCACTGGTACCACACTTGATAACACAAAAGCACGATGTTTCAATCAAAATGCCTTTGGTGCTGTTTATAAATTTACGTCAACAATTTTTTCGTAACCTATTGAGCGAATCACCCCCTGTCAATAACTGTAAAGAATTCAAGGGACACGTGTTGAACTATGTTAAATAATTTACATTCTCCTTACTATTTTTAAAGCAACACCAGTAAGGAAAACAATTACATTCTTTTTTGAGATGTTTTGAAAACAATTACATTCTTTTTTCAGATGTTTAGAAAACAATTACATTCTTTTTTGAGATGTTTAGAAAACAATTACATTATTTTTTCAGATGTTTAGAAAACAATTACATTCTTTTTTCAGATGTTTAGAAAACCATTACATTCTTTTTTTCAGATGTTTAGAAAACAATTACATTCTTTTTTCAGATGTTTAGAAAACAATTACATTCTTTTTTCAGATGTTTAGAAAACAATTACATTCTTTTTTCAGATGTTTGGAAAACTATTACATTATTTTTTCAGATGTTTAGAAAACAATCACATTCTTTTTTCAGATGTTTAGAAAACAATTACATTATTTTTTCAGATGTTTAGAAAACAATTACATTCTTATTTGAGATGTTTAGAAAACAATTACATTATTTTTTCAGATGTTTAGAAAACAATTACATTCTTTTTTCAGATGTTTAGAAAACCATTACATTCTTTTTTCAGATGTTTAGAAAACAATTACATTCTTTTTTCAGATGTTTAGAAAACAATTACATTCTTTTTTCAGATGTTTAGAAAACAATTACATTCTTTTTTCAGATGTTTAGAAAACAATTACATTCTTTTTTCAGATGTTTAGAAAATAATTACATTCTTTTTTCAGATGTTTAGAAAACAATTACATTCTTTTTTCAGATGTTTGGAAAACTATTACATTATTTTTTCAGATGTTTAGAAAATAATTACATTCTTTTTTCAGATGTTTAGAAAACAATTACATTCTTTTTTCAGATGTTTGGAAAACTATTACATTATTTTTTCAGATGTTTAGAAAACAATTACATTATTTTTTCAGATGTTTAGAAATAAAATCATTTCAAACTTACCAATTTAATTGTACATGAACGCAATATTTCTGATATCAGTTTTTGTCAACCTTCCCCTCTCCCGGCCCCCAATGTGAAGTGAAATTTTTTGAAAAAATTTATAGGGTAGTTTATAGAACCTCTTTATCAAGAACACACCATAACACACAACAAGCAAGAAGCGGCACTGCCCACGCCGAAATAACACACAACAAACAAGAATCGGCTCTGCCCACGCCGAAATAACACACAACAAGCAAGAAGCGGTACTTCCCACGCCTAAATAATACTGGCTAGACAGGGTGTATCTTAGTCTCGAAGAGTATAAAGAATGAAAAACTAGAAGGACAGAGATGAAAGAAAATCAAACAAAAACTTGAGACAATAACACGGGGCACAATCACACAATAACAAAACAAAACAAGCATAGACATAGCAGAACATAACGGATAATAAAACATGAGTGTCGAATGTTAATCACCAAGGGCTGTAGTTTGCTAAATTGGTGGATATATCAGTTTTCAATCGCATATTTAGATACGTTTTCACCAGTACAGATTAAAAAAAAAACCTTTATACTTTGGTAGTTTTCAAACTTTTTTCACTCGCCCTCCACTTTCGTGCCACAATTGTTTTTTTCTTTTCTCTGTCCGGTATTACGAAAGTAGTATATAAGGTGCATTTGGATGTATATTTTCCTGGCACCAATGACAAAGAAGGAAAAACCTGGCACCAAAGACAAAGAAGAAT
Organism: Meghimatium bilineatum; assembly: GCA_034231615.1. Taxonomy (NCBI): domain Eukaryota; kingdom Metazoa; phylum Mollusca; class Gastropoda; order Stylommatophora; family Philomycidae; genus Meghimatium; species Meghimatium bilineatum. The sequence continues at coordinate 10,834,794 of CM067321.1, forward strand.
TAATTCCAAGGATAACAAGGCTTAGCTGAGTTTTTCTGGGGTTTCTGGGGTTTTCGTGAGGTATTTTAAAAAAAAAATATTTGGAAATTTTTTATTTTGAGCTTAGTTTATTGTTAATTTTATTTATTGTCTAGAGTTTTCGTGTATTGTTTCTTTTTGAGCTTTTCCACTGTTTACTATTTAATGTAGTACCGTAGGATGTCTCCGGCCTTTACTTGTTGTTATTGTTGTGATATCTTGTTATATAAATAAACTGTCAAAAGGGTAATGGCGAGTCGTCTCTACATACACAAATGATTCTCAAAAACCGTCTACCTCTTCTGTAATGTAGGTGTTGGTAGAATACACATGTCGGTTATTGCCAGGTCGGGTGTTACATGTGATAAGTCTCCTTGGTATTATAGATAAAAGGGGAATACATAATGGTCACATATATACAAATAACCATAGATAAAACATGAAGCTTTTTGAGTTGTGTTGAATATGTTTTTTATTCAGGTTTCCATTGTTTTAAATGAACATACATATATAATTAGCATGAAAATTGGCTTTATGTATACTTTATTTGTAACATACATTCATATAGGCATAACACTCGTTAGTAGTCACATAGTTCAGGGAAATACCCGTTGTTTACATATATACATACAAAGCTTAGATAAAACATGAAGATTTGAATAGTTTATTTCATGTTATGACAGGGTCATCCACCTAAGTTAACATAAAAAAACGCTTTGATGGTAGTCATAAATTTCAGGGAAATATATAATTTATACATATATACAGACAAACATAGTACCCTTTTAGTCCTCTATTCGTCGTTTTACACAAATATACAAAAAGTTAATATGCAAATTGTGGTTATGTAGGTTTTATTAGTAGCATACATTCATATATACATGAAATAACACCAGTTGGTAGGCACATAACTTAGTGAAATACATTATGCTTACACATATACATTAAAAACATAGATAAAATATGAAGAGTTTGAGTGGTGTACTTCATATTTTCGTCTTGGGACGGAGTCCCATAGCATGAGAATATGTTTTATTAATAATAGAGTGGTGGTTTAAATAGATAAAAAGGGCTTACAGAGGTTGACCATGCCTCATATAATGCTATATATGTTATTATAGACATGAAATAAGAATTAATAACTGTCGTAGAATTAGATTTTGTGTCAGATATTCAGGGGAATAGTCGAAATGTCATCGGTCTGTACCTGTCGCTTTATGTAGAAATAGGACAGGGCGGCTCTATCTTGTTCGTATGTGTAAATAGCTGACTTGTGAACTTTGAAACCTACATTTTTACCGCCGTGTGCCTTTTGTGTGCTTAAAACAGCTAAAAATATGTTTCTGTCAAATGTGTTATGTTGATGACTCAACCCTTTAGTCGATATCTTATTATAGTCACCAAAGCAAAAAATAAGTTTACTACAAAGAGCTATAATACCCTTTCCTGAATATTCGAGTTTGAATAAGCCTGGACATCTTTTATCAAAGAATCTAGCTTCGATGCAGTGTGGACACTCTTTCGGAGGACTGAGGAGCCTTTCTGTATGCATCTGGCAGCATTCTCAGGGAAACCACTGGTCATAAACTCGGAGAAATTCAGCTTTCATGTCTGGTTTAATGACATCGTCGAGATTGAGAGCTGATAAGGCTAAATATAAGGAATCAGTATCTATCTCCGTTAATTCAAAGTCAGCCCTATCGACAAATCTGTCCAGGAAATCGTAGTAAAATTCCAACATTCTCATCTTGGCATACTGGTAGACGAAAAACCCTATCTGTAATGGGAGGTCCCAATTAATTTTCTTTTTACTCATCTCTACTTCAAAAATGTCATCAGCGATTGCCGTCATGTTTTTAAAGCGGGGGGAATTTATTAATTTAATGTTTCATCACCTCTAACATAGGATACATCTGCGTGTCTGGCCTTATTAGTCAAAGTTTTCCCATAGGCCGAATTGCCCAACAACTTCATAGTGTCACTCGTGATTGAATCGCCGGGTGAAAGGTCACCATTACGTCTAGCTGCTGTGACAGTATCTCCAAACTGTTTGAAACAAGCTACAGGTTGATACTCAAGCACTTGATAAATTTCGGTTACCACCAAACCATGATTAAGATACCATTTTAACAATGGTGTAGCTAGTAGAATTTTTTTACCGAAATAGCTACCGATAAATGTACGTCTAGGCGTCGTTAATAGATTATGCTCTTCTGCATATCTCTGCATTAGAGGACCAATGTCTGCTCTAGTAACATCTATATTTTTGAATATAGGTGTCATTTCAGCAAAGTGAGCCTTCAGGGGTTCTGGTACGTGGATATCGCACGCGACTAATCCAAATAAGGTCTCGTCAGTGACAGAAACCAGAATCTGCTGAACCGATAACGGGTATTTTTCAATAAAATAGTCCCCCGAGCGGATGGTTCCGAAGTGGTGAACACCGAACAAGTCTAGACAAGTTCTAATACCATTGAGAAAGATAACTTGAGACAACACAGTGGAACTAATTCTGTGCTAACGCGAATAGATAACAACAGAGCCCAAAAATAAACAGCAAGGGTAACAAACAACACGAAAACGATAGAAAATAAACAAAATTAACTATAAAACTAAGATTAAAATAAAGAATTTTAATGGAACCGGGTTAAAAGGGTTTATCTAGTTGTGAAAAGTATTAGCATGTGAGGAAACACATCTAAAACACTTCAAATGTTTATATGAGAACCAGACTTGTAGACAGAGAGAGATTGCTACTCACCACGACAATTTGGTTTATATAGCAAGACATGACAACACGTAATAAACACAGAATTTAGGTACTTGTAACAGCAAAATAGAAGATGTAGAGAACTTTCGTTGTAGGCGGAGAGTGCCCCTCAGCACATAGGGCAATTCACTTATTTAACAAGACATCACAACCCAAAATAAACACAGAATTTAGGCGCATGTAGCAATATAAGAAAAGATATATAGGGATTTTGAGAAAAATTGTTGTTGGCGGCCTTTCATGACAACAAACTTATATAACAGAACGCAAAGAACGGATGGTACCACATTAAACAAACACAAAACAATCAAAAATATGACAATGGTAGACACGTCACTCTTAACCACAACCTATGGTTAAAAGGTAACATACACCAGTATAAATAAATTATATCTGTAATTAACATTACAGACATTAACTAAACATCTTTTATTTCACTAGTAGTAGCCAACAGCAAAGTTATAAATCCGGTTCAACTCATTTAGTAGGACATAATAAGATCGATATTTTGTATTTTATTAAGAAGACCATCGAATTATATTATAGTAGATCTTGTAGAGAAATACACCCTGTATACAAAACACGCATTTAAATCAGTAAATAAATATAAATGAAATTGATTTATGTCATATACCCGTGAAGTTGGTGAAAAATGTTATTATTTCCCTTTACTAGCACTACTTATATTTTTGGGCAAGGGGATATAATCACATTTTTGGTATTTTCCTGGCACCAATGACAAAGAAGGAAAAAACCTGGCACCAAATACAAAGAAGAATTAATTCCAAGGATAACAAGGCTTAGCTGAGTTTTTCTGGGGGTTTCTGGGGTTTTCGTGAGGTATTTAAAAAAAATATTTTGAAATATTTTATTTTGAGCTTAGTTTATTGTTAATTTTATTTATTGTCTAGAGTTTTCGTGTATTGTTTCTTTTTGAGCTTTTCCAATGTTTACTATTTAATGTAGTACCGTAGGATGTCTCCGGCCTTTACTTGTTGTTATTGTTGTGATATCTTGTTATATAAATAAACTGTCAAAAGGGTAATGGCGAGTCGTCTCTACATACACAAATGATTCTCAAAAACCGTCTACCTCTTCTGTAATGTAGTTGTTGGTAGAATACACATGTCGGTTATTGCCAGGTCGGGTGTTACATGTGATAAGTCTCCTTGGTATTATAGATAAAAGGGGAATAAATAATGGTCACATATATACAAACAACCATAGATAAAACATGAAGCTTTTTCAGTTGTGTTGAATAGGTTTTTTATTCAGGTTTCCATTGTTTTAAATGAACATACATATATAATTAGCATGAAAATTGGATTTATGTATACTTTATTTGTAACATACATTCATATAGGCATAACACTCGTTAGTAGTCACATAGTTCAGGGAAATACCCGTTGTTTACATATATACATACAAAGCTTAGATAAAACATGAAGATTTGAATAGTTTATTTCATGTTATGACAGAGTCGTCCACCTAAGTTAACATAAAAAAAAAACGCTTTGATGGTAGTCATAAATTTCAGGGAAATATATAATTTATACATATATACAGACAAACATAGTACCCTTTTAGTCCTCTATTCGTCGTTTTACGCAAATATACAAAAAGTTAATATGCAAAGTGTGCTTATGTAGGTTTTATTAGTAGCATACATTCATATATACATGAAATAACACCAGTTGGTAGGCACATAACTTAGGGAAATACATTATGCTTACACATATACATTAAAAACATAGATAAAATATGAAGAGTTTGAGTGGTGTAATTCATATTTTCGTCTTGGGACGGAGTCCCATAGCATGAAAATATGTTTTATTAATAATAGAGTGGTGGTTTAAATACATAAAAAAGGCTTACAGAGGTTGACCATGCCTCATATAATGCTATATATGTTATTATATACATGAAATAAGAATTAATAACTGTCGTAGAATTAGATTTTGTGTCAGATATTCAGGGGAATAGTCGAGATGTCATCGGTCTGGACCTGTCGCTTTATGTAGAAATATGACAGGGCGGCTCTATCTTGTTCGTATGTGTAAATGGCTGACTTGTGAACTTTGAAACCTACATTTTTACCGCCGTGTGCCTTTTGTGTGCTTAAAACAGCTAAAAATATGTTTCTGTCAAATGTGTTATGTTGATGACTCAACCCTTTAGTCGATATCTTATTATAGTCACCAAAGCAAAAATAAGTTTACTACAAAGAGCTATAATACCCTTTCCTGAATATTCGAGTTTGAATAAGCCTGGACATCTTTTATCAAAGACTCTAGCTTCGATGCAGTGTGGACACTCTTTCGGAGGACTGAGGAGCCTTTCTGTATGCATCTGGCAGCATTCTCAGGGAAACCACTGGTCATAAACTCGGAGAAATTCAGCTTTCATGTCTGGTTTAATGACACCGTCGAGATTGAGAGCTGATAAGGCTAAATATAAGGAATCATAATCTATCTCCGTTAATTTAAAGCCAGCCCTATCGACAAATCTGTCCAGGAAATCGTAGTAAAATTCCAACATTCTCATCTTGGCATACTGGTAGACGAAAAACCCTATCTGTAATGGGAGGTCCCAATTAATTTTCTTTTTACTCATCTCTACTTCAAAAATGTCATCAGCGATCGCCGTCATGTTTTTAAAGCGTGGGGAATTTATTAATTTTGATGTTTCATCACCTCTAACATAGGATACATCTGCGTGTCTGGCCTTATTAGTCAAAGTTTTCCCATAGGCCGAATTGCCCAACAACTTCATAGTGTCACTCGTGATTGAAGCGCCGGGTGAAACGTCACCATTACGTCTAGCTGCTGTGACAGTATCTCCAAACTGTTTGAAACAAGCTACAGGTTGGTACTCAAGCACTTGATAAATTTCGGTTACCACCAAACCATGATTAAGATACCATTTTAACAATGGTGTAGCTAGTAGAATTTTTTTACCGAAATAGCTACCGATCAATGTACGTCTAGGCGTCGTTAATAAATTAGGCTCTTCTGCATATCTCTGCATTAGAGGACCAATGTCTGCTCTAGTAACATCTATATTTTTGAATATAGGTGTCATTTCAGCAAAGTGAGCCTTCAGGGGTTCTGGTACGTGGATATCGCACGCGACTAATCCAAATAAGGTCTCGTCAGTGACAGAAACCAGAATCTGCTGAACCGATAACGGGTATTTTTCAATAAAATAGTCCCCCGAGCGGAAGGTTCCGAAGTGGTGAACACCGAACAAGTCTAGACAAGTTCTAATACCATTGAGGAAGATAACTTGAGACAACACAGTGGAGCTAATTCTGTGCTAACGCGAATAGATAACAACAGAGCCCAAAAATAAACAGCAAGGGTAACAAACACGAAAACGATAGAAAATAAACAAAATTAACTATAAAACTAAGATTAAAATAAAGAATTTTAATGGAACCGGGTTAAAAGGGTTTATCTAGTTGTGAAAAGTATTAGCATGTGAGGAAACACATCTAAAACACTTCAAATGTTTATATGAGAACCAGGCTTGTAGGCAGAGAGAGATTGCTACTCATCACGACAATTGGGTTTATATAGCAAGACATGACAACACATAATAAACACAGAAATTAGGTACTTGTAACAGCAAAATAGAAGATGTAGAGAACTTTCGTTGTAGGCGGAGAGTGCCCCTCAGCACATAGGGCAATTCACTTATTTAACAAGACATCACAACCCAAAATAAACACAGAATTTAGGCGCATGTAGCAATATAAGAAAAGATATATAGGGATTTTGAGAAAAATTGTTGTTGGCGGCCTTTCATGACAACAAACTTATATAACAGAACGCAAAGAACGGAGACACCAGATGGTACTACATTAAACAAACACAAAAAAATCAAAAATATGACAATGGTAGACACGTCACTCTTAACCACAACCTATGGTTAAAAGGTAACATACACCAGTATAAATAAATTATATCTGTAATTAACATTACAGACATTAACTAAACATCTTTTATTTCACTAGTAGTAGCCAACAGCAAAGTTATAAATCCGGTTCAACTCATTTAGTAGGACATAATAAGATCGATATTTTGTATTATATTAAGAAGACCATCGAATTATATTATAGTAGATCTTGTAGAGAAATATACCCTGTATACAAACACGCATTTACGGATTTAAATGCGTGCTTTGTATACAGGGTATATTTCTCTACAAGATCTACTATAATATAATTCGATGGTCTTCTTAATATAATACAAAATATCGATCTTATTATGTCCTACTAAATGAGTTGAACCGGATTTATAACTTTGCTGTTGGCTACTACTAGTGAAATAAAAGATGTTTAGTTAATGTCTGTAATGTTAATTACAGATATAATTTATTTATACTGGTGTATGTTACCTTTTAACCATAGGTTGTGGTTAAGAGTGACGTGTCTACCATTGTCATATTTTTGATTTTTTTGTGTTTGTTTAATGTAGTACCATCTGGTGTCTCCGTTCTTTGCGTTCTGTTATATAAGTTTGTTGTCATGAAAGGCCGCCAACAACAATTTTTTCTCAAAATCCCTATATATCTTTTCTTATATTGCTACATGCGCCTAAATTCTGTGTTTATTTTGGGTTGTGATGTCTTGTTAAATAAGTGAATTGCCCTATGTGCTGAGGGGCACTCTCCGCCTACAACGAAAGTTCTCTACATCTTCTATTTTGCTGTTACAAGTACCTAAATTCTGTGTTTATTATGTGTTGTCATGTCTTGCTATATAAACCCAATTGTCGTGATGAGTAGCAATCTCTCTCTGCCTACAAGCCTGGTTCTCATATAAACATTTGAAGTGTTTTAGATGTGTTTCCTCACATGCTAATACTTTTCACAACTAGATAAACCCTTTTAACCCGGTTCCATTAAAATTCTTTATTTTAATCTTAGTTTTATAGTTAATTTTGTTTATTTTCTATCGTTTTCGTGTTTGTTACCCTTGCTGTTTATTTTTGGGCTCTGTTGTTATCTATTCGCGTTAGCACAGAATTAGCTCCACTGTGTTGTCTCAAGTTATCTTCCTCAATGGTATTAGAACTTGTCTAGACTTGTTCGGTGTTCACCACTTCGGAACCTTCCGCTCGGGGGACTATTTTATTGAAAAATACCCGTTATCGGTTCAGCAGATTCTGGTTTCTGTCACTGACGAGACCTTATTTGGATTAGTCGCGTGCGATATCCACGTACCAGAACCCCTGAAGGCTCACTTTGCTGAAATGACACCTATATTCAAAAATATAGATGTTACTAGAGCAGACATTGGTCCTCTAATGCAGAGATATGCAGAAGAGCCTAATCTATTAACGACGCCTAGACGTACATTGATCGGTAGCTATTTCGGTAAAAAAAATTCTACTAGCTACACCATTGTTAAAATGGTATCTTAATCATGGTTTGGTGGTAACCGAAATTTATCAAGTGCTTGAGTACCAACCTGTAGCTTGTTTCAAACAGTTTGGAGATACTGTCACAGCAGCTAGACGTAATGGTGACGTTTCACCCGGCGCTTCAATCACGAGTGACACTATGAAGTTGTTGGGCAATTCGGCCTATGGGAAAACTTTGACTAATAAGGCCAGACACGCAGATGTATCCTATGTTAGAGGTGATGAAACATCAAAATTAATAAATTCCCCACGCTTTAAAAACATGACGGCGATCGCTGATGACATTTTTGAAGTAGAGATGAGTAAAAAGAAAATTAATTGGGACCTCCCATTACAGATAGGGTTTTTCGTCTACCAGTATGCCAAGATGAGAATGTTGGAATTTTACTACGATTTCCTGGACAGATTTGTCGATAGGGCTGGCTTTAAATTAACGGAGATAGATTATGATTCCTTATATTTAGCCTTATCAGCTCTCAATCTCGACGGTGTCATTAAACCAGACATGAAAGCTGAATTATCCGAGTTTATGACCAGTGGTTTCCCCGAGAATGCTGCCAGATGCATACAGAAAGGCTCCTCAGTCCTCCGAAAGAGTGTCCACACTGCATCGAAGCTAGAGTCTTTGATAAAAGATGTCCAGGCTTATTCAAACTCGAATATTCAGGAAAGGGTATTATAGCTCTTTGTAGTAAACTTATTTTTGCTTTGGTGACTATAATAAGATATCGACTAAAGGGTTGAGTCATCAACATAACACATTTGACAGAAACATATTTTTAGCTGTTTTAAGCACACTAAAGGCACACGGCGGTAAAAATGTAGGTTTCAAAGTTCACAAGTCAGCCATTTACACATACGAACAAGATAGAGCCGCCCTGTCCTATTTCTACATAAAGCGACAGGTCCAGACCGATGACATCTCGACTATTCCCCTGAATATCTGACACAAAATCTAATTCTACGACAGTTATTAATTCTTATTTCATGTATATAATAACATATATAGCATTATATGAGGCATGGTCAACCTCTGTAAGCCTTTTTTATGTATTTAAACCACCACTCTATTATTAATAAAACATATTTTCATGCTATGGGACTCCGTCCCAAGACGAAAATATGAATTACACCACTCAAACTCTTCATATTTTATCTATGTTTTTAATGTATATGTGTAAGCATAATGTATTTCCCTAAGTTATGTGCCTACCAACTGGTGTTATTTCATGTATATATGAATGTATGCTACTAATAAAACCTACATAAGCACACTTTGCATATTAACTTTTTGTATATTTGTGTAAAACGACGAATAGAGGACTAAAAGGGTACTATGTTTGTCTGTATATATGTATAAATTATATATTTCCCTGAAATTTATGACTACCATCAAAGCGTTTTTTTTTATGTTAACTTAGGTGGACGACTCTGTCATAACATGAAATAAACTATTCAAATCTTCATGTTTTATCTAAGCTTTGTATGTATATATGTAAACAACGGGTATTTCCCTGAACTATGTGACTACTAACGAGTGTTATGCCTATATGAATGTATGTTACAAATAAAGTATACATAAATCCAATTTTCATGCTAATTATATATGTATGTTCATTTAAAACAATGGAAACCTGAATAAAAAACCTATTCAACACAACTGAAAAAGCTTCATGTTTTATCTATGGTTGTTTGTATATATGTGACCATTATTTATTCCCCTTTTATCTATAATACCAAGGAGACTTATCACATGTAACACCCGACCTGGCAATAACCGACATGTGTATTCTACCAACAACTACATTACAGAAGAGGTAGACGGTTTTTGAGAATCATTTGTGTATGTAGAGACGACTCGCCATTACCCTTTTGACAGTTTATTTATATAACAAGATATCACAACAATAACAACAAGTAAAGGCCGGAGACATCCTACGGTACTACATTAAATAGTAAACATTGGAAAAGCTCAAAAAGAAACAATACACGAAAACTCTAGACAATAAATAAAATTAACAATAAACTAAGCTCAAAATAAAATATTTCAAAATATTTTTTTTTAAATACCTCACGAAAACCCCAGAAACCCCCAGAAAAACTCAGCTAAGCCTTGTTATCCTTGGAATTAATTCTTCTTTGTCTTTGGTGCCAGGTTTTTTCCTTCTTTGTCATTGGTGCCAGGAAAATACCAAAAATGTGATTATATCCCCTTGCCCAAAAATATAAGTAGTGCTATTAAAGGGAAATAATAACATTTTTCACCAACTTCACGGGTATATGACATAAATCAATTTCATTTATATTTATTTACTGATTTAAATGCGTGATTTGTATACAGGGTGTATTTCTCTACCAGATCTACTATAATATAATTCGATGGTCTTCTTAATAAAATACAAAATATCGATCTTATTATGTCCTACTAAATGAGTTGAACCGGATTTATAACTTTGCTGTTGGCTACTACTAGTGAAATAAAAGATGTTTAGTTAATGTCTGTAATGTTAATTACAGATATAATTTATTTATACTGGTGTATGTTACCTTTTAACCATAGGTTGTGGTTAAGAGTGACGTGTCTACCATTGTCATATTTTTGATTGTTTTGTGTTTGTTTAATGTGGTACCATCCGTTCTTTGCGTTCTGTTATATAAGTTTGTTGTCATGAAAGGCCGCCAACAACAATTTTTCTCAAAATCCCTATATATCTTTTCTTATATTGCTACATGCGCCTAAATTCTGTGTTTATTTTGGGTTGTGATGTCTTGTTAAATAAGTGAATTGCCCTATGTGCTGAGGGGCACTCTCCGCCTACAACGAAAGTTCTCTACATCTTCTATTTTGCTGTTACAAGTACCTAAATTCTGTGTTTATTACGTGTTGTCATGTCTTGCTATATAAACCAAATTGTCGTGGTGAGTAGCAATCTCTCTCTGTCTACAAGTCTGGTTCTCATATAAACATTTGAAGTGTTTTAGATGTGTTTCCTCACATGCTAATACTTTTCACAACTAGATAAACCCTTTTAACCCGGTTCCATTAAAATTCTTTATTTTAATCTTAGTTTTATAGTTAATTTTGTTTATTTTCTATCGTTTTCGTGTTGTTTGTTACCCTTGCTGTTTATTTTTGGGCTCTGTTGTTATCTATTCGCGTTAGCACAGAATTAGTTCCACTGTGTTGTCTCAAGTTATCTTTCTCAATGGTATTAGAACTTGTCTAGACTTGTTCGGGGTTCACCACTTCGGAACCTTCCGCTCGGGGGACTATTTTATTGAAAAATACCCGTTATCGGTTCAGCAGATTCTGGTTTCTGTCACTGACGAGACCTTATTTGGATTAGTCGCGTGCGATATCCACGTACCAGAACCCCTGAAGGCTCACTTTGCTGAAATGACACCTATATTCAAAAATATAGATGTTACTAGAGCAGACATTGGTCCTCTAATGCAGAGATATGCAGAAGAGCATAATCTATTAACGACGCCTAGACGTACATTTATCGGTAGCTATTTCGGTAAAAAAATTCTACTAGCTACACCATTGTTAAAATGGTATCTTAATCATGGTTTGGTGGTAACCGAAATTTATCAAGTGCTTGAGTATCAACCTGTAGCTTGTTTCAAACAGTTTGGAGATACTGTCACAGCAGCTAGACGTAATGGTGACCTTTCACCCGGCGATTCAATCACGAGTGACACTATGAAGTTGTTGGGCAATTCGGCCTATGGGAAAACTTTGACTAATAAGGCCAGACACGCAGATGTATCCTATGTTAGAGGTGATGAAACATTAAATTAATGAATTCCCCCCGCTTTAAAAACATGACGGCAATCGCTGATGACATTTTTGAAGTAGAGATGAGTAAAAAGAAAATTAATTGGGACCTCCCATTACAGATAGGGTTTTTCGTCTACCAGTATGCCAAGATGAGAATGTTGGAATTTTACTACGATTTCCTGGACAGATTTGTCGATAGGGCTGACTTTGAATTAACGGAGATAGATACTGATTCCTTATATTTAGCCTTATCAGCTCTCAATCTCGACGATGTCATTAAACCAGACATGAAAGCTGAATTTCTCCGAGTTTATGGTGGTTTCCCTGAGAATGCTGCCAGATGCATACAGAAAGGCTCCTCAGTCCTCCGAAAGAGTGTCCACACTGCATCGAAGCTAGATTCTTTGATAAAAGATGTCCAGGCTTATTCAAACTCGAATATTCAGGAAAGGGTATTATAGCTCTTTGTAGTAAACTTATTTTTTGCTTTGGTGACTATAATAAGATATCGACTAAAGGGTTGAGTCATCAACATAACACATTTGACAGAAACATATTTTTAGCTGTTTTAAGCACACAAAAGGCACACGGCGGTAAAAATGTAGGTTTCAAACTTCACAAGTCAGCTATTTACACATACGAACAAGATAGAGCCGCCCTGTCCTATTTCTACATAAAGCGACAGGTAAAGACCGATGACATTTCGACTATTCCCCTGAATATCTGACACAAAATCTAATTCTACGACAGTTATTAATTCTTATTTCATGTCTATAATAACATATATAGCATTATATGAGGCATGGCCAACCTCTGTAAGCCCTTTTTATCTATTTAAACCACCACTCTATTATTAATAAAACATATTCTCATGCTATGGGACTCCGTCCCAAGACGAAAATATGAAGTACACCACTCAAACTCTTCATATTTTATCTATGTTTTTAATGTATATGTGTAAGCATAATGTATTTCACTAAGTTATGTGCCTACCAACTGGTGTTATTTCATGTATATATGAATGTATGCTACTAATAAAACCTACATAACCACAATTTGCATATTAACTTTTTGTATATTTGTGTAAAACGACGAATAGAGGACTAAAAGGGTACTATGTTTGTCTGTATATATGTATAAATTATATATTTCCCTGAAATTTATGACTACCATCAAAGCGTTTTTTTATGTTAACTTAGGTGGATGACCCTGTCATAACATGAAATAAACTATTCAAATCTTCATGTTTTATCTAAGCTTTGTATGTATATATGTAAACAACGGGTATTTCCCTGAACTATGTGACTACTAACGAGTGTTATGCCTATATGAATGTATGTTACAAATAAAGTATACATAAAGCCAATTTTCATGCTAATTATATATGTATGTTCATTTAAAACAATGGAAACCTGAATAAAAAACATATTCAACACAACTCAAAAAGCTTCATGTTTTATCTATGGTTGTTTGTATATATGTGACCATTATGTATTCCCCTTTTATCTATAATACCAAGGAGACTTATCACATGTAACACCCGACCTGGCAATAACCGACATGTGTATTCTACCAACAACTACATTACAGAAGAGGTAGACGGTTTTTGAGAATCATTTCTGTATGTAGAGACGACTCGCCATTACCCTTTTGACAGTTTATTTATATAACAAGATATCACAACAATAACAACAAGTAAAGGCCGGAGACATCCTACGGTACTACATTAAATAGTAAACAGTGGAAAAGCTCAAAAAGAAACAATACACGAAAACTCTAGACAATAAATAAAATTAACAATAAACTAAGCTCAAAATAAAAAATTTCCAAATATTTTTTTTTAAAATACCTCACGAAAACCCCAGAAACCCCAGAAAAACTCAGCTAAGCCTTGTTATCCTTGGAATTAATTCTTCTTTGTCTTTGGTGCCAGGTTTTTCCTTCTTTGTCATTGGTGCCAGGAAAATATACATCCAAATGCACCTTATATACTACTTACGAATATATACAACTTTTGTCAATTTACTTCAACGCTTATTATTAAGTAACCTATTAAAAATATCAAAATACAGTAGTAACATTTCTGTGCATTCACCACACGGGTCCCCCATGTCCACATTTATCATCATGCTCCATATAAAAAAAGATTTGATTCATATCGAACGAAAGAATACGCTCTGTATATGAGTATATTTGTCAGTGCAAGTTACCGATGTAACTCTGTCGATATATCTGTCTATTCATAGATTCAACGAGATATTTGTTGATAGATCCATCGATATATCTGTCTATTCATAGATTCAACGAGATATTTGTTGATAGATCCATCGATATATCTGTCTATTCATAGATTCAACGAGATATTTGTTGATAGATCCATCGATATATTTGTTGATAGATCCATCGATATATCTGTTGATAGATCCATCGACATATCTGTTGATAGATCCATGGATACATCTATTGATAGATCCAAGGATACATCTATTGATAGATCCATCGATATATCTGTTGATAGATCCATGGATACATCTATTCACAGATCCATCGATATCCATTCGTCTATCCGTTAATCTGTTTGTTCCTTCATCCAATTCTCGCCCGTCCGCCTCTTCGCCTGTATATCTGAACCAACGACGGGAGGAGTTCCACCTCTTTCAGCAGACGGAACAGTCAAGTAGTCTCTCTCAATAAATCACCCATCCAATCAGTCACCCATCTACTTAGTCATCCACCTACATTCCTATCGATCCACGTATCTATCAATAAACCATTCATTCAATGAAATATTTTTCTTCCCTGCGTTTTACGACTGTCTTCCTATCTACATTTACTCTAATGTTTACCTCTGTCTTCCTATCTACATTTACTGTAATGTTTATATGTGTCTTCCTATCTACAATTGCTGTAATGTTTATATCTGTCTTCCTATCTACATATACTGTAATGTTTACCTCTGTCTTCCTATCTACATATACTGTAATGTTTACCTCTGTCTTCCTATCTACATATACTGTAATGTTTACCTCTGTCTTCCTATCTACATTTACTCTGTTTATCTATGTCTGCCTGCCTACCTGTCTGCCTGCCTACCTGTCTGCCTGCCTACCTGTCTGCCTGCCTACCTGTCTGTCTGCCTACCAGTCTGCCTGCCTACCAGTCTGCCTGCCTACCTGTCTGCCTGCCTACCTGTCTGCCTGCCATTCTTGCTCCTTCTCATTGTTGTAATAGCATGTCTTATTCACGACGTTGCCATCAAACCAGCATTTTTGTCTGTGCTGCTTTTTAAAGGCAATATGAACACTTTCAGTAGTTTGCCACTGCTTTCTGAAGAGTTTTGCATAATGCAGAGTGCACAATTACCTGCGGCCGAATTTTAACTCGGTACCTTGGCCGTTAAAGGCGCGCCCGGCACCTCACATCTACAGATCTGGACTATCTCTCCCTCTCCTCTCCCCCTCTCCTCTCTCTTTCTCTCTCCCTCCCTCTCTCTCTGATATATATATGTTACTCCTTTTTTGAAGCATTTATTTATTTTACTCCATTTTCATGTATTTCTCTGAATTTATAAATCTATTTATGATTTTTTATTCCTTCAGTATATCAATCTTACAACCGTTCTTAATCTAATTATTCAGCTGTTACGTTATACGTTCTGTCTACCTGTCTTCCTACGTTCTTACCTGACTTATACCGGTTGGTTTATCTATTAGTCTATCTATTTTTCTTGCCGATCAAATTTGCTACGTGTCTGGCGGGATTATTTACCACCCATCAACTAATTGGTCTACATTTATTTTTTATATTTACCTGTCTTTCTAGTTACTTGCTGAGGTATACTCCTGTTCGTCTATAATTATGTTTACCTGAATGTTTTATTGTTTACATACCCCCTTATAAATCAAAGTATACTCCAATGTTTTTATTAGTAGTAGGCACCTTTCCGTCTTGCCAGACGATAGTAGTATTGTTGTGATATGAGAAATAGAGCAATAGACTCATATAAAACAAGCCGACAACGTTTGCTACCTAGGATCCATAATTACGTCCACCCTTTCCCTAGACAAACAAACGCAGGTATAGGATATATGAACCCAAATTAAAAAAAAATTCCTAGTATTAAAATCATGTTTATGATTTGGATTTGAATCGTTCTGAGTCAGGTTCGAACACAACCCCATCCCTCTTATTTACGGGCCTGCCATAATAAGTATATATACTTTACTAAACATCGACGGTTACCCAAGTTTCCCTGACACCTCATCTACTGACCTGGATATCAACCTGGATTGGCCAGTTCACAGGCCTGAAGTTCTCATCTAGTGTCATGACTCTTGTATACACTGCAATCAACAACAATAATAACATATTACACAAGTTGTTTGCCCATTACACTTTGTGATGACCATTTGTTACACTTTATGACAGGGCTATTTAAGTGGCGGCCCGCGAGCCAAATCCAGCCCGCAGAAGCCTAGGAAGTGGCCTGCGGATCATTGCTAAAACAGTGAAACAGAGTTAAAAAAATTTAATGTATATGGACCTCTGTGCCGTGATGATCCCAATTTTCTACATTTTGGCCCCCGAGTAAATATAATTGAATAGCCCTGCTTTATGATGACCATTTGTTACACTTTATGATGACCATTTGTTACACTTTATGATGACCATTTGTTTCACTTTATGATGACAATTTTTAACATTGACTAAAATGTGACTGGTGTGGCTGTACTTGTTACTATGGATCATCTGAAAATACTTGTATCTAATTTGAAATAGCGATTCTCTTATTTAAAACGAATTGGATTCCTAATATGACTGATGCAGCCAATGCTATAACAAAAAAAACTACAAAGACGAACTCTCAGAAATGACTTTGTGCTGAGATATAAAGAAAGTAAAAATCCTAATTCAATCAACTTTACACGAGAAATATCTAATCCTGGTGATGAAATAAAAATATATAATCCTAGTGGTGAAGTAAAAATATCTAATCCTAGTGGTGAAGTAAAAATGTATAATCCTAGTGGTGAAGTAAAAATGTATAATCCTAGTGGTGAAGTAAAATATCTAATCCTAGTGGTGAAGTAAAAATGTCTAATCCTGGTGGTGAAGTGAAAATGTCTATTCCTAGTGGTGAAGCAAAAATGTCTAATCCTAGTGGTGAAGCAAAAATGTTCAATCCTAGTGTTGAAGTAAAAATGTCAAATGCTTGCGGTGAAGTAAAAATGTCTAATCATGGTGGTGAAGTAAAAAATGTCTAATCCTGGTGGGGAAGTAAAAAATGTCTAATCGTGGTGGTGAAGTAAAAATATCTAATCCTAGTAGTGAAGTAAAAATGTATAATCCTAGTGGTGAAGTAAAATATCTAATCCTAGTGGTGAAGTAAAAATGTCTAATCCTAGTATGAAGTAACAATATCTAATCCTAGCGGTGAAGTAAAAATGTCTAATCCTGGTGGTGAAGTAAAAATGTCTAATCCTAGTGGTGAAGTAAAAATGTCTAATCCTAGTGGTGAAGTAAAAATGTATAATCCTAGTGGTGAAGTAAAAATGTATAATCCTAGTGGTGATGTAAAAATATCTAATCCTAGTGGTGGAGTAAAAATATATAATTCTAGTGGTGAAGTAAAAGTGTCTAATCCTAGTGGTGAAGTAAAAATGTCTAATCCTAGTGGTGAATTAAAAATGTCTAATCCTAGTGCTGAAGTAAAAATGTCTAATCCTAGTGGTGAAGTGAAAATGTCTATTCTTAGTGGTAAAGCATAAATGTCTAATCCTAGTGGTGAAGTAAAAATGTATAATCCTAGCGGTGAAGTAATAATGTCTAATTCTAGTGGTGAAGTAAAAATATTTAATCCTTGCGGTGAAGTAAAAAATGCCTAATCCCGATGGTGTAGTAAAAATGGCTAATGCTGGTGGGGAAGTAAAAATGGCTAATCCTGGTGGTGAAGTAAAAATGTGAAATCCTTGCGGTGAAGTAAAAATGTCTAATCATGGTGTTGAAGTAAAAAATGTCTAATCCTGGTGGGGAAGTAAAAAATGTCTAATCCTGGTGGTGAAGTAAAAATGTCTAATCCGGGTAGTGAAGAATAAATGTACCTCTTATGGAGAGGTACGCAACTTTCAATCGTGGACGTAGTCCATTTTGGTTATATCAGAGCGTTATAACCATACAAACAGTGGAGATTTCGGACCTGGTAATTCACTCACAACGACACCCGGTTATTACTATTCTGTTATTTCAGTTCCAATCTCCATATTTAGATTTCAATGTTATTTCAGTTCCCATTTCCATATTTTGATTTCAATGTTATTTTAATACTGGAAATAATGTGTTACTTGGATAAGAAAAATTGAATGGATGGTATCAGGAGATATAGTTATCAGGTGTGCCTGTGAAATTATCCATATCTACCTTACTCACTTGGTCAGCTGTCTAAATGAATATATAGAAAAGTGTATGACCTGCCTAGACAGATGTGCTTTGATAGTTACTGATCTCACCTGCCTGATCAGGTGTGTAGATTGGTTTGTCTGTCTGTATAAATATGTAGCCTGGACTCTCGTTGATTAGAAGTCTGGCTTCCTTTTTAAAGTGTGGGATCTGTCCAACAGTTTCTACAATCAAATACACAAACTTCACGGATGATGTCCCGTCCTTGATGTCCGTAATAGAAACTCTGACTTTTCCAATTCCAACATCACCTGGACAGATAAAATAATTGCTTGAACATATGTTTGTAAATAAGCTACTTCGAAACAAATTGCTTGTACATAGGGTTATAAATAAGCTATTTCGAAACAAAATGCTTGAACAAAGGGTTGTAAATAAGCTATTTCAAAACAAAATGCTTGAACAAAGGGTTGTAAATAAGCTATTTCGAAACAAAATGCTTGAACAAAGGGTTGTAAATAAGCTATTTTGAAACAAAATGCTTGAACAAAGGGTTGTAAATAAGCTATTTCGAAACAAAATGCTTGAACAAAGGGTTGTAAATAAGCTATTTCGAAACAAAATGCTTGAACAAAGGGTTGTAAATAAGCTATTTCGAAACAAAATGCTTGAACAAAGGGTTGTAAATAAGCTATGTCGAAACAAAATGCTTGAACAAAGGGTTGTAAATAAGCTATTTCGAAACAAAATGCTTGAACAAAGGGTTGTAAATAAGCTATTTCGAAACAAAATGCTTGAACAAAGGGTTATAAATAAGCTATTTCGAAACAAAAATGCTTGAACAAAGGGTTGTAAATAAGCTATTTCGAAACAAAATGCTTGAACAAAGGGTTGTAAATAAGCTATTTCGAAACAAAAATGCTTGAACATAGGGTTGTAAATAAGCTATTTCGAAACAAAATGCTTGAACAAAGGGTTGTAAATAAGCTATTTCGAAACAAAATGCTTGAACAAAGGGTTGTAAATAAGCTATTTCGAAACAAAATGCTTGAACAAAGGGTTGTAAATAAGCTATTTCGAAACAAAATGCTTGAACAAAGGGTTGTAAATAAGCTATTTCGAAACAAAAATGCTTGAACAAAGGGTTGTAAATAAGCTATTTCGAAACAAAAATGCTTGAACAAAGGGTTGTAAATAAGCTATTTCGAAACAAAATGCTTGAACAAAGGGTTGTAAATAAGCTATTTCGAAACAAAATGCTTGAACAAAGGGTTGTAAATAAGCTATTTCAAAACAAAATGCTTGAACAAAGGGTTGTAAATAAGCTATTTCGAAACAAAATGCTTGAACAAAGGGTTGTAAATAAGCTATTTCGAAACAAAATGCTTGAACAAAGGGTTGTAAATAAGCTATTTCGAAACAAAAATGCTTGAACAAAGGGTTGTAAATAAGCTATTTCGAAACAAAAATGCTTGAACAAAGGGTTGTAAATAAGCTATTTCGAAACAAAAATGCTTGAACAAAGGGTTGTAAATAAGCTATTTCGAAACAAAATGCTTGAACAAAGGGTTGTAAATAAGCTATTTCGAAACAAAATGCTTGAACAAAGGGTTGTAAATAAGCTATTTCAAAACAAAATGCTTGAACAAAGGGTTGTAAATAAGCTATTTCGAAACAAAATGCTTGAACAAAGGGTTGTAAATAAGCTATTTCGAAACAAAATGCTTGAACAAAGGGTTGTAAATAAGCTATTTCGAAACAAAATGCTTGAACAAAGGGTTGTAAATAAGCTATTTCGAAACAAAATGCTTGAACAAAGGGTTGTAAATAAGCTATTTCGAAACAAAAATGCTTGAACAAAGGGTTGTAAATAAGCTATTTCGAAACAAAAATGCTTGAACAAAGGGTTATAAATAAGCTATTTCGAAAGAAAATGCTTGAACAAAGGGTTGTAAATAAGCTATTTCGAAACAAAATGCTTGAACAAAGGGTTATAAATAAGCTATTTCGAAACAAAAATGCTTGAACAAAGGGTTGTAAATAAGCTATTTCGAAACAAAAATGCTTGAACAAAGGGTTGTAAATAAGCTATTTCGAAAGAAAATGCTTGAACAAAGGGTTGTAAATAAGCTATTTCGAAACAAAATGCTTGAACAAAGGGTTATAAATAAGCTATTTCGAAAGAAAATGCTTGAACAAAGGGTTGTAAATAAGCTATTTCGAAACAAAAATTCTTGAACAAAGGGTTGTAAATAAGCTATTTCGAAAGAAAATGCTTGAACAAAGGGTTGTAAATAAGCTATTTCGAAACAAAATGCTTGAACAAAGGGTTATAAATAAGCTATTTCGAAACAAAAATGCTTGAACAAAGGGTTGTAAATAAGCTATTTCGAAACAAAAATGCTTGAACAAAGGGTTGTAAATAAGCTATTTCGAAACAAAATGCTTGAACAAAGGGTTATAAATAAGCTATTTCGAAACAAAAATGCTTGAACAAAGGGTTGTAAATAAGCTATTTCGAAACAAAAATGCTTGAACAAAGGGTTGTAAATAAGCTATTTCGAAAGAAAATGCTTGAACAAAGGGTTGTAAATAAGCTATTTCGAAACAAAATGCTTGAACAAAGGGTTATAAATAAGCTATTTCGAAAGAAAATGCTTGAACAAAGGGTTGTAAATAAGCTATTTCGAAACAAAAATGCGTGAACAAAGGGTTGTAAATAAGCTATTTCGAAAGAAAATGCTTGAACAAAGGGTTGTAAATAAGCTATTTCGAAACAAAATGCTTGAACAAAGGGTTATAAATAAGCTATTTCGAAACAAAAATGCTTGAACAAAGGGTTGTAAATAAGCTATTTCGAAAGAAAATGCTTGAACAAAGGGTTGTAAATAAGCTATTTCGAAACAAAATGCTTGAACAAAGGGTTATAAATAAGCTATTTCGAAAGAAAATGCTTGAACAAAGGGTTGTAAATAAGCTATTTCGAAACAAAAATGCTTGAACAAAGGGTTGTAAATAAGCTATTTCGAAACAAAAATGCACCTTTATCACACATGCCATTCTTCTTTTTTTCCTTCTTCTCGTTCGCAGTTTAACATGTCTACACAACAAGTCTGGTTTAACATGTCTACACAACAAGTCATGTTTAACATGTCTACACAACAAGTCTGGTTTAACATGTCTACACAACAAGTTTTGTTTAACATGTCTACACAACAAGTTTTGTTTAACATGTCTACACAACAAGTTTTGTTTAACATGTCTACACAACAAGTTTTGTTTAACATGTCTACACAACAAGTCCAGTTTAACATGTCTACACAGCAAGTCTTGTTTAACATGTCTACACAACAAGTCTTGTTTAACATGTCTACACAACAAGTCTTGTTTAACATGTCTACACCACAAGTCCAGTTTAACATGTCTACACAACAAGTCTTGTTTAACATGTCTACGCAACAAGTCTTGTTTAACATGTCTACACAACAAGTCTTGTTTAACATGTCTACACAGCAAGTCTTGTTTAACATGTCTACACAGCAAGTCTTGTTTAACATGTCTACACAACAAGTCTTGTTTAACATGTCTACACAACAAGTTTTGTTTAACATGTCTACACAACAAGTCTTGTTTAACATGTCTACACAACAAGTCTTGTTTAACATGTTCACACAGTTAGTCTAGTTTTCTTGATAAATCCCGCTGTATTTGAAATCTTTTCAGTTTTCCGATACAGCTTTCTGTAGACATCGGTCTCTGTGGGCCAGTGCTTCTCCATTAACGAGTTTAGTGTAATACAGTCTTGCAGGATATGTTCATCTTATTGTGCTGTGTGTCACATGGCACTTGATACATCCACACACTCTCTACCACTTGATACATCCACACACTCCCTACCACTTGATACATCCACACACTCCCTACCACTTGATACATCCACACACTCCCTAACACTTGATAAATCCACACACTCCCTAACACTTGATAAATCCACACACTCCCTAACACTTGATAAATCCACACACTCCCTAACACTTGATACATCCCCACACTCCCTAACACTTGATACATCCCCACACTCCCTAACACTTGATAAATCCACACACTCCCTAACACTTGATAAATCCCCACACTCCCTAACACTTGATACATCCCCACACTCCCTAACACTTGATAAATCCCCACACTCCCTAACGCTGATCATCAATAAATCATTATTATTAATCAATCAATACCATCACCAAAGAGCATCAATCATTATTGCCAACAATCATCATCATCATCATCAATCATCATCATCATCAATCATCAATCATCATCAATCATCACCATAATCAATCAATCATAAGTGTCGTCGTCGTGGTTGTCGCGGACGCCTTCGTCGCTGTCCTTTTCGTCATCGTCATCATCATCACCGTCATTATCATTATTATCCTCGTTACCACAATCATCATCCTAGTTATCACCATCAATTATTATCATTATCCTCCTTACCACCATCATCAACATCAACATTATCCTCGTTATCACCATCAATTATCATTTTCTTATACTTTACCATTTTCTCTTTCATCGTCTGCCTTTATTTGTAAACATCCGGCAAGATTTCACATTTGATCTGAGCTAGCGAGCGCTAATATTTTGTTGAACCGTTTAATTAGTGCGATATGACCTAGTACATCTAACTTTAGCATGCCATTGGTTCAGGTAGGTTTCGCTAGCCTATGGCATCCTTCCAATTCGTAGGCAAGTGTTTGGGATGTGTAAGTTGTATGCTATAACAAATTATCGCCAATTGTTATCCTGAGCGTTACAGATCAAATATCTGCTAACAGGCACAGAGTCTGATCGCCTAGGCCACCCGGTATGGCACTTGATTGATTGACATAGTCCGAGCCTTAACACTACATTGGTCTGTGAGTTTGAGCCCAATTTTCTAGCTGAAATTTGGTCCATACTGTTGTGCACAATTCACATCTAAACAAATAACAATAAAGCTAATAATGAACATGATAAAATTCTACATCAATTCTACATTAATGAATGACTCAGAAACGTGGAAAATGAACGTACAATTAGAAGACAGAACTGACGTATTTGAGATATGAATATATAGAAGAATAGACAGAGCTTCATGGAAAGAGAAGAAAACTGAGAGGTTCTGACAAAATTGCTTATGAAAAAAAAATTAGTAAACGAAATGCAAATTTAACAAATAAAATATTTTGGAAATATTAAAAGACGTAACACCTTGTTAAAAGACCTTACTTGAAGGTAGCATGGAGGGGAGGTGAACAAAGGATCAATCAATCAAGTGCCATACCGAATGGCGTAGGCTTATCATGTTTCTCCATGACCTTCTGTCTCTTGTGTTGTCAATAAGCTCGGTTGGTGAGCTTCTACCGTTCCACAATACTTGTCCATCTAGTAACTTTTCTCTTTGTCGTCCCCTATCTCTTCTCCTCTTGATCGTTTCAGTGGTTATTAAGTGTTCTTGATGTGTTCTTCTCAGCACATGCCTATAAACCTTGACTGTCTGCCCCTAATGTTGGATATGATTAATCTTTTCACGACAGCATCAATGAAAACCTCTGCATTAGTTTTCTTTGCTGTCCATGGATTTTCATCATTCTTCTCAGAAACCACATTTCTGTATCCTCTAATTCGCTTTGAATATTTTTGTTTACAGTCCATGCTTAACATCCGTAAAAAAATAATTGGCTCGATATAACATCTCAGCACTCGAATTTGGGTCTGTTTTGATAGTCCTCCGTTGTACAAAATGGTTCTAATTTTAGGAATGCTGATGTGGCTTCTGCTGTTCGGCTCTTATCTCACTTGAGCATCTACCTTCTGATGTTAACAGGGTGCTAAGATATTTCACTTTTTCCAACTTGTGTTAATTTTGTTTGTATCCTTGAGCAAATGATAGACAGATATAAAAGTAGATTCAAACATCACGAGATGGACAGATATAAAAGTAGATTCAAACATCACGAGATGGACAGATATACAAGTAGATTCAAACATCACGAGATGGACAGATATAAAAGTAGATTCAAACATCACGAGATGGACAGATATAAAAGTAGATTCAAACATCAAGAGATGGACAGATATAAATATAGATTCAAACATCAAGAGATGGACAGATATAAAAGTAGATTCAAACATCACGAGATGGACAGATATAAAAGTAGATTCGAACATCACGAGATGGACAGATATAAATATAGATTCAAACATCACGAAATAGAACTGATAAAGTATGTTATATTGCACCATCAAGACATGAGACAATGGGGAGCTTTTATAAAAGAAATACTTCCAGATGTAGTATATCCCGGATGGCGTATCCAATGCCTGAAGTCAGACTTCTACTTTAAGAGGAGCCTCGTCATGGTGAGGTCTGAGAGTACCGACTTTGGTATATTCTACCTGACCAAGAGAAACAATTTATGAGATTTCTTTGTGGACGTTTGAGCCATAGTTGCCACGCTGTGCTTCTACCACACACAACGCTGCCCTCTAGCGTATGCTGCCTGCTCCAGCAATGTTTAGTTTCTTCTCTGAATGTTACTATACCCTAACGTCACTTTTAAATTTCGGGACCTCGGCAGCTGTTGCTTTGGCATTGAATCCTCGACTTTTGGCTATCCGAACCAGAATATATTAGTTTGAAAGTGCCGAGACAGCAACTAGATATCGATTGTCTAGTTGTAATCAATTATCATGTCATCTGCAGCCTTGACGGCCCCCGTACACAATTTCTAAAAGAATTAGCTAGATATAAAACAGCAGCTCGCTACATCTGTATCCTGGGTGCAGCACTAGGAAGTACTTCTAGGATCTTGGTTATCTGCAAATCCTGGTACTACTACTAGAGAAATGGAAACCTCTAGCGCCCCAGCTACTAATGCAATGTTACTTTACCTACTTCCTTTCATACTTCATTCGCTCTGTATTACCGTAGCCTCCACTGTTTTTAGCATGTTCTATTACCACTGACACTGCTGATTTTCCCTGTAGTGTTTGTGTGTGTGAGATAGATAGAGAGAGAGATAGTGAGAGAGAGAGAGAGAAAGAGAGAGAGATAGTGTGTGTGAGAAAGCAGACATCCTTGTATTATTGATTCTTGTTTCTTGATTAGAATTGATGATTGTATCCATGACACCAATAGATAATGGTTAACTCTTTCAAAACGTAATTATACCCGGGGTTTAGACGTAATTAATTTTAGGCTAATTTTTTAGACCCCATCATGATTCAGGCGCTAGCTTCCTGAAGACAAAGTATTAGCTATGGAAAGTCATTTAAAGTCATCAAAAGAAAGATAATTGAATGTGAAATTCTTATACAATATAAAAATATAAGAATTGTAAGAACAATAGTACGTGTCATTTACGAACAAAACAAGGCAATTTGGAGGGTATATATGGAGTCCCATTATAACGGGCTTACGTCCTGAAAGGGTACCGTCTCTGTCTCGTTATAACGGGCTTACGTATGAATTGAGTTAATTATTAATGGACAAGGGAGGTGTATTGAAACTCATTAACGGCATCCTGCAAGATTCGCATATCGCCATTGATGAGACATCTAGATTGAGATTTGGAAAGTTATGAATTGAATGCTGTACTAGTGGAACGATACGCGTGCGCTGCAGAATGAGAAGTTTGATCAACTGGAGAGCCACTGGAATCACTACGTCTTACAGTAAAAGCAAAGACAATATATATATATATATATCGAGAGAGAGAGAAAGAGAAAGAGAAAGAGAGAGGAGATAGACACAGAAGAAGACACAGAAGTTCTATCATATAAAGCTGTTGTAATTACTTACCTGGGTGAACAGTAACACCTGTCTCTGAGAAGGTGTTTTTTCTACCTGGATAATCCTGTAGGTAAATTTTATAGGTAACATCGTCTTCCGCTTCCGGTGACGTCACACTGACGACCTCTTCGGCCTCAAGGCGAAGCACATTCGGCATGATGACGAAATGGAGAGGGCTGTGGAAATATGAAACAAGTTGGCTGTAGACATAAAACAGAGGTGGCCTACCTGTTGAGATGAGCAGAACTGAGTGAGCTGTTCTGGTGTAGAATGGGGTCGAAATACGTTTCTTTTCTTTTGTGTTTTCTTAGCACGGGTACTAATGCATATATAGATAAGTATTTTGGGGTTAGACAAAAATGATTTTCGGTTTGACATTTTTCTCGCAGGCCGTATTATTCCACGTCCCGTAAAATATAGCCAGGGTTATAGATACATCTTTGATAAATGAAATGGGGGGGGGGGGGGTGATGGTGGAAAAAAATTATTGAAAAAAGGCTTTCCACATCACTCTTGTTGGAATTTTTCATTCTGTTCATTCAATTTAAGAAAACTACATAGGCATTGACTGTCATCTTTTGTGTTTACTTGTTTCGTAGTGAAGATGACTTTCGTCATCTTTATTGTTTATTTGTTTGGTAGTGGAGATGATTTTATCATCTTTTGTGTTTACTTGTTTTGTAGTAGCTTCTTCTTCGCTGTTTCTCAAATTCCTGCATTTAGCAGGACATAGTTTGGAGAATCTGAATACGTTGTATCCTAGTTTAAGGCTTTTCTGCGAATCTGCATCTTTCCAACTAATATATACGACTTCAGCATGACTTCTGGGACACTTTGATCCTATATGCAAGGGACAATCCTCACCCAAATTACTTCCTTAGCCGCCTCATACGACATACATAGAAGGTGAAATAGTATTGCGATTATTTGGGCCCTTTTGGGTCCCTTGGTAACACACGGACGGGATGTCACCAATTTCTATGTCTATTCAGTGGTAAAAAAAATACGACCCGCTTACCAAATCCCCTTTTTCTGACTCGCTAATCTGATCTATAAGTAATGTGTCCGCTAGCCACAGACACTGCTACTTGGAACAGAAACGTGCGGTAGATTTTCTCAGTAAGATGCAAGTCTTCGAAATGCTGCCCACTTAAAAGGTTTTTTTCTTAGAAATGCCGCACATTAAAGGTATTTTGAGTGGTGCGACCTGATGCGGCCGCGTCTCTGCATCATAGCACGGCCCTGACTTGGAATCACACACTATTTAAGAACATTGTTTTGCCACACAAAACACGAGGAATGTTCAATTCTGCACCCCAGCCAAACAGATTGCTCAATTCTGGATTAATCGGAACACCTTGAAGTCATTCTTCCCTATCGTTATCAAGATACTTGAGTATGACTGCAGCAGCCATTGCTACTGGAGCAAGCTGCTAACGCTTAGAAGAGTGTAGTTCATAGAACTAAAATTACACTGTGGTATGCAGCAGCCATTGCTACTGGAGCAAACTGCTAACGCTTAGAAGAGTGTAGTTCATAGAACTAAAATTACACTGTGGTATGCAGCATAGCTTTTATATCTGACTCAAAACATCCAACTTCACACCAGATTGTTTAAAGTTAACTTTGATCTGCTTGATGACTTTCACAACACCACTCTCATTAGTCTCATCTGACGCTATGAATGGCAGGTGAACAATGGTACTATTTTGTAAAGTTACGTTGACCTGCTTGATGCCGTTACCAACACCACTCTCCTTAGCTTTCTCTTACAACATGCGTGAAAGATCGATAATGATACTTTTCTTTGCTCCTCATTTGCCCCTCGTGTCGGTAACAGAAGCGCAGCATTCAACATTAAATAATAAATAACGATTATAACGAAAATATATCCTATATATATATATATATAGCGAATTACAGGCTAGTGCGAATCTAGGCACTAAGCTAGGCGAATCTTTAGCCAGTTATCTGGTTACAGCGTCAGTAACTTCAATTCGCTGTGTGATTCACTTCAGGGGAGCCCCTCAGGTTTGGAATTAATGCCATCTCAGTAGGCCATGTTTACTATCTATTCTTGGTAGAGGTGACATGCATGAAGAATGTGGTGTGTAGTCTCTGGGCTCAGTCCACAGTTGCACAGGTCTGTTTCTAGAATTTTGAAGTTTCTGTACATGTAATTTCTCAATCTGTTTAGGATAATTCGTAGTCTGAACATAATAGTTTATTCGTATCCTGAAATTTATGGTTTCGTCATAGCATGAAGATTATGGTTTGTTCGTAGTCGGAAGATAATAGTTTATTCGTAGTCTGAAGAAAATGGTTTATTCGTGTCCTGAAGATAATGGCATAGTAGCAGTATCGTTGTGTCATAGTCTGAAGTTAATGGTTTATTGGTAGTCTGTAGATAATGGTTTATTCTTAGTCTGAAGATAATAGTTTAGTCGTAGTCTGAAGTAATGATTTATTCTTAGTCTTTAGATAATATTTATTCGTAGTCTGAAGATATTTGTTTATTCGTAGTCTGAAATTAATAGTTTAGTAGTAGTATGAAGATACTGGTTTATTCGCAGTTTGAAGACATTGGTTTATTCGTAGTCTGAAAATAATGGTTCAGTCGTAGTCAGGAGATAATGGTTTATTCATAGTCTGGAGATAATAAACTATTTGTATGACTGTTGGGGGTGTTATCATAAGCCGTATATAACTTCTTCTTCTTCTGCGTTCGTTCTCAAACTCCTGCAGATTAGCAGGTTGTATTCCGGAGAACGGAATGCGTTGTGTCATGGATTACAGCATTGCTGCAATATCTGCGCCTTTCGGCGGGACACATCCGACTTCAGCATGGCTTTGGGTCACTGACCCTATATGGGATGGGGCAACTAACTCCATTCCATAACCTCCTTAGTCGCCTTTTACGACATGCGTGGAAGGTAAACAGTGTTGCTATTCTTTGCTCACCTTTCGGGTTCCGGCAGCATATGGGCGGTATATAACATATGAAGGGATATAGGTGCTGGACGAGATGAGCTGCTGATTGTTTTCCCAAAAGAACATTTCTTCTTTATCTCGTGGGAATTGTAATTCCAGTTTATTGAAAAAACCACTATTCGTAGCAATTGTAATGCCATTTTATTAATAAAATAATTATTCGTTGGAATTATTATAATGATATTTTATTGAGAAAACCATTAGTCGCTGATTGTAATGTTATTTTTTGACAAAAACCATTATTCGTGGGAATTGTAGTCCGTCTTTATTGAGCAAACCCTTGTTCGTGGAAATTGAAATGTCATTTTATTTAGAAATCCATTATTCGTTGGAATTGTAATTCCATTTTATTGAAAAAACAATTATCCGTGGAAATTGTAATGTTATTTTATTTAGACACCATTATTAGTGGGAATTGTAATGTCGTTTTATTGAGAAAACCATAATTTGTGGAAATTATAATGTTATTTTATTGAGAAAACCATTGTTCGTTGGAATTGTAATGTCATTTTTTTGAGAAAACCATTATTTATGGGAATTGTAATGGGTGGTTAACCGCAATTTAGGTTTGCCGGATAACATTATATTATATTTCAGGCAGTCTAAGAGGTGGTTTTAACCCCCTTCCAAACACCTACCACGTTTTCTGTGGCCAGGTGAGGATCATTAGGTTCTAGAATTGGATACATTCTGATTTATGCTCCTCTTGTAAATTAATATTCATGGTGTAAAAATTGCACTTTCTTAAAACATGTCTTAGATACATAATCTAGCATGTCACTTTCTCATAAACTTAGATTAACTATGTAAATGTTAATTTATCAAAGCCTTATTATCATGGCGTACAATGTCACTTTATATTTGTCTAGTCATCACTCTTTCTTTGCTAAGAGATCAGACTTTTAATATCCAAAATGAACAGAAATAGATAACTTTAAAGTATTACCACCAATGAATTTCAGCGAACAAGTGCTAGATAACGTTACAGTCGTCAACAATTTTAGGTAGTAAGTATCACAAGATGATGATGATGATGATGATGATGCCTTCCTAGAGAAATCAAATCTCATCGCTCTAGCAGCACATTTATTTAACAAGTTTTAAAATATATGGCACTTGCAAATATTTAACAAACTTTACCAAAATTAGACTGTTTAATGGGAACATACTAACTTTATTAATATATGGCAGGGAAAACTGGAATTCCAGACAAGCAATTTGCAATAAACTAATGCCCTATGAAAATAAGTGCAGTCGTCAAAGAAAATGAAACATAAAATGGATACATTGTAAAACAAGCAATTTACTGAGGGAAGAATCAAATTAAGAATTTATGTCAAGTTTCTAAGAAGAAGAAGAAGCTGAAATTACATCGGCAATGTCCTTGGAATATTTGAAAACAGATTTAATAGACTAACTAACAAACTAAATAATTAACCTAACTATAACCGAAATAACAGACACGACGGACGGACGGACAGACCGATATCAATCAATAAACAAATAACCCTTCAGGATCGTAGGGATACCACATTGGATGCTTCAGCTCACAGAGTCCTCCAGCGAATTCTATCCTCAGCGATGCGGATGAGTGGAAATATCTTGCCCTGTCCATTCCTTGATGTTGTCTGTCCATGTCTTTATTTGTCCTACTCAGACCGATATGCCGACTGACAAATCAACTAGGTTTATGACAAATAGCTATAACTGATCAACAAACTATAATTGACCAACTAACTATAACGGACCAACCAACTCTAACTAAACAATTAAGTAATTGATCGAACGACCGACCGACCAACCAACTGACCGACCGACCAACCAACAAACCAACTAGTCAACGAACCAACCAGCGAACCAGCCAACAAACCAACCAACGAACGAACGAACTAAACTAAACTAAATTAAATTAAACTAAACTCAAATAAATTAATTCAAATTAAACTAAACTAAATTAAAACTAAACTAAAGTAACTAAATAACAAACCAACCACCCAAAAAACCAACCAACCAACCAGCCAGCTAACTAACTAACTAACTAACTAACTAACTAACCAACCAGCCAGCCAGCCAGCCAACCAACCAACCAACCAACCAACCAACTAACTAACTAACTAACTAACTAACTAACTAACTAACTAACTAACTAACTAACTAACTAACTAACTAACTAGCTAGCTAGCTAGCTAGCTAGCTAGCTAGCTAGCTAGCTAGCTAGCTAGCTAACTAACTAACTAACTAACTAACTAACTAACTAACTAACTAACTAACTAACTAACTAACTAACTAACTAACTAACTAACTAACTAACTAACTAACTAACTAACTAACTAACTAACTAACTAACTAACTAACTAACTAACTAACTAACTAACTAACTAACTAACTAACTAACTAACTAACTAACTAACTAACTAACTAACTAACTAACTAACTAACTAACTAACTAACTAACTAACTAACTAACTAACTAACTAACTAGCTAGCTAGCTTACTAACTGGCTAACTAACTAACTAACTAACTAACTCGACGTACTAACAGGGCAACAACACTGTATTCAGATATTCCGCATTCTCATAACAACCAGGATAGAGGCAAATATTTATTCCATTCTCTCCCAACTAGAGAAGTTATAGAAGTTATCATGCACTTCAACAGCTTCAGAAATTATAGAAGTTATCATGCACTTCAACAGCTTGAGAAGTTATAGAAGTTATCATGTACTTCAACAGCTTGAGAAGTTATAGATGTTATCATGTACTTCAACAGCTTGAGAAGTTATAGAAGTTATCATGTACTTCAACAGCTTGAGAAGTTATAGATGTTATCATGTACTTCAACAGCTTGAGAAGTTATAGATGTTATCATGTACTTCAACAGCTTGAGAAGTTATAGAAGTTATCATGTACTTCAACAGCTTGAGAAGTTATAGAAGTTATCATGTACTTCAACAGCTTGAGAAGTTATAGAAGTTATCATGTACTTCAACAGCTTGAAGCCATCTATATTGTTAAACAGAGACTGAGTTGATGTGATCACTTAATGAGGATGAAACCAGATCGGCCAGCGGAAATAGCATACAAAATGAAAATGGAAACAATAAGAGGCACAGAAAACCCCAAGGAAAGTGGATGGAAGAAATTATCAACATGCTCAGACGTCATAATATTATTGCACATAAAGAGACCAAACGTATCATAGCACGAAAATCGATCGTTATTCAATTCTGCGACGTCTAACAGCAAAAGCAGAGAACAGGCAACAGTTAGCTGACGATTGTGAATTAATGACTGACAGTGTCTTCTAGATCAAGTGATTTTCCCAGGCTTCCAGACTACCGACAGATAGCATGCCACAAATGGTCATGACACATAGACATCACGGCTATAAAGCCAGAGGCAGACTATGTAAAAGATGGATCACATAAATCAAAGAAGCCACAGGAACAAGTTTACAAACAGGACACAAGAAGGCCATCTCCAGAGAACTCTTCTACCCCTGATGCCGCAAGGCAAACAAGGGCCATAGCGTATAGATAGATAGTGTCTTCTTCTTGTAGGCTAGTTTTCCAGCTTCTGCATAAGAACAGGAAGTAACCGAAGAACGGAATGCGTACAGTCATGATTTACAACTTAACTGATAATGTCTGCTACTTTCAGCTTGACATATCCAACTTCAGCATGTCTTCCGCATCACTTTTATCCTACATGTGGTGGAGCAGTTAACTACACATTAAAACCTCCGTAGTCGTATCTTACTCCGTTCATGGAAGGTAACACTGTTGCTATTATTTGATTCCCTTTCGTGCCCCTAACTTTTACTACTTTGAAAACATTACCTGCACGAAAATAATACAAGAAAAACGAAACACGCAACATCAAAACTCTAATGCCAGACGTAGAATGTAATGTCAAATTACGCATTATCTCTTGTTGCAGATACTTAATAAAGAGATATTTCATCGAAACGTATACGTTATCTAATGATGTTTTTCTGCACGTGTTAACATTTTGGCTCACTATACGCACAAAGAAAATAACGTCTCGTGAAATTAAGCGTGCAGACAATAATAATGTTTTTAGAGAGAAATAAATAAAAAAAAAACACCCAGTAAAACAAAACACTGATGAATTTATTAAACAAAATTAGCTTTTTTTGTGATAGTTTTCTTTGATCTCTAGCGAATGGGAACAATAAAGCGCTCAATCTATGCGCAAAGTATATTTCTCTAAATCTTTCATGCCAAAAAGATTCGAACTCTCAGCGGCATGCGATGCTTTGAGAAGAAACCTTCAACTCATAGGGGTTCTATGTGTGGTGTAGGTGGCATGTTCCACGATTCTGTGTGTTGACATAGAAATAAAATCACATTGAACGCCTGAAAAAATTTGGTGGTATAAATGTAGATCATATTTGGTGGTATAAATGTAGCAAATATTTGATGGTATAAATGTAGACCATATTTGGTGGTATAAATGTAGACCATATTTGGGGGTATAAATGTAGACCATATTTGGGGGTATAAATGTAGATCATATTTCGTGGTATAAATATAGCAACTATTTAATGGTATGAGTGGGGATAATATTTGGTAGTATTAATGTAGACCAGGGTGGTCATAGCTACAGAAGAGTTTGGCAACATGAGTAGGTTTTCTGTGCTTGATTGCATGAAGATGGTTACAGCAGCGGTCGCTCAATCTTATGCCAGTTTCACCGATATACTGCTTGCCGTATTGTTTACATATGATCACGTAAATGACATTACGCGATTCACATGTAAAGGCTTCAGAAATGATGAAAGTGGTCTTAGGAAATGAAACGGAGACGCATCTGATCTCCATAAGGACATGTGTAGCAAGGACCGCGTGAGCAACAAACAGTGACAAAATAGTCAGGAACAGAAAACCTAAGGTGGCTGTGGACCAAGGTATTCTTAAGAATTTTGCCACGACTATAGGCAATCAGAGACAATTCCTGGAAAGAGGCACGAATGTAAGGATCAGACTGGAAAATGGAAAAATGCTTACGCAGGATGCGCCGGGACGGTGGAGTTATAGGGATGAAAGGTAAGAACAAGTTTACTCTATCAGATGAGGAGGACGAACTGTGGGAGTAAGTGAAAATGTCGAGGCGAGATAACTGGTGTGCACGAGCCAAACCGATGAAAGGATCCTGTCAGGGAACGAGCGTCTACGGAAGAACTCAATCATCTTAGAAGACTTATCGAGAAAGTCGTCGTTAACGCTATATAAGCGACGAAGGTGAAGAAGCTGGGAGTATAACAGAAAGTTGCGAGAAGCGGGAAGATGAGAAGAAGTGTAGAGCAGAAAGCCATGTAGAGCAGTAGGTTTATAGTAGACGGATATGCTGAGAAAAAGGGGAATGAATAGTAACAGTGATGCTAAGGAAGTAGACAGAAGAAGTGGAAATGTTAGATGTGAATTGAATAGCAGGGTTGAAATTGTTGATGAAGTTTATGAAGCGAGACAATATCGGTGAAACTGACGTAAGATTGAGCGACCGCTTCTGTAACCATCTTCATGCAGCTCAGCGCAGAAAACCTACTCCTGTTGCCACACACTTCAACGACGTTAGCCACCGCGGTGTTATTGATATTCAGGTTACTGCCATCAGACCCTGCACCACCGATGATAGATCTAGGTAAGCACATGAAAATCATCTTATTTTTCAGATGGGTATCCTCAAGCCATTTGGACTCAATTCCTATCAATCTTTTGTTTAGTTCTCGGTTGGTATGTTCTTTGTCTTTATTCATTTTGTTCCGACATTTACGTGATCTTTTCGTTCGCTTTATTTCCACATATATTTACGTTTTTATGTATTTCTTGTTCCTATTCTTCTGGTATCTTGTACCGAAATTTCGCTCGGACAGAGTTTGTGTGCCATTGTCATTTCTATTCGATATCTTTTATGTAATGTGCTTATCTTTATAAAACCTTTTGATCGAAACGTCGATTATGTCATGTGTATTGCTATTGGTATGATTATATTCTGCGTTTTGTTGTTTATATTATTTCATGTGATCATTCGATAGTGATAGTGTGTTAGTCGTCGAACAGTAAGCCTACATTACCTGTGTTCAACGTAAGTATATTTTCATACAGTTTTACAGCAGTATTAAACTTTATTGATTAATATACTAATATTCTTCTTCTTCTTCTTCTTCACCGTTCATTCTCAAACTCCCGCTGGATCTCTCTTCCGGCAGGATCATTGTCCTACTAGAATTCCAGCAGGATGTAATCCAGAGAATGAAAATGCGTTGCGTCGTCGTTTTATTTGCGCTAATGGCCCAACAGATCCGTCTTCGGCGGGGTATACTAACATAATCCAGAACTGACAAAGCGTTAGTTAATCTCTTGACTTTGTTATTGATTATTCGGTCTCTTATTGTTACTGTCTCTTACTGAGAGGCAGTAATAACACTTATATTGATGAACTCGTCCACAAGGGAAAAGCCTCACTATATCTGGGTATCATCTATTTGATTCTATCTATCTAATCTATTGTTATTCTAAGGTGCCGTTAAACGTCGTCGGAAACAGCTGGAGTTGCTTGTTTATGACCGTTTTTCAGTCCGTGTCTATTAAGATTTCTTTGATTGTCTCCACTCATCTAGTTATTAGTCTTTCTCGTGCCTTGTAGCCCGATCTTATTCTGGTGTATGCACAAAGGGCTTGTTGTGATGGTTCCATTAACATAACGTGACCAACCCACATAGTTTTCTGTCTTTCGATGTATTATTGACTTGAGGTAGTCTTTGTTTCATTCCTGATATCTTAATCAGTCTTTTCTCGTGATATTTAAAGCTTTCCTCAAGCATCTCATTTCATCATTTCTCTGTTGGTCTCGTGATATTTAAAGCTTTCCTCAAACATTTCATTTCATCATTTCTCCGTTGGTCTCTTTTCGTAATACTTAAAGCTTTCCTCAAACATCTCATTTGATCATTTCTACGTTGGTCTCTTCTCGTAATATTTAAAGCTTTCCTCAAACATCTCATTTCATCATTTCTCCGTTGGTCTCTTTTCGTAATATTTAAAGCTTTCCTCAAACATCTCATTTCATCATTTCTCTGTTGGTCTCTTCTCGTAATATTTAAAGCTTTCCTCAAACATCTCATTTCATCATTTCTCTGTTGGTCTCTTCTCGTAATATTTAAAGCTTTCCTCAAACATCTCATTTCATCATTTCGCATACTGTGATCTTTTCTCTATTGTCTTTGTCAAGGGTTGTATTGACATTGGTAACACAAAGTTCATGCTGTGTCTTGGGTTTAACAACAATATAGTACGAAAACTTATATAGATTTGCCATATGAGGTGAGATAATCGCATGCAAGAAATAATAATTGAAGGTATGGTTGTTGTATAGTATTGGTAATAGCCACGCAAGACGAGGATGGATAAGAGACACTTCAGAGTGTCTGTTGCATGGTTTTGTCCACTGATATATATGTCTACCTGGATTACTGTTGCATGGTTTTGTCCACTAATATATATGTCTACCTGGATTTACTGTTGCATGGATTTGTCCGATGAGCCGCTGATGAGATATACACTATCAATCAAGTGCACGCCGAATGGCTAGTCGGTCATGTTTCTCCACGATTCTGATTCCGTCTCATCTGTTGTTAATAAGCTCGGTTGGTAGTCTTGTCCAAAGCCATAATACTAGCCCGTCCAGCAACTTTGTGATCCCTCTCTTTGTGATCCCCTGTCCCTTCTCCCCATGATCTTTCCATTGGTTATTAAGTGTTCTAACTGTGTTCTTCTCAGAACATGACCTTGACTGTCTTCCCATAATGTGTACTACGATTTTTCTTTTCACACTAACATCACTGAAAACATCTGCATTAACTAGTTTAGCTGTCTATGATATTTTCATCATTAGTTAGTTTGTTCCTTTCGTGCCGCAAGCGACACATAGGGCAGAGGCTTTGGTTTTCCATATGATGCGGTTCGCTGCCTGCAGCTTTAGTTCCTGGATGATCTTACAGTCTATTAATTCCCCTTCTTTAAGAATGGTGTTTTTAAGGGTTGTTTTAGGTCTTCCTCTTTTTCTTTTACCCTCATGTGACCACATAAGGGCTTGTTGGTTTATTCTGTTTACATCTAGTCGTAAAACGTGACCAAGGTATTTCCATCTTCGTTTTCTAATAATGTTTGAAACATACTATTTCATCATTACATACACTATAAATATACTAATTATATTATGTAAGCTTTTTTTGTTATTTTACACATAGTGCATTACAAGACATAGGTTCTGTAAATATATGTTGCTTACTTTTGCAACGATTTTTTTCTATGAAAACTTTCAGATTAATGAGTTACACTAAAACTCATCCAGTAATTACAGTAAAATTGTTGAGTTATAAGTTTTAAAATCTATAGGAACATCTGAAAATGCACTCCACCAACATGCATATGCTATAAAATTCAGTTGGGTAATTTTTCTTCCTTCATAAAATACTTTGAAAGAACACGTGTCATTGAAGGCGAGAGAAAATAGCTACACAATTACACTAGGATGACCTCCATCTTCACAAGGTTTACAGTTAGCACTCTTAACCTTTTCAACAACAAAAAAACCCAACAAATTAGTGAGCACTGCCAACTTGTAAGATGGCGTCTGCAAGCGAGCGAGGTGAACTCTAATCATCATCATTATCAAGTGTCGTGCAGGTTGACGTTGATGAGCATTCATATCTGCAACATTTTTTTCTTCTATTTTCAAATGCGCTCGTGCTAAAACTCGTGCTGGTTGCAAGGTTATAGTTTAGAGAACTGAATGCATTGTAATTATGCTCATCATTTAACTTGTATTTATTCTAGATGTCTGGGTAAATATATCGACATAACCGCAGTTTCCCATTATTTATTCTAGATGTCTGGGTAAATATATCGACATAACCGCAGTTTCCCATTATTTATTCTAGATGTCTGGGTAAATATATCGACATAACCGCAGTGTCCCATTATTTATTCTAGATGTCTGGGTATATATATATCGACATAACCGCAGTTTCCCATTATTTATTCTAGATGTCTGGGTAAATATATCGACATAACCGCAGTTTCCCATTATTTATTCTAGATGTCTGGGTATATATATCGACATAACCGCAGTTTCCCATTATTTATTCTAGATGTCTTGGTATATATATCGACATAACCGCAGTTTCCCATTATTTAATCTAGATGTCTGGGTATATATATCGACATAACCGCAGTTTCCCATTATTTATTCTAGATGTCTGGGTATATATATCGACATAACCACAGTTTCCCGACGTAACTGCAGTTTCCCATTATTTATTCTAGATGCCTGTGTATATATAATGATGTAATCACAGATTTTCGACTGCCATTCTTATTAGTTTTTAAGTAATCTTTTGCAGTAAGAGTTAATGGTATTCCTTCGGGAATCTGACACCATCATCAGCATAACCACCGCTATCAGCATCATGAGTATCGTCATAATCATCAACAGTCAGTCGGTCAGGGCGCTGTGGCCACCACCACCATCACTGTCACTAGCATTAATTTGACTCATCATTTTGCTTACACCTAATAATATATGTATGTCCTTAGAAGTTGACACAAATTCCAAGTCATTCTTCTAAGAGCTATTTCCTGTAACAATTGTCTGAGTCATACATAATTATATCAACTTGAAATAAAACAATGGATCTTACAATGCAAATTGTTACAAATAATCTCTTTCTACGCCTAAACAGTGAAGAAGGACAATATAATGTAACAACGTTCAGGCAATTATGATTCTGCATGTAACTCATATGCGAAACGTTGATGATACATATGTTGTATACAAAAAGAGCTAAAAAGGCGTAAAGAATTGACTTTACTGTTCTCTGATTTCAAACATATATATATATATATATATATATATATATATATATATATGCATATTACATTAGTCAATGAAGCGACAACACGACTTCCGAGAGTACTGTTTAAAGCAGGTGTGTCAAACTCAGAAAGCACCATGGGCCGCATAAGATACTTTGAGTATACTGGCCGACCACACCAACAAATATCAGAAACACTGTAATCTTATTGAATTATATTTAATTAATTTGCACGCCTACAACACCGGCTTTATTAAGGTAACGCCCCACAACGGCAAATATAACAATTGTAATCAAACATTTATTTAAGACCATTCAATCATTTTTACTCTTTAATCCGTGTTTTGTCCTCAGGTGTGATACCTCTTTTTCATGACAATTTTTCATATATCTGGCTGAAATGTATTTATTTGCAGCTCCGACGTTCATTAAGGATGACAAGTGTTCGTTGGTCAGCTTTGTTCTCTGAGAAGTTTTTGTTAATTTAATGAAGGAAAATAACTGTTCAAACACATAGGTGGAACGGAACATTGCCATAATCCTAGTTGAAAACTTTCTGAAGTTTGTAAACTTTCCAGGAAGTTATGAATAGAAGACAAATATCCCGACTTCTCAATTCTAATAGCTCCATCTGCAAGTTTTCCTCTACTTTGGCAAAAACAATGTTGAATGGTGCCGAAAATAATGCAAAATGGTATTCAAAAGATGAGAAATCACTAATTTTTTCCTGGAACTCTTTTGACAATAACTCTAGGTGACACATATTTAGCAAAGGAAAGTACAGATTCAGCATTGACCTGATTTTTTTGTTATTTGCAGTTAGGAAAATAAACTAAATTTTCAAATCATTACTGTGTCTTCCATAAGCTTATTTTTGTAATGAAACATTTGATATCGTCGTACAACTGAGTGATGAGTTTGTTTTTGTCTTGTAATTTCAAAATCACTTATACGTGCAGTAATGTCCACACGAAACGCTAGATCTTGGATACAACTTTCATGTTTTATTTCATATTATTTTTACCTTTCATGTCCAAAAATAAAGTAATTTCTGGTCTCAGCAAATAAAATCTTTTCAGCACTTTGTGACACGACAACCAACGGACTGCTGTGTAGAATGGAACATCGGTGAACTGACTATTTATGTCTTCTAACAGCTGACTGAATTGACGATGGTTGAGAGCATTGCATTTGATAAAGTTCACTGTTTTTGTGACCACACTAAGCATGTGATTCAATTTTAAAGCCTTTCAACACAAATTTTGCTGATGCAGTGAAAATATGCAAATCATGAATCTGGATACGAGTTCTCAATTTGTGTTGCAACTTGGCAGCAACACCATTATGTCTGCCAACCATATTCGAAGCACCGTCAGTAGATAAACATACAAGCACGACATTTTCCAAAGATGTCTTCGCTAGCTGTAGTGTCATGCATTGGGATTAGTTCAATCAGTTCTTTATAAATATTAAATTCACTGTCACATGTCCTAATAAAAACTGCAAGCTATGCTATTCCAGTGACGTCAAAGGTCTCATCAATAGCAATAGAAACATTTTTAAATGTGGATGATGGAGCCTGCAACTGTTGTTTCAAATCCTCTGCCATTTCATCAATCCGTCCAGCAACAGCGTTCCTGGTTAACAAAATATCCTTAAATAACTGCTTTCTGTGGGCACATAATGTCCGCCGCTTTTACAATGCAATGCTTTACGAAATCTGCTTCACTGTAAGATTTCATACTCATGGCGACCAGTCGGCTGAGTTCATAGCTTGCAGTAACGGAAGCGACATTGGCTTGATCTATTTTCGTAAAACATGTTTGTTGCTGTATCAAGTTAGCCTTCATTTCCTTGAGTCTTGAAACACGCACTAAACCCGCATATTTATCGAAGGATCGATGGTTGGTTTCATAATGTCTTTTTAAGTTGTACTCTTTTGTCGTGGCAATGCTGTTATTGCATACTAAACAATGTGTCTTTCCATTTACCATTGTACAAAGATACTGTAGTTCCAATTTTTCTTGAAAACTCGCCTCTCTTCATCAAGTGTCCTTTTCTTCTTAGCTGAAGGTGCTGTAGCCATTTTAAACGGTGTCAGTTTACGCAGTACTTCAAAAAACAAATAATATAATTACCGGCACGATTCCACAAGATACAAATTATTATTGTTTTAAAATTTTAACATGGCAATAACATCCTGACTGCTACTTCCGGTCAATGTTGCCAAGTTTCATAGATAGAAAACCCTAACTAGCTTAAAATAGCCGTATTGATTTCTTATAAGTGGCACTGTGCCATATATTTCTATTTTACACACCCAGTTTAAAGTATTAAAATTGCAATTTTCGCTATTAAATGATATAATTGCAGTATCCTTTGTGCGGGCCGCACACGTGCTTACAAAGCGCAGCATGCGACCCGCACGTTTGACATACCTGGTTTAAAGCATGTAACTTCATTGTTTGAGGTTATATTACACAGGGGCTTCCAAAAAAGTAACTTTATAAACAAGATGTCACTCACGTATTGCAAACCATGACCTCTTGATCACAAAGCGAACGATTTAACTACTATGACAGGAGATTCCCTAAATTTGGTACTTTCCAGAAATGTCTACTAACAATGGCGCACATGGTTAAACGGATGATGAAATCTGCAAACAGGAGACTTGCTTGAACAGATGGACACTGAAATATTGCGAGAAATTTTTAAAATCTATTGGAAAAAACTACAAACAAAACCGAGCCTCCTGGGTAGAAAAGACTAGAGTATCATATTTGGATTTGCACCCATCGTCGTCAGATTAATAGAACACAACCACAACAAATTCCAGTGTGTCCGGCCGTGCACACGTCCCTACAACACGCTTGATCACCATATTTTTGTAATACCCAGTATGAAAATGTATACCCAGTGTTTTGGTTTTCTGCCATGCTGATAGACACATCTAGATCAAGTGACGTAACAGGAACACGAATAAGATGCAGAGCAGACGGTAAACTATTCAACCTTCGGCGTTTGCAAGTCAAAACTAAGGTGTGAGACACAATGGTCAGCGAACTCCTCTAAGCAAATGATTGCACACTGTATGCATATTCTGCTCGTCATCCTGAACCAATAAAACACAGTGAAGACTGCAACAACTTTGATTTCACCATCAATACAAAGAAAACATAGGTCGTGTTTCAACCCACATCAAACAAACCACATTTAAATCCTCATATAAGAATCAAAGAAGAAGAGATTCAGTCAATACTTTCACATTCCTGGTCAGCACTCTCTAACAATATGTGAACATCGACACTGAGGTAAACAACAGAATAGCAAAAGCTAATGTCACATTTAGATGACTGCGGAAAAACGTATGGGAAAGAAAAGGAATAACAACTACAACAAAACTCATAGTTTACCAGGCAGCAGTATTATCATTCCTTTATGCCTGTGAAACATGGACAGTATATGCCAGACACGCTAAAAGACTCAATCACTTCTACCTAAGCTGTTGTGTGAGATAATCAACATTCATTGGTGAGATAAAATAACTGACAGTGAAGAGTACTGATGAAATCTAAGTCTGTAAGCATACATACAATGTTGATGAAATCTAAGTCTGTAAGCATACATACAATGTTGATGAAATCTAAGTCTGCAAGCATACATACAATGTTGATGAAATCTAAGTCTGCAAGCATACATACAATGTTGATGAAATCTAAGTCTGCAAGCATACATACAATGTTGATGAAATCTAAGTCTGTAAACATACATGAAATGTTGATGAAATCTAAGTCTGCAAGCATACATACAATGTTGATGAAATCTAAGTCTGTAAACATACATGAAATGTTGATGAAATCTAAGTCTGCAAGCATACATACAATGTTGATGAAATCTATGTCTGTAAACATACATACAATGTTGATGAAATCTAAGTCTGTAAGCATACATACAATGTTGATGAAATCTAAGTCTGTAAGCATACATACAATGTTGATGAAATCTAAGTCTGTAAACATACATGAAATGGTGATGAAATCTAAGTCTGCAAGCATACATACAATGTTGATGAAATCTATGTCTGTAAACATACATACAATGTTGATGAAATCTAAGTCTGTAAGCATACATACAATGTTGATGAAATCTAAGTCTGCAAGCATACATACAATGTTGATGAAATCTAAGTCTGTAAACATACATGAAATGTTGATGAAATCTAAGTCTGCAAGCATACATACAATGTTGATGAAATCTATGTCTGTAAACATACATACAATGTTGATGAAATCTAAGTCTGTAAGCATACATACAATGTTGATGAAATCT
Organism: Meghimatium bilineatum; assembly: GCA_034231615.1. Classification (NCBI taxonomy): domain Eukaryota; kingdom Metazoa; phylum Mollusca; class Gastropoda; order Stylommatophora; family Philomycidae; genus Meghimatium; species Meghimatium bilineatum. Next base: position 10,878,240 of record CM067321.1, read on the forward strand.
AAGTCTGTAAACATACATACAATGTTGATGAAATCTATGTCTGTAAACATACATACAATGTTGATGAAATCTAAGTCTGTAAGCATACATACAATGTTGATGAAATCTAAGTCTGTAAACATACATGAAATGGTGATGAAATCTAAGTCTGCAAGCATACATACAATGTTGATGAAATCTAAATCTGTAAGCATACATACAATGTTGATGAAATCTAAGTCTGTAAGCATACATACAATGTTGATGAAATCTAAGTCTGCAAGCATACATACAATGTTGATGAAATCTAAGTCTGTAAGCATACATACAATGTTGATGAAATCTAAGTCTGTAAACATACATACAATGTTGATGAAATCTAAGTCTGTAAGCATACATACAATGTTGATGAAATCTAAGTCTGTAAACATACATGAAATGTTGATGAAATCTAAGTCTGCAAGCATACATACAATGTTGATGAAATCTATGTCTGTAAACATACATACAATGTTGATGAAATCTAAGTCTGTAAGCATACATACAATGTTGATGAAATCTAAGTCTGTAAGCATACATACAATGTTGATGAAATCTAAGTCTGTAAGCATACATACAATGTTGATGAAATCTAAGTCTGTAAGCATACATACAATGTTGATGAAATCTAAGTCTGTAAGCATACATACAATGTTGATGAAATCTAAGTCTGTAAACATACATGAAATGTTGATGAAATCTAAGTCTGCAAGCATACATACAATGTTGATGAAATCTAAGTCTGTAAACATACATACAATGTTGATGAAATCTAAGTCTGTAAACATACATACAATGTTGATGAAATCTAAGTCTGCAAGCATACATACAATGTTGATGAAATCTAAGTCTGTAAGCATACATGATGAAGAGGCAGACACGCTGGAAAGGACACATGGTCCACATGAAAGATATCATTTACCAAAAACGTTGTTATATAGAGAACTCCAGGCTGTCTCTCACAAGGCTAGAGGACAGAAGAAACGGTTTATAGACACTCTTAAGACATCAATTCACAATAGGCACATAGTCATGGGAGAATCTTGAAGAAGACAGATCCGACTGGCGTCGCAGAATTAAGAGTGGTGCAACAGCCGCAGAGAATCGCAGTCACAATAATACGCAAATAAAAAAAAACAGTAGTCTCGCCCTATAAGAAAGACAAGAGCAAGCTCATTGGCCCACATGATCCTCCCACACATGCCCAGAGTGTGGGTAGAGAATTCCAAACACACGTAGAACTCATTAGTCACAGTCGGGCACACAGCAGACATCATCACCATCCCAGTTGAGCTGAATGATCATCGTCGACTTCGAGGGACGAACAGCAATATCCAGTACTGGATGATCTTGAATACGACCAACAACTAATCGTCGCATTCATTGACCATTAAAGGCACTTGACAGTGTCGACAGGACAGCATAATCAGAACTACTAAGGGCGCAACAGATCCATTTGAAATAAAAACAGGCGTCAGACAAGGCTCGGTACTATTAACACTTCTGTTCATAACATATATGGACATGATAACTAAAGAAACAGACCCAAGAAACGAATTTACACCTACAAGAGACATCAAATGAAGAACACAACTTACTCACTGCTATTTGTCGATGATCAAAATTTAATAAACGAATCTCAAATTGTTTACAGTGGCATACAGCCTGCGAACAATACAACATGAAACTAAACATATTTAAAACATGAAACTATACACATCTAAAACAGGAAACTAAACACATCAAAAACATGAAACTAAACACATCGAAAACAGGAAACTATACACATCTAAAACATGAAAATTAAAACACATAAAAAACATGAAACTAAACACATCTACAACATGAAACTAAACACATCTAAAACAGGAAACTATACACATCTAAAACAGGAAACTAAACTCATCGAAAACAGAGACTATGAAACTAAGCAGATTCTCTTCTTGATTCTTGATTAGAAACTGGCTTCACAGCACGCGGGACATTCCCATAAGTGCTCCCCTCTCCGCTCCAGCAGTCATCCCAGTGTATGTAGACTCAGAGTTCCGGTCAGGTGTTGATTGTGTGATCTTCGGGACTTTCCAAAAAATTTACTTTTCCTCCCCTCACCTCTGAATACTCACATTTCTAACATTCTCTGTATGTGTACGTTCTCAACCTCATTGACATCATCTGCATCTTGAAATGAATGTATTATTGCCTTTATTAAATCTGCTTTATCTCTTCTCAGCAATGTGCCGTCTATCGCCGCATTGCCTGCCAATAAGTCGGATCTCTCGTTTCCTCTGACCCCAGCATGACCAGGACAGTATATCCATGTAATGCTCTGGATAACTGAGTTGTTCAATAAATCACACCATTCTTTTCTCATCATGAACTTTTCTATCTTGCGCAGCATGCTATGAGAGTCTGTGAGAATTACCGAATGTGTTGATGTATCAGTTATCAACCAATTAAGAGCTGCCGTAACTCCCTCTATCTCCATCCTCATGCTCGATGTGACAATGGAATATGCTGAAGATTTCTCAACCAACTTCACGCCGTTTCTGTAGGCAACAAAACCCGAACCGCGTTTATTTGTGTTTCTGTTAACGGAGCCATATGTGTATATAATTATGTCTTGTGGTTTTGAGTATAGTTGAAGCTAAGCAGATCACCGGTCAATGGTACACAACTAAAACAGGTGTCAGAGTTCAAATATTTAGGAAGAGTCTTTACAGAGGATGACAAACTCAATAGAGAAATCAAAACTCAGAAATCGAATGATGCATCTTACCAGCTGTCGCCAATACTCAAACACCCACCAATATGCACGGCTACAAAACGACAATTGATAAACAATATTTTAATATCATAACCGTGTCACCAATGTCAAACATGGCCTTGACAAAGACATTAGCGAAAAAGATCACAGCGTTTGTAATGAGATGTTGATTATAGCTATAGGTATCACAAGAAGAGATCAACGAAGAACTTAAGACATCGGGGATAAAATAAAGACAATCTTAAGTCAATATTACATCTAGAGACAGCAAACCAGGTGGTTTGGCCACCACCTTATTAGAATGAAACTGACACAGCCATTCATTCGTGCTTTCAATAGCAGAGCAAGTTACGCGGCACGAAGTGGACCAAGAACTAGATGGGTGGAGACAATCAAAGAAACAGTAAAGAGACACGGACTGACCACGGCTAATGCGACACAAATGGCCAAATACAGACACTTTTAACGTTCCCCCCCCCCCACACTTAACGGCACACATGGAAATGACGATAGATAGACTGGATGATAATAAAGAATACATGCTACTTTCTTTAGGAAAAGGCCAGATATATATTTATAACCCCCTATATGTGGCCAATACACGTATATCATTGACGTAGGCGCTTGGGAGAGCCTCGCTCAGGATAGAACAGCATGGCGTTACAGCATTAGAACGGAAGCACTAGCGGCAGAAGAATTCAGACACGAAACTGCAAGACAGAAGCGGACACGTAGAAAAGAAAAAAACATCTCAACCTCACATAGATACCTTCTATTGTTGTCAATTCTGTAAAATAACATTTTGTGCGCGCATTGGACTTGCTAGTCATTTAAAAACGCACTATTAACTTTATTATTTTATTATTTATTGTTATTATTATTATGGTTGAGTTTTTGGTCATCGTCGATCACGACGGACGAACATCATATCTTACAATGGTTTTGGACCAAAGGCCACGAACCCACCTCCCACAGAATCAGCATGGATGAGTCGGTCGTCTACCACCAGGAATGCGCATAGACAAGTATGATTTAATCACGCGAAACGCAGAAACCAGAGAAACCTTATTGATGACAATAGTGCAGGAAAATATCTCATATGCCTTGATGGATTAGTCATGCACCATTGGCGCTGTTTGGTCTTTATTTGTAAGATTGTGTGGTAACAATGTTAAGGATTACATCTGTGTCAATACCACAACCAGTAGCAGTCTTACGATGGAAGTGGAATCTATGATGAAGTCTCTGCTATGTTTGGTATCACATGGGCACAAGATAAAAGGCATTGGCCCATGGATAGCTGGATCAGAAACCAGCCGATACTTGTGATATGCTGAATGCGAACAGGGATTCTTCATTCAGACGATTTACATAAATTTGAATCATATTTGCTCTGAAGAATACGGGTCATTAAATAAAATTTATGAACATCACGGAAAGAGAAACATAATAGATATAAGAATTTGAATAAATAAACACCTAACTATACGTTTAGTATTCTTAATCAACATTGAAGCATTTTGGGCAAACCTACAGGTCCTCGATCGCTGCCAGCACATGATGATGAGTATGCAATATAATGGTACATGTAGCTCGCATGCTACCTACATGTTACTTAATCACCATGTTCTGCCCGCCCCAGGGGTAATTCCGATCTCTTGTGATAAATTGTTATATCACCTTCCTGTCTAGTGTTCGCTTTTAGAACATGTTCAGGTAAATGTTTTAATATCTATTTTATTGTTCCTAACAATCCCGCCTGGTTTTTGTGCATTCGTGTGCTAATATATCGGCTATTAATTTCCGTGGACTCGTGCATGCCAAGGAGAATAAATCCACATGATTCTCTACAGATCATAATATGTAATGTACCCTACCCACCAATGTCGTTGCCACCCATTCTCGATATTTCTACGCCTTGACTGAGAGTACTTTCTAAGTCAAGATATAGTATTTTCTAAGTCTGGACTGAGAGTACTTTCTAAGCTTGGACTGAGAGTACTTTCTAAGTCTGAACTGAGAGTACTTTCTAAGCCTGGAATGAGAGCACATTCTAGGTCTGTACTGAGAGCACTTTCTAAGCCTGGAATGAGAGTACTTTCTAAGTCTTAACTGAGAGTACATATCAAGTCTGGACACAGAGTAATTTCCAAGCCTGGACTGAAATAATAAGTACATTCTGTGGTGATGCATGCTCCTATCAACCGTGGATGTTAGTTTAATTTGGTTCTATCAGAGTTTTACACCATGCAAACAATAGTGGAGGCTGTAGTTCAGCGGATTACAACTTTCGATGTATTTATGTTTCAGATTGAAAGGCTTTCATGACCTCAGGAAACCTTCTTGAATAAAATACATGCCGAAATCGGATATCCTAAGTCATTTGACACAACAAAAAAGTTTCACAGAGTATTCATAATCTGTGACTGAAATCACGCTAAAATCGATGATAGTAATTACTAGTCTAAACTCAAATACGCAGAAGAAACAAGCAAGCAAGCAAACAAACAAACAAATAAACAAACTTCTAATTCTGGAATAGTGTAATCACAGAAATACTTCACAAACAAACAAACATCTAATTCTTGAATAATGTAAACACAGAAATACTTCACAAACAAACAAACGAACAAACATCTAATTCTGGAATAATGTAAACACAGAAATACTTCACAAACAAACAAACAAACATCTAATTCTGGAATAATGTAAACACAGAAATACTTCACAAACAAACAAACATCTAATTCTGGAATAATGTAAACACAGAAATACTTCACAAACAAACAAACATCTAATTCTGGAATAATGTAAACACAGAAATACTTCACAAACAAACAAACATCTAATTCTGGAATAATGTAAACGCAGAAATACTTCACAAACAAACAACTAATTCTGGAATAGTGTAAACACAGAAATACTTCACAGACGAACTTCTTGAACTGTAAAAACCCAGATATTTCTAAGACGGAGTTGTTGAACTTTGAAACAACTAAGTATTTCTGAGAGGAAGATATGAAGAAAGATAGACTGCGTTTCGTAATAAATAACTGAATTTTTACTGTAGCTTACCTGCATCTTATAACTGATAGTAGGTTCAATCCAATAATCCACGCTTTGAAATAATCCATTCTAGCATCAGCAACGATCTACTCCAGGTTCGAATATAATCAGAAACTTACATCCTTAAATATCTAGTAAAGGCACAGACTTACTGCCAAGCAAAAATAGTGAATTTAAACTTCTATTCAAAATAACTACTTCATAATACTGAAAAATGAATATATGTATTTGAATATTACAGAGTAATATTGTAGGTTTTAATATATTTCCCTGTACTCAGCTTAGAGCACTGCCACCTACACGTTCACTCTTATCTAAAACAACACTGGAACGCCCGCATGTTGTGTATGCCTGTAATCGCTTGCAACAACATGTGAGTTCGACACATCTTCGTGAGAAATCTGTAGGCCGGCAACGTACTAATAGCATATATACTAAGTGTCGACTTGTAGTTCTGTATATATATATATATATATATATGTGTGTGTGTTTGAACCGGTTAACGTTTCGGTCCGACTAACAAAAAATGTGTGAATAATATGCCACTTTTCTACACAGTGAATCTTCAGGAACAGGAACTAGAAATATAAATGTGTTTAACAGCCTGACAAGTCAGATATTTTATCTCATAGGCGAAGTCTGCTCACCAGAAATGAGAACCGACGGGGTATGGGAGGTATTCTTAAAAAGTGGGATTCTTTTTTCTTCATTTATTTAAAAAATGTTTATTTTACATGTGTACATTCAAGGTGGAAAATATTTGTCCTTCACCGGCGACTGAGATAAGATGAAGCAGCGACTCAGATAAGATGTTTTTATGTTATTAGATTTTTGTTTCTCGTAATTATTGTTATAGAAGGAAAGTAATTCGCTGCTTTGAAGACGTGCCAAGAAAAATAACTTGGTAGACTAGATAATTACATTAGAGAGGAGAGAGAGAGAGAGAGAGAGAGAGAGCACACATGCATACATGATTAATATGTAAACACCCACAAGAAATTAAAGGATGATGTAAACACACACACGCACAGTGAAGAGTGGTATGCAAACACGCACATAAATAGCACTGAGTCGTATGTACACACACACAAATGAGAGTGGTATGTAAACACGCACAGATGAGAGTGGTATGTAAACACACACAGATGAGAGTGGTATGTAAACACGCACGGATGAGAGTGGTATGTAAACACGCACAGATGAGAGTGGTATGTAAACACACACAGATGAGATTGGTATGTAAACACGCACGGATGAGAGTGGTATGTAAACACACACAGATGAGAGTGGTATGTAAAAACACACCTAGATTGTGAGAGGCTGTAGTGGTGCGCTTCAAGAATCCTTGACTGTAAACGGCACGTCCAGCCCAGACCCTACATGTTCCAGTCACCACCAGAGTATTATATAAACACACACACACGACAGAGTAGTATATAAACTCAAACACCCACACACGACAGAGTAGTATGTAAACACACACACACGACAGAGTAGTATGTAAACACACACACCCACACACACGACAGAGTAGTATGTAAACTCAAACACCCACACACGACAGAGTAGTATGTAAACTCAAACAACCACATACGACAGAGTAGTATGTAAACACACACACACGACAGAGTAGTATGTAAACACATACACCCACACACACGACAGAGTAGTATGTAAACACACACACCCACACACACGACAGAGTAGTATGTAAACTCAAACACCCACACACGACAGAGTAGTATGTAAACTCAAACACCCACACACGACAGAGTAGTATGTAAACACACACACACGACAGAGTAGTATGTAAACACATACACCCACACACACGACAGAGTAGTATGTAAACACACACACCCACACACACGACAGAGTAGTATGTAAACACACACACACACGACAGAGTAGTATGTAAACACATACACCCACACACACGACAGAGTAGTATGTAAACACACACACACACGACAGAGTAGTATGTAAACACATACACTCACACACACGACAGAGTAGTATGTAAACACACACACACACACGACAGAGTAGTATGTAAACACATACACTCACACACACGACAGAGTAGTATGTAAACACACACACACACACGACAGAGTAGTATGTAAACACACACACCCACACACACGACAGAGTAGTATGTAAACACATACACCCACACACACGACAGAGTAGTATGTAAACACCTACACACACACGACAGAGTAGTATGTAAACACATACACCCACACAAAACAGAGTAGTATGTAAACACACACACCCACACACACGACAGAGTAGTATGTAAACACCTACACACACGACAGAGTAGTATGTAAACACACACACACGACAGAGTAGTATGTAAACACCTACACCAACACACGACAGAGTAGTATGTAAACACCTACACCAACACACGACAGAATAGTATGTAAACACACATACACTGCAGATTAGTATGTAAACACACACACACACGGCAGAGTAGTATGTAAACACATACACTCACACATGACATAGTAGTATGTAAACACATACACCCACACATGACATAGTAGTATGTAAACACATACACCCACACACGACAGAGTAGAATGTAAACACATACACCCACACACGACAGAGTGGTATGTAAACACACACACACAGGGCAGAGTAGTATTTAAACACACACACCCACACACGACAGATTAGTATGTACACACATACACCCACACATGACAGAGTAGTATGTAAACACCTACACCCACACACGACAGAGTAGTATGTAAACACACACACAGGGCAGAGTAGTATGTAACATAGCGGAACAGATTATTTAAATAGAAGAATAGATTAGGTAAACACACACACACATTGTATAAATATGTCTACACATAGAATAGTTTAGGTAAACGTAAACAAATTCATCATCATCATCATCATCAAGTGCCGTCTCCGCAACGAAGGTTGTCTGCAACGGATCTCCAACATCCCCTGTCTCTTGTCGTGGTGCACCACTCTGCTAGACTGTAACCTGTCCATCACCTGTCGTGTGATGTTACTCTTTATGCAAATTATACACATAGAATGATTGTCCTACAATGATATAACAGCAATAAAATATAACGCATACATGTCAAAGTGGAATAAACAAATGGAAGACAAACACGATGAAATACATCTCCTCCAAAGATATCAGAAGGCCACACTATTTCGCCTTAGAACAGGCAATTGCAGAATGTTGGGTCACATTTATCAACTGAGGACATCACACAGTTGAATTTTCATGTGAATCTGGGGCTTAACTCCGAACACATACTCCAGGACTGCCCAACGTAAGAAGGGCACCGACAGCGGACCTGGCCAGAGGATACTTATTTGAGCAAAAGATATAGGGCAGTCACTATGAGGTGGAGAAGACACTGGACTATACCCTGACGATAGACCTGACAATACAACATGACAACAGATTTTGAACGTAAAAGAGGACAACATAATGAATTAAATAAACACACAGAATAGATAAGGTTAAATAGACACATACAGATTGTATATGTCTACGCATGAATAGATTAGGTAAACACATACAGATTGTATATATCTATATAAGAATATATTAGGTAAACAGATGCAGATTCTATAAATATGTATATACAGAGAATAGATTAAGTAAATATATGCAGATTGTATACATTTGCAAAATTACACAGAAAAAGGCCCAAATGGAAAGAGAATTAACTTAATTCTACTAGATTTCCCCATATCTCCGATATCTCAACGTAGCGGCACATCACCTGCCGAGAGTACCACTCATAGCACGTAACTCTGTAGCTCCAAGTAATATTGTGCAGGGTTATCTCCCTAAAACTACACTACTAAACAAGACTTCACGACGGTGATTAAACACACAACGTCTTGAACACACGTCAAATGGCTTAACCACTCTACCAGTGAGACCCTCACATTTTTCTATCACATTGTACACCTCATTCTAGTATTTGTTATTTAAAATACATTCTTCAACCTGTAAATTGGCATACACAAATTGAAATATATTATTCATTTTCAATAGCAATATGAATATTATAACAACACCTGCTTTAGAAAGAAAGATCCGCCGAAGACGGATGTGCCGGGCCATTGGCGCAAATAAAACGGCAGCACAACGCATTTCCATTCTCTGGACTACATCCTGCTAGAAATCTAGTAGGACAATGATCTTGTTACAAAGGAGATCCAGCAGGAGTTTGAGAATGAACGATGAAGAAGAAGAAAGAAAGAGAATAATGAGAAAAGAAAGAGGATAAGAGAGATAAGATGAAACAAAGGAGAAAAGAAATTACAAATACGACAAGAACAGAAGACAGAATAAAAGAAATAATAGAACAAGTGTAATAAAAAAAAATATCCAATTAATATAACTAACACTATTTATCTGAAATCCGGTGTAGTCGAACCGGTTGAAGTAAATATCATTAAATGTAAAATTAGAAGAAAGATCGTAAACAACATTCGCAATAACAGAGCGAATTGAAGGAAGGAGAGGAGAAGGAGAAAAGTAGAGGAGAAAAATAAATATAGAATCACGCTTCTACAGTGGGATAACCCCATAACGTATCCCTCCCACAACTAATAACAAAACCCACACAACACCCTTATGCAAATTATAACATCCATTGTGTTAGAATATTTAGAGAGGTATGGGAAGACCAAGAGAGTATATGTCGGATAGCTGCGCATTGTGGCATGCATGGGAGAACTTCGGTATGGAAATTGATTGCCGTTACACGAGTCAACATACAGTGAAAATCAATCTTTGAACAACGCCACACAACAATGAATATAAGATTATGACAGTGTTAATGGTGAATGGAGTCAAGACGTCTAGTTGTGATAATGTTTTGTTGTGGATGATAGGAAATATGTAGCGACAACCCGAGTTCATATATATATATATATAAAACCTGTTTATTGTATCATCACAGCGTCGAGGTTTACAACTTCTAGTTTACTACATCCAGTTTGCAACATCCAGTTTGCAACATCCAGTTTGCAACATCCAGCTTACAACATCCAGCTTACAACATCCAGCTTACAACATCCAGCTTACAACATCCAGCTTACAACATCCATGGTTACAACATCCATGGTTACAACATCCATGGTTACAACATCCATGGTTACAACATCCATGGTTACGACATCAATAATTCAATGTAGAGCATCTTATGAAATATTAAACAACACTTAGTTCACTGACTTTTCTAGAGACGTAATCCGTCTCTCAACTGGGTGCTTTTCAAGCTCTTCCAAAACTTTCTTACTACAACTGTAAAAATTAAATTTTCATAACTATTACTTCTAACTACAATTCCTAGCTCCGATAACAACTTGAGCCCCGAACCTAGCCCCAACCTCTTAGCCTCTAGACCTAATCTGCTCTCTGCATCCTGGTCCGAACTCCCTGAAAATGCAATTCTCCAGCATTTGGAAAAAGCTGACCAATCAAAATGCTTCCCTCCGAAATACTCACATTCTTTTTAAAATCCCGTCCTCTTCGGCATTTAATTGAAGACTGCAAGGTAATTACATGAAAAAATTCTCACCAGTCAATTTGCTTGCGAGTTCGCACATCCCAGACATTCCGTCTGCAACTCTTTTGTTCAAGCATCTGGCATTTATCGTTTTCCACCACAGATAACAGACACGCCTCTATACTTTACCACTTTGCTTACTCATTCAATAGCCACAGCGAACCATACCTTTCACCTGGTATGTCAATACCTGTCCAAATGAGTCTCTCCACTGTCGTAGAGGAACAAAGCCCATTGTCAGACCCATCCTTCAACCACCGACATGTTGACTTATGTCGTCTACTTTGCTCGCTTTGTGGAGACTATCGTAATTAAATATGGTTTAATGTGCACTGAAGGCAGGTTTGTGACAATATTGTTACAACACTTTACTTGTTCATTTGGTTCTGTCAGACATTCTGGATTTTTACTAAGCAGCCGACCTGATGTTCTATTGTTCCGCCTGCAACACCTCGCTCTATTATAAGATGAGGATGATTCAAATATATCTACCAGCTAACGTAGGTACATGTCATTGAAAATGAATAGAAACAATCAAAGACAACGTGATTCGTTTAACATTTGTTAATATGACGGTCCAAGGAACATGGAATGTAGATTTGTTACATAAAAATCTATGAGAAGGTTACTATATTCATTTTGGCGATTTTCTACTGAAACTCTTTGAGATGATAACTGTATCTGTGTTGGAGACTTGTTAGATAAAATGTATGAGACGGCTACCATGTCTGTGTTGGAGATTTCTTGCAGAAACTCTGTGAGAACATTACCATATCTGTGTTGGAGATTTCTTGCAGAAACTCTGTGAGAACATTACCATATGTGTGTTGGAGATTTGTTGCAGAAACTCTGTGAGAACATTACCATATCTGTGTTGGAGATTTGTTGCAGAAACTCTGTGAGAACATTACCATATCTGTGTTGGAGATTTGTTGCAGAAACTCTGTGAGAACATTACCATATCTGTGTTGAAGATTTGTTGCAGAAACTCTGTGAGAACATTACTATATCTGTGTTGAAGATTTGTTGCAGAAACTCTGTGAGAACATTACCATATCTGTGTTGGAGATTTGTTGCAGAAACTCTGTGAGAACATCACCATATCTGTGTTGGAGATTTGTTGGAGAAACTCTGTGAGAACATTACCATATCTGTGTTGGAGATTTGTTGCAGAAACTCTGTGAGAACATTACCATATCTGTGTTGGAGATTTGTTGCAGAAACTCTGTGAGAACATTACCATATCTGTGTTGGAGATTTGTTGCAGAAACTCTGTGAGAACATTACCATATGTGTGTTGGAGATTTGTTGCAGAAACTCTGTGAGAACATTACCATATCTGTGTTGGAGATTTGTTGCAGAAACTCTGTGAGAACATTACCATATCTGTGTTGGAGATTTGTTGCAGAAACTCTGTGAGAACATTACCATATCTGTGTTGAAGATTTGTTGCAGAAACTCTGTGAGAACATTACTATATCTGTGTTGAAGATTTGTTGCAGAAACTCTGTGAGAACATTACCATATCTGTGTTGGAGATTTGTTGCAGAAACTCTGTGAGAACATTACCATATCTGTGTTGGAGATTTGTTGCAGAAACTCTGTGAGAACATTACCATATCTGTGTTGGAGATTTGTTGCAGAAACTCTGTGAGAACATTACCATATCTGTGTTGGAGATTTGTTGCAGAAACTCTGTGAGAACATTACCATATCTGTGTTGGAGATTTGTTGCAGAAACTCTGTGAGAACATTACCATATCTGTGTTGGAGATTTGCTATTAAAAAAATATGAGAATGTTACTATATCCGTGTATTGGAAATTTGATAAAGAAACTCTATGAGACTGTAACTATAACTGCGTATATTTCATGATCTTAAGGGAGTTCATCATTGTCATAAGCTCTTGTAATGGCTGGAAAAGACAATCACGTACTTCCATAACTCTCAGTCCAGAGAGTTATCATTGTCATAAGCTCTTGTAATGGCTGGAAAAGACAATCACGTACTTCCATAACTCTCTGGACTGGTATCGTGTATTAGCATTGCCGTTAAATCTGTTATGCTAAAAATACGAGACAAGAGATTTATGGAGGATTACAATATAGTGGAATCATATCCTGTAGGACCTATTAGACATTGCTATTCACCCATTGTTGAAGTTTTCAAGCACCACTAAAACATGTAATCACCTCCTTCCCAGCACAATAGGGATGGTCGGAGTTCGAATCACAAGCAAATAAGTTGAGCTTTAGTGGCACGTTACTATCAATTCTGCTTCTGAGCCCAAGGAAAAATATTAAACAATGTCCAATATTTCTCACTATAGCTCTCTAGTCTTTAATCTTGCCCATTGTCACTATGTTCTCCAATTGTTGCCCATTGTCACTATGTTCTCCAAATGTTGCCCATTGTCACTATGTTCTCCAATTGTTGCCCATTGTCACTATGTTCTCCAATTGTTGCCCATTGTCACTATGTTCTCCAATTGTTGCCCATTGTCACTATGTTCTCCAATTGTTGCCCATTGTCACTATGTTCTCCACATGTTGCCATTTGTCACTATGTTCTCCACATGTTGCTCATTGTCCCGGAGTTCCCTAAGTGTTGATTTGTCAATATCTTCTCCACATGTTGCTCATTGTCACTATGTTCTCCACATGTTGCCATTTGTCACTATGTTCTCCAAATGTTGCCCATTGTCATTATGTTCCCCAAAGTGCATGTTTCTTCTTCGTCTTGTATTGTCGTTCTACAATATTTCTGCTGATTGTCAAGATGTAGTCATGCCAATTGAAGTATTTGTATCACGGTTTACAGCTTACCCGTGATCTGTACACTATTTCGTCATGGCACACCAGGCATTATTATGGTTTGTGCGTTACGTTGGCGTTCTATGAAAAGGGGCAGCCAACCAACCAACATCTTCTCAGTCGCCTCCTTCGACAAACATCGGTATGAAAGTGTTATTTTATTTACTCCTAACTCGAAACTCGGTAACACACGGGTAACCCCCATGTCGTATGAAGTAATAAATGTGATCAATTGCTAAACATCCAGTCCAATATTGGTCATGTAGAGCGAGATTTGTATGACGTCATCTTTAGTTTACCACAACCTCTTTCTCTGAGAAACTCATGTTGGCTTCATTGTTGTTCTGTAAACATCGAAACTGCGATAGTGTAGTAGTATTTATGTTCTGGTTTCAGTTTCACAGATGCAGGCCGTAAAATCCCCGATACCGATTCGAGTGTGTTCTTTAGACGGAATGATACATTCTCAGTCGAAATATGATTTGCTCATTTAAATTATACTTCAGCCTGTTAATGTACCTGCCCAGGTATATAGTTTTCGTATAAATATTGTCTCTTTCTGATATTAGTAACTTGCTTATCTTATATGATTTAGCACCTCCTCATTATTTTTCTAGTTATTCATGGTACTCTCAACATTCTTCTACAGAACCACCTCTGTATGGCATCTAATGGCCCACTCCCTAATTGTTCGAGACTCACATAAATCTGTGCCAATTATGTCAATGTAAACATCAGTTCTAAGGAGGCCTTTTATTTTTTGTTTACCTATCGACAGAAACACGTCCACGCACTACATTATTCCATGTCACTACGAAAGGCGTGTTCGTTCTTTTCATTTACTGGCTACATGTGAGTAGCCTCCGGTAGGGATACTGCTCAATTAAATTGCAATATGACAATTTGGTTTCCTGTTTCCATCGATATGTAAAAAAGGCCACCGCACAGCAAATGTTTTGTTTGACCTGTTATGAATTACGAGCGTAGCACTACAAAGAAGCAGCGATATCATGTGTCCATACAAGTTCAAACATAGTGATAACACTATTTTTGTGAGCAGAAAAATGGTATTCATATATTTAACAAACAACAGCTAATAAAAACATTATTATATAACATAGATGATTTGTCATGAAGACGACATGAGCCTATGGACCGCAGGATATGCCATGTATTAAGAATTGATTTAAGATTGTGTGTGATAATATAATCACAGATATTACGTGAAAACTAAACCAACAATTTATGATTATAATATCATCAAAATTATGTTTGATATGAATATCACAGTTATACAGTGTGATAACACGATAATGTGAATAACATTCTGTGTAATTAAAACAACGCGTGTTTATCTTAAGTGCCAGAAACAGAAGTTGTCATTCCATTCTTTTGTGATAAAAAACAAGCAAACAACAGCATGTCATGCTATTCTCTGCCATCGAAAATTGACATACTAAACTGCGTGATTTAACAGAACATGTTACTCTATTGTGTGTGGTTTAATATAACCTGTTATGATATTCTTATGATAAACATAACCTGTTATGATATTCTTATGATAAACATAACCTGTTATGATATTCTTATGATAAACATAACCTGTTATGATAATGTTTCTCATAAACAGAACTTGCTATGATAATGTGTGTGATAACAAGATCACAATAAAGCGAGTGAGACATAGATCACTGGCAAGCTACTTTGTGTGATAATTCGGTCACTGATAACGTGTCTCTGATAACGTGTCACTGATAACGTGTCACTGATAACGTGTCACTGATAACGTGTCACTGATAACGTGTCACTGATAACGTGTCACTGATAACGTGTCACAGATAACGTGTCTCTGATACGCTTACTAAGAGCACTGGCATTACATGTTTACCCAATTATATGTATTCACTGCTTGATAACTAATTCATCTTCAAGTAGAACGTCCTCAGATCCAAGTGAAACATCAAATAAATGATTGAAGTCTGATATGACAAATCAAATCTTGGGTAAGACCATTGTTACATGACCTATCAGCGAGATGGATATTTTCAGTGTTGCCATTGAGATTTTATAAATAATTCCCGATATTTAATCCCAGACTATATAATTCAATGTAGATATGACCATGGTCCTAGTAGCGGAAGCGAATTTACAAAAAAGGTAATTTGCAACAATGTGTGCGCAATTCCATCTATTCCAAGAGACTTTTATTAGCGTTTTGGTGAAAGTCTTTAAATAGTGGGAAAGTTTGCCCGTCCTTTGGCTAAATTCATAGGATATCCTTAAAAAACCCCAGATTATTGCAAATTTGTATAAAATAACCTCATCTTCCCAGATAACAGTAAAAAAACCCCACATAATTACGGAAAAAAAACTACATATTGGTATCACTGGATATTTTAATGAAATAATTGGAAATATTTTTTTTCCAGCTTCATGTCCTGCGAGATGTGAAAAGATAACTGTGATTTATAATGTTGAAACGTTCATAAGATATGCATGGTTATTACGAAACGGATGTACAAAAATGATTCTGGAAATTGATAGATCAAATATGGCGATAAAACCGGATGATGCAAATATTATTGATGTAAGTAATCGGATCATAGGTGCTATCATATGGATGTGAGAGCTGGAAAAGCTCTTTATCTTCAGAAAAGAAATTACTGAGTTTCGAGAACAAATATCTTCGTAGGATAACTAACACCCATTGGAGTGAATTCAAATCGAATGACAAAATCAGAGAAGAGACACATCAAAATTTCATCACAGATGTTATCAGAAAACGCCGTTGGTCCTACATCTGGCATGTCCTAAAGGGAAATCAACAGAATACACCACCAATCTCTTGAATGGATACCTACAGGCAAAAAAGCAAGGAGTAGACCAAAAGAAACACTCAGAAAAACAATTCTTAGAGAAAGTAAAACAACCAATATTCATACTATTCAAGAACTGCACAGAATAGCTTTGAACAGACAGAATTAGAGAGATCTGACCTCTGCCTATGCGCTAACTTCAGCGCAAAAGGAAAATGAATGAAAGAATGAATGTAGTAATCAGATTATAGTTTGTGTAAAAAACCAGATATACAATTTATAGCTTTTGTATCTAATCAGAAACTCGTAAACCTTCAAGGTATTATGCGTGCTACAGTGTGAGCATCAACATTCAGAGTTATCCAACGATTTATATCTTCAACGATGAGGATGAGTGGAGAATAGTCGTGACCGGTCGAGTCCTTGATGTCTGCCAAAGATTTTCTTTTACTCCATCTCTTTTAACATTAACCGTTTTTCCATTCCAACTGTTTCCCAGGATCGTTTTTGACAATAATGTGAAATAATGATTGAAACGACGTAGAATAGACATCTGTGTACTCGAGTTATCCAAAGTATACTCTCAATAAAGCAACATGCCAGCTTTAAACGAGTACCACTTATAGCGCGTAATCTCGTAACTCCAAACGATAATCCCAAGAGATTTCCTAAAAAGGCCACTTTCTAAATAAGACGTTGCAAGAAGAATGAGAACTCGCGACGCCTTAAGCACAAATCAAATGACTTAACCACTATGACAACAAGATCTACGATATTTTTGGATACAGAATCAAGTCGGCTTATATGTCCAAACCAAGAGGCAAACAAAAATATGTCTATAGTCAATAATATTTATAAACAAAACATAATAGGAACGGGGCACACTAACGGGCGACGTTTCTATTAAAAAGCTTTTATCAAAACGAAAGAACGAAAGACAATAAACAACAGAATTATCATAATGACGTAAATATAGTGTGATGATGGTGGTAGGAACAGATTAAACTGGTGTCGTTTCTAGAATGTTCTGTTTATATATATATATTGCTAACACACATAATATTCTGTTTATCTTGATATTTTATCTGTATTATCCCAGCCCTCGAATTTCTAGTATCTGGTTGTTTCCCGACAATTACTATTTATCTCTTGATTCCCAAACCATGTACGTTTTTGCTGTTTTATTATTGAAATTAATGATTCTTGTAGACCTGTAATTTTCACTGTCTCATACGTACGAATTTTCTATAGAGAGCATAAGACACATGTGTATGTAACTATTGTATACCAGACAATCAATCAATCAATCAATCAATCAATCAATCAATCAATCAATCAATCAATCAATCAATCAATCAATCAATCAAGGTCAGTTGGAGTCTTATTTTTGTTCCACAGTGAAAGAACATGCTCTCTTTATCGGTGTCTTCTCTCCCCGTAATATTTTCGGTGATTACTCCGTTTGTTTTGCTTTTCTCATTATATGCCCTAAAAATCTTGATTGTCTGTTTCTAATTTTTGCTATAACTTGCCGTTTTACTCCAGTATCTGAGAATTTTTACATTAGTTTTCTTGGCTGTCCATGATCATTATTTTTCAAAAAATCACATTTCAGTTGCCCCCAGCTTATCTTGGTCACTTTTATTTACTGTCCATGTTTCGTTTCCATACAGAAGGATTGGCTAAATATGACATCATACCACTCGAACTCGTCAATGCATGGATATTACTCCATCGCAGAGAATGTTTCTCATTTTAAAAAATGTTGTTTGCCTGTGCTATCCTTGTCGTCTTGAAGCATATATATTATATATATATATATATATATATATATATATATATATATATATATAAACCCGTAACCCTATTATTGTTGTCATCCTGTATAGAAATCTCAACGGCTTAAATGATTCCGGTGAAATAATTTGGCACATCAGTTATTTAGGTAGTAATCTCTACCGTAGTATATATGAGAAACCTTAAAAGCACTCTTGATATCCGACAAAACTGATCATTGATATTATTGGTTAACTGGTTTACTTTTCGTAGAACTCTGACCGATGTGCAAAGGTCAAACAAATGTAAACAAATAACAACTTTTCTACATAATATTGTTGCATTTCAATCAATGTTTTACTTTGTTTCAATCGATATTTATTCTGTTTTAAGCATGTCAAGATTATATGTTCAACCTTATGTACATTGGTGAAACGGGTAGATTCTTAGCCACTAGGTTTGCCGAACACTTCCGTAACTGTGGAACCGTCTATTATTGTGGCCTGTCTATATTTTTCTAACTTGTACAAATACGTGCTATCATGACCCTTGATAAAAATCTGGCTTTCACTCTCCATTTTTTATTTGGTTGCCATAATGTGTGTGATCATTCAGATGGAAGGAACTGTGAGCAGTCGCTGCATCAGTTAAGTTATTGCACTATTTTATTCTCATATATCACCATTATCTGCTCATATTCTCGTCCTGCTGTCTATTTTTCCTTGTCTGTTCCTGCCTTTTTTGGCCTCGTCTGTTCCTGCCTTTTTTGGCCTCTTTCTCTCTCTCTCTCTCTCTCTCTCTCTCTCTCTCTCTCTCCCACCTGATCCCTCGTACATCTCAGTTTGCTCTTCCCTTACATTATGATTGCTTGTCTGTAGCAGTCATTCTCTGTTGCCACTTTTGAGGTAAGTATTTTTAATTTACTTTCTCCTCCCTACTTACTACTAACTTCTCCCCATACGTTTTTCTCACCTGTCATGCTTCCACATCTTTGTTCCTCCATTACCTATCTGCTATATTCCTCCTCTTCTCCTAGGTATAACCCTATTTGTCACCATGTAAGATTTGTTTTATTGTGGTCGTTTTTTTGTCATGATGAAGGCTTTATAGTCGAAACGCTGTCTGTCCCTGTATCTTGTTGTTAAGTTGTTTTATGTTTTTTTTATGGTAACACACCTACCTTTTTTTGTATATCTTGACATTTTCTCTGGAAATTACCTTTTTGTGTGCTTCATATATGTTTGTTTTCGTTGATTCATTTATTTCTGTAATCCATATTTTTCATGGTCTGTCACTGTTGCTTGTATCTATCGTGTCTGTATAGCAATGCTTTTTGAGTGGCACTATTTTACGGTATTCTGGAGGCATCTGTACCCACTTAATATAATGTTTTCAGATCTAATCAATGATTGGCGTTTCGTTTTTTAGTCATCTGATGTTTTTCACCTGTGTGTTACCGGGGCCCGAGAGGGGAGCAAAGAATAACACCACGGTTTACCTTCCATTCCTAGCGTAAGAGGTGATTAAGAAGGTTATGGGATGAAGTTGGCTGTCCCATCCCATATAGGGTCAGTGACACAAAGCCATTCGGAAGTCGCATATGTCAGGCAGAAAGGCGTAAATATTGAAGCATTGCTGTAAACCATGCCCTAACGGATTCCGTTCTCTGGACTACATTCTGCTAATCTGCAGGAGTTTGGGAACGAACATAGAAGAAGAAGAATCTGATGTGTTAATTTCTATTCTGTCTTTTCTAACAAGTCATTTCTTTTGTTACAAATTTTCTTTTTTTTCTTTTTTGTGTGAGTGTCCACGTTTGACATTGGTAGTCCCATCGAGGCCAGAACCTTGAAGTGGTGATGGGGCTTAGTTCAGCCATCAGAGGCTGGAACCTAAGACTGGTCGGGCACTCCCACACAGCAGAACATTGTCCGGCCCAAGTAAGCAGAATGCTGAAGACGGAGGCAACCAGCCAAAAGGCGCACAGATAACCAGGTTGCCACGCCTAAAACACAATGGAAACATGTCTGCATCTAATAACAGTTATGGTGGTAACCTATACCTCGAAAGGGCCCAACCTCAGTTACTGGAAGTCCTTCTCAATTGCCCCGAGGAGCCAGGAGGCTAGGGAATAGAGCTACTGGCCAAACAAACAAACGACCAATAAAAATAATGCACTGGAATGCTGAGGGTGTCAACAGTAAAAGAGATGGATACAGCAAAAAATTGGAACTTGAAAATGTTCTCAGTGAAGAATAAGTTAATATATGCTGTATCCAAGAAACACACCTCGGCAGCGACATAGCCTTCAAAATCAGAGGCTACCAGTGCTACCGTCTGACCGAAAGGACAGGAGAAAGGGTGGAATTCTGACACTAGTTAAAAACAATATCAGCGCATGTCAGCTGGAAGTATATATGGACGGGGCAGAATACCAGATGCTCCACCTAAAAACAGACAGTGCAGAATTCCATCTCCTGAACTACTACAGCCGAAATGATAAACCATTGGCACTAGACACAATTCCAGACAAAGAAAGGCTTATGGTGTGTGGTGACTTCAACAGCCACTCTCAGAGCTGGGGCTACGATCATATCGACAAGAGAGGTGAGGAACTTGAGAGCTGGTATGATGAAAATAATCTCATCCTTATTAACCAGCCGCAGACTCACCAACTTTCTACTCGAGAGCATGGCACACCACCTCTACACCAGATCTGGCATTCCACTCACCAGGCCTGGAATGGAACATCACACGTGTCGTTGGAAGGCAGCTTGGGGGTAGTGACCACAGAACAGTATTTCTGGAAATTCACAATGAATATACCAAGGACAGCAGCACGCTCACTAGGTGGAACTATAAGAGGACAGACTGGAAAATGTACCAGCATTTAACCAGTGTTCTAGCTAAGGACATGAACTTGGACAAAGACATCAATAGAGCAGTGAGTGAATTTAATAGATGTATACTGCATGCTGCTAGTAAAACCATACCCAGGGGGGGGGGGGGCACGCAAAAACTACAAACCCTACTGGAATGATGAACTGGAAAAGCTGCAAAATGAGATGGAAACATCTAGACAGCAGGCTGAGAACAGACCTAGCCAAGAACATCACAACAAATATCAGCAAACAAAGGCTAAATTTCAAAGATCCAAGTTACAAGCCAGACGGAGCAGCTGGAAAGAAAAATAAAACAGAGTCGATGAACCTAGAAAGAGATACTAGGAAATTATGGAAACTTGTAAAACAACTAAATGATGAAGGTACAAGGAGAAATACCAGGATCACACTTTATAAAGATAAAAACATTTTAACAGGTAAACATGCAGCTGATTACTTTGCAGATTCCTTTGCAGAAGACAATAACGTCAAAGTCAGCCCAGACAAACAACAGGAGGTTCGAGCGAACCAGCAAAATATTGGACAAGACGAACCTATACCTGAAGTCATGGAGGCACCAATCACAATGAGAGAACTGGAGAATGCAATATCCAAATTGAAAATGAAAAAGTCCCCTGGAGCTGATGGAGTGTCCAATGAAATGATTAGAAACCTGGGAATTGCAGCAAGAGCAAAGCTACTGCAGATCTTTAACACAAGCTGGTCCACAGGTAATGTACCACAGGCGTGGAGAGAAGTAATAATGATACCTCTCCTCAAATCAGGAAAAGATGGCAACACAGTCTCCAACTACAGGCCCATCAGCCTCACAAGCTGTCTATGCAAAACAATGGAACGCATTATCAATCTTAGGATGCAGTGGTACCTTGAAAGTGAAAACCTTCTGGTATCACAGCAAGCAGGTTTCAGACAGTGCTACTCTACTGAAGATTAGGCAACCTACCTCTCCCAAGAGATTGAGGATGCCTTCAAAGATAAGAAACTGGTACTAGCAGCATGGATAGACCTCAGGAAAGGTTTTGATAAGGTCTGGAAAGAAGGGCTCTTAAAGAAATTGCGAAATTGCAGGGTTAGTTCAAGAATGTACAAATGGGTAAAAGCATACCTGCATAATAGAAGAGCCAGGGTGCAATTAGATGGTCGCAAAAGCAAGAAAGTCCTACTGCTTCATGGAGTCCACCAGGGAGGAGTCCTGTCACCCACACTTTTCTTGGTTTACATCAATGACCTAGTTGCTGAACTACCACACGGGATCAAAGTGGCAATGTATACTGACGACCTGGTGATCTGGTGCACGGAAGAACATGCGACAGTGGCCACTAAACAAATACAAAGAGCTATCGATGCCTTAACCTTATGGGCAAATAGATGGTGCGTCAGCATTAACACAGATAAGTGCAGCACTACACCCTTTACACTCTCACCAAATCAAAAAGCCGGTCATATCGAGATAGCTGTAGAGCTCTTGAAAGTGGACACACAACCCACATACCTCGGAGTTACTTTTGATGATAAGCTGACATGAAAGCAGCACATAAACAAAGCAACAACAAAAGCCAGGAGGAAATTAGCTATCCTGAGAAAACTAAGTGGAACCACATGTAGAGCCAGTGGGAATATACTCAATAAAGTTTACCAGCAAAGCATAACACCACACCTGGAATATGGTTCCGCTGCGTGGTGTCCTGCATCAAACACCACATTACAAGATCTAGATAAAGTGCAAAACCAGGCACTTAGAATAATGTTGGGAGCAATGAAATCAAGACCCATAGCAGAGATGCAGAAAATGGGAAGAATGCAAACACTTGGCGAACGCAGAGACACAAAAGTACTAATTCAAGCATAAAGGTTTCAGTGTATGCCAAGTCATCCAATGAAGGAAAGATTCCAAAATCTAGCATTGGGGCGACTGAAAAGAAGCAGCTTTATCCATCAAGCTAAACGACTCCGAAGACAACTTACAGACCCAGCTGAAGTTGACAGCCCGTTAAGGTCTGTACCAGAACAAACCCCATGGATTGAAAGGCATGGAATGCCAATATACATTCAGACCCATGTGAAAGGAATACTAAGCGAGGACGAACTCAACAGTGTGCAGCGGAGGACAGTCACCCTCAGTTTCCTGGATGAGGAATATCCACAAGATATATGGGTCAGAGTATACACAGATGGGTAAGCACAGAATGATGTGAGGAATGGAGGTGCAGGTGTATATATAGAATATCCACACAAGCCTAGAGATACAATCAAACCACCTACAGGAAAATTCTGCAATAATTATGATGCAGAAATTTGGGCAATTAGTGTGGCAGCTAAAAAACTGCTGAACTCCAACTCTGACCTACAGCCTGTGGTATTCCTGACAGATGCAAGGTCAGTGCTTCAAGCTCTCCAGTCTGGAAAACTAACAGACTTGAAAAAAAACTACTTAGCGAATTGTCTTACCAGTATAGGGTAACCATGCAGTGGATACCCTCTCACTGTGGAATACCAGGAAATGAAAAAGCAGACCAACTGGCTAAGGAATGTGCTGCCGAAGACCAACCAGATATACCAATCACCTACCATCAGAAAAACAGATGATCAAATCAATAAGAAACACCAACACAAGATGACTATCATATTATGAACAGATCAGAACAAGTTATAATTCTACGTCTCAGAACAGGACACAACCGACTCCGCAGTCACATGTATACAAAGTTCAAGATTGGCAACACGGCCATGTGTACATGTGGACAGGCAGTACAGAGTGCCAAACAAATAATTCAAGAGTGTTCTGAGCATGACACGCTGAGGCAGACATATTGGCCAGAGGAAACAACACTGGATTCAAAGCTCTATGAGACACTGTATGAACTACAAAAGACAGTGAGTTTTATTAAGGAGACAGAATTACAGATATAGACAAGTTTCAAGTGAACGAAAGAAGAAGAAGACACTGGTAGCATAGTCTCCTATGATCGTCTTACATGGTGCAGTTTTAGTGTTCATGTTCTCATGTTCTGACTTCCCAAATGGAAACAAAGCTCGGTGTATGCAATATACGAGTATTATTTGAGAAAGAAAATGGAAGATTATATAATATACATGGATAAGGTCTGGAAATAAATCATATTTCTAAGCTCTGTTGAAACTCTTCTTATAGTTTTACCTCAATTTTTCCGCGTTGACATATTTAAGTTTCATTTGAAGATTAGAGACACTGTCGCGTTTTAAATAAGATGTCATGTTTTAGAGACGCTGTCAAGTTTTAAATAAGCTGTCATGTTTTAAAGACACTGTAAAGTCTTAGAGACACTGTCGCGTTTTAAAGACGCTGTCATGTTTTAGAGACGCTGTCATGTTTTAGAGACGCTGTCATGTTTTAGAGACGCTGTCATGTTTTAAAGACGCTGTCATTTTTTAGTGACGCTGTCATGTTTTAGAGACGCTGTCATGTTTTAGAGACGCTGTCATGTTTTAGAGACGCTGTCAAGTTTTAAAGACACTGTAAAGTCTTAGAGACACTGTCAAGTTTTAAATACGCTGTCAAGTTTTAAAGACGCTGTCAAGTTTTAGAGACACTATCAAGTTTTAAAGACGCTGTCAAGTTCTAGAGAAACTGTCAAGTTTTAAAGACCCTTTCATGTTTTAGAGTCGTTGTCAAGATTTAAAGACGCTGTCAAGTTTTAAAGACACTGTCAAGTTTTAGAGACACTGTCAAGTTTTAGAGACACTGTCAAGTTTTAGAAACACTGTAAAGATTTAAAGACGCTGTCAAGTTTTAGAGACGCTGTCAAGTTTTACAGATGATGTCAAGTTTTATAGACGCTGTCAAGTTTTAAAGACGCTGTCAAGTTTTGAGACACTGTCAAATTTTAGAAATACTGTTAAACTTTAGAGATCCTGTGAAATTTTAGAGACATCAAGTCTTATAGACACTGTCAAGTATTAGAAACCCTGTCATATTTTAGTACCACTGTGAAGTTTTGGAGAGGTCAATTTTAGAGACGCTGTAACGTTTAGATACCGGGTTAAGTTTTAGAGACGCAGTGAAGTGTTAGAGACGTAGTCAAGTTTTAGAGACGTAGTCAAGTTTTAGAGACGTAGTCAAGTTTTAGAGACGTAGTCAAGTTTTAGAGACGTAGTCAAGTTTTAGAGACGTAGTCAAGTTTTAGAGACGCAGTGGAGTGTTAGAGACGTAGTCAAGTTTTAGAGACGTAGTCACGTTTTAGAGACGTAGTCAAGTTTTTGAGACGTAGTCACGTTTTAGAGACGTAGTCAAGTTTTAGAGAGCAGATATGAAGACATTTAGCGACTACTTGTAAATTTTTCCCACTTGGACAAAAGAGCAGGAATCGTGTAAAGAATTGGGTCTGCTGAAGCGTGTATTGGAAGAATGATTACTGTTGTCCAGGTATAAACTTCATTGCTGATCTCGTGTTCACCAAGAGACAATAATCCCATTATTCCAACAGAAAACCAACACAGGAAGTTGAACATAGCTACAAGATACACTTGTTTTGTTGCTATTATATCTGCCTGTCGGTTGGAAGATGTGCTTGTATCTGTATGGGTAAATATGTTCTTTGATACTGAACTAAAGATAACACGTTGACCACAAGCGATAACAAGAACCACACAGAGATTATGTACGATAAACAGAGAGAACGAGAACACCCATCCCTTCAGCCGTTGAGTTGTTAAAGGTAAGCCAAGACACATGGCGTTCGTAGAATATATCTCATACTTGAACACAATTGGAATCATTGCAAGAAGGAAACATATGATCCAGGACAATAGAACAATGATTATTTTACTAAAATGTGAAAACTTTTTGTGAACGAATGGAAACTTCAAGTCAAAAAATCTGTCCAGAGTTGTCAGAAAAATAAAATATATCGATGTCTGACTAGAAAGTGTAGCCAGAAAACCTGCAAGTTTACATAATATTTCTCTCCAGATATTGTCATACAGAACATACACGTCACGGTATTTATAATCTGCTCCAACAATAATACAAAGATAGACTCCAATAATGACGTCAGATATACACAAGTTGGTCATAAACAGTCCGTTTCCATTTTGTAGAATTGTTCTATCCCAAATTACACGATATATAATAATACTCAGGTTCTCAAAGACAGAAAGAACAGCCATCACTAAAATTAAAATAAACTGAACATTATTTTTGATAAGATCAAAACACGAGGAAAATGCATCTTCAGGCGCGTGGCATGCGTGGTCTGGAATGTTCGAACCTCTGATTTGTTGGCAGCACATTTCGAAATTGTCAGCATACAGATGTTGTTGAATTATAAGGTTGTTGAATAAATCTTTATAGAATATATTCATTGGTATTCCACGTAAATCTAATGTATGCAGAGTAAATTGTGAGGAAAATGCATATTTATGAATAGTCAAAATTTGAGTGTAATTCAAATACAAATATTTCAAGTTTGGCAACCCTTCCAAGAAATATGGATTGATATAAGATTGTGCTGTATGAGATAGATCAAGGACTTCCAAATATTTGTATTTTAAATAATTTACAGACAAAAGGGTATTATAAGACAAGTTGAAATGTCTTATATTTTCAAATGTATAATGATACTTGGTATTGTTTCTTAAATCAGTGATCGTCTCGTAGTGAAGTACTAACATCGGTATATCCCTTCCCATGTGGTAAAACACAAAAGGCATTTTATATATTGAACAATTAGACCAATTCAAGTAAATAATATTCATTAGCTCACTTGGATCGTTAATAAAAGACATTAGAAGTAGTATACCAGACATGTCTATATATCTGGTTTTACTATTAAAAAAATCTAAATACTCATAGATTGTAGATGTGTTGTAATCTGCTACCGTGACTGTCCCTGATACACAGCGGAAACCTTCATGACATGGCCCATGACAATCCACTTCGTCATCTTGATGTGGACATTCAGGATGTCCGTCACAAACTAGGTCAGGATGTAAACAAATTGTACTATTCCAACAGGCAAAGTTTCCAGAACACGAGTCAATATTTTCATTGTTTTCTTCTTCTCCTATAGGACAGTCGACTTTTCCGTCTAGGACATAATGTTGAGGGATGCAATACGTGTCAGGACATTTAACATATCCTTCAGGACACAGGAAGTCAGTACAGTCTTTAAGATGAGACATATCTCTACACCCGATAACAGCTCCGTACATATCTTTAACATAAACACACCTGGGAGCCCAGATGATATGATCAAGTATATTTCTACAAGTCTCAGCAGACTCCAGTTTTCCTATAGTCTCATCTAAAGGTCCTTCTGGTCCACTACAATCATTACGTCCATCATTAAGTTGAGAGAAAAGTATACATTTATTTTGATTACAAATTAATGCACAGGTTTTGTTTTTCTGTAAATATACGTTGAAAATCTCGCTTTCGTCGTTGATTCTTCTCCCTGGACTGTACCCACAAATATTACAATCAATCTCTCCATCATTGACCCACTGTAAGGGTAGACATGAACCGTCACAACAATAAATACCTGAACATTGGTCTTCACAATATTCCTTGCCTCTTCCATCCCGACAGGCATTGACATCATCGCAACTAAAGAGGTCGCTCTCTAAACGTGTACCATACAAGCAGGTAGATGTCTGACTAACAGGTAACAGACATAATGATTCATCTCTCCTGTTGTTACAATGGTAGACGTTATCACAGACGTAAATGTAGGAAATATATCTGGGATGCCCTGACTCCTCCATGCAATCAAAGACAGGAAACTGTACACCATATGTATGTTTTAAAAATTGGAGGAAATCTGTACTGACTGCGTTTGCAGAGATCGATATACTATTATTACCAAATCTCAGGAAATTTCCTTTAGCTAAAACTCGATGAAAACTTTCTCTGGAGGCTGGATCTATTGTAAGATGCTTATCTTCACCTGTACGAGGCAATGTCACTTCACACAAACTGAATCTACTTAATTTAACCATACATCTAACGTCCATCCACCCTTCAATAAAATCTGCATCAATATTCGAACAATTGGAATCGTTCTTGATGTTGGCCCAGTGAAACTGCCACACTCCACATGCTGCTATATAACCCCCATATGGTTTACCGTCCAGCCAGTTATTAATTACTAGAGGTCTGTTAGTTGATGGATTTAGTGACCATTGAAATCGTTGAGCAATACTAGTGCTGTCTCTATTAAGACCAATGTAAACGTGAGTCACCGACTCAGACGAGGTAGAACAATTCAAGGCAGTTTTCCAAAGATTGTTTATCTTCGACATTAATGTCCGCTGTAGAAAAGTCAGCTCCTGTTGAGTCTCTATTGCTGCCAGATGTCCGCCGAATTGAACATTACAAGTACGCATGGCTTCATACCAACTTATTTGTAAGTTATAATCTAACAGCTGATAACAAGAGATATAATCAGAGCTGCCAGTATGTTCCAAGGGAAACCATCCTTGCATACATTGTTTACAAATAGCCATAACTAGAATATAATTTGTTGTAACGTGGTCGTAATTTTCTAGAAAAATTGTGTCACTGAAATACTTTCTTTCTTGATCATATTTACCACCATGTACCACAACAAATATCTTGATGTCTGTATTTTGTTGTTGTATAATAGATGGTATCTTTCTACCTTCGTCATATGACAAACTTGTTCCATCCAGAAAGATAACAGCGATGTGAGTCGCGTATTCTCTAACTCCAGACATTTCGGAAAAGAAACGACGAACAGATTTTATTTTTGGTACAAGAACATCCTTTGCTTGTTTGCCTGTTTGTATGAATCTGTGTTTATCTGTTCTTACAAAGTTATCTGTCAATGTCTCAAGTGAAGTGTGAAAGTACCAAGAGCTTATGTCAATGTTAGGATTGGTCTCTGAGAAAGTATCAAATACGTACGTATACAATACTCGTGGAGTTGTCTTGTTGTAAGGTGAACTCAACAGATGCTGGAACAAATGTTGACTTGTCGTGTATTGGTCAATATTATCAGACAAATCTCCATTATCGTAAAACAACATCAGTATGTCCATTTCTTGACTGAAGCAATCTTCTAATGGAAAGTTACTCGACTCACTTGATGGGATACCTGCAATTGTACAATGAACTACGTTATTCGGGTTGTATAAATATTATGATTATTATTTTCTTTTGTTGGCACTTTCAATCTTACATTAAAATAAACCATAGTCAACTATTTATCTATTTGATAATGATGTTACTTCGTATTCATCGTTGGAATATATTTGGTTAGTTTAGTTCGTAATAAGCAGTAGTATAGAATGATAAGAATGAAGTCTTTATGGTGCAAAATTTGTGGTGCAGACCTCACTGCACAGCGGTGGTCCTCATGCTATCATACATTTTTTTTTCATTTGTCGTGTAAAGTTTTGCGCTAGACATTGGTATTATGCATTGATATTTCTGGTTGTGCTAGAATCTAAGTGAATACTATTGTCGCTAGGTGACCGACAATAGTGTTTACAACATATCATGAATAAATGGACATAACAAGTATATTTTATTCAATTTTGTTTTTTATTGACAACATCGAAGCATAAATTATATAGTTAGAGAAGAAGTAGATTCATTATGGTAATGAACAATTCTTTTTATATAAATGTCCAATGGACATACTGTTAGAAATTATGAGTTATAGTGATTGTTTATACTCTCATTTTCGAAATCTACTAATTTTTCCACAATGTATTCATAAGCTAAATTAGGAGGTTCATCCGCTGAAGGTACTGTCATCAGAGCATCGTGTATATGTCTAAGGTTGTAGACATCACAAGTATCCGTGAGACAGGAATGGCCAAGTTGATTTCATAATTGCTGAACACAGCACTCACACTACAAAGGAGGCTGGTCATTTATATAATCAAATAAGTTTTAAAGAATATTCTTTTATATGATGAACTGTAGAATAAAAAACAATATAGGTATTATAATTATACTAAATAACACTGAAAAGTAATGTTAATAACATAAACAATAATAATAATAATAATTTATATTGAGACGAGGTATCCATGATCATGTTTATACGTTTCAGTCTGATATGTCGCTTATACGCTGCTGTCTGAGAAGTCGCCGTGCCAAATATCCCAGTAGAATACCTATGTATTCCTCGTGACTGATGTTGTCTCTCATGACGTAATATAAATTTTCCCTCAATCGTAATTTAAAATCGTCTGTGTAACAACTATGATTTTGGATGTCTCTGCAATGAACACTCATGGCAATACTCGTCTACATCATTATTTAATATATCACACACTCTGTATATCAAGTCAGTTATGGTTACCATGTCTGTAATGAGAGGTAATGAAATAAATTAACATATAACAAAATGGCATATACAGCACACACACGCACACACATAGTTATCAATACCCATCCTCATACATACACAGGTATTCTTCTTCTTCTGTGTTCAGCATGTGGTCATGCTATACCGTCAGGCCTGTCGTCACGACGAAGTCCACTGTCTTCTCCAAGTCAGAGCGGCTGCCCCATAGCTTGTGCCTCAAGTCTGTATCCTCTGGCCAGGTCTGCTGTCTCTACTCTTTGTATGTTGGGCAGTCCTGAAGTATGTATTCTGGAGTCTGGGTTCCGGATCCACATGGACATTCATCTGTGTATGAGATCCTTAATCGATAAAGGTGACCCAACAGTCTGCAGTGGCCTGTTCTAAGGCGAAATATTGTGGTCTGTTGATATCTTTGGAGGAGATGTATTGCATCATGTTCATATTCCCCTTCCATTTCTTCCACTTTGTTGTGTATGTGTTGCGGATTATTGTTTTTACTTCTCCGTAAGACAGTGGGTGTCTGTGTTGCTCCATTTCGCTTCCTGCCTTTGACAGAGCTTTTCCTATTATTCATCAATGATATGGGAGAGAAACTGTCACATCATATTTCAAAGGCCCTTCATGCAGATGACTTTGCTGCCTGGAGTGCGGCATGTAACCTATCCACTGCAAAAAAAAAATGCAGACAGCACTTGACACCTTAAGTGAATGGGCATCTGACTGGGAATCCAGATCAACCTCTCCAAAACTGTGACAACCATCTTCTCACTTTCAAACCACCAAGAAAAAGCAAATCTTAAAATAAATGGAAGTGATCTAGATACACAGGTATAATAAAAGCAATGCATTGAGCATTGTCTATCTCTATCTGACACATCAGACGATAATGTCTGTTTGTAATAATGTGGATAATTTTCGCAAAGAAACTATTAATCTAGACAGACAACACATTATTAATGATAATGATGAAATTGAATCGGTACACTGCAAATACCTACGTATATTTGTTACTGAACTATTGAATAGACATTCAATAAAACTGAATGAAATGATATCCAGATTGGAGATTACTGAACACAATATATGTTATATGTTTGCTTTTGTCGTCAATGAACTTTATAACGACATAATTGTAAATTGGGGCCGTATATAAATTGTATTCACTCTGGCTTACCAAATGGCGAATCAATTAACAGAGAAATTATGTAATGTCGATACGGACATTAAACAGTGCTTCCATGAGTTTGCCGATTTTGTAGGAATGTATGTAGTTGATAACTTTTATATGTAGTTAACAGAGCAGAATGCATAGAATAGTTTGGTACACTATCTCGATGAAGCTACGACACGTGAAAAAAGGGTGCGTAAAAATGTCATCATAGTAGGCATTATCCTAGCTATCATCCTCGTTATATTGGAATAAAAAAATATAAATACCTATTAGGTAAGGTGTTTTTTCAGGGAAGGTGGTTTCTTTGTTATATAAACATATATATGGGGTGCAAAGGGAACGTATTGCTCTAGGCGGACCCAGGGTTAGCAGATAACCAAGATCCCAAATGTACCTCCACGCGGTGCACCCTGGAAACAGAAATACAGCAGCTTGAGCTGATTCTGGCCAAACCATTTGGGGATCGTGTCCGAAGAATGTGGAGGTAGCAGATGGAAAGAGATTTGACTGCACAAGAGACAGACAATATCTCCCACACCACCAGCATCACCACATATAGCGACACTGTCGACATACAGTGAAGCTAGTCAGTCCAGTCCGAACATTGGAGGGGCGGCCAATGTAAAATGCACGTAAAGGTAGATGCATGGCAAGAGACAAATAGATTTCATACCGAGTACAATGAAACAATGAAAGGGCAGAACAGCGCTAGAGGGCAGCGCGAACTGCAAATAGAAAGTGAAAAGTCCCTAGGAAAGGGGAACTACAAGCTGCGTCAGCTCGAGACAAGATTCTAGTTACCTGTGTTCCTTACAGGCAGAGACCAGACCCATTCATTGGCGTTTGGTAAAGCAAGAAGACCTAATCCAACTCTAATGTCGAGCCTTCCTAAACCGGAAATATGCTCGCGAAGAGTAAGGGTTCTGTATCTGACGGGCTTAGGCAAGAAAGGGACAACGATGGTAGTCCTGGCCCAACTCTACTGTCAAGGTTTCCTATAACGGAAATACACTTGCAGAGAGAAAGGGTTCCGTACCCGATGGGCTCAGATACAAAAGAGACAACGATTTAGCCCTGGCCCAACTCTACTGTTAGGTTTTCCTACACCGGAAATACACTTGAAGAGAGAAAGGGTTAAGTACATGATGGGCTCAGGCGCTATTGGGACAAGGATGCTCAGCTCGAGAACGCCTTGCTCTCAAACGCGTGGTGTGAGACTCGAACTTGGAAAAGGGGTACACTATGTCCGTGAATGACACCTCGGCTAAGAGGGCGAAAGAGCCAGGGTCCAACTCCTCTGTTGAGTTCTTCCCCTTAAGGAACCAGGCTCACGGATGAGAAACGGTTCAGTACCCAATGGGCACGGGCACAGCACGTCCAATTACACGAGGCAAGTTCATAGACAGTGGAACACCTCGTACGAGTGAGACGAGAGCAAAAATCGTCTGGGCGAAGAGTCGTCACTAGCGTGCCTGGAGACAGATATAGAGGCTGTCACAGGCTAAGGGTAGCCCACCCGAATTGTCAAGGCATGCCGAAATCGGATGTGCTAGGCCTTCAAGGCGCATAGCGGTGGCACAACGTAATCACGCTCCCGTTGGAAATCGCACGGATATCCGTGATGGTTACAATGAAGCATACGAAAAACAAACAAACAAACAACAAAACATATATATGTAATAAAAAAAACACCTGTGCATTTTTATTAAATTCAGACGGACCTATCCTATATAGAAAAATATCTAATCTGTATCTATTAAAAGTGCATCTTATTTACTGATGAGATGTGCTCAAAGACAGATAACCTGTTGAATCAAGTTGCGAGTCGAGTGGTTACATCTCAGCGGAGGGATGTATGTGAAGTTCTAAATGTCTCACTATTTGTGTTTGAACATACCAGATACTCTCTGTATGTGAAGTGTATGTGAAGTGTATGTGAAGTGTATGTGAAGTGTATGTGAAGTGTATGTGAAGTGTATGTGAAGTGTATGTGAAGTGTATGTGAAGTGTATGTGAAGTGTATGTGAAGTGTATGTGAAGTTCTAAATGTCTCACTATTTGTGTTTGAACATACCAGATACTCTCTGTATGTGAAGTGTATGTGAAGTGTATGTGAAGTGTATGTGAAGTGTATGTGAAGTGTATGTGAAGTGTATGTGAAATGTATGTGAAGTGTATGTGAAGTGTATGTGAAGTGTATGTGAAGTGTATGTGAAGTGTATGTGAAGTGTATGTGAAGTGTATGTGAAGTGTATGTGAAGTGTATGTGAAGTTCTAAATGTCTCACTATTTGTGTTTGAACATACCAGATACTCTCTGTATGTGAAGTGTATGTGAAGTGTATGTGAAGTGTATGTGAAGTGTATGTGAAGTGTATGTGAAGTGTATGTGAAGTTCTAAATGTCTCACTATTTGTGTTTGAACATACCAGATACTCTCTGTATGTGAAGTGTATGTGAAGTGTATGTGAAGTGTATGTGAAGTTCTAAATGTCTCACTATTTGTGTTTGAACATACCAGATACTCTCTGTATGTGAAGTGTATGTGAAGTGTATGTGAAGTGTATGTGAAGTGTATGTGAAGTGTATGTGAAGTGTATGTGAAGTGTATGTGAAGTGTATGTGAAGTGTATGTGAAGTGTATGTGAAGTTCTAAATGTCTCACTATTTGTGTTTGAACATACCAGATACTCTCTGTATGTGAAGTGTATGTGAAGTGTATGTGAAGTGTATGTGAAGTTCTAAATGTCTCACTATTTGCCTACTGGACCGACTATTATACAACAGTAAACTCTCAATAGATTATATGTCAATACAGTGATGTTTTCCTTTTGTGGAAGTCTCACAACATTTAATCTGTACAAATGCATGTCACTTTGCGGTGCATCATATAGTTGAACCCAGCACTGCAAGTCACGCTAATGAAGTGAAGTGAGCTTCGATACTGAACATGATCCTATGTGTACATAGTGCTCCAGCTATGAACAGTTGTCACATGGGGGAAGGGGGTGGGTATGGTGAAATGCAACTATTGCAGAACGTGACAATTCTCCGTGCGAGCTCAGAGTCAGGCAAACAATTGGATATGCATAATTTGATTGCTCACTATGTTGCAGTGAAATTAATTGCCGGCTCCTAAATTCGCACCAGTGACCACGTTGAAGAGCTGGATTGCTATTGGTACCCGATAGGAAGGGATACTTGACAGGGAATCTGAAGCTCATGATTCTAACTCTATTTTGTGGGAAGGTAGAATGGCCACAAAACCCCAAGACTGTACCCCCATCGAATGAGAGACGTATTCTAAAAGCATTGTACACTGCTGAGAGTTATGTCTTCTGGGTATGAAATAATGCTGTGGAGAAACCATCCCATGGCACATATGAAGTAAGAGCTATCTATTTATGTATTGCATTTTCTCTGTTTTTAACGTGAGGCATCGCAGAATTGAATGACTATAGGTTTTCGGTATAGTGCACGTTTTGTCAGTTGATATATAGTAACATTTGGACGTCTCGGAATGTTTGTAACTCCTTAAATCTACATTATTATTGGTGTTACACTGTATCTTGCTTCTTCTTCTTCTGCAATCGCTTTCCAATAACTACCAGGAAAGTTTATCACCCACTGTACCCTTGGATTTCTCATGCCAAATCATATCACTGGGTGACAGTATCCGTGAAGACGATAGTCAGGGATTTAGGCGTGGGGCGACAATGCCTATCTTGCAGGAGGTGCTCCACTGCCAGTAAACTCTATCTTTCTGTCTATGTATACGCTGTTTTCTTTGTTTGCCTTGCGGCGTCAGGGGTAAAATAGTTATCTTCAGATGACCTTCCTGTGTGCTGTTTATAAGCTTGTACCTGTGAATTCTTTGATTTCGTTGATTCATCTTTTACATGGTCTTCCTCTGGCTTCATAGCCATTATAGCTATTTGTCATAGCCATCTGTGGTATGCTGTCTGTTGCTAGTCTGGAAACATGTGAAAACCACTTGATCTGTTGTTTTTTGATGTGTTAAAATACTGGTATTGTCTGATGTTATCGTTTCTAATTCTATCTCTTAATAACACTCCGAGTATTCTTCGTAGACATGTCATTTCTGCTGTTACTATTTTTCACCTGTCTTGTGCTGTCATTGTCCAGATTTGGCACTGGTAGTACAGTGGTGGGATAATAATAGTCTTGTATAATGCAACTTTAGTGTCTGTCTACATTTTTGGTTTTAAAAATACGTGATATCTGTCCTAGGATCTGGTATGTTTTGTTGCATCTATTGTGTATCTCTTTACTGTTTTTACATTTACTAGTTATAATGCTTCCTAAGTAAGTAAACTCCGTAACTTGTTTAAGTTTTTTATCATCAATGGAGATAGTGATATTTATTTTTTTCCCTTTGCTATTGTCATTAATTTGGTCACAAAAAGTTGCATTAAAAAGACTATTGTTATCCCATCACTGTGCTACCAGTGCCAAACCTGGACATCGACAGCACACGACAAAAGAAAAATAGTGATAGCAGAAATGACATGTCTACTAAGAATGCAAAGAATGCCATTAAGAGACAGAATTAGAAACGATAACATCAGACAGATAACCAAAACAATACCAGTATTGGAACACATCAAAATACAACAGATCAAGTGGTTTTCACGTGCTTCCAGTCTACCAACAGATAGCATGCCACAAATGTCCATGACACATAGACATAACGGCTATAAAACCAGAGGCAGACCAAGTAAAAGATGGATCACAGAAATCAAAGAAGCTACAGGAACAAACTTACAAACAGCTCACATAAGGAAATCTCCAGAAAACCCACCTCCTGGCGCCGCAATGCAACCAAGGGTAACATAATATAGATAGATAATTTCGGTTTTTTCAATATTAATCTGCAAGTTGAATTTTTGGCATCTTCTGATGTCGCTATTAGTACTTGATCGCCTTCAAATAGTAGTTCCTTCGATTTGTCTTTCATGTTATCTTCTTCGTTGATACTTGTTAGTTTACAGATGTGGTCAATATATGTTATAAAAATAGAGTGGATAGGACACACCCCTGATGATCTCCTAATTGGATATGAAACTTATTGGACACTCCTGGGTTTGCTCCTACATAACAGTGGCTATTAATATAAATGCTCTTGCATATATTGATTAAATGATTTGGTACACCATATTTTGATAGTGTTTTCCACAGTTGTTGTCTCTGTCTTCTCTGTCAAAGAACTTTTCTTGGTAGACGAATGCGATGTATAATTCTGTTTTGTTTTCTGTGGGTTTTTCTGTTATTTGCCTAAATGTAAGGATAATAACCGTACGTCTTTTTCTCTTACGGAAGCCTATTTGTGTGTTATTAAGTTGTGGTTCAATTTATGATCGTAATCGTTGTTCTAATATTTTGTCAAAAATTTTCACTGCCACTTAATAATGATATTCCTATGTAGTGTGTGCAATCTCTCTTACTACCTTTCTCTATCATATGGGAATCATTATCTCGTTTCTTCCATCTTCTCGTGTTTCTAGTTTTTTCCCATATTAAATTAAAATGTCTGTGTAGCCATGTTTCCCGTTCTATGCTGTCCCTGTGAAAAGTTCTGTTTGTAAGTTTTCAGAGCCTGCTGCTTTTTTATCGGTGGTTTGTTTATTGTATTTTCTATTTATTATAGCAATATATTTGGTTCTAGGTTTGGTGCTGTAGTGTTTATTGTTGTGTTTTCTTCTTCTTCCTTAAAATTCGTTCAGTAGTTCTTTGAAATATTGTTGTCATATTTCCATTATTTGCTTCGGTTCATTTAGTGCATTACCTTTTTCGTCGTTTATTATTTCTGTTGGTTCATACATATCATCTTTGTTTCTCATCCCATTTTTCGTCTCGCGCATTTAGACGTATTATGCCTATGCCAATCGGCTACTGAACCTTTTTTTTTCTCTGCAAGCATGGCCCAGTATACGAAAGCATTGGCGATAGAGTTGGGCTCGGGTTCATCGCCATCTTATCCGAGGTGTCATTCACCGACATCATGAATCCCTCGTCCAATTCTTAGTCTCTACACAATTTTTAAGAGAGCCGCGGCCTTGAAGCTTGCTCTCCAGCTGAACAAAACTCTAACCGCGAGCATGATTCCGGTATAAGACAGCATTGACGGCAGATTTGGGCCTGACCGGATAGGAGCACGGAGGACAAGAAAGTGTTCTGGAGCTGAACCACACTAGTTCCGATTTCCTTGTAACGGTTTTTCTTTCCCTTTGCACGTAGTGCTGCGCTCTGGGGGTGTGTTGGCTTATCATTGTACTGAATATGTCTTTTTTTTCTTTTCTCACTGTTCGTCTTGACATCTACTAATTTCGTGATGAATGCATTGGCCGGCCCTAAAATGCTCGAGACGGACTGTCTTGTATCACTATTTGTGAACGAGAAGTGACAGTCAATTTCCCAATCTCAAGATTCCCGGACAGGATCCCAAATGTGTTTGCTAAAAGCAGCGCAAGACACTATACTTTTGTTTCAAGGATGCACCACGAGGAGGTACATTTAGGATCTTGGTTATCTGAGAACTCTGGGTCCACCAAGAGCAAAGCCAAGCCCTTTGCACCCCTGTATCTACTCGTAGATGTCTAAACTTTCTTGTTGTATGCTATTGCCGCTGACCATTAAGGATTCATTCTTATTAGGTTGCAGAACGATTTTAGTCTTTGTTGTTTAAATGTTGTTCCAACAGTTCTTGTCATCTCATTTCTAACATGATCTCTTGTTCAGTTTCCTGCTTATTTTTTATTTATTTTAGACATTTCACACTTAGTAAGTTTCTCTATTGTTCTTTAGTTAGTGTCCATGTCTGACATTGATAACACAGTTTTCGCATACAGATTTAATTTTCGATTAAAAAAAACCAAACTGTTAGTTTAATTGTAATAGAGTCGTGTTTCAAAGTTGGTGCAAGTTCGAAATTTACGTATTTGGATTTCTTGTCTCGAATTGTCTGTCCATTTTTTCGTCGTATGTAAAAATGCCCCCAAGATATTTCAATTCTGACACTTGTTTCAGTAATTGATAATTTATCTTTACGTTGATTGGTTGATTGTATTGCGTTATCTGCCTATAGACATTATGTAATAGCTAATTTCACTTAATCCTTGGACATGAACACGCAGTCTGTCTCTGTATCTCGTTGTTAGGTTGTTTTATGTTTTATTTTGGTAACACACCTACCTATTCTTGTATATCTTGACACGCAGATATGCTTGTTGGTATGGCGATCATTGTGAACGAACACGCAAATATGCTTGTTGGTACGGCGATCATTGGGCCCGAACACGCAGACATGCTTGTTGGTACGGCGATCATTGGGCCCGAACACGCAGACATGCTTGTTGGTACGGCGATCACTGGGACCGAACACGCAGACATGCTTGTTCGTACGGCGATAATTGGGACCGAACAAGCAGATATGCATGTTGGTACGGCGATCATTGGGACCGGTCACGCAATAGACTGACCTAAATTTCTAAATGCCCGTAAAGGAGTTAGAAAGAATGACCGATGTAGCTAATGCTGACAACGGAAATATCATGTTAGCAGAGATGTGGCTAAAGAAGAGCAGTATGCATATAACTAGATCAGACTGGTAAACCATCAAAAGTAGATGTAATTAGTCACTACACCCGGAGGCATAACTTTCCACAATATAAGACTAATGGATAGTTAATTTTTCTAAATGGTTCATTCAACTATTCCCCTGATTTCATTGGTCGCTATGATTGCAGCAACATTTTTGAAGGAAATGAAAATATATGAAACAGTAAAATTATTCATTTTAGAAAGCTATATTTCCGAATAGATAATAGGTCTTTTATTTTCAGGGTCACGGCTGATAAATATCTTGATGAAGAAATCCTAGGACATATGTTCAATGTGCAGTGGGAATAATCGTTGGACTAACTACCAGAAGGTCATACTAATTCCATGAATGAAAATGGAATAGTATGTGAAATATAAAATTCCTGCCATATGTTTAGAAAAAAAGTAAAATAAATCTTTCTATTCTGAAAAACAAATGAAAGACAAATTAGCTGAAGGTTAGTTATATTACATTCTGTTAGAGTAGTCCACATTGTAGAGTAGTCAACAGAGCAGAAAAAAAGACGAAATTGGCAAATTGCAACTCGTTAGATTGTGGACCTAAAGTCGAAATAACAAAAAATAATTTTAAAAAAATCATATTAGTTGCAGCATAATTTCGATGGTGATGAGGAGGTACAGAACTTAAAATGTGAATGTTGTTTGCATTGTAGTCTTTCATAAACATCACGATTAGTCTATAGCATAATCCCTAACTTACTCTAGGTCTACTGATAGTGAATCTGTACGTAAATTAAAAATATAAATTAAAAATCGTATCAATCCAATGAAAAATAGCATTAACAAAGCTATAGTTGAAACTAAAACTCTCGAGTACAAACGTCTCTACCAATCTCATAAACATATTCTATAAGGAAATCGTATAAGAAAACTGAATAATATGTTTATAAACATACTTTCATAAACCCTTTCAATGACCAATCAAATGTTGCGCTTGCATTCGTTGCTCTGTATTGATAGATCATGGTTCCCAAAGTCCAGCAAACTGGTCTCTTGTAAATAATTCTAAGCGACAACGCCAGCCATTGCATTCTGTATATTTATGGTCACCTATAATTTTTCAGTGCGTAAATCTTAAATAGAACTCGACGAGGGATCGAGATTGATAAATAATGCAGTTCTCTCAGTGGAATTCAAATATAGTACAAGTACAGGCAAGACACGTCCACAGCCAGACACAATCATGATCGAGCCTGGGTAAAGACTTCTGTATAGAAAGTAATTAATCAAGTGCCATGCCGAATATCGTAGGCGATCATGTTTCTCCACGACTCTGTCTCTTGTGTTGTCAATAAGCTCTGTGGGTGAGCTTCTACCGTGCCACAAAACAAGTGCATCTAGCAACCTTTCTTTTTATCGTCACCTATCCCTTCTCCCCTTGATCTTTCCAGTGGCTATTAAGTGTTCAAGCTGTGTTCTTCTCAGCACATGCCATACAAACCTTGACTGTCTGCCCCAAAAGTTTGATATGATTGATCTTTTTACGCCAGCATCAATGAGAACCTCTACATTAGTTTTCTTGGCTGTCCATTGTATTTTCATCATTCTTCTCAGAGACCACATTTCTATAGTCTCCAATTCGCTTTGAAATTTTGTTTTGTTTACAGTCCATTCATCCATAAAAAAGGATTGGTTCGATATAACATCTCGCTCAGCATTTGAATTCGGGTCTGCATTGATAGTCTTCTAATGCACAAAATGTTTCTCATTTTTTTGGAATGCTGTTTTGGCTTGTGCTGTTCGGCTCTTTATCTCATTTGAGCATCTACTTTCTGATGTTAACAGGGTGCCAAGATATTTCACTTTTTCAACATGTGTTAATTGTATATGTATTGTTAATAATATATATTGTATATTACTTATTATCCTGTATCTTGGTGGTGTATGTCTCTTCGAGACAACCAGTATTTCTGTTTTCTTCTTGCTTAAACTGAGGCCTTTGTTTGACTTTCTTTCATTACTTTCTTTTCTTTCATCAATAAACATGGGAAATAATACATGGTGATTGTGTGAATTGATGAATAGTTCCAAGGGACTTAATACAACAAGAGTAAATTGTCTAACGATTGACTAAGATAAATGAGCACTTACTGGTTGACCTTCTACATACATTCTAACAAACGTAAACATTGAGGAAAATACAATCAGGATGATAAGACAAGTAGAGTGACCAATAACAATTGTGAAGAGCCAGCAATATCTGAGTTAATATTATGTTAAAATATAATAACTGTTATTTTTTGGGTAATCATATGAGACCAAGACGAAGATGGTACAGTGATATGTCAGATCTTTGTTACCTCGAATATTTTATAGTAGTCTGTCCTGATATATCCGAATTGGACTTTGTTGTCCACTGGTTGAAAGGGCACGCCTCTCCAAACGAGAGGTAAACTCATTAGCCTACCTACCTACCTATGTCAGATGAGTTTCCGGTTCAAGATGGCGTCTTGATAAGTTGTGTTTCACATTTCAGCGGATTTGTGACATTGTGATTGTGTTATCTTGGATTGAAATCCATGTTGGTAGACATCGTTAAAGCTACTATGTCTCGATGTGCTATGTGGTGCTTAAACTAATATCTTATCTTAAAAGTGACGTGAAAATCGATACAATTAATACGTATACAACGACCTTGGTATAAAATGGAGAATATTTTGTTGCTACGGACAGAAGCGTGAACTTTGACAAAGAGAATCGGTCAAAGTGGATGGAAATTATTGTTATTCTGTAGTGCCTTTTTGATTTTCAAAATAATAGTAAAATAGTATTAAAGGAGAAAAACTTAAAGCAGGTGAATATTTCAAATATTTAAAGAACATTAACAACTTCAGATGGTAAATGCAAGACCGAAATTATAAGCAGAATAGGACAAGCAAAAGCAGTATTCCATAAAATCACAAATATCCTATGCAACAAGTCCATATCGATGGATACTAGAAAACGTGTCCTCAAATGCTACATTGAACCAGTGCTACTCTATGGAAGTGAAGCATGGACAATAAATACATCACAAAAATCATTAGAGGCAGCGGAAATGTGGTTTATTCGAAGCATGTTACGCATTCCTTGGACAGCAAAGATTAGAAATGAGAATGCCTTAGAAGAATGAATGAGAAAAAATGCATTATTGATAATATAAGAAAAAGACAGTCAACATTTATTGGGCACATAATGAGAAGAGGAAGCACTGAGAATATAGTAATAATAGAACAAATAGAAGGGAAAAGATCAAGTGGAAGACCGAGAGAAAAGATATTGGACAATTTGACTAAATGGCTTCGATTAACGACACCAACAGAGATGATGCCATATATGAGAGATCGATGTACATGGAGAAATAAGATCTCCATTCGGCACGGCACTTGATGATGACTACCTATTTTATAACAGAGAGCATCAGGAGTTCAGTTCAACTAACCGCAGGACTGGTCAATCCTACGACTTAGATTTTTCATTTTAAATTCACCAGTAGTAAAAAAGTTACTGTCCAAACACACGGGAACTACTTTCAACAACAATGACCAATTAACAGAACGACAACACATTATAAATTATATT
This sequence comes from Meghimatium bilineatum, assembly GCA_034231615.1. NCBI lineage: Eukaryota > Metazoa > Mollusca > Gastropoda > Stylommatophora > Philomycidae > Meghimatium > Meghimatium bilineatum. Next base: position 10,921,661 of record CM067321.1, read on the forward strand.
AAATTGCCGTTAGACTACATTACGCAAGTGTACAATTTAAATGAGCATATTTAAATACACAGAGAATATCTTTAAAAATATAGAAGAAATGCCAGGACTCAAGATCAGTGGGAAAATAATAAACAACATTAGACATGCAGATGACACTGTTCTTTTGGCGGAAAGTGAACATGAACTACAAAGACTAATAGATCAAGTCAATAAATCACGTAATGAATATGGACTGGATATAAATATTAAATAAAAAGCGAAAAAAATCCATGATAATCAGCAAAGACACAGAAGAACAAGAGCTAAACATAAGCATACATGGAGATAAACTACAATAATCAAAACAGTATCAATATCTTGGACACATAGTCACAAATAATGGCAGATGTGAAACAGAAATTAAAAGGAGAGGAATGGCTAAAAGTACCTTCGATGACATGAGGAAAATATTAATATCTAAACAAATTATAAACAAGTTAAAAATGAGAATTATAAAATGCTACATCTATTCTATATTGATGTATGAATCAGAAACATGGACACTAAATAAACAATTGGAAGCCAGAATTGATGCCGTTGATATGTTTCCATTATGTTTTGTGCGTGGCATCCTGATTATCGGTGCGCCTTTTGGCCTGTTGCCTCCGTCTTCAGCACTCTACTTACTTGAGCCGGACTATGGTCCTGCACATGTATTAATTAACTACACCAGAATGGCATTCCACTCACCAGGCCTGGAATGGAACATCAACTTGTCGTTGGAAAGCAGCTTGTGGGGTAGTGACCACTGACCAGTATTTCTGGAAATCCACAATGAATTTACCAAGGACAGCAGCACGATCACTAGGTGGAACTATAAGAGGGCAGACTGGAAAATGTACCAGCACAAAGGACAAAGACATCAATAGAGCAGTGAGTGAATTTAATAGATGGATACTACATACTGCTAGTAAAACCATACCCAGGGAGGCACGCAAAAACTACAAACCCTACTGGAATAATGAACTGGAAAAGCTGCAAAATGAGATGGAAACATCTAGACAGCAGGCTGAGAACAGACCTAGCCAAGTATTAGCACAACAAATATTAGCAAACTATCCACAACAAATATCAGCAAACAAAGTCTAAATTTCAAACAGCCAAGTTACAAGCCAGACGGAGCAGCTGGAAAGACAAAAAAACAGAGTCGCTGAACCTAGAAAGAGATACTAGGAAATTATGGAAACTAGTAAAACAACTAAATGATGACGGTACAAGGAGAAATACCAGGATCACACTTTATGAAGAGAAACATTTTAACAGATAAACATGCAGCTGATTACTTTGCAGATTCCTTTGCAGAAGACAATAAAGTCAAAGTTAGTCCAGACAAACAACAGGAGGTTTGAGAGAACCAGCAAAACATTGGACAAGGCGAACCTATACCTGAAGTCATGAAGCACCAATCACAATGAGAGAACTGGAGTATGCAATATCCAAATTGAAAATGAAAAAGTCCCCTGGAGCTGATGGAGTGTCCAATGAAATGATTAAAAACCTGGGAATTGCAGCAATAGCAAAGCTTCTGTAGATCTTTAAGCTGGTCCACAGGTAATGTACCACAGGCGTGGAGAGAAGCAATAATGATACAACTCCTCAAATCAGGAAAAGATGGCAACACCGTCTCCAATTACAGGCCCATCAGCCTCACAAGCTGTCTATGCAAAACAATGGAACGCATTATTAATCTTAGGATGCAGTGGTACCTTGAAAGTGAAAACCTTCTGGTATCATAGCAAGCAGGTTTCAGGCAGTGCTACTCTACTGAAGATCAGGCAACCTACCTCTTCCAAGAGATTGAGGATGCCTTCCAAGATAAGAAACTGGTACTAGCAGCATGGATATACCTCAGGAAAGCATTTGATATGGTCTGGAAAGAAGGGCTCTTAAAGAAATTGCGAAATTACAGGGTTAGCTCAAGAATGCACAAATGGGTAAAAGCATACCTGCATATTAGAAGAGCCAGGGTACAATTAGATGGTCGCAAAAGGAAGAAAGTCCTACTTCGTCATAGAGTCCCCCAGGGAGGAATCCTATCACCTACACTTTTCTTGGTTTACATCAATGACCTAGTTGCTGAACTACCAGACGGGATCAAAGTGGCAATGTATACTGACGAACTGGTGATCTGGTGCACGGAAGAACATGCAGCAATGGCCACTAAACAAACACATAGAGCTATCGATGCCCTAACCTTATGGGCTAATAGATGGTGCGTCAGCATTAACACAGATAAGTGCAGCACTACACCCTTTACACTCTCACCAAATCAAAAAGCCGGTCATATCGAGATAGGTGGAGAGCTCTTGAAAGTAGACAAACAACCCACATACCTCGGAGTTACTTTTGATGATAAGCTGACATGAAAGCAGCACATAAACAAAGCAACAACAAAAGCCAGGAGGAAATTAGCTATTCTGAGAAAACTAAGTGGAACCACAAAATGAGGTAAACAGGTTACTCAAACACTTACCTAGCCTATTAATAAAAATATATTTAAAAAAAACATACAATAAAACTAAACAGGACAATTCTCAACGTATCGGCTCAAATTGAACCCTTTTCAAGAGATAAACAACAGATAACGACAAAATAAAAAACAAAATAGATGTCTATATTTCATCAAGCCCCGTCTCCATAATAGCGCAGGGATGGCAACGCATCTAGTAAAAGTGAAAATGCGTGCATTCATTATAAACAAACCGAAAGTGGGAAATTAGAGGCACTATAGATGAGTGCAAGAATAATAAAAGAAAAAGATAAGAAAAATACCCCTTTTGTCACTCTATCAGACAGGCAGGTTTTAAGAACATAGTCACAACAGGCACGACTGAAGGGAACAGAGACAGATGGGGACGTGAGAAAATATTCATGTGACAACCTAGCAAGGCTTGGAAACAACGATCCTGATAACAATACTGTGAACAGAGAACCATGGTCACCTACGTCAACAAGAATGGCATATGACAATGATAGATGAGTAATGATGAGGTTGTGTGGTGGTGGGGTGAGTGGGTTTGGGGAAGGAAGGATAGAAGAAGAATCAACATTTGAAAACGCGTGGAATGAATGTGAAACCAAATATAGACATAAACATATATATAAAACCAAACCTAAACATACATAGAAATGTAAACACACACCAAGAGTCAAGAAATAAACACATAACAAGATGGACACAGATGTGTGAAGGATAACCACACAAAATGCACAGGCATGTAAATGTATCCACACACAGGAAAGGGCTCACACCAGAATAGGTATACACATTGACACAAGATGGAGATACGCGCATTAACATAAAAAAGCGCTCACATAAATATACATATATATATGTATACATAAATATGAACATTCATGCACATAAACACTTTCTCACATAAATAATTACATGAACATTCATACACATAGAAACATATACATATATTAATGTAAATATTAACGTTCGTTCACATAAAGATAATGCTATAACAACTGCATATGTATACATACAAATGTGTGGCCCAAAGTAATTGTGTGGATACATAGAACCATGTAAAACGAAATGCATATACAAATAACTATGCATGTGTGGGCAACCATCGAAGAGACAACTGCAATAAAAACGAGGAAATCAAAATCTATATATGTAAATGATTTAACAATAACAAAATGGCAGAGTACAAAATAATCACATATTGACATACACAAACGAAAGAAGACATAAAGGAATTATATAGAAGAACGGCAAACACAAAAATAATAATTATTCACGAAAGTGTACAAAGACAAATAATTACAAGAAACAGTGCAATACGGGAGTAGATGGTATAAAGAAAAGGTTGGTAACTCAAACAAAACGGTGATTAATGTTCATTCCGTGTGGTTGCAAGACTCCCATATGACAAATGAGACGATATTCCAAGGACTGACGTTGCCGGTCACCGGTATAACAACGTAACAAACCGGTTACAGAGACATCAGAGCTACCATGATGTGACGGGCTGTTAAAATGATTAGCCACTGGGGAGTCACGATGATTCGTGATATCTCTCAAATGTTCGGCGAATCTATCAGCTAAACGCCTACCAGTATCACCAATATACTTCATATCACAACGCTTACATATGATAGAGTATATTAAGTTACGGGACACACATGAAAAAGAATCATGAATATCAAAGTGTGATTTAGGAAACTGTAAAATAGGAGTGAGAATAACAAAAGGGCAAGTCAAACAATTTCGATGACATTGGACAGTTCCTAGTTGACCTGCAGAAGTGCGCAGACGAGAATGAACTAAGAGATCCCGAAGGTTTCTGTCCCTCCGAAAAGCGACTAGTGGAAGAGAGGGAAATGCAGGACTGGAGATGGGATCTAACTGGAGGATAAAGAAATGTCGTAATAGGATACGTAGTGCCGGCATATTATGAGGATGAAAAGTGATAGCCAGTATTGGGCGATCAGAGGTATGTTTAATAGATGGTACGAGGGCCACTGAGCGGGAAATAGTAAGAACACGTTGTAAAGCTGATGACAGGATATCATCAGGGTATAAGCGACGGCGAAAAAAATTCAGCATCTTAAGAGATTGAACCTGAAAATCTACATCGTCTTGGCAGAGACGACGAAGACGAAGCAGATGAGAGAAAGGGAGGGCATGACGACAAGACCTTGGGTGAGATGATGTATAAAGAAGAAAACTATGAGAGGCCGTATTAATAGGCTACGTATCTCCATCTTGTGTCAATGTGTATACCTATTCTGGTGTGAGCCCTTTCCTGTGTGTGGATACATTTACATGCCTGTGCATTTTGTGTGGTTATCCTTCACACATCTGTGTTCATCTTGTTATGTGTTTATTTCTTGACTCTTGGTGTGTGTTTACATTTCTATGTATGTTTAGGTTTGGTTTTATATATATGTTTATGTCTATATTTGGTTTCACATTCATTCCATGCGTTTTCAAATGTTGATTCTTCTTCTATCCTTCCTTCCCGAAACCCACTCACCCCACCACCACACAACCTCATCATTACTCATCTATCATTGTCATATGCCATTCTTGTTGACGTAGGTGACCATGGTTCTCTGTTCACAGTATTGTTATCAGGATCGTTGTTTCCAAGCCTTGCTAGGTTGTCACATGAATATTTTCTCACGTCCCCATCTGTCTCTGTTCCCTTCAGTCGTGCCTGTTGTGACTATGTTCTTAAAACCTGCCTGTCTGATAGAGTGACAAAAGGGGTATTTTTCTTATCTTTTTCTTTTATTATTCTTGCACTCATCTATAGTGTCTCTAATTTCCCACTTTCGGTTTGTTTATAATGAATGCACGCGTTTTCACTTTTACTAGATGCGTTGCCATCCCTGCGCTATTATGGAGACGGGGCTTGATGAAATATAGACATCTATTTTGTTTTTTATTTTGTCGTTATCTGTTGTTTATCTCTTGAAAAAGGTTCAATTTGAGCCGATACGTTGAGAATTGTCCTGTTTAGTTTTATTGTATGTTTTTTTAAAATATATTTTTATTAATAGGCTAGGTAAGTGTTTGAGTAACCTGTTTACCTCATTTTGCGTTACTATTTGTTCATTAGGTTACTGCGGCACCATCCACTTTGTCGGACACCCTCTGACCATTTGGTTATTTATAAGTGGAACCACATGTAGAGCCAGTGGGAATATACTCAGTAAAGTCTACCAGCAAAGCATAAGACCACACCTGGAATATGGTTCAGCTGCGTGGTGTCCTGCATCAAACACTACATTAAATGATCTAGATAAAGTGCAAAACCAGGCACTTAGAATAATGCTGGGAGCAATGAAATCAACACCCATAGCAGAGATGCAGAAAATGGGAAAAATGCAAACACTTGGCGAACGCAGAGACACAAAAGTACTAATTCAAGCAGAAAAGTTTCAGCGTATGCCAAGTCATCCAATAAAGGAAAGATTACAAAATCTAGCAATGGGCGACTGAATAGAAGCAGCTTTATACATCAATCTAAACGACTCCGTAGACAACTTACAGACCTACCTGAAGTTGACAGCACCTAAAACCTGTACCAGAACATACCCCGTGGAGTGAAAGGCACAGAATGCCAATATACATTCAGACCCATGTGAAAGGAATACTAAGCGAGGACGAACAGAAAAGTGTGCAGCGAAGGACAGTCACCTTCAGTTTCCTGGATGAGGAATATCCACAAGATATATGGGTCAGAGTATACACAGATGAGTCAGCACAGAATGCAGTGAGGAGTGGAGTTGCAGGTGTATATATAGAATATACACAGAAGCCTAGAGATACAATGAGAGCACCGACAGGCAAATTCTGCAATAATTATGATGCAGAAATCCAGGCAATTAGTGTGGCAGCTAAAAAACTGCTGAACTCCAACTCTGACCTACAGCCTGTGGTATTCCTGACAGATGCAAGGTCAGTGCTTCAAGCTCTCCAGTCTGGAAAACTAACAGACTTGAAAAAACTACTTAGCGAATTGTCTTACCAGTATAGGGTAACCATGCAGTGGATACCCTCTCACTGTGGATTACCAGGAAATGAAAAAGCAGACCAACTGGCTAAGGAAGGTGCTGCCGAAGACCAACCAAATATACCAATCACCTACCATCAGAAAAAACAGATGATCAAGTCAATAAGAAAGCCACAAACACCAACACAAGATGACTATTACATTATGAACAGATCAGAACAAGTTATGAGTCTACGTCTCAGAACAGGACACAGCCGACTCCGCAGTCACATATATACAAAGTTCAAGATTGGCAACACGGCCATGTGTACATGTGGACAGGAATCAAAGAGTGCCAAACATATACTTCATGATTGTTCTGAGCATGAAACGCTGAGGCAGACATATTGGCCAGAGGAAACAACACTGGAATCAAAGCTCTATTGGCCACTGTATGAACTACAAAAGACAGTGAGTTTTATTAAGGAGACAGAATCACAGATATAGACATGTTTCAAGTGAACGAAAGAAGAAGTTCGTAACTATTACTAGAAGATGCTGCTGTTATTTACGAGAATGTGTATTACCATTGTTCGCAACTATTACTAGAGACGTTGAGTTTGAAATTAAATAGTAGATTGAACGGTTTTTTACTTCAATTATTCAATTAAAGAGCTGTATATGTATATACACATGAATGCACATGTGTGTGTGTATGTATATATGTATATGGCTACTCAAGGCAGGATTTCGAAAAGCTGGTGGACAGAAAAAGCGTTTAAAAGACACGCTCAAGTCATCCTTGAAACATCTTAACATTGACGTAGGCGCCTGGGAGAGCCTCGCTCAGGATAGAACAGCATGGCGTTACAGCATTAGAACGGGAGCACTAGCAGCGGAAGAATTCAGACAAGAAACTGCAAGACAGAAGCGGACACGTAGAAAAGAAAAAAACATCACAACCTCACACAGATACCTTCTATTGTTGTCAATTCTGTAAAAGAACATTTTGTGCGCGCATTGGACTTGCTAGTCATTTAAAAACGCACTATTAACTTTATTATTTTATTATTTATTGTTATTATTATTTTGGTCATCGTCGATCACGACGGACGAACATCATCATATGGTTAGTGACAATGGAGAATATGCACACAATCTTGTAACCAATCGGAAAATCGGAACGACACATAAGGAAAAGGAATACGACTCAAGCTACTGTATGAAAGAAACTGGCTTGAACTGGCTTCGCATATAAGTGGTCCTGGGTTCATTCCCCAGTTGAGGCGGAAATGTTTTTAACATCGCAACTCCTGGGTCGACCCAGCCTTATATGGGTACTGGATTAATCCGGGAAGTACAGACTACGAGGAAGAGGAGATGGCTACCGCCATCATTTGCAGAACCTCTGAAATGTGAGATCGCTAACAGCTCACAACCTTCGACAGTAATAAATGCTATGGGTTACTTTACTTTTACTTTTATGAAAGAAATACGTTCCTACTGCTTATTGTATAAACTAAATTTTATATATATATATATATATATATATATATATATATATATATATATATATATATATATGATGTTCCTCCTTCGCAAGCGAATATAAGCTGGCATGCAAAACAATAAATGGGAAGAAAAATAAATAATACTTTGTTTGTGAGTTTGTAGATGTCCGATGAGTCCGATTCGTGCACGGAACGTTTTAATGCAGTGCACGCAGGAGTGCTGATGGTTCGGGGCAGGAGAATATTCATATTTGTCCTATCGCTTCTTGCGCTTGTAGATTGCCCGCAGTGTTTTCTCGTTTTCAAATTTCGTGATATATATATATATATATATATATATATATATATATATATATATATATATATATATATATATATATATATATATATATATATATATATATATATATATATTTATATATATATATATATATATTTAAAAAAATTGAGAATGCCCTCCACAGCTACTCCAAGACCATCCATCCACTCCTTAAAGTGGACATTAATCAATACAAAAACACCCAGTAAAACCCAGGAAACCGACGAAAAACACGCTCAAGATTTCAAACTCCATTTCTTTTTAATCAGAAAAAAGTCCTTCCTATGACTTCATCCTAACGCCCCCCCCCCACCCAACATATATTGACCTTATCAGAACACACAGATCAGACCGTGGTCAAACCACAAATCCCAAAAAAGGACAACCCAGGTCATTCGGCCACAATATACGCCCTGATATAGGCATAAGAAAACTATTCCAAGGTTGAAACGGGCGTGTCTTGCCCCAACAAGACAAATCCATCACGAAAAAAACAAACAAAACTAGTACCAATGTTTGCTATTTATCATTTTACTCCAGCATCTCTGAGCACTTCTAAATTAATACTTCAATGTAAAGAATTGTTCTTGTTATTTGAAACGCTCATGTGACTTGTACTATCCTGCTCCTTATCTCAAGAGAGAATCAACCATCTGACATTAAAATTGCCAAGATACTTGACATTATCCACTTGATTTTCTTTTGCATCATTGATATGAATATTTCACTTTGTTTGTGTAAGTTTCTTTGAGAGAACTAATTTTCCTTGTTTTCTTATTTAGATATCTTTGTTTTCTCTTTCGCATAAAACAATGTATAACATGCCCTGAACTTCAGGTTCGCTCAATTAATTAGTACTGTATCATCAGCGTATCTCAGATTATGCAGATTGTAACAGCAAACTACTATACTTTGCATGCTTTGTACGTTTGGTTTACTATTTTAAAATTACAAACATAATAGCATATAATAGTATTTCCAATTGTGTTTCCATTGTTAATAACATATACTCGTATTACCAATAGTATTTCCAAACATATAATTGTATTAACAATTGTATATACAAATATAATACAATAAATCGTAGTACCTACCATGTGTATTTGCAAACGTAATAACATGAAGTAGTATAGCCATTGTGCTTCCAAACGTAATAACATGAAATCGTATTACTAATTGTACATGCAAACGTTGTGCAACACGCCTTGATCGTGAATAACCAATAGTCGTATACGTATTATTATTCTCTTTTCGATCTCTTCCGAGTTACACAACCTCACAGAGTTGAGAGATCTCTTCCGAGTTACACAACCTCACAGAGTCGAGAGATCTCTTCCGAGTTACACAACCTCACAGAGTCGAGAGATATCTTCCGAGTTACACAACCTCACAGAGTTGAGAGATCTCTTCCGAGTTACACAACCTCTCAGAGTCGAGAGATCTCTTCCGAGTTACACAACCTCACAGAGTCGAGAGATCTCTTCCGAGTTACACAACCTCACAGAGTCGAGAGATCTCTTCCGAGTTACACAACCTCACAGAGTTGAGATCTCTTCCGAGTTACACAACCTCAGAGTCGAGAGATCTCTTCCGAGTTACACAACCTCACAGAGTCGAGAGATCTCTTCCGAGTTACACAACCTCACAGAGTTGAGATCTCTTCCGAGTTACACAACCTCAGAGTCGAGAGATCTCTTCCGAGTTACACAACCTCACAGAGTCGAGAGATCTCTTCCGAGTTACACAACCTCACAGAGTTGAGAGATCTCTTCCGAGTTACACAACCTCATAGAGTTGAGAGATCACTTCCGAGTTACACAACCTCACAGAGTCGAGAGATATCTTCCGAGTTACACAACCTCACAGAGTTTAGAGATAACTTCCGAGTTACACAACCTCACAGATTTGAGAGATCTCTTCCGAGTTACACAACCTCACAGAGTCGAAAGATCTCTTCCGAGTTACACAACCTCACAGAGTCGAGAGATCTCTTCCGAGTTACACAACCTCACAGAGTCGAGAGATCTCTTCCGAGTTACACAACCTCACAGAGTCGAGATATCTCTTCCGAGTTAGACAACCTCACAGAGTCGAGAGATCTCTTCCGAGTTACACAACCTCACAGAGTCGAGAGATCTCTTCCGAGTTACACAACCTCACAGAATTGAGAGATCTCTTCCGAGTTACACAACCTCACAGAGTTGAGAGATCTCTTCCGAGTTACACAACCTCACAGAGTCGAGAGATCGAACACAATTTACACTTTTAAAATCTTCTGAGTGGACGATGTCTGTTAGCGTATTAACTAATATCAGATCGATCCATTGATGAATCTAAGATTTAACAATGTGATCATGCTAGCCAGTGTATCGACTTGCTCATCATCCTCAACCCCCGCATGTACTGGATCGAATATAAAGATAATCTTTCTGCTCATAGATTTTGAGTGAATAATATAATTTTAAAAAACCTATAAAATGGAGGTAATCCTTTACAACTTTAAACATTCTGTACTATTAACAAGTAGAGTTCCTGATAGGATACTCATCACCTCTAGGAATGGTCAATTCTATGTGGACCGCGAGGATGCGACGATAATGCCACAGAAAATAGTCCATGCAGGTCCTCTGATAAGGGAGAGAGAATTGGGGTGTTCAAGAACCCTTCCCCAAAAATAGCAAATTTAGCATGGCATTTAGCACTACAAACGTAACGAAAAGTTCGATAAACCCCGCTCCCCCCCCTAGCGATTTTATGCACAAATGTCTTCAAATGTCCCGTAAAAAAGTGAAAGGTACACATGAATACAAGCGAAATACATTTTTGTTTAAATAATATTTTTGGGGGATCGTTTAAATGGCCGGCCTCTAAGTCTGCCATCACTGTATCTGTGTATTGTAGCTGGCCGTGTATCGCTTTCTGATGGTAGTCTGTTGATGTGTGCAGACCTTTTGAATTTTTGTCTCTTAATATATCCCAAGATTGGGCTGGTGATTGTTCTTTGTATAATCATTATTTATTCTGTATTTTAGTGATATCTATAGGATTCTGGGCAAACATGCATTTCAGCTGTAACAAGTTTGTGTTTGTCTTGTGTTGTCGTTGTCCATGTTTGGCTTTGGTAGCACAGCGTTGTCATAATAATCGTTTTAAAATAGTGTTATTTTGGTGTTTAAATATACATTTTTGTTTCTGAAGATTGCTGTAATTTGTCCTAGAGCTTGGTATGTTTCATTACATCTATTGTGTATATCTTTGCTGCTCTTGCTGTCTGTTGTTATATTGCTGCCTACGTATGTAAATTACGTCACTCGTTTAAGTCTTTTGTTTCCAATGTATATATAATATTGTTTCTTTCTGTTCTTATTATCTTCATTAGTTCGTCGTTCTCTATATTTATTTTCTTGTTAAAGGTTTGGAATGTTTGATGTAATCTTTCCATTTGTCTTTGTTGTTGGTTTTCTGATGATGCTAAGAATGTTTAGTCGTCTGAAAATAGCAATTCATTTAAGCTATCTTTCATGCCTGTTAATACTCATAGACTCTCATAGCATGCTGCGCAAGATAGAAAAGTACGTGCTGAGAAAAGAATGGTGGGACGTATTGAGTCACTTAATTGTCCAGAGCATTACATGGATATACTGCTCTGGTCATGATGGGGCCAGAGGAAATGAGAGCCGGCTTATTAGCAGGAAATGCGGTGACAGTCGGCACAATGCTGAGAAAAGATAAAGCAGACTTGATTAAGGCAGTAATAAATGCATTTCAAGATGAAGATGATGTCTATCAGGCTGAAACGCACACATACAGAGAATGTCGGAAATGGTAGTATCTAGAATGGAGGGAAGGAAACATATATTTTTTAGGAAGTCCCCGGTGCTCACGAAATCAACACCTGACCGATACTCTGAGTCTACATACACTGGGATGGCTGCTAAAACGGTGGGAAAATCACTTATGCGAGTTCCCCACCAGCTGTGAAGTTTCTAATCAAGAATCAAGTTGTTTTCTTCCGTTGTCTTTGCTACTTTGCAAATGTGATCTATGTATGTTATAAGACGTTCTTCTTTTTTGGCCACATGAGACAGGCAGGCTTGGAGAACATAGTCACAACAGACAAAATTGAAGGCAACAGAGACAGAGGGCGACAACGTGAGAAAATATTAGGCAGTTTGACAACCTGGCACGGCAAGGAAACGACAACGACCTTGATACATAATACTGTGGACAGAGAACTGTGGAGAGCCATGACCTCCTACGTCAGCCGGCATGGTTCCTGATTATGATGATGTTATAAACAATAGGGGAGAGGGTGGGTATAGTACACATCCCTGTCTCACGAGCGTGTGTTGAAATTATCAAATGTACTTGTGCTCGTTCTTACTTCTTGACTATTGGCGCATTTGTTTATGGCATAGGTTTTTCAGATGCTGAGGAACTACATGTCTTTAGTAGTATCCACAGATGTGCTATATTTACTCTGTCGAAAGCTTTTTCTTGGTCCACGATATATAAATATGTCTTGCTATGTTCTGTCGCTCTTTCTGAAAGTTGTTTGGGGGTGCAAATTGCATCTTTACAAGTTTATTTTTTTCCGAAATGCCAATTGTGTGTAGTTTAACTGTAGTTTTTATAAATGCGATCATCATTATCTCTGGTATTTTGCTTAAAGAGTGATATGCCTCTATACTTAGTGCAGTCCCTCTTATTGTCTATTTTTTTCCAAATAGATACAATCTATTCGCTGAAACCCTTTGTTGCCTTTCGGCGTCAGGGATAGAAGAGTTTTCTGGAGACGGCCCTCGTGTGTGCTTGAGTATATTGTGGAATTTGTCGCCTCTTTTATATCAGTGATCCATCGCTTCCGTGGTAGGCCTCTAGGTCCGCCTTCACTGTATCTGTGTAGCATAACTTGCTGTGGTATGATGTTTGATGGTAGTCTGCTGGTGTGTGCAAACCATTTGATCTGTTGTCTCTTAATATATTCTAAGATTGGGGTGGTGCCGGTGTGTTGTCGGATGTGTTCCTTGTCTTCTTATATTGTATTTGTTGTTGTTATCACTTCTGCTTCCTTTAAATTTAACAGTTGCTTGAAGTAATGTTTCCATCTCTCTATGATTGGGGCATATTTCATATGTTGCCGTGTGCATCGTTGATTATTTCTGTTGGTTCATAGGTGTCTTTATAACTTCTAATGTTTTGTAGTTTCTTGTAGAACATCTTTCGTGTCATTTGTCTATCCTCGTTAAGCATTTCTCCATATTCTTGTTATGCTTTATGTTTTTGGTGCCTGTTTGATGATGTTCTTGGTGGTATTCTTTGCTGTCGTGTATGCTAAATGGTCTTCAAGAGTTTTGCTTGTTGCCCATTTCTTATATTTTATGTTTCGTTGCGTTCTTCACTTCTTCTGTCCACCTAGCTGTTATATTTGATTTCGTGTCTTTATGGTTTTTATATCCGCATATATTTCACGCTGTTTGTGTGATGGAATTTTTTAACTGGTTTCATTTCTTCTTCTATGTGTTTTCTCGTATTTTGTGAATTCTTTCTGAATATATTTTTCTCACATGTTTAGTTCTTCCAATTTCTGTTAATCTAGTTGTCCTAAGAGACATCAAGGAGATAACTAGCGTCAACCATCATTAACAGTGCTGAAAGATAAACTAGGAACCACACTAACGGAAGGAAAAGATATCTTACATTGGAAAAAACGAGATACTCTGATATTATAAAGGCAATGAAATTTCGAGTGTTGGTTATTAAATGCAACAGTAAAATGAAAACTATACCTGGTGATCATATAAAGAAACACAACTGTTTAGAACGACAAATAATTGAGGACAGAGCACCTTGCGCTTTTCTTGTGCTTGTATTTCTTGCGCTTAAATACTGCATTTTTCCCGTTAAGGAGTTGAAGGGGGGGATTTTGTAGCTAGTAACCACCGGAAAGATCAAGAAGAGAAGAGGCAGAGTAAAACAAAGAGAGAAATTGCTGGATGGGTTATCACTGTGGTACTAGAGAATATTACCAACTGAACCTATTAACAAGCTCAAGAGACAGAGAACTGTGGAAAAACAGTATCGCCTACGCCACTTGGCATAATACTTGATTGATTGATTGATTGATTGAATTGATTGATTGATAATCGGTATATATGCCAATTGATACATTAACGGCTTTGCTTTTTATTAGAGGACTGAGTCACAGTATTCGACATCTAAGAATTAAAAGTATAAAAGTAACCTGACATCTAAAAAAAACATAGAACCCAAAACAGTATGTTTTTTCTAGTTATTGACCGCTGTTATTGTTTGGGAAAGAATATGTTTTACTGACCGATGCTATGAGATTTGAGAAATAGTATATTTTCAGTTTAATGGCCGGTGTTATCAAGTTTGGGAAACAGTATGTTTTCTTGTTATTGACCGCTGTTATTGTTTGGGAAACAGTATGTTTTCTTGTTATTGTCCGATGTTATCAAGTTTGGGAAACAGTATGTTTTCTTGTTATTGAACGGTGTTATCAGGTTTGGGAAACAGTATATTTTCTTGTTATTGACCGGTGTTATGAGATTTGCGCAAGACCATTATGAGCGTAATTGGAAACACCATCATTTGTTAACTTTATCATATTTTGGAACACCATTATTATGATAGTTTTTTTAAATAATGTATCATCATTCATTTTTATTTATTTTTTGGGAACGCCACAATTATATTATGTTTGAAATAGTATTGGGACTACCGTAATTTAGTATAATGTTATTTCGGGAATTATGGGCTTGTTGTCTCTTTGTAAAATAGAGATCAAATCTGATGTTTTTGCTTGGACAACGGTTGTCATTCTCCCTATAAATTCTGCAGCAAACCCAATTCTCTACACAATACCTGCTGCCATGTCAAGGTGGGATAAATTTAAATAGGAACACGTTAGATCTGACTGATTGTATGCACTTATGTAGCACATCATAACACATCTTCTTGTGACATGTATTCACGTGCTGTGTAGTGTGTAACATATTTACAATGTGCAGACTGAAGACATTCGATCATATATCTAGCTTAAAATATAAATATTGACAACATAGTATTAAAGAGATCATCTTCAGGTGCCATACTTGCTGGCGTAGACGAGCATGCCTCTCCACAGCTCTCTGTCTCCAGTAGTATGTATCAAGATCATTATGTTTCCCTGCCGTGCCAGGTGGTCAAACTGTCCAATATTTTCTCATGTTGTCGTCTTCTCTCTATGTTGCCTTCAATCTTGCCTATTGTGACTATGTTTTCCAAACCTGCCTGTCTCATGAAGTAGCCAAAAAAATGAAGATTGTCTTCTTTCTTATATTATTGATTAAGGTCCGTTTAACATTTCACTCTTTCAACACCTCCACATTAGTTCTTTCTGGCAGTCCTTGGTTTTCTCAGCATTCTTATAAAGAACCACATCTCTATTGCCTCTAATTTCCCACCTTCCAGTTATTAAAGAGATACGCATGTGTATAAATACACTCATAACTTGGTTGTTTAGGAAGATATACATTGCAATACGTTTCATTAATAATAATGATAATAATAATAGAGTATCTATACAGTTGTCGTCGAGGTCATTTATAATGAAATATATGTGGGAAATATATGTGTGAAATATATGTGTGAAATATATGTGTGAAATATATGTGATAAATGTATGTGATAGAATATTGTGTGTTTCGATTGCCTGGTGTACAAGTATACTGAAAGAAGTGATGTTAGGTGTAAAGTTAAGCTTTATTCTCGGACCAAGAACGGGTCTAACCACTGAACAAAGAGTATTGTCATTTGTTGAACAAGTGTTGAATAACTGAGTTAAATATACGGAGAACGATGTTAGATAACTTGCAGAGAAGGGCTTCACACGTGCCTGCACGTGATCATTATAATAATGTAGTTAGAAATTGTGATAAATAAATTGCGAGATACGGTTTGTGTGCACAATTATCTGGACGTCCTTCGATTTCTGAAGAAAGAATTTAAATCTATATCCAAACCATCATTCTTCAGAACCTATTTAAATATGTACGACATGCCTTGAGTCTACCGCTAGACACTTCCCGCATCTGCTGTAGAAATAATGTCTGTTAACCCAATACACAGTTAACATGAGCAGTGTTAGAAATTTATTATAAATGTTGTAACGTCCATGACATTAAAACAGATCCGTAATAAGGACTAACAATTCATGTGGCGTAGTGGAACTAACGATATAAATTAATGGACAGCAATTTTAAAGACACCCTATATACTTTTCGTTTTTATTATGTTTGATATAATTGTATTATTAAAGCCATTGATGCTGATAAAAATGTGCCAATATGTGTTCATTTCAAATTTGAATGATATTGATTCTTGTGATTTCGTTGCACAATAGGGTAGGGCCGCTGTCTGATACGTATCTTGTAAGTGGCGGAGAAGAAATATTAGGTAGAAGTTGGTTTTCACATCCAATAGAACAAAGTGACCAAATATTATGCTAAGTGAGATGTGTCTGTCCGATACGTACATAAGTCGCAGAGAAACTGAAGCTAAGAGACAGTACATGACATTTTATAGGTTATAGCAAACTGAAGCTAAGAGACAGTACATGACATTCTATAGGTTATAGCAAACTAAGAGACAGTACATGACATTCTATAGGTTATAGCAAGCTGAAGCTAAGAGACAGTACATGACATTCTATAGATTATAGCAAACTGAAGCTAAGAGACAGTACAAGATGTTCTATAGATTATCGCTAAGCCAATCACAGTGTCCGGTCGCTAAGCCAATCACAGTGTCGGGTCGCTAAGCCAATCACAGTGTCGGGTCGCTAAGCCAATCACAGTATCGTTTCAGTGACTCTAAATGGTTATACTGTGTTCTAATCTATCACATTCAGAAAAGAAATCATATAGTCTATCTAGAAAACAGTGAAACACAGAAATTTAGTTTCTTTTCGGCATACAGATATGGCAAACCGCAATACTCCGCCATTTACCAGACGTCTTATTGTGTAAAGACCGGAAGTGTGTACATGTGCGTGAGTGTGTGTGCGTGCGTGCCTTCGTCTGGGTGGGTAGGTGGATGTTTGGGTGAATATGTGCTTGTGTTTATAAACGTGTGTGTGTATAAATGTGTGTCCATGTGTGTATAAGCGTGAGCTCGAATTGTGCAACACGCTTCGACGTTGATTCATCAATCTTCATATTTCTAAGTTTCTCTTGTAGGACACTTCCAATCTATACATCAATCTCACAGAGTTGTAAGTGTGAACAAAATTCATACTTTTGAAATCTTGTTAGCAGACGATGTCTATTAGCGCATGGATTATGTCAGATCGACCCATTGCTGAATCTAACATTTAACAATGTGATCATGCTAGCCAGTGTACCGACGTGCTCATCATCCTCAACCCCCACATGTCCTGGCTGGAATATAAAGATAATTTTTCCACTCAGAGATTGTGACAATAATATAAAACTTTAAAAGGGAGGTAATATTTTACAACAGTAAACATTCTGTACTATTAACAAGTAGAGTCCCCGATATGATACTCATCACACCTAGGAAAAGTCAAGTCCAAGTGGACCACGATAATGCGACGATAGCACTACACAAAATAGTACATGCAGGTTGTCTGATATGGGAGGGGTGTTTCAGCACACCTCCCGCTTTCGAATTTAACATTACTTTTAGCACTAGTTTTCCAAAGATCGATAAAAACCTCTCACTTAGCGATTTTTCGCAAAAAATGTCTTCAAATTTTCCGTCAAAAAGTAAAATGTACATATGAATACGGGCGAATGACATTACAAAAACCTTCCTTAATGTATTCATATCTACATCCCTAATGAAATGGAAAGAAATGCGTTGTGATATGTCTGACACCTGGGCTATGAAATATATGTCTGTTGTCCTGATACATCCGACTTTAGCAAGGCTTCTTAGTTACCTTTATCTTCTATGAAATATCGCATTAAACTTGATTTCCTGATGTTAATATCACAGTGAGTCTCAGTTTGCTATACAACATTATTCCCGTTTCGGTTCTTAGCAACACAGAGTCCTGTTTACAGCCAATTGTTACAATCTATCTATTTGCTAAACCCTTTGTTGACTTTCAGCGTCAGAGTTAGATTGGGAGTGCTTGTTCTTTGTTTAATATCATCATTCTGTCTCTTAGTGATATCCAAAGGATTCTGCGCATCATGTCATTTCAGCTGTCACAAGTTAGCGTTTGTCTTCTGTTGTCGTTGTGCATGTTTGGCTTTGGTAGCACGTTATGCCTTAGCAATTATGTTTGCAACTATGCAACTATGCATCTACAACAATAGTAAGGAATAATCCGATGGGATGATATCGGAAAAGTACTTAGAATGAATAAAAACAGACCGAAACTAAAAGCAATAAAATGGGTATAAGATGGTTAAATAAACGAAGATTAAGAGATAATTTTCGCAGAACAACCATCAAAAATGGTAAGACTAAGAGTCTCAACAATATACTAGAATTATACACAGTATCATCACGTCGCTCAAACTGGAGAGCACTGGTTTCTGCCCTATGCAACGTATTCGGTGGAGAGCACTGGTTTCTGCCCTATGCAACGTATTCGGTGGAGAGCACTGGTTTCTGCCCTATGCAACGTATTCGGAGCTGAAGGAACATAGAGACATAATTGCAAATAATATTTCGAAAATGTTATACACTTTAATTAAAAACTTTTAGTATATCAAAGCGAATTAGAGGCTACAGAAATGTGGTTTCTGAGAAGAATGATGAAAATACCATGGACGGCTAAGAAAACTAACGCAGATATTCTCATTGATGCTGGCGTAAAAATATCAATCATATCAAACATTAGGGGCAGACAGTCAAGCTGTCTAGTGTATGTGCTGAGAAGAACACAGCTAAATAATTAATAACCACTGGAAAGATCAAAGGGAGAAGAGATAGTGGACGACAAAGAGAGAAGTTTCTAGATGGATTTGTGTCGAGGCACGGTAGCTTACCAACCGAGCTTATTGACAACACAAGGGATAGAATCGTGGAGAAACATGATTTTATACTGGATGGCTAAATACTGTGGTTTCCCAAGAGCTTTGGTCAAACCTGCAATACTTTAAAGATATCCTCAAATAGTCATTGAAACCATTGTTTTTAGTCACAACGTGAACGCTTAATTACATACAGTTGACCACACAGCGTCGTGGCCGACCTAACAGAAGTGTAACCTGATCAACACGACGTAGACGATCTCCATTTTCGATGATTTCCGTATCCGGGATGTGATACCCCTATCGCATACCAAATCACGTTTGCAGGAACGGCAGGAGAACACATTGCAGCTGTAATGTATGCCAGTCATAGAGAGTCCGATTTAAATTGTATTGCATTCCTAACATTGGCAGTCCAGGATTCAGTTGTCTTGCATGTCTAGGAAAGAAATTCCAAGATTCAGCTGTATTGCATGCCTAGCATAGACAGTCCAAAATCCAACTAGATTGTATACCTACTATAGACAGTCCATGATTCAATCGTATTGCATGACTACTATAGACAGTCCAGGATTCAGCTGCATACATCAGAGAAGGAAGAACTGTACGATATATTTCAGTTTAGTTTCCAAATGCTTCAATCTTGTACTTCGTCTAAGAACCGCATTGCACCACTCCGCTAGAGATCCGGACTTGTCCATACCATCACGACACACTATCCAAGTTTCTGAATCACGATGAGTTCTGTCCATTGTACTTTTGTATTATCTCGTAATAGTTAAAATTAGTAGAGAACAAAACAGCTAAAATGTTTATCAAATTATACCTTTTTGCAACATCAAACTTGTTTTATAACATAGCCAAAAATATACAGATAAAACTATCAAGACATACTTACTAATATAGACTGAAACTGTTATGCAACTAACGAATGATACCACCAACAAAGCCATGTTTAGTGTAGATATCGCTTCAGTACAAAATAATGAAACATGCCGCCGACATTTGCATAAAGAGATTCTACCTTCATGACCCGACGATATAGAATATTCAATGACCAATTAAATACTTAACTAGAATATGTTTTTTTTCTTATAAATATAGCTCAAGTTAGCGGTTCTCTAGATCTAGAAATAATGTCTCCAATTGTTCAATATTAACGATATTGATGTTCATAACTTTTCTGAGACAAGTTGTGTGAAAGTTATTGAGTTTTTTCACATGACGTCTATACACAGTCCATGTTTCACTAGCGTATAACAGCACTGGAAGTACCACTGCTCTGTAAAATTTTAGCTTAGTCTGTAGGTTAACGCTGTTTCTACGCCAAACATTTGCGTACAATCTGCAAAATGCGCTGCTTGTCTTGGAGATCCTTGTATATACTTCATAATCAACAATGACATTTTGTGATAACATACTGCCTAGGTATGTGAATCTATTCACAACCTTCAGTGCTATGCCATTAACCTTTATACAGGGTTCGACATAGCTTTCGCCAGGTGCTGGTTGTAGCATGACGTCTGTTTTCTCTGTGTTAATAGTAAGCCCAAAGTTGGTACAGGATTTATAGAATCTGTCTATAATACATTGTAGATCAGCCTCATAGTTGGCATTTAGGGTACAATCATCATCAAATAGGAGATCCCTGATTGTGTGTGATTTAACTTTGTTTTTTGCTCGGAGGTTGAACAATTTTCCATCTATGCGACAGGTGATGTTTACTCCCAGGTCTAGATCTGGTCAATCAGTTTTCCTTACTTTAAGTTCAACAGCTGATTGAAGTCATGTTTCCACACCGTTCCATGATTTCTTGGGGCATATTTACTATGTTGCTGTGTTCATTGCTGATCAGTTCTGTTGGTTCTTAAGTGTCTTTTTTGTTTGTCAGGTTTTGACTTTCTTGTTGAACATCTTTGGTGTGTTTTTTTTCTATCCTTATTTTTGTTGTATATCCTTATTCTTATAACTATTTATGTATGTGGATGTCGCATACCAAAATAAAAGAAGGCCGACCAACGAAAAGCGCGGAAATAATAAACAATCAACCTTTCAGGTCATGTTTACTTTCTGTACACATGTCTTTACCCAGGCTAATCATGGTTGTGGACGTTTCTTACCAGTACTTATACTGTATTTGAATACACTAAAAAAACTGCGTTATTTATCAATTTCCATCACGCGTCCAGTTCTAAATGAAATTTAAGAGACGGTAAATTAGAAGTGACCATAAATATACAGAATACAATGGCTGGCGTTATCGCTTATTATTATTTGCAACAAGGGACCATTTTTCTGGAGTTTGGGAACCAGAATAGCGCAATACAGAAAAACGAGTGAAAGCGCAAAATTTGATTGGCCATTGAAACTGTTCATGAACGTATCTGTATCAACATAGTATTCAGTTTTGGTATACCATTTCCTAAATAGAATATGTTTATCAGATTGATAGAGACTCGAGAGTTTTAGTTTCAACTATGGCTATGTTAATGCTATCTTTCATTGGTTTGGTACAACTTTTAATTTATATCGGTAAGTACAGATTCACTCTCAGTAGACCAACCTACAGTAAGCTCTGGATTATACTATAGACTAATAATTTTTTTAAATGAAATATCACAAGGCAAATGGCATTCACACCTTAATGTTAGTACCTATTCATTATCATCGAAGTTTTGCTGCAACTAATATTGCTTTATGTTTTAAAAAAAATTCGACTTTAGGCCACATTCTAACAAGTCGAAATTTGGAAATGTCTTTTTTTCTGCTCTTTTGACTAATCAGTAATCTGGACTACTCTAACAGAATCTAACATAAATTACCTTCAACTAATTTGTTTTTCATTTTGTTTTCAGAATAGAAATATTTATTTTCCTTTTTTTATTCTAAACATCTGACATGTCTTTTATATTTCACATAATATTCCATTTTCATTCATGGAATGAGTATGACCTTCCGGTAGTTAGTCGAACGATTATTCTAACTGCACATCGTATCATTTGTCCATAAGTCCTCGGATTTCTTCCTCAAGATATCCATCAGCC
This sequence comes from Meghimatium bilineatum, assembly GCA_034231615.1. NCBI lineage: Eukaryota > Metazoa > Mollusca > Gastropoda > Stylommatophora > Philomycidae > Meghimatium > Meghimatium bilineatum. Next base: position 10,944,032 of record CM067321.1, read on the forward strand.
GTGACCCTCAGAAACGAAAGACATAATCCACTGATGACGGATGTGTCGGGCCATTGGCGCAAATAAAACGGCGACACAACGCATTACCTTTCTGTGGACTACATCGTGCTGGAAATCTATTAGGACAATGGTCCTGCTACAAGAGAATTCAGAAGAAGTTTGAGAATGAACGCTGAAGAAGAAGAAGATGAAGAAGAAAGACATAATATCTAATCGGAAATAAAGACTTCTAAAATGACTAATTGTACTGTTCCATTGAATTTCATTTGCTGCAAAAAATGTTGCTGTAATCATAGTACTTAGGTAAAACACAGGCTTTCAGAGCGTTCTAATTAGACACGACATACTATCACTAAAACTAGGTGGTTATGATGTGTTAACAAGAAAACATACACATTACAATACACAAAACATTTTAAAAGTATCGACCAAAATTTCATTATCAAGATACGCACAAAACAGCAAAAGACGACGAATAGAAATGATCACAACACACAAACGTCTCCTATCGAAATATGGATGCGAGATGATGGAATGATAGGAACAGGAAGTACATAAAAAACGTAAATATAGGTGGAAACGAAACTAATAAAAATATGACCTAAAGGACGGAACAAAATTAATAAACACAACAATCATATCAATCGAGAACTAGACAAAAGAGTGATCGGAATTTAGTCCAAAGGGCTTGCGGATACCCAACTAACAAAAAAGACGATTTTCTAGAGCGTACCTACGGATAAATGCATCAATGTTGGTGGAAATTATGTTGAGAAGTAAAGGGATAATGTATGTGTAAAAATAAACAGTTTTCAGGTTTTTATCGTCTTCAGTTTTTTTCTAAAGAGCCATTTGTGACTTACTTATTGACTCCCTCGTAGATCTATATTAGCTAGTGCGGGATCTGATGGCAGTGTCGTGAATATCAAGAGAACCGTGATGGCCAACGCTGTTGCAGTGTGTAGTAACAGGAGTAGGTGATCTGAGCTTGATGGCATTAAGATGGTTACAGAAGCGGTCGGTTAATCTTAAGCTGTTTTCCACGATGTACTGCTTGCCGCAGCATATACATGCGATCACGTAAATAACGTTACGGAATTAAGATGTAAAGGTCTCATCGTTGGAGAAAGTGGAGTTTGGAAATAAAATTCAGCACATCTGAACTACAAAAGGACATCTACAGCAACGGTCGCGTGAGCAACGAACAGTACCAAAATCCAAAATGGTCGGGTGCGAAAGACTTATGGTGGTTATGGACCAAAATGTGTTTAAGATTTGTGTAGCGTATATAAGCCACAGGAGGAACTCTTGGAAAGTGGCACGGGTGTGAAGATCAGACTGGAGAAGGAAATAATATTTAAACATGATGCGTCAGACAGAAGAGTTATGGGGACGAAAGGTAAGAACAAGTTTAACTCTTTCAGAGGAGGAGATACCCTGAGAGTTAGTCAAAATATCGAGACGAGATAACTGACGTACACGTATGAAAGAATGTTGCCTGGGATCGAGCGTCTCCGGAAATAAAAAACCAAAAAAAATCATCTCAGAGAATTTGTCGAGACAACCATCATCATAGTTACATAAGGGAGGCAGACTAAGAAGCTTGGAGTATGGCAGAGAGTTGCGACATGCGGGAGGATGAGAAGAAGTGTAGAGCAGAAAACCATGTACATCAGTAGGTTTGTAGTAAAAAGATGTGCTGAGGGAAGGGGGATGAACTGTGATACTGATATTAAGGACGTAAACAGATGTAGTGGAGATGTTAGATGTGAAGTCTATGGTGAGCTAGAGAAGGGTATACTATCTCAAGGTGGCCAAAGGAAGCGCTACAAGGACTCGTTAAAGGACTCACTGAAAGCCTTTGAAATAGACCACGATACAATGGGAAGAACTTGCACAAAATAGATCTACATGGCGTTCTAAAATAAAAAAGAGCGCATCATCTTGTGAAAAGAAGAGAAATGCAACAGCGGAGAGCAGCTAGAAAGTCACGGATAGACCAAGATCCGTCTACAGTCGTTATTCCATGTCCAAACTGTCCAAGGACATTTACAGCTCGAATAGGGCTCATTAGCCATCTACGAACTCATAATCAAGGACATAACTAAAAATGAATTTTCAAAAGTTGATGTAACAAATGGTCATCATCACTTGTGATGGACGAACACCAACAGATGTGAAGTGAATAGCAGGGTTGAAATTGTAGTCATATTCTAGATTTATTTATATATTTCCTATCTGAAATTAGGAAATTGTAGGATTGCAATTATATCGACCAATGAAAATCAGGGACATAGTTGAATGAATCAATCTAGAAAACTTAACTAGACATTAGTGAAATACACAATAGATGTAGTAAAGCATACAAAGCACTATGGTAAATGACACCAATCTTCAGAAACCAAAATGTAGATTTAAACACCAAAATAACACTATTCAAAACGATTATTATAACATCGCTGTTCTGCCAATGTGAAAAGGACACCGACAGCCCAAGACAAACGTACACATGTAACAGCTGAAATGGCATGCTTACACAGAATCCTAGGAATATCGCTAAGAGGCAGGGTGAGGAATGAGGACATTAGACAAAGAACCAGCATCGCCCCAAACTTGGAGTATATTAAGAACCAACAGATCAAATGGTTTTCACACATCAGCAGACTAAAACCAGACAGTATACCACAGCAAGCTCTGCTACACAGATACAGTTAGAGACCGACCACGAACACGATGGACCACCGAAACAAAAGAGGCGACAAATTACACAATATACTTAGCACACACAAGGGCCATCTCCAGAGAACTCTTCTACCCCTTACGCTGAAAGGCAATAAAGGGTTTAGCGAATAGATAGAACTACTCAGTAGACTGTAGGGCTTATTATGTGGACAGTTAGGCCTCAGGATGTAGCGAATGACCAGTCTGATCTAGTTATATGTATACTGCTCTTTTAGTCACATCCCTGCTTACATAATATTTCCGTTGTCAGCATTAGCTACATCGGTCATTCTTTCTAACCCCTTAAGTGCATTTAGAAATTCAGGGCAGTCTATTGCGTGTCCGGTCGCAATAATCGCCGCACCAACACGCCTGTATGTGTGTCCTGTCCTAATGATCGTCGTACCAACAATTCTGTCTGTGTGTCCTGTTCCAATGTTAGCCGTACCAAAAAACCAGTCTGCGTATCCGGTCCCAATGGTCGCCGTACTAACAAGCGTGTCTGCGTGTTCGTGTCCAAGGATTACGTGAAATTAGCTATTACTTAACGTCTGTAGGCAGAGAACGCAATATAATCAACCAATCAACATAAAGATAAATTATCAATTACTGAAACAAGTGTCAGAATTGAAATATCTTGGGGGCATTTTTACATAAGACGGAATAATGTACAGAGAACACGAGATTAAAAAATCCAGCTACGTAAATTACGAATTTACACCAATTTAGAGGCTCAAACTTGGACGAGGGATTCATGATGTCGGCGAATGACGCCTCGGCTAAGATTGCGATGAACCCAAGCCCAACTCTATCGATAATGCTTTTGTATACTGGGCCATGCTTGCAGAGAAAATATGGTTCAGTACCCAATTGGCATTCGTTTAAATATGCGAGACGAGAAATGGGATGAGAAACAAAGATGATATATATGAACCAACAGAAATAATAAACGACGAAAAAGGTAATGCACTAAAAGAACCGAAGCAAATAATGGAAAGATGACCATAATATTTCAAAGAACTACTGAACTAAAGGAAGAAGAAGAAAACACAACAATAAACACTACAGCATCAAACCTAGAACCAAATATACTGCTATAAGAAATAGAAAATACAATAAAGAAAGCACCGATAAATAAAGCAGGATGCTCTGATAACATATAAACAGAACTTATCAAAGCAGCAGCAGGGAGCGGGAAAAATTGGCTACACAGACTTAAATGTAATATGAAACAAGTAATAAAATATAAGAAACACCGGAAGACTGGAGAAACGCGACAATCATTCCCATATATAAGAAAAAAGGCAGTAAGATAGAATGCACACAATACAGAGAGATATCCTTACTAAGCCACACAGAAAAGTTTTCTACCAAAATATTAGAATATTGATTACGATCATATATTGAACCACAACTTGCAAACACATAATTGGGCTTCCGCAAGAACATAAGCTGTAAGGATGCTATCTTTACTTAGAAAACTAAGAAAGAGCTTCTGAAGACAACAAAGAATCATACATCACATTCATCGACCAAGAAAAGGCCTTCGACAGAGTGGACATACAACAACTATGGAAAACATTAGTATACGGAGTACCAGAACATTTAATCAATATATGCAAGGGCATTTATGCTAATAGCGAATGTCAAGGAAGAACAAATGCAAGAGTGTCCAATAAGTTCCAAATACAATCAGGAGTTCGCGATGGGTGTGTCATTTCCCCTCTAATTTTTGTAACATATATTGACCAACATCTGTAAACTAACAAGTACCAACGAAGAAGATAAAATGAAAGACAAATTGAACGATCTGCTATTTGCAGACGACCAAGTACTAATAGCAACATCAGAAGAACAATTGCAAGAACATATGAACAGAATCCACACAACATGTCAAAAATTCAGTATGAAGATTAATACTGGAAAGACCGAAATAATGGCAATAGCAAAGAAAGAAAGAAATACCACTATCTATAACGATGATAAACTCATTAAACAGGTGAAGGAATTAACATAGTTTGTTCCTTTCGTGCTACAAGCGACATATAGGGCATAGGTTTTGGCTCTCCATATGATGCGATCCGCTGCCTGCAGCTTTAGTTTCTGGATGGTCTTACAACCTATTTATTCCCCTATTTAAGAAAAGTGTTTTTAAGGGTTGTTTTAAGTGTTCATCATTTTCTTTTACCCTCAGGTGACCACATAAGGGCTTTTTGGTTAATTCTGTTTACCTCTAGTCGTAAAACATGACCAAGGTATTTCTATCTTCGTTATGAGATCACTTACTTAGGAAGCATTATATCAAGTGAAAGAAAAAACCCAGTAAAGATATGAAAAATAGATGCAAGAAAACATACGAGATACTAGGACAGATGACACGTATTTGTAAGATCGAAAATGTAAACATAGACACTACAGTTGCATTATTTAAGAATATGCATATGGAATAGATCCAGCCTCCAACCATGTGACAAACATGAAGACAGTCTTGTTACTATTTGTTCCACATTAGGCGACAGCACCACACGGGCTTGAAAAGAGGTTCGAATGAAACATGTATTTGTTAATATTATCCCCACCACTCCCCAGTGATTTCTGTTCACCGCACTGAAAAGGTTGCCTGGTTTTGGCATTGACATATGCTAACATGGCACTGATAAATTTTATATTTTGAATATATCACGTGACATTATTTCATGTTGGACACACATTAATGATATGATTCTAATATTGTAGCGATAAATACAAACTAATCTCATCAAATATATTGTAGCGATAAATACGAAATAATGTCATCAAATATATTGTAGCGATAAATACGAACTAATCTCATCAAATATTTTGTAACGATGAATACGAACTACCTATTTATAAAATATATTGTTGCGACGAATACGATCTAAACTCATCAAATATTTTGTAGTGATGAATACGAACTAACCTCATTATCACATATTTTTAGCGACGAATACGAACTAATCTCATAAATATATTGTAGCGACGAATACGAACTAATCTCATAAACATATTGTAGCGATGAATACGAACTAATCTCATAAACATATTGTAGCGACGAATACGAACTAATCTCATAAACATATTGTAGCGACGAATACTAACTAAATCACTATCAAACAGATAGTTGACTGATTTATTTCAATGTAAGTATGAACGTGCCAACTAAAAAAACCCACAATAATCATAATATTTATACAACCCGAATAACGTAGTTCATTGTACAATTGCAGGTATCCCATCAAGTGAGTCTAGTAACTTTCCTATAGAAGATTGCTTCAGTCAAGAAATGGACATACTGATGTTGTTTTACGATAATGGAGATTTGTCCGATAATATTGACCAATACACGACAAGTCAACATTTGTTCCAGCATCTGTTGAGTTCACCTTACAACAAGACAACTTCACGAGTATTGTATACGTACGTATTTGATACTTTCTCAGAGACCAATCCTAACATTGACATAAGCTCTTGGTACTTTCACACTTCACTTGAGACATTGACAAATAACTCTGTAAGAACAGATAAACACAGTTTCATATCTACTTCAGGCACACAAGCAAAGTATGTTCTTGAACCAAAAATAAAATTTGTTCGTCGTTTCTTTTCTGAAATGTCTGGAGTTAGAGAATACGCGACTCACATCGCTGTTATCTTTCTGGATGGAACAAGTTTGTCATATGACGAAGGTAGAAAGATACCATCTATTATACAACAACAAAATACAGACATCAAGATATTTGTTGTGGTACATGGTGGTAAATATGATCAAGAAAGAAAGTATTTCAATGACACAATTTTTCTAGAAAAATACGACCACGTTACAACAAATTATATTCTAGTTATGGCTATTTGTAAACAATGTATGCAAGAATGGTTTCCCTTGGAACATACCAGCAGCTCTGATTATCTCTCTTGTTATCAGCTGTTAGATTCTAACTTACAAATAAGTTGGTATGAAGCCATGCGTACTTGTAATGTTCAATTCGGCGGACATCTGGCAGCAATAGAGACTCAACAGGAGCTGACTTTTCTACAGCGGACATTAATGTCGAAGATAAACAATCTTAGGAAAATTACCTTGAATTGTTCTACCTCGCCTGAGTCGGTGGCTCACGTTTACATTGGTCTTAATAGAGACAGCACTAGTATTGCTCAACGATTTCAATGGTCACTGAGAAGTCCATCATCTAACAGACCTCTAGTAATTAATAACTGGCTGGACGGTAAACCATATGGTGGTTACACCGCAGCATGTGGAGTGTGGCAGTTTCACTGGGCCAACCTCAAGAACGATTCCAATTGTTCGAATATTGATGCAGATTTGATTGAAGGGTGGATAGACGTTAGATGTAGGGTTAAATTAAGTAGATTCAGTTTGTGTGAGGTGACATTGCCTCATACAGGCGAAGGTAAGCATCTTACAATAGATCCAGCCTCCAGAGAAAGTTTTCATCGTGTTTTAGCTAAAGGAAATTTCGTGATATTTGGTAATAATATTATATCGATCTCTGCAAACGCAGTCAGTATAGATTTTCTAAAATTTCTAAAACATACATATGGTATACAGTTTCCTATCTTTGATTGCATGGAGGAGTCAGGGAATCCCAGATATATTCCCTACGTTTACGTCTGTGACAACGTCTACCATTGTAACAACAGGAGAGATGAATCATTATGTATGTTACCTGTTAGTCAGACATCTACCTGTTTGTATGGTACACATTTAGAGAGCGACCTCTTTAGTTGCGATGATGTCAATGCATGTCAGGATGGAAGAGGCAAGGAGGATTGTGAAGACCAATGTTCAGGTATTTATTGTTGTGAGGGTTCATGTCTACCCTTACAGTGGGTCAATGATGGAGAGATTGATTGTAATATTTGTGGGTACAGTTCAGGGAGAAGTATCAACGACGAAAGCGAGATTTTCAACAAATATTTACAGAAAAACATAACCTGCGCATTAATTTGTAATCAAAATAAATGTGTACGTTTTTCACAACTTAATGATGGACGTAATGATTGTAGTGGACCAGAGGGACCTTTAGATGAGACTATAGGAAAACTGGAGTCTGCTGAGACTTGTAGAAATATACTTGGTCATATCATCTGGGCTCCCAGGTGTGTTTATGTTAAAGATATGTACGGAGCTGTTATCGGGTGTAGAGATATGTCTCATCTTAAAGACTGTACTGATTTCATGTGTCCTGAAGAATATTTTAAATGTCCTGACACGTATTGCATCCCTCAGCATTATGTCCTTGACGGAAAAGTCGACTGTCCTACAGGAGAGGAAGAAAACAATGAAAATATGGACTCGTGTTCTGGTAATTTTGCCTGTTGGAATAGTTCAATTTGTTTACATCCTGACCTAGTTTGTGACGGACATCCTGAGTGTCCACATCAAGATGACGAAGTGGATTGTAATGTACAATGTTTTCCAGGTTTTCACTGTGTATCAGGGACAGTCACTGTAGCAGATTACAACAGTTCTATTATATTGGACAGAATACAATTTTTTAACAGTAAAACCAGATATATCGACATGTCTGGAGTACCATTTATAACATTTTTTATTGAAGATCCCAGTCAGGTATTGAACATTATTTACGTGAATTGGTCTAATTGTTTAGATGCTGGATGGCCATTAGTGCCTTACGTCTTAGAACTGTTGCTAGTAAACTTAAAATTTCACTACGAGACGATCACTGATTTAAGAAACAATACCAAGTGTCATGCTACATTTGAAAATATAAGACATTTCAACTTGTCTTATAATAAACGTATGTCTGTAAATTATTTAAAATACAAATATCTGGAAGTCCTTGATCTATCACATACAGCACAATCTTATATCGATCCATATTTCTTGGAAGGGTTGCCAAACTTGAAATATTTGTATTTGAATTACACGCAAATTTTGACTATTCATAAATATGCATTTTCCTCACAATTTACTCTGCATACATTAGATTTACGTGGAATACCAATGAATATATTCTATAAAGATTTATTCAACAACCTCATAATTCAACAACATCTGTATACTGACAATTTCGGAATGTGCTGCCAACAAATCAGAGGTTCGAACATTCCAGACCACGCATGTCACGCGCCTGAAGATGCATTTTCCTCGTGTTTTGATCTTATCAAAAATAATGTTCAGTTTATTTTAATTTTAGTGATGGCTGTTCTTTCTGTCTTTGAGAACCTGAGTATTATTATATATCGTGTAATTTGGGATAGAACAATTCTACAAAATGGAAACGGACTGTTTATGACCAACTTGTGTATATCTGACGTCATTATGGGAGTCTATCTTTGTATTATTGTTGGAGCAGATTATAAATATCGTGACGTTTATGTTCTGTATGACAATATCTGGAGAGAAATATTATGTAAACTTGCAGGTTTTCTTGCTACACTTTCTAGTCAGACATCGATATATTTTATTTTTCTGACAACTCTGGACAGATTTTTTGACTTGAAGTTTCCATTCGTTCACAAAAAGTTTTCACATTTTAGTAAAATAATCATTGTTCTATTGTCCTGGATCATATGTTTCCTTCTTGCAATGATTCCAGTCGTGTTCCAGTTTGAGATATATTCTACGAACGCCATGTGTCTTGGCTTACCTTTAACAACTCAACGGCTGAAGGGATGGGTGTTCTCGTTCTCTCTGTTTATCGTACATAATCTCTGTGTGGTTCTTGTTATCGCTTGTGGTCAACGTGTTATCTTTAGTTCAGTATCAAGGAACATATTTACACATACAGATACAAGCACATCTTCCAACCAACAGGCAGATATAATAGCAACAAAACAAGTGTATCTTGTAGCTATGTTCAACTTCCTGTGTTGGTTTTCTGTTGGAATAATGGGATTATTGTCTCTTGGTGAACACGAGATCAGCAATGACGTTTATACCTGGACAACAGTAATCATTATTCCCATACACTCTTCAGTAAATCCAATTCTCTACATGATTCCTGCTCTTTTGTCCAAGTGGAAAAAATTTACAAGAAGTCGCTAAATATCTTCATATCTGCTCTCAAAACTTGACTACGTATCTAAAACTTGACTACGTCTCTAAAACTTGACTAAGTCTCTAAAACTTGACTAAGTCTCTAAAACTTGACTATGTCTCTAAAACTTGACTAATTTTCTAAAATTTTACAGCGCCTCTAAATCTTGACGGCATCTCCAAAAACTTGACAGCTTCTTTAAGACTTGGTAGCGCCTGTAAAGCGTCAAGGTGTTTCTAAAATGTGACAGTTTCCCTGAAACTTGACTGCATCTTTAAAACTTGCTATTGTCTCTAAAACGTGACATGAAAATAACATATGTAAATGCAGAAACATTGAGGTAAAACTATAAGAAGAGTGTCAACAGGGATTTGAAAAATGATTAATCTTCAGATTTTTTCCATGAATGTTATCTTCTATTTTCTTTTTTCAAAGAATACTCGTATATTGCATACATGTGAACCTTACTACCGTTTGGAAAGGTAGAACACGTGAACATGAACACTAAAACTGAAATATATAAACTGTGAATAATACACTATGTTATCAATGTCAAACGTGTACACTGACAAGAAAAACAAAACTTGTTACACAAGGAGATGACTTGTTTGCGTAGAATTCTCGGAGTAACAATAAGAGACGGAATCAGAAAACATCAGATGACTAACAAACACAATGCTAACTATGGATTACATCTTAATACAACATATTCAGTGGTTCTCATATACTTCCAGACTACCGTCATATAGTGCGACTCAAAAATTACTATACAGACACAATGGTAAAAAAACAGGGGCAGACCATGAAAAATCACATAAATAAATGAATCAAATAAAATAAACATATATAAAGATCACACAGAATTCATATATAGATAACTCTTCTATCCCTGATAGAAAGAGGGTATATAAAGACATAAAGGGGTATAACACGAAACGAAAGATGAGCATGGAACCAGCGCAACCAACCCTTCGTTTATACACAATCAGTTGATTGGACTACAGCGCTTAACGGCACAAGTGGAAATGCAAACAGATAGAGATTTACGTTACATGAATGCATTGCTATATCTACCCAACATTGAATATATGCATATAGCTACTCTACATTGAATATATGCATATAGCTACTCTACATTGAATGTATAGTTATAGCATTAATGTGTGAATCCATCTACTCTTGATTAATGTATGGGGTATATATCCTCTTCAATTCATATCAAACAAGCAAGCAAGAGAAGACAGCACACGACTATATGTTTCTACAACAAGAAAGAGAAAACGATTGAATTATATCGGACATGTACATATAGTGAATGTAAACATATTGCTACTACTAGCATTATATGGGTAGTAGTTGGCAAAAGACAAAGAGGAAGATAAAGAGAGACTTCACATATCATCAAACAGTGTATGGCTATGTGCGTCAACAACATGCAAGAAATACATAGAGTAGCACTGCTTCCCTCAAACTGGAGAACTGGTTTCTTCTCTATGAACTGTATTCAGAGCGAACAGAACATTATATAGATAAATAGAAATATAGGTAGATAGACAGACCATAGACAGACCGACAGGCAGACAGAAAGACATACCGACAGACAGGCATCAACAGCCAGACAGACAAACAGAATGGCCCACAGACATTAAAAGAAATGTTTATAGATATAAAAATATTTAAAAAAATAGATACTTGGGTAGAATAATATATAGACAAGATATATACCATAAATGTAAAAGATAGCAAGGATAATTAGATAGATACATAGAAATATATATATATATATATATATATATATATATATATATATATATATATATATATATATATATACAGTTAGATAGATAGACGGACGGACGAATGGGACAGGACAAGACAGGACAGGACACGAAAGGCCAGGACAGGCCAGGACAGGATAGACCAGACAGACAGACAGACAGACAGGCAGACTTGTTGTGTGTATATATATATATATATATATATATATATATATATATATATATATACACATATATACATATATATATATAGATATATAGATAGATAGATAGATATAGATATATATAAAGATAGAAATATATATATATATATATATATATATATATATATAAAGATCTATAGATAGATAGATAGATAGATAGATAGATAGATAGATAGATAGATAGATAGATAGATAGATAGATAGATAGATAGATAGATAGATAGATAGATAGATAGATAGATAGATAGATAGATAGATAGATAGATAGATAGATAGATAGAACTATTGTACATTGATTGCATGATTTTACCAAATATACACATAACACATGACTATTAAGATCAATAAACGTCGAATAGGGATCGCCCCTTTACAACATCTTAACAAGTAGCTGTGTTTTTGGTCATATGAAGAGGCATACAAGCATGGAAAGATGGATAGCTGAAGGCATTGTTGAAGTCTACAGGGGGGGGGGGGGGATAGATCACCATAGACGACGCTTGTTCTGTGATGTATAAGATGGTTTAAAGATGCCACTAGTTGCGGCAAGTCAACTCGCCCAGAATCTCGGAGTGTTCAGAGAATCCATAGAAATGACACGCTCTGGAGAGAATATGTGACATTATGAGGATATCTACACCACATTAATGTATGCTTATATCTGTTATGTTATGTTAAGTTCCTCCAGGGCCATAGGCGGCGCATAGGATAGAAACCATAGCTTTCAATTTCTGTCTTTGTGTTGCCAGGTCTTTCAATTCTTGCGTATTGTTTAGATTCACTGACATGCCTTCACTATTAATGGTTCTTCGTAGATTTTCTCTAGGTCTCCCTCTTCTTCGTACTCCGGGTGGCACCCAATATAGTGACCGATGGATAATTCTATGTTTATATCTACTCTACATTAATGTATGATTATATCTATTTTACATTAATGTGTGGCTATATCTAGAATACATTAATACATGTACATCTCTAATCTATATTACTATGTAGCTGTATCTATCATAGATTAATTGATGGCACGTAAACGTAAACTGAGATAATGACGGAAGTACAGACTGATGGTGGATTGAAGTACAGACTTATGGTGGATTGAAGTACAGACTTATGGTGGATTGAAGTACAGACTGATGGTGGATTGAAGTACATACTGATGGTGGATTGAAGTACAGACTGATGGTGGATTGAAGTACAGACTGATGGTGGATTGAAGTACAGACTGATGGTGGATTGAAGTACAGACTGATGGTGGATTGAATTACAGACTGATGGTGGATTGAAGTACAGACTTATGGTGGATTGAAGTACAGACTGATGGTGGATTGAAGTACAGACTGATGGTGGATTGAAGTACAGACTTATGGTGGATTGGAGTACAGACTGATGGTGGATTGAAGTACAGACTGATGGTGGATTGAAGTACAGACTGATGGTGGATTGAAGTACAGGCTGATGGTGGATTGAAGTACAGACTTATGGTGGATTGAAGTACAGACTGATGGTGGATTGAAGTACAGACTGATGGTGGATTGAAGTACAGACTGATGGTGGATTGAAGTACAGACTGATGGTGGATTGAAGTACAGACTTATGGTGGATTGAAGTACAGACTTATGGTGGATTGAAGTACAGACTGATGGTGGATTGAAGTACAGACTGATGGTGGATTGAAGTACAGACTTATGGTGGATTGAAGTACAGACTGATGGTGGATTGAAGTACACTCTGATGGTGGATTGAAGTACAGACTTATGGTGGATTGAAGTACAGACTGATGGTGGATTGAAGTACAGACTGATGGTGGATTGAAGTACAGACTGATGGTGGATTGAAGTACAGACTGATGGTGGATTGAAGTACAGACTGATGGCGGATTGAAGTACAGACTGATGGTGGATTGAAGTACAGACTTATGGTGGATTGAAGTACAGACTGATGGTGGATTGAAGTACAGACTGATGGTGGATTGAAGTACAGACTGATGGTGGATTGAAGTACAGACTGATGGTGGATTTAAGTACAGACTGATGGTGGATTGAAGTACAGACTGATGGTGGATTGAAGTACAGACTGATGGTGGATTGAAGTACAGACTGATGGTGGATTGAAGTACAGACTGATGGTGGATTGAAGTACAGACTGATGGTGGATTGAAGTACAGACTGATGGTGGATTGAAGTACAGACTGATGGTGGATTGAAGTACAGACTGATGGTGGATTGAAATACAGACTGATGGTGGATTGAAGTACAGACTGATGGTGGATTGAGGTACAGACTGATGGTGGATTGAAGTACAGACTGATGGTGGATTGAAGTACAGACTGATGGTGGATTGAAGTACAGACTGATGGTGGATTGAAGTACAGACTGATGACGGATTGAAGTACAGACTGATGGTGGATTGAAGTACAGACTGATGGTGGATTGAAGTACAGACTGATGGTGGATTGAAGTACAGACTGATGGTGGATTGAAGTACAGACTGATGGTGGATTGAAATACAGACTGATGGTGGATTGAAGTACAGACTGATGGTGGATTGAAGTACAGACTGATGGTGGATTGAAGTACCGACTGATGGTGGATTGAAGTACAGACTGATGGTGTATTGAAGTACAGACTGATGGTGGATTGAAGTACAGACTGATGGTGGATTGAAATACAGACTGATGGTGGATTGAAGTACAGACTGATGGTGGATTGAAGTACAGACTGATGGTGGATTGAAGTACAGACTGATGGTGGATTGAAATACAGACTGATGGTGGATTGAAGTACAGACTGATGGTGGATTGAAGTACAGACTGATGGTGGATTGAAGTACAGACTGATGGTGGATTGAAATACAGACTGATGGTGGATTGAAGTACAGACTGATGGTGGATTGAAGTACAGACTGATGGTGGATTGAAGTACAGACTGATGGTGGATTGAAGTACAGACTGATGGTGGATTGAAGTACAGACTGATGGTGGATTGAAGTACAGACTGATGGTGGATTGAAGTACAGACTGATGGTGGATTGAAGTACAGACTGATGGTGGATTGAAGTACAGACTGATGGTGGATTGAAGTACAGACTGATGGTGGATTGAAGTACAGACTGATGGTGGATTGAAGTACAGACTGATGGTGGATTGAAGTACAGACTGATGGTGGATTGAAGTACAGACTGATGGTGGATTGAAGTACAGACTGATGGTGGATTGAAATACAGACTGATGGTGGATTGAAGTACAGACTGATGGTGGATTGAGGTACAGACTGATGGTGGATTGAAGTACAGACTGATGGTGGATTGAAGTACAGACTGATGGTGGATTGAAGTACAGACTGATGGTGGATTGAAGTACAGACTGATGACGGATTGAAGTACAGACTGATGGTGGATTGAAGTACAGACTGATGGTGGATTGAAGTACAGACTGATGGTGGATTGAAGTACAGACTGATGGTGGATTGAAGTACAGACTGATGGTGGATTGAAATACAGACTGATGGTGGATTGAAGTACAGACTGATGGTGGATTGAAGTACAGACTGATGGTGGATTGAAGTACAGACTGATGGTGGATTGAAGTACAGACTGATGGTGTATTGAAGTACAGACTGATGGTGGATTGAAGTACAGACTGATGGTGGATTGAAATACAGACTGATGGTGGATTGAAGTACAGACTGATGGTGGATTGAAGTACAGACTGATGGTGGATTGAAGTACAGACTGATGGTGGATTGAAATACAGACTGATGGTGGATTGAAATACAGACTGATGGTGGATTGAAGTACAGACTTATGGTGGATTGAAGTACAGACTGATGGTGGATTGAAGTACAGACTGATGGTGGATTGAAGTACAGACTTATGGTGGATTGAAGTACAGGCTGATGGTGGATTGAAGTACAGACTTATGGTGGATTGAAGTACAGACTGATGGTGGATTGAAGTACAGACTGATGGTGGATTGAAGTACAGACTGATGGTGGATTGAAGTACAGACTGATGGTGGATTGAAGTACAGACTTATGGTGGATTGAAGTACAGACTTATGGTGGATTGAAGTACAGACTGATGGTGGATTGAAGTACAGACTGATGGTGGATTGAAGTACAGACTTATGGTGGATTGAAGTACAGACTGATGGTGGATTGAAGTACAGACTGATGGTGGATTGAAGTACAGACTGATGGTGGATTGAAGTACAGACTGATGGTGGACTGAAGTACAGACTTATGGTGGATTGAAGTACAGACTGATGGTGGATTGAAGTACAGACTGATGGTGGATTGAAGTACAGACTTATGGTGGATTGAAGTACAGACTGATGGTGGATTGAAGTACAGACTGATGGTGGATTGAAGTACAGACTGATGGTGGATTGAAGTACAGACTGATGGTGGATTGAAGTACAGACTGATGGTGGATTGAAGTACAGACTGATGGTGGATTGAAGTACAGACTTATGGTGGATTGAAGTACAGACTGATGGTGGATTGAAGTACAGACTGATGGTGGATTGAAGTACAGACTGATGGTGGATTGAAGTACAGACTGATGGTGGATTGAAGTACAAACTGATGGTGGATTGAAGTACAGACTGATGGTGGATTGAAGTACAGACTGATGGTGGATTGAAGTACAGACTGATGGTGGATTGAAGTACAGACTGATGGTGGATTGAAGTACAGACTGATGGTGGATTGAAGTACAGACTGATGGTGGATTGAAGTACAGACTGATGGTGGATTGAAGTACAGACTGATGGTGGATTGAAGTACAGACTGATGGTGGATTGAGGTACAGACTGATGGTGGATTGAAGTACAGACTGATGGTGGATTGAAGTACAGACTGATGGTGGATTGAAGTACAGACTGATGGTGGATTGAAGTACAGACTGATGACGGATTGAAGTACAGACTGATGGTGGATTGAAGTACAGACTGATGGTGGATTGAAGTACAGACTGATGGTGGATTGAAGTACAGACTGATGGTGGATTGAAGTACAGACTGATGGTGGATTGAAATACAGACTGATGGTGGATTGAAGTACAGACTGATGGTGGATTGAAGTACAGACTGATGGTGGATTGAAGTACAGACTGATGGTGGATTGAAGTACAGACTGATGGTGTATTGAAGTACAGACTGATGGTGGATTGAAGTACAGACTGATGGTGGATTGAAATACAGACTGTTGGTGGATTGAAGTACAGACTGATGGTGGATTGAAGTACAGACTGATGGTGGATTGAAGTACAGACTGATGGTGGATTGAAATACAGACTGATGGTGGATTGAAGTACAGACTGATGGTGGATTAATGCCTTTGTGTTATGGATATGTTCTCGAGTGAGGAGAAATTCGATGAAGGATAGTAGAACAAACAAATTGGAGCTGCTCACAAACTAATAAAGGGGTGCAGCTAGCAAACAAATTGGAGCTGCTCACAAACTAATAAAGGGGTGCAGCTAACAAACAAACACAGGAGTCATGCTGACAAATAAAAACAAATGTGTGCTGCTGACAACACTAGGTACGAGTAAAGAAGTATTAAAAGAAATCTTTTTCTCGTTCGCAGTTGGACATGTCTACACAGCAAGTCCTGTTTTCTTAATAACTGCTGCTGTATTTTAAAGCTCCCAGTGCTCCCATACATCTTTCTGTGGATATCCATCTCTGTGGGCCAGTGTTCTTCCCTTAACTGACTTAGAGTGTATTGCAGTCTTACAGGATATGTTCAGTGGTCTGTACTGCCTGACCACAAGGGCAGGCAGATGTGATGGGACCAGTCTTAGTCTATTTAAGTGGCTGTTTAATCTGTTGTGTCCTGTTGTGAGACGGAAGATAATAACCTGCTCTACTCTGTCGAAATAGTGGTAATTGTCTTTTGGTTGGTCGCCTTTCCTGATGGTTGTGATGAGGGTAATCTTTTCTTGGTAGGTGAGTTCTTGGTTTCTTTGTTGCTGTGTTGCTCCATCCTTTGCCATTCTATCTGTCTCTTCATTTCCTGGTATGCCACAGTGGGATGGTATCCACTGTAGTACTACCCTTCTCTGAATGTTCACTTCTCGCATGGTTTCATGGTTTCATTCAGGTCTGGCAGTTTATCGCTCTCAAGGGCTTGCAGGACAGACATAACATCTGTAATAAATACCACCTGTTAACATTGGCTTGTTGTGCTTTTAATTATTTCTGCAGCCATGTTTAAAGCATATACTTCTGCAGAGTAGTTGGAGCAGAATATTCCAGTTGGTGAACATGTGGATTCATTTTCTTTTTCTTGATATTTTATGTACACGCCAGCACCTCCATTCTTCACTGCTCTAGTGGCGGATCCTTCGGTATATATATATATATATGTATCCATGCTTCTCTGGGGTACATAGCTTCAATAATGTTGCATACTATTGTTTTCTTTTGAAGATCATTCAGTTCTATCATAGTGTAGTTGTTGCTTATGGTGGTTCTGATAGTGAAATTTGGGTGTTGCTCACACGGTACTGGAAAGAGTTTGATGAAAAACATGTCACCTTGAAAATCATGTCAACTTGTTGAAGAAGTGATGGTTGATTTGATGGACAGCTTGTGAGAAGTAGGAAGAGATACAGGGGATGTAGCTGGGAGAAAGATATAATGAGATGAACAGGGTGTCAAGTCTGGCGAAGCGAATCACTATGTTAAAAGGCGGATGATGTTGGAGGTCCGTTTCATTCAACGTAGATGTAGATACCGCACTAGATGATAATGTGATATGTGTTGTTTTTGTTATCTGTTTAACCCAACAAGTCAGCATGAGTTCTGATGTGCATGGTGGACGTTGATTTATCCTTAGATTATGCAGGTAAAAGGTGCATATACGCACTTTTCTTGCGAATATCATATTTTATATAGGGTGTCTATATAGTCGCTGTGAACTGAAATCACACAGATCCGCACTAAATACAGTTCTTATAATATAGTGCCAATATCAATGTAAATGTTTCTTATTTGACTTTAGACCCTACAATGTTTACTCAATTGACCTGAATCTGCTCGTTCTTAAACTGGTATATAATAATCTCTATTTGTTTATTATATTTTTGACATCTCTTGTTGTTGTCCTTGATGGTGATGTTTTTGTTTTTGTTCGTCCATCAGAAGTTATGATGGCCATTTCTTACATCCACTTTTGAAATTAAGTTAGCGTTTTATCCTTGACTATGAATGTATGAACATGTCTCTGGTCATTACAGGTCTGCTTGCATTGGACAAGGAGAGGTTTCCACGAGAAAGACAATGTTCTTGAAAGAATACGTCATTTGATATAAAATATATTGTTGTTGTTTTAATCGATTATATTTACTTATTTAATATATATATATATATATAGCTGTATTTCTAAGCGTTGATATTGCCTTTTTTTAATAAATATATGGCTTTTTCACTGTTTATGCTGGCTTATTTAATGTTTTTTAAATATATAATTTATAAAGTAGCATTTTTGTGTTTAAGAAATATGCGGAATCAACGTTTCGACCGAAATCTCTTTCTCAAGGAAGGGACAAGTAAAAATGAAATTATTCCTTCTGAGTAAAAGGCTTCGTCAATATGCATTGCATCAAACTAAAATACAGAAATCTCCAGGGTATAAATGAAAGATCTAAGAAATTACAACACTTCACATACGAAGTAAGAGAAAATTGCTCGTATCTTCTAGACAATTTAAAAAACAAATATTTCCCATCATGTTCTATTTTTTTATAATTTAACTTTCTATGTCACAATTTGTCGTTTCTCTTAATAGAAAAATGTTTACTAAATATTTCAAGTGTGTTAGGTTCATGTATGCGTAATATGTAAAATATAATAAGATAACATTTTACATTTTTTTCTATGTCTGTGGTATCCACTTCTATATAAAACGTACTTTTGATGGTAATGGGTATATTTTTTCAAATAATTAATTAACTCATAAGTTGGTTTGGTTAAGTAAAATACACCCTCTGATGGGGATGTGCGCTTCTTTCATTCGTGGATTAACGTCAAAATTTAGTTATATCAGAGTTTTACAACAATAAAAAAGTGAGAGCTATTGAAAAACTGGTAAGACAGTCAGTACAACGGCTTCATTACAACTTTGTCAATATTTAATGTTTCATTTTAGCAAATTAATTGAAGTGAAACTAAATAAAAATAATATACATTTAACAAAAATCCAAATTTTATTTACACATTATTTGAAAATTCTAATAAGTATAGAATATCATACTATTCATGTATCATCAGCAAATGTTGGGAAATCTATCGAAAAACAAGTCTTACTTTACAAGGAAACAAAACATTGTGAACACAAAAATGACCAAGATATATGAGTCCAGTCAGTTTACTGTTAGAAATAAAAACTGCGCGCTACAATATAGAATTAATAATAAAATATAATCTTATTTTTGATATACCTAGAGCAATACTCGGAGTTGCCCGGGTAAGAATAAGAAAAGTGTTATTATACATGCTTTCCACCGTGATTGTATGAGTTGTTGAGTAATTTATAACTAACGACATAGATAGTTTGATTAATTTTTTCAAACAGATTGTAAATCTACACACAGAATCCTACAATATATAATCATAACAAAAAGGTATTCCATTTACTGAAGACCGACAAGATAAAACTTGCGTAGAGTTTAATGTATTCTTCTTCTTAGGGTTCATGCCGTACGGGGTTTGTTGATCACATCTTTCCACATCCTTCTTTTACGTATACTATCAATCATTTTCGATACCGATTTTCGACCGATGTTTAATTTATTAATAATTCGATATTCCGACATTTAAAAAATATTATAAATTGTGAATGGAGAATAATTCACATAATTAGTCCCATATAGAAGGCCGACTAATACTACTATGTGATTTTAAGAAAACGGTTAAAATAGCATGTACAAACATGCAAAAACCCAATAGGCGCTAATAATTCTACTAATGCTCCAAAGACTTGCTAAGTTTATAAAAAATTGAAGAAACATATAAACATCGATTCTGGGGAACGAATACTGAACGACGCGGAAAAAAAATCATATGCAATATCTATTGGGCTGTGGAGAACACATACTTGAGTGCATACAATTGTATTTATAGAAATATTTCGGAATAATGACAGATCCGTAACTGTGTGTAGTGGTGAGATATCGTCGGCTGGCATGCTAGTTCGATTGTAACGCAAATGTGAAACATAAATATATGTATTCGAATCATTTAACAGAAACATAGCAGAAAGTCAATGGTTAAGAATAGTGACCGTATAAAACAGAATAAATATTGATTGAAACAAAGTAAAACATGGATTGAAATGCAACAATGTTATGTAGAGCATTTTTATTTGTTTAAATTTGTCTGACCTTTGTAAATCGGTCAGAGGTAAAACGTTAACCAATAATATCAATGGTCAGCTTTACCGTACCTTATGAGAACTTTTAAGGTTCTCATACAGCCTACAGTAGAGATTACTACCTACTTAGCTGATGTGCCAAATTATTTCACCGGTATCAGTTTAGCCGCTGAGTTTCAATATCGGATGACAACAAAAATATAGTTATGGAGTTATGACAGGGAAACCACTGGCCATTTCAAACAATGCAAGACATACTCTGCGATGGAGTGATATCCATGTATATCCGAATTCGAGTGCTATGATGTTATATTGAGCCAATCATTCTTTAAGGAAACGAAGCATGGACATTATACAAATGTGTCCAAAGTGCTTACAGGCAACTGAGATGTGATTTTTAGAAAAAATAATGCTCATGGACAGTAAAGAAAACTAATATAAACAATCTCAGATGATGGAGTAAAACAATCTCAGATGATGGAGTAAAACAATCTCAGATGATGGAGTAAAACAACACATTATAGCGTAAATTATAGCGAAAATTAGAAACAAACAATCAATATTTTTAGTGCATGTGATGGGAAAGGAAAATTTAAACGGAGTAGTCACCAGTAAAAACAAGGGGAGAAGAAAAGGAGGAAGACAAAGAGAGAAATTTCTGCATTTCTGAAAAAAAAACTAAGTCACCAACTGAACTTGTTAACAACAAAAGAGAGTTTGGAGAAGTAGGATCGTCTGTGCCACTCCACAGTCACGTGATTGATTATCTGGTATACAATAGTTACGTACACATGTGTCTTATACGTACACATGTGTCTTATACGTACACATGTGTCTTATACGTACACATGTGTCTTATGCTCTCTATAGAACATGTGTACGTATGAGACAGTGAAAATTGCAGGTCTACAAGAATCACTACTGTCAATAGTAAAACGACAAAAGCGTTCATGGTTTGGAGATGAGATAAATATCCATTGTCGGGAAACAACCAGATACGAGAAATGCGAGGGCTGAGGTAACACAGATAAAATATCAAGATAAAAAGAAAACTGTGTGTTAGCAATATCTATAAACAGAAACTTCTAGCAACGAAGCCAGTTTAATCTCTTCCTACCACCACAATCACACTACGTGCACCTCTTTATGATAAGAATGTTGTCTATTATCTATCGTCCTGATGAAGCCTTTTTAGTCGAAGCGTAGTCTATTAGTGCGCCCGTTGCTAGTATGTTTTGTTTAACTCGAGTACACAGATGTCGACTCTATGAGTTTCAACTTTTAATTTAAATTACTGTCAAAAACGAACCTGAAAACAAAAACAGTTGGAAATGGTTGCTGTTTTACCAGAGATGGTGTGAAATAAATCTTTAGCAGGCAACAGCACACCGGTCACGATTATGTCTCACTCATCCGCATCGCTGAAGATGCAAATCGTTGGATGACTCTGAACGGTGATGCACCAAATTTAGCACGCCTACAACCTTGAAGGAGTATGAATTTATGATGGATACAAAAACTGTCAATTGTATATCGGTTTTACACAACCATTCCGTTACTTATATCAATTATATTTTCATCATCCGGTTTTATCGTCATGTTTCATTGAACAATTTCCAGAAATTTGTGTGTACGTCCGTTGCGAAGCAACCAAGCATGTATTTTGAACATTTCAACATTATAAATCACAGTTATCTGTTGATGTCTCGCAGAACGTGAAATTAGAAAAAAAAACATTTTCTCATTAATTAATTAAAATATTCAGTGAAACCACAACTAGTTTTTTCCCCACTAATTCTGGGTATTTGGAATGTCGTCTGTGATGATGGGGTTATTTTATGCAGTTTACTCAATCTGGGGTTTTTTAAGGATATCCTAGAAATTGAGTCAAAGGAAGGGCAATTCCTCCCCATATTTAACAATTTTCACCAAGAGGCCAATAAAAGTCTCATGGAAATGATGTAGCTGCGCAAATATTGTGGCAAACTACCTGTTTCTATATATTCGCTTCCACTAGGGACCATGACCGTACCTATATTGAATTATATAGTCTGGGATTGGATTCCTGGATTTATTTATAAAAACTCAATGGCAACACTCAAAATATACATCGCACTGATTAGTCATCTAACAATGGGCAACATTTGGAGAACATAGTGACAATGGGTAACATTTGGAGAAAATAGTGACAATGGGTAATATTTGGAGAACATAGTGACACTGGGAAACATTTGGAGAACATAGTGACAATGGGTAACATTTAGAGAACATAGTGACAATGGCAACATTTGGAGAACATAGTGACAATGGGTAACATTTGGTGAACATAGTGACAATGGACAACATTTGGAGAACATAGTGACAATGGGTAACATTTGGAGAACATAGTGACACTGGGTAACATTTGGAGAACATAGTGACAATGGGTAACATTTGGAGAACATAGTGACAATGGACACAATTTGGAGAACATAGTGACAATGGGTAACATTTGGAGAACATAGTGACAAATGGGCAAGATTAAAGGCTAGAGAGGAATAGTAAAAAATAGTGGATATTGTTTAATATTTATTCCGTTGGCTTGGAAGCAGAATTGATATTGGACGCGCCACTCAAGCGCAACATATTGAATTTGCTCGTAGTTCGAACACCAACCATCCACATTGAACTGGGAAGAAGAAGATTGAATGTTTTCGTGGTGCCCAATAACACTAACAATAGTTGAATAGCAATGTCTAAAAGGCTTTACTGGATATGATTCCATTATTTTTTTAATACTCCATAAATCTCTTGTTTCGTTTTTTTAGCATAACAGATTCAGCGGCAATCCTGATGCAGGATACTAGTCCAGAGAGTTATGGAAATACGTGATTGCCTTTTCCAGCCGATACGACAGCTTATGGCGATGATAAGCTCCCTTAAGAACATGGAATAAACACAACTACAGTCTCATAGAGTTTCTTGATCAAATATCCAATACACAGAAATAGTAACATTCTCATAGATTTTCAGTAACATATTTCCAGCAGAGATATAGTAACATTCTGATATGTTTTCAGTAACAAATCTTCATCACAGCTATAGTATACATCGCATACATTTGTGTAACAAATCTCCAACATAGAGACAGTATTAGGTATTAGGTATGTTGATTATCCTCCTAGCACATCGCACACGCCCACTGACTGTGACTGATCCGTTTAATTCGTGCCTTTTATGGTGTGGCGCACGTCCGAGAGGTTAGAACGATTGATTCACACGAGTGAGGTCTAGAGTTCGATTCCCAGTAAGGACTGAGTTTTTTTTCTGTCGGAGGGTAAATTAAAAAACTCACCCTGTACATGACATGGCGACAACAAGAGCGTGCGGCCTTTATCACACAGATTATTCAATCCCCTCCCTGCAACGCCTGAACTGGTAAAATGCAGTATTGACAGTTTTTTTGGACAGTTTATGGTTGGTTGGTTGCTGATCCATCGGTCCATGGGCTCATGCCCTTTGACCCAATGTCATTGTGTGATATATGCATGTGTTTGTGAGCTGTTGTTTTGTTCCATATAATGTGTTCCATTTAACTGGCCCTGGAGGAAGTGCCTTTTATATACAACTGCTTTTTATTGCCAGCTAATGCAAAATGGGATCAGTCACGATGAGGCAGCCCACTCGCAGGACACTCTAGGAAAGGATGTGCCCTGATTCATCTCCAGGAAACAACGAAAGTTTCCATAGAATACACAATACATGAACCTTCTTTGAACAAATTTGGTATAAACTACGAGTAACAAATATCAATGACACATCGGAAGCCCCTGCTACCAAAGGGGGGGGGGGGGTCGTAGTCTCATACCCATTTTCTACTTTATCTTTCTTTATTAAAATTCTTGCAATGATCATAAGTCGTTTGGTATCTAGAAGTTCCTGATTTGTTGTTCTGACTTTTCCGTATAAATATATATCTGTAATTGCGTCATCATCATCACAAGCCGTGCCGGGTGGCATAGCCGCTTATTGATCTATCAGCTGCACTTGGCGTTATATGATATACCACTGGCTATCAACGACATATATATGCTTATGGCTCTCGTATGGTACAGAATGAAGATGTGTGGATATCTGTCTCACAAAAGTATTTCAAGATGACACGTTTACTACCGTGACAAGTTATTGCAGTTATGATTATTATCCTTAATTTTCCTCAATTTCTACGCCTGCTAACATTGCATTCTGTAGCACTTGTACTCTTGATCGAATAACTATGCTAGGGTTGTCAATAAATTATATTAACGATATTTTGCCACATTTTACTCCCTTAACCTCCTCCCTTGTGAAGAATGCGAGGACATCTTTATCCCCCCCCCCCACGCCTGATTACTTGTCACAAAATGTGAACTCCAATTTCCCAAATATATTTTTATTAGAAAATGTAAGAATTTGTTTCACATCTTTATAGCTGTGTTTCAAGTGTTATGTTATTGGTGTGTAAACAAAAACAGTCATGTTGACTACAACTTTTGTCAACCACCTCCACTTTTTTCAGACCCAGCCCCCTCGCCTCCAAATTGGTGACGTGATATATGGACATCCTTTACTGTATAATATAAACATATATTGGAGTTGTGGTGGCAGGATTATCTGAACCACGAGCTCCATGATGTATGATAGCACCATCATTAAGCGCCGTCTACTCAGCGAACGTAGTCTGCAATGGACTTCCAAAATCATGTGTCTGTTGCTTTAGTTGTAGGCTTTGCTACATTGTAACCTGTCCATCTCGTTATGTTTCGATTGTATGTCCGCCTAACTCTTGCAAGATTCCCTCATTGTTGGCGTATATGATTTATAACAAAATGAACAAACATCGTCAGCGGTTGAAAACAGCGTACCTAGCATAAGAGAGATTTATTGATAGTTTATTTCAATATTTTATTTCAAGGTAACAGAAGGATTTCAAATCTACATGTCAGAATATATCTTGTAAATATTATTTTAATAGCATTATTTTATACAATTTTCTATCCGCACGACAACCTCTTTCCAAAACGTAGTCTTCTTTATGAATGTGTTCTGAAGATTTCCCGATTCTAAACATCAATGACCTGCTGCAACCAAGGACATGTTTAACACACTCTTAAATATCTAATGTCCACAGCAATATGATGTGGTCATATCCTTTTACCAGCAATCATTCTTTTCATAACTTTCCCATATCGTTATGTTTCTTTATATACATTAACTATCTGGTTAGACTGTTAGTTGGCAGCCAAGCTTCTTCCACAAGTAATATTTACAACACGTCTTCATTCGTCTTTATCACTGTCAATGGTATTCATAATAAAGTTCCAATGTCGGGTAACAACCCTAAACAAAAAATGCGTGGCTCGGGTAACACAGAGCAAATATCGAAATGAATAAAAATAGGTGCATGTGTTACCAAAACAAGGTGATAAAAAATTCTGCATTATTCATTCTCTTTCCATATCGCTCTCCCTAGTTTCTGTATGTTTACCTGTCTCTTCCTCTACCTCATTTCTCGCTATATGTCTTCCTTTAGGTATCTCTGTCACTACATATACTCCTCCATATATCATGCTTTCGAACCTTCTCCCTCTGATATTTCCCGCATGGCTAAGTCTTTCGCATCTTACGCTTACGAAAACTGGCTTCTCCTGCCACACATACTTCATTCGGCGTCGTTTGCATCTTTTATCTCGTGGTTTCTCTACCCACTTTGATCCTCAGTTAGGTCACTCTTCCAAATCTACTCTTTCTCGTTTCTCCCACTTTGACCAAGGCTGTGGTTTCTCCAGGATACGAGCTGTCCTTGCATGTCACTCTCGCCTCATTCTAGAACTCTAGTCCTCTATATCCTCTCTCCCCTATCTGTATCAGGATCAATGACATTTTCTCTAACATTGTGTACGTCAATTCTCTCATTTGTACACTGAAAGATAAGCATAAATATACGTTTGGGAAACTTCTTTGTGCTTTGCAACGTCGGGGGGGGGGGGGGGGGGTAGAAGAGATATCTTGAGATTGTTTTTTTTGTGTGTGCTGTTGGGAAACATTTGTTCGTAAGAGTCAATGTCACTGAGAGATTTCATGGCTCAAACTAACGTGTGGTTGACCTGGTATAATTTTGGGAATTTGAAATTTTGTACTGAAAGATGAATGTGGCCGTGACCAGATACTTGAATTTTCTGTGCATGTATCAGGAATGATAGTTTCAGCTTCAGAAAGTTCAGAAGATGTAGATTGTATCATTTCAACAGTTCTGTCACTAATATCAGTAATGTCATTATCAATATTGCCACTATCTGAAAGGGAAAAGTCTGATCCACAAACACTTATATTTTCTGACAAAAAGTTCAGCCACTTTAGCGGATGTTAGTCTTCTGCTCATCTAAAATAAATTAGCAAGCAAAGAAATGACTAAATGTAATGGTAACACTGACTTGAAATCCAATTTAAAGTACCACTGGGATAATATATGACGTTTAATATAAACCACAGGTATAATATATAACATACATAATATAAATATGTTTGTTTCGTTAAACGGAAGCTTACATGAATACAAGTGAACTTGACAATTACTTCAGTGTAATATATATACTAGTAAACTAAAAAGATATATTAAGTATAAAGTAGGCCACAAACAAAGAACAACACATATTTGTGATGTGTGTTTTCATGCCACACGACCCGATCTGTTAATGAAATTCATGTTTACTGGTGGTGGTATCAATACACATATTTCACTCTGAAATTCATGAACTATCATTGAACAAATTACATTGTAATAATTATTATACAGATTGTTTTTCTTCTTTCGTTCACTATTATTAAAGATATTTTCACATGTATATTTCAAACAGTTTGGTGGGACGTATTGTGCCACAAGTAGTGTAAGGAGTAAGGTATTATGATTGGAAATACAATTTGTAGTACGGTTACATGTTATTATATGTGGAAATTTAAATAGTATTCTTCTTCTTCTTCTGCGTTCATTCTCAAACTCCAACTGGATCTAGCTGGATCATGGTCCTGCTAGATTTCCAGCAGGATGTAGTCCAGAAAATGGAAATGCGTTGTGTCGCCGTTTTATTTGCGCCAATGGCCCGACACATCCGTCTTCGGCGGAAATAGTATTCAAAACATAGAAAGCATGCGAAGAATACCAGTTGAAGGTTATAATCTGAATAATGAGAGAAACGATGATGATACATTACTGATTAAAGGAACGAACAAGAGGTTCCAGCTCTGTTATACACGGTTGTACAAGAAAGTGACAACATAGATATCTAAACAAGAAAAATACAGAGATAATGGTTCTCACATAAAAAACGTACACAATCAAGATGATGTAGTCATACCAATGATGCAAACGTAAATCAAGTGGATAATGTCAAGTACCGTGGCAATGTTAATGTCTAATGTCGAGTCGGTGGAGATTCCAGTGTTGAAATATACCATACTTTATGCTGCAAGTTGTGGAAAAGCGGAATATGGCAAGAAGAATGGAAACAAGTCAGTATACATACACTTGCCAAAGAAAGGAGACCTTCTACTGTGTACCACCTATAGAACAGTAGCACTAAGTAGTCAAAGCAGCAAAATACTACTGCAGATCATAATGAAAAGAAAACAACGCAAATTAGAAACAGAAATTTAAGTTCAAGCCGGTTGTCGAGCAGGAACAAGAGACCACATATTCAACATGAGGAATATAATTGAGAAATGTAGAGAGAATACAGCTTAGATCTACATATGTGTTTCATAGACTACACCACGGCGTTTGATTGTGTTAAACATCACCAGCTGTGGTCCATCATGGGAGACATGGGCTTCCCCAAACATCTAATACATCTTATTGAAACCCTATATCACAAACAACAAGCAGCAGTAACAGTGGAGGGAGAAACATCTGAAAGGTTCGCTGTTCAAAGTGGAGTGAGGCAGGGGTGTACTCTATCCCCTTATCTTTTTAATATCTATGCAGAGAATATAATCAGAAATTTAAGAGAAGAACTAGAGAAAATGAGTTTCATCCAATAAATGTCGGTGGGTACAAGATTCTAGAAATAAGATATGCAGATAACAGTACTCCTTACTACACATTCTGAGGGACTGAAACAGCTTATCACAACAACAAAGAAATACAGCGAGATCCAAAATCTATATCTAAATTCACAGAAAACAAAAATGATGACAACAGACAAAACAAAGATCAAACCAATAATCAACATAGATAATATAGAACTAGAATGTGTAAACAAATTCGAATATCTGGGAGCAAATATAAACAGTTCCGGAATTGTACAGTCGAGATTAGAAGAAGACTCGCTGTTGCAACACTCAAATGAACACAAATGAGAAAGCTATGACAAAATAGTAATAATGACACTAAATTAACCATTTTAAGATCATGTGTTTTGCCATATAGACTTTAAAAAAGGCAATATCCAAAAGAATAAACTCATTTGAAATAAAGCGCTACAGAAAGATCCTACAAATATCATGGACAGAGAAGAAGAAGAACATTAAAGTGTTGAAATTACTGAAACTAAACGAACGAAGGGTGGCTTCTAAATACCATAATAAGAAGGAAGCTACATTATTTTGAACACTTAAAGCGACACGATGGTATCGAAAGGCTGATTCTAGAGGGCAGAGTGCCGGGTGAGAGAAGAAGAGGAAGACCAAGAAGACGATGGATCAGCGACACCGAAGAATGTATGCACATGGCTTTGGCCAATGCAGGCCTGCTTGCCCGGAACAGAGAGGCATTCAGAGTATTCACGACGAAGACAACGTTCTGGAAAGAATATGTCACTTGATATTTATGGTCGAGTTTCTAACGAGATAAAGAACATGATAACACAATCCATATCAGTAATTCAAAAATTAATAATAATTCTTTAAATTGAGTATTAATTTAGAAGTGCTCAGAGATCAATCAATCAATCATCAATCAAGTGACATGCCGAATGACGTAGGCGATCATGTTTCTCCACGACTCTCTGTCTCTTATGTTGTCAATAAGTGTGGTTGGTGAGCTTCTACCGTGCCACGATACAGGTCCATCTAGTAACTTTTCTCTTTGTCGTCTCCTATCTCTTCTCCTCTTGATCTTTCCAGTGGTTATTAAGTGTTCAAGCTGTGTTCTTCTCAGCACATGCCCTAGAAATCTTTACTGTCTGCCCCTAATGTTTGATATGATTAATCTTTTTACGCCAGCATCAATGAGAACCTCTGCATTAGTTCTCTTGGCTGTCTATGGTATTTTCATCATTCTTCTAAAAAAAACCACATCTCTGTAGCCTCTAATTATCTTTGAATATTTTTGTTTACAGTACATGCTTCACATTCATAAAAAAGAATTGGTTCGATATAACATCTCAGTACTCGAATTCGGGTCTGCATTGACAGTCTTCTATTGCACAAAATGATTCTCATTTTTTGGAATGCTGATTTGCATTGTGCACTTTATTTCACTTGAGTATCTACCTTCTGATGTAACAGGGTGCCAAGATATTTCACTTTTTCAACTTGTGCTAATTCTGTGTCATTAATGATTATGTTGCATCTTGGTGGTGTATGTCTCTTTGATACCACCATTATTACTATTTTCTTCTTGTTTAAACTGAGGCCTTTGTTTTCACTTTCCTTCACTACTTTATCAAATAGGGCTTGTAGTTCCTGTTCGCTTCCCGTGATCAGTACTGTGTCATCAGAATATCTCAATTATTTATATTGCATCCTCCCACTTTTATTCCTGGCATATCTTCTATATTTCACATAATGTATTCTGTACACAGGGAGAAAAGATCCGGTGACATTGCACAACCTTGTCTGGTACCCATTTCTATCTTTTGAAATCTACCTATAGTGTTGTTAACTCTCATCGCAGCTGTTTGTTTCCAATACATATTTCTTACTATTCTTAGATATTTCCCATCAACGTTAAGATTTTCTAGCAGTTTTATAATCTCTGAATGCTTCACCTTGTCAAATGCTTTGCTGTAATCTATGAATCACAGATAAAGGTCGTGCTGTACTTCTATGGCCCTCTCCATTAATGTTCTTACTAGACATAGGACATTCCTTGTGCCTTTTCCTTCTACGAATCCGCATTGTTTGTCTGCTATCTCTGGTTTTACTTTTTATCTTATATGCTCAGAGGTGCTGGAGTAAAAAACAAATAGTAGCAGAAAGTCAAGATTTTAGTTTGTTTTTACAATTGCAGCAATCTACAACTATTCGATATTCTTCAAGATAAATTGTAAAATGTCATACTGCTAGTAAAACTTTATGAAAATAATATTCACGTAGAGAACAGGCATTGAAGTCTTCCTAGATAGCGACTATTCACTAACACACTTTCACTGACACATTTGCATATCTGGACCAATACTTTTTTGGTTGAAACTTTTATTATGTTCTGTATATTGTTATTTGTATTGTTTGTTTGTTTAGTAATGGGTTTGCCTCATATGGTCGAGGCGCACCCCTTTCAACCTAGGATTTGATGTCCATCTTGGTAATATCAGGGTATTTGGGGACTTGTGTTCGTGTGGGGTTTGTGTGCTTGGTTGTCGCTAGATTTTGGCCATCCAGCCGGGTTTGTCGCTGTGCCTTCTAGCTAAGCCCTGAAAAGGACTATGTTATGGCTTGGCCTATCTCCAGTGACGGGACTCTGTGGTTCGGTAGCCATAAGAAGGGCTATTTGTGGTGTTCTTTAGAGTGGTTGTCATTCGGACTCTTAGTTATGGTGCTGCATCTTCTTCGCGGTGATGTTCTCTATTTCTGACTGACGTGGTGTCTTCTTAAGGTGTCGTGGCTCTGCCTATCTCTAGTGATTTTGGGACGCTAGGACGTTTCCAGAGATATTATGCGGTAGTTTGGCTTGATATCCCTTAGCAGGGCTTTTTGTGATGATCTTTATAGTGATTGTCACTCGGGATCTTATTTATGGTGCTGCATTTTCTCCATGGTGATGTTATTTATATAATTATATCATTATTTTTTTTGGGTGTACTATTTCCCGTGAGCATTTGTCAGTGACAATGTGTTAGTGAATAGACGTCGTCCAGTAAGACTTCTTTACTTGTTTTCTACGTAAGATATTTATATGTATACAATTTGTCAATTGTCTTTAAAATAAACATAAAACTATTAAATTTATTAATTCTTTTTAAAATAAATATTATAACAATCTACAACTGGTCAACTTTGCTGAAGATAAATTATTGGTAATGCGATGATATCTGAAAGAAAAGCAAAACGTCAACATTTACTACCCACCGGAAAGATAATTGAGAGAAGAGACCAGAAGAAAAAAAAGAGAGACATTTCTCGAAAGGTCGTCACTATGATAGAAAATGTCACCAGCTGAACTTAATAATATCACAAGAGACAGAGAGTTGTGGAGAAACATGATCTCTTATGCCACTCAGCATGTCAATTAATTAATTAATTATCAGTGTACATGGGAATTCGAGTGGTAGGTCGTTATTTCGAACCAATTCTTTTTTGTGTATGAGAAAACAAACAAGCTCAAAGCAAACTAGATGCTACTGACATATTGTTATAGATAAACATTGTGAGCTATCTATGAATAGCAAAGAAAACGCATGTAGTAGTCTTCAAAGATTATTATTGCGAAAATTAGAAAGCCAAGAAGTTTATGATGAAAAGATCAAACTTTGAACAATTAGTAACCCCTGGAAAGATCAAGAGGAGAAGAGCCATAGAGAGAAGAGGCTAAAGACAAAGAGAAAATTACTGGATGTATAGTCAACTGTAGCACGAGAGAATATCACCAACTGAACTGTTTTTAATAACACAATGGACAGAGATTTGTAGAGAAACATAATCTCCATTCGCTACTTTGTATAACACTTGATTGATTTATTCATTGGTCGTAAATACCATTGGTAGTATATCCTATTCAGGACGTAATCATCAACTTATAAATTTTTGCTGTCGTAAGTTTCTAAGCAATATAAATACGTCCAGTAGTGTGTGATTGCTTCTCGAACGGGCCTTATGCATAAATGTGTACAATTGCGGGTTTCGAATCATATACCTTGGCCGTCACAGACGCGCCCTATAGAACGTTGTTAAAGAGGTGGACGAAAATACCATAAGGAAAACAGTTTTAATTATTATTAATATTATTATTTTATGGTTTTTGTCACTTGCACTGATCGGTTCCATTATTTGTAGCCATATGGCTAGTACGACAGCTGTATCAAAGAGCTGGTTCAGATACCATAGACTGGTCTCTAACCACAGTCAAGTATGTTCGACCTGAACGCAGCTCTAGGTATTACTATCATAAATAACCTCCAACAAAGCATGTCGCACTATTACTTGTAGGTTTTGTGTTGCGAGAAAATCTCTAAGTGATCACAGTTTTAATAATGTGACATGTGTGTGTATTTGTTGTTTGTTATGTATTTCTTAAAAAAGGTCCCAGTTGAACGGAAACGTGGAAAATATTCTTGTTCTTGTGTTTATTGTTATTTATTTCTGACATTGGTTTCTTCTATTTGCTCGTTAGGATGGATGTTTTTCTATTGTTTATTCCCAGGTGGTGGTGTTGTAGATTCTACACTTGTCGTGAGATTAGGGGTTTGTGGAAAAGATGTAGTCTGCAATCCAGAGCCAGGTGTGTTGCTCTTGTTGAGGTGTAGTCATGTTTGTTCTTGTTGGTCTTGATGTTGTCTATCCGTCTTTTCCTAGATCTGCCATTGGCTCTGTATCTTAATTCCATCTTGTTATAAGCTCTTATGGGAATTTGATTGTTCCTCCTCATAACATGTCCAAACCATTTTATCTTTTGTTTCTCAGAATTTGAATCACAATTTTATGAAATTTTGATGCAAGATGTGGTACCTATTCTCTTTCTGAAGTTCTCACTACGCACGTTGTCGAGTCTGGT
This sequence comes from Meghimatium bilineatum, assembly GCA_034231615.1. Taxonomy (NCBI): domain Eukaryota; kingdom Metazoa; phylum Mollusca; class Gastropoda; order Stylommatophora; family Philomycidae; genus Meghimatium; species Meghimatium bilineatum. The sequence continues at coordinate 10,978,100 of CM067321.1, forward strand.
GATTCCAAGCCTTTTTTAGACATTTCATTTCACAAGTTTTGATCTTTCTCTTATGTGCATATGTCAGTTGGCAACTCTGGCACTGATAGCATATTGTTGGTATAAAGATGCCTTAATCGTTTGTTTCTGAACATCCATGTTAAATTTTGGGTGCAATACCAATTGTGACAGATGGTATGTCACAGCATTTGTATTTTGATATCTTATTTCTATCTCTCTATTGAGTCACCCGTCTTCTGTGAAGATACTTAACATGTACTTGGACTCTTTGACTTATTTTATTTTATTGTGTTCTCTATTTGGATGTTTACATTGTCTGTCGATCTCGTCATTTGCGTAGTTTCTGTCTGTCATGTGTTAATCCGCATGTTGTATGTATTGCATATTCTTGATAGTGAGTTGATATGAATTTGCAGTTTTTCTGCGTCACTAGATATTATTCCTTGATCGTTTGCGAAAAGAAGTTCATTGAGTTCATTGTTAAGTTATTAGATCTCTGTTGTTTCGTTATACATTTCTCATTTTGTGTTTCTTTTATAATTATGTATATGTTGACTTAGAAAATTGCGAAAGCACACATTCCATTCTGGCTCCTGTTTTAGTTGTAAATGGTTCTGATAGTCCATTTGTTGTTATCATCTTGCTTTTGATTATTAAAAATAATGCTTTGATCTGTGTGGTAGTTGTCCATTGATTCCGCATATTTCTAGTGTTTTTCATAGTATGTCTCTGTTTATGATGTCCACATCTTTTTCTTGAACGTCAAAGATGATGCTTAGCTTTCTATCATATTCAATAGCTTTTTCCCGCTTAGGTGCCTAAATCTAAGACGTGCTTCTGTACATCCTACTCCACTTCTGAAACCAAAATGTGATGTACTTAGTTGTTCTATCATGTGTCTTTATTCTAGTATTTTAGCATATATTTTTCCAGTTTGGCTGAGTAGTGAGATCCCACGATAAGTTTCACATGATTTTCTGTTGTCTTTGATTTCCATATCGAACCTATAAGTGAATTTTGCCGGGACCGGCCTTGCTAACGAGGCCACGGGCGTTCAGCAAGCCACCGATGAACTTGCGAGTACCCGAAGCATACGTACTGTCACAGATTACCAGTATTGCTAAAAAGTCGCCAACATTTACAGAGCAATTTTCAGAATTGGTCACCTTTTACCGAGCATTGACCAATATTTTAGAGCTTTACATCACTCCATATAATTACTCTTACTATAGACCGACCTCCAAAGAACCCGAAGCGACAGGATGATGGGAGGAGGGCAGCTGAGACTAGGAAGGCAACACAACAAGAGCTCTTGGACGAGCGTGAGGAGACAAAAAAGAAGCTTAAACCTGAGGATCACACAGCCGAGACACCCGCATCAGTGGATATCCCTGCGGCGAAGCTTAAACCTGAGAATCACACATCAGTGGATACCTCTATTTAAATCAGCGGCCGCCGGCAGAAGGTACTAGTCCAACTGGTATGATAGTTGAAGCTATTGATGCTGGACTTCTTTTGTTTTATATATCAAACGTAAAAAAATGCAGTACCATCTCTAGTTGCCCTCGCTTCGAGCAAGCCTCCACCTCGCGCGACCGTAGCTTCTCCTGACACTCGTGATATCATTACAACGTGGAATAGACATGGCAGATACGCCAAATATCATCTATAGGATCCTGTCATGGCTGAAAAGAAAAAAGTTAGCACACTTCGCCTACCATGTTGCTGTGGTCGGTGGCGTCAGTCTTGGGTATAACATGCTGGCCAAAAAGTATATAAGGATGAAGCCAGCAGAAAAGTGGACTTCGGAGATTTGCTAAAGCTCGTGGGCTCTGTCATGCTTGATTTGTGGACGCAAGATATGCTAATTAAACGGGGAATCTAATCAATATAATGAAAACCGAGTAATGACTAGAATCGTTATGCTCGTTGGTTCGGCGGTCGTCAACAGCCTCTCATTTTGGGTGGGGGGGGGGGAACTATATATTCAGCCTGTTTAATAAAAACATGATGATGTGGAGAGGGTTCGCCGTGATAAAGCCATCTGGCGCATCTAGAGAATTTGGATTATGTAAACGACCAGCTTAGAGCAGAAGAACACGCGGTGAGAGTTTATGGGGATGTTAAATGAAGCCATGCGTATGTACTACGAGGTGAGAGGAGATGTGCCGCATCAGCCAAAGGAGGCCGATTATTCTCCCTCTCCTGAGAAGCAGAAGAATAACATTATGTTTGTTTTAGCAAGGATTGCCGGCCTCGACTTCATCGTATGTAAATTATGTTTGTTTTAGCAAGAATTGCCGGTCTCGGATTCATCGTGTGCAAATTCTTGTGAAAGACCTAATTAGTTTGAGACTTACTTCTGAATACATAGCATACGAAACAGAACTATGAAACTCTGACCTTGCTCGTAATCTAGTCTTCTCGCGGAGATATATTACGCCCCACGGGCTACTGGAGCTACTGCGACAATTAAGAAACTCACTACAGCAGCCAAAGTTTCCGTTACTGAAGCTCGGGAATCGCTCAAAACGAAGTCTGTATGGCAAATATACTTGCGAAATTCCTCGTCAATATCGCATTGCATGTTTCTTGAAGAACATCCCAATCGTGCCTTCAAGCTGACATTCTTTTCCTTCCCCATGATAAAGTTGGACCTAAAACATACACATATGCTTTGACAGTTGTAGAAGTTGGTTAAAATCTGCCATTTCTCTAGCCTCGAAATCATTACAAGAGGTTGCTAGCGCCTTCGAGTGGATTTACAAACGAGTGCCTCTCGTTTTTTCCAAAACTACTACAAGTGGACCCTGAAAGTAAGTTTATGGGCGCAGTATCGGCACTTATGGCGGAACATAATATGTCAATTTTACGTGTCCGGGCCGAGGTTCATCGGGACCAATGCATAGTCAAACAATGAAACCGGACTTTGTGTGAGCGTTTGTTCGGTTTTCAGTACTCTCATGAATTATGATTACCGAGCGCTGGTCGTCTGATCGTTCCAAAGAATTGGTATCTCGGTTTCCAGCTGTTGTGTCTGCGTTGAACGATGAAGTAACAAGTTTGACTGGTAAGAATCCATTCGAGGCTATCAAACTTCAGCGGATGATGTTGCAGTCCTCGTCTGTGACCCCAATATGTCCGATAGGGCTCGAGGAAAAGCTTATCCCGTCTGATGCCCAAGTTCGTTATCTTTACTAGCCTGAAGAGCTAGAAGGTAGTGAGCGGCCGGTAGTGAGCAACCGATCTGGTGTGGTCGCTGACGTTCCATTCTGTGTGTAACGTTGTGCGGCAATCTAAGCAGCACTCGCAGTACTATCTGGTGGAAGGCACGACCCGTTCACGCGTTCGCGAAAAACTGATTATTGTTCCTGAAGGGACAGAACTGTCTCCGGATATGGTTATATAGCGTAAAGGCAATTGAAGATTTGGTGGCTCAGTCTATACTCCGGAAGTTCGGTGAGAATGAAAGAAGTTAACACTAATGCATCGTCGGTATCCAGCGGAATTTTGGGTCCCACTTAAACGTAATCTTCAGACATTAATATCTAGGGACATCGTGAATGTTTTTAATTGGACGGAGCGATTATGGGTAGTGCTACAGAGTGCGATACCCGCCACCAGCCCGCTGATAATATGAATATTGGTGTGATTGATAATAAACTAGTACGCACTAATGATGCCCGATTCGGGGGCATTATAGAATTTCGAGGTAAGCACATATACAACATATACCTTGACTAAGTTCTCATCCGCCGAGGAGCTCGTTGTGATAGCGGTCGATATCATCTGCTCTTTCCTGGGCGATGCGATAGTGACCATACGCCTGCGTTGTGACCTCATCTGCCGAAACACATTTTTTTGTGGTGGCCAGCGTGGAGAGCTACGTTCTCACATGTTCATAGACCCCCATCTGGTGCTTCTTGCTTCGGATGGCCATCTGTCTTTGTCTCATTTCTATTCGCTCGTTGAGACGTTGCTTGTAGAGTTGGTGCCGCAGATAATGTTTTACTACAACCCTCTGAACACACTTTGCTTTGCGGATCTCAATCTTGTCTTCCTCGGAATAAGGCATCCATCCGCCGTCTTTGAGTAATCCCAAGGCTTGAATGGAGTACATCTTAGTTTGCAAACCTACGGACTACGTTATGGGTGAGCCGTGGCGTTCATCTTTAGACGTGCAGAAAACCTTCTTATATTCTATGGAGTAGCATGTGTGATCTTTAGGATAGTCGCTAAAGTCGTACTTTGCAGCATTGACTTTCATGTCGTCTTAAATATAAGTTATCTCCACGACATACAACAGGCTAGGTTTTCTCACCGTATTGTGTCTTTATCTTGTTGTAGCAGAAATCATACATCAACCATTTTGACCTGTCCAGAACGGCTTGCCTGACATATACCGGGCAATTTAACTTTAGTTTGCACTTAATGTTGTGTATAGCCACCAGATCACCGTCGAAGATTTTGTGTAACAGGTGTGTGGGATCAGCAACTAGCCGCTGCATCCTATCCCTCTGCGAGACCCGAACAAGGTCTCTGATCATTTTAGGAAGGTTCTCCATGGTTTTCCCAATTGACTCTGAAATTCATACGTTTAAAAGAAGTCCTTCTCGAAATCTGATGTAGCCTTTTTCGTAGCTTGGTGTTAAGTTTTATAAAAGGAGCTATCCATGCTTCTTGCCTACACTTTATTGCCCGATGGACCTTCGTGACCCTCATGCCCAGTGAGTGGTACACTTTCAAATTGATATAGTGGACGATGTACTTCTTTTTTATACATTTATTTGGAACTAGCTTTATGCACTCTTTGTATATAACCCCCCCCCCCCAGTTCGTTCATGAGTGCACGCTGATAGTCACTTAACCATGTTTCTGGAATCTTCATCGTCTCCGGCGCTAATAAATAGTCGCTGTGGGCATCATGTAGATGTTCGTGATACTCCATGTCGACTTCTAGGACATAGCCATCTCGAGTGTCATCCGCGGTGGCCAGTACCTGGTCTAGCGCTAGCCCTTCAACCCGCTGAAATCAACCAACCGACAGCGGCTGCCTCATAGCCCAGCCGTACAGATTATTCTCATCCAGGTACATGTGCCATGTGTTCGGTTTTTTACTGTCACATTCCAGACAGATTGGATTGTTAGCTTTGGCTGTTCTTTTTGAGACCATGCAGATACGCCCGTGGAGGCCTTTCTCCTCAAAGAGATGCATATCGATGTCTGTCAGGAGCTGGAGCTCCACCCCGGTGTACCTCGGTAGAGCGTCCCACGCCATACCAGGTGTGCTAAAGTGGTGTGCCAGGTCGAGCCCATAGTGTTCCATAGAATAATCTCGTAATGTCTCGAACACGTCTGACAGAAGTTACACGCCTGTGCGCAGGTATAGGTCACGGTTGTCTCCGAACGTCTTGCAACAAACTTCTTTCTATACTCGCCGTGCGTGCCTATAGTCCTTACCGCTGATGTATTCTCTGCTCAGATGGCTATAGAATGCATCCTTCGGTGATAGCTGGGGTTCGCTGAATCTCTCGATCCTGTCTACAACTCATACGGGTATAACATACACCCTTGCGCCTCAATAGTCTTAGCTTAGTGCTGGTAACTCCCTGGTCCGTGATATTAACATTTTTCCGTCGCTTCCCGAAATAGCTGTACTACATGAACAATAGACTGCTGATGAATTGTAACTGGTCGACAGAGAAAGTCATGCATTTCTCCTTGTTGTTTGGGATGTAGCTGATTCCAGCATTTTCCACTTCCTTCTCTTCCACTTGCCTGTCTCTGTTTTATACCTAGCCGTTCTCGTCCCCAAATCTAACCCTCCCAGAGCCTGTATGATCAGATGCCCGACGAAGACTCTCGGGTTGTGGAAGACCACCATTACTGTTGTTACATAAGGGCGACTGCGTAGATTGATATTGCATGTGCTATTGGTTGCCCCTCGGAATTTGTCAGTGATGTGGCAGTGGTCGTGCACCCCATCGTTGTCTTCTAGTGGCCCACAACAGATGTGGCATAGCCAGGTGGCATCAAATGCCTACCAGTCAGCGCGCGTCATCTGAAGAGGCTGTGGGTTTTTGAATACTTCGTTTATCTCTTTGAGCTCGTATTTTAGGCTTTCGATGAAGCGCACTGGAATGTTTTCGCCGCGATATTATTGACCGTGTTTGACGTTGCCGTCACGGCGGACGACTATATATCAATTATCGCATGCGGTCTGCCGGGCTGTCTGCCGGGCTGTCTACCGGGTACTACTCTGCAGTGGCTCATTTGCGCAGCCTTGGACACGAATGTGGAGGCACTCGAATTCGGCGCAGATGATGTAAGGCACCCGCATCTTTCTGTGGTAAGCAGTGTACTCAAGGATAGTCTCTCCTGGGCTGCTATCTTTAGCCAGCTGCGGCATTAGAACTCATTGAGGCTTTTCACGGAAACCTCGGCAGTCTGACGTACGAGCCGACAGTACGTCCTCTCTGGAGAATACGTGGAGACAACGGCGACATGGATATACACGACTATTGTTTTTACCCTTCTTAAACAACAGACGTCATTGGTCCGTGATCCAGACGTAATGATTCTTCTCTGCATTTTCAGGGTAGGTCAGAAGGAGAAAATCGTTCTAGTGACAATGCTCTCTAGTATTCTTTGACTCATAGATAGATATGGGCAATTATCCCATCCAAACATGGAGTTCAATATAACAAGTTCACCCAGGTGGGGTTCATACGTGGATGTGCAGTATGGATGTTTATTCGAACCTATAAAATATAGTGCTGATAGAATGTCTAACTCGAAGCAGCAGTTGTCTTTATTCTGCACATTTATGACTGACTGCAGCGGGATATAGGCTGGCGTCTTGAAGTAGCTCCTTCCGCGGAATGGATGGTACTCGGCAAGTTCCAGATCTAATTGTATACAAAGTATGAGGGTCCAGCCTCATTCTTCATTAGTTAATTCCTCTAAACTCGTCATGATTTTCTCACGAGCTGCATCAAGATTTTCAATATGACAATCAATACAAGGTAACTGCGTGAAACGTAACAACAATCAGACTTACGTAAAGCACAGGTTTATATATCGTCTCAATGGGACACCATAGACTATATCAAAAACTAGTGGGTAATGATGGGCAATGATGAGCACACAAGAAATCATAAAAATTACAATACACAAATCATATTCAAAGTTTCAACCAAAAGGTCTTTATCAAGACACAAACAAAACATTAAAAGACGACGAATAGAAAAATTATCACAACGTCCAATGGAAAAATGGAAATGATTTCCATAAAATGATTTCCGGTAAAATGACAACGTAATTAAATTTTGTTCGCTTTTTGTGTGTGCACATGCATCACGGAAACAAGAAATAGTACTTCTAAATATATTTACATTATAATGTAATATATATATTTCGAAACAGAAATGGACAGAGAATGTGATTATCACAAGACCATTTTGAAAAAAAAATTATGTTAATATATAAAAATTATTTTAGACAGAAAAGAAAATATGTAAATGACAAAAAATATTATTTTAGATATGATATTTGACCTTACCGCATTTTTGAATCAATAAATTCCACTCAAACTGTATCATTTATGTAGATAATCCAATTACGAACACAATAATGTATAATATATGTGCATAGTGCGTCAAAAATAAATTATTTAGAAAGAATTTCGACATCTATCAAAAACAGTAGACTTAACTTTACACGAAACTCAAATGAAAATATGGCTAATTTTTCTTACAAAATGGCGTAAATTTGCAAACACGATGCTAGAAGCAATTGCCAGATTGGATTTCATAAAAAATGAGACCAAAGCAAATAAAATAGTTATTATTTTACGAAAACAAGTAAATTGGAAAATATATATAAAACATATAAGGAAAAATGACGTCACAGACCCCCATTATCAAAACTTATCAATACCTTAACAAAATTGATATCAATACACATAAAAATATTGCAAGAAGTAATGTAGACATATTACACTTTCGATTGGAAACATTCTTATGTTGATATAAATACCGAAAACAACAACATGAATGTCATTGGAGAATGACTTATAGAAGTCTTTCCGGCCAGAAGACATACGGTTTACTGACTTGTATAAGTCTCACCGGCTGGAATCAGTTAATAACTCTACTCCATCGAAAGCTTTTTCCTGACACTTAAACATCAAAATAGCATTATTCAAAACGATTATTGTGCCAATCGCTGTGCTACGTATGATAAATATGGACAACAACAGAACATGACAAACGTAAACCTCGTGACAGCTGAAATAACATGTTTGTGCAGAATCCAAAGAATATTACTGAGACAGAATGAAGAATGAGGATATTAGAGAAGGAGCAAACACCGCCCCAATACTGGAATATATTAAGTGACAATAGATAAAATGGTTTCACACATCAGCAAACTATCATCAGACAGCATACCACAGCAAGCTGTGCTACACAGATACAGTGAAGGCTGTCCAAGTGGCCGACCACAAGATAAAAGAGACGATAAATTACACAATATACTCAGCACACAAGGGTCATCACCAGGAATCTCCTCTACCCCTGACGCGGAAAGGCAACAAAGGGATTGACCAATGGATATACAACTTAAATACTTGTATCTAGGAAGGAAATACTCTTTGTTCAATGGTTATACCCGTTCTAGGTTCGGGAATAAATGTTAACTTTACACCTAACATCACTTCTTTGAGTCGAAATGTACACTAGACAATGGCGATACACAATATTCAATGACGTTTTATGTATAACACAAATATTTATCACATATATTTCTCACATATATATCACACATATTTAATTATAAATTACGTGAACTGTAACTGTACTGATAACCTGTGCTGTTATTATCATTATTACTAATCCTAAGACGTATTACAATGTATCTCTAACTAAACAACCACGTTATGAGTGTATATATAAACATACGTATCACTTTAATAGTATGTTGTCGACATTTCTTTTTTAAACTAGCTATATGAACTATGTCTTCAGTCTACATCTTGTAAATGTTACACACTACACAGCACGGGGAATACATGTCACTAGAAGATGTGTTATGATGTGCTACATAAGTGCATAAAATCAGTCAGATCTAAAGTGTTCTTGTTTAAATTTATCCCACCTTGACATGGCAGCAGGTATTGTGTAGAGAATTGGGTTTGCTGCAGAATTTATAGGGAGAATGACAACCGTTGTCCAAGCAAATACATCAGAGTTGATCTCTATTTTACAAAGAGACAACAAGCCCATAATTCCCACAGGAAACCAACAGAGACCATTTGCCAGTGCCACACTCATCAACTGCTTGGCGACTAATATATTCCCTGAACGACGGGAAAATGTGGTCGATGATGTTTGTGATATCCTATTCATTGACATGGCTTTAAAGATAGCTCGTTGTCCGTATCCGATGACAATAACCATGAAGAGATTATGCACAATGAATACACTAAATGAATATTCCCAACCATTTAGTCGTCGAACTGTCAAAGGTAAACTAAGACACACGGCGTTAGATGTAACTATGTCAAAATTGAAAAGAAATGGATTCAGCGCAAGTTGAAAACCAATAAGCCAAGATAAAATAACACAGATAATTTTATTCTTTGTAGAGAATTCTACTTGACGAAATGGAAACTTCATTACCAAAAATCTGTCCAGAGTGATAAGAAAAATAAAATATGTTGACGTTTCGCAAGAGAGAATAGATAAAAAACTTGCAAGTTTGCAGACAATACTTTCTCTCCAGTTCTTGTCGTACAAAACATAAACGCCACGATAGTAATAATCTGCTCCAGCAATAATGAACAGATAGACTCCCATAATAAAGTCAGATATACCCAAGTTTGTCACAAACAGACCATATCCTGTTCTCAGAACTGACCTATCCCATACGGAGCGATAAACAATAACGGTGACATTTCCTAGAATGGCAAGAACAGCGACCACCCAAAGAAGAACACGTTGAACAGTGTCCCTCACAAGATCATAACAAGAGGAAAATGCGTCTTCAGGGGCGTGACAGATGTAGTATGGAATGTTTTCTCCTCTGATTTGTGGACAACACATTTCGAAATTGTCGGTGTATAAATCTCGATTTACTGTTAAACCGTTAAACAAATCTTCATAGAAATTCTTCATTTGAATTCCACGTAAATCTATTGTCTGTAGCTTAAATTGTGAAGAAAAAGCATATTTATTTAAAGCAGAGATTATAGTGAAGCTTAAGTTGAAATGTTTCAGGTTTGGTAACCCTATCAAGAAATGTTTATCTAAATAAGACAAACCTGTATGGGAGAGATCGAGAACTTCCAGATTTTTGAGTAACAAATATTTGACATCAAGTTCTTTGTTATAAGACAAGTTAAAATGACGCAAGTTTCTCAATACTTGAACAAATGTGTTATAGTCTTTGATGTTAACAATTTCATCGTATTCCAAGTTTAATCTTCTGACACTGTTTGTTTCCCGATATAAAACTGAAGGTAAATTACTAATATTACAATGAGACCAATCAATAAATAATGTATTCATTAACTTGAATGAATCGATAAGTTTACAAAGAGAAAGATCTACTCCAGACAAGTCTAGATATCTTTGTCTACCATCAATAAAAGAGAAATTTGAAAGTGGAATAGATTTGTTGTAATCTGATACTGTGATCGTCCCTGATACACAAAGAAAACCTTTAGCACAAGACAAGTTACATTCAACTTCATCGTCTTGATATGGACATTCAGGATGTCCGTCACAAACTAAGTCAGGATGTAAACACATTGTACTATTCCAACAAGCAAAATTTCCAGAACACGAGTCAATAATATACTTTTGTTCTTCTTCTCCTGTAGGACAGTCTGCTATTCCGTCAAGGACATAATGTTGAGGGATACAATAAGTGTTGGGACATTTAAAATATCCTTCAGGACACATAAAATCTGTACAGTTTCTAAGATGAGACATATCTCTACACCCAAGAACTGTTTGGTACATGTCTTTAATGTAGACACATCTTGGTGACCATATCACATGACCCAATATGTTGTAACAGGAATTGGATGTTTCCAGTTTTCCAACGGTCTCATCTAATGGTCCCTCTGGTCCATTACAATCAACATGTCCATCGTTAAGTTGTGAGAAATGGACACATTGTTTATGATTACAAATGAATGCGCATGTTTCGTTTCTGATCAAATATTCGTTTAGGATCTGACTTTCATCATTGACTTCATTCTCCATATTGTCATCACAAACAGCGCAATCAATTTGGTTATCATTAACAAATTGTATCGGTAAGCAAGAACCGTCGCAACAATAGATGCCTGTACATTGATCTTCACAATTCTCTTTCCCTGTACCATCTACACATTTATTGATATAATCACAGCTAGCTACATCACTCTTTAAATGTTGACCATATCTACAAGTAGAGACCTGACTCACAGATGTTATACAAGATATTTCATCTCTCCTGTTGCTACAATGTTCGATGTTGTCACAGACATAATTATAGGAAATAAATCTGGGATTAGCTGCCTGAACCCCGCAATCAAACAGAGGGAAAATTTTGTTTTCTGTTTCTTGTAGAAATTTAAGAAACGTTGTGTTGACTATATTTGCTGGGATAGATACAATATTCTCACCAAATATCACAAAACTTCCTTTAGCTAGGGCCGTGTTAAAACTTTCTCTAGAAGCTGAATCTATTCTCAAGTGTATGTTCTCAATTCTACGAGGTAAAGTAATCTCACACAAACTTAATCTACTTAATGTCTCTCTGCAGTCAACATCCTTCCATCCTTCAACAATTCGATTTTGATTATTTAAAGTGCTAGTTTCATTACTGAATCCATTCTGGTCAAATAACCAAACACCACAATAACTGTTGTATCCACCAGATGGTTGACCGTTCAACCAGTTATTAACGATTAGTGGTCGATATCTTGTTGGATTTTTGAGTGACCATTGAAATCGTTGAGCGACACTAGTTTTGTCTCGATTAAGACCAATGTAGACATGAGCCAACAACTGACCTGAATCAGAAGAAACATTGCTACTATTTGTAATCTCTTGTAAAAGAGATGGCAATATTTCCTGTAAGAATTTTAACTCTGTTGGAGTTTCAATAGCGGCAGAATACCCATCATACATTTGAGAGCACATTTTTGAGGCTTGGATCCAGTTACGTTTTTCACCAAAGTCTAACAGCCGATAGCAGGAGAGAGAATCCATGCTAGCACTATGAACAAATGGAAACCATCCTGATTCACATTGCTTACAAGTGGCGCGTGCTAGAGTATAGGTCGAGTGAATGCTCTGGTACTTCTTGAGTAACAAAGTATCACTGAAATAACTGTTTCCTATGTTGTAATCAGTCCCATGTACCACAGCCAATATTTTAATGCTTGTATTTTGTTGTTGTAGAATAGTTGGTATCTGTCTGATTTCATCATAAGACATTAATGTTCCGTCCAGATAGACAACAGCTATGTGGGTCGCGTTCTCTCTAACACCGGGCATTTCGGAAAAAAAACGTAGAATAAATTGTATCTTGTTGTCAAGAAGTGTCCGAATGCCTGGTTGTGCTTTCCTACACATTAACTGTGGTATAAAGTGGGGAATTAAAACTGTTTTAATAGACGTGTGAAACTGCAAAGAACTTATGTTTACGTGGTCATATGCTGCTGCAAAATTGTCAATCGTATGAGCATACAACACTCGAGGTGTTGTTTCGTTGTAAGTTGAACTCAGTAGATTATAGAAGAAAAAGAAACTCGTGAAAAACTGATACACGGTATCAATCCCTGTCGACGTATAATACAGAAAAATGATATCGATTTCTTCAGTTGAACAGTCTTCTAAAGGGAAGTGACTTGACTCAGTTTCAAGAACCACTGAAACGATAAAATCACATCAATAAAGAAATACGTCTCACATAGATGCTACTGTTTTTATATAATAATAGAATATAGTTAGTTAGTCGTCGGCACATCATCACTGCAAACAGGACACCTCCATAGTTGCTCCAAGCAATCCTTGAGTGTATACGCCATTACACTTCTGCTGACAGTACAGGTCCTATACTGGTTGACCATCATTTTTCTGCGCCCTCCAAAGTGTTCACTTCTAGCAACACCGCATTTCAATTCTTGATCTTTAATCCTGTCCATTTAAAAGGAATCATCATCCCCACTAGTCTCACTCTCGCGTGCTGTATCTCTTAAGGAGTCTAAAACGTTAGCGCGATTCATTGCCCCATCGCCCTGTGCCAGCTTCACGCATGATGCCAATTGATCTGCCCTTTCATTGCCTCGAACAACTACATGTCCCGGCACGAAAATAAATATAGTCACTTTCGGCCTCGCCTTTCTCGAGGCCTCAATCCACTGTTTGCGAACGAGACCCACTTGTACCTTCCTAATAATACTCATAGAGTCCTTCAAGATGCAGACCTACGTTACCTTCTGTGTGCATACCAACTCAAATGCCATGATCACCGCCATAGTCTACATGGTTATGCTACTCGTAGTGACCGCAAAGGCTGCACTCTCCTCCCTGATCGTTTTGCTTGCGTTCTGAGCTGTGAAGGCCCAATCACTGCGAACATACCTACTAGAATATGGTATTCCTAATCATAACATAATAACGAATAACGGTGTTCTAAATATGTTCCTCTCAAACATAACATAATAATGAATAATGGTGTTCCCACTGTTACAATAAAACGTAACACAATAATGAGTAATGCTGTTTGAACCAAACATTTAATTATAATGGTGTTCCCTATGATGTTCCCATCATCATCATCAAGTGCCGTCTACGCAACGAAGGTTGGCTGCAACGTATCTCCAACTGCTGCAACACTGATCACAAATTGGTCTACTCGGGGTGCAATGATTTCGAACCAATGACCTTTGACAAAATCACTAATAATGATGTTTCAAAATATAACACAATAATCAAATATGGTGCTTACAAATATAACATAATAATTAATTGCTGTGGTCTCAAATACACATAAATAATAATTTTGTTCTCAAGCATAACAGTATAATGTATTACGTTGTTCCCAATAGTGTTTCAGACATAGCATCATAATGGTGTTACGAAACATGATATAGTTAAAAAATGGTATTGTTTCCAATTGTGTTAAAATTTGTCATTTCCAAACTAAACAGCATCCGTCAATGCGGATCCCCAACATGAAAACACCGGCCAATAGCAAGAAAACATACTGTTTTGGGTTCTTTGATTATTAGATCTGGTTTTTAGCAAATTAAATCTGATAATTCTAAAAAAATGTTCCTTTCTGGTAGATGAGATATAATAATAATAATAATAATAACAATAATACAACCTAATCAAATACAACTAATCAAAATAAGGAAGCGATTGGCAATGGTGTAACGGTAATTCGTCCCGTTACATAAATAATAACAATAATAGATCATCAGTACAATGAGTTCTATCAGAACAATGAGTTCTATCAGAACAATGAGTTCTATCAGAACAATGAGTTCTATCAGAACAATGAGTTCTATCAGAACAATGAGTTCTATCAGAACAATGATTTCTATCAGAACAATGAGTTCTATCAGAACAATGAGTTCTATCAGAACAATGAGTTCTATCAGAACAATGAGTTCTATCAGAACAATGAGTTCTATCAGAACAATGAGTTCTATCAGAACAATGAGTTCTATCAGAACAATGAGTTATATCAGAACAATGAGTTCTATCAGAAAAATGAATTTCTGTTCTCTGGTGCCATGACCAGGTTCCTATGTCAACAGTTATGACAGGGAAGAAGATGGCTGCAAGGTTATTGCAGTACGTTATGTCTGTACAACAGACAAGTAAATAATCTGGATTCTCCAAGTTCTCAGAGTGCAGATGATGATGAATGCACCGTGTCTCTAACTACTGACTGGACTATCTGAATGTCAACTCCAAACTTTTTACAACATATAAACCTTATTAACAGTTCCTTCAGTTCACAACATCTGCATTAATGGTATGACATCAAGCATGTAACGTCAATGGTACATCAGTCATATAACATGAGAGGTGCATCAATTATATAATGTCAATGGTATGACATCAATCATATAATGTCTGGCTTCATCAATCATATAATGTTTTCTATATCCACATCAATTTTCTACAATATACATATATCAATCCTCAAGTCAAATGTATCTTGTGAGCTTACTACTCTAAGCTAATGACCGTGTAAACCAGACATGTCAAACGTGCGGCCACCTGGCCGCATGTGGCCCTTTTCAAGCACGTGTGCGGCCCACACAAAGAATACTGCAACTGTGTAATTTAATGGCGAAAATTGCAGTTTTAATACTTTAAACTGGGTGTATAAAACATAAATCTGGCATTGTGCAACGAATAAGAAAACAATACTGCTGTTTTAAGCTAGTAAGGATTTTCTATCTATGACAATTGGCAACATTGACCGGAAGTAGTAAACAGATTGTTATTACCATGTTAGGCATGCCGAAATCGGATGTGCTAGACATACAAGGTGCATAACGGTAGCACAACGTAAACACGCTCCCATGGAAATCGCATGGATACCCATGCTGGTTACAATGGAGCGAACGCAAAAAAATTTTAAACAAAATTACCATGTTAAAATTTTAAAACAATAATAAATTGTATCTTGTGGAATCGTGCGGGTAATTATATTATTTGTTTTATGCAGTACTGCATAAACTGACACCGTTTAAAATGGCTACAGCACCTTCAGCAAGATGAAAAGGACACTTTATGAAGAAAGGCGAGTATTTCAAGAAAATTGGAAACTAAAGTATTTTTGTACAATGGTAAATGGAAAGATACATTGTGTAGCATGAAATAACAGAATTGCCGCGCCAACAGAGTAACAACTTAGAAAGACATTATAAAACAATCCATCGATCCTGCGATAAATATGTGGGCTTAATGCGTGTTTCAAGCAACAGACGTGTTTTACAAAAATAGATCAAACCAATGTCGCTCCCATTACTGCAAGCTATGAACTCAGCCGAATGGTTGCCATGAGTGGGAAATCTTACAGTGAAGGAGATTTCGTAAAGTATTGCATTGTAAAAGTGGCTGACATTATGTGCCCACAGAAAGCATTTAAGTTATTTAAGGATATTTCGTTAACCTGGAACACTGTTGCTGGACTGATGAAAAGGCAGATGATTTGAAGCACACGTTGAAGGCTGCATCATCCATATTTGAACATTTTTCTATTGCTATTGAT
This sequence comes from Meghimatium bilineatum, assembly GCA_034231615.1. Lineage (NCBI taxonomy): Eukaryota > Metazoa > Mollusca > Gastropoda > Stylommatophora > Philomycidae > Meghimatium > Meghimatium bilineatum. Next base: position 10,994,393 of record CM067321.1, read on the forward strand.
GATACCGTTGACATCACTGGAATAGCACAGCTTGCAGTTTTTATTAGGGCCTGTGACATTGAATTTAATATTTATGAAGAACTTATTGAACTAATTACAATGCATGACACTACAGCGAGCGAAGACATCTTTGAAAAAGGCGAGCAGGTTCTGCATAACTATGATTTTGATTTGAGTAAACTTGTATGTTTATCTACTGACGGTGCTGCGAATATGGTTGGCAGACATAATGGTATTGCTGCCAAGTTGTGAACAAAAATTGAGAACTCGTATCCAGATTCATCATTTGCTCATTTTCACTGCATTATTCATCAGCAAAATTTGCGTTCAAAGACTTTAAAATTGAATCACGTGCTTAGTGTGGTCACAAAAGCAGTGAACTTTATCAAATGCAATGCTCTCAACCATCGTCAATTCAGTCAGCTGTTAGAAGACATGGATAGTCAGTTCATCGATGTTCCATTCTACACAGCAGCCCGTAGGTTGTCGTGTCACAAAGCGCTGAAGAGATTTTATTTGCTGAGACCAGAAATTGCTTTATTTTTGGAGATGAAAGGTAAAAACACAGATGAAATAAAAGATGAAAGTTGGGTTCAGGATCTAGCATTTGCTGTGGACATTACTGTACATTTAAGTGATCAATTTGAAATTACAAGGCAAAACAAACTCATCACTCAGTTGTACGACGATATCAAATGTTTCATTACAAAAATAAGCCTATGGAAGACACAGTTGTCACGTGAAAATTTGATTCATTTTCCTAACTGCAAAGAACTCAAAAACCAGATCAATGCTGAATCTCTAATTACCTTTGCTAAATATGAGAGTCACCTAGATTTATTGTCAAAAGAGTTCCAGGAAAGATTTAGTGATTTCTCATCTTTTGAATACCATTTTGCATTATTCTCGGCACCATTCAACTTTGATGTTGTTAAAGAAGAGGAAAACTTGCAGATGGAGCTATTAGAAATGCAGTCTGATTGTACACTCAAAGCAAAGTATCTAGAAGTAGACATACCTGGCTTCTATTCATACCTGCCTGAAAAGTTTACATACTTCAGAAAGTTTTCAACTAGGATTTTGGCAATGTTCGGTTCCACCTATGTGTGTGAACAGTTATTTTCTTTCATGAAATTAACAACAATTTCTCAGAGAACAAAGCTGACCGATGAACACTTGTCATCCCTGATGAAGGTCGGAACTGCAAATACATTTCAGTTGTATGTAGCCAGATTAAATACATGTTGCATTACAATTGTTATATTTGGCGTTGTGGGGCATTAGCTTAATAAAACCGTTGTAGTAGGCGTGCAAATTAATTAAATATAATTCAATAAGATTACATTGTTTCTCAGATTTGTTAGTGTGGCACGCCGGTATACTCAAAGTATCTTATGCGGCCCATGGTGCTTTTTGAGTATGACACGCCTGCACTAGATGATGAGGATCACGTTAGCATTTTTTGGATACAGTCATTTATAAGCAATATAAATACGTTCAGTAGTTTACCATTACTTTATGGACAGCACGAAGCACAGTCGCCTCCTGCGTTTTGGTTTGAATCTTGTGGTTATGATTTTTCTCCTATGTAAGCCAAGATAATCATTTCATTGAAATAATGTAACGTTAGGTTTGATTGGATGATAATAATTTCATTGAAATAATATAACGTTAGGTTTGATTGGTTGATAATCATTTCATTGAAATAATGTAACGTTAGGTTTGATTGGTTGATAATAATTTCATTGAAATAATGTAATGTTAGGTTTGATTGGTTGATAATCATTTCATTGAAATAATGTAACGTTAGGTTTGATTGGATGTGAGTCCTCAGTTGTTGGAGGATGAGTTTATGAACGACCTGTTGTATTCTGAAGAGGAAGACTGAATATCTTTAGATGAGGAAAAACTGATATATCCATTCATGTCTCTCTACTTCGAATCGTCTGCAGACTTGACAGTCCAGGATTCAACTATATTGAATTCAAAATATAGACAGTCCATGACTCAACTGCGTTGCATTCCTACTATAGACAGTTCAGGATTAACCTGAATGGCATTCCTACTATAGACAATTCAGGATTAAGCTGAATGGCATTCCTACTACAGACAATTCAGGATTAAGCTGAATGGCATTCCTACTACAGACAGTTCAGGATTAAGCTGAATGGCATTCCTACTATAGACAATTCAGGATTAAGCTGAATGGCATTCCTACTATAGACAATTCAGGATTAAGCTGAATGGCATTCCTACTACAGACAGTTCAGGATTAAGCTGAATGGCATTCCTACTATAGACAATTCAGGATTAAGCTGAATGGCATTCCTACTATAGACAATTCAGGATTAAGCTGAATGGCATTCCTACTATAGACAATTCAGGATTAAGCTGAATGGCATTCCTACTACAGACAGTTCAGGATTAAGCTGAATGGCATTCCTACTACAGACAGTTCAGGATTAAGCTGAATGGCATTCCTACTACAGACAGTTCAGGATTAAGCTGAATGGCATTCCTACTATAGACAGTTCAGGATTAAGCTGAATGGCATTCCTACTACAGACAATTCAGGATTAAGCTGAATGGCATTCCTACTATAGACTGTTCAGGACTCATCTGTATTGCATGCCGACTATAGACAATGTAGGATTAAGTTGAATTTCAAGCCTACTATAGACAGTCCATGATTCAGCTGCATCCAGCAGAGAAGAAAGAACTGTACGGTATATCGTCAGTTTAGTTTCCAGAAGATTTTTCTTCTTCGGCGTTTATTCTCAAACTCCCGCTGGATCTCTCTTGTAGCAGACAATGCAGCTACTAGATATTCTGGATGTAGATGTAGATATCCTGGATGTAGTCCAGAGAATGGAAATACGTTGTGTCACCGTTTTATTTGCGCCAATTGCCTGACATCCTTCTTAGGCGGTCCAGAAGATTCAATCTTGTATTTCGACTGTCTGAGGCCCGCTTTGCATTACTCCTCTAGAGATCGGGACTTGACAATACTATCACGACATACTATCACGACATACTATCAAGACATACTATCACGACATACTATCAAGACATACTATCACGACATACTATCACGACATACTATCACGACATACTATCACGACATACTATCACGACATACTATCACGACATACTATCACGACATACTATCACGACATACTATCACGACATACTATCATGACATACTATCAAGACATACTATCACGACATACTATCACGACATACTATCACGACATACTATCACGACATACTATCACGACATACTATCACGACATACTATCACGACATACTATCAAGACATACTATCACGACATACTATCAAGACATACTATCACGACATACTATCACGACATACTATCAAGACATACTATCACGACATACTATCACGACATACTATCACGACATACTATCACGACATACTATCACGACATACTATCACGACATACTATCAAGACATACTATCACGACATACTATCAAGACATACTATCACGACATACTATCAAGACATACTATCACGACATACTATCACGACATACTATCACGACATACTATCAAGACATACTATCACGACATACTATCACGACATACTATCACGACATACTATCACGACATACTATCAAGACATACTATCACGACATACTATCACGACATACTATCAAGACATACTATCACGACATACTATCACGACATACTATCACGACATACTATCACGACATACTATCACGACATACTATCACGACATACTATCACGACATACTATCACGACATACTATCACGACATACTATCACGACATACTATCACGACATACTATCGCAATTTCTGAATCTAGATAAATGAACATAAATTCTGTCCATTATACTTTTTGAATTATTTCACTATAGTTAAATTTAACAGTGAGCAAAACAACTAAAATGTTTATAAAATTATAACCTTTTTGCAACATCAAACATGTTTTATAACAAAACCACAAATATACAGATAAAACTATCAAGACATACTTACTCATAAAGACTAAAACTGTTATGAAACCAACGAATGATACCATCAACAAAGCCATATTTAGTGTAGATATCGCTTCAGTACAAAATATTGAAATATGTCGCTGACACTTGCATATAAAGAATCTACCTTCAGTAGACCCGGTGATATAAAATATTAAATGACCAATTAAATACTCAGCTTGAACGTTTTGCTGACTTCTCATAAATTTAGCTCAAGCTAGTGGTTCTCATGATCTAGCTAAAAGTCTCAAATTTTTCAATATTAACGATATCATCATCAAGTGCCGTGCCTACTTGTGGCTTAGGTGATGACGGTTCTCTAGAACTCATTGTTTCGCGTATATTGTATTAGGATCGGTATTGACTATCCGTTATGTCCCAATCTTAATTTATCTAATATTTTTCACGCTGAACTTTACGATCCCTCTTGCCTTCTATCCCCCCCCCCCGTTATAACTATGTTCTCCAAGCTAGCCTGTCTCATAATCTCGACCAAAAATAAATATTGTCTATTTCTGATATTCTGAATTACGTATTCCCTAGACTTATATTTAACTCTTTAGAACTTCCTGGTTACTTTTCCTTCTATCTGTCAATTGTTCTCTTGGCATTCTTCTGTATAACCACACCTATGTTGCTTCTAATTTCTAGTATATTGTGTATTTTACTGTCCATGATTCGCATCCGTATATTAGAATATGTGTTATGCATCTATGAAGCAACGCTCAACCTCGTCCCGACTGACTGGGATATATTTCTTTCTCCTTTCTTTCTTGTCGCTTTATACCATTTTATGCTTTGCAGGGTCATGTGTAGAGGAGTCCTCTGGAGATGGCTTTTGTGTGTGCTTCATATATGTTTGTTTTCATTGACTCTTTTATTTCTGCAATCCATCGTTTGCAAGGTCTGCCCCTGGATTTGTATCCATTGTGTCTGTATAGTAATACTGTTTGAGGGAAACTGCTGTTTGGTGGTAGTCTGGAAGCATGAGAATACCACTTTAATCTGTAGTCTTTTGATGTAATTCATGATTGACATTGTGTTTGTTAGTCTTTTGATGTTTTCGTTTCTGATTATGTCTCTTATTGCTACTTCGACGATTCCACGTAGACAAGTCATTTCTGTTGTAACAAGTTTTCTTGTGGATTCTGTTGTTAGTTTCCACGTGTGACATTGATAGCACAGTGATGGTATGATGATCGTTTTATATAGTGCAGTTTTGGTGTTCATGCTCACATATTTGTTTGTTGAAAATACGAGACATCTACCTCAAGATCCGGAATGTTATGTGGAATCTACGTTGGATTTCTTTGGTGTTTTTTTTTCATTAAATGATATGTTTTCACGATAAGTGAATTCTTTCACCTGTATAAGTTGTTGTTCATTTAATAAAAAATTGTGTTTTTTTCTGTTTTTATGATGCCATTACCTCAGTTTTTTCTGTGTTAATCCTCATGTTAAAATCCATACAATCTGTGCGCAGTCTGCTGATTTGTTGTAGTTTTTTTCTTCCGTTGTTGCTATTATTGATTGATCGTCTGCAAGAAGAATTTCGCTCAGGGTTTTATTTAGATTGTCTTCGTCATTAGTTTTGGCATTTTTACATATGCAATGTATATATGTGATGAATACAAGGGAGATATAAAACATCATTGTCGCACTCCAGAGTGTATGTGGAATTTATCTAAACTCCCAACACTCGGTGGTAATTGATATACATGTCTTTAATGCGAGGGATGAAGGTTGCTATCCTGCTCGCCTAAATTGAACGACAGTTCCGTGTTTCAGTGCTTTCTAATTGGAATATGTGAATTTATTTCTGAATTAGATAGATTAGAACACGGTTTGGGGTGCAAAAGGAATGCAATGCTCTAGGCGGACCCAGGGTTAGCAGATAACCAAGATCCGAAATGTACCTCCTCGCGGTGCACCCTGGTAACAGAAAACAGCAGCTCGAGCTGATTCTGGCCAAATCATTTGGGGATCGTGTCCGAGAATGTGGAGGAAGCAGATGGAAAGAGATGTGACTGCAAAAGAGACAGACAATATCTCCGACACCATTTGCATCACCACATACAGCGACGCCTGTTAGTCCAGTCAGAACATTTGAGGGGCGGCCAATGTAAAAGGCACGTAAAGGTGGTTGCATGGAGAGAAACAAATATATGTCATAATGAGTATAATGACACAATGAAAGGGCAGAACAGCCCCAGAGGGCAGCGCGAACTGCAAATAAAAAGTGAAAAGTTCTTAGGAAAGGGGAACTATAAGCTCTGCTAGCTCGAGAGGAGCTTCTAGTTACCTGTGATCCTTATAAGCAGAGACCCAGACCCAATTGTGGGCGCTCGGAAAAGCAAGAAGACCTAAACCAACTCTAATGTCATGTCTTCCTATACCGGAAATATGCTCGCGAAGAGAAAGGGTTCCGAACCCGATGGGCTTAGGCAAGAAGGGGACAACGATAGCAGTCCTGGCCCAACTCTACTGTCAAGATTTCCTATACCGGAAATACACTTGCAGAGAGAAAGGGTTCAGTACCTGATGGGCTCAGGCACAAACGGGACAACGATTTAGCCCTGGCCCAAATCTATTGTCAAGCTTTCCTATACCGGAAATACGCTTGCAGAGAGAAATGTTTCAGTACCTGATGGGCGCAGGCGCTATTGGGACAAGGTCGCTCAGCTCGAGAACGCCTTGCTCTCAAACGCGTGGTGTGAGACTCAAACTTGTACGAGGGGTTCTCGATATCTGTGAACGACGCCTCGGGTAGGAGGGCGAACGAGCCAGTGTCCAACTCTTCTGACGAGTTCTTCCTCATACGGAACCAGGCTCGCGGATGAGAAAAGGTTCAGTACCCGATGGACACAGGCAGAGTTCGTCCAATTGCACGAGATGGGTTTATAGACGTTGGGGCACCTCGTGCCAGATAGACGCGCTCGACAAGCGCCTTGGCGAAGAGGCACTTCACACCAGCGTGCCCGGCGACAGATACACAGGCTGTCACGGACTAGGGACCAAACCCGAAATAAAGGAAAATCGAAAACGGATGTGCTGGACCTCAGACGTCCTGACCACAAGTGGCCAACCGGGGTGCAAATAATCACAGTTTTACTGTGGAACTTGCAGCACAACGTACTTCACGCTCCCAGGCGAAAATCACACGAAATATTCGTTGTGGTTATTTGAGAGCTAACGCTGAAGAAGAAGAAGAAGAATACGGTTTAATCATTTGAAGACACTGAAACAACATTGTGACAGGTATAACAAACAGACAGTGCAGAACTAAAACGTTCGTAGGAACATGGAGAGCTCTCATAAGACGACATTCAAACGTAAACAAGCCACACACTTTGTAACAATAAATATATGTTAGATATTTATAGTTATAGAAACATTCTATGTGAAACCTTAGAAATTTGTAACATCAGAGGACAACTGTTAGATAATATAAAAGCGATATCTCTTCTTCTTCTTCAGGTTTCGCTCTCAAATAACCACAACGAATATTTCGTGTGTTTTTCGCCAGGGAGCGTGAAGTACGTTGTGCTGCAAGTTCCACAGTAAAACTGTGACTATTTGCACCTCGGTTGGCCACTTGTGGTCAGGACGTCTGAGGTCCAGCACATCCGTTTTCGTCATTCCTTTATTTCGAGTTTGGTCCCTAACAGCGATATTTCAAAAATGCCAATTCTCAGTAAGAACAACAGATGGAATGACTGAACCTTTTGAAACAAGATCTGGAGTAAGACAAGGATACGTAATTTCACCCCTACTTTTCTACATATACATGGACAGAATAATAAAAGAAGCTCACATCAACAAAGAGAAAAACATTGCAAATAAACCTGACGAGAAATTTAATAATGAAATAAATGAACTATTATTTGCTGAAAATCAAAGTCTAATATACAAAGATGAGGAAACTTTGCAAAAGCACATCAATGCATTGCTATTAGCATCTCAGAAGTACGACATGAAAATTATTGTTAAAAAAACAACAGAAGTTATGACAACTAGCAAGTCTGCAACACCAATGGATATAATAATAAATAACACCAAAGTGAAACAAGTCAAAGAATTTAAATATCTAGGCAATTCTTTTCCGAAATTGGAAGACTAGACAGAGAAACAGAAACAAGGTGCCAGAAAGCAAATACAGTGATCTACGAACTTTCACCATTACTTCTTCACCCAAAGATCAAGATGTAAATAAAAAATAGATAATATCTACAATTTTTATACAACACACTGGTACCAATGTCAAACAATGGTCTTTAACAGCTTCACAGCATAGAAAAATCGTTACATGTGAAATGAAGTGTCTGAGAAAAGCTACAATGGTTACCAAACTAGATAAAACAAGAAATGAAGACATTAGGAAAACAGTTGGGATAACATCATGTATCGAACATATTGAGAGACAGCAAGCAAAATGGTTCGGTCACCTTGTGAGAATGAAGCCAAACCAAATACCTATAAGAGCATATAACAAAAGAATATCCGGGAGTAAGACCAAAGGTAGACGCAAGAAAACGGTGGATAGAAAACATCAAGATATCCTTGAACAAAGATGGACTAAATGTAACCTCGGCAACACATCTGTCCTTGGAACGACAACTTAAGCTACCACTCCTTCGCTTAACGGCAAGTGTGAATACGATCAACCATCATTCACCTTGGGCAAAGACAATATACAATACAAATATCTGTGGATTAAGAAACAAAGTCAAATATTTTTTATAAGAGATAAATTAAACAGTAAATTCTTCATGTTTTTTATTGGTGTTGAATGTGCCTGCCTTATTCTGTTTCTTATCTATTTTGTACTTCTTCCATATAAATGTTGTTGTTATTCCTAAATACTTTAATCAGTGTACACCTTCATATATTTAATAATTCCCTGTGATCTTGAAATTTACTTACAGATAAATACTATTTCTATATTTTATTTAAGAAATGACATTTGTCTTTACTTACTACTACTACAATGTTGATCAGTACTTGTTGACTTTGTTTTTCTTAACTTGAAGCAAACAGAACATTATAGCCTGCATAGCTCGATACGTATGTTATGTGGTATTATTAGAACAGTATCACATATCTACAACATGTTTTCACTGTACATAGAGAACAAATCCGATGAAAGTGCACATCCATGTCTGACACCTTGTTTTATTTGTTGAAAGGGACCAATTTGTGTGTACACTCGTACTTCTGCTGTTTGTCGTCGTGTTCTTAATTGTTCTTTAATCTCTACTATCAGTTTTCAGATTTTCAATCATACGGATAAACTCACAATATCTAACATTATCGAAGACTTTGTGTAGTCTATACAACAGAGATATTCATATCTTTACTTGTAGACCTATAGTAAGCTCAGGATTATCATTTAGACTAATTCAGTTTTTGTGAAAGACTACGATGCAAAAGGTACTCACATCTTCTTTTCAGTACCTCCTCATCATCATCGAAGTTTTGCTGCAACTTATATTGTTTGTGTGTTGCTCTTAATTTTTATTTTGCACTTCACACCACACTCTAACCAGTTGTAATTTGTCAATGTCGTCTTCACGCCACACTCTAACCAGTTGTAATTTGTCAATGTCGTCTTCACGCCACACTCTAACCAGTTGCAGTTTCTCAATGTCGTCTTTTTTCTGCCCTGTTAACTATTCTAACAGTTATTTAGTCGAACGAATATTCTCACTGCGCATCAAACCATCTGTCCATAAGTCCTGGGATTTCTTCCTCAAGTGAAAGAAATCCGTTACTCTGGGAATTAAAAAAGACCTATTATCTAATCGGAAATAAAGCCTTCTAAAATGACTAACTTTACTGCTGCATTGATTTTTCATTAAACCTTTAACATGAAAATACACATAGAAAATACTGAAATAATGAAGATGGGAAGAACAGAAAGAAACGCTAATGTATATATTGGAAAGAACAGATTTACACAACTGACATAATTCACATACCTAGGAAGCAATATAACAACTGACGGCAATAGCAGTAAAGAAATACACACTAGATGTAACAAATGACACCAATCTTCCGAAACAAAAAAGTAGATCTAAACACCAAAATAACACTATTCAAAACGATTATTATGCCAACGTTGTTTTACCAGGCCAAATATGGATAATGACAGCATAAGGCAAACATAAACTTGTGAAAACTGAAATGGCTAGTTTACGCTGAATCCTAGGAATATCACTAAGACAGAATGAGAAATGAGGACATTAGAAAAAGAACCGTCACCGCCCCAATCTTGGGGTATATTAAGATGCAGCAGATTAAATGGTTTGCACACATCAGCAGACTACCACCTCACAGAATACCACAGCAAGATATGCAACACAGATAAAATGAAGGCAGACCTAGAGTCCGACCATGAAAACAATGGACCACCGAAATAAAAGAGGCAACAAATTTCAAAATATACTCAGCACACGTGAGGCCATCTCCAGAGAATAACACCTGACGCTGAAAGGCAATAACGGGTCTAGCTAATAGATTTATAGATTGATTTTCATTTGCTGCCAAAATGTTGTCGCAATAATATGAATGGCAATCAATGAAAATCTGGGAAATAATTAAATGAATCATTTAGAAAACTTAACTACCCATTAGAAGTAGTTAATATATTGTGGACGGTTATGCCTCAATGTATTGATACCTACCTTTGTTGGTTTACAAGTCTGATCTAGTTATACGTCCACTGCTCTTGTTTAGCCAAATCCGTATATACATGATGTCTCCGTTGTCAGCATTATCGGTCATTCTTCCTAACTCCTTAAGGGTATTTAGAAATACTGGTCAGTCTATTGCGTGTTCGATCTCAATAATCCAACATGCTTGTCTGTGTGTCTGGTCAAAATAGACGTGCCAACAGGTCTGTCTGTGTTTTGGTTTCCAAGGATTATGAGAAATTACCTATTACGTACTGTCTATAGGCAGAGAACTCAATACAATCAACATAAAATAAATTATCAATTACTGAAACAAGTGTAGGAATTTAAATATCATTGGGGCATTATTACATACGACAGAAAAAAGAAAAGGACAGAGATCTCGAGACAAGAATTCAAAAAGCCAACTACGTAAATTACGAAATTACACCAATTTTGAAACACAAATCTATTCTGATAGAAACTAAAAAAAAATTTAAAAGAAAATCGTAAATTTAATATTCATACCAACACCGTGTTACCATCAAGCATTGTAGAGGTGGCAAATGAATCCATCACAAAATTATCATTATCATCATTAAGTTCCGTCTCCGCAACAAAGGTTGGCTGCAACAGATTTCCAACATCCCTTGTCTCTTGTCTTGGTGGTGCACTCTGCTAGAATGTTACCTGTCCATCTTGTGATTTTACTCTCCACTCGTATTTCTGTCTATCTCTTGCTCGCTTCCCTTTGACTTTACCCTTAAGTAAGGTCTTCAATAAGGTGCCATGTCTTTTAATGTGTCCAAAACATTTTATTTGCCTTATTTATTTTAAATCTTATCTTTATTTCTCTTAGTAGTTCTTTCTTCATATTAAGTGTCTTTAGCACCTCTTTATTTGTTTTCTTCTCTTTCCATGATGTTCTCCCTATTTTTCTACATACCCACATCTCAAAGGCATCAATTCTGTCTTATAATTGTTTATTTAGTGTCCATGTTTCTGAGCCATACATTAATATATAATAGATGTAGCATTTTATAATTCTCATTTGTAACTTGTTTGTAATTTGTTTAGATGGTAATATTTTCCTCGTGTCATTGAAGGTACTTTTAGCCATTCTTATTCTCCTTTTAACTTTTAACTGTTTCATATCTGCCATCATTTGTGACTATGTGTCCAAGATATTGATAATGTTTTACTTGTATATTCTATCCATGTATGCTTGTGTTTAGCTATTGTTCTTCTGTGTCTTTGCTGATTATCATGGTTTTTATTTTTTGGATATTCATATCAAATCCATATTCATTACTTGATTTATTGACCAGATCTATTAGTCTTTGTAGTTCATGTTCACTTTCTGCTAAAAGAACAGTGTCATCTGTATATCTAAGGTTGTTTATTATATTACCGTTGATCTTGAGTTCTGGCATTTTTTCTATATTTTTAAAGATATTCTTTGTGTAGCTATTAAATAGGCTTGGTAATAAAATGCATCCTTGTCTGACCCCTCTACGTATTTCTATGTATGGCGAGTAGCTGTTTTCACACCTTATTGATGCAGTTTGCTGCCAATATATATTTCCTATTAGTCTATGTCTTTTCCATCTATGCCTATTTCTTGAAGACATTTGATTAGGTTTTCAAGTTGGACTCTGTCAAAGTCGTTGCTGTAGTCTATGAAGCAAATATACTTTTTTTTGGATTTCTTTATATTTATCTATCACTAGCCGGATACTCAGTATAGCTTCTCTGGTTCCTTTGTTTTTCCTAAAACCGAATTGTTCTTCACCGACCTCCATGTCTATCTTGTTCTTAATTTGTTCATGTATTATATTGAGGAGTGTTTTAGCTAAATGACTCATTAGACTTATTGTTCTATATTCTGTACAGTCCACACGCAGCTCTGGGCTTCTTTGGTAGTGGTATGAATATTGATGATGTTTGGTATTTATGTATGTGGCCTGTTTCATATATGTCAATGTGAAGTTCTGTGATACTATCCACACCAAAATCATTTATAGCTTTTATTATGTCTGCTGTAATGTTGTCGGAGACTGCAGCCTTTACACATTTTATTGATTTTATTACATGTTCTACTTCTGCTTTCAGTATTGCTGGTCCATCATTGTTGTGTATTTTTATCTTTAATGCGGCCACCACCATTCATAGGATTATTCTTATTTGTGACTTATCATGCATTAATTGTGTCGTCTACTGTATGGACATCTCCTCTATTTAACTGCATTGTGTTTCTAGCCATTGTTTTTTCGCTGATCTGCACATGTTACGTATTTCCTTGTCAATAATTGATTATTTTTGCGAATTTTTTAGCTTTCTTTCTTTCTGTCATTTTCTCGAATATTTCATCTGTCATCCATGTTTGTTTGTTCTTGGTATTTCTTATTGGTAAATTTTCATTTGATGTTTGAATACTTTTCCTTAAGCTGTCCTATTTATTGTCTATTTTCTCTTCTGGATTTTCCCTTCTGTATTGTTTCATGCACTCTATCCTTAGATGTTCGTATCTATTCCTTACATCTACAAAGTATTTTTGTTGTATGTCTGGTTGTTTTAGTGCTGATGCGTCTATCTGTGGATATTAAACTCTTCTATGTTCTATCTTTTAAAGTTGAACATTTATTTTGTACAACACTGGACTATGGTCAGAGTTGATATCTGCGTCTGGATATGTTTTAGTGTTCTTGACACTATTCCTAAATCTGTTATTGATCATAATATAATCTATTTGGTTCCTCTTTCTGTCTCCCGGACTTTTCCATGCATATAATCTTCTATTTTCATGTTCAAAGAATGTATTATATATGGTTAGCTGTTCTCCTCACAGAACTGCATGTCTTTCTGCTCTGTCATTTCTTGTCCCTAGTCCGAATTGCCCTACAATGTTCTTGTGTCTTTCTTTTCCTATTTTAGCATTCATCTCTCCCATGACTATTTAAATGTCTGTTGATTTTACTGGTTTGAGTAGTTGTTGTAGATCTTCGTAGTAATGTTGTATTTCTTCTTCAGTGTAATCTGTAGTTGGTGCTTATGTCTGTATAATGGCTAGATCAAACGGTTTTGCTTTAATCGTTAGCATCATCATTCTGTCGTTATGTGTCCAGTGCTCACTGATGTATTTTTCTATTTCTTTCTTGATCAATATTCCAATCGTTTACAGGAATCTCCTCCTGAATGTGTAAGGCTAAAGTTTCACTTTCTTGTGTACCCATCATCTTTCCACCTTGTCTCTGCTATTCCTAGAATATCTACATTTAATGTTTTTACCTTCGATATTAAGTTTTCTAGCTTCCCTGACTTTTGTAGTGTTCTAACATTCCATTTTCCTATTTTAATACGTTGCTTCCTAATCTTTAGATGTTTTTGATCCGTTGCTTGGCTTTGGGGTGTACGTAGTAAGGTCCCAGTCTTTTCCACGGTGGTCAGCCAACATTCATTCTTGTGCCCTGAATTTGCTCTTGCACTGCACACACTTTGATCCATCGATCAAACTATAACTATACATTGTCTCTAAAACAATACAGTGGCTCTACAATTTGATATTGCCTCTAAAACGTGATAATCCCTACAATGTAACAGGGAAGTGTACTTTCGAATTGATATAATATTAAAATTGAAAGTGGTCAAAGGGAAGTAAATGGGGTATACGTTGCTTCAGAAGGATACAAAAATGTTCTTTCCCCTTCTGTTGGACTATGTTTACTGTAATTGGTTAGTAGACGAAAACACTCAAAAAAGGTTCAAAAGTCGTAGAGGATTGACTTCACTGTACTCGATTTACCTTATGTACTATGTCACTCTCAACGAAGCGGCACGCCGCCTGCCGAGAGTACCACTCCTAGCACGCAACTCAAGTAATAATCCACAGGGATTTCAGAAACAAATCCACCTTATAAATAAGACGACACGGGCCAGATTCTACTCCATGACCTCTTGGACACAACGCTAGGGAGATCCCCGTACTTCTACATTAGTTTTCTTGGCTGTAAATGGAATTTTCATCACTCCAAAAGATTTCCAGACAAAATTTATTGTGGGATATAGTTGCCGTCCATTCGTCTCACATGACCTACCTACTTGACCCACCCACATGACCCACCCATCTTAATGTCTGCTGCTGAGTATTCCGAATATTAATTTATAATTGCCAGCTGCACCTCTTGTGTCTGTCTGAACTATATTTAATGTAAAAATCATACACTGTTAAATACATCGTTATCAAAAATAAAATGTTTGAGACAATTTATCAGAAATAATGTTTGTAACAAGTAATCAGATATGAAGATGATATGTCTGAGACAAGTTATCAAAAATAATGTTTGTGACAAGTTATCAGAAATAATGTTTGTAACAAGTAATCAGATATGAAGATGATATGTTTGAGACAAGAAGAAAACATACAAGTGGTCTGTAGTTCATTCATAAAAGTTCTTCTGAGCGTTTTTTTGGCATTCCCTGTTTTCTTTTCCCGTCTGATGTCCTCATGAAGGCTTGTTTTAGAATTTTTTCTTCCTTCATTCTAAGTATGTGGCCGATATATGTCCAACGGCGTTTTCTGATGATGTTCGTCACATATCCTTGTTTTGTCTCCTCTCTTAGTATGTCGTTTGATTTGAAGTCTTTCCAATTAGTATTTGTGGTTTTTCTGGGGCTTGAAGGCAACTAACTTCTTATCCATTATTGCTGTAGATTTCCAACTTTCACATCCATATGTCAATGATGGAATCAAACTTGCATTGAAAAGTCGCAGTTTGATGTGTTTACTTGCGATCTTCAATCTCCAGATGTTTGAGAGTTTTTTTAAGACGTTAGAGGCGAGAGCGATTCAAGTCTTGATTTCTGAGTTGGTATCCCCGTCTTCTGTTATCTGACTTTCCAAATATACGAAATTTGATACGCTGTCTAGTATATTATCATTTAGTTTAATTGATTCTGTAAGACCAGTAAAGTTAATGATTTTCGTTTTATGTGTGTTTATTTGAAGGCCTATCTGTTGTGCAAATAATTTGAGTCTTTCTGGTGTTTTTCTTGGAGATCTTGGAGATATGTGAGTTGAACTCATGAGAACAAAATCATCTGCGAAGGTTAGACTTCCAGGGTCTTGTTATTTACCCATGTGATTTCTAGCTGTTTTTGATCTGTGCATTTTCTCATCAGGAAGTCAATCGCGATGCAAAACAGTACTGGGGACAAAACACATCCTTGTTTTACTCCAGTTGTTACTGGGAGCCAACAGGAAAGCCAATTCTGTTTTTACACAACAAGCCGTATCGGAGTAAAAAGCTTTCATGATATTGATGTATTTCATCAGGATGACGTAGAGCGTAAAAATTTTCCAGAGAGATGGTCTGTGAAGATTATTGAAAGTCTTCTGGAAATCTACAAAATTGATCATGAGTTTTGATTGTCTTTCTATGGATTCTTCTATTATTGTTCTTAAGGTGTAGATGTGATCTATTGTTGGGCGGTTAGGTATGAAGCCCGCGTGTTCTTCTCTGAAAGCCTCACCGATGGAATCTCTTAGTATTTGTAGACAATCTAGCTCAGATATTTAGTTATGATGTGAGCCAGTTTGATGATGAAGTATGTCGACTTATACCCTCAGCTGACACTTGCAAAAAAACTCTGCGCGACTTGCGACGTCTACTGAGACATTTCGGTGAACTTTCTACTGAGTTTACTCAGACAGTTGGTACCAGTCCAGATCACTTTTTATTTTGTGATAACCAACCAAAAGTAAACATTCTCTTGATTCTTGATTAGTAACTGGCCTCACAGCACATGGGGCATTCCAAAAGGGCTCTGCCCTCTGTTCCAGCACCCATTCGACTCGATGGTGTTTCCAATCTAATGCCGCCAAAATGTCTGCTATCACTGAAGATATTTTAACAAATATAACAGAACAATGATGAGATAGTTAGTCCAAGAGTGTGTGATGTGTTCCTGGTAGGACATGAGAATCATGGGCGTTGGCATACTGTAATACATCTATTCAGTAACTGTGCATTTTATCCAAACTACATGCTTAAACAACTCTTGTCTTTGGAATAACCCTTCAATGAGTACGTGTTTCAATTTGGTACACACTAAATAAAACCTGCACTTATGTCTGATAGAATATTGGTTGTTGAGTGCTACTCTGCTCACAGTTAAAGAGATAATCATCATCTTTATGTTGATTGTATTGCCTTGTGTACCTATAGGCATTACTTCGTTTAGTTTTTTTCTGTATTTATCATTGAATTGTCATAGATTGAGCTTTCATTCAATATGTTTCAGTATCTTGTCACTCTTGCTGCAGTAATACTTTATATTATGTGCATCATTATAAGCATGTTCTTAATTTATGTAAATACATATTGTCTTCTGATGTATTCTCATATTTGCTTATTGTTTATTTGACAGTACTTAATAATTTGTTCAGGCATTTTGCTAAAAAAAAGTAAGAAGAAATTGTTTCCTTATTTTTTTAATCTTTCATAGCCTGATGATTCTTCTTCTTTCGTTCACTTGAAACATGTCTATATCTGTGATTCTGTCTCCTTAATAAAAACTCAATGTCTTTTGTAGTTCATACAGTGGCCAATAGAGCTTTGATTCCAGTGTTGTTTCCACTGGCCAATATATCTGCCTCAGCATTTCATACTCAGAACACTCTTGAAGTATGTTCTTGGTACTCTGTTCTGCCTGCCCACATGTGGACATGACCGTGTTGCCAATTTTGAATTGTGTATACATGTGACTGAGGTGTCGGTTGTATCCTGTTTTGAGGCGTAGAATTACAACTTGTTCTGATCTATTCATAATGTGATAGTCATCTTGAGTTGGTGTTTCTGGTTTTCTTATTGACTTGATCATCTGTTTTTTTTTCTGATGGCAGGTGATTAGTTCATCTCCTTGCTTTCGGCAGCACCTTCCTTAGCCAGTTGGTATGCTTTTTCATTTCCTGGTATTCCACAGTGAGAGGGTATCCACTGCATGGTTACTTTATGGTTATGCTATACTGGTAAGACAGTTCATTAAGTAGTTTTATCAAGTCTGTTAATTTTCCTTATAATAACAAACATTATATCACACATTTTAGCACGCACGACAACACACATTATAACAGGCACTATAACAAGCAATATAACACGCAAAATAGCACACATGATAACTCACATTATAACACACATGATAGTATTTATTATAACACGCATTATAACAAACATTATAGCATAAATTATAACAAACATGAGAACTCGGAACATGACAGAAGACGGACGACATCAATGCAGTAACCATATTTGATTTAATTTGCCAACACAATGCATTGAATTCTGTGTAGAATAAAGAGTGTTGGATATATTTATTAATAAAATGATTTTAAGCATATCTTTCCATTAAGAAATAGTAATACTGTTAGTAATAGTATGAGGACATGCACAATTATGCAGCATAAATTGGCCATGCCAATTTGGGTACATATCCAGAAATTAAGTATAAGGTTAGAAGACATGCAAGAACCAGAAAAATCGGGACGAAAATATGTTTTTAAAGGCAGCACCAGGCCACGATGACCATTGGGACCAAGGCCATCAGCAAGAAGACGGATACGAAGCTGAGAATCAAGTTCAATGATGTAAATTAATGTGATTTAAAAACCCACATGTTCTCGGTTCATGACTTTATGTTGCGTCATGATTGGCTAACTTGTCTTTGATGGCTATGCCTCTCGATCAGGCATATCCTACTTCTATCTTTAACGGCTATGAGATGGTACAACCGACCCCCCCCTTCCCGCCTTCCTATCTTTACTTACTGTTTACAACATGCATGGCTGGTCCCTATGTTTCTTTTCTTTAGCAACTTTCCTATTACGTTTTGAACCCGGCAATACAAGGCCGGTCATATACTATTACTAATAGGGTATAGGGACTCTATGGGGGTACACTATGGGGAATATGAGTTATACGATGAGAAAGCCCAATAACTGGATCTGCGCACTACACAATGAGTGGGGAGAGCGGTGGGTGGATGTCCAGTGATTTGCGTTACCAAATCGCTAGATCGGTATCCTTAGTTACGACTTTCTAAATCTGCGAGTCACATAAACTCTGTGTAATAAGGTATGACATTAAAAATTCGAACTGTTGTCAAGTGATTTCGTCACTAATTCCTGTATTGAACCTATATTATACAACCAACCACTCCTTATACTCCGTTAGTCGCCTCTCGCCAATTATGTTATCTCCTTTGGTTGCTATTCTTTACTCCTTATTTGGACCCATCTCCTATCATGTGGTATGCACTATATTTCCTACCTCGATGTCCACCTCAAGAGACCTTTAATAATCAATCAAGCCTACCATTAATCCGTTTCTTTTTTGATGTCCATAATTTGAATTTCTTTGTCAGTTCGATCTCCACTTCGGTAATTTTCATTCCGCGCTGTGTTGTCACGTGGGTTTTAATGCGATAATGTATGCTACTGTGACTATTTAAATTTACAATTAACTGTTGTTTCTGGGTAGTGATTCGAATGGTTTCTTGGTGGCGTGTGGATGCGAACACAACCTGGTGATCTCCCTGTACATAACCGTCTCCAAGTGGACACAGATAAAAACATCCGTACTGCACCTTATGGTAAACCATGAAAAACCTGCAATGCTGTCAGTTCGATCTCCACTTCGGTAATTTTCATTAATGCAATTTTGGTGTACAAACCACCATCCCCGACAGCTTCACATGTTTGTCTAGGAATGTCATCTACGCAATCATTTAGAAACAGATCATCTTACATACATTGCGAACACTGGTCTGAGAAGTAGGAACCGTCTGTGACAGCATCTTTATTATATTCGTCTGGAGAGAAGCAAGCATGTGGGCTCTCTCGTTTCAACGATCCCAGCTACGTCAGACCACAAGAGTCGATTAGACATGGCAAATCTTCTTATTTATAAATTTATCACTAGTAAATCATATACAATTATTAATGTATCATATTCATTTATGTAGAGTTTCTCACAATCCCTCTAATGGGATCATGCCGTCGGGCTACCATATTTGAAACCACTAGAGTTTCTGTCTTTCATACTTATCTCCCCTTTTCCCGCTTTGGCCATCCACCACTATCTTCCCTTCAGTGTCCCGGTGGGTTGAGGCACTATCAATCTTCACACATCAGGAAAGTGATTTAAATTTTAATGAGTTCATTTGTCCTGTCACTCCTACTCCTCATACATGTTTCTATATTTACATTTGCAGCGATATCTGCAGCTTCAGCTACACGCATGGTGGAACATGTGCTGTGGTGAAAAGCAATACTGTGCAGGATGTGACAACTCCTTTGGGAGAGACCAGAATTAGGGAAACGATTTGGCGTAAACTAATTTGAGAACCCTCTTGAATGATGCAAATACAAAGTGGGCTGCCCCACCTATTTCAGTGAACATGGCCCATGGCTGGGTTATTATGCAATCTCTGATAGGAAAGGGCTGAACCTTAAGACTCTACCTCTACATTTTACGGAAGGGTAAACAAGTCTCAAGATCCGTGGAAATAATTCTCTCGCTTGTTCAGCAAACATTTTACCAATTTATCTGAAATTTAATCGTACAAAAATTCAACACGTATAATAAACTTGCATAAGTCATCTGTTGCATAATGAATATACTATCCACGGCTATTAGAGAAAGTAAACAATGCTAGCTTGTTCAGTAAACATTTTATCAACATATCTGAAATTGAATCTTAAATCAATTCACCATGTATTGTAAAGGAGCCGTCAGAGAAAGTAGACAATGCTAGCTTGTTGAGTAACAAATTTCACTTTGAAGCTCTTCACATTATCAACAAACAACAAAATTAAAGCGAATCGTTGTCTCAAGTTGCTATGGTAAAACTGACAGTTCCTGAACACGGTACTTCACGTTTTTATTAATGATCTTTAGAACAACACTTAAAAGCAGTCTCCAAAGATAGGTTGACCAATCTTATGACTATGTAAACGTGGTGTAACATCACTCAACCGCAGTTCTCAAATTATGTTGAACAGGCTTGAAAACATGCAACAGCTTTGTAACGGCACCCAGCAAGTACTCAAATTACGTTTGTAATATGCACACGATGACTCATTTGTGAGGCAACTAGGTGTCATCTGTGCGGGTCTGCTTCAAATCCTGTGTTCTGCATTATGATTTTTCAAAAGTAAGATCTAGAATTACTGTTTATTCTCAATGTATTTTGATCATGTCGATCAAGTTTCCATATTTTGATCATGTCGATAAAGTTTCTATATTTTGCAGCGTCTTTCAACAACAGTTCTAAAGTTAAGTTGATCAGGTCGAGGAAGATTCAATGTTTTATTATTTGATTAAACCGCATGACCCCATGTTATAGTTAAATGGCCTAGGGACATTCAATGCAATGAAAAATACAAATGCATTTGGCACGAAGCAATCTTTTTGTCATACAAACCACACAGACATAGACATTATAGAATATACCCTAATATGATATGCTTTCAACATATATATATATATATATATAAATAAAAATGTAGATATTCTAGGAGCAGCAGAAGTTTTAAATGTAGATATTATAGGAGCAGCAGAAGTTTTAAATGTAGATATTATAGGAGCAGCAGGAACGAAATGAGAAAATGAGTGTTACTCATGAAAGCAAGAATTTAGCTTTATACATTCAGGAAGAAATCGGAAATGAATATGCGGTTATAAAACTGATCAGAAATGAGAAAAAATACATCAGTAGGTACTAGAATTACAATGATATAATGGGGATATAAAAATAAACACAGGATCATTTGATGTAGACATTATTCACCAATTACACTGAAGAAGAAAAATAAAATTATCACAACGATATACGTACACTTCAATCAGAATACTCAACAGACATTATGATAATCATGGAAAAATAATGAAGTTTTACAGACGCTGTGAAATTTAGAAACACTGTCAATCTCGCTTTAGAGATGGTGTCACGATTTAGAGACATTCAGTCTTATAGAAACCATCAAGTTTTAGAGACATTCAGTCTTATAGACACCATCAAGTTTTAGAGACATTCAGTCTTATAGAAACCATCAAGTTTTAGACACATTCAGTCTTATAGACACCATCAAGTTTTAGAGACATTCAGTCTTATAGACACCATCAAGTTTTAGAGACATTCAGTCTTATAGAAACCATCAAGTTTTAGAGACATTCAGTCTTATAGAAACCATCAAGTTTTAGAGACATTCAGTCTTATAGAAACCATCAAGTTTTAGAGACATTCAGTCTTATAGAAACCATCAAGTTTTAGAGACATTCAGTCTTATAGACACCATCAAGTTTTAGAGACATTCAGTCTTATAGACACCATCAAGTTTTAGAGACATTCAGTCTTATAGACACCATCAAGTTTTAGAGACATTCAGTCTTATAGAAACCATCAAGTTTTAGAGACATTCAGTCTTATAGAAACCATCAAATTTTAGAGACATTCAGTCTTATAGAAACCATCAAGTTTTTGAGACATTCAGTCTTATAGAAACCATCAAGTTTTAGAGACGATGTCTAATTTTTGAGACAATATCAAGTTTTATAGACAATGTCAAATTTTAGAAACACTGTCATGTTTTACAGACTCTGTTATGTTTTAGAGACACTGTGAAGTTTTAAGGACGCTGACAAGTTTTAGAGGCATTGAGAAGTTTTAGAGACGCTGTTAAGTTATAGAGAAACTTTCAAATTTTAGAAACGTCAATTTTTAGAGTTTTTGTCAGGTTTTGGAGACGCTGTCAAGTTTTAGAAACGATGTCAAGTTTTAGAGACGCTGTCAAGTGTAGAGAAACTGTCAAGTTTTAGAGACGCTGTCAAGTGTAGAGAAACTGTCAAGTTTTAGAAACGTCAATTTTTAGAGTTGTTGTCAGGCTTTGGAGACGCTGTCAAGTTTTAGAAACGATGTCAAATTTTAGAGACGCTGTCAAGTTTTGAGACCAGATTTGAACAAATATTTAACGACTTGTAAATTTTTCCCACTTGGACAAAAGAGCAGGAATCGTGTAAAGAATTGGGTCTGCTGAAGAGTGTATGGGAAGAATGCTTACTGTTGTCCAGACATAAACTTCATTGCTGATCTCGTGTTCACCAAGAGACAATAATCCCATTATTCCAACAGAAAACCAACACAGGAAGTTGAACATAGCTACAAGATACACTTGTTTTGTTGCTATTATATCTGCCTGTTGGTTGGAAGATGTGCTTGTATCTGTATGTGTAAATATTTTCTTTGATACTGAACTAAAGATAACACGTTGACCACAAGCGATAACAAGGACCACACAGAGATTATGTACGATAAACAGAGAGAACGAGAACACCCATCCCTTCAGCCGTTGAGTTGTTAAAGGTAAGACAAGACACATGGCGTTCGTAGAATATATCTCAAACTTGAACACAATTGGAATCATTGCAAGAAGCAAACATATGATCCAGGACAATAGAACAATGATTATTTTACGAAAATGTGAAAACTTTTTGTGAACGAATGGAAACTTCAAGTCTAAAAATCTGTCCAGAGTTGTCAGAAAAATAAAATATATCGATGTCTGACTAGAAAGTGTAGCCAGAAAACCTGCAAGTTTACATACTAGACTTTCTCTCCAGATCTTGTCATACAGAACATAAACGTCACGATATTTATAATCTGCTCCAACAATAATACAAAGATAGACTCCCATTATGACGTCAGATATACACAAGTTGGTCATAAACAGTCCGTTTCCATTTTGTAGAATTGTTCTATCCCAAATTACACGATAAATAATAATACTCAGGTTCTCAAAGACAGAAAGAACAGCCATCACTAAAATTAAAATAAACTGAACATTATTTTTGATAAGATCAAAACACGAAGAAAATGCATCTTCAGGCGCGTGGCATGCGTGGTCTGGAATGTTCGAACCTCTGATTTGTTGGCAGCACATTTCGAAATTGTCAGCATACAGATGTTGTTGAATTATAAGATTATTGAATAAATCTTTATAGAATATATTCATTGGTATTCCACGTAAATCTAATGTATGCAGAGTAAATTGTGAGGAAAATGCATATTTATGAATAGTCAAAATTTGTGTGTTATTCAAATACAAATATTTCAAGTTTGGCAACCCTTCCAAGAAATATGGATTGATATAAGATTGTGCTGTATGAGATAGGTCAAGGACTTCCAAATATTTGTATTTTAAATAATTTACAGACAAATGGGTATTATAAGACAAGTTGAAATATCTTATATTTTCAAATGTATAATGACACTTGCTATTGTTTCTTAAATCAGTGATCGTCTCATAGTGAAAGTTTAACTTTAATAGCAACAGTTCTAAGAGGTAAGGCACTAATGGCCATCCAGCAATTAAACAATTAGACCAATTCACGTAAATAATGTTCAATACCTGACTGGGATCTTCAATAATAAATGTTATAAATGGTACTCCAGACATGTCGATATATCTGGTCTTACTGTTAAAAAATTGTATTCTGTCCAATATAATAGAACTGTTGTAATTTGCTACAGTGACTGTCCCTGATACACAGTGAAAACCTGGAGTACATGGTACATTACAATCCACCTCGTCATCTTGATGTGGACACTCAGGATGTCCGTCACAAACTAGGTCAGGATGTAAACAAATTGTGCTATTCCAACAAGTAAAACTATTTGAACACCAGTCAATATTTTTATTGTTCTCTTCTTCTCCTGTAGGACAGTCGACTTTTCCGTCTAGGACATAATGTTGAGGGATGCAATACGTGTTAGGACATTTAACATATCCTTCAGGACACATGAAATCAGTACAGTCTTTAAGATGAGACATATCTCTACATCCGATAACAGCTCCGTACATATCTTTAACATAAACACACCTGGGAGCCCAGATGATATGATCAAGTATATTTCTACAAGTCTCAGCAGACTCCAGTTTTCCTATAGTCTCATCTAAAGGTCCCTCTGGTCCACTACAATCATTACTTCCATCATTAAGTTGTGAGAAACGTACACATTTATTTTGATTACAAATTAATGCGCAGGTTATGTTTTTCTGTAAATATTTGTTGAAAATCTCGCTTTCGTCGTTGATACTTCTCCCTGAACTGTACCCACAAATATTACAATCAATCTCTCCATCATTGACCCACTGTAAGGGTAGACATGAACCGTCACAACAATAAATACCTGAGCATTGGTCTTCACAGTCCTCCTTGCCTCTTCCATCCCGACAGGCATTGACATCATCGCAACTAAAGAGGTCGCTCTCTAAAAGTGTACCATACAAACAGGTAGATGTCTGACTAACAGGTAACATACATACTGATTCATCTCTCCTGTTGCTACAATGGTAGACGTTGTCACAGACGTAAATGTAGGAAATATATCTGGGATCACCTGACTCCACCATGCAATCAAAGACAGGAAACTGTACACCATATTTATGTTTTAGAAATTGGAGAAAATCTGTACTGACTGCGTTTGCTGAGATCGATATAATATTATTACCAAATATCACGAAATTTCCTTTAGCTAAAACACGATGAAAACTTTCTTTGGAGGTTGGATCTATTGTAAGATGGTAACCTTCACCTGTACGAGGCAATGTCACCTCACACAAACTTAATCTACTTAATTTAACCATACATCTAACGTCCATCCACCCTTCAATAAAATCTGCATCAATATTCGAACAATTAGAATCTTTCTTGAGGTCGCCCCAGTCAAACTGCCACACTCCACATGCTGCGGTATAACCCCCAGATGGTTTACCGTCCAGCCAGTTATTAATTACTAGAGGTCTGTTAGATGATGGACTTCTCAGTGACCATTGAAATCGTTGAGCAATACTAGTGCTGTCTCTATTAAGACCAATGTAAACGTGAGCCACCGACTCAGAAGAGGTAGAACAATTCAAGGTAATTTTCCTAAGATTGTTTATCTTCGACATTAATGTCCGCTGTAGAAAAGTCAGCTCTTGTTGAGTTTCTATTGCTGCCAGATGTCCGCCGAATTGAACATTACAAGTACGCATGGCTTCATACCAACTTATTTGTAAGTTAGAATCTAACAGCTGATAACAAGAGAGATAATCAGAGCTGCCGGTATGTTCCAAGGGAAACCATCCTTGCATACATTGTTTACAAATAGCCATAACTAGAATATAATTTGGTGTAACGTGGTCGTACTTTTCTAGAAAAATTGTGTCACTGAAATACTTTATTTCTTGATCATATTTACCACCATGTACCACAACAAATATCTTGATGTCTGTATTTTGTTGTTGTATAATAGATGGTATCTTTCTACCTTCGTCATATGACAAACTTGTTCCATCCAGAAAGATAACAGCGATGTGAGTCGCGTATTCTCTAACTCCAGACATTTCAGAAAAGAAACGACGAGCAAAATTTATTTTTGGTTCAAGAACATCCTTTGCTTGTGTGCCTGAAGTAGATATGAAACTGTGTTTATCTGTTCTTACAGAGTTATTTTTCAATGTCTCAAGTGAAGTATGAAAGTACCAAGAGTTTATGTCAATGTTAGGATTGGTCTCTGAGAAAGTATCAAATACGTACGTATACAATACTCGTGAAGTTGTCTTGTTGTAAGGTGAACTCAACAGATGCTGGAACAAATGTTGACTTGTCGTGAATTGGTAAATTTTATCAGACAAATCGCCATTATCGTAAAACAACATCAGTATGTCCATTTCTTGACTGAAACAATCTTCTAATGGAAAGTTACTCGTCTCACTTGATGGGATACCTGCAATTGTACAATGAACTACGTTATTGTAGCTGTATAAATATTATGATTATTGTTTTCTTTTGTTGGCACTTTCAACAATCTGGACAATTCGTGACATTGAAATAAATCATAGTCAACTATTTATCTATTTGATAATGATGTTACTTCGTATTCATCGTTGGAATATATTGAATAATGAATTTAGTTTCTATTCATCGCTTCAATACATTTGATGAGTTAAGTCTATATTATCGCTACAGTATTAGATACATATCATTAAGTTGTGTCCAATAGAATGTATTGTCAACATGAACGCGCACTCATTTGATATCGTCAAGATATAAAATTTCACATTGTCAAATGTCACATGTCAATGCCAAAACAAGATAACCGTTTTGACGCAGCGAAATAAAATAACAATGTTCTTGTGATGTGGGTGGGTTGGGGTTAGGGGGACGTTAGTTTTTTTTTAAAGTGTTCCATGTCAACCTCTCTTCACGTCCGTGTGGTTATGGAACCCGAAAGGTGAATATTGTGTGTCTTCAATGCATGTTGCAGGTGTATATATTGATCATATACAAGTTATATAGCTTGACTAAAGTGTATCTTGTTTAGTGATGAGATGTGATTGAAGGCGAAAACCTGCTGACTCAGGTTGCGAGTCAAGTGGTTACATCTCACGTGACCGGGTTCAAATCCCGTGCACTGCGTTATGATGTTTCTTACATACCAAAGAGAAAGGACATGTCTTATGTGAAAAGTTTATGCTTAAATTAAGAGTGAACATATCAGATACTTTCCGTAAGTGACGAATATGTGAATGTCTCACTATTGTTCTATCGAACCTCCGATTATGCAACACTAAACTCTCAATATGTCAATATAGTGAGGTTTTCCTTTTGGGGAAGCCTCACAGCATTTCATCTGTACAATTGCATGTCACTTAATGGTGCAACATATAGTTGAACCCAGCACTTCACGCTAATGGAGTATAGTTAGCTTCGATATTGAACATGATCCAATGCGTACATGGTACTCCAGCAATGAACAGTTGGCATATGGGGGGTGGGTGAAAATCAACTCTGTGCCGGGCGTGACAATTCCCCGTGAGAGCTCAGAAGCACGCACCAAATTAGTCATAATTTAAGAACTCCCTCTGTTGTCGGGAAATCTCTAGCCGGCAATTAAATTCGCACCAGTGATCTTGCTCAATAGCGTTATTGCCATCTGTACCGGTAGGAACGGAAACTTGACAGGGAAGCTGAAACTCATGATTCCAACTCTATTTTCTGGAAAGGTAGAAAGGTCACAAACTCCAACACGCCCCCCCCCCCATAAATGAGAGACGTCTTATAAAGGTATTTTACACTGCTGAGAGTTAGTCTTCTGGGTATGAAACAATGATCTGGAGAAACCATCCCGTGGCACTTAGGAAGTAGGAGCTATATATCTATGTAGTGAATTTTCTCTGATTTTGCTGTAAGTCGTCGCATAATTGAATATCGATATGTTTTCGGGAGATGACACGCATGATCGCTTGATATTTATAGTAATATTGTAACGTCTCATAATGTTTGTAATTCCTTCAATCCACACTCTTCTTGGTCTTGCGATGTACCTTGTTTCTTCTTCTCCTTCTGCAGTCGCTCTCTGATAACCACCACGAAATTTCGTGTGATTTCCTCCGATGAACGTGATGTACGTTGTGCTATTAGTTGCACATCAGAGCTGTGCTATTTTCACCTCGTTTGGATCATACTATCTGAGACCCGGACATTCAATTCACAGCACAACTAAATAGGGAAGTGAGATTCCTTACCCAGTGACAGCGTTCCTATATGTCGCCAGAAGGCGAATATGTGTCGACTCTATGCTGTGACAATTTATCATCCATCATACTCTTGGACTTAGGCCAAAACATATCACTGAGTGCTAGTTTTAGTGAAGACGGTAGTCAGTGATTTAGACTTGGGTCGACTACGCCTATTTCGCAGAAGGTGTTCCGCTGCCAGTGAACTCGTCTCACATAATTAGACGTATTATGCCTTTGTCCATCGGGTACTGAACCTTTTTTTCTCTGCGAGCATGATTCCATTCTACGAAAACATTGACGGTAAAGTTGGGTCGAGATTAATCGCCATCTTAGGCGAGGTGTCATTTACCGACATGCACCACAAAGAGGTACTTTTGGGATCTGGGTTATCTACTAACCCAGGGTTGCCGAGAGCAATGCGATAACCTGTGCACAACTGCATCTAGGTCTTTCCATAGAAATGTTGTATGCTATTGCCGCTGACCAATAACGGTTGATTCTCATCAGGTGGTAGAACCATTTTTTATCTGTTTTTAATATATTTGACCATATATATTGTTCCAACAATTCTTTTAATCGCCTCTTTTCTCACATGCTTTCTTCTTGTTGTGTTTGCTGCATGTCTTTGGCATCCATTTCAAACGTCGTAAACATTTTCTCCTATTTTTTAATTAGTGCATGTCTGACATTGATAACACAATATTGGTATGAAGATTTAATTTACGATTTAAAAAAAATTGTTTCCAATGGAATAGATTTGTGTTTCAAAATTTGTATAAGTTTGTAGTTTACGAAGTTGGTTTTTTAAAATTCTTGTCTCGAGTTCTCATTTCATTCTTGTGCCGTCGTATGTAAAAATGCACACACGATATTTAAATTTTGTCATTTTAGAAGAATTTATTTCCCATTAGATACTTTGTCTTTTATTTCTGAGGGTCATGGCTGATGAATATCTTGCCAAAGACATCCGAGGATTTATGGGCCGATGGTTCGATGTGCAGTGAGAATACATCATTCGACTAACTACCGGAGGACTATACTGATTCCATGAAGGAAAATGGAATATTATATGAAATATAAAAGACCCGTCAGATGTTTAGCAAGAAAAAAAGGAAAAGAAAGATTTCTATTTTGAAAAAAACACTGAAAGACGTATTAGCTGAAGGTAACTGATATTAGATTCATTTAGAGTAGTCAACAGGGAAGAAATAAAATACGACATTGACAATTTGCAACTCGTTAGAGTTTGGTGTGAAGTCGAAATAAGAAAAAAAAAGATAAGTTATATTAAATCTTCGATTGTGATGAGGAGGTACTGAAATAAAGATGTGAATACTATTTGCACCGTAATCTCGCAGTAAAAAACGATTTTTCTATAGCATAAACCAGAACTTAATGTAGGTCTTCTGAGAGTGAATCTGTACTTACCGATATAAATTAAAAATAGTATCAAACCAATGAAAGATAACTTGAACAAAGCCATAGTTGAAACGATAACTCTCGAGTACAAACGTTTCTACCAATTTCATAAACAGATTCTATAGGGAAATCGTATAAGAAAACTGAATAATATATTTATACACAAACGTTCATGAACCGTTTCAATGACCAATCAAATGTTGCGCGGGCACTTGTTTTTCTGTATCGATCACAAACTCCAGCAAATTGGTCCTTGTTGCAAATAATTCTAGGAGCTGACACAAGCCATTGCATTCTGTATATTTATGATCACCTCTAATTTTTCAGTGCGTAAATCTTAAATAGAACTCGACGAGGGATCGAGATTGATAAATAACGTAGTTTCCTTAATGGAATTTAAAAACAGTACAAGTACAGCAAAGGCACTTCCACAACCAGACACAGCCAGACACACACAACCAGACATGGCCAGACACACAACCAGATACAGCCGGACACACACAACCAGACACAGCCAGACACACACAATCAGACACAGCCAGAGACACACAACCAGACACAGCCAGACACACACAACTAGACACAGCTGGACACACACAACCAGACAAACACAACCAGACACACACAACCAGACACAGCCAGACACACACAACCAGACACAGCCAGACACACACAACCAGACACAGCTGGATACACACAACCAGACACAGCTGGACACACACAGGCAGACACACACAACCAGACACAGTCAGACACACACAACCAGACACAGACAACCATACAGACACAACCACACACCGCGAGACACACACAACCAGAAACACACAAACAGACAGACACAACCACACACCACGAGAAACAAACAAACACACAAAAAGACAGACACAACCACACACCACGAGACGCACACAGCCAGAAACACACAAACAGACAGACACAACCACACACAACGAGACACACACAACCAAACACACACAACCAGACACACAAAACCAGACACAACCGGACACATGTAACCGGACACACACAACAAGACACACACAACGAGAAACACACAAACCAGACACACACAACCAGACAGACACAACCGGACACACACAACCAGACACACAACCAGAAAAACACTACCAGACACAGAAAAACCAGACACACACAACTAGGCACACACAAACCAGACACACACAACCAGACACAACTATGATCGAGCTCGAATAAATTCCTGCGTACAGAAAACGTGACCTGAAAGGTTTATTTTTTGATTATTTCAACGAAAAGTGCGACAACAAAAAAAAGAAAATGCACGGGTGAGGTCTTGCTTACTTTCTGTACATATGTCTGTACTGCCAACGATCTCAACATAACAAAATTTTAAAGCGAAGTTA
This sequence comes from Meghimatium bilineatum, assembly GCA_034231615.1. NCBI lineage: Eukaryota > Metazoa > Mollusca > Gastropoda > Stylommatophora > Philomycidae > Meghimatium > Meghimatium bilineatum. The sequence continues at coordinate 11,025,506 of CM067321.1, forward strand.
ATTCCAAACATCGGAATATAAAACAAAGTTAATGTTTCAAATTTATCGGAGCGTAAAACAAAGTTAATGTTTCCAAACATCGCAGTGTAAAACACAGTTAATATTTCCAAACATCGGAATATAAAACAAAGTTAATGTTTCAAAATATCGGAGCGTAAAACAAAGTTAATGTTTCCAAACATCGCAGTGTAAAACACAGTTAATATTTCCAAACATCGGAATATAAAACAAAGTTAATGTTTCAAAATATCGGAGCATAAAACAAAGTTAATGTTTCCAAACATTGGAGCGTAAAACAAAGTTAATGTTTCCAAATATGAGATCGTAAAACAAAGTTAATGTTTCTATACATTAGAACGTAAAACACAGTTAGTATTTCTATACATGTGTAAAACACAGTTAGTGTTTCTTGATTAAATCTCTTTGCCTGGATAATATCAATGACTGTACGTGGTATGATATTTCCAAACTCATCAGGATGATAGAAAATAGACATAGATGGAGATCTTCCTGTATTAAATGTCTCAATATAACACCACTACGTCCCTGAAGGGTTATGGGTTATATTATGATCATTATTATTATTTGATATCTCTATCGAACTTAGCACACAAGACAGCAAAGATTAACACTAAGAACATCTGTAAATCTGCAAAAAGTAAGTCATGGTTTTCCTGTACATGTTGCTGAATATGGTCGCTGTATATGTGTATACCTATTGAATTAAAACTATTATTCTATTTCAGAAAAACCGCCTATTTATTCACAGTAACGCATTAAACGGTGTGCGTTGATGAGAATAATAAATATGCAGAAGCACAGAGAAACACAAACAGGGAACCTGACCAGATGATACAGATTTTAGGCAAAAACTATAGGGCAGACGATCTGACTTGGAGAAGACAGTGGAGTTCGCTCTGACGACATGCATGTCAATATGACATGAACGTAGATGTTGAACGCAGAGAAAGAGGAACAGATAAGCACAATTGTATGAATGACAAAATAAGTCATTATCTAAGAGTGTGTGAAATATTTTTTAGAGTTCAAGTCACACATATACACATAAACAGAAATATGGGTGACAAGAAAACATATTGTTTTCTGACAGAAACACTGTTACCTGAAAGTACCTGGTCCACTCTCGTATGCGATATACTGCCACATAAATTGTCAGCTGAAAAAAACGTGGCACAAATCCACTTTGCTACCTCTTGTCACTATCCATTCATCAATGCATCTATCTTTCTATCCATCCGTCCGTCCGTCTGTCTATCGTCTGTCTAATCTAATTTAATCTAATCTAATCTAATCTAATCTAATCTAATCTAATCTAATCTAATCTAATCTAATCTTATCCCACCCCACCCTACCCTATCCTATCCTACCCAACCCTATCTCATCCAATCTAATCTAATCTAATCTAATCTAATCTAATCTAATCTAATCTAATCTAATCTAATCTAATCTAATCTAATCTAATCTAATCTAATCTAAACTAATCTAATCTAATCTAATCTAATCTAATCTAATCTAAACTAATCTAATCTAATCTAAAATAATCTAATCTAATCTAAAATAATCTAATTTAATCTAATCTAATCTAATCTAATATAGTCTATTCTAGTCTAGTCTAGTCCAGTCCAGTCCTGTCCTGTCCTATCCTGTCCTATCCTATCCTATTCTATCCGACCCTACTCTACCCTACTCTACTGTACCCTACCCTACCTTACCTTACCTAACCTTACCTTACCTTACCTTACCTTACCTTACCTTACCTTACCTTACCTTACCTTACCTTACCTATCAATCTTTTTGTATTCTTTCAGAGATGAACACGTACATAGGGCCGAAACCAGAACTCTCCAGTTGAAGTGATGTGATGATATTCTGTGTAATTCCTACATTGTCTGGTTTGTGAGGAGGATAATCAATAAACTAATACATACTCTATCTACCGCTAATATAATACCTAATTTGTGCACGTTGTTGAGATTTCATAATGACACCGCGTCGTGTGTGGTTGCTCTGCGGAAACGTTTCTCTTTACTATTAACTTTTCATTTTGTCTTCTGGAAACTATTTAATTGTTTGTAGTTGTTGTCTGTTTTCATATATTCTAAGTGCATCTCCGATATAAGTACATCGCTTACGTATTATTTTTGTAGAAAGTTATTGTTGTTTCGTGTCTTGTGTGTTTGAATTAAATTATTTCAATTGAAGTTGCATAAAACAATTAGGTTCAAATTAATTTGATTTCCGCTGAGTACTTTTGATATTTTGAGCTTTCGCAACCACAATACGTCAATACGGATATTGCGTTGAAGTTAAAGTGTGTAATTTGCGTATGTTTACGTATGATTTATTATTTACAAATGTTTTTTACGTGATTGAAAGCGCTTGAAGCCAATGTAATTCTGGTGCAAAAATGTTTTCCTGTATTTCCATCTTATGTAATTTTTCTGCCTAGGTAGGAACAGTTATCTACGGTCTGAAGTTGATATAATTCACGTACCTAGTCTTCTTAGAGACGGAGATAAACGAAACACATGCTGGTTTCAGATCGGGCAGAGGAACAAGAGATCACATCCTTAACATGAAAATGATTATAGAAAAGTGTAGGAAATTTTCAACTGACTTGCACATGTGTTTCATAGATTACTTAAAAGCTTTCGACTGCGTCCAACACCAGCAACTATGGGAGATAATGAACAGCATGGGTTTCCCAAGACATCTGATTCATCTAATAGAGGAACTTTACCAAGATCAAAAGGCCGCAGTGACGTTAGAGGACGATCTCTCAGAGTGGTTTGAGGTACAGAGTGGAGTAAGGCAGGGATGCACACTCTCCCCATACCTGTTCAACATCTATGCAGAAGGTATAATGAGGAACGTGAGAGAAGACATACACAACGCTGACTACCACGCATTAAACATAGGTGGATTCCTAATCCCGGAACTACGCTACGCAGACGACACAGTACTTCTTTCATTGATATAAAGGGATTGAAACAACTAATCAAGAACACAAAGAAATATAGCTAAGCACAAAATTTGCATTTAAACACACAAAAAAACAAAAATCATGTCAACAGATATAACAACACAACAACCAAAAATCAGAATAGACAGTACCGAGATAGAATGTGTGGATAAATTTGAATACCTAGGAGCAAACATCAACGGTGCAGGAGACTGCATGACAGAAATAAGGAAGAGATTGACAATGGCCATATTGCAAAATAACAAGGCTGAAAAACATATGGAAAAACAACAAAATAGAAACAAAAGTGCTAATGTTACGAACTTTTATGTTTCCGGTTGCAACATACGGCTGTGAAACATAGACCTAAGTAAAACAGCGGCAAAGAAGATCAACGCCTTCGAGCTGAAATGCTACAGGAAGATACTTAGAATAGCATGAAAGGATAAAATCAGAAACTCAGACATTATAAACACATTGAATATTCCAGAGTGTTGGTTACTAAACACAATAACAAAAAGAAAACTACGCCTGTTTGGTTATATAAAGAGACACAACTGTTTAGAGAGACAAATAATGGAGGGAAGAGTACCTGGAAAGAGGAGAAAGGGCAGACCAAGAAGACGATGGACTGACGACATTAAAGATAACATGAATACATCGCTAGAAAATGCAAGCCACATCGCCCAAGACAGAGAGAGGTTCAGAGAGTTCATTGGGAAGACAACGTTCTGGAAGGAATACGTCACATGACAACCTAGTCTTACAAGATATTACAGTAATAACTATAACTAAGGGGAGCAAAGGGAACGCATTGCTCTAGGCGGACCCAGGGTTAGCAGATAACCAAGATCCCAAATGTACCTCCTCGCGGTTCACCCTGGTAACAGAAAACAGCAGCTCGAGCTGATTCTGGCCATATCATTCGGGGATCGTGTCCGAGAATGTGGAGGAAGCAGATGGAAAGAGATTTAACTGCAAAAGAGACAGACAATATCTCAGACACCATTTGTATCACCACATACAGCGACACTGTCGACATACAGTGACGCCTGTTAGTCCAGTCAGAACATTGGAGGGGCGGCTAATGTAAAAGGCACGTAAAGGTGGATGCATGGCGAGAAACAAATATATGTCATAATGAGTACAATGACACAATGAAAGGGCAGAACAGCGCCAGAGGGCAGCACGAACTGCAAATGAAAAGTGAAAAGTTCCTAGGAAAGGGGAACTATAAGCTCTGTTAGCTCGAGACGAGCTTCTAGTTACCTGTGCTCCTTATAGGTAGAGACCCAGACCAAATCGTGGGCATTCGGAAAAGCAAGAAGACCTAAACCAACTCTAATGAGCCTTCCTATACCGGAAATATGCTCGCGAAGAGAAAGGGTTCAGAACCCGATGGGCTTAGGCAGAAAAGGGACAACGATTTTAGTCCTGGCCCAACTCTCAGGCTTTCCTATACCGGAAATACGCTTGCAGAGATAAAGGGTTCAGTAGCTGATGGGCTCAGGCGCTATTGGCACAAGGTTGCTCAGCTGTAGAACTCCTTGCTCTCAAACGCGTGGTGTAAGACTCGAACTTGGACGAGGGGTTCACGATGTCTGTGTACGACGCCTCGGGTAGAAGAGCGAACGAGCCAGGGTCTAACTCATCAGACGAGTTCTTCTTTATACGGAACTAGGCTCGCGGATGAGAAACGGTTTAGTACCCGATGGACACAGGCAGAGTACGTCCAATTGCACGAGATGGGTTCATAGACGGTGGAACACCTCGTACCAGATAGACGCGCTCGACACCATAGCAATCAGGAACCACCAATAGCAAAACAACGAATATGTACATTAAAGGAAAATGACTAAAAGTCTCTTACACAATATAGACATCTAGTAATAATAATACTATTAATGATAATAATAATAATAATAAACGCATAACTCGTCAGGGCTGTAGGGGTGTCACACTGGATAGATCCGCAAAAAACTCTTTAAAAAACTATATCCTCAGCCATTCGGAGGACTGTACAAAAATATAGTCGACTTTAGAAATTTAATGCAAACATTTGTTTACTTCAAGGTTAAAGCCCTTTGTCCTCATCGTTAGAGTTATCATTGTTCGTATCATTTATACGTATTATTATTTGTGCTTACCTTCATTCGAGAATTGTATTATCAACGTCAGACATGGATAATAAATAAAGAACAACAGAGAGAACGTATTAAATGCAAAAAAAAGAAAGAAAAAAAACGAAAAAGAGGAGATCATGTGTTGAATGAAGAGATTACAAGAACTGTTTGAACGATTATTGTGATAAAATATATTGAAAAATAATGAATGCAAAACAGCAAGAACATACAACACGAATGTGAAAACAACACGAAGAAGATCAACAACACATAAAATAAGAGTTATTCGAATGTGGATACATCATAACTTTACAGTTGTAGAAAATAGAGTTCACAGCTCTGGTATTCCAGCCACCACGACCTCATTGCTATCATCATCAAGTGACACATTCTTTCTTAAACGTGGTCTTCCTTACGGATTTTCTGAACACTGTACGATGTAGTGTCAGTTGACCTGCCTCAGCTAGAGACATATTAAAACTATCTGATATGTCACTGCATCATCGTCGTCTTGGTCTACGTGAGATATGATTACAAAGAAAATAACAGATATTATATTTTAACGTATATTCTTAACTCAGAAATGGTTTGCTCTTCACAATTTGAATTGGTCACTCTACTGGTCTTATCAAACTGATTTTATATTCCTCAATGTTTACGTTTGTTAGAATGTATGTAGAAGATCAAACAGTAAGTGCACATTTATCTTAGACAATAATTAGAAAATTTACTTTTTGTTATATTACGTCCCTTACAACGGTTCATCAAATACTACAGTCACATCTATTGTTTCTCTTATTTATTGATGATGTTTGTGTTTCATGTTTGTCTCCTTGTGTGTACATATTACACGTGTTACTTTCTCTATTGTATATTCTGTGGCATACACAGAGTGACATTCTAAGGCATTTCTAACTAAGACATTCGACACTGTAAGTCGCGAAGGACTATGGAAAATCATGACCGAAATTGGTTGTCACAAAAAAATTACCAACATTGTTCGTCTGTTCCATTATAGTAATACAGTATGTGTGCAAGATGACGGCGCACACTCAAACTCCTTTCCAGTAACTAAGGATGTCAAACAGAGTTCTATTCTGGCTCCGACGCTGTTGTATTCTGGCTCCGAGAACATGGTGTTCTCTGCCATGTTAAATGATGCCTTCCGGAAAACAGTGCAGGAATTTGTTTTCGCTATCGAGTTGACGTACTTGATGGGTATTTTTTCTGCTTCTGCAGGTGATGGTGCTATCTGTCATAGATTATGGCCTCGGCCTACTAACTTTGTCACAGACACAAGTCGATAGATTGGAAAAAGTCCAAAATAAGGCAATGAGAGCGGTACTGGGTGTACTAGAGAAACACGCATCTCTGTTATGAGAATTCTGCTTGATCTCCCCAGCATTAGAGTGCGACATCAGGTAGCACAATTTAGGTAGTACCTTAAAGTGACAGAAAACAACCATCGTCTAGATGAGTCAAAGGGAAAACGAATCAAGCGTGGCAGATCGTGGGTGGCAGTGGCTGGAGACACACTGCGAAGAGTATGTGAATTGGAAGAAATAGGAAAGAGCAGTGAATGAGTAGTGGTAGACACTGAGAAGAAATCACTGACTAAAGTAATAATACAACTAGATAAAGCGTGTTGAAAATGGACGGAAGTCAGGGCTCAGGATACAGTGCACGAACTCGCCCAACTACACTCGAAACCACAAGACATAATTATATACACAGATGACTCCGTTAACAGAAACACAAATAAAAGCGGTTGGGGTTTGTTGCCTACAGAAACGGCGTGAAGTTGGTTGAGAAATCTTCAGCATATTCTACTGTCACATCGAGCATGAGGATGGAGATAGAGGTAGTTACAGCAGCTCTTGAATGGTTGATAACTCATACATCACCACACTCAATAATACTCACAGACTCTCAAAGCATGTTGCGCAAGATAGAAAAGTTCATGCTAAGAAAAGAATGGTGGGACAATTCAATTGTCCAGAGCATCACATGGATATACTGCCCTGGTCATGCTGGGGTCAGAGGAAACGAGAGAGCCGACTTATTGGCAGGAATGCGGCGATAGACGACACATTGCTGAGAATAGATAAAGCAGACTTAATGAAGGTGAGGGAAGGAAGAGTAAATTTTATGCCAAGTCCCGAAGATCACACAATCAACACCTGACCGGAACTATGAGTCTACATGAGCTGGGATGGCTGCTGGAGCGGAGAGGGGAGCACTTATGGGAATGTCCCACGTGCTGTGAAGCCACTTTCTAATCAAGAATCAAGAAGAATCAAGTATTTCGCTATATAAATTCCATTCTTCAAATTTACTTTTTAAGTTAACTAATTTACTCCTAACTTGAATGCACAAAGTGTCTCGTATTCCTACGTGATGTTCCCTTTCAACCTCCGTCCTGTCTCAATAAACAAAGACAGACCACCGGTATGTTTTCGTCTTCTAACTAATTACAGAAAACATCGAGTTACACAGAAGGGGAAAGAATATTGTCGTGTCCTTTTTAAGCCACGTAAACTCCACTACCTTCCCTTTGACCATTTTCAATTTTAGTATTATATCAATACGAAAGTACTTCCTTGTTACATTGTAGGGACTATAAAGTTTTAGAGGCAATATCAAATTGTAGACGATGTATAGTTATAGCTTGATCAATGGACCAACGGCTCAAGCGGCGACACAGCAAAGTGTGTGCCACACAAGAGCAAAGTCAGGGCACAAAAATGAATGCTGGCTGGCCACCGTTGAAAACACTGGGACCTTACTACGTACACCCCAAAGCCAAGCAACGGATCAACAACATCTAAAGTAACATATTAGAAAAGGAAAATGGAATTTTAGAACACTACACAAGTCAGGGAAGCTAGAAAAGTTAATATTGGAGGCAAAAACATTAAATGTAGATATTCTAGGAATAGCAGAGACAAGATGGAAAGATGATGGGTACACAAGAAAGTGAAACTTTAGCTTTACACATTCAGGAGGATATTAATATGAGCGAGGAGTAGGAATATTGATCAAGTCAGAAATTTATAAAATACGTCATCTGGTACTGGACATATAACGATAAAATGATGATGCTAAAGATTAAAGCATAACAGTTTGATCTGGCCTTTATACAAACATATGCACCAACTACAGATTACACTGAAGAAGAAATAGAACACTACTACGAAGACCCACAACAACTACTCAAACCAGTAACATCGACAGACATTTAAATAGTCATGGGAGACATGAACGCTAAAATAGGAAAAGGAAGAGACAAGAATATTGTAGGGCACTTTGGACTAGGGACAAGAAATGACAGCAGGAAGACTTATACAGTTCTGTGTGGAGAACAGCTGACCATATATAATACATTCTTTGAACATGAAAATAGAAGATTATATGCATGAAAAAGTCATGGAGACAGAAAGAGGAACCAAATAGATTATATTATGATCAATAACAGATTTAGGAATAGTGTCAAGAACACTAAAACATATCCAGACGCAGATATCAACTCTTACCATAGTCCAGTACTGTGCAAAATACATCTCAAACATCAAAAAATCGAACATAGAAGAGTTCAAGACCCACAGATAGACACATCGGCACTAAAACAACCAGACATACAACAAAAATACCTTGTAGATGTAAGAAAAAGATTATCTCAAGATATTCAAGATATAGCGAAATATTTGGTTATGTAAAAACGAGAGCAACTTTTCAAAAGTTTGTTTGTTGGGGGGGGCAGAATGTATGTGGAATAAACGTGCGACCTTGGTCGTCTGATGAAAAAATTGGCAAATTTGGATCACGAACTCAGAAATAAATAGATTAGAAAGATATTTTGAATATAGTATTGCCTGATTGAGCCACAGTGAAAATCTATCAAGACAATGTACTAAGTAGCAAGAACGAGGGATGGCCCCTTTGGCTACATAAAAAGTGCCATCTCACAACTCCACAGCGAGTCTAGGCTGAACATTCGTGATGAAAGCAGCTAGCAGATTATTCGTCGCATGAATCTTGTACAAGAAGGGAATTTGTGTGTGTGTTATATTTCAAGCTAACTGTGAGTAGATTGTATGGATAGTAATTTATAGAATTCGTGTGTTCACAGGTTGTGTAGAATTAGAAAACACAGAATTGTGGAGTCATTATTTGTGAATAAATTCACTGAACTGAGATTATATATAATTGACAGGCCACAGCAGCACAGTAAAATGAACTTAACTAATTATGTGATTAAAATGGGTAGCATTATACAACATAGAGTTGTGTTGTAATTATATTAGCATAGCAGAAGTGGGTGTATATTGAACAGATAGAGTTATAGTTCTTCACATTGGTTGCTCAACTGTGACATCTGAACTATTTACAGGCCATCATCGTCACGAACCGTCTTGAAGATTATTTGCAGTTGACGTGGAAATCGTGGAAACATTTACATTAGAAGTTCTCTTGAGCGTAATTACATATATTTCTGGAGAGTGTAGAGTTATTGCGCAATTAAAGGATTGGAAGCCTGAAATTCCTTCCCAACGAGATTTAACGTATTTAGGTGAAAGTTATGGCGAGGAAGGTTGACTTTTCTCCGAAGAACGACTTTTCGTATTAGTCAAATTCGGTATCGTTAGTTACGACATTTTAAGTCCGCAAGTCACATAAACTCTGTGTAATAAGATATGAAATTACAAAGTCGAACTGTTGTCACGTGATTTCGTCACTAATTCCTGTATTGAACCGAATATATTATACATCCAACATCTCCTTATACTCCGTTAGTCGCCTCTCGTCATTTTTTTATGCTACCTCATTTGGTTGCTATTCTTTACTCCTTATTTAGACCCATCTCCTATCACGTGGTATGCACTATTTTTCCTACCTCGATGTCCACCTCAAGAGACCTTTAATAATCAATCAAGCCTACCATTAATCCGTTTATTTTTTGATGTCCATAATTTGAATTTCTTTGTCAGTTCGACCTCCACTTGGGTAATTTTCATTCCGCGCTGTGTTGTCACGTGGGTTTTAATGCGATAATGTATGCTACTGTGACTATTTAAATTTACAATTAACTGTTGTTTCTGGGTAGTGATTCGAATGGTTTCTTGGTGGCGTGTTGACGCGACCTCAACCTGGTGATCTCCTTGTACAATACCATCTCCAAGTGGACACAGGTAGAAACATCGGTACTGCACCTTGTGGTAGACCAACAAAACCTGCAATTTTGGTGTACAAACCACCATTCCCGATAGCTTCACTTGTTTATCTATGAATATTATTTAGAAGCAGATCATCTTAAACAATTACAAACTCTGGTCTGGGAAGTAGAGACCGTCTGTGACAGCATCTCTATTATGTTCGTCTGTGGAGAAGCACGCATGTGGACTCTCTCGTTTCAACGATCCCAGCTACAGGCGAACATTATATATCTCGGCAATAGCTATCCACTCTAGCACGTCAGACCACAAGAGTCGATTAGACATGGCAAATCTTCTTATTTATCAATTTCTCACTAGTAAATCATATACAATTATTAATGTATCATATTCATTTATCTAGAGTTTCTCACAATCCCTCTAATGGGATCATGCCGTCGGGCTACCATATTTGAAACAACTTTCTGTCTTTCAGACTTATCTCTCCTTTTCACGCATAGCCCATCCATCACCACTTTTAGTTCAGTGTTCCGTTGGGTTGAGGCACTATCAGTCTTCACATACCAAAAAAGTGATTTCTATTTTAATGAGTTCATTTGACCTGTGACTCCTACTTCTAAATACTATGTTTCCTGTTAAACACTGTATGTTTAAAGTGATACCTACGTGTTTGGTACACGTTAGTAGCGATAATGTAAACGCATGCCGCGATTGTGGAGGCAAAGGGAACTGTGAAGATCAATGATCAAGTATCAATTGTTATGTCAGGTCATGGTTACCGTTACTGTCGGTCAATGATGGAGAAGTGGATCAGCATTGACTATTTCTGACATGTTTATTATTTCTGAATGTTTCTCCTTGTCAAATGCTTTACTATAATCTATGAATCACAAGTTTATGCCATTTTGCACTTCTATTGCTCTCTCCATGACTAATACGGATATTAAATGTTATATGTTTGTTGTTACTGAGGATATTTCAAAACCTGTACGGGATGTTTGTTGTTGTAATAGTCCTTGTCTCGACTGGTCCGTTATGGTGACTTTGAGTGCATGATTTGAATGGCTTAACAAAATCGCACCTTTTTTGGAGATGCGGTTAGTCAAGTACGGAAGAACGCGTGTGCAATAGTTGATAGGCGATCTGGTGCCGTTGAATGACTGGTTCAATTCCCGTTAGTCTCAACAATTTTTAAAATGGTCCTCTAGCTTCCTACTTAAATTTATATGTTCTCTCCAACAATGTTCGTATTATTATATATTGAATTTCTTGTGACGTTTCTTTTCATACATTCACTATTGTTTTTCTGTAATTTGGTTTTATTTTTGCTTTTATTCGTCTCATGATTATACGAAGCGAAGTATGATCTTGGTCATTTGGCTCATAAGGCTGATTGTTCGATGATCTTCGCATTTCATTACGTCAGGTTTCTTTGGTAAGACTATGAAGATTGATATAGATTGATATATGAAGATTGAGCAATAAATCAGACGGAAGATAGCCATTGTTGTACATGTCAATTAGCATTTTGATCATTAATTATATGACATAATACCGCACTACTTCTAATTATTCCTCTGTAGTCGTATCTGATCTAGGATATATATTGTACTTCAAGTGTCTTGTACTTATTTCAACTCTACAGATAATTTACGGGGCCCCTAGATGTTGTGCTACATGTTTTTAAATGTTTGTTTTCTCATATGTGCATGATTTAATTTTCTCCCCTTCACATACCATTGTTTTTACTACAGTCACTCACTCTTATGAAGTTGCCTTCTACCTGTTATTCACTTATTTCTTCTTGCTCCTGACCCACCTGTGCGTTAAAATCTCCCACCACATTGTTTACATTGTGATGCAATAAAATGACTTCATAGCTGTGTTTACATCTTTGTACAACATAAGTCTTCATCTGAATTTTCTCTTGTTGATGAGTACACTTGAATAATATTTATGTTGATTGGTTGCCCCTCTAATTTTAACAGTAGAACCCTGGCTAATATACTCAAGAAGCCATGTTCTCTACTTGTTTAAAACTACGCCTACTCCATTTCTATGCTGGTCTCCTCCCGAGTATATTATTTTAAAATCTACCGATACTAAACTACACTAAGCTACTAGCTTATAAATATATAAACTACTATCGGATTAATCTGGTAGCAGAACGGTGGTCCTACCACATTTCAAGTAGGATATAGGACAGAAAAAATGATATCCGGTGTATCGATATTTTATTTTGACAAATAACCTGACATTTCAACTCCACAGTTCCTAGGCCTGGCCACACTTGATTCAAGAAGGAAATTTTATGCCTACGGTCAACGACAAATACGGACATACCACACTATTTCCCAATACGCTTCAATAGCGTAGAAAAGGTATCACTTTATTTGACATGCCCTGCATGTGGAAGATCTGAATTTAATACTGTTGACATATCAGTTCAGATATAATGCAGCAGTAACAAATGATATGTCAATATAATAAAGTGTTCCTCATATGGAGATCAGACAGCATTTTGTATATACACTTACATTTCCTTTGTAGTGTTACATTCACAGAGCCCAGGATTGTACATCAGGATAGGGGACCATCAGATTAGTGCCAGTTCAGACCATGGTCATAGTTGCCAACATGTGCGTAGTGAAGGTCAAGTTCAGACCATGGTCATAGTTGCCAACATGTGCGTAGTGAGAGTCAAGTTAGTTTAATGTTAAGTTATTCTCCCGCCGACCAGCAAAGACCTGGTTTCGAGATCACTAGTTATTCGTGGTGTAAAAGGTTAATTACTCCCGTTGTTCATCTAGCTATTAGGAAGTATGATACCAGATTTCATGCTATAGGAAGGTCAGGAATGGCGAGATTACCACTACGCAAGTGTGGAGAAAATGAGAGCCACGTGGTTTCTGGTCCACCAGTGACTAGGCACCTGAACACATTTGAAAAACCGTATGCAATGGTGCTGACTCATAGCTCAACCACGAGCCGGCTCAAGTCACGACCCATGAACTTATAACTAGTAGGCTGAGTGCGATTATTACCGTGTGTTGCGTTGATAGCCATTGGCAATTTTTGGCAGACGGCTACGGTTATATAAATAGTGTTCAACGACTAGCCAGACAATAAAAAAAAACCAACGAAATGAAAGCCTGTTTATTTTTTGCAATTAGGTCTTACAGTGTGGCCACAGTCACGGCTCAGATTACCGTTATCTGTTATTTACTGATTCTTCACCGTAACGGAAATAAAGTCACATAAAAAAAACAAATCTGACTAGGAAAAAGGTCACAATTAGTTTATGGGTGGGGGGGGGGGGGGTAGGAAATAAAGTTACAGAAAACAAAGTCGGTAGAAGAAATGTCACATAAAAGAATGTAACAATTTTAACTAGCAAAGATAATGAAACATCAGTAATAAATAGGTCATAAGCACATATTTAATTGAACGTACTCAGTATTTTGACATTACATTTTTAGTTAATGTTTAGAAGATGTACACGAATATTCCAGGCAACAACACGAATTAATTTCTAACACAGTCTGGTGGTCTTCACGACGAGCAACACACAATTTGCGAATTTCTTCTTGGAGATGCACATATCTTCGACACACTCTTTTTTTCGCGTGATTGCCAACATATTCCTGTTGGACAATAGTGTTAACTGTTGCTGCTTCTCGTTGAACACCATTTAATGATACGCCAAACCGAAGTATGATAGTTGACAACGAACTTGAAAAGTTTGTTATTTCACCTTCACTTCTGCTGTAGGTATGGGCATTGTTGTTCATGGTGGCATCATGCTCGTTCCATTACATACCTTCATTAATGTCTTCCAGTGACAAAAAAAATAGAGAATCAATCATGCCACAAAACATGAGAAACGAAGCATAGAGATGTTATAGGGCTGCCAAATCTAGTCCCTGGATTTTATGCCAAGTGGACTGCGTAAGATGAAAGCAACTACTTTTACTCATTGCGCTGCGGCCATACACTGTAAAGACAGCTCTTAATACTTCATCTTCTTCTTCTTTCTGTCCTCATGTACCTTTCGGGGTTGAGGGGAGAGTGAGTGTATGTCCTTTTGCCCTTCTATTTGCCTCTTCTGCTGTTATATTTCCGAGTGTCTCTAATACACTATCTAATACCTATTACGAGGGTGTCCAATAGGTCTCCTGTTTTCGTATCGTTTGTTAAGTGTTTTTTGGATAATACTTTGCTCTTTCTGTCTGATTATGTGGTCGTACCTTTTAACTTGTTGTTTCTGTATGTATTCTATTGTTGGCTTGATCCCTAATTGTTTCCTTAGTGCTTCATTCCTGATTTTGTCTCTCAAGCTAACTCCAATCATACGTCTCACACATTTCATTTCAGTGGTGTTAATCTTATGTATTGTTCTAGAATCTAATGTCCAAATTTGACACTGATAACACAATGTTGGTAAGAAAATGGTATTGAAAAGCGCTTTCTTTGTTTCTAGTGTAATATCTTTGTTTCTTAGTAAAGGTGTTAATTGACCAATGACCTGACAGGCCTTATTACATCTTGTGTTTATCGCGCTCTTAATACATTATCCTCAAAGTCAGTCACTTCTGTCGACACATTAATGCAATAGTTTAGGTCTGCACACTTATCAACTATTGCTTGAAAAATGTTCTTCATATGAAGGACGACTTTTGTTAGGAAGAAGACTGTATACACATGTAATAGATGTATTACTGAAAGGCACTGAAAATTTGTGTTGCCATAGCAAAGTTGCCATCCATATATAGAATATCAGCAGCAGCAACGAGTCTGAGGCCATCACTTCTATCAAATACTAGAATGCAATTGTTCACATTTGGTCCCTTATCATGGAATAAATACTGCTCGGGACTGAGAACAACTGTCTGAGTAAACTTAGTAGGTAGTTCACCTAGATCTCTCAATTGACGTGGCACATGGGGAATAGGCCGCTGGTCGCGCAGAGTTATTTTGCAAGTGTCAGCAGAAGGAATAGGTCGGAGTACTTCATCATTACATTGGTTCACAATATGACTAAATATCTGTGCTAGCTTGTTTCTAGTGCCTGCATCTTGGTCTTTCATTCAGTTACGTGCTTTAGCAAGACAGATCTGAGTCTCATCTAATGCATGTTTGTGTGACTTTAATATCTTTGAATTTTCTCTCGTTTGGTCTGTTGTCATACTTCCCCAACACTAAGCACTGGATCTTTTAACACTCTTCCATCACAACTTGCTTTTACGAGTAACATGTTTGGAGTAAATGAACCCATTGTAACATATTTTTTACCCCCGTTAATAATTTCCATGACAAATATGCGAGTCAATTAAATTGAATCTGCTGCCTGTATTAATAAAAAAGACTCTTTGCTATTTATTGTTACTTACTAGTGATTGTTACTTACTAGTGATTGTTACTTACTAGTGATTGTTATTTACTAGTGATTGTTACTTACTAGTGATTGTTATTTACTAGTGATTGTTACTTACTAGAACAAACTGGAGGCTTTTTACTAATGATTGTTACTTACCAGAATAGTCTGAAGACTATTTACTAGTGATTGTACAGGCAGCACAGAGTGCCAAACATATACTTCAAGAGTGTTCTGAGCATGAAACGCTGAGGCAGACATATTGGCCAGAGGAAACAACACTGGAATCAAAACTCTATGGGACAATGTATGAACTACAAAAGACAGTGAGTTTTATTAAGGAGACAGAATTACAGATATAGACATGTTTCAAGTGAACGAAAGAAGAAGAAGAACTAGTGATTGTTACTTACTAGAACACACTGAAGCTTTCTACTGGAATAAACAGATTAATCAATAAAACACTTCAAAATGACTAATTTCATCTGACAACTCACAAATACCAAGTCTAATTAACTATCTAAACGTCATACTCATATTCGCTTGCTAAGGATAAACATCATCTGGGTTTGTTAGGTGGCACAAGCTAACCATTCTATCACAGAGCCCATACAAAATCAGTTGGGTTCGTGATGTTAGACAAGCTAACCATTCTATCACAGAGCCCATACAAAATCAGTTGGGTTCGTGATGTTGGACAAGTTAAACATTCTGTCACAGAGCCCATAAAACATCATTTGGGTTCGTGATGTTGGACAAGTTAAACATTCTATCACAGAGCCGATACGACATTAGCTGTTGGACAAGTTAATCATTTTATCACAGAGCTGGCAGTACTCGTACAATTAGTTAATATCATTACGTACATGCCGTGAACTTCAACATTTCTTGTGAGACATTTTGGCCCAGTTTGTGAAATTGGACAACTAATTCCATTGCAAACAATCTCATTAGGCGCTTCTTACCACATACATGGAAAGTTACTGTGTGTCTATTATTTCACTCCCCATTCGGCCTCTTCAAATTAATAATAACGCAATGACAAGACTATTTCATTTTTAGAGGTGTTTTTTTTACCGATTATGTTTTTTGTATTGCGACTTTTTTTTTACCTGTTAGTATTTTCTGTTGTGACTTTTGTCCTGTGACTTTATTTTTGCCACATTCTTACTTACGTAGTTCACCTGCTATAAACAGGTGGAACATGTGCTGTGGGGAAATGCAATACTGTGCAAGCCGTGACAACTCCTTTGGGAGAGACTAGAATCAGGCAAACGTTTTGGCGTAAACTAATTTGAGTGCCTTCTTGGATGATGCAAATACAAAGTTGACTGCCCCACACATCTCAGTGAACATGGCCCATGGCTGAGTTATTATACAATCTCTGATAGGAAAGGGCTAAAGCTTATAACTCTACTTCTGCATATTACGGAAGGGAAAAAAGATCCCTGGAAATAATTCTCTCGCTCGTTCAGTAAACAGTTTACTAATTTATCTCAAATTTAATCGCACAAAAATTCAACGCGTATTATAACCTGTCATATGTCATCTGTTGTATAATGAATATACTATTCAAGGCTATCAGAGAAAGTAAACAATGCTAACTTGTTCAGTAAACATTATATCAACATATCTGAAACTGAATCTTAAATCAATTCACCATGTATTGTAAAGTAGACGTCCACGATTGCCAGAGAAAGTAAACATTGCTGGCTTGTTGAGTAACAACATTTTACTTTGAAGTGCTACATATCATCAACAACGTTACACTGATATATACACAAAGTTACACTGATATATCAACAACGTTACACTAATATATCAACAAAGTTACACTGATATATCAACAAAGTTATACTGAATCGTTGTCTCAAGTTGCTATGGTAAAACTGACAGTTCCTGAACACGGTACATCAAGTTTTTATTAATGATCTTTAGAACAACACTTAAAAGCAGTCTCCAAAGATAGGTTGACCAATCTTATGACTATGTAAACGTGGCGTAACATCACTCAACAGCAGTTCTCAAATTATGTTGAACAGGCTTGAAAACATGCAACTACTTTGTAACGGCACCAAGAAAGTACTCAAATTACGTTTGTAATATCCACATGATGACTCAGATGCGAGGCCACTAGGTGTCATCTGGGCGGGTCTGGTTCAAATCCTATTTTCTGCATTATGATGTTTCTTTAGTAAGATCTAGAATTACTGTTTATTCTCAATGTATTTTGATCATGTCGATCAAGTTTCCATATTTTGATCATGTCGATCAAGTTTCTATATTTTGCAGCGTCTTTCAACAATAATTCTAAAGTTAAGTTGATCAGGTCGAGGAAGATTCAATGTTTTATTATTTGATTCAACCACATGACCCCATGTTATAGTTAAATGGTCTAGGGACATTCAATGCAATGAAAAATACATATGGTCTTCTCGCTCGAAGGAATGTTTTTGTCATATAAACCCCACAGACATAGACATTATAGAATATACCCTAATATGACATGCTTTCAACATATATATATATATATTTGAGAAGTCAGATAGCAAATCACAAATTGTTGGCATAAAAATATAAATATAATAAAAAGATGAAAACTGTATAATTCTAAAATACAATTTGCTAGCCTCCTTAAGTCGTCTATTTTGTATGCTTCTTAATGGTGCGGTTATTTTACACACTCTGCACGTCGCGTTATTATTATTTGCACGTCGAAGTTTGTTGCGAAAACAAAGCGAGTTCAGTGTATGTAACTGATTTTTGACAGGCAACATTGCAAGAAAATTGGTCCTTGTCATGTGTATACTAAATTTTATCAACATTTCCAAGACCACCTGAAGGTTAGAAAGAAACATGTTCAGTATCAAAGTACAATGAATGCCAGAATACTACGCCACTACGATAGTTAGGTTAATTCTAGGAGCAGCAAAAGTTTTAAATGTAGATATTCTAGGAGCAACAGAAGTTTTAAATGTAGATATTATAGGAGCAATAGAAGATTTAAATGTAGATATTATAGGAGCAGCAGAAGTTTTAAATGTAGATATTCTAGGAGCAACAGAAGTTTTAAATGTAGATTTTCTAGGAGCAACAGAAGTTTTAAATGTAGATATTCTAGGAGCAACAGAAGTTTTAAATGTAGATATTCTAGGAGCAACAGAAGTTTTAAATGTAGATATTCTAGGAGCAACATAAGTTTTAAATGTAGATATTCTAGGAGCAGCAGAAGTTTTAAATGTAGATATTCTAGGAGCAGCAGAAGTTTTAAATGTAGATATTCTAGGAGCAGCAGAAGTTTTAAATGTAGATATTCTAGGAGCAGCAGAAGTTTTAAATGTAGATATTCTGGAACAACAAACGTTTTAAAGGTAGATATTCTAGAAGCAGCAAAAGTTATAAATGTAGATATTCTAGCACCAGCAGAAGTTTTAAATGTAGATATTATAGGAGCATCAGAAGTTTTAAATTTAGATATTATAGGAGCAGCAGGAACGACATTAGAAAATTAGTGTTACTCATGAAAGCAAGAATTTAGCTTTATACATTCAGGAAGAAATCGGAAATGAATATGCGGTTATAAAACTGATGAGAAATGAGAAAAAATACATCAGTAGGTACTAGAATTACAATGATATAATGGGGATATAAAAATAAACGCAGGATCATTTGATGTAGACATTATTCACCAATTACACTGAAGAAGAAAAATAAAATTATCACAACGATATACATACACTTCAATCATAATACTCAACAGACATTATGATAATCATGGAAAAACAATGAAGTTTTACATACGCTGTGAAATTTAGAAACACTGTCAATTTCGCTTTAGAGATGATGTCAAGTTTTAGAGACATTCAGTCTTATAGAAACCATCAAGTTTTAGTGACGCTGTCTAATTTTTGAGACAATATCAAGTTTTATAGACAATGTCAAATTTTAAAAAACTTTCAAATTTTACAGACTCTGTCATGTTTTAGAGACACTGTGAAGTTTTAAAGACGCTGACAAGTTTTAGAGGCATTGAGAAGTTTTAGAGACGCTGTTAAGTTATAGAGAAACTGTCAAGTTTTAGAGACACTGTCAAATTTTAGAAACGTCAATTTTTAGAGTTGCTGTCAGGTTTTGGAGACGTTGTCAAGTTTTAGAAACGATGTCAAGTTTTAGAGACGCTGTCAAGTTTTGAGTTCAGGTTTGAAAAAATATTTAACGACTTGTAAATTTTTCCCATTTGGACATAAGAGCGGGTGTCATGTAAAGAATTGGGTTTGCTGCAGAGTGTATGGGAAGAATGATTACTGTTGTCCAGGTATAAACTTCATTGCTGATCTCGTGTTCACCAAGAGACAATAATCCTATTATTCCAACAGAAAACCAACACAGGAAGTTGAACATAGCTACAAGATACACTTGTTTTGTTGCTATTATATCTGCCTGCCGGTTGGAAGATGTGCTTGTATCTGTATGTGTAAATATGTTCTTTGATACTGAACTAAAGATAACACGTTGACCACAAGCGATAACAAGGACCACACAGAGATTATGTACGATAAACAGAGAGAACGAGAACACCCATCCCTTCAGCCGTTGAGTTGTTAAAGGTAAGCCAAGACACATGGCGTTCGTAGAATATATCTCATACTTGAACACAATTGGAATCATTGCAAGAAGGAAACATATGATCCAGGACAATAGAACAATGATTATTTTACTAAAATGTGAAAACTTTTTGTGAACGAATGGAAACTTCAATTCAAAAAATCTATCCAGAGTTGTCAGAAAAATAAAATATATCGATGTCTGACTAGAAAGTGTAGCAAGAAAACCTGCAAGTTTACATACTAGACTTTCTCTCCAGATCTTGTCATACAGAACATACATGTCACGGTATTTATATTCTGCTCCAACAATAATACAAAGATAGACTCCCATAATGACGTCAGATATACACAAGTTGGTCATAAACAGTCCGTTTCCATTTTGTAGAATTGTTCTATCCCAAATTACACGATAAATAATAATACTCAGGTTCTCAAAGACAGAAAGAACAGCCATCACTAAAATTAAAATAAACTGAACATTATTTTTGATAAGATCAAAACACGAGGAAAATGCATCTTCAGGCGCGTGGCATGCGTGGTCTGGAATGTTCGAACCTCTGATTTTTTGGCAGCACATTCCGAAATTGTCAGTATACAGATGTTGTTGAATTATGAGGTTGTTGAATAAATCTTTATAGAATATATTCATTGGTATTCCACGTAAATCTAATGTATGCAGAGTAAATTGTGAGGAAAATGCATATTTATGAATAGTCAAAATTTGCGTGTAATTCAAATACAAATATTTCAAGTTTGGCAACCCTTCCAAGAAATATGGATTGATATAAGATTGTGCTGTATGAGATAGGTCAAGGACTTCCAAATATTTGTATTTTAAATAATTTACAGACAAATGGGTATTATAAGACAAGTTGAAATGTCTTATATTTTCCAATGTAGCATGATACTTGGTATTGTTTCTTAAATCAGTGATCGTCTCGTAGTGAAGTACTAACATCAGTAAATCCGGTCCAATTTGGTAAAACACACAAGGCATTTTAAATATTGAACAATTAGACCAATTCAAGTAAATAATATTCATTAGCACACTTGGATCGTTAATAAAAAACATTATAAGTAGTATACCAGACATGTCTATATATCTAGTGTTACTATTAAAAAAATCTAAATACTGATAGATTGTAGATGTGTTGTAATCTGTTACCGTGACTGTTCCTGATACACAGCGGAAACCTTGATTACATGGCACATGACAATCCACTTCGTCATCTTGATGTGGACATTCAGGATGTCCGTCACAAACTAGGTCAGGATGTAAACAAATTGTACTATTCCAACAGGCAAAATTTCCAGAACACGAGTCAATATTTTCATTGTTTTCTTCTTCTCCTGTAGGACAGTCAACTTTTCCGTCTAGGACACAATGTTGAGGGATGCAATACGTGTCAGGACATTTAACATATCCTTCAGGACACATGAAATCAGTACAGTCTTTAAGATGAGACATATCTCTACACCCGATAACAGCTCCGTACACATCTTTAACATAAACACACCTGGGAGCCCAGACGAAATGACCAAGTATATTTCTACAAGTATCAGCAGACTCCAGTTTTCCTATAGTCTCATCTAAAGGTCCCTCTGGTCCACTACAATCATTACTTCCATCATTAAGTTGAGAGAAAAGTATACATTTATTTTGATTACAAATTAATGCACAGGTTATGCTTTTATGTAAATATTCGTTGAGAATATTTCTTTCGTCGTTGATACTTCTTCCTGGACTGTACCCACAAATATTACAATCAATCTGTCCATTTATGACCCACTGTAAGGGTAGACATGAACCGTCACAACAATAAATACCTGAACATTGGTCTTCACAATCCTCCTTGCCTCTTCCATCCCGACATGCATTGACATCATCGCAACTAAAGAGGTCGCTCTCTAATCGTGTACCATACAAGCAGGTAGATTTCTGACTAACAGGTAACATACATAATGATTCATCTCTCCTGTTGCTACAATGGTAGACGTTGTCACAGACGTAAACATAGGAAATATATCTGGGATCACCTGATTCTTCCATGCAATCAAAGACAGGAAACTGTATACCATATGTATGTTTTAAAAATTGGAGAAAATCTGTACTGACTGCGTTTGCTGAGATCGATATAATATTATTACCAAATATCACGAAATTTCCTTTAGCAAAAATACGATTAAAACTTTCTCTGGAGGCTGGATCTATTGTAAGATGTTTACCTTCACCTGTACGAGGCAATGTCACCTCACACAAACTGAATCTACTTAATTTAACCATACATCTAACGTCCATCCACCCTTCAATAAAATCTGCATCAATATTCGAACAATTGGAATCGTTCTTGATGTTGGCCCAGTCAAACTGCCACACTCCACATGCTGCGGTATAACCCCCAGATGGTTTACCGTCCAGCCAGTTATTAATTACTAGAGGTCTGTTAGATGATGGACTTCTCAGTGACCATTGAAATCGTTGAGCAATACTAGTGCTGTCTCTATTAAGACCAATGTAAACGTGAGTCACCGACTCAGACGAGGTAGAAAAATTCAATGCAGTTTTCCAAAGATTGTTTATCTTCGACATTAATGTCCGCTGTAGAAAAGTCAGCTCCTGTTGAGTCTCTATTGCTGCCAGATGTCCGCCGAATTGAACATTACAAGTACGCATGGCTTCATACCAACTTATTTGTAAGTTAGAATCTAACAGCTGATAACAAGAGAGATAATCAGAGCTGCCGGTATGTTCAAAGGTAAACCATCCTTGCATACATTGTTTACAAATAGCCATAACTAGAATATAATTTGTTGTAACGTGGTCGTACTTTTCTAGAAAAATTGTGTCACTGAAATACTTTCTTTCTTGATCATATTTACCACCATGTACCACAACAAATATCTTGATGTCTGTATTTTGTTGTTGTATAATAGATGGTATCTTTCTACCTTCGTCATATGACAAACTTGTTCCATCCAGAAAGATAACAGCGATGTGAGTCGCGTATTCTCTAACTCCAGACATTTCAGAAAAGAAACGACGAACAAATTTTATTTTTGGTACAAGAACATCCTTTGTTTGTTTGTCTGAAGTAGATATGAAACTGTGGTTATCTGTTCTTACAGAGTTTTTTGTCAATGTCTCAAGTGAAGTGTGAAAGTACCAAGAGCTTATGTCAATGTTAGGATTGGTCTCTGAGAAAGTATCAAATACGTACGTATACAATACTCGTGAAGTTGTCTTGTTGTAAGGTGAACTCAACAGATGCTGGAACAAATGTTGACTTGTCGTGTATTGGTCAATATTATCAGACAAATCTCCATTATCGTAAAACAACATCAGTATGTCCATGTCTTGACTGAAACAATCTTCTAATGGAAAGTTACTCGACTCACTTGATGCGATACCTGCAATTGTACAAAGAACTACGTTATTCGAACTGTATAAATATTATGATTATTATTTTCTTTTGTTGGCACTTTCAACCTTACATTGAAATAAATCATAGTCAACTATTTATCTATTTGATAATGATGTTACTTCGTATTTATCGTTGGAATATATTGAATAATGAATTTAGTTTCTATTCATCGCTTCAATACATTTGATGAGTTAAGTCTATATTCATCGCTACAGTATTAGATACATATCATTAAGTTGTGTCAAATAGAATGTATTGTCAACATGAAGGCGCACTTGAAAGCATCTCCCGCCGAAGACGGATGTGTCGGGCCATTGGCGCAAATAAAACGGCGACACAACGCATTTCCATTTTCTGGACTACATCCTGCTGGAAATCTAGCAGGACCATGATCCTGCTAGATCCAGTGGGAGTTTGAGAATGAACGCAGAAGAAGAAGAAGAAAGCATCTCATTTGATATCGTCAAGATATAAAATTTCACATTGTCAAATGTCACACGTCAATACCAAAACCTGATAACCGTTTCGATGCAGCGAAATAACAAAACAATGTTCTCGTGATTTGGGTGGGTGATTAGTGGGACGTTAGTTTTTTTTTTAAAGTGTTCCATGTCAACCTCTCTTCACGTCAGTGTGGTTATGGAACCCGAAAGGGGAATATTGTGTGTCTTCAATGCATGTTGCAGGTGTATATATTGATCATATACAAGTTATATATCTTAACTAAAAGTGCCTCTTGTTTAGTGATGAGATGTGATCGAAGGCGAAAACCTGCTGACTCAGGTTGCGAGTCGAGTGGTTACATCTCACACGGACCGGGTTCAAAGCACTGCGTTATGATGTTTCTTACATACCCAAGAGAAAGGACATGTCTTATGTGTAAAGTTTATGCTTAAATTAACAGTGAACATATCATATACTCTCCGTATGTGACGAATATGTGAATGTCTCACTATTGTTCTATCGAACCTCCGATTATGCAAGACTAAACTCTCAATATGTCAATATAGTGAGGTTTTCCTTTTGGGGAAGCCCCCCCCCCCCTCTCATTTTATCTGTACAATTGCATGTCACTTAGTGATACAACATATAATCGAACCCAGCACTTCACGCTAATGGAGTGAAGTGAGCGTCGATATTGAACATGATCCAATGCGTACATCATACTCCAACAATGAACAGTTGCATGTGAGGGGGGGGGTGGAGGTGGGGTGGTGAAAGGCTACTCAGTGCCGAGCGTGACAATTCCCCGTGAAAGCTCAGAAGCACGCACCAAATTAGTTTTTCATAACTTAAGAACTCCATCTTTTGTCGGGAAATCTATAGCCGGTACTTAAATTCACAGTGATCTTGCTCAGGAGCTTCATTGCAATGGGCACCGGTAGGACGGGATACTTGACAGGGAAGCTGAAACTTATGATTCCAACTCTATTTTCTGGAAAGGTAGAAAGTTTACAAAACACCAACAAGGTACCTCCCCCCCTATAACGAGAGACGTCTTCTAAAAGCATTGTACACTGCTGAGAGTTAGTCTTCTAAGTATGAAACAATGTTCTATAGAAACTATCCCGTGGCACATTGGAAGTAGGAGCTATATATCTATGTAGTGAATTTTGTCTGATTTTGCTGTAAGCCGTCGCATAATTGAATATCGATATGTTTTCGGGAGATGACACGCATGATCACTTGATATTTATAGTAATATTGTAACGTCTCATAATGTTTGTAATTCCTTCAATCCACACTCTTCTTGGTCTTGCGCTGTACCTTGTTTCTTCTTCTCCTTCTGCAGTCGCTCTCTGATAACCACCACGAAATTTCGTGTGATTTCCTCCTATGAACGTGATGTACGTTGTGCTATTAGTTGCACATCAGAGCTGTGCTATTTTCACCTCGGTTGGACCATACTATCTGAGACCCGGACATTCCCAGCACAACTAAATAGGGAAGTGAGATTCCTTACCCAGTGACAGCGTTCCTATATGTCGCCAGAAGGCGAATATGTGTCGACTCTATGCTGTGACAATTTATCACCCATCATACTCTTGGACTTAGGCCAAAAGGCTTAGGTGTCATTTACTGACATGCACCACGAAGAGTTACTTTTTGAATCTGGGTTATTTACTAACCCAGGGTTGCCGAGAGCAATGCGATAACCTGTGCACTCCTGCATCTAGTTCTTTCCATAGAAATGTTGTATGCTCTTGCCGCTGACCAATAACGGTTGATTCTCATCAGGCGGCCGAACCATTTTTTATAAGTTTTTAATATATTTGACCATATATATTGTTCCAACAGTTCTTTTAATCGCCTCTTTTCTCACATGCTTTCTTCTTGTTGTGTTTGCTGCATTTCTTTGGCATCCAACATTTTCTCTTATTCTTTAGTTAGTGCATGTCTGACATTGATAACACAATATTGGTATGAAAATTTAATTTACGATTTAAAAAAAATTGTTTTCAATGGAATAGATTTGTGTTTCAAAATTGGTGTAAGTTTGTAGTTTACGAAGTTGTTTTTTTTTAAAATTCTTGTCTCGAGTTCTCTGTTCATTCTTCTTCCGTCGTATGTAAAAATGCACACACGATATTTAAATTTTGTCATTTTAGAAGAATTTATTTCCCATTAGATACTTTGTCTTTTATTTCTGAGGGTCATGGCTGATGAATATCTTGACAAAGACATCCGAGGACTTATGCGCCGATGGTTCGATGTGCAGTGAGAATACATCATTCGACTAACTACCGGAGGATTATACTGATTCCATGAATGAAAATGGAACATTATATGAAATATAAAAGACCCGTCAGATGTTTAGCAAGAAAAAAAAGGAAAAGAAATATTTCTATTTTGAAAAAAAACCCATTGAAAGACGTATTAGCTGAAGGTAACTGATATTAGATTCATTTAGAGTAGTCCACATGGAAAAAATAAAATACGACATTGACAATTTGCAACTCGTTAGAGTTTGGTGTGAAGTCGAAATAAGAAAAAAAAAAGATAAGTTATATTAAATCTTCGATTGTGATGAGGAGGTACTGAAATAAAGATTTGAATACTATTTGCACCGTAATCTCCCAGTAAAAAAACGATTATTCTATAGCATAAACCAGATCTTAATGTAGGTCTTCTGAGAGTGAATCTGTACTTACCGATATAAATTAAAAATAGTACCAAACCAATGAAAGATAACTTGAACAAAGCCATAGTTGAAACGATAACTCTCGAGTACAAACGTCTCTACCAATCTCATAAACATATTCTATAGGGAAATCGTATAACATGACTGAATAATATATTTATACACAAACGTTCATGAACCGTTTCAATGACCAATCAAATGTTGCGCGAGCACTTGTTTTTTTGTATCGATCACAAACTCCAGCAAATTGGTCCTTGTTGAAAATAATTCTAGGCGCTGACACAAGCCATTGCATTCTGTATATTTATGGTCACCTCTAATTATTCAGTGCGTAAATCTTAAATAGAACTTTACGAGAGATCGAGATTGATAAAAAACGTAGTTTCCTTAATGTAATTCAAAAGTAGTACAAGTACAGGTAAGACACTTCCACAACCAGACATAGCCAGACACACACAACCAGACACAGTCAGACACACACAACCAGACACAGTCAGACACACACAACCAGACACAACCAGACACAGCCAGACACACACAACCAGACACAGCCGGACACACACAACCAGACACAACCAGACACACACAACCAGACACACACAACCACACACAGCTGGACACACACAACCAGACATGGCCAGACACACACAACCAGACACAGTCAGACACACACAACAAGACACAGACAGACAAACACAACCAGACACAATCATTCATACACAACCAGACATAACCAGACACACACAACCAGACACTGCAGGATACACACAACCAGACACAGTTAGACACACACAACCAGACATAGACAGACACACACAACCAGACATGGCCAGACACACACAGCCGGACACCCACAACCAAATACAGACAGACACACACAACCAGACACAGCTGGACACACACAATCAGACACAGCCAGACACACACAACCAGACACAGCTGGATACACACAACCAGACACAGCCAGGCACACACAACCAGACACAGCTGGACAAACACAACCAGACACAGCTGGACACACACAACCAGACACACACAACCAGACACAGACAGACACACACAACCAGACACAGCCGGACACACATAACCAGACACAGCTAGACACACACAACCAGACACAGCCAGACACACACAACCAGACACACACAACCAGACACAGCCAGACACACACAACCAGACACAACCAGACACAGCCATACACACACAACCAGACACAGCCAGAAACACACAACCAGACACAGCTGGACACACACAACCAGACACACACAACAATACACAGCTGGATACACACAACAAGACACAGCCAGACACACACTACCAGACACAGCTGGACACACACAACCAGACACACACAACCAGACACACACAACCAGACACACACAACCAGACACATCCAGACACACACAACCAGACACAACCAGACACAGCCAGACACACACAACCAGACACAGTCATACACACACAAACAGACACAGACAACCATACATACACAACCACAGACCACGAGACACACACAACCAGAAACACACAAACACAGACACAACCACACACTACGAGACACACACAAACAGAAGCACACAAACAGACAGACGCAACGAGACACACACCACGAGACACACACAACCAGAAACACACTAACAGACAAACACAACCACACACAACCAAACACACACAGCCAGACACACACAACCAGACATACACAAACCAGACACACACAACCAGACACAACCGGACACACGCAACCAGACACATACAACCAGACACACGCAACCAGAAACACACAAACCAGACACACACAACCAGACACACACATCCAGACACACACAACCAGACACAACCGGGCACACACAACCAGACACACAACGAGACACACACAACCAGACACACAACGAGACACACACAACTAGAAACACAACCGGACACACACAACGAGACACACACAACCAGACACACAAAACGAGACACACACAATCAGACACACAACCAGACACAACTATGATCGAGCTTGGATAAATTCTTGCATACAGAAAACGTGACCTGAAAGGTTGATTTTTTGATTATTTCAACGAAAAGTGCGACAACATTAAAAAGAAAATGCACGGGTGAGGTCTTGCTTACTTTCTGTACATATGTCTGTACTGCCGACGATTTCAACATAACAAAATTTTAAAACGAAGTTAATTTCAAACATCGGAATATAAAACAAAGTTAATGTTTCAAAATATCGGAGCGTAAAACAAAGTTAATGTTTCTATACATTGGTGTGTAAAACAAAGTTAATGTTTACATAAATCGGAGCGTAAAACAAAGTTAATGTTTCCAAATATTGTGGCGTAAAACACAGTTAATGCTTCCAAACATTGGAGCGTAAAACAAAGTTAATGTTTCCAAACATTGCAGTATAAAATAAAGTTAATATTTCCAAATAACTGATCATAAAACAAAGTTAATGTTTCCAAACATCAGATCGTAAAACAAAGTTAATGTTTTCTATACATTGGAGCGTAAAACACAGTTAGTGTTTCTATACATTTGTAAAACACATTTATTGTTTCTTGTTTAGATCTCTTTGCCTGGATAATATCAATGACTGTACGTGGTATGAAGTGTCCAAACTCACCAGGATGGTAGAAAATAGACATGAATGGAGATCTTCCTGTATTAAATTTCTCAATATAACACCACTACGTCCCTGAAGGGTTATGGGTTATATTATGATCATTATTATTATTTGATCTCTCTATCGAATTTAGCACACAAGACAGCAAAGATTAACACTAATAACATCTGTAAATCTGCAAAAAGTAAGTCATGGCAAGAACATGACAAATTCTTAACAAGAATACACAGAACGCACAAAAGATGTTCTACAAGAAAGTACAAAACATGAGATATAAAAAATACTCTTACGAACCAACATAAATAATCAATGATGAACACGGAAACATACTAAATAGGTCGTAGAAAATCATGGAAATATTAATTTAAGCAACTGCTAAACTTAAAGGAAGGAAAAGAGATCACAACAATAAATACAATAGAAGAAGAGCTAGAACAATACGCAGTAAAATCCGAAATTGAAGACACAGTTAAACATGCACCAAATAACAAAGCACCAGGAATAGACGGCTAGACCATATTGCTAATACAATTGATAACAGTGGTATGTATAAAGCTATTACATAAACTGTGCAATGCAATATGGAAGACACAAAAGACGCCACAGTAGTGGAATACAGTGATGATTGTTCCCATCTGGAAGAAAAAACACAGCAAGAAGGGATTGCACTAAGTACAGATGCATATCATTCTTAATCCATATAGGCAAAATCTTTAAAAAGTTGCTAGATAGAAGAATGCGCGCATATACAGAACCACAGCTCAACAACACAAAAGTGTGCTTTCGGAAATGTAAAATTCTACACATGCAATCTTCACCATCAAACAGCTTTCAGAAACAGCTGGCAGAACATAACCAAGACTGATATCTTTTGTCGTGGATTAAGAGAAATATTTCGACAGAGTGGATAGAGCACATCTATGGATAACACTAGAGACATATGGAGTTCACCAACATATGATAAACATATATCCTAGCATATACGCCAATAGTCAATGGGCAGTGTGAACGAGCACAGGTACATCTGATACATTTTCAAATTCACTCGGGAGTGAGACAGGGATGTGTACTATCTCCCTATTGTTCATAACATACATAGGTCACATCTGCAAAGTAACAAAGACAACGGATGAAAACAATCTGAAGGATAATTTAAATGAATTGCTATTTGTAGACGACCAAGCACTTGTATCATCATCAGAAGAGCAACGACGTGGACAAATAGACTGGGTACATCAAACATGCACAGGGAATTGTGAATTTGGGCAGTTCAGAAAGCATTGGTAAACTACTGAATGTATTTATATTGCCTAGACAATTACTACAGCCAAAAAAATGCACATATCTGTGTGCTAGATATGTTTGCTCTGCATTGCTGGATTGCGCTTCTTTCGTCATCCTGTATGTTACGAAGAGAAGTGATAAAATATGCAGCCATTTCTGACGCCTGCTTTTATTATATATAATGGATCTGTCGGGCCCTCAGTAGTTCTGATTATGGTTTTGTAGTGTTTTTGTATAAAGCTCTTATGTTGTCTAATAATTGTCCATATAGTCCATAGTCCTCCAATATTAGCCACAATTTTTATCTGTCATCTTTCATGTGCCTTTCTTGGACGATAAAAGCGATGTTTAGTGGTTGGTCACATTCATGTCTCTTTTCGCTCAGCTGGCACAGCTCAAAAATTGCATCTGTGCATTCCATATCTTTCCGGAAACCACATTGTGTCTTAATTATCTGGGGGTTCTGTTAGTTGTCTTACTCTCTGATCTTTGTGTATGTGGATGAGTAGTGCTATGTCTCTGTACGTCTTAACTCCCTTTGTTGTCTTTGTTTTTTTCATAATGGGTACAATTATTGTTCTCTATCAGTCATCTGGTACTTATTTGTTTTTCTGACCATGCTGCTCTAAATATTATTTTCAGCCAGTTTACTCCAATGTCTTAGCTAGTCTGGATGGCTTCAGCTGTTATGTCATCCACGCCATATGATTTGTTTTGTGGGTTGGTTGGTTGGGTGGTTGGTTGGTTGCTGATCCAGCTGTCCATTGGCTCATGCCCTTTGACCCAATGCCATTGTGTGATATATGGATGTGTTTGTGAGTTGTTGTTTTGTTCCATATAATGTGTTCCATTTATCTGGCCCTGGAGGGAGAAGCATTTTCCTGATGTCATCCAGCGCTGGACATTCAAAAAAGGTAGTGGTCAACAGTTTCACATGGATGAGTGCACAGCCGGCACCCTGGAGTGTGTTGTGGTTGTATTATGTTCAGGTGATTGTTAAGCTGTACATGTTGTGTGCGCATTCGGAATATGATATTCTGGTCTTTTCTTTCCAGGAGGTTGATATTGTCTTTAGGAATTGGGCTGGTCATATATTTATAGATTTCCCTCCCAGTGTTTCCCATGACCCATCTGTTCATCCAATTTTCTTTGTTCACAGATTTCAGAATCATTTTAACTGTGTGCATTGTTGTTTCTGTATAAGGCTGTTCTTGTTGTGCTACCGTCTTTGTTTTGTGGGTAGTTCTTTTTTTTTCCTTCAATTTCACGGTCTAATATTTCTGATTCTGGAACATGTGAATATCATAAAGTGAAAAAATGTATCTTGCGTTGGTTGATGGGTTTTACAACTGTTTTAAATAGTCCATCCGCCTTGTTTTCCTGTACATGTTGCTGAATATGGTCGCTGTATATGTGTATACCTATTCAATTAAAACTATTATTCTATTTCAGAAAAACCGCCTATTTATTCACAGTAACGCATTAAACGGTGTGCGTTGATGAGAATAATAAATGTGCAGAAGCACAGAGAAACACAAACAGGGAACCTGACCAGATGATACAGATTTTAGGCAAAAACTATAGGGCGGACGATCTGACTTGGAGAAGACAGTGGAGTTCGCTCTGACGACTTTCCTGGCAATATGACATGAACGTAGATGTTGAAGGCAGAGAAAGAGGAACCGATAAGCACAATTGTATGAATGACAAAATAAGATTTGAATGACAAAATAAATGAGATTTCACGTCACACATTTACATAAAAACAGAAATATTGACGACGAGAGAATTATTGTTTAGAGTTCAAGTCACATATATACACATAAACAGAAATATGGGTGACAAGAAAACATATTGTTTTCTGGCAGAAACACTGTTACCTGTGTAACAGTCACATATAATTTATTGTAATCAAAGACAGACAATTCACTATTGTATGACGATGGACAGACAATGAATTTAGGCCCATGGATATAAAAACATACAAAGGTTAGGTTAACTCCCTTTTGAGTTATCTTAACAGATAATCTCCCCCTTTGTCACCAGAAATATTATGGTTGGGTGAACACAGTTCAGACAGAAAAAGCGTGTTTGTTTATTTTGAATAGTAAAGTAGAGACCGAAGACGTAAGATTTTAAGATAGCATGAGATGCTCGGAAAATTGTAAACTTTGTTCAGCCGAATATGAGTTGGATTCGTGTAAGGAGGATACATACTCACAATCATGACTTTCATGATGGACAATAGTTAACAAAGAAGTTAGAGCTAGTTATAAATGGCTTTTCTTTTTTCAAACTAAAGAGAACGGCCGGTATGTTTTTAGTATATAGGCAATCAGATGAGAATAAAGAGATGACCACACAACTATTTTTAATCAAGACTGACGAGTCTAAACAACGGATAACGAGAGGACGAACAAGAAATATGTTGGAAGCAAAGAAATAACTACAACTTTGAATTAGAACAGGCAGCTGTGAATTGGACAAAACAGTTAAGATAGAGGAAAAATCATGATTATAAAGAGTTTGATCTAACAGCGAATAGATGTGTTTTGTGCTGGAAATTTTCTGACAATCGTGAGTAATTGACAAACTAGTGTGTAATTAACAATGTACGATTTAGATGAAGGTATACAGTGAAATCTAACGAATAGTCTGTGACACTAAAGTAGGAAGGAATTCTTAGTCTATAATTAGTTGTTTACATTCCACAACTGTTTTGCCACAATGTTGCCATAGGGTTAGCAAAGAAATGTCAGATAATCCTAGTATTCTAGAATCTAGTAATAGATTGAGACCAGCCAAATAGATTGACTAGTATTTCGAATTGATGTACAATTTACAAGGTTGCCACTACTTTGAATGAGAAACAGGTCAGACCATAATGTTCATGGAGTGACAAGCCTGATGTGAATTGAACTTGTAAATACGTATAACCTGAATGTTCAGGGTTGCCACTATCTACAGAATGAGGCATATGGTAGAAACGAGAAGTCTATAATATATTACAGGAAGTTGAAGGGGATTAGCTTAGATGTTCAACAAAACCTTTGACTTTAGTACTAGAGCAGAGTGTATTTCAATTACAGAATTTAACCCACTCACATTTACTTTAGGAAGTTTACATTGACAGATTTAAATTAGAACTAGACGACACATTTTGATAACTGAACTGTCGTAGTAGCAGAAATGTTACAGCAATCAATCTAGAAGACCAACGTGATCACCTTTAACTACATGAGGGTAGGACCTAAATCTCTCATCAACGAAGTTTACTCGTTTATCTTTGACACCGACTACAACTGGCAGAATCTCATTTTGTGTACAAAACTGAAGATCTGGAACGCAACTGGTCTTCACTTTCATCTAACAACCAGAAGACTGGCAGATAGCAAGATATAACAGACAATATTTTACGTTTACTAACTTTAACCTGAACGTACGTAGGCCTAATCTTTGGATTAGAAACAATGTACACATGTGTGTGAGCACATGTATTTATTCAAGGTGTTCACTAGCTACCAGCCTGTCCAAGAGGTTAATAAAGGTAACCTGTATCTTCATAGATCAGTAATATGTATTACCATGATTTAAGAAGATGATTATCAATGCATTTATGTACGAACTAAATACTAAGGCCAATATATGCTCACTGTTGTTGTGAGAGTTGCAGATAATAAACAATTTGCCTGAAAAGTCAGGAATACGACTTTGTTCGTTGTGTAGTAACTGTATTGTTATTACTGGTTCCATTTAGAGTATCTGACAACACAGCCTTAATGTGAAGTACTTGTTCTGGGAATACGATCACGGGCCATTGATTTATTTGAGATATTTCCAGGAGTCATCCTTCCTTTTCTTTCCTATAAGGATAACCCATTTCGTTTACTGGTTGTCATTCATGACTCTTTCTTGACTCTTAGATATTCTTATATTTTCACTTCTATTTTCTGAACTTATATTCACAGGAAGAGATATAAAGGTTGTCTTGCTATTCTTTTCTTTCTTTTTAAAAAATTAGTTTATAAATGTAAATTTTAAAAATGTACAACCTGAAAGTACCTGGTCCACTCTCGTATGCGATATACTGCCACATAAATTGTCAGCTGAAAAAAACGTGGCACAAATCCACTTTGCTACCTCTTGTCACTATCCATTCATCAATGCATCTATCTTTCTATCCATCCGTCCGTCCGTCTGTCTATCGTCTGTCTAATCTAATTTAATCTAATCTAATCTAATCTAATCTAATCTAATCTAATCTAATCTAATCTAATCTAATCTAATCTAATCTAATCTAATCTAATCTAATCTAAAATAATCTAATCTAATCTAATCTAATCTAAAATAATCTAATCTAATCTAGTCTGGTCCAGGTCTGGTCCAGGTCTGGTCCTGTCCTGATCTGGTCCAGGTCTGGTCCTGGTCTGGTCCAGGTCTAGTCCTGGTCTAGTCCTGGTCTAGTCTAGTCCGACCCGACCCGACCCGACCCTACTCTACCCTACTCTACCCTACTTTACCCTACCCAACCTTACCTTACCTTACCTTACCTTACCTTACCTTACCTTACCTTACCTTACCTTACCTTACCTTACCTTACCTTACCTTACCTTACCTTACCTTACCCTACCCTACCCTACATTACCCTACCTTACCCTACCTTACCCTACCTTACCTTACCCTACCTTACCTATCAATCTTTTTGTATTCTTTCAGAGAATTTTCCATGCCTTTCACTCCACGAGGTTTGTTCTGGTTTAGACCTTAAGGGGCTGTCAACTTCAGGTAATTGTCTACAGAGTCGTTTAGCTTGATGGATAAAGCTGCTTCTTTTCAGTCGCCCCATTGCTAGATTTTTTAATCTTTCCTTCATTGGACGACTTGGCATACACTGAAACTATTCTGCTTGAATTAGTACTTTTGTGTCTCTGCGTTCGCCAAGTGTTTGCATTCTTCCCATTTTCTGCATCTCTGCTATGGGTGTTGATTTCATTGCTCCCAACATTATTCTAAGTGCCTGGTTTTACACTCTATCTAGATCTTGTAATGTGGTGTTTGATGCAGGACACCACGTAGCTGAACCATATTCCAGGTGTGGTCTTATGCCTTGCTGGTAAACTTTATTGAGTATATTTCCACTGACTCCCAATGTGGTTCCACTAAGTTTTCTCAGGATAGCTTACTTCCTCCTGGCTTTTGTTGTTGCTTTGTTTATGTGCTGCTTCCATGTCAGCTTATCATCAAAAGTAACTCCGAGGTATGGGGGTTGTTTGTCTTCTTTCAAGAGCTCTCCATCTATCTTGATATGACCGGCTTTTTGTTTTGTGAGAGGGTAAAGAGTGTAGTGCTGCACTTATCTGTGTTAATGCTGACGCACCATCTATTTGCCCATAAGGTTAGGGCATCGATAGCTCTTTGAATTTGTTTTGTGGCCACTGTTGCATGCTCTTCCGTTACCAGATCACCAGGTCGTCAGCATACATTGCCACTTTGATCCCGTGTGGTAGTTCAGCAACTAGGTCATTGATGTAAACTAAGAAAAGTGTGGGTGACAGGACTCCTGCCTGGGGGATTCCATGACGCAGTAGAACTTTCTTGCTCTTACTACCATCTAATTGTACCCTGGCTCTTCTATTATGCAGGTATGCTTTTACCCATTTGTACATTCTTGAGCTAACCCTGCAATTTCGCAATTTCTTTAGGAGCCCTTCTTTCCAGACCTTATCAAATGCTTTCCTGAGTTCTATCCATGCTGCTAGTACCAGTTTCTTATCTTGGAAGGCATCTTCAATCTCTTGGGAAAGGTAGGTTGCCTGATCTTCAGTAGAGTAGCACTGTCTGAAACCTGCTTGCTGTGATAACAGAAGGTTTTCAATTTCAAGGTACCACTGCATCCTAAGATTGATAATGCGTTCCATTGTTTTGCATAGACATCTTGTGAGGCTGATGGGCCTGTAGTTGGAGACTGTGTTGCCATCTTTTCCTGATTTGAGGAGTGGTATCATTATTGCTTCTCTCCACGCCTATGGTACATTACCTTTGGACCAGCTTGTGTTAAAGATCTGCAGTAGCTTTGTTCTTGCAGAAATTCCCAGGTTTCTAATACTTTCATTGGACACTCCATCAGCTCCAGGGGACTTTTTCATTTTCCATTTTGATATTGCATTCTCCAGTTCTCTCATTGTGATTGGTGCCTCCATGACTTCAGGTATAGGTTCGCCTTGTCCAATGTTTTGCTGGTTCTCTCGAACCTCCTGTTGTTTGTCTGTGCTGACTTTGACTTATTGTCTTCTGCAAAGGAATCTGCAAAGTAATCAGCTGCATGTTTACCTGTTAAAATGTTTCTATCTTTATAAAGTGTGATCCTTGTACCTTCATCATTTAGTTGTTTAACAAGTTTCCATAATTTCCTAGTATCTCTTTCTAGGTTCAGCGACTCTGTTTTTTCTTTCCAGCTGCTCCGTCTGGCTTGTAACTTGGCTCTTTGAAATGTAGCCTTTGTTTGCTGATATTTGCTGTGATGTTCTTGGCTAGATCTGTTCTCAGCCTGCTGTCTAGATGTTTCCATCTCATTTTGCAGCTTTTCCAGTTCATCATTCCAGTAGGGTTTGTAGTTTTTGCGTGCCTCCCCTGGGTATGGTTTTACTAGCAGCATGTAGTATACATCTATTAAATTCACTCACTGCTCTATTGATGTCTTTGTCCAAGTTCATGTCCTTAGCTAGAACACTGGTTAAATGCTGGTACATTTTCCAGTCTGCCCTTTTATAGTTCCACCTAGTGAGCGTGCTGCTGTCCTTGGTAAATTCGTTGTGGATTTCCAGAAATACTGGTCTGTGGTCACTACCCCCAAGCTGCTTCCCAACGACACGTGTGATGTTCCGTTCCAAGCCTGGTGAGGGGAATGACAGGTCTGGTGTAGAGGTGGTGTGCCATGCTCTCGAGTAGTAGTTTGGTGAGTCTGTTGGCTGGTTAATAAGGATATTATTTTCATCCTGCCAGCTCTCAAGTTCCTCACCTCTCTTGTCGATATGATCATAGCCCCTGCTCTGAGAGTGGCTGTTGAAGTCACCACACACCATAAGTCTCTCTTTGTCTGGAATTGTGTCTAGTGCCAATGGTTTATCATTTGGGCAGTAGTAGTTCAGGAGTTGGAATTCTGCACTGTCTGTTTTTAGGTGGAGCATCTGGTATTCTGCCCCTTCCACATATACTTCCAGCTGACATGCGCTGATATTGTTTTTAACAAGTGTCAGAATTCCACCCTTTCGCCTGTCCTTTCTGTCAGACCGGTAGCACTGGTAGCCTCTGACTTTGAAGGCTATGTCGCTTCTGAGGTGTGTTTGTTGGATACAGCATATATTAACTTGTTCTTCACTGAGGCCATTTTCAAGTTCCAATTTTTTTCTGTATCTATCTCTTTTACTGTTGACACCCTCAGCATTCCAGTGCATTATTTTTATTGGACGTTTGTTTGTTTGGCCAGTAGTTCTATTCCCTTGCCTCCTGGCTCCTCGGGGCATTTGAGGACTTCCAGTAACTGAGGTTGGGCCCTTTCGAGGTATAGGGCCCGGCACCGTCCTTGCCTGAACGTCCATCACAGGACAGGCACCATAACTATTTATAAATACAGACATGTTTCCATTGTGTTTTGTGCGTGGCATCCTGATTATCTGTGCGCCTTTTGGCTGGATGCCTCCGTCTTCAGCACTCTGCTTAATTGGGCAGGACTATGGTCCTGCACGAGTGAGACTGCCCGACCAGTCTTAGTTTCCAGCCCCTGATGGCTGAACTAAGCTCCATCACCACTGCACGGTGCTGGCCTCGATGGGGTGCCTGCTGATGTATATTTCTTCTGTCTGATCAATATTCCTACTCCTCGCTCATATTAATCTCCTCCTGAATGTGTAAAGCTAAAATTTCCCTTTCTTGTGTACCCATCATCTTTCCTTCCTGTCTCTGCTATTCCTAGAATATCTACATTTAATGTTTTTGCCTCCAATATTAAGTTTTATAGCTTCCCTGACTTTTGTAGTGTTCTAGCATTCCATTTTCCTATTTTAATATGTTACTTCCCAATCGTTAGATGTTGTTGATCCGTTGCTTGGCTTTGGGGTGTAGGTCCCAGTCTTTTCCACGTGGAAAAATGTAGACTCAGGCCAGCCAACATTCATTTTTGTGCTCTGAATTTGCTCTTGCGTGGCACACACTGTGCTGTGTCGCCGCTTGAGCCGTTGGTCCATTGATCAAGCTAAAACTATACATCGTCTACAATTTGATATTTCCTCTAAAACCTGATAATCCCAACAATGTAACAGCATTGATATAATACAATATATATATAATTGAAAATGGTCAAAGGGAAGTTAGTGGGGTTTACGCGGCTAAAAAGGACACGACAAAGTTCTTTCCCCTTCTGTGTGACGCGATGTTTTCTGCAATTTGTTAGCAGACGAAAACATACGAGTGGTCTTGTCTTTGTTTATTGAGACAGGGCGGAGGTTGAAAGGGAACATCACGTGGGAATACGGGACACTTTGTGCATTCAAGTTAGGAGTAAATTAGTTGATCTAAAGTAAGTTTAAAGAATGGAGTCTATATAGCGAAATACTTGATTCGTCTTGATTCTTGATTAAAAACTGGCTTCACAGCACGCGGGACATTCCCATAAGTGCACTACCCTCCGCTCCAGCAGCCATCCCAGTGTATGTAGACTCAGAGTTCCGGTCAGGTGTTGATTGTGTGATCTTTGCGACTTTGCATAACATTTACTTTTCCATCCCTCACCTCTGAATACTACCATTTCTAACATTCTCTGTATATGTAAGTTCTAAACCTCATTGACATCATCTGCATCTTGGAATTAATTTATTACTGCCTTCATTAAATCTGCTTTATCTCTTCTCAGCAATGTGCCGTCTATCGCAGCATTGCCTGCCAGTAAGTCGGCTCTCTCGTTTCCTCTGACCCCAGCATGACCAGGGCAGTATATCCATGTAATTATCTGGACAACTGAATTGTTCAATAAGTCCCATTATTTTCTTAGCATGAACTTTTCTATCTTGCGCATCATTATTTGAGAGTCTGTGATTATTACCGCGTGTTTTGATGTATGATATATCAACCAATTAAGAGCTGATGTAACTCCATCTATCTCCATCCTCATGCTCGATGTGACAGTAGAATATGCTGAAGATTTCTCAACGAATATCACGTCGTTTATGTAGGCAACAAAACCTCATCCGCTTTTATTTGTGCTTTTGTTAACGGAGCCATCTGTGTTTATAATTATGTCTGTGGTTTCATGTGTAGCCGGGCGAGTTCATGCACTGTAACATGAGCCCTAATACCCATTCATTTTCGACACGCTTTATCCAGTTGTATTATTACTTTAGTCAGTGATTTCTTTTCAGTGTCTACCTCTCCCCATTCACTGCCCTTTCCTATTTCTTCCAATGCACATAATCTTCGCAATGTGTCTTCAGCCTCTGCCACCCACAATCTGCCACGCTTGATTCGTTTTCCCTTTGACTCATCTAGACGATGGTGTAATGGGTGGTGATTGTATTCTGTCACTTTAAGGTATGACCTAAATTGTGCTACCTGATGTCGCACTCTAATGCTGGGGAAATCTCATAACAGAGATTGGTGTTTCTCTAGTACACCCAGTACTGCTCTCATTGCCTCATTTTGGACTTTATCCAATCTATCGACTTGTGTCTGTGATAAAGTTAGTATGCCGAGGCCATAATCTATGACAGATAGCACCATCACTTGCAGAAGCAGAACAAGTACCCATTGCTGCATGTCGAAGGTCGCCATCACCTTGATAACACTGATCCCTCTTTTAGCCTTATGAATCAAATTTATGACGTGCTTGTTGATTGAGAGACTTCTATCACAGATTATCTCAAGGTATTCAAGATATAGCGAAATACTTGGTTTAGTTTAAAACGATAGCAACTTTTCAAAAGTTTGTCTGTGGGGGTGGGGGCTGGGGGGGGGCAGAATGTATGTGGAATAAACGTGCAACCTTGGTCGTCTGATGAAATTGTTGGCAAATTTGGATCACGAACTCAGAAATAAATAGATTAGAAAGATATTTTGAATATAGTATTGCCTGATTGAGCCACAGTCAACATCTATCAAGACAATGTAATAAGTAGCAAGAACGAGCGATGGCACCTGTGGCTACATAAAGAGTGCCAGCTCACAACACCACAGCGAGTCTAGGCTGAACATTTGTGATGAAAGCAGCTAGCAGATTATTCGTCGCATGAATCTTGTACAAGAAGGGAATTTGTGTGCGTGTTATATTTCAAGCTAACTGTGAGTAGATTGTATGGATAGTACTGGACTGCAAGTGTCAGCAGAAGGAATAGGTCGGATTACTTCATCTTTACACTGTTTCACAATATGACTAAATATCTTAGCTAGCATGTTTCTAGTGCCTGCATATTGGTCTTTCATTCAGTTACGTGCTTTAGCAAGACAGATCTGAGTCTCATCTAATGCATGTTTGTGTGACTTAAATATCTTTGAATTTCCTCTCGTTAGGTCTGTTGTCATACTGCCCCGACACTGACCACTGGATCCTTTAACACTCTTCCATCACAACTTGCTTTTACAAGTAACATCTTTGGTGTACATAAACCCAATTGTAACACATTTTTTACCCACGATTATTGATGTGAATAATTTCCATGACAAATATGCGAGTCAATTAAATTGAATCAGCTGTCTGTGTTAATAAAGACTCTTTTGTATTGATTGTTATTTACTAGTAATTGTTATTTATTAGTTATTGTTACTTACTAGTAATTGTTATTTACTAGTTATTGTTACTTCCTGTGATTGTTATTTACTAGTTATTGTTACTTCCTGTGATTGCTATTTACTAGTTATTGTTACTTCCTGTGATTGCTATTTACTAGTTATTGTTACTTACTAGAACACACTGAATGCTCTTTACTAGTGATTGATACTTACTAGAACAAACTGGAGGCTTTTTACGAATGATTGTTATTTACCAGAATAGTCTGAAGACTCTTTACTAGTGATTGTTACTTACTAGAACACACTGAAGCTTTCTACTGGAATAAACAGATTAATCAATAAAACACTTCAAAATGACTAATTTCATCTGACAACTCACAAATACCAAGTCTAATTAACTATCTAAACGTCATAGTCATATTCGCTTGCTAAGGATGAACATCATTTGGGTTCGTTAGATGGGATAAACTAACCAATCTATCACAGAG
The DNA here is from genome assembly GCA_034231615.1 of Meghimatium bilineatum. NCBI lineage: Eukaryota > Metazoa > Mollusca > Gastropoda > Stylommatophora > Philomycidae > Meghimatium > Meghimatium bilineatum. The sequence continues at coordinate 11,067,496 of CM067321.1, forward strand.
CCGATGCAACATCAGTTGGGTTTGTGATGTTAGACAAGCTAACCATTCTATCATAGAACCGACACAGCATCAGTTGGGTTTGTGATGTTGGACAAGATAATCATTCTATCACAGAGCTGACAGTACTTGTACATTTAGTTAATATCATTATGTGCATGCCGTGAACTTCAACATTTCTTGTGTGACATGTTGACCCTGTTTGTGAAGCGGGACAACTAATTCCATTGTAAAAAATCTCATTAGGCGCTTCTTACCACATACATGGAACGTTACTGTGTGTCTGTTATTTCACTCCCCATTCGGCCTCTTCAACGTAATAATAACGCAATGAAAAGACTATTTCATTTTTAGAGGGTTTTTTTTTTAACCGGTTTTGTTTTTTTTGTACTGCGACTTTTTTTTTTTTACCTATGAGTAAATTCTGTTGTGACTTTTGTCCTGTGACTTTATTTTTGCCACATTCTTACTTACGTAGTTCACCTGCTATAAACAGGTGGAACATGTGCTGTGGTGAAATGCAATAATGTGCAGGACGTGACAACTCCTTTGGGAGAGACTAGAATCAGGCAAACGTTTTGGCGTAAACTAATTTGAGTGCCTTCTTGGATGATGCAAATACAAAGTTGACTGCCCCACACATCTCTGTGAACATGGCCCATGGCTGAGTTATTATGCAATATCTGATAGGAAAGGGCTGAAGATCACTTTGTGGCTCACTTTGTGACCGGGACATCCGAGGCCCAGCACATCCGATATCATCATGCTTTTAATTCGGGTAATAGACTTCTCTAGTCAGTGACAGCCTGCCTATCTATAGACGGGTGCGCGGGTGTGTAATGACTTTGCCGAGACGATTGTCGTTCACGTCTATCTCGCACGAGGTGTTGAAATAGTCAGTGAACTTTCCTCGTGTAATTAGACGTTCTGTTCCTGTGTCCATCGGGTACTGAACCTTTTCTCGTCTCTGAGCCAGGTTCCGGTGAAGGAAGAATTCGGCAGAAGTGTTGGACACGGGCTTTTTCGTCTTCTCACCGACATCGTGAACATCATGGACATCATCCAAGTCCGAGTCCCACCACGCGTTTGGGAACAAGCCATGTTCTCGAGCTAAACGACCTTGTCCCTTTTGTACCAGAACCCATCGGGTACCGAACCCTTTCTCTTCGCGAGCATGTTTCCGGTATAGGAAAGCTCGACATTAGAGTTAGTCCAGGTCTTCTTGCATTGCTGGGTACCCATATTTGGGTCTGTCTCCGTCCGTAAGGAGCACAGGTAGCTAGAAGCTTGTAGTTCCGATTTCCTTGGAACGTTTTTACTTTCTGTTTTCCGTTGGCGCTGCCCTCTGGCAATGTACTCAGTATGAAATTCTTTTGCATCTCACCATCTAGCTTTTCATGCCTTTTTTCATTGGCCTCCCCTCTAATGTTCGGACTGGACTGACTAGCGTCACTGTGTGTCGACAGTGTCGCTGCATGTGTTGGCGCTGGTGGTGTCGGATATATTATCTGTCTCTTATGCAGTCAAATCTCTTTCCATCTACTACCTCCACATTCACGGACACGATCCCCAAATGATTTAGCCAGAGTCAGCACGAGCCGCTGTATTTCTGTTTCCAGGGTTCACCGTGAGGAGGCACATGTGTGATCTTGGTTATCTTGTAACACTGTGTCCGTCGAGAGCATTGCGTTCCTTTGCACCCCATTGGTTGTTCTACTATTGGTCTTATCTCTGCTCTTTAATCTTTGTATACATCCTTTTATGTGAATGAGTAGAGCTTTGACTCTGTACGTCTCATACTTCAATGTGTTGACGTTGTCTTTCATAATGGGTATAATTATTGCTTTCTGCCAGTCATCTGGTACTTGTTGTGTTTCTGTCTATGCTGCTCTAAATTGTCTTTCCAGCCAGTTTACTCCAATGTTGATGCACGCCTGGATGGCTTCAGTTGTTATGTCATAAACGTCAGGTGTTTTGTGGGTAGTTCTTTATATGTTCCTCAATGTCACGGTCTAATATTTCTGATTCTGGAACATGTGAATATCATAAAGTGAACAAATTAGTCTCTTGGGGTAATGATTAATTTTCTCTTAGCCATCCTCTTTTTTCGTTTGCAGGAAGCCGCATCCGTAGTTTACATGCTGGGCAAGACAAGGGCCATACTTCAAGAGCTATGGGCACAGAACTTTCAAAGTGAAAACATCTATCTTCTTATTCATCAAATATATCGAGTGTATATGTAAAATTGATAACACCAATGAAGAACACAAACTAAAGAACCTCATGAGAGAACTTATTTTTGTAGACGATCAAGCAATAACAGCAATAACGAAATAACAACTACAACAATATATAAATGACTCCGCACAACATGTAGGGACTTTAATATGAAGATAAACAAAGAAAAAAACTGAGGTAATGTCATTGCGAAAACATAAAGAAACACCACTATTCTAATCGATGAACAACAATTTAAACAGGTGAAAGGATTAACTTCCTGGAAGAATCATATCATTAAATGGGAAAAACACCAAAGAAATCCAACATAGATGAAGCATATCATAAAGGATATTTGGGACAGATGTCTCCTATTTTCAACAAACATATGTGAGCATGAATACCAAATCTGCACTATATAAAACGATCATCATACCATCACTGTGCTATCAATGTCACACGTGGAAACTAACAACAGAATCCACAAGAAAACTTGTTACAACAGAAATGACTTTACGTATAATATTCGGAGTAGCAATAAGAGACAGAATCAGAAACGAAAACATCAGAACACTAACAAGAACAATGCCAATATTTGATTTATATCAGAAGACAACAGATTACTTGTTTTTTTTAAAAATGCTTCTAGACTAACATTAGACAGTGCCCCTCAAAAAGTGTTACTATACAGACACGAAGGATACAAATCCATTGGCAGACTTTGAAAACGATGTATCGCAGAAATAAACGAGTCAACGAAAACAAACATATATGAAGCACACAAAAAAGCCATATCCAGAGAACTCTTCTAACCCTAACGCTGCAATACATAAAGGGGTATACAGCCAAAAGAAATAAAGGAGAAAGAAAGAATATGTACCTGTCATTAGGGCCGAGGTTTGGATTTGTTTCATAGCTGAAGAACACAAAATTATAATATACAGATGCGAATCTTGGGCAGAAATTTCACAGTATAATGGAAATTCGAAACAACAGTGGTGTGGTCCTACAGAAGAATGTTGAGAGAACAATTGACAGATAGAAAGGAAAAGTAACGAGGAAATTCTGAACAGTTAAATATGAGTCCAGGTTAAATATGAGTCCAGGGAATACGTAATTAAGAATGTGAGAAATGGACAATATTTATTTTTGGGCGTGGTTATGAGACAAGGTAACTTGAAGAACATAGTTATAACGAGGGGGGGGGGGGGGGGATAGAAGGCAAGAGGGATCGTAGAGGTCAGCGTGAAAAATATTAGATAGTTAAAGATTGTGACATAACGGATAGTCAATAACGATCATAATACAAGATATGCGAAACAATGAGTTCTAGAGATCCGTCATCACCTGCGCCACCAGTAGGCACGGCACTTGATGACGATATCGTTAATATAGAAACATTAGAGACGTGTATGCTAGATCTCGAGAACTACTAGCTTAAGCTACGTTTATAAATAGGAAAAAAAAAAGCTTCTAGAGAAATATTTAATTGGTCAGTGAATATTTTATATCGCCGGGTGAACTGGAAGTAGAATCTCTTTATGCAAATGTCAGCTACATGTTTCATTAGTACTGAAGCGATATCTACACTAAATATGGCTTTGTTGATGGTATATTTCACTGGTTGCATAACGGTTTTAGTGTGTATTAGTAAGTATGCCTTGCTAGTTTTATCTGTATATTTTTGCCTATGTTATAAAACATGTTGGATGTTGCAAAAAGGTATAATTTGATAAAAATTTTAATTGTTTTACTCTCTTCTAATTTTAACATGAGATAATTCAAAAATTCCTATAGACAGAATTTTATATTCATTCATTGTGATTCAGAAACTGCGATAGTGTGTTGTGATTGTATGGTAAAGTGTCTATCTCTAGTGGAGTTGTGCAAAACGGATCTCAGACGGTTGAACTAATTACAAGATTGAAGCTTCTGGAAACTAAACTGAAGATATACCATACATCAACTTTTCTGCTGTATGCGGCTGATTCATGGACTGTCTATAGTAGACATGCAATACAGCTGAATCGTGGACTGCCTATAGTAGGCATGCAATACAGCTGAATCGTGGATTGTCTATGTTAGTAATTAAATACAACTTAAATCGGACTGCCTGCTATAGACATATAATTCAGATACAATTTATTCACCTGCCGTTCCTGCAAACGTTATTTAGCATGCGGTGGGGGTATCATATCCGATCACTGAAAATGGAGATCATCTACGTCTTGTTAAGTCTCAATTCTGTTAGGTTGGTCACGTCGCTCTGTGGTCAACTGTATGTAGATATGGGCTCATGTAGAGACTAGAATACATAGATGGCAAGGACTATTTGAGGATATCATTAAAGTACTGCAGGGTTGACTCAAGCTCTTGGGAAAAGACAGTTTTTGGCCGTTCAGTGAAAAAATGTTTACATCAGTGCGGGTATTAACAGTTTTGAAAAGAGAAGTCTGCAGGCGATTCGAAATAGAATTAAACGAAATGAGATATCAGACCGTTTTTCCTCATCTCAAAATATACACTCCTCCTCCTCAGAATATAATTCTTACAGCTGATATGAATTGAAACAGGTCGTTATAGCAGCACCGAATGGCGTTGCAACACAAGTAAACAGGTTTTCCGCATTTGACCAACCACATCCCCCCCCAAAAAAAAAACCAAAAAAAAAAACCAGATGTGATCTGTGGACTTAAAATCTGTTTACTTGTGGTGCAAAGCGATTCGGTGCTGCTAGAACGGACTTGGTTCAATTCCCATCAGCTGTAAAAATTATTTTCATTTAACCTCATGCTTCGTACTTGAATTTGCTCAGAATACAGCATGCCGTTCATAGACCTGATTCAACTCATTAACCAAAAGCTGAGGACTCAAAAACAATCTAACCTAAAGTTACCGTTTCAACGAAATGCTCATCTTGGCTTACAAAGAAGAAAGATCATATTCACTAGATTCAAACCAAATCGTAGGCGACTGTGCTCCGGATTATGTATAAGGTAATGGTAACCTACAGAACATTTTTATATTGCCTAGAAAATGATTGCATTAAAAAAAAATGGCTTAATCGTCATCACCATCATAAAGTGCCGTCTCCGAAACGAATGTTCGCTGCAACAGACCTCCAACATCCCCGTTCTCTTGTCTTGGTGCTGCACTCTGCTAGACTGCACCCTGTTTATCTCGCGAGGTTACTCTCCCACTTGTATATCTAATCTGCTTACCTTTTGCTCGCATCCCCTCGACTTTATCCGTAAGTAAGGTCTTCAAAAAGGCCTTTTGTTGAATTGAACATGCTTTTTAATATATCCAGAATATTTTATTTCCTTAATCTTTGTGTACTTTAATATTTTTTTCTTAATACTAAGTATTATTAGAGCCTCTTTGTTTATTTTCTTCTCTTTCCATGTTGTTCTCTCTATTCTTCTATATATCCACATCTCGAATTATGTCTACTAATTGTTTGTTTATTGTCCATGTTTCTGAGCCATAATTTACTATAGAATAGATGTATTTTATAAATCTTATTTGTAGTTTTTTTTGTAATTTGTTTAAATGGAGAGAAAACATAGTCAAAAATCCATGTTTTTTATGGGGCAATAAATGTGCCTTATCACATGAGTACAGTGCCATACATTATCAGTCAGAAAACTTTGGCAGGGGCGGAGAAATATTAAGCCATGTTTAACAACCATAGTGATCACTTGCAAAGAACAGGGAGATCTTCAAGTGCCAATAGCCCCAAACTCTTCCTCCTTAAACTTTTCTTTTATCTAGCCTTCACTAGTGGTTCATTATCGAATATCCGTATGCAAGAACAACCACATCTCAGAAACCACATCGGCTTGTAAAATCAGTGAAAGCGGAAAATGGGATCTGTGTCTATAGCTTATTATGTATAGGTCCATGTCCTGCCTAGCATGTAAAGTATTGATGCGGCTATCTGGGCAAAGGAGCTAAAATAACATGGGCCACTGGACAGAAAGGCGTCATCCAGCTAGTGTCGTAGAGCGTCAAAGAGCACGGTAAAATAGTAAGGCACCATGACCATCTACTGCACCCCAACACACACTCGGTCGTCTCGACTCGTCTTGCCACTGAGAACATACGTGTTGCTGCGTGAGAGTGTGGCTGACGACATTGTGCAACTCTCCTTCACTTTAATCCAATTTTCATAGCGCAAGTCAAGCCTTTATCATCACCTCATCAATCATCACCAAAAAGTCCTGCGGCGATGGGCGAGTGGTAAAGTAGCAGGTGTGGATACACTGGAAGCCAATGTCACAAACCTGCACGTAGGCGGCTCAGACTATGTAGTCGTTCTCCAGTGATATTGAGGCACCTCTATAAAGGTGTCCTGAAGATTGTTTGTGCCACCATGACCCAGGTCAGCATACAATTGGCGCATGAAATGTGCTCACTCTACTGGACCGTGTGGAGGTCGCACGGTCAAAAAGACGTACAACTTCTTCTTCTTCTGCATTTGTTCTCAAACTCCTGCAGATTGCAGGATGTAGTCCGGAGAACGGAATGCGTTGTGCCATGGTTTACAGCATTGCTGTGATATCTGCGCCTTTCGGCTTGACACACCCGACTTCTAAGACGCACAACAATTGTAGCGAAATAGCTAGCAAGGTACACAATTGACAGCGCTGCTCTCAGTAAGACACGTCTGTCTGAGGAACATTAATTTGTGAAACAAGGCCCTAGATATTCTTTCTTTTGAATTTGCTGAAAAAAAGAAGTGAAACACTAAGCTGGAATTGGCTTTGCAATTAGATGATTTATTTGCAATTAGATAAAGCCAGAAAGATGGTTGAACATCCACAGGGCATCAATGACCGGTTGATGAATGTTTGTCTTCAACTATCCAAAAAAAAGCATGTAACATTCGTTAGCGTGTATGCCCCGACTATGACGCACCCCGAACAGAAAAAAAGTTATATGATGACTGGAATAAAATCAAACTGGTATCCCCCAAATCCGACAAACTCATCATCCTTTGTGTCTTAAACGCACAAGTGGGTTCGGACTGGACGTCTTGGGATGGCGTGCTGGGGAGGCATGCATGGGCAAATGCAATAGCAATGGAAAGCTACTGCTCGAAACTTACGCAGAATTTAACCTACTCATCTCCAACACTGTCTTTCAGCTTCCTCACCATAATGACTTCACGGATGCACCCACGATCACAGCAACGACATCACATGGAATATGTCATCGTGAGACAACGTGATAAGCAGGATGTGAGAGTCGCTAAATCCATATGTGGCGCTGACTGCTGGACGGAGTACAGTCTGCTAGATTCCAAAATTAATGTACATACATTGCATTTCCGGCGACCTCAAAATAGTAAACAGTCAAAGCGTATCGACGTCACCAAGTTGAAATATCCACTTTATGAACAGCTTCTGTACAGATCAATGGATGCCAAAATTGCCACATTGACAGTCGACACCACAGACATTTAAAAAATTATAGGAAAACCTCCGTGACACTATCTACAGAACTACGGAAGAAGTGGTTGGTTTTGCTGTTCGTAGGAATCAATACTGGTTTGACGAAAACGGTATAGAGATCACATCTCTCCTGCAAAAACGCGCGAAAAGGACTAAGGAGCAAGCACGACTCATGGTTTAGTAGGAAAACCAAAGAGATACATCATTACGCTGGCAGCAATAATATGCAGACATTTTATTCCGCGCTAAAAGCAATTTATCACCCTCAGTCTTCAGGAAAGTATCTTCTTCTAAGCACAGATGGAAAGCATACCATCACTGACAGAGAGGAAATTCTCAAACGTTGGGTTGAACATTTTGAAAATGTACTAAATTGTCCCTCCAACATCAACGACGAAGTTATTGCGCGCATTACGTAAATACCAATCAATCATTCATTATCGGATCCCCCTTGCTTTGAGGAGGTGGGGAAATTGATCTGAAATTTGTCCCTAGGAAAATTGCCATGTCCGGACTCCATTCTAGCCGAAGTTTGTGCTGTCGCGTCCCTGTTATTATTTCTGAACTCACAGAGCTCATCCAGACGATGTGGAACGTTGAAGAGATAGCACAAGACTTTAAGAATGCTTCCATCATACATCTATACAAGAGAAAAGGAAATCGCCTAGCTTGCGACAATCACTGAGGCATATCTCTGTTCTCTATAGCAGGCACGATCCTGGCTCGGATCCTGTTAAACAGACTACATTTCCATCTCGAGACAGATCTCCTCGCCGAGAACCAATGTGGCTTCCGACAGGCAGAGGTACAGTTGACATGATATTCGCTGCCAGACAACTACAGGAAAAGTGTCACGAACAGAACATTGTTCTCAACACCACATTTTTTAACCTAATTAAGGCATTCGACACTGTAAATTGCGAAGGACTATTGAAGATCAAAGCCAAAATTCAATGTTCGGAAAAATTAACGAACACGATTAGTCAGTTCCATGATGGTATGACAGCCTGCTTGCAAGATGACGGCGCACACTCACGCCCATTTCCAGTAACTAACGGAGTCAAACAGGGTTGTGTCCTGGATCCGACGCTCTTCAGCATGGTGTTCTCTGCCATGTTAAATAATTCCTTCCGGAATAAAAGTACAGGAATTTGTTTTCGTTATCGAGCTGAAGGAGGGTTCTTCAATATTAGTAGATTGAAGGACAGGACTAAAACTAAGACGGACGTTGTTAGCGATCTCTTATTCGCCGACCACTGTGCGCTAAACGCTACCAGTAAGAAAGACATGCAGGACAGCATGGACCTCTTTTCTTTGGCCTGTGATGCGTTCGGTCTCACCATTGGCACCGCGAAGACATAAGTAATGTATCAAACAGCGCCAGATGTCCCCTACACAGAACCAGTAATCACAGTAAAGGGACAAATACTCAATACTGCGAATAAGTCTGTGTATCTCAGCAGCACCCTATTGTAAACTGCGACAATTGACGAGTATGTGGCCCTGCGTAGTGCTCGCACCAGTGCGACATTCGGGAGCCCATGTACCAACTTCTGGATCAGGCGTGGTCTCAGTTTGACAACAATGTTTGACGTGTATCACGTAGTCATTCTACCAACACTGCTTTATGCTGCGTCATCCTCAACTGTCTTTGCGAGACAAGCTCGACAGCTTAACTCTTTCCACCTTCTGTTCCTAAGAAACGTCATGGGAATATGTTGGTAGGATCGAGTACCAGACATGGAAATACTTCAAAAGTCCCTTATACAAAGCATCCATGCCCTGCTGACTAGGTGCCAACGCCGCTGGACTGGCCACATCGTCCGTATGCGTATGCCAGACAAGCGCCTTCAAGGATCACCTTAAAAAAAAATCAAGCACTCCAGCATCGATCCTAGCTCCTGAGTCCATTGTTCTGTCTCTATATTATTTATGTTTACAAGAAGGCCTTTAGGTCGTTGTGTACGAATATGCATGTTCTGTTTGTGTTCCTGAGGATACTTTAATACTTGTACGGGATGTTCGTTAATGTTGTAATAGTCCTTGTTTCGATTGGTCTATTCTCAGTGACTTGAGAACACAGGCTGAAAGTAACAAGAAAACATACACATTACAATACACACGATATTTTCAACGTTTTGAACCGTCTGGTTTTTCTAAAATATATGTGGGAAAAAAACATGATGAAAAACAATGAAAACAGTAAAAACAATTTTAACACCACAAAGGCACTAGATTCACCATTGACATGTAAACAATACGAAATTCAAGGTGACGATGATGTATATGGAAACATGTTGTCATGGAAGCGGGGATTGTTGAAAATTGTACGGAATATCTTATTCTTTTTCTCGTTCGCAGTTTGACAAAGTCCTGTTTTCGTAATAAATTCTGCTGTATTTGAAAGCTCCTCGGTACGCCCATACATCTTTCTGTGGAAATCCATCTCTGTGGGCCAGTGTTTTTCCCTTAACTGTTTTAGTGTATTGCAGTCGTGCAGGTTATGTTCAGAGGTCTGTGCCGCCTGGTCTACAATGGCACAGAGGTGATGGGACCAGTCTTTTGTGTCCTGTTCTGAGACGGAAGATAATAACCTGCTCCGCTCTGTCGAGATAGTGGTAATTGTCTTTTGTGTGGTCGACTTTCCTGATGATTTTGATGAGGGTCCTCTTTTCTTGGTAGGTAATTTCTTTGTCTTTTTGTTCCTGCGTTGTTCAATCCTTTGCCAACCTATCTGCCTCTACATGTCCTGGTATGCCACAGTGGGATGGTATCCACTGTAGTATTAGCCTTCTTTGGATGTTCACTTCCCGTATGGCTTCCTTCAGGTTTGACAGTTTATCGCTCTCAATGGCTTGTAGGGCAGACATAGCATCAGTAAGAAATACCACGTGTTAAATGACGGGATATGATAACAGATATAACAAATGAATACTTTATTACCCAATACAACATGGATAACAGCAACATGGATAACAATACAATAAGGACCACACCAACACAAATTTAAACAAATAAATATTCGGAATTAAGCTAATTAAGTCTGTGTTGTCCGGCTCTGTGGCGAAGTGGTACAGAGCGCGTCTGTGACGGCAAAGGTACCGAATTCGATCCTCACCACAGGCAATTGTGCATCCGGACCGTTCAGAAAGCAATGGCAACCTACTGAACGTATTTATATTGCCTAGAAAATCACCACAGCCAACAAATGCTGGGTTGAAATCTACGTCCTGGATAGGATATGCTACCAATTTTTTTAAGTCTGTGTTTTATGGCATAAAGATGTCAACAGAAGCAATCACTCAGTTGTACGCCTATTTCACCTATATACTTCTTGTAACAACGTTTACATATAATAACGTAAATGACATTACGGGATCCAAATGTAAAGGCATCGTCGATAGTGCAAGTGTCCTTAGGAAATGAAATAGAGTCGATCTGAACAATACAGGGACAAGTGTAGCAACGACCGCATTTGCAACGAATAGTGTCAAAGTGCGCAGGAACACCTCAGGTGACTGGACCAAGATCTCATTAAGATTTTTGTCACGGTAACCACATATAGGCAACCACAGTAAAGTCCTGGAAAGCGACACGAGTTTCAGAATCAGACTGGAGAAGTGAATAATGTTTGAACAAGATTCGACGGACAGTAGAGTTATGGGGATGAAAAGTAAGGACAAGTTTAACTGTATCAGAGGAGGATGTAGTACCCTGAGTTATTAGGCAAGGTATCAGGTCGTGATAACTTACGGACACGAAGATACGCCGAGAAAGGATATTATTAGGGAACGAACGTCTACGAAAGAAATCAATCATCTCAGAGAATTTATCAAAGAAATCCTCATTATCACTACATAAACGACGATGACGAAGAAGCTGGAAAAATGACAGAGAGTTGCGACAAGTAGGAGGATGAGATGAAGTGTAGAAAAGAAAACATGTGCATCAGTAGGTATACTTGTAGTAAACAGATGTGCTGAGGTAAGGTGGACGAATAGCGACAATAATGTCAAGAAAGTTGATAGAAGTAGTAGAGATGTTAGATGTGAATTGAAAAGTTGGGTGATGATACAGTTGATGATACAGTTGATGATACAGTTGAAATTGTTGATAAAGTTGATGAAGCGAGACAATTCTGTCTCAGCCATGTCAGAAATACCTATAACATCATCAATATATATATGAAATAGAAATGGAAAAAGGACCTCCATAAGTCTCCCAAACCTGATGTTCAAGATATCCCATGAAAAAGGACCTTCATAAGTATACCAAACCTGATGTTTAAGATATCCATGAAAAAAACACGCATTTCTGGGTCCCATCCTAATGCCCATAGCAATACCCCCTGATCTGATCAAAAAAGTTCCCATCGAATACAATAGAGTTCATTTTAGAAACGTATTGCAGTTTGGTGTCTTCTCTTATTTCATAGTTTGACTTGGATTCTTCCCAATTAATATTTACTTTTTCTAAGACATTTATTTTCAAATACATTTAATTTCTTCTTTTGTGGCCTTTTACTTTTTTCAACTTTTCCAAATATATTAATAAGAATCTTACATTGTTGGAGCTACGCAGTGATAGTTAGTTAAATTTATTAATTAAAAAAAAAATAATTTCAGGTGTTTGTTGGTTGGTGCATGTTATACCAATGCAATTGTGTTTTCTGTCTAATGAATTCTGGAATGTTTTTTTATTTTATTTTTATTTTTATGTTTGTCTACATACTAGACTTAAATTTTCTTGTGGTTTAGAGTATACGATTTGTTTTATTGAACACGACAAGGAAACTTTCAGAAAATATGGACAATTAAATCATCTCATTAGACACAAAGAAGGTAAAAGCTATTAGAGATACCAGGAAACGGATGGGGAGATGGAAGGGACAACATTTAAAGTAGTACACAAATTACAGCGGTATATTGCTATTATCAGTTCCAGAAAGAAAATATAAACATGAGTATTCTAAATAGATTCAATGATGACATAGACAGATAGCCAAGGGAAGAACAAGCAAATTTTCAACAGAACAGATCATACACAGTCCAGAAAGTAAACATACGAATAACAGTAGGACAAAACATAGAGTGGAATTCATCAAAAAATATTGGTTATTTTGACTAGGTAAAGGTATTGCACAATTCAGAAAGGAAGTCACTGTGAAAGACATTAATGCTTTCTAGAGTTCCAACAAAGTCCACAAACTAAATGAGAAGAAGCGGTTAAAGGGAATCATGGATTGTTAACATGAAGGAATGGTCTGGGCATGATTTTTTTTAAGGTCCTACTAATGACTGAAGACAGAGATGTTTAGACATTTTTTTTGTAAGATGTCTCCAATGTGGTATCCCTACTACCATAACGTGTTATGGGTATTATTATTATTATTATTTATTTATTTATTATAACCTGAAAGAGACATTTTTGGAATTAGCATGTTTAATTTGCCAAAAACCAGATCAAATAATCAGAGCACCCAAAACCGGTGTTATCATGTTTGTGAAACATTATGTTTTCCTTCTATTGACCGGTGTTATCATGTTTGTGAAAAATTATGTTTTCTTATTATTCACTGGCGTAATATGTTTTGGGAAAGACTATTATGAACACAACTGGAAAAAAAATATTATTTTTTAACTATATCATGTTTGGGAACACCATTATTATGACGTGTTTGAAAACATCATCATTCATTTTATTTATTTTTTGGGAACATCATAATTATGTTATGTTTGATATAGTATTGGGAATACCATAATTCATTAGAATGTTTTGTTTCGGAACACCATTATTCATGATTAGTTATACTTGGAAACACCATTATTAATTAATATTTTATATTTGAAACCGCAGCAATGAATGATTATATTTGATTTGGGAACTCCATAATTCATTATTATGCTATATTTGGAAGCACCATTATTCGTGATTATGTTAATTGTCATTGGTTAGACCGACATTATTGCACTTCGAGAAGACCCATTTGTGCACAATCTTGCAGCTGATGGCAAAGCGTGTACTGATTCATGTGGCCCGTTGATTAAAAGTTCTTCTGGTAACTTTCTGCTGGCGTCTAGATTGATTTACTACTACCACACTTAATATAGCCTCAAATATCAGCCTCATTGTTTCATCACTTGCGGTGTCGCCAACCCGGAGGCGCTCATGCAGCGGTTTTAGCACATACCCTTATCCATTGTTAACGCCTCGTCTACTGCTTCCCTGGGGTGTAAGCCATCTCTATCACTGCCGCTAACACTGGTGTGTCCTGGACTGTAAATCTATGTGATGCACAGGAGGTGGGATGTAGCTGCAGATACAATCCACTGAAATCGATATCATAACATTGTTGTGTTATGTTTATAACATCATTATTATTTTGTTATGTTTATTTAAACGTCATTGGGAACACCATTATAATTATATATTTGGTTGCAACAGTGGCAATACCATTATTCATTATTATGTTATGTTTGAGAGGAACATCATCTGGAACACGTTTATTCATACTTATGGTTTATTTTGGAATGTCATAATCCATTATTATGTTATTATATAACCACAGTAGCATCTATGTGAGACTTATTTCTTTATTGATGTGATTTTATCGTTTCAGTGGTTCCTGACACTGAGTCAAGTCACTTCCCTTTAGAAGATTGTTCAACTGAAGAAATCGATATGCTTTTGTTGTTTTATGACTCGGATGATAATGATATGTTGTATCAGTACATCACAAGTAAATATTTGCTTGAACATCTACTGAGCTCACCTTACAACGAAACAAATCCTCGTGTGTTGTATGCTTATTCAATTGACAAGTTTACAGCAGAAAATGACCAACTAGACATCAGCTCATTGCAGTTTCATAGTTCTCTGGAAACATTTGTTATGAGCTACGACACTGTACTCAACGTAACTCCAAAGTGTAAGTTAGCACAACCAGACAGTCGGAAAATTCATGATAACAAAATAAAATGTATTCTAAAGTTTTTTTCTGAAATGCCCGGTGTTAGAGAGAACGCGACACACATAGCTGTTGTCTATCTGGACGGAACATTAATGTCTTATGATGAAATCAGACAGATACCAACTATTCTACAACAACAAAATACAAGCATTAAAATATTGGCTGTGGTACATGGGACTGATTACAACATAGGAAACAGTTATTTCAGTGATACTTTGATACTCGAGAAAGATGAGAGAGCTGAGGCGAATTCTATTCTAGCACGCGCTATTTGTAAACAATGTCCGTTAGGATGGTTTCCATTTGTTCATAGTACTAGCATGGATTCTTTCTCCTGCTATCGGCTGTTAGACTTTGGTGAAAAACGTAACTGGATCGAAGCCTCAAAAATGTGCTCTCAAATGTATGATGGGTATTCTGCCGCTATTGAAACTCCAACAGAGCTAAAATTCTTACAGGAAATATTGCCATCTCTTTTACAAGAGATTACAAATAGTAGCAATGTTTCTTCTGATTCAGGTCAGTTGTTGGCTCATGTCTACATTGGTCTTAATCGAGACAAAACCAGTGTAGCTCAACGATTTCAATGGTCACTCAAACATCCAACAAGATATCGACCACTAATCGTTAATAACTGGTTGGACGGTCAACCATCTGGTGGATACAACAGCGATTGTGGCGTTTGGCTGTTCGAACTGAATGAATTCAATAATGAAACTAACACTTTGAAAAATGTTGAAGGATGGAAGGATGTTAACTGTAGAGAGACATTAAGTAGATTAAGTTTGTGTGAGATTACTTTACCTCGTAGAATTGAGAACATACACTTGAGAATAGATTCAGCTTCTAGAGAAAGTTTTAACACGGCCCTAGCTAAAGGAAGTTTTGTGATATTTGGTGAGAATATTGTATCTATCCCAGCAAATATAGTCAACACAACGTTTCTCATATTTCTACAAGAAACAGAAAACAAAATCTTCCCTCTGTTTGATTGCGGGGTTCAGGCAGCTAATCCCAGATTTATTTCCTATATTTATGTCTGTGACAACATCGAACATTGTAGCAACAGGAGAGATGAAATATCTTGTATAACATCTGTGAGTCAGGTCTCTACTTGTAGATATGGTCAACATTTAAAGAGTTATGTAGCTAGCTGTGATTATATCAATAACTGTGTAGATGGTACAGGGAAAGAGAAATGTGAAGATCAATGTACAGGCATCTATTGTTGCGACGGTTCTTGCTTACCGATACAATTTGTTAATGATAACCAAATTGATTGCGCTGTTTGTGATGACAATATGGAGAATGAAGTCAATGATGAAAGTCAGATCCTAAACGAATATTTGATCAGAAACGAAACATGCGCATTTATTTGTAATCATAAACAATGTGTCCATTTCTCACAACTTAACGATGGACATGTTGATTGTAATGGACCAGAGGGACCATTAGATGAGACCATTGGGAAACTGGAAACATCAAATTCCTCTTACAACATATTGGGTCATATGATATGGTCACCAAGATGTGTCTACATTAAAGACATGTACAAAGTAGTTCGTGGGAGTAGAGATATGTCTCATCTTAGAAACTGTACAGATTTTATTTGTCCTGAAGGATATTTTAAATGCCCCAACACTTATTGTATCCCTCAACATTATGTCCTCGACGGAATGACAGACTGTCCTACAGGAGAAGAAGAACATAAGGATATTATTGACTCGTGTTCTGGAAATTTTGCTTGTTGGAATAGTACAATGTGTTTACATCCTGACTTAGTTTGTGACGGACATCCTGAATGTCCATATCAAGACGATGAAGTTGAATGTAACTTGTCTTGTGCTAAAGGTTTTCTTTGTGTATCAGGGACGATCACAGTATCAGATTACAACAAATCTATTCCACTTTCAAATTTCTCTTTTATTGATGGTAGACACAGATATCTAGACTTGTCTGGAGTAGATCTTTCTCTTTGTAAACTTATCGATCCATCCAAGTTAATGAATACATTATTTATTGATTGGTCTCATTGTAATATTAGTAATTTACCTTCAGTTTTACATCGGGAAAGAAACAGTGTCAGAAAATTGGACTTGGAATACGATGAAATTGTTAACATCAAAGACTATAACACATTTGTTCAAGTATTGAGAAACTTGCGTCATTTTAACTTGTCTTATAATAAAGAACTTGATGTCAAATATTTGTTACTCAAAAATCTGGAAGTTCTCGATCTCTCTCATACAGGTTTGTCTTATTTAGATAAAAATTTCTTGATAGGGTTACCAAACCTGAAACATTTCAACTTAAGCTTCACTATAATCTCTGCTTTAAATAAATATGTTTTTTCTTCACAATTTAAGCTACAGACAATAGATTTACGTGGAATTCAAATGAAGAATTTCTATGAAGATTTGTTTAACGGTTTAACAGTAACTCAAGATTTGTACACTGACAGTTTCGAAATGTGTTGTCCCCAAATCAGAGGAGAAAACATTCCATACTACATCTGTCACGCCCCTGAAGACGCATTTTCCTCTTGTTATGATCTTGTGAGAGTCAATGTTCAACGTGTTCTTCTTTGGGTGGTCGCTGTTCTTGCCGTTCTGGAAAATGTGACCGTTATTGTTTATCGTTCAGTATGGGATAGGTCAGCTCTGAGAACAGGATATGGTCTGTTTGTGACAAACTTGGGTATATCTGACTTTATTATGGGAGTCTATCTGTTCATTATTGCTGGAGCAGATTATTATTATCGTGGCGTTTATGTTTTGTATGACAAGAACTGGAGAGAAAGTATTTTCTGCAAACTTGCAAGTTTTTTATCTATTCTCTCGTGCGAAACGTCAACATATTTTATTTTTCTTATCACTCTAGACAGATTTTTGGTAATGAAGTTTCCATTCGGTCAAGTAGAATTCTCGAAATGGACTAAATTGATAGCTGTTATTTTGTCGTGGCTTATTGGTTTCCTCCTTGCCCTGATTCCTATTGTGTTCAGTTTTGACATATTTACATCTAACAGTATGTGTCTTACCTTACCTTTGACAGTTGAACGACTAAATGGTTGGGAATATTCATTTAGTGTATTCATTGTGCATAATCTCTTTATGGTTCTGGTCATCGGATACGGACAACGAGCTATCTTTAAAGCCATGTCAATGAATAGGATATCACAAACATCATCGACCACATTTTCCCGTCGTTCAGGTGATATACTAGTCGCCAAGCAGCTGATGAGTGTTGCTCTGTCAAATGGTCTCTGTTGGTTTCCTGTGGGAGTTATGGGTTTATTGTCTCTTTTTAAAATAGAGATCAACTCTGATGTTTTTGCTTGGACAACGGTTGTCATTCTCCCTATAAATTCTGCAGCAAACCCAATTCTCTACACAATACCTGTTGCCATGTCAAGGTGGGATAAATTTAAACAGGAACACTTTAGATCTGACTGATTTTATGCACTAATGTAGCACAGCATAACACATCTTCTAGTGACATGTATTCCCCGTGCTGTGTAGGGTGTAACATATTTACAAGATGTAGACTGAAGCCATACGTTCATATAGCTAGAGTAAATTAGAAATAGTTACAAAATAATGAAATGTCGCCCTATTTGCAACTTGCTTTCGCTGGTGATATTGATCTTATACCTGGGTCAGCATAAACATTGTAAAAATTAACAGCAAAATTGGGAAAAAAGTTACCAGCAAGTACGTAATGGTAATCAGCACAGAAAAGAGGAAATTTTGGTTAACAGCAGAGACACAGAAAATCAGACTAACATCATGATGAATGGACATAAGCTTGAGGTGGTGGACACCTTCAAATACTTCGGATCCAGCATACGCAGCGATGGAAAATGGAAAGCAGAATTATACATAAGGTTGGAGATGGCTTTAGAGTTCTTGTCAAGACTAACGGTGATTTGGAAAAGCAACATCAATGTTAAAGTGAATTTCTAACTGTACAAGTCGCTGGTGCTTTCTGTTGTGCTGTATAGTTATGAGAGTAGAACACTCACTGTGAACATGGAAAGACGATTACAGGCTTTCGAGTACAAATGCTACAGACGAATTCTACGAATTTCCTATAGGAAACATAAGACCAATGTGTACGTAAGAAATAAAGTAGAGATGTGTGCAGGTGTTCAGGAGCCATTGCTTTCAATAGTGAAACGACGAAAACTAGCATGGATTAGACATGTATGAAGGAATGATTCCTTGTCAAAAACAATTCTGCAGGGAACCGTCGAAGGTGGAAGAGGCAGAAGAGGACAAATAAAGGTATGGACAGACATTATCAAGGAATGGTCAGGACAAGATATTTCCACACTCATCCGCATAGTTGACGATATAAATCCCATGATATAGAAATGTTCTCTGTGTAGATATTAAATAGCGTAGGTGATAACATACATCCTTGTCTTAACCCTCTTCTTTTTTTCAATATTTGCTGAGTATCTGTTTTCACACTTGATTGATGCAGATTGTTCATCACTATGATCATATGTATGTGATACCATTGAAATAATAATATGGAGATAATGTAAAAATACGAATACAATAAGTTATAATCATAAAAATAAAGATTGCAATGAACAAATCAGCAACACGTTGTCAGTCTGTGCCAATTTCATTGTTCAAACTCTCCTCTTCCTTGTAAAGTAAGGAAATAACACTATATGGTCATAAACAAGAAACCAAAAAAAAAAAACTTTAAAAAAAAAACTAGATAATAAAAAATCACGAAGTCTACTTGTTTCTATTCTTTTCATAATGATTCCTTCTTCATACCAATGTCATTAGTTCACCCCCCCCCCATCCCTGTTTCAGGCTATGAGTTTAGGAAAGAAATAATAAAGTTCAAATAGTAGCATTTCTTTCACAGAATAAACGATATAGCAAATAGCACGTGTAATATGTACACACTGGGAGACAAACATGAAAGACAAATATCATCAATAATAAACAAGGGAAATAATGCATGGTGATTATAGCAATTGATAAACAGTTGCAAGGGACGTAATAGAACAAGAGTAAATTGTCTAACTATTGGCTAAATGAGCACTTACTGGTTGGCTGTTATGCATACATTTCTAGTAAACATATACATTATGAAAATACAATCAGCTTGATAATATATGTATAGTTAGCAATTAAAATTGTGCAGAGCAAGCAATTTCTGACTTAAGAATATATGTTAAAATATAATAGCTGTTATTTGTATTTTGTAATCATATATCACTGAGACCTAGACGACGATGATGATGCAGTGAAACCTTCCCCCCCCCCCCACCGCAACTATTTAATATCCTTTTCAGGACGGACCAGACCCCTGGTCATTCCCCCAGTCCAAACCAGGACAACACCTAGGTCATTCGACCACCAGATACGCCCCAATATAGCCAAATAAAATTATTTCACGGTTGAAATGGGCGTGAGTTTCTCACGAAATACAAAATCAGTACTAAACAAACAAAGATGTTGCAGTCATATATCAGATTGTTTCAATATGTCTCTAGCTGCGGCAGATGCACTGGCACAGAATCGCGCAGTGTTCATAGAATCCATAAGGAAGACCACTTTCTGGAAAGAATATGTCACTTGATGATGATGTCACTGAGATTGTGGTGGCTGGAATACCAGAGCTGTACATTCCTCAATTTCTATTTTATGGTTGTAAAGTTATGATATAACCAAATTGTAAAGTTATGATATAACCACATTGCAAAGTTATGATATAACCAAATTGTAATGGAATTTTTCGTGTTCTCGATCTGCTTCGTGTTGTTTCCATGTTTATGTTGTATGCCTTTTTTATATTCATGTTTATGTTGTGTGCTCTTGCAGCTTTCCATTCATTTTTTCCCAATATATTTGACCATAAAAGTTGTTCCAACAGTTCTTGTAATTTCTTCATTACTCACATGATCTCTTGTTCTGTTTGTTGCTTAGTTGTTTATTCTGATCGTATAATTTTTCATGTAGTAAGTTTTCTCTGTTGTTCTTTAGTTAGTGTTCATGTCTGGTGTTGATATTACAATGCTAGTAGGAAGATAAACACAAATGACAATAAATATAAATGATGCGAACAATGACGATTCTGACGTTGACGATAATGGGCTTTACACTTTACGAGGAAGCAGATGTATGCACTAGGTATCTACACTCTACACGATAACATTATTTTTCAATGGTCATCAGAATGGATGAGGATATAGTTTTATTGTAGACGTATTAAGTGAGGCACTACTACAACCATGACGAGTTATGAATATAACGCGCTACAACACATGATAACACACATTTAAAACACATGATAACACACATTTAAAACACATGATAACACACATTTAAAACACATGATAACACACATTTGAAACACATGATAACACACATTTGAAACACATGATAACACACATTTGAAACACATGATAACACACATTTAAAATACATAACACACATTTAAAATACATAACACACATTTAAAATACATGATAAAACACATTTAAAATACATGATAACACACATTTGAAATACATGATAACACACATTTGAAATACATGATAAAACACATTTGAAATACATGATAACACACATTTAAAATACATTATAACACAAATGATAACACACATTTAAAATACATGATAACACACATTTTAAATACATTATAACACACATTTTAAATACATTATAACACAAATGATAACACACATAACACACATTACAACTGACATTATAACACGGTATATCATAAATGTCAACGTGTATGTGTGTGCGTTTGTGTGTGTATGCATGTATGTATGTATGCAATCTTCTGAGTGGACGATGTCGATCAATTGATGGATCTAACATTTATCTATGTGACCATGCTAGTGAGTGTACCGACACGCTCATCACCTTCAAACCCCGGCATGTCCTGGTTCCAATATAATCTTTCTGCTCAGAGATTGTGTCAACAATATAAAACATGACAAGGGAGACAATTCTTTAATTAAAACTTCTATAGTATTACAGAGTAGAGTCCCCGATAGGATACTCATCACTCCTAGGAAAGGTCAAGTCCATGTGGACCTCGAGAATGTGACGATAACACCACGGAAAATAGCCCATTCAGGTCCTTCTGATAATAGAGGGAGGATAGGGCTGTTCAATCACCCCCCCCCCACACTAGTGTATTTAATGACTTTTGGCACTAGGAACTTAACCAAAATGTCGATAAAAACCCATCCCAGCGATTTTTCTCAAAACTGTCTCCTAATGTTTCATCAAATTGTACACATGAATACGGGTGAATGATACGTAAAAAATATTTTTTGGGGTAAAGCCCTGTCCTTAAAGTATTCATATCTACAGCACTAACAAAATGGAACAACATGCGTTGTGTTATGACTTTCATCTGGGTAATGAAATATGTGCATTTTGTCCTGATACATCCGACTTCAGCAAGGCTTATTGGTTACCTTTATCTTCTATAAAATATCGCAGTCAACTTGATTTTCAGACATCGTTAATTGCACTGTGAGTCTCAGTTTTGATATATATTATTCTCGTTTCGATCCTTAGCAACACAGGGACCTGTTTACAGCCAATTGTTACAGTAATGTGACAAATACTGAGCTGGGTGAAGTGTATCGGGAAGTGTGTCGAAAGTGTGTCTGTTTACAGTCAATTGTTATAGTCTATCTATCTATCTATTTGCTAAAACCGTTCTTGGGCTTTAAGCGTCATGGGTAGAAGAGTTTACTGGATATGACCTTAGTGTGTGCTGAATATATTGTGGAGTTTGTTGCTACTTTTATCTCAGTGGTCCATCCTTTTCGTGGCCGACCTCTAGGTCTGTTTTCACTGTATATGTGTAGCATAACTTGTTGTGGTACGCTTTCTGATGGTAGTCTGCTGATATATGCAGACCTTTTGATCTGTTGTCTCTTAATATATTCCAAGATTGGGCTGGTGCGTGTTCTTTGCCTAATATTCTCATTCCTCATTCTGCTTCTTAGTGATATCTTAGAATTCTTCGCAAACTTGCCATTTCAGCTGTCACAAGTTTACGATTGTGTTATGCTGTCGTTGACCATGATTGGCTCTGGTAGCACTGCGTTGACATAATCATCGTTTTGAATAGTGTTATTTTGGTGTTTATGTCTACATTTATGTTTCTGTCAAATGGTGTCATTTGCCCTAGATCTTGGCATGTTTCACTACACCTACTGTGTATTGCTTTACTGCTTTTGCCTTCTGTTGCTATATTTCTTCCTAGATATATGGTTTATGTTAACTTGATTAATTCTTTTATTACTAATATATATATATATATATATATTTATTTATTTATTGGTGCGGTTATCTTTATGTCTTATCTTTATTATTTCGGTCTTTTACTACTTTACTGCAAATGTTATCTATGTATCGTATAACCAATGGGGGGGGGGGGGGTTGGTTAGTACACACCCCTGCTTCACTCCCGAGCGAATTTGGAAATTATCTGAAGTACCTTTGCTCGTTCTTACTGCTGCGCATTGACTATCAGCATATATGCTCTGGTAAAGGTTTTTCAATTGCCGAGGAACTGCATATGTCTTTAGTGTTACACACAGCTGTGCTATATTCACTCTGTTAAAAGATTTCTTTTGGTTCACAAAAGCTAAATATATATCTTGTTATGTTCTTTCTTTCTGAAAGTTGTTTGAGTGTGAATATTGCATCTGTACAACTTTTGGTTTCCGAAAGAGCAATTTTGTGTTGTTGAGCTGTGGTTCTATATATCCTTCTCTAAAATCCAAAATTGCACGAAGTAACAGCTGTGCTATTTGTGTGACCACAAATGGAAGTTCAGTTCGATGTTTCAGGACTATTCGCATGGAATATGTGGTTTCTTTCTGTATGTGTTAGAGATCGTGGTGTAACCATGTGAATTTCCTTATACAACACTGAGACAGGATTAGCAAACAGTCAGTGAGAACTCAATGACTCGTAGTAAATCTGGAGATGGCTACTAGTAATATTAAACAACAAAGAAAAAAGAAATAAACTACATATTACATTTGCAACAATCAACATCTCTGGATTAAAAAATAAGAAAAAAGACCTGATAGATGAAATAAAAATAAGAAATATAAAAATATCCGGACTAGCAGACACGAGGATTAACGATAGGGGATTTAAAAAACTATATCAAAATTACGCGTTACTTTACAGTGGAGTTGAGACAGTTTCAAGAGCAAGGCATGGGGTGGGCTTTTTAATAGACCCGACATACGCAAAAAACATAGTTCAAGTCACCCATCAGAAGGAACGACTAATGTCAGTCACCATTACAATAGACCATTAAAACACAATATTTATACATGCCTATGCACCATGTAACACACCAAACAACGAAAACGAAAGAGGGATTTTTTTTAGGATATAAATAGATTAATGAATAACAACAGTAATGATGATTACCTATATATTTTAGGAGATTTTAACGCACATTTTCGTGCAAATAGAGAACGAATAGAGGAAAATAAAGGTCAATTCTGCGACACAAGCAAAAAGATTAGCGACAACGGTTAAACACTATTTAAATTAACAAGCACAAGAAAAGTACAAAGGAATACTAAATAAACAGAAATTGAAAGAACTAAACATGCGTGAAAAATATATCCACGAAGTTAACAAAGAATTCGCAAAGTTACCAGAAAATACCCAGCACATAGAAGAAGAATGGAAATATTTCAAAAATACCATCATACAAACAGCAGGAAACATATGCGGATATAAAAACCATAAAGGCACGAAACCAAAAATAACAGCTTGGTGGACAGAAGAGGTAAAGAACGCAACGAAAGATAAAAAACAAAACTAAAAGAAATGGGCAACAAGCAAAACGCATGAAGATTACTTAGAATATAAGACATCATAGATTAACACTAAGACAATCATCAAATCTGTAAAAAAAAAACTAAGTCAAAAAGAATATGGAGAAATGTTTGAAAAGGATATACAAAACGCACCAAAGGTGTTCTACAAGAAAGAACAAAACATGAGAATTTAAAAAAGACACTTAAAAACCAACAGAAATAATCAACGATGAACATGGCAAAACATTACATAGGTCCCAAGAAATCATGGAAAGATGGGAAAGAACTTCAATCAAATATTAACAATAAAATGAAGGAGAAATGATTACAACAATAAATATAACAGAAGAATACCTAGAACCATACATTCTGAAATTCGAAATTAAAGATGCTGTTAAACATGAACTAAATAACAAAGCATAAGGAATAGACTGCATAACTATAGAACTAATAAAAATGCTAACAGGGACAGGAATAAAGTGGCTACACAGACTGTTCAATGTGAAATGGAAGACACAAACGACACCACAGGAGTGGAATACGGCGGTGATTGTTCCCATCTGGAAGAAATAAGGCAGTAAGAGGGTCTGCACTAAGTATAGAGGCATATCACTCTTAAGCCAGATATGACAAATCTTTAGCATGATACTAGAGAGAAGGATGCCATCATATATACAACCACAGCTCAACAACAGACAATTGGACTTTCGGAAAAATAAAAGCTGTACAGACGCAATCTTCGCCCTCAATTTACTTTCAGAAAGAGCAACAGAACATAACCAAGACTTATATCTGGCTTTCGTGGATCAAGAGAAAGCTTTGGACGGAGTGGATAGAGAACAACTATAGATAACACTACAGACATACAGAGTCCCCCAACATCTGATAAGCCTATGTCAGAGTATGTAACCGATATTCAATGCGCAGTAAGAACGAGCACATGTACGTCGGGTAATTTCCAAATTCACTTGGTAGTGAGACAGGGATGTGGACTATTCCCTCCTATTGTTCATAACATACATAGATGCAGATTTAAGTTGCCAGAAATTAAATTCACAAGGGAACTAGTGATCGATAATGATATATGTATAGCAATTATCATGGTTATATCCCTTTGATTAAATGTAATTTTCCGTTGATAGGTTTTTGATCAATGTTCTCACCCCCCCCCCTCCTCTGTCAACAAACTCAAGAATTCGGAGACACTCCATGCTTTTACTAATATCAACATTCTCCACCCCCACCCCGACCCAGACAAATCTTTAAAAAAATTCTTCGAATTACTAGTAGCATAAAATGTTTTGTTTTTTTTCAGTTTTAAAACAAAATTTCATTTTCTAATTTAATTGGTATCTACAAATGCATGAATTGATGTCAACTATGCCAGAGCTGCCCCGGTCCCATTCCCCTTTCCTTCACACCGACCACCCACCATATCCAACTTGACAACAACATTTGAAACGTGTTCAGACACCCCTCCCCCTCATTTACCAAGCTATCCCCTAGTTGTTGACGTATTATATTTGCAGCCCATTATGTATATGATGAGGTAACGTCCTTCTTTAGAGAATCTTGGGTCTCAATATAACTCACTAAACATTGTCACCTAACATTGTTGTAGTTCGTCCACCACATGATGATGGTGATCATTTGTTACATCTACTTTTGATTATTCAGTTAGCGTTGTGTCATTGATTTTGAGTTCATAGATCTATAATACACAATATTCGGGTAGCGAATGCCGTTGGAGAGTTTGGAAGTAGGATGACAACTTTAGATGATTTTTAGTCTACTCGTGACTTTCTAGCTACTTTTAGCTGTGGAGCTGCTGCAATTATCATCTTCTAACAGGTTGCCGTGTCTTTTTTGATAGTAGAGCGATATTTAAACAAAGTGCCCTAGATAAGCTGCAGGCAACTGAGATGTGGTTTTCTAGAAGAACGATGAAAATTACATGGACAGCGAAGAAAACGAATGTAGAAGTAGTCAAATATGCTAGAGTAAAACGACAAATTACAGCAAAAATTAGATGCTCATAATCAAGATTTGTAGGGCATGTAATGAGTAATGTCAGAACTTCAACATTTAGTGACCAGTGTAAAGATCAAAGGAAATATGTACAAGAAGATATCGAGAAACATTATTTTCTGA
Organism: Meghimatium bilineatum; assembly: GCA_034231615.1. Classification (NCBI taxonomy): domain Eukaryota; kingdom Metazoa; phylum Mollusca; class Gastropoda; order Stylommatophora; family Philomycidae; genus Meghimatium; species Meghimatium bilineatum. The sequence goes on from CM067321.1 coordinate 11,094,137, forward strand.
ATGGGTTGACACTGTGGCACAAAACGAAGTCATCAATAGAAATTATTGACAACACAAAAGACAGAAGGTTGTGGAGAAGCATGATCGCCTATGCTATTTGATATGACACTGGATATCAATCCAGTCAGAGAGCGTCAAGTAGCTCTATTTTGTGCAAGTTATTCCGATATATATATATATATATATATATATATATATATATATATATATATATATATATATATGTATATATATATATATTGCTCTAATTCGTTGGCTCTGAGCGAGCTCTCTAATGAGTCCTTGTAGTGCTACTGTAATAGTGTCAATGATAGGCATACCAGATGTGTCAAAGACAGTGGTGTCCGGAATCTTGTCTTGCCATCTGACAATTGTGAGTTTTTTCAATAGCTTTTTGAAAATAAAATTCCGCACGATGTAATTCTCATAGAGTGCAGTACGCCTAGGAGAGTCGTAATACTCTTAAGTGTAAATTATAATTGTATATATGAAGAGGGACTGTCACATGATGGAAGCCTCACTATCATGTGTATGTCATCTACGAGGGCTTTACTGCTGTATGGTGGCTAGCTGATGGGCAACTGCTGAGACCTTCAAGCTTTCCGTATGGGAGTTTTGTCTTACATGAAACTTACAATTTATGGGTCTGTAGTTATACATCTAGTACGGAAGACATGTACTCGATCCTAACAAGCAAGAAACATCTTTATGATAGTAAGCAAGGTTCTGTGTTGTACAAATACATTCAAGTTACGGTTATGTTTTTCATCAACAATTGTGAAGATAGTTGGGACAGGTATGTCGGTCTCAGGATGTAGTTTGTAATTTTGAAAGGTACAGCTGCATGATGTTATTGTACTCGTGTTTAACCACGTGTGATACATTCAGCAGAGCAGTAGCTCTGACTGCCGAGTGTATTGTTTGGAGCACGCAAATTCACTAATTTAGGGATACTCCATAAAGACTGCACTCGACCCTTGGATATATGGGTTGCACTGTAATATAAACGTCAGCAAACATTATGCGCATGGCTAGACATGATTTCGGCAATTTGGAAGGAGATTTTAAATGAAAGCATACAATATGCACTTGCAGGACAACAGGGGAAACCAGAATGTGATAAATGATTGACAAAAGACTACCCTACAGAAACCAGAAACAGGTTTCATTCAAGTATGCACACGATCACCAATCCAATTGTCATCGAGACAGATCAATATAAATATAGTGATTTCTCATTTTCCATGTTTTTTCTAAGCGCGTATGTAGAATCGCGTTAAGGATATTGTTGAATAGATAATATAGTTATCACTCTATATAATACACACTAATCTGTTTCAATGCATAATGTCAGCTCGGTTTCTGATTACCTGAGGTCATTCGTATTGATTTCGTGGTTTAAATTATTGAAACGGTTGTGTTCTCTTTGCCAGTGAAGTGTTTGATACAAACGTGTGATAATTTCTAAGAGTAATAAACGTGTAAACTCTGACTGTTACAATTGTATATGATGATTGTATCTTTTCACAACCGCTTCTCATTTACGAATTTACGTCAGATCTCAATATTGCCAATATGTCACAGTAAAAGTAGATGCGTTGATGTATCAATGAGTAATTTCTTTGATGATTGTTTTTACATGCTGTGCCACGTTTCACTTATATTGGATAAATAGAAACGGGTTTCCCGATTGTGTGAGATGTTGGATACAATATTTCTATATGTGAGTAGACAAGTGAGAGGACGTTTAATTTCATGTCCTGCACAAGCCACAACTACTCATCGGTTTTGGCAATATATACATATTTTGTGACTTCGTCTACCTGGGGTATATTATTGAAATATGGTTTTTCTAAAGTTATCTTTGATCCACTATGTTATCACATTATCTATTTCGACTGTAGTATATAATTGCAACTTTTGTTCAAAAGTAAACATTGTAGAAATTGTTGAAATGTCTCTATTTTGTTCAATATGTATTTCCAATAGATGTTTGTTATAATAATTATTTACTGAACTGTATTTTTTATGATGTCTTATATTCTTGTTTCATGTATCGTGTTAAAAGTACATCCGACTATTGAGGGTTATCTGTTTCAAGATTCCTCCATGTATGAAGAGGTTATCTGTTTCAAGATTCCTCCATGTATGAAGAGGTTATTGTTTCAAGATTCATTCATGTATGAAACGGTTATTGCTGCATGTATTAAATAGTTCCATTGTTACTGAAACACATCAGGTTCCAATTCCAGTCGTGACGTCTACTTTACAAAGCGGATTGTTTTCAGATACAACCGGGTATTGTCAGTTGCATAAGATACGGAGTTACGTGGTATGAGTTGTACTCTCGACACGCTACGTGCCGTTTTGTTGACAGAGAGACAGAATGGGTAACCAGAGTCCAATGACATAAACCTTTTACACCGATCGAGCCAAGTACAGCTGATTGCTGCGGAAGCTATTATCCGGCTGATACTAAGCTTCTTGCAGCAACATGCCCAAACGCACCCATAACAACACCTTCACGGCACATGTTTCAAACAAAGTTTGCTATTGGAGCGACCGAGTGCGTGGGGATATAAACGGGTACTCCTTCTTTTCCTTTCTTGTCTACCACACTTTCTTGTCTACCACACTTTCTTGTCTACCACACTTTCTTGTCTACCACACTTTCTTGTCTACCACACTTTCTTGTCTACCACACTTTCTTGTCTACCACACTTTCTTGTCTACCACACTTTCTTGTCTAATTTCGACGCCATCACCAAGGATTCTGAATGGTGAGGAGGAACGTCTCTATCGTGAGTGGATCCGGGCTCTGCCTAATGTCCCAGCTGCAGCGAGCAAGTTTTGCAAACTGACATTTCACCTACAGTCAGTTTACACCCACTGAGAAACTGACATTACACCCACATTCCCTAATCTTGATATATTGGATGAAGTGTCAAGAAAATTCATATGGGATTTGGAAACTTGACGCTAGAGAGAATCGTGAAGGTATAGGATGCAGGACGTGACACGGTCACAGCAAATACACGGCCACAGATTGAAGGATCACGGCGTGCCTCTTGAGTGCTTGTGACCAGCGGGGAATGCATCTCTGTGAACCCCACCTGAATTCCCAAAAGCAAAGACTTTTCAAGGAGGCTTCATGAGGACAATTAACCACACGACCAGTTTCAGATAGAGAAAGAAATTTGCATGTCATTCTTGATGGAGATGTCTGCAGCAAACAACCAACCTACAATGCCAGTCGAACAAAATCTACAATACGAGATCGGGCGCCGCCTCGTTTACCAAGACCGCGCAAGAGATTTCACTCTGCAGCTCCTTGGGAAAAGTCAGCGTGGGCGAAACTAAATATGCTGCAACTAACGTAGCAGGCATACAAACATGAACAGAAAACAGAAAGCTAACATGAACGTAACATACATCAACATATGCACCTTAATTTTAGCACTCGCTAAATGGTGTATACAAAGGGAACGGTCAAGAAATACAAAAACTTTAGGACACCTGTACTGGCTGAAGCAGTCAAAGAGAGAATTAAGGCCAGGAAGAAGACTGAGAAACACTCTACCACCTTAAACAAAACAGAATACAACAAATGGACAGTAAAAGTGAGATACATTTAAAAGGAAAGTAAACGAAAGACCTGGAGAGAAAAATGTAGCAAACGCTAAATCTAGAAAGGAAGGAAATAAAGCCCGGTGACTGTTGCATAATCCCGAGGGAAAATTTACAAAGACTAATCCAACAACCACAGTAGATAATTTATATATATATATATATATATGTTAAAAAATCACAGCAAAGAAAGAAAATAGACAAAATACTTACAAAAAGTGCAACACCTAACAAAGATTAGAACAATAGTGTTGCATCCAATGACCTATTCAGCATACAAGAGCTGAACATGACACTACGGGAAACTATCTAGAAAAAGCTCCAGGACCAGATCCAATTAAAAATGAAATGATATGTAAGCTGGAACCAAAGGAAAAGTGCTACTCCTATGGCTTATTACTAGAACATGAACCATCAACACCATTCTTAAGAAAGAAAAACTGACAGAAACACCAACATGGCATATGCCCATATCCCTCATCTCATGCGTAAGCAAATTATTTGAGAGAATAGCTGACAACAGACTATACTGGTTGTTGGAAGATCATGACTGTTTAGATAATAACCAGACAGGCTTAAGGCGCACATGTCGCACAGATGACCCACTCTTCCGATTCATTCATAATGTGATATGTGGTTTCTAAGAAGGAAAAAAGCACATTAGCAGTGTTCATTGAACTTGGATAAACCTATGACAAAATCTGGAGAAAGGACAAGTACCGAAGATGAACAGAATAGAAATAGGTGGGAAGATGTTTAAATATATACATGCCTTCCTGACAAACAGAACCATAACCACCAGCTATGCCGGTACACTGTCGAATGTCTCTGTTCAAAACTGCACACTCTTCCTTATTTTCATTGACGATCTAGCGAAACATCTCAATGTGTCAAAAGCATTGTTTGCTGACGAATTTGACATATGGATCACTGACACTATACCATCCAGGCAAAAGTAAAGATCAACAGAGTTCTCCTTACAATCTCAGTGAATTGTGGAAACTAAAAATCAATACACAGAAAAATGTTTATACTATTTTCTCGCGAATTCACACAAAAAAACCAAAAGAACTGTCAACATCAAAATTAGTGAGGAAATATTAAGAAAGGAAGAAACCCATGTATGCCATGGAGTAAAACTAGACAGACAACTAACACTACACGATCAAATAGAAAATCTCAGAGGAAAAGCAAGTAATCGCATAAACCTAGTTAAGAGACAAGCTAGTACAGATTATGGGGGGGCAGACAGACTCTCTGCCACTGCATCTTGGCTATGTCAGGTCAGTAATGGGATATAGTCTTTCTCTCAAGACCACTGTGAGCAACACTACTATCTCTTCCCTAAACAGAGTGCAGACTCAGGCTATGAGACTAACTGTGGAGGAATGCGATCACGAACCATATCAGTATGTGAAATAGATGCAAATGTAGAACCACGGGATATCAGAATGAAAAGAGCACTAACGGAAGCGGTAGAAAAGTACACGAGACAACAGAATGATGAACGAGACTATAATACAAATACCTCGGATCACCCCCATGGGACAACTTGAACCAACCAACTATCCAAACACAATTATTAGATTAAACAGATAATAAGGGAACACTACCAACAATCCTGAGGGCATGTGCCCTGGAAACTATAAACAATTACTCATCATCAGCAATCAAGAGCTACACTGTTGGATCAGCCTTCAATGTCACCTGCGTTTTCTGGATATGGTATCTATATACGATATTCTGATGGATCTACGAGTTATGTGTATCTTGTGGTGACAATTACCCAAATTATGAAACACAGGCTCAGGCCGTCAAGACAGTCATTGAGTTAATACACCAACAGTTTGATCTCATGGAACAAAAACCATTAAACATTAGTCATTTTTACAGACACATATGTCAGTTTTTAAACCACTTAAACATACCCCATATGAAAATAAAAAATTATCCACATTGTAAAAGCAGCACACAGTCGTATCTCTGCATATCCAATCAGTGTGATCATGCAATGGATCCCTGGATGTAGCGATATAGCAGGAACGAAGTAGCAGACAGACTTGCATGACAAGGCGCCTCAAAAAATAAGCATAGACCTCGTCGTATGGGAAACATCATAAAGATTATATGAAACAAAATCATGGAAATTTTGCTGAACAGATGGACAACAGGGATGACTGGTCGACATGTATTTAGTGAAATGACACGGCCAACGACAATGACAACAAGGAAACTCTTTAGGAGATACCAATCACTTATTTTTCAGTTTCGAACAGGACATGCCAGGATCAATAGAAATTCCACCCGTATCAAATCCCAGCAACTATCCACTTGTAGACACTGCTCTCGTCCCCATAATACAGTGGACCACCTCCATATTGACTGCCCTTACCTTTAAACTGCCAAGGAAAATACTTCTACATACATCCTTAATAATCACTAACTTACTGTATGGATCATTAAGTCAACTTCAGAAGACCAGCACTTTTTTAAGAATGGCATTGTGCTGACAAAAGTAGAATTACTCATCAGAATTTGAATATCGACAACATATATACCCTCAATGATGGCAATATCTAGTGATTCAGAGTTAGATACACAAGCAATCATCATCACATGTCTTCTCCGTAACGAAGGTTAGGTCTAGCGATCCTCCATAATCATCTTTTTCTTGCCACGGAAGAGCACTATTTTAGACTATCCTGTACACCTGATGGTGTTTGTTTTCCTCCAATTGTCTCTCTGCCTACCGCTTTCTCGCCAACCCTCAACTGTACACTAAATTAAGGTTTTCAACAAGGTGTCATATCTATTAATATGTTCTAATTATTTTATGTGGTTCATGTTTATTTCCTTCAATTGTTCCCCTTTCTTAAACAGTGTTGCGCATTATATTTGTTTCCTTCTTGTCTCACGTATCTTTCTTTATTCTTCTAAACATTCACATCTCATAGACATCAATATTCTGTTTTCTAGTTCTGTGTTCACTATCGGTGTATCTGAGCCATGAATTAATGTAATGTACAAATGTATTTTAAAATTAGGGGTGTACCGATTTCGGCTCCGGTAAATCTGGAAATTTTTACAAATCCGGCTTCGGCTCCGGTCAAATTTTGCCGGATTTAGGCCGGATTTGTGTTTCCTAGTCACGTGAATTTTCTGTACATGTTTCATGAGGCGAAGCCGAATTTTAGGCAATAGCAAAGTAGCACTTTCTGGTTTACTATTTCTAGCTGATGTAAATAAGAATTTTAAGAAACAAAAATTCATTTTGAATTTTAATAGTGCATTACTTCATGAGTTTGTGGACTTGAATATTTCGAATTTTCGTAAATTTCTGTGGTCTTGCCGATAAAATAAAATGGCATCAAAATCAAAGTCATACAGCGCCGTTTGGGATTACTTCAAGGTTAATTAAAGACAATGATTCAGCGGAGGAAATATATAAGTTGAGTGACAAACAGATATCGCGTGGACGATCAGATCGTCCCAAAGACTTCTCAACATCATCAATGTAGACCCATTTGCGATCGATGCACAGAAAAAGCTATGAGAAAATGATGGAAAAGAAAGCATCACCGGAGGCCAGTGTATTATCGTGGCGACCATATCTATGATGAATCCGTGTTTGCACAAAGCAAGCAGCAGCACACAACAGTCAATTGTGCAGGCCTGGGACGTGGCCAAACTTTGGGGCATCAAATGCATCTGTGTGCGCGTGATGGTCTTGGTAGGACATTTCAAACACTCTTCGTCAGCAACAAATCGTTTGCATGAACTTCAAAATGAATTAAACCTACAACAGCTTCAGCTTATCCAAAACGTGACAACACGATGGAACTTAACGTTCTAGATGCTACGACGTCCGTTAGAACAACGGCGCAGCATCAGTCTGTACTGTGTTGAAATTGATTCGGTAACTGGGCTAACGGCACAGCAGTGGGCAGTCACGGGGAATGTGGTAGCTACTTTGGCACAATTTGAAGAACACACACGTGAAATAAGTGCAGCTCAGACATCAATATCAGTTGTGATCCCATTAGTGAAACACTCATGACTTTCCTCCAGAAAGAAGGTAGTGATGCTGGGATCAAAACTATGAAAGCAGCCCTGCTTGAAGCTGTTAGCAGCAGATTTGCGGACATTGAATCTAACAGTATTTACACCTGTGCCACACTGCTGGATCCTTGAATCAAGCTGTGCTTCTTCTCCGAACGTGACATAAGTGATGCACGAGCTCATCTGATGTTAGCAGTCAACTCGATTATTGATTCAGCAAACACAGTCAGTGCACAGGATCCATCAGCTACTAGTAGTAGTACTAGTGTTTCGACTTCTGTGAGCACAGCCACACAGTGCGAGTCCAGCCTATAGAATTGTTTTGACACAATTGTCGAGGTAAATCCCACCGCAGATCGTTCTGCAAGTGCCGAAGGCAACAGCATTAACACTGAGATGACACAGTACCTGTCAGCGCCACTTCAAACTCGACAGTCAGATCCAGTTTCATAGTGGCATGCCAATAAGCAAAGATTTTCAAGTATGCTAGGCTGGTGCAGGCATTTCTTGCACCTTAAAGTGTGCCATCGGAAAGGCTGTTCAGTACTGCAGGAGACATTATCACTGACCACCGCAGTAGCATTGTACCACAAAATGCGGAAAAGTTGATTTTCCTGAAATACAACTCGTCCCTTCTTGACTCTGCGAGTTCAACTTCACAGCCATAATGAAGACTGACTGACTAAAATAGTGAAATTACTGAATGAATGTATTTCAATAAATTCAATCTGTTCAATGTACTGTTGTTATGAGTTGTAACTCAGCTGCCCATTAGCCAACTGAAAACAATGTGAAAACTAAAAACTGAAAACTAAAAATTAAAATTACTAAATTAGCATTATGTGTGCGTATGATTCATCTTGAACTTATGGAACTTAACATTACTTATTCTAATGTAAATATATATTTATTTTACATTTAAATGATTTAATATGAGTATATGACATCATTGTCATGTCTATAGTAATGAACTGCAGTAATAGACAGTCGAGTGACTCCACTCACCTAAGTCAAGTGATGTTGTACGTTATTTAATTTTAATTTTTTTTATTTGTAAATCCGGCTGCGGTCGGATTTTACTTCATAAATCCGGATCCGGCCAAATACCGGATCCGGCCGGATTTCAAAAATTTGAAACCGGTACAACCTATTTAAAATTAACCAAAAAATAATTCGTTTTAAAAATAAAAAAAATTGTGTAGATGTTCAAATCGTTTATTACATGGATTTACTTTCCTGATCATGATGTGGTCAGGGGAAACGAAAGAGCCGATGTGTTGGCTGTTAAAGCTTTGGTGAAAGGCACCGAGATAAGAAGAGGCAGGATTGAATTGATTGATGATGATGATGGTGTTCGTCCGTCGTAATCGACGATGACCAAAAACATATCCATAATAATAATAACAATAAGTAATTTAAAAAAAACTAAAGTTAATTGTGCGTTTTTAAATGACTAACAAGTTCAATGCGCGCATAAAATGTTCTTCAACAGAATTGACAACTGCAGAGGGTGTCTATGGGGCATTAAGATGTTTTTTTTTCTTTTCTACCTGCCTGTTTCTGTCTTGCAGTATCTTGTCTGGATTCTTCCGCCGCTAGTGTTCCCGTTGGTCATACTGTTCAATCCTGAGCGAGGCTCTCCCAAGCGCCTACGTCAATGTTAAGATGTTTCACTGATGACTTGAGCGTAAGGATTGATTCACACTTTG